>CATIUR010000005.1:121302276-124267276 GCA_949592205.1 Helichrysum umbraculigerum | reverse complement strand
TCACATGATTTTAATACAAAGTTCATATTATATTATTTTTTGATCATACATGAAGCTTATAACCAGCGGTTTTACAGTATTATTTAAGAAAAAATGTTGTAATGACCTTAGTCATTTGATGAAGAATATGAAATTTGTAAGAATACTTGTTATATAGGTCAAAGTAGATAACTCTAAGCATTTATATTGTCAAGTCATTATCTATTTTCGGACTATCTTTGTTGTAGCATAATTCATTTAATAATATCCGGCATTCATGTAGTAACATGATTTAATGTATAAAATCTATTAAATGTGAAGACAAGTTGTTGGTTATTCATTTTTTGTACATTGACTAACATTTATATGTAGATAATTTTTAGGAGGCAAAATATGTATTTATACATATAGTTTGATTCGTGTTGTCAACTTATGATGTGTTTTAAGTGTTTAATATGAAATTGGAAGTGTTCAAGCTTAAAGATATTAATATCAATGAAATTAAAACATACATATCGAAGAAAGACTACAAAAACTATGAGTCCCTGTATAATATATCATATTATGCTAATAAAAACTTTTTCATGCTAAGCATCTGTATACATCAAATAAACTTTGTTTAAATGGAGAACATATTGAACACACATATCATTATTTGCATAAAATATTCATTTTTTTTCCACCTTATCAAAACCAATATACAATAATTAGTAAGTGTAACATGGATCTTAGAAGAGACTGTGGATTTTGGATGGTTAGCTCAGTTGGGCTTCTCTAGATGGTTGTAAATCCAACAAATTTTATACGAAGTTCGAATAATACATGTTTCTAAAAGAATATACATTTTTCAGTGTTTTTTGCTTTCTAACTTTAAATACCTAAATCAGAAAAAAGAAAATTATTAGCATTTAATACTAAGGAGGACAAGAATTAGCACACAATCAACTAACATTGTTTTTTTTCAGTGTTTTTTGCTCTCCAATTACATTTAACATAGATAGTTAATTGGAATAAAATAATAGATCAGATAACGCATGCACCAACATTAGAAATGTATTCACATTCTTCTTCCCTAAACGGTACGGTGCGCAGGTGACTCCTGAAATATACATTGGAATTTTGAAACAAGTTAAGAAAGAAAAGAAAATTATATACCACTGCAAGGTTCGATACTTTTGGTACCTTTCCTCATGAACCAGAACTTAATGGATTGATCTCATCTTTTGTTCCAACCGCCCTACATTTGACAAAGACTGACATTGTCTTTTGTTACCGTATTCAACTCTGCAAATTCTGCAGCAGCAACAAAATAACAGTCCATTAAGCCATGGAACCTCCACCATATACTTTGCAATCTACACAATGTTTCTTGCAATTGCTCAACCTACTTGACCTGATATCACAATATGAAAATAAAATGCATATCCGAATATTTGTATAGGGTCTTAGAAAAAAAGGGTGCTGGTAAATTGACCCTTTAGAGGCAAAATATAACTCAAATTGACCATTTATTTATATGTTTCTAAAGCGTCACCTCTAGTATGGTGCATAGGCAAGTAATCATACACACTTTCTAACCAGTTTACTTTACTGGTACATTTAAATTATAAGATATAAGCGTATAAATATTTGAAAAACTAACATCACAGTATGGTAAAAGGTTAGATTTAAGGTAAACACAAGCTCAAGTGCTGTATTTTAAATTTTTTGAAAGTAAAACAATGTAAGGAAAACATAATTTAACTACTAACTGGAACATCCTTGTATGATTTTGGGGAGCTTATGTTGGATAACTTACTCATCTATAGGTGGCGACGAATCATATAGGCTTCACCTCTACTGCCTCACGTCCTGAGAAAAACAAACAGTTTTGTGAATAGGATTGACCACCATAACCTCTTAAAATCAGCTAATGATAATCCTGTGCATCACCATCTATACGTATATGAAAATGGTACAATTTTGCACTTGACAGCAAAATTCTTTAGCTTATTATACATTTAATTCAAATCACAGAGAGCTCGAAGTGGAATGTTATGTATGCTGTGAATTTAATTATACATTTCATTAAAACATATACCTATAACACGAGATACTCTAGTGGCTTAAAACCAGCTAATGAAAAGCAAGCACATATAGCTATGGTCCAAAGTTGAAGGCAAATCATAAACTTCCATTCTTGAATATTTCCTACTAAACATCATCAGAGAGTGAATAACAACTAAGTTTTACATAGATAAAGTTGAAAGTTATCGGTAGCCAAAGGCAAAAGTTAGTCAGGTTGAGTAATGGGTCAAAATGGGTATTTTTGGTCGATGTCAAAACATGTAAGTTTGGTGTGTCCCGATACACCTTTTGCCTAAATTTCCTAATTTTGACCATATCCATCAAAGGTAAGGAAGTAGTTAACAAACATAAATCAACCCCGTACAACCATGCTTGATGCTTCCCAACATCTTTAAACCTTTGCAACAACATGATTTTTTAGTATCAATGCAATATGTCCACATATTCACGAGTAAAAAGAAATAAGATACGGACATTTCTTATATCTAAAACTTTTGACTACTATCAGGTTCTACAAAATTACATTGATTTCTTAAAATCAATACCTGCATGCCTATTTCTGTAAAAAATTAAACTGAGATCAGTGTTCACAAACAGCCTTAGTGTTAGGAATCAATAAGTAAGCCCACATACAGTAGACAAAGCATTGTTGTAATACAACAACAGAAAACCCACAATTATAAAGAGGATTTTAAACACCATGGTGTTTTAGCTCAAAAATCTAATAAAAGATTAGAACGATATAAACTATATCAATAGTTAGTAATGACATATATGGTTTATAAGTTATGTTTATGTTAAGAGGAAGCACCTGGAGCAGTCTCTTATATCACTTTTCTTAACCCATCTTCAGTCAAACTCTTCTACACGTTGACAATATATGAACAATCTTTAATTAGTATCAAAGTGAACAACTCAACCCTGGAACGATATACAATCAAAACATCATAAGCATCAAATTGAGTATCAAATGACGGAAAAGGACCAATAAACACATATACGGTTATACCTTGAAATCTTTGTTATGCAGCTCTTCTATGCCTTTTTTGAGCTGTATCTTTAGTTTCTTTAGTTCTGAATTGAATGATGCTACAAATGCAAAACCTTTACTTAGAAAATAGATTTTGCTTAAGATTTTGGTTAATAGAGCGGACTTATTTTTTCACAACCAAAGCCTTTAGTTAATAATGTGAACGATGCAGATCGCCATTAGAAATCTGAATCGATGGACGTAAATAGTCTATTATTGGTTATGTAGAAGTTTATTATTAATCAACACGGTAGCGTATAGTATAAGGTATATTCGCTTTTATAGAAGTTCACTTTAGGTCTCCCATGATCATCCATGATATTCCGAGTGCAAACATCTTCAAGTACTTGAGAATTCTAGATGGGTCATGCTTATGTTTTGCAATTTATTTAACACCTGCAATGGAATAGTCAGAAAAAAATATAAATCAGTCAAAAAGTAATGATTTGATTGGATAGCTTACTAAAATCAATAGGACAGGCTACTGAAAATACAATTATTCTTAAAAATCTTAAAGGATCCTTAATTTGTAGTATCAGTAGTCACCTGATACATGCAGCATGAAACTAAAAGAGAAATTGGGACAATAAGATGGCAACGAAGGAAACGCGAATGTCTTCTAAGATCTGAATGCATAAATTGTGGGAATTGGACGACAATGAAAGGAAAAACGAATACGGACAGAATCATAACAGAATAGCTAGTCCAAATATTAGTATTGACACCAGAGCCTGCAGTATGACAGATAATGAAAACAACACATTAGCCAAATAAAAACTATAAAAAGATTTACAGGAAACATATCGTAACATGAGAAGTTCTGCTTCTGGTGAAGGTTGTTCATTTCTTACAGGTTCGTTTATACAGGGAAAAACTCTGTAAGACACAATCAATGCCATCAGTTTCATACACAATAATTCAGTAGCAGAATCAAGATTAAAACTTTCAAACTTCAAATTTGATACAAAACTACCAACGAAAATGACAAAAAAGCAAAAAGATTCAACATTTACAACCAAGATTACTGTAAATTACTGAAACAAATATACTCATTTTATTCATTACAAAAAAAAAGAAAAAAACTCAAGAATTTGAATTTTGTAAGCAACCAAAAACAGACATTGAGGTGAACCCAATTAGAAAGCGTAAAGCTTCAAACTTTACAACCAATGTTACTTGTAATCGGTAGATTAACATAAACCATTTGATAATTCAACATAAAAATTCAAGATTTACCTTATTTCCACTGTCAATTATAATGAGTCGAACACATAAACGAAGATACAACTGTTTTCTGGTATAATAACTCAGTGAACAGCCAAGGTCCACCGCCGCTGATGAAATCTTCCGGTAATCCTCCGGCAAGAAGCTTTCCCACGCAGCGTCCCATTCAGACGCCGACCTGAAAACCGTTTTAACCTAAAATTCTGAAAATTCAATTACATGTTCCAATTGCAATTATCAACGATCATATAATCAGTATATAATGATATTAAAACTAAAAAACGTTCAGACCTTTGTTGAATGTTGATATTGGATCTGATGTTAGGGTTACGATTGATGGAATTAAAGGTGTGCGACCACTGGTTCTTTCGCCACCAGCTTCTTCAATTTCGAAACCTGATATTGATGTGAATGAGAAGTTCTGCTTTTGGTGAAGGTTGTTCAAGTCATGGGAATTTGTCGGAAGACGAGAAGAAAGTAAGAAGATGGAAGATGTGGAGCAGTTCTAGCTTTGTTATGTTTTCTGCTTTGTTTTCCAATGAGGATTAATTTTTTATTCTTTATTACAGTATAATTTTAATAAAAAACGTTTTTAATTTATTAATATTTTTTTTTACGTTTTTTTAACAAAGGTAAATTAAATTAGATAATAAATTTGTAATATTTAAGGAGGGACAATTATGACTTTTGAGGAATGCACATTTACTATTTAGGTTGTCATTTACATGGGAGATTATCAATGGTCCTAATTAAAAATGGTTAATCAATGGAGGGTTAAGATTAGATTAGAGTTGCCTAATTTAAAAACGACAACCTAATATACACTCTATTATTTTTTTTTTGAAAGGCAGTATTGGGCTCAGTGGCATTGCCTCTTCATATACCCATCACCAATTCCAGGGGAAACCCGAATATTTCGAGAGAAAACCCCTGTCTCCATCCCGGAGAGCATTTTGCTCACATCCGGGTTCGAACCCATGACCTTGAGGTCATGGTGAAACACCATGTGCCATTTGAGCTGGAAGCTCTTTGGCAATATACACTCTATTATAATATATTAAAGAGATAGATATATATACACCCTTGTCAAATCGTCACCATTTTTTTCGATTCATCAATTCATAACAACTAAAAACTAATCTAATTGCTTAACCCACGTTCCACACAAATAAAGCAAATGCATATGAACATGCAATTCTCCATGACCTTAAACCCTCGTTCCAACCAAATCGATTGCCGTTCACTGATCCTTTTATCCGGTCAGTTTCAGGTAGGTTTCCGGCAACGAAATCACAAAACATCACCATCGTTTTCTTTCTCTAGATCGTCATTCTCCAACGATTTGAAGGTAATGGTGGTCGCCACCGTACCAACGAATTTCCGGCAACCCCACCATCGATTCACCAATTAGGGGTATCCCTAACCTGTAAACTATAACGGAACTAACTGCTGCACCGGCAAATCAAAACCTTAAGATTCGGTGTTGATAAAAGCTTAGAAGCTATAAATTTTGCCTGAGGCGGATATGGTTGGCGACGGCAGAGATGGTGGGGGTTCTCGCAGCCGATCTATTATTACTGTGGTGGAGAAGGAGATGGTCTGACCGAATAGGGAGTGTGGTTGTTTGTTTGCCTCCGATCAATTTTCACTGTGTTTGCTGGTGAAATTTGATTACTATCATCAATTTCATTTGGATAACCACTGGCGACGGGTGCATAATTTGCTATAACTATATTTTTAATATATAATATAATATTAATAAAAAATAAAAAACAGCTACTACGAAAATAATGATTAAAATAAAAGAAAAGGGTATTTTTGTCATTTTAGGTGGGCGGGGACAGTTTTCAAGCAAATTGTAAACTTACTGGACCGAAAACCTGAAAAAAAAAATTTAGGGACGACTTCCGTAAATTGGTATAAACCACATGGACCATCTATGTAATTTACTCCCATAATTAATCATAAGTTAATTTGGGCCTAGAAAATACAAAGTTTAAGTCAAAAATGGGCCAATAGAACCATTTCTCGGACTATTCTTTATTATTCCATATAAGGAAAAAAAATATCTTTAAATTATAGATTATATATCCTTGTATTATTTTTTGTATTCCTATCACAAAATAAAAGACCAGAGATCATTATATATATATATATATATATATATATATATATATATATATATATATATATATATATTTATATATCATTATCATTACTATATAAGAAAGGCTAACTATAACCAAAACTTGACACATTAACATCTAGGATGATGCCACATAAGTGTTCAAAAAGTTGACACTTGTCATACTTTGTAATCAACACATATAAATTAAGTGTAAGCAAATATAAAAAATTAACAAAAGTACACAAACTTGCATGTCTTTTTTTAGTATTTTTGTGACAAAAATTTGATAATCGGTACTCCGACCGACTCACAATTAGCTACCTATACATAATGTGGGGCATACCTAACTCACTCAACAGTTGTGACTATGGGTGTGACAAGTCTTGAACCCCTGACATTGTGCTTTTTGTGACAAAGATCCACTACCAACTAAGCTATGCGTCATTGACCTTCTTTTAGTATTAAATCAAAGATCATGACATTTTCATTAAAATTATTTCATTAGAGGAACAAAATAATTATTTGTACCATTCATTAACAAACTCTTATAACTTTATTTGAAATTTTTCATGATTACTCTTTTGAAACACCTACATCTCTTTTATAAACGTTTTCACTTTTTCGATCTATATTTCTAGAACTACACAATCGTTAGACACATCTTTATTTATTTGACATAATGTTTTAACTATCTTCAAGCTCTTTCGATTAACATAGAATCTTCTTTTATAATATCATTAAATTAACAAAATAGGTAAAAAATTAAAATTAAAAAAACTTTAGGATTTGTACTTAAATTATTCATTTTAAACACTAGCTCTTCAAAAATGACACATTAATTTTCAAAAAGTAACCATTTTTTATTTTATTTTTTAATTAGAAAATCAAAAGAACAATCGATTTATTTTGTTTATATGCTAAGTTGATATTATCATTACATATGAGTATTAATGAGAAAAAGAACATTTATATTTATTGTGTTTTTTATTTGTTAAAATATCATCGACTTTTTTCAAATATAGTTGTAGCCATTTTGTGTCTAAATTTCAAAAAGTTCATTTATTTGTTAATCAAACTCAAACTTTGAAAATAATACATATGTAATATTGTAAAAAACTAACATTAACCTTTATTAGAGATTAACCTTTTTAAATGTAGGCCATGCATCGCACGACGTAAATATTTCTAGTCTATATATATATAAAGAAAGCCAAATTGTTCTTAAGAGGACACATGGCCACAATTTAATTAATTTTTTAAAAAAATTGTATAAATTTTTTCCTTAATTTTTGTCCATGTATTTATCTTTTAGAACTTGACACCTCACTTCATAAGAATTTGCTACATCAACTTATGATAAATACTTAATTCTTAATTCTTATTTAACCTTACAATGATACTTTTACTTCTTGTTTAAAATTAGTTTTATCTTAGAAAGCTCAAATAACAAAATACTCATTATACAATATTGTTATTTACATGATTATTAGAACTTATCATTAGCATTACTATTATATTATATAGAAAGGAAGACTACTTCTAGAATATCATCAGTACTCCTCGAATCAATCTATTTTACTGACAAAGACTCAAAAGCTTAAAAACTTATTCAAAAGACTAAATTCAATTGACATGGTAACTAATTCTAAGAATGTGAATGAGACATTGTTACCTAGTGGATAACTAAAAGAGCATATATTGAATTGATTGTTGTATGGTCATTTTAGTTGGTTATGGCATTTTGATTGGAATCAATTTTAGATGGTCTTTTGTAGTTGGTTCGAGTCATTTTTGGTTTAAGTTATGGCGGATGGTCGGTTTGTAGTTGTTTAGTCGTATGATCTGGATTCGTCGTTTACTGTTGATGTAATTTTTAACGTCTAGCTATGTTTTTAATGGTATTAGTCTACATTTTCCAAAAGAAAAGTGCATATATTATCTTTCACACACGAAAAAAAAAATAATTATAATATCTTTAAACAACCGCTGCATTATACATATATTTTCATTATTCGATGATCTTAACATATAGATACTTCAATGTAACGCAACTTAGGGCCGGGCATCGCACGGCCCATAAACTTTACTAGTATATATATATATATATATATATATATATATATATATATATATATATATATATATATATATTCCTTTTTTTTGTTCTTGTTTACTATTATTGAAGTGTATATTAGTCCACTAAATCTAGTGTTCAAGTGCGTTGGTGTATTTTTATAATACTGTACTAAAAGAATACCGTGCAATGCAGTGAACAATAGTTTTTGCTCAACACTGTGTTGAATAATTCTAAATTTCAGTTTACTTGATGAACGCTAAAAATCAAAGCAAGAACATGATGAATGGTGAGAATGAATAAAAAGTAGGTTTATGTTGAACGCTTGATTTTCACAACTTCAATTTGAGATAAATTAATAAGTTGTTTATACTATTATTAAGTGTAAATTGTTATAAAGTTCCTTTATAGTCGTAATCGCTATAAACTCTATATCATTGGCAATTGGCAACAATTTTAATCGTTTACACAGTGCGTCATTTAATATGTGTCGGTTATATACTTTAATATGGATTTTAGTTGGTTACAATTGTAAAGACTATATTGCAGGTGCATATTTAGGCATATCTATAAGAGGCATGGGCAACTGCCCCCTCAAAATCGAGCCTTGCTGTCAATAAAATACCTAGTCATGGCTAAACCTTAACTGAGAAATAGGAAAATCATGACAAGACATTACCAAGTAATAGACCGTTCATTGCCAAGCCATGACCGAGAACAGTAGCCGAGATTACAAACCGAACTCGGCCACCCATTAAATAATTGTCTCCAAGCAATGGCTGATTTTTCTCGTTCATGCGATCATCGACCTAGGTCACTGCACGATCAACTTTTCTCGGTGATATCGCGTAAAAAGTCACGTTTTTACTGCCGATATCTCTCGCATTTAAGACAAATAATCGGAAAATACGTTCAAATATTGTATTAATCAATGTTATTTTGTCAAGTAGATTGAAATAAGGAAGCACGAGAAAAATCAAGCAAAACGAGCGAAAAACGAAGATTCTACGGGCATTTAAAGATTCAAAATATTCGAAACAAACTATCTCAAGTTAGAAGATTCCTCTCTGAGATTTTCTTACATCAAAGTATTCGTTTTCGAAAAACGAATCCAACTCCAAAAGAATCATCGCAATCGGACTCGTAACGATGAAGATACAAAGCAAAACGTAACCGAAAAAATACCTCAGCCGAAACCGGCCAGCCGCTGGCCGGTACATGCCAACCGCCAGTTGGAAATGGTCGGATCCGGTTGCTTTTATCCGTACTGGTACCCGAACCGGTTGGATCCGGCCGGTACCGGCCCACCTGACCCCGATCCATTTCCTTTTTTCGTACTTTCGCACTTTTTCGCTAAAATGAGCATATTTTCGCTATCGTGAGCCAGATTTCAAGTATAATATACCATTGGATTCACAATTTCAAAACACACACTCTTGGAATACTTTCACCTCCAAAAAAAAACACTTATAATTTTCTCTAAATTTAGCATTCTTTCTCTCTCTAAGATTAGTTAAATTAATCTACGGATTAATCCAGGAACTAGAAGGAACGATTGTAATTGAAGATTAGCATTGTACGTGTGAAGAGTTTGTCAATTGTAATTATAGGATGCTACGCTTTAATTTCCGGGTGATATTTAAACCTTTTCATACTTGTTTTATGTTATATTTAATTATGCATTATTACTTGGTATGTGATACGATTATTGCCATGAATTGCGAGTAGTTTATTGTTGGGATATAAATAGTTATGACATTATATAATCAGTGTACGAAAATCGTAAGGCAATATGACGGCCCCTATTCGACTGTTCTCCGATATAGTGCTGGAAACGCTTTATGCGGAGTACAAACGTAGGGAAGTCGGAGAACAACCGAAGGTAGTCATAATACATGGATCAGCTTTGGTTTAACTTTGGAACTCCGAAAGTTCAGTACAATCTTTTAAACTAACTGATAAACCCTACGAACGTCAAAACACTGTAACCTAATGTTCGTCAAAACGTTCATACAAATAGGAATTAATAACGGCTGTGATGTTTAGGCTATATGAACTTAAGTCTAATTTATGGAGTACCCTTTCGGGTTATCCACGTGACTGCAACCTAGTAATTATGAATTTATCAAGTCTAATTCGGGTAAGTAGTTATCTATACCTAGTCCATGACAAAGTAAGACACTGCGAGAGCACTGTTCACTACATAGTAATCAATCACTATGAAATTTCCTTGTATCTGCCAGCTTATTACTTAACAAAAGCATGGCAGAGGTGAGTAACTTTGGAAATATTATACAGTAAAGTACATTGCGAATCACCGAAAGGTATGGTCTGCACATGAAACATGTTTTAATAAACTGCGAATAGTCCAGGGATGTATAACTGTTTGAAAAGGAGAGATTTAAGTCATAAGTCAAATGTACCTGAACTTAAACAATGATAAACAAGATTTAGAAATGAAAGTAAAAGTCCAAGTGACTTGGGATTCTTAAACCACTAGGTCTTACATAAGCGACGGTCTAAATGCACGACGTTAGTAATCAGTTACATAACTAATCAGTAAGTAAATTACGTAGGTGTGTTAAGAATGGTCGGAACTATGAGACGATACACTGCTTTAATCATGTACCTCGGTGTTTCACCAAGATAGGTTGCTTATCTTTTAAATAGGTAAGTATTGGAAATTTTGCGTATTGCTCCAATCAGAATCACGATAACCTAGTTTCTAGTGACATGCCACTTTAATATTCAAATTAATTTGGTAGAGTTCTAGTGTTTACCCCTAATAATATACTTATTAGATTCAGTAATGTCCTTATTTATTCTGTCATCCCGAAAGATTAATTATTAAAACCTCAGCAATCACATATCTATCTTTATCTGTTTTCCTGCATTTTAATTATCTGTCTTTAGTTTAACTACAAAACCCTAAAAATCTACCTACATTAACCCATCCTAAATACTTCTGTTACCGCTGCAACGGTCATTTAAGCAGCAGCTACAACAGTGGGTGTTTTAAATTTATAGAGCTCGGGAAATCCTAAGCTAATACTACTATCAGCTCTAATTAGGTTACTAGGGTAGTAAGCGGTAAGTTGACTCAGGTGTCGTTCTTACACTACAACGGGCATGGGATCTTAGGAGTTCTAATTATCTTTTTTGATCTAGCTAGGGTTTAACTAATTTTGGTGGTTTTGGTTTTATAACTAATCTATAAAAATAAATGCAGGAAAGGAAAGGGGGTTTGTACGGAGGCTCAAAGAACAGTGGATACGCGAATGTTTACTATGATGCCGGTATATATTTTGAGTGAGTAGTTATGGGTGTTAAAGCCACTAGTTATGATGATTAATCCTTTGAACGATTGAAAAGTCTAATCAATGCGAAGTATTGTACCTATGGCGGTTCAATAGCTTTCCCACGTATTTAAACGTTATACGAAGTACTAGGCCGTTTTATGGTTTTTCCGTAGCATTGATTTAAATTACCAAATCACTCATTGGATACCCTATATTTTTAATGAAGTATAATTGCGATCCTATCAAATATCTAACATAAAGGTCTCTACAATCAAATAAATAATATATCACATGGATAGCAATTATATAGTGTCAAATACACCGGAAGTTCTCCCAAATGTACTGATCAATTCAATTAATAGTTATTCTCTAATCCTATTCCCCAATCTCTGACAAATGTGTGTCAGTATCATGGCACGAATTATTTAATAAGCAATAATGTGAACAGGAGTTACCCTACGGAATAGGTTAGATTAACTTGTCTAACGGTCATTTAAATTGTTCATCATTAATCATACAAACCATCATAACTATTACATGCACATTACTTTACTGTATAAACTTCAACTTATATCTGAAAATCCTAATTATGCAGTTACATATAGTAATCAGGGAGACAGTGCTAGCATGCAACATTCCTAAGGCAACAATCAAACAAGAACATGCAATAGAAGGGCACATAGACAACTACTCCTAATTCATACATTTCATGTAACCAGATGATTGAATCATAAATATCCCAAAAGGTCTCCCAAAGATATTTAACACATGAGCTTGAATCTAACCTATCTCTAATCCTATGCTCCGCATCTCTTATGATATGGTTTCAATCTAGAGAATACAACCATGTCGAGTTCAAATGCTTCATCATACATAGAATAGGTAGAGGACGTACTACTAATAACTGGCCAGGTCTTAGCAAGAAGTTTCTAACCACAGCATAAGTTTAATAGGTAAACAATAGAGATTCAGCTCATAAATTCAGATACAGTTTAAATTCATACAGACAGAGTAACGACATGTTATAAAATCATAACTACTCAAATATAACCATTATCATAGCAAACACAGATTTGTCTAACCTAGCATGGCATCTCTAGCAAGCAATACAACGTAAACAAAATATAAGCAAATCATATTCACGAAGTAAAGAAGAGAGATATAAATAAAACCTGAATAAGTATTACAGACAAATCTTCATGAACCAAAGTCTCGGAGTGACTCCGTACAAATGCTACAACTACCGCTACGCTAACCTAGCTCGTCTACTAGCTTAACTCTAGAGAGAGAAAGCTAGAGAGAGACTCTAGAGAGAGAAAGAAAGAGTGTGAGAGAGAGAGAGAGAAGAGAGGAATGAGAGGTGTGAGGTGTGTGAAATGATGAAATGAGGTCTACTATTTATAGGCCACCAAGGATGCAAGAGTACAAGCCTACAAGCACGCACGTACAAGCAAACGAAGCAAAAAGAGAGCACACAAGAAGGGAACAGGCCATGTACGACACTATAGAGGCCGTGTACGGTACGGCTCTATGGAGGCCGTGTACGGCCCTGTGGTGGCCGTGTGCTAGGCCGTGTGCTTTTCTCGACTTTTCGCGTTGCTTCGGAAGGTCGTATCTTCTTCGTTTCGCGTCCGTTTGACTTGATTCTTTCGCCTACGGTCTCGTAATTCTATTATGCTTATAATGATACTAATTTGGTAGGCATTGGATGTGTGGATCCTAGGCGTATCCAGAATACGTCTCGTAGTCTTCGGTTGTGCTGTTTCTTTTATAACTTATCCATCCTTGTTCCATCTTGAGCAATCCTTATATCCACATTCTCGTAATCTTCATAGCTTCAAAATAAGATAACTGTGAGATCTTGGTATGAAGTTTACAGTAGATTTAAGGTGTGGCTCAATTTGGTGCCCATTTCAACGTATTTTCAGCCCTTTTAGTATAGTTTTGGAAAGTCCAACAAGTTTTCATCTTTATAACAAAATGTGATAAATAATGATGTTTTAAAAATGTTTTTGTTATAAAAGGCCTAAATATGGGGTAAATAATGTAGGTAAAAATGTGACTTTTTGCACTACATCAAATATCCCACACTTAGAGTTTTGCTTGTCCTCAAGCAATTCCACCTGTCAACTATACCCAAAAACTTTTTCAAAAAATGGTTTTGAGGGAGTCGCAAATATAAGTCAAAATACGAAAATAATCAAATAATCCCTAGGGTATAACATAGGAGGCATGCACATAACGTATCCAACTTTTCAAAATGATCATCTTAGACATGCTTTCAATTCTCGTGATCTTGGAATGTTCATGACTGGGCGATTCCTCACCAGGTGGTCACTCAATTCACACAAGTGTATCGGGTTTCCTAATAATCTAGATCAAAAGAAATCGCTCATAACACCAGTCATGCAGCATTTATCATCATAGGCTTGATCGAGAATCGAATCTCCACCACTTAGATAGGGACGGTACTAATTATCCCAGGACATTTGATTGGGTTGTTTTTGGGGGTGAAAAGGGAATATTTTGAAAGGTTGGGTATGGTGATATGGGTAGTTTTTGCAAGGACTGATCTTGACTCCATAAACTTTTAAGGTTGTGAGAAACTTTTTTTTGACCGAATCCTATAGAAAGGTGAATCCACCGAGAATTTTCTTCTTTTTGGGTGATTCTTGAACTTCCCTGGATCTTTTATTCTTTCTTTTTGGTGTTTTTCTTGAGGCATCTTTTCATATTTTCTTTTCTTTTTCTTTTACTTTTTTAGATGCCTCATCCTCTTTTTGCTTTTGCAGCTTCTTCAAGATAATTTGCACTGCTCCATGAATGATTCTTTTGGGAGCTTCGGGTGATTTTAAAATTCGTCACCAGGAATTTTATGACTTGAGAGAGCAATTGCTTGAGTGGCTAAGGACATCCAAATGGCGGTTTCTCACTTTCTCAGAAATTTCTTTTATCAAGACGTTTTGGTGGTGAGTGAAAATGTGGTTTTTAGGGTTTTGAAAGAAATGAATAGGCTTAGGCTCAACAGGGTTTTCTAAGGGATCTTCAACATTAAGAGTGTCGGAACAGGGTTGGCTTGAAAAGATATGAGAAAAGGGTTTATTCCTAAAAATGTCCAGGTCATCTAATTGCACATATGCCACGTATGGCACCTGTTAATATGGTCTCGAAATGCATGTCAGGAGCAAGTTCTAATTCAAAATGCATGCATCGGTCACACACAACAAATGAAAAGTGAAGCATTAAAAATGAATGCTTTTGGGCTCAAGATACCTCACCACAAGTTTATAGGGTTGTATGTGCCAGTCATGTGATGCCCCTCTTAGACTTTCATTAAGAAAAAGTTGGAATCTGACCTGATTCTACCTCTTTTTGCTAACCTTTGAGTTATTTGAAAATTTTCGTAGCCTTACATATATTCTTGACTCAAAAATTGTTTTGAAATTTTAGGGTAAAGTAATGACTTGTTGGTTTCATGTGAGTACAAGTTGAAAAAATTGAGGATATTTTTGAAAAACTTTTAAGCTCATTATACGAAGTAGGGTATATTGCTATCCCACACTTAAAAATAAACATTGTCCTCAATATTTTTTCCACTAAGTAGGAAGAATCCCACACTTAGGGTTTTAATGATTTTGTTTGAACAATTTTAATTTTCAAGTATTCTCTAAGAATGGATTTGCTAATCCCACACTTAGAGTTTGAAATGGGGGTCATGGCAAATTTTTATAATGAAAATACTAAAAAGGAACTTCCCTATAAATAGTGGTTACTGGAGTTGGACCAGGTTCGTGCAGAAGTGGTGCATATGATTTCAGAAGTTTAGGCTCAGCCATTCCATACGAAGCTAGTTCTGCAGTAATCACAACCTCATCAGAGTATCACGTCTCAGTAGTCAAAACATAAGTACAGAGTAATACATAAAATAAGATAAAGATAAAGATAAAGTAAACTAATAATCATCATCTAGCAAGTCATCGCTATCTGGATCGAACTCATCCTCTGCAGTCCTGTCTTAGACTGGTGCATGAGCTGGGCTCGAAACATCAAGCATGGCATAAAGCTACTCACGAAGAACTGGGTCCATAGGTGCAGAGGTCCCAGAGGCAGCAGGCTAAGCAACAGGAGCAATAGGGTGTCCAGTAGATGGTCTAGTAGCAAGTCCAGCAAAAGATCCAGCAGGAGGGAAGAAAGACCAGGATGGTCGAGATGGTCCTGGGTCTGGTCCCAACCTGAAAAGTGGTCCTGCAGGTCTCGGCAATCCGGCTATCTCACACAAAGCTGAAAGGATCTGATGATGTGCGGTGGAAGTTTGGAACAAGGCCCAAGTAGCAGCGGGATCATACAAGGTAATGCCATACTCAAGAGTAGGTGGCTATCTGATTGCTGGAGTAGTCTGTGGTGGCACAGGCTGGGCTGCAGGTGATGTGGCCTCCTCCTCATGCTCTAGCTGAACATCGACAAGTCCCTCCTCAGGGATAACAGGTAAAGCTCTCATGCGTCTGGGGTGTCTCCTCTGTTTGGGTCTGTGTCGTCTCCTCTATCTAGGTTGCCTCTCAGCAACATGATCCTTAGTCTCGATCCGAGCGTCCATCCTGAAATAAACATAAAACAGGTAATGCTAATAGAAAGTGAACAAATGCAGAAAGGACAGATGGAATGTCATCCGAACTTTTTGCACTTATGTAAATAAAACTTATCTCATATTAAGCTATTTGATTATCTGATAAATCACAAGCCTGCATACATTAGATCAGTGATAACAATACTAGATTAAAAATAAACTAAGAAATAAAAAGGACAGAAAAAGTAAGATAAGCTTGGGGTGCCTCCCAAGAGCGCTTTGTTTAACGAGTCTTTTAGCTCAACTCTTGTACCTTTCTGGTTGACTCAAGGTGGTTCGAAGATAAAGACGTCCTCACGAATGGGGAAGTCTTCGATGTAATGCTTTAACCGATGACCATTTACCTTAAAATTACCTTCTGGCGATTCGAGTTCGACTGCACCATAAGGAAATACCTTTGAGATTATGAATGGTCCGGTCCACCTGATCTTGAATTTTTCAGAGAACTTTTTGAAGCGTGGATTGAAGAGAAGCACTTTATCTCCTAGTTTGAACCTTGAGAGTTTGAGTATGGAACCATAAATCCTCTTGGTTCTATCTTTATAGTTCAGGGAGCTTTCATATGCTTGATTTCTTAATTCGGCCAATTCGTTTAATTGCATTCTCCGATGGGAACCTGTTACAGAAGTGTCCAGATTGCAGTTCTTCAGCACCCACTGTGCTTTGTATTCCAACTCCACTGGTAGGTGACATGCCTTGCCATAAACCAGACGATATGGTGTGGTACCTAAAGGTGTTTTGTAAGAAGTTCTGAATGCTCACAATGCATCGTCTAATTTGTCAGCCCACTTATCCCCATAATTTCCGACTGTTCGCTCCAAGATTCTTTTTAAGGCTCTGTTCGTGATCTCAGCTTGTCCATTTGTATGTGAATGATAGGCAGTGGACATCTTGTGAGTGACGCCGTACTGCTGCATAACCTTCATGAATTGAGTGTTGCAAAAGTGCGTGCCACGATCACTTATGATAGCTCTTGGAGTTCCGAATCGACAGAATAGTTGTTTGAGAAACTTTCTCACTACTCTGGCATCATTTGTTGGGAAAGCTTGTGCTTCGGCCCACCTGGAGACATAATCGACAGCAACTAAGATGTATTCTTTTCCATAGACTTCGGGAAAGGTCCCATGAAATCTAACCCCCAGATATCAAAGATCTCACAAGCCTGGATATTAGTGAGTGGCATCTCGTTCCTTGCTGACACATTGCCTTGTCTTTGGCAAATGTCGCAGCGTTTCACCAGGTCATAAGTATCTCGATAGATGGTTGGCCAGTAAAAGCCAGAATCATACACCCTTCGTGCTGTTAAGTTAACTGCGTGATGTCCTCCAGTCGGCCCATAGTGGCTTTGTCGAAGGATTTGTTCTGCTTCCTTCCCATCGACGCATCTTCTAATGATCTGATCAGGGAAAACCTTAAAAAGGAAAGGATCGTCCCAATAGTAATTCTTTATATCGCGGAAGAATCTTCGTCTCTGAGATGTCGGCATCCCTTTGGGTATTATTTTTCCTACCAGGAAATTAGCATGATCAGCATACCAAGGATCTTTGGATGTAGATCCTTGATGGTATTTGCCGATGTGCATGAGTTGTTTTTCAGGAAACTGGTCTTGAATATCCTTTTCATTAAGCTGCTCTAGTGTAGGATTTTCTAATCGGCTTAGATGATCTGCTGCAACGTTTTCTGCTCCTTTCTTATCTCTGATCTCGATATCAAATTCTTGTAGGAGTAGAATCCATCTTAGCAGTCTAGGCTTCGCATCTTGCTTTTTGAAAAGATACTTTAAGGCTGAATGATCTGTATAGACGATAGTTTTGGACAACATAAGATAGGAACGAAATTTATCGAAAGCAAATACTACCGCAAGTAGCTCCTTTTCTGTGGTTGTGTAATTCTCTTGAGCGTCTGTGAGCGTTTTGTTGGCATAGTATATTGGTTGAAAGTGCTTGTCCTTCCTTTTTCCCAATACAGCTCCAACTGCAAAATCACTGGCGTCGCACATGATTTCAAATAGAAGGCTCCAATCTGGGGCAATCATTATTGGTGCATGTACAAGCTGATCTTTCAGGTAGTTAAAAGCTTGGAGACATTTATCTGTAAAGGTAAACGGGGTATCCTTTTCAAGCAGATGAGTCATAGGTCGAGAGATCTTGGAGAAATCCTTGATGAAACGACGGTAGAATCCAGCATGACCTAGAAAACTTCGGATGGCTTTAATAGAAGTTGGTGGAGGAAGTTTTAGATAGTTTCAACTTTAGCTTTGTCAACTTCAATTCCGGCTTTCGATATGTGGTGTAATACTATTCCTTCTTTTACCATGAAATGGCATTTTTCCCAGTTTAGAACGAGGTTTGATTCTTCACATCGGGCAAGCATCCTATCCAAGTTTGAAAGACAAGCAGAGAAAGAATCTCCAAAGACGGAGAAGTCGTCCATGAATACCTCCATGCATTGTTCAATCATGTCATGAAAAATTGCCACCATGCATCGCTGAAATGTAGCAGGTGCATTACATAAACCAAACGGCATACGTCGGTAAGCGAAAGTTCCATATGGACATGTGAATGTTGTCTTTTCTTGGTCCTTTGGATCGAGAGGAATCTGAAAATAACCGGAGAATCCATCAAGAAAACAGTAGAATTCATTTCCTGATAATCTCTCCAGCATCTGATCAATGAACGGTAGAGGGAAGTTGATAGTCCCGTAATCACTATTAGTTAGTGATTTGGAATCACAAAGTGTAAAGTTTAATTGTAGAAGGGGGGGTTGAATACAATTTAAAACAATTTCAGATTTTACCAAGTGTTTCAGTTTGTTTTAAATTAATTATCTATAACAGAGTATGTCGGTATTGAAATAACATATTAAAGATATAACAGAATCAAAGAATGATAAGTAATAGTAGCTGAAAGTGAATTGTATTGATTAAATTCACAAAGTGTTGAATGCGGAATGGATTAACCAAAGTTAATCCAATTCAAACACTTAGCTAAATTATTACAATGAAGAGCGTTAACTACAGTGGACAGACACGCTGATAGTTAACCTCGCTGAATCTTAATATACACCTAGACAAACTGGTTCTCTGACAAACAGAAGAACGGTGCATATAACGACTAGCCTCAATAGTACAAAACACTGAACTATTTATACTACAAGAGTTCCTAAAATATCGCCTACAAAATAGGATCTTGAAAGGACACGTGTTGCTGCTTGATTGGTCCTGATCTCTGATAAACCGACATTCTGCGGGTCCCAATTCTGTTACCGCAAATATCTTGTTACCTTAAAACCAATCACTTGCTGCCACGTAATCTTTCAGGTATTCTTTAAACTGGAACACTCTTGCTGATGTATATATAAGTACAGTACTTTTAAGTACTAGATGTTTGAGAGGCTTTATTGAAATAGTCACTGATGATGCAGCAATCCTCCTCACTCACTGCGAGCTAACATGCTCTTGTAGAATGATTTGAACAACGGATCTTCAGTGACTAGCTGTTATTCTGGCAGTGACTTTTGCCTTTATTGATTTGAAGAAGTAATGCTCTCGCTGAC
Source organism: Helichrysum umbraculigerum (assembly GCA_949592205.1). Classification (NCBI taxonomy): domain Eukaryota; kingdom Viridiplantae; phylum Streptophyta; class Magnoliopsida; order Asterales; family Asteraceae; genus Helichrysum; species Helichrysum umbraculigerum. The sequence continues at coordinate 124,247,296 of CATIUR010000005.1, read as the reverse complement.
GTAGATCAGCGACACACCAAGTTGAGCTTTAAATCTTCCTCAGAATATCGAATCAGAATGAATGACGATCAGCAAATCCTATCATTAGCAACAGCAGCTTCGATACAATCCATTTCTTCATTGAGTAGTGTAAGGTTGAGTTGGTCAGCGACCAGTGACTTCATCATGGTCAGCGACCAGTGACTCAACAATCTCCCCCTAAATGATTGTGATTGAAGCTCCCTAGACAAACTTGTTGCTGTGAAAGTTTATAGTCAGTGTTTAAGAATTTAAACATTCAGTGACTGTATGCTTGTGATCCATTCATCTTTCTTTTTGGATTCTTTTGATATGTTCTGAGATTTGCACAGGTTCAAATATTATTGAAGCTAAAATATAAAGTACATAATCATTTTTAGTTACAATGCTCTAATCTGATTTAGATAAGACAATCTTCTTCAGTGATCAAGAGATTCAGCAACTTCTGATATCTTCAGCTTTGACTCACATTTTGTAAACGGGAAGTCTTTCAACCAGGGAGAAATCAGGCCAAACATTCATTCTTCTTGACATATGATTCAAAACTGTAGTAGGGAGAGACATAGAGATGGCGTCAGTGAACATAATTTCATCAGTGAGAATATACCTCATCACAGTGCACTTGTTATCAGAGAGAAGACAACTGTGAAGGAAATTTTATATGCAAATATCCTTCTTCTTGTAGCTTAAACCGACTGAAAATCAGTGAGACATATTTGAGCTGCAGTTGATGAAGAAGGATTCATTGCTAAGCTGATATGAAATAAAGATTGCCATGAAAATTGTAACATCAATACAGGGAATAGGTATTATTTGAGATAGAAGCTGCAAAGATGATCCCCATGTATTAGTAATTTTCATAGCGTCAGCAATTTTTCCATATAGCGTCAGCAACTTTTCTATATGGTTCTAATAGCGTCAGCAACTTTTCCACATGAGTTGTAGATGTGTTGACCCTGTAATATGATCCAAATAGATGATTTCCAATCAGCAACAACTTTACATATGAACACCATTGATTTTTGCATTCATTTGCACGTTTTCTCCCCCTTGATGATATCCTATAGTAGATTATCATTTTTCTGTAAGCATCAGCACATTCTTCATGTAGAAACAACAACTTTACATATGAACACCATTGATTTTTGCATTCATTTGCACGTTTTCTCCCCCTTGATGATATCCTATAGTAGATTATCATTTTTCTGTAAGCATCAGCACATTCTTCATGTAGAAATTTCTCCCCCTTGATGATATCAGAAAATGCGATAGTAACTATGTGATCATGTTGTAAAACAGTTTTGGTTTTCTCATCATCAGCTTGTGTTTTAACTGATGGATCTTTAAAAACAGAAAGTGCAGCCTGTATCACTCTCTGTGACTGGAGAGCGACATTGACAACTGGTGTGGTGATAGAAGAGAGTTGGCGCGGGTCTGTAGCCAGTGATGTGACACCAGATATGAGTGTGTCATCACCCACTGATGTCACTTGCCCTTTGAATAAAGCATCATCCTTTTGTGAGGATGATGAGTGGCTCATGGGTTGACTCGATAAGTAAGTTTTGGTTTTAGCAAGAGTGCCCATAGAGACTGAACGTTCAGTGACTATTTCACTCTTGATCCCTTGTTTTGCTAGAAACAGGGCCTTTATTTTCAAGCTTTTGGTAGAAGAGTTTGAGGTTTTCTTGGATGGAGGATGATCAGTTTTGGTCACTGGGGGTGTGAGCAGTGACATGATCGATGGTGGGGCAGAATCAGACGAGTGTACAGTAGTTTCATACTGGATTACAAGAGAACCTTGTAATCCCAGCAGAGTAGATAAAAATGGCATCACTAGACTAAGTAGAAACAAGGCGATTATAGTGTAACACCCCCAAGTTTAACGAGTTGCGGAAGCATACATTGGGTGTTACTAATCAATATACAAAGCACATGATTAATAGTAAACGACCTCTAAATGAGACGTTTAGAAAAGGTTTCATAAATAATAATCGTTTGAAAACCGTAGGTTTTCGTATACAAAAAGTAGTTCCCTAGAGTCCACGCGTATAGCGGGAGATTCTATTACATAATCGTAGTTACAAAAGATAATGCCAAAGAATCTCCGTTAAATGCAGTTTGGAAATCATGCGACTCTAGCTAGTAATCCTGGAGTGATCCTACTCCGTATGTGTACCTGAGATACAAAGCTAAAAAGTGTCAACCAAAAAGGTTGGTGAATCTCACAGGTTTAGTAATAAGTAGATGTAATGAACCACAAGTATGTACCCGTATTGCTATCAAGCAAAGTAAGTTAATCAGTATATCAGTACAGTGCCATGAGCTCATAAGTTGAAGCTTAACAGTGTAGTGTGAAATAAATCACGTACCCCCGTGAGTGCTATCCGCACACTCATATATAACAAATACTAATATGTCTGTTTCTACGTGTAAATCAGTACGTGGTGGCGCTACCACCCCAGACAGGGATTGTCAGTCCTAGATGGATCCATCTACTAGTAATCGCGCTTAAGTCCATAACTAACAACTTACGATTAGGAGGCTTTCAGTGGATAAAAGTAACTCATGCGTTTGTTTGTAATCAGTAATGTTTTCAGTTCAGTACATTGTGTTCATACGTAAAACAGTTGCTAAGTATCTCACCCCAAAGTATAAAACAGTAAAAGTGGGGCTGTAAGACTCACCTGAGTCTTTGCAAGTACGTTTATGTCAATAAACGAGTAAGTAGTATCAACCGTAGGTTCTCCGAACCCGTAACCTTCAAATGCCTAAACACGTAAGGTTAAGTAAGTAGATGTCTCGCAAGACCATCTAGGCTAGTTGTTCATACAACCCGTTGTGTTTAAACGTTGGTTTGTTCGCGTTTGCATCAAAAGATATACGGCCCGTTGGTGATTCGTTATATTAAAAGTTTATCATTTATAACGCAATTTAGTGTAACTGTAATAGAAAGTATGTTCTATGACGTTTGTTAAGTCGTATGACATAAGTATTTGAAGTTGTATAAATTCGACACTTAGTGAAAATCTGAGTTTTCAAAGTTCTGTTTTGTGCGACGTAGCATGCGACGTAGGCATGCGACGTAAGGTGCGACGTAGGGTGCGACGTAGGCATGTACGTCGCATGATGCTGTAACACCCCCAAATTTAGTGATTTGCGGAAGCATACTTGGGTGTTACTAATCAATATACAAAGCACAAGATATACAGCAAACGACCTCTAAATGAGACGTTTTGTAAAATAATTACATTCCATAATTAAATCGTTTGAAAACATATAGTTTTCTTTACAAAAATATGTAAGCCTAGGGTCCGCGTATGTGGCGGGAGATTCTATTACATAACCATAGTTACAAAAGATAATGCCAAAGAATCTCCGTTAAATGCAGTTTGGAAATCATGCGACTCTAGCTAGTAATCCTGGAGTGATCCTACTCCGTAAGTGTACCTGAGAATACATGCTAAAAAGGGTCAACCAAAAGGTTGGTGAATCTCACAGGTTTATCAGTAAATAATCAGTTTGAACACGAGGTTTCATCAGTAATGCCCGCAGGCGTAAAATCAGCAATTTCAGTCCAGAAATCGTAAACCAGTATTTGCAATCCCGCAAATGTAAGTAAGTAAGTTTATACCGTTGCCATGAGGCTCATAATCGAAGCTTAACCCGTAAGTAATAAGTTTGCTCCCGTGACATGCTCGTAAATGAGCAAGCATCAGTAACGAATAAGTAGTCACCCGTTTATACGTGTAAATCAGTACGTGGCAGCGCTACTGCCCCGGGTGGGGAGGGTCATTTCCCTAATGGATCCATTAACTAGTGTTCGCGCTTAAGTCCATAACTAACGATATATGATGGAGAGACTTCTGTAAATAGTAACAACTCATGCAATTCCGTTTGGTATAGTAACCAGTTTAGTACTTGTGTTCAAGAAAAATCAGTAGCATGTATCTCCCCCAATAGGATAAAACAGTAAAAGTGGGGCCGTAAGACTCACCTGAGTCTTTGCAAGTGCGTTTATATCAATAAACGAGTAAGAAATATCAATAGTTGGTTCTCCGAACCCGTAACCTCCGAATGCCTAAACACATAATATCAAGTAAGTAGATGTCTCGCAAGATCATCTAGGCTAGTTGTCTACACAACTCGTTATGTCCAAGTGTTTGTTTAGTAATCCGTTTGTAGTTTGAAAACAAGTATGGCCCGTTGGTGACGGTTTGTAATAATGATTCAAAGTGTTAACATTATGTGTATCGTATAAGGATTTGAGGTTGTAAAAGTTCGACACTTAGTGAAAATGTGAGTTTTCAAGGTGCTGGTTTGTGCGACGTAGCATGCGACGTAAGGTGCGACGTAGGCAGGTACGTCGCATGATGCGACCTTCGCAAATCAATGCGACGTAGGGGGCGACGTCGCTAATGCGACGTTGGTTCGGTTTGCGACGTTAAAGTCTACGTCGCTATGTGCGACGTCCGCAAGTTAATGCGACGTAATAGGTTGCGTCGCTAGTACGACGTTGGGATTTTGTGCGACGTAGGCCGCGACGTCGCAGTGGCCCCTGGCCAGGTGCTACGTAGCGGTCTGATGGCCGGAAAATGTGTCGAAAACGAGATTTTCGGTTTCCGTTTGGTCCAAAACTTTTACCCAACCCATTTTTGGACATTTTAAGTATATATAAACTATAAAAACGTAAAAATTAGTAAAAACGGAGAGTTTCGGGTTTTGTCGGAAACTTACAAAATGCCGAAATGAAAATCCGGAAAGATAGGAAGGTAGATCGTGATGCCGTGGTTCTTTTATCCCAAAGGAGTGGTATGATCCGGTGTCGTCTCGTGTTGTTATTTTGCGTTTTAGTGAGGTGGTGGGTTTTGTTTATTTTGAAAGAAAATGGAGAGAAAGAGAGATGAGAGATAAGATGATGATGATGAAATGAAAGTGGGGAGAGGGGGTCCCCCCCTTTTTTTGGCTGAAAATCGGTGGGGTCCACCGAGTGGACTTCACCAAATTTTGTTCCCTGCGCTTCGAGTTCTGCGCGGTGTTCGTTCGCTCCGTCGTTTATACGTTAAGTAATTATTTTAAATATTAACTGGTACATTTTAAATACAAATTATTACGTGATATTTTATTATTTTACAATTAAGTTTACGTTTGAATTAGAAATGTAAGTTGGTTTATTTAGTTTGCGCGTTTTACATTTTAAATTGTGTAACTTTCTGATCGTACGATACGAATAAATACGAAATATTATAATAATAATATTTTTGACCTAACAACGTTATTTAATAAAATTTGTCACCAACGTCCATATTAAATAGAATCGAAATACATTCGATTTAAATTGCGTACGATTTAACCAATTCGCATTTTCGTATATATTCAACAATATATATAATTCGATACATAAATTAGCCTAACGCGGAACTAATTACATGTATTAACAAAGAATTAGGCACAAATTCTAGTCCTAATTTGCCGGTTGTTACATTCTCCCCCTGTTAAAGGAATTTCGTCCCGAAATTTAAGTCGAAGTCGCGTTAGGGGCAGAATCGGTGAATAAGTGTGGATACTTGAGTCGTATTTGGTCTTCCCGTTCCCAAGTGAATTCTGGACCGCGTCTAGAATTCCACCTGACTTTGACGATGGAAATACGACTCTGTTTCAGTTGTTTGACCTCACGGTCCATAATTTCGACTGGTTCCTCAACGAAATGTAGTTTGTCATCGATGCGGATCTCGTCAAGGGGTATAATGAGTGTCTCGTCAGACAGGCATTTCTTTAAGTTAGAAATGTGAAAGGTAGGGTGCACACTGCTGAGTTCAGAGGGCAGCTGCAATCGATATGCCACTGGACCTATTTTCTCGAGGATCTCAAAAGGTCCAATGTACCTGGGGTTTAATTTTCCGCGTTTGCCGAACCGGATTACGCCTTTCCAAGGCGAAACTTTTAAGAGTACTCGATCCCCAACTTGGAACTCGAGTGGCTTGCGTCTCAAGTCAGCATAGCTCTTCTGACGATCACGCGCGGCTTTGAGTCGGTTTTGGATTTCAACGATTTTCTCTGTGGTTTCGTGTATGAGTTCAGGACCAGTGAGTTGACTATCTCCCACTTCAGTCCAACAGATCGGTGATCGGCACTTACGACCGTACAGTGCCTCAAAAGGTGCAGCCTTAATGCTGGTGTGATAGCTGTTGTTGTACGAGAACTCGCACAACGGTAGATGTCTTTCCCAATTTGTACCAGAATCAACTACGCAGGCTCGTAGCATGTCTTCCAGTGTCTGAATAGTTCGTTCGCTCTGGCCATCGGTCTGAGGATGGTACGCGGTACTCATATCGAGACGGGTACCCAGTGATTTTTGGAGTGATTGCCAGAAGCGAGATGTGAAACGGGCATCCCTGTCAGAGATAATCGAGAGAGGGACACCATGTTGGCAAACGATTTCTTTGATGTAAATTTGTGTAAGGCGTTCCATTTTGTCGGTTTCTCTGATTGCCAAGAAATGAGCCGATTTGGTGAGACGATCGACGATCACCCAAATGGTATCGCAACCGCTCGCCGATTTAGGTAGTTTGGTTATGAAATCCATGGTAATTTGCTCCCATTTCCATTGAGGAATTTCAGGTTGTTGGAGCAATCCAGAAGGTCTTTGGTGCTCGGCCTTGACCTTGGAACAAGTTAAGCATTTGCTGACGTACAAAGCAATGTCAGCTTTCATATTCGGCCACCAGTAAAACTCTTTGATGTCGTGATACATTTTGTCGGATCCCGGGTGGATAGAATATTTGGACTTGTGAGCTTCATCCATCACTAAGTCTCGGAGGTTCCCAAAACTAGGCAACCAGATTCGGTTTGAGAAGCACCTAATCCCGTTAGGTCTGATTTCGAATTGTTTGTCAATACCCCGTAAGGCTTCATTTTTGATGTGTTCAGATTTCAGGGCTTCGATCTGAGCGGCATGAATTTGATTAGTAAGATTGTTATGGATGGTCATACTGAGGGCTCGGACTCGAAGTGGTTTTGGTCGTTCCTTTCGGCTGAGGGCATCGGCTACAACATTAGCCTTCCCTGGATGGTACTTGATCTCGCAATCGTAATCGGTAAGCAACTCGACCCATCGACGTTGCCTCATATTGAGATCCTTCTGATCGAAGATATGTTGGAGACTTTTATGATCGGTAAAGATAGTGCACTTAGTGCCGTAGAGGTAATGTCTCCAGATTTTGAGAGCAAAAACGACAGCTCCAAGTTCGAGATCATGAGTGGTGTAGTTCTTTTCGTGAATTTTTAGCTGTCTTGAGGCATAAGCAATGACCTTGTCTCGTTGCATCAACACGCAACCGAGACCTTGGTGAGAAGCATCGCAGTATACCACGAAGTCATCGGTGCCTTCGGGTAGTGATAGAATTGGAGCACTGCAAAGCTTTTGTTTCAGAAGTTGGAACGCTGACTCTTGTTTCTCAGTCCAATCGAACCTTTTGTCCTTCTGTGTCAGTACCGTGAGTGGCTGAGCTATTTTAGAGAAATTTTCGATAAATCGCCGATAGTACCCAGCAAGACCCAAGAATTGTCGTACTTCAGTTGCAGAGGTGGGTGCTTGCCAGTCTTTGATAGCCTCAATTTTTGATGGGTCCACGTGAATTCCCTGACTGTCGATCACGTGACCAAGAAATTGAACGGTTTGGATCCAGAACTCACATTTAGAGAATTTAGCATAAAGCTCATCGTGTCTAAGTAGTTCAAGGATGGTTCTGAGGTGTTGCGCATGTTCTTGCTCGTTGCGCGAGTAAATGAGTATGTCATCGATAAAGACAATGACAAACTTATCGAGGTAAGGTTTGCACACCCGGTTCATGAGGTCCATGAATACAGCCGGTGCGTTGGTTAGACCAAAGGGCATCACTTGGAATTCGTAGTGCCCGTAACGAGTTCTGAAGGCAGTTTTTGGAATATCGGTGTCGCGAACTCGTAACTGATGATAACCTGATCGAAGATCAATTTTTGAATAACAGCTTGATCCTTGGAGTTGATCGAACAGATCATCGATTCGAGGAAGTGGGTATCGGTTCTTGACGGTTAGTTTGTTCAACTCTCGGTAGTCAATACACATTCGAAATGAACCGTCTTTCTTTTTAACAAACAAGACCGGAGCTCCCCAAGGTGAAGAACTCGGTCTGATGAATCCTCTATCCAGGAGTTCCTGTAACTGCGTGGACAACTCCTGAAGTTCAGATGGAGCTAGGCGATACGGTGCTCGGGCCACCGGTGCGGCACCCGGCACGAGATCAATCGAGAACTCAACCTGTCTAAGTGGAGGTAAACCAGGTAGTTCTTCTGGAAAAACTTCGGGAAAGTCTCTAACGATTGGCACATCTTCAAGTCGCTTCTCCTCCGACTTTTTCTCTGTGATGTGCGCGAGTATTGCTGGGTAACCCTTTCTCAGAAATTTTCGGGTTTTTAAACAGGAGATTAAGTTTAGTCTCGACCCACCAGTCTCCCCCTGTATGATCAAGGTACCACCGGCGGCGAGAGGAATTCGGACGATTTTATCATGGCAAACAATTTCGGCCCGGTGCTTGGACAACCAATCCATACCCACGATAACATCAAAACTTCCTAGTTCGATAGGCATTAGATCGATTGAGAAGGTTTCGTTTGCGAGGTTTAAAGTGCAATTAGGTATTACACTACTGGTTTCTATGAGTTTACCATTTGCGAGTTCTACAGTGTACTTAACATCTAAGGCCGAAGGGGTGACATTAAGTAGGGGGCAAAACTCATCAGATATGAAACTTTTATCAGCACCGGTATCAAATAATACTGAAGCAGTAAGATCGTTGAGAAGAAACGTACCCGTTACAACATTCGGGTCTTCCCTAGCTTCCCCAGCTTTGATGACAAATGCTCTGCTACGAGCAGGGTTGTTGTTCCGTTTGTTGCTGCTGTTGTTGTTGTTGTTTCTCTGCTTAGGGCAATTATTCTGAAAATGCCCAGGACTTCCGCACCCATAACAAGTCTTCGGGGCACTGGTGTTTCGACAATCCTTGGCCAGATGCCCAAAACGTTTGCAGTTTGTGCAAGGGCAGGAACCGTCGTGGTGACGATTGCATTTGGTACAGTAGGGTCTGCTTCCAACGTACCCTTTCCTTTCTGAAGTGCCAGATGAATAAGCCCTAAGGGGCTCAGGCTTTCGGTTGGTGATTTGGTTGGACGAGTTGGGGTTTCCTTCCCACTTTCGTTTGTTGTTTGTAGGTGGGGCTGAGGTTGTGTTACGGCGGACAGCGTTTGCCGTGAGTTCGTGGGCCATACGGATGGCGTTCTGGATAGTACCTGGTTTGGATGAAGTCACCAGGTCCTGGAGTTTCTCGGGCAGTCCATCAATGTATTTCTCGATCCTCTTGTACTCAGGATCGACCATGGTTGGGCACAGGAGTGCCAGCTGGTGGAAACGGTTGGTGTAACCGGTGATATCATTACCTTGCATCTTATGGTTCCAGAATTCCAGCTCCAGTTGTTTCAGTTCATCCCTGGGGCAATACTCACCCCTTAACATCTCCTACAACTCCTCCCACGGGAGTTTGTAAGCATCGGCAACGCCCACAGTTTGGGCATAGGTGTTCCACCACGTGAGTGCGGTGTCAGTAAAAGTACTAACAGAGAACTTGACTTTGTCCCCCTCCGCACAGTTGCAGATAAGAAATACCGATTCAACTTTCTCTATCCATCGTATCAGACCGATCGCTCCCTCGGTACCTGCAAAGTTTAGAGGTTTGCAGTTCTGGAAGTCCTTGTAAGAACAAGGTTTAGCAGCAGTGGTTTCAGCGGCATCGCTGTTTCTCGAGGAATTTGGTGGAGTATTCCGAGCCAAGGCTTCAGTAACAGCCTGGGTTATAAGGGAGGTAATCTGGGCATCGGTGTACGGTCGTGTCTTTGGCGGCATGATTCTTCAATAAAAGAAATGAAGATACATGAGATTTTGTATGAGCTGGTAATTGTCACAGATGTACATGCATAAAAGCAGCAATACATAACATCAACATGAAAAATGACAATTAATGTGAGTTGAGATAACAAAGGATATCTGATAGATAAAGTGAGTTCAAAAGTTACATCCTACAGAGATATTACAAAAGGTGTCGGGAATGGTTACATCCGACTAGTTTATAGAGTAGTGCTAGATAGTCCCTAGATTACGAGATAGATTACAAGACAAAAACTACACTAATCTTAATGTAGATTAATTGGTTCCATTAGCGTGACAAGGCGGTCCACAGTTTCTGCTAGTCGGTTGGTTCATTCTTAGTTAGGGCTCCTGGCCTTCGGATTCTTCTTCCGACTCCAAGTTCAGGTCGTGTGGGTGGTAGCGTGCCTCCAGCATGTCCCTGTATCTTTGAGTCGTGGAGCGGTACCTAGTCTCCTCCGTTGACTTCCTGCCCAAACGTTTGATCCATGTTTTGGTCCTATGGGTTAGGTTGGTGGCCACTTTCTTCCAGTAACGGATCTTATCTTTGATTCGTGTAGGGACAGATCGGTTTGAGATTCTCAATCTTTGTTCGTAGTCTATGCACTTACGCTTAAGTGCCCAATTTCGGCCGTCTAGTCCCACGGCCTGATCTCGCACTCTTTCATATTCTTCTATGTCGATACCAGTCATTTCGAAATTCTGATTTTCGTTTCCCTCCAGCATGATTTCTTCTTCTGGTACGATGTCCTCATCGAGATACGTGTACTGGATTTGCTCCCCGTGGACTTGGTCACCATCAGACATGTAGTCGTCCATTTGGGAATTCGTGGCTTTGAGTTCTATAGAAATGACAGAGAGAGGATTTTAGTCCTTGGAAGTACGTTGCTTCCGGGTGTTAGATGTGATTTTCATAAAATCATTAGAGTGCGCCACAAGGTGGTGTGACGGTAATCAAGTCTGTCATGGTCGGTGCAAACCACTAAGAGAAATTCGTAAGTGTCACCAGGGAAACGTCGGCTATCTCTATAGCGAGTGTGTTTACGTGCGAGGCCTATTCATATATATTCAATATATAATAGCCTAGTAGTATAGTCAGCGAGTGAGGCCTATGTATGTATATACTCGTATATCACATAATAGCCTAGCGTATGTCTAGCACATAACAAGTAAGAGTCTCGGTTCTCTCGTGGTCAGAGTCTACTAACGCATTCCTGTTCGACATAACCATTTCAGACCTCACATCATCTTTCCTTAATTGTACATAATTGATCAGGCTATGTTAAATTAAAGTCGTATGATGTAATTCCTGAACCAATCATGCCTAATAAGGAAATACTGCCTAATGGTCATAGTCTAGGCCCACTAAATGCAACCTAGTTCGCTATAACCTTAGGCTCTGATACCAATCTGTAACACCCCCAAATTTAGTGATTTGCGGAAGCATACTTGGGTGTTACTAATCAATATACAAAGCACAAGATATACAGCAAACGACCTCTAAATGAGACGTTTTGTAAAATAATTACATTCCATAATTAAATCGTTTGAAAACATATAGTTTTCTTTACAAAAATATGTAAGCCTAGGGTCCGCGTATGTGGCGGGAGATTCTATTACATAACCATAGTTACAAAAGATAATGCCAAAGAATCTCCGTTAAATGCAGTTTGGAAATCATGCGACTCTAGCTAGTAATCCTGGAGTGATCCTACTCCGTAAGTGTACCTGAGAATACATGCTAAAAAGGGTCAACCAAAAGGTTGGTGAATCTCACAGGTTTATCAGTAAATAATCAGTTTGAACACGAGGTTTCATCAGTAATGCCCGCAGGCGTAAAATCAGCAATTTCAGTCCAGAAATCGTAAACCAGTATTTGCAATCCCGCAAATGTAAGTAAGTAAGTTTATACCGTTGCCATGAGGCTCATAATCGAAGCTTAACCCGTAAGTAATAAGTTTGCTCCCGTGACATGCTCGTAAATGAGCAAGCATCAGTAACGAATAAGTAGTCACCCGTTTATACGTGTAAATCAGTACGTGGCAGCGCTACTGCCCCGGGTGGGGAGGGTCATTTCCCTAATGGATCCATTAACTAGTGTTCGCGCTTAAGTCCATAACTAACGATATATGATGGAGAGACTTCTGTAAATAGTAACAACTCATGCAATTCCGTTTGGTATAGTAACCAGTTTAGTACTTGTGTTCAAGAAAAATCAGTAGCATGTATCTCCCCAAATAGGATAAAACAGTAAAAGTGGGGCCGTAAGACTCAACTGAGTCTTTGCAAGTGCGTTTATATCAATAAACGAGTAAGAAATATCAATAGTTGGTTCTCCGAACCCGTAACCTCCGAATGCCTAAACACATAATATCAAGTAAGTAGATGTCTCGCAAGATCATCTAGGCTAGTTGTCTACACAACTCGTTATGTCCAAGTGTTTGTTTAGTAATCCGTTTGTAGTTTGAAAACAAGTATGGCCCGTTGGTGACGGTTTGTAATAATGATTCAAAGTGTTAACATTATGTGTATCGTATAAGGATTTGAGGTTGTAAAAGTTCGACACTTAGTGAAAATGTGAGTTTTCAAGGTGCTGGTTTGTGCGACGTAGCATGCGACGTAGCATGCGACGTAAGGTGCGACGTAGGCAGGTACGTCGCATGATGCGACCTTCGCAAATCAATGCGACGTAGGGGGCGACGTCGCTAATGCGACGTTGGTTCGGTTTGCGACGTTAAAGTCTACGTCGCTATGTGCGACGTCCGCAAGTTAATGCGACGTAATAGGTTGCGTCGCTAGTGCGACGTTGGGATTTTGTGCGACGTAGGCCGCGACGTCGCAGAGGCCCCTAGCCAGGTGCGACGTAGCGGTCTGATGGCCGGAAAATGTGTCGAAAACGAGATTTTCGGTTTCCGTTTGGTCCAAAACTTTTACCCAACCCATTTTTGGACATTTTAAGTATATATAAACTATAAAAACGTAAAAATTAGTAAAAACGGAGAGTTTCGGGTTTTGTCGGAAACTTACGAAATGCCGAAATGAAAATCCGGAAAGATAGGAAGGTAGATCGTGATGCCGTGGTTCTTTTATCCCAAAGGAGTGGTATGATCCGGTGTCGTCTCGTGTTGTTATTTTGCGTTTTAGTGAGGTGGTGGGTTTTGTTTATTTTGAAAGAAAATGGAGAGAAAGAGAGATGAGAGATAAGATGATGATGATGAAATGAAAGTGGGGAGAGGGGGTCCCCCCCTTTTTTTGGCTGAAAATCGGTGGGGTCCACCGAGTGGACTTCACCAAATTTTGTTCCCTGCGCTTCGAGTTCTGCGCGGTGTTCGTTCGCTCCGTCGTTTATACGTTAAGTAATTATTTTAAATATTAACTGGTACATTTTAAATACAAATTATTACGTGATATTTTATTATTTTACAATTAAGTTTACGTTTGAATTAGAAATGTAAGTTGGTTTATTTAGTTTGCGCGTTTTACATTTTAAATTGTGTAACTTTCTGATCGTACGATACGAATAAATACGAAATATTATAATAATAATAATTTTGACCTAACAACGTTATTTAATAAAATTTGTCACCAACGTCCATATTAAATAGAATCGAAATACATTCGATTTAAATTGCGTACGATTTAACCAATTCGCATTTTCGTATATATTCAACAATATATATAATTCGATACATAAATTAGCCTAACGCGGAACTAATTACATGTATTAACAAAGAATTAGGCACAAATTCTAGTCCTAATTTGCCGGTTGTTACAGATGCGACCTTCGCAAATCAATGCGACGTAGGGGCTGGCGTCGCTAGGCGCGACGTCGCAACTTAATGCGACGTAGTGACGGACGTCGCACAATGCGACGTCACGAAGGGTTGTGCGACGTAGAGGCCGACGTCGCATGAATCTGGGTCCAAAAGCGACGTAGCGGTCTGTTGGCCGGAAAATGTGCCGAAAACGAGTTTTCCGGTTTCCGTTCGGTCCAAATCTTTTACCCAACCCTTATATGAACATATTAAGTCTATTTAAGCCATAAACTTGTAAAAATGATCAAAAACGAGAGATTTCGGGATTTGTCGGAAACTTACAAAGTGTCGGATGAGAAATCCGAAAAGATAGCGTGATAGATCGTGATGCGGTGGTCGTTTTCTTCCAAAAGAGTAGTATGTTTCGCGTGCGTTTAGTGGTAGTATTTGTCGATTTTTGTGATGTTGTGGTTTTTAGTTGGTTGGTGGTTTTGAGAGAAAAGAGAGGAGAAGAGAAAGTAAGAGAGAGAAAGAGATAGGTGAAATGAAGAAGAAAAAGGTGGGAGGTGGAGGTTTATCCTCCACTTTCCAGTCCCCGCTCCCCGTGCGGTGTTCGTTTGCTCCGTCGTTTAAGCGTTAAATATCCATTTTTCGCGTTTAATTATTTTTATAAAATTACAAATCTTGTTAAATAATTTATTTAAATTATTTCCTTAAATCTTTAATAGTTTAACTTAGATTTAATTACTTTTGTTATTAAATCGTGTAAGTTATGAATCGTGTAATACGAGGCAGTTACTAATTGTTATAAAATAGCGTTTTGGTCATAATTGCGTTATTTTTGCTTATAAACATTTGTTCACCAACGTCTGTGTTAACCGAATAGAATTTCATTCTATTTAAGTTGCGTACGATTTAATCAAATCGTAAAGTTGTATATATTAACCAACATATAATCCGATACATAAATTAGCCTAACACAGAACTAATTACATGTATTAACAAAGAGTTAGGCGCTAATACTAGCCCTAATTTGGCGGTTGTTACATTCTCCCCTTGTTAAAAGAATTTCGTCCCGAAATTAGCTTGATTGCACGGTCGGTGCGTTGTCTGGGAAGAGATGTGGATATTTCTGTCGCATTTGGTCTTCCCGTTCCCAGGTGAACTCCGGGCCACGCCTAGAATTCCACCTGACTTTCACGATGGGAATACGACTCTGTTTTAGTTGTTTGACCTCGCGGTCCATTATTTCCATAGGTTCCTCGACAAAATGAAGTTTATCATCGATCTGAATTTCGTCGAGCGGTATAATCAGTGTCTCGTCAGACAGACATTTCTTAAGATTAGAAATGTGGAATGTGTTGTGAACGTTGCTAAGCTCAGCAGGAAGTTGCAGGTGGTATGCCACTGGACCAATCTTTTCAAGGATTTCGAATGGTCCGATGTATCTAGGATTTAGTTTGCCTCGTTTTCCGAATCGAATGACACCTTTCCACGGTGCCACTTTGAGAAGTACCTTGTCCCCTACTTGGAACTCAAGGTGTTTGCGTCTCACGTCAGCATAGCTTTTCTGACGATCACGTGCGGCTTTTAGTCGGTTTTGTATGCTGATGATCTTTTCAGTTGTTTCATGTATGATTTCTGGACCGGTGAGTTGTGTATCCCCTACCTCAGTCCAACAGATAGGTGACCGGCACTTACGACCGTACAGTGCCTCGAAGGGTGCAGCCTTTATGCTGGTGTGGTAACTGTTGTTGTATGAGAACTCGCACAATGGTAAGTGATTTTCCCAGTTTTTACCGAAGTCCACTACGCAGGCTCGTAGCATGTCTTCCAGTGTTTGTATGGTTCGTTCGCTCTGGCCATCGGTTTGAGGATGGTAAGCCGTACTCATATCCAGACGAGTACCAAGAGATTTTTGCAGTGATTGCCAGAAGCGAGAAGTAAACCGAGCATCCCGGTCGGAGATGATTGAGATGGGCACGCCGTGTCTTGACACGATTTCTTTCAGGTAGATTCGTGTCAAACGTTCCATCTTGTCAGTTTCTTTGATGGCTAGGAAATGAGCAGATTTAGTGAGTCGATCAACGATCACCCAAATGGTATCGCAACCGTTAGAAGTTTTTGGGAGTTTAGTAATGAAATCCATGGTGATCTGCTCCCATTTCCATTGTGGTATTTCAGGTTGTTGTAGCAAACCGGAAGGTTTCTGGTGTTCAGCTTTAACTTTAGAACAAGTAAGACACTTGCCAACATAGGTTGCAATGTCAGCTTTCATGTTGGGCCACCAGTACATTTCCTTGATGCCGTGATACATTTTGTCGGCACCGGGGTGTATAGAGTATTTAGACTTGTGAGCTTCATTCATCACCAAGTCTCGAAGGTTCCCAAAACTTGGTAACCAGATTCGATTCGAGAAGTATTTGGCCCCGTTAGGTTTGGTTTCAAATTGTTTGTCCATGCCCCGCAAGGCCTCGTTTATCAAGTTCTCTGGTTTGAGTGCTTCGAGTTGAGCGGTGAGAGCTTGATTGATGAGATCGTTGTGAATGGTCATACCGAGAGCTCGAACTCGAAGTGGTTTCACTCGTTCTTTTCGGCTTAAGGCATCGGCGACAACATTCGCCTTGCCCGGATGATAGCGAATCTCGCAGTCGTAATCAGTAAGCAACTCGACCCATCGGCGTTGCCTCATGTTGAGATCCTTTTGATCGAAGATATGTTGGAGACTTTTATGGTCAGTAAAGATTGTACACTTGGTACCGTATAGATAGTGTCTCCAGATTTTCAGAGCGAAAACAACAGCCCCCAACTCTAGGTCATGAGTTGTGTAATTCTTTTCGTGGACCTTGAGTTGTCGAGAGGCGTAAGCGATGACCTTGTCTCGTTGCATCAACACGCAACCAAGACCTTGGTGCGAAGCATCACAGTATACCACGAAGTCATCGTTGCCTTCGGGTAAGGATAAGATAGGTGCACTGCAGAGTTTCTGTTTTAGTAGCTGAAAAGCTGACTCCTGTTTGTCAGTCCAATCGAACTTCTTTTCTTTTTGAGTCAGTGCAGTGAGAGGTAGGGCTATTTTCGAAAAATTCTCAATGAACCGCCTGTAGTATCCGGCGAGTCCTAAGAATTGGCGTACCTCGGTCGGGGTTGTAGGTGCTTGCCAACATTTGATAGCCTCGATTTTTGAAGGATCGACATGAATCCCTTGATTGTCAATGACGTGTCCAAGGAATTGAACGGTTTGCATCCAGAACTCACACTTAGAGAATTTGGCGTATAACTCTTCGTGTTTGAGCAGCTCTAGGATGGTTTTCAGGCGTTGCGCGTGTTCTTGTTCAGTGCGTGAGTAAATCAAGATGTCATCGATAAAGACGATAACAAACTTGTCAAGGTAAGGTTTGCACACCCGATTCATAAGATCCATGAATACTGCCGGTGCGTTGGTTAAGCCGAATGGCATCACTTGGAATTCATAATGCCCGTAGCGAGTTCGGAAAGCTGTTTTTGGAATGTCATCGTCACGAACTCGGAGTTGATGATAACCTGACCGTAGATCGATTTTTGAATAAAAACTCGATCCCTGGAGTTGGTCAAACAGGTCATCAATGCGAGGAAGTGGGTAACGGTTCTTGACAGTTAATTTGTTGAGTTCACGGTAGTCGATGCACATGCGGAAAGAACCGTCTTTCTTTTTCACAAACAGGACCGGAGCTCCCCAAGGTGAGGAACTTGGTCGAATAAATCCCTTGTCCAGGAGTTCCTGTAACTGAGTAGACAACTCCTGAAGTTCGGATGGGGCTAATCGGTAAGGTGCTCGTGCCACGGGTGCTGCACCGGGCACAAGGTCAATAGAAAATTCGACTTGTCTAGGTGGCGGAAGGCCAGGCAAGTCTTCAGGAAAGACTTCTGGGAAGTCTCGAACGATAGGCACATCCTCAAGTCGCTTTTCCACCGACTTTTTCTCCATAACGTGCGCGAGGATTGCCTGGTACCCTTTTCTCAAGTACTTTCGGGTTTTCATGCAAGAAATGATGTTTATTCTCGTCCCACCGGTCTCCCCTTGTATGCTCAAAGTTCCACCGGTGACGAGAGGAATGCGTACGATTTTCTCAAAACAAACGATTTCGGCTCGGTACTTGGACAACCAATCCATACCGACGATGATGTCAAAGCTGCCGATTTCGACAGGTATCAAGTCAATGGAAAAGAGCTCGTTAGCTAAGTTCAGAGTGCAATTAGGTACCACACTATCGGCCTCAATAAGTTTTCCGTTTGCCAATTCTATTGTGTACTTAGAATCTAAGGCAATAGGTGTAGTGTCAAGTAGTGGGTAAAATTCGTCGGAAATAGAGCTCTTATCAGCACCAGTATCAAATAATACAGATGCAGTCAAGTTGTTGAGAAGAAACGTACCCATGACCACATTCGGGTCTTGACGGGCTTCCCCAGATTTCAGTACAAAAGCTCTTCCTCGAGCATTGTTGTTGTTCCTGTTGTTGTTGTTGTTCAGCTTCGGGCAGTCTTTCTTGAAATGCCCCGTACCGTTGCACCCATAACAAGTCTTTGGTGCCGAGGTGTTGATGTCAGTGGTGTTTGATCTACAGTCCCTTGCCAAGTGTCCAAATCTTTTACACTTGCTGCAGGGACACGAACCATGGTGGTGTCGTTGGCACTTTGGGCAATAGGGCTTGGTTCCCTTGTACGCCCCCTTGTCATCAGAACTGGAGATGTAGGCTTTAATGGTTTCAGGTTTCTTGTTTTGGTGGTTGTTGTGATTGTCAGACCACTTTCTTTTGTTGCTGTTGGAAGATGGAGTGGGTGGTTCGGGGTCCTCGTTCATGGCTAGAAGTTCATGGGCCAACCGAATGGCACCATGAAGTGTGGTTTGTTTTGATGAGGCGACATTTCCCCGGACAGGTTCCGGGAGGCCGCGGATATACTTCTTGATCTTTTCGGGTTCAGTACCCGCCATGGTTGGGTGAAGGACGGTGAGTTGTTGGAATCGGGTGGTGTATCCAACGATATCAGTTCCTTGCACTTTCAAGTTCCAGAACTCTTCGTCCAGCTTGTATAGTTGTTCGGCCGGGCAATACTCATCAGTGAGCATTTTCTTTAGATCCTCCCAAGGGAGTAGATAAGCGGTATCAATACCCACAGACTGGGTATAGGAATTCCACCACGAGAGGGCACCATCTTCGAGGGTGCAGGTGGAGAATTTGACTTTGTCGTCCTCCGCACATTTGCTGATGCGGAAAACGGATTCCATCTTTTCGAACCATCTGATAAGTCCGATGGCTCCTTCGGTCCCCTTGAAGCTCAAGGGTTTGCAGTTTTGGAAATCCTTGTATGAACAAGGTTTAGCAGCAGAGGTTTCAGCGGCATCGCTGTTTCTTGTGGAACCTGGTGGAGTATTCCGAGCTAAGGCTTCAGTAACAGCCTGAGTTATAAGAGAGGTAATCTGGGCATCGGTGTATGGTCGTGTCTTTGGCGGCATGATTCTTCAATAAAAGAAATGAAGATACATGAGATTTTTGTAAGAGAAATTGCATTTATTTCAGATGTACATGTATAAAGATGGTAATACATAACATCAATATGAAAAAGGATTATGGCAATTAATATGAGTTGAAACAGCAAGAAATACTTGATAGATGATACGAGTTCAAAGGTTACATCCTACAGATGTATTACAAAAGGTGTCGGGAATTATTACATCCGACTGAAACATAGAGTAGTGCTTAGATAGTTACTAGATTACAGGATAAAGACTACACTAGTTTTAACGTAGATTAATTTGTTCCATCATCGTGACAAGACGGTCCACAGTGTTTGCAAGCCTGCTAGCTTGTCGGGCGTTGTCTTCGGCTAGTGCTAGTCGTTGTGTTAGTCCGCGCGCATACTCTTCTGCCTCAAGTGAGCGCTGCACACATTCATCCATCCTTTGTTGCAGAAGGGCATTTTCCACCCTTATTTCTATAATTTGGTTGCGAAGGACATCCATGTTGTTGTTTGTGGTTTCTAGGTCGTCGGAGACTTCTTCTATGCGTTCGAGGGATGTAAGTTTCCAGTTTTCGTTTGTTTCCTGCAACACGACATCCATGGTGCGAAGTCGTTGCTCGTGTTGGTTCACCCTAGCGGCTAAGGCCGGCAAGGTAGAGTGAGTGGAGTACGGGCCAGCTCGAGGCAACCTAGCGTTCCTCCTTGCTACCCTTGGGTTCTGCGACCCGGATTGAGAACGAGATGAATTGGATGGGATGTTTGCCATTTCTGAGACAAAGCGTTAGTAAGATGAGGCTAATATATATACATATATCATATCCAGCCTAGTGTCTAGCACGTATCAAGTAATGGTCCGGTTCTCTCGTAGTCAGAGTCAACTATCGTATCCCTGTTCAACATAATTATTTCAGATCTTACATCATCTTTCCTTAATTATACATAGTTGATCAGGCTATGTTAAATTAAAGTTGTATGCTGTAATTCCTGAACTAGTCATGTCTAATAAGAGAATACTGCCTAACGGTCATAGTCTAGGCCCACTAAATGCAACCTAGTTCACTATAACCTTAGGCTCTGATACCAATCTGTAACACCCCCAAGTTTAACGAGTTACGGAAGCATACATTGGGTGTTACTAATCAATATACAAAGCACAAGATTAATAGTAAACGACCTCTAAATGAGACGTTTAGAAAAGGTTTCATAAATAATAATCGTTTGAAAACCGTAGGTTTTCGTATACAAAAAGTAGTTCCCTAGAGTCCACGCGTATAGCGGGAGATTCTATTACATAATCGTAGTTACAAAAGATAATGCCAAAGAATCTCCGTTAAATGCAGTTTGGAAATCATGCGACTCTAGCTAGTAATCCTGGAGTGATCCTACTCCGTATGTGTACCTGAGATACAAAGCTAAAAAGTGTCAACCAAAAAGGTTGGTGAATCTCACAGGTTTAGTAATAAGTAGATGTAATGAACCACAAGTATGTACCCGTATTGCTATCAAGCAAAGTAAGTTAATCAGTATATCAGTACAGTGCCATGAGCTCATAAGTTGAAGCTTAACAGTGTAGTGTGAAATAAATCACGTACCCCCGTGAGTGCTATCCGCACACTCATATGTAACAAATACTAATATGTCTGTTTCTACGTGTAAATCAGTACGTGGTGGCGCTACCACCCCAGACAGGGATTGTCAGTCCCAGATGGATCCATCTACTAGTAATCGCGCTTAAGTCCATAACTAACAACTTACGATTAGGAGGCTTTCAGTGGATAAAAGTAACTCATGCGTTTGTTTGTAATCAGTAATGTTTTCAGTTCAGTACATTGTGTTCATACGTAAAACAGTTGCTAAGTATCTCACCCCAAAGTATAAAACAGTAAAAGTGGGGCTGTAAGACTCACCTGAGTCTTTGCAAGTACGTTTATGTCAATAAACGAGTAAGTAGTATCAACCGTAGGTTCTCCGAACCCGTAACCTTCAAATGCCTAAACACGTAAGGTTAAGTAAGTAGATGTCTCGCAAGACCATCTAGGCTAGTTGTTCATACAACCCGTTGTGTTTAAACGTTGGTTTGTTCGCGTTTGCATCAAAAGATATACGGCCCGTTGGTGATTCGTTATATTAAAAGTTTATCATTTATAACGCAATTTAGTGTAACTGTAATAGAAAGTATGTTCTATGACGTTTGTTAAGTCGTATGACATAAGTATTTGAAGTTGTATAAATTCGACACTTAGTGAAAATCTGAGTTTTCAAAGTTCTGTTTTGTGCGACGTAGCATGCGACGTAGGCATGCGACGTAAGGTGCGACGTAGGGTGCGACGTAGGCATGTACGTCGCATGATGCGACCTTCGCAAATCAATGCGACGTAGGGGCTGGCGTCGCTAGGCGCGACGTCGCAACTTAATGCGACGTAGTGACGGACGTCGCACAATGCGACGTCACGAAGGGTTGTGCGACGTAGAGGCCGACGTCGCATGAATCTGGGTCTAAAAGCGACGTAGCGGTCTGTTGGCCGGAAAATGTGCCGAAAACGAGTTTTCCGGTTTCCGTTCGGTCCAAATCTTTTACCCAACCCTTATATGAACATATTAAGTCTATTTAAGCCATAAACTTGTAAAAATGATCAAAAACGAGAGATTTCGGGATTTGTCGGAAACTTACAAAGTGTCGGATGAGAAATCCGAAAAGATAGCGTGATAGATCGTGATGCGGTGGTCGTTTTCTTCCAAAAGAGTAGTATGTTTCGCGTGCGTTTAGTGGTAGTATTTGTCGATTTTTGTGATGTTGTGGTTTTTAGTTGGTTGGTGGTTTTGAGAGAAAAGAGAGGAGAAGAGAAAGTAAGAGAGAGAAAGAGATAGGTGAAATGAAGAAGAAAAAGGTGGGAGGTGGAGGTTTATCCTCCACTTTCCAGTCCCCGCTCCCCGTGCGGTGTTCGTTTGCTCCGTCGTTTAAGCGTTAAATATCCATTTTTCGCGTTTAATTATTTTTATAAAATTACAAATCTTGTTAAATAATTTATTTAAATTATTTCCTTAAATCTTTAATAGTTTAACTTAGATTTAATTACTTTTGTTATTAAATCGTGTAAGTTATGAATCGTGTAATACGAGGCAGTTACTAATTGTTATAAAATAGCGTTTTGGTCATAATTGCGTTATTTTTGCTTATAAACATTTGTTCACCAACGTCTGTGTTAACCGAATAGAATTTCATTCTATTTAAGTTGCGTACGATTTAATCAAATTGCAAAGTTGTATATATTAACCAACATATAATCCGATACATAAATTAGCCTAACACAGAACTAATTACATGTATTAACAAAGAGTTAGGCGCTAATACTAGCCCTAATTTGGCGGTTGTTACATATAGACCAGGTTGATTTTTACAAGAGAAATTTTACCCTGATCTATCAAGTGATGAAATAAATATCATACTCTGTTTTTATAAAAAAAATATTTTATGGTGATGAGAGTGATTTTGAATGTTGTAATGGCAAAATTCCTTGATTTTAAAACGTTTGAATTTGCCGTTACAGAAATCGAAAAGACTTTTATTGGTTAGAGTATTTGAAAGAGAATATGAACATCAAGAGTTTCTTTTTGATTTGAAACAGAAAGAAAACCATTTGGTTTGATTTATTGAAACTCTTGAATGATCATGTGGTTAAGATTGGGAAAACGTGGTAGATAGTGGTAGTAAATAGGGGTGGCGTAGGGGTGATAAGTTTTGATGTTTAAATGGAATAGGTGTGATGATTGTGGAGCTTGGTGGTATTAATGGTGATTTGAAAGGTACGCCGGAAAAGTATATGTGACGTAAGGAAAAGTCTAGTGTCAGAGGTGCAATTTTGTGACACATCCCGTCAAATAATGATGAAAGAATCAAGAAGTCACACAAATAAAAATAACACTCATATATGATTTAATTTGCCTGAGATGTAATCTCACTGATTTGGTTACAACTTAGAATACTAACTAAGTCAGAGAGATTTGATCACTGGTAAATAAGAATCATAATTTTTATTTATTCTTTTTAAAACAAAATTTAGAGAGACTGATCTTTCGCTGAAAGAGTTACAACTTAGAATACTAACAAGATCAGTTAAAGAATAGGTCTCTCTTTTTTTCTTTTTTTCTTTTTTTTTTTTTATATTAAAGTATAGATTATGTCTGATATGAACTATGTATAATTTTACTATATTTATCTTTCACTGATCTAGTTACAACTTAGAATACTAACATAATCAGCAAAACAGAAATATAGAACAATAACAATATAGGTCATATAGAAACATAACAGATACTTAAAAAAAAAAAAAAAAAAAAAAAAAAAAAAAAACGCGTTAAACAAAAATAACTAACTAAGCATGATAGCATAGCTAGTCATTTAAGTTTAACATGCCAAGCTCGCTGATAAGAAAATTAAATCTTTTCTCATCTAAAGGTTTTGTAAATAAATCAGCGAGTTGGTAATCAGTTGGAATAAAATGCAATTCAATATCACCTTTCATCACATGGTCCCTGATGAAATGATATCGGACATCAATGTGCTTTGTCCTTGAGTGCATTACTGGATTGTTGGCAATGGCTATAGCGCTTTGACTATCACAGTAGATTGGTATTTCATTGAAGTCGAAGCCATAATCAGCAAGCTGATTTCTCATCCAGAGAATTTGAGCAGTACATGCACTTGCAGCAACATATTCAGCTTCAGCAGTTGAAGTTGAGACTGAGTTTTGTTTCTTGCTGGACCAGCTTACTAGCTTTTCTCCAAGAAATTGACAGCTACCAGATGTACTTTTTCTATCCAGTTTGCATCCAGCATGATCAGAATCAGAGTATCCTTTCAGGGAAAAGTCTGAACCAGATGGGTACCAGAGACCAAGATTAGGAGTACCCTTCAGATATCTAAAGATCCTTTTGACAGCGAGCAAATGTGATTCCTTAGGATCAGCTTGATACCTAACACAGAGACATGTAGCAAACATAATGTCTGGTCTACTAGCAGTTAGATACAGCAGCCACCCGATCATTCCTCTGTAAGCAGTAATGTTTACAGATTTACCATCAGGATCAGCATGTAGCTTTACTGCAGGTGACATGGGTGTAGCAAGGGTTGAGCAATTAGCAAATTCAAATTTCTTTAACAGATCTTTAACGTATTTTCCTTGACTAATGAAAATTCCAGTTTTGGTTTGTTTTATTTGCAAACCAAGGAAAAATGTTAATTCACCCATCATGCTCATCTCATAACTTTTGGTCATGAGATTAGAAAATTCCTTGCACATGTCACTGTTAGTAGACCCGAATATGATATCATCAACATAGATCTGGACTAATATGACATCTCTCTTATCTCTTTTGATAAATAGTGTACTATCAATTTTACCTCTGACGTAGCCACATTTTATCAGATAGATGGAGAGAGTATCATACCATGCTCTAGGAGCTTGTTTTAGTCCATACAGGGCTTTATCGAGTTTGTACACATAACCCGGGTGTTTTGGATTAATGAATCCAGGTGGTTGCTTGACATACACTTCTTCCTGCAGCTTGCCATTCAGAAAGGCACTTTTCACATCCATTTGATATACTTTAAATTTCTTGTGAGCTGCATAAGCAAGAAATAGCCTGATTGCTTCAAGCCTAGCTACTGGTGCAAAGGTTTCGTCATAATCGATGCCTTCTTGCTGACAGTAACCTTGTGCAACTAGTCTAGCTTTGTTTCTTGTAACCACGCCATCAGCATCCATTTTATTTCTGAACACCCATCGTGTTCCAATCACTGACTTTCCAGCGGGTTGTGGTACAAGCTTCCAAACTTTATTTCTTTCAAACTGAGATAGCTCTTCTTGCATGGCAGCTATCCAGTGATGATCAGTAAGTGCTTCATCAACCTTCTTTGGTTCTATTAGAGACACGAAACTTACAAACAAACAGAAGTTAGCAGTTGCTGATCTTGTCTGAACCCTGGATTGTGGATTACCAATAATCAATTGATTATCAATATGTTTTGTCCACTTAGTCATTCGCTGAGGTTCAGCAGTGACTTGATTACTTTGCGAGGGTTCAGAGGGCAACTCAACATCAGTGGCATGAGTAGTATTGTTATGCGAGTTTTGGTTTGGACATTGAGTTGATGATGATGGAACATCTGTAGGTAAAGATGATATTCCTGAATTATTCGTAGCTAAAGTAGAACTAGAATTATCTTCAGAAATATTATCTTCATCTTCAGAATCTGATGAGAAATTTTTATATTTCTTATCATTTGATTTGATTTCATTTGATAACTCACCATCCATTTTGTTAAAAACAAGATTTTCATATTCTTTTGGATCAGTGAGTGACTCATCATATGATTCATCAAAAGTAACATCTATTGATTCCTCAATACATTCTCTTCGTTTATTATAAATTCTGAAAGCTTTAGAGATGATTGAGTAACCAACAAATATTCCTTCATCAGCTTTGGGATCAAACTTTCCTAAGTGATCTCTTTTGTTTAGAATGTAGCAGGTACTACCGAAAACATGAAGAAAACTTATATCAGGTTTTCTCCCCCTTAATAGCTCATATGCTGTCTTACTGTGCCTTTTAACAATCAGTGACCTATTTTGAGTGTAGCAGGCAGTGCTCACTGCTTCAGCCCAAAAATAGGTCTTAAGACCAGCATCAATGAGCATTGACCTAGCAGATTCAATCAAGGTTCTATTTCTCCTTTCTGCCACCCCATTTTGTTGGGGTGTTCGTGGTGCTGAAAAATTTTGAGAAATACCTTTTGAATCACAGAAATTTTCAAGGTCAATATTTCGAAATTCAGTACCATTATCACTTCTCAGATGTTTTACCGTGACATCATCTAGATTTTCCATTTTCCTGACAAAGGATATGATCTCGCTGGCAGCTTCACTTTTGGCTTTAAGAAAGAATACCCAAGTGTATCTGGAGTACTCATCTATTATCACCAAACAGTACCTTTTTCCTCCAAGGCTTGCTGTACTCACTGGTCCAAACAGATCCATATGTAGCAAGTAAAAACATTCTGTTACTGAAGAAGTCTGTTTGCTTTTGAAGGACGAGCTGTGATGCTTTCCCTTTTCACATGCTGAGCAAAGCTTGTCTTTGTCATAAGACATTTTTGGTAATCCAGTGACTAAACCATTCTTGCTTAGTTTATTGATTGCTTTGAGGTTCAGATGAGAGAGTCGCTTATGCCATAGCCATTTTTCTTCTGAAACGGTTCTGGAGTAAAAGCATGTTCCTGATTGTGCTGAATCCATGTTGACCACATAAGTATTCCCTTTCCTGTTTGCAGCAAGAACAGCACTTCCCTTTTTGTTGTAAACAACACCAGCTTCATGATCAAAAAGTACCTTGTTCTTTGAATCACAAAACTGACTGATGCTTAATAAATTGTGCTTCAAACCCTCTACATATGCTACACGTTTGAACATTACATTACCATTGGATAAGACACCGTACCCTTTGGTTTTCCCAACTTTGTTATCACCAAACACTACATCAGGACCTTTTTCATCCTGATAATCACTGAGCAGCGACTTGCATCCTGTCATATGCCTGGAACATCCACTATCCAAATACCAGATGGTTTCTCTAAGAATGCTTTTGTAGATGCTGTCAGAATCCCATCCTGATGCTGAACATTTCTGAGCAACTTCCTTGATATTTTCATGGAATTCAGCATCATTAGCCATTAAACAATAATCTTTGTCTAGACAAAGCATTGCTTCTTCATCATCAGATGAAGAGGATGAATCAGAGTCGCTGAGTGAACTTTCTTCAGCAACAAATCCTTTTCTTTTCTTCTTCCCAGATTTAGCCAATGCCTTCAATTTCTTGTATTTTGCCTTGTACTTGTTATACTTGTCATTTCTGACATCTGGCATGAGTTCAGGGACTTGATTCACTGACTTTGATCTGCATTCAGCTGCAAAATGACCAATTCTGCCACACTTGTAGCATTCACCTTTAGATTGAAATTTATCAGATGATGGAGCACCAGCAAATCGTTTTGATCTGGTGTTCCTTCTGAAATTAGCAACCATCATGGCCATATCCTTCTCAAGCTTCTCCAATCCTTCATCATACTCATATTCTGATTCTTCTTCATTCAGACCACCTTCTTCTTCAGCTATCAGTGACTTTGAGCTTTTCTTAGACACTTTTGACTTCTGTCTCTGATCGATTTCAACAAGCTCTGCTACAAGGGCATTGGATATCTTCTGACTTCTAAGAGTAGCACGAATATGCTCACTCTGATTAGCTTGCTTTTCAGACTGCTCCCAATTGAGCAAAATACCATAGACCTGAGTTAGATTCAGAATTGAATAATCATTTCTCTGTCTGGTACAAGTGGCAATAGTTCCCCAGATTTTCCTTGGCAGCAACTCAAGAAACTTTTCAACAACAAATCTTTGTTCCTTGCCTATATCAGCCTTCTCCATTTTATTCATCAGTGACTGGTATCTGGTGTAAGTTGAAGACAGAGATTCATTTGGTTCCATTGCAAACAGCTCATACTGGCGAGTGAGATTAACTTCCCTGCAGCGAATAATATCAGGAGTTCCAATATATATATTCCTAAGGGTATCCCACATATCTTTTGCAGTCCTACAAAGCCTAATTGATTCGAACACTTCATCAGGAAGTGCCATGCCTATGTAGATTTTAGCTTGTTTATCAAGTCTAACCAACCGCCTATCCTCATCAGTCCATTGTTCCTCTCTTTTAGGTAAAACCATTTCTGGTATAGCTGGAGTAGTAGCTGTTGCAATTACAGCAGGAACAATAGTAGTTGGGATATGGGGACCATTGGTTATTATATTACAAAGACGGTCATCAACTAAGTCCAAAAACATCATCATCCGGGACATCCAAGTTTCAATCCTTGAAGGATCAAAAGCTGGAGGTTTGGTTGTAGAACCATTTCCCTTTTGATAATCAGAGTCAATACAGCTATACTTTACTGATTCCATAGCAGACCTGGTTAATTGAATTTAAACCAACTCTGCTCTGATACCAATTGATAGTCCCGTAATCACTATTAGTTAGTGATTTGGAATCACAAAGTGTAAAGTTTAATTGTAGAAGGGGGGGTTGAATACAATTTAAAACAATTTCAGATTTTACCAAGTGTTTCAGTTTGTTTTAAATTAATTATCTATAACAGAGTATGTCGGTATTGAAATAACAGATTAAAGATATAACAGAATCAAAGAATGATAAGTAATAGTAGCTGAAAGTGAATTGTATTGATTAAATTCACAAAGTGTTGAATGCGGAATGGATTAACCAAAGTTAATCCAATTCAAACACTTAGCTAAATTATTACAATGAAGAGCGTTAACTACAGTGGACAGACACGCTGATAGTTAACCTCGCTGAATCTTAATATACACCTAGACAAACTGGTTCTCTGACAAACAGAAGAACGGTGCATATAACGACTAGCCTCAATAGTACAAAACACTGAACTATTTATACTACAAGAGTTCCTAAAATATCGCCTACAAAATAGGATCTTGAAAGGACACGTGTTGCTGCTTGATTGGTCCTGATCTCTGATAAACCGACATTCTGCGGGTCCCAATTCTGTTACCGCAAATATCTCGTTACCTTAAAACCAATCACTTGCTGCCACGTAATCTTTCAGGTATTCTTTAAACTGGAACACTCTTGCTGATGTATAGATAAGTACAGTACTTTTAAGTACTAGATGTTTGAGAGGCTTTATTGAAATAGTCACTGATGATGCAGCAATCCTCCTCACTCACTGCGAGCTAACATGCTCTTGTAGAATGATTTGAACAACGGATCTTCAGTGACTAGCTGTTATTCTGGCAGTGACTTTTGCCTTTATTGATTTGAAGAAGTAATGCTCTCGCTGACGTAGATCAGCGACACACCAAGTTGAGCTTTAAATCTTCCTCAGAATATCGAATCAGAATGAATGACGATCAGCAAATCCTATCATTAGCAACAGCAGCTTCGATACAATCCATTTCTTCATTGAGTAGTGTAAGGTTGAGTTGGTCAGCGACCAGTGACTTCATCATGGTCAGCGACCAGTGACTCAACAGAAGTGATCTTTGCGAGTGGCTTCATTTGGTTTACGATAATCAATACACACCCTCCAACCGGTGATGGCTCGTGTTGGAATTAATTCGTTGTTTTCGTTAGCGATAACCGTCATTCCTCCTTTCTTTGGGACAACTTGAACTGTGCTGACCCAAGGGGAATCTGAAATAGGGTAAATTAGGCCGGCATCCAAGAGTTTGATAACTTCCTTCTTAACCACTTCCTTGATCTTCGGGTTAACTCTCCTCAGCCTTTGAACGGATGGTCTGAAGTCGTTTTCCAATAAGATCTTGTGAGTGCAATAGTTTGGACTGATCCCTTGAATGTCAGAAATCTTCCAAGAAATCGCTTTCTTATGTGACTTCAGTACTTGAATAAGTTTTGCTTTCTCTTCCGGCTTCAGGTCTTTTGATATGATAACTGGTAAGTGTGAAGGTCCTTCGAGAAAAGAATATTCAAGGTGTGAGGGTAGTTCCTTCAGCTCCAATTCGGGTGGTTCTTCTATGGAAGGTTTTATCCTTGCAATTTCGTCTCTTTTAAGCTCGTCGAACTTCGTTTGAAATTCTGAATCTTCTGCAGGGATCTCTGGACTGTCGGCTGATGCTATTTCAACCCATTCTGGTTTATCGGAGAGCTCATATTTTCTTAGCTTGTATTTTGCTTTTGAAAGTGAGAGATTGCATTGTCTTCAGTGATTATGGTATCGTTGTTTTATGTGAATGCAAATCTCTGAATTTGAGCAGAAGAAGATGTGCTGATAGTGATCTCTGGATTTGATCTTTCAGATTGTGAATAAGGTGGTTTAAGCATTGACTCCATCTCTTGGAGAGTCTTCAGAATTTGGTCTTTTGAGAGAGATGAATCGGGTACTTTAGGAGTAGGGTTCCTTCTTAAGAGAGTGACAGGTGCGCCATATCCAAGCGGAACAGCTGTGATAGAACTGTTTGGCTGATTTCTGGATTTCTTCAAAGGAAATAGCACTTTCTTAGATGCACTTGGTGGATCCGAGATAGCTGAGCATAGACCTCCATCTTCTTGGCAAAGTCTTCTGGTAGTGATGACCGTGTTTGGAAGAGAGTCAGTGCTGCTTACTGTGAGGATCTCTTCCAGGTGTTCTTCAATTATTTCCTGCATAAATTCTACAAGACCAAGGTCTTCTCCCATAGGTTGTTTCATTAGTTTGTCAACATTGAAGGTGACCTCCTCAGTTCCAACTCGGAGTTTTAAAGATTTTTCATTTACGTCAATGACGGCCTTGGCAGTGTTTAGGAAAGGTCTGCCAAGGATGAGTGGAACTTCGGTGTCTTCCTCAATGTCCATGACAACAAAATCCACAGGAAAGACGAATTTATCAACACGGACCATGATATCTTCAGCAATTCCTCTAGGAAGTTTAACTGATCTATTAGCTAACTGGATGGTCATACGGGTTGGTAAAAGTTCGCTTAACCCTAATTTCCTATAGAGGGAATACGGCATGAGGTTTACACTAGCTCCTAAGTCGGCTAAGGTGTTACTATTTGAACATCCTGTAGATAACAAGGTATAGTGAAACGGCCAGTATCTCCTAGCTTTGGGGGTAGTCCTTGTTGCATGATCAAAGAGCACTCTACATCTAAAGGAAAGTTAACTATTTGTCTAAGTTTTTCTTTATTTGATAAGAGTTCTTTAAAGAATTTGGCACAACTAGGCATCTCAACTAAAGCATCTAAAAGTTTGACATTTAAGTGTAAGCTTTTAAACATCTCTAGATATTTTCCAAACTGAGCTTCTTGTTTCTCTTTCTTAAGCCTACCAGGGAAAGGTATACGTGTAGGAATAACTCATGGGGATTTAGAAAGTGCTGGCTCAGGAGAAGTGACAGGAGTCTTAACTGGTACTGAGTCAGTGGGAGGTGAAGAAATAGAAGGCTCATTTGTCGGAATATCTATTGATTTCTCATTCTTAGTCTCTTTTCCTCCTCTAGTGACAACAAGGATGTCATCATAATCATAAGATGAATGATGAACAGCTTTGCTAATCGCTTCTTCCCTTTGCTTCTCATCAACTTTTAAAAACAACCTTTTTACATTATCCTCCATGTTTTAAACTAAATCATTTGAAATTCTAAGCAAACTATCAATTTCGTTTTGGAAATCAACAATTTGTTTATTAATATTATTTTGATCAACCATGAAGTTATTGAAACTTTTGGTGTTTAGACAAGAAGTCAAATGAGAAGAAGTAGAGGGTGAAGAAAGAACTAACGATTGAGAGGAAGGTTGATTGGTTGGCCTCTGAATGAAAGATCTTGAATGATGGGCTTGATTAGAGGTTTCACCAGTAGTGGCAAGAATATCTTCTTTGAACCTTTAGCTTGAGAATAACTTTTGAGGTTTCTTCTTGTGTTTGGGTTCAGAAGGTTCTTACATGTCCTTGACAACTTTAGTGATTGATTCAATTTGAGCTTTCAAAGTGTCCAAGGCATTAGAAGTACTCCTTTCCTCCGAAGTTGATTCATCTTGCTCCACGTCATGTTGATGTATCGTCATCGTCTCGATCAACCTCCACGCTTGGTCTGAAGTATGTAACATGAAATTTCCAGATGAAGCAGCATCGAGGGTTTGTTGGTGATGAGGATTCAAACTATTGTAGAATGTGCAGACCAGATTCTTTTCAGCAAACTGTTGATTCAGACATCTTCCGAGCAAATTCTTAAAGCGTTCCCAAGCAGAGCTTAATGATTCATTATCTTTTTGGAGAAAGTTAGTGATATCATTCTTGAGCTTGGTTTGTAGGGATAGAGGGAAATATTTAGCCATGAATTTGGTAGCCATCTCCTCCCATGTATGAATCGAATTGGGTTCGAGTTCATAAAACCAAATCTGTGCTTGAGAAGCTAAAGAATAGGGAAACAGGTGAAGTCGGGTGACTTCCTTACTGGATCCCGTTTGTTCGAAAGTGTCAAAAAGGTTGATGAATTTGTTAAGATGAGAGTTTGGATTTTCAACCGAAAGACCATGAAATTGACACTGAGATTTAATCATTTTAATGAAGTGTGGCTTAATTTCAAGGCTTTCGTCAGCAGATGATACGATTGGTCCTCCTCGTTCCTCTAGCAGCGGTTTGATTGATGAGGCGAGAGTGATACGATTTGTCATAACTTTTTGGTAGAAAGTAGAGTTTTGGAAAAGATGGGTTTAACTAATCTAAAAACGGAAAAGAAAATCTAACCTAAAGACAGGAAAAGGAACTTACGGATGATATTGATCTTCCGAAATGATCGCTAAATAACTAAGATAAATAAAAACCTAAAATCGTTCGTTGTAGTCCCTGGTAACGGCGCCAAAAAAGTGTTACCGCTGCAACGGTCGTTTACGCAGCAGCTGCAACAGTGGGTGTTTTAAATTTATAGAGCTTGGGAAATCCTAAGCTAACACTACTTTCAGCCCTAATTAGGTTACTAGGGTAGTAAGCGGTATGTTGACTCAGGTGTCGTTCTTACACTACAACGGGTATGAGATCTTAGGAGTTCTAATTATCTTTTGTGATCTAGCTAGGGTTTAAATAATTTTGGTTTGGTTTTGGTTTTATAACTAATCTATAAAAATAAATGCAGGAAAGGAAAGGGGGTTTGTACGGAGGCTCAAAGAATAGTGGATACGCGAGTGTTTACTATGATGTCGGTATATATTTTGAGTGAGTAGTTATGGGTGTTAAATCCACTAGTTATGATGATTAATGCTTTGAACGATTGGAAACTCTAATCAATGCGAAGTATTGTACCTACGGCGGTTCCTTAGCTTTCCCACGTATTTAAACGTTATACGAAGTACTGGGCCATTTTATGGTTTTTCCGTAGCATTGATTTAAATTACCAAATCTCTCATTGGATACCCTATATTCTTAATGAAGTATAATTGCGATCCTATCAAATATCTAACGTAAAGGTCTCTACAATCAGATAAATAATATGTCACATGGATAGCAATTATATAGTGTCAAATACACCGGAAGTTCTCCCAAATGTACTGATCAATTCAATTAACAGTTATTCTCTAATCCTATTCCCCAATCTCTGACAAATGTGTGTCGGTATCATGGCACGAATTGTTGAATAAGCAATAATGTGAACAGGAGTTACCCTACGGAATAGGTTGGATTAACTTGTCTAACGGTCAATTAAATTGTTCATCATTAATCATACAAACCATCATAACTATTACATGCACATTACTTTACTGTATAAACTTCAACTTATATCTGAAAATCTTAATCATGCAGTTACATATAGTAATCAGGGAGACAGTGCTAGCATGCAACATTCCTAAGGCAACAATCAAACAAGAACATGCAATAGAAGGGCACACAGACAACTACTCCTAATGCAT
This sequence comes from Helichrysum umbraculigerum, assembly GCA_949592205.1. Classification (NCBI taxonomy): domain Eukaryota; kingdom Viridiplantae; phylum Streptophyta; class Magnoliopsida; order Asterales; family Asteraceae; genus Helichrysum; species Helichrysum umbraculigerum. The sequence goes on along the minus strand of CATIUR010000005.1, from coordinate 124,213,586 downwards.
ACATTACATGTAACCAGATGATTGAATCATAAATATCCCAAAAGGTCTCCCAAAGATATTTAACACATGAGCTTGAATCTAACCTATCTCTAATCCTATGCTCCACATCTCTTATGATATGGTTTCAATCTAGAGAATACAACCATGTCGAGTTCAAATGCTTTATCATACATAGAATAGGTAAAGGACGTACTACTAATAACTGGCCAGGTCTTAGCAGGAAGTTTCTAACCACAACATAAGTTGAATAGGTAAACAATAGAGATTCAGCTCACAAATTCAGATACAGTTTAAATTCATACAGACAGAGTAACGGCATGTTATAAAATCATAACTACTCAAATATAACCATTATCATAGCAAACACAGATTTGTCTAACCTAGCATGGCATCTCTAGCAAGCAATACAACGTAAACATAATATAAGCAAATCATATTCACGAAATAAAGAAGAGAGATATAAATAAAACCTGAATAAGTATTACAGACAAATCTTCGTGACCCAAAGTCTCGGAGTGACTCCGTACAAATGCTACAACTACCGCTACGCTAACCTAGCTCGTCTACTAGCTTAACTCTAGAGAGAAAAAGCTAGAGAGAGACTCTAGAGAGAGAAAGAAAGAGTGTGTGAGAGAGAGAAGAGAGGAATGAGAGGTGTGAGGTGTGTGAAATGATGAAATGAGGTCTACTATTTATAGGCCACCAAGGATGCAAGAGTACAAGCCCACAAGCACGCACGTACAAGCAAACGAAGCAAAACCAGAGCACACAAGAAGGGAACAGGCCGTGTACGGCACTGTAGAGGCCGTGTACGGCTTCCTAAAGGCCGTGTACGGCTCTATGGAGGCCGTGTACGGCCCTGTGGTGGCCGTGTGCTAGGCCGTGTGCTTTTCTCGACTTTTCACGTTGCTTCGGAAGGCCGTATCTTCTTCGTTTCGCGTCCGTTTGACTTGATTCTTTCGCCTACGGTCTCGTAATTCCGTTAAGCTTCTAATGATACTAATTTGGTAGGAATTGGATGTGTGGAGCCCAGGCGTGTCCAGAATACGTCTTGTAGTCTTCGGTTGTGCTGTTTCTTTTATAACTTCTTGATGGCCTCCCAACCGTCAGTATCGTTGGTGTTGTTGCAATAGCTGAGCGGGCAATCAGGGTGTTTTAAAATTTGTTTTGCTAGGGGCCTAAACTTCCGAACTACCTACTGGTACTAGGTATTAGTACCTGATACTAGTATGTGGTAAGGATGATCAGGGTCGTCTCCAGACGGTCGAATTTGAAAGAGAGCTTGTTTGGATAATTAAGTCTTCAAGATAGGGTTCAAGTGGTTGGTTTTGTTTGGGTTTTTATCTAATTTATACTACTAAAGCAATAAAACTAAAATGAGCTAGCTATCATATAAGGAACAACTAAGGATAAGGAAAATGTGGCTTGCCATGACTTGAGATAATATAATGTCGGGAAGGTGTGTATGATAGGGACACTTTCAGATTAATAGATTGACAGAACTTGGTGTAAACACTAGAACCCTACCAACTAATTTCCCATTGGCATGTCACTAGGAGCTAGGTTATCATGATTCTGATCGGAGCAATACGCTAGACTTCCAATACTTAACTAGTTGAAAGATAAGCAACCTATCTTGGTTAAACACCGAGGTACATGAATAAAGTAGTGTATCGTCTCATAGGTCCGACCGTTCTTAACACCTAAGCTTATCTCTCGTTCTTCTAATTGTGTAACTAATTATTTACTTGTTATGTTTAAATAATCAAATATGTAAGATCAAGGGGGTTTACGTATCCTGGGTCACTTGGACTTTACTTTCCTAGATCTTGTCAATACCTTTCTTAAACTCTAATTACTTTGATTTATGACTTAGACCTCTCCTTTTCAAACAGTTATACATCCCTGGATTATTCGCAGTTTATTAAAACGTGTTTCATATGCAGACCATGCCTTTCAATAATTAGACAGTGTACTTTACATGGTAGTTCCACGGCTTCTTACCTCCAACACGCGGTCAAGAGTAATTGACAGTGAAAGTGACACTCTAAACTAACCAAATGTAAAGCAGTGCAGAAATGTAAACCAAATATATACAACGAATGGTTTCACTGTGTCTTACTTATTGCATGTCATGGGCACAGATAACTACTTACCACAATTAAGGTTCATGACTCCCTAATATCTAAGTTGTAGTCACGTGGATAACTGGAAAGGGTACTCCATAAATTAGGTCTGGTGTAATATATTTAAACAATAACAAAGTATAATAATTCCCATTCATATAAGTTTCTCTTTATAAATTTAAACTATGTTGGAATGAGTTGTTTTTACGATCCTATCAACTAACTAACGTAGAGTTGTTCGCAATCAGATAGAAGATATGTCACATGGATAGTAAACACAAACAATTACAATACACCGGAAGTTCTCCCAAATGTACTGAACACATCGGCCAACGGCTACCCTCGAATCCTATTCCCCAATCTCGGTCGTCAGAGATGTCCGTATCATGGCATGGTCTATTGAATAAATAGTCGCATAAACAGGTTTTACCCTACCGGAATAAGTTGGGGCAGTCTGGTCATAAGCGGTTGGCCAAACATGCCATCATTCGTTCATAATATTATAATTAAACTATAAACAGAAATTCATTTAGCACATTCATAGTATTGCTTCGTAATATAACTACCTTCGGTCGTCCCAGACTTCCGTACGTTTGTACTTCGCATAAAGCGTTTCTAGCACTATATCAAGGAACAGTCGAATAGGGGCCGTCACATTACTTCACAATATTTAATATCATCCCATTATAACTATCTAAATCATGGCAAACATATAAGCAACTACTCGCATATCATGGCAATAAACATTTCTAATGTTAATAAATCATAAACATCAAATAAGAACATTACAATAATTAATAAAAGAAAAGGATAGATATTACCCGTAATTATTGCGAGCAAAACGATGCTTATATTACTTCCAAATATTCCAAAGCGTTACATTGCTAAGCTAGCTACTACTAACTACTACATAATTAATCTCCTACTTATCTCTCACCAAATTAATTAAATTAACTTAGAGAGAGAAAGTAGAGAGAAAAAGAGAAAATAAAATTTGAGAGAAATTGATCTTTAAGTATGTAGGAAGGTGTGTAAGGTGTGTCTTGAAATGAAGCCTTGGGGCCTCTATTTATAGTTGAAATTCGGTGCATTTTAGCAACTTGGGGCACATGTTAGCAAAAGGTGGATAAAGGTCTAGTACATGTACCCTAAAGCGCGTAAAGGTCTAGCACATGTACCCTAAAGTTGCGGAAAGGTCTAGCACATGTACCAGGCAAGTACGGGCAAGGACGAAAAAGCACCAAATGGATGGGGGACAGGCGGTCGGCGCCGCCCACACCATGGCCGGAGGCGGCTGGGTGGTGGCCGGCGGTGGCTGGGTGGTGGCCGGCGGCAGCTGCCTTCCACCCGCCCTGGTTCGCTTTCTTTTTCTCGTTTCTAGTTTCGTGCGTATCTTCTTCGTTGGGCGTCCGTTTTCGTCGATTCTTTTTGTGTTGGATTCTTTTTTCAAAAACGAAGACTTTGATGAAAATAAATCCCTCAAAAGTATCTCTGATCTTTAGATGTCTCGTGCGAATCATTTGAATCTTCCGGTGTACGTAGAATCTTCATTCTTCATCCGTTTTTGTTGATTCTTCTTCTGTTGGATTCGTAATTTAAAAACGAAGATCTTGGATAGGAGAAATCTTGGTGGTGGGCATTTTATCTCAAATCTTGTCTCGGATGTCTTGAATCTTCAACTGTGCGTGGAATCTTCGTTTTTCGTCCGTTTTGCTTGATTTTTCTCGTGCAACTTCATTTTGACCTTCTTGGCAAAGTTTCACTGATTTGTGCATTATTTGATTACATATGCCAAGTATTGTTCCAGAATGAGAGAGATATCGGTGGTAAAAACATGACTTTTTACACGATATCACTTCTTCATCCTTGATCCATCTTGAGCAATCCTTATATCCACGTTCTCGTAATCTTTATAGCTTCAAAATAAGATAACTGTGAGGTCTTGGTATAGATTTTACAGTAGATTTAAGGTGTGGCTCAATTTGGTGCCCATTTCAACGTATTATCAGCCCTTTTCGTATAGTTTTGGAAAGTCCAACAAGTTTTCATCTTTATAACAAAATGTGATAAATAATGATGTTTTAAGAATGTTTTTGTTATAAAAGGCCTAAATATGGGGTAAATAATGTAGGTAAAAAGTGACTTTTTGCACTACATCAACTTCCCTACCAAAAGCATCATCTTTGATCCACATTACGTTACGATCTTTAGAACGATGTTAGGTTATACTTACCGCTTACTAATTATAGTAGGTAGTACATACTCCCTCCGTCCGAGTTTTATTGTCCACTATTGACTTTTGGAGTCTTTCTTTGACAACTTTGACCTTGAATATTTGTGTTTATGTTATATAATACTTGATGCAAATTATGCCAATGAAAATTTATTCAAAACTCAATCCATTTATATATTTTGCATCAAATATTATATAACACAAACAAAAATATTGAAGGTCAAAGTTGAAAAGGAAAGACTCCTAAAGTCAAAAGTGGACAATAAAACTGGGACGGAGAGAGTATAATTTAAGCCCCAGCAAAATATAAATTTAAAACCACTGACGTCCACCTGAACCACTGATCAGAGATCCCTAACGACAATCTCTGCTCAAAATAACGTGTCGTTTGGGGGCGCGTCACTCGGCAACGTGACTTTCGTATCCGGTCAAGCTTGCCCATTGATGTGACCTAAAAAGTCATGTTTTACGCCCCATGTTCCACCTATATTGGCCCATAATCTTTGTGAAAACATTTGATTTAGACGTTTAATAACTTAAGTTAATCAAGAGGGCCAAAATATAGATGATTCTTAAAAAAACACTAAAAACGTCCAAATAACTTATAAAATGAGGCGAAATGATCTAAGCCCAGTTCTCACGCTCTTTTAGCTACGTTTATGAGGTATAAAGTCTTAATTAGTCTCGTATTATCTTATAGGTAACTAAGAGACCGTGGATTTATGAATCATGATATACAAACAACGAACGAAGAAGATAGAGCTTTTGAAGACAAAACGATCGCGTTTCGGATATGTATAAGCTAATGACATGAATAATACTTCTATTTATTATCATTACATTCATAACGGAATTACTAGATCATGGACATAAGAATCAAGTCAAACGGACAAGAAATAAATAAGTTGTGGCCGAACGAAACAACGAACGGTGCAGCATAACCCCCACCCTAGAGGGCGTATATGGCCCCCTTTGAGGGCGTATACGTACCCTAAAGGGCGTATATGGCCCTCATTGAGGGAGTATATGGCCCCTAAGGGGTATACGGCCCTTGACGGAGGTATGCCCTCCTTTCGTGCTCTATTCGCTTGTAACTTGTGATGTGCGACTTGTACGATGCTTACAAGGGTTTGCCTATAAATAGGAGGCTCTCCCTTCCCATTTCAACACACCTCTACACCTCATTCTCATTTCACTCTTCACTGTCTCTCTTACACTCTAATGTTCTCTCTAGTTTCTCCGTGTAAGCTTTTAACCCTTGAAACTAGCGAGAAGATTATGGGAGAATTTTTTTGTTTTGTTTTGTTTTTTTTTCTTTTAATTATGTAATTTAATTAGGGTTATAAATTTATGAAAATACTTACTACATATTGTGCACTATGAGTACACCTAGACTTGAATGACTGGTCGCAAAGAATGGTCTAATCCATGACAAAAGTACATGAGCTTAAAATTCTTAAATATGGAATTTTGAAAAAAAAAAAGCAAAGACTCGGCTGTAGTCTCAGATGCTTAAACCGCTTAGTTGCACTTAACTGATAGTTTAGAATAACAAAGTTAATGATTGATACGCGAATAGATAATAACATTTATACTTAGATGTTAAGAACGGTCAGAATCCTTAATGCATACAATAATTTTTAAGACTAATGTTGTAAACCTTTTTTTTTTTTTTGTTAAAAAGATTAAGATGAAGATAGAAGTTAGAGCATCTCCGATGTATACACTAAAACACTTTACACTAAGATGCAAAACAAGAATATTTTGAGCATATTCTTACACTAAATTTTTTTCATTCCAACGTATGCACTAATTATTTACACTAAAATTTTTTAAATAATATAAAGTACGTTACACAAAAATAGTGTTGACAAAGTCATAATATAAAAATGCATTTGTATTGGATTTTATTATTATTAACTAGTGAATAGTGTTTAGTGTAAGGTTTAGTGTAGCACCAAATTTGGTGTAATTTAACATGGATTTAGTGTTGCACTAAAATAGTGTAGTGGTTTAGTGCTAACATTGGAGAGCTTTATATGTCATTTTTGCACTAAGATAGTATAAAAAGGTACATATAGTGTACACATTGGAGATGCTCTGTGACAACATGTATTTAAGGGTAGTAAATTACCTTAAGCTAGAAACGTATTACACATGTTTAGTTCGTGATTAGGACTAAATACTGGTAACACTTTGGATAAACGTACGTAATTACTTGAAATTACGCAAAACTATCGGATGGATTTCGACTTATACGGACTTTGGTGAACATTTTTAAAAATAACGTAAATCTATTTTGTAATTAAATAGTAGTTATTTACATTGTATTATTATATTATAATAGTATACGTAAAGTTATACGTTTTATATAAAACGTAGCCGACACCAAATAAACGCACTAATCGTACCCGACAACCAAATAAAACTCGACAAACTTTTTAGTAACTTGAATATAAAGTATTTTAAATAATACTTCAATCCAAAATAACGAAAATATATCGATAACGAAACATAACAATTAAAACGCATATACATTTAAATGAATAACGAAAATAGCGGGTAAACGACCACAAAGCGTAACGCGAATTGGGGAACAAGATTCAACACACCCACACCTTGGTGGGGCCCTTAAAAATCTGCCCGAAACCATCCCTCCATACCCCATGATCACCTCCACTCTTTGCTTTTCTTATACACAAACATACCCCATACCTCATTCACCAACACCTCACTTTTCTTTCAACTTTCTCTCCATCCCTTCTCTCTCTCATCCCTGCGATTTCTAGCCTCATCCCACCATCCAAAATCACCACCACAAACCACCATTGAGCCACCATAAAACACCATTCGACCGCCACTTCGATTTTCAAGAAAACGAGCAAAATAAGCGTACAACGCCTTCATCTTCTTCTCTTCATTGTAAGAACCTTTATCCTCTTTTATATTTCTTGAAACATATGTATAATCATGTTACTAAGTCCACTTAACAAGAAATTGTCCAAAAACTTTGATTAAAAACGTTTTATAACGCAAAAACTACACAAAAGTACACTTCATTTTCTGATCTGAAAATATAGCCGACTTCAACAAAATGTTTCATACACTAAACACCACCAAAAATGTCGATTCAAGATTCTAAAACTAAGTACAAGAAGTTAGCTTTCTTCTCCAAGTGGTTTCGTAATTTTTCGACAAGATTTGATACCCAAAAACGAATTTATAAGACGACATAGACAATCTGTCCTCGGATGGCAGATTCTTAGACCAACTTCACGACACCATAAATCGAGCTACACAACTCAAAATGACATGAAGTTTCTTCCTAGAAACTACAAATTTCGTTAGCTTTAAAAGTAGTATAATTACACCTCGTGAAGTTACGTAGATTTTTCTCAGTAATTAAATGTTCACACTTGTATCCGGATTAGTCACACTTGGACGTCAGGGGATTCACCAATTTATTTGACCGACTTAACGTTAACTAAAAATTATGAAAAATTATGCTATAAAGCTAAGACATGGGGGAATGTCTGAATTTTCTCGGAATTTATCTCGGACGTTAAACTAGTTAAAACGGGCCACGATAACGACACAAAAACTGATGAAATAACCCCAGGGACTGTTTTGACATATATAAAAAAACAACACTTTCGGGTTAAGCCCAAAACGTAAAACTTACTTTTTATAAGCTCTAAAACATATATAAACATTGTGTAAAAGTTTCGGGTCAAACCGAGCACGTTTGACCAAGTCAACAAAAATGTAACCCATAACAGATCAAATCTACGACACTGGAACCGAGTGTCGCAACCCACACTAAAGGCACTAATTTAAGTGCCGAAACTTATCTAAGATTCGTCAATCGCGACACTAGCTTCGAGTGTCGCCACTTTTCACAGAATCACCACCAGCGGCACTAACCCGAGTGCCGCTACATATCCAAGTGTCGTAGCTAGAGACACTAACTCGAGTGTCGCTACCTATCTGAAATTCACACTTAGCGGCACTAACTTGAGTGCCGCATTTGACAACTGTCACCAAACCGTGATCGTAATTCAAACCGTGAAAACTCATTTTTGTGCTAAGACTCATTTTAGGGATTTCCTTACATCAAAGTCTTCGTTTTTGAAAAACGAATCCAACGCAAAAAGAATTATTACAAACGGACGTGTAACGAAAAAGATACAAACAAAACGTAAACGTACAATAAAATAATTCGAAGTTAATCGCAGGGCAGCACCGTTCGGGTCATAACTTTCTCATCCGAACTCGGATTGAGTTGATTCAAAAGCCCAGATGACCGGAAGACAGAGGGCTATAACATATCCAAAATTCAGCCCATTTGAAGACTTTTAAGCCCACGTCTGCTGGATGTGCAGACAGCCCAAAATCAATAAGTACAAGTCATATGACAAACCCTAAACACACCCCTAAACCCCAAAAACGAATTAAGCTAGACCTAAACTCTTCTCAGTCAATTTCATCATCAAGATACTCGATTCTTAAGGGTTTTAACTCCCTAATCGATCCTAGTAATAGAAATCATCATTACACACATTCGTTGGTAAGTTTTCGACTCTCGATTCGTTCTCATAATTCTTATCCATGGGTAATTAGATTTTTGATGTGATCATATGAGGATCTGTAGGATATGGTTGATTATATGATTTATGTTTTTGGAGAAGGGTTATGTCGAGTATAATATGTTTTGCAAACCGAAAGTTATATAATCGAAATCTCAGATTCTGTCTAGATTTTTCAGACATGTTCGACGGTCGATTTAACCTGTTTATGTAACACCCCCAAATTTGGTTAATTTGCGGAAGCACTATTTGGGTGTTACTAATCAATAACAAAGCACAAAGATATATAGTAAACGACTCTATATGCGTCGTTTTAACAAAATATATTGATATTGAAATGTTTACAACATTTATAGCTTTACATAGCTCGAGTTTAAATAAAAGGAGATTTCAGTACATAAGTACTTGTACAAAATATACTAATGCAAGAAAATCTCAACGTCTGTATGCTGACTCGAGCTAGAAGTCCTGAAGCAGAAACAACCTACTGCTTGGTACCTGCGATACATGCTAAATGGGTCAGCTAAAGCTGGTGAGCTCACAGGTTTGAAATCAAGTAATATAGTATGAACCGCAAGATTTAAATAATTGAATTGCGTCCAGCAATTGATAATGTATATGTATACAGCCACGAGCACATAGTTGAGCTTAACTCGAGGGCCGGGTCCCCTATAGAGAATTCCGGGCGAGGTGCCTCCACGAATGCCTAATCAACATTCGTCTTCCCAAATATTAGTACGTCCGTTTACCCGGTTAGTGCTTGCTAACCCGAACGAGGAGGGTCAATCCTATATGGTACCATATACTAATATTCACGCTACAACGTATTAACAACTATGCTGACGGAGGACTTTAAATGATTAGTTGTGAAAAACTCATGTAGTATATGAGAATGTTTGTACTTGCGTTCACATGTTAAAAATGAGCAATATATCACACCCCTGAGTAAAATAGTAAAAAGAGGGGCCATGAGACTCACCTGAGTCTTGTGAGTTTAACTTAATAAACTTGAGTTGATTAGCCGAGTATGAAGTCCAAAGACTTGTAACCTGAGGGTGTCCACGACACGCGATGGTTATAATATGCGAAGGTATCTAATAAGACTACCTTGTAGTTGTTCGTCCAACTATAATGTCCAAATTACATTTGGTTAATTGATTCGAATGTTTGAAAATATGTACGGCCCGTTGGTGACGGATTTGTAATAATAATCTCAACTATTATTATTTTGATTTCGTGTCGTTTTACTTGAAAAATGTGTTTTGATTGTGTTTTAGAAGCCGTTACGGAATTTAAGTACGGGGGTCCGGGGGCAGCGCCCCTGGTAGCGGGGTCCAAGGGGCAGAGCCCCTGGCTGGGGTCGAGCTGCCAGGTCAGCTTGGAAAATTTTTATTTCTGCTATATTGCTTTGACGAAAAACGCATCTGGATCCGAATTTGGGTAAAATCATATGTTAAAATTTTAAGTCTCGACACTTAGTAAAATCTGAGGTTTTCAAGTCCTGGTTTGTGCGACGTTAGGTGTGACGTCGCAGGTAAGGATTGCGACGTTGATCATGACGTCGCTAAAGGCGACGTTTCGCAATTTAATGAGACGTTAAGGATGATGTCGCTATACGCGACGTTGTTGATTCTAGCGACGTAGTAGGCGACGTCGCTATGTGCGACTTCGCAATTCAATGCGACGTTATGTGCGACGTCGCTAAGGCGACGTTATTGATTTCTGTGCGACGTTATAGGCGACGTCGCAAAGGCTCCAGGCCAAATGCGACGTTACAGGCTGTTGGCCGGATTTTGTGTCGAAAATGAGTTTCCCGGCCACCGTTCGGTCCGATATTTTTACCCAACCCAAATATGGACATTACAAGCTTAAACAAACAATTATAAGTCGAAAACAATAGAAAGCGAGAGGTGTCGGGATTTGTCGGAAACTTACAAAGTGTCGGATCAAAAATCCGAAAAGATAGGATGATAGATCGGGATGCGGTGAGCGTTTTCTTCCAAAGGAGTAGTGAAATCCGAGTGCGTTTAGTATGTTTATTTGGTGATTTTGTGAGGTTGTGGGTGTTTGGTGAATTGAGAGAAAAAGGAAGAGAAGGGAGTAAGAGAGAGAGAGTGAGGTAAGAAATGAGAAAGAGAGAAAGGGAGTTGGGGGTTTAACCTCCAACTTTCAGTCTCCGTCCTCCGTGTGGTGTTCGTTTACTCCGTCGTTTAAACGTTAAATAATTATTTTACATATTATATGGTAAGTTTTAAAATACAAATTTATTACGCGATATTTTAGTTAAATATTTTACAAATCAATTTATATTTGGGTTATAAAATGTAAGTTAGTTTGTTTTGTGCGTTTTACATTTTTAAGTCATATAAGTTTTGTTTGTATGATTCGAAATGAGTACGAAATATTATCATAATAATATTTTTGATATAATAGCGTTATTAAATAATGTTGCGTTATTTAATAAAATTGGTCACCAACGTCCGTATTTAATTGAATCGAGTTACATTCGTTTTGAAAAGCGTACGATTTAATCAAATCGCATTTTTCGTATATATTCAACAATATATATAATTCGATACATTAATTAGCCTAACACAGAACTAATTACATGTATTAACATACGATTAGGCACTAATTACTAGTCCTAATTTGGCGGGTGTTACAGTTTACGTTCGTTTTCAGGCTTCGGCCAAAACTAAAAAGTTGTAAATCTCGATGTTTTACATAGACTCTTAAGGTTTTGGCCTCTGTAACGCATTGTATTATTTAATAGAAATTATTACGTAAACTGTTGCTGTGTATGACGAATTTATAGAAAGCTTTTGTAAACTTAATTCGTTTTGAGTAATGTAATTTGTGTGTTAGATTTGGAGTTAGGTTATGAAAATTTTCTGGAACCTCTTGAGTAGGTTGAATGACTTTTATAAAAATATTGTAATTTTTGAAGGTTTGAAAGTATTTTAACTTTTGTAAAAGAGTTTGGTTGTCGGAAATGTGTTTTTTTACTCGGTCAGACACACAAGTCAAGTCCGTTTCAGTGAATTTTTAAAAATAGTTAAACAATGAAATAAATTTTGAGAAAATTAATGGAAGTTCTTGACATAAAAAAAAAAGGGTCAGTGGTAAAATTTATAGAGTCTAATAATTTTGTTGTTTCATAATTTAAAATTTGTGAAGAGATACTAAATTCTGGACAGAATAGTGTAGTTCTTTTGAAAGTGTGTGTCATCATAGATTTAATACGTAAGAGTTTATACTTGACTTGGCATATGGGTTAGGTTGTGAGAAAACTTAATGGAGATGAAATGAAAACATCAATATAGGATACAACGAAGAGGTATAACTTTGTCTAGATTGTAACCTATACGTATTTACTTGTAGATTAACGTATTGTTTGGTGGATTCATTTAGGAACGATATTTGCTTTGTTAGTCAAGGTGAGTTTTCGTGGCCCCATTTTCATTTACTTGTTTTCAAATTGGGGAAAAAGTATGCTCGTGTTTTTATCAATTGTTTTCATGCTGTGAACGTATTCATTTCTTTTTGGACATATGCTTGAAATGTATGACACTATGTGAAGTTATGTGCATTTGGTTGTTGGATTCATTTTTCATCATAAGGCCTTACTCTCTCGGGAGTGAGTACCTAATGTATATGTTTGTATACATTGAAGCCATTTGTTCACAAGGCCTTACTCTCTCGGGAGTGAGTACCTAATGTATATGTTTTGTATACATTGAAGCCATTTGTTCACAGGGCCTTAGGGATGAGCATGGTATGGAGCCGGTACCGAACCGTACCGAACCGGTTGGTACCGGTTTTATTTTTGGCCCTAAAGTGAGTACCGAATACCGGACCATTTAAAGCGGTACGGTATCGATACGGTTCTGGTACCGGTACGAGTAAAAGTGGTACTATACCGCTTTGGTACCAAAAAATAGTAGAATATAAGTAAACCTATCTAAGTATTTTGTACTCGATAAAATCAAAGAAGATAAATATTAATGAATCTCAAATAAATAAAAAATTATTAAGTGACATAGATGGATATTGACGAAGAAATATACAACGACGTTATTGTACCGTGTTAAGTGATTTGGTAATGACACAAGTCATGATCCTTACCTTTATATTAACAAGCAATATGTTTGGAATCCGATTTAACTAGGGTGCTAAAAACGTGATTGTTTGTGTAGCAAAGAGTACTAGCTAGACTTCTATAAAATTATAATTGTATTCATACGCGATAGTATAACTCTATTTTATACTTTTCTTAATTACCTAAAAAATATCATTTTTATATTCATAGACATATCAAATGATCATAGAAATGATGTTTCAAATAAAACTTTTTAAAATATAGAAAGAACCTAAGGACCTATAACAAAAAAAAATGTATATTTCAGATATGGTACCAAAGCGGGAAAAGTGGTAAAATACCGGTATCGAACCGGTTGGTACCGGTTATCTTTTTAGCCCTAAAGTGAATACCAAATACCGGACCGTTTAAAGTGGTACGGTACCGGTTCGGTACGGTTCCTGTACGGTATCGGTACGGGATCGGGATTCGGGTACGAATGCTCACCTCTACAGGGCCTTACTCTCTCGAGAGTGAGTACCTAATGTATATGCTTGGTATACATTAAAGCCATATTAAGTAGCTACTGCATTCACAGGATTTACATTTGGTCATACTTCTTCGTGGAGTGATGACAGCACGTTGGGACATATCGGTTACATTAATTCACTTATGTGTGCATATTCATTGCATTGTCCTAAACAAGCTTATTTATCACAGCAAATGTTTTGTTTTGTGTCATTTTAAACCTACGAAACTCACCAACATATGTGTTGACGTTTTTGAGCATATCTTTTCAGGTTATACTAGCACAACAAGAGATGAGACTAGAGGAACTTAGTGGAGTGCTAGGTTGCATAGGCTGAATGAATTGCGTGAGATACTATTCATGAAAGGCGTGTTTAGCCTTAATCTTGTCGATGGCATTTATTGATTGTAAGACATATCATCATTGTTGATGTGTAGTGTTTTGGCACGAACCATTAATCGTGTTAATGACATCACAACACATTGATCTTTAATTTCATTTAGAGTTCTATATATTGATGTGTTGAGACCTATCATGGTTGCATTTCGTTGTTTCCGCTTTAGACGGGATGTGACACCGCACACCCGAATGTCGCACTATGCGACACTGACTTTGAGTGTCGCTGTTAATTCTAAAATCACAACTAGCGGCACTAACCCGAGTGCCGCTACACATTCTAGTGTCACCTGTAGTGACACTTACTCGAGTGTCGCCACTTATCAGAAATTCATAATTAACGGCACTGACCTTAGTGTCGCAATCTATAACCGAGTGTCGCTCCTAGTGTCGCATGAAATAGCAGATTGAAAACACTTTTTCCACTAAGTATCGACTTCGCGTAAAAACAAATAATTATAAACTACGTATGAGAACAGCTCGGAAACGCTTAACATATACTTTTGTAAAGTATACTTGATATCGCGTAAATTTGGTGAGACGATCGACGATCACCCAAATGGTATCGCAACCGCTCGACGACTTGGGTAGTTTGGTTATGAAATCCATGGCAATTTGTTCCCATTTCCATTCATGGATTTCAGGTTGTTGGAGTAAACCAGGTGGTTTCTGATGTTCGGTTTTGACTTTCGAGCAAGTAAGACACTTGCTGACATAAGTAGCGATTTCAGCTTTCATGTTCGGCCACCAATAGAATTCCTTGATTCCGTGGTACATTTTATCGAACCCCGGATGGATAGAATATTTGGACTTGTGAGCTTCATCCATCACCAAGTCTCGTAGGTTCCCAAATTTAGGCAACCAGATTCGGTTTGAGAAATACCTAATCCCGTTAGGTCTGATTTCAAATTGTTTGTCAATACCCCGTAAGGCTTCGTTTTTTATGTTTTCAGGTTTCAGGGCTTCGATCTGAGCGGTATGAATCTGAATGGTAAGATCGTTGTGAATGGTCATACTGAGGGCTCGGACTCGAAGTGGTTTTGGTCGTTCCTTTCGACTGAGGGCATCGGCTACAACATTAGCCTTCCCTGGATGATACTTGATCTCGCAATCGTAATCGGTAAGCAACTCGACCCATCTACCTTGCCTCATATTGAGATCCTTCTGATCGAATATATGTTGGAGACTTTTATGATCGGTAAAGATTGTGCACTTAGTGTCGTAGAGATAATGTCTCCAGATTTTGAGAGCGAAAACGACAGCTCCAAGTTCGAGATCATGAGTGGTGTAGTTCTTTTTGTGAATTTTCAGCTGTCGCGAGGCATAGGCAATGACTTTGTCTCGTTGCATCAGCACACAACCGAGACCTTGGTGGGAAGCATCGCAGTATACCACGAAGTCATCGGTGCCTTCGGGTAGTGCTAGAATTGGAGCACTGCAAAGCTTTTGTTTCAGCAGTTGGAATGCTGACTCTTGTTTATCGGTCCAATCGAACCTTTTGTCCTTCTGAGTCAGTACCGTGAGTGGTTGAGCTATTTTGGAGAAATTTTCGATGAATCGCCGATAGTACCCAGCAAGACCCAAGAATTGTCGTACTTCAGTTGCAGAGGTGGGTGCTTGCCAGTCTTAGCCTCGATTTTTGATGGGTCAACGTGAATTCCCTGACTGTCGATCACGTGACCAAGGAATTGAACGGTTTGTATCCAGAACTCACACTTAGAGAATTTGGCATAAAGCTCCTCGTGTCTAAGTAGTTCAAGGACGGTTTTGAGGTGTTGCGCATGTTCTTGCTCGTTGAGCGAGTAAATGAGTATGTCATCGATAAAGACAATGACAAACTTGTCGAGGTAAGGTTTACACACCCGATTCATAAGGTCCATGAATACAGCCGGTGCGTTGGTTAGACCAAAGGGCATCACTTGGAATTCGTAGTGCCCGTAACGAGTTCTGAAAGTAGTTTTTGGAATATCGGTGTCACGAACTCGTAACTGATGATAGCCTGATCGCAGGTCGATTTTTGAGTAGAAACTTGAACCCTGAAGTTGGTCGAATAGATCATCAATGCGAGGAAGTGGGTATCGGTTTTTGACGGTCAATTTGTTCAATTCTCGATAGTCGATGCACATTCTGAATGAGCCGTCCTTCTTTTTAACAAATAAGACCGGAGCTCCCCAAGGTGAAGAACTCGGTCCAATGAATCCTCTATCCAGAAGTTCCTGTAACTGGGCGGACAACTCCTGAAGTTCGAATGGGGCTAAACGGTACGGTGCACAGGCCACCGGTGCGGCGCCCGGCACGAGATCGATTGAGAACTCAACCTGTCTAGATGGAGGTAAACCAGGTAGTTCTTCCGGAAAGACTTCGGGAAAGTCTCTAACAATTGGCACATCCTCAAGTCGCTTCTCCTCCGACTTCTTCTCTGTGATGTGTGCGAGTATTGCAGGGTAACCCTTTCTCAGAAATTTTTGGGTTTTTAAGCAAGAGATGATATTGAGTCTCGTCCCGCAGGTCTCCCCCTGTATGATCAAGGTTCTACCGACAGCGAGTGGAATGCGGACGATCTTATCGTAACAAACGATTTCAGCTCGGTGTTTGGACAACCAGTCCATTCCAATGATGACGTCGAAACTTCCAATTTCAACGGGTACAAGATTGATTGAAAAGGTTTCGTCAGCTAGGTTTAAAGTGCAATTAGGTATCACACTATTGGTTTCTATAAGTTTCCCATTTGCTAGCTCTACAGTGTACTTAACATCTAAGGCAACAGGAGTGATGTCAAGTAATGGGCAGAAATCATCGGAGATAAAGCTTCTATCAGCACCAGTATCAAATAGAACAGAAGCAGTTAAGTTGTTGAGGAGAAACATACCCGAGACCACATTCGGGTCTTGGCGGGCGTCCCCGGATTTGATGACGAAGGCTCTGCTTCGGGTGTTGTTGTTGTTGCTATTGCGGTTGTTGATATTGCGGTTGTTGCTGCTGTTGTTGTTGTTCTTCAGCTTTGGGCACGTGTCCCTGAAGTGCCCGGGGTTCCCACACTCAAAGCATACTTTGGGTGGCCTAGTGTTGTTGTTGGAATTGTTGTTGGTAGGAGAGTGGCAATCTTTGGTGAGGTGGCCGTACCTCTTGCAATTGTTGCAAAAGGGACCACAGGAACCTTCATGGTGACGGCTGCACTTGGAACAATAGGGTTTGCTCCCAGTGTAGCCCCGTTGGGTGTCGGTGGTGGTGTTGTAGGCTTTGATGGTGTCGGATTTCTTGTTTTGTTGGTTTGGGTGGTTGTTGTGGTAGTCGGACCACTTTCTTTTGTTGTTGTGGGAGGATGAAGTGGGTGGTTCAGAATCCTGGCTCATTGACATCAGATCTTGGGCCAGTAGGATTGCACCGTCAATGGTGGTTTGGTTTGAAGAGGCGACGTGCCCCCGAACAGGCTCAGGAAGACCAAGGATGTACTTCCTGATTTTATCAGGTTCGGTACTTACCATGGCTGGGCGGAGGGCAGCGAGTTGTTGGAATCTGGTGGTATAACCATCGATATCACCACCCTGAACCTTTAGGTTCCAGAACTCCTCGTCCAGCTTTTGGAGTTTGTCGATTGAGCAGTATTTGGCGGTGAGTTTTGCTTTCAAATCCTCCCAAGTTATTTGGTAGGCAGTGTCAGCACCCACGGATTGGGAATATGAGTTCCACCAAGAGTGGGCATCATCTTCGAGAGAACAGGTAGCGAAGTTTACTTTGTCGTTCTCCGCGCATTTGCTGACACGGAAAACGGTTTCCATTTTCTCGAACCATCTGATCAGTCCGATGGCTCCTTCGGTACCCTTGAAGCTCGAGGGTTTGCAGCTCTGAAAGTCCTTGTAAGAACAAGGTTTAGCAGCGGGGGTTTCAGCGGCATTGCTGTTTCTCGCGGAATTTTGTGGAGTATTCCAAGCCAAAGCTTCAGTCACAGCCTGGGTTATGAGTGACGTAAGCTGAGCATCGGTGTATGGTCTTATCTTTGGCGGCATGATTCTTCAATAAAAGAAATGAAGATACATGAGATTTTGTAAGAAAGTTGTATTTATCTCATATGTACATGTATAAAGGCGGTAATACATAACATCAATATGAAAAAGAATTATGGCAATTAATATGAGTTGAAACAGCAAGGAATATTTGATAGATAGTACAAGTTCAAAGGTTACATCCTACGGAGTTATTACAAAAGGTGTCGGGAATTGTTACATCCGACTAATTTATAGAGTAGCGCTAGATAGTCATTAGATTACGAGATAGTTTACAAGACAAATACTACACTAGTCTTAACGTAGATTAATCTGCTCCATCATTTCAATGAGACGATCCACTGTATTTGCAAGTCTGCTGGCCTGTCGGGCATTGTCTTCAGCCAAGGCCAGTCGTTGAACCAAACTGCCAATGTATTCATCTGATACCCGTGAGCGTTGTTCACACTCATCTAGTCTGTGTTTCAAAAGAGCGGTTTCCACGCTTATCTCCACCACTTTGTTGAAAAGAACGTCTACATTATTAACGGTGGTTTCGTGATCCTCGGTGACTTGTTCGATGCGTTCAAGGGATGTAAGTCTCCAGTTTTCGTTCGTTTCCTGCAACACGACATCCATGGTATGAAGTCGCTGCTCGTGTTGGTTCACCCTAGCGGCTAAGGCCGGCAAGGTGAAGTGAGTGGGGTACGGGCCAGCTCGAGGCAACCTGGCGTTCCTCCTTGCTACCCTTGGGTTCTGCGACCCGGATTGAGAGCGCGATGAATTGGGTGGGATGTTTGCCATTTCTGAGACAAAGCGTTAGAGAAAGTGAGGCCTATGATCATATAGTTCCTATATAATATAGCCTATTGAGTGTCTAGCACAAACATGTTTAAGTTTCGGTCCTCTCGAGGTCAGAGTCAACTAGTGTATCCTGTTCAGCCATAACTTCCTTCAGATCTTACATCATCTTTATTTAATTGTACATAGTTGATCAAGCTATGTTAAATTAAATTCGTATGCTGTAATCTCTGAACTGGTTATACCTAATAGGGAATACTGCCTAACGGTCATAGTCTAGGTCCACTAAATGCAACCTAGTTCACTATAACCTTAGGCTCTGATACCAATCTGTAACACCTCCAAATTTGGTTGATTTGCGGAAGCACGATTTGGGTGTTACTAATCAATAACAAAGCACAAAGATATATAGTAAACGACTCTATATGCGTCGTTTTAACAAAATATATTGATATTGAAATGTTTACAACATTTATAGCTTTACATAGCTCGAGTTTAAATAAAAGGAGATTTCAGTACATAAGTACTTGTACAAAATATACTAATGCAAGAAAATCTCAACGTCTGTATGCTGACTCGAGCTAGAAGTCCTGAAGCAGAAACAACCTACTGTTTGGTACCTGCGATACATGCTAAATGGGTCAGCTAAAGCTGGTGAGCTCACAGGTTTGAAATCAAGTAATATAGTATGAACCGCAAGATTTAAATAATTGAATTGCGTCCAGCAATTGATAATGTATATGTATACAGCCTTGAGCACATAGTTGAGCTTAACTCGAGGGTCGGGTCCCCTATAGAGAATTCCGGGCGAGGTGCCTCCACGAATGCCTAATCAACATTCGTCTTCCCAAATATTAGTACGTCCGTTTACCCGGTAAGTGCTTGCTAACCCAAACGAGGAGGGTCAATCCTATATGGTACCATATACTAATATTCACGCTACAACGTATTAACAACTATGCTGACGGAGGACTTTAAATGATTAGTTGTGAAAAACTCATGTAGTATATGAGAATGTTTGTACTTGCGTTCACATGTTAAAAATGAGCAATATATCACACCCCTAAGTAAAATAGTAAAAAGAGGGGCCATGAGACTCACCTGAGTCTTGTGAGTTTAACTTAATAAACTTGAGTTGATTAGCCGAGTATGAAGTCCAAAGACTTGTAACCTGAGGGTGTCCACGACACGCGATGGTTATAATATGCGAAGGTATCTAATAAGACTACCTTGTAGCTGTTCGTCCAACTATAATGTCCAAATTACATTTGGTTGATTGATTCGAATGTTTGAAAATATGTACGGCCCGTTGGTGACGGATTTGTAATAATAATCTCAACTATTATTATTTTGATTTCGTGTCGTTTTACTTGAAAAATGTGTTTTGATTGTGTTTTAGAAGCCGTTACGGAATTTAAGTACGGGGGTCCGGGGGCAGCGCCCCTGGTAGCGGGGTCCAAGGGGCAGAGCCCCTGGCTGGGGTCGAGCTGCCAGGTCAGCTTGGAAAATTTTTATTTCTGCTATATTGCTTTGACGAAAAACGCATCTGGATCCGAATTTGGGTAAAATCAGGTGTTAAAATTTTAAGTCTCGACACTTAGTAAAATCTGAGGTTTTCAAGTCCTGGTTTGTGCGACGTTAGGTGTGACGTCGCAGGTAAGGATTGCGACGTTGATCATGACGTCGCTAAAGGCGACGTTTCGCAATTTAATGAGACGTTAAGGATGATGTCGCTATACGCGACGTTGTTGATTCTAGCGACGTAGTAGGCGACGTCGCTATGTGCGACTTCGCAATTCAATGCGACGTTATGTGCGACGTCACTAAGGCGACGTTATTGATTTCTGTGCGACGTTATACGCGACGTCGCAAAGGCTCCAGGCCAGATGCGACGTTACAGGCTGTTGGCCGGATTTTGTGTCGAAAATGAGTTTCCCGGCCACCGTTCGGTCCGATATTTTTACCCAACCCAAATATGGACATTACAAGCTTAAACAAACAATTATAAGTCGAAAACAATAGAAAGCGAGAGGTGTCGGGATTTGTCGGAAACTTACAAAGTGTCGGATCAAAAATCCGAAAAGATAGGATGATAGATCGGGATGCGGTGAGCGTTTTCTTCCAAAGGAGTAGTGAAATCCGAGTGCGTTTAGTATGTTTATTTGGTGATTTTGTGAGGTTGTGGGTGTTTGGTGAATTGAGAGAAAAAGGAAGAGGAGGGAGTAAGAGAGAGAGAGTGAGGTGAGAAATGAGAAAGAGAGAAAGGGAGAAAGGGAGTTGGGGGTTTAACCTCCAACTTTCAGTCTCCGTCCTCCGTGTGGTGTTCGTTTACTCCGTCGTTTAAAAGTTAAATAATTATTTTACATATTATATGGTAAGTTTTAAAATACAAATTTATTACGCGATATTTTAGTTAAATATTTTACAAATCAATTTATATTTGGGTTATAAAATGTAAGTTAGTTTGTTTTGTGCGTTTTACATTTTTAAGTCATATAAGTTTTGTTTGTATGATTCGAAATGAGTACGAAATATTATCATAATAATATTTTTGATATAATAGCGTTATTAAATAATGTTGCGTTATTTAATAAAATTGGTCACCAACGTCCGTATTTAATTGAATCGAGTTACATTGGTTTTGAAAAGCGTACGATTTAATCAAATCGCATTTTTCGTATATATTCAACAATATATATAATTCGATACATTAATTAGCCTAACACAGAACTAATTACATGTATTAACATACGATTAGGCACTAATTACTAGTCCTAATTTGGCGGGTGTTACAGTTTACGTTCGTTTTCAGGCTTCGGCCAAAACTAAAAAGTTGTAAATCTCGATGTTTTACATAGACTCTTAAGGTTTTGGCCTCTGTAACGCATTGTATTATTTAATAGAAATTATTACGTAAACTGTTGCTGTGTATGACGAATTTATAGAAAGCTTTTGTAAACTTAATTCGTTTTGAGTAATGTAATTTGTGTGTTAGATTTGGAGTTAGGTTATGAAAATTTTCTGGAACCTCTTGAGTAGGTTGAATGACTTTTATAAAAATATTGTAATTTTTGAAGGTTTGAAAGTATTTTAACTTTTGTAAAAGAGTTTGGTTGTCGGAAATGTGTTTTTTTACTCGGTCAGACACACAAGTCAAGTCCGTTTCAGTGAATTTTTAAAAATAGTTAAACAATGAAATAAATTTTGAGAAAATTAATGGAAGTTCTTGACATAAAAAAAAAAGGGTCAGTGGTAAAATTTATAGAGTCTAATAATTTTGTTGTTTCATAATTTAAAATTTGTGAAGAGATACTAAATTCTGGACAGAATAGTGTAGTTCTTTTGAAAGTGTGTGTCATCATAGATTTAATACGTAAGAGTTTATACTTGACTTGGCATATGGGTTAGGTTGTGAGAAAACTTAATGGAGATGAAATGAAAACATCAATATAGGATACAACGAAGAGGTATAACTTTGTCTAGATTGTAACCTATACGTATTTACTTGTAGATTAACGTATTGTTTGGTGGATTCATTTAGGAACGATATTTGCTTTGTTAGTCAAGGTGAGTTTTCGTGGCCCCATTTTCATTTACTTGTTTTCAAATTGGGGAAAAAGTATGCTCGTGTTTTTATCAATTGTTTTCGTGCTGTGAACGTATTCATTTCTTTTTGGACATATGCTTGAAATGTATGACACTATGTGAAGTTATGTGCATTTGGTTGTTGGATTCATTTTTCATCATAAGGCCTTACTCTCTCGGGAGTGAGTACCTAATGTATATGTTTGTATACATTGAAGCCATTTGTTCACAAGGCCTTACTCTCTCGGGAGTGAGTACCTAATGTATATGTTTTGTATACATTGAAGCCATTTGTTCACAGGGCCTTAGGGATGAGCATGGTATGGAACCGGTACCGAACCGTACCGAACCGGTTGGTACCGGTTTTATTTTTGGCCCTAAAGTGAGTACCGAATACCGGACCATTTAAAGCGGTACGGTATCGATACGGTTCTGGTACCGGTACGAGTAAAAGTGGTACTATACCGCTTTGGTACCAAAAAATAGTAGAATATAAGTAAACCTATCTAAGTATTTTGTACTCGATAAAATCAAAGAAGATAAATATTAATGAATCTCAAATAAATAAAAAATTATTAAGTGACATAGATGGATATTGACGAAGAAATATACAACGACGTTATTGTACCGTGTTAAGTGATTTGGTAATGACACAAGTCATGATCCTTACCTTTATATTAACAAGCAATATGTTTGGAATCCGATTTAACTAGGGTGCTAAAAACGTGATTGTTTGTGTAGCAAAGAGTACTAGCTAGACTTCTATAAAATTATAATTGTATTCATACGCGATAGTATAACTCTATTTTATACTTTTCTTAATTACCTAAAAAATATCATTTTTATATTCATAGACATATCAAATGATCATAGAAATGATGTTTCAAATAAAACTTTTTAAAATATAGAAAAAACCTAAGGACCTATAACAAAAAAAAAATGTATATTTCAGATATGGTACCAAAGCGGGAAAAGTGGTAAAATACCGGTATCGAACCGGTTGGTACCGGTTATCTTTTTAGCCCTAAAGTGAATACCAAATACCGGACCGTTTAAAGTGGTACGGTACCGGTTCGGTACGGTTCCTGTACGGTATCGGTACGGGATCGGGATTCGGGTACGAATGCTCACCTCTACAGGGCCTTACTCTCTCGGGAGTGAGTACCTAATGTATATGCTTGGTATACATTAAAGCCATATTAAGTAGCTACTGCATTCACAGGATTTACATTTGGTCATACTTCTTCGTGGAGTGATGACAGCACGTTGGGACATATCGGTTACATTAATTCACTTATGTGTGCATATTCATTGCATTGTCCTAAACAAGCTTATTTATCACAGCAAATGTTTTGTTTTGTGTCATTTTAAACCTACGAAACTCACCAACATATGTGTTGACGTTTTTAAGCATATCTTTTCAGGTTATACTAGCACAACAAGAGATGGGACTAGAGGAACTTAGTGGAGTGCTAGGTTGCATAGGCTGAATGAATTGCGTGAGATACTATTCATGAAAGGCGTGTTTAGCCTTAATCTTGTCGATGGCATTTATTGATTGTAAGACATATCATCATTGTTGATGTGTAGTGTTTTGGCACGAACCATTAATCGTGTTAATGACATCACAACACATTGATCTTTAATTTCATTTAGAGTTCTATATATTGATGTGTTGAGACCTATCATGGTTGTATTTCGTTGTTTCCGTTTTAGACGGGATGTGACACCGCACACCCGAATGTCGCACTATGCGACACTGACTTTGAGTGTCGCTGTTAATTCTAAAATCACAACTAGCGGCACTAACCCGAGTGCCGCTACACATTCTAGTGTCACCTGTAGTGACACTTACTCGAGTGTCGCCACTTATCAGAAATTCATAATTAACGGCACTGACCTTAGTGTCGCAATCTATAACCGAGTGTCGCTCCTAGTGTCGCATGAAATAGCAGATTGAAAACACTTTTTCCACTAAGTATCGACTTCGCGTAAAAACAAATAATTATAAACTACGTATGAGAACAGCTCAGAAACGCTTAACATATACTTTTGTAAAGTATACTTGATATCGCGTAAAAAGTCACGTTTTTACTATCTATATATCTCTCATTTAAGACTAATACTTGGCATAAAAGCTCAATTATCACGTAAATCAGTGATATTATGCCAAGAAGGTAAAAACATGGAAGCACGAGAAAAATCACTAAAAATGGGTGAAAAACGAAGATTCCACGCACGTTTGAAGATTCGGGCATCCGAAACAAGATTCATAGATAAAGTGTCCACCACCAAGATTCATCTTATCCAAGGTCTTCGTTTTCAAAATACGAATCTAACAGAAGAAGAATCAATAAAAACGGATGAAGAATGAAGATTCTGCATATGCCGAAAGATTCAAATGATTCGTACAAGACATCTAAAGATCAGAGAAACATCTCAGAAATTTCTTTATATCAAAGTCTTCGTTTTTGAAAACGAATCCAATGAAAAAAGAATCGACGAAAACGGACGCATAACGAAGAAGATACGCACAAAACGAGAAACGAGCGAACGGGCAGCAACCGGGTCGGCCGGCCGCCGGGCAGCCGCCGGCTAGTTGCCGGCCATCCCCTCCTCCTTTTTTGGTCCTTGCTCGTACTTGCCTGGTACATGTGCTACCACTTTCCGCAACTTTAGGGTACACGTGCTACCATTTTCCGCGCCTTTAGGGTACATGTGCTACCACTTTCCGGAAAAGGACGACCCCCTAAATGCATGCTAACTTGAGCCTAAGATGGCTAACATGCACCGGATTTCAAGTAAAAATAGGGCATCAAAGTCTCATTTGAAACACACAATACACACCATTCTTAGAACAATACTTCTACTTAGTTATTAGTTCTACTTTCTCTTTATATTTTCTTACTCTAAATTAGTTTTAGGCTAGTTTAGGAGCTTGTTTAGAATAGAAGGATAGTACGGAACGCTTTGTAATCTTCGGAGTACGCTCGGAATTGTGTCAATTAATTTAAGTCTATTCTCTCTCGCATTTAATCCTGGTTCTTTCTATCCTTATCTATCTTAATTAATTACGTTTACATTTATTATGTTAGATTTAGTTATTGCCATGATTAGAGAGTAGTATACTTGTTGTGTTTGCTTGCGATGTAGTTAGTTAATTATGAGATGATTGATAATTAATTTAAAAAGTAATATGATGGCCCCTATTCGACTGTTCTTCGATATAGTACTGGAGACACTTCAAGGCGGAGTACAAATGTATGAAAGTCGAGGAACGACCGAAGGTAGTCATATTACGGAACGGTACAATATTACGAAGTTATATGACGGCCCCTATTCGATTGTTATGCAGTACAGCGTTGGAAACACTTTAGGTGGAGTACAAAAACATGGAAACTGTGTAACGAACGAAGGTAGTTATATTACGGACTAATACTATAAAATGAGAAACCTAGTTTAATTAACCTTTCTAAATAAACTTTTAAACTTCAAATTAATCTATCGTCTTTCCACCAATAAACGTGATTACAACACCTTTTCAAAGATGTCCAATTAAAAGGTAGTCAGTCATCTATGTCAAGATAATTTGTCAAAGGTATGAAACCATGAAACCGCACGGCTACATGGGGGATTACCGTAGGACAAGACATGGCCAAGGTTTGAAGCGGTGGAACCACTTTAAGTGAGGAACGCTGTGAATAACTAGGGGATTTATTGGGAAGTCTTAAGCAAGGGGTGGTTTAAAGTCATAAATAAACTTTTTAATTATACGAATCTGTTAGGATGGCGAGGAATCATTATATGATTCAGTTTTTGTGACAACCGTCAATTTAGGACTATAATTAGTGCCTAATCAAGTTTTAGTACATGTAATTAGTTCTGTGATAGGCTAATTAATGTATCAATTTTCATATATATTGTTGAATATATATCTACAATTATGCGATTTGTTTAAATCGTACGAGTTCAAATCAAATGTAATTCGATTAAATAAATACGGACGTTGGTGAACAATTGATTTAAGTAATACAAAGATTTTTAATAACATTTTTGTACTTAAAAATATTATGTCCATAATATTTTGTAGACAAGTTTTATCACACAAATTATATAAACGCGAATAAAATGTAAACGCGCAAATCAAACAAAACAAATTACCTTTTATAATGTGATTATTAAAAGTTAGTAAAATACTTTAACAAAAATACTGAGTAATTATTCGTATTCTAAAACGTATATTAAAACAAAGAAAATAAACATTTAACGTATAAACGACGGAGTAAACGAACACCGCACGGAGCGCAGTGCGCGGACTGGAAATGGGAGGTGATCCCTTAACCACCTCCCCACCTTTTTCATTTTCTTTCATTTTCCATTTTCTATCTCTCTCTCCTCTCTTATTTCTCTCAAACAAACCACCAAACAAAAATCATCAAAATCGCAAAATAAACACCTCAAACGACCTCGGATCTTCAAACCCCTTTTACAATAAACGACCACCTCGCGACGATCTACACTTCTACCTTTCCGGAATTTCATTTCGGCGATTTGTAAGTTTCCGACACGACTCCGAAAACTCTCGTTTTTAAGTTTTATAACTTGCTAGCTGTTTGTATAACCTTGTAATGTCCTAAAATGGGTTGGGTAAAAATATTAGGCCGATCGATGGCCGGAAAACGCGTTTTTGGAGTTGAAACTCCGATCAGACCCCGTACGTCGCATTTGGTCTGGAGCAGATGCGACGTAGCGACCTACGTCGCATTATATCCCCAACGTCGCATACAGCGACGCAGCCTACTACGTCGCATTGACTTGCGAACGTCGCACATAGCGACGCAGACCTTAACGTCGCAAAAACGAACCTACGTCGCATAAGCGACGTAGCACCCTACGTCGCTATTGACTTAGCACTGTTGACCTTAGCGACGTAACCCTTTACGTCGCAAAACTCTTACGTCGCAGCCTACGTCGCAGGCTACGTCGCTAAAAACAGAACCTTCAAAACTCGAAATTTTCAAAGTCAAAGTTACGGTAGCAATTCACTGTAGCAACTATATAATAACCTTTTGAACTATTGTTACAACCGTCACCAACGGGCCGTACGCATTTTCAAAACATACTTCAACACTCAAACAAGTCGTAGTAACTTGTAACAATACAATCAACCAAATCGGGGAAATTTGGACATTAAGTTAGACAAACAATTTCAATGGTAGTCTTTCGAGATACCAATACAATTAATAACAATTCAAGTGTCGTGGACACATTCAGGTTTCAAGTCTTTGGACACCAACACACTGCTAATTACTTCAAGTTTATTAAGTTAAACACATCAGGAATCAGGTGAGTTTCATAGCCCCATTTTCACTGCTTTACAACTAGGGGTGTGATATTACTACTCGATTTTGTTTTACAAGTAGAACGCAAGTGCCAAACTTCAAATACTACATGAGTTTCAAGCTAATCAATTTAAAGTCCTCCATAAGCATAGTCTCTAGTATTTTATAGCGTGAATGTTAGTATATGATATCATATGGGATTGACAATCCTCATCCGGGTTAGCACGCACTAATCGGTCAAACGGATGTATTAGCATTTGGGAAGACGAGTGTTGATTAGGCACTCGTAGGAGGCAAATCAGTTAGGTTTCCTTAATTGGGCCTGACAAATCAGTTAAGCTCAGACTATGTGCTCATGGACAGTATAACTTTTATTTTGCTTAATTGCATTTTAAATTCATTATAAATCTTGCGGTTCTGACAATTATACATTGACTTACAAACCTGTGAGCTCACCAGCGTTTTCGCTGACCCATTTTAGTATATATCACAGGTACCCAGCAGTAGGTTGACTGCACAAGCAGGGATTTCTAGCTCGAGTCAGCATACATACAATTAGAGATTGGACTGCATTATTCTATTTTGTAAAAGTAATTATGCCATGTAATCTCTCAATTTCAGGAACCGAGCTAGTGCTATATTATTTTTGATGTAAACGTTCACTTTATTAATACAAGTTTAAAACGACGCATATAGTGGTCGTTCATTATTATCTTTGTGCTTTGTATATTGATTAGTGGCACCCAAATCAAGCTTCCGCAAATCATTAAATTTGGGGGTGTCACAGATTGGTATCAGAGCCTAAGGTTATAGTGAACTAGGTTGCATTTAGTGGGCCTAGACTATGACCGTTAGGCAGTATTCCTTATTAGTTATGACTAGTTCAGGGATTACATCATACGACTTTAATTTAACATAGCCTGATCAACTATGTACAATTAAAGAAAGATGATGTGAAATCTGAAAGAGTTATGTTGAACAGGAATGCATTAGTTGACTCTGACCTCGAGAGAAACGGGACTCAAAAACACTTCTGTGCTAGACACTCAATAGGTTATTATGTGATATACATATATTTACATGAATAAACCTCATTACAACTTTAGGCTATATTATATTATATTATATGAATATAGGCCTCTTTCTTTCAAACGTTTTGTCTCGGAATGACAAACACACCACTAGTTCATCATACTCGGACTAGTATCTTATTTTATTTCCTTGTTCTTTCTTACTCAGCATCATGCCTCCACGTCGTCAAATTACCCTTAGCGAAGCTGAGATCGCGGGAATAATTGCCCGCAGTGTGACTGAAGCCTTGGCTACCCGAACACCACCCACTAGTGAGGACACCGCAACCAATACTCCACCACCCAAACCCTGCTCCTATAAGGATTTCCTTAGCTGTAAACCACTATACTTCAAGGGCACGGAAGGTGCCATTGGCTTGATCCGTTGGATTGAGCGCATGGAATCTGTTTTCAGTCTCTGCGACTGCACTGAGAACAACAAGGTCAAATTCGCTGTTTACACCTTTCAGGAAGGTGCATCCACGTGGTGGAAAACCCACGCAAACTCTGTAGGCCTTGAGGTTGCAAACCGACTTCCTTGGGCCGAACTGAAGAAGAAACTGACAGAGAAGTACTGTCCTGAAGAAGAATTGCATAGGCTGGAGGAAGAATTCTGGCATCTGGAAGTGCAGGGAAATGATGTCGCTGATTATACCACCAAGTTTCAGCAGTTTGCCTTATTATGCCCGGGTTTGGTCGAACCAGAAAGTAAGGGCATCAAGAAATACATTCGTGGACTCCCCGAGAACATCCAGGGAAACGTCGCCTCATCCAAACCAACCACTACTGAGAGTGCCATTCGATTGGCCCACGAACTCATGGCCCTAGTTGTCAGCCGTGAGACCTCCAACACCTCATCCTCCAACAAACGCAAATCCACTGAACACCACCACAACTCAAACAAGAAAAACAACGCCATCCAAGTCTACACCTCCAACTCTGAAACCACCCACAGCTACACCGGGGGCAGACCTTATTGTCCCAAGTGTAACTACCATCATTTTGGTCAGTGCGGAACTCCTTGCAACAACTGCAGGAGGCAAGGGCATTTGACTAAGGATTGCCGATCCCCCAAATCCAACAACAACCCCTCTGACAGAAATACCCGACAACCTAGGTCCTGCTATGAATGTGGAAACCCAGGACACTTCAGGGATTCTTGCCCAAAGTTGAAGAATAAGGGCAACAACAACAACAACTCCCGCAACAACAACAACGCCAAAAGTACTGCTTTCGTGATCAACTCAGGGGACGCCCGTCTGGACCCGAATGTGGTCACGGGTATGTTCCTCCTCAACAATTTAACTGCTTCCATTCTGTTTGATACTGGTGCCGATAGGAGTTTTATTTCCGATGAATTTTGCCCTCTACTTGACATTACACCTGTTGCTTTAGACGTTAAGTACACCGTAGAGCTAGCAAATGGCAAGCTGATAGAAACCGATAGTGTGATACCTAATTGCACTTTAAATCTAGCCGACGAAACCTTCCCCATAGATCTTATGCCTATTGAGATAGGAAGTTTCGATGTCATCGTAGGCATGGACTGGTTATCCAAACATCGCGCCGAAATCATCTGCTATGACAAAATTGTTCGCATACCTCTCACTGTCGGTAGAACCCTAGTCATACAGGGGGAGACCGGAGGGACGAGGCTCAACCTCATATCTTGTTTAAAAACCCGAAAATTTCTGAGAAAGGGTTATCCTGCAATCCTCGCGCACATCATGGAGAAAAAGTCGGAGGAGAAGCGACTTGAGGATGTTCCAATTGTTCAAGACTTTCCAGAAGTCTTTCCTGAAGAACTACCTGGTCTACCACCACCAAGACAGGTTGAGTTCTCAATCGATCTTGTACCAGGTGCTGCGCCTGTGGCCCGAGCACCATACCGTTTAGCTCCATCCGAACTTCAGGAGTTGTCCACCCAGTTACAGGAACTCCTGGAACGAGGGTTTATCAGGCCGAGTTCTTCACCTTGGGGAGCTCCGGTCCTATTCGTTAAGAAGAAAGATGGTTCCTTTCGAATGTGTATCGACTATCGAGAGTTGAACAAGTTAACTGTCAAGAACCGGTATCCACTTCCTCGAATCGATGATTTGTTCGACCAACTGCAAGGGTCGAGTTGTTATTCAAAGATTGATCTCCGATCCGGTTATCACCAATTGCGTGTCCGCGATGCCGATATTCCAAAAACCGCTTTCAGAACCCGTTACGGGCATTACGAATTCCAAGTGATGCCATTCGGCCTAACCAATGCACCGGCTGTATTCATGGATCTTATGAATCGGGTGTGCAAGCCTTATCTTGACAAATTTGTCATTGTCTTCATCGACGACATCCTTATATATTCACGAAACAAAGAAGAACACTCGCAACACCTCAAAACCATCCTTGAACTGCTTAAACACGAGGAGCTCTATGCCAAGTTCTCTAAGTGTGAGTTCTGGATCAAAACCGTTCAATTCCTTGGTCACGTGATTGACAGTCAGGGGATTCACGTTGACCCGTCAAAAATCGAAGCTATCAAAGATTGGAAATCGCCAACCACTCCAACCGAAGTACGGCAGTTTTTGGGACTTGCCGGGTACTATCGAAGATTCATTGAAAATTTCTCCAAGATAGCCATACCACTCACGACTCTAACCCAGAAAGACAAAAAGTTTGACTGGACTGAGAAACAAGAGTCGGCATTCCAACTCTTAAAACAAAAGCTTTGCAGTGCTCCTATCCTATCATTACCCGAAGGCACCGATGATTTCGTGGTATACTGCGATGCTTCTCATCAAGGTCTCGGTTGTGTGCTCATGCAACGAGACAAAGTCATAGCTTATGCTTCCCGACAGCTCAAGATTCATGAAAAGAATTACACCACCCACGACCTCGAGCTAGGAGCTGTCGTTTTTGCCCTCAAGATCTGGAGACATTACCTTTACGGTACCAGATGTACAATTTACACCGACCATAAAAGCCTTCAACACATATTCGATCAGAAGGATCTCAACATGAGGCAACGTCGATGGGTCGAGTTGCTTACCGATTACGACTGTGAACTCAAATATCATCCAGGCAAAGCAAATGTTGTTGCTGACGCCCTCAGTCGAAAAGAGCGAGTGAAACCACTTCGGGTTCGAGCCCTCAGTATGACCATTCACAACAATTTAAACATTCAAATTCTCACTGCTCAACTCGAAGCCTTAAAACCCGAACATGTCAAAGATGAAGCCTTGCGGGGCATGGATAAACAGCTTGAAATCAGACCTAACGGGATTAGGTATTTTTCTAACCGAATCTGGTTGCCTAAATTCGGGAACCTACGAGACTTAGTGATGGATGAAGCTCACAAGTCCAAATACTCTATCCATCCGGGATCCGATAAAATGTACCACGGTATCAAGGACTTTTACTGGTGGCCAAACATGAAATCTGAAATCGCCACCTATGTCAGCAAGTGCCTTACTTGCTCCAAAGTCAAAATCGAATATCAAAAACCTTCTGGTTTACTTCAACAACCCAGTCTTCCTGAATGGAAATGGGAACAAATTGCCATGGACTTCATAACCAAACTACCTCGATCCTCGAACGGTTGCGATACCATTTGGGTGATCGTGGATCGTCTCACCAAGTCTGCTCACTTCCTAGCAATCAAGGAATCCGACAAAATGGAACGCCTCACCAACATTTATCTGAAAGAAATCGTGACCAAACACGGTGTTCCAATCTCCATTATCTCCGATAGAGATAGTCGTTTCACTTCACAATTTTGGCAATCACTTCAAAAATCTCTGGGTACTCGACTGGATATGAGTACCGCATACCATCCTCAAACCGACGGCCAAAGTGAACGAACCATTCAAACACTGGAAGACATGCTACGGGCCTGCGTAGTAGACTTCGGTGTAAACTGGGAAAAACATCTACCATTGTGCGAGTTCTCGTACAACAACAGTTATCATACCAGCATCAAAGCTGCTCCCTTCGAGGCACTGTACGGTCGTAAGTGCCGTTCACCTATCTGTTGGACCGAAGTTGGGGATAGCCAACTCACGGGTCCAGAAATCATACACGAAACAACCGAGAGGATCGTAGAAATTCAAAACAAACTCAAAGCCGCGCGTGATCGTCAGAAAAGTTATGCTGATGTGAGACGCAAACCACTCGAGTTCCAGGTTGGGGATCGAGTTCTACTCAAAGTATCGCCTTGGAAAGGCGTCATCCGATTTGGCAAACGAGGGAAGTTGAATCCCAGATACATTGGACCATTCGAGATCCTCGAAAGGATTGGTCCAGTGGCTTACCGATTGCAGCTGCCATCTGAACTCAGCAGCGTGCATCCCACTTTTCATGTTTCAAATCTGAAGAAGTGTCTGTCTGATGAGACACTTATCATTCCACTAGATGAAATTCGTGTTGACGAAAAACTTCACTTTGTTGAGGAACCCGCTGAAATCATGGACCGTGAGGTCAAACAACTTAAACAAAGTCGTATTACCATTGTCAAGGTTAGGTGGAATTCGCGGCGCGGTCCGGAATTTACCTGGGAACGGGAAGACCAGATGCGACTCAAGTATCCTCAACTCTTCACTGATTCAACGTCAAACACAACTTCGGCTTAAATTTCGGGACGAAATTCTTCTAACAGGGGGAGAATGTGACAACCGTCAATTTAGGACTATAATTAGTGCCTAATCAAGTTTTAGTACATGTAATTAGTTCTGTGATAGGCTAATTAATGTATCAATTTTCATATATATTGTTGAATATATATCTACAATTATGCGATTTGTTTAAATCGTACGAGTTCAAATCAAATGTAATTCGATTAAATAAATACGGACGTTGGTGAACAATTGATTTAAGTAATACAAAGATTTTTAATAACATTTTTGTACTTAAAAATATTATGTCCATAATATTTTGTAGACAAGTTTTATCACACAAATTATATAAACGCGAATAAAATGTAAACGCGCAAATCAAACAAAACAAATTACCTTTTATAATGTGATTATTAAAAGTTAGTAAAATACTTTAACAAAAATACTGAGTAATTATTCGTATTCTAAAACGTATATTAAAACAAAGAAAATAAACATTTAACGTATAAACGACGGAGTAAACGAACACCGCACGGAGCGCAGTGCGCGGACTGGAAATGGGAGGTGATCCCTTAACCACCTCCCCACCTTTTTCATTTTCTTTCATTTTCCATTTTCTATCTCTCTCTCCTCTCTTATTTCTCTCAAACAAACCACCAAACAAAAATCATCAAAATCGCAAAATAAACACCTCAAACGACCTCGGATCTTCAAACCCCTTTTACAATAAACGACCACCTCGCGACGATCTACACTTCTACCTTTCCGGAATTTCATTTCGGCGATTTGTAAGTTTCCGACACGACTCCGAAAACTCTCGTTTTTAAGTTTTATAACTTGCTAGCTGTTTGTATAACCTTGTAATGTCCTAAAATGGGTTGGGTAAAAATATTAGGCCGATCGATGGCCGGAAAACGCGTTTTTGGAGTTGAAACTCCGATCAGACCCCGTACGTCGCATTTGGTCTGGAGCAGATGCGACGTAGCGACCTACGTCGCATTATATCCCCAACGTCGCATACAGCGACGCAGCCTACTACGTCGCATTGACTTGCGAACGTCGCACATAGCGACGCAGACCTTAACGTCGCAAAAACGAACCTACGTCGCATAAGCGACGTAGCACCCTACGTCGCTATTGACTTAGCACTGTTGACCTTAGCGACGTAACCCTTTACGTCGCAAAACTCTTACGTCGCAGCCTACGTCGCAGGCTACGTCGCTAAAAACAGAACCTTCAAAACTCGAAATTTTCAAAGTCAAAGTTACGGTAGCAATTCACTGTAGCAACTATATAATAACCTTTTGAACTATTGTTACAACCGTCACCAACGGGCCGTACGCATTTTCAAAACATACTTCAACACTCAAACAAGTCGTAGTAACTTGTAACAATACAATCAACCAAATCGGGGAAATTTGGACATTAAGTTAGACAAACAATTTCAATGGTAGTCTTTCGAGATACCAATACAATTAATAACAATTCAAGTGTCGTGGACACATTCAGGTTTCAAGTCTTTGGACACCAACACACTGCTAATTACTTCAAGTTTATTAAGTTAAACACATCAGGAATCAGGTGAGTTTCATAGCCCCATTTTCACTGCTTTACAACTAGGGGTGTGATATTACTACTCGATTTTGTTTTACAAGTAGAACGCAAGTGCCAAACTTCAAATACTACATGAGTTTCAAGCTAATCAATTTAAAGTCCTCCATAAGCATAGTCTCTAGTATTTTATAGCGTGAATGTTAGTATATGATATCATATGGGATTGACAATCCTCATCCGGGTTAGCACGCACTAATCGGTCAAACGGATGTATTAGCATTTGGGAAGACGAGTGTTGATTAGGCACTCGTAGGAGGCAAATCAGTTAGGTTTCCTTAATTGGGCCTGACAAATCAGTTAAGCTCAGACTATGTGCTCATGGACAGTATAACTTTTATTTTGCTTAATTGCATTTTAAATTCATTATAAATCTTGCGGTTCTGACAATTATACATTGACTTACAAACCTGTGAGCTCACCAGCGTTTTCGCTGACCCATTTTAGTATATATCACAGGTACCCAGCAGTAGGTTGACTGCACAAGCAGGGATTTCTAGCTCGAGTCAGCATACATACAATTAGAGATTGGACTGCATTATTCTATTTTGTAAAAGTAATTATGCCATGTAATCTCTCAATTTCAGGAACCGAGCTAGTGCTATATTATTTTTGATGTAAACGTTCACTTTATTAATACAAGTTTAAAACGACGCATATAGTGGTCGTTCATTATTATCTTTGTGCTTTGTATATTGATTAGTGGCACCCAAATCAAGCTTCCGCAAATCATTAAATTTGGGGGTGTCACAGTTTTGTCTAGTACCTTAAGATTTTGTTATCGTTCATAGGAAAGTAACATTAAACTTAAGATTTTGCTTATTACTCTAAATACTTTGTAATGTTACCATAACCTAGCTCCCGATGTGACAAGCTAATGGGATTTTAATTAGTAGGGAATCTAGTGTTTACATCACAAGTATTAAAGAATGATAATAAACAAATATCTTTCAGAATCAGTTTCTCCAAATATCATCTCATAACTTAATTAACGAAATCTCAACAAACACTATCTTTATTTTATCTGCTTTACGTTTTATTTTTATTTCGCTTTTATTTATTTACTTGCCTAAGTTAGTTAATATAAAAACCAAAACTCCCCCACTATTTTATAAACCCTTCACCAGTTTGAAAGCCCTCATCTGCCACGTCTTAGTTTCAATTCAGTCGGTTTGAAGAACGACTCTAGGTCATACCTACCACTTGCTCGCCCTTAGGATTCGCATCGTTAGGGAAAACTTAGGCCCCGCATTTACAAATTCAAAACTTCCACTGATCGCCGTCGCCAGTAGCCGTTGCAACGACAAGGGTAAAATCCTTACCGAGCGCTGGTGACGCATCAATACTACGAAAAGAACATAACAATAATATCATTGGGAATTATTATTACAAAACGTCACCAACGGGCCATACATGTTTTCTAAAACAATAAACTTTTGGTCAAACTAGTTGAGTGAACTACGAGCTTGAGTGGACATAAACCCTCCACTTACTTACAACCTTATGCGTTTAGGGCGCTAGAAGGTTGCACTTGGGAAACGAACGCCCACTACGTGATACGTTAGCTTACAAGACTCAGGTGAGTCTCATAGCCCCACTTTTACTGCTTTTTACTTTGGGGTGAGATTACATGCTCCGCTTTTATGAACACAAGTATTGAAAACTCTTATACGTATTGCATGAGTAAAACTACGATTCCACTCTGGCCTCTAACAAATTTCATAGTTCGTTAATACTAAGTGCGAACATTATGGATAGATCTATCGGGAACTGACATTTCGCCGTCCGGGTTAGTCGCTCTAACTACTATACGGACGCATAATATATCGTAATTGAGTGTACTAGGTTATACAGTTACTAGAGGTACCAACTACGGTTAAGCTTCGGACTATGAGCTCATGGCAATAGTATACTATTTTGGCATTCTTGCTACTACGATAACTCTGAAATCTTGTGTTTTGATATCACGTAAAAAGTCACGTTTTTACCACTGATATCTCTCTCATTCTGGAACAATACTTGGCATTAAGACTCAAATAACACACAAATCAATGTAACTTTGCCAAGAAGGTCAAAATAAAGTCGCACGAGAAAAATCAAGCCAAACGAACGAAAAACGAAGATTCCACGCACGTTTGAAGATTCGAGGCATCCGAGACAAGCTTTAGAGATAAAGCATCCACCACCAAGATTCATCCTATCCAAAGTCTTCGTTTTCAAAATACAAATCTAACAAAAGAAGAATCAACAAAAACGGATAAAGAATGAAGATTCTGCATAACGACGAAAGATTCAAATGATTCGGTACAAGACATCTAAAGATCGGAGAAACATCTCAGGGATTTCTTTACATCAAAGTCTTCGTTTTTGAAAATCGAATCCAACGCAAAAAGAATCATCAAAAACGGGCGCATAACGAAGAAGATACACGCGAAACAAGGAACAAACGAACGGGCAGCAACCGGGACGGCCGGCCGCCGGGCAGCCACCGGCTGGTAGCCAGCCGCCGCCGGCCAGCAGCCAGCCGCCGCCGGCTGGTTGCCGGCCATCCCCTCCTCCTTTTTTGGTCCTTGCTTGTACTTGCCTAGTACATGTGCTACCACTTTCCGCAACTTTAAGGTACACGTGCTACCATTTTCCGCGCCTTGAGGGTACATGTGCTACCACTTTATGGCTAAGTACCACCCCCCAAATGCTTGCTAACTTGAACCTAAGATGGCTAACATGCACCGGATTTCAAGTATAAATAGGGCATCAAAGTCTCATTTGAGAGACACACCATTCTTAGAACAATACTTCTACTTAGTTATTAGTTCTACTTTCTCTCTCTATTTTCTTACTCTAAATTAGTTTTATGCTAGTTTAGGAGCTTGTTTAGAATAGAAGGAAAGTACGGAACGCTTTGTAATCTTCGGAGTACGCTCGGAATTGTGTCAATTAATTCAAGTCTATTCTCTCTCGCATTTAATCCTGGTTCTTTCTATCCTTATCTATCTTAATTAATTACGTTTACATTAATTATGCTAGATTTAGTTAGTATACTTGTTGTGTTTGCTTGCGATGTAGTTAGTTAATTATGAGATGATTGATAATTAATTTAAAAAGTAATATGATGGCCCCTATTCGACTGTTCTTCGATATAGTACTGGAGACACTTCAAGGCGGAGTACAAATGTATGAAAGTCGAGGAACGACCGAAGGTAGTCATATTACGGAACGGTACAATATTACGAAGTTATATGACGGCCCCTATTCGATTGTTATGCAGTACAGCGTTGGAAACACTTTAGGTGGAGTACAAAAACGTGGAAGCTGTGTAACGAACGAAGGTAGTTATATTACGGACTAATAATATAAAATGAGAAACCTAGTTTAATTAACCTTTCTAAATAGACTTTTAAACTTCAAATTAATCTATCGCCTTTCCACCAATAAACGTGATTACAACACCTTTTCAAAGACGTCTAATTAAAAGGTAGTCAGTCATCTGTATCAAGATAATTTGTCAAATGTATGAAACCATGGAACCGCAAGGCTACATGGGGGATTACCGTAGGACAAGACATGGCCAATGTTTGAAGCGGTGGAACCACTTTAAGTTAGGAACGTTTTGAATAACTAGGGGATTTATTGGGAAGTCTTAAGCAATGGGTGGTTTAAAGTCATAAATGAACTTTTTAATTATACGAATCTGTTAGGATGGCGAGGAATCGTTATATGATTCAGTTTTGTCTAGTACCTTAAGATTTTGTTATCGTTCATAGGAAAGTAACATTAAACTTAAGATTTTGCTTATTATTCTAAATACTTTGTAATGTTACCATAACCTAGCTCCCGATGTGACATCTTAATGGGATTTTAATTAGTAGGGAATCTAGTGTTTACATCACAAGTATTAAAGAATGATAATAAACAAATATCTTTCAAAAACAGTTTCTCCAAATATCATCTCATAACTTAATTAACGAAATCTCAGCAAACACTATCTTTATTTTATTTGCTTTACGTTTTATTTCGCTTTTATTTATTTACTTGCCTAAGTTTGTTAATATAAAAACCAAAACTCTCCCACTATTTTATAAACCCTTCACTAGTTTAAAAGCTCTCATCTACCACACCTTAGTTTCAATTCAGTCGGTTTGAAGAACGACTCTAGGTCATACCTACCACTTGCTCGCCCTTAGGATTAGCGTCGTTAGGGAAAACTTAGGCCCCGCATTTACAAATTCAAAACTCCCACTGATCGCCGTCGCCAGTAGCCGGTGCAACGACAAGGGTAAAATCCTTACCGACCGCTAGTGACGCATCATGTTTCATACTACGATTTTAACTATGCAAACCTATGAGCTCACCAACATTATTGTTGACGATTTAGCATGTATTTTCAGGTTTACAGACGCAGTAGGATTGGACTACTTTTGAAAGCAATAGCTCGAGTCGCATATTTTACAAACAACAGAGATTTTCTTGCATTGCTATAGTTTGTATAATTAGTTATGTATTATAATCTCTCATATCAGGATGCGAACTTTAGAAACTTTGTAATGGTTGTAAACATTTTATCAACGTATTTTGATTTGTATTTTCAAAACGACGCATATAGAGGTCATTCAATGTAACTTTATGTAATGATATTGATTAGTCGCACCCCGGACTTGACTTCCACTGCATCATAATTTGGGGGTGCGACATGCTCTTACAATAATTTGTCTTTGACTATCATATTAAAACCTCAAGAACGCAATCAAATAAAAATAGTACGATCTAAGTAGGGTTTATTGTTTGATTATGCGTTCAACTTTACACTAATTACTATTGTATGCTTCCAGCTTTCATACCCTCTAATTTTCTAAAAGCTCTATTGTATGCTCCAAACGTTCATACTCTCTATTGTATGAGATGAACTAGTCAAATAAAGTTCTTAAAATGTCTAATTCATATCTAATTACTTAAAGTTTTTGAAAAGTTCACCTCGTACAATAGAGGTTATGAAAGTTGATACAGTAACATATAATAAAGTATTAGAAAGTTAACCTCATATAATAAACAATATAAAATTTGAGTTCATACGATAGTAATGAGTGTAAATTGAGCGTATAATCGAACAATAAACTCATCCGACTAGTTGACGTGAAATCAAAGCAGTGAAATCACGAAAAATAACTGGTTAGGTTAACCCTTAACACCAGATTGCGTAAGCATATTTCCGAGAAAAGATCCTGTGCTCCTCATCCCCCGTCGTAACCATACACCCCTCCAGAACCTAACTTTTATTTCTTCCGATCACCGGCCGTTTACCTCCGGCAATGGATCCCCTCTGAATCTTCAGTTCAGCCACATCAATACTGTTTTCCGTACAAACGAAGGTAAACAGTTAACAACACAATCATTTCCCCTTTTTATGTTTTTGACTTCCGAGTTAGGGTTTTAAATATGATACTTTCTTTTGGAGCTCATTTTGATGGGCTCTTATAATTAAAGTTTGTTTCTTTCATATGTAACTTCTTATTCTTAATTCACAGACAATTTGCAGTTGCTATTGGCTTTGTGAGGAATATTGATTAGCACAATGGTAAGCTTTTTTCTACACGTGTTGTTTTTAATTTCAATATGAATCTTTTGTAGCTAATTTGTTTATTAGGTACTTGAAACTGTGAATGCTGTGAGATGATGATAATTTATAAACATGTGTGTGTATATTGTTAGTGTGTGTAGTTTTTTTTTTTTTTTTTTTTTTGAAAAGCAAAGAACTTCAATTAGAACCCAAATATACAAGAGGTATAATAGGAATTACAAGGCAACACCCGAAGACCACATGGGACTGCAAAAAACTTGCAGAGACCCATAAACCAAAAGAAACTACAAAAGTACCAAACTTAAGACATCCAAAATAGAGAATCAAGAACAAACATCACCCATGATATAAACATCTAGGCCTAGAAATCCAAGCAGACCAATCAAGCTTAAAATTAGAGCAACAATACTCTATCCATTGACGTGAGACCCGTTGAATAAAAGGAAAAAGATCTTCCTATTGGATTAAATGGCCCACATCTTCTTCCGCATGAATAATCCTATTCCTCCAATTCCATATCGCCCATAAAATAACCAAACAAACTGCGTGAAAAATCTTGTCTAGAACCTTGTTTCCATGTTTATGAACCTTACCAATACCAATCTCCTTAACAGACAAAGAAGGTGGGCAACCTAACTCCCACCATCTCCAAGTTTTGCGCTAGATTGGAAGAACCTTAGAACAAAATAGTAGGCAATGATCAACTGATTCTGAAGCACAATGACATAAGGGACATGTCATAGAATCCAAAGACAGACCACGTTGAAGTAGATTTTGTCGAGTCAGCAAGCGATTGAGAGAAGCCCTCCAAACATGAACGTTGACTTTAATGGGGATCCATGAATTCTATAGCTGCACACGATCCGAAGAAGTATCTACCCATAGTTTATCTTGAATAATCCAAGAAAGCTCCTTCACTGAGAAGCAATTGGAAGATGACATACACCATTTCCATGTGTCTGAATTACCTGCGCACAAAGAGAAATTTCCAAGAGAAGCAATTAAATTATTAATTTCATCGATTGTTCTACCCTTAGGATTCGATCTCCAAGCCCAATTTCCCCCCCAAACCCCATTACGAAGCACCCATCTCTCATTGATTAAACAATTTTTTTTCACATTCAAGAGCATAGAGCCGAGGGAAACGATCCATTAGCCGACCACCCGAATCACACCAAACATCCTCCCAAAAACGAGTGTTTAGACCATCGCCAATTTTTCTACTAAAAGAATGAGTAAAAGTCAGGCCAAGATTATCTATTTTAGACCATCGCTAGTGTGTGTAGTTGTATATATGCATTTCTTGGTTTCAACATAAGAACCGGAAGAATCTTGATGGTTGACAATGAAACTATATCAGTTAATCATATAACTTTATAAATATGGATAGGCTTGTCGATTTAGTACTTTATGTGCACTTGAAAACCATATACTTTGGTTGCATAGGGCATAGGCGTATGTAGAGGTGGCAATTTTAGACCCATTGCTTATTTATGGGTTAAGTTGGATAACATTTATGAGGTGATGGGTTTGTTGGGTCTCCCTCTTCTTTTCTAGATGGGTCTAAATGGGTCTCTAACATAACCTCCAATTGTATAACAATTAACCAACGGGTCTAATGGCTATTTTTATTTTTTTTGAACACCTAATATATTTTTTTCCATTTTTCACTCAAATAAAAAAAAATTTGTGGAAACCCGATGGGTCGACCCGACTCGAGACCCATTTGACCCGGACCCGTTTAGACCCATCCTCCTAAATGACCCATTTAGACCCAAACCCATCTAAACATGTGACCCGACTCGACCCGACCCATTCATTTTGCCACTACTAGGCGTATGATATTTTGAATCCCTTTTTTTTTTTTTTATGTACCAGTCTTTTCATGACAAGGGATTTTGGATGGGAAAAGGAAATGGTCATATAAACGATGGGGACGGCATATTTGGTAACTCGTCGAGAGTTGAATCAAAACGCTCGAATCAGTGGTTTGCTGATGCAACTGAAGCTGAATTATTCCCTAGTAAAAGACAAGCTATAGAATCTCCAAATAGCAAATCTATATCTGGAATACCGACTTCTCATTTATCATGGGACAACGTTTCTGCTCTTCAATCACCCCCGAATCAGTTTATTGACCGCTTATTGGGATCTCCTGTTCGGATAGATAGCGGGCATGTGAATAAAAAAATAATCCATGATCAAATTGGGAATGAATCTTTAGTTGGTTTATCTATGTCTTATAGTATTGAAGATCCAGAGACATGTGTGAATTACGGAGGGATTAGGAAAGTCAAAGTTAATCAGGTTAAGGACACCGATGCACTAAATGAGACTAGTTTTATGACAATGGGGTCTAACTATGGCAACGAAGAAGATGGAAGCATAACTTTGATGGGTCGTTCTTATGGTGGATTTGACCCTACTCATACGTCAACTGGTCCTACAGAGAGTAAAGATGATGAAAATTCTATATCAATTGTTAATGCCATATCTTTTGGTGGTTTTCAAGATGAATCTGAGATCGAACCACCAATGAACGGTTATTATGTGAAAGATGTGAATAACTATGGGCTATCATTTGATCAATCTACATTGCAAGCTCCTGGTATTAAGGAGTTGGATGCATCTAAATCGATTGTTGTCGGGAACGCACGTCAGGGTGTCAAATCAAAGAATAAGTCAGAATCAAAACCAGCTAAAAAGGAGGCCCCTAATAGTTTCCCCTCAAATGTTAGAAGTTTGATGGCTACTGGTATACTTGATGGAGTCCCTGTCAAATATGTTTCAGTTTCAAGGGAGGTAAACAAACATCTTTGCATTAATTTGATAAACATCTGATATACAAGATTCGATTATTTTTTAAATAAATCAAAGAAAAAAGGAACAAAAGATTGTCAGGTGGGCTGATCCAATCAGGCATTTATTGACCCATATTGGAATGTACTCTTTCTTGCCTAAACTTGTTTCAGCATGTTACTCCACCTGCCTATTTTGTTACCTCTAAAACAAACCACTGACTTTCGAACAATCGCACTACAGTTTGCAAAAATTATACAGTTTGTTTAAAATTACTAATGATGATAAAATGTAGTGTTGTTTCCATAGTTGTCAAAGGCGAAAGGCGCACAAAGGCGATAAGGGTCCCTAGCGCCTTAAGCGCGAGGCGCAAAAAAGGCGCGCGCCTCAATTTTACGAGGCGCATTATTCTTAGAAAAATTCATAAAAAAATATATAACATTATAACCATGTATATAAATATCACATAGCATTTAAGCACTTAAAACTTCATGTATTAGGGCACTAAATAATGCAAAAGAGTAATAGTATCATGCATAACATAGAGAAAGTAGTGGCAATTAGCAAATAGCTAAATAGTTTTTTCGTCACTACTAGCTAACTACTAGTTTTTAGCCAAAAAGAAAACATTCAACAATGTCATTGTGAATGTTTCCTCAAAATTCAAAGGTCATTGTGAATGTTTCCTCAAAATTCGTGGTAACTAGAGGCTTAAAACCTGTCCCACATCTAGTCCAGCATCATAAAACCAGTTTGCCACCTCTCTACATGCTTTTTCCTTAATCTCTTTCTTGCAAATATGATTAATAGTTTGTTGTTGCTTGTATTTTCGGTTTTTAGCCACTTGTTCTGGTGGAGGGGTGACAAACATATCAATGGGGCCTCTTACTACCTTCTGAATCCTGCTACTACCTTCACGAGATCCACTACCTACAAAAATCACAATTTATTCAAAAAGGCGCGCCTTTCTGCGCCTTTTTTCAAAAAAGCGCGCCTTTTTCAGAAAGGCGCACGCCTTAAGCGCGCCTCACCGCGCCTCTATTTTGTGCCTTAAGCGCACCTAAAAAAAGCGATTTACACTGCGCCTGTGCGCCTTGCGCCTCGAAGCGCGCCTAAGGCGCGCCTTTGACAACTATGGTTGTTTCTGCGTTTATACAAGCTAGATGGTGTGTTTGTAACAAGAAATCCAAGTATGATGATTAAGTTGGTTCGTATTTGTATCTTTATTTTGTTGGTTGATGATGAGTTTTTCCACATTAATAGGAACTCGGAGGAATTATAAAAGGTTCCGGCTACTTGTGTGCTTGTCAATCATGTAACCACTCTAAGGTAAGTTTCTTTGTTGGTATACAATCTAAATAATTGTTGGTGTCTACTGTTTCGCAAATATGGTTTAAAACTCATGACATATATGATTTACAATATCAAAAAAATAAAATAAACAATTAATTGTTTTATTGCTGAAACTGATATTTTGGCTTAGGCACTGAATGCTTATGAGTTTGAGCGTCATGCTGGTTGCAAAACAAAGCACCCAAACAATCACATATACTTTAAGAGTGGGAAGACGATATATCAGATAGTTCAAGAGTTGAGGAGCACTCCCGAGAGTTTATTATTTGATGCAATTCAG
This sequence comes from Helichrysum umbraculigerum, assembly GCA_949592205.1. Taxonomy (NCBI): domain Eukaryota; kingdom Viridiplantae; phylum Streptophyta; class Magnoliopsida; order Asterales; family Asteraceae; genus Helichrysum; species Helichrysum umbraculigerum. The sequence continues at coordinate 124,168,644 of CATIUR010000005.1, read as the reverse complement.
ACTATTACTGGTTCCCCAATCAATCAGAAAGCGTTTCGCAGCTGGAAAGGTACATTTATTTTACAGAGTTGATTAATCGTTAACATTAAGTGGGTGGAGTAACATTTCAAAATGGGTGTCAGTTTCAATGCAATTACTTTTGGGTTGAGGTGTTGACTTGATCCGAATGGATTCATTGACTAGTCATTGACAAGATAATGAATATTTAAGATATTCGTCTCTTTATCAGAAGATTGCAATTTGCTGTTGCTTATGTTCGATTTTTTATTTCAGAATCTTTCCAAGCAGCTACACGTGAACTTCAACGTATATATGGGAAGGATGAACTGAATTTATAGCAACAGTTATCAATATTAGGTTTCAGGGTGTTTTCAGTGTATGATACAATGCTGTACTCATTGTGCTTTTTTGCATTGCTAAAAAGGGTCTATACACGTGGTTTATGATTGTGGTGAACTTTGATTAATATATGTACATAAAGGTCTGTATAGATTTTCTTTTTCTTATGTTAAGGTTGTGATGGGGTTTAATATTGAGATGTTACATCTTGATACTAACACTGTTAATTTTGGGAGCATATTAAAAAAGTATTCAGTCAATTACTCAACCAAAAGTTGCTTTCCTTTGAGAATAATCTATCTGAAATCTGATAGATGCCAAATAACGACACACTCCATAGCTCCAATGTATCGAAACTTATTAGAACTGAGATGAGAAGCAATGTGAATTTTGACTTTCAGACCCAACAAGCTGGACTCTGGTTTGGTTATTTTATTTTGTGGATCTTGAGAGACTTTTACACCACCCCTATATGACTTCGTTTGAGTTCAGCTAAGAACCAAGAAGATGATGACTTTGGATGCCAATGTAAACTTGTTGATTGCGATTCAGGCCCTTTTCCGAGGCCAGAACAGGTTAACAAATTACATATAATAACAGCTAGTAGATTTTATTGAAGAAAGCAACAGAACTCCATGTTTATTAAACAAGTTAACAACTTTAAATTTCCTTACAAGTTTACTTCTATGGGCTATTAGATATGGTAAACAAATACAAAATACCAAATGAAAATTTGTCCTCTTAGACTAAATGCACAGCAGAGAGAAAAAAAACAATGATTAAAACCTATGATGTTTCACATAACACAAAGTATGAAAAGAATGACTGATAAGTCGAGCAGCCCCATCATCATACCGTCATTGCAATTGGTATTTTAGCACCATGGCTGCGTCTGTATCAGCAACAGCCAACCGCATGCAGAGCAGCACCTCTGAAGCATTTTGTGGCTGTTTAAGAACCGCAGCAAGCTGATTTTTGTGCACCTCCACCATTTGCACCTCCACCGTCTGGTTGATTAATCTTAATTGTCGATGGCTGTAATAAAGATCACCAAAATCTTGTCAACACAAAAATAAACATCTGAAATTTCAGACTTTGGTTACATATAATCATTCATCCCAAATATCCATTATATATGCAACAATCTCACAGTTTTGGTCCAAAATTACTTGTGTATGGGTAATCATCACAAGCACAACTTTTTTCTAAACAGTCAGAATACAAAATTATTAATGTCTTGAAGGAACTTGATTAGTACCAGTCGAGTGAAAGGCACTAGCAGAAAACATCACCAGTCGAGTGAAAGGCACTAGCAGAAAACATCACTAAGATTCTTATGTTTTGTTATTGTTGAGGATATTCTAGGTATTTGATTATTAGTTAGAGCACTTCATCAAGCTGCGCATAAGCCAAAGTTGTATTTACTTGTTGCATATATGCTGCATATCCATACATACATACACACATACATGATACATATACATGTCAATATACAATATCAAAAAGTTCCACACAAACTATAATATGCAGTCGCCCAGACTGTGCTTTAAGCATGCATAGTGGGCGATCTCCACATCCAAAATGCTCCTACTGTAAGTGTTAGAAAAATTTTTGCACACAGATTATGTTTCACCCCTTTATATGTACTATGTAGGTATTGGACCTATATGTTTCACCCAGATTGTGCTTCACACATGCATTATGGGAGGTCTCTACATCCACTATACTCATACTGTAAGTATTTGACAAATTTTAGCTTTCTTGTTCCTATATGATTTAAAGAAGTAATTTGTAATAAATACCTCAGCCTTGGAGTCGGAGTCTGCAAGCCTTTGCTTAATATCTGTTGCTATTGAATAGAAAACTTGCTCCACGTTTAGGTTCGTTTTTGCACTCTGTGAAAACAAGATTATGTTCATCTAAGATATGTAAACATAAGACATTTCACTCAGAAAATTCTCTTCACTTCATTCTGAAAAAGTAATTGGTAGTGGTGGCAATTTCTACCCATTTACTTATTAACTATAAATGGGAAGACTTGGGATATGCTTTATGTTAACTGGTTATATAAAATAAAAGAATGTAGCTTAAAAGATTAAAAGATAATGGATCAAATAGGTTGAAAGTTGTCCAAAGTGCATTTTCTAATGTATACAATAAATCATTTAAGAAATTATATGATTATTGAAGTATATATTGTATTTTATAGTATGGTTCTTCTTTGCTTTTAAAAAGGCAATCGTGTTTGACACACTAATTATTTATATCTCAGTCTTTGGAAAAAAGTGTTGCGTGTCAACCCAAACTGACCCATTTCCTACATTACAAAATAATGACACATTGCCACCTCTTTTGTTAGAGAATATAAAGCAGCATATATAACTTATGTACTTACAGTTTCGAAAAATTTAATGCCATATTCATCAGCTAGTGCTTGGCCCTTTGCGGTAGGCACAGCCTACAATATATTGTGACCGTATCAGATTTATCTGATTCCTCAGCAGCTATAATCTAGGGAAACTTTAATTGATATTGAAATCAGAAGCATAAAGATGAAAAATGAACACTATACCCTCTTGCTTTCATCCATGTCAGCCTTATTCCCAACAAGGATCTTGTTAACGTTGTCAGAGGCATGCTGTTCGATGTTGCGAATCCAGTTTCTTATGTCTAGCAACAACATGAAATAATATAGCAAATATTAAGATATCCAACTTAAGGATAATATGGAAATAAAGGGAAAGTAACAAGGTACTATTGATGCAAAAGGGAGGAAAATCTCACTGTTGAAAGATGATTCATCTGTAACATCGTACACCAGCAAAATTCCCATAGCTCCCCTATAGTAAGCTGGAGTAATTTGGAGATGAAATATTAAGTAAATTACATATTATTCTAGAAATATGAATAAAACAATCACTATGCAAAAAAAGAAGGGTAAGCATTCACTGTACAAGCTCAGGGGCAGCAACCACCGAATTTGCATGTTATAGAGCACACACTATGCAACTATTTCATGCAGAATTTGAGTTAATGTTGCTCGAAAGTTGCAATTGATTGCTCCACGTAATATATTATTTATATTTTAAGAGTTAGACAATAAATTTCGAGGGCACACCCTTCTTGCATATCTTAAATCTAACGAGCTAACCCTCCTAGAATTTGAGCCTATGAATGCTACAATCTAGCAGCATATATGGCCTACATATGATATATGATGCACATATAAAAGTATCCACAAGAAAAAAAACTGGAACATACCAGTTGTAATTGTCCGGAATCGCTCCTGACCAGCTGTGTCCCAAATCTGGAGTTTGATCCGTTTGCCATCAAGTTCAATGGTTCTTATCTTGAAATCAATACTGCAACACACATGATGTCAAAAATGTCAAAATTTGTTGTAAAAACTTGCATATTCTCATAGGAAAAGATAGATCAACTTACCCTATGGTAGTGATGAAACTGGTGGTGAAAGAACCATCAGAAAAACGCAAAAGAAGACAACTCTTACCCACACCTGCAATGAAAAGAAAGGACACAAAACTATCACTTGCCGGTAAGTATAATTAAGGGCGATATGAAGTCAGGAACGATCACCTTAAGAAATGAAGGTACATGCACAACTCATTTATTATTTTATTATATTATATGATGATATACACATAGATACACACATATCACAAATAAAACTAAAAGTTCGTTGCAGCAGACGTAAAGAATAATGTTAACAAGAAGTTTCAGAACCACAGTATCACATTTTTTCTATTCCTATCTCCTGGCTATCATTTCGATGTTCTCAAAGGTATTATGTGGTATCGAACTCCGGAAAATGGTATATATGAAATACGTAGTAAGATAGTTGTTATTATACAAAAACAAGTATGTATGGACGTATGGCATACAAGACTTTTGACTAGTACAACATATGGAAACTCAATACCAGTGTGTCTAACCTTGAAATTATGCATCTTATTGTATTGCAGTCATATACTCTCTGAACAGCCCCAATAGAGTTCTTTCTATCCTACAGTAACTAGTTGCTAATGAGAAAAACAAATTAGATAATAATAAAATAAATAAATCTCTATCACCTGTCTTCTCCTCCCATAGTGATTAACATTAAGATACAAGCTCTTATTCTACTTAAGCTTGATATAATGGAGATTCCAAAAGGGACACATAAGGATGGGATATAGACAGTAAACGCAGTATGAACGTACCCCAAACTTACAATAATAATTTCCTATAGTGGAAACCAGTCAGTATACTGTGTATATTGTATATACTATATCCAATGCAAAACTATGAAGTCAATGGAAGTACAAGTCTTGCACTTAGATAATATTTTTATTCCAATCACGCACAAGTAAAGAAATCAAATTATTTCCATATATATATATATTGACCTCTATTCCTACATTCATTCTCTCATAAGTATGACCTTGAACCTCTATAACATTTGAGAAGCTAACAGAGTCAGAACTTACTAACAGTTTCTTCACATAAACTGATTTTCCCCTATCATGATACATACATAGTATATGTGAGTGTGTACCAATTTAAACCGAGATCGGTACAACAACAAAAAACACCTCCAAATTTTTGATCTATCAAATTATAAAAAAAATCATTTCAATATCATCCTTTAAAACACACAAATAAACAGATACACAAAATTTAAAAACAAAACAAAAGAAAAAAAACACTATCATGAATTAATTTTAAACAATTAACAATAATTAGAATTTGAAACTAACCACTATCGCCAATCAAAAGGAGCTTAATAAGGTAATCATAGTCAGCTCGTGCCCTAGCCGGTGGAGCGGCCATTGAATGATCGGAAGATTTATCAACAATATTAGCTCCACAAACAGCGTATGTATATAGATACACACAAATATATATCTGTAACAAACGATTAAATTAACATCACCAAAAGATTCAAAATTATCATTATCATTATCACAAATTATATAATAATTGAATTGATAACAGATCCGCATAGAGATAGATAGGGATAGATGATTACCTTTGAAAACAAATAAATTCAGGCTAAAATAACGGTTGGCTAAAATGCGCCGGCTATTTTATTTTTGATGTTGTTGTGAAGTGTGCTCTGATCACCGCTGCGCAATTTAGCAAAAAATGGGGAAAAGAGGAATGAAGGAGAAAGGTTCCGGTGTTGACGTGCACAAGATAAAACCGGTGGACAGTTGTTGGATTTAAAGGAAACGAATTGAAAGTTGTTGATCATGGTAATAACCGTGTGCGCGTTGTAGGTGATTAAATCTTAGCTGGAGGATTTCTAGCGTTGATTACAACTTATTTTAGAGGCGCTCAACGTAGCTAAAGTATAAATATAAATTAATTATTAATTAATACATTAATATTATTATTATTTATTATTATTATTATATTATTACGAGTATATATGTTTTTGACACTATTCAATCATATTTAATTAGAGTAATGTTCAAAAAACTACTATTATATACAAAAAAAGGTCAACAATTTCGATGATTATTTTGAATTATATGTTAATTTCCATGCAAGTGAATCAAAACCCATGTTAGTAACTATTGATTCAATAGTTTTCGCTGTTCTCGACCTTTTGTAAATCTCGTTTGAACCTACCAAGAGTATTTTCGATGATACCAACGAAATCATAAGTTTGATTACATATGTGTTTCATTTTCATCTCTTCATGTTCCACAAGTTCGCGAGAAGCCTAATACGAGACCGAAAACATGTAACACCCCAAATTTCAGGAATTTAATTTCGTACGCGGATATAATATTATTATGAAGTAATATGATATGAATAATAAGATATAGTGAAAAACGTAAACGAATTATCAGTTCCAAACTGCGAAGTTAAAAAGAGAATGGAGTAAAATAGATAAATACGTATGTTACTTCTTGTTTATTCCTATTGTTTCTAAAAAGCTCCAGAGTGATAATACGTGAAGAACAAAAACCGACCTAGCTAATTCTCATTCTCAAATCATCAAACTAAGCTCTAATCTTTGAAGAATCAACCTCTAATCATCATCTTCTTTAATCATTTAGTTCCTGTAAGTGATTTCTCATCTTTTAACCTAGTTCTTGGGGGTTTGAGGGGTTTTATAAAATTAGTGATCTTGAATACGAAATTAGGGTTTCAATTTGCTAGAATCATTGTTTATTAGTGTAAATAAGGTTGTTAGTGATCATATAACAACTTAAAAGTGATGAATTGAATGATACAGTTCTTGAATAATTTCTAGGGTTTTGCTAAATCTTGTGTTAGGAGGTTAACGAGCCTAAATATGCTTGTTAGTAATGTTGATATAGTGTAAATAACATGTTTATATGAGAATTCAAGTGCAAAATGTTAATAAAGTGAAATTTAAGTGATTATACTAATGATCATGATTAGATAACAAGAGATGATTATAATCTTGAATATGATGATAAGCTAAATGAATATGTTAGTGATTAATAATTGGAATTAATTGAATCAAAGTGGGGGAGTTATCATATAGAGGTCATTAGTTGGATTATTGAAGTTTAAAGACTTAAATGTGTTGTTATGTGTTGTATGATTAGGTGTTAAAGAGTTGGGCTTATCAACCATTGTTATATCTTGTGAATCATCGATCAAAAGTCAAGGTGAGTAATGTAAGGATTTAATCAAGTAAATGGTTGTATGTGTTTCTGGATTACTCCCGAGTAAGAGGATCATACAACCATGTGAAAGTTAATTGGGATTTATTTGTTTTAATTGTTAATTGTGAATTGATATGACATGAATTGATTGTATGTGTTTCCGGATTGCTTCCGAGCAAGAGGATCATACAATCAAGTGGAAGTTGTTTGTAAGTTATTTGTATTACTTGAATATGATTGTTGTTTTATGAATTGTGATTGTACATGTTACCGGATAGCTTCCGAGCTAGAGGTGGGTACAATCATAAGTTAGTGATATGAAGTTTATGATTTAGAGTTGCTAGTTCTACTAGCATAGTGTTTATGTAGCTTTGTTATGTGATATTTGATTAAGTTGCTTATATGCTCACTAAGCAAGAATGCTTATTGTTTAAGTGTTTCATGTTTTAGGTGGAAGTGGGCAAGGAAAGGGGAAGGCGGTTAGGTGTAACACCCGCCAAATTAGGACTAGTAATTAGTGCCTAATCATATGTTAATACATGTAATTAGTTCCTTGTTAGGCTAATTAATGTATCTAATTATATATATTGTTGGATATATATACGAAAATGCGATTTGGTTAAATCGTACGCAATTTAAATCGAATGTATTTCGATTCAATTTAATACGGACGTTGGTGACAAATTTTATTAAATAACGGGTTATGTCAAAAATATTATTATTATAATATTTCGTATTCATTCGTATCGTACAATCAGAAAGTTACACAATTTAAAATGTAAAACGCGCAAACTAAATAAACTAACTTACATTTATAACTCAAACGTAAACTTAATTGTAAAATAATTAAATAAAATATCGCGTAATAATTTGTATTTAAAATGTACCAATTAATATATAAAATGATTATTTAACGTTTAAACGACGGAGCAAACGAACACCGCACGGAGCGGGAACACGGGGCGAAAAATGGGAGGATAACCTCCCATTTCCCACTCTCTTTTCTCATTTCTTTCAATTCTCTTTCTTCTTTTCTCTCTTTTCTTTCAACTACACCAACCACCACCACCTCCAAATTCCCTCAAAAACGCAAAATAAACATATCAAACGGCCTTGGATCATACTACTCTTTTGGAAGAAAACGACCACCGCGACACGATCTATCATCCTATCTTTTCGGATTTCTCATCCGACACTTTGTAAGTTTCCGACAAATCCCGAAATCTCTCGTTTTTAAGTGTTTTCACTTTCTAGTAGTTTGTAACAACTTATAATGTCCCTAGAAGGGTTGGGTAAAAATATTGGAACGATCGGAAACCCGAAAACACGATTTTTGCTCGAAATCCGTCGAACAGGCTTTAGTGTCGCATAGATGCCAAAAACAGTACCAGCGTCACTAAGTGTCGCTAAGTCCAGTGCCGCCCTATAGCGTCACTACTTAAGTGTCGCTATCACACATATACCGTCACTTCGGTAGTGACGCATACCTATAACTTTCAGTAGAAACATGCGACACTCCTTAAGTGTCGCTATTATCCGTAGAAGCCCATAACGTTCAGTAGAAACAAGTGACGTCCGGTTACTACTGATGACGTCACCCGAACCTCATACCGTCACTTCAAGAGTGACGCATACACTATATACCGACACTCCTCTAGCGCCGCCCTCTATGTTACCCGACACTATTTAACGTCACTCCCTTAGTGCCGCTATACTCTTTTACCCGACACTTCCTTAGTGTCGCTATGCTGCACGTCACTTCTTAAGTGACGCCTAAATCTCAGAAATCATTACTTTATACGACACTCTTTGAGTGCCGCTATGTTACGGAACCCGTCACTTCCTAAGTGACGCATAATATGATACCCGACACTGTCCTAGTGACGCATACATTTATACAGACACCAATACCGACACTCCACAAGTGACGCATAGAACTTAGAAGTGACGCATATAGTGTCGCATAAAACAGCAGATTTTCTAACTTAAATTTCACTAAGTGTCGAACTTTTACAACATCAAATCCTTATACGATACGACTTATAAAACACTTTGGGACACTTTTGTAAGTGCAAAACATCAATAATTTGATAATAATACTCGAAGTTTATTATTTCAAACTCGTCACCAACGGGTCGTACACTTTTCAAACACTTAAACATATCAACCAAATAGTGGATATTTGGACATTATAGTTGGACGAACAACTGCAGGGGTGATCTTTTAAGATACCCAATCATATTTATAACCATCGCGTGTCGTGGACACCCTCAGGTTACAAGTCTTTGGACTTCATTTCGGCTAATCAACTTACGTTTGTTTAAACGCTTACAGACTCAGGTGAGTCTCATAGCCCCTCTTTTACTGTTTTACTCAGGGGTGTGATATACTGCTCAACTTTTAACATGTGAACGCAAGTACCAACTTTTCATATACTACATGAGTTTTTCGAAACTAATCATTTAAAGTCCTCCGTCAGCATAGTTGTTAATACGTTGTAGCGTGAATATTAGTATATGGTACCATATAGGATTGACCCTCCTCGTTCGGGTTAGCAAGCACTAACCGGGTAAACGGACGTACTAATATTTGGGAAGACGAATGTTGATTAGGCATTCGTGGAGGCACCTCGCCCGGAATTCTCTATAGGGGACCCGGCCCTCGAGTTAAGCTCAACTATGTGCTCATGGCTGTATACACGATGATTATCATTTAATTGCTGGATGCAATTCATTATTTAATTGCTGGATGCAATTCATTATTTAATTGCTGGATGCAATTCACTATTTAAATCTTGCGGTTCATACGATATTACTTGATTTCAAACCTGTGAGCTCACCGGCTTTATAGCTGACCTTTTAGCATATATCGCAGGTACCCAGCAGTAGGATGTTTCTGCTTCAGGATTTAGCTCGAGTCAGCATACAGACGATTGAGATTTTCTTGCATTAGTATATTTTGTATAAGTACTTATGTACTGAAATCTCATTATATTTAACTCGAGCTATGTAAAGCTTTAAATGTTGTAAACATTTCAGTTATCAATATATTTTGTTAAAACGACGCATATAGAGTCGTTTGCTATTTATCTTTGTGCTTTGTTATTGATTAGTAACACCCAAATCAAGCTTCCGCAAATCATCATATTTGGGGGTGTTACAGATTGGTATCAGAGCCTAAGGTTATAGTGAACTAGGTTGCATTTAGTGAGCCTAGACTATGACCATTAGGCAGTATTCCTTATTAGGTATGACTGGTTCAGGGATTACAGCATACGAGTTTAATTTAACATAGCCTGATCAACTATGTACAATTAAGCAAAGATGATGTAAGATCTGAAAGTAGTTATGGCTGAACAGGATACAATAGAAGACTCTGACCTCGAGAGAACCGAGACTCAAACATGTTTATGCTAGACACTCAATAGGCTATATTATATAGGAGCTATATGAATATAGGCCTCAATCTTACTAACGCTTTGTCTCAGAAATGGCAAACATCCCATCAAATTCATCTCGTTCTCCATCCGGGTCGCAGAACCCAAGGGTAGCAAGGAGGAACAACAGGTTGCCTCGAGCTGGCCCGTATCCCACTCACATCGCCTTACCGGCTTTAACTGCTAGGGTAAATCAACACGAGCAGCGACTTCGCACCATGGATGTCGTGTTGCAGGAAACAAATGAAAACTGGCGACTTACATCTCTTGAACGCATAGAACAGGTCTCCGACGACCTTGAAATCACAAACAACAACATGGATGTCCTTCGCAACCAAATTATAGAGATAAGGGTGGAAAATGCCCTTCTACAACAAAGGATGGAAGAATGTGAGCAACGCTCACATGAAGCAGAAGAGTATGCGCGTGGACTAACACAACGACTTGCACTAGCAGAAGACAACGCCCGACAAGCTAGCAGGCTTGCAAACACTGTGGACCGTCTTGTCACGATGATGGAACAAATTAATCTACGTTAAGACTAGTGTAGTCTTTGCCTTGTAATCTACTCTATAATTCAGTCGGATGTAACAATTCCCGACATCTTTTGTAATACATCTGTAGGATGTAACCTTTGAACTCGTACTATCTATTAAATATTCCTTGCTGTTTTCGACTCATATTAATTGCCATTATTCCTGTTGATGTTATGTATTACTACTTTTATACATGCACATCTGAAATAAATACAACTTTCTTGCAAAATCTCATGTATCTTCATTTCTTTTATTGAAGAATCATGCCGCCAAAGACACGACCTTACACCGATGCTCAGATTACGACACTCATAACCCAGGCTGTTACTGAAGCCTTGGCTCGGAATACCCCACCCAACTCCACAAGAAACAGCGATACCGCTGGAACCTCTGCCGTCAAACCTTGTTCTTACAAGGACTTCCAAAGCTGCAAACCCTCGAGCTTCAAGGGTTCTGAAGGAGCCATCGGACTGATCAGATGGTTCGAGAAAATGGAAACTGTTTTCCGTGTTAGTAAATGCGCGGAGAACGACAAAGTAAACTTCGCCACCTGCTCTCTTGAAGATGATGCCCACTCTTGGTGGAATTCATATACCCAATCAGTGGGTGCTGACATTGCCTACCAACTCACTTGGGAGGAATTGAAGGCAAAACTCACTGCCAAATACTGCTCTATCGCCAAACTCCAAAAGCTAGATGAGGAGTTTTGGAATTTGAAGGTTCAGGGTGGTGACATCGATGGTTATACCACCAGGTTTCAACAACTAGCTGCCCTCCGCCCAGCTATGGTAAGCACTGAACCTGATAAAATCAGGAAGTACGCCCTTGGTCTCCCTGATTTTGTTCGGGGACACGTCATCTCTTCCAAACCAACCACCATTGACGGTGCAATCTCATTGGCCCAAGACCTGATGTCTATGAGCCAAGATTCTGAACAACCCACTTCATCATCCCAAAACAACAAACGAAAGTGGTCTGACTACCACAACAACCACTCCAACCAACAAAACAAGAAACCCGACACCATCAAAGCCTACAACACCACCACTGACATCACACGGGGCTACACTGGGAGCAAACCCTATTGTCCCAAGTGCAGTCGCCACCACGAAGGTTCTTGTGGTCCCTTTTGCAACAATTGCAAGAGGTACGGCCACCTCACAAAAGATTGCCGCTCTCCTACCAACAACAATTCCAACAACAACACCAGACCACCCAAAGTATGCTTTGAGTGTGGGAAACCTGGGCATTTCAGAGACTCGTGCCCAAAACTGAAGAACAACAACAACAACAACCGCAACAACAGCAACAACAACAACAACACTCGCAGCAGAGCTTTCGTCATCAAATCTGGGGACGCCCGCCAAGACCCGAATGTGGTCTCGGGTATGTTCCTCCTCAACAACTTAACTGCTTCTGTTCTATTTGATACTGGTGCTGATAGAAGCTTTATCTCCGATGATTTTTGCCCATTACTTGACATCACTCCTGTTGCCTTAGATGTTAAGTACACTGTAGAGCTAGCAAATGGAAAACTTGTAGAAACCACCAGTGTGATACCTAATTGCACTTTAAATTTAGCTGACGAAACCTTTTCGATCGATCTTATACCCATTGAAATCGGCAGTTTCGACGTCATTATTGGAATGGACTGGTTGTCCAAACATCGAGCTGAAATCGTATGTCACGATAAAATTGTCCGTATTCCACTCGCCGTTGGTGGAACCTTGATCATACAGGGGGAGACCGGTGGGACGGGACTCAATATAATCTCCTGCTTAAAAACCCGAAAATTTCTGAGAAAGGGTTACCCTGCCATACTCGCACACATTACCGAGAAGAAGTCGGAGGAGAAGCGACTTGAGGATGTACCGATTGTTAGAGACTTTCCCGAAGTCTTTCCGGAAGAACTACCTGGTCTACCTCCGCCTAGACAGGTTGAGTTCTCAATTCATCTCGTGCCGGGTGCCGCACCGGTGGCCCGCGCACCGTACCGTTTAGCCCCATCCGAACTTCAGGAGTTGTCCTCTCAGTTACAGGAACTTCTGGATCGAGGATTCATTAGACCGAGTTCTTCACCTTGGGGAGCTCCGGTCTTATTTGTCAAAAAGAAGGATGGTTCATTCCGAATGTGCATCGACTACCGCGAATTGAACAAATTGACCGTCAAAAACCGATATCCACTTCCTCGCATTGATGATTTATTCGACCAACTTCAGGGTTCAAGTTTCTACTCAAAAATCGATCTGCGATCAGGTTATCATCAATTACGAGTTCGCGACACCGATATTCCAAAAACGGCTTTCAGAACTCGTTACGGGCACTACGAATTCCAAGTGATGCCCTTTGGTCTAACCAACGCACCGGCTGTATTCATGGACCTCATGAACCGGGTGTGCAAACCTTACCTCGATAAGTTTGTCATTGTTTTTATCGATGACATACTCATTTACTCGCGCAACGAGCAAGAACATGCGCAACACCTTAGAACCATCCTTGAACTACTTAGACACGAGGAGCTTTATGCTAAATTCTCTAAGTGTGAGTTCTGGATCCAAACCGTTCAATTTCTTGGTCACGTGATCGACAGTCAGGGAATTCACGTGGACCCATCAAAAATCGAGGCTATCAAAGACCGGCAAGCACCCACCTCTGCAACTGAAGTACGACAATTCTTGGGTCTTGCTGGGTACTATCGGCGATTTATCGAAAATTTCTCTAAAATAGCTCAGCCACTCACGGTACTGACACAGAAGGACAAAAGGTTCGATTGGACCGAGAAACAAGAGTCAGCATTCCGACTTCTGAAACAAAAGCTTTGCAGTGCTCCAATCCTATCACTACCCGAAGGCACCGATGACTTCGTGGTATACTGCGATGCTTCTCACCAAGGGCTCGGTTGCGTGTTGATGCAACGAGACAAGGTCATTGCTTATGCCTCACGACAGCTAAAAATTCACGAAAAGAACTACACCACTCATGATCTCGAACTTGGAGCTGTCGTTTTTGCTCTCAAAATCTGGAGACATTACCTCTACGGCACTAAGTGCACTATCTTTACCGATCATAAAAGTCTCCAACATATCTTCGATCAGAAGGATCTCAATATGAGGCAACGTCGATGGGTCGAGTTGCTTACCGATTACGATTGTGAGATCAAGTACCATCCAGGGAAGGCTAATGTTGTAGCCGATGCCCTCAGCCGAAAGGAACGACCAAAACCACTTCGAGTCCGAGCCCTCAGTATGACCATTCATAACGATCTTACCATTCAAATTCTTACAGCTCAGATCGAAGCCCTGAAATCGGAAAACATCAAACATGAAGCCTTGCGGGGCATTGACAAGCAATTCGAAATCAAACCTAACGGGATTAGGTATTTCTCAAACCGAATCTGGTTGCCTAGTTTTGGGAACCTAAGAGACTTGGTGATGGACGAGGCTCACAAGTCTAAATATTCTATCCATCCGGGATCCGATAAGATGTACCACGGTATCAAGGAATTTTATTGGTGGCCAAACATGAAAGCCGAAATCGCCACTTATGTCAGCAAGTGTCTTACTTGCTCGAAAGTCAAAACCGAACATCAGAAACCTCCTGGTTTACTCCAACAACCTGAAATCCCTGAATGGAAATGGGATCAAATTGCCATGGATTTCATAACCAAACTACCCAAGTCGTCGAGCGGTTGCGATACCATTTGGGTGATCGTCGATCGTCTCACCAAATCTGCTCATTTCCTGGCAATCAAAGAAAACGATAAAATGGAACGCCTTACACAAATCTACATCAAGGAAATCGTTTCTCATCACGGTGTTCCAGTCTCAATCATCTCTGACAGAGATGCCCGTTTCACTTCTCACTTTTGGCAATCACTGCAGAAAGCATTGGGTACCCGTCTCGATATGAGTACCGCGTACCATCCTCAAACCGATGGCCAAAGTGAACGAACCATTCAAACACTGGAAGACATGCTACGAGTCTGCGTAGTTGATTTCGGTACAAACTGGGAAAGACATTTACCGTTGTGCGAATTTTCGTACAATAACAGTTATCACGCCAACATTAAGGCTGCACCTTTTGAGGCACTGTACGGTCGTAAGTGCCGATCACCGATCTGTTGGACTGAGGTGGGAGATAGTCAACTCACTGGTCCTGAACTCATACACGCCACCACTGAGAAAATTGTGGAAATCCAAAACAGACTCAAAGCCGCACGTGATCGTCAGAAAAGTTATGCTGACGTGAGACGCAAACCACTCGAGTTCCAAGTTGGGGATCGAGTTCTCTTAAAAGTATCGCCTTGGAAAGGCGTCATCCGTTTTGGCAAACGCGGGAAGTTAAATCCCAGGTACATCAGGCCTTTTGAGATCCTCGAACGGATTGGCCCCGTAGCTTATCGATTGCAGCTGCCATCCGAACTCAGCAGCGTGCACCCTACTTTTCATATTTCAAATCTGAAGAAGTGTCTATCTGATGAGACACTTATCATTCCATTAGATGAAATTCGTGTTGACGATAAACTTCACTTCGTTGAGGAACCCGCTGAAATTATGGACCGTGAGGTCAAACAACTGAAACAAAGTCGTATTCCCATCGTCAAGGTCAGATGGAATTCGCGGCGTGGTCCGGAATTCACCTGGGAACGGGAAGACCAAATGCGACTCAAATATCCTCAACTCTTTACTGATTCCACATCAAACACGACTTCGAGCTAAATTTCGGGACGAAATTCTTCTAACAGGGGGAGAATGTAACACCCGCCAAATTAGGACTAGTAATTAGTGCCTAATCATATGTTAATACATGTAATTAGTTCCTTGTTAGGCTAATTAATGTATCTAATTATATATATTGTTGGATATATATACGAAAATGCGATTTGGTTAAATCGTACGCAATTTAAATCGAATGTATTTCGATTCAATTTAATACGGACGTTGGTGACAAATTTTATTAAATAACGGGTTATGTCAAAAATATTATTATTATAATATTTCGTATTCATTCGTATCGTACAATCAGAAAGTTACACAATTTAAAATGTAAAACGCGCAAACTAAATAAACTAACTTACATTTATAACTCAAACGTAAACTTAATTGTAAAATAATTAAATAAAATATCGCGTAATAATTTGTATTTAAAATGTACCAATTAATATATAAAATGATTATTTAACGTTTAAACGACGGAGCAAACGAACACCGCACGGAGCGGGAACACGGGGCGAAAAATGGGAGGATAACCTCCCATTTCCCACTCTCTTTTCTCATTTCTTTCAATTCTCTTTCTTCTTTTCTCTCTTTTCTTTCAACTACACCAACCACCACCACCTCCAAATTCCCTCAAAAACGCAAAATAAACATATCAAACGGCCTTGGATCATACTACTCTTTTGGAAGAAAACGACCACCGCGACACGATCTATCATCCTATCTTTTCGAATTTCTCATCCGACACTTTGTAAGTTTCCGACAAATCCCGAAATCTCTCGTTTTTAAGTGTTTTCACTTTCTAGTAGTTTGTAACAACTTATAATGTCCCTAGAAGGGTTGGGTAAAAATATTGGAACGATCGGAAACCCGAAAACACGATTTTTGCTCGAAATCCGTCGAACAGGCTTTAGTGTCGCATAGATGCCAAAAACAGTACCAGCGTCACTAAGTGTCGCTAAGTCCAGTGCCGCCCTATAGCGTCACTACTTAAGTGTCGCTATCACACATATACCGTCACTTCGGTAGTGACGCATACCTATAACTTTCAGTAGAAACATGCGACACTCCTTAAGTGTCGCTATTATCCGTAGAAGCCCATAACGTTCAGTAGAAACAAATGACGTCCGGTTACTACTGATGACGTCACCCGAACCTCATACCGTCACTTCAAGAGTGACGCATACACTATATACCGACACTCCTCTAGCGCCGCCCTCTATGTTACCCGACACTATTTAACGTCACTCCCTTAGTGCCGCTATACTCTTTTACCCGACACTTCCTTAGTGTCGCTATGCTGCACGTCACTTCTTAAGTGACGCCTAAATCTCAGAAATCATTACTTTATACGACACTCTTTGAGTGCCGCTATGTTACGGAACCCGTCACTTCCTAAGTGACGCATAATATGATACCCGACACTGTCCTAGTGACGCATACATTTATACAGACACCAATACCGACACTCCACAAGTGACGCATAGAACTTAGAAGTGACGCATATAGTGTCGCATAAAACAGCAGATTTTCTAACTTAAATTTCACTAAGTGTCGAACTTTTACAACATCAAATCCTTATACGATACGACTTATAAAACACTTTGGGACACTTTTGTAAGTGCAAAACATCAATAATTTGATAATAATACTCGAAGTTTATTATTTCAAACTCGTCACCAACGGGTCGTACACTTTTCAAACACTTAAACATATCAACCAAATAGTGGATATTTGGACATTATAGTTGGACGAACAACTGCAGGGGTGATCTTTTAAGATACCCAATCATATTTATAACCATCGCGTGTCGTGGACACCCTCAGGTTACAAGTCTTTGGACTTCATTTCGGCTAATCAACTTACGTTTGTTTAAACGCTTACAGACTCAGGTGAGTCTCATAGCCCCTCTTTTACTGTTTTACTCAGGGGTGTGATATACTGCTCAACTTTTAACATGTGAACGCAAGTACCAACTTTTCATATACTACATGAGTTTTTCGAAACTAATCATTTAAAGTCCTCCGTCAGCATAGTTGTTAATACGTTGTAGCGTGAATATTAGTATATGGTACCATATAGGATTGACCATCCTCGTTCGGGTTAGCAAGCACTAACCGGGTAAACGGACGTACTAATATTTGGGAAGACGAATGTTGATTAGGCATTCGTGGAGGCACCTCGCCCGGAATTCTCTATAGGGGACCCGGCCCTCGAGTTAAGCTCAACTATGTGCTCATGGCTGTATACACGATGATTATCATTTAATTGCTGGATGCAATTCATTATTTAATTGCTGGATGCAATTCATTATTTAATTGCTGGATGCAATTCACTATTTAAATCTTGCGGTTCATACGATATTACTTGATTTCAAACCTGTGAGCTCACCGGCTTTATAGCTGACCTTTTAGCATATATCGCAGGTACCCAGCAGTAGGATGTTTCTGCTTCAGGATTTAGCTCGAGTCAGCATACAGACGATTGAGATTTTCTTGCATTAGTATATTTTGTATAAGTACTTATGTACTGAAATCTCATTATATTTAACTCGAGCTATGTAAAGCTTTAAATGTTGTAAACATTTCAGTTATCAATATATTTTGTTAAAACGACGCATATAGAGTCGTTTGCTATTTATCTTTGTGCTTTGTTATTGATTAGTAACACCCAAATCAAGCTTCCGCAAATCATCATATTTGGGGGTGTTACATTAGGGAAGATTAGCGTGGATTGCATAATGTGAAGTATGGCAAGTTTTCTCTTTAATATCGTTTGGATAAGACTTGTGTAAAATCGCCCTTTTTAGACATGTTTTAAAAGTGAGTTATGGTGAGCCATGACTTATGCATTTTTGAAATAGGTTGACTTTGAAAGTCAACGACTCATGTAAATGATGTACATTATGGTCTTGTAGTTTTAAAGTTAATGTTTGAATATAACTAGTGTTTATGAATGGGTTTATGGTTGAAAATAGTCAAATTGTGTTTTTGTTGAATATGGAGTGTTGACATGTAGTCAAACATTCCATTGGTCAATTATGGGTTGTGATTGGCTAGTCAATGAGTCAAAGTAGCTCTTGTGGGCCAACTGGTCAAAAAGGGTCAATTTGGGTCTTTAAATGCACGTACAGTCTAAAACGGGTTAGAGAAAGGTTAAGAGTGTGTTGTTGAGTCTTATAACTTTGTTTTGGTATATATGACGTGTGGTAAATAGCTTAAAGTCTCAGCCTTCATGGTTTGAGATTGGTTCTGTCACTAAAACGGTTAAAAGCGGCTCTAAATTGGTCATAGGGCTAAAACGGTCATTTTGTGAAAATTGAAAAAGTGGACATGAGGAATTGTTTATATGGTAATAGTGAATGTGTGTGCAAAATTTCAGGTCTTAACTCATAACGAGTAAAAAGTTATGTGCGTTTGAATTTGGTCAAAAAGTTGAGTTTTGCTGAGTTTTGGTTTTGTGCTTGGTTACGCGATCCCAGAAATATTTTCTGGATCGCGTAAGTCAGTGTAAATTGTGATCAGTGAATTTTGGTCTTGGTTACGCGATCCCAGGTGTAAAATCTGGATCGCGTAAGCAAGTGTAAAATCAGAAAATCAGTTTTAAGTTCAAGGTTGAATATGGGATAAATGTGATATGAATTGTAAGTAATTTAAGATAAATGGGACCTAAATGAATGTATAAAAAAAAATGGTTCTAAAAATTTCGGGGCGTTTCAAAACAACAAAAGCAATCAGCGAAATGACGTACTTTTTTTTTTTTTTTTTTGTGACATACATAATATCGAATAGAGAAGAAGGTTTAACTAACAAAACACATTTATGTCATGTGACCAAATGAAATATATTGTTCATTAATAGATGTATTTTTTGGTAGGTACTTAGTTAGTTAGTTAGTTAGTTAAACAATGTGAATTAAATTATATCTCATGATTATATTAGATAGCCTAAGCTTTTTTTCTGTTGAAAGTTGCAACTTTCATATGTTCTGAAGCAAATACATAATACGATATATCTAGTATTTTTTATATTTATTTCATCATTGATACTTGTAGATTATAGTTCGGAAATAAAAAGAATTATTAATTAATCAAATGATCATAACAAAAAGCATACGAAACCTAGGAATGAATAAATTGGCATTAAATTAATTTGGTGCCCCATTGAACGTTGAAACATTCTTTTCCTAGCTACTTTTGGCCAAGTCCTATGAGCCAACTAATAATAATAATTACATCTAGAAACACCAACTTGGTCCCGTGAAGCCAAATGGAATTTTAAACTAGAGAGTGTTTGGGTAAAATGTCGCAATAATCAGTTTTTTATTTTATGATTTTAATTAATTTGAAGGAAACATATGTAATGAGTTTGGGTAAAAAAAAACTATATATATATATATATCTATGCATTTTAGCAAACAATGTAAATGACATGACACCCACTGTATCTTAATAGCAGTAGCGTTGCAAAAATCGGCTCAATCGCCCGATTAATCAAGCATTAATCGCTAATTGAAGGAATCGGCGGTGATGTGATTTGAAGGAATCGGTCATGTTAGTCGGTCATATCTAAAATTCTGGAAAATAGTCATAATGTGAGTAAAAAGTGTTGGCTAGGCTTATTGCGCGAAAGAAAATAGAAAGGCAACGACAACAACAACAAAACCAAAACCGTACTTATTAAATAGAGTTTGACCTAGTTTTGACCAAGTTTTTTCCGGGAAAGTCCCAAATTGTTGGGGGGGAAGCCGTAAATTACTCTATATATAAACTATAAATTTCAATTTGGAAAATGATTGGGAGACCTAATTATGTAGACCTAAATCTTGGCCTAAAAATGTGATTGGTAGATGTGAAATATTGATTGGATAAGATCAGGAGAGGGAAAAAAAACAATCAATCAGATAAGTAGGTCTATTTTTAGGTTTATGTAATTAGGTCTATTTAGCATTACTCTTTGAATTTTGTTAATTATATGTATAAAATTCTAATCCAGGTACTCCTCCGTTTAAGCGGAGTACGCTCTACAAGATTCCGGCCGTTTACGTAACACCTAGCAAGTTTTACAACCTTGATTGGTCTATCACTTCATTTTACCTCCACATTTTAACTGAGTTTTACCTTAGACAACGTTACAAAAGACTTTAAAAGGGTAAAGCTTGAGTTGTCGAAGTGGTAAATGAACAAGCAAAAAGTACTTGTAAATAGATTATTGAAGAAAAGTATGGGATCAAGATTGATTCTTGTAGTATATGCTTCTAAGATTCTTCCCTTCTCCCACTAAAAATAGTCTTTCCTTTAAAGTTCAACAAACCTTTCATCACTGAACTCTTTCTTTCCATCACCAGAATGGTGGAGCTCTGACATATCTGTCAGCCGTGGTGGCATCGCAGCGGAAAAATATGGTCGTGGTGAGTCGGTGATCAAGTTTTGTGGTGGTCAATGAAGTTATGAGATTATAGATGCTGATCAGAGGGCAACTATACAATCTTTGGCAAAATTACATACAGAAACGAGGCTAGTCTAATCAAGTCGTATTTGATCCAATGGTAGTATGATACTAGTTAAATCTCTATAGACATGTAAGTTTAAGTATCTCGAAATTCATGGATGTAACCTCCTCACTAGAAGATAATTCGTGTTTAATTTTCTAGAACTTCATTGTTATTGGTTGTTTATGTATATCTATATCATATAGGTAATTTCCGACACGATCCGAAATCCGACATGAAATCGACTCGAAAAAATTAAGGTTGGGTTGAGGTTTTTTGACCCAGGAACCCGTCAACCCGAAACCCGGCAACCTGACTATTTTTTGGGTCGGGTTTGGGTTGAGTTTTTGGGTTGACGTGACAACCCGAATAGATTTTAAATATAGCTAAAAATGTAGAAATTTTTTTTTAATATAATAATCTGATGTATTTAATGGCGTTTTAGTATTAAATTTTGATGAACTTAATAGATGGTACGAGTTTTTTGAATTTTATAAACAATTTTATGCTTATTAATGTGATCTATTTGACCCGAAATTGATCCGTTAACAGAAAATGACCCGAAAACATGTTGATCTCACTAGATAAATGGGTAATCTGGGTCGGGTAAGGTTGGGTCAGGGTTGGGTTGAAATACTCAACCCGATTATAAAATCAGGTCAGGTTTAAGTCGACTACTTCTGACCCACCAACTCAATAACCCGAGCGGGTCAACTCGACCCAACCCGAATTGCCACCCCTATTGACATATAGCATCTACATATTATTATTTTTTTGTTAGAAAGGGAAACACTCACAGACCCTTATCACAGATATGTACATTCATCTACAAAAATTTATAAAGGGTTTATTGTTTCGTTATGTATTAAACTTTACACTTTTTACTATTGTATGACTCGAACTTTGAAAACTTGTATTGTATGTATTAAACTTGTAAATATCGTTTATTGTATGTACACTTTCCTTTTTTGGCATTGACAAAATAGGAAACTTTCCAATTTTAGCCTTACCCAAAAATGAAAGTATACATAGACGATATTTACAAATTCAATACATACAATATAAGTTTTCAAAGTTCGAGTCATACAATAGTAAAAATTGTAAAGTTTAATACATCACGAAACAATTAACCCATTTATAAATACTCACTCAATGACTTTCCACAACCACAATGTTGATGGTTTACCTTGTTACCGTTACCTTTGGTGCATATTAGCAACTATTAGATGAATGAATTTCTAGAAAAGATGCTCATTCACCTCATATAGAAGGAAAAAGATTGCAGTACGTTGAACTCATCCTTATATCATTTCCCTTTAATCGTCTCCCATCTAATTATATAATCAAACAACGCAACACATATCATCCCATGTAGGGCTGGCAACCAACCCGTGAACCCGAAACCCGACACGAACCCAACCCGAATATTATAAGGTTAGGGTCGAGATTTTTGAGGCGCCAACCCGTCAACCCGAAACCCGCCAACTCGATATTTTTTTGGGTCGGGTCTGGGTCAGCAAATGCATTTTTGGGTTGAACCCGACAACCCGAAATTCAGTTAATATCATTATAAATTTATTTTAATTTAAATATGACACATAATTTAGACCTTTCCAGTTACTGATTTATAATTTTTTCTTTGGTATATTTACGTTTTCATATAAGTTAGTGAATTAATGATGTTTTGATGATCCATTCAAATTGATATAATATTTATTTTTATAAAATTTGAAATTTTATAATTATTTATGCTTATAATTGATTAGCTATTTTATTCAAAAGATTGATCAATGTGACTTAACTGACCCAAAAGTCCAAAACCGACCTGAAAACTCGAAAATAACGTGAAAATTTGTTGAATTATTAGCAATTCGGGTTGGGTCGGGTTGGGTTCGGGTTGTCGGGTTTTGGGTTGGGTTGAAATACCCAACCCGATTTTAAAATCAGGTTGGGTTCGGGTTGACCATTTCTGACCCGCCAACCCGACAACCCGAACCCGCCAACCCGACCCAACCCGAATTGCCACCCCTAATCCCATGATAATTGATGTATCAATAGATAAACTGTAAAGAAATCAATCTCTCAAAAAAATAGTACACTTTTGCAAGACATCCAATTATCTCAGCGAAGAATATACGGAGTAATATCTGGAGTTTCGTGCGAAACAAGGACAAAGGGTTTGGATACAATACCAGACAAACTGGATATTCTCATAAAGGTTAATTAATAGTCACTTTCTAACGTCAACAGGAAATCGGCTTACAATTATAATTTGGTTAATGCATTTTGGATGACTACCAAATAGATTGTCTTTCAGCATTTAAGGTTATAAATAATTCATCCAACAGAATGGTAACGACAGGAATTAGAAACCAAAGATAGGAAGATGTCTTTAGCAACATGGCAATTTCAAAGATGAATCAAACTAAAAAATGATCTTGCATTAACAAAATTCCAATCTCAAAAAGATAAACATATTTCTTTCAAGCCCTAGCCTAGAATAGCATTATGTCACCAAAATCTCGAGATTTAGTAAAAGAAACCAAGCACTTTACCACCAACGTTCTTCCTCCTAGCTTCCTCGTGATCCATTATTCCAGCAGATGTAGTCAAGACAATGTAGCCAAACTGATAATATAATTGAATTGAACAATATTAGTATTGAAGTGATATCCATCAATTATCCCCATCCATTCAAGAAATAGCAAGTGTTAGAAGAATAATAACATCACGTTTAATCTTTATGAATCAAAAGAAATAAGAGAAATCAACAGAAAAAACTTTTCATAAAAGTAAAAGGTAACCACAAGTGCATTTTGAACGCATAACTTCTCTTAAATCAATGGATTCAAAAAATCAGTTCTGTTTAAGGAATAATAACATCAGCTTAATCAAGTGTGACACTATAAATGTTTCTGTTTAGCCCAAACCATTATAACCAGGTTCCAAGAATAAATGACCCACTTTATCCAGCACCCAGATATTGCCGTTTTGATCCAAACCCATTTCCCAACCGACCCAACCACTTTGCCAGCTTGGACATATAAGATGTTTAACCTGTCTTGAAGGAAGAAGTCTTGCAGTCCAGGGTTCAATTTCCTTGACACCAACATCAAAACGAGGACTAATGACCCCACATTTGTTCAAACGTCCATTCAGTTCAACAACAATCTTTCCTGATCTGTGGTCATCGACATACTCAAATTCGCCAATATAACCTGCATATTTCAAAGTTTACAGACATGTCATCTACCATACAGTATATTACTTTTGCATTTCCATGGTTATATAAGGTGTAATTTCGGCTATAATTTCAAACAAGAGACAAGAACAAACCATGTTTTTGCATGACCATTAGAAACTTGATGATCACTTTTGAAGAAGGCCTAATCATGACCTGTCTCTTCCCTCTCTTCTCGGCATTGTACATGCTCTTGAGAGCATCATTCAAAACGCTAACCCTTACCATCTTCACAAAATTTAGATGCTGCAATAACGAGACCAAAGATCAAAAATGCATAAACATATCAATACATACAACCCTTTAGGTGACACCATGCCACACCCTACAAGCTCTGAAGTCAAAAATTAAACTAAGCAATACCAGCAACAACTGCTTTGGATACTACGTTCAAGTCTACTACTTGATTAAAAAAAACAACTGGAGTGTATTTTACAACACGTCTTTTTTTTAACAAATGCAATTACCAATTGATATTCTTAATCCAAACATATCAAAATCTAAGTTTACTACACTATGTCAAGAGAAAACTTGCATCATTTTTTTAAGTTATCAGATGACAAATTTCAGCAAAGATAATAATGAACATGCAAATGATATATAATACAGTCGCATTAATTTTCTATAGAATTGAACCTGGAAAATTCTATTAGAGATATTACTAATTTATTTTGTTCTGTTAGATTGATTTCGCTTAGTCATATATTGCAGACATCTCAGGACAAATCTTTTTGGTCAATAAAGTTCAATCACGCCATGCAGTAACCAAATTCTCCATAAGACATTTATCGGATTATGGATCAAAATACATTCTATTAGAAAGTAGAACACAACCAACAAAAATAACCATCAGATTTGCCAAAAATAATTTGATGTTTCATTATGTTAAAGAAAAAGAACCCCATGATTATCTTTGGTTTAAATGCTTACTATTATTGTAGCATGTAAATGAAAATGATACTCAGGTGTTATCATGTACGACCTCCTCACTAGGGTATCGCATATTTTCCCTTTCTTTCTATCTGGAATCTTCTTTAACATGATTTAAAGACATGGAAAATGATTGGTTGACCTAAACCTGTAGGCCTAAATATAGACCTAAAAATGTGATTGGTAGATGTGAAAAGTTGATTGGATGAGATTAGGAGAGAGAAAAAATTCAACCAATCACATTTGTAGGTCTATTTTTTAGTCTTGTATAGCATTACTCGAAAGACATCTATAGTAATTACAGCAAGTGTTCCATGTTGTAAGAAAAAACTGTTAACAAGTTATATCGATGAATCTTATAGATGAAAAGAACAAAGAATTTTTAAGTCATAGACGAAAGAGATATGATACATATATGATCATTTGGTAAAAAGGTCATGTTGATCTCATGCATTGACAAGACCAAGCCTCTTCAAAAAGCATCCCCGATAGTAAATCGTTTTGATAAAAGCAATAATAGCTTTGGTTACTACCTAGTAGTCTAAGCTATTATCAAAATTCAAGTTTAGTGCACTTGAATCCAGCATCTAATTTCAAGAAGACACTCGCATCAATTAATGATACTTTCAAAATTTAAGTGTAGTGCACATAAATCCACCGTCCATTTTCAAGTAAACACTCGCATCATTCGCTGAAGCTAGCAAACTACAAAGTCCAGCCTAGATATAAAATGAGTACACGGAGTTTAACCCCTATATATCAACTCAACCAAGTTCCACTAATGTGCACCAGCTCTTTACATAGTTAAATCTAAAAATCACAATGTATATAGGTAGCAAGAATCAACATAATGGCATATCCAACATATATGTATATATATCCTAAAGAAAACTATATACAACCACAAACAAACATAGGAAGCATGATCAGACAATAATACTGAAAGATACAAAATATTTTGGACTCAAAATTTGCTAATAATCAAGGACAGCTTTGAAATAAGCTCGCATAAACAAATAACTTGAGAAACCGGTCGCAAAACCTTCGATCAATGATGCTAATGGAAATATAATAACATTTATTACGAAATCATCAATCATATAAAAAAATTAATTAAAGTTAATATGTTTAATAATTATGTGATTTAGAAAAAATTAGGGTTTTACCTGAAAGCGAAAACGGCAGCGGCAATTTGCAGCGAGTGAAGAAGGGGTACAGAGAGTTTGTTTCGAATCTTATACAAACTTGACTATTTACAATATGAGCCCCTCGTCTATTGTTAGTATATATAACTCACCCTTGTCAAATTATACGTAATATTGGTGATTTTCTTCTTCAATTGTCATTTGTTCTCTCCGTTTCTGTTCCTACATCTCGCTGAACCACCACCCTTTTCAGTTTGCGTCATCGTCGGTCTCGGTTACATTGACTCTCAATCTTGATTCTGGTGTTGCTCAGGCTAATGTCCTCTTTGGTTAGTTCGATTGACCTCTTTGTTGGTTCCAAAAGAGACTGATGGTTCGGTAGTTCTTCATCGCAGCAGGTCGAAACTCGTTTTAGCCTAGAGCCGGTATGGGTTTCAAGTGCCTCATGTTCACGTCTTTCAGTTAGGGTGTCTACCTATATTTGTGGTTTAAGTGTTCGGTAGGATTAGAAATTGGAGTTTCTGTTTTCGCCGGAAAACGTGGTCTTCAAAGAAGTTTGCAAGCTCTTTTTGGTTGAAGCAAGGATTTATTTTATGTTTTCATGTTCAAGTGTTGCGTATTAATGTTGGCTACATAATTTGAAATGTTTTTTGTAAGTTCATAAATGCATATGAAAGACGATTTTTAAAACATGAAGTTGAATGCATACAGGAGTAAAATGTAAAAAGTTTTGATACATAACCAGAATATAAACCCAAGTAAAAACTCTATAAAATGAGATGTAATAAAATTGTGTACGGAATCTTACAAATTTGCCATATATATGGCTCCAGAAGCTTGAAACCGTTTTAGCAGTTTTATTTTTGGTTGACTTGTAATATGGATCGTACGATTTGGTTGACTTTACATCCAATCCTTCCGTTATTTAATCTTTTCCGGTCTTTTGCGCCGGAGGTGGTTTTTTTCACAACTGCTCCCCACGTTCTCAGCTTTTCAAGGAAACGATTCCTATTCCACTGTCACACCTCCAATTTCATGATTTGCGGAAGCGATAATTTGGGTGTGACTAATCAATAATCAAAGCACCAAAGTACAAGCAAACGACTCTAAATGAGACATTTTGAAAATACATAACATTTCAAAAGTGATACAAGTTTTAGTTCATAAGTTTACAATAACAATGAGTTCGCAAAACGATTTCTGAAGATTTTAATACATAACCGTTAAATATAATGCAAGAAAATCTTCATATGTTTATAAGCATGCGACTCGTACTAGCTTAGGATATCCTGCGGGCCATCCTTACTGAACAACCCTACTGTTGTTGTGTACCTGAGAATGCAACACTAAAATGGTCAGCTATAAAGCTGGTGAATCTCACAGGTTTAAAATAAACATTGATGTGATCAACATGATTATCCGACGATAATTAAACAATGTAAACCGAACAATGATAAGCAATATAACCGAACAATGATATAACCTATTAAGGTTTCCGAACCATGATATAACCGACACAAATATTGCACTGAGCTATGATTCAAAGCATAACCCGATCTTTGCCTCCCGTTTTGGTGATACACCCGTAACAATTACTAAAGTGCCCGTTTTTAACTTGGTTGTAGCTAGCAACCCGGACGGGGACGTCACTCCCATGATAGTACTATACTACTATCCTTTAGTAATCGCGCCTTATTAAGTTAATGAATCATACACTATTGAGGACTTTTACCGAATTAAAACACTCGTGCATATACCGTACAATGAAAATCAATACCGACAATAATAACCGAAACAATGAACAAGTTAATAATTAAATTAACTAACCGAATAACTTGTGATCACTAAAACAATTTGTGTTGCATCTCCCCCGAATTTAAAAATAGTAAACAGTGAAAATGGGGCCGTGAGACTCACCTGAGTCAATCCGAGCAATGTATGTATCCGATGTGAAATAAACAATCCCCGAAGTCTCCTAGTGTCCTAAACACGCGAGATATCAATTGATTACTTGGATTGCCTAATGTATTCTCCGTATTAATGTTTATCCGTTTAATGTATAACCGAACGTTTAGATTTGTAATTATGTGAGTTCCGTTACCGACGTTCTAAAATCACAATTCCAATTTATCGTTCCAAACTTGATTGATTACATCATTTGAAAACATATTTGTTTTATGTATAATCCGTATTTAATATGTATTCGATCATATTATATCCAAATGTTTAAGTTTGTATTTCACTTTGGAAGTTTATAAAAATGTACGGCCCGTTAGTGGCGACACGAGATTATGTTTCAAAAACATATTTTGCTTTGTTTTCGTAGAAATATTCATCGTGTATATATATATAATATTCTAAAACGTAAGGTATGTTTGTTTGTATGAATATAACTCGTATATTCGTGTTTCAAAATCTAATATTGTAACACCTGCATAATTAGGGTAATTAATTATGCCTAATTGTTTGTAACTAGTTGTAATTAGTATGTAATAGGACTAATTACAGGCTCTATTTGTATGTATATATAAGGTGAATTATATATATGTGTGTGTACTTACGCGATTTGGATAAATCGTGCTAATTAACCGGACGGAGTCCGACACAGTTTACTTGGACGTTGGTGACAAAAATTTACTTAAGTAATGAAAACGTATTTTGTTATATAAAATACGCAACCGAACGAGCATTGTTTATACATTATTGTGACGACATTTTAACTAGCGCAACAAAACGTAATAAACGCGACTTAATAATTTAAATATTGCGACAAATGTTTTTATTATTAATTTCAGAGTATTTCTATTTAAATATTCCAGTTACATTTTTAAAATATAACGATTTGGTTAAATACTATAAACAAAGGATTAAACGATTAGGACACGGAGTAAATACTGAGTTTTAGGGAGCGTTTGCCCCTCCTTCCTTCTTTGGATCAGCCAAACCCCACCCCCATTCTCACTTCTCTCTTTCATTTTTTCATTATCACAAAACACACACAAACCAAACTCTCTCAACTCCAATCTACACCAAATTTTCGGAATCAAATCCCGACCACGAAAA
This sequence comes from Helichrysum umbraculigerum, assembly GCA_949592205.1. Classification (NCBI taxonomy): domain Eukaryota; kingdom Viridiplantae; phylum Streptophyta; class Magnoliopsida; order Asterales; family Asteraceae; genus Helichrysum; species Helichrysum umbraculigerum. Next base: position 124,139,102 of record CATIUR010000005.1, on the reverse strand, counting down.
TTACATATTCGGAATCACCATCACGAGTGGAGCAAGAATATCAAGATCGTTTTCACCATTTCATCCTCCATTTAGCTCGATTTGCAAAAGTAAGAAATTTCTAAAATCTTAGATCTATTCAATTTGGTGTAATGTTTTAATGTTTTGATGTGTACACAACTTAGATATAACCTAATACATGAATAATACACGATTTTATAGCTCAAAAATGGGTTAGATTTGCGTTTTTGGTCGAAAATTCTCGAAACCCGTAAGTTTCTGGGCTGGTGTTCATACGTGCGACACAAGCCTTGTGTCGCACACTGTGTCGCATAAACCCATTAGTGTCGCACCTTGTGTCGTACTGATCCTTTAGTGTCGTAATCTTTGCGACACAATATTGTGTCGCACTCTATGTCGCATACTATGTCGTATTTTATACGACACAACCGTTATGTCGCTATTGAATTAGCATCGCAAGCTTTTTGCGACACAACCACTGTGTCGCAGGGCTCTTGTGTCGCATCCTTCATGCGACACAACCTTTGTGTCGCATTACAACCTTAGTGTCGCATTTTGTGTCGCAAAACACAGCAGATTCACAAATAAATTCCAAGTTAAGTGTTATACATTTCGGACTTCAAACGACTATACGATATAACATCTAAGGTACATTGAAACATGTTTTTCAAAGATAACAATTCAAACAAGTATAGATAAATGTCGAGATTAACGTTTCAACTAAGTCACCAACGGGCCCAAACATGTTTTCAACAAACGAACAATTACAAACATACGAACAAACATTGGCTATACTAGTTGTGTACAACTAAACGAAACGTCTCGTGAGACGCATACTTACATAACTTCATATGATTAGGCATTTGAAGGTTACGGGTTCAGAGAACCTACTTGCTTTACTTACTACTTGCTAATTGCAACTGATTACTACAAGACTCAGGTGAGTCTTACGGCCCCACTTTTACTGCTTTATCTTATTGGGGGAGATACATGCTACTGATTTTTTTCTGAACACAAGTACTAAACTGATTTCTATACCAAACGGAATTGCATGAGTTAATTACTATTTACAGAAGTCTCTCCATCATATATCGTTAGTTATGGACTTAAGCGCGAACAGTAGTTAATGGATCCATTAGGGAAATGACCCTCCCCACCCGGGGCAGTAGCGCTGCCACGTACCGATTTACACGTATAAACGGGTGACAACTTATTCGTTACTGATGCTTGCTCACTTACGAGCATGTCACGGGAGCAAACATATTATTTACGGGTTAAGCTTCGATTATGAGCCTCATGGCAACGGTATAAACTTACTTATTTACATTTGCTGGATTGCAAATACTGATTTTACGATTGCTGGATTGCAATGGCTGATTTTACGCCTACGGGCATTACTAATGAAATCTCGTGTTCAAAGCCGATATTACTTACAAACCTGTGAGATTCACCAACCTTTTGGTTGACACTTTTTAGCATGTTTTCTCAGGTACCCGGATGGAGTAGGATTACTCCAGGATTTTAGCTAGAGTCGCATGATTTCAACACAACTGCATTAACGGAGATTCTTAGCATTATCTTTTGTATATTTTGATTATGTAATAGAATCTCCCGCTACACGCGCGGACTCTAGGGAAACTACATCTTGTATACGAAAACACTAAGTTTTCAAACAATATATCTATAGAATGTAACTAATTTACAAACGTTGCATATAGATGTCGTTTACTTTACCTTTGTGCTGTGATATTTGATTAGTAACACCCCAAACTATGCTTCCGCAAAACAGTGAATTTCGGGGGTATTACAAATATGATTTGTTTTTATAAAAATATTCATCTCGTATTATATATATATATGATAAAACTTTGTTGTTAAACCGATTTGACAGGGCTGCATCGTTTTGGTCATATCTCCCTCATACGAACTCGGATTTAGGCGATTAAGCTGCCCAGACGACCGTGACTCAGAGGACTATAAAACTACAAAATATGGTTTGCTGGGAAATAACATATAGCCGATCGGCTAAGGTTTCTTAGCCGAACGGCTGGGACATGTTAACCGATTGGCTGGGACTTGTTAGCCGATCTGCTGGAGTATAGCCGATCGGCTGGACGGGGTCAGCAGATCTGCTAAGGACCTGAACAGGGTCTGTTCGTGAAAATCATTTTCCAAACAAGTTTTGATCCGATTTTTGGGTATAATACACATGATAGAACACTAATATATGTTAAACTAAGCATTTCTAAACATTATAAGTTAAGAAAATTGAGTCGTTTCATACCGAGTTTAAAATGGAGAAATCGAAGAAGATGAAGGTGATGATGATGAAGATGATGATGAACTCCCCTTGCTCCTCTCCTTGTGTTTCAATGATGATGATTTGATGATGGTGTTGATGTTGTTTGTTGTTGTTGTTATTGAGAGAGTGAGACCGAGAGATAGAGAAGAGAGCCGAGGGAGAGATTGAGAATGAGATGGAAATAGGTCGGCCATCTCCAATTATTGGAGGTGGTTGGCCCGAGCTTTGATCCGCTCCGTGGTATTTTGACCCGTGTTTTGATACCCGATCGTTATATAGTGAAAATTTTTGCAGATGGTAAATTTCAAAAATTGAAATCGTTTAAAATTATAATTGTAACATTTGATAAAAATACTTTGATTAATTTATAAAAATATAACTTTGTTTCACTTTGAATGTACGAATAGTTTTTATTATCCAAAAAGGTTTTTATTTATTTTCTGAGTAAAGTAATATTATTCTTAACAATAATATTCTATTTGGATATGTTTTGGGATAACTTTTATTTCTATGTTTTCTGAGTACTTTCAGATTAGTTCGTTGGTGATTATTAAATAATCATTAAATGTTAAATATATATATTTATATATATATTATCCGAATACTTTGTTTTTGATTCGTACCGAGTACGAATATTTAAAGTTTAAATTGGGACCTAATTTTGGGTTATTTTGACCGGGTGTCACATTCTCCCCTTGTTAGGAGAATTTCATCCCGAGATTCAAGTGAAACCTAGATCCTCGTGTTTCTAAGGCCGACTATGTGATATGTCTAATACTAAGACATCCGATTTATCCATGTCCTCTCCCCTTGTTAGGCTTAGACCTACCGATTACTCAAGAAATGGAGGGGTCCGAATTCTACCCGAACGTTATGTCTACATGACCAGGCCGTCCCGTATTTACAAGCATCACTATGTGTTGGATTACTAATCCACCGAATTCAGTGAGTCTTACTGTGTTCATACAGTTTGTAATAGTCAGTAGGATCGTTGCGTAAACTAGACTCTATCAGTCTCCTATAGAAACTAAATTTAGCATACATTAGTTTTACGTGGAATGTTACCCAGTGTATAACAGTTAACCGGTATGTTTTCCGGTATACACACTGTAGGATATGTTATTCCTATACCTATGTAAGCTAAACTTCATCTCATAAAGAAACTATAGAACTAACTTGTCGTTTTTCCCTAACTCTATTGTGCACTTAGGATCTAGGAAAAACATAAAAGATATCAAGCAGCAAGTAATATCTATCCATGTAAACAGTGTAAAAGCAATCAGGTCATTAATGAGTGACCATACCCGTGTTGAGCAAGTCAATGAGTCTCGGGTTCTGGTCGTCTTCCCTAGTTCTGAGTACGTAGGCTCTTCCTCGAGCAGGGTTGATGTTTTTGTCCTTCAGCTTTGGACAGTCATTCCTGTAGTGCCCTACAGTTCCACACTCGAAACAGGCTTTCGCTCGGCAATCCTTAGTAGAATGACCATAACGCTGGCACTTGTCACAGGGGGTGCCACAAGGCCCGTCATGGTGGCGTTTACACTTTGAGCAGTAGGGTTTGGTTCCAGTGTACTCCTTCTTGTTTTCAGATCCAGAGGTGTTGGCCTTGATGATTGCAGGCTTTTTGGTAGCCGGACCTTGATTGTCAGGGTTTCCCTCAGGTTTTCTCTTGTTATCACCGGAGTGATTTCCAGTACTTTTGACAACAGATGTTCCTTGGCGAACAATCTGTGCCATCAACTTATGTGCCATACGCACAGTACCATGAAAAGTTGGAGAGTTGGACGAAGTCACCATCCCTTGAATTTGCGGAGGGAGCCCCCAGATATAGCGTTCGATACGCTTGGATTCCTCACTAACCATAGACGGACACAGGTGTGCTAGTTGGTTAGACCTAGAGGTGTAGCCGGCAATGTCATTGCCTTGGGTAGTGAGTTGCCAAAATTCGGCCTCAAGTTGTTGAATCTCATCTCTGGGACAATACTCATCTTTGAGCATTTTCTTCAGTTCGTCCCAAGGGATTTCCATAGCAATGTCTTGGCCCACAGAGTCAGCATAAGTATTCCACCATGTTAGAGCATCATCCATAAAGGTGTAAGTGGAGAACTTGACCTTACACTCCACTGGGCAATTGCAGATGCGAAAGACTGACTCAGTCTTCTCCAGCCATCGCAATAAGCCAATAGCACCTTCAGTGCCTTTGAAGTTCACAGGGTGGCAGCTAAGGAAGTCCTTATAGGTGCAAGGTTTAACAGGAGTAGAGTTTGGTGGTGTTTCAGAACTTTCAGATCGCCGTTGCCCCGCAATTAATGCTTCAGCAACCAGTTGATCAACCTGAGCTTGAGTGTAGGTTCGTCTTGGCGGCATGATTCTTGCAAAAGTAAAAAGAAGATGGGTGAGTTGTCTGTACCAAATCATGACATATCACATATGTATTTATATTTATGTTGTAATATACGACAACACAGGTGAAGTCATGATTCGGTAGACAACAGGGTTTGATGTAGGCTGAGAGTTTTCAAATGTTTTTAGGATATGGTTTACAAATAATATGGTGAGTTTGTGGATCGTGATTCGAGGTTTGTTTGGATAAGAGTGAAATTATGAACAATATGGGCGAAATAAGGTTTGGTTTGTGAAAACCTAACTGGTCTCCTAGTGAACACCTAACAGTACAGTGGAGTTTGTCGTAAAAAGTTACAGGCGTATGATTATGTAGGCGGCAGTAAATAAACACTAAGTCCCGATCTTCATATCGAAGGACGTTGAAGTAGCTATCTTTGTCAGTTACAGGTGTGTAGATGGTAACTAGAGTATCCTCGTATAAAGCCTATTCATACGTCTTCAATATACAATAGCATGGAGCGTAATATGTATCCGAGACCTATGTATGTATATATCCCTATATCACATAATAGTCTATTCATATATGTATGTACCATATATACCTATGTATCCACCTAGCCGTGTCTAGCACATAACAATTAGAAGTCCCGGTTCTCTCGTGATCAGAGTCCACTAATGTATTTCTGTTCAACATAACCCCTTTCAGATCTTACATCATCTTTGTTTAATTGTACATAGTTAGCTACGCTATGTTAAATTAAACTTGTATGATGAAATCCCTGAACCAGTTATATCTAATGAGGAATACTGCCTAACGGTTATAGTCTAGGCCCACTAAATGCAACCTAGTTCGCTATATCCTTAGTCTCTTATACCAATCTGTCACACCCCCAATTTCATGATTTGCGGAAGCGATAATTTGGGTGTGACTAATCAATAATCAAAGCACCAAAGTACAAGCAAACGACTCTAAATGAGACGTTTTGAAAATACATAACATTTCAAAAGTGATACAAGTTTTAGTTCATAAGTTTACAATATCAATGAGTTCGCAAAACGATTTCTGAAGATTTTAATACATAACCGTTATCAAAATATAATACAAGAAAATCTTCATATGTTTGTAAGCATGCGACTCGTACTAGCTTAGGATATCCTGCGGGCCATCCTTACTGAACAACCCTACTGTTGTTGTGTACCTGAGAATGCAACACTAAAAGGGTCAGCTATAAAGCTGGTGAATCTCACAGGTTTAAAATAAACATTGATGTGATCAACATGATTATCCGACGATAATTAAACAATGTAAGCCGAACAATGATAAGCAATATAACCGAACAATGATATAACCTATTAAGGTTTCTGAACCATGATATAACCGACACAAATATTGCACTGAGCTATGATTCAAAGCATAACCCGATCTTTGCCTCCCGTTTTGGTGATACACCCGTAACAATTACTAAAGTGCCCGTTTTTAACTTGGTTGTAGCTAGCAACCCGGACGGGGACGTCACTCCCATGTTAGTACTATCCTTTAGTAATCGCGCCTTATTAAGTTAATGAATCATACACTATTGAGGACTTTTACCGAATTAAAACACTCGTGCATATACCGTACAATGAAAATCAATACCGACAATAATAACCGAAACAATGAACAAGTTAATAATTAAATTAACTAACCGAATAACTTGTGATCACTAAAACAATTTGTGTTGCATCTCCCCCGAATTTAAAAACAGTACACAGTGAAAATGGGGCCGTGAGACTCACCTGAGTCAATCCGAGCAATGTATGTATCCGATGTGAAATAAACAATCCCCGAAGTCTCCTAGTGTCCAAAACACGCGAGATATCAATTGATTACTTGGATTGCCTAATGTATTCTCCGTATTAATGTTTATCCGTTTAATGTATAACCGAACGTTTAGATTTGTAATTATGTGAGTTCCGTTACCGACGTTCTAAAATCACAATTCCAATTTATCGTTCCAAACTTGATTGATTACATCATTTGAAAACATATTTGTTTTATGTATAATCCGTATTTAATATGTATTCGATCATATTATATCCAAATGTTTAAGTTTGTATTTCACTTTGGAAGTTTATAAAAATGTACGGCCCGTTAGTGGCGACACGAGATTATGTTTCAAAAACATATTTTGCTTTGTTTTCGTAGAAATATTCATCGTGTATATATATATAATATTCTAAAACGTAAGGTATGTTTGTTTGTATGAATATATCTCGTATATTCGTTTTTCAAAATCTAATATGATTTGTTTTTATAAAAATATTCATCTCGTATTATATATATATATATATATGATAAAACTTTGTTGTTAAACCGATTTGACAGGGCTGCACCGTTTTGGTCATATCTCCCTCATACGAACTCGGATTTAGGCGATTAAGCTGCCCAGACGACCGTGACTCAGAGGACTATAAAACTACAAAATATGGTTTGCTGGGAAATAACATATAGCCGATCGGCTAAGGTTTCTTAGCCGAACGGCTGGGACATGTTAACCGATTGGCTGGGACTTGTTAGCCGATCTGCTGGAGTATAGCCGATCGGCTGGACGGGGTCAGCAGATCTGCTAAGGACCTGAACAGGGTTTGTTCGTGAAAATCATTTTCCAAACAAGTTTTGATCCGATTTTTGGGTATTATACACATGATAGAACACTAATATATGTTAAACTAAGCATTTCTAAACATTATAAGTTAAGAAAATTGAGTCGTTTCATACCGAGTTTAAAATGGAGAAATCGAAGAAGATGAAGGTGATGATGATGAAGATGATGATGAACTCCCCTTGCTCCTCTCCTTGTGTTTCAATGATGATGATTTGATGATGGTGTTGATGTTGTTTGTTGTTGTTGTTATTGAGAGAGTGAGACCGAGAGATAGAGAAGAGAGCCGAGGGAGAGATTGAGAATGAGATGGAAATAGGTCGACCATCTCCAATTATTGGAGGTGGTTGGCCCGAGCTTTGATCCGCTCCGTGGTATTTTGACCCGTGTTTTGATACCCGATCGTTATATAGTGAAAATGTTTTCAGATGGTAAATTTCAAAAATTGAAATCGTTTAAAATTATAATTGTAACATTTGATAAAAATACTTTGATTAATTTATAAAAATATAACTTTGTTTCACTTATTATCCAAAAAGGTTTTTATTTATTTTCTGAGTAAAGTAATATTATTCTTAACAATAATATTCTATTTGGATATGTTTTGGGATAACTTTTATTTCTATGTTTTCTGAGTACTTTCAGATTCGTTCGTTGGTGATTATTAAATAATCATTAAATGTTAAATATATATATTTATATATATATTATCCGAATACTTTGTTTTTGATTCATACCGAGTACGAATATTTAAAGTTTAAATTGGGACCTAATTTTGAGTTATTTTGACCGGGTGTCACATTCTCCCCTTGTTAGGAGAATTTCATCCCGAGATTCAAGTGAAACCTAGATCCGCGTGTTTCTAAGGCCGACTATGTGATATGTCTAATACTAAGACATCCGATTTATCCATGTCCTCTCCCCTTGTTAGGCTTAGACCTACCGATTACTCAAGAAATGGAGGGGTCCGAATTCTACCCGAACGTTATGTCTACATGACCAGGCCGTCCCATATTTACAAGCATCACTATGTGTTGGATTACTAATCCACCGAATTCAGTGAGTCTTACTGTGTTCATACAGTTTGTAATAGTCAGTAGGATCGTTGCGTAAACTAGACTCTATCAGTCTCCTATAGAAACTAAATTTAGCATACATTAGTTTTACGTGGAATGTTACCCAGTGTATAACAGTTAACCGGTATGTTTTCCGGTATACACACTGTAGGATATGTTATTCCTATACCTATGTAAGCTAAACTTCATCTCATAAAGAAACTATAGAACTAACTTGTCGTTTTTCCCTAACTCTATTGTGCACTTAGGATCTAGGAAAAACATAAAAGATATCAAGCAGCAAGTAATATCTATCCATGTAAACAGTGTAAAAGCAATCAGGTCATTAATGAGTGACCATACCCGTGTTGAGCAAGTCAATGAGTCTCGGGTTCTGGTCGTCTTCCCTAGTTCTGAGTACGTAGGCTCTTCCTCGAGCAGGGTTGATGTTTTTGTCCTTCAGCTTTGGACAGTCATTCCTGTAGTGCCCTACAGTTCCACACTCGAAACAGGCTTTCGCTCGGCAATCCTTAGTAGAATGACCATAACGCTGGCACTTGTCACAGGGGGTGCCACAAGGCCCGTCATGGTGGCGTTTACACTTTGAGCAGTAGGGTTTGGTTCCAGTGTACTCCTTCTTGTTTTCAGATCCAGAGGTGTTGGCCTTGATGATTGCAGGCTTTTTGGTAGCCGGACCTTGATTGTCAGGGTTTCCCTCAGGTTTTCTCTTGTTATCACCGGAGTGATTTCCAGTACTTTTGACAACAGATGTTCCTTGGCGAACAATCTGTGCCATCAACTTATGTGCCATACGCACAGTACCATGAAAAGTTGGAGAGTTGGACGAAGTCACCATCCCTTGAATTTGCGGAGGGAGCCCCCAGATATAGCGTTCGATACGCTTGGATTCCTCACTAACCATAGACGGACACAGGTGTGCTAGTTGGTTAAACCTAGAGGTGTAGCCGGCAATGTCATTGCCTTGGGTAGTGAGTTGCCAAAATTCGGCCTCAAGTTGTTGAATCTCATCTCTGGGACAATACTCATCTTTGAGCATTTTCTTCAGTTCGTCCCAAGGGATTTCCATAGCAATGTCTTGGCCCACAGAGTCAGCATAAGTATTCCACCATGTTAGAGCATCATCCATAAAGGTGTAAGTGGAGAACTTGACCTTACACTCCACTGGGCAATTGCAGATGCGAAAGACTGACTCAGTCTTCTCCAGCCATCGCAATAAGCCAATAGCACCTTCAGTGCCTTTGAAGTTCACAGGGTGGCAGCTAAGGAAGTCCTTATAGGTGCAAGGTTTAACAGGAGTAGAGTTTGGTGGTGTTTCAGAACTTTCAGATCGCCGTTGCCCCGCAATTAATGCTTCAGCAACCAGTTGATCAACCTGAGCTTGAGTGTAGGTTCGTCTTGGCGGCATGATTCTTGCAAAAGTAAAAAGAAGATGGGTGAGTTGTCTGTACCAAATCATGACATATCACATATGTATTTATATTTATGTTATAATATACGACAACACAGGTGAAGTCATGATTCGGTAGACAACAGGGTTTGATGTAGGCTGAGAGTTTTCAAATGTTTTTAGGATATGGTTTACAAATAATATGGTGAGTTTGTGGATCGTGATTCGAGGTTTGTTTGGATAAGAGTGAAATTATGAACAATATGGGCGAAATAAGGTTTGGTTTGTGAAAACCTAACTGGTCTCCTAGTGAACACCTAACAGTACAGTGGAGTTTGTCGTAAAAAGTTACAGGCGTATGATTATGTAGGCGGCAGTAAATAAACACTAAGTCCCGATCTTCATATCGAAGGACGTTGAAGTAGCTATCTTTGTCAGTTACAGGTGTGTAGATGGTAACTAGAGTATCCTCGTATAAAGCCTATTCATACGTCTTCAATATACAATAGCATGGAGCGTAATATGTATCCGAGACCTATGTATGTATATATCCCTATATCACATAATAGTCTATTCATATATGTATGTACCATATATACCTATGTATCCACCTAGCCGTGTCTAGCACATAACAATTAGAAGTCCCGGTTCTCTCGTGATCAGAGTCCACTAATGTATTCCTGTTCAACATAACCCCTTTCAGATCTTACATCATCTTTGTTTAATTGTACATAGTTAGCTACGCTATGTTAAATTAAACTTGTATGATGAAATCCCTGAACCAGTTATATCTAATAAGGAATACTGCCTAACGGTTATAGTCTAGGCCCACTAAATGCAACCTAGTTCGCTATAACCTTAGTCTCTTATACCAATCTGTCACACCCCCAATTTCATGATTTGCGGAAGCGATAATTTGGGTGTGACTAATCAATAATCAAAGCACCAAAGTACAAGCAAACGACTCTAAATGAGACGTTTTGAAAATACATAACATTTCAAAAGTGATACAAGTTTTAGTTCATAAGTTTACAATATCAATGAGTTCGCAAAACGATTTCTGAAGATTTTAATACATAACCGTTATCAAAATATAATACAAGAAAATCTTCATATGTTTGTAAGCATGCGACTCGTACTAGCTTAGGATATCCTGCGGGCCATCCTTACTGAACAACCCTACTGTTGTTGTGTACCTGAGAATGCAACACTAAAAGGGTCAGCTATAAAGCTGGTGAATCTCACAGGTTTAAAATAAACATTGATGTGATCAACATGATTATCCGACGATAATTAAACAATGTAAGCCGAACAATGATAAGCAATATAACCGAACAATGATATAACCTATTAAGGTTTCTGAACCATGATATAACCGACACAAATATTGCACTGAGCTATGATTCAAAGCATAACCCGATCTTTGCCTCCCGTTTTGGTGATACACCCGTAACAATTACTAAAGTGCCCGTTTTTAACTTGGTTGTAGCTAGCAACCCGGACGGGGACGTCACTCCCATGTTAGTACTATCCTTTAGTAATCGCGCCTTATTAAGTTAATGAATCATACACTATTGAGGACTTTTACCGAATTAAAACACTCGTGCATATACCGTACAATGAAAATCAATACCGACAATAATAACCGAAACAATGAACAAGTTAATAATTAAATTAACTAACCGAATAACTTGTGATCACTAAAACAATTTGTGTTGCATCTCCCCCGAATTTAAAAACAGTACACAGTGAAAATGGGGCCGTGAGACTCACCTGAGTCAATCCGAGCAATGTATGTATCCGATGTGAAATAAACAATCCCCGAAGTCTCCTAGTGTCCAAAACACGCGAGATATCAATTGATTACTTGGATTGCCTAATGTATTCTCCGTATTAATGTTTATCCGTTTAATGTATAACCGAACGTTTAGATTTGTAATTATGTGAGTTCCGTTACCGACGTTCTAAAATCACAATTCCAATTTATCATTCCAAACTTGATTGATTACATCATTTGAAAACATATTTGTTTTATGTATAATCCGTATTTAATATGTATTCGATCATATTATATCCAAATGTTTAAGTTTGTATTTCACTTTGGAAGTTTATAAAAATGTACGGCCCGTTAGTGGCGACACGAGATTATGTTTCAAAAACATATTTTGCTTTGTTTTCGTAGAAATATTCATCGTGTATATATATATAATATTCTAAAACGTAAGGTATGTTTGTTTGTATGAATATATCTCGTATATTCGTTTTTCAAAATCTAATATGATTTGTTTTTATAAAAATATTCATCTCGTATTATATATATATATATATATATGATAAAACTTTGTTGTTAAACCGATTTGACAGGGCTGCACCGTTTTGGTCATATCTCCCTCATACGAACTCGGATTTAGGCGATTAAGCTGCCCAGACGACCGTGACTCAGAGGACTATAAAACTACAAAATATGGTTTGCTGGGAAATAACATATAGCCGATCGGCTAAGGTTTCTTAGCCGAACGGCTGGGACATGTTAACCGATTGGCTGGGACTTGTTAGCCGATCTGCTGGAGTATAGCCGATCGGCTGGACGGGGTCAGCAGATCTGCTAAGGACCTGAACAGGGTTTGTTCGTGAAAATCATTTTCCAAACAAGTTTTGATCCGATTTTTGGGTATAATACACATGATAGAACACTAATATATGTTAAACTAAGCATTTCTAAACATTATAAGTTAAGAAAATTGAGTCGTTTCATACCGAGTTTAAAATGGAGAAATCGAAGAAGATGAAGGTGATGATGATGAAGATGATGATGAACTCCCCTTGCTCCTCTCCTTGTGTTTCAATGATGATGATTTGATGATGGTGTTGATGTTGTTTGTTGTTGTTGTTATTGAGAGAGTGAGACCGAGAGATAGAGAAGAGAGCCGAGGGAGAGATTGAGAATGAGATGGAAATAGGTCGGCCATCTCCAATTATTGGAGGTGGTTGGCCCGAGCTTTGATCCGCTCCGTGGTATTTTGACCCGTGTTTTGATACCCGATCGTTATATAGTGATAATGTTTTCAGATGGTAAATTTCAAAAATTGAAATCGTTTAAAATTATAATTGTAACATTTGATAAAAATACTTTGATTAATTTATAAAAATATAACTTTGTTTCACTTATTATCCAAAAAGGTTTTTATTTATTTTCTGAGTAAAGTAATATTATTCTTAACAATAATATTCTATTTGGATATGTTTTGGGATAACTTTTATTTCTATGTTTTCTGAGTACTTTCAGATTCGTTCGTTGGTGATTATTAAATAATCATTAAATGTTAAATATATATATTTATATATATATTATCCGAATACTTTGTTTTTGATTCATACCGAGTACGAATATTTAAAGTTTAAATTGGGACCTAATTTTGAGTTATTTTGACCGGGTGTCACATTCTCCCCTTGTTAGGAGAATTTCATCCCGAGATTCAAGTGAAACCTAGATCCGCGTGTTTCTAAGGCCGACTATGTGATATGTCTAATACTAAAACATCCGATTTATCCATGTCCTCTCCCCTTGTTAGGCTTAGACCTACCGATTACTCAAGAAATGGAGGGGTCCGAATTCTACCCGAACGTTATGTCTACATGACCAGGCCGTCCCGTATTTACAAGCATCACTATGTGTTGGATTACTAATCCACCGAATTCAGTGAGTCTTACTGTGTTCATACAGTTTGTAATAGTCAGTAGGATCGTTGCGTAAACTAGACTCTATCAGTCTCCTATAGAAACTAAATTTAGCATACATTAGTTTTACGTGGAATGTTACCCAGTGTATAACAGTTAACCGGTATGTTTTCCGGTATACACACTGTAGGATATGTTATTCCTATACCTATGTAAGCTAAACTTCATCTCATAAAGAAACTATAGAACTAACTTGTCGTTTTTCCCTAACTCTATTGTGCACTTAGGATCTAGGAAAAACATAAAAGATATCAAGCAGCAAGTAATATCTATCCATGTAAACAGTGTAAAAGCAATCAGGTCATTAATGAGTGACCATACCCGTGTTGAGCAAGTCAATGAGTCTCGGGTTCTGGTCATCTTCCCTAGTTCTGAGTACGTAGGCTCTTCCTCGAGCAGGGTTGATGTTTTTGTCCTTCAGCTTTGGACAGTCATTCCTGTAGTGCCCTACAGTTCCACACTCGAAACAGGCTTTCGCTCGGCAATCCTTAGTAGAATGACCATAACGCTGGCACTTGTCACAGGGGGTGCCACAAGGCCCGTCATGGTGGCGTTTACACTTTGAGCAGTAGGGTTTGGTTCCAGTGTACTCCTTCTTGTTTTCAGATCCAGAGGTGTTGGCCTTGATGATTGCAGGCTTTTTGGTAGCCGGACCTTGATTGTCAGGGTTTCCCTCAGGTTTTCTCTTGTTATCACCGGAGTGATTTCCAGTACTTTTGACAACAGATGTTCCTTGGCGAACAATCTGTGCCATCAACTTATGTGCCATACGCACAGTACCATGAAAAGTTGGAGAGTTGGACGAAGTCACCATCCCTTGAATTTGCGGAGGGAGCCCCCAGATATAGCGTTCGATACGCTTGGATTCCTCACTAACCATAGACGGACACAGGTGTGCTAGTTGGTTAAACCTAGAGGTGTAGCCGGCAATGTCATTGCCTTGGGTAGTGAGTTGCCAAAATTCGGCCTCAAGTTGTTGAATCTCATCTCTGGGACAATACTCATCTTTGAGCATTTTCTTCAGTTCGTCCCAAGGGATTTCCAGAGCAATGTCTTGGCCCACAGAGTCAGCATAAGTATTCCACCATGTTAGAGCATCATCCATAAAGGTGTAAGTGAAGAACTTGACCTTACACTCCACTGGGCAATTGCAGATGCGAAAGACTGACTCAGTCTTCTCCAGCCATCGCAATAAGCCAATAGCACCTTCAGTGCCTTTGAAGTTCACAAGGTGGCAGCTAAGGAAGTCCTTATAGGTGCAAGGTTTAACAGGAGTAGAGTTTGGTGGTGTTTCAGAACTTTCAGATCGCCGTTGCCCCGCAATTAATGCTTCAGCAACCAGTTGATCAACCTGAGCTTGAGTGTAGGTTCGTCTTGGCGGCATGATTCTTGCAAAAGTAAAAAGAAGATGGGAGAGTTGTCTGTACCAAATCATGACATATCACATATGTATTTATATTTATGTTGTAATATACGACAACACAGGTGAAGTCATGATTCGGTAGACAACAGGGTTTGATGTAGGCTGAGAGTTTTCAAATGTTTTTAGGATATGGTTTACAAATAATATGGTGAGTTTGTGGATCGTGATTCGAGGTTTGTTTGGATAAGAGTGAAATTATGAACAATATGGGCGAAATAAGGTTTGGTTTGTGAAAACCTAACTGGTCTCCTAGTGAACACCTAACAGTACAGTGGAGTTTGTCGTAAAAAGTTACAGGCGTATGATTATGTAGGCGGCAGTAAATAAACACTAAGTCCCGATCTTCATATCGAAGGACGTTGAAGTAGCTATCTTTGTCAGTTACAGGTGTGTAGATGGTAACTAGAGTATCCTCGTATAAAGCCTATTCATACGTCTTCAATATACAATAGCATGGAGCGTAATATGTATCCGAGACCTATGTATGTATATATCCCTATATCACATAATAGTCTATTCATATATGTATGTACCATATATACCTATGTATCCACCTAGCCGTGTCTAGCACATAACAATTAGAAGTCCCGGTTCTCTCGTGATCAGAGTCCACTAATGTATTCCTGTTCAACATAACCCCTTTCAGATCTTACATCATCTTTGTTTAATTGTACATAGTTAGCTACGCTATGTTAAATTAAACTTGTATGATGAAATCCCTGAACCAGTTATATCTAATAAGGAATACTGCCTAACGGTTATAGTCTAGGCCCACTAAATGCAACCTAGTTCGCTATAACCTTAGTCTCTTATACCAATCTGTCACACCCCCAATTTCATGATTTGCGGAAGCGATAATTTGGGTGTGACTAATCAATAATCAAAGCACCAAAGTACAAGCAAACGACTCTAAATGAGACGTTTTGAAAATACATAACATTTCAAAAGTGATACAAGTTTTAGTTCATAAGTTTACAATATCAATGAGTTCGCAAAACGATTTCTGAAGATTTTAATACATAACCGTTATCAAAATATAATACAAGAAAATCTTCATATGTTTGTAAGCATGCGACTCGTACTAGCTTAGGATATCCTGCGGGCCATCCTTACTGAACAACCCTACTGTTGTTGTGTACCTGAGAATGCAACACTAAAAGGGTCAGCTATAAAGCTGGTGAATCTCACAGGTTTAAAATAAACATTGATGTGATCAACATGATTATCCGACGATAATTAAACAATGTAAGCCGAACAATGATAAGCAATATAACCGAACAATGATATAACCTATTAAGGTTTCTGAACCATGATATAACCGACACAAATATTGCACTGAGCTATGATTCAAAGCATAACCCGATCTTTGCCTCCCGTTTTGGTGATACACCCGTAACAATTACTAAAGTGCCCGTTTTTAACTTGGTTGTAGCTAGCAACCCGGACGGGGACGTCACTCCCATGTTAGTACTATCCTTTAGTAATCGCGCCTTATTAAGTTAATGAATCATACACTATTGAGGACTTTTACCGAATTAAAACACTCGTGCATATACCGTACAATGAAAATCAATACCGACAATAATAACCGAAACAATGAACAAGTTAATAATTAAATTAACTAACCGAATAACTTGTGATCACTAAAACAATTTGTGTTGCATCTCCCCCGAATTTAAAAACAGTACACAGTGAAAATGGGGCCGTGAGACTCACCTGAGTCAATCCGAGCAATGTATGTATCCGATGTGAAATAAACAATCCCCGAAGTCTCCTAGTGTCCAAAACACGCGAGATATCAATTGATTACTTGGATTGCCTAATGTATTCTCCGTATTAATGTTTATCCGTTTAATGTATAACCGAACGTTTAGATTTGTAATTATGTGAGTTCCGTTACCGACGTTCTAAAATCACAATTCCAATTTATCATTCCAAACTTGATTGATTACATCATTTGAAAACATATTTGTTTTATGTATAATCCGTATTTAATATGTATTCGATCATATTATATCCAAATGTTTAAGTTTGTATTTCACTTTGGAAGTTTATAAAAATGTACGGCCCGTTAGTGGCGACACGAGATTATGTTTCAAAAACATATTTTGCTTTGTTTTCGTAGAAATATTCATCGTGTATATATATATAATATTCTAAAACGTAAGGTATGTTTGTTTGTATGAATATATCTCGTATATTCGTTTTTCAAAATCTAATATGATTTGTTTTTATAAAAATATTCATCTCGTATTATATATATATATATATATGATAAAACTTTGTTGTTAAACCGATTTGACAGGGCTGCACCGTTTTGGTCATATCTCCCTCATACGAACTCGGATTTAGGCGATTAAGCTGCCCAGACGACCGTGACTCAGAGGACTATAAAACTACAAAATATGGTTTGCTGGGAAATAACATATAGCCGATCGGCTAAGGTTTCTTAGCCGAACGGCTGGGACATGTTAACCGATTGGCTGGGACTTGTTAGCCGATCTGCTGGAGTATAGCCGATCGGCTGGACGGGGTCAGCAGATCTGCTAAGGACCTGAACAGGGTTTGTTCGTGAAAATCATTTTCCAAACAAGTTTTGATCCGATTTTTGGGTATAATACACATGATAGAACACTAATATATGTTAAACTAAGCATTTCTAAACATTATAAGTTAAGAAAATTGAGTCGTTTCATACCGAGTTTAAAATGGAGAAATCGAAGAAGATGAAGGTGACGATGATGAAGATGATGATGAACTCCCCTTGCTCCTCTCCTTGTGTTTCAATGATGATGATATGATGATGGTGTTGATGTTGTTTGTTGTTGTTGTTATTGAGAGAGTGAGACCGAGAGATAGAGAAGAGAGCCGAGGGAGAGATTGAGAATGAGATGGAAATAGGTCGGCCATCTCCAATTATTGGAGGTGGTTGGCCCGAGCTTTGATCCGCTCCGTGGTATTTTGACCCGTGTTTTGATACCCGATCGTTATATAGTGAAAATGTTTTCAGATGGTAAATTTCAAAAATTGAAATCGTTTAAAATTATAATTGTAACATTTGATAAAAATACTTTGATTAATTTATAAAAATATAACTTTGTTTCACTTATTATCCAAAAAGGTTTTTATTTATTTTCTGAGTAAAGTAATATTATTCTTAACAATAATATTCTATTTGGATATGTTTTGGGATAACTTTTATTTCTATGTTTTCTGAGTACTTTCAGATTCGTTCGTTGGTGATTATTAAATAATCATTAAATGTTAAATATATATATTTATATATATATTATCCGAATACTTTGTTTTTGATTCATACCGAGTACGAATATTTAAAGTTTAAATTGGGACCTAATTTTGAGTTATTTTGACCGGGTGTCACATTCTCCCCTTGTTAGGAGAATTTCATCCCGAGATTCAAGTGAAACCTAGATCCGCGTGTTTCTAAGGCCGACTATGTGATATGTCTAATACTAAAACATCCGATTTATCCATGTCCTCTCCCCTTGTTAGGCTTAGACCTACCGATTACTCAAGAAATGGAGGGGTCCGAATTCTACCCGAACGTTATGTCTACATGACCAGGCCGTCCCGTATTTACAAGCATCACTATGTGTTGGATTACTAATCCACCGAATTCAGTGAGTCTTACTGTGTTCATACAGTTTGTAATAGTCAGTAGGATCGTTGCGTAAACTAGACTCTATCAGTCTCCTATAGAAACTAAATTTAGCATACATTAGTTTTACGTGGAATGTTACCCAGTGTATAACAGTTAACCGGTATGTTTTCCGGTATACACACTGTAGGATATGTTATTCCTATACCTATGTAAGCTAAACTTCATCTCATAAAGAAACTATAGAACTAACTTGTCGTTTTTCCCTAACTCTATTGTGCACTTAGGATCTAGGAAAAACATAAAAGATATCAAGCAGCAAGTAATATCTATCCATGTAAACAGTGTAAAAGCAATCAGGTCATTAATGAGTGACCATACCCGTGTTGAGCAAGTCAATGAGTCTCGGGTTCTGGTCATCTTCCCTAGTTCTGAGTACGTAGGCTCTTCCTCGAGCAGGGTTGATGTTTTTGTCCTTCAGCTTTGGACAGTCATTCCTGTAGTGCCCTACAGTTCCACACTCGAAACAGGCTTTCGCTCGGCAATCCTTAGTAGAATGACCATAACGCTGGCACTTGTCACAGGGGGTGCCACAAGGCCCGTCATGGTGGCGTTTACACTTTGAGCAGTAGGGTTTGGTTCCAGTGTACTCCTTCTTGTTTTCAGATCCAGAGGTGTTGGCCTTGATGATTGCAGGCTTTTTGGTAGCCGGACCTTGATTGTCAGGGTTTCCCTCAGGTTTTCTCTTGTTATCACCGGAGTGATTTCCAGTACTTTTGACAACAGATGTTCCTTGGCGAACAATCTGTGCCATCAACTTATGTGCCATACGCACAGTACCATGAAAAGTTGGAGAGTTGGACGAAGTCACCATCCCTTGAATTTGCGGAGGGAGCCCCCAGATATAGCGTTCGATACGCTTGGATTCCTCACTAACCATAGACGGACACAGGTGTGCTAGTTGGTTAAACCTAGAGGTGTAGCCGGCAATGTCATTGCCTTGGGTAGTGAGTTGCCAAAATTCGGCCTCAAGTTGTTGAATCTCATCTCTGGGACAATACTCATCTTTGAGCATTTTCTTCAGTTCGTCCCAAGGGATTTCCAGAGCAATGTCTTGGCCCACAGAGTCAGCATAAGTATTCCACCATGTTAGAGCATCATCCATAAAGGTGTAAGTGGAGAACTTGACCTTACACTCCACTGGGCAATTGCAGATGCGAAAGACTGACTCAGTCTTCTCCAGCCATCGCAATAAGCCAATAGCACCTTCAGTGCCTTTGAAGTTCACAAGGTGGCAGCTAAGGAAGTCCTTATAGGTGCAAGGTTTAACAGGAGTAGAGTTTGGTGGTGTTTCAGAACTTTCAGATCGCCGTTGCCCCGCAATTAATGCTTCAGCAACCAGTTGATCAACCTGAGCTTGAGTGTAGGTTCGTCTTGGCGGCATGATTCTTGCAAAAGTAAAAAGAAGATGGGTGAGTTGTCTGTACCAAAACATGACATATCACATATGTATTTATATTTATGTTGTAATATACGACAACACAGGTGAAGTCATGATTCGGTAGACAACAGGGTTTGATGTAGGCTGAGAGTTTTCAAATGTTTTTAGGATATGGTTTACAAATAATATGGTGAGTTTGTGGATCGTGATTCGAGGTTTGTTTGGATAAGAGTGAAATTATGAACAATATGGGCGAAATAAGGTTTGGTTTGTGAAAACCTAACTGGTCTCCTAGTGAACACCTAACAGTACAGTGGAGTTTGTCGTAAAAAGTTACAGGCGTATGATTATGTAGGCGGCAGTAAATAAACACTAAGTCCCGATCTTCATATCGAAGGACGTTGAAGTAGCTATCTTTGTCAGTTACAGGTGTGTAGATGGTAACTAGAGTATCCTCGTATAAAGCCTATTCATACGTCTTCAATATACAATAGCATGGAGCGTAATATGTATCCGAGACCTATGTATGTATATATCCCTATATCACATAATAGTCTATTCATATATGTATGTACCATATATACCTATGTATCCACCTAGCCGTGTCTAGCACATAACAATTAGAAGTCCCGGTTCTCTAGTGATCAGAGTCCACTAATGTATTCCTGTTCAACATAACCCCTTTCAGATCTTACATCATCTTTGTTTAATTGTACATAGTTAGCTACGCTATGTTAAATTAAACTTGTATGATGAAATCCCTGAACCAGTTATATCTAATAAGGAATACTGCCTAACGGTTATAGTCTAGGCCCACTAAATGCAACCTAGTTCGCTATAACCTTAGTCTCTTATACCAATCTGTCACACCCCCAATTTCATGATTTGCGGAAGCGATAATTTGGGTGTGACTAATCAATAATCAAAGCACCAAAGTACAAGCAAACGACTCTAAATGAGACGTTTTGAAAATACATAACATTTCAAAAGTGATACAAGTTTTAGTTCATAAGTTTACAATATCAATGAGTTCGCAAAACGATTTCTGAAGATTTTAATACATAACCGTTATCAAAATATAATACAAGAAAATCTTCATATGTTTGTAAGCATGCGACTCGTACTAGCTTAGGATATCCTGCGGGCCATCCTTACTGAACAACCCTACTGTTGTTGTGTACCTGAGAATGCAACACTAAAAGGGTCAGCTATAAAGCTGGTGAATCTCACAGGTTTAAAATAAACATTGATGTGATCAACATGATTATCCGACGATAATTAAACAATGTAAGCCGAACAATGATAAGCAATATAACCGAACAATGATATAACCTATTAAGGTTTCTGAACCATGATATAACCGACACAAATATTGCACTGAGCTATGATTCAAAGCATAACCCGATCTTTGCCTCCCGTTTTGGTGATACACCCGTAACAATTACTAAAGTGCCCGTTTTTAACTTGGTTGTAGCTAGCAACCCGGACGGGGACGTCACTCCCATGTTAGTACTATCCTTTAGTAATCGCGCCTTATTAAGTTAATGAATCATACACTATTGAGGACTTTTACCGAATTAAAACACTCGTGCATATACCGTACAATGAAAATCAATACCGACAATAATAACCGAAACAATGAACAAGTTAATAATTAAATTAACTAACCGAATAACTTGTGATCACTAAAACAATTTGTGTTGCATCTCCCCCGAATTTAAAAACAGTACACAGTGAAAATGGGGCCGTGAGACTCACCTGAGTCAATCCGAGCAATGTATGTATCCGATGTGAAATAAACAATCCCCGAAGTCTCCTAGTGTCCAAAACACGCGAGATATCAATTGATTACTTGGATTGCCTAATGTATTCTCCGTATTAATGTTTATCCGTTTAATGTATAACCGAACGTTTAGATTTGTAATTATGTGAGTTCCGTTACCGACGTTCTAAAATCACAATTCCAATTTATCATTCCAAACTTGATTGATTACATCATTTGAAAACATATTTGTTTTATGTATAATCCGTATTTAATATGTATTCGATCATATTATATCCAAATGTTTAAGTTTGTATTTCACTTTGGAAGTTTATAAAAATGTACGGCCCGTTAGTGGCGACACGAGATTATGTTTCAAAAACATATTTTGCTTTGTTTTCGTAGAAATATTCATCGTGTATATATATATAATATTCTAAAACGTAAGGTATGTTTGTTTGTATGAATATATCTCGTATATTCGTTTTTCAAAATCTAATATGATTTGTTTTTATAAAAATATTCATCTCGTATTATATATATATATATATATGATAAAACTTTGTTGTTAAACCGATTTGACAGGGCTGCACCGTTTTGGTCATATCTCCCTCATACGAACTCGGATTTAGGCGATTAAGCTGCCCAGACGACCGTGACTCAGAGGACTATAAAACTACAAAATATGGTTTGCTGGGAAATAACATATAGCCGATCGGCTAAGGTTTCTTAGCCGAACGGCTGGGACATGTTAACCGATTGGCTGGGACTTGTTAGCCGATCTGCTGGAGTATAGCCGATCGGCTGGACGGGGTCAGCAGATCTGCTAAGGACCTGAACAGGGTTTGTTCGTGAAAATCATTTTCCAAACAAGTTTTGATCCGATTTTTGGGTATAATACACATGATAGAACACTAATATATGTTAAACTAAGCATTTCTAAACATTATAAGTTAAGAAAATTGAGTCGTTTCATACCGAGTTTAAAATGGAGAAATCGAAGAAGATGAAGGTGACGATGATGAAGATGATGATGAACTCCCCTTGCTCCTCTCCTTGTGTTTCAATGATGATGATATGATGATGGTGTTGATGTTGTTTGTTGTTGTTGTTATTGAGAGAGTGAGACCGAGAGATAGAGAAGAGAGCCGAGGGAGAGATTGAGAATGAGATGGAAATAGGTCGGCCATCTCCAATTATTGGAGGTGGTTGGCCCGAGCTTTGATCCGCTCCGTGGTATTTTGACCCGTGTTTTGATACCCGATCGTTATATAGTGAAAATGTTTTCAGATGGTAAATTTCAAAAATTGAAATCGTTTAAAATTATAATTGTAACATTTGATAAAAATACTTTGATTAATTTATAAAAATATAACTTTGTTTCACTTATTATCCAAAAAGGTTTTTATTTATTTTCTGAGTAAAGTAATATTATTCTTAACAATAATATTCTATTTGGATATGTTTTGGGATAACTTTTATTTCTATGTTTTCTGAGTACTTTCAGATTCGTTCGTTGGTGATTATTAAATAATCATTAAATGTTAAATATATATATTTATATATATATTATCCGAATACTTTGTTTTTGATTCATACCGAGTACGAATATTTAAAGTTTAAATTGGGACCTAATTTTGAGTTATTTTGACCGGGTGTCACATTCTCCCCTTGTTAGGAGAATTTCATCCCGAGATTCAAGTGAAACCTAGATCCGCGTGTTTCTAAGGCCGACTATGTGATATGTCTAATACTAAGACATCCGATTTATCCATGTCCTCTCCCCTTGTTAGGCTTAGACCTACCGATTACTCAAGAAATGGAGGGGTCCGAATTCTACCCGAACGTTATGTCTACATGACCAGGCCGTCCCGTATTTACAAGCATCACTATGTGTTGGATTACTAATCCACCGAATTCAGTGAGTCTTACTGTGTTCATACAGTTTGTAATAGTCAGTAGGATCATTGCGTAAACTAGACTCTATCAGTCTCCTATAGAAACTAAATTTAGCATACATTAGTTTTACGTGGAATGTTACCCAGTGTATAACAGTTAACCGGTATGTTTTCCGGTATACACACTGTAGGATATGTTATTCCTATACCTATGTAAGCTAAACTTCATCTCATAAAGAAACTATAGAACTAACTTGTCGTTTTTCCCTAACTCTATTGTGCACTTAGGATCTAGGAAAAACATAAAAGATATCAAGCAGCAAGTAATATCTATCCATGTAAACAGTGTAAAAGCAATCAGGTCATTAATGAGTGACCATACCCGTGTTGAGCAAGTCAATGAGTCTCGGGTTCTGGTCGTCTTCCCTAGTTCTGAGTACGTAGGCTCTTCCTCGAGCAGGGTTGATGTTTTTGTCCTTCAGCTTTGGACAGTCATTCCTGTAGTGCCCTACAGTTCCACACTCGAAACAGGCTTTCGCTCGGCAATCCTTAGTAGAATGACCATAACGCTGGCACTTGTCACAGGGGGTGCCACAAGGCCCGTCATGGTGGCGTTTACACTTTGAGCAGTAGGGTTTGGTTCCAGTGTACTCCTTCTTGTTTTCAGATCCAGAGGTGTTGGCCTTGATGATTGCAGGCTTTTTGGTAGCCGGACCTTGATTGTCAGGGTTTCCCTCAGGTTTTCTCTTGTTATCACCGGAGTGATTTCCAGTACTTTTGACAATAGATGTTCCTTGGCGAACAATCTGTGCCATCAACTTATGTGCCATACGCACAGTACCATGAAAAGTTGGAGAGTTGGACGAAGTCACCATCCCTTGAATTTGCGGAGGGAGCCCCCAGATATAGCGTTCGATACGCTTGGATTCCTCACTAACCATAGACGGACACAGGTGTGCTAGTTGGTTAAACCTAGAGGTGTAGCCGGCAATGTCATTGCCTTGGGTAGTGAGTTGCCAAAATTCGGCCTCAAGTTGTTGAATCTCATCTCTGGGACAATACTCATCTTTGAGCATTTTCTTCAGTTCGTCCCAAGGGATTTCCAGAGCAATGTCTTGGCCCACAGAGTCAGCATAAGTATTCCACCATGTTAGAGCATCATCCATAAAGGTGTAAGTGGAGAACTTGACCTTACACTCCACTGGGCAATTGCAGATGCGAAAGACTGACTCAGTCTTCTCCAGCCATCGCAATAAGCCAATAGCACCTTCAGTGCCTTTGAAGTTCACAAGGTGGCAGCTAAGGAAGTCCTTATAGGTGCAAGGTTTAACAGGAGTAGAGTTTGGTGGTGTTTCAGAACTTTCAGATCGCCGTTGCCCCGCAATTAATGCTTCAGCAACCAGTTGATCAACCTGAGCTTGAGTGTAGGTTCGTCTTGGCGGCATGATTCTTGCAAAAGTAAAAAGAAGATGGGTGAGTTGTCTGTACCAAAACATGACATATCACATATGTATTTATATTTATGTTGTAATATACGACAACACAGGTGAAGTCATGATTCGGTAGACAACAGGGTTTGATGTAGGCTGAGAGTTTTCAAATGTTTTTAGGATATGGTTTACAAATAATATGGTGAGTTTGTGGATCGTGATTCGAGGTTTGTTTGGATAAGAGTGAAATTATGAACAATATGGGCGAAATAAGGTTTGGTTTGTGAAAACCTAACTGGTCTCCTAGTGAACACCTAACAGTACAGTGGAGTTTGTCGTAAAAAGTTACAGGCGTATGATTATGTAGGCGGCAGTAAATAAACACTAAGTCCCGATCTTCATATCGAAGGACGTTGAAGTAGCTATCTTTGTCAGTTACAGGTGTGTAGATGGTAACTAGAGTATCCTCGTATAAAGCCTATTCATACGTCTTCAATATACAATAGCATGGAGCGTAATATGTATCCGAGACCTATGTATGTATATATCCCTATATCACATAATAGTCTATTCATATATGTATGTACCATATATACCTATGTATCCACCTAGCCGTGTCTAGCACATAACAATTAGAAGTCCCGGTTCTCTAGTGATCAGAGTCCACTAATGTATTCCTGTTCAACATAACCTCTTTCAGATCTTACATCATCTTTGTTTAATTGTACATAGTTAGCTACGCTATGTTAAATTAAACTTGTATGATGAAATCCCTGAACCAGTTATATCTAATAAGGAATACTGCCTAACGGTTATAGTCTAGGCCCACTAAATGCAACCTAGTTCGCTATAACCTTAGTCTCTTATACCAATCTGTCACACCCCCAATTTCATGATTTGCGGAAGCGATAATTTGGGTGTGACTAATCAATAATCAAAGCACCAAAGTACAAGCAAACGACTCTAAATGAGACGTTTTGAAAATACATAACATTTCAAAAGTGATACAAGTTTTAGTTCATAAGTTTACAATATCAATGAGTTCGCAAAACGATTTCTGAAGATTTTAATACATAACCGTTATCAAAATATAATACAAGAAAATCTTCATATGTTTGTAAGCATGCGACTCGTACTAGCTTAGGATATCCTGCGGGCCATCCTTACTGAACAACCCTACTGTTGTTGTGTACCTGAGAATGCAACACTAAAAGGGTCAGCTATAAAGCTGGTGAATCTCACAGGTTTAAAATAAACATTGATGTGATCAACATGATTATCCGACGATAATTAAACAATGTAAGCCGAACAATGATAAGCAATATAACCGAACAATGATATAACCTATTAAGGTTTCTGAACCATGATATAACCGACACAAATATTGCACTGAGCTATGATTCAAAGCATAACCCGATCTTTGCCTCCCGTTTTGGTGATACACCCGTAACAATTACTAAAGTGCCCGTTTTTAACTTGGTTGTAGCTAGCAACCCGGACGGGGACGTCACTCCCATGTTAGTACTATCCTTTAGTAATCGCGCCTTATTAAGTTAATGAATCATACACTATTGAGGACTTTTACCGAATTAAAACACTCGTGCATATACCGTACAATGAAAATCAATACCGACAATAATAACCGAAACAATGAACAAGTTAATAATTAAATTAACTAACCGAATAACTTGTGATCACTAAAACAATTTGTGTTGCATCTCCCCCGAATTTAAAAACAGTACACAGTGAAAATGGGGCCGTGAGACTCACCTGAGTCAATCCGAGCAATGTATGTATCCGATGTGAAATAAACAATCCCCGAAGTCTCCTAGTGTCCAAAACACGCGAGATATCAATTGATTACTTGGATTGCCTAATGTATTCTCCGTATTAATGTTTATCCGTTTAATGTATAACCGAACGTTTAGATTTGTAATTATGTGAGTTCCGTTACCGACGTTCTAAAATCACAATTCCAATTTATCATTCCAAACTTGATTGATTACATCATTTGAAAACATATTTGTTTTATGTATAATCCGTATTTAATATGTATTCGATCATATTATATCCAAATGTTTAAGTTTGTATTTCACTTTGGAAGTTTATAAAAATGTACGGCCCGTTAGTGGCGACACGAGATTATGTTTCAAAAACATATTTTGCTTTGTTTTCGTAGAAATATTCATCGTGTATATATATATAATATTCTAAAACGTAAGGTATGTTTGTTTGTATGAATATATCTCGTATATTCGTTTTTCAAAATCTAATATGATTTGTTTTTATAAAAATATTCATCTCGTATTATATATATATATATATATATGATAAAACTTTGTTGTTAAACCGATT
Organism: Helichrysum umbraculigerum; assembly: GCA_949592205.1. Lineage (NCBI taxonomy): Eukaryota > Viridiplantae > Streptophyta > Magnoliopsida > Asterales > Asteraceae > Helichrysum > Helichrysum umbraculigerum. The sequence continues at coordinate 124,111,683 of CATIUR010000005.1, read as the reverse complement.
TGACAGGGCTGCACCGTTTTGGTCATATCTCCCTCATACGAACTCGGATTTAGGCGATTAAGCTGCCCAGACGACCGTGACTCAGAGGACTATAAAACTACAAAATATGGTTTGCTGGGAAATAACATATAGCCGATCGGCTAAGGTTTCTTAGCCGAACGGCTGGGACATGTTAACCGATTGGCTGGGACTTGTTAGCCGATCTGCTGGAGTATAGCCGATCGGCTGGACGGGGTCAGCAGATCTGCTAAGGACCTGAACAGGGTTTGTTCGTGAAAATCATTTTCCAAACAAGTTTTGATCCGATTTTTGGGTATAATACACATGATAGAACACTAATATATGTTAAACTAAGCATTTCTAAACATTATAAGTTAAGAAAATTGAGTCGTTTCATACCGAGTTTAAAATGGAGAAATCGAAGAAGATGAAGGTGATGATGATGAAGATGATGATGAACTCCCCTTGCTCCTCTCCTTGTGTTTCAATGATGATGATTTGATGATGGTGTTGATGTTGTTTGTTGTTGTTGTTATTGAGAGAGTGAGACCGAGAGATAGAGAAGAGAGCCGAGGGAGAGATTGAGAATGAGATGGAAATAGGTCGGCCATCTCCAATTATTGGAGGTGGTTGGCCCGAGCTTTGATCCGCTCCGTGGTATTTTGACCCGTGTTTTGATACCCGATCGTTATATAGTGAAAATGTTTTCAGATGGTAAATTTCAAAAATTGAAATCGTTTAAAATTATAATTGTAACATTTGATAAAAATACTTTGATTAATTTATAAAAATATAACTTTGTTTCACTTATTATCCAAAAAGGTTTTTATTTATTTTCTGAGTAAAGTAATATTATTCTTAACAATAATATTCTATTTGGATATGTTTTGGGATAACTTTTATTTCTATGTTTTCTGAGTACTTTCAGATTCGTTCGTTGGTGATTATTAAATAATCATTAAATGTTAAATATATATATTTATATATATATTATCCGAATACTTTGTTTTTGATTCATACCGAGTACAAATATTTAAAGTTTAAATTGGGACCTAATTTTGAGTTATTTTGACCGGGTGTCACATTCTCCCCTTGTTAGGAGAATTTCATCCCGAGATTCAAGTGAAACCTAGATCCGCGTGTTTCTAAGGCCGACTATGTGATATGTCTAATACTAAGACATCCGATTTATCCATGTCCTCTCCCCTTGTTAGGCTTAGACCTACCGATTACTCAAGAAATGGAGGGGTCCGAATTCTACCCGAACGTTATGTCTACATGACCAGGCCGTCCCGTATTTACAAGCATCACTATGTGTTGGATTACTAATCCACCGAATTCAGTGAGTCTTACTGTGTTCATACAGTTTGTAATAGTCAGTAGGATCGTTGCGTAAACTAGACTCTATCAGTCTCCTATAGAAACTAAATTTAGCATACATTAGTTTTACGTGGAATGTTACCCAGTGTATAACAGTTAACCGGTATGTTTTCCGGTATACACACTGTAGGATATGTTATTCCTATACCTATGTAAGCTAAACTTCATCTCATAAAGAAACTATAGAACTAACTTGTCGTTTTTCCCTAACTCTATTGTGCACTTAGGATCTAGGAAAAAAATAAAAGATATCAAGCAGCAAGTAATATCTATCCATGTAAACAGTGTAAAAGCAATCAGGTCATTAATGAGTGACCATACCCGTGTTGAGCAAGTCAATGAGTCTCGGGTTCTGGTCGTCTTCCCTAGTTCTGAGTACGTAGGCTCTTCCTCGAGCAGGGTTGATGTTTTTGTCCTTTAGCTTTGGACAGTCATTCCTGTAGTGCCCTACAGTTCCACACTCGAAACAGGCTTTCGCTCGGCAATCCTTAGTAGAATGACCATAACGCTGGCACTTGTCACAAGGGGTGCCTATAAAACATAACTTCAGGGTACAGTAATAAGTATGTTGTATACCATGTTTACCGTCCAACATTGTAGTGTTCCTTTTAATAATAAGTGGCTACTCTAGCAAGAAAAGCTTAATGCGGCAGTTCCTAGAATCTATAGGTGGTGATTTTCTAATCCAAAGCCTTAAAACACCAAAGCTACAACAAAACTTTAACAAAGCCAAGCCCATCTTGACAATGCGCCATAATTAGAGCTAGAGTTATAACAGGTATAATCAACCTTCAAGAACAAACATTAGTTAACACGATCTATGTCAGCAGATATAATCAGCTTGTGTGGCTTATTGAGAAATATACAGAGATGGCAATGCGATATTCCGCTTTTCTGGAATTCTATTGTGTACACCACTACAAACGAACAATTTATAACAAATTGGTTAGAAAAAGTGAACGGGTCAGTATTGATTGAACTGAATGGACATAAAAGGAAATAAGAATAAGATTTAATTAAATGTGTAAGCTATAACCTGCCAATTGCTTTCCAAATATTTACACATCTCTCAATTGTTTAATTAAATCATCTAATTTAATCTTACATTCGTGAGTAAGGATATCATGCCTACCTTCTGGATTCAGGTCATCTTCATCTAACAAATGAAGAATCTCTGGCCATTTAGGCTTGCAATTGAGTGTTATAAAAAGGTCAGGATTTCCAAATCGCTTGCACAAAGTCATAGCATCAGGGTAAAATTTCTGGATCAAGGTAAAAATGAGTTAACAATGTCGCTAGACACTTAATTTTGTATGTGTAACACCCCGCAAATTTAAACACAATTATTAACGTTAAACATTTGCATATTAGGTTAATTCCCTACTTGAGTGAATTCACAACACGTTTTAGAGGTAAGTCTAGCAAAGCTCAACTAGTTAATACACGTAGTATTACAATTTATAATTTGTTAAAATTATGTGTGAAACAATTGGAACAAACGAAACAAAAATATACGACTGTTGGTGAACAAAATTATTTAATAAAACAAGTTATTTAATAACGTCGTTTACAATTAAATATTATGTCGATAATATTTACATATCATTTTATAACGCAAAACGTCAACGCGTATAATTAAAATAAAACAAAGATTTAAAATTTTATAACTTAATTTATTTATATTCCATAAAAAGATCCTAATTAAAAATATAATGAAATATGTAATTTGAAAATATATTAGTTAAAATAATGTAACATCTAACGATCGGGTAAACAAACACGGGACGAAAACGCAGGAGATGAAAAGTGGAACAAAACCACCTTCCATCTCCATCTTTCCTTTCATTTTCATTTCAACCTCATCAAAAACACCTACAAACTCTCTCCACCCAAATTCTATCAAATTTGAGGATTCGCAAATCAATCAACAAAAGCTACATTTTCGGAATCCTCTCGAGCTAAGGAACAACATTAACAAAAGCCGTATCATCATCTTCTTCCTTATTTGGTCCCGATTCGCAATTGTAAGAAATTTCTAAAAACTTAGATTTACTCGTTTTTATGTATTATATGGGTGTAATATTGAACATACAACTTTGTTTTAACTATATAATGGAAGAAATCAAGGTTTTATGGCCGGAAAACGGGTTAAAATCGGGTTTTTGGTCGGAAAATCACGACAGCCGCTGCTACTGTCTGGGTGTTCGTCTTTGCGACACAACGACTGTGTCGCATATTGTGTCGCATAAACCATCCATGCGACACAACCATTGTGTCGCATGTTGTGTCGTATAAATCATATTATGTCGTAGCTTATGTCGTACCTTGTGTCGCATTCTTGTGTCGTAAACTTCATACGACACAACGCTAGTGTCGCTGTTGACTCAGCACTCCGAATCTCTGCGACACAACCCTTGTGTCGCAGAATTGTGTCGTATCATGCGACACAACCCTTGTGTCGCATACTGTGTCGCAGAAAACAGAAACTTCACAAACTATTTTTACACTAAGTGTCGAACTTAACCGATAACGAATATTCACATACGATACAATGTACAAACAGTATAAACAATACAGACACGCTATTTTATTGAAATTAAGATTTCAAACTACCACCAACGAGTCGTATACATTTTCACAAATACGAAATACAAACGTAAATGTTTAACGAACACTAGCATGGATGATTAGCTTAGACATCCACAATTACTTATTAAATCTCATACGTTTAGGACGTTAGGAGATTTCGGACTGTACTTGGGCTTAGGTTTGCTAGCACTCGCACGATTACTCAACTCAACAGGTGAGTTCACAGCCCCTACTTTACTGTTTTAATTACTTTTGGGGTGGAAAACATAGTCAATCATTTCTATACAAACATGATTGTATACTACTTTACTCAAACAAGTGGAGTACATTGAACTGATATACTGAAACGCAAACTGATGATTTTGAAATAACATTTTCATACTATAAACACTGTAAACGCATAAACATGTTTTGGAAACGTTGGAAAACAACCAACACGCTTTACGAAACTGATTGGGTAACAAATGGGTCCTACTGACATGGACCAGATCCTACTGACATGGATCAAGGGACACTGACACTCCCTACTATTGAAAAGTCCCTACTGACATGGGCACTGGATCCCACTGACACGGATCCACTATTACTATTAAACTGCTAAAAAGTCCCTACTGACATGGGCACTGGATCCCACTGACACGGATCCACTATTACTATTAAACTGCTAAAAAGTCCCTACTGACATGGGCACTGCATCCTACTGACATGGATCACTGAATGACTATTAGGATACAGACATTCCTACAATGACGATTAGGATACAGACATTCCTACGAATACTATTAGGATACAGATATTCCTACGATATCTATTAGGATACAGACATTCCTACAATGACTATTAGGATACAGACATTCCTACGATATCTATTAGGATACAGACATTCCTACAATGACTATTAGGATACAGACATTCCTACGGAACTATTAGGATACTGCTTTCCTACAATGCATTTTCATACAAAACAATTGGGCAACATCCCACACTGACAGATTTGGGTGACATCCCACTATGATTGTACTTAAACAAACGACATAAATGAAACTATTTGACCTCCGAGTCAATAAACTTACTCGAACTTGGTTCAACTACTACAAATATAAAACCTGTGAATTCACTCAACCTCGTTGTTGACTTTTACTATGTTTTTCAGGGAATTAGCTGCGCATGTAAGAATCGCCAACACATGGAGAATTAGGCGACCCGTGAAGCTTTAGGATGCCAACATTTTTGGAAAAACACATGGATTTCTCTAGTATAACTGAAACCATTTTGTCATATTCTAGAAATCCACTTTTGTATACATATTACTTTTAACTTGTACGATTTGATAAATCGTAAATCTTGTAATTAACATTTTGGCATCTTAATATATATTATGTTCTGTTGTAATCATAAGCTCTGATACGTATGCATGCTTTATTATTGTGACACCCCAGTACTTAAACTAAATGCTTCCGCTAAACAAATTTGGGGGTGTTACAGTATGCCCTTTGCTGCCTTTAATAAAACACTTGGTGTGCTTTCAAATATTCAGAAAAAAAGTGTTGGTGGGGCAAGCCAAACTATTTGCACATGTATCCAAGCTTTTTGCCAACTATTGAAAAAGTGTTATTATTATGTACTTAAACACTCATATATTTTGAAACACACATCTAAATATAACGGTTATAGTTCAATAACAAATCCAAAAATATATTGTAGTAGGTGATCTACCTGAATTGCAAGGTTGGAAGTTAGAAGGATATGCCAAGGTCGTCAAATGCTTCACTCCTACTGCCTTACCTAAGCATTGCCCATGTAACACCCCCAAATTTAATGTTTTGCGGAAGCTCGATTTGGGTGTCACTAATCAATATACAAAGCACATAAGATATAATGAACGACCACTATATGCGTCGTTTTAAACTTGTATTAATAAAATAAACGTTTACATCAAAATAATGTTACATTAGCTCGGTTCCTGAAATTGAGAGATTACATGGCATAATTACTTTTACAAAATATAATAATGCAATCAAATCTCTAGTTGTATGTATGCTGACTCGAGCTAATAGTCCCTCCCTGTGCAGTCCACCTACTGCTGGGTACCTGTGATATATACTAAAATGGGTCAGCGAAAACGCTGGTGAGCTCACAGGTTTGTATGTCAATGTATAGTTGTAAGAACCGCAAGATTTATATTGAATTTAAGATGCAATTAAGCAAAATAAAAGTTATACAATCCATGAGCACATAGTCTGAGCTTAACTTGATTTGTCAGGCCCAATTAAGGAAACCTAACTTGAAATGCCTCCTACGAGTGTCTAATCCACACTCGTCTTCCCAAATGCTAATACATCCGTTTGACCGGTTAGTGCGTGCTAACCCGGATGAGGATTGTCAATCCCATATGATATCATATACTAACATTCACGCTAAAATATTAGAGACTATGCTATAGAGGACTTTAAATTGATTAGCTTGAAACTCATGTCGTATTTGAAAGTTGGCACTTGCGTTCTACTTGTAAAACAAAACAGAGCAGTACTATCACACCCCTAGTTGTAAAATAGTGAAAATGGGGCTATGAAACTCACCTGAGTCTTGAAGTGTTTAATTTAATAAACTTGAAGTAATTAGCGGTGAATTGATGTCCAAAGACTTGAAACCTGAATGTGTCCACGATACTTGAATTGTTATTAATTGTACCGGTATCTCGAAAGACTACCATTTAAATTGTTTGTTTAACTTGATGTCCAAATTACCCCGATTTGGTTGATTGTATTGTTACAAGTTACTTCGACGTGTTTGATTAAATTGATACAAGTTACAACGACTTGTTTGATCTTTGAAGTATGTTTTGAAAACGCGTACGGCCCGTTGGTGATTAATTGTAATAATAGTCTTGATGTTATCACATTGATTTCGAAGCGTTACACTTAGAAACACAAATTCCATTATGTTTGAAAAGTTGTGTCGTATAATTGTTTTGAAGTTGTACAAGTTTGACACTTGGTGAAATATGTGTTTACGGAATCTAAGTACGGGGGTCCGGGGGCAGCGCCCCTGGTTAGCGGGGTCCAAGGGGCGGCAGCCCCTGGCGGGGTCCAAGGGGCAGAGCCCCTGGCTGGGGTCGAGCTGCCAGGTCAGCTTGGAAAATTTTTATTTTTACTATATTGCTTTAAGGAAAAACGCATCTGGACTTGAATTTGGGTGAAATCAAGTGATAAAATTTTGGTCTCGACACTTAGTAAAAAGTTGTAAATATTCTGTTTTATGCGTCACTTATAGCGACACTCATGGGTTTAGGCGACACTTAGGAAGTGTCGCATGAAATGACTGATTCTGAATAATAGCGTCACTTGTGCAAGTGACGCATAGAGTGCGACACTTGAGGAAGTGTCGGTATAAAGGTCATGAGTCACTAAGGTGAGTGACGGGTGAAATCAGGTTTGATTGTAGGCGTCACTTAGGCAAGTGACGCTATAAGTGTCGGTCATTAGTGACGGGTATTGAAAATGCGTCACTTAGGTAGTGACGGAAAAAGAGGGTTTTATGCGGCACTTAGGCAAGTGACGCAAAATTTGGGCTTTTAGCGACACTCAATGCGTCACTTAAGTGACGCACGAAGTGACGCTATACTGCATGCTTCGTTGCGACACTTAAAGCTGTTGACGGGTTTTTGAGCCAAAAACGAGTTTTCCGGCCATAGTTTGGTCCGATTCTTTTACCCAACCCATATATGGACATTTTAAACATATATAAACAACTTTTATGTAAAAATGAGTGAAATCGGAGAGTTTCGGGTTTTTGTCGGAAACTTACGCGGTGTCAAAATGAAAATCCGGAAAGATGAGGTTGTAGATCGTTGCGAGGTGATTCTTTTTCTCCAAAAGCTTCGAGATTTCGGCGGCGTTTGGTGGTGTAATTTGGTGTTTTAGTGTGATGAAGATTGTGGGTTTTTGAGAGAAAATTTGAGAAAGAGAGAGAAGAGAAAAGTGAGAAATGAAGAATGGGGAGTGGGTTCCCCCCCATTTTGGGCAGATTTTGGTGGGGTCCACGGTTGTGGGCTTCACCAATTTTTGTTCCCTGCGTTCGCGCTCCGTGTGGTGTTCGTTTTTCTCGGTCGTTTAAACATTAAATATTAATTTTATTCGTTTAAATTTAAGTTTTAAACTACGAATTATTATCCAATATTTTTGTCAAAGTATTTTACCAAATACTTAATAGTTGCGTTATAAAATGTAACGTTAACTTGTTTTGTTTGTTTGCGCGTTTATTATTTTAATCGCGTGACCATTGATTGTATGATTCAAAATGAATACGAAATATTATAAATATAATACCTTGGATATAATTGTGTTATTAAATAACGTTTATATTATTTAATTAAATTGTTCACCAACATCCGTAATTAATTGAACCGAATTACATTCGATTTGAACCTTGTACGATTTAATCAAATCGCATACTTGTATATATATATATTCAACAATATATATTAATTGATACATCAATTAGCCTAACCCAGAACTAATTACATGTATTAACACTTGATTAGGCACTAATTTCTAGTCCTAATTTGACGGGTGTCACATTCTCCCCCTGTTAAGAGAATTTCGTCCCGAAATTTAGCTTGAAGCCGGGTTTGATGTGGAGTCAGTGAATAACTGTGGATACTTGAGTCGCATCTGGTCCTCCCGTTCCCAGGTGAATTCCGGACCACGCCGCGAATTCCACCTAACCTTGACGATGGGAATACGATTTTGTTTGAGTTGTTTGACCTCGCGGTCCATGATTTTGGCAGGTTCTTCAACGAAGTGAAGCTTGTCGTCAACTCGAATTTCATCGAGTGGGATGATAAGTGTCTCATCAGACAGACACTTCTTTAAGTTTGAAATGTGGAAGGTAGGATGCACGCTGCTAAGCTCGGCCGGCAGCTGCAATCGATATGCCACTGGACCTATCCTTTCGAGGATCTCAAAAGGTCCGATGTATCTTGGGTTTAGTTTACCACGTTTGCCGAAACGAATGACACCTTTCCAAGGTGAAACTTTGAGTAGTACTCGATCCCCAACTTGGAACTCGAGTGGTTTGCGTCTCACGTCAGCATAACTTTTCTGACGATCACGTGCGGCTTTGAGTTTGTTTTGAATTTCGACTATTTTCTCGGTTGTTTCGTGAATGATTTCTGGACCCGTGAGTTGGCTGTCCCCAACTTCGGTCCAACGGATAGGTGATCGGCACTTACGACCGTACAGTGCCTCGAATGGTGCAGCCTTAATGCTGGAGTGATAGCTGTTGTTGTACGAAAACTCGCACAATGGTAGATGTTGTTCCCAGTTTACACCGAAGTCAACTACGCAGGCACGTAGCATGTCTTCAAGTGTTTGAATTGTTCGTTCACTTTGGCCATCAGTTTGAGGATGGTATGCGGTACTCATGTCAAGACGGGTACCCAATGACTTTTGAAGTGATTGCCAAAAGTGAGACGTGAAACGACTATCCCTGTCAGAGATTATCGAGATTGGAACACCGTGTCGAGAAATGATTTCCTTGATGTAAATTCGTGTGAGGCGTTCCATTTTGTCGGTTTCTTTGATTGCCAGGAAGTGAGCAGATTTGGTGAGACGATCGACGATCACCCAAATGGTATCGCAACCGCTCGATGACTTTGGTAGTTTGGTTATGAAATCCATGGCAATTTGTTCCCATTTCCATTCAGGAATGTCGGGCTGTTGAAGTAAACCAGAAGGTTTTTGATACTCGGCTTTGACTTTTGAGCAAGTAAGGCACTTGCTAACATAGATGGCGATCTCGGCCTTCATGTTCGGCCACCAATAGAAATCCTTGATGCCGTGATACATTTTATCGGATCCCGGATGAATAGAGTATTTTGACTTGTGAGCTTCATCCATCACCAAGTCTCGCAGGTTCCCAAAACTAGGCAACCAGATTCGGTTTGAGAAATACCTAATTCCATTAGGCTTGATTTCGAATTGTTTCTCCATGCCTCGCAAGGCTTCGTTTTTGATGTTTTCGAGTTTCAAGGCTTCGAGTTGAGCAGCGAGAATTTGAGTGTTTAGATCATTGTGAATTGTCATACTGAGGGCTCGGACTCGAATTGGTTTGGATCGTTCCTTTCGACTGAGGGCATCGGCAATAACATTTGCCTTCCCCGGATGGTATTTGATTTCGCAGTCGTAATCGGTAAGCAACTCGACCCATCGACGTTGCCTCATGTTGAGATCCTTTTGATCGAATATGTGTTGGAGACTTTTGTGGTCGGTGAAGATTGTGCACTTAGTGCCGTAAAGATAATGTCTCCAGATTTTGAGAGCAAAAACGACTGCTCCAAGTTCCAGGTCATGCATAGTGTAGTTCTTTTCGTGGATTTTGAGTTGTCGTGAGGCGTAAGCAATGACCTTGTCTCGTTGCATCAACACGCAACCGAGACCTTGATGGGAAGCATCGCAGTATACCACAAAGTCAACGGTGCCTTCGGGTAGGGATAAGATTGGAGCACTGCAAAGCTTTTGTTTCAGAAGTTGAAATGCTGACTCTTGTTTTTCAGCCCAGTCGAACTTTTTGTCTTTCTGAGTCAGTGTCGTGAGTGGCAAGGCTATTTTTGAGAAGTTCTCGATGAATCGTCGATAGTACCCGGCCAGTCCTAAAAACTACCGTACTTCGGTTGGAGTCGTTGGCGATTGCCAATTTTTGATAGCCTCTATTTTGGATGGGTCGACATGGATTCCCTGACTATCGATAACGTGTCCGAGGAATTGAACGGTTTGTATCCAGAACTCACACTTAGAAAATTTAGCATACAGCTCTTCATGTCTAAGTAGCTCTAGGATGGTTTTGAGATGATGTGCGTGTTCCTGTTCGCTTCGCGAATATATGAGGATGTCGTCAATGAAGACAATGACGAACTTGTCGAGATAGGGCTTGCACACCCGATTCATAAGGTCCATGAATACAGCCGGTGCATTGGTTAGACCGAATGGCATCACCTGAAATTCGTAATGCCCATAACGGGTTCTGAAGGCGGTTTTCGGGATATCGGTGTCGCGAACACGCAATTGATGATAACCTGATCGAAGATCAATCTTGGAATAGAAACTCGACCCTTGAAGTTGGTCAAACAAGTCATCGATTCGAGGAAGTGGATATCGGTTCTTGACGGTCAATTTGTTTAACTCTCGATAGTCGATGCACATTCTGAAAGAACCATATTTCTTTTTGACGAATAGGACCGGAGCACCCCAAGGTGAGGAACTCGGCCTTATGAAGCCTCTTTCCAGGAGCTCCTGTAACTGGGTGGACAACTCCTGAAGTTTTGATGGAGCTAAACGGTATGGTGCTCGGGCCACAGGTGCAGCACCTGGCACGAGATCGATTGAGAACTCGACCTGTCTTGGTGGTGGTAGACCAGGCAGTTCTTCGGGAAAGACTTCTGGAAAGTCTCGAACGATTGGTACATCCTCAAGTCGCTTCTCCTCCGACTTTTTCTCCAGGATGTGTGCGAGGATTGCTGGGTAACCCTTTCTCAGAAATTTTTGGGTTTTCAAACAAGAGATGATGTTTAGCCTCGTCCTACCGGTCTCCCCTTGTATGACCAAAGTTCTACCGGCAGCGAGAGGGATTCGAACGATCTTGTCGTAGCAAACGATTTCAGCGTGATGTTTGGACAACCAGTCCATACCGATAATGACATCGAAACTTCCTATTTCAACAGGCATAAGGTCAATGGAGAAGGTTTCGTCGGCTAGGGTTAAAGTGCAATTAGGTATCACACTATCGGTTTCTATGAGTTTACCATTTGCAAGTTCTACGGTGTACTTAACATCTAAGGCAACAGGGGTGATGTCAAGTAGTGGATAAAACTCATCAGAAATAAAGCTTCTATCAGCACCAGTATCAAATAGAACAGAAGCAGTTAAGTTGTTGAGGAGGAACATACCCGTGACCACATTCGGGTCCTGACGGGCATCCCTGGAGTTGAGAACGAATGCTCTTCCCTTGGCATTGTTGTTGTTGTTGCCCTTGTTCTTTCGTTTGGGACATGCATCCTTGAAGTGCCCCATCTCCCCGCATTCATAGCAGGATTTGGGTTGTTGAGTTTTGTTGTTGGAGGTGTTGTTGTTGGATTTGGGGGCTCGGCAGTCTCTAGTCAAATGCCCGTACCTCCTGCAGTTGTTGCAGGGAGTACTGCATGGACCGTCATGGTGGTAGTTACACTTGGAACAGTATGGTCTGTCTCCAGTGTAGCTACGTTTGGTTTCAGTATTGGTGTTGTAAACTTGGATGGTGTTGCTTTTCTTGTTTGGCTGGTTTTGGTGTTCAGAGGATTTTCGCTTGTTGTTGGAGGAGGTATTGGGTGTCTCACGGCTGACAACCAGCGCCATGAGCTCATGTGCTAGCCGGATAGCACTCTCTGTAGTGGTTGGTTTGGACGAAGCGACATTCCCCTGAATGCTCTCAGGGAGGCCGCGGATATATCTCTTGATGCTCTTCTCCTCCGGATCAACTAAACCCGGGCATAACAACGCAAACTGCTGGAATTTGGTGGTATACCCAGCTATGTCAGTTCCCTGCACCGTCAAATGCCAGAACTCTTCCTCTAGACGGTGCAGTTCTTCTTCGGGGCAGTACTTCTCCCTCAACTTCTTCTTCAGCTCGGCCCAAGGTAGCTGATTAGCTATCTCAAGACCAATGGAGTTAGCGTGGGTATTCCACCACGTAAGGGCACCTTCCTGAAAGGTGTATGCAGCGAACTTGACCTTGTTTTCCTCTGCACAGTTGCAGAGGTTGAAAACGGATTCCATCCGTTCTATCCAACGGATTAGTCCAATGGCACCTTCCGTGCCCTTGAAGTAGATTGGTTTGCAGCTGAGAAAATCCTTGTAAGAACAAGGCTTGATGACAGGGGTATTATTGGGAGCTTCACCAGTATTTCGAGAGTTTCTAGGCGAGTCCCGAGCAGCCAAGGCATCGGCCACAGCCCGAGAAACTATAGCATTGATTTCCGCATCACTGTAACTTTTCTTCTTGGGCGGCATGATTCTTCAAGAAAGAAAGAAACAAAAGGTACATAAGAAATTGTACCAGAATGAAAATTACAATAGATGCATATATGTAAAAGCGGTAACATACGACATCACAATGTAAAATCAATAATATAGAGTAATCGAGGGGAATTGTCAATTGATATTACGAGTTCAAAAGATGATAGACAATTCCAAATTACAAGTTCCAAAAGTTATAGGATTAGATGTTTTACAAAAGCACCGGGAATTGTTACATCCGGTTAAATTACATAGGTCCTACAAAAGCATATTAGGGTACAGATTCAGCCTAAGCTAATTCTGACGTAAGTTGAGTTGTGGCAGCAGTGCAGTGAGATGATTCACAGACTCTGCAAGTCTGTTGGCAGTTCAGAGGGCGTCTTCGGTTTCCCTTAGACGTGTCTCGCACTGAAGTAGCCTTGATTGTAGGACAGAGATTTCATTTCGGTTGCCAATCACTTGGTTGTGGACAACCTCCATGGTTTCGATTGTTTCTTCCACTTGATTTTGAAGAGTGTTCACAGTGTTGACGGCGTGCTCGTGATCTTCGGAGACTTGTTCGATTCGTTCCATAGCCGTGAGTCTCCAGATTTCACGAGTTTCTTGGAGTTCGATATCCATAGCGTTAAGTCGTTGTTCGTGGTGATGTACTCTAGCGGTTAAGCCCGGTAGAGTGGGATGAGTTGGATATGGGCTAGCTCGAGGCAACCTGGTGTCCCTCCTAGCTACCCTTGAGTTTCGTGATTCATGTGGATAAGAGCGTGATGAACTTGGTGGTGTGTTTGCCATTCTGAGACAAAGCGTTAGGAAGAATGAGGCCTATATCCATATAATAACTTATATAATATAGCCTAAGAGTGTAACGAGGCCTATCTATGTATAATTAGTATCACATAATAGCCTATTGGGTGTCTAGCACAGACTTGTTTGAGTCCCGGTTCTCTCGAGGTCAGAGTCAACTAGTGTATTCCTGTTCAACATGATCGTTTCAGACCTTACATCATCTTTCCTTAATTGTACATAGTTGATCAGGCTATGTTAAATTAAAGTCGTATGTTGTAATTTCTGAACCAGTCATGCATAATGAGGAAATACTGCCTAACGGTCATAGTCTAGGTCCACTAAATGCAACCTAGTTCACTATAACCTTAGGCTCTGATACCAATCTGTAACACCCCCAAATTTAATGTTTTGCGGAAGCTCGATTTGGGTGTCACTAATCAATATACAAAGCACATAAGATATAATGAACGACCACTATATGCGTCGTTTTAAACTTGTATTAATAAAATAAACGTTTACATCAAAATAATGTTACATTAGCTCGGTTCCTGAAATTGAGAGATTACATGGCATAATTACTTTTACAAAATATAATAATGCAATCAAATCTCTAGTTGTATGTATGCTGACTCGAGCTAATAGTCCCTCCCTGTGCAGTCCACCTACTGCTGGGTACCTGTGATATATACTAAAATGGGTCAGCGAAAACGCTGGTGAGCTCACAGGTTTGTATGTCAATGTATAGTTGTAAGAACCGCAAGATTTATATTGAATTTAAGATGCAATTAAGCAAAATAAAAGTTATACAATCCATGAGCACATAGTCTGAGCTTAACTTGATTTGTCAGGCCCAATTAAGGAAACCTAACTTGAAATGCCTCCTACGAGTGTCTAATCCACACTCGTCTTCCCAAATGCTAATACATCCGTTTGACCGGTTAGTGCGTGCTAACCCGGATGAGGATTGTCAATCCCATATGATATCATATACTAACATTCACGCTAAAATATTAGAGACTATGCTATAGAGGACTTTAAATTGATTAGCTTGAAACTCATGTCGTATTTGAAAGTTGGCACTTGCGTTCTACTTGTAAAACAAAACAGAGCAGTACTATCACACCCCTAGTTGTAAAATAGTGAAAATGGGGCTATGAAACTCACCTGAGTCTTGAAGTGTTTAATTTAATAAACTTGAAGTAATTAGCGGTGAATTGATGTCCAAAGACTTGAAACCTGAATGTGTCCACGATACTTGAATTGTTATTAATTGTACCGGTATCTCGAAAGACTACCATTTAAATTGTTTGTTTAACTTGATGTCCAAATTACCCCGATTTGGTTGATTGTATTGTTACAAGTTACTTCGACGTGTTTGATTAAATTGATACAAGTTACAACGACTTGTTTGATCTTTGAAGTATGTTTTGAAAACGCGTACGGCCCGTTGGTGATTAATTGTAATAATAGTCTTGATGTTATCACATTTATTTCGAAGCGTTACACTTAGAAACACAAATTCCATTATGTTTGAAAAGTTGTGTCGTATAATTGTTTTGAAGTTGTACAAGTTTGACACTTGGTGAAATATGTGTTTACGGAATCTAAGTACGGGGGTCCGGGGGCAGCGCCCCTGGTTAGCGGGGTCCAAGGGGCGGCAGCCCCTGGCGGGGTCCAAGGGGCAGAGCCCCTGGCTGGGGTCGAGCTGCCAGGTCAGCTTGGAAAATTTTTATTTTTACTATATTGCTTTAAGGAAAAACGCATCTGGACTTGAATTTGGGTGAAATCAAGTGATAAAATTTTGGTCTCGACACTTAGTAAAAAGTTGTAAATATTCTGTTTTATGCGTCACTTATAGCGACACTCATGGGTTTAGGCGACACTTAGGAAGTGTCGCATGAAATGACTGATTCTGAATAATAGCGTCACTTGTGCAAGTGACGCATAGAGTGCGACACTTGAGGAAGTGTCGGTTGTAAGTGTCGGTATAAAGGTCATGAGTCACTAAGGTGAGTGACGGGTGAAATCAGGTTTGATTGTAGGCGTCACTTAGGCAAGTGACGCTATAAGTGTCGGTCATTAGTGACGGGTATTGAAAATGCGTCACTTAGGTAGTGACGGAAAAAGAGGGTTTTATGCGGCACTTAGGCAAGTGACGCAAAATTTGGGCTTTTAGCGACACTCAATGCGTCACTTAAGTGACGCACGAAGTGACGCTATACTGCATGCTTCGTTGCGACACTTAAAGCTGTTGACGGGTTTTTGAGCCAAAAACGAGTTTTCCGGCCATAGTTTGGTCCGATTCTTTTACCCAACCCATATATGGACATTTTAAACATATATAAACAACTTTTATGTAAAAATGAGTGAAATCGGAGAGTTTCGGGTTTTTGTCGGAAACTTACGCGGTGTCAAAATGAAAATCCGGAAAGATGAGGTTGTAGATCGTTGCGAGGTGATTCTTTTTCTCCAAAAGCTTCGAGATTTCGGCGGCGTTTGGTGGTGTAATTTGGTGTTTTAGTGTGATGAAGATTGTGGGTTTTTGAGAGAAAATTTGAGAAAGAGAGAGAAGAGAAAAGTGAGAAATGAAGAATGGGGAGTGGGTTCCCCCCCATTTTGGGCAGATTTTGGTGGGGTCCACGGTTGTGGGCTTCACCAATTTTTGTTCCCTGCGTTCGCGCTCCGTGTGGTGTTCGTTTTTCTCGGTCGTTTAAACGTTAAATATTAATTTTATTCGTTTAAATTTAAGTTTTAAACTACGAATTATTATCCAATATTTTTGTCAAAGTATTTTACCAAATACTTAATAGTTGCGTTATAAAATGTAACGTTAACTTGTTTTGTTTGTTTGCGCGTTTATTATTTTAATCGCGTGACCATTGATTGTATGATTCAAAATGAATACGAAATATTATAAATATAATACCTTGGATATAATTGTGTTATTAAATAACGTTTATATTATTTAATTAAATTGTTCACCAACATCCGTAATTAATTGAACCGAATTACATTCGATTTGAACCTTGTACGATTTAATCAAATCGCATACTTGTATATATATATTCAACAATATATATTAATTGATACATCAATTAGCCTAACCCAGAACTAATTACATGTATTAACACTTGATTAGGCACTAATTTCTAGTCCTAATTTGACGGGTGACACAGCCCACAACCCTTTTGATTTCCCGAATGCTTTTGTTTGCATTCGTGATGATGCAATATCAAGAGGCTACATTATAGCTGTAGTAGTTAGACACTTGAAGTGCACAGTTCATCAAATAAATATGCTGAATACTCGTTATAAAAAAAATTTGGATAAAAGAATAAGGTGATGATTTGTTACCTGAGTTATGATGACACTACAGGCTCCAACAGAAGCTGTAAGAAGCAAGTTGGTTTTTGTTCCAATAGATTTTGCACCATATTTTGCCTGGTATAACCTTTTAAAGTAGCTATATACATAGAAGTATACAAATTGTGCAATAAACGATTGCAAGTTCTTGGTTCCAAGACCCTAATACAGTGATAGAATTTGACCCATGGATACAGCCTCCCACAATAATTCTGATAGTTTCCTGAATCACCCAGAAGAGAGTTATCAAAACTTGAATCTCTCTTATATATTATAAGAGGATTTGATTTGGTAATCCCTCTTTAATTAACTTTAAGTAATCTAGCCTCCTCCTAAATTTGATTAGCAAATAAAGACATAGCCTCATTATTAAATTCCATTTCTACCCTTCCCTGATGTATACCTAGGTATTAATTCAATTTCACGCACTGCATTTCCAATTCCATACCCAAATTAAGAATCCAAAAATGGAAGAAATTTCATATTCATGGTCAACATTAATTATCATAATAGATTTCCTTATGTGTCACACTTTCCTTGTCTCCATCCCCTCTACATATCGTCAATTCTCACCAATGTTACCGGCCTATCCATTATGTTGCAATAGCCGCACCTACAGACAAGGATACCATCACCGATGGCGGCGGAAATAGTTTTCACGCCGTTAGACGAAATCACAAAATATAAAAGTGACTGGGTGATTAGGGTAAAAGTTCTTATGTTGTGGAAACAGAGTTACAAGAACACGCCAAATCAAATCGCCTCCATAGATATGATCCCAATAGATCTCCTTGTAAGTCTTCTCTGATTCGTTAATAATAATCTCGTGTTTCTTAGCGTTGCTGAATGATTAACTGCGACTGCTGCGATATTGATTATAGCAATCGTGGTTTTCTTTGATTATGGTTTTTCTAGCCGATTACTAATGTTGTCTTTGGTAAATTTTCATGATTTATGTTTTATTATGTACCGGATTATTGAAACCCGATTACTCCTGTTTCTCATTGTTGCGTTGTTACTATTCGGTTTACTTTCAATATCAAAGTATTCTGGCAAACATGTGTGTATTTTTAGATATTACTACACCTTTATGCTTCTTATGGAAACTCACTACTGTTGTACATTCTGGGTTGGACAGTATCATATCATAGTTTGGTATGATTAAAAAAAAGGGGAAGTAATCAGGACCTCTTAATTATTATAGCTTAAAATATGATTGCTTGTTGTTGGACAATCTTATATGTAATCTATCTGTGTGGGGTTTGGTTAATGGAGTGATGAAATCTATATGTGTTTTTGAGTTACGTTGCCAAATTAACTATATATTTGATGTTTTATGTTACCACATGGTTTACAGGTTATACAAATGGTATTTAAGATCTAAGAAAATAAGAGCTTTATAGGGTCACTGAAATCACCGTGACATACATCATGGGGTACGGTAAGTGCCATGTCGAGGTGATGCTTTTCGGGCCAAGCTAACAGTAGTAATCACCGTGAATTTAATTATGAAGTGGTGATTGATTTGGTGAAACTTACACTACATCTTAATGTTTGATCGTTTATGCGTATTGTGTTGAAATCGTATATTGTTGCTTTCAGATATTTGATAAAGAAATACTTGAACAACGCTAAATTGTTGAAAAAATCATCAAACCAATACTTCCTTGAGGAGGTAATACTGTTGTTGCACTTTTACTTACTTGATTGTGTAATCTGTACAAAATCTTCGTTTATGGTTAATTATAGTTTCCGGATATGTGGTATTATGCCTGCTTAGAATTTGAATAAAATTAATGTTTGTTGTTGGCAGTGACCCTTGATATTCAATGATGTTGAATGATCAAATCTCTCTTATCTAGGTGGTATGTCAATATCATTAAAAGTGTGAAATGTAGTCCTTACAATGTATTCTAATACGTGCAGGTCTGAAATTCATGACTGGTAGTGGTATTAACATCTCAGGGCTCTATATCAGCTTACTGACCCGTTTTCTCTGGACGACTATAGTCAACCTATGCTGATCTATGCCTAAATTAACAACAAGGTAACTCTCTCTGCTGATCTATGTACACATACATACCTATTAGTTGTTTGAATATTAACATGAGTTTTGATATAAATATACATATGCTCATTAACAGTTGAAATGTTAAAACTTGTGTATTGATACTCATACCTAACAGTCATGTATTGATTAACAGTTGAACTTATCTGATAGTTATGGGCTAAGACTACTTATTTGATATGAGTATGTTGTTTACTACATATTTGATATGATATATATTTTAAGCCTGTAGTTGCTGATCTATATTTAGGTTAACCTATGTAGCAGTCAAAATGCATATATTTGAGATTCTAACTCCCACTTGGCAGGCTTATCATCAACCTCTTATGGAATTATAGAGATTATTATTTTTAATGGAACTGGTTACGACATACAACACTAAAGTATACCATCATCAAGGTAAATTCAGATATATAATGGCATAATGCTTTATGATAAAACTTCAACAGCAAAAGAACTTAAAATGTTATCTCCGATACTCTGTCTTTATTGCAATTTTGCAACTAAACACTTTCGAAACACATATCCAAATATTACCTTGTAGTCGTCTTATAAACACGTACTAGATCATAACCCGCAAAATTTGCGGGCTACATCATAAAACTTTCACATCAAATAATATTGAATCACTTCATGAAATATATCCTACCCAAAAAACAAACAAATATTGAACTTTGAACAAATGACCAATACCATACGCTACCTACAACGAAACCCAATAAAATGACAATTTCGATGACACTCAAGTCCTGCTTGTACACCACACAACTACCTATTTAGACATCTCTTTTCTAGAATGCAAGTACTATCTTTTTTTATTTTGAAAGTGAATAAGAATACCATCACCAAAATTTTGACTTACTCAACTCAATGCATACCCGAATAAACAATTTGGGTTTATCAATAAACCATTTTAACACATGAAGTAACATATTCCATATAAATATTAAAGCCGGGCTGTTGACTTTAATTATAATTCGATTGAATGCACATAAAACTATACACATAAAACTATACACCTGGTGTCACCAATATGGCACCAATATGTGATACTTGAGGACAGATGTTAAATAGTACTTTATCGAACTTACAACCTAATTGCTGAAAACTTGCTCTGTGTGCCTACGTGATGGCCATTTCTTCACACCTTCAGCAAGGTTGGTCCTCTTTCGTATTCTAAAGTTTTCGAAATTATGCAAACGTGGATGGACAGCTAAATTTTAAGAATAAATAACTTACATTAACAAACACTACATAGTATATAGATTCGAAAATGTGAAACTAAATATATTTAAAAAAGATAGAAGTGAGCATACCTTAAGGACCTCTAAATCTTCATTTTAGTTCTCAAAATGTGCAATACGGGCCGCTCTACACCTTTCACTCAAGAGTTGATTGCAGATGGTCAAACTGCAGCTTTTTAATCCAGCTTTCTTTTTACAATACATTACTTGACCCAACAAATTAGAAGGTGGCAATTAATTGCCAAAAAAGATCGAAAAGATAGGTGTATATAAATTGCATTTTGTTTGTCGGTGTGTACCTGCAAAAGTGAGAGCAAAATCAAAGGTATCAAGATAGGTAGCAAATAGAAGTGGAGGGGTTTAAAATTGCTAAAATTATTATTTCTTTTGAATTGGATAGGCGTCAAGATGCTTATATGTATCCATTCGGTTGTTTACTATACTAAATAAATGGGCTGAAATTGCTAAGTAGAAATAATACACCATTATAAAATTTCAAAACCACTACAAATACTATATGTAAGAAGGCTTTACAAATTAAAAAGAAACTTTTGTTATGTTCAACCCTGTCAATGATACTTCACTAATGAGAAGACTTCAATTGTTTAGTTGTCCACTTTTATACCTTTATTATCCGAGTAGGGAACTTACAGAAATAAAGGAGTCACAGTTTGAAACGCTTCCAATTGATCATCCAACCGAATAGATGAAAGCAGAGCACATATTGGAACCTACCAATTGGAAAAACCAAAGGGACATCTAGTATAATTAGTATCAGATTTAACAATTACGAATATTTCATATGTAAACGGATAGCATAATGATCAACACTTCTACCAAACCAGTAAAAGCAAAATTTGTTTGCTACGATCAGAGAAAGTACTCAACACAACTGACCTAGAAAACGTGTACTTCAAATTTATGGCTTACCCAACATCATGTACTACCGGTGATCAATCAGCTGTCTACACCATAACCACGAAATTATGGGACTTACACCTCATCACAACCATCACATAGGGAACCTATAAAACATAACTTCAGGGTACAGTAATAAGTATGTTGTATACCATGTTTACCGTCCAACATTGTAGTGTTCCTTTTAATAATAAGTGGCTACTCTAGCAAGAAAAGCTTAATGCGGCGGTTCCTAGAATCTATAGGTGGTGATTTTCTAATCCAAAGCCTTAAAACACCAAAGCTACAACAAAACTTTAACAAAGCCAAGCCCATCTTGACAATGCGCCATAATTAGAGCTAGAGTTATAACAGGTATAATCAACCTTCAAGAACAAACATTAGTTAACACGATCTATGTCAGCAGATATAATCAGCTTGTGTGGCTTATTGAGAAATATACAGAGATGGCAATGCGATATTCCGCTTTTCTGGAATTCTATTGTGTACACCACTACAAACGAACAATTTATAACAAATTGGTTAGAAAAAGTGAACGGGTCAGTATTGATTGAACTGAATGGACATAAAAGGAAATAAGAATAAGATTTAGTTAAATGTGTAAGCTATAACCTGCCAATTGCTTTCCAAATATTTACACATCTCTCAATTGTTTAATTAAATCATCTAATTTAATCTTACATTCGCGAGTAAGGATATCATGCCTACCTTCTGGATTCAGATCATCTTCATCTAACAAATGAAGAATCTTTGGCCCTTTAGGCTTGCAATTGAGTGTTATAAAAAGGTCAGGATTTCCAAATCGCTTGCACAAAGTCATAGCATCAGGGTAAAATTTCTGGATCAAGGTAAAAATGAGTTAACAATGTCGCTAGACACTTAATTTTGTATGCCCTTTGCTGCCTTTAATAAAACACTTGGTGTGCTTTCAAATATTCAGAAAAAAAAGTGTTAGTGGGGCAAGCCAAACTATTTGCACATCTGTATCCAAGCTTTTTGCCAACTATTGAAAAAGTGTTATTATTATGTACTTAAACACTCATATATTTTGAAACACACATCTAAATATAACAGTTATAGTTCAATAACAAATCCAAAAATATATTGTAGTAGGTGATCTACCTGAGTTGCAGGGTTGGAAGTTAGAAGGATATGCCAAGGTCGTCAAATGCTTCACTCCTACTGCCTTACCTAAGCATTGCCCACAACCCTTTTGATTTCCCGAATGCTTTTGTTTGCATTCGTGATGATGCAGTATCAAGAGGCTACATTATAGCTGTAGTAGTTAGACACTTGAAGTGCACAGTTCATCAAATAAATATGCTGAATACTCGTTATAAAAAAAAATTTGGATAAAAGAATAAGGTGATGATTTGTTACCTGAGTTATGATGACACTACAGGCTCCAGCAGAAGCTGTAAGAAGCAAGTTGGTTCTTGTTCCAATAGATTTTGCACCATATTTTGCCTGGTATAACCTTTTAAAGTAGCTATATACATAGAAGTATACAAATTGTGCAATAAACGATTGCAAGTTCTTGGTTCCAAGACCCTAATACAGTGATAGAATTTGACCCATGGATACAGCCTCCCACAATAATTCTGACAGTTTCCTGAATCACCCAGAAGAGAGTTATCAAAACTTGAATACGTGTTTATAAGACGACTACAAGGTAATATTTGGATATGTGTTTCGAAAGTGTTTAGTTGCAAAATTGCAATAAAGACAGAGTATCGGAGATAACATTTTAAGTTCTTTTGCTGTTGAAGTTTTATCATAAAGCATTATGCCATTATATATCTGAATTTACCTTGATGATGGTATACTTTAGTGTTGTATGTCGTAACCAGTTCCATTAAAAATAATAATCTCTATAATTCCATAAGAGGTTGATGATAAGCCTGCCAAGTGGGAGTTAGAATCTCAAATATATGCATTTTGACTGCTACATAGGTTAACCTAAATATAGATCAGCAACTACAGGCTTAAAATATATATCATATCAAATATGTAGTAAACAACATACTCATATCAAATAAGTAGTCTTAGCCCATAACTATCAGATAAGTTCAACTGTTAATCAATACATGACTGTTAGGTATGAGTATCAATACAAAAGTTTTAACATTTCAACTGTTAATGAGCATATGTATATTTATATCAAAACTCATGTTAATATTCAAACAACTAATAGGTATGTATGTGTACATAGATCAGCAGAGAGAGTTACCTTGTTGTTAATTTAGGCATAGATCAGCATAGGTTGACTATAGTCGTCCAGAGAAAACGGGTCAGTAAGCTGATATAGAGCCCTGAGATGTTAATACCACTACCAGTCATGAATTTCAGACCTGCACGTATTAGAATACATTGTAAGGACTACATTTCACACTTTTAATGATATTGACATACCACCTAGATAAGAGAGATTTGATCATTCAACATCATTGAATATCAAGGGTCACTGCCAACAACAAACATTAATTTTATTCAAATTCTAAGCAGGCAGAATACCACATATCCGGAAACTATAATTAACCATAAACGAAGATTTTGTACAGATTACACAATCAAGTAAGTAAAAGTGCAACAACAGTATTACCTCCTCAAGGAAGTATTGGTTTGATGATTTTTTCAACAATTTAGCGCTGTTCAAGTATTTCTTTATCAAATATCTGAAAGCAACAATATACGATTTCAACACAATACGCATAAACGATCAAACATTAAGATGTAGTGTAAGTTTCACCAAATCAATCACCACTTCATAATTAAATTCACGGTGATTACTACTGTTAGCTTGGCCCGAAAAGCATCACCTCGACATGGCACTTACCGTACCCCATGATGTATGTCACGGTGATTTCAGTGACCCTATAAAGCTCTTATTTTCTTAGATCTTAAATACCATTTGTATAACCTGTAAACCATGTGGTAACATAAAACATCAAATATATAGTTACGTTGGCAACGTAACTCAAAAACACATATAGATTTCATCACTCCATTAACCAAACCCCACACAGATAGATTACATATAAGATTGTCCAACAACAAGCAATCATATTTTAAGCTATAATAATTAAGAGGTCCTGATTACTTCCCCTTTTTTTTAATCATACCAAACTATGATATGATACTGTCCAACCCAGAATGTACAACAGTAGTGAGTTTCCATAAGAAGCATAAAGGTGTAGTAATATCTAAAAATACACACATGTTTGCCAGAATACTTTGATATTGAAAGTAAACCGAATAGTAACAACGCAACAATGAGAAACAGGAGTAATCGCCTAATCGGGTTTCAATAATCCGGTACATAATAAAACATAAATCATGAAAATTTACCAAAGACAACATTAGTAATCGGCTAGAAAAACCATAATCAAAGAAAACCACGATTGCTATAATCAATATCGCAGCAGTCGCAGTTAATCATTCAGCAACGCTAAGAAACACGATTATTATTAACGAATCAGAGAAGACTTACAAGGAGATCTATTGGGATCATATCTATGGAGGCGATTTGATTTGGCGTGTTCTTGTAACTCTGTTTCCACAACATAAGAACTTTTACCCTAATCACCCAGTCACTTTTATATTTTGTGATTTCGTCTAACGGCGTGAAAACTATTTCCGCCGCCATCGGTGATGGTATCCTTGTCTGTAGGTGCGGCTATTGCAACATAATGGATAGGCCGGTAACATTGGTGAGAATTGACGATATGTAGAGGGGATGGAGACAAGGAAAGTGTGACACATAAGGAAATCTATTATGATAATTAATGTTGACCATGAATATGAAATTTCTTCCATTTTTGGATTCTTAATTTGGGTATGGAATTGGAAATGCAGTGCGTGAAATTGAATTAATACCTAGGTATACATCAGGGAAGGGTAGAAATGGAATTTAATAATGAGGCTATGTCTTTATTTGCTAATCAAATTTAGGAGGAGGCTAGATTACTTAAAGTTAATTAAAGAGGGATTACCAAATCAAATCCTCTTATAATATATAAGAGAGATTCAAGTTTTGATAACTCTCTTCTGGGTGATTCAGGAAACTATCAGAATTATTGTGGGAGGCTGTATCCATGGGTCAAATTCTATCACTGTATTAGGGTCTTGGAACCAAGAACTTGCAATCGTTTATTGCACAATTTGTATACTTCTATGTATATAGCTACTTTAAAAGGTTATACCAGGCAAAATATGGTGCAAAATCTATTGGAACAAAAACCAACTTGCTTCTTACAGCTTCTGATGGAGCCTGTAGTGTCATCATAACTCAGGTAACAAATCATCACCTTATTCTTGTATCCAAATTTTTTTTTATAACGAGTATTCAGCATATTTATTTGATGAACTGTGCACTTCAAGTGTCTAACTACTACAGCTATAATGTAGCCTCTTGATATTGCATCATCACGAATGCAAACAAAAGCATTCGGGAAATCAAAAGGGTTGTGGGCAATGCTTAGGTAAGGCAGTAGGAGTGAAGCATTTGACGACCTTGGCATATCCTTCTAACTTCCAACCCTGCAATTCAGGTAGATCACCTACTACAATATATTTTTGGATTTGTTATTGAACTATAACTGTTATATTTAGATGTGTGTTTCAAAATATATGAGTGTTTAAGTACATAATAATAACACTTTTTCAATAGTTGGCAAAAAGCTTGGATACAGATGTGCAAATAGTTTGGCTTGCCCCACCAACACTTTTTTCTGAATATTTGAAAGCACACCAAGTGTTTTATTAAAGGCAGCAAAGGGCATACAAAATTAAGTGTCTAGCGACATTGTTAACTCATTTTTACTTTGATCCAGAAATTTTACCCTGATGCTATGACTTTGTGCAAGCGATTTGGAAATCCTGACCTTTTTATAACACTCAATTGCAAGCCTAAATGGCCAGAGATTCTTCATTTGTTAGATGAAGATGATCTGAATCCAGAAGGTAGGCATGATATCCTTACTCACGAATGTAAGATTAAATTAGATGATTTAATTAAACAATTGAGAGATGTGTAAATATTTGGAAAGCAATTGGCAGGTTATAGCTTACACATTTAATTAAATCTTATTCTTATTTCCTTTTATGTCCATTCAGTTCAATCAATACTGACCCGTTCACTTTTTCTAACCTATTTGTTATAAATTGTTCGTTTGTAGTGGTGTACACAATAGAATTCCAGAAAAGCGGAATATCGCATTGCCATCTCTGTATATTTCTCAATAAGCCACACAAGCTGATTATATCTGCTGACATAGATCGTGTTAACTAATGTTTGTTCTTGAAGGTTGATTATACCTGTTATAACTCTAGCTCTAATTATGGCGCATTGTCAAGATGGGCTTGGCTTTGTTAAAGTTTTGTTGTAGCTTTGGTGTTTTAAGGCTTTGGATTAGAAAATCACCGCCTATAGATTCTAGGAACCACCGCATTAAGCTTTTCTTGCTAGAGTAGCCACTTATTATTAAAAGGAACACTACAATGTTGGACGGTAAACATGGTATACAACATACTTATTACTGTACCCTGAAGTTATGTTTTATAGGTTCCCTATGTGATGGTTGTGATGAGGTGTAGGTCCCATAATTTCGTGGTTATGGTGTAGACAGCTGATTGATCACCGGTAGTACATGATGTTGGGTAAGCCATAAATTTGAAGTACACGTTTTCTAGGTCAGTTGTGTTGAGTACTTTCTCTGATCGTAGCAAACAAATTTTGCTTTTACTGGTTTGGTAGAAGTGTTGATCATTATGCTATCCGTTTACATATGAAATATTCTTAATTGTTAAATCTGATACTAATTATACTAGATGTCCCTTTGGTTTTTCCAATTGGTAGGTTCCAAGCTGTGCTCTGCTTTCATCTATTCGGTTGGATGATCAATTGGAAGCGTTTCAAACTGTGACTCCTTTATTTCTGTAAGTTCCCTACTCGGATAATAAAGGTATAAAAGTGGACAACTAAACAATTGAAGTCTTCTCATTAGTGAAGTATCATTGACAGGGTTGAACATAACAAAAGTCTCTTTTTAATTTGTAAAGCCTTCTTACATATAGTATTTGTAGTGGTTTTGAAATTTTATAATGGTGTATTATTTCTACTTAGCAATTTCAGCCCATTTATTTAGTATAGTAAACAACCGAATGGATACATATAAGCATCTTGACGTCTACCCAATTCAAAAGAAATAATAATTTTAGCAATTTTAAACCCCTCCACTTCTATTTGCTACCTATCTTGATACCTTTGATTTTGCTCTCACTTTTGCAGGTACACACCGACAAACAAAATGCAATTTATATACACCTATCTTTTCGATCTTTTTTGGCAATTAATTGCCACCTTCTAATTTGTTGGGTCAAGTAATGTATTGGAAAAAGCAAGCAGGATTAAAAAGCTGCAGTTTGACCATCTGCAATCAACTCTTGAGTGAAAGGTGTAGAGCGGCCCGTATTGCACATTTTGAGAACTAAAATGAAGATTTAGAGGTCCTTAAGGTATGCTCACTTCTATCTTTTTTAAATATATTTAGTTTCACATTTTAGAATCTATATACTATGTAGTGTTTGTTAATGTAAGTTATTTATTCTTAAAATTTAGCTGTCCATCCACGTTTGCATAATTTCGAAAACTTTAGAATACGAAAGAGGACCAACCTTGCTGAAGGTGTGAAGAAATGGCCATCACGTAGGCACACAGAGCAAGTTTTCAGCAATTAGGTTGTAAGTTCGATAAAGTACTATTTAACATCTGTCCTCAAGTATCACATATTGGTGCCATATTGGTGACACCAGGTGTATAGTTTTATGTGTATAGTTTTATGTGCATTCAATCGAATTATAATTAAAGTCAACAGCCCGGCTTTAATATTTATATGGAATATGTTACTTCATGTGTTAAAATGGTTTATTGATAAACCCAAATTGTTTATTCGGGTATGCATTGAGTTGAGTAAGTCAAAATTTTGGTGATGGTATTCTTATTCACTTTCAAAATAAAAAAAGATAGTACTTGCATTCTAGAAAAGAGATGTCTAAATAGGTAGTTGTGTGGTGTACGAGCAGGACTTGAGTGTCATCAAAATTGTCATTTTATTGGGTTTCGTTGTAGGTAGCGTATGGTATTGGTCATTTGTTCAAAGTTCAATATTTGTTTGTTTTTTGGGTAGGATATATTTCATGAAGTGATTCAATATTATTTGATGTGAAAGTTTTATGATGTAGCCCGCAAATTTTGCGGGTTATGATCTAGTAATCATTAAATGTTAAATATATATATTTATATATATATTATCCGAATACTTTTTTTTTATTCGTACCTAATTTTGGGTTATTTTGACCGGGTGTCTCATCCACCCTTTTCGATCTATATTCGGCTATGCGAATTCACCCACACCTCTCGATCCCTGAAACTAATACCAAATTGGAAAAGTTTTTATATGTACGTAGGTCTTTATTTTTGATGAAATTCGTGCAAAACGTTGGAGCGGCTTCTTCTTCTTCTATACCAATCTCAAAGCAGCGATTTGGAACAGAGAGTATTTCAAAAGAAGATTATTAGAATCGAATTATGTAAGTATTTTATGATTTTGTATGTTGTTGTTTCATAAATATGCATTTGAATTAATTGTCTGATGTTGATTAGGGTTCAATTTTGAATAGCATATCAGTGTTGTGATTAATCAAGTAAGTACCAAAATAGTTTTATGCAGACTTTTGATTTGTGCTAAACCAGTTTTATAAGTTGTTTTTTCATAATTAATTATCTTCATTAAAATATTTTTACTATCGATCTCAGATTATTTGAAGAAGATTATTAGATAGACCTAGGTAGATTTGGTATGCTGTTTCATGAAATTTGTTTATATTTGGGGTTAATTCCCGATTTCTGAAATTTGATTTTTTATTCATTATCTTAGGAGGAAAGGTTGCTAAAAGATGTTTGTTAATTCCTAATGTTTGTTTTGCACACTAGGTGTTTGTGTTTATGTCTCACTAATTTTCATTGTTCCTTTTTGCTCTTTTGGGTTTATGGATCAAAGAAGAGTGAAATATGTGTTATACACAAAAAGCTTACTGATTGTTGTTTCAGGTACAACAATTCAACAATTTATCCCAAAATCTATGTGATTGTTACTTTGTTACAAAGTATCAGTGTCAACATAATTTGCATTACAAAACATTGGTTGTCCCTTTCTTTTCCTTATTTTCCTTATTCTATCTCTATTCATGGAAGGAGGTAACTTATATTTATTTTTTTTGATAATTGAGATGCTTTTTGTGTTGTTATACACATACTTTGTTTTGGTGTTTTTTTGAGTGTGTGGTTGTCATTCATTAAATTGTTATGGTTTTAGTAAATGGAATAATTTCAGCTCTATGATGTGTGCAAAGGTAAAAAAATTTTATGGTTGTGGATGTTTGAATCTGGTATCAAATCAAAGGGAGGAAGATCAAAGGTAAAAGATGAATATCATGATGTTTTACTTCACTAATTTTCCACCTCTATGATAAGGAGGTAGTTCTAAAATAATGTAGTTTTATGTACTGTTACAATTGTAGGTTCATTAAAGGAACGAATGATCATCATCTTGCTTCAATTCCAACAATAGTACCAAAAGGGACCAGCTTAAGAAAGGAACAAATGACTACTATCGAATTCATGAAAGTGGACAGGAAGTTGAACCACTTTTGGGTAATAGCTCTTTCTTTGGTGAGTTTAATGTTTGCTTCTTCAAGTTCTGATGAACCATGTTCAATAGTGTACTTGATATGAGTTAATAGTTATGCACCATTTAATCAACTAATCCTAATATATTAAAATGGTTTTGTAGATTTATACCAGCCTACAAAGCAAACATTGAGTACTACATGTAAAGCCATTTGAAGCACAGACAGCAGTTAAATCAACTTTTAAGTATACTATTGATATATAATGACTTTAGCTATCATTTATTTTGCATATTGATTGCCTTCTTTTATTTTTCTTCCAGATTTTAAGCTAGAAGAGGCTATATTAACTTTGGCTTACAGTCAATTATGAATCTACTTGTGATAATGACAACGCTACGTCTGTGAGATAACAATCATATGATATTTTTTTTCTGTGTTTTTGTTATCAACTATAACCCATTTTTGTTAATTATTACAATTTTAAATTATGGTTTCTCGATATATATATATATATATATATATATATATATATTGCAGCAAAAAGGCTATTTTTTCCAGTTGACACATTGGGGAGCCAATGGATATTACACTAGGTGGTTGATTGGCTTTAAGTAATGTGAGGATCTAATTTAATTGATATTGTTTTGCTATAAGACTCGTGTTCTAAGCTTATTCAATGCAGCCCTTTGTAACATCAGCACTTCAGCACCTTGTGCCCCTGTGTTAGAAGTCACCCGTATTCTAAACTTCTTCACTGCAGCCATTTAGCAATTATAATTATCTGGTACATCATAGTAACATTAGTTAGATCAGCAGCCCTTTGTTCCTATCATCTTTGCTGTATATATTACGTACCTTTAGCTGTTTAATTTTTTGCGTTCTTATTTCAAGTTTTAGAAAACCAAAATTCTCGAATGTCATGTGTCGTCATCTTAAATCCTAGACTTTAGGTGTTAGTATACTGTTAACTATGGTACTTTATCTTTCTAATTTACACAGGAAAAATAGGTTAGTTGACATTTTGTTTGTCGGTGTATAGGATGGTTAATATGTCTTGCGATGTAAATGTGCCGAACTTCGTGGAATTTGTAGGACGGGTTATGAATAGAATAAGGATCTACCAATACTTTAGAGTTTAGACCGTGTGATTTGCTCCCAATGCACTGTTGCAAAGTATCTTGGTCAGTTGCATTTTAGTATTATTATTTGATGTTTCATTTATATATTAATTTATACTTAAGACATGTCAAATAAACTAGCTTTGGTCCCGCTTTTGGCACACGTGAATTGCAGTTTTATTTTTGTTTTTGTGGGCTAAATATGCTCTGGAGTAATGGAGTTGATGATAAAGATGATACGCAAAGTTCGTTAGAGACTCTCAAGGGTGAAACCATTAATTTATAACACGGTAATTTTGGAACACCATTCTGAAACAAGTTTTTTGCATTTGTTTGTATGCAGTTTTGGGTTTATTATTTTGCATTATAGTTATTTGAAGCCTTAATCTTAAAACATGATCCACAGGTAAAGGTTAATTGGCAGTTTCCCCAATTCTTGACATAATTGTATTGTGTCTGGGCTAAGCATATGCTGAATTTTCTGATAAAGATGACACACGAAAGTGATCTGGTAGTCTACTCATATATAAAAGAAAGTCTCATTTAGCTTTGTTCATCATTGGCTTTATTAGTTAAATGCTTCCATTATTTAAAAAATGATATTTTATTTGACTCAACTACAAGTTTCTAAAACCGTATTGTCACAAAAGCCTTGCGGCTTGTATTGCCTGTTTCCCACATATTGTTCTTTAATTTCGTTTAAAAAATTTACACGATGTTCATAAACTTTTCGTTTTTGTTTGAAAACATTTTTCAAGCATCCCTTAGCAGAAAACTCATATCTGATATTTACAGGGTTGTCATTTGTTCATTTGGCATGACTGCTATGGAGTTGGCTCTTGGTCATCATTGTGCAATTATGCAGAAGCACTTCAACTATCCCTTCTTAATTATTTTACAGTATGTTCAAGTTTATATCACTCACATCTTTAGCTGTTATATAAATTCCAATCTATTTGCAGCTTAAAGATGATGCCTGTCTTGCTTTAAAGGACGAGATCCACTCAATACAAGATGAAATTGGAAGACATTGTTTGCTCATTCTTTGAAATATAATTTGCAATACGAATGCAAACTGGGATCAGATTCAACCACTCTTGACGATTCACCCATATAGACAACCGGATAAGTAAATGGGTCAAATATTCCACCTCTACATTTTTTTCACCAACCTATACATCTTGTAAACATTCGTTTTTTTTTTTCTTTTCTGTGCAAAATGGGCAGGTTGCCTAGCAGGTCATAATCTCGGTTAATTTTGTTTTTGTTTCATGGTCCATTACTCCATTTTTTATAGGGTATAAATGCTTTCTGGATGTAGCCGCAATCGTGCAAGGGAAGATCATATTTTTCAGTGTACTAATGCTTGCATGGGGTATATATTAACAGCCCACAAATCACCAGCCATGGCCATTGTAACAAGCCTTGTAGCCATGACCCTTAAGCCGGGCGAATCCTAAGTTCTACGTCATTCTGAACATACGATCAGTAACCGGGACCTATAGTTTAGGGGAGGTTTACTTATAAGGAAACCGAGGGCTTACCTATGGCTGCACCAAATCCCAAGGTTAGTTTTTTTAAAGTGTTATATAGATGAGCTCATACGAAAATGGACTTGTGGATACAGATCCACTGTTTAGTTGGTCATTTTGATCATCTAACTTGCAATTTCCCTTTTTTAGTTAATCATTAAGTGCCTCTTTTTATGGGCTCATGCTTCATCCAAAAGTAAGGTTAATGGGTCTTAGGCTTCATCCAAATGTAAGGTAATGCTAAAAAAATATAAGTTGCAATATTTATGGGTATGGAAGTTTAAAAATTGGTCAAATTGTGTACTTCTTGACAGATTAGGTTGAGTTGGGCCGTAACACTTTATATATAAGTTAAGTCTATTAATAAGTTGAGTTGTTGAATCGATTATAACACAGTAAATGTTTAAATAATTTGAAGTTGATGGACCATATAAGGTAGAAATGACGAATATCAAAAGTGACACCATAATATTAATATATTATCAGTTATAATCTATAAGTAATTAGTTAAGGTACCTTTCACTCTCATATATTATTGCTGAGTTTGAAGGTTTTGAGATAAAAAGGTTTGAACTAAAACTCATTAAACTTTTCCAAGTAAATCGGTTTCGATTAGTTTTCTCAATAATTTTGTAGGTGGCAAGTTTTCTCATAGCTAACCGTTGGCTTGATCTTCTAGATGTATGTAAATAAATGTCAATCAACTTCTTTTCCTTCCTTTTAGAATCAAGGTAACAATGTTGCAGGCAGTGAATTTCGGGATTACAGATCATAATCAAGCACTATGAGCAAATCTTTAGTAGATTATGGTGAACATATATATATCGTTTGCAGCAACCACATGAGGACAGCTTGCTGATTTTTTGGGGATTACAATGGTTAAAGACAAATGGTTATTTTGTTGCAGGTAACTACAAGTGAGTGACTGTTAAATCTTGCTATATGATTTTTTATTTTATTTATTTACCTTTTTGGAAAGGCAAAACCATTGCTATATACTCCGTAATATTTGTATTGTATATTCCATTTGCTATTTATACCATACAAATATCGACTCTTGAGTGTAACCTTTTTAATTCGTGTATTTGCAAATACGTGCCATTTAACCGAGCGTTGGTACTGTGCATCATTTCTAATATTTATTGTATCAAATATAATTTTCTGTGCGCTATTTTTTGTGTTTATTATATCAATTAAAGTCATCATTCTATGGGCATGAACTTTACAATATTAAGATTTGTTTTATGGCAGCTATTTATCTGGGCAACGCCCGGGTTAAATACTAGTTGTAATGCAGATTGCACAGAGTAGATGCTCTTATCAGATGTTTATATGCATACGTGTAGCAACTACTAAAGGAATAATGTTGCAGGCAGTGAATTTCGGGATTACAGATCATAATCAAGCACTATGAGCAAATCTTTAGTAGATTATGGTGAACATATATATATCGTTTGCAGCAACCACATGAGGACATCTTGCTGATTTTTTGGGGATTACAATGGTTAAAGACAAATGGTTATTTTGTTGCAGGTAACTACAAGTGAGTGACTATGTTAAATCTTGCTATATGATTTTTTATTTTATTTATTTACCTTTTTGGAAAGGCAAAACCATTGCTATATACTCCGTAATATTTGTATTGTATATTCCATTTGCTATTTATACCATACAAATATCGACTCTTGAGTGTAACCTTTTTAATTCGTGTATTTGCAAATACATGCCATTTAACCGAGCGTTGGTACTGTGCATCATTTCTAATATTTATTGTATCAAATATAATTCTGTGCGCTATTTTTTGTGTTTATTATATCAATTAAAGTCATCATTCTATGGGCATGAACTTTACAATATTAAGATTTGTTTTATGACAGCTATTTATCTGGGCAACGCCCGGGTTAAATACTAGTTGTAATGCAGATTGCACAGAGTAGATGCTCTTATCAGATGTTTATATGCATACGTGTAGCAACTACTAAAGGAATAATACTGCTGCACTTTCTAAAAAACCTGGTAATAATGTTTTAATAAACCGATTTATGATGTGAACCAGTATAATCATACAGGTTGATTAATTTGAATGGATAAACAAAAATGATGAAACCATAACATGATTGAGATGTCAATAACCATTATATTTTGGTCTGGCACATATAATTCAATAGTGATCATTACTATAAATAACAAGATGTCTTCAACATGGCAAATTCAAAGGTGAACCAAACCAAAAACATGATCTCACATTAAAAAGAATCCAATCTCAAAAAGATAAACATAATTTCTTTCAAACCCTAGCCTATAAATAGCATTAGATCATCAGAATCTCGAGATTTAGTAGAAGAAACCAAGCACTTTACCACCAACATTCTTCCTCCTAGCTTCCTCGTGATCCATGATTCCAGCCGATGTAGTCAGAACAATGTACCCAAACTGCAATTTATCAGTCAGGTTCATCAACGTTAGTATTGAAGGGATATTCATCAATTAACACTATTCCTTCAAGAAATAGCAGATGGTAGAAAACTAGAACTAGCTACTTAGGGCATATTTTCTAATGAACATGATTCACATAATGTTGTATGTCTAATGAATCTAAAGGAAATGATAAACCAAGGGGGTGTTTGGGGGAGTGTTAGCTTTTTAGCTTCTGCGTTAAGAAAAAGCCACAAAATCTTGACTTTTGGCTTTTCAGCTTTTTTACCCTTTATAACAGTGATAAGCTTCTCCCAAAAAACACATGGTAAACCAGGGGGGGTTTGGGGGAGTGTTAGCTTTTAAGCTTCTGCGTTAAGAAAAAGCCACAAGATCTTGGCTTTTGGCTTTTCAGCTTTTTTACCCTTTAAAACGGTGATAAGCTTCTCCCAAAAAACACATCCAAACACTTACAACAAGCTTTTCTACATTATGATACCACAAAAAGCTAAAAAGCCTCTCAAATAAGCTATCCTAAACACCCCCTAAATAAGATGTCAAAACGGGTGATAAGTCACTGTAGGTACATTTTATATGCATTACTCTCCATATATCAATTTATTCAAAAACTCGGTAATCATAAATGACACCCTCTAAATGTTACTGTTCAGCCCAATCCATTTTTACCAGAGACCAAAACAGACCCATTCTAACCAAAGCCCAAAAATTGCCCATTTCGATCAAACCCATTTCCCAACCGAACCGTCCACTTTGCCAGCTCAGACAAATAAGATGTCTAACCTGTCTTGAAGGCAGAAGTCTAGCAGTCCAGGGCTCAATTTCCTTGACACCAACATCAAAACGGGGACTAATGACTCCACATTTGTTCAAACGTCCATTGAGTTCAACAACGATCTTTCCTGACCTGTGGTCATCGACATACTCAAATTCACCAATATAACCTGCATATATTGAAGTAGATATGTTAAATTTATTGTGCATCCAATTGTCATAAAAGTTAGAAACAATTTTTCAAAGAAAGAACAAGAACAAACCATGCTTTTGCATGACCATAAGAAACTTGATGATCACTTTTGAAGAAGGCCTAATCATGACCTGTCTCTTCCCCCTTTTCTCGGCATTGTACATGCTCTTGAGAGCATCATTCAAAACGCTAACCCTCACCATCCTCACAAATTCAAGATGCTATAAGAAACAGGACACCAAAATCAGTAACAATACGGAACAATTGCAGACATGTAACGATACGCACACAACCTATGAAGCTCGGAAGTCAGGAATAAAATTAAAACAAAACCAGTGACACCTGTTTTGTTTACTACCTGCTTGTTTAAAGCAAACCACTGAAGTGCATTAAAGAGCACACCATTTTAACAAATTCGACACGATTTGATATTCCATTTCCGAAACCATCAGAAATAATTCTAAAAAGTTTGGTTAACCAAGTGTCGATGCCCAATCTATTTCTTCAAGATAATACTTGCATCATTTTCTTACAGCTAAAAAATGACAAATTCCAGCCTAAATATAAACTGAATACAAACCAAATTCTACTAAGTTATCAATAATTAATTAATGTGCACCAACTCTTCAGAGAGTTCAACCTAACAATTACTATAACAACAAAAAAATAAAATAAAAATACATTAATAGCAAGAATATGATACACACATATCCTCAAAATAGCTGCACACAGCCGCAAACATGCCTATCAAGTATGATCAAAAATAATTCAATAATGGTGAAGATTTAAAAATATTTTTAGCTCAAATTGTCAGAGAAAGACGACACCTTCAAAAGCAGCTCGCAAAAATATAATTGGCAATAATAAACTACTTGCGAAACCGATCGTGATACCTTCGATAACTGATTCTAATCAAAATGTGATAACATTTTGCTACGAAAGCATCAATGTGTTAAGTTATAATTAAATCGAGAATTTATATACATGTTAGAGCTGTGTGTACAGATAATTATACGATTTATAAACGTAATTAGGGTTTTTACCTGGAAGCAGAAAACGGCAGCGGCGATTGTAGTGTGTGAGGATACAGAGAATTGAAATGAAGTTAGGGTTTTGGCTTTTATAGAATCAACACAAGTTACAATATGAGTCCCTCATCTATTGTTAATGTTGAAAATTAACCCTTACATCAAGAGTTAATAGTTTAGGAGGAAGGATATGCAACTTTACACATTTTATTACTTCCTCGTTTTATTTCAAGTTTCTATGTTACTATTTTGGTTTGTCTCATTATAAGTGTCTACTTTGGTATTTAATCGATCAAAAAAAACTTTAGTAGGTGGATATTATATTTGATTGGTGAAAAATAAAGTTAGTGGAGAATTCTAAAACTTTGTGCTAAGTTAAAGCGGATACTTGAGTGGGGACGAAGGGAGCATATATGTTCTACGCGTGTTAACACAGTTGAGGAAGCGATTTTTGTGAGAGTGTGCGTGTTTAAAAACATGTTATAAAGCCTTGTATTTGTAGACAATGATTTGCCGATTACAATTATATGAAATACATAAGATTATACTTCCCCCGTCCCATTTTTATTGTCCTATTTTGACTTTTGAAGTCTTTCTTTTCAACTTTGACCTTAAATATTTTTGTTTGTGTTATATAATACTTGATAAAAATTATACAATGAAAATACATTTAAAACCGGTCCATTCACATATTTTACTTTAAGTATTATATAATATAAACAAAATTATTTAAGGTCAAAGTAGAAAAAGAAATACTTAAAAGGTCAAAATAGAACAATAAAAATGGGACGGAGGGAGTATATTGTTTAGGTCAAGGTAACAATTAGATGATTATATAGACGTAATGTTTAATTTAATAATAACATATTATTTTAATGGCGAATGTAACATACTCCGGTATTGTAGGCCGTGTTCCATAGTAGTATATCGAATGTAACATACACTAATCATCCTTGTGGTTTGTCAAAAATATCATTGATCATCTGTGACACCCGACCAATTAGGGCTAGTATTAGTGCCTAATCATAAGTGTTAATACATGTACATAGGGTTAATTATGTGTATCATTATGTGTATTGATATATTTTTATATATACACATGTACACGATTTGGTTAAATCGTGCATTTTCATATCGGACGAATTCCGGTACATTTAAATACGGACGTTGGTGAGCAAAATATTAAATAATACGAGATATTTAATAGAACCATAAACTTATAAATATTATGTTGATAATATTTAACACGTTAATTATATCGTATAAAGTAACACAAAAGCGACGAAAACGTGCGAAACGCGCCCGGCAATCGAACTAAAGTCGAAATATATTTTATAAAATTAAAATATATTATTTTGTATGAAATTATTCATTTAAAACATCGTATGATAATTCGTTAATAAAAACGTCTAATTAAAACGTCACGCGATTAAACCTCCGTAAAACGAACGCGCAAATCGAGAC
Organism: Helichrysum umbraculigerum; assembly: GCA_949592205.1. Classification (NCBI taxonomy): domain Eukaryota; kingdom Viridiplantae; phylum Streptophyta; class Magnoliopsida; order Asterales; family Asteraceae; genus Helichrysum; species Helichrysum umbraculigerum. The sequence continues at coordinate 124,073,055 of CATIUR010000005.1, read as the reverse complement.
CAACAAATTAACGTAACATTTTATAAAGTGTTTTCAAGTATTTAGAATAAATATATATCAAGTGAAAATATCAAAATTTAAATCATTACTTAATCACGCATAGTAAACGTTTAACGTATAAATAAACGTCAAAACGAACGAGGAAACGAACACCGCACAGAGCACGAACTGTGGAGTAAAAATTTGAGGCACCCACACCCTAAATGGGGCCCCCAAAACCGGCCAAGATGACCAAGGCATGGCCACCCTCACATTTCCATCTCCACTTACACACTCAACACTCACCTCACCTCATTGTCACTCCATTCCCTTTTCTCCATTTTATTTCACCACTCAAACACCCACCTCTTTGTCTCTCTCTCTCCCCCATCGAAAATCATCATCATCTACATCCCAAAATCAGTTTATTCATCATCTAATATCATCATCATTCATCAAAGATTAAAGAGGAAGCAAGTAGAAAATAAAGAATCAAGCTCCTTTACATCATCTTCATCTTTTCTCCATCATTTTTTTGTAAGAATCTTTGAACCGTTTATTAGATATACTTGCATGTTACTTATATATATGTTTTATAGTTCATACAACAAGTTCATGTCCAAATTTAAAGGTCAAACATGTTTTTGATAAGCATTTAAAAGTGACAGATTCTGTCCCAGAAAAATCAGTCCACTCAATCGACCATAACTTGAGTTCTACCTTGAATTAGACCATGAAACACATACCAAAATCTTCGTATGGAAGAGATCTACAAGAAGTTATTTTTGGCTCTTTCCAGAAACGCACGGATTTTTAGTTATAAACTGATCTTTGAGTGCGGTCTGTTTTCGGTCGAAAACCGAGTCGGAGTCACTCGCGAATTTATTTACCTAGCAAGATGGACTCTTAAATTACCGGAAAAATTACTTAATGTACTAGACTCATAGATGACCAGTTGGTAATTTTTGGGGACCTTAATTCGGACTAGAACCAGTCGAGAACGGGAGGCGAAACAAACCGATAAAATCGAAAATATAAAATTTTGATGTTTTAAGATGCGTTATAAAAACCGACACCTCGGGATAACTCCGACACGAACCGACAACTTTTATAAACTCTATGAACTGAAATATGGATTGGGAAAAAGTTTCGGGTCAAATCGATATCGTTAACCATGTTTTTGACACAACCCATAGCTGACCAGACTCGAGTGTCGCTTAGGACCAAGATTATTAGCGACACTCCATCTAGTGACGCCTATCATGTCTGGACTTTATTATTAGCAACACTTACCCTTAGTGTCGCCATATCCAAGTGACGCCCATTACCCGACACTACCTTAAGTGACGCCAAATTACTCGAAATTAACCTACAGCGACACTGGACATAAGTGACGCCAAAAATTAGAAATTGACCTCATCCGACACTGACCCTTAGTGATGCTATCCAGTGACGCCTATATGCGACACTTAGTCTAATGACGCTAATAATTCACGGATTACAACTTTCTGCGACACTTACCTGAGTATCGCCAATAACTCTCAAGTGACGCAATGAGTGTCGCCTAAAACAGAAACTTCAAAACTAGTTTTCACACTAAGTGTCGAACTTCACGTAACATCTATACTTATACGATACAACTCTATTACACATGAAACATGCTTTGTAAGCACAACATCATAACATCATAATAATAATGCTTTGAGATTATTATTACAAATCACCACCAACGGGCCGTACATGTTTTCAAAACTCAAACAAAACAATCAAACATTTGGACATAACTAGTTGATGGGCAACTAGCATAGATGGTCTGTTGAGACATTCTACTCACTCATATAACCTTGCGCGTTTAGGATGCCCGGCAGGTTACAGTCTTCGGACACATCATTTGGTACAACATCATATTTGCTTGCTTGCAAACACATCAGACTCAGGTGAGTCTCATAGCCCCGCTTTTTACTGTTTTACTCCCGGGGTGGGAATACATGCTCAGTTTTTATTTACATGTGAACACAAGTACGAAACTCGATATATTGACTGCATGAGTTGTTTTACCTAATCATGAAGCCATCTACATCATAGTGTGTTAGTATGGATTTAGGGTGAAAGTTAGTGAATGGTACCATTTGGGATTGACAATCCATGTCCGGGGTAGTCGCGCTACTACAACCGTTGGTCAAACGGACATATTAGCATTTGTTCATAACGAGTGTAGATTAGGCACTCGCAGGAGGCAATTTCGATCGGGCACTTGATTTTGATCCCGACACCTCAGTTAAGCTCAAACTATGAGCTCATGGCAGTATTATACACCTTTATTTGATTGATTTCAAACATGATTAAATCTTGTGGTTCACACACTATTGTTTCATCATTACACCTGTGACCAGCTTTTAGCTAACCTTTTAGCATGTATTCTCAGGTTCCCAGCAGCAGTAGGTCTGCTCACTTTGGATAGCTTAGCTCGAGTCACATGCAAAATCAGAGATTCATCTGTATTATTATATTTTGTAACATTAATTATGCCGTAGAATCTTTCAGATCAGGATACCGAGCTAATGTAATTATTACAACATTGTAAACTTTTATATCATCAATGTATTTTGTTAAAACGATGCATATAGATTCGTTCATTATATCTTTGTGCTGTGATTACCGGATTAGTCGCGCCCCGACCCGAATCGCTTCCGCATCATAATTTGGGGGTGCGACATATTGGTATCAGAGCCTAAGGTTATAATGAACCAGGTTGCATTTAGTGAGCCTAGACTATGACCGTTAGGCAGTATTTCCTTATTAGTATGACTGGTTCAGGGATTACATCATACGACTTTAATTTAACATAGTCTGATCAACTATGTACAATTAAGGAAAGATAATGTGAGATCTGAAATGGTTATGATTGAATAGGAATGCACTAGTTGACTCTGACCACGAGAGAAACGGGACTATTGCTTGTTTGTGCTAAACACACTAAGCTATATTATATGTTATGATATATATATATATATATAGGCCTCACGATACTCAACGTTCTTGCCACAAAAAATGGCAGACATCACTAATGTAGCATCGACCGACTCCACTACCGAAGAGACAGCCTCTGTTCCTGTCTCACCAACGCAGGAATCTCCCGAACCTCTTTACTACATAACTGGCGAAGCCCGAGTAATACGTACTCGCCAAAGGAGACGATTTTTCAAAAACTTGAGTTATGGTCGAAATGGTGAGACGATTTTTTATGCATTTATTTGGTCTAGAACTCGAGTTATGGTCGAAATGGTGAGACGATTTTTCTGTCCAGCAAACTGTTTATGTATATATGTTTACTAATCAATTGTTATCTCAATATTGGTGTGTTTTCAGGAGATGTGTTCGGCACATAAGTTGTAGCCAACGAAAATACCAAACTTTTCACGTTGGTTTCATGTATTTATTTTGTGCTTTCGATTTTATATTTATTTTTTTTCGCGAGACTGATTTTCCGGACACAAAACTGTTATTACGTATATGCTTATAAAAACAAATTTCAACCTTTATTTTGGTCATTTAGAGTTGAGTGAGCTATAAAACATGTAAATATACATATTAGAAGTATTATGAAGAAACGAAGATGGTGGAGTTGATGTATAAGCGTGAACGATCGTTTCCTTGCTTTTAGCTTCGTTTTTCTTCAAGAAATGAGTGGTGGTTGATGGTGGATATTGGTGGATGATGATGGTGGCTGGAAACTGATTGTAGAGAGAGAGAGAGAGTCGATTGATAGAGAGAGGGATGGGAATGTGTTGAGAACTGAGACACTGTCATATCTGCTCAGAATACAAGTATCATGCCGCTGTTGGTATAAGACTTCAACCACTGTTAGTAGAAGTCAACCACTGTTAGAAGAAGACAACCGCTGTTAGTACATTTGTCTAACAGGGCCACTGTTAGTGTATAGTTTGTATTTTGTATCAAGTACTCAACCACTGTTGATAATATACGAGTACTACCCCTGTTAGTTATATACTCAACCACTGTTGGTTAGTCGGTTAGAGATAATTATGGAATAGATAGGATTTCCATAATAGTTTGATTCTGTGAAGGACTCTATATGTTATAAATAGAGATCCTGTAAAATCCTAGAATTAGGAACACAGAACGAATTCATTCTAGTTATTAGCTTCAAGGTTGTAAACCCTAACACAAGGTGTGTGTTCGTATTATTGTTAATAATATTGAAGTTTTTGGTTAGATATTCTGTTATATACAAGTTTGTTCTTCAAGTTATTAATAAACTATTCCGCAAGCTTATTAATAATCAATCAAAGTAATACATACTAAGATCTCTAGCTGGGATCATCAAGTGGTATCAGAGCTTGATATTACTTTGATCTTGAAGAAGGTAATTGAATTTCGCAGCTTTTTCAACAAATAACAAGATGTCTACTGAATCAATGGAAGGTATACAAGCTACAAAGATTCCCATGCTCAAACCTGATGAGTTTGAGCTATGGCAGACTAGGATTAGGCAATACATGTTGCTTACGGATTATATGATGTGGGAGGTGGTTACTAATGGACCAAACTATACTAAGGATGCAGATGGTAAAAAGGAAGAAAGACCAGCACCAAAGTCTGATGCAGAGAGAAAAGAAAGAGCAACAGAGTGGAAGGCATTAAGTACTCTACTTTTGTCTATTCCTAATGAGTATCAAAGGAAGTTTGAAAACTGTGAAGATGCTCAGGTTCTTATGCAAGCAATTGTTAAGAGATTTGGTGGTAATGATAACACCAAGAAGAATAAGAGATCTCTTCTCAAACAACAGTTTGAAAACTTTGCAGGTGTAAAGTCTGAAACTCTGACTCAGACTTTTGATAGATTTCAAAAACTTGTGGGTGATTTAGAAAATCACAATGTCAAGATTGATAAAGATGACTTGAACAGGAAGTTTCTAAGATCACTTGGTACAGATTGGAATATGTACACTGTGGGACTTAGACAAAGTCCAGATCTTGAAGAGAAAGAGATTGAAGACCTGTACAATGATCTGAGGAATTTTGAGCCTGAAGTTCTAGCGTTGAAACAGTCCAATGGTAGTTCTAACAATGCTGCTTTTGTTTCTGTTGGTGAATCTGGTAGTTGTAGCACATCTGGTGCTAATGATAATGTATTGGAAGCATTCTTTGCAAGCCATGTGAATTCATCATTAACTACAGAAGATTTGGAGCAGGTTAGTGAAGAGGACCTGGAAGAGATGGATTTAAGATGGCAGATGGCCATGATTACAATCAGGGCAAAGAGGTTTATGCAGAGTTCTGGGAACAGAAATTTTTCTTACAAGAGAGATGGTGTAGCTGGTTTTGACAAGAGCAAGGTGGAGTGTTTCAACTGTCACAAGATGGGACACTTTGCTAGGGAGTGCAAGAGCACACAGGCTGGAGGATCTCAGAATGGTTTTGTAAGAAATAATTCTGGTCCTCAAAGAAGATTGATACCAGTTCAGAACACCACTTCAGATTCATTGGTTGCTCAAGATGGAATGGGAGGATTTGACTGGAGTGACCAAGAAGAGCTTGTAGTTCAGAATCAAGCTTTGATGGCTGTCACAGAAGAACCAGAGCCTTCAGACATTCCATATGAGGTACAATCTAAATTATGTTCTCCTGCATGTAAGAAAATGGTTAAATTTTATAGGGATCATAATATGGTTGTGTGTAATGAATTAAAAGCTTGTAAGGAAAAGAGTCAACATGCCACTTTAGCTATTGAAAACTTAGAAAATCAGATAAAAGCTTATGAAAAGAATGAATCTCAATTTCACTTAGATGTTAAGTATCTAAATTGGGAAAAGAAAGCTTTACAAACAAAAGTTGATATGCTAAGTGCTAAGTTGGCTGAGGCAATTTCTGATAAGGAGTCAATAAAATTGAAAGTTGATGAATTGGAAAATGTTTCAAAAGGTGTTCAAAACTTAATCAAGTCTCAAATTCATGATAAATTAAAACTTGGATTAGGTTACAACCTTAATGCTGTTCCTCCACCTTATAATCATACTTATTTCCCACCTAAAACTGATTTTGTTTTAGAAACACTTAAGGTAGGTGTGTCTGAGGAGGTTAAAAAGGTAGATCCAGTTGTTAATTGTGCTGATAATGTGAATTTTGATAAAGTTGAGGTATCTGATTGGACTGAGGAAGATGAGAGTGATAATGATAGCTCATCAGGTGGTAATTCTGTAGATGGTAGTGTTAAGTCTATTACTGGTCTAGTTTCTGAACTTAATAGTACTAAACTAGAAGAGGGTAAAAAGATGTTTGTTGAGAAAGCAAAAGCTCAAATAGATCAAGTCAGGAAAACCAACAAGGATAGTTCAGGTTTAGGGTATGTACACAAAAAGGTCAATACTGAATCAAAAGACAAGGTGAAATCTGAGTGTGATAAGTGTACATGTAAATCAAAGAAGTCTGAGTTACATGCTGCAAATAATGTGAATAAATCCATTCCCAGGGGTAATCAAAGAAATTGAAACCAATTGGTTTCACAAAGGTTGGGTAATGGGTTTGAATGTGTGAAAAGAAAGTCATGTTTTATTTGTGGTAGATATAATCATCTTCAACAGGACTGTTACTACAATCCTAAAAATAATAGGAACAGTGGTACAGGTCATGTGTTGATAAATAAGCCTAACAGAGGCAAGGCTGCAGCCCCTGTTAATGCTACAGCAGTGCCCCTGTCAACGGCTAACAGAGGCAAGACACGAACAGGGGAGGGTTTGACCACTGTCAGGCATGGTACCTCTGCTGGTATTAAACATTTCAAAAGAATGTTTATACCAAGTAAAGCTACCACTGCCAGGGTAATCAATACAAACTTAAAGGTGACCACTGTCAAACCATTAACCCCTGTCAGGTCTAAAATTGATTGTTTTTGGAGACATAATAATGAGTGTAAATCTGAAGTGTCCAAAACCAATGCAGCACTGAGATCAATCACTGTCAAAAGGGTTGATGTCAATGGTGCTCATGGGAAACCCAAAGCCAAATTGGTTTGGGTTCCCAAGAAAAACTAATTGTTTTTCTCATATATGTGCAGGGCAAGCCACCAAGCTTATGGCATATTGATTCTGGCTGTTCAAGACACATGACTGGAGACAGGAAAAAGCTACAGGACTTTAAAGCGTTTGATGGAGGAGATGTAGCATTTGGAAGCAATCCTAAAGGAGGTAAAATCACAGGTAAAGGTAAGGTAAAAAGCAGTAAGCTCACTTTCAATGATGTTTATTATGTTGAGCAATTGAGATACAATTTGCTTAGTGTGAGTCAAATCACAGATAAGCAAAATCCTGTATATTTCACTGACACAGAATGCCTTATACTTTCTGAAAAACTCAAAATACATGAAGATAAGATTTTAATGAGAGTTCCAAGAAAGGATAATGTATACTGTAGTGATTTAAACAAGATGGAATCTCAAAATGTTAACTGTCTCATTTCTAAAGCTACTGTATCTGAATCTGAACTATGGCATAGGAGGATGTGTCACTTGAATTTCAAGACCATGAATAAACTTGTTAGGAATAAGCTAGTGAGAGGCTTACCTGAAAAGTTATTTGAATGTAGTGACCACTGTGTAGCATGTCTTAAAGGCAAGCAACACAAGACCTCTTATAAGACCAAGCTTGTGAATACCAATACCACTCCCTTACACCTGTTACATATGGATTTGTTTGGCTCTACCAATGTAGCTAGTCAAGGGAAGAAATCTTACTGTTTGGTAATAACTGATGATTACTCTAGAATGAGTTGGGTGTTCTTTATTAGGACTAAGGATGAGACAGGTGAAATACTTAGATCATTCATAACTAGGATTGAGAATTCAACTAATCAAAAGGTTAAGATCATCAGGTGTGATAATGGGACAGAATTTAAGAATCATGAGATGAATAAGTTCTGTGAGGATAAAGGTATAGAAAGACAGTATAGTGCACCTAGGACTCCACAACAAAATGGAGTAGCTGAGAGGAGGAATAGGACACTAATTGAGGCTGCTAGAAGCATGCTAGCCGATGCTAAACTTCCAATGTCCTTTTGGGCAGAGGCAGTTAGCACTGCTTGTTATGTTTTGAATAGGATTTTGATTATTAAACCTCATAACAAGACACCCTATGAGTTATTCTTTAAGAGAAAACCTTTGGTTAGCTTTTTAAAACCATTTGGATGTCCTTGTACTGTCTTAAATACCAGAGATCATCTTGGTAAGTTTCAGAGTAAGGTAGATGAGGGTGTATTTGTTGGATACTCTATTCAAAGCAAGGCTTATAGAGTATTTAACAAAAGGACTAGGATCATAGAAGAGACCATGGATGTGACCTTTAATGAACATACATCAAATGTAGAAGGAAAAGGTCCAGAAGTTTTGTTTGATATTGATGCACTAACCCATGCTTTTAGATATCCAGATTTGTCTATTAGTGCAGGTACAGATGCAGGTACAGATGCAGGTAATGATGCAGGTAAAGATGGGCATTCAACCTCAAGTCAAACTAAAAAGGATGACTTGAAGTATGTCTTGTTTCCTATTTGGACTCCAGATCCACCAGAAGTATTTCAACAGGAACAGGATCAACCAGAGAAAGATGCTTCTTCTGATGATTCAAATGGTTCACCTGGTAAAACTGGTGCAAGCAAGGGTGCAGATGATTTAACTTCACCAGATCATCAACCATTCACTTCAAAGGGATCTCATACAGATCCAGAGCATGAGTCAGAGGAAGAGCATGATTCTCCAAAATTTGTTGAACAAAGTCCTCCATTTCAAGTTTTGGAAAGGACTTCTTTGTCAGATTCTGAAGCAACTCCAAAGCCATCAAAGGAAAGAGAGGAAAGAGAGTCTTTTTCAGACTCAGAGATAGATAATCTTTTGGGTTCTAATTTGGAAAGAGAACTACTTGATACTTCTACATCTAAGTATTTGGTTCATAAAGATCATTCTTTGGATTTGATTATTGGTGATATTATGACTCCTGTTCAGACAAGACATCAAACCAAGGTAAGAGAAGAAGATGTACATACTTCATTGTATGTATGTTTTCTTTCTCAGATGGAACCAAAGAAAGCAGTGGAGGCTCTCAAAGATCCAAGCTGGATTGAATCTATGCAGGAAGAATTGTTGCAATTCAAACTGCAAGATGTGTGGGATTTGGTTGATCTTCCAAAAGGAAAGAAAGCTATAGGCACAAGATGGATCTTCAAGAACAAGAGAGATGAAAGAGGAATAGTGATCAAGAATAAGGCTCGGTTGGTAGCACAGGGGTACACACAGGAAGAAGGCATAGATTATGATGATGTCTTTGCCCCTGTTGCTAGAATAGAAGCTATTAGATTATTTTTAGCTTATGCATCTTATCAGGATTTCAAAGTCTATCAAATGGATGTGAAGAGTGCTTTTCTTCATGGTCTAATTGATGATGAGGTGTATGTTTGCCAACCACCAGGGTTTGAAGATCCAACATATCCAGATAGAGTTTGCAGATTGAAGAAAGCATTGTATGGATTACATCAAGCTCCAAGAGCTTGGTATGATACTCTATCTGAGTACTTGCTCAAGAATGGATTCAAGAGAGGTACTATCGACAAGACATTGTTTACCAAGAGGGTTCAAAGAGATATATTGCTGGTACAGGTGTATGTTGATGATATTATTTTCGGGTCTACAAGGGATTCATTGTGCAAAGAGTTTGAGGATTTAATGCATAAGAAGTTCAAGATGAGTTCAATGGGTGAACTCACATTCTTTTTAGGATTGCAGGTCAAGCAAAAGTTAGATGGAATCTTTATTAACCAAGGGAAGTATGTGAAAGATATTTTGAATAAATTTGGTTATAAAGATGTGAAGGTAGCTAGCACTCCCATGGAGGCACATAAACATCTTAATTCTGATCCTGAGGGGGAGGAAGTAGATGTGCACTTATACAGGTCAATGATTGGTTCATTGATGTATTTAACTTCATCTAGACCTGATATAATGTTTGCAGTGTGTCTTTGTGCTAGATATCAGACCAATCCAAAGCAGTCACACATGTATGCTGTGAAGAGGATCTTTAGATACTTGAAAGGTCAACCAGACTTGGGCCTTTGGTATGCTAAAGGATCAGATTTTGAGCTAAAGGCCTTCACAGATAGTGACTATGGTGGTGAGAATATGGATAGGAAATCGACTAGTGGAGGATGTCAATTTCTTGGAAATAGGTTAGTGTCATGGCAATGCAAGAAGCAAACCACAGTTTCCACTTCTACAGCAGAAGCAGAATATGTTGCAGCATCAAGTTGCTGTGCACAGGTTCTTTGGATTCAGAATCAAATGCTGGATTATGGTTTGACTTTCATGAACACTCCTATTTATATTGATAATACTTCTGCTATTAGTATCATTCAGAATCCAGTTAAGCATTCAAAAACCAAACACATTGAAATCAGATATCATTTTATAAGAGATTGTTATGATAAAAGATTGATTCATATTTTTAAAATTCATACTGATAATCAACTTGCAGATCTTTTTACAAAAGCATTTGATGTAGGAAGATTTACATTTTTGATAACTAATATTGGTATGATCAATCTCACGTAGTGTTTTGGTCTGGATTTGATACTAACAGGGGTAAAATATATTGTATGTGACAGGGTCAGGTGATGCCACTGTTAGCTTCATCATGATAACAGATGGTGACACTGTTAGTTTACCTGTGCCACTGTCAATGTATTTTAAACCCCTGCTGTATATGTGTGTAATTTAACCCCTGCTAGTTGTTTTTCTTAGTTTAATATTGCAGGTTTCAGCCACTGTCAAGAGACATCACTTGAGCTGGAATTTAATGTTTAATTTGTTTCTTCTTATTCTTTTGGTTAAAAAAAAAAAAAATCAATTGTCAAATCTGCCAGCAGAGGATAGTGTGATTGTTAGTTCTACTCTATCTTTGAGGACTATTCAGGCTATGAATAAGTATCAGAATGCTTTTTCTAAGAAGGAAACTGCATTATTTTCTACAATGCTAGTTACTCCTTCTGCCACTGGTGGTGTATTACCAACACCATCTGGACCAAATGATGACAGACCAACAACACAAGTTGGTTCTGAACACACATCAAGAGGTGGCATCAAAAGAAAACAAGGGAACAAACAGCCTACCCAATCTAAAGCCAAGAAATCCAAGAAGGCTACACAGGCTATGGAGATTCCTGTTTCTCCACAGTCTCAGTCAAATGTTCCAACACAACAGGTGAACATACTTGATGAAAATGTTCATTCTGGAAGGGCTGCCACTACTGTTTCTAGCCCACTGGCAGGGCAGGATAGTGGTAACATTAATCAGACCCAACCAGAGGCAACTATGTTTGATGAACCTATGGGTGATGATTCAAATGTAGGTCCCAGTACCAATAACCAAGGGACATCTGCAGTGGCAGATGTGGGCAAGGATTCAACTAAGAGGTCACACTCTAATGTTGATGAGCCTAGTGATACTGATGAATTGACGATTTCCTATCTTGTACATGATGTCAATAAACTGTGGAGCAAATATGAGAGGGAAAGGGCTTATAGAAAAGAGGCTCAACAGAAAATTCAAGCTCAGGATGAGTTAATTGCTAAGCAGAAGGAGATCATTGATCATCAGAAGGCAGAGTTGCTTGATGTGCAGAATAGATTGTTAATGCTTGAGGAGGCTGTCAACAATATTCTTCTACCTGCAAATCGGTTAAAGGAATCTTCAGGCAAGGGGGAGAAGAACGCAGATGATGATAATATGCCTTAAGATGATGGTTCAAGAAAAGGTGATGATGATTCATATGGACCTCATGATGATATGAGTGGAGTAATGATAAATATTGATGAGATGAATGATGATTCTGCAGCTACAGAGGTGTTTGATGATAATACAGCTACAGAGGTGCTTGAGTTTGATGATAATACAGCTGAGATGAATATATGTGGTAGTAATGAGGCACAATCAGAAGACACTGTGGAGTTAGTGTTTGATGATAAAGATGATGATTATGTGCAGAGCAGGGATAAGACTGAGGAGGAGCTCAATGTCTCTGATTATTTGATACATGAAAATTTAGATGATGAGGTGATTGATGGTGCAGGAGCAGAGCAGACTGATGAAACAGTTTATCAGGTATTTCCATTGAATAAAGGGTTGCTTGAGAAAGCTGCACTTAGATTATATGTTTGGGATGTGATGGGTGCTAACCTGGATGATAAGAAAAGAGTTAGTTTCAGTGATAGGTCAGTGTATGAGGTGGTCGATGATGTTGAAAAAGAGATGAAAGAAGGAGAAGTTGAAATTAAGGGGGAGCAATCAAAGTCAATTGATGAAGAGAAGAAGTTGCAGACTTTTACAAGAAAGAAATCAATTCCAAGAAGAAAGTCAACTAAAAGTTTATCCCCTGTCAAAACTTCTACCTCTGTTGTCACAATTTCAACCCCTGTCAACACTAACACAACCACTGTTATGTCTACCCCTGTTAGTACACCAACTTCTACCACTGTTGATACACCAATCACCACTGCTATCATATCAACCCCTGCCACAACTACAACAACAATAAGACCAAGAGAGGTACCTGTTACAATAAGAGAACCAACTTCACCACTCAAACCTAAGTCTAAATTGCCTGTGATTGATCCAAAAGACAAAGGTAAAGGAAAGTTAAAAGAAAAATCAAAGGTGAAAGAAATTAAAGAACCTCATATTGAGTCTCATGATATGCTGAGGATGCAAGTAGAAGAAAGAGAAAGGTTGATAAGGAGAGCTGCAGAAGCTAAAGCTGAAGAAGAGGGTGATGATGTGAAAATGATTTTGGATGATCTGAGTGTAGTGACTATTACACAGAAAGCTGCAGAGATTGTTAAAGAAAAGACTGCACAAGGATTAAAGCTTCCTGCTCAGAGAGTTCATGATTATTTAAAGAAGAAGAAAGGTAATGAAGAGGAAGAGTTATCTTCTGGATTTTTGTTGATGAAAAGGTCAAATGAGGAAAGGGCTAGAAAGAAAAAGCAAGAGGAATTAGCCAAGAAGAGAAGTAAACCTTTACCATATGCTGAAAGGAGAAGACAAATGATCAATGCACTGTCTGAAAATTATGCCCCAGCTAAAATTGTTAGAGGATGGAATATGCAGAAGCTGCAACAGGCATATGATAGGTATATGGGAAGAGATGAAGAGTGGACAAAGAAAATGGAAGAGAATAGACATTTGAATGCATTGATGAAGGAGAAGAAAGAAAAGGCAGATAAGGAAATGGTAAAGTTTTTGAAGGAAGAAGAAGAAAGAAGAGAAAAGGCAGCTGTTGAAGCAGCAGAGAAAGCTTTAGAGGATAAGCAGAATGAAGTCAGAAGAAATTCATGGAAAAATCAGATTTCTAAAGACAATGTTATTCCTGATATTCCAAGATTTGATCCAGAGCTGAAAAAGAGAATCAAGATTCTGACTGATAGCAAGGAGATTTCTGAAGGACCAAGAAAGGCTAGAATTATAAATTGGGAAGGAGTAGCAATTGATTATGGTTTCAGAAAAATGATCCTTGAGATCAAGATTGAAAGGGAAAGAGGATTTGATGATCATGTTGGGAGTATGGTTGATTTGCTCAGAATTTGTACAAGAGATGATCTTATGGAGTTGTATCAAGTGAGCAGAATCAGGAATAGAAAGAACTCTGAAGCTGTGATTGAACGACAAATGATGGAGTTGTTGCAAAGCCTGTTTGAACCAGCCAGTTTGTATCACTTATTTTTTCATTGTTATCAAAGGGTTATAACCTGGAGATATTTTGCCAGAGCTGGAGTACACATGGTAGTATTTAATAATGGGCAGGTGATCTACATGTTTGATGATCGACATTATGTGCTGGGAACAGGGCTGCTGAATAGATTGGTTGATTTGAAGTTATCTACAACCATCATTACTGAAGGAGCTTACAGAGCTTTATACATGGTGTTCAATCAACTGCATAAGAGGCAAACGATGAAGGAGAAAGAAGAAGAAAAGAAGGATTGAAACTTGAATCATTACTCTGAATGATCAAGTTTAGGGGGAGATTGTTGAGAACTGAGACACTGTCATATCTGCTCAGAATACAAGTATCATGCCGCTGTTGGTATAAGACTTCAACCACTGTTAGTAGAAGTCAACCACTGTTAGAAGAAGACAACCGCTGTTAGTACATTTGTCTAACAGGGCCACTGTTAGTGTATAGTTTGTATTTTGTATCAAGTACTCAACCACTGTTGATAATATACGAGTACTACCCCTGTTAGTTATATACTCAACCACTGTTGGTTAGTCGGTTAGAGATAATTATGGAATAGATAGGATTTCCATAATAGTTTGATTCTGTGAAGGACTCTATATGTTATAAATAGAGATCCTGTAAAATCCTAGAATTAGGAACACAGAACGAATTCATTCTAGTTATTAGCTTCAAGGTTGTAAACCCTAACACAAGGTGTGTGTTCGTATTATTGTTAATAATATTGAAGTTTTTGGTTAGATATTCTGTTATATACAAGTTTGTTCTTCAAGTTATTAATAAACTATTCCGCAAGCTTATTAATAATCAATCAAAGTAATACATACTAAGATCTCTAGCTGGGATCATCAGAATGGGTTGGTTGACTAAAATGGAAATGAGGGGTGGTGGTGGTGGTGTGACTTTTAATCAACAAAAAAAAAAAGGGGGGGGGGGGGGGGTATGGGGAGGCCATAAAATGCAGATTTTCTGCATTTTGGGTGGCCCCATCCCCATGTGGGTGCTAAATTCTTGTTTCCAAAGTTGCATTACGCGCGGTGCCCGTTTACCCGTTCATTTGGACATTAAACGTGTTAATACGTATGCTTCGTTAACGTTTTAAATCGCGATATTTTAAATGAAAGTATTATTTTAAATACTTTATTTTAAGTTATTAAAATATTGTCGGGTCTCGTTTGGTCGTCGGTTGCGAATTATACGTTTGTTTGATTCGTATAACATTTTTAAACGTTATTTTCGTACATGCTTATTCATGATGTTTTCACTTGAAGTATCTTATCAAAATACTTAGTTTTGAGTTATAAAAATATAACTTGGTTTTATTTCATGCGTAGGGCGCGTTTTCATCGCTTTCG
Organism: Helichrysum umbraculigerum; assembly: GCA_949592205.1. Lineage (NCBI taxonomy): Eukaryota > Viridiplantae > Streptophyta > Magnoliopsida > Asterales > Asteraceae > Helichrysum > Helichrysum umbraculigerum. Next base: position 124,057,924 of record CATIUR010000005.1, on the reverse strand, counting down.
GTTACATTTTAATAAAATATAATACACGTGTTATATTATCGAAATAATATAAAGTAATTAATAATGTTATTAAATAATTTTGTATTATTTAATAATAGATTCACCAACGTCCATATTTTGACATGTCGGATATTGATCCGACCCGAATTTGTACGATTTAAACGAATCGTATACGCGTGTATATATATAGATATACAAATTTACCGCACAAATTTAGCCTAATATATAAACTATATAACCGTAATTACACAGTATTTAGGCACTAAATGTAGTCCTAATTTTGACAGTTGTCACATTCTCCCCTTGTTAGGAGAATTTCGTCCCGAAATTTGTCCAAAGTCGAGGTCCGTGTGCTACTAATGTCGACCGTGAAATGTGCCTAATGATAAGACATCCGGTTTCGTTTGTCTTTCTCCCCTTGTTAGGCTAACGTCCTACCGACCACTAAAGGAAAATGAGGGGAGGGTTCCGATTTCTGTTGACCATTATGTCTGCAGGACAAGGTCGGTCCGTAAGTTATCAAGTATGATTATGAATTGGATTAATAATCCACCGAATTTTTGTAAGTCCTACCGTGTTCATAGATTTTAGAGTAACTATTATAATGTGAACTAAACTCCACCGATATCGAATGAGATTTTTTTTTTTTGAGTCGTTGTGTAGGACGTACCCGTTGCGTTGTTCGGATCATTGTTCTTCATCTTCAGCTGTGGACATCCATTCCTAAAATGTCCGGTGTCTCCACATTCGAAGCAAACTTTTGAGGCGTTAGGGTTGGCGCCTACAGCGGGAAACTTGCAGTTTTTGGTTCGGTGTCCGAATAGTTGGCATTTCTCACAAGGTGTACTACAAGGACCCTTGTGATGATGATTGCATTTGAAGCAATAAGGCTTGTTCCCTGCATAACCCTGTTCTCTCTTTGATTCAGTGATATCGGCCTTGACTGATTTAGTCCTTTTGGTATGCGGCTGAGGGGAGTTGTTATTGGAATTTTCTCCCAATGTCCTCTTAGTAGAAGCATTCTGTTGAGTCGTTGGTGGTGCCAGGTTTCCAGTCGAGAGGTTTGTGCTTTGGATGGTTGGGTGAAGTAGCATTAATTATCTTAAGGTGTTTTCCATGGTTAACATACCTAATCCGTGTGGTAAGCAATGTGACGTAGGTCAGTGATTTCCTCTCGTGCTTCAATCAGTTGACCTCGCAACGTGTTAAGGGTTTCATTGATGGAATAGGCAACTTTCGTGCTTTCGTTAACAGTAATGGGTGTATCGGCAGTGAATGTAGTAGTAGCAAAAGTAGTAGTGGTCAGGTTATTAGTGGTGAGATTTGGAGCTGAATTTGATCGAGTTATCTTGGTGATTCCTTTGGCAGTACGTAGTACATGTGTCTCCATGGTTTCAGGCGGACGCGTCTCAGATTCCATCGCAGGTGTCAGTTCTTCAATTGATTCGTCTCTCAATCGTTCAGTATCGCTATCTAGTGTGAGGAGGTAAGGGAAGGTCATCTGTTCCTCAGTGAAGTGGTCTTCAATCGATAAGTGGCTGTTGATGTGGTGACTTGTCATTTCCTATGAGGTAAATGTTTTATTAAAATAGTGTTTTTGAAATAACCCTGACAATTCTTTTAATGTACATATAAATTAATCAGATTTTATCTATTTCAAGTTTTGACACGTGATTATTGATACTACTATTCGCCGATTGAGATCTTATTCGGGATGGTGGAAAGAGGGACGGTTTCTCATAGTAGACGATCTTGGCACGGTGCTTGGACGGACGATACGTATTAAGGATAAGTGGGAAAAAGTTCGTTCGCTAAATTTAAAGTGCAATTATGTATTACACTGTCGAATTCGAATGGTTGATCGTTTGTTAATCCTATTGTATACCTAAAGTCTAAGGAATTAGGAGAAACGTCGAGTAGTAAAGAAATTTGACAAAGCAAGGAATTAATATAGGAGTAGTGAAGTTATGTAAGGATGAACGTACCCTTATCCATATCAGGATCTTGGCGAGCATTTCTAGTATTCATCACGAAAGCTCTACCTCGAGCATTGTTGTTGTTATTCTTCAGTTTGGGACAGTCACTCCGGAAGTGTCCCGTGTTGCCACACTCGTAGCAGGCTTTCATCCGACAATCTCTAGTAAGGTGACCATAACGTTTACACTTGTCGCAGGGGGTGCCACAAGGCCCATCATGGTGTCGGTTACAGTGTGAACAGAAGGGTTTGGTTCCAGTGTATTCTTTCCTATCCCCTGATCCAGAGGTGTAGGCTTTGACAGTTGCTGGCTTTTTGTTGGTTTGGTTTTGATTGTTGGGGTTTCCATCGGATTTTCTCTTGTTATCCGTCCCTTGACAGACAATTTGTGCCATAAGGCTATGTGCCATACAAACGGCACTTTGAATGGTCTCTGGTTTGGATGCAGTTACCATTCCTTTGATTTGTATCGGAAGTCCCCAGATATACCTTTCGACCCTTTTGTATTCGAGTTCGACCATGGTTAGGCACAATAGGGCTAGCTGATGAAAACGGGTAGTGTATCCAGCTATATCATCACCTTTGATGGCGTGATTCCAGAATTCAACTTCTAATTGTTGTATTTCTTCCCTAGGGCAATACTCCTATTTCATCATCTTTTTCAGATCATCCCAGGGTAATTGGTAGGCAACATCGATACCCACGGTCTGGGCATGGGTGTTCCACCAAGTGAGAGCACCTTCCATGAGGGTGCAAGTAGAGTATTTGACCTTGTGGTCATTAGGGCAGTTGCGGATGCGGAAAACGAACTCCATTTTCTCTATCCATCGGAGCAAGCCGATGGCTCCTTCGATACCCTTAAAGTTGAGGGGTTTGCAGTTTAAGAACTCCTTGTAGGTACATGGTTTCGATGAAGGAGTATTGTTCAGCGTATCCTCACTGCCGGATCGTTGTTGCTGTCTGGCTAAGGCGTCAGCTACTCCTTGGGCGATCAGTTGGTTAATTTCAGCCTGGCTGTATGATTGTCGTCTTGGAGGCATGTTCCTTTAATAACAAGGTAAATGACATGTGAGAGTTTGAACGAAGAATATGATTATCACAATGGTATAAACATGGAGAAGTGTCAATACATGATGTATCGATCGATAATAGTAGATATCAAGACTGTAATCCTCAACATACGAGCTTAAAGGATAACAAGAGTTAGAATTTTATAATAGGCTTCCGGGTTTTTATAACATCTAGACTCGGAATTCGTCCGGATGAAAGTGATGTTATCAACAGTGTGCACGGAATGAGGTTTAGCTTGTGGAGACCTAGTAGTTCTCCTAGTGGTGTGTCCCGAATGCGATCCCGAAGGATGTGAATGGTAGAAAATATGTGAAATGATATCTTCCTCATGAGTACGTATCGGTATGGCGGGACGTGTTGTCATTTATGATGACCCGAATGTAATGAGCAGATGAGGCTCATAATAGCGTAATGTATACCGTGTGCGTGAGGCCTATTCATATATATATATATATACCATATATACATATATATCCGCCTAGTTGTGTCTAGCACAAACAAGTATGAGTCCCAGTTCTCTCGTGGTCAGAGTCAACTAGTGTATTCCTGTTCAACATAACCTCTTTCAGATCTTGCATAATCTTCCTTTAATTGTACATAGTTGATCAGACTATGTTAAATTAAATTCGTATGATGAAATCCCTGAACCAGTTATACCTAATTGGAAATACTGCCTAACGGTCATAGTCTAGGCCCACTAAATGCAACCTAGTTCGCTATAACCTTAGGCTCTGATACCAATCTATCGCACCCCCAAATTCACTGGTCAGCGGAAGCCGGGTCGGGGCGCGACTAATCAAGTAATCAAGCACAAAGGTACAAGCAAACGACTCTACATGAGACGTTTCATACATATTACAAAAGTAATTACATTGTTTAAGTTATAAGTTTACAACGTTAGCGAGTTCGCATAAATAAGGTGAGAAGATTCTAATACATAACCGAATTACAAAAGATAATGTAGAAAAATCTCCGTAAGTGTATAATGCATGCGACTCGAACTAGCTAGTATATCCTGCGGGCAACCCGAACTGTTGCTGAGCACCTGAGAATACAACACTAAAAGGTCAACCAAAAGGTTGGTGAATCTCACAGGTTTAAGGTAAAACGGGATACGATACACAAGATTTATTCAGTGAATTGCGACCAAGCAATTTAAAATAAACAAAAAAATTGTTTCCGATTTGCCATGACATGACATGAGCCCACGGTTCGAAGCCTAACCCGAATTCTGCCTCCCGAAGATGTCTAATCCGAAACACCTTTAAACAACTACTAAAGTACCCGTTTAACGTGGTTGTAGCTAGCAACCGGACGGGGACGTCACTCCCATGATAGATCTATCCTTTAGAAATCGTGCCTTTGAAGTTAACGAACCATGTGTGATGAGGATTTTTACCGGATTATAAAACAACTCATGTAATAGCCGAATTAAACAACCAAATTAACTAACCGAATACTTGTGATCACGGAAACAATTAAGTATTGTATCTCACCCCGAATTTTAAAATAGTGAAACAGTAAAAATGAGGCTGTAAGACTCTCCTTAGTCTCCGAGCAAACGTTTAAGTCAATAAACATATATCCGTATATCCGATATGGAATGGACAGTCCGGAACCTTCAAATGCCCTAAGCATGTAAGGTTATATGTGAGCGAATGTCTAATAAGATCATTCCCGATGTTTGTCCACTCAACTAATAAATGTTTGATTGTCCGTTTGTATGTTTTGAAACCGTTTGAGTTTATGGTTTGTAAATGTGTACGACCCGTTGGTGATGGTGTGTAGTAATAATTCAAGTATTATTATTATGTATTTCATTATATACTTGTAAAGTATATTTGTATCCGAAAGTACATATATATATATTTATATCCGAAAGTATGCATATATATATGTCCGAAAGTATGTTATCCGAAAGTATATATATATATATATATATATATATATATATATATATATATATATATATATATATATATCCGAAAGTATACTTACCCGAAATTATACATGTGTATCCGAAAGTATGTATGTGTTTGTAATCCGAATTCATCCGAAAGTCAACAAAAGTCAACTCCAAAAGTTGACTTTCGGAGTCAAAATCACTATTCATCCGAAAGTCAAAGGGGTCAAAGTTACTATTCATCCGAAAGTCAAACTTCAATCCGAACGTCAAACTTTCGGAGTAAAAATCAGTCCGATTTTGTGATTTTTATATGACTAAGTAAAAATTGTCAAACAATTCTGAAAAAAATCACGAGTGTTCCTCTATGTTTTGGCTACCCCTTGTAATTTTTTCATAAATTTTAGATAAGTATAAGTGGGTCAAAAAAATAACTGACATTTGTTCAAAGATTGATTTTTATACAAAAATCAGTGTATTTATGGAACAAGTCATAGAAGAACTTTTTGTAGCCAACATCCATACGAAGATTCTGTCTCATGTTTCATACATTTATTTGGTCTAGAACTCGAGTTATGGTCGAAATGGTGAGACAATTTTTCTGTCCAGCAAACTGTTTATGTATATATGTTTACTAATCAATTTTTATCTCAAAATTTGTGTGTTTTCAGGATATGTGTTCTGCACATAAGTTGTAGCCAACGAAAATACCAAACTTTTCCCGTCAGTTTCATGTATTTATTTTGTGTTTTCGAATTTATATGATTTTTTCGTGAGACTGATTTTCCGGACAGAAAAGTGTTATTACGTATATGCTTATAAAAACGAATTTCAACCTTTATTTTGGACATTTTAGAGTTGAGTGAGCTATAAAACATGTAAATAAACATATTAGAAGTATTATGAATAAGTTTTGGAGTTCTTACAAAGTTTATGAAGAAACAGAAATGGTGGAGTTGATGTATACGCGTGAACGATCGTTTCCTTGCTTTTAGCTTCGTTTTTCTTCAAGAAATGAGTGGTGGTTGATGGTGGATATTGGTGGATGATGATGGTGGCTGGAAACTGATTGTAGAGAGAGAGAGAGTCGATTGATAGAGAGAGGGATGGGAATGGGTTGGTTGACTAAAATGGAAATGAGGGGTGGTGGTGGTGGTGTGACTTTTAATCAACAAAAAAAAAAAAAAAAAGGAAGGGGGGGTGGGGTATGGGGAGGCCATAAAATGCAGATTTTCTGCATTTTGGGTGGCCCCATTCCCATGTGGGTGCTAAATTCTTGTTCCCAAAGTTGCGTTACGCGCGGTGCCTTTTTACCCGTTCGTTTGGACGTTAAACGTGTTAATACGTATGCTTCGTTAACGTTTTAAATCACGATATTTTAAATGAAAGTATTATTTTAAATGAAAGTATTATGTTAAATACTTTATTTTAAGTTATTAAAATATTGTCGGGTCTCGTTTGGTCGTCGGTTGCGAATTATACGTTTGTTTGATTCGTGTAACGTTTTTAAACGTTATTTTCGTACGTGCTTATTCATGATGTTTTCACTTGAAGTATCTTATCAAAATACTTAGTTTTGAGTTATAAAAATATAACTTGGTTTTATTTCATGCGTAGGGCGCGTTTTCATCGCTTTCGGTTACATTTTAATAAAATATAATACACGTGTTATATTATCGAAATAATATAAAGTAATTAATAATGTTATTAAATAATTTCGTATTATTTAATAATAGATTCACCACCGTCCGTATTTTGATATGTCGGATATTGATCCGACCCGAATTTGTATGATTTAAACGAATCGTATACGTGTGTATATATATAAATATACAAATTTACCACACATATTTAGCCTAATATATAAACTAAATAACCGTAATTACACAGTAATTAGGTACTAAATGTAGTCCTAATTTTGACGGTTGTCATATAACTTACTATTATATGCATATGACTTACATAAAAACATTTAATTATGTAACAAAAACATACAAATATTCAAAACATGATACATATATACAATATGAAATTTCAAAGTTTGATACATATAACAGTAATACATGTATAGTTTAATACACTTTAATAATATAAATCTAACATCAACTACGATTTCGAAAGTGATTACTTGAACAAGTAAATACATGGGTTTGCTTGTGATTCATTCTTCTTCATGTATGAAGATCTTTGAGATTGTAACACCCGGTCAAAAATCACAATTTTCGCGCCAATTTTTAACTTTAAATAATTACATTTTAAAGTTCAAATGAAACATTTTTACTAAAAATATTTACGAAAAGCGTAAACAAAAATTATGAAATTAAAATATTAAATTTACTTTATTTTCGGATATAAAACACGGGCATTTTGTACTGTGGTTGGAGACCACAGTCTCCACATTTGGGGATCTGAGTTTTAACAAAAACCCAAACCCCCATCTCATTTCCTCATTTCTTCTTCTTCTTTTTCACCTACTTTCTCTCATCTCTTTCTCTTAAACAACAACAACCAACAACATCAACAACAAATTCATCATCATCAAAATCGGAATCATCCTCATCATCATCGTCATTTTCGGAGTTCATCATCATCAAAACCGGACATCATCATCTCCATCTTCTTCACCATCATCTCCATCTCCATTTTCATCAAAAAGTAAGATTTATCACTTTCTCTCTCTAGAAATCGTTTCTCTTTCTATAAATTACTTAGATTACTTCAAAATACATGCTAGAAGCTTTCTATAACATCGAAACACCCAAAAATCGAGCCAAAACTCGATTTGGATCTTGAAATCGTCGAACAGTCCGCTACGTCGCAGGGACCAAAAACAGTGTTGCGACGTCGCAGCCGACGTCGCAGCCAACGTCGCAAAAACATCTCAACGTCGCATGATGCGACGTAACACCCTACGTCGCAGTAAATCTTAAACGTCGCACATTGCGATGTAACACACAATGTCGCATTAAATTGCGACGTCGCACATAGCGACGTAAGACCCTACGTCGCATCTGACGTCGCAGCTGACGTCGCATCTGACGTCGCAGAACCTTAAAAATCTATGTTTTTCACTAAGTATTGACAACCAAATTTTACCACTCGATTTTACCCGGATTTGGATTTCGAATACGTTTTCTTTAAAGCAAAGTAGTAGAAATAAAATTTTTCCAAGCTGACCTGGCAGCTCGACCCCAGCCAGGGGCTCTGCCCCTTGGACCCCGCTACCAGGGGCGCTGCCCCCGGACCCCCGTACACCATTCCCAGACTTCAACAACAAATGCGTACATGAACAACTCGTTTAGACAAACTAATTTGTCTCATACTTATATAACCTCACGTGTTTAGGACACTAGAAGGTTACCATTCGGACGACGCGCATATCATCGTATCGCTAACAACTCACAGGTGAGTTTCATAGCCCCACTATTTCAACTGTTTTACTATTTTCGGGGTGAAACACATGCTCAATTGCTGTTTTCAAATCATATTAACAATCGTTTATAATTTACAACTATTTATATTACTGTATGTAATACGAACTGTGTAATACTTAGGAATTACACCCGCAATATTGTTTTGGAACAATATTAATACTTAACCTAGATAGGTTACAATCGTACCCGGTTAGGTCATTGGAAAATGATTACCAACACATAACTTGATTTAGTTATCACAATCTTTTGGCCATATTGTCACGGGACAATATCATTGAATACATTAGAACTAGTTAGTTCTACCTATACTAAACGACATCTATACTGTTACAAGTTTAGTTATTCTTTAAGAACTAAAACTGTCGACACACTCCATTATCATTAGAATGGGAACTGAACTTAAGTGAACATTTTCCCAAGACTCCGTTATATATATACTTGCTAGGCTTTAGGCTAGGAGTATACAATATTATCACAAGTTGGTACAGACTCCTTATATTAAAACGACACAACTGGTGACGACTCTGGCTCAGGATGTAATCCAACCAGGGATGGTCCCCCGGCCCAGGATGTAATCCAACCGTGGGGGTGTCACCTGATGAATATCTACATACTATTATACGATCTACTTAGTCAGGCATGTCGAGTACTGCTGGCTCTCAAACAACTTAGTCGGGCATGTCGTTGTACTGCCGGCTCAATTACAAATTGCTTGCGAGCAACTTCAAAAACGATGCCGCGGTATTGCAGCGGGCACCAAACGATGCCACGGTAAAGTGGGCACAAAACGAAACCACGGTATTGCAGTGGACGAAACTTCAATCAATGGATCAGCGAGTTATACTCGGGATTCACAATCAGTTAACGGATCGGTGGTGCTGCCACGCGAGGCCGTTAGCTCAATTCATGTCCGGGTTAGCTTATGCTAATCGGGTAAACGGACACGCTAAACATTCAAACATAGATCTGCGGATCTACAATCACTTGTTGCTGGATGCAACACCTCATATATTAAATCCTAGTTCTGCGGGACTACAGTTACTTACTATCATATGACGTGGTCATACAGTTATTTGGTTACAACTTAGGCAGGTATTGCCTCCCGTTATACACTTACTCATACTAGATAGGTATTCAGGCTCGGTATGCCTCAATTATTATGTACTTAGGTACGGACCACAATTGCTTAGGTATTAGATACCTAAACTTTCGAATTACACATTGGTAATTACAACTACAATTTGCTACAAATCAGAATCGTGGATTCTGAACAATTTCTCAAAACATACAAGATTTATATCTTATGTATTCAACTAACAAACCTATGAACTCACCAGCTTTATAGCTGACATGTTTTAGCATGTGTTCTTAGGTGCCCAGCAGGATTAGGATTACTACAAGATCTTACTAGTTCGAGTCGCATATTTTCAACAAATGGGACTACTCTACATTTACTTTCATATTTTCCAATTATGTATTTGGAATTTGTTGTTAAACTTATAACGTTGTAAACATTTTTATTTACGAAATGTATAACCATTTTCAAACGTCTCATTTAGAGTCGTTCATTGTATATCTTGTGCTTTGTATATTGATTAGTAACACCCAAGTATGCTTCCGCAAAACATTAAATTTGGGGGTGTTACAGATTGGTATCAGAGCCTAAGGTTATAGTGAACTAGGTTGCATTTAGAGGGCCTAGACTATGACCGTTTGTCGCACCCCCAAAACACGTGGCAGCGGAAACATGAGGTGTCATGGGGGCGCCGACCAAATCAAATATCATTACACAAGATTAAAGCAAACGACCTCTATATGAGACGTTTGAAAATATTACATTCCATAATTCAAATTTGTTTACAATAGTTGTACAAAACATTTGGAGTTCGCATAATATAAGTTGAATTACAAAGTTACTAAATATAGTAAAATGCAATCTAGATCCTGAGATGTTGAAAAATATGCGACTCGAGTTAAGCTATCCATAGCTTCCTACTGCGGCGGGTTACCTGAGAAATACATACTAAAAGGTCAACATAAAGTTGGTGAGTTCATAGAGTTGTTTAAATGTTGGTATAAAACCCAATAGTATGAAACACGAGTTATGAAACACAAGATTTTAATCGTTGTATCATTCAACAATGATAAGTAAATGTATCGTTAACAAACGATAGGTAAATGTGTTTGAGTAAATGTATCGTTAACAAACGATAGGTAAATATGTCATGTAAATGTATCGTTAACAAACGATAAGTAAATATGTAGTTGCACGAATGCAAAAATATGTATACCATTTGCCATGAGCTCATAGTCCGAAGCTTAACAATGTGTGCCGTGCCTCTTTCGAGTACACGATCGTGGGTGCCCCAATGCAAGTGTCTAATCCGGTACACTCGTTATGAACAAATATTAATACGTCCGTTTGACTGGTTAGCGCGACTAACCCGGACGGGGATTGTCAGTCCCAAATAGATCTATTTACTAATATTCACGCTTTAGCAAAACTAACAAACTATGATGTGTAGGGCCTTTGTGGATTAGTGTGTAACTCATGCAATCCGTATAGCGTTGTTTATGGTACTTGTGTTCATAAAAGCAGTTGTGTAATTCAAATGTATACAAAGCAGTTGCAAAGCAATTGTATAAAACAGTTGTAGTATGTATTCTCCCCCAAAATAGTTATAAAACTGTAAAAAGAGGGGCTATGAAACTCACCTGAGTTCTAGCAAATAGCAAGCAAGCAATATCAATTAGCAAGCAAAGTGTGATCCAATGTGTAGCCTTTTAACGTCCTAAACGTATAAGGTTGTATGAGTAGATGTCTTAAAAGATCATCTATGTAAGTGGATGGTTAATGTCCACTTAATTCACAATGTAGGTGGAGGGTTAATGTCCACCTAGAGCTAGTTCATCTAACTAGTATGTCCATATAAGTTGTTCAAGTTCGTTTACTAAAAATGTGTACGACCCGTTGGTGAAAGTTTGTAATAATAATTCAAAGTATTATTATTGTTAAGTTCATCGTGTTGTATACTTTTCGAAGCACCTGTGTTTCATATATGAATCTACATCATAAAGGTTTGATCTTTGTAGGTGTTTATTGCTTTTATATATGTCCGAATGTGTTAAGGCTCGGGATTTAGAGTCCAAAATGTGATTTTATGAGAATTAACTAAGGGTTAAAAAGTCAACTCTCAAGGTCAAAAAGTCAACTGAAAAAGGTCAACTCCTAAGTCAAAGTCAACTCGGAAGTCTTCAGTTCGCAAGTCAAACTGAACTCGCAAGTCTTCAGTTCGCAAGTCAAACTGAACTCGCAAGTCAAACTGAACTCGCAAGTCAAACTGAACTCGCAAAGTCAAACTGAACTCGCAAGTCAAACTGAACTCGCAAAGTCAAACTGAACTCGCAAGTCAAACTGAACTCGCAAGTCAACTGAACTCGCAAGTCAAACTGAACTCGCAAGTCAAAGTCAACTCGCAAAGTCAAACTGTTGTGTTTTTGCTTTGTAAACATGGTCAAACGGGCTCGGTTTGACCCGAAATTTTTAGGGAAGCCTTAGATATGTTCAAAGAGTCTCCAGAAATTTTGGTTCGAGTCGGGGTCGTTTCGAGATGTCGGTTTTTAAGTTTACACCTTAAACTTCAAGATTTAATGTTTTCGGTTTATGTCGGGTCATTACGCCAACTGATTTCACCTATCTATAGTCCAAATCAAACTTCCAAATTTTTACCAACTGATTTACTAAGTGTCTTGACTAACATATCAAATTTTCAGCTTCTAACAAGTCCATTAACATAGTTAAATAAAGCCGCGTAACAACCGAACACATTTTATCGAAAAACTTCCTGGTCAGTCTTATAAATCGGATCGTAGAGAAAAATGAGTACGTTTCTGGAAAAAGTGTAAAACATGATAGTTGTAGATCTTTTCAATACGCAAATTTTAAAAAAAAATGCATCTTCTAACTCTCAGTATTTGATTTTATACGAATATTTTTGTGAACTGTCGATTTCTAGGCAGATTTCATGCATGTTCTTGTTTGCTTTATAAAAACGATTTTCAACACCAAGTTTGGACATAATCATGATAGATGAACACTATAACATCATAATCAGTAGATTAAAAGTAAGATAAGTAAAAGGTTTGATGATTTATACCAAGCAAATGATGAAGAAAAAATGGTGGTGAGGAAATGGAGCTTGATTCTTGTTTCTTCTTCTTCCTTGTTCTTGATTAATGGTGGTGATCAATGGTGGTTTATGGAGGTGTTTGGGCTGTGTTTTTCTCCAGAAAATGAGAGAGAGTTTTGAGAGAAACTTGGGGAAAGGAGTTGAGTGTGAAATGAAAATGGGAGTGAAGTGTGTGTAAGTGGTGATGAACATCATCATGACTTTGCATGTAATAAGAGAGGAGGAAGAAGGGTGGTGGCACATGGGGTGGCCGGCCCCCATGTGGTCCCACAAGGGGCATTTTGGTCATTTTACATTTCTAGCTTAAATCGTTGCGTTTTTCGTTCGTTTACCCGATTGTTTAAACGTTTATTCGCACGTTAAATGTTTAGTTGATGTTTTTATTTAACGATTTCAGTTTCGATATTTCTACTTGAAATATTTAATATAGTACTTGGAAACACTTATAAAAATGTTTCGTTAAATTATTGGCCTCGATTTGCGTGCACGTTCTACGGAGGTTAAATCGCGTAACGTTATTTTGAGTCGTTTAGATTAACGATATAATTTGGATAAAATTTCCATTGAAGTATTATTTAAAATACTTAATTTAGGTTGTCAATTTAATTATTGACGTTTGTTTGGTTGTCGAAATAAATTCGCGCGTTATCGTTGCGTTTGAGACGTTTTAACCGAAACGTCTAGGTTTTTCGAGTATTATTTTAGCAAAATAATAGATAATGATAAATAACTTCTAAAAATAGATTAAAGTTATTTATAGAAATGTTTTCACCAACGTCGTATTTAACTGTGTCGGAATCCATCCGATAATAAAATGTACGATTTAAACAAATCGCAAATGTGTGCAAATATAATCACATATATTAATACACATAATGATACACATAATTCACCCTAATTACATGTATTAGCAAAATGATTAGGAACTAACACTAGCCCTAATTGGTCGGGTGTCACATTCTCCCCCTGTTAGGAGAATTTCGTCCCGAAATTAGCTTGTTGTCGTGGTCTGAGGGGCATCTATGAATAGATGTGGGTATTTCAGTCGCATTTGGTCTTCCCGTTCCCAAGTAAATTCAGGACCGCGCCTAGAATTCCACCGGACTTTAACGATGGGAATACGACTCTGTTTCAAGCGTTTGACCTCACGGTCCATGATTTCTATCGGTTCCTCGACGAAATGGAGTTTATCATCGATGTGGATTTCGTCGAGAGGAATAACAAGTGTCTCATCAGACAGACATTTCTTTAAGTTAGAAACGTGAAATGTGTTGTGCACGCTACCTAGTTGGGGTGGTAGCTGCAGTCGATATGCCACCGGACCAATTCTTTCAAGAATCTCAAAAGGTCCGATGTACCTAGGGTTTAGTTTACCTCGTTTGCCAAAACGAATGACACCTTTCCAAGGTGATACTTTCAAGAGTACTCGGTCCCCAACCTGGAACTCGAGCGGTTTGCGTCTCACGTCAGCATAACTTTTCTGACGATCACGGGCGGCTTTCAGCCGGTTTTGAATGGTCACGATTTTCTCGGTCGTTTCATGGATGATTTCAGGACCAGTGAGTTGGCTATCGCCGATTTCGGTCCAACAAATGGGTGATCGGCACTTTCTCCCATAAAGTGCCTCAAAAGGTGCAGCATCAATGCTGGTGTGGTAACTGTTGTTGTAGGAAAACTCACACAAAGGTAGGTGGTTTTCCCATGTGTTTCCGAAGTCGATTACACATGCTCGAAGCATATCTTCAAGAGTTTGAATGGTCCGTTCACTCTGACCATCGGTTTGCGGATGATAAGCAGTACTCAAATCAAGGCGAGTACCAAGGGCTTTCTGAAGTGTTTGCCAAAATCGAGAGGTGAAGCGGCTATCTCTATCGGAGATGATCGAGATGGGTATGCCGTGTCGTGCTACAACCTCTTTGATGTAGATGCGAGCCAATCGCTCCATCTTGTCGTTTTCTTTGATGGCTAGGAAATGGGCGGATTTTGTGAGACGATCTACGATCACCCAAATGGTATCGCAACCGCTCGGTGTTTTTGGTAGCTTGTTGATGAAGTCCATGGTTATGTTTTCCCATTTCCATTGAGGTATCTCGGGTTGTTGGAGTAACCCAGAAGGTTTCTGGTATTCGGCCTTAACCTTGGCACAGGTTAGACACTTACTAACATACGTGGCTATGTCAGCTTTCATGTTGGGCCACCAATACCGTTGTTTGACGTCATGATACATCTTGTCAGAACCAGGATGTATGGAGTACCGGGATTTGTGAGCTTCGTCCATGACCAATTCTCGTAGGTTCCCAAAGTTAGGTAACCAAATTCGGTTGGAGAAGTATCGGGTTCCATCGGATTTGATTTCGAATTGTTTTTCCATGCCTCGCAAGGCCTCATTTTTGATATTTTTCTCGTTGAGTGCTTCGAGTTGAGTGGAATGAATTTGAGCAATAAGATCGTTGTGGATGGTTAAACCAAGGGCTCGAACTCGAAGGGGTTTCACTCGTTCTTTACGGCTTAGGGCATCGGCAACAACGTTAGCCTTACCCGGGTGGTATCGGATTTCACAGTCGTAGTCACTAAGTAACTCGACCCAACGACGTTGTCTCATGTTTAGGTCCTTCTGATCAAAGATATGTTGAAGGCTTTTGTGGTCAGTGAAGATAGTGCACTTGGTACCATATAGGTAGTGTCTCCAAATTTTGAGCGCAAAAACAACGGCTCCTAATTCGAGATCGTGAGTGGTATAGTTTTTCTCATGGATTTTCAGTTGCCGGGAGGCGTAAGCGATGACCTTATCACGTTGCATTAACACACAGCCTAGTCCTTGATGTGAGGCGTCGCAGTAAACTACGAAATCATCGGTGCCTTCGGGTAAGGATAGGATTGGTGCACTGCAGAGTTTCTGTTTAAGGAGTTGAAAAGCCGACTCCTGTTTGTCGGTCCAGTCGAATTTCTTATCTTTCTGAGTCAAGGAGGTTAATGGTTGAGCAATTCGGGAAAAGTTCTCTATGAATCGCCGGTAATATCCAGCGAGACCTAAGAATTGTCGGACCTCGGTTGGAGTAGTTGGTGCTTTCCAGCACTTGATGGCCTCGATTTTTGCTGGATCAACACGTATCCCTTGGCTGTCAACGACATGCCCTAGGAACTGTACTGTTCGCATCCAGAACTCACACTTGGAGTACTTGGCGTATAGCTCCTCGTGTTTGAGTAATTCCAAGATAGTTTTCAGGTGTTGGCCATGTTCTGTTTCGTTGCGAGAGTAGATTAGAATGTCGTCAAGGAAGACGATGACAAACTTATCCAGGTAAGGTTTGCACACCCGATTCATAAGATCCATGAATACAGCCGGTGCGTTGGTTAAACCAAAAGGCATCACTTGGAATTCGTAATGCCCGTAGCGGGTTCGGAAGGCGGTTTTCGGGATGTCGGCGTCTCGAACGCGAAGTTGGTGATAACCAGACCGAAGGTCGATCTTTGAATAAAAGCTTGAACCTTGAAGTTGGTCAAATAAGTCATCGATTCTAGGAAGTGGGTATCGGTTTTTGATAGTGAGTTTGTTTAGTTCACGGTAATCGATACACATGCGGAAGGATCCATCCTTCTTTTTAACGAATAGGACCGGAGCTCCCCAAGGTGAGGAACTTGGTCGAATAAATCCCTTGTCCAGGAGTTCCTGTAATTGGGTGGATAACTCCTGCAACTCGGATGGGGCTAATCTGTATGGGGCTCGTGCCACGGGTGCAGCACCGGGCACAAGGTCGATTTGGAACTCGACTTGTCTAGGCGGGGGAAGGCCTGGCAAGTCTTCGGGAAAGACTTCAGGAAAGTCTCGTACAATGGGTACATCTTCGAGTCGCTTTTCAGCCGACTTCTTTTCGGTTACATGAGCAAGGATTGCTGGGTAGCCTTTCCTCAGGTACTTTTGGGTTTTCATACACGAGATGATGTTTAAGTTTCGCCTACCAGTCTCCCCCTGTATGATCAAGGTTCCACCGGTAGCGAGAGGTATACGTACAATCTTTTCAAAACAGACAATTTCAGCATGATGCTTGGACAACCAGTCCATGCCTACGATGACATCGAAGCTCCCGATTTCAACAGGGATAAGGTCTATGGGAAACAATTCATTGGCGAGGTTTAAAGTGCAATTAGGTATCACACTATCGGCCTCGATCAGTTTGCCGTTAGCTAACTCTACAGTGTACTTAGCATCTAGGGCAATGGGTGTTATGTTGAGAAGTGAAATGAATTCATCAGATATGAAGCTTTTATCAGCTCCGGTATCAAACAAAACAGTAACGGTTAAATCATTGAGGAGAAACATACCGGTTACCACATTGGGATCCTGGCGGGCTTCTCCTGCGTTGATGACGAAAGCGCGACCGCGGGGGTTGTTGTTATTGTTGTTGTTTCTGTTGGCGTTGTTGTTGCGTTTCGGGCAGGTGTTTCTAAAATGGGCAGTGCTGCCACACTCGAAACAAGCTTTTGGTGCGTTGGGTTGGTTGTTTGGGTTGGCATTTGTGGGTTGAGTTCGGCAATCTTTGGTTAGATGTCCGTAGCGTTTGCAGTTACCGCATTGGTTACCACACGGACCATCATGGTGTCGATTGCAAGAGGAACAGTAAGGTTTCTTTCCTACGTATGCTTTCTTATCCCCAGATCCTGAACCAGAAGTGTAGGCCTTTACAGTCTCGGCCTTTTTGTTGGTTTGTTGTTGGTTGCTGTTGTTCCCAGACCATTTTCTTTTGTTGTCCCCTGTGGTTTTCACGGTGGGTGCCCCACGGCGGACAATTTGAGCCATAAGCTCGTGTGCCATGCGGACGGCACTCTGGATGGTCCCGGGTTTGGAAGAGATGACATTGCCTTGGATGGAATCAGGTAGTCCCCAAATGTATCTTTCGACACGTTTGGATTCAGGGTCCACCATAGATGGACAAAGAAGAGCAAGCTGGTGAAATCTGGTTGTGTAGCCAGTAATATCATTTCCTTGAACTGTGAGGTTCCAGAATTCATGTTCGAGCTGTTGGAGTTGCTCGCGCGGACAGTATTCTTCCCTCAACAAGTTCTTAAGTTCGTCCCAAGATATTTGATAAGCAGCATCAATACCCTGAGTTTGGGCGTATGTGTTCCAGAAAGTGAGTGCACCCTCAGCTAGAGTGTAGGTAGAGAATTTGACTTTGTTCTCTTCTTGACAGTTACTTATTCGGAAGACTGACTCCATTTTCTCAATCCATCGCATAAGACCGACGGCTCCTTCGGTTCCTTTGAAATGGAGAGGTTTACAATTCATGAAATCTTTGTGGGTGCAGGGCTTTGGCACAGGTGGGTTGTTGCCTGTCCCTCCAGGGTTTCCTTGGTTCGGATTGGGATTGTTTCTGGCAGCTTCTAGAGCTGCTTGGACCCTCTGATTGACGAGTTGCTCGATGTCAGCGGAGTTCATTTGACGTTTTGGTGCCATGATTCTGAGATAAAGAGAATACGAGGTACATAAGATTTCAGTGAGTAAGATCTTAAAATCTTTGCAGGTGTACACAAGAAAATAAAACAAGTATGTACAGCAAGATATTCAATAAAACAAGGAAGCAAATTTTTATAAGCACACCGAGGCGCAAGTTTAAACGGTTACAAAATTTAGGAATTTCACAAAACATGCCGGGAATTGTTACTACCGGCCTTATTACTAGAGTTTACAAAAGACAACATAAGATAGATTAGTCGGGCATATCCCGCCTCGATAGGTTACAAGATAAAGATCAAACTAGTTCTAACGCAAGTTTATTCGTTCCATTAGTGTGACAAGTCGGTCCACGTTTCTTGCAAGTCTACCAGCTTGTCGGGCGTTATCCTCAGCCAAGGTTAATCGTTGCTCTAGTACTCGGGTGTACTCTTCAGCTTCCCGTGAACGTTGTTCACATTCTTCTAACCTTGCTTGAAGAAGGTCAACCGCGCCTCTGTCGTCAATGACGTGTTGGTGCATCATTTCTAGAGTGTTTGTCATGTTTTCTTGGTCTTGAAACAGTTGTGCAATGCGGTCATGTGATTGGCGCAGCCAGTACATTTGCACTATGTATTGTTCTCGTTCCAGGTTTTCAAGTCTTGCCTCATGGCGGTGAAGTCGAGCAGCTAACACGGGTACAGTGTGGTGTATTGGTTCCTGGGTGTATAGAGAGATGTCCATGGAATCATCGAAAACCTCCATGTTTTCCTCAGACCTCCAAGTATTTAGAGTTGTGGGTAGCCAGTCCCATCTACGAGGGTATGATGGACGGCGGGTGGTATTAGCAATGGAGTTTGAGTAAGGGTTGGCTCGAGATGATCTGGTACCCCTTGGGTGAGTACGTAACACTCGGGCTTCGCCAGTGATGTAGTGAAGTCGTTCAGGAGAGTTTGGTGCTGAAGACATAGTAACGATTTCCTCAGTAGCGGGTCGTGTTTGGGCTTCGTTCTCAGAGTTGGGAGACGTAGCGGTGGGAGTGGTTGCCATTTTCTGTGGCAAGGAGTTTTATATACGGGAAGTTGAGGTCATATATAGCAATATAATAACCTAGCACATAAGCACGTATAAGGTTGGTCCCGTTCTATCCTTGGTCAAAGCCTTCTAATGTATTCCCATCCACCATAACCATTTCAGGTCTTGCATCGATTCTTGTTTAATTGTACATAGTTGATCAAGCTATGTTAAATTAAATTCAAATGATGCAATTGCTGAACCAGTCATAACAAATGAGGAATACTAACCTAACGGTTATAGTCTAGGTCACTAATGCAATCCTAGTTCGCTATAACCTTAGGCTCTGATACCAATCTGTCGCACCCCCAAAACACGTGGCAGCGGAAACATGAGGTGTCATGGGGGCGCCGACCAAATCAAATATCATTACACAAGATTAAAGCAAACGACCTCTATATGAGACGTTTGAAAATATTACATTCCATAATTCAAATTTGTTTACAATAGTTGTACAAAACATTTGGAGTTCGCATAATATAAGTTGAATTACAAAGTTACTAAATATAGTAAAATGCAATCTAGATCCTGAGATGTTGAAAAATATGCGACTCGAGTTAAGCTATCCATAGCTTCCTACTGCGGCGGGTTACCTGAGAAATACATACTAAAAGGTCAACATAAAGTTGGTGAGTTCATAGAGTTGTTTAAATGTTGGTATAAAACCCAATAGTATGAAACACGAGTTATGAAACACAAGATTTTAATCGTTGTATCATTCAACAATGATAAGTAAATGTATCGTTAACAAACGATAGGTAAATGTGTTTGAGTAAATGTATCGTTAACAAACGATAGGTAAATATGTCATGTAAATGTATCGTTAACAAACGATAAGTAAATATGTAGTTGCACGAATGCAAAAATATGTATACCATTTGCCATGAGCTCATAGTCCGAAGCTTAACAATGTGTGCCGTGCCTCTTTCGAGTACACGATCGTGGGTGCCCCAATGCAAGTGTCTAATCCGGTACACTCGTTATGAACAAATATTAATACGTCCGTTTGACTGGTTAGCGCGACTAACCCGGACGGGGATTGTCAGTCCCAAATAGATCTATTTACTAATATTCACGCTTTAGCAAAACTAACAAACTATGATGTGTAGGGCCTTTGTGGATTAGTGTGTAACTCATGCAATCCGTATAGCGTTGTTTATGGTACTTGTGTTCATAAAAGCAGTTGTGTAATTCAAATGTATACAAAGCAGTTGCAAAGCAATTGTATAAAACAGTTGTAGTATGTATTCTCCCCCAAAATAGTTATAAAACTGTAAAAAGAGGGGCTATGAAACTCACCTGAGTTCTAGCAAATAGCAAGCAAGCAATATCAATTAGCAAGCAAAGTGTGATCCAATGTGTAGCCTTTTAACGTCCTAAACGTATAAGGTTGTATGAGTAGATGTCTTAAAAGATCATCTATGTAAGTGGATGGTTAATGTCCACTTAATTCACAATGTAGGTGGAGGGTTAATGTCCACCTAGAGCTAGTTCATCTAACTAGTATGTCCATATAAGTTGTTCAAGTTCGTTTACTAAAAATGTGTACGACCCGTTGGTGAAAGTTTGTAATAATAATTCAAAGTATTATTATTGTTAAGTTCATCGTGTTGTATACTTTTCGAAGCACCTGTGTTTCATATATGAATCTACATCATAAAGGTTTGATCTTTGTAGGTGTTTATTGCTTTTATATATGTCCGAATGTGTTAAGGCTCGGGATTTAGAGTCCAAAATGTGATTTTATGAGAATTAACTAAGGGTTAAAAAGTCAACTCTCAAGGTCAAAAAGTCAACTGAAAAAGGTCAACTCCTAAGTCAAAGTCAACTCGGAAGTCTTCAGTTCGCAAGTCAAACTGAACTCGCAAGTCTTCAGTTCGCAAGTCAAACTGAACTCGCAAGTCAAACTGAACTCGCAAGTCAAACTGAACTCGCAAAGTCAAACTGAACTCGCAAGTCAAACTGAACTCGCAAAGTCAAACTGAACTCGCAAGTCAAACTGAACTCGCAAGTCAACTGAACTCGCAAGTCAAACTGAACTCGCAAGTCAAAGTCAACTCGCAAAGTCAAACTGTTGTGTTTTTGCTTTGTAAACATGGTCAAACGGGCTCGGTTTGACCCGAAATTTTTAGGGAAGCCTTAGATATGTTCAAAGAGTCTCCAGAAATTTTGGTTCGAGTCGGGGTCGTTTCGAGATGTCGGTTTTTAAGTTTACACCTTAAACTTCAAGATTTAATGTTTTCGGTTTATGTCGGGTCATTACGCCAACTGATTTCACCTATCTATAGTCCAAATCAAACTTCCAAATTTTTACCAACTGATTTACTAAGTGTCTTGACTAACATATCAAATTTTCAGCTTCTAACAAGTCCATTAACATAGTTAAATAAAGCCGCGTAACAACCGAACACATTTTATCGAAAAACTTCCTGGTCAGTCTTATAAATCGGATCGTAGAGAAAAATGAGTACGTTTCTGGAAAAAGTGTAAAACATGATAGTTGTAGATCTTTTCAATACGCAAATTTTAAAAAAAAATGCATCTTCTAACTCTCAGTATTTGATTTTATACGAATATTTTTGTGAACTGTCGATTTCTAGGCAGATTTCATGCATGTTCTTGTTTGCTTTATAAAAACGATTTTCAACACCAAGTTTGGACATAATCATGATAGATGAACACTATAACATCATAATCAGTAGATTAAAAGTAAGATAAGTAAAAGGTTTGATGATTTATACCAAGCAAATGATGAAGAAAAAATGGTGGTGAGGAAATGGAGCTTGATTCTTGTTTCTTCTTCTTCCTTGTTCTTGATTAATGGTGGTGATCAATGGTGGTTTATGGAGGTGTTTGGGCTGTGTTTTTCTCCAGAAAATGAGAGAGAGTTTTGAGAGAAACTTGGGGAAAGGAGTTGAGTGTGAAATGAAAATGGGAGTGAAGTGTGTGTAAGTGGTGATGAACATCATCATGACTTTGCATGTAATAAGAGAGGAGGAAGAAGGGTGGTGGCACATGGGGTGGCCGGCCCCCATGTGGTCCCACAAGGGGCATTTTGGTCATTTTACATTTCTAGCTTAAATCGTTGCGTTTTTCGTTCGTTTACCCGATTGTTTAAACGTTTATTCGCACGTTAAATGTTTAGTTGATGTTTTTATTTAACGATTTCAGTTTCGATATTTCTACTTGAAATATTTAATATAGTACTTGGAAACACTTATAAAAATGTTTCGTTAAATTATTGGCCTCGATTTGCGTGCACGTTCTACGGAGGTTAAATCGCGTAACGTTATTTTGAGTCGTTTAGATTAACGATATAATTTGGATAAAATTTCCATTGAAGTATTATTTAAAATACTTAATTTAGGTTGTCAATTTAATTATTGACGTTTGTTTGGTTGTCGAAATAAATTCGCGCGTTATCGTTGCGTTTGAGACGTTTTAACCGAAACGTCTAGGTTTTTCGAGTATTATTTTAGCAAAATAATAGATAATGATAAATAACTTCTAAAAATAGATTAAAGTTATTTATAGAAATGTTTTCACCAACGTCGTATTTAACTGTGTCGGAATCCATCCGATAATAAAATGTACGATTTAAACAAATCGCAAATGTGTGCAAATATAATCACATATATTAATACACATAATGATACACATAATTCACCCTAATTACATGTATTAGCAAAATGATTAGGAACTAACACTAGCCCTAATTGGTCGGGTGTCACACCGTTAGGCAGTATTCCTCGTTAGGTATGACTGGTTCAGGGATTTCATCATACGAGTTTAATTTAACATAGCGTAGCTAACTATGTACAATTAAATAAAGATGATGCGATATCTGAAAGGGGTTATACTGGACCAGGAATGTGTAGTTGACTCTGATTTGTTATGTGCTAGACATCCTAGGCTATTATATGTACTGTAGGTATGTATGAATAGGCCTTACATGTGTAATACTTTTACGTACTTATATATATTGAGTATATATAAACAAATCAATTCCGCTGAA
Source organism: Helichrysum umbraculigerum (assembly GCA_949592205.1). NCBI lineage: Eukaryota > Viridiplantae > Streptophyta > Magnoliopsida > Asterales > Asteraceae > Helichrysum > Helichrysum umbraculigerum. The sequence continues at coordinate 124,034,831 of CATIUR010000005.1, read as the reverse complement.
CCAATACATACTCGCGAAGAGGCACATCGCCGTCTTCCTAACTATCGCGACTCGACACTTTTCTCCATATGCACGCATAGGAGAATATCACATTTATCACTGAGCCTCGGGAAGGAGGTACAAACGTTACCAATGGGAATGGAAACCCGCACATGCTAAACCTTCACGAAACTTAAAACAAACTGACAACTTTTAAACCTTGAACATATGGATCACAACTGGATTAGTGTTGACTAAGTCCACAACAAAATTATCTCGAATCACAACTTGATCACGTAGATCAACAAATTCAATCATGCGGTACTTTGACCCCTACATTTTAGCCTTTGTGCTACAACTGAGAAATTCGAACTTCAAACACATTTTGGCCGTGGGGTCACAAATCAAACCACACATGGCACGTGGTGCTACGATTTCAAGGTATGTTAATACCACAACTTGAGCACATTAGTGCAACCTTCACAGTACGTTGATACTACAATCATGGCATGTTGATGCCACACTCATAGTACATGGATACTACAATTTCAATGCCGCGGGCACTTCATTACAGCACGTGGTGCTGCGTTTCATGGTACCTTGGTACTACAATTACAAAACATTAGTATTTCAATTACTGTGCTGATAACACTGCATTATAGCACTAGGTGCTACTTCAATTATGCATGTAGACTTGTTATAGTTGCATGTACGACTGACATATGTACATATACACTTACTTAACTGGGCACGAGGTGCCACACCTGACTATTATTATGTACGTATACTTGAATAGTTACGTGTACACCATATATGTATATACGACCCATTAAGCATGTAATGCTTTAATCAATAAATACATAATGATGTCACCACACACCTGGGTTGTGTTGGTGGACCCTGCTTCAACACCACCGAGGACACTGTAGTTGTCACATACACAGGCATGAATGGCCGTACGATATTCTAGTACTACATTATAGTCTGATAGACTACGACAATACTATGGTTCTGGTCAACTACCTATAATTCATAACTAGGTCGTTAGTACGACTACACATCTAAAAATTTCAAAGTCCGAGGACTTTCATATAGATACCTTAAGTGGTTTCTGGATAACTAACACTTTTACATCCGAGTATGCAACTATAAAGTCAAAATCTTTGAATAAAGATCTCACACTTTGTCATTTCATTCTTGTTCAAGAATCATGCCTCCTAAACGACAAACTTTCACTCGAGCTGAGCACGATCAAATTATTAATCAAGCAGTGACTGCGACCCTAGCTGCTCGGAACCAAGAAAAGCCTTGCACTTTTAAGGATTTTCTGAGGTGCGAACCACCAAACTTCGTTGGTACTGAAGGAGCTATCGGATTAATTCGATGGTTCGAGAGAATGGAATCTATATTTCACGTTTCCAACTGCCCCGACGACTGCAAAGTCTTGTACGCCACATACACCCTCCAGGATGATGCTTCTACCTGGTGGAATTTTCACGCCCGAACTGTAGGAATCGACACTGCTCACAAACTTCCGTGGGAAGACCTGAAACGAATCATGAAGGACAAGTATTGTCCCATCGAAGTACTTCACAAACTTGAGGACGAACTTTGGCACCTCACCGTAAAAGACAACGATATCGTAACATATACCACTCGTTTCCAACAACTAGCACACTTGTGCCCAACTATAGTAAACCCTGAGAGTCAACAAATCGCAAGGTACACCGGTGGACTCCCGCTACTAATTGAGGGGATGGTCACCGCCTCTAAACCCACTACTATTGAAGAGGCCATTCGTATGGCCCACAGACTTATGGCACAGAGGGAACGACGCGAAACAACTGCAACAGAAAACAACCTAACAAATTGGGATAGGAATTCCATCACTAGTCACAATCCAACCAATCAACCTGAACCCTTGAGGTACCATGCTGTCGAACCCAACGAAAGACAAGGCTATGCGGGTAACAAACCATTTTGTCACAGCTGTAAACGTCATCATGACGGATTATGCGGATTACCCTGCGAAAGATGCCAACGATACGGACACGTAATCCGGGACTGCAGAGTTCCCGCCAATCCCGACTCTCGAAGGATATGCTTCAAATGTAAGGAACCCGGTCATTACAAGAAGGACTGCCCAAAAAGACGCAAAATTCACTTTATCGAATCCGAGTAAATCAAATAAATCTCCAACGATAATGTAAGTACAATTCCTCCTCGAAAACATGACCCTTCAATTATAGATTCATTCAACACGTATTTGTTATCCCCGATATCATTTTATCAACCTAATATTGATTACATCTTAGGGCTAGTTGACCTAGGCCCACATAAAACTCCATGTTTGCTTTCAGCAGACGGATCTACTGCCCGTGCACCAAACATTTAGTCCTGATAGGACGACTTACAAAACGATCACCATGTGACAATCAACGAGTCCCGAATGGACACTAACTTAAACGGTTACCTAGTAACCACGACTTAATTATACCTCAAACAAACAATATAGTCCAAATGTGACTACAACGATAAACTGCGATACGGTCAGCGGTTGACTGCTATCCAACCTCGTCATAGACACGTTATGTCTACAAGATAAACGGCAAACATCTCGTTCATACATTGCTCCCCAGACTCCACACGACCACGACATCACTTTAAATTTCGGGACGAAATTTTCTTAACAGGGGGAGAATGTAACACCCGGTCAAAAATCACAATTTTCGCGCCAATTTTTAACTTTAAATAATTACATTTTAAAGTTCAAATGAAACATTTTTACTAAAAATATTTACGAAAAGCGTAAACAAAAATTATGAAATTAAAATATTAAATTTACTTTATTTTCGGATATAAAACACGGGCATTTTGTACTGTGGTTGGAGACCACAGTCTCCGCATTTGGGGATCTGAGTTTTAACAAAAACCCAAACCCCCATCTCATTTCCTCATTTCTTCTTCTTCTTTTTCACCTACTTTCTCTCATCTCTTTCTCTTAAACAACAACAACCAACAACATCAACAACAAATTCATCATCATCAAAATCGGAATCATCCTCATCATCATCGTCATTTTCGGAGTTCATCATCATCAAAACCGGACATCATCATCTCCATCTTCTTCACCATCATCTCCATCTCCATTTTCATCAAAAAGTAAGATTTATCACTTTCTCTCTCTAGAAATCGTTTCTCTTTCTATAAATTACTTAGATTACTTCAAAATACATGCTAGAAGCTTTCTATAACATCGAAACACCCAAAAATCGAGCCAAAACTCGATTTGGATCTTGAAATCGTCGAACAGTCCGCTACGTCGCAGGGACCAAAAACAGTGTTGCGACGTCGCAGCCGACGTCGCAGCCAACGTCGCAAAAATATCTCAACGTCGCATGATGCGACGTAACACCCTACGTCGCAGTAAATCTTAAACGTCGCACATTGCGACGTAACACACAATGTCGCATTAAATTGCGACGTCGCACATAGCGACGTAAGACCCTACGTCGCAGCTGACGTCGCATCTGACGTCGCAGAACCTTAAAAATCTATGTTTTTCACTAAGTATTGACAACCAAATTTTACCACTCGATTTTACCCGGATTTGGATTTCGAATACGTTTTCTTTAAAGCAAAGTAGTAGAAATAAAATTTTTCCAAGCTGACCTGGCAGCTCGACCCCAGCCAGGGGCTCTGCCCCTTGGACCCCGCTACCAGGGGCGCTGCCCCCGGACCCCCGTACACCATTCCCAGACTTCAACAACAAATGCGTACATGAACAACTCGTTTAGACAAACTAATTTGTCTCATACTTATATAACCTCACGTGTTTAGGACACTAGAAGGTTACCATTCGGACGACGCGCATATCATCGTATCGCTAACAACTCACAGGTGAGTTTCATAGCCCCACTATTTCAACTGTTTTACTATTTTCGGGGTGAAACACATGCTCAATTGCTGTTTTCAAATCATATTAACAATCGTTTATAATTTACAACTATTTATATTACTGTATGTAATACGAACTGTGTAATACTTAGGAATTACACCCGCAATATTGTTTTGGAACAATATTAATACTTAACCTAGATAGGTTACAATCGTACCCGGTTAGGTCATTGGAAAATGATTACCAACACATAACTTGATTTAGTTATCACAATCTTTTGGCCATATTGTCACGGGACAATATCATTGAATACATTAGAACTAGTTAGTTCTACCTATACTGAACGACATCTATACTGTTACAAGTTTAGTTATTCTTTAAGAACTAAAACTGTCGACACACTCCATTATCATTAGAATGGGAACTGAACTTAAGTGAACATTTTCCCAAGACTCCGTTATATATATACTTGCTAGGCTTTAGGCTAGGAGTATACAATATTATCACAAGTTGGTACAGACTCCTTATATTAAAACGACACAACTGGTGACGACTCTGGCTCAGGATGTAATCCAACCAGGGATGGTCCCCCGGCCCAGGATGTAATCCAACCGTGGGGGTGTCACCTGATGAATATCTACATACTATTATACGATCTACTTAGTCAGGCATGTCGAGTACTGCTGGCTCTCAAACAACTTAGTCGGGCATGTCGTTGTACTGCCGGCTCAATTACAAATTGCTTGCGAGCAACTTCAAAAACGATGCCGCGGTATTGCAGCGGGCACCAAACGATGCCACGGTAAAGTGGGCACAAAACGAAACCACGGTATTGCAGTGGACGAAACTTCAATCAATGGATCAGCGAGTTATACTCGGGATTCACAATCAGTTAACGGATCGGTGGTGCTGCCACGCGAGGCCGTTAGCTCAATTCATGTCCGGGTTAGCTTATGCTAATCGGGTAAACGGACACGCTAAACATTCAAACATAGATCTGCGGATCTACAATCACTTGTTGCTGGATGCAACACCTCATATATTAAATCCTAGTTCTGCGGGACTACAGTTACTTACTATCATATGACGTGGTCATACAGTTATTTGGTTACAACTTAGGCAGGTATTGCCTCCCGTTATACACTTACTCATACTAGATAGGTATTCAGGCTCGGTATGCCTCAATTATTGTGTACTTAGGTACGGACCACAATTGCTTAGGTATTAGATACCTAAACTTTCGAATTACACATTGGTAATTACAACTACAATTTGCTACAAATCAGAATCGTGGATTCTGAACAATTTCTCAAAACATACAAGATTTATATCTTATGTATTCAACTAACAAACCTATGAACTCACCAGCTTTATAGCTGACCTGTTTTAGCATGTGTTCTCAGGTGCCCAGCAGGATTAGGATTACTACAAGATCTTACTAGTTCGAGTCGCATATTTTCAACAAATGGGACTACTCTACATTTACTTTCATATTTTCCAATTATGTATTTGGAATTTGTTGTTAAACTTATAACGTTGTAAACATTTTTATTTACGAAATGTATAACCATTTTCAAACGTCTCATTTAGAGTCGTTCATTGTATATCTTGTGCTTTGTATATTGATTAGTAACACCCAAGTATGCTTCCGCAAAACATTAAATTTGGGGGTGTTACAGAGATACCCTTGTAAGTTTTGTTTCTATGCTTGATGGCGTTTGCTCTAACTTTTCTTTAAAATGAGTTGCAATTTTGATTCACTTATATAGTTAGATAGTATTCTTTCTTACCTTTAATGTGAGAAGGAAAATAAAGATTGGGGAGTATAGCTAAGCAAAGGACTATTTCGTATGTTGGAGTGCTTTTGACAATTAAAATTACAGGTGTACAAACTAATAAGTGACCGGTGAGCATCGGAGGTTTCAAAAGAACTCATATACATCTTATTTATGCTCAATATATTAAAGCTCAGGTTTGATTTGAGTTGGTGGGATTGCTTGACTTTGAGCTGCTCATATCTTAATTAAGGAAACCCAAAATCTCAAGCTCATCACAAAAAAAAAAAAAAAAAAAAAAAAAAAAAAAAAAAAACTTAATTTTCCATGGAAACTTCCATATGATATTCAAGTTTTGGGTTGATACAGTAAGCTGCAAATCCCATGTGACAATGCAAGTCAATGTGTAAATTTTTTGAAATAGGCCACTCTCTGTTTGGTATAAACTACTATGAGTTAATCGTTATAACAATAAATTTTGTTTTGTGAAACATGTGGTGATCTAGTATTGATTTGTCTTCATAACGAAATCCATATAGCTGTTTGTGGATCGAGAAGGGAGATTGTTGTTACCAACAAGGATGTAGCTGAACATGAGATTGTTGAATAATTGTTGGTATTTTGGATAGAGGTACTTGTTTTGTTTTTTCACCGTTCAGTGTCCGGTCCAGTTTTCAAAACATTGCTTTGGAGGAGATGATGGAAGATATGATATTAGAAACCGGTACTGTTAGATTTTCCGATGTGTACTATTATGTATCAGGAATTGAGTTGGAAAAGGGTTTGTGTAAGATTATAAGTGAATTTTGATTTAGCACAACTATTTGATATTGTATCCGTTTAAGATAAATCGAGCATATATATGGACCATGTTGGTGTAGACGACATATTGGGTAATCGGTCATGTGAGAAGAATCGTTCTGAGTCGGAGGAAAGTGAAGATGTTAACGTGAACTCGAATGCAATCGGTGTCTACCGTCGTCGTGTCTTCCGTGAAAACCAGTATACAAATGGAAGTGGTGCGCATATAGTTTGGAAGTACACTCCAACTGACGCCGATTTGATTGAGCATCTGAGGAGAGTGATTTAAAATTTAAGGGTGAGATGCAACATCGTGGAGGAAGTTGATCTGTACTCTCATTTTTCGTGGGCTGTACTAGGTGTGTAATAGATAATAGTTGCTTCAATTTCACCATCTGTGCCATTTTCTTTGAAAGAATACCCTAACTTCTTTGTTTAATCGGATTCTTGATCGAAATAGAAGGGATGTTGTGAGAATCCGACCTATTACAATAATTTTGGCTTTTCAGTTATATTTGATGGAACAAATTAGGTTAACTTACATGCTAGGGCTTATATATGTGAATTAGAAGGTCAAGATTAAAATGTAACAGAACTTGTAACGTACTTTTTTGGCTTTTCATTATATTGTATTTTTTCTATTGTAATGTATTTTTTTTCTTATTTAATGTATTATTTTCCTTTTATATATTAAAATGTAACAGAATTTGTAACTTTTATGTTTAACCTCAAACACACCTGGATTGAGTCACTCCTTTATCTTGAAATGAGATCTTCAAGTCTAGAACACCATAATACTATAAAGCTTTCATCCATAACGTACTATAAACAAAAAATACTGCATTGCTTTTACACATGCATGTAGAACAGGAACACAATGTGGTATAATTCCTTAAACATAATTTTCAGTCCAATGACAAACATAGTCAAACATGTATGTTCCGACTAGTTGATAAGACTTTTGAAATCATTTATTACTTGAAATGGTGTTATTGGTCTATGATAATTGTTGGCGGGAAGGCATAAGGATGGGATTACACCGGCAAGTTGATGGATTCATATATGGCTTATGCAATTTGGTAAAGATGTAAGGTTGCTGGTGACTAACTTTTGGGGCTCAAATATATGTTTGGTTTTTTGAAGATTCTTTCAAATCTACATATATTTGGAGGAAAATCTTGGTGGAGCATATGTTTTAATGAATATCTCTTCAACAAGTCAAAAATGATTGTTTGATAACCTCATGAAGGCAACTGGTATTGGATCAAAATATGTGGAGTTTGACTTGGTGTTGTCAAAATGACCATTAACTTGCTTCTAATGCACTTACTGGCAGGGGCGGATCTAGTACTAATTATTTTTGAGTCGTTGGGGGGAGTTGCCCCCTCTTGCACACTATTTAACAATACTCCTATATCATTGTTGTTTTGGTCAAAAAATTACCCTAGGCAATTAAGTGATCAAATCAGTAAAGTGAGGTAGTGTGCTTGTTAAGATTTTCGAGATAATCTACTAAAGATGTAAATTTATAATGAAACAATATGAATTTCGCAATGAAAATATGATACAAACAGAAGACTTGTCAAAAATGTGACTAAGGGTTTAAATGATACTGATTTTAAGTGAAACAAGTGTTTATTAACAAGATTAATGCAAAATCTTTGAGTAAAATGCCAAGTAATTTCGGGATAACGCTAGTTATGCAACAAAAATATGATTATAACCTATGAAAATGCTTGAAACAGATTAATAATGCAAATCTTATGATCAAAATGTAATCACAAGCGAGATAAACGTGAATACTAACAAAAAATGCAAGTAAAAGCAAGGGTAATGCAAAATAATGCACTATAATCCGATATAACACAGTTAAGTTATATCCGATTAATATGATTCGAGAAAACGAAGAATAACACGAGTTTAATAATAACATACAATTGATTTTGTATAAAATAAGTGTTTATAAACAAAATCAATGTATTAACTTATGTAAAATTCGGGATAAAGCAGAATATATGATCAAAAGATCAATGAAATGCAAATTAAGTAACAAAAACGTAAAATAAATGCGATCGACACAAGGATGTACGAGGAAAGCCCTTGACCTAGATAGATCGCCGGCATAAAACCTCGGGAAGGAACAATCGTTCCTTGCCTTTGTTGATTTTATCAAGTAAAAGCAGGATAATTACAAAGAAAGAGCACAATGATGATCGAACTAAGTGTTTTTGTGATGAACGGGGTGAAAGAGATGAAGCGCAGGTGTGTTTAATCGTGTAAAAGTGAAGTAGCAGAGTGTTAATGGTGTTAGAGTCTGTTCCTAACGATCACATTGCCTCATATATATAGTATATACAAGATAACTAATTTTCCTAAAAATCAGGGATTATCCCGAGATTTTCGGGATCCTCCAGTCTTCCACCTTGACTAAGCCTTTTCACACGTTTTCTTTACTTCTTCCAAGCCTTGATCCGAAATTAATGATATAATTGACCCACGTTTAACTCCTGCAAGACTTGGTCAAGATACACAACGGAAAAATAGGGATTAGTAACGTTTTACCCAGGATACCGAATATATCCTGGATCCTGACCACTTGGGATCCTGAATCATCCAAGATCCTGAACATAATCAGACAAATAATGATTAGTAACATTTGATTCCAGGATATCTAACATATCCGGGATCCTGATCGTCTGGGATCCTAATCATCCAGGATCCTAAACATAAACTGATAAACAAAGATTAATAACATCTGATCCCGAGACACTTAATATATCCGAGATCCTGCACATTCGAGATCCTAAACATATGTGAGATCCTAAGTATATTTGAGATTTCTATAGTACTCAAGATCCTAAATATATCTAAATACTTATATATAATTGGGATCCTTGATCCAAGCGGGATCCTGGATATATCTAAGATCTTGATAACCTGCATCATATAAATACACAATCTCGGGATCCCTAGTGTTAGCTTGATCCTGAACATATCCATGATCCTGGATATAACTTTCAATAGTAACTAAACACTTCATGATCTGTAATCCTGACTGTAAAATTTAGCCCCAAACAATTGTGTTATCGAGTTATTGCTAGTTTCTTATTGTGTAAATCAACTAACGAATTTGATATATATGTAATCCTTATGTTATTTATGATTCTTAAATTACATATGTAAACATAAAAATATATCAAAATTGTATATTTATATACTCTTATAGCTAACTGTATTAATGTTATAGATAGATTATACATACTAGCAAATTACCCGCGCTATGTAGTGGAAATCGAAAACAAAATTTTGTGCAACTTCTAAATTTAAAAACAAAGATGCCGCCTTTCGACGAACATTCTCAAATTGTTTTAAATACATTTTTTATGTCAGCATCCTAACTATTTCTAGGTGAATGTCTTATTAAATTTTGCATATATGTTTGGTACAATTACGATAATTAATATTCAAGTAATTAATTCAGAGCTAATAAGACGTGGTAATTGAAAGGAAAATTCAGAGATATTAATAGCGTGCATTGAAGTATTCCCATATTTAACAAAGTCAAATTAAATATGTATAAAATAAGTATTAGAGGGCAATTTAGTCATTAGACAATGTTGAGTTAAATTTTAAGACAAACATAGACATGCATTATATATAGTTAAGATTAAGATAAGATATACAAAGTATTATATGAAAATTCATTTCACTGTATCACTAGAAATCATCAAAACATATATTTCACTAAAATTAAATAACTACACAAAGCGAAAATAATTTAAATAACAGTTCGATTAACCTATATTTCAGTGCAGTCTGTAGGTTTTTCGGCTTTGGAAATAGTTAGTGTCTACTCTTTATGCAGCGCGGTAGGTTTGCTTGCACATTTGAGAGTAATGGGCCTTAAATTCTTCAGCCCCACTGTAGCCACAAATTAGGTTTTATCTACATCCTCATTCACCTTCTTAATTAACTTTATTAGTCGTACATGCTATAATGCTGTATGAGTTGTTTTTGGAAACAAACATGATGATGATGATGATGATGATGATGATGATATCAACCAAAGCAACCAGTTTCTAAGCTCCTAGTACAAAAAATCAGAACATGATACTAGTTTGTGATACTCTATTCAGATTGGTATTAGTTTCTCTAATCGTTTGCATCGATCCCATAGTCTGGCCATTTATTTCGTTTTGTGAAGATAAACAATGTCATTCTGTGCTAGACTTGCCGGAACCAATTAACGCAACTGAATAATGTTGGGCTTTGTGAATATTAATCAGACGGGCTAGGGTTTAGGTTTAACTTGTTGGCTAAGTTAGGTTTAGCCTATAAATATAAACCCTATGTTATTATAATCCTTGAGCCGTAAAAGAAAAAGAAGAAAACTCTCTGGTTTGGCCCCGTGGACTAAACCAATCTCCAAGTTGGAGATTGGACATAACCACGTTAAATCCTTGCGTATTTATTGTTTCGATTATCTTGTTTGCTTATTATTCTTTATCCGTTTATTGTATGTGGGTGTAACGCGATTACACGTTGCGTTGTTTGGGTTGGTTAATTATCAACAGGTATTAGAGTGATCAACTAATAGTTGTTGGTTGTTTGATTCCGCTGTCAATTCCTAACAACTGGTATCAGAGCTTCATGGTTTGAAGATTCGGGAACAATAGCGGATGTGAGCACGATCAAGATTAGGTTTTTTGATGGTTAGGGTTTCTATTCTATTTGGAAGATATAGATCTGGGAGAGGTCTTGATCCGGAAGAAAAGAAAAATCATCGGGGAGCAATTGATAGACACAGTTTAGGATTTTGTTTTGTAACAGGTTATCAAAATTGTTAGGCTAGGCTACGACTAGTTGAAAAAAGAAAAGAAATTGCTGACGAGTTGAGAATCGCGACGTGAATGGTTTAAATCGTGATGCGATCTGGGTTTTCAATCACGATGCGATTGTTGATGATCGAGACGCGATCTTGTGTTGAAATCGCATTGCGATTTCTGGGATTTGGCGACGCGATTATGGGTCAGAAAGTTTCTTGTGGATTGAGACGCGACGATACGGCTGGTGGCCGGTTGCGTTTATGATGGTGATTAGTTGTGGCGGTAATAGGGTCGGTAATCAGTTTTGATTGGTAGTTTGTTGCGGTTGAGAGTTTTTTTGGAATCCTAAGTTTTGGATTCTAGTTCTTTATTCTTTGCGATCCCGTGCAAAAGAATAAGTGAACGTTATCAGACTAGGCGTTTGATGTTGCGAGTGTGGGATGTGATTCTTGAGACTTACTTGATACGGCTGGATTCTCAAAGATGTGAGGTTTGTTACGGAGCTCAAGAGGATAGTTTTTTCGATTTGGGTATATGGGTAATAAACGGTACCATATCCGTTTGGTAATCGACAGTCGGAGTTATCGAGGGAGTTTGTTGTTGCTCGCGAGGTTGAAACGGGAGACCATGTTTCTTTGGTCGGGTATTCCATAGGTTTGGAATGATTAGGCAGGTTACAGCTTCTACACTTGGAGATATTGGTTGTTGAAGATGTCGGATAGAACGTGTTCGACTGGGCTCGGGTATCGATTGATGTTTGGTTCAACGATAGAGCGAAATCTTCTGGAGGAATCAATTGGGAATTTTCTTGTGGGTTAGAGGCGGATAATCTTGTAAGTCCTATTGAGCTTTCGAGATTTTGTTGAGAGTGTCGGAAACTCTTGGGAGTTTGAAACCGAGGAAAGTGTCGAAGCTAGTGGAAGTTTGGCAACTAGTGGAAGTCTTGAGACGGTTGTACGATTGATGGATCTCGAGTTTCCACAGGTTTAGTGTGGAGATTTCGGCAACACTAGAGCATTCGGACTTCATTGTTACTCTTCAATGGCAAAGTAATTTGCGACTGACCGGGTATTATGAACCAGAGTCTTCTCAAAGAGCCGCGGTTGCTATTTTGATTCGTACAGTGGGAGCGGGCTGAGTTGGAGAAGATGTGTTCATAGAAATCATACGTATGTTTTTGCGTCAGTGTACCAGCGGGAAAGCGAATGATGAAGAAGTGGATTTCAAGGTTGTGATTGCGTTCTCACTGATAAGCCTTGATGATGATCTACGCGTTAGTTCTATCGGTGATTTTCTGATTGCTGGGAAGGAAAATTGGATGGACGAAATTCTGTACGGGTGGTCATTGACATGTCGGTGGCAGGATCAGACATGGCTGTAATCGACGAGTTGAAGAGATAGGTGTCTCTTGATAGAATCCTGTGGTTGGAGTTTCGCACGCTTCAACGAATCTTCTTGGGCCTAGAAGATGATGATGGTGGTTAGAGAGTGGTCCCGGTTTCATGATGTGAGTGTTCTGGTAGCTTTGTGTCGAAAGTCTTCCGGCTCTGTGTGGTCGAGCGGCGTGTCCCGAATGGTATTTCGGCGGTATGAAGTTTGAACAGGTGACAGTTGTAAAGGGACGTGATTTGTGAAGGATTACTGGTTTTGGGGTTTGATTAATATTCAAGTGGGAGATTGTTGGGCTTTGTGAATATTAATCAGACGGGCTAGGGTTTAGGTTTAACTTGTTGGCTAAGTTAGGTTTAGCCTATAAATATAAACCCTATGTTATTATAATCCTTGAGCCGTAAAAGAAAAAGAAGAAAACTCTCTGGTTTGGCCCCGTGGACTAAACCAATCTCCAAGTTGGAGATTGGACATAACCACGTTAAATCCTTGCGTATTTATTGTTTCGATTATCTTGTTTGCTTATTATTCTTTATCCGTTTATTGTATGTGGGTGTAACGCGATTACACGTTGCGTTGTTTGGGTTGGTTAATTATCAACAGGTATTAGAGTGATCAACTAATAGTTGTTGGTTGTTTGATTCCGCTGTCAATTCCTAACAAATAAATGGTATTTTTAATGTAACACGAGCATGATAAAGATCAAGGAAGTGGGCATGTATGCAAGAATAAGCAAAAAACTTAGGTTGCGTTTGGTTCTCGAAATTCAACAAAATTCGATGGAATTGGAATCTCAGTTTCATTCCACAAACATGTTTGGTTCACAAATGAATTGAGTTGCAAGTCATCAATTTTCCTCATTGAAAGAAATTCACATTCCATGAAATTTTAATTCTTTTGATAAATTTCAATTTCATCAAAAATATATTCCGCGAACCGAATGCAACATTAAGTTACGTTGGAGAGAATAAGATCAAACAAGTACAAGGAGTAAAAGCTTCTTTTATATGTTTACTTGAATAGAAGACAAGAGTATATATAACATATCTAATTAACATATTCAGAGGATCACAATCATAATCATCATACATGCTAAAAAAGTTACAATAGCTTAACCATCTGTTTGTATCTACTTCTGTAAATTTCCCTTTTTAGTTTCATCAAAACCAAATCCAGTAAAAGAAGCATCGACCGGGAGGGCTAAAAGTCTGCTTATAATATGTATACTGGATACTATACAAATAATTATTTCACTACACCACTGCTAATCATCAACACATACAAGGGTCCTCAAATTGAGGATACAAACAGATGATATCAATTAATCGCTTCATCAAATTAATTAACTCAACATGTATTGGTGATGTAATAACAAACGGCATGGTCGCACACTCGCACCTTATCACGTCTGTTTTTTGCAGGAAAGCTAACTGATGGTGGAGCAACGACACCAGCTGGACTTATTTCCGCCTCGATAGCACATGCTTTTGTGTTGTTTGTTATTGGGTCAGTTGGTGTTAACATCTCAGGGAGTCGCATGAACCCTGCTATCACATTTGGGGCTTTTGTTGATAGCCACGGATCATTTTTTATATTGGATTGCACAATGCCTTGACTCTGTGATTGCTTGCTTCTAAAGTTTGCAACCGGTGGTTAGTGGTTTCGTAGTTCCCAGTGAACATATAATATTTAGCAACGAAAAATCATAAGTAGAGGTGCATTGATGGATAGGTCAGGCGGGTAACAGATTACAATGGGTCATTTTAAGTATGTGTCTAAAGGGCCTGCTCAAATTGGGTTGACTGCTAACGCTTTTATATACATTTGTTATTGACTAATAATACATTAATTATGATTACGAAAACAATTTGACACAAAACATAATATAAATCTTTGAAAAAAAAATTTTACGACTTTGTATGAATTACAACCTGTTTGACCCACATTAAACAAAACACAGCCCAAATGAACTCATTCATAAGTAAATCTGTCAAATATGTCACATCTGAAGAGATACAATGAAAGATTTACTAAATTTACAGTGGAAATACACTGATTAGTTGGTATTTTGTTCAGAAAACATCAGTTTTTGCCATTTCGTTGGGTGTAGGTGTACGGAATGCAGTTGTGTTTGAGATAATGATGACTTTTGGACTGGTCTTATGCAACAGCAGTTGATCCTAAGAAGGGGGATTTGGGGGCCATTGCACCACTAGCCATTGGTTTTATAGTGGGTGCAAAAATCTTAGGTGGTGGTGCATTTGATAGTGCGTCCATGAACCCAGTTGTGTCCTTTCACTCCTTTGGCCTAGCCGTGGTCACCGGGACATGGAACAGCCGCTGGGTCTACTGGCTAGGCCCGTTTGTGGGAGCGGGTTATTAGCTCAAGTACCCATGAGCAACTCCCAACCACAGATTATTAATAATATCTCGCTCTCCCATACAGACGGAGCAAGTGGGTGGTGAAGGATGGGTCTTAGGTGGCCGTAAATATGTCGATATATGTGGGGTGTTTTGGAAGTTCTTCTTTTTGTTTTCGAGTCTGCTGACAAGTCTTTTATATGTTGGTAAAAAAAACTGTCTATATATGCTTCATATTCAGAATAATATAACAGAGATAACAGAAATTAGTGTATTAATGTAAATGTGCAAGCATTCGAATAAAGAATCATCTGAAAGGAGATGGTCTAAAGGGCACGTAGTTGAAGACGCATAAAGATCTACATACAAAGATCCAGAGTTCCAAGCTATGCAAAAGGGTTCTCACCTAGATTTTTTTGTGAGGATGAAATGATATGAATCTTCACTTTCTCTTTTTCTCCTTCTCACTGCGTGGACGTACTTTTGAACCGCGCTGTTTGAACAAATAGAGATACAGTTGAAACCATAGAAATGGGTAGGAGATAAGGACCACCTGCATCAAGACATTTTGAGAACAAGAAAATTATAAAACTATACGAGCAATTGGACAAATAGCATAACATTTAATGAACTTCACTTTGATTTTGTAAACGACAACACGGTTTCAGTCACATAAATGCTTAAAAACTCTCAGAAAAACTCATTTTGGGTAACCATTTACTAGTTTAACAGGTGTCAGGTTATCAGTTACCATATTCTGATGTAGCAAGAAATTTGTGAAAATCCCTAAGAAAGCTTGAACACAGATGCCTCAACTAAATATTTCTCACAAAATAAGGTGAGATACCTTGACAAATGTATAGTAGCTGAAAGGGATGGCAGCAAAATAATCTGCATAAAGATTCTTTTCCATGATAATTGGGAGTGATTGGTACATGATCCACACTAGAATCAAATCAGAAGAAGATCAAGAAAAATAAAGAGTCAGTCAGTATATATAAAGTGCACCATTGAGAAAACTGTCAAATAGTTTAGACGGAAACCACTTACTTTCACCCACAACCCCAATTGGGTATATGATGATGAAGGCTGTGTACCTAGTGAATTGGTAACAATCATATACTAGTATCAATTGAATATTAAACTACCATTTTCAAAGTGAGTTCATGCACATCCTTGAACAAGTATATATATAGGTTGATGTGAAATGAGATTACTAAACCTGAGGTAGGTAAGGAATGAGGGGCAGCTACCCAAGCAGCTCAAAGCATAGAACGGATACCTAATTATCTGTTTCCATAGAGTTGGTCAACTCTCATTTCAGCAAATGTCATGAAAGCTAATGAATATAAGTTCAATCCTGATCATCTAAAATGATATTTTTGTCAAGTGGCAATCTATGAACCTTGATTGCTAATACTTCTCTAAATATCATTCTTAGTAAGGCTTGAAAGTTGAAACAGTTTACTTAATACGCTTAAATACAAACAAATGCATATAAATACAGAGAACAGAGAATTTACCTCAATGCAACACCAAGCAACAAATGTAATGAAAACAGCCTGTGATTCTTGAACCTACAAAAAGGAAAAAAAGAAAAAATGTATGATACCCATAAGGCGGAAAACAAGCACAACAAGGAAGCAACTGTTATAACGTTCAGAATTCAGACTCGTATCTCCTTCATTTCTCATTCTAATTATGTGGCTCGAGTTTAGTATTAACAATCTGCGTTAAAGCAAAACAAGATGCATATTTCAAGGCAATACAAACCTCATGAATTTGACGTACGATCGCAAGCAGAAAATGTGCCCTACCTCCCCATTGCATGAGAGGGAAGAGAAATCCACTAGGAACGATACCTTAAATATACAGAGACAGCATAGGAAATAAAAATTTAGATCAAGACTTACTAACATACCAGAAATATCAAATATATCAAGCTTTGAGGACTTGTTCTGTTTCGTGGTACTCACCTAATGCTCCATGTATCACTTCTATGAATCCAAGAGTTTGTAACAAGCCTGTCTCATAACATATACAAAATAATCATGTGAAGTATGTGACAACACACGTTCATTGTTGAAATAAAGCATTGTGACCAATGGACGCTAATCTGCGAAATCCAAATTCTCAAAACTAGTATATTTACACTATTTCGTCATATGCACATCTATATAAACAAGATACTAATGTTACCAGTTGAAGATTATTAGTGTATATTGACAGGTTTCGTCAAGTTAACTAGTCTCAAAAAGATGCATCATCATTGTTCAACTTTAACTACTAATTAAACATGGGTTTTCAAACACTGGAACTAGGTCAATTGGTTGTAATCCTTCAATTTCAAAATTTTGATTCTATAAATTGTATCTCTAATTTCATAATAGATGTACATTATGTCATGGAAAGCTAGTTTCGCAAGGAAAAAGAAAAAACCTCAAATTTACCACTCATATGTCAAAATAAGATGCGTAATTATTGTTGCAACCCTAGATAAGCGGCTCTAGTTGCTAATTGTGAGGTGGAGATAATTCTACATGTAGGTCAATTAATTGTAACTCTAGGGTTTTCAAAAGGCCAAATGTATTATAAATGTAGCATTATGTCACAGAAAGCTTGTTTCACCAGCACCACAACAACAACCAAAAAAAAAAAGAAAAAAAACAGTGTATTGTACAGTTCTGTTTGCAATTGTAATGTACTCTAAAAAAATCTAAATGACAAAACATAGTGGAACCTACATAACCTACAAAGTTTACAAAACCTGAAAATCAAATTTGATCCTAACATTTGATACTGATAAATGTTACATTCAGAGGGCTGAAAATGAGTTAACTTGAGCTTAAGTTTGGCTCAAGCACTCTAGGGCTAAGCCCATACTTCATGATACTACCGACTCATGCTCGAGAAGCACTGAAGAACGGACCGAGCTCGGCTAATAATGATGGGCCATGTGTCATATCCAAGATCAGAGCCCAAATCCGGATCATTAGAGCCAAATTCCCACTTTGGATTTTATAGCCACATGTCCGAGGACCTCACATGGTGGAGCTCCACCTCGGACCTCACGCACCAAGCTCAGATTTGCTAAACTTAGTGAGCACATTCAAATGCCACCTTATTGGTCCACGTGGAGGTTCATCCCACAAATAATAGCATTTAAACACTCATCTAGAAAGTAGGGTAGCCCTATAAATGCTAGTGTTTGCCTTTGCCAAAGGAAAGCGCCTCATACATTTGACTTTATCCTCATAACTTCAAGGATTGATTTCTTTACCAACCTCAACCAAGTTAACTTTGAAATGGGTTTGCACAATTATTATTATTTTTTTTTGAACGGCTAAATTTAATTCCCCCCATACACCACTGTCTGGGCTCGAACCCCAGACCTCCAGGGAGGCAAGCCTCCCACCTCACTTTTACCACTTGGGTAAGAGATCATTGGCAAAAAAGAATCGGTCACATATAAGCCCGTAATTTTGCACTGAAGACGAAATATCCTTGATCGGCTAAAAAGACTCAAATATCAATATAAATATTATTATCGAAAACCAAAAATATTTTAGCTACACGTGAAAATAAAGTATTCCGTAACAAAAATCAGTTCAACTTGCCATAAGAATTACTCCGTATAACACTACATAACCATAGCCAGAAGTATTTGAAAATTATATATGCTCACAATGTGCAATATGTATATTAAATCTAAATACAATCTGTACACATGAGGATCGTAGTTCATACTTCTGAAGATGCAACTCTAAAATTGCCAAATTGGCAACCAAGAAGAATATACACAGTGTTTTGAATAAAGACTTACAAATTAGTTCTCCGGCCGAAGCGTAAGCACCGTTGACTGACTTCGTAGACAAAAAGTCAACTGAAATTCTAAACAAAGCAATTGCCCTGCAATTGTCGAAACAATGTCATTGATTAAGAAAGAAGAAAGAGAAAGATAAACATTAATCATTATTACGTAGTAATATATATGCGTGTGTGTATACCATCCAAATGCTTGAACGGAGTTGTAAAAGAAGAGATAAAGATTTGTAATGCGCGTCATTTGAAGCTTTACGATGTCGTTGCAACCTCACCCACCTGCAGAGACTCTAGTAGAAGTAAAGGAGACATATAAATAAATAAATAAATAAATAAATACACAAACAAATAGATAAAGTAACGGTCAGCCATGAGATTATGATGTGGTGGTGGTTGTTCCATGTCCCAATGGGTAGGTTTTACCTTTTTCTACACATTGTTTCCTTGTTTTTATTGTTTCTCAAAGATGCATTGTGACAATCCTCCAATTAGGATATAATCATTTACCTAATTACATGCATACTTAGAGCTAATTTCCTGACTAATGAATTCACACTATATTATGGGATAAGTCTAGCAAAGCCCAACAATTTTAAATACGTGACGTACTACTATTTGGTAATTATGTATATAATTGCACGAAAACATTCAGAACGAACTCGACAGAAACATACGAATCGAACCCGACAACCAAACGAAGCAAAAGTTACATTTTGAAAACTAAAAATAAAGTAATTGAAATAACACTTCGAAAAGAATTAACGTATATTAACCGTTAACCAAGAATTAAATGAAGTGACGTTTAACGGCTTAAACACGTAACGCGATTAACCGGTTAATGGCTTAAATATCTAGCCAATTAAGGGAGACAAATCAAGTTTGAAGCCATGCCCTTGACTTTGAAAAATCTGCCCAACATAAACCACCATACCCCCATACCTTGCATTATTAAAACTCATACACACTCTCAATGATTCAATCACTCCCTCACTCCTTTCTATCTCTACCTCACGGCTGGAACTCAGCCTCAAGACCACCCAAAAATCAGCAACATAACCATTATCACCATCTTTAAAAGTTGCAAGGGGAGGGCAAGAACAAGCATCAACAAGATCACGACCTTTCATCTCCTTCCATCCCCATCTTTTAAAGCATTGTAAGGAACCAAATCACTTTACTTTTCTTTCATGAAATACTTGTATTAACATGTTATTAGCTCACTTATGAAATATCTCACTCGAAATCATAACAAAAACTAACGAAAACTTAACTATGGCTAAATACGTTTTCTGGACAGATTCTGTCCCAGATTTTTGGTCCCACGAAAACGTCCATATCTCGAGTTTTAGAATGAGTTAGACAATGGATTTTTTTTTAAAAGTTGCGTATTGAAAAGATCTACAAAAAGGTTTTCTTTAGCCTTTCCCAGAAATGCACTGATTTTCGTGTAGAAACCGATTTGTGGACTGAGTTTAGTCTCGGTCAGAAACCGAGTCGGAGACAATCACGAAATTTTTTAGGGAGTTGTAGACATCTAAAAGACATGAAAATAATACTGAAACTAGCTGATATATGTGGGAACGTTGTGTAAAAATTTCGGATTCCATCGATAAGTTTTGACCCCCGAAACCGAGCTTGAAAGTTGACCGAAAAACCGGAAAAACTGATTACGGGACTGTTTTAGTATTACGTTAAATAACAACACTTTCGGGTTAACCACAAAACGCAACGACAATTTTTATGAGCTCAAATAACATATTTAAGTGAAATGTAAAAGTTTCGGGTCAAACCGAGTACGTTTGACCAAGTCGATATAAACGAGCCATAAACGATAAACGTAAACCGACAAAGGTTAAACATTAAAACTTTTGGATATATTGGGCCGTGAATCATTAACGTGATATTGGGCCTGAGTTTTGTTTCGTTAATGGGCTTAATGGGTTAACTTTCATATTGGGCCGATTGGTTTAAATATTAATTGGGCCGAGTAACTAATTAGTTAATGGGCCAAATCGATTGGACTAAAACTAATGAATATATAACGGGCCAAAAGGTTGTAAGTTGTTAATGGGCCAAAATAATTAGTTAATATATTTGGGCCACACCTATTGGGCCTCATTATGGGGTCAAACTATTTGGGTTTAGTTAGTGGGCCGAACATTTTGTGCCAAAGCCCAATGGGTCGCAAACTTTAAAACGCAAACTTATATCGAGTACGCGACTATAATTTATTGTTAAACGATATTTAACATAAAGTATATGACACGTGATTTAGTCCTAAAATGTTATACGACTTTGAAACATTTTTATAATCAAATATTATTTGGTTAATACGGACTAATTGTACGACGACTAACAAATTTATATATATAATGAAACGTATAAAATCGAACGATTTAATTTATTTAGTACAAGCTATGCACATGGAATATGTATAACAAACAAAGTTATGTTTTTGAAACCTAAACGACAATTAAGTTTTATTCGCGACAATTAACAAACGACTTATATATATACGATATAGCAAAGTTATTTTGATAACTATTATAATTATGTTTTGAAAACATAATCGACAACAACGACAATTACATATATATATATATATATATATATATATATATATATATATATATATATATATATATATATATATATATACATATACGCGACATTTACAATATATGTATATATGGATATAAACAATGACGACAACTAATATATATATTAGAATATATATATTCAACTAATAAGTATATGTAAATATACACTTAAATGCAACGATTATTTCAACGCAAAAGTCACCAACAACTAAATGTTATAAACATTTCAACTTAACAAATAATCCATATACTTATACAAAGTATTATTATTTGCGTCTAGGTATTTGAGGGACGCGTTTGGATTGTTTGCTAGCTATCTATTTTTGCTGAAGACTTGCAAAACCGTGAGTTCACAGCCCCTATCTTTTACTTGTTTTAAATGCTTTTAAAACCAGGGGTAGAAAACATAGAACAATGTGATATAACATGCTATTTGCTTTATAAATTGCATTGCATGCTATTATGTGAAAACTGGTTAACATGATTGTTTTCATGCTATTAAACTTGAACTATTCATAAGAAGTGTTTTCATATCATTGAACTTGATATGTTTATATGAAAGGTTTTCATATGATTAAACTTGAACTATTTTTATGAAATTATTTTTCATAACTATTTTGGGAATTAAGACAAACGCATCTTGGTACGATCCTAGGTTTACGAGAGGTAGTTGTAGTGCACATAAGTCCCAGTGCTTACAACCTATAACCATTAGCTAGGTGACTCTAGCCACTGAGTATATAGATAGTACTATCGATTTGACAACCCTCCCAGGATATTACTCGTTGGTCATTCCAACCCCATCGACGACAGTCGTAACGAGGAGTGTATACTTAAGATGTTACTGAGGCAACAACAAAACAACTAGTCGTGGTTTGGTTATAGTACTAGGAGTCGTACTTTAACTTTAAAGGTGTCGCTCACCTTAGAGGGATCATAGTCTATATTTCCACTTAACTACTCAACTACTGTTTTGGGAAGGATATTCCCTGTGATAACTGATTAGGACAGGTGTTCCTACACAACTACTTTTATAGGGAAATGTTTACTTAATTGTTAAACCTGTGTTTCCTGAAACAATTATTTTGGAACGTTTGCTTTATTGCTAAACTTGTGTTCCTGACAACTATCTGTTGGAAAATGTTTACTTGATTATTAAACTTGATTTTCCTGTCACTATTGAACTGGAAATGTTTACTTAGCTGTTAAACTTGTATTTCCTGCGAACACTTTGAAAATTGAAATGTTTATTTGATTTATAAACCTGTGTTTCCTGTAATCAACTTAAATGGAAATGTTTATTTGATTTATAAACCTGTGTTTCCTGAAATCAACTTGAATGAAAATGTTTACTTGAATGTTAAACTTGTATTTCCTATGGTAACTAATAGAATAGGTGTTCCTACATGATTGCTTTATTTTAGAAATGTTTTCCTTGATTGGATAAACTAGTATTTCTAAACTCATAACTATTTTTAGAAATGTTTTCCTTGATTGGATAAACTAGTATTTCTAAACGCATAACTATTTTTAGAAATGTTTTCCTTGATTTGATAAACTAGTGTTTCTAAACGCATAACTATTTTTAGAAATGTTTTCCTTGATTGGATAAACTAGTGTTTCTAAACGTATAACTATTTTTTAGAAATGTTTTCCTTGATTGGATAAACTAGTATTTCTAACTCTTAATTTTTATAGAAATGTTTTCCTTGATTGGATAAACTTGTATTCTTACAAAGTATTTAGGAAATGTTTATCATATTTGAATAGACCTGGTTTCCTACTTTAACGATTAACTTGTATTAACAACGATTGTTAAACTACAAACTTAGTTTGGAAATGGTACTTTCCTGAGATTACTTATTTGAAGTTATACAACTGATAGGAAATGTTTGCTTTGATTAGCTAAACCCTTGTTTCCTGCAACTACTTATGAGGAAATGTTTTTGATTAAACTTGTGTTTCCTACACAACTAATTACTTGTAGTAAGAATGACATTCTTACTTTATATAGGAAATGTTTTCTTTAACTAGAATAACTTGTATTTCCTACTAAACTTATAAACTTTATGTTTCACTGTAAATGAATGAATTATTCATAACTTGGTTTGACCACTAAAACTAAAACCTGTGAATTCACTCAACATTCAATGTTGACGTTTTACTATGTTTTTCAGGGAATTAGGACTCAGGTACTGATGCATGCATAATGGATGTAAGTTACCCACGATGAATTAGGATGCCACATTTGGGACAAATGTATTTTTACAATACTACTATTTCTATGACTTGACAACTCGTAGTTTTTGTAACTACTTTTATATTAATGGCATCTTAATTTCTGTTCTGCAATGATCATAAGCTCTGATACGATGAATGCATACTGCTAACGTCAGCACCCCCGCTGTTTAACTAAATTACTTCCGCTAATAATCATATGCTTCCGCTAAGTATTCAATAAATACAATTACCGATTTTGGGGGTGTGACAGACTTGGTATCAGAGCCATTGGTTATAGCGAACTAGAAGTCTTTAAGTGACCTGAAAGCCTTAGAGACCTAGACTATAGCCTTGGCTGGAACACTTATGCATTCATACATTGCATAACCCTATATCACTACGTAGTTACTAAGTTTATTACGAGTGTGAATAACAAACGTCCTATATACATGATCGACTCCGACGAGGAACCGTTCGAGCATAATTATAACGTCGATGCTGTGTCTGCCAACGAAAACTTAATGACTATGCCTACTCCAAAGTCCAACATGGCACCTGGTGTAGATGAACAACAAACATGTTTGAGGAACTACTGAAAGGAGTATCTCTTAAGAAACTCAGGAATAACCATGCTACCTGTGTCCGAGTACAGATGCTAGAAGAGCATACTCGAGTGGCAGAGAGTGTAGCTGGGGTCAGCATGATGATGATTATATGATAGTAACTGTAGGAATGTACTTATCTTATATTCGTTAAACCTACGTATGGCAGGCTGTGCCTATTCTGTACTATACTAAAACTTCTATTCGATGTATATATATAAATTCCATTACACTTTAGATGAACACTATAGCACGAACGTCTTAACTACTTACATTCTTTGAATCACTCAACATCTATATTTGTAACTCTTGTATTGAGTTGTACGAACCTGATCGTGTTAAGCGATGATGAAAAGAAGTATGTATTTAGCATCATATAATGATGCCTGGCC
The DNA here is from genome assembly GCA_949592205.1 of Helichrysum umbraculigerum. Lineage (NCBI taxonomy): Eukaryota > Viridiplantae > Streptophyta > Magnoliopsida > Asterales > Asteraceae > Helichrysum > Helichrysum umbraculigerum. The sequence goes on along the minus strand of CATIUR010000005.1, from coordinate 124,010,166 downwards.
AACGTGATTATATTATACTAGGTACATATGGGTGTTTCAAAATCGTAAGATGCGTAATGGGGATAACAATAACCCTTCCTTATTCATTCAAAAATTTAGTAACGAAACATTAGAAACGATTGACTAAACGACACACTACCCACAATCGAAGCAATATGAGAAATCATTTGTTAAGGAGTAACTGAAACTATTAACCGACACAAGGTGATTCGTACTCAAAACAATGCTATGAAGGATAACTGAAACACTAGAGTTGAAATTGATGGAAACCCAACTAAAGGAAAAAGCTCGAGAAATGTGAGAGATACCACAGTAGAGAGTTTACTCTCTGTGGTAACTGCAAACAGTGGGACCATCGAACCCAATATTGCTGGACCAACCCTCTCAACCGAGCCAATGATGAGCGACAAAGAAATGGGTGTTTCGAGTGTAGTGACCCAAAACCACTACCGAAATCAGTGCCCAAAGCTCAACAACTACAGCAACAACAACATTATGCCTCTATGATATTGATTCGGATGTCAATTTGAGTTATGTCTAGTGAAGTTAGACCACTCTTAGACATTGAATCCCGTAAGTTGGATAACAAGTACACTATAGAACTAACTGATGGTAAGTTGATCGAATCAGGAAAAATAGTACCGGAATGTGCCCTAACGTTAGAAGGACATTTCTTCGAAATAGACTTGCTATCGGTAGAATTGGGAAAATTTTGTCATCATAGTCGGTTTCGACTAGTTGTCGAGGAATCTTGCAAAGATTGTTGTTTTGATAGATTGGTACGTCTACTATTATTGACAGAGGAGAAACTTGGGGATACAAGGAGATAAGAGATAGAGTGCCGTAAAGATGATTACTTGCTTAAAAGCTAGTAAATATCTCTGAAAGGGATATCCAACATCTTTGGCACACATCTTAGAAAAGAAACCCGATGAGCAGCGCATAGACGACATACTTATAGTGCGAGACTATCCGGGAGTGTTTTCTTGATGATCTTCCAGGATTACCACCTCTGCGACAAGTCAAGTTCCGCATCGGTCTAGTGCCCCGAGTCGCACCAATCGCTCGCTCACCTTATCGTCTAGCTTCATCAGAGATACAAGAACTGTCTACACAGTTGCATGAGCTTTTAGACTTAGGATTCATTCGACCGAGCTTTTCACTTGGGGAGCTTAAGTTTTGTTTGTCAAGAAGAATGATGGATCCACACGAATGTACATTGACTACCGAGAGTTGAACAAAGTACTATCAAGAACTGATATCCGTTACCCCGCATCAAAGATATGTTTGATCAACTACAAGGGTCGAGTTACTACTCGAAGATCGACCTACGACCTGGATACCACCAATTGAAGGTACGAGAAGAGGATGTACCGAGAACCGCGTTCAGGACTCATTATGGTCATTACGAGTTCTTGGTCATGCCGTTTGGATTGACTAACGCGCCTGCAGTATTCATGGACCTCATGAACCGAGTGTGCAAACTGTATCTCGATAAGTTCGTCATTGTGTTCATTGACGATATCTTGATATACTCGTAAACGAAAGAGGATCACGAACAACATCCGAAACTTATCCTCCAACTACTCGAGAACGAGAAGCTGTATGCTAAGTTCTCCAAATGCGAATTTTGGATATGAGAGGTTCACTTCTTGGTCATAAGATAAATGATAAAGGAATTCATGTGGACCCATTCAAAATATAGGCGATTAAAAACCGGAAAGCACCGACAACTTCCACAGAAGTTTGATAATTTCTTGGTTTGGCTGGCTATTACCGTCGATGTATCGAAAACTTTTCCAAAATAGCCCAGTCACTCACCACCTTAACGCAGAAGGATAAGAAATTCGAATGGGGAGAGAAACAAGAGACGCCTTCCAACTGTTGAAACAAAAGTTGAGCACCACACCAATCCTATCTTTACCCGAGGGAACAGAGAACTTCATCGTTTATTGCGATTCCTCACACCAAGGATTATGTTGAGTCCTCATGCAAAACGACAAAGTCATTGCTTATGCATCTCGTCAATTGAAGATTCATGAGAAAAATTATGCAACGCATGAACTAGAGTTGAGAGCAATCGTTTTAGCACCCAAGATCTCGAGACACTACCTATATGGTGCAAAGTGTATGATCTCACCGACCATAAGAGTCTACAACACATATTTCGACCAGAAAGAACTCAACATGAGACAACGACATTGGGTCACGTATTTAAAATTGTTGGGCTTTGCTAGACTTATCCCATAATATAGTGTGAATTCATTAGTCAGGGAATTAGCTCTAAGTATGCATGTAATTAGGTAAATGATTATATCCTAATTGGAGGATTGTCACATTCTCCCCCTGTTAGCGAAATCTCGTCCCGAGATTTGAGTTGAGTTACTCGTGTCCGATGAGCGTTTCAACAGGTGAGGGTATTTCTTTCGTATTTCGTCCTCACGTTCCCAAGTAAACTCTGGGTCGCGTTTCGAGTTCCAACAAACTTTGACTAGTTTAATCCGACTGTTTCGTAGCTTTTGTATTTTCGAGTCAGATACTTTGATCGGTTCCTCCACAAAGTTGAGTCACGAGTCGATGTAAACTTCGTCGGGAGGTATGATTAGTGTTTCGTCAGAAAGACACTTCTTGAGATTACTAACGTGAAAAGTGTCGTGAATGTTGTTGAGCTCTTGTGGTAGTTTGAGCTTATATGCTACAGGACCAATCCTAGCAAGAATTTCGAAAAGTCCGCCGTATCGTGGGTTCAGTTTCCCTCATTTTTCAAATCGAGCTATCCCCTTTCAAGCGATACATTGAGTAGGACTTTGTTGCCTACTTGAAACTCAAGAGGTTTTCGGCGGTTATTGGCGTAACTCTTTTGTCTGTCTCTCACCGCTTTAAGTCGGTTGAGTACTTGAGATATCTTGTCCGTGGTTTCCTGGAAAATCTCGGGTCCAGATAGTTGTCTATCATCCAACTCTGCCCAACAGAGTGGAGATCGGCATTTGCGTCCATATAACGCTTCAAATGGTGCCATCTGTATGCTGGTGTGATAACTGTTGCTGTAGGAGAACTCTGCTAGTGGGAAATGAGTATCCCAGTTTCCCCCAAAGTCGATCACACATGCTCGCAACAAGTCTTCAAGTGTTTGAATTGTTCGTTCACTCTGGCCATAAGTTTGCGGATGATAGGCTGTACTCATGTCGAGTCGAGTACCTAAAGCCTGTTGTAGTGACTACCAGAAGCGAGATGTGAATCTGCTATCTCTATCAGAGATAATGGATAATGGCACACCGTGTCGAGAAACGATCTCTTTCAAATAGATCTTCGCCAGTTTCTCTAGTTTGTCATTCTCTTTGATAGCAAGGAAGTGGGCTGATTTCATCAATCGATCGACAATCACCCATATTGAATCAGCTCCAGCTGATGTCTTTGGTAGTTTTGTGATGAAGTCCATCGTTATGTGTTCTCATTTCCATTATGGCAACTTTGGTTGTTGCAAAAGTCCTGAAGGTTTTTGATATTCAACCTTGACCTTTGAACAAGTTAGACATTTGCTGACATAAGTAGCGATGTCTCTCTTCAAGTTCGGCCATAAATAGAAACCTTCCACATCTTGGTACATCTTGTCTGCACCAAGATGAATTGAGTAGTTGGACTGGTGAGCTTCGTCCAAAAATCAGTTTCCGTAGTTCATCATCGCACAGTACCCAAATTCGATTCATGAAGTATAGAACTCCAATCCCTTTGGTTTCAAGATATTTCTCCATTCCTCTCAAGGATTCGTCTTTCATGCGCTCGGCTGTGAAAGCTATTCGTTGTGCGTCGCAGATTTGAGTAATAAGATTCGAGTGGATTGTCAATACCAAAGCTCGAACTCTACTAGGTTTAATGCCCTTTTTACGACTCAGGGCATCCGCTACTACATTAGCCTTGCCCGGTGATACTTGATCTCACAGTCGTAATCGTTTAGCAATTCGACCCAATGTCGTTGTCTCATGTTGAGTTCTTTCTGGTCGAAATATGTGTTGTAGACTCTTGTGGTCGGTGAGATCATACACTTTGCACCATATAGGTAGTGTCTCGAGATCTTGGGTGCTAAAACGATTGCTCTCAACTCTAGTTCATGCGTTGCACACTATATATAAGTCTAGCAAAGCCCAACAATTTTAAATACGTGACGTACTACTATTTGGTAATTATATATATAATTGCACGAAAACATTCAGAACGAACTCGACAGAAACATACGAATCGAACCCGACAACCAAACGAAGCAAAAGTTACATTTTGAAAACTAAAAATAAAGTAATTGAAATAACACTTCGAAAAGAATTAACGTATATTAACCGTTAACCAAGAATTAAATGAAGTGACGTTTAACGGCTTAAACACGTAACGCGATTAACCGGTTAATGGCTTAAATATCTAGCCAATTAAGGGAGACAAATCAAGTTTGAAGCCATGCCCTTGACTTTGAAAAATCTGCCCAACATAAACCACCATACCCCCATACCTTGCATTATTAAAACTCATACACACTCTCAATGATTCAATCACTCCCTCACTCCTTTCTATCTCTACCTCACGGCTGGAACTCAGCCTCAAGACCACCCAAAAATCAGCAACATAACCATTATCACCATCTTTAAAAGTTGCAAGGGGAGGGCAAGAACAAGCATCAACAAGATCACGACCTTTCATCTCCTTCCATCCCCATCTTTTAAAGCATTGTAAGGAACCAAATCACTTTACTTTTCTTTCATGAAATACTTGTATTAACATGTTATTAGCTCACTTATGAAATATCTCACTCGAAATCATAACAAAAACTAACGAAAACTTAACTATGGCTAAATACGTTTTCTGGACAGATTCTGTCCCAGATTTTTGGTCCCACGAAAACGTCCATATCTCGAGTTTTAGAATGAGTTAGACAATGGATTTTTTTTTAAAAGTTGCGTATTGAAAAGATCTACAAAAAGTTTTTCTTTAGCCTTTCCCAGAAATGCACTGATTTTCGTGTAGAAACCGATTTGTGGACTGAGTTTAGTCTCGGTCAGAAACCGAGTCGGAGACAATCACGAAATTTTTTAGGGAGTTGTAGACATCTAAAAGACATGAAAATAATACTGAAACTAGCTGATATATGTGGGAACGTTGTGTAAAAATTTCGGATTCCATCGATAAGTTTTGACCCCCGAAACCGAGCTTGAAAGTTGACCGAAAAACCGGAAAAACTGATTACGGGACTGTTTTAGTATTACGTTAAATAACAACACTTTCGGGTTAACCACAAAACGCAACGACAATTTTTATGAGCTCAAATAACATATTTAAGTGAAATGTAAAAGTTTCGGGTCAAACCGAGTACGTTTGACCAAGTCGATATAAACGAGCCATAAACGATAAACGTAAACCGACAAAGGTTAAACATTAAAACTTTTGGATATATTGGGCCGTGAATCATTAACGTGATATTGGGCCTGAGTTTTGTTTCGTTAATGGGCTTAATGGGTTAACTTTCATATTGGGCCGATTGGTTTAAATATTAATTGGGCCGAGTAACTAATTAGTTAATGGGCCAAATCGATTGGACTAAAACTAATGAATATATAACGGGCCAAAAGGTTGTAAGTTGTTAATGGGCCAAAATAATTAGTTAATATATTTGGGCCACACCTATTGGGCCTCATTATGGGGTCAAACTATTTGGGTTTAGTTAGTGGGCCGAACATTTTGTGCCAAAGCCCAATGGGTCGCAAACTTTAAAACGCAAACTTATATCGAGTACGCGACTATAATTTATTGTTAAACGATATTTAACATAAAGTATATGACACGTGATTTAGTCCTAAAATGTTATACGACTTTGAAACATTTTTATAATCAAATATTATTTGGTTAATACGGACTAATTGTACGACGACTAACAAATTTATATATATAATGAAACGTATAAAATCGAACGATTTAATTTATTTAGTACAAGCTATGCACATGGAATATGTATAACAAACAAAGTTATGTTTTTGAAACCTAAACGACAATTAAGTTTTATTCGCGACAATTAACAAACGACTTATATATATACGATATAGCAAAGTTATTTTGATAACTATTATAATTATGTTTTGAAAACATAATCGACAACAACGACAATTACATATATATATATATATATATATATATATATATATATATATATATATATATATATACATATACGCGACATTTACAATATATGTATATATGGATATAAACAATGACGACAACTAATATATATATTAGAATATATATATTCAACTAATAAGTATATGTAAATATACACTTAAATGCAACGATTATTTCAACGCAAAAGTCACCAACAACTAAATGTTATAAACATTTCAACTTAACAAATAATCCATATACTTATACAAAGTATTATTATTTGCGTCTAGGTATTTGAGGGACGCATTTGGATTGTTTGCTAGCTATCTATTTTTGCTGAAGACTTGCAAAACCGTGAGTTCACAGCCCCTATCTTTTACTTGTTTTAAATGCTTTTAAAACCAGGGGTAGAAAACATAGAACAATGTGATATAACATGCTATTTGCTTTATAAATTGCATTGCATGCTATTATGTGAAAACTGGTTAACATGATTGTTTTCATGCTATTAAACTTGAACAATTCATAAGAAGTGTTTTCATATCATTGAACTTGATATGTTTATATGAAAGGTTTTCATATGATTAAACTTGAACTATTTTTATGAAATGATTTTTCATAACTATTTTGGGAATTAAGACAAATGCATCTTGGTACGATCCTAGGTTTACGAGAGGTAGTTGTAGTGCACATAAGTCCCAGTGCTTACAACCTATAACCATTAGCTAGGTGACTCTAGCCACTGAGTATACAGATAGTACTATCGATTTGACAACCCTCCCAGGATATTACTCGTTGGTCATTCCAACCCCATCGACGACAGTCGTAACGAGGAGTGTATACTTAAGATGTTACTGAGGCAACAACAAAACAACTAGTCGTGGTTTGGTTATAGTACTAGGAGTCGTACTTTAACTTTAAAGGTGTCGCTCACCTTAGAGGGATCAGAGTCTATATTTCCACTTAACTACTCAACTACTGTTTTGGGAAGGATATTCCCTGTGATAACTGATTAGGACAGGTGTTCCTACACAACTACTTTTATAGGGAAATGTTTACTTAATTGTTAAACCTGTGTTTCCTGAAACAATTATTTTGGAACGTTTGCTTTATTGCTAAACTTGTGTTCCTGACAACTATCTGTTGGAAAATGTTTACTTGATTATTAAACTTGATTTTCCTGTCACTATTGAACTGGAAATGTTTACTTAGCTGTTAAACTTGTATTTCCTGCGAACACTTTGAAAATTGAAATGTTTATTTGATTTATAAACCTGTGTTTCCTGTAATCAACTTAAATGGAAATGTTTATTTGATTTATAAACCTGTGTTTCCTGAAATCAACTTGAATGAAAATGTTTACTTGAATGTTAAACTTGTATTTCCTATGGTAACTAATAGGATAGGTGTTCCTACATGATTGCTTTATTTTAGAAATGTTTTCCTTGATTGGATAAACTAGTATTTCTAAACGCATAACTATTTTTAGAAATGTTTTCCTTGATTGGATAAACTAGTATTTCTAAACGCATAACTATTTTTAGAAATGTTTTCCTTGATTTGATAAACTAGTGTTTCTAAACGCATAACTATTTTTAGAAATGTTTTCCTTGATTGGATAAACTAGTGTTTCTAAACGTATAACTATTTTTTAGAAATGTTTTCCTTGATTGGATAAACTAGTATTTCTAACTCTTAATTTTTATAGAAATGTTTTCCTTGATTGGATAAACTTGTATTCTTACAAAGTATTTAGGAAATGTTTATCATATTTGAATAGACCTGATTTCCTACTTTAACGATTAACTTGTATTAACAACGATTGTTAAACTACAAACTTAGTTTGGAAATGGTACTTTTCTGAGATTACTTATTTGAAGTTATACAACTGATAGGAAATGTTTGTTTTGATTAGCTAAACCCTTGTTTCCTGCAACTACTTATGAGGAAATGTTTTTGATTAAACTTGTGTTTCCTACACAACTAATTACTTGTAGTAAGAATGACATTCTTACTTTATATAGGAAATGTTTTCTTTAACTAGAATAACTTGTATTTCCTACTAAACTTATAAACTTTATGTTTCACTGTAAATGAATGAATTATTCATAACTTGGTTTGACCACTAAAACTAAAACCTGTGAATTCACTCAACATTCAATGTTGACGTTTTACTATGTTTTTCAGGGAATTATGACTCAGGTACTGATGCATGCATAATGGATGTAAGTTACCCACGATGAATTAGGATGCCACATTTGGGACAAATGTATTTTTACAATACTACTATTTCTATGACTTGACAACTCGTAGTTTTTGTAACTACTTTTATATTAATGGCATCTTAATTTCTGTTCTGCAATGATCATAAGCTCTGATACGATGAATGCATACTGCTAACGTCAGCACCCCCGCTGTTTAACTAAATTACTTCCGCTAATAATCATATGCTTCCGCTAAGTATTCAATAAATACAATTACCGATTTTGAGGGTGTGACATGCATGAACTTAAGGTAAACAAAACCAAATTCTAGTATGTTATCTATAACAAATGTGCAGTCTTAAATACAAGAGATAAGATATTTGTATATATGTAAAAAATTGGGGTTTTACCTGGAAGCAAAATTATGCGATTGAAGTAATCAAGTGAATTCCCAGGAAGCAAAATTAGTGAGGAAGAGCCGAGGAGATACAGAGCCTTGCTTTCCCATAGAACATATCATGAGACGTTGTTCCTTTATTAGCCCCTCATCTATTGTTGGTTATTAAAAATTAACCCTTATATTATAAAAAATGATAAATTGACATAGAGCTAATTTGATAGGACATGTGACATTTTTCACCGAATCAAATAAATAGGAAAAAGAATATCTCTAATACAATATCTCCAAAGTTGTCACACATCAAAGAAGGTTGAGATATCGATGATGATGATGTTTCATGCGGTGATCAATCAGATGCGGACGTGAAAGAGCCTTGGAAGATCGCCGGGAAAAACAAATTTACTTTTGAGGAATTCATTTGAGAAATCGAATGATTTATTCTCATATGTCAATTTCATCCATTCAATAGGTTCAAGCTCTCATTATCAAGAGTTCAAGATGTTCAAGTTCATAAGTTCACGTCTAAAAGCCTTAAAAGATTCAAGGTCGAATGTTCACGGCGTTCAAGATAGCCCCTTTCAATTGGATATTCGTAGCGGTTCTTGGTTTAATTGTATCTAGTAATTCAATTAGTAATGGTCAAAGTGTACTTGTAAAGTCAGTTATGTTCACACTCATATGTCATAGATGGTCAAGATCCAAATGTTATGGTTGTATTCATAGATTGGAAAGATATGATGCCTATCTTACAAGTAACACATTGTTCTAATTTAATGTATAATTGTTTTCTGCCCAAAAAAAAAAAGAGAGAGAGGAAGTTTGGGTTTATTGTTATATATGACTACTTATATAGAGTTAAAATCAGACAAAATTATTTATTAGTTGAAATTTTTCTCTCTCAATTTCTCACATCAATTAATTAACATTTATAGGTCTAGATTTGAACCTACAAGTTTATAATTATGTTTCATGCGGTGATCAATCAGATGCGGACGTGAAAGAGCCTTGGAAGATCGCCGGGAAAAACAAACTTAACTTTTGAGGAATTCATTCGAGAAATCGAATGATTTATTCTCGTACTTTAATTTCATCCATTCAATAGGTTCAAGCTCTCATGATCAAGAGTTCAAGATGTTCAAGTTCAAAAGTTCATGTCTAGAAGCCTGAAGAGATTCAAGGTTGAATGTTCACGGTGTTCAAGATGACCCCTTTCAATTGGATATATGTAGTGGTTCCTGGTTTAATTGTCTGGTAATTCAATTACTAATGGTCAAAGTGTATTTGTAAAGTCAGTTATGTTCACACTCATATGTCATAGATGGTCAAGATTCAAATGTTATGGTTGTATTCATAGATTGAAAAGATGTGATTCCTATCTCACAAGTAACACACTATTCCAATTTAATACTATATTTTTGTTTTTTGCCAAAAAGAGAGAGAGAGAGAGAGAGAGAGAGAGAGAGAGAGAGAAAGTTTGGGTTTATATTGTTATATATGACTACTTAATAGAGTTAAGATCAGACTTAATTTTTTTATTAGTTGAAATTTTTCTCTCTCAATCTCATCTACTCAATTTCTCACATCACTTAATTACATTTTTAGGTCTAGATTTAAACCTACAAGTTTAATTATGTATATCATTATTCATTTAGAAATAGTGAAAGTCAATAAAGTGTCTGAACCAAAAAATAATAATAAGAAGAAAAAGAAAAAATTAGGGATACTTGGTGGTAATAGCTTATGAGAAATGAGAGATAATAAATTTTAAGTGATCTGTTTATCATCAAAAGATCTATGTATACCATTAACTATATTTTATGGTATTGTACAATATAATATCATAAGGTACAGTTAGTAGTGTATCTACAATTTTTTATAGTGTACGAATCATCGTCCATAATATTTTAGTATTATGTGATGTATTGTCGCACCCCCAAATTCGTTAATTATGATTGTCAGAATGTTTCGCGGAAGCATTAGATCGAGTGGGGGCGCCGACGTATACATTGTACATACATACATATCAGAGCATATGATTATCGCAGAACATAAATATATTAAGATGCCAAAGTTAATTGTTTACAAAAGCTTACGATTTGTCGAATCGTATAAGTATAAAAGTAGTTAAGTTATACAAAAGTGGATTTCGTAAATATGACCAAAAACATATTAGTTATACAAAAGAAATCCAGTTGTCCCAACAGATGGCATCCTAAAAGCTTCGTGGGTTGCCTAGTTCCAAAACTATGCAGGCTTACTGGTGCAGCTAATTCCCTGAAAAACATAGTAAAAAGTCAACAACAATGTTGAGTGAATTCAAAGGTTTTAAGTTTACAAGTATAGTTGGTAAATCCAATACGTTCACAAATAATTATTGCCATAACAGTTGAGTAAAGTTTAGTGGAATTATATCTATGTACATGTTAAAGTCGTTTGTAGGGAAGTTTGTATCCTATTTTAAAATGTCGTTTAGTTGGGATGTCTGACCAAATTACATTTTAAGTGGGATGTATGCCCAAAGTATAGTTTAAAAATAAGTAGGTGGTCGTTCTCCAGCGAGTTCCCAAATTGTACCGGTCGTTCTCCGGTAAGTTCACAATTAGTACCGGTCGTTCTCCGGTAAGTTCACAAGTTAGTGTCGGTCGTTCTCCGACGAGTTCACAATTAGTACCGGTCGTTCTCCGGTAAGTTCACAATTAGTACCGGTCGTTCTCCGGTAAGTTCACAAGTTAGTGTCGGTCGTTCTCCGACAAGTTCACAGTTTGTACCGGTCGTTCTCCGGTAAGTTCCCATAATATTTTACACAATTTGTAATAGTTTGTAGTATGAAAACGCTATTTCATAAATAATAGTTGTATAAAAGTCCAACAATTCAAAAGTACTCTAGCTACCAATTAAAACATGATCACAATCATTAATAATCAATAGTTGGGAGTAATCAGTCATAATAACAATTATGATATCCATGTAAGTTATGGCAATCAGTAAAAGCAGTTGACTATGTTTTTCACCCCAAGTTGAAAGCAGGAAAACAGTAGAAAGTGGGGCTGTGAACTCACCTCGTGAGCTAAGTAATGAGAGCTAGCAAAGCGGTTATTCAGGTAAGGTCTCTAACGTCCTAAACGTAAGAGTTTATAAGTATAAGTAAGTGGATGTCGTACTAGACCATCCATGCTAGTGTTCACTCACTAGATATGTCCAATGTATTCGTTTGTCGTTTAGGTTTGTAGTTATGAAAACATGTACGGCCCGTTGGTGACGGTTTGTAATAATAATTTCAAAGTATTATTATTATGTGTTTCGTTGTTTAGTATACTTGTATAAGTATATTTGTACACGAGGGTATGTATATGTTTACATAAATATTTCAAATGTGTGTGTGTGTGTATATATATATATATATATATATATATATATATATATATATATATATATATATATATATATATATGTATGTATATATATATCCGAAAGTATAGATTTATATATATATATATATATATATATATCCGAATGTATATTTATATGTATATTTATCCGAAAGTTTGAGGTCCGAAAGTGTCAAAATTCAAGGTTTTGGGCCAAAAACACTATTCATCCGAATTTAGCAAAAGTCAACTCCGAACTTTGACTTTCGGAGTCAAAAATCCGAAGTTAGCATGAAAATCCGAAAGTCAACAAAAGTCAAAGTTCGGAGTAAAAATCAGTCCGAATTTGTGATTTTTATTTAAAATAGCACATGTTATCGATAGGATCCGAAATTTTTACACGACGTTCCCACATATCTTATGTACTTCCTGTAATTTTTTATGACTTTTGGAGGTCATTTGATATTTTTAAAAAAATCGAGAAGTATAACAGTCTTGTTTAGTCCGAATTTAGACCTTTGCTCACAAATAAAATTTTCTGGAAAAATGGGTGTATTTCTAGAATGAGCCAAAGAAGAACTTTTTGTTGTTAACAAATTTACCAAGATTTTTCAAGTGGTCTCATGCGTTTTTGAGGTCTAGAACTCGAGATATGGTCTCGAGAAAGAGGTGCAACTTTCTGTCTCCAGAAGACAGAAAGTATATGTTGCCGTAGAAAATTATTCTCGGGCACTAAACGGAGTCGGAATGTTATGAAACAATTTTTGTTAGAAACCTTACTTCTTGTACTTCATTTTAAGCTTAAGAAACGCATTATTTCATGGAGAAATGATTTTTCTAAAAATCGTTGAATTGGTTACATTTTTCTGTCACAGAAAACTGTTATGGTTTTCGAGTTTTTTTAAAAACGCGTTTCGGTTTATATTTTGGACATTTTATGGTTGAGTGAGCACTAATACATGTTAATAACTATAAAACAAGTAAAATACATGGGTTAAAAGGCCTTACAAAGCTTTAAAGATTGAAGTGAAAGAAGATGAAGATGATGGTGGGGTTGATGTTTGAAGCTTGCTCTTGATCTTCTCCCTTTTTGTAGATGATTTTATGATGATGTGAAGATGTTCTTTTGATTGCAGATTTTTAGTGGAAAGTTGAGAGGGTTTGGTGAAGAATAAGTAAGTGTTGAATGAGTTAGTGAGTGTGGGTGTCTAACTTGTGCAAGACATCAAGAAATAGAAGTCAAAGGTAAGGTTGGTTGATTGATGAAATCTTCCATGTGAGGAGGGAATGGAGGGCATGGGTTTAAAAATTCATGTCCCCTCATTTGTAGTTAAGTGCAAGATATTTTGGTGCTTAAAGTGGTTAATCGCGTTTAATGTTTAAGTGTTAGATATTAGTTTAGTTAATGTGATTTAAACGTTTAATTATTCATGATGTATCATTTCAATCACGTTGTTTTGTATTTGCAAAATATTTGTTGAGTTTGTTTTGTTATCGTGTACATTTCTCGCGTTTTCTTTACATGCGGTTAGTTTTTATACGATACGAATTACTTGTTAAATATTATCGATATAATATTTAGTAAATAATAATGTTATTAAATAATTTCATATTATTTAAAAATTTTGGTTCACCAACGTCCGTATTTGGAAATGTCGAATTCGTTCCGAATATTTTGTACGCAATTATAACTAATTGCGAAATGTGTAATACTACGCGTATTAACTAGTTGGGCTTTGCTAGACTTATCTCATAAAAATTTTGTGTGAATTCACTTAGGTAGGGAATTAGCCTAATAATGCAAATGTTTAGTCTACGTAATTGCGTTTAAATTCGCGGGGTGTCACATGTATACATAATATTTTAGTATTATTATATTTTGATACTTAATCATCACACTTTTTGACGCATACATAGTTATTTTAGTATTGTTATATTTTGATGTTTGTATCATGTGATATATTTATATCACATTCATAAGAAATAAGAAAGATAGCTTTCTTTAAGTTTAAAATAACTCTCAACAGCATACTGAAATCAACTGGTTAGTACAAGTCCGTAATTTCTAACCACTATTTCACATCCAGACTTTGTTTAGAGTTGTATAAAAGATTGTGTGCGTGTTTTCTGTTTTCCTCGTTTAGTAGTATACGTGAGCAATATAGAATCCGAAGATGTACCCAAATTGTCTAAAGTTACTTGATTTAAAGAAAACTAGAAAGACGCATTTGTCGAATTTCATAACCTTCAATTGTGAATCAAGTGCATCAAAATAGTGGAGCAGCACTTATCATACCAACAAAGATGATCATGGTGACTTGGGAGTTCCTTCCTATCAAAGAATCATACAGACGATTGATTGGTGATAGATCACAAAATTTAGCTATTCCAACAGATATTCATCTCTTATCTTTGTAAGCGAAGATTTTGTGACTACCAAATAATATTAACTAAGGAATTAGTATTAGAAATGGCAAAAGCTTGTATTTCTACAAAACGCTTGCCTAAACTCTAAAAGTAAATCAGAATTTACAGGAACACCTGCCGAAATGCTAGACAGTAGAACTTGCTCGTGTTAAGTTTCTGAAACCATAATGCAAGTTATCAAGAAAATTCATTTGGAATGAAATGAAAGGAAAGATTTCAAATGCAACTTTCTTATTGCCGAAGTGCAAAACAGATATAAGAATCATTGAATTTAAGGGTGTCAGTAAATTTGAGTACCTAGAAAGGCCACAAAGCATTAATATGTGACACTTACTTTTCCAGATACTCAGCAAATCATCATATGGTTAAATTAAGTCTCGAATCTGTGATAGTAGCTAGATGTCGAGTGTTTGCAACAATTACAAATGAACTTACATTTATAAGAATTGAAGCGTGAACAACCTAATTTACCAACAGAAAGCCCACACTCCCGCACTGGTAATGCAAAGTGCCCCAAACATACACAAAGACATGAATCATTAGACCATTCACCAGAACTGAAAGGTATAAGATGATGCATATTTCAGGAAGTTCAACTTCAAATGTTCATAGAAAATCCAAGTCACCCATTGACATTGAAATTATTCATTTTGAAAGAAAGCAAAAGAAATTGTGACAGATGGTTTAGGATTTAAGGGACGACCCAGCTTTCGCAAGGTCCTCCAACACCTTAGAGATCTGGGTTTCAGACATCCCTTCCAAACGAATGCCTCTTTCAACGCCCATGTCTGTACACAAACCAACAGTTATGTAAAATACATTATTAAACATATAAACCTTAGACAGTATCCAAAAATGAGTTAACACGTTAATAACAAGTAATGTCGCAAAACAAATGTTTGTTACGCAATGTTAACGGTGTAGACTTAATCCTCGGAAAGGGAAATGTTACAAATTTTATAAGTGTATATAGTATTAACAAGCGAATTACTTGTGCAACTATTGTACCTTGACAGTTTGCATCAAAACATTGATGCTAGTTTAAGTAATAAATACTATAATATATGTACTTAAAAGGAAACTATCTGTAACTGCTCTACTTGATTTTTTTAACTTCGTATAAGAACTGACTGTACTTGGTGAATGTTGGGACGAAAATATTCAAGGTTTGCAGGTACAAGGATATGGGACTTTTCCAAGTATAATTGTATAAAATGAAGTGTCATGTATAATACTCAGATAAGTAAAGCACTCTAGCATCACAGAAAAGCAGCCCTATTATAAACCCAATACTTTTAATCTCAACAGTTTCAACTTTGTTCTACTTATGTTTCAAAGTTCTTTCATGCATTCATAAGATACTTTGACATCCTTGTTCTCTAGGGTCACTAACATTAACATGAAGATCCCTATAACTCTTTAACACAAAACTACACTGTATATCAGATTTGCAACAAAATGCAAGGATGGACTTGCATAAACCGAGTTCCTGAGAAACCCTAACCAGTAACAGGTACTATGAAAGGGTGAGATCTTATCTTAAGGTTTTTAGAAACACTCGGCGTATGTCAAGTTAATGTTTGAGAGTAATGTACCTGCAAGTCACTTTTTTCCCTGTCTGTTGTTCATTTCAGTGAAATTAGCAAAGATGCATTGATAGATAATGCTTTCACCAAGATTCGTATTTATCTCTGATTTTAAAATTGCTAGAAGGCTGTTTAACAGGTTCTTTATTGAAAGACCAACTAACAAAGATACACATGGCTTTCCCTTTTGTCCATTTACTTCTTCTCTGACATTGAGCAGATCAGAACAGAGAAGCTTAGAGGACACACTACCCAAACTTTAAAATTCAATGGCTTAGCCATTAATCGGAATGCAATAAAGTATCACATTTCATTAAAAAATGCAAGGGCAACCATGTAATTTTATAATTTATGTGCTGCTAAAGTTAGCAAGTTATCCCTTCCCTTTCTCAATGGAATTTAATAGTTTTTTTTTTCTGCGATTTCAAATTATGGCTAATCTAATGGCCAGATACTCTTAAAGCAGGCACCAACGTTGGATTAATAGACAATCATGTGTGGGAAGATTCATGAACTACAGGGCTATAAATCTTGATAACCATGGCTTCCTGGATATTAACTCAACTATTGACTAAAGCTTTCACTGACAATGTGATAAAGAACAACCCAATAGTCTAGCTACCCAGCCCAACAACAACCAGCCCATTCAGCCCACTATCTGGAAAGTTTATCACAGGAGGAATAAAGGACACGTGTAGGGAGTAGATTAGAGGAGTTAGTTATTTTGATATCTATATAGGGAGCAGAGTGAGTGGAATAGGGTATGCATGTGTATTGTTATTTTGTTTCGGCTGTAAGCTTGGGCAGGAAGTTTTCCATGATTATGGATCTTCTCTGATTTCCTTTATTTCCTTTGATTAATGAAAGCATTCAACTCTTATCAATTCTCAAGTTCATCCATTTCTGTTATCATAATTCTTATTAATTGGTTCCATTGCCGGGAAACGAACCCGGGTCTCCTGGGTGAAAGCCAGATATCCTAACCGCTGGACGACAATGGAAGCAGTCCTGTTGAAGTCGACCTTCCACCTGGCATGGAAACTGATTCATGCGATCCCATTCCGGAAAAATGTCTAGCAACTCGTACAATTCTGAAAGATGGGAAGCAAGTTCAACAATGGCTTATTCAGTGGCAATCAGGTTCTATGGAAGACTCAACTTGGGAAGACTCCTTCAATATCCAGAGCCAATATCCAGATTTCCAGCTTGAGGACAAGCCTGTTGTTACGGAGGCGGCCGTTGATAAAGAACAACCCAATAGTCTAGCTACCCAGCCCAACAACAACCAGCCCATTCAGCCCACTATCTGGAAAGTTTATCACAGGAGGAATAAAGGACACGTGTAGGGAGTAGATTAGAGGAGTTAGTTATTTTGATATCTATATAGGGAGCAGAGTGAGTGGAATAGGGTATGCATGTGTATTGTTATTTTGTTTCGGCTGTAAGCTTGGGCAGGAAGTTTTCCATGATTATGAATCTTCTCTGATTTCCTTTATTTCCTTTGATTAATGAAAGCATTCAACTCTTATCAATTCTCAAGTTCATCCATTTCTGTTATCATAATTCTTATTACAATGACCAGAGGTAAGGGTACAATTAGAGTCCATCAAGTTTTATAACTGCAAGTACGATTAATAATTAAAGATAGGTGCAGTCCCCTTAGATATTGCACCCTTAACTTTCTTGATGCAAAAATTTGTTAAAAGATATGTTGTTGTCTCTATCAAATTTCTTGAAGTAAAGAAGGACTCTATACTAAAAATGAGAAGGGACAGCAAGACTGCCAGAGGGCATGACGCAAAAGACAGTACAATTAAGTTGAACGGTTGTGGGCAACCTTCTAATGTGCTTGTTATAGATTAGTGACAATGTATGCTATTGATTACAATTCTTAAATTCTATAGGTTGGCATTTTTCATCTTTGTTATCTATATATTTTCCAAGTTTCTAACAGGCCAAGTAGACACCTATATGTGCTTGTCACTATCCTTTTTCTTTGTTTTTCCACTAATAAGTATTTTCCTTATTTGTTACTCTCACAAGAGCTAACCAACTGACCTCTATGTAGCAGAAAGTTCCTTGCAGGTGTTTCAAAACCATTTAAAGTCTTTTACAACATGATGATATCAACTATAAAACTATAAATGCGCTAATGTCATATTGTTTTATTCTTGTCGGCAGGCACTTTAATGTAGAAGCGTTCAAGGGACGAAAAACTTCAATTTTCAGGAACCAGCAACCATTACCTAACTTCTTAAACTGTAAGGCCAAAAGGTCAAACACCATGATCATCATTTTTACTTTTCTCCAACTATCAACTTTTTATCGTCTTTTATTTCCAGTAAGTTCAGCGTTAACAACTATGACTAGAAAATTAAAATAATAAGGTGATATCTTAAATTATATATAAGAAACACTTGATGATGTCATCAAAAATCTAATCAACCAATAGAATTACTCAATTTTGTCCAATTAGCTAAATTATAGGATTTAGTGACATCATAAATCATTAAAGAAAAGTAATTATGATAACTTTATCCAAATAGGTATTCGTAATACATTAGGACTATTATCATATTACAATAGGTATTCGTAATATATTACGACTATTATCATATCACAATTTGATTTGATGATGCATTGATGAGATTTAATCCTTCATATCAACAACTTTTAAAATCTATTTGTTTTCGTCCAACCCCGTGTAATACACGGGTATAGAGTCTAGTAAGGAAATAAGCAAGTAAAGAGAAATTAGAGGAGATAGCGTCTTTCATCATCCGGGTGCTGCTGTGAAAAGGGTAGATAATTGCTCACAAGTCACAACTGATAACTAATAAGTAATAGTGTACGAATAATAGAGAAATAGAGAAACAAGTTGATTGCTTTCACAACTGTATATAGTGAAAATGTCTAACAACATGATCATCATTTCTACTTTTATCCAACTATTAATTGTAGATCGCCTTTTATTTCCTGTTAGCTCCGTCTTATCAACTATGGCTGGTAAATTAAATCTAATATCAGCTATAGTTAAATAAGTAAGCTCGGACAACCTAGACAAGACAGGCTTTTTCATTTTCTGAGTGCTACATGTAAAAGGGGTGGTGTAATCCCTCACAAGTCACAACGCATAACAAACAAGTAAGAGTGTAAGAAGTATAGAAAAATTGATCGCTTTCACAACTGTAACTAGTGAAAAAACTTCGTTTTAACTTCAAATTAATAAAGGGGTTAGTACGCGCATATGTAACAAACTATAGTCTGACATTCATTGTATGTAGTGAACTACTCGGGCCTCCATTGTATGTAACGAACTTGTAATTTATTTACATTGTATGTATTTTGGTCAGATTAACGGTTCTAAGGGATGCCACGTGTCGGCTTATATGATCGACACGTGGAAAAAGTACCATAAATTACATACAATGTAAGGAATTTACAAGTTCGTTACATACAATGGAGGCCCGAGTAGTTCGCTACATACAATGAATGTCAGACCATAGTTTGTTACATTTGCGCGCACTAACCCCATTAATAAAAGAACAAATAAACACGAGAGCATATCTAGCCTCACATATTCACAGCTGCAATCAAAACTAATAATGAAGTTCACTAAAAAATACCTACATTCTACCTGCATATGAAGTTCACTAAAAAATCATACTCCGTATTAAAAACCAATTCATACAGCAGCGCAGATACATACAGATCCATAAATTGACAAAACAAGCAGATATATATAACATCAACAAATAATTTCAATTAAACAAAATATATATATTCAATAGATGTAATATCTCACCGTATCTCGCCCATAGTTGAGGTTCGGTACCGCTGCACTCGCGGATCAGAATTGGCAACTTAGGGTTTGCTTTCTTCAGGTCCTTGTAATTCTTCTCAATAAACGCTCTGCAATTAATAAATGATCATATAAATTGATTTGGGGGAAATACATGAAGTTAGTGCACAAAGTGGAAACCCTAGAAAAACATAATAGATTGGAGAAATGAAATGAAGAATAATTATACCTAGTGGAAGAACTGGCAGGTGAAGTCTGACAAAAGAGAAGACGAACTTCTTTAAGACTTTTGGATAATTGTCCCATCCACGCCATTTTCAGATCTCCGGTGACAATTTTTGTGCGATGAGTTGTTAAATGGTTGATAGTGACGATGAAGAGGGACTTCAATTGGAAAATAAGACCACCCAAAGACTCCTGATATTGCGCAAAGTGGAGATGTTTTTACTAGGGTAATATGGTTAAAGACTTAAAGTTAGGAGAGCGAACGCCCAAAAATAATGGAAAATGCTGCTGAAATAGTCGAACCGACAAAATCAAATTAAAAACTAATTGATGGTTTGATTCTTATGATGATACGATAATCAAATGTTTTGATTCGATTCGAGTTATAACTAAAACTTAAAATCTCAATAACCGAAATGATTTGAGTTGCTCGTGAAGTCACGATACAACGAGGTATTTTTAGGTGTTATTCTGGTTGTGAGGTGTCATCTTTTAGATACTTATTTAGATACTTATTTTTTCACGTTCTCGTCGGGATAATATTTAGCTGTGCTTTTAGGTTGTTTAAAAGAATCAAACATTTCTCCATGGTGATTTGGATGTCTTTTAGGTTGTTACAAGTGTTTATTTTGTGGTTTATGTATTAAATTTCTTATAATTTTGTACCAAATTTGATGAAACACTAAACTTTGCACCAAATACACAATGTTTCATTTTAGTTGCTATGTTTAAAATATTATTTTTATTATTCAAGTACAAAACTTGAAAAAACTTATTTATTTATATGATTATTTTTTATACCTTATACTTTAGATTAGATAATATGATCATTGAAACAATAAATAAAATATAATTTTCAAAAAAGTTGAAATAAATAAATAAATATTGATTTACGCAAAGAACTTGTGTAATTGAAACTTTACAAAATTAAATAAATAAAATTATCATTTAAGTTAATAGTTTGGAAGGTTAATTGATAATAAAAATAATGAATTGAAGTAAAGTATAATGTAAATGTTGAAAGTCGTTTTAGTGCAAAAATTTAGTAAATACGTTGGAGATGAAACACATTTGGTGCAAGTATATTCCTGAAATATTTCTTTATTGCACCAAATTTAGTGTAGTGTTTAATGCATACGTTGGAGATGCCTGAAAATGTATGGCCCACTTGACACCTGTGACACCCGTCAAATTAGGACTAGTTTTTAGTTCCTAATCATTATGTAATACATGTAGTTAGTGCTATGTATTAGGCTAATTGTATGTATCAAAATATATATTGTTGAATATATATCAATACTCGATTAGAATTAATCGTTCATTTTCAAATCGGCCGAATTTCCGATTCATACATATATGGCATTGGTGAAAAACAATATTAAATAATATAAGAATTATTATTTAATAACTCATTATATATTATATATTATTTTGATAATATATATCAAGTATTACGTATCGTATAAATCAAATCATTCGCGACAACCTTTATAAATAATGTATTATTAATTGGAGATAGTAATTATTATTTACATTAGATAAAATGAAACATATTTCGTTTTATATTTTTTTACTCAAACGCAACGAAACCACTCGAATCGTGTCCGTCTCCAAAACATAAAACAATGATATATTTTTATATCTCATTTAAAAGTATTTTTATTAAAATACTTCGATTAAAATACGTACGAAATCAATTATAGAAATTTATCGAATTAAAACATTTTATTATTTTTCGATCGGGTACAAAAACACGGGTATTTTGTACCACAAATGGGAGCCCAACCGACTCCAATAATTGGAGCCGGATGAACTAACACCAAACGCACCCTTTTGGTTTCATTTCATTTTCCATCTATCTATCTCTCGGCTCTATCTCTTTCTCTCATTTCTTTCAAATTATCAAACAACAACAACAACTAGATTATCATCATCATCATCTTTGGATCATCCTCACCGTCATCATCTTCTTCACCATCACCACCTAGCTCCATTTCGGTTCCAATTTCAATTAGTAAGAATCATCACCTCTCTTTCGTTAAATTCATGTTTATATAGCTTAGATTATCATATATTAACGTTAGGATTGATGATTGTTAGTTAAATTGCGGATTAGATGGGTTTGGGTGAATTTTTGGAACGACAGTCTTGAACCAGACCTCGGAATACGGCGTATTCAAGGGAATACGGCGTATTCCCGCCCAGAAAACATGAACTACCTGCGTCTCCTCGGAATACGGCGTATTCAAGGGAATACGGCGTATTCAAAGGAATACGGCGTATTCAAGGGAATACGGCGTATTCCCTCTATTTTTCATGAATACGGTCGTATTCAAATGAATACGGCGTATTCCCCACAAAAGCCACCAATACGGCGTATTCAAATGAATACGGCGGATTCCCCCTATATATTTCATGATCCAACGGATCAATAAACTAGCCCTGCGAATTCTAGCTAAAACAGAACATGTAAATTTTCGAAAATGTCGACGATTTAACAACTTAAAACAGGGTAGCTTCTCGATGAAAAATTTATTATAACGGATTGAGCTCAAATTCGCTCGGTCATTCAAAAACAGCTAAATGGTCAAGGCTAAGTACCTTAGCCTAGTCGGTTTTAGGCCATCCGGAGTCATCTAGGGGTCGAAAATGGCGTATTTTAGTTTTCGGATCTTCGTTTTTCCATAAACTAAAAACTAAAGGTTTATACTAAGTGTCAGACATCGCGACATATTTCATACTTAAACGATACAACATTTAAACACTTCAAATATGCTTTTATATGTTCACAACAAATGAAAGTAGTAATAATAATTGAAGAATTATTATTTCAATCAATCACCAATGGGCCGTAAACATTTCACAAACTCAAACATAATCATTAACCAAAGTATTTGGTCATAACTAGTTAATGGGATAACTAGCATAGATGGTCCGTAGAGTCATCTAATCAATTAAACCTTGCGCGTCTAAGACGCCCTGCAGGTTCAATCGTTGTAACGACATCAAATCATTGTGAATCATCAATTGTGCTTAGTAGCATCTCATAGGCTCAGGTGAGTCTCATAGCCCCTTTTTAAATATGTTTTCTCAGGGGTGTGATCCATTGCTTGTTTTGTTTTACAATATGAACGCAAGTATCATCAAATCAAATACTACATGAGTTATAGTATATGATATCATATAGGTCTGACCAGCCTCATCCGGGTTAGCACGCACTAACCTGTCAAACGGATGTATTAATATTTGGGAAGACGAGTGTTGATTAGGCACTCGTAGGAGGCAACTCGATCAGGATACCTTAAATGTGGACCTGACATCTCGTGTTAAGCTCAAACTATGTGCTCATGGCTGTATAACTTTTATTTTGCTTAATTGCATTTTAAATTCAATTATCATTAAATCTTGCGGTTCATACAAATATGTGTTGACATACAAACCTGTGAGCTCACCAGCGTTTTCGCTGACCCATTTTAGCATGTATCACAGGTGATCAGCAGCAGTAGGTCTGCCACTCAAGATGCCCATTAGCTCGAGTCACATTCAGACATCAAGAGATTGTCATGCATTACTATATTTTGTATAATTTAGTTATGCCATAGAATCTCTATCAAATCGAACTCAGGAGCTTTTGTAAACTATGTTATAACAGTGTAAAACTTTTATAATATCAATGTATTTGTAAACGACGCATGTAGTGGTCGTTCATTATGTAATCTTGTGTGCTTTGTATATTGATTAGTCGCGCCCCGAACCGACCCGCTTCCGCATCATAATTTGGGGGTGCGACAGATTGGTATTAGAGCCTAAGGTTATAATGAACTAGGTTGCATTTAGTGGGCCTAGACTATGACCGTTAGGCAGTATTCCTTATTAGATATAACTGGTTCAGTGATTGCACCATATGAGTTTAATTTAACATAGCTTAGCTAACTATGTACAATTAAATGAATACGATGTGAAAGCTGAAAGGGGTTATGTTGAATAGGAATGCGATAGTTGACTCTGACCACGAGAGAAACCGTGACTAATACTTGATTAGTGTTAGACACACATTAGGCTATTATGTGATATAGGAGTATATACATACATAGGCCTCATTTATGTGCTACCTTATAGGCTATTATATATTGAAGATATATGATTAAGGCCACTCGCGTATTATCTTCTAAGCTATTATATATATCGAATATATATATATATATATCACACACGATAATACACTCGTTAACATCTTCAGTACCAAAGACGATGCGTATGAAGTACTATCGTCTATTCTTTTATACACACATAACATCTCACAACACAATTCCGCTGTACAATCACATGTTCGCGAGGAATATATCATTTTGTATTTCCTCCATCATTCTATTTCCTTAGAATCACAAATGGAACTTATTGTTTGAAGGACTATAGGCTCCATACGTAAAACCATACCTCACCTACTCGCAAACTCGCATCTAGTATGCAACTCTGTTGTTTGTCAAATGTGATTATCACTTGTGTAATTGTATATTACCCCATAAATATATATATGCATATGTGATGTATCATGTTTTGGTGCAAACAACTCATCCACTCTCTTTGCTTTTGTCAGAATCATGCCGCCAAAGAAGACTGGTTTCAGTCAAGCTGAACTCAATGCTGCGGTTACCCGAGCTGTAGCCGAAGCCATGGCTGCTCAAGAAGCTTTAAGGAATGCAGAGACAGTCAATGCTACTCCTACTCCTGTTATCAAACCTTGTTCCTACAAGGATTTTCTCAGCTGCAAACCATTGTATTTCAAGGGCACAGAAGGTGCCATTGGCTTGATCAGATGGATTGAAAGAATTGAATCTGTCTTCAGTCTCTGTAACTGTGCTGAAGATAGTAAGGTCAAGTTTGCTGCTTACACCTTTCAAGAAGGTGCACTAACGTGGTGGAACACCCATGCAAACTCTATTGGCGTCGAGATCGTAAACCGACTTCCTTGGCCTGAATTGAAGAAAAAGCTAAGGGAGAAGTACTGTCGCGAGGAAGAACTACACCGACTGGAAGTCGAGTTCTGGCATCTGGAGGTACAAGGGAACGATATTGCTGGGTACACCACCAAGTTCCAGCAATTCGCTCTGTTGTGCCCATGTTTGGTTGATACGGAAGGGAAAAGTATCAAGAAGTACATCCGCGGACTTCCGGAGAATATCCAGGGGAATGTCGCCTCAGCGCAACCAACCACCCTTGATAGAGCTATCGAAATTGCTCATGAACTCATGGCCATGGTTGTCAGCCGTGAGACATCTGCTCCATCTTCTGGTAACAACAATAAGAGAAAGTGGTCTGGGAACACCACTCAAAACCAATCATCATCAAAAAGGTCTGAGTCTGATAAGACCCTCAACACTGGTTCTGGTTTCAACAAGGGTTACACTGGAAATAAACCCTACTGTTCAAAGTGCCGCCGTCATCATGATGGTCCTTGCAGCTCACCTTGTGGAAAATGTCAAAAGTATGGACATTTGACCAAAGACTGTAGGTCTACTACCGTCAACACCAACACCACCAGCCAACCAAAGTCCTGCTATGAGTGTGGAGAAACTGGGCACTTTAGGAATGATTGCCCAAAGCTGAAGAACAAGGGTAACAACACTGCGAAGGGAAGAGCTTTCGTTCTGAATTCAGGAGAGGCCCGTCAAGACCCGAATGTGGTCTCGGGTACGTTTCTTCTCAACAATCTTACTGCTTCTATTCTGTTTGATTCTGGTGCTGATAGGAGCTTCATATCTGATGAGTTTAGTCAATTGCTTAACATTGCCCCTATTGCCTTAGATGCTAAGTACATAGTAGAGTTAGCTAATGGCAAGTTAATTGAGGCTGACAGTGTAATACCAAATTGCACTTTAAATCTATCTGATGAAATCTTCTCTATTGACCTTATACCTGTTGAAATTGGAAGTTTCGACGTCATTATTGGAATGGATTGGTTATCCAAGCACCGAGCTGAAATTGTCTGCTATGACAAAATCGTCCGTATACCTATTGTCACCGGTAGTACTCTAATCATACAAGGGGAGACCGGTAGGACGAGACTGAATATCATATCCTGCATAAAAACTCGCAAGTACCTTAGGAAAGGGTACCAGGCGATCCTTGCACATGTCTTGGAGAAAAAGTCGGAAGAGAAACGACTTGAGGATGTGCCCATTGTTAGAGATTATCCAGAAGTCTTTCCCGAAGACTTACCTGGCCTTCCACCACCGAGACAAGTTGAGTTCTCGATCGATCTCGTGCCGGGGGCAGCACCTGTTGCACGAGCGCCATATCGTTTAGCCCCTTCAGAACTTCAGGAGTTGTCTACTCAGTTGCAGGAACTCCTGGATAAGGGATTTATTAGACCGAGTTCTTCACCATGGGGAGCTCCGGTTCTGTTTGTGAAAAAGAAGGACGGTTCATTCAGAATGTGTATCGACTATAGAGAGTTGAACAAATTGACCGTCAAGAACCGTTACCCACTACCTCGAATTGATGACCTATTCGACCAACTTCAAGGGTCAAGTATCTATTCGAAGATAGATCTAAGATCAGGTTATCATCAGTTACGAGTTCGCGATGAAGACATTCCGAAAACCGCTTTCCGAACTCGCTATGGTCATTACGAGTTTCAGGTTATGGCCTTTGGTTTGACTAACGCACCGGCAGTATTCATGGACCTTATGAACCGAGTGTGCAAACCATATCTAGACAAGTTTGTCATTGTTTTCATCGATGACATTCTTATTTACTCGCGCAATGAGCAAGATCACGCGCAACATCTCAAAGTCATTCTAGAACTTCTTAGACACGAAGAGTTATATGCTAAATTCTCCAAGTGTGAATTCTGGATGAAAACCGTTCAATTCCTTGGTCATGTAATTGATAGTCAAGGAATTCACGTGGATCCATCAAAGATTGAGGCTATCAAGTGCTGGCAAGCACCGACGACACCGACCGAAGTACGCCAATTCTTAGGACTGGCAGGTTATTATCGACGTTTCATTGAGGATTTCTCCAAAATAGCTCAACCTCTCACAATACTGACTCAGAAGGAAAAGAAGTTCGATTGGACTGATAAACAAGAGTCAGCATTTCAGCTATTGAAGCAAAAGCTTTGCAGTGCACCAATTCTATCATTACCCGAAGGCAATGAAGACTTCGTGGTATACTGCGATGCCTCACACCAAGGTCTTGGTTGCGTGTTGATGCAACGAGACAAGGTTATTGCCTACGCCTCCCGACAACTCAAAGTTCACGAGAAGAACTACACTACTCATGATCTCGAATTAGGAGCCGTAGTGTTCGCACTTAAGATCTGGAGACACTATCTGTATGGCACAAAGTGTACCATCTTCACCGATCACAAAAGCCTCCAGCATATATTCGATCAGAAGGATCTCAATATGAGGCAACGTCGCTGGGTCGAGTTACTCACCGACTATGACTGCGAGATCAAGTACCATCCGGGCAAAGCAAATGTGGTTGCCGATGCCCTAAGTCGCAAAGAGCGCATAAAACCACTTCGAGTCCGAGCCCTTAGCATAACCATCCATAATGATCTCATCATTCAAATTCTCACTGCTCAACTCGAATAATTGAAACCTGAAAACATCAAGGAAGAGGCCTTGCGAAATATGGAGAATCAATTGGAAACCAAACCCAATGGGGTCAAATACTTCGCAAACCGAATCTGGTTACCCAAGTTTGGGAATCTTCGAGACTTTGTGATGGATGAAGCTCACAAGTCCAAATATTCTATACATCCTGGATCTGACAAGATGTATCATGGCATCAAGGGATCATACTGGTGGCCAAACATGAAAGCAGAGATTGCCACGTATGTCAGCAAGTGCCTCACATGTTCAAAAGTTAAAGCCGAATATCAGAAGCCCACCGGCTTACTTCAACAACCGGACATTCCAGAATGGAAATGGGAGCAAATCGCTATGGATTTTATCACTAAACTCCCGAAAACATCAAGTGGTTGCGATACTATATGGGTAATAGTTGATCGTTTAACCAAATCTGCTCACTTCCTTGCCATGAAGGAAACCGACAAAATGGAACGTCTCACGCGAATCTATTTGAAGGAGATCGTAACAAGGCACGGCGTTCCAATCTCAATTATCTCTGATAGAGACAGTCGATTCACATCTAACTTTTGGCAATCATTGCAAAAGTCATTGGGTACTCGTTTAGACATGAGTACAGCCTATCATCCACAAACCGATGGCCAAAGTGAAAGGACTATTCAAACACTGGAAGATATGTTACGCGCCTGCGTAATTGATTTCGGTGCAAATTGGGAGCATCATTTGCCATTGTGTGAATTCTCATACAACAACAGCTATCATACCAGCATTGGAGTTGCACCGTTCGAGGCACTGTACGGTCGTAAGTGCCGATCACCTATTTGTTGGACCGAAGTTGGAGACAGTCAACTCACTGGTCCTGAAATCATTCATGAAACCACCGAGAAGATCGTTGGTATCCAACAAAGGCTGAAGGCCGCACGTGATCGTCAGAAGAGTTATGCTGACGTGAGACGCAAGCATCTCGAGTTCCAGGTTGGAGATCGAGTATTGCTCAAAGTATCACCTTGGAAAGGTGTCATCCGTTTTGGTAAACGTGGGAAGTTAAACCCTAGATACATCGGACCTTTTGAGATCCTTGAAAGGATTGGTCCAGTCGCATATCGATTGCAGCTACCTCCAGAGCTCAGTAGCGTGCATCCCACATTTCACATTTCTAACCTGAAGAAATGCCTGTCTGACGAGACACTCATCATTCCGCTCGAGGAAATTCAAATCGACGACAAACTTCATTTTGTCGAGACACCAGTGGAGGTCATGGACCGTGAGGTCAAACAGCTTAAGCAAAGTCGTATTCCAATTGTCAAGGTTCGGTGGAATTCGCGGCGAGGTCCGGAATTCACCTGGGAACGGGAAGACCAGATGCGACTCAAATATCCACATCTATTTTCAGACTCCACTCACGCATCAACTCAAAGCTGAATTTCGGGACGAAATTCTCTTAACAAGGGGAGAATGTGACACCCGTCAAATTAGGACTAGTTTTTAGTTCCTAATCATTATGTAATACATGTAGTTAGTGCTATGTATTAGGCTAATTGTATGTATCAAAATATATATTGTTGAATATATATCAATACTCGATTAGAATTAATCGTTCATTTTCAAATCGGCCGAATTTCCGATTCATACATATATGGCATTGGTGAAAAACAATATTAAATAATATAAGAATTATTATTTAATAACTCATTATATATTATATATTATTTTGATAATATATATCAAGTATTACGTATCGTATAAATCAAATCATTCGCGACAACCTTTATAAATAATGTATTATTAATTGGAGATAGTAATTATTATTTACATTAGATAAAATGAAACATATTTCGTTTTATATTTTTTTACTCAAACGCAACGAAACCACTCGAATCGTGTCCGTCTCCAAAACATAAAACAATGATATATTTTTATATCTCATTTAAAAGTATTTTTATTAAAATACTTCGATTAAAATACGTACGAAATCAATTATAGAAATTTATCGAATTAAAACATTTTATTATTTTTCGATCGGGTACAAAAACACGGGTATTTTGTACCACAAATGGGAGCCCAACCGACTCCAATAATTGGAGCCGGATGAACTAACACCAAACGCACCCTTTTGGTTTCATTTCATTTTCCATCTATCTATCTCTCGGCTCTATCTCTTTCTCTCATTTCTTTCAAATTATCAAACAACAACAACAACTAGATTATCATCATCATCATCTTTGGATCATCCTCACCGTCATCATCTTCTTCACCATCACCACCTAGCTCCATTTCGGTTCCAATTTCAATTAGTAAGAATCATCACCTCTCTTTCGTTAAATTCATGTTTATATAGCTTAGATTATCATATATTAACGTTAGGATTGATGATTGTTAGTTAAATTGCGGATTAGATGGGTTTGGGTGAATTTTTGGAACGACAGTCTTGAACCAGACCTCGGAATACGGCGTATTCAAGGGAATACGGCGTATTCCCGCCCAGAAAACATGAACTACCTGCGTCTCCTCGGAATACGGCGTATTCAAGGGAATACGGCGTATTCAAAGGAATACGGCGTATTCAAGGGAATACGGCGTATTCCCTCTATTTTTCATGAATACGGTCGTATTCAAATGAATACGGCGTATTCCCCACAAAAGCCACCAATACGGCGTATTCAAATGAATACGGCGGATTCCCCCTATATATTTCATGATCCAACGGATCAATAAACTAGCCCTGCGAATTCTAGCTAAAACAGAACATGTAAATTTTCGAAAATGTCGACGATTTAACAACTTAAAACAGGGTAGCTTCTCGATGAAAAATTTATTATAACGGATTGAGCTCAAATTCGCTCGGTCATTCAAAAACAGCTAAATGGTCAAGGCTAAGTACCTTAGCCTAGTCGGTTTTAGGCCATCCGGAGTCATCTAGGGGTCGAAAATGGCGTATTTTAGTTTTCGGATCTTCGTTTTTCCATAAACTAAAAACTAAAGGTTTATACTAAGTGTCAGACATCGCGACATATTTCATACTTAAACGATACAACATTTAAACACTTCAAATATGCTTTTATATGTTCACAACAAATGAAAGTAGTAATAATAATTGAAGAATTATTATTTCAATCAATCACCAATGGGCCGTAAACATTTCACAAACTCAAACATAATCATTAACCAAAGTATTTGGTCATAACTAGTTAATGGGATAACTAGCATAGATGGTCCGTAGAGTCATCTAATCAATTAAACCTTGCGCGTCTAAGACGCCCTGCAGGTTCAATCGTTGTAACGACATCAAATCATTGTGAATCATCAATTGTGCTTAGTAGCATCTCATAGGCTCAGGTGAGTCTCATAGCCCCTTTTTAAATATGTTTTCTCAGGGGTGTGATCCATTGCTTGTTTTGTTTTACAATATGAACGCAAGTATCATCAAATCAAATACTACATGAGTTATTTTCTCTAATCATTTTAAAGCCCTCCATCAGCATAGTTTGGTAATACCTAGTAGCGTGAATATTAGTATATGATATCATATAGGTCTGACCAGCCTCATCCGGGTTAGCACGCACTAACCTGTCAAACGGATGTATTAATATTTGGGAAGACGAGTGTTGATTAGGCACTCGTAGGAGGCAACTCGATCAGGATACCTTAAATGTGGACCTGACATCTCGTGTTAAGCTCAAACTATGTGCTCATGGCTGTATAACTTTTATTTTGCTTAATTGCATTTTAAATTCAATTATCATTAAATCTTGCGGTTCATACAAATATGTGTTGACATACAAACCTGTGAGCTCACCAGCGTTTTCGCTGACCCATTTTAGCATGTATCACAGGTGATCAGCAGCAGTAGGTCTGCCACTCAAGATGCCCATTAGCTCGAGTCACATTCAGACATCAAGAGATTGTCATGCATTACTATATTTTGTATAATTTAGTTATGCCATAGAATCTCTATCAAATCGAACTCATGAGCTTTTGTAAACTATGTTATAACAGTGTAAAACTTTTATAATATCAATGTATTTGTAAACGACGCATGTAGTGGTCGTTCATTATGTAATCTTGTGTGCTTTGTATATTGATTAGTCGCGCCCCGAACCGACCCGCTTCCGCATCATAATTTGGGGGTGCGACAACACCATAAGAAATATATTATTTGTTTTCTCTGAGGTTGCACACTAGCTGCACATTTGCTATGAATAATGTTTATTTCTTGTAAATTAAATTGATATTACAATGGTTTATTGTTGTTGATGTTTGTTATTTGCAGTTTCATAGGAGGAATCCTATCCTATAATAGATATGAGATTGTTATTTTGATATATAAATTGTTCTTTGAAGGTCAATATGTTCTATAAAAACCGTAACATCAGTTGGTTATAAATACACTTGGTTATGACTTACACTTACAAGCATATACACATTAACCAATTTGGGATCAACTTCATCATTAGTTCATTACATATGTATTTTTCCAGTAAAACCCACTAATTGATATTTAAAATAACTGATACTGTTCAAATGGAATTGAGTCAAATTTCTACTTTTACTCAAAAAGTGCTTTTAGCAATCAATTAATAAATGATCTGAACCGACCCTTCAAATATTTCATTTTTGGTTAGTCGAATGATAAAAAGTTGATGTTCTTATTTCCTTTTAACAAGAGTTGACTCACGACATAATTTTTCACTGGATCTTTTTTTTTTTTAACTTATGCTATTCATCCTCCTTAATTCTAACTATTTTCCTAAGATCGATCTCCAATTTCTATAAAAACGCATGATATTGTTCAAAGGCTTTTTAATAATGTAAACTTCGATCATTAAAATATAACTCACTACTATCCCAATATCCCATCATTTAACTCTGTCACTACTACAAAAATAATTAGTTATCCCATTATTTAACTCTATCACTACTACAAAAATAATTAGTTAAGGCGGCGAAAAAGTCCATTTAAGACACTAAAATGTCCACCTTTTATGTGGGAGTGATATATAAAATGGGATCATCTTTTAAGGCTGTCAAATGACCGCTCTATTAAATCACTTGTTAAGGCGGTTGAATATTTGTTAAGGTGGTGTATTTTAGTTCCCGAAAGTAATGGAGGGACTTTAAAAACCGCCAAAAACAATATATTAATACAAAATTAATAATTATATTTTCAATTTTATTCTTTACAAAAAGCAAAATATTTCTTTTGCTTTTTTCAAAGAACAATCTTACGTAGAAACATAGATTAACAACGATCATCATACAAACAAATGCATCATTCATAAATTAAAATGCATAGTAATCAATTTCAATCGTAACCCCATAGCCTATTTTCGATAAATAGTTGAGACAACGTGGGAAACTTACGTATTATTGTAATTACGGTGGTTTAAAAAGCCAGAAATCACCTACTGCTATACATAGATTCAAATCTCAAAACAAATAAAAAAAAGATTCGAAATAGAAGAAGTTGGGTGTTTGAAATTCAAGAACAAGATCCTTTATTAAAAAAGATACTCATTCAATCTCTTTATCTTCACTTTCACTTCATCCACAACCCTTGGTCTCATCTCTTTAATCCATCGACACAACTTAGTTAAGTCGTGATCGCCACACTAATCTTCAATTGTGAATTGGGCTTTTTGTACAGAAAACCTAAAGAAAAATGTGAGAATGAAATTTAGAAAAACTCTCCGCTGATGAATGAACTATATAATGAGTGGCTTTATACCAATAAAGAGAAAAATAACAACTTAAATAATTAATTTATAAATAGAATTGAGGCTTTAGAAAAAGTATTTCTTTCTCTAAATATACTTGAAACAAAGACTCGATTGGCAAATGTTGAGACTAAAAATAAACATAATTTCCTAGTTAAAATTGGGTACTGCTGAGGGGAAAAAAATTGCTTAGTTTTAATGTATGATCAGGGATACATCATACATATATATCCTTAACATACTCAAGCGGCTCCCATTATTGGTATCAAACCAATAGCGATTCATAGAAGCTAAATCTTCGAAAAAATAATTAGACATGAGAAAAACTTCGATCTAATAAGATCTTTACACTTAACGATAAGATACATGGGTGTTTCTGTTCATATTCGTTGGTTGTATCGCTGATTCATCCATCGGTTACATTGTGAAATTGACTTCTGTCCGAACAAAAAATGATAGAATTGAAGGTTGGTGAGCATTTGGTGATGGTGTAGTGGTGTTTTGAGAAGAAAGGTGAAAGAAGTGAGGGTTAAATGTTAGAGTGTTTTGGAGAGAGATGAAAAAGTTAGGTGATGTTTGTCTTGGAAAAGATAAACTGTATGTACTAAATATTTGGAGAATTTATTATGTCGGTTGTTTGTCTTGGAAAATATTCAAAGTTTTCATTGCACTTTGACGGGGTATCATTTAAGCGCTAAAAACATTAACTTTCAAGCCGTTTAGTTATTTACCCGATGTTAATTAATACTACTATGATTTTGTGGAGCGGTCTATTTCAAGCCGCCTTAAATTGTTATAATAAGACGATTGTAAGTTAACCGGTCTGTTTAATAAGATTAAACCGCCTTATATAGATATTAGACCCCACCATATCAATCATAAAACAGTTTTCAATTTAAGATCGCTTTTATTCGCACCTTAAAAACCTATTTCGGTAATAGTGTATCTTCAAGGCTTGGAATTCTGCATTAACATAAATACCACCTACCCATTTAACTTTCGAAATCTCACTACTGTTGATAGTGTCCAACAAAGTAAATTCGACTTCTAAAAGACTCTTATTTATCATTCAATAATATTAAAAGTTCAAATGTTCATTTCATAAGATATCTATAAGGTATAATTCTTGGCAAATTATGTCGCGTGTAGTTCTTAATGCTGAACTCGCACCAGTTATAACTGTGACACCCGTCAAATTAGGACTAGTGAATAGTACCTAATCCCCTCTAATACATATAATTAGTTCCTAGATTAGGCTAATTAATGTATCAATATATATATTGTTGAATATATATCTCTATGCGATTTGATTTAAATCGTACACATTTCAAATCGAATGTAATTCGATACAATTAATACGGACTTTGGTGAACAAATTTATTAAATAATATAACGTTATTTAATAACATTATTTTATCATAAATATTATTTTGATAATATTTCGTAAATATTTCGTATCGTATAAATAACGTTTACACGACAAAAATAAACGAACGCGCAATTAATCGAAACGAACCTAAGTTATATTTTATAACTCAATTTCAAATTATTTGATGAAATACTTCAACAAAATATCGGATAATTATTCGTATTTTTAAAATGTACATTTAAACGCGTATAATATTAACTAAACGTTTAAACGGCCGGGGAAACGAACACCGCACGGAGTGCAAACGCAGCAGGGGAAAATTGAGCCAACCACACATGGGTGGGGCCCATGTGGGCCGGCTCTTTCATCACCACCCCCACCCTCACCTTGTCACTTGCACAACACACTAACACAAACACATACTCTGTGACACCAGGTCAAAAAAGGGCTAAATTAGCTACTAATTTAAACCTCAAATACTCGTACTCGGTACGTGTTAAAACAAAAACATTAGGATATTATATGTATTTATATATATAACACAATGATTATGTTATAATCACATACAAACAAATCTGAAAGAATGATATCGCGTAAAAAGTCATGTTTTTACTACCGATATCTCTCTCATTCTGGAACGATTCTTGGCATTTTAATTCAAATATAGCACAAATCAGTAACATTATGCCAAGATGGTCAAAACAAAGTTGCACGATAAAAATCAAGCAAAACGGATGAAAAACGAAGGTTCCACACACGTTTGAAGATTCAAGGCATCAAAACGAGGTTTCAAGACTAAAATGCCCTCCACCAACATCCATTCTTTCCAAGATGTTTGTTTTTAAAATACGAATCCAACAGAAGAAGAATCAACTAAAACGGATAAAGAATGAAGATTCTACGCCCGCTAGAAGATCCAAATGATTCGCACGCAATATCTGGAGCTAGGGACCTCATCTCAACGCCTATCCTATGTCAAAATCTTCGTTTTTGAATTACGAATCAAAAAAAAAAGAATCGACGCTAACGGACGCATAACGAAGAAAACACGTACGAATCGAGAAACGAAGCAAAAGACGGCGAAACGGGGCGGCAACAGGCCAGCCGCCGCCGGCCCTGGGCCCACCGCCGTCGGCCACCCTGGCCCTGTCCCGGTTTCCGTTTTTGGCAACTTTTGGTACCTGGTGCGCCTACTTTTCATGTTGTACAGTACCCGGTGCGCCTACTTTTCGTGTTGTACGGTACCCGGTGCACCCTTTTGGCCATCTTTTTCTAACATGCACCTCTTGGTGCTAATGTGAGCCAAAGATCACCTATAAATAGGAGGCTTAAGGCTCCATTTCAAAATGTCCCATATGCACTAGTCATATTACTTTCTTACTTTCTCATTCTACTTTCTTACTTTAAATTTAGCATTAGATTAGTTTAGCACTTTGTTTAGAGTAGAAAGAAAGCTATGAACGTTTTGTAATATTTGGTGTACGCTTGGAGTTACGCTTATTAATTCAAGTCTATTCCTTCTCGCATATTAATCTCGGTTATTTCTATCCTTATCTATCTTAATTAAATATGTTTTCTTTAATTATGTTAGAGATCGTTTATGCCATGATTAGCGAGTAGATTACTATTGTATTTGTTGTGATGTCGTTAGTATATATAATTGTGGGATGACTTTAAATACGTCGTGAAATAATACGATGGCCCCGATTCGACTGATTACTCGGTATAGTATTGGAAATGCTTTTGAGCATAGTACAAATATATGGAAGCCGGTAACGACCGAAGGTAGTTGTATTATGAATCGACGTTATAAAATTGGAAACTTTGTGAACGGACTTATCTTGTGATTTTAAACCTAAAACTTACATTCGCCTTTCGATTAACAAACGTGATTGTAACCTTGTAAAGAGGAGTCGCGAACCTCAATACTTGGTCAATGGTTATCTGTGTAAAAACTATGTTTTTAATTGTAACATCATGCAAGCATTATAAAATGCAATGTGATTACGTGGACTTGCCATGAGTATTGTACACTTTCGATCACAATGTACTTATCATGTAAACATCGCGAAGCAATTAAACTCACAACGGAAACATCGATAAACGATTAAATACGTTGTGAGCTACCATAGTATTTCCCGACATGGTCTGGGTTTGACTTTCTGTAAAAAGCCGTCAGCATTTTAATTAGTTGTTTTAGTTTAGATTAGATTAGATTAGGTAGGCTATAGGCTAAATGATCATTTACGAAAACCTAGGGATTTGTTAATTGTATTAAGAAAGGCAAGTTTGAAATCCAACTTAAACTGATACTTTTTCCTAAAACCATGAAACCTAAAGTACGGTACGCAAGAAACCTAAATGTTTTCCCTCGTTTATCACGCTTAAGTTTCATTGGTAGAAATTGATTAAATAAGTCCGGACACAAGTTCTAAGTTAGTTGTTTAATGGATTCATGAACGTTGTGGTATTAAGAACGGCTAGACATGTTATGGACCTGCTACTCTATTCCTTCGCCCACGAGCGAATACGTTCAATAATATGGGCCACTGACTCCCTCATAGGAGAGTGTGGAGAGTTGAGCATTGTCTGTCTGGTCAGAATCATGATACCTTAGTTCCTCGTGACATATTAGTTGATAACCGACTAATAAGGAATCTATTGGTTATACCATAAGTTACTGGATCTCGTAAGCAACCCAATTTAGTTAATCGTTTTTCCCGTAAGAGTCATCATCCCATGATTATTAACTAACGAACTCACAACAAATACTACTGTGCATTATCTGACATCTTATTACATTTTATTCGCTTTATTTAGTTTACTTAATTAACTGAACCAAAACCCCCAACGCACTTTTTTAAAACATTTACTAGAAAAGAAAGATTGATTGGATCACCTCCGTTTCAATTCAGTTTCTCTTTAAGAACGACTCTAGGTCCAACTTACCGCCTACTAAGCCTTTGGTTCAGTACTAGTAAGTCACACTTAGACCCCAGCAATTATAAATTTTAAAACCACCCGTTGACAACCTCAACAAGTTTTTGGCGCCGCTGCCGGGGAGACTAACTGTCCGATACAGAGGCCCAACCAATCCCAATTCTAGTAAACCCTTAGGATAAAACCTTCTAAAAAAAACACAAAAACATTTCCTTTATTGTTTAACTTCTTTATTATCTTTTCTTTTAGTGTATGACCTGTTCCCCTAGATCTGCACCACTGTTTAACTTTCCTGATCCAGAACTTATAATACGCACTATTCGACGAGAAAAGAAGCAATCTGCACTTAAGCAAGCAATGGCTGAACGCATCACTCTCGCTGATAACAGTAAACCCTCTATCGAAGGAAGAGGAGGACCAATTCTCTACCCTGAAACCCCTGGTCAATCTTTCGAGCTTAAACACCACATCATCCAACTAATCCAAAACCACTATCAATTCCATGGATTGGCCAGTGATGACCCAAACTCTCACCTCGACAAGTTCATCTCTCTTTCAAATTCCTACAAGCAAAACGGAATTGGCCAAGACACAATCCGTTTATACCTTTTCCCTTATTCGCTCACCCATCATGCGCAAACATGGTTTGAAGGTTTAGAGACCGGCTCTATCCCTTCATGGACTGCGATGGCGACAAAGTTTCTAACCAAGTACTTTCCGCCCTCTAAACAAACCAAACTCCGAAATGACATCATGAACTTTCGACAAGCTTTCGATGAGTCATTATATACCGCATGGGAACGATTCAAAGGAGCCTTGAAGAAATGCCCTAATCACCGACTCGATAAGTCTGCACAATTGTGCACTTTCTACAATGGTTTAGATCCTAACCACCAAACTACCCTCGATGCTGCTGCACAAGGAAGCTTCATGGCAAAAACCGACGAAGAAGGATGGAACCTTATAGAAAACATGACTATGCATCACCACGATTGGAATTCTGGAGATCACTCAACATCTTCCACACCTATCGCCGCTGCAAACCCGATTCCAGTCGAAGCAATTAAGGCACTAACAGAGAAAATGGATTCGCTTGTCAAACAGTTTGGAGAACTTAAGAAACAACAGCACCAAGTACACCAAGTGCAAGTCTGTCAACACTGCACCAACCCGCAACCATCTGGTGAATACCAAGTTGAATACGAAGAAGCAGATGGAACTGTCTACTATTCTCAGTTTCCAGCTCGACCACCCGGTTTCAACCAAAACAACAACCAACCTAGAGGACCTCCCTTTCCGCCGAGAAACAACCAACAACCATACCAACCCCGATACCTTCCTAGATATCCACCCTACCAACAACAACCACAACTTTCTTATAATCAACCCCTTGCACTTCCTGCACCCACTTCCGACACAAACCAAACCACTGAACAAACCACCAAGACAAATGCCCCAGCTTCAAGTTCAAATGACGCTTTCACCCAATTCATGCAAGGTCAACACCTGCTCAACCAAAAGACGTCCACTAGACAAGACCAAACCGACCTTTTTATGAGAAATCAATTGGCTGTGCTAAAGAATTTGGAAGCTCAGATTGGACAATTGGCACAACGTCTTGAGAATAGACCCCAAGGAAGTTTGCCTAGCAACACGGTTCAAAATCCGCATGTTGAGGAAGCAAAGCAACTTACAACACCAAAGGAAGCAGCTACTACTCCACCTGCTGCTGTTCCAGTAAAGGAAGAATCAAAGGTCAAGATACCAGCTGTGGAAACAATGAACAAAGAGGTTAGAATCCCTTACCCCGCTAGACTTAAAGTTCAACCTAAGAAATTGTCATCCTTTAAGTTAGATGGAAAATTCCTTGATACCATGTCTAGAGTTCCTGGTCGTAATAAGTATATTAAAAAATTGCTATCCACCAAAGATAAATTGCCTGAAGTGAACAACATTCCCCTTAGTTCTGAAACTTCAGCCCTAATTAAAAATAGCCTTCCCGAAAAACTAGGAGATACTGGTAGATTTACACTCCCTTGTTCTATCTACAATTCCGGAAATATGAGCGCTTTAGCCGACTTAGAAGCCAGCATTAACCTTATGCCCTACTCCCTGTTTAAGAGGCTAGAACTTGAAAACTTGAAACCCACTAAGATGACCGTCCAGCTAGCCGACCAATCTGTTAGATACCCCAAGGGAATAGCTGAGAATGTCCTTGTTCAAGTTGACAAATTTTTCTTTCCAACGAATTTCGTGGTAATGGATATCCACGAGGACATAAACATCCCAATTATCCTTGGAAGACCATTCATGAACACAGATAGAGCAGTGATTGATGTGTATAACCACACGATTGTTTTACGATCGCATGGTGAAAGCATCATTTACAAGGTCGACCAACCGGAATGCACCCCAGAAGAGGAAGAATGTTGTGCTATATCCACAGGAAGAGTCTGTTCCGATGATGAATCAGAACCAGAAGAGGAACCGCAATTCACCCGATCATCAGTTCTCATTTCTGACACCAAATGCGACCCAGAAGAGGAAGAATACGAGGAAGCAGATGAAGAAATTGAATCTGACCCTGAGGAGGAAGAAGAAGAAGAGGAAGAGGAAGAAATGGAAGAAGATGAAGATCACACTGATTCGCCACAAATGGCCGAAGTTAAAAGGATACAAAACTGCGATGATTACTCTTCATCTGAAGAATCAGTTGATTACGGAGTCATCCGTCAAGAGCTCAGATCCTCTCATCTTAAAAGAATGGGAAACATCATAAATTCCTATCTCGATCCATCAAAACCCTTCACCAGAACCCGACTCCGAGACATAGAAACTTTTGAAGAAGGACTCCGATCATCACCACACCCAGACCAGTATGCTAAACTACTACAGAGAATTTCAGCATACAAGGCACGTCAACCAGGAAGCTTTGCCGAAAAGAACCTCCATGACATAACAACCGAAGTCCGAACCATTGAAATCGACAGTTCTCGACCCTTCAACAACGCACCCTCAGACGAAGAATTCCACCAGTTTCCAGATTCACGTGATAAGGACTCCGACTGCAACAGTGAATGCGATGACGATTACATCAACATCACTCTTGATGAACACTCTATTCCGCCAACACCTCTTGCTCCCCCTAATTCCCCTGCTGTCGCAACTGAGAGACTAGAAATCCCTCTGATCGATACTCATAAAGACATGATTGAGCTGATTGACGAATACGACGATGTCCGAATCATCGTAGAAGCTATCAAGGAGTCAACTAACGAATACAACACCGCCCAGAGACACATGATAAGGGCAATCATACGAGACTACGATTCATACCTCGCCAATTATGGAGAACCAGAGCCTAGCACTCTTCGGAGAAACATTCGAGCATTCTCTTATCTGCTTCAAGAACAACTCACCAGAGAAGCTCAACAACGAGAAAGACCCAACTACCCAATGGGAGAAATCGAATTTTACGGAAACCAAAGGCGAATATACCAAAAAGTATATTGTGCCTTAGCCGGATCAGCTTTTCCGTACTCATCAAGTCAAAAAGCTATTCTTGCATCAATGAGAACCAATCTGGAAAGAGCCACCGGGAACCCAAGAAGTTATGCCGACATCAGAATGGTGGGAGATCTTAGAACTCTTCTAGATCTCATCGAAACTGGAGAGCACCTCACAGCATCAGAGAACTGCAGGATCGTCATCCAATCCACCATTGGGCACCACATTGAACTAATAATTGATGAGCTGAACGAGCCAGCCTATGAAGAGGAAACTCGTGAGGTACCGATATTCATCCCGCACATGTCGCAAATCAATTTAGCCACTTATGTGACTACCCTACTGCGCGAAATGTACCAAGAAGAAGACGTAGAACTCGACGTCTATCGAAATGGATATCGCGAGATATTCAGCAAGTTAATTTGCATCTTCACCGACTCGGATTTTCCCTTCAACCGCGAGCAACATCAACTAATCAGACAAGTGTGCCAAGCAACCAGATCCTTCGAAGGAGACCCTTGGGCTAATGATTTTGAAGAAGTGAAAACCGAATTCATGGCTTTAATCGCCTCGATAGGAAGAAACCACCCACAGCGTGAAATCGTTCGAACTTAGTTGAGACCACGCGAAACAAGTTACTAAATTTTAATTCCAAAATAGTATTTTTATAAAATACTTCAACTCGAAAACATTTCGAAAGAATGTAATAAATTTTTAGAATTTAAAATAACACATTTTGTACACTGAAAACTATCCGTCAAACCAAAGAGAAACAAAGATATAATTTTATATCTCAATAAAAGTATTTTTATGAAATACTTCGATTAAAAATCTATACGATTTCATATTTAGAAAATTATCATTTAAAATCATTATACTACTTTACGATTGGGTACACGAACACGGATACCTCCAAACCAATTATTGGAGCCGGTTATATACCGACTCCAATAATTCATTTACACCTACAAACACAAACACAGACACAATTTCATCTTGATCACTCTTTCATTCTTTTTCTCTCGGTCTCAAGATTCATCACCAACAACAACAATAATCAGCATAAATATCATCATCATAATCATCTTCTTCTTCGTCTCTGATCATCATCATCATCGTAGTCATCACCATCATCCTCACACGGCCTCATTTTAGTTTGTAAGGAAAACTTTAACTTTTCTTTAAAATCGTGTTTTACAAACATATATTATCATGTATTAAAGTTATATCTATGTATTATATCCGAAAAATTATGTTATAAACTGGTTTTAGAGATGAACTGCATGAACAGAACCAAAAACAGAACCCAGCCGATCGGCTATACCTAGTGAACCAATCGGCTATATGGATTGAGCTGTACGGCTCAGTGAATATAGCCGAACGGCTATGATAATTCAGATGATCGGCTAGAAAAACATAGATGATCGGCTAGAAAAAGATAGATGATCGGCTATAATAATTCAAATGATCGGCTATAAAAATTCAAATGATCAGCTATAAAAATTCAGATGATCGGCTATAATAATTCAGATGATAGGCTATGATAATTCAGATAATAGGCTATGATAATTCAGATGATCATCTGAATCTAGACAGATGGTCATCTGAGGACGATAGATGATCATCTATTTTCAGATGATCATCTGAGGACAAATATTTCTTTTCTTCCAAAAAGTATCAAACTTATTCGACAACAAATATTATTATACGATACGAAAACGTATAAAGTATATCTTTACGAAATGAACAAAAATTGTATTTTGAAACATGATTTCAATTCCGTCACC
Organism: Helichrysum umbraculigerum; assembly: GCA_949592205.1. Classification (NCBI taxonomy): domain Eukaryota; kingdom Viridiplantae; phylum Streptophyta; class Magnoliopsida; order Asterales; family Asteraceae; genus Helichrysum; species Helichrysum umbraculigerum. The sequence continues at coordinate 123,967,101 of CATIUR010000005.1, read as the reverse complement.
AACGGGCCGTACCACTTTTATAAACCATAAACTTAAGCGGTTTTAAAGATATATTCGGACATCATACATTAAACGGATGAATGGAAAAATATCGGGAGTGAATTATATAGACGTTCACTTATATATGACCTTATATGCTTAGGGCGTAGGAGGATTCGGACTGTCCATTCCACATCGGATACTTAAGTGCTCGGCGACTCAGGTGAGTCTCACAGCTCCATTTTACTATTTTACTGTTTTAAACTCGGGGTGAGATACAATGCTTACTTGTTTTCGTGATCACGGTTATTCGGTTAGTTAAATTGATTTTAACTCGGTTATTATATTTGGTTATCATTATCGGTATTGATTTGTTCGGTTATTGCATGAGTGTTTTAATTCGGTAAAGTCCTCATCAGTGTATGGTTCATTAACTTAATAAGGCGCGATTACTAAAAGATAGATCTATCATGGGAGTGACGTCCCCGTCCGGGTTGCTAGCTACAACCACGTACAAATGGGCATTTTAGTAATTGTTATGGGTGTTGACACCGTTCGGGAGGCATAAAATCGGGTTAGGCCTTGAACCATAGCTCAGTGCAATATCGGTTTTGGTACATTTAATTCGGAAACCTTAATTGGTTTAATCATTGTTCGGAAACCTTAATTAGTTTTTTTGTACGGTTATGCTGTTTAATCATTGTTGGTATTAAATCGTCGGATAATCATATTGATCACATCATGTTTTATGTTAAACCTGTGAGATTCACCAGCTTTATAGCTGACCTTTTAGTGCTGTATTCTTCGATGATCAATAACAGTAGGGTGGCCTATAGGATATGGTAACTAGTACGAGTCGCATGCAGCTATATAAACATGAAGATTTTCTAGCATTATCTTTTGTGTAATGGTTATGTATTAAAATCTTCATAATCTTTTGCGAACTCGCTATTATTATAAACTTATAACTTTAAACTATGTAATAATTGTAACACCCTCAAATTTAACGAGTTGCGGAAGCATACATTGGGTGTTACTAATCAATATACAAAGCGCAAGATTAATAGTAAACGACCTCTAAATGAGACGTTTCGAAAAGGTTTCATAAATAATAATCGTTTAGTTCCCTAGAGCCCATGCGTATAGCGGGAGATTCTATTACATAACCATAGTTACAAAAGATAATGCCAAAGAATCTCCGTTAAATGCAGTTTGTAAATCATGCGACTCTAGCTAGTAATCCTGGAGTGATCCTACTCCGTAAGTGTACCTGAGATACAAAGCTAAAAAGTGTCAACCAAAAAGGTTGGTGAATCTCACAGGTTTAGTAATAAGTAGGTGTTATGAACCACAAGTATGTACCCGTATTGCTATCAAGCAAAGTAAGTAAATCAGTAAATCAGTACAGTGCCATGAGCTCATAAGTTGAAGCTTAACCGTGTAGTGTGAATATATCACGTACCCCCGTGAGTGCTATCCGCACACTCATATGTAACAAATACTAATATGTCTGTTTCTACGTGTAAATCAGTACGTGGTGGCGCTACCACCCCAGACAGGGATTGTCAGTCCCAAATGGATCCATCTATTAGTAATCGCGCTTAAGTCCATAACTAACAACTTACGATTAGGAGGCTTTCAGTGGATAAAAGTAACTCATGCGTTTGTTTGTAAACAGTAATGTTTTCAGTTCAGTACATTGTGTTCATACGTAAAACAGTTGCTAAGTATCTCACCCCAAAGTATAAAACAGTAAAAGTGGGGCTGTAAGACTCACCTGAGTCTTGTAGTAATCAGTTGCAATTAGCAAGTAGTAAGTAAAGCAAGTAGGTTCTCCGAACCCGTAACCTTCAAATGCCTAGCACATGAGGTTATGTAAGTATGTGTCTCGCAAGACGTTCCGTTTAGTTGTACACAACTAGTTAAGTCCAATGTTCGTTTGTATGTTCGTAGTCGTTTGTTTTGAGAAAACAGTTTTGGCCCATTGGTGACGGTTCATCAAAATAATTCTAAATTGTTGACTTTGCTACAGTAGATTTGCTACAGTAGATTTGCTACAATACTCCTACAGTAAAATTTGACTTTTTTGTACAGTAACTTTGACTTTAAAATTCTGGTTTTCTGTGTTTTTGCGACACAATCTGTGACACTAAAGTTTGGTATGCGACACAGTGGTTGTGTCGCATAAAGTGCAACACAAGAGCTCTGCGACACAGTGGTTGTGTCGCAAAAGCTTGCGATGCTAATTTAATAGCGGCATAAGGGTTAGTGCGACATAATGTACGACACAAAATACGACACTAAATGGTTTATGCGACATAGCATGCGACACAAACGTTGTGTCGCAAAGATGAACACCAGCCCAGAAAGTTGCGGCTGTCGCGATTTTCCGATCAAAACCCAAATCAAACGCATTTTTAAGCTGTAAAATCATGTTTCCTTTGTTGTTTTGGTCATAACTAAGTTGTGTACACCTTATAACACCAAGATAATACACCAAAACGAATAAATCTAAGTTTTTAGAAAATTCTTACTTTTGCAAATCGAGACCAAACGAGAGCGAATTTGATGGTGCGGCTTTTGTTAATCTTGTTCCTTTAGTGATGGTGATTCCGAAAATGTAATCTTTGTGGGTCGATTTGTGAATCCGAAAATTTGTGAAGATTTTTAGAGAGGGTTTTGAGTTTGTGTGTGTGTGTTTAATGTAAATGAAAAGAAAGAGATGGGGATGGGTGGTGCTTTTGGCTGGTTCCAAAAGGGGAGGGAGAGAATACACTCCCTAAAATACAGTATTTACTCCGTGTCCTAATTGATTAATTCGCTCATTTTAGTAACCGTGTAGAATATTATTAAAAAAATATTCTAAAATGTGAATTTTTACTGAAAATCGTTCGCTAATATTTATTCTAAATATTAGTTTGTTAGTTTAACTCGTGTCGTCACGATTGATACGTTTATTTACTAATATACAGAACGTAATGTATAACACTTTGATAATGTCCGTTCCAATATATATCAATATATCCTCATTATTTATGTAAAGTTTTGTCACCAACGTCCTAGTAAAATGTTCCGAACTCCGTCCGGTCCATTCGTACGATTTATCCAAATCGCGTAAGTACACACACATATATGTAAATCACCTTATATATATACAAATAGAGTCTGCAATTAGTCCTATTACATACTAATTACAACTAGTTACAACTAATTAGGCAAAATTAATTATCCTAATTAGGCAGGTGTTACAATAATTTTGTAACATGTATAAACGTTTCATGTAGAGTCGTTTGCTTGTACCTCTGCGCTTTGATTATTGATTAGTCACACCCAAATTGTCGCTTCCACAAATCATGAAATCGGGGGTATGACATACTCCACCTCCATTATCTCTTTAACCCTCAAAACTCTCTCATCTCTCTCTCTAACACCACCACCGTTGGCCACCCCTAAAACCACCATCAAAACCCATTAAAAATCTTAGCTCATTTTGAGAAAAAGGATCACGAGAACAAGAGCTACGCAACCATCTTTTCGGATTTCTTTCGCGTCGATTTGTAAGAATCCCGACACTATCAAAAACTCTTGCATTTCGTTTATTTTGCTTGTATGTTGTTGAGCTAGCTTTGTAATTTCCAAATATGTGTTAAAAACTTGATTTCGAAACATTGTCGGAAAATGTCGGTTTTGATCATTTTTAAGAAAACGACACTTCGAGCACAACCGACACAAACTAATAATTTGTATGGACTCTATAAACCATTTTGAGACTTTTGTAAAAGTTGCAAGGTCAACAAAAAATCGTCCGACCACGTTTCCGGCCACCAAAATCCGATCAGCCTACTTATGTCGCATTTGTCCCAAACTTATTGCGACATAAGGCCCTATGTCGCAATAAATTCACAATGTCGCACATAGCGACATAAGACCCAATGTCGCAAATAAATTCCAACGTCGCACATAGCGACATAATACCCGATGTCACGGTTGGATTTCAATGTCGTTGTAGTGACTCAACACCTTATGTCGCATTAAATTGCGGATGTCGCACATAGCGACACAAAGACCTATGTCGTAACCATGACCTGCGACACAACACCCTATGTCGCACTTGGTGTCGCACAAACCAGAACCTTGAAAACTCAGTTTTTACTAAGTGTCAAGACCTGGAATTTTATCACTTAACGATGACCGAATTCTGATTTTAAATGCGTTTTTCACTAAAGTAATATAGTAGAAATAAAAAATTTTCGAACTGACCTGGCATCTCGACCCCAGCCAGGGGCTCTGCCCCTTGGATCCTGCCAGGGGTTGCCACCCCTGGAACCCCGCTAACCAGGGGCGCTGCCCCCGGACCCCCGTCACCTAAAGTTGTAAATACTTTATAAGTATAACACTTCAACATCATATTAATAATACTTTAGAATTATTATTACAAACAATCACCAACGGGCCGTACACGTTTTCAAAACTCAAACAAATCAACGAAATCGTAGTCATTTGGACATTCTAGTTAGACAAACAACTACAAAGGTAACCTTTTAAGATACCTACTCATGTTTATAACCATCGTACGTATTGGACGCCCACAGGTTACAAGTCTTCGGACATCACTGCTTGACTAATCAACTCACGTTTATTTAGATAAACACTCAAGACTCAGGTGAGTCTCATGGCCCCTCTTTTAATGTTTGCTCAGGGGTGTGATATATTGCTCAATTTATTTACAATATGAACGCAAGTACGAAACTAAACTGATACTACATGAGTTTTCACAACTAATCATTTTAAAGTCCTCCACAACATATTTTGGTAATACTGCTGTAGCGTGAATATTAGTGTATGGTACCATATAGGATTAACAGCTGTTGCTACGATTTAACATTTCTCTTATTCGGATGCCGATTCGAACATAACGCTTGGTAAACTTTGACCACGAAACGAAACACACAACTTATTGAACTATGCCGCTAGCATACTTAAACTGATTGAACTTTTATGGCAACAATTGAGCGCCACGCAAACTATTATTATTGTTAACAACATGACTTATCGGAGAACATACGCCGCGGGCGATCCGACTTGATTTTAAATCTCGGGACGAGATTTCTCTAACAGGGGGAGAATGTGACACCCCGCAATTTTGACAAAATTATAAACTTTAATTGCACGCATTTTTAGGCTAATTCCCTACTTTGAGTGAATTCACAACTACTTTTAGAGGTAAGTCTAGCAAAGCCCAACTAGTTAATACGCGTAGTATTACATTTCGTAATCTGTTGTAATTAGGTACTTAAACAATTGGAACAAACGCGACAAAAACATACGACTGTTGGTGAACAAAATTATTTAATAAAACGAAATTATTAAATAACATTAACGATTATTAAATATTATATCGATAATATTTACAAGTATTTCGTAACAAATAACGTCTGTTTCGTACGACTAAAATAAAACAAAGTTTGAAATTTTATAACTTAACTAAATTAGTTTCATAAAATTCCTCAATTAAAAATATAAACGAATACGCATTTAAAAATTATTAATTTAAAAACAAATTAATAATTAACGATCGTGTAAACGAACACCACACGGAACGCAACCACGGGGGACGAAAAAGGGAGACAAAACCCCCTCCTCATCCCCTCCTTTCTTTCATTTTCACCATCTCATTTCTCTCTCTTTACTCTCTTTTCTCTCAACTCACTCTCTCTCTAAAAATCACTAAAAACAACTACAAAATCAACAAAAACAACAACAAATCGGATACACAACATCATCAAACTCGTCATCATCATCATCTACACAAGGATTCAAGCTCAAAATCACCATTTTCATCATCATCTTCATCATCCACCTAATTTTCGGATCTAACACTTTTTGGGTAAGAAAACACTAAACTTTTCACTTTTACTTCATTATAATAGTTTACAAACATGTTACAAGTCATTATATGAAAGATCTAAGCGTTTTTGGGTTACAAATCTCGATTTTCGGATGAACAGACCGTAACGTCGCATTAGTCCCAGGCGATTTGCGACGTTACACACAACGTCCCACAAATGCGACATTACACACAACGTCCCACAAATGCGACATTGCACACAACGTCCCACAAATGCGACGTTGCACACAACGTCCCACAAATGCGACGTTGCGCACAACGTCCCACAAATGCGACGTTGCGCACAACGTCCCACAAATGCGACGTTGCGCACAACGTCCCACAAATGCGACGTTGCACACAACGTCCCATAACTGCAACGTTACCCACAACGTCCTACACAACGTCTCAAGTTTCAGAACCTTATAACAATACTTTGAAATACTTTTACAAAACCATCACCAACGAGTCGTACGAATTTACAAATAAACGATCTTTCATGGACGAACGAATAACATGGTCTAGTTGTTATGCAACCACTTATACGACTATTTCTTATATTTAGGACCTTAGGGACTTTACCCGGACTACGCTTTGCTAGCACTCGGACTTTCACTTAACTCAACAGGTGAGTTCACAGCCCATACTTTTACTGTTTTAACTGCTTTGAACAGGGGTGGAAAACATAGTCAAACACTTTTACTACATGATAGTATACTTGCTTTACTCGAACGTATAGAGTACTTTGAACAGTTGAACATTTACAACAAAACAATTAATTATGAAATAGTGTTTTCATACGACAAACTATTACAAACGGGATAAACTATACTGGATAAACCGGAGAACGACCGGTACTGTTTTTGAAAACGCTGGAGAACGACCAGCAACACTTTTTACTTAACTGATTGAGCAACTGAAAAGTCCCTACTGACATGGGCACTGACCGTTGAAAAGTCCCTTCTGACATGGGCACTAGATCCTGCGAACATGGGTCTACTATTGTTGATAAACTGTGAAAAAGTCCCTTCTGACATGGGCACTAGATCCTGCGAACATGGGTCTACTATTGTTATTAAACTGATGAAAAGTCCCTACTGACATGGGCACTGGGTTCCTACTGACATGGACCCACCAAACGACTAGGATACTGACATTCCTACGATCATCTAATAGGATACCTACATTCCTACTATAACTTGAATTATACTTTTGGGCAACATCCCAACGAAACATACCTACTACTAGGATACGAACTTTCCTACAAACAACTATTTGGAAACGTATTTGGTTTTACGAATTACACTTTTGGGTGACATCCCAACGATACTGTATAAACAACAAGTGGGTTACCAACTATACTTGCAAACATAAAACCTGTGAATTCACTCAACCTCGTTGTTGACTTTTACTATGTTTTTCAGGGAATTAGCTGCGCATGTAAGAACCGCCTACACACATGGAATTTAGGCGACCCGTGAAGCTTTAGGATGCCAACTTTTGACAACTGGATTTCTTTTGTATAACTAAAACTGTTTAGTCATATTTACGAAATCTACTTTTGTAACTTACATACTTTTACATTTGTACGATTCGATGAATCGTAAACTTTGTAACTAATATTTTTGGCATCTTAATATATGTTTGGTTGTAATCATAAGCTCTGATACGTATGCATGTATCGTGTATTGTGGCACTCCCCATACTTAAACAAATGCTTCCGCTAAACACAATCAACGAATTTGGGGGTGTTACATCATGTCTGTATACACTCTTTTATTTTGCTGTTGCAACTTAAATACAATTAAAATCTTGCGGTTCATACAATATGTGACATTCAAACCTGTGAGCTCACCAGCTTTTAGCTGACCAGTTTTAGCATGTATCACAGGTACTCAGCAGTAGGTTGGACTATGAAACGCCCCAATCATTCTCTTACTTTAAAACATATTTTATTCAAATTTCGTTATAGTCCCATTGTAATATCATATCACTACTTTCTGTTTTACGAATTTATAAGTCAAACAATCACAATTCTTTATAAGTTACAAACTCTTCTTTGATTAAACACTTTATATTAACCAATAAAAACTGGGCGACTTATACAAGTGTCACCATTACAACAGTTTAAAAGAAAGAGAAGCTTGTCTAACCATAAATCAAGCTCCAGTCCACGTTAACTTATGACACTCACAATCATATCTTCAATCATATTGGTTCAACCGAACCAAAGCTACAACATAAACAACTGAAAGGGGTAAGCTAACGCTTAGTGAGCATATGAGCAGCTAAATGAATAATTTATCACGCAATCATTTTATAACAAATATTAATGTACATATCTATATATATGTTATTCACCTTACATTATTATTTACTAAGGATCCTCAATTATTATTCTGGTAGTATGCCACCAGCAATTATCACAAGCCAATGGCCGCAACCATTGCTTACACCAACTATAATCATCTAGCTAATGACCGCAGCCATTCCTGGACAACAATATCAAATATTCAAATATTTTCACCTACTTTCTTATCAATATACACATAACTATTTATTTAGTAATCGAGGAAAACTCTACATGAACCTTGCCCCTTAGTATCCCACCTCTTGGGTGATAGCATACTAAGTATTTATTTCATGCTAATTACTACCAATTAGTCTTACAGTTTGTTTCCCAATTAATGTCCGCGTATTGAATATCATTAATTGAGACTTTCCATACACCGCGCGGAAGTGATGAAGTAACCCCGACACAAGTCCATTAAAAGTTTCACGATTAATATTCACATAACAAGTCATTTTATCTTTTCGGATCCTTAGTATTAAATCAAGCTAATTCTATACAATTAGCAATCAACATATTCTACTACAATTCACATATCAACAATTTATTCACATGCTATTATCATAGCATATAATCTATCACATCCATCTATTTATAACACATAAATAATGGAACCAACAATTATAATGTCCATTCACTTATATACATAAGTAATGGAAATCATACATAGTATGCCACATCATAATAAACAATGTATTTATATATAATCATACTCCCGTCTGTAACCCAATTATACACAATTAATCATTCATCAGATTATATAAGCCTCTTGCTCGTAAGCAATATGGATTATATAACCATTACCCATTTAACCCCCAAAATACTCACATTTGCTTTTTAGACGAATAAGCAAACAATCATAATGTTTGAAGGTGCCACATCTTGAATCTCGGGTTACCTATTATATAACACATAATCATAACAATACATTTAGTCTCTCATACTAATCACAATCACATAACTAGACTTCTTGTATTGTTATTAGCTTTTAATCTTATATTACTTTAACTATTACTTTGACATGAATTTACATGTCTACAATCTGATCATAACATGATTACTAACTTGAATACATTCCCACATTACTTTAATCTCTAACTAATTGATCAAACCAAACTCCTTAATAACATAAATGACTTGAGTGATTAATCATTCGAATCTCAACTTAAAATATGATATTAAACCACTACCACCATATACTATCATTTCTGTTTATATTTATCACTAATAACATAATCATATTACATAGAAAGTAAAACAGATTCTGATATGCAGACAATCGCGTCGCGATTACCAGAAATCGCGTCGCGATCCTATGTATCTCGCGTCGCGATCCTATATGGTCGCGTCGCGACCTTTGTCGTCCCCAAACCTGCAAACTAGGTTTTCCAGCATGCCTATTCTGATTTCTTTTAATTAATTTGATTTCTGAGTTGGTGATTATCATTTATCATATCAATAACATCAACTATACATCTTTCTAAGCTTAATTTCATAACAATATCACTAACTCATATCAAGTTACCATAATCAAATCTTTGGGTTAAATAAGAACAAGAATTCAACTTACAATGAAATTAGGAAGATTTCCAAGCTTGAATTTGAAGTTTAATCTGATTTCCTCTTGTTTCCTATTCCATCGAAAAACCACAAGGACGATTCATGGGTTTTACTCTGTTTATTTTATGTTTAGGAAATACAATTGGAAACCTTTGGAACTTAAAACCCGTTCCTGTAACCGACTGAATCGCGTCGCAATACCCAACATCGCGCCGCGATTCTTCATAAATCGCCTGGCGATTTCATACAGATCGCGTCGCGATCTTTATCTGAACAGACCCACTGCTTTTCACAAATTCCAAATTTTTGGGATGTTACAGACTGCCCATCAGGATTCATTAGCTCGAGTCAGCATTCAATCAATCAGAGATTTAATTGCATTATTATATTTTGTATAAAGTAATTATGTAATGTAAATCTCCCAATTCAGAAACTGAGCTAATGTAAACTATACTTTTGATGTAACTTTGGTTTAATCAATACAAATGTGAAACAACGCATATAGTGGTCGTTCATTATTTCTTTGTGCTGTGATTACCGTATTTGGTCGCGCCCCGACCCGAACCGCTTCCGCATCATAATTTAAGGGGTGCGACAATAACCATGATATTTGTGCCACCGGAAAACATCATTTGAAATCAAGCTTCATCGGTCAAAGCTCTGAACAAACAAAACTTAAAAAGGGAAAGGGATCATCAAGGGTTTCATTGTCTCCCTCATTGAGTTATTTTCGTAACTCACAATTCAATTCTCACAACACTCAGTTCTTAAATCAAGATGTTGGCGCTTCACATCATCAGTCCTCATTCTATTTTGGTGTTTTGGATTCATTCCCTATGAAGAATGAATATCTGCTTTGTTTAGGTTAGGGGTGTTCAAAATTATCCAGAACTGAAAATCATTGAACCATATCAAAATTTGAGCTAATCGAGCTAAATTTTTTATTTTTATTTTCGGTTGGTTAACCGAACCACCAAGTTTTTGTTTTTTGGGGTTTGAATTCACAATTTTAAGTTACGGTTAATTGAGAAATCAAAATCTATAATACTAAAAACACCATTAATACTTAGAGGGTGTTTTTTGTTTTTTGTTTTTTTGGCTTATTTTCCAAGCTTATTTGTAAAAAATAAGCTCAAGTTTTAGTGTTTAGGGGAGCTAATTTCTTTAACTTATCTGCTTATTTGTGATGGGAAGTTGAAAGCTTGAAAATAAGCTACAAAATTTGGGCTTATTTGCTTATAAGCAATAAACATGGAAGATAAGATCCCCAAACACCCTCTTACTCAGTATAACACATAACATTTATCCACATCAATTTATTATATATAATTAAGGTGTGTTTGGCAGCAAACTAGGTGGAGCCGGGGTTTATGGCTAGAGCTGGAGCTTATGGCTGAAGCTAGAGATTGTAATTGAATTCTAGTGGTTGATGATTTTTTCAGAAATATTTGAATTGACTTATATTTCAGGGGATTTTGTAGGATTTTAATCCAACAGTCCTCATCTTTTTTATGTTATCAAACGAAGCTTTTAATTTACAAGGGTCAGAATATATTAAAAGTTATATTAGTATGTAGGAAATTTATAAGGGCTTCTAATCCATTACCATCTTAAAGGATACAATTTGATTTTCAAGTTAAAAAAAAATACACACTTATATTAAATCACTCCAAAGAAATCATTTAATGTTTATCTTAATTACCTATGTTTATTACCATATTTATCAAGTGAAGCTTTAAGTTAGAGATGAGCAAAACAGTCTAAGACTGAAACTGGTCCTGAACTGGACTGGGACCGGTCCTAGAAAAACTGGACTGGGAAAAAGACTGGACTGGTCCAAGGACTGCCTGACAGTCCTAATTCAGTCCTACTTTTCAGTCAGAAGACTGGTTAAAAACTGGACTGAAATAAGTTTAAACTGGTTAAAGACTGAAACTGGTTTAAAACTGTCAAAAAGACTGAAATGTATTATAAGCTATTTATGTTTATTTATTGTTTATTAACTTTTTTCTTTCCTTATAAAATTTAAATTTAGGTCAAATTGTATTTGATACATTTTTATTTCTTTATTTATAAACTTTTATTTATTTTCACATCAACAATTTCAATTATATACATTTTAGTTTAAACATACTTCACATTTATTGATTTTTTCTATTGGTTTTAAAATTTTATTGTAACTATTGACAAAATTATCGACCATGAAAAAAAAGACTGGAAATGACTGAAACTGGACTGGGACTGGACTGAAATTCTAAGAAAAACTGGCAACACTGGCAAAAAACTGGACTGAAACTGGACCAGTCCTAGAAAAGACTGGTTTTTAATTTTCTGTTAAAAAACTGGACTTTTTTGAACTGGACTGAAAACTAGTTTTATCTGATCTTTGCTCATCTCTACTTTAAGTGATGTTGGTATTGGCTGAATTCTTAGTGATTCATGTATTTCACTTATTAGTTCATTATAGTTTTAGATCGTAATAAACCCAAAATCATCATCATCATATGTATAAATTGATTAATTTCAGTCTTCAAACGTTGGTGGAGTTTTGTTTCTTTTTATATATTTCGGGTTTTTTTTTTTTTTTTTTTTTTCATAAATAAAGAATAACAAAATTTTAAAACAAAAAAGAATTCGCTTTGGCGCATAAATATCCCCCCAAAACACGCAAAACTAAAAATGCTATTCGAAATTCCGTCCGTCAGAGGAAAACATTAAATGAAAAGAAGTCATCCCAGCCGTCCATTATAATGCCACGTCACCGATCCGCATAAAACCCAATCATCCAATAAAAACACATTCACCTCTCTTATATAACCGCTTCCGAAACATCATCTCTCACACACAATCAAATTCCAGTTTCCCCCAAATTTGAAACCCTAGACTTCTCTCAATCTCTCAATTCCAATCCAAATCAATGGCACCAAAGGCAGAGAAGAAGCCAGCGGAGAAGAAACCGGTGGAAGAGAAGAAGTCCGCAGCGGAGAAAGCACCGGCGGAGAAGAAACCAAAGGCCGGAAAGAAGCTACCGAAGGAAGCCGGCGGTGTTGCCGGAGATAAGAAGAAGAAGAGATCGAAGAAGAGCGTGGAGACGTACAAGATCTATATCTTCAAGGTGTTGAAACAGGTTCATCCAGATATCGGAATCTCAAGCAAAGCCATGGGAATCATGAACAGTTTCATCAATGATATCTTTGAGAAACTTGCTCAGGAGAGTTCGAGGCTTGCGAGGTACAACAAGAAGCCGACGATTACGTCACGTGAGATCCAGACGGCGGTGAGACTTGTACTTCCCGGTGAATTGGCAAAACATGCTGTTTCTGAAGGAACCAAGGCTGTTACCAAGTTTACTAGCTCTTAGAGCGTTTGATGTGTTGGAATGATGTGTTGGTGAAATGTGGTAGGGTTAGGGTTATGTTACTTTTGTTGATGATGATGATGTTAATTTTAGAATTAGTTTTTTTTAGGGTTATTTGGTATGTAATTCTGCAGTTGGTTGATCCAGTTTATTGAATGAAGAATATATATGGTTGATGTTATTTTATGGGACTAAATTATGATTGGTTGAATTTTAGAAAAAATTCATCCGATCATTAAATTAGGTAAGTAAGCTTGTTTAGCATTACTCTATTTTTATGCGTAATGATTTGGTTAGCCAATTTTGATTGGTTAATTATTATTAATTATTAATGTTATTTATAATTTACTTTAAAATTTTCAACTTTTTGGCGGTGTTTTGAAATCTATTTACAAATCACAATTTAAGTTCTTAGATATACGAAGTTATGAACGAAGTACTCAATTTATTTCTTTATGATCGATCATGTGTAAATGGATAATGCATCCAACCATCAAGTGATGTTGATCTCGATCATGAAGTTCCTAATGTTAATAATGTAATCGATGAAAACGTATCATTTTGGATCACTCTGGATATGTTTCGGGTTTACTTGGCTTGGGTTAGTGACATGAATATTACGAATATGGCGCTAACTTTGTTCTCAGAGAACTACCAAGGTAATAGGTTAATTGCAAAGTTTCATATGATTAATGCCAAAAAGTCATCCAACTACGGGCAGAGTTTCATATCTAATCCGCGTAATCATCCAAGCTCTAAAAGAACATGTGGATGCTATTGCCTCTGATCATTCCATTATAAACCAGTGGGTTCAGGGATTTGAACACTTGATCAGGAAGGCTTTGATCAAGAGTTTTCAGTAGAAACATTATTCAGATTACAGAAGTCGTCTCCACAATCGTTCAACAGGATACATTAAAGGCATATCGAGTGTCGACTCATGGACAAGTGGTAGTTTTATCAGAAAATATTAAAATCAGTCAACACTAAGAAGAGCGTAATGCAAATCTGAAACTTAAGAAGTTCACCCTACCCTATGGCCGTGACTCGCATTTGCTGCGGACTTTTAGGTTTAAGGAAAGATTGAGGTTAGAGGTGCAACTTGCAACATCCCTGACAATTCCAACTAGGTGAGTTGCAAATTAGCAATAGGAGAAGTTAGCGACAAGCTCAAAATATCATACTCAAATGTCATGGCATTTCACATAATCACGTGTTTTTTAAAAGGCATAATATGTGACAAATTAATGAACGTTCATATTTGAAACACGATGGTAATGGTGTAGAGCTATCATAAGGAATCCATTACCATGTTAAAGTTTATACCAAACAACTTATAAAAGAAATAAAGCTGATGTCAATCTTCCCTCTACAGCTACCCCATTAGGCAATAGATTGGCTTTGCTTGTGAGTGAAAACACCCTTCTTCACTAGAAGCGCCTGAATATCAACATTCAGCTACCTGTCCAAAAAAATGATACGGACAAAAACTTAGAAAAATCCAACAAAAGTTTGACCCAAAAGTCAAAATATGCCTTTCTACATGCTAAGGGATGCAAAACAATACTAATCCATTTTTCCTTGATCAAAATATGGAAAACAGAACAGCGAAAACACTTATACAACATAGATATAGTGAGTTGACTTGAAAGAATACAGAGAGAAATAGATAGTGATAAGTAATGACCATGATTAAACACAAATTTAATCCATCAAACCAGACCTGGAGTCCTCGTATTGTTTGCATACTGTATCCGGATATTTCTACCATCCAGTAGCTGAAAAGAAACAACATAGCAACATAACCATTATAAATTATCTCACAGTATAGTGCCAACTTTCCCAGCAACTGAAGAAAAGATATTGCGTATAATTTCAATGTCACCTGCCCATCCATTTCTGCTAAGGCTTTGCTGGCAGAATCCTCCGACGTGAAATTTACAAATCCATATCCTTTTGATTTGCCACTCTTGTGATTACATATAACTTTAACTGCAAAGAATTTTGGCATCACTCGTTTGTGTGAGGTTACCCGGATAGGATTCGGGTCAAAGCAGGTAATTCTGGTGTGAAGTCAGAACAAAATAAGGTAGCATTGGATTGACCCAAAAACAATATTTGTCCAAGAGTTTTGAGAATTTCACATCTCATTTGTGTGCCAAAATTTACAAAAGAAATATTTTATTCTAAAAATAACCAACTTTTCGAATTATATGATATAGAAGGTTTTAAGCATTAAAAATACATTTTCAGATTTTCAACTCATTCAGCCAATTTCCTTAAATTTGATTTATTGTTTATACCCGTTTAACCCTTTAGAAATAAAAAGATTCTCGCACCAATCCATATAAATTAATGGGCTGACATTTGCCTCATTGAGGGTTAACGTCTGTGACTCTTTGAGAAGAAAACAAACTCATGGGGACACACAAAAGATGGGGGACATGGGTTGGGATACACTACAGCCAGTGGTCGCATACATACCTTCAATTATCTCTCCATGTTGCCCAAAAACATCTTTTAACACGGGTTCATTGGTGTCGTAGGAAAGCCCTGTGCCCACAGACATATAACCCTGAATAGATTACCCACGACTACTATAAGAAATGACGACAAGTTACACAATAGCCAAACATGTGTTTGTCCTAGATTATAACTAAATTGTAAAGACATTGAGTGTTTGTTAGTTGATAAATTATAAACTAAACTACAACATAACCACTTGCATCATTAGACACCTTCTAAATTCTAATGGTTGATTCAGTTTCCATATATTATGCACCAAATCAGACAAACAAAGATAACATTTGTCATATTTAATGACATTTATTAAACAGGATGATGTTTTACAATTATCCAGGTTTAGAAGTGGCAACTGATTTTTTATTTATAAGGACAAAGTTCATGAAAAAACAAAAGAAAATAAGAATAAGTTCAAGTACTACATATATAACATTATAAGTGACCATGATTTAATTATTGTTGCTCTCTTCTATTTATTGAAATTCCATGAACCCCAAAGACCTGGTTCAAAAACCTCCCAATGCATTCCGGTTTAGCCCAGGTTTGACCGGTTACTTTAAGGACAGTTAAATTGGGTTTTCCGAACCGGTACGGGCTCATGTTCACAGTTGAACCGGTACTGAGAACAAGGTGTGAACAAATAATTACAAATGCAGAGAAAGTGAAAAAGGGGAGAGATACCTCCAACAAACAGCTTAGTCGAAGAATAGCGCCACGACATCCACCTAAAAAGAGGAGATGAAGATAACCGATAAACCACATTGGCCGGCATGATTATGCTTGTTTTCTCTGCAGACTTGAAGTGCCAATATAACTCAGTTACTGGTTAAGATCAAATGATCAATCCAAGGTGCAACACAGAAACCCAATGAAATTAAGTTAGTAGTAGTTAAGGTGTTCGGTTTGCTGCAAGGAATCACATTGAGAATGTCTATAATCACTTAAAAAATGTTGTTAGGCTCATGCATTAGATATGCATATCATTCCTGAACTGATGTTTGTTGTTATCACTGAATATAAAAATGCAGAGAAAATCTTTTTTACCCTTGCTAGTTTATTATAATTTAATTTCAAACAGACACAAATATATAAAAAATAACAACAATTTAAGGAAATTTATTCAATATGACTAAAGTTTACTATCTGCAGCAAAGTTTATACTTCAGTTAGATTTGTTAAAAGCAGATACAAAAGAACAACCAAAGATCTTTATTTTGTCACTGCCTATGAACTCATATAAATAACAATCTTCTAATACATACAAAAACAAAATTTTAGGATTCTCCACAGTTAAAAGAATCTCATCTTCACAAACAATCCTGTTAATTGAATTATCCCAGAACAATCTACTACTAAAAGCCTATAAAGGGCTTGGGTATTTCAGTTGTGGATCAATCAGACAATTACAATGAAAAGAACTGTGTACTTATTATCATCATCAGCATCAACCGAAATACTCACCGTAGTATATATGTAAATATATATTAATGTATAAACTCGAACCCCTAGTATTTTTAGAAGCTGATTCATTAAATGCAATTGACATTTGCCATTACTCAATACAATATAAAAAATTCATCTAATTTACAGGTGATAATAGCATATATTGGAGAAGTCATACTTATTTTTAACTGGTGATTTGGGATATGATGTATTAGTATATAATTGTGAAATATAACTGAACTATACGTACACAAATATAAGTAAAAGAATGAAATATGAAGAGAGTAATAACAATATATTTTGTTGAGCATATAACAGAATAGAAGAAAGGAATTAGGGTTTACCTTCTTGGTTGTTGCGTTGTGGTAGAAAGAGAAATCAAACCTGTATGAAAAATAAAGCAAGAGCAGAGATTACAGCAACACTGATAAATGTTCTAATGACAATAAAGTATCAATTTACCCTTATATTTTATTTAGTGAATCATAATGTTCCAACTAACTACTAGCTCCGTCCTATTTTTATTGACTAAAATTTTTTTTGTCTTGAAGATATTGTCAATTTGCAAAAAAAAAAAAAAAAAAAACAACTATAAACGGTTGAAGTTCCCATTTTACCCTTATCCATTACTGTATCAAAATTTAGTAATAGCCACAAGTACTTGGTGTTAAAAATAAACAGGGTCAAACTTGCTTTCATAAACAATTTAGCATCAATAAAGGACTCAAAACTCAAGTACATACATCAACTAAAAATTATATGGGGACACAAAGCAAAAGAAAAAACAAGGGTTTATATTTTGGTTGTGGATCAATCAGACAATTACAAAAGAACTGAAATATGTACTTATTATATCATCATCAGCATCAACAGAAGTACTCCCCGTACAGTATATATATAAATATATATTAATGTATGTACTCAAATCCCTAGTATTTTTAGAAGCTGATTCATCAAATGGAATTGACATTTCCATTACTCAATACAATATAAAAAATTCATCTAATTTACAGGTGATAATAGCATTATTTGGAGAAATCACAGTTATTTCTGACTGGTGATTTGGGATATGATGTATTAGTGTATAATTGTGAAATATAACTAAACTATACGTACACAAATATAAGTAAAAGAATGAAATATGAAGGGAGTAATAACAATATATTTTGTTGAGCATATAACAGAATAGAAGAAAGGAATTAGGGTTTACCTTCTTGGTTGTTGCGTTGTGGTAGAAAGAGAAATTAAACCTGTATGAAAAATAAAGCAAGAGCAGAGATTACAGCAACATTGATAAATGTTCTAATGACAATAAGGTATCAATTTACCCTTATATTTAATTTAGTGAATCATAATGTTACAAATAACTACTAGCTCCGTCCTAATTTTTTATTGTCTACAACTTTCTTATATTTTTTGTATAAAAGATATTGTCAACTCGCAAAAAAATAACTATAAACGATTAAAATTCCCATCTTACCCTATCAAAATTTAGTAATAGCCACAAGTACTTGGTGTGAAAAATAAACAAAGTCAAACTTGCTTTCATAAACAATTTAGCATCCATAAAGAACTCAAAACTCAAGAACATACATCAACTAAAAATTATATGGGGACACAAAGCAAAAGAAAAAACAAGGGTTTATAGTTCGAGAGTGTATTGAACTTTACACATTTTACTATTGTATGCATCCAACTTCAAAATCTTCTATTGTATGTATTCATGTTTTAAAACCGTCTATTGTATGTATTTCGGCTACATAAATTGACATTTTCTTTGTAAGTACTATACATACAATAGTAAGTTAGATGAATACAATAAGCAGTTTTTTACCTTGAATACATACAATAATAAAAGTAGTAAAGTTTGATATACTACTAAGCTATAAACCAAAAGGCAATCACATAGACAAACTCAAGACCAAATTACAAACTTAAAAAAATAAAATAAACAATACTCCATCGCTTTCTAAACTCTTCGGTTTGCAATGTTAGATTCCCTTGTTGTCCTAACATACCCTTACTAATATGTTGTTGCCACCCCAAACCTTCAGGATTTGTTTTGATGGTTGCTTCAGACATACAATTGATACTCATTCTAAATACCAAGATGCAATGGGACACAAAACATATTTTAGCGACTTTCAATATCTCTAACTTCGAGTTATCTCTAAAAACTGTTAACGCTTCTGATAAAGAAAATACTTAGACTATTCTTTTTTACATGTACTCATCAACCAATGATATTTGTTTGCAAGGTTTTTAAAAACTAAGTGTACGAACAAAAGAAAGTGACAAAAAAATATGCTTACATACCTTTCTCGATTTCTCTCCCAGCAGCCTTGCAATTAGCCACATTGTTGGTCACCACTTGAAGGACATTACTTAGTCCTACGGTTCCAATATCTCAATGCACATGTTCTGCAATAATGACTCCGCTTTTCTCCACGCCCCAAAAGTCCCCAGAATGCATACACATAACTCCCCGACTTTTCACCGGCAAAAACATTAATCAATGGTTGATGCTTGGTGCTTGATCAACCAACAGACACAATGGAAGCTCCTTGCAAACATCAAGTGTCTTTGGTTGTTATCAACTATTTTTCAGTGTCCCTTACACATTCATCAAGCAATATTGTTCTTGCGTTTTCACTTGAAGTTGCCTTAAAACCAAGAGAAGTCTTGATACTAGTGGTAGCCATCTCTTGAAATTAAGGGTTGCCTACATAAAAGACGAGACCACTTAATATATTTGGTTCTCATCGTGGTCAATTTGTAGAGGTGGATTCCCTTGTTGTCCAAGCTTACCCTTATGGATGTGTGACGTTTGAAAATTGTTACCACTTCAAAGAAGAAACTTAAATCGCAAAAACTAATTTATCAACTATTCCAACGACATGTTCTTTCCTAAATCACTCTGAAAAATCCAATATCTAATGCATTTGTAAATGGCTTATTTGGTGCTTGAAAACAAAGTCGAATATCAATCCATCTCGAGATGCTGCTTGATTAATGTGTAAGGACACTTGAAAAGATTTTTTAACAACCAAAACGTGTCTAAATTGTGTCTGATGGTTGGTTGAACATTAAGTGACCATTGACTAACCTTCATGCGGAGATTAGTCATAGAGTTATGTTTATATATTATGAGGACACTTTAGACATGGAAGAAACCAGAGTAGCTATTGCAGAATATTTGCAATGAGATACCGGAAGTGTAGGACCAAGTAATGTTTGTCAAGTGGTGACCGAGAATGCAACCAACTGCAAGGCTGCTAGGAGGAAAATTTAAATAGATATGTAAGCATATTTTCTTGTCACTTTGTTGTGTTCATACACTTAATTATTGAAAACCTTGCAAACATTTAATTTTTGTTTCATGAGTACATGTAAAAAAAGAAAAACTATTGTCCAAGTATTTTCATTGTCACACTCTAATCGTTAGCAATTTTTAGAGATAACTCAAAGTTGGAGATACTGAAATTGTCTAAAACATGTTTTGCGTCCCATTTCATCTTGTTGAAAAAGTTAACAAGTTGTAGAAAGGCCCTTTACAATGCTATTATGCTTTATTTGAGAAGAGAGTGGGTAAAATATAGAGATGAAAGCACTAGGTAAGTTGGACTGATTTCTACTTAAACAATTATAGGTGAAAAATTTTAAGAGGATGTAGAAAACATTCTTGCAATAAAAAACTCATCTTCTTACTATCAAATTTTGTGATGGTATGTGTCCCAAAATGGTTGAATTCTATGAAAAACGAACAGTATGCTACATGAAGTCAAAAAAATGTCATGAAGAAAAATCATTTTCCTTATGATAACAAATAAATTTAGGATATTGTACATTAACTTGAAACCTTCATTTTGAGTTTAGGGTAAAACATTGTAGAACCCAAACCCAGAACATTAAGCGTCGATCGAAGAGGTATAATCAATAATCAATTAAAATCAATAAAAAATATATATTCAGAATCATACGTCATACGATATAGTTAAAGGAGAGTTTGATAAACCAATTAATTAAGTTATTTATATATAGCATTTAAACCCTAGTTTAATATCTAGTAGAGTAGAGAGGGTTTATCTATCATACCTTAAGACGGTAGCCGCCCAATGTATTCAGTCAATTCTGGTAATTGAGTTGCTACACTGTTTCAAACCAAACAAAACAAACAGTTAGAAAACAAATAAAACCCAAACCAATTAAGATGAATAGAATGAGAAAGGAGCAAAGAATGTTAAAATTTTTTTGATTAAAAATAGTGAGAGAGAAAGAATCGTACCTGGTGGCTGGAGCTGGTAGGATGAGAGCAGACAAGAGAAAGAATGATTAGGATGAGAGATGAAGAGGATGGAAATACAAAAATTGCATTGGGGGAAATGGTAGGCTCTCCTGTTCTCCAACTTAAATAGCCACGAAAGAAGGAGGATTGGCAACAACGGGTTGTAGCTGGGACTGAAGCCGGAGCTTGGAGCTTGAGGTTGGAACGGGAGCTTGAGTTTCTATAAACTAGCAAACGTGATTTCTTTATAAATAATAAATAATACGGAGTATAATAATAATAATAACCCATAAGCAAATTTCAGTACTCAAAAAACGTGAGGTTTAAACTCACGAACGGGCTTCTCACATACGTGACAAAATACACTTTGATTTAAAGTGTTCAAAATTAAGATGTTAAGATGTGAATAATTATTTTAAGATCATACGATTATACAATCTGTAACACCCGGTCAAAAAGTCAAATTTCGCGCCGATTTTAAACTTTAAATAATTACATTTTAAAGTTCAAAGGAAACATTTTTACTAAAAATATTTACGAAAAGCGTAAACAAAATTATGAAATTAAAATATTAAATTTACTTTATTTTCGGATATAAAACACGGGCATTTTGTACTGTGGTTGGAGACCACAGTCCCCGCATTTGGGGATCTGAGTTTTAACAAAAACCCAAACCCCCATCTCATTTCCTCATTTCTTCTTCTTCTTTTTCACCTACTTTCTCTCATCTCTTTCTCTTAAACAACAACAACCAACAACATCAACAACAAATTCATCATCATCAAAATCGGAATCATCCTCATCATCATCGTCATTTTCGGAGTTCATCATCATCAAAACCGGACATCATCATCTCCATCTTCTTCACCATCATCTCCATCTCCATTTTCATCAAAAAGTAAGATTTATCACTTTCTCTCTCTAGAAATCGTTTCTCTTTCTATAAATTACTTAGATTACTTCAAAATACATGCTAGAAGCTTTCTATAACATCAAAACACCCAAAAATCGAGCCAAAACTCGATTTGGATCTTGAAATCGTCGAACAGTCCGCTACGTCGCAGGGACCAAAAACAGTGCTGCGACGTCGCAGCCGACGTCGCAGCCAACGTCGCAAAAACATCTCAACGTCGCATGATGCGACGTAACACCCTACGTCGCAGTAAATCTTAAACGTCGCACATTGCGACGTAACACGCAATGTCGCATTAAATTGCGACGTCGCACATAGCGACGCAAGACCCTACGTCGCATCTGACGTCGCAGTTGACGTCGCATCTGACGTCGCATCTGACGTCGCAGAACCTTAAAAACCTATGTTTTTCACTAAGTATTGACAACCAAATTTTTCCACTCGATTTTACCCGAATTTGGATTTCGAATGCGTTTTCTTTAAAACCAAGCGACAAACAAACATTCGAACGACTTAATTGGTCAGACTATTTGATCTCGTACTTATACAACCTCACGTGTTTAGGACACTAGAAGGTTACCATTTGGACGACGCGCGTATCATCGTATCGTTAACAACTCACAGGTGAGTTTCATAGCCCCACTCTTTCAACTGTTTTACTATTTTCGGGGTGAAACACATGCTCAATTGCTGTTTTCAAATCATATTAACAATCGTTTATAATTTACAACTATTTATATTACTGTATGTAATACGAAATGTGTAATACTTAGGAATTACACCCGCAATATTGTTTTAGAAGAATATCAATACTTAACCTAGATAGGTTACAATCGTACCCGGTTAGGTCATTGGAAAACGAGTACCAACACATAACTTGATTTAGTTATCACAATCTCTTGGCCATATTGTCACGGGACAATATCATTGAATACATTAGAACTAGTTAGTTCTACCTACACTGAACAACATTTGTACTGTTACAAGTTTAGTTATTCTTTAAGAACTAAAACTGTCGACACACTCCATTATCACTAGAATGGGAACTGAACTTAAGTGAACATTTTCCCAAGACTCCGTTATATGTACTTGCTAGGCTTTAGGCTAGGAGTATACAATATTATTACAAGTTAGTACAGACTTCTTATATCTATACGACTCAACTGGTGACGACTCTGGCTCAGGATGTAATCCAACCAGGGATGGTCCCCCGGCCCAGGATGTAATCCAACCGTGGGGGTGTCACCTGATGAATATCTACATACTATTATACGATCTACTTAGTCGGGCATGTCGTTGTACTGCCGGCTCAATCACAAATTGCTGCGAGCAATTCCAAAAACGATGCCGCGGTATTGCAGCGGGCACCAAACGATGCCACGGTAAAGTGGGCACAAAACGAAACCACGGTATTGCAGTGGACGAAATTTCAATCAATGGATCAGCGAGTGATACTCGGGATTCACAATAAGTTAACGGATCGGTGGTGCTGCCACGCGAGGCCGTTAGCTCAATTCATGTCCGGGTTAGCTTATGCTAATCGGGTAAACGGACACGCTAAACGTTCAAACATAGATCTGCGGATCTACAATCACTTGTTGCTGGATGCAACACCTCATATATTAAATCATAGTTCTGCGGGACTACAGTTACTTACCATCATATGACGTGGTCATACAGTTATTTGGTTACAACTTAGGCAGGTATTGCCTCCCGTTATACACTTACTCATACCAGATAGGTATTCAGGCTCGGTATGCCTCAATTATTGTGTACTTAGGTACGGACTACAATTGCTTAGGTATTAGATACCTAAACTTCCGAATTACACACTGGTAATTACAACTACAATTTGCTACAAATCAGAATCGTGGATTCTGAACAATTTCTCAAAACATACAAGATTTATACTTTATGTATTCAACTAACAAACCTATGAACTCACCAGCTTTATAGCTGACATGTTTTAGCATGTGTTCTCAGGTGCCCAGCAGGATTAGGATTACTACAAGATCTTACTAGTTCGAGTCGCATATTTTCAACAAATGGGACTACTCTGCATTTACTTTCATATTTTCCAATTATGTATTTGGAATTTGTTGTTAAACTTATAACGTTGTAAACATTTTTATCTACGAAATGTATAACCATTTTCAAACGTCTCATTTAGAGTAGTTCATTATGTATCTTATGCTGTGATATTTGATTTAGTAACACCCGACCCGACAACTTCCGCAAACCGAAATTTGAGGGTGTTACACAATCTTTATCAACAAAACCTTTTGATCTTGTAGGAAATGTATGAAAACATAAGATCTTCTTAAGCATATGATCTTAGAATATTGATATGATGATATGATGTTAGTTAGATGTGGATCTTGAATGTACTTCTTGGGGGGCTAAAAAAAATTAATGTGTAGAACATACTTAAACATAAAATATTTATTTGATTATGATAAACGAGTATACAACCAAGTTTATAATATCCCTTTGATATGATTCAAATGAGTATTTATCAACAAATTAATTATCATTTCTAGTTGTCTAACTCGCAATTTGATTAGTGATTTGAACATTTAACTCGTGACTCGACTAATAAGGGTAGTAAGTTTTTTAATATAACTTGTAGAATATAAATCTTCTCTATATATTATAATAAAGTAATCTTCTCTATATATTATGATAAAGTATTAATTAGGTTGTCACTATAAGTTAAGCCCATCTTAATCTAATCCTAACCATTTATTAATTAACCCATTTAAATTTGAACCATTGATAATCTATAACCTAAATGACTACCTAAATATTAACCTTCTTCAAAAGTCATTATCACCCTCCTTAAATAGTTCAAATTTAATTTTATTTTAATTAAGAAAAAAGAGAGTAAATTACATTCCCCGTGTTCTCTTTTTAGTGGTAAAATAAAGTATAAAAAACAATAAAAACTAAACTAACTAAAGGATACAACAATCGACAACAAAAACAATCGAAACACCCATGGTTACGGCGCTGCAAAAATCACCAGAACTGAATGATCTCCGGGCAATCAAATCCATCCAATTTCTTAACCCAATTCATCCTACAATTGTTATCAGTTTCTCAATTAGATGAAGATGACGTTAAGAACAACTTAGAGCATATGTTGTTTCCAATCTTTTCACAAGGGAAAGTCAAAACAAAGTTCCCCACCTATAAAGTCATATTTCACCACAAAGAGATTATTCCTTTTCCACCAATCAATATTCAGGATCATATTTTGTAACATTCTAAAATCTTTAATATGTAATATTTTACCATAAGTTGAAGTCAAGAAATCAAAAGTATTGGTCAAAGTAGAAATTGGACCAAAAAGTTAGAAAAGTCAAAGTTGAGATCAAACTGTAAATTTAGAAACTGTGGGGACTAAAGTTGTAAATGCTGGTAATTTTATAAACTGGAAAATTCGGGAAAGATTTCATTCATTTGTTCATATATGTGTGTGGAGTACGTGTAAAGCAAACAAAGAAGAAATGGATGAAAAGTGATAAAATCTTGAATTGATCTTCAATGCAAAGTTGTAAGCAATTGAATTATGCAAGGAATGAGCTAAATCAGCGAGTTATAACAAGATCAAAAGATGTGAGGTATGATTTAAACTTAATTTTTATTTCTAGGGTTTATTGACTTTTAGAGTCAAAAGTTGTTTGTTGAGTTTTTATCTTTGAACTTTCTATGAAATTATAGAATTCGTAAATGTATTAACATAAGATTGTGAATTCATTTGGTTTGAACTTGATAAAATTAGAAAATGTTGTGTGAATGGCTGTTAGGTTAAAAATATATATGGTATAATGGTGTCATGAGTCAAATGTGTAATCTATAAAGACATATAAGCTGATTGTTTGTATTGGAAGTTAAGCATGTTAGAAATGGCCCCAAACATGCTATAAAAGTAGAATCTGGTAATTAGAAGTGATGGAAATGATTTGATAATGCTATGTGTTGGCTTGGGACATTTGAGGGCTTTTTATGCTGCTAACTTACAGCAGCTCTGTAGCCTTACGGTTCAAATTCAGGGGTTGTTTTGTAAAATCGTACATAATCAATCGTAATTCGATTTGAGGTGTATTTTATATTATTAGAAAGATGGAAGAGTCTACTTTAATATAAAATAGTTTCAGAGTCTAACTTGAAGTTTTAGTGGGTCAAAAGATTTAAATGGCACAAGGTGTCGATACTGAAAGTGTCGCTTTGTACCAAACATGTAGTGTAGAATGGTTTGCGGGTTTCGGGTCAAGGAGACCCATTCCCAGGAAGAATAGAAGTAAGAAGGAACACATTAGAGTGTCTAATTGATATAATGGTATGTTAAAGCTGTGTTCGGGTGTATTACCCCCTAATATCAATTAGCAACTAGTTATGAATAGTAAGTGTTTTGTCTTTTCTCAACCATTTCTAAAGATGCAATAAATATATTAATTAGCTAAATAGTCATAAGTAGAAGTACCTAGCTTGGTGGTTAAAGATTGCATGTCATGGTCTCCTCTTCTTTGATGTGTTTTTCGATTTTTCCCACCCACATATCCTTATAGCGCACCTGTATGACATCCTTCCCTTCATCATTTGTCTACTTGATCCTAAAATATGTATGTACATAGGTGTGTGTATATTTATGTATGTACCCCAAGTAGGTTAGCTTATGCAAAAAAATTTGTTTCAGGTTGTGCGCTATCGCTCTTGTGGTCTCAGTATTCATCCAAAGGTATATAAGTGTGGGGAAGTTAAGTTTAACCTTTTAGCAACAACAAACGATGAGAAAGCAGTGAAGTGGGTGCCTGGCACTTCGAATATGCTGCAGCTTCTGCTTTCTATACATGATCGGATTTTGAGCCCAGAGCCATACATTAACACACTTGAAAGTGCAAGAGATAGAAAATCTGTAATTGTAGAAATGCCTTCTTACTATACAACGAGAATACTTTTATAAATTCGCTCAAAACAATGGTGTTTATCATGAACAAACCACCTATGGTATGGTTTTGAGTTCTTCAGTGTATATCCTCTTGTTTTATATGATGGTTGACTATTGATGAGATAATGTTGTTGAATGATGCATGCAGTATTTTGAGGATTTGGTGGTAGGGCATTTTCGTAAACATGCAGATGATATCCTAATGGCATGTAAAGGGTACATAGATGGCTTGCCATCTAGATGTCTTTTCAATGTGTACAAGAGGAGTGGAGCTACTCAATAGAGTTTAGAAATGATGTGGCGTCACATATAAAACCACTTGTAGAAGCATTTAGCAGAATTGGAGCAGCGGGAGTTAAAACTTGAAAATTTCCTTCCACTAAATGAAATAAGAACTCCTGATGGAGGCCCAACTGTAGAAGAAAGGGCCCTTGTATTTATGGAGGCCCGTGACTGTGTAACAAATAGGGCTGCACGGAAAAGAGCATAAGTTGGGCTACAGAGCTCCGTTTCAGGCCCATGAGCAAGCGAATCGAAGCTCGGTTCGAGGCCCACCAAGTCAATAACCGCCAAAGGCGGTTAAGCCCACGCTCGAAGCCCAAAAACGGCTCCGTTTGGAAGATACGGCCCATTTTATAATTTTTCTGTTCATTTTGGACTTTTGTTTTGGGCTTTGTGTTCGGCCCGTTATGTTTTTTAGGCCCATTTAAATTTCTGGTTGTTATTTAGGGTTCATATGACGTTGTTTGGGATTCAGTTTTCAATTTCAAAAATTTGCTTTTTGCTTCCAATTTTGTGAATCAAAGCATACCCATCCACGACATTCTTTGTGAATCAACGTGTTTTGGAAGAATTACTCCTGGGTATTCCTAGAATTAACATGTTTAATTTGTTATCTTAATTCCGCACTACATCAACTCCTTTGCCTGTAGCGTCGTCTGAGTCTGTATTTGCACAATTGCACCAACTGCTGTGAGTTTATTATTTTCTTTCACATTTATTGCTATATTTTCTTCTTGGATGGACATTTCAAATGCTTGTTCGTCGTAATTAGATGCATATTCTCCAAATCTGTCGCATAATGTTCTGCATACTTGTTTAGTTTGATGGGTGATGATGTTGATGTCTACGAGTAGGTGGCAGTGGGCGAATCGTGTTTGATTGCTTTGGTTGGACCCCTTTTAGGCCCTCAAATCTAAGCTTCTTTTTTTATATGATTGTTTAGGTTTCAGTATAGCCCTCCCTTGGAGTTTAAAATTCAATCCATCTTGAATTTAGTTATATAGTTTATAGAAAAAAAATTCCAAACAGCAATGATATTTTCCAACCTTTTCCCAAAACCTATATTTCTATCTTCTTTAAACTACCTTTTTAGAGTATTATTATTCAAAAATTGTTTTGGCCATTTTACATTTTGGGATATTAGTAGGTGGTATGGCTGTAATTTCATTATTCTGCCCTGGTTTGGATAATATTACGCTTTAAAACTTTAAGGATTTGTTCTAACATTATTTTTTATCCGCACTTAGTCAAGTGTACGTACGTATTTGTATGCTTCCAGAATTATAACGGATTTTTTGGTAAATCAATTATAAATACAGGATATTTTTTAGGGTGGATATATCCATACACAACAAATTATGCATACAATCTTCTCAATTGTTTTAATCATATTATCATATCATATGTACATATATGTATATGTATATGTATATTAAATCAGTTATAGATATCGGAGTATAGGATATATGTATGCCTAGCCTGACCTGTTTTGACCAGTTTCCCAACCAGTAGACTTTGCATTTTGCCACTGCTACTTATTATCATCGTCAAAGTTAGGGTAAGTAGCTATAGCATGAGTCAGTATCTTGCATTTCGTTCTCATCTTTTACGTTTGTTATTTAAAATGTGTTTTAAAGACGCTTATGATAATCTGGTATTCTAGTGCTTGAGGGATGAGCATTAGTAGAATATAGAATTTGTTTTATTTTATTTTTCTTTTTTTGTACCATCCACACATAAATGAGGCAGATGGTTATATACAAACCTGTTAAAGGAGTAACTGAGACTTGTAATTTTGTTACAACTTGCAGGACGCTCCTCATCATTTAATTACCTTGGTAGCACCCGCGGCGATTCCTTCAGGGGGTAAGGTTCTGGTTGAGGTTGGAATGGAAGTCAGAGTAGGGCATCATTTGTTTGTCTCTGATGCAATGAATACGGAGGTTTGAAATCAAACCAGTTAAAAACTATGTTGGTACCTTTCGTGATGATAAAAAGATGGCGTTAAGTGTAAAGAAACTCTTTTGGCATCCCCTGCACGGCTGCACCAACTCTATGATCATCTGTCATGGTGAAAGACAATAGTAACACATTATTTTCATGTACTGGAATATTATAATCATCACATCTCTAAGTAATGTGTGTTTTATTTATTTTGTTGGTCAATATTTTGAATTTCTTGGGAAACTGTTGTAATCTAACAGTACATAGAAATGTTTCTCGAGATACACTTAAACTCGTATCATCACTTGCCTATTTAGTGAATAAACGAACACGTAAGATATCATGAGGCCTTTCCTAATCTCACGTAACTTTTAGAGTTTGTAGCCTCTTCGATTTTCATTTTTTCCATCATTGTGGAAAATTGAAATTGAACCGGTATTTTCTTGATGCATAATCACTGTAAGTCTATAAGTATGAGTTGAGAAAGTTAAGATATTAGAATCTGTGAAGGTGAACACATATATAGCCTCGTAAATCAATTGCTAATCAATAAATATATATGAATAAGTCGACAACGGATTTTTTTTAGTTTTATTTTTATATTATGTTACCACAACTCTTTTTTTTTTTTTTTGGTTATGAATATCATTGTTATCAAAGTGTCCTTTGTGTTAATATAACTCTTATTTTACGATCAATTACTTTTTAGGCACCCATTCCTTGTGATGTTCATTAGAAACAAAAGCTGAAATGCCAATGAATCAATAGTAATTTAGACACCAAATATGTTAACTGTTAAGAACTGGAGGAAATAAATTATCATTAATTCCATTATTTTTGTTCTCAATTTAAGATATATGTTTGTTGTTGGCATGTAACAGAAATAATCTCCACGATTATTATGTAAGATTCAACATATTCAGCAAAACCATAGCTGTTAATTTCACAAATTTGACTTTGAGGTCAAATTATTTAACTTCCAATTACAAACTGTTACGGATTTTTAGCATTTACTCTACCTGATTAACGTGAGGGCAGACATAAAATTGCTGGTTTCAAGAGAGAGAATTCAAAAACAAATGAAAGATGTGTTTGAAATTATCAAAGCTTTGATTCGAAAGTCAACTTTCTATACTGTATAAGAACCGATAATACATTAGAGCTAGAAAGATCAGAATACATATCAGCATATCACTACAAGTATTGAACAATTTTCGAATGGACCTCTGGCTATGAGCATAACCAGGTATAAAGAAAGTCATACACTTGACTGCAAAAGCGAGAGGTAAGCCCTGCAAAAAAAATTATAAAAATTACAATATACTATGTACAAAAAACAACTTAAGACTTAAGAGGTTAACCAGTTATCATAAGTAGTACAACATAACCAACCCGTTCTGATATAATGGGCAAAAATTTACCACATACAATTAACTACAGCAAACAGATTACAACTTTTAGCAGTCATTAAGCTAAAGCAGAATGACAAGGTAAAGGTCTGCAACATAAACACTTGGTTGATTCATGTCTAAATATTTTAGGCAATTCATATAGGCCTAATTTGGTGGCATTGATAAACAAATGTAACCTTAAGGACTTCTTCAAGCATGTGTAACTCTTTTAGTCAACCCATATAAGCCTAGTTTGGTGCAGTGGTGCTTATTGTGAGCATACTTTTCAATTCATATAAGCACTTAAAACATACAATCCAAAACCCCTACTCAACACTTAAAGAGAAAAAGTGTACTCCGTAAAAAACATCTAGTAAGACTTTCGAACCTTACCCATATCTATATCTATTTCATTAGAAGCAAAACCAAAAAGGACAAAATATATTTGTTTACCATTAGGATCACTTTGAGAATCATCTCCTTGTTTATCCCTTTTTGAAGATTCTTAAGGCCAGATAGGTCTCATCTATATCAGTTTCGAGCATCAGCTTTCTTAAATTAAACCAACCAGGAAAGATACGTGCTCAAAAAAGAGATTTGTTTAGTAATATTTAAAAGAAATAAATGCATCTTAGTTGAGTTAGATAAGGCTCGAGTTCACCTAGAGTAAATAGAGTATACAGCCAAGGTGTTGATCAGAAGATACTGCCTGACATGATGCATCACACATTCAGTTGAACCTATTTGCTGAAAATTGCAATCCTAATCCCTTGAACCTGAATAATTTAACAAATATAACAACAGTGTAATTAACGAAAAAAACCCTCTATAGAAAAAGATAATTAGCGATAAGAGTAAAAAAAGTAGTAAATAGAAGAAAGCAAGAGAATCAACACTAAAAACTAACATAAGTAGCATAATACACGGGAAGTGCCGCGAGCAAAACGTTGTTTGGTATGTTAAACTTCATATGTATACTGGGCCAGCCCACGTCATCCACCCCAACGCAGGCCACAAGTTAAACGTACGGCCTGGATCGTTTCTCAAACCATAGTTGACAACCAGCACACTTAAATCCATGTATGCAAATTAAACCAATTTCTTCTAGTGACCATGTTAACACCAACAAAAAAAAAGTTAATGCAATATAAAAGCCAAATTGATCCACAAAGATATTTCAAGCCTTAAATGCATGTATTAATACCATTTTTGAGAACCAATACAATACAAAAGACAAAAATAATAATATCGCCACAGACAGATACTCCGAGCCGTAAATAAACTTAACCATCAAGCACAAAACAAGTTGAATCTGAAGATGACATGGATATATTGTAAAGTCCATATAACTTGACTGCTTTGAGATCACCCTTTTTCAAGCCGTAAATACGTGCATTCCTCAAGCATGAAAGAAGCAGTTAATCAATATATCCCTCAATCTCGTAATATATATATTAACAGGGTGAAATATCTATTTGTGGTGATATTATTATTTTGCTGTAAGAATCTTTATAGCAAGGTCTGCTAATAAATAACTGATTTGGTGATGACGTTTCAAAGAAATAGGTATCTATGGAATTTCGGGAAAAGGTAATCACGGGTCAACCCATTTTGACCCAAACCCATACTAACATGTTCTTAAAAAGAAGCCATTTTCCTGCTTTTTTTACCACTTACCCAACCAGCCTGATTTGTCCCCTCTATCATAATCCAACCCCCCCACCCCAAAAGAAAAAATATATATACGTACTAGTACATAGTATATATTGTTGGATCAGATACTTTGATACTTAATAGTTTGTAAGCTTAAATATCTAAAAACTCTTACAATAATCGGTTTAAACAGTCTTATTGTCCTGTGGGTGCCATTTATTTGAGTCACCATTCAATCAGCATGTTCAAATACTGAGTTGTATGACCTAACCTATTGAGTCGACCAGCTGTAAACAAGCCAGTATAGCCACTCCTATTGATATTAACTTTTTTCATATCTAGTAGGAAAGCAAAAAGGCCCAACACATGACGGCAGCTGACACCTAATCCTTTTCTAAATTAAAGTGTTGCATCTTCATGTTAAAGAATTGAAATTTACAATGCGATCTGTCAAGTATTATAAGTGTTGTTGAACTTTCTAGTCATACGCAAAAACTTGGGCATACATCATTCCAAGATCCTAGTGCACCGTGAACACGTCAATAGGTGCAATCTTATTAGAACAATGTTGATCTTCTTTAATTCTATGTGTAATGCTATTGTTTACTATAGATCGAATTAAAAACTTCTCCAATACTTTATTACCGAGCTAAATAGGTTGTTTTGTCACATTGTCTTCCGGAATTCTACTCCATCTGCTGTCGGAAAATAAACAAAAAATCACCAAAATTGAGGTAGATTGATTATTTCCAGCATTGATAAAAAAGATTTTGATTTTCGTTGTACCTTATATGGGAACCACATAATATTGGTCACTTTGATGATGGCATCAACTGATCTTCCCCGTGTGGTCATGGCAACCTTGTTGATAATTATCTTTCCAGCAAATCTTCCATTGCTTTGTAGGATATCTGAAGAAATATAATCACCTTCTCCATGAAAATCAAAAAATGCTATTAGCCATTGGAGGGTTTTTCATGAGTGCTTCCTCGTGGCGAAGACAACAATGTCTGCATTTGTGTATCGATTAGCTGAAGTGATATTGAACTAATATAACTTTTGCGATCACATAGAAATAGAATTTTGAATAAACAGGTTGATAAAATTTTGACATAAAATTTTGCGCAAAGTAGCATTGAAAAGTATGCAATCTTCTAAAACACTTTACTCAATAACTTTATAGTGTTAATTTCATTATTAATTGGTAATTATATTCAATGTGTTAGTTAGTTAGTTATATAACTTATACAAATGTGAAACGCCCCAAAACTCGAGAATTTTTTTTTTTTTTTCGATTCCCACAACTCGGTCCCACATCTCGTATATTTGATACCATATTCTCATCTTTTCATTTTGACCCAAAACAAGACAACGGGGTATGCAAATTACCAGCCATGTAGTACAGGTAGGTAAAACAACCTTGTTTTAGCTAGAACAAGCTTGTTTTAGGCTAGAACAAGCCTGTTCTAGTGGTAACACATACTCAATTTTTGACCAATTTCAAACATGCATATCTTTTCACTCGTAAACACTTAGACTCTGAAATTTTACCCGCACCTCCACAATGACAAAATGTAACTTTCTACTTTAACACTTTTTCAATTTTCTCAAAAACGACCATTTTAGACTTGTCACTTGTTTTTGACCATATCAACCCTTTTTGTAACCACTTCAAAACACAAACCACCTAATTTCAGACCTGGGCATTTTGCCATCACTTTTCTAATACCATTTTATCATTAACAACAAGTTCCACTTGTACCAAATCAAACTCTAACACATTTACACTCGTAGACATGTTCATAACCCATTTTGACCCCTTTTTGACCCGTTTCATAAATCAACAAATTCGACACCCAAACCACACATATTTGACTCTTTCAACATCGTTGACTATTTGTCAATTCCACATTTGACCCACCAATCACACTTGACTCTTTTACCACTTCTAATAATTAAAACCAATCATATGACTTGATACACTTTTAAACCACATACACTAGACTCTTTTCATTATTTGACTTTCAAAGTCAACTACAACACTTTGACCAACATGTTTATTTCAAAAATGCTTTGTTTGGGCGAATTACACAATTGATAATCAAAACAACAATTCAAAGAGATGGAGCAATTCTAACCGCATAGCTAGCTTCTTATCCACATCACTACCACAAGCACATTCTCTATCCACGTGTCTCTACCAACACATCAACCTACAATATGAAACATCAACGGGTAAACACAACCGCTTAGTGAATATACAAGCAATTAAACAAGCAATTCACATATCAACAAATTATCACTTATTCACTTAAACACATAATCACTAAGCTCTGAACACTATGCGGGTCCGCAATCACTGAAAACACTGAGCACCATACCACATCGATATGCATGCTAAACCACTTCACTGAGTACCATACCACGTCGGTATGCATACTAAGGCAACAACATTGCTTATCACATAATTCAATAATTAACAACGATTAACAATAATCAACAACACTAATTATCTACATAAGAAACAAAACATATAACAACAACTTCCACTTGATTAATCCTCTAGCTCGGAAGCTATCCGGAAACACATACAATCAATTCATACACTGTTCACCACATAATCACTATTTAATCCACATATATCGACAAGTCATCTTCCACCCGATTGTGTAGCCTCTTGCTCGGAAGCAATCCGAATCCAACACAATCGAATCATATACTATTTATCATAATTCTCAACCAATTATTTTCCTTTACCTTTAAGCTAGTGACATACTCATTACTCGGCTAACATCAAGCTAATGAGATAATCACCACTTTTCTTACCAAGTATTATTTATTCACATAACAAATAAATATAACAAATAATTTAACACAACAAACTAAATTAAGCATTAAACATAAATAAACAAACATAAATAAATAACTTATTCCTTGATTGTGCAAACCTCTAGCCCGCAAGCTATTCGGTACTACACAATCAAATCACCTGTTTAACCCCCGTATCACTCACCAAAACTCTTAGACGATTTCACCATATTGATCATCATAAGCCTCCATGTCTCTTAAAACCTACATAATCATACATATCATCATAACAACACTTAGACACTAACAATCATCACTTTCCTACTAAATTCCATGTTTTATTATCATAATCATACTCCATTAACACCAGTTCATGATTTAGCTCTATTTCTACAAGTATTTAACATAACTCTTATGAACATATCATTAATTTCTTAATCTTTTACTCATTTTAACACTAATTCATTCACTAATAAGCTTTACTAACCTCAACTAAACATATTAAACACTAATTTCATATCAAAATCACTAGTTTATGAAACCCCATCAAAACCCCCATAATTACCCAAGAACACTAATCATAATTTCATCACTTTCAATATGTTATATGATTACTAATGATCATAGAAACACTTACTAACACTAATTCAATAAATTTCTAGCTTCAATTTCGTATTTAAATCATCAATTTAACAAAACCCCATAAAAACTCATAAAACTTAAACCCTAGGTTATAATCATAGAGAAAACTCACTTACAACTTGTTAAAGATGATAAAAGAATGATGAATTCGAATTCTTAAGGCTTGAATCATAGTTTTGAAACTGATTTTAGGGCTTGGGAAGGTTTTTTGCGTTTTTTCTTCCATTCGTGAAGTGTCTAGAGGTTTAAAAAAATGAAACTGGATAAACATAACATAATACTGTACGTACATATCTATATGTTTTAATACCCTTTAAACCCTATTGTCTGGAACTAGAAAACCATTCGCGTATTCTATTATATCGTATTATTTAAAACACACCATTTTAAAATAAATATACCCTTGTGTTCTAAAATAAAACATTTATATTTTTGGGGTGTTACAAAATAGACAAAGAGCATTAGCGGATCGGCCGATAACACCTCATAGAGACAAACGATTTGACTCACAACCCACCCATTCATTTGCCAAAAACTTTTAGGACACAAACCAATTTTCAGGCAACGGTTAGTTGCATAAACTAATAAAAAATATTGTTTTTGAAGGTAGTATTTCGACATTTATAGAAACAAATATAGAGCTTAATGCCAGACAAGAGCTTGTTAGGAACTAAGAGAGCCAATGCATCATGTTCCACGTCTGCAGCAACAATTATTATGGGCCTTTGTTTCTGGAAAAGAACTAAAAGCACATCATATCATTTGTATATAGCTGCATAACTAATTTCATTCGTGAAGTGTCTAGAGGTTTAAAAAAATGAAACTGGATAAACATAATACTGTACGTACATATCTATATGTTTTAATACCCTTTAAACCCTATTGTCTGGAATTAGAAAACCATTCGCGTATTCTATTATATCGTATTATTTAAAACACACCATTTTAAAATAAATATACCCTTGTGTTCTAAAATAAAACCTTTATATTTTTTGGGTGTTACAAAATGGACAAAGAGCATTAGCAGATCGGCCGATAACACCTCATAGAGACAAACGATTTGACTCACAACCCACCCATTCATTTGCCAAAAACTTTTAGGACACAAACCAATTTTCAGGCAACGGTTAGTTGCATAAACTAATAAAAAATATTGTTTTTGAAGGTAGTATTTCGACATTTATAGAAACAAATATAAACCTTAATGCCAGACAAGAGCTTGTTAGGAACTAAGAGAGCCAATGCATCATGTTCCACGTCTGCAGCAACAATTATTATGGGCCTTTGTTTCTGGAAAAGAACTAAAAGCACATCATATCATTTGTATATAGCTGCATAACTAATTTCAAAAAGGAAATGATAGGATGATCTGATTCCATAATATCATCAATTTCAACCAACATTCGTGTTTAGTAAAATGTATGTATAGACTAATATCCACATTGTTCATTCTAGTCTGCTAACCGTGGTTACCCCATCACCAAGTGTATAAGTTGATGTTGGAGAGTTTAGTAGAGGGCCTAATGTATTCCTAGTACCTATAGTCATGTCCTGATAGTTCATACAGACTAAGAATGTTGTGATCAACATTTGACATAGAAATTTAACCAGAAAGTGATTCAAACAGGACCAGAAGATTACCCATCTTCATCCTTCAACAGACCTACCCACTTTGGCCCATGTTACCCTGTATTAAAAAGGGCCACTACAAAGACTTCAACTCAGAAAAAAAATGAAACTGACCTACCTTTAGTTTTTACATGAAACTAAGAATATATATTTACTTATTTTTGTTTTGCTAAAAGGGATTAAACCCCAGCAGAGTGACACATTAAAAAAATGTCTGTTACATGTTAATGTGATAACCACATTTTAGACGAACTGCACTAAAATCGAGCCACAAACTAAGATTATATGCATCAACTCCACATAATTTTTAGCTAAATCGTGTATGTTAAAGTCTATTACGCATGACTTAACGTCGTCTATTTGCTCAAAAAAGATTAATCTAACTCGTTAGAATAAATATAACAATATAACAATCCCGTAATAGTTCCTTTGGAATCCCAATGCCTCCTAAATTAAGCAATAATTATGTTTAAGACCAAATATAGCACCATCTAGCAAAGAATGCTTCCTTCTGCAAATGGCTAACGACGGTGGCAAAATCTATGAAATATACCCACCAAATAAAAGAGACGTCATGTATTCAATGAAGTTATAGAGATTCTGTATATAGTACTTGGCTTTTCACATTAGTTTACTTACCTCTAAAGAACATTCACTACCTGCAGAAAAAATATAAGATTATGTTAGAAATCAAAAGGATTAAATTTCATGTGTCTGTAAGTTCTCCTACAGCTATATCTGGTACCATATAGCAACAGACCAGAATTAAGTGATTTTAACAGACCAGAAACTTATATTTCATTCTTAATAGTTTTCATCAAATCCAAACGGAAAGGATTGACTGAGATACAAAACCGAATTCAAACCAACAATTTCATCAAAATAAGTACATAGACAGAAACAAGAAACAAAACAATTGGAGTCACAAGTAATCTAACATAACATATTTCATATATATTGCGCACTGAACAAACTGGATCAAAAGCAAATCCAAATTTACACAGTTAATAATATCCCTAAAACCTACTAATCACCAAAAGTAACATAACCCTAACACTTTCACCTTCCATAAAAACACATCATAACCATCACCACAATTCATTCAAACAAACCAAAACCGATCTAAGAGCTAGTAAACTTGGTAACAGCCTTGGTTCCTTCAGAAACAGCATGTTTCGCCAATTCACCGGGAAGCACAAGTCTCACCGCCGTCTGGATTTCACGTGACGTAATCGTCGGCTTCTTGTTGTACCTCGCAAGCCTCGAACTCTCCTGAGCAAGTTTCTCAAAGATATCATTGATGAAACTGTTCATGATTCCCATGGCTTTGCTTGAGATTCCGATATCTGGATGAACCTGTTTCAACACCTTGAAGATATAGATCTTGTACGTCTCCACGCTCTTCTTCGATCTCTTCTTCTTCTTATCGCTGGCAACACCGCCCGCTTCCTTCGGTAGCTTCTTTCCGGCCTTTGGTTTCTTCTCCGCCGGTGCTTTCTCCGCTGCGGACTTCTTCTCTTCCACCGGCTTCTTCTCCGCTGGCTTCTTCTCTGCCTTGGGTGCCATTGATTTGGATTGGAATTGAGAAATTGAGAATTCTAGGGTATCGAATTTGGGGGAAATTGAAATTTGATTGTGTGTGAGAAATAGGTTGTTTCGTAAACGGTTATATAGGAGAGGTGGATGTGTTTTTATTGGATGATTGTGTTTCATGCGGATTGGTGACGTGGAATAAGATGAACGGCTGTGATCTCTTGGTTATCTGTTTGATGAAGATTGATGTTGTAGTTTGCGTAGATTTCCTATTTTTTAGCTGATAAAAAAAGTCACAAGTGTGTTTGATACGTTATCTATACCCCTTATTATGCGTTTAAGCATTTGGCTGAAAAGTTTACAATGAGAGAGATCCGAAATTACCTATATACCCTCCCTCTATCTACATAATTGATATCTATCTCTACCCCTTATTCATCCTGCTCCGTGCATATCTCCGGTTCTTCATGAGTTTTCGCCTCCATCTAAACCATTTATGATCTGCACGCATGTTCCAACGAGATCCGGCAATTGAAAAGCTCCGGTTGCAAGTTCCGACAAGTTTTAGCGAGATCCGGCCATAAGTCGTTTCAGATCTGTTCCAAATACCGATCTGATAAATTAACTAATGGTTGAGCAACATTTCATATCGAGTTCGGAATTGTGATTTTAGATCCGGTTTAATTTGTATATGCATAGTTGATTTTGTGTTCATAAAAAAACGTTTTTATTTTCGTTTGAAGTTTTTGATTTGTTGAAGAACCACATATTATATAAGGATTTTTTTGTTTAATTTTTGGTTATTTGTTTATGTCGAATCAAATATCTTAACCCTAAATCGTGTAGTCCTTTTCTCATCTCAACCCTTTTCACATATCTACCTGCTTTTTACCTCTACTCTACTGTATCTCTGATTTTATCATAGAATAAGAACAACATCAACAATGGAGACACTTAAGGTACTATCAACTATAATTGTTTCTTTTTGAGGATTTTTCAATTATTTGTGGATGATATAGAATAAAATGCTTCTTTTGTCTCTTGAGTTTTATAGTCGTGGTGAAACCTCATATCCGTGTGGATCCACTTCTAATTTGTTATGGAAAAAAGCTCAGTCACCTCAGGCAGCTAAATAGCTCTCAGTTAAGCTACTTAAAGGTTACGGGTTACCCATCTAATTTCTCATTAATTCACTCTTTTACTTTACTTTTACAATATATTATATTACATTAATCTGTAAACTGTATGTGTTATCCTTAGTTTTATAGGTAAGGTTTTGGATTTTTATATTGATTTATGCATTGTGTATGAATGATTATGTATGTTTAAGCTGAAATTGAGTAGCTGTTTAGTAGCTGTTTAACGAGTTTCAACTTTGTAATTGGTCGAATACTCTTTAATTCGACCCCAATGTTTAAAAGTTATTTATTGTAAACAATCACTATAAGCTAATATTTGTTTCACTTTTGAGGTTGGTTTCTCTATGATCTAGCTATGTGTTTCTTTCTTTTGTTATATCTACTTGAATTTTGTTCCTTTTTATTAATTTTTGCAGATTTTTATCAATCTCATGGCAGAATTTAAGGTGATCGGGGTGAGACTCACGAATGTTGCGCAAATTATATACTTGACAGGAGGTAGGTGCTAATGCTTTAACGCTTTTAAACTATACTTCGAGTATAGAAGATCTTCAGTTTGCAGATATTGTAATTGAAGCTATTGTGGAATCTGAGGATGTGAAGAAAGTACCATTTGCTTTAACGCGTTTAAAAACTCAGGTTGCTTTAACTTTCTGATTTTTGGTATCCATGATTGACTTCCATGGTTATACTTATAATACATTAATGCCCATACCTTGATAACACTTTTCTTTCCTTTTAAATACTGTTTTAGGTTATTGCTATGCATTTTATGAACCCCCCCATCATGAAACTTGTTGAGATCATTCGAGGTGCAGAAAAATCTTTGGCTGAAAGGTGTTTTCTTTTTAGTTTTTACTGTCATGTATGTATATGTATAGTCAAAATTCCTTATCAATTAGTTATTTCATAATGGATTTTAATCTTGTAGTTTTTTCTTATCAATTACAATTTTGGCAAGATTGTTGTTTTCTCAAAGGATTATTCTGGGTTCACAGTGAAGACATCGATTCATGGATGAAGCTACGAACTCATCAACCGATGGATGAAGGTTTTACATGCTGGCCTAGGGGATGTCAAATATGAACCCCACCCTCTGTTGGTACAGTTAGTTGTTGCTGGCCGTCTTGGTAAAATATGAAGTGGATATAACAATGTCGATGTGCTTCCTTCACTACTGCAAGTAATTGTTATTGACCAACGTTGTTTCTCCGTCTTTGATTTTCCCGCCGCATTGCGCGGGTTATTTGCTAGTTATAGTTAATCACTGCTCATCTCGCTGTTTATACATATCACAAAATAAATATTCATTACAAAAATCTTTACCCTTATTTATTGCTTTCAATTATTTATATTTTAGATTTTAATAATTAATTCCATAGATGGTTCATTAGATACTCTTAGGTTTTCAGTCCAATAAATTTACGTTTTACTCAAAAATGATCATAACTCATTTAAAATGACTAACATACCCTTTTTATTTTTTTTATTTACTAATAGATTAACTTTATCCCAAAATAAATGCATACGTTAATATTTATACATATCTCAAAATATGTATACACTTGCAAAAAATAACTATTAAAAATCTTTAAACTTTTCATTTGACCCTCATTTATTACTTTCAATTCTTTATTTTTTTAATGGTAAATTCCAAAGATGATCACATGGTTTACACTATTTTATGAAACTTGTCTATGTATTATTAGGTTTTCAGTCCAATAAGTTTACGTTTTCTCGAAAATGGTCATAACTCACCTAAAATGACTAACGTACCCTTTCTATTTTTACAAAATTTACTTAAATTTAATAAACAGATTAACTCCATTCAAAAATAAATGCCCATATTGTTATTTATACATATCCTAAAATAATTGTGCACTTGCAAAAAATAACTATTAAAAATCTTTAAACTTCTCATTTTACCCTTATTTATTACTTAAAATTATTTAATTTTTTAAAGAGTCAATTTCATAAATGGTCCCTGTGGTTTACACTCATTTACGAAACTCGTCCATGTACTCTTAGTTTTCAGTTCAATAATGTCACACCCCCAAATTCGGTAATCTTGATTAGCGGAAGCATTAGAGTAAGCGGGGGTGCTGACGTCAACATTAGACAATCATGCATATCAGAGCATATGATTATTGCAGAACGGCAATTAAGATGCCATCCTATTTCGTCGTGGGTCGCCTAGTTCCATATGCATGCAGTCTTACTTGTGTGCTAATTCCCTGAAAAACATAGTAAAAAGGGTCAACAAGATTGTTGAGTGAATTCACAGGTTTTATATTTATAAAGTGGTTAAACCAAGTTCGTTTGTAAGTCGTTGACCCAAAAGTCAAATAAATTTCGTTCATAAAAGTTTGTGGGAACGTAGTATCCTATGTTTGTAGGAAAGTAGTATCCTATGAAAGCGTTTATAGGAAAGTAATATCCTATGTTTGTAGTAAAGTAAGTATCCTAAACAATTTTTGTAGGAAAGTAAGTATTCTAAGTAAGTTTTGTTGGAATGTTATCCAAAAATATAGTTTAGTTGGGATGTTACTCAAAATATGCGTTTAGTTGGGATATTACCCAAAATATATAATTTGCGTTGGGACGTTACCCAAAATATATAGTTTGCATTGGAACGTTACACAAAATATAGTTTAGTTGGGATGTTACTCAAAATATGCGTTTAGTTGGGATATTACCCAAAATATATGGTTTGCGTTGGAAATACGTTGTTGGTCATTTTCTAGCGTTTTTAAAATAGTACCGGTCGTTCTCCTGTTTATCAAATACTGGTCGTTCTCCAGTTTAACACGGACGGTCGTTCTCCGGCCTATCACATGCTGGTCGTTCTCCAGCGAATCACAATACCGGTCGTCTCCGGTTTAACAATGCCGGTCGTTCTCCGGCTTATCACACTGCTGGTCGTTCTCCAGCGAATCAAAGTACAGGTCGTTCTCCGGTTTAACACTGTCTGTCGTTCTCCGACTTATCACACTGTTGGTCGTTCTCCAGCGAATCAAAAATAGTTTACCGGTCGTTCTCCGGTTTACCAAATATAGTTTACCACATTTGTACTAGTTTAT
The DNA here is from genome assembly GCA_949592205.1 of Helichrysum umbraculigerum. NCBI lineage: Eukaryota > Viridiplantae > Streptophyta > Magnoliopsida > Asterales > Asteraceae > Helichrysum > Helichrysum umbraculigerum. The sequence goes on along the minus strand of CATIUR010000005.1, from coordinate 123,923,751 downwards.
AGTATGAAAATGTTATTTCATAAAGCAATATTGGTAATAGTATGAACACAATTATAAACAATTCGTATAAAAGCATAAAAGCATTTAATAAATAGTTTGTAAGTACAATATGTAAACGTCCCTAAGTATAGTTCATAAATAATCAAGCTATCAAGCATAATATGGACACGTTCATATAAACCATAGTTGTAAGTATACAAGCATAAAAGCATTTATAAAACCATGTTATAGCAAAAACGTTAGCTATGTTTTTAACCCCTATTTAAAAGCAGTAAAAACAGTGGAAAGTAGGGGTTGTGAACTCACCTCGTGAGCTAAAGCGTATGAGTGCTAGCAAAGTGTAGGCCCAAGAATAGTCCCTAACGTCAGTGTATGAAATTTGTGTAGATGATGATGACAGATGATACTGATGATGATCATGATGCTGCTACTAATGAAGAAAAAGATGATGACTAATTTGATGATGATGACTAATTTGATGTTGATGAATAATTTGATGATGATGATGATGATGATGATGATACTGCAAATGATGATGATGAAGAAGTTGTTGCTACTTCTGCCGAAAGTGATCAAAGAAGAAGAAAAAGTTTGGTGTGAAATTATTGGAGTGAAGTGTGTTTTGAACATGTGAGTGTTGGAAGGAGTATATAATATTGAAACTGGGTTAAGTTTTTCAACGGAGGAGTATGGTTCGAATAGCATCTTGTCTCAAGATATTTTTAGAGTAGTAAAAGTTTAGGTATTTAACCCGTTAATTTCTTGTATGTTTCCAATCGTTTTAGTTATCTGTTAATACATGTAAATTTTTGTTTCGAAGTATTATTCCAAATACTTTATTCAAAATTATAAAAATATAATTTTTGATTATTTTGGTTGTTGGGTTTGTTTTGTGTATTCTTGTCGCGTACAATACATTTTAACTAAAACGTATAATTGTTTTGTTTTTCGTTATGCTTTATTCGTTCACATAATATTTTAATGTAAATAACTACTATAAAAATAAAAATAGTTTTACGTTATTTAAAATTTTTTGTATCACCAACTGTCGCACCCCCAAATTCGGTAAGCGTGATTAGCGGAAGCATTAGAGTAAGCGGGGGAGCTGACGTTAACATTTGACAATCATACATATCAGAGCTTATGATTATTGCATAACAAATAAGTTAAGATGCCATAAATTAATAAAGTTTGTTACAAAAAGCTACGACTTGTCAAAGTCGTAGAAATAGTAATGTGAAGATACATTCAAGTTTATAAATACATAATTCAAAAAGAGATTTCGTAGGTATAACTAAAATGTATTAATTATACAAAAGAAATCTCGTTCATTCAAAAGCTGGCATCCTAATTCATCGTGGGTCGCCTAGATCCATATGCGTGCAGTACGCTAATTTCCTGAAAAACATAGTAAAAAGTCAACAAAGATGTTGAGTAAATTCACAGGTTTTATGTATAGTTGTTAAACCAAGTTGTTTGTAATTGTTGACATAAAAGTCAAAAGTAATCGATTCACGATCAAGTGATAGTTTTTCGTAATTCGTTGGAAAATCGTCCAAAAGTATCGTTGTACAAATAGTAGTCGTACCGTGACTAAATAGTTGTTATAATAATAGTCAAACCGTGACTAAATAGTTGTTAAAATAGTAATCAAATCGTGACTAAATAGTTGTTAAAATAGCTGATAAACTCGCTTACAAATCAATTTGTTCAAATAGTTGGACCTCGTCCATTGTAAATAGTTGAAAATGTATTTTCAATAAGTAAATCGTAGAAGACCTGTTGGTGTTCTAATATATAAATCAATTGTAGATGACCCGTAGTTGATCTAATGTATAAATCAATTGTAGATGACCCGCAGGTGATCTGATGTATAAATCGTTGGAAAACATTCCTATAAGGTTCGTTGTTCGTTGATGTTCGTTGTTAATCGTTGGAAAACATTATTTCCCAAAATGTATATAATAGTGGGAGAGCATAGACGGGATCCCCCGAAGGTGAGCTAAACCTTGCGAGTTAAAGTAACGACACCTAATTCTATAACCAAACCACGACACAATTCGTTTTTGCCTTAGGGACATTCAAATATACGCTCCGCGTTAATGACATAAAGTCATCGGGGTTGGCATGACCAACAAGTTGTAGGATGAGGAGGGGCTGTCACGTTAATGATTAGTGTCATCTAGCTAATGATTATAGTTTGTAAGTACAAGGACTTTATGTACTACAACATGTACAACTAGGTTCGTACCAGGATGTGTGATCATGTTCCCAAAATAGTATGAAAATCATTTCATAATTAAGTAGTTTGTGAGTATAGTATGAAAGCATTCATAAGTATAGTTCATAAATAAACATTTAAAATTTCGTATAGTTTATAAGAAATTAAATTATCGAGTATAGTATGAAAGCATTCATATAATTGTGTTTGCAAGTATAATATGATAATCATTCATAAACAGTTCGTATAAAAACATAAAAGCATTTATATTTAGTTGTCGCATACAGTAGTAAAACATTTGCTATGTTTTTCCCCTGATTTAAAAGCAGTAAAAATAGTAAAAAGAGGGGTTGTAAACTCACCTCGTGAGCTAAGTAGTGAGAGCTAGCAAAGCGTACGCCCAAGTAAAGTCCCTAACGTCCTAAACGTACGAGATAGTAATATAAGTATTTGAATAAACGTCCAACCATGTTAATCGTTCACTCATTTGAAAGATCTTTGTTGTTTTAAAAGTTTGTACGATCCGTTGGTGATGGTTTTGTAATAATAATTCGTAACGATATTATTATTATGTTCATATAGTTGTATGCCTTGTAAAAGTATATATATATATATATATATATATATATATATATATATATATATATATATATATATATATAGGTGTCGTTTTTGTTATTCGCGTATATATGCATATATAAGTTTCGTTTTCACATATTCTCATTATTTTAGTTCGGATTTGACCATATAGTATTTATAGAGCTCGTCCTTGATCAAAACTATAACTTATTTATTAAATAGAACGTTTAGTGTTTTGTGGGTTGGTTTTGTTGACTTTGGTCAAACCTACTCGGTTTGACCCGAAACTTTTAGGAACATCTTAAATATGTTATTTGAGCTCGGGAAAATTGTCGTTACGTTTTATAGTTGACTCGAAAGTGTCGTTATTTAAATTGTGTCAAAACAGTCCCCGAACTCAATTTTCAAGAGTTTTCATCTATTTTCGAGGCTGTTTTCGTGGATCAAAACTTATCGATAAATTCCGAAACTTTTACACAATGTTCCCACATATATTATGTACTTCCAATATTTTTTTCATGATTTTTAGGCATCTACAACTCACCAAATAAATTCGTGACTAAAGGGAGTCCAAAAACACGTTTTTCATGAACTTTGTGTACAAATCAGTTTATATCAAACAATCTGTGTGTTTTCAAGAGAAAATTTCAACACGAAAGTTGTTCCTAACGAAATTACCAAGATTTTTCAAATGGTCTCATATGTTTATTTAACCTAGGGGTGTTCACGGTCCGGTCGGTCCGGTTTTTTTAAAAAATTCGGTCCGGACCGGTTGTTGACGGTTTCTGAAATTTCAAACTAAACCGGACCAATTAGATGAGCTAACCGGACCGGACCAAACCGGTTTTTCCGGTCCGGTTTGGCCGGTTTTGACGGTTTTTATTATTATTATTATTATATTATTATTATTATAATATTTATATAATAATATAATAATATTATTAATATAATATTATTATTAATATAATATTTATATAATAATAGTATAATATAATTATATTATTAATATAATATTTATATAATAATAATAATATAATATAATTATATTATTAATATAATATTTATATAATAATAATAATATTATATAATAAAAATATAATAATAAATATATAATATTATTAAACCGGTCCGGTCCGGTTTAACCGGCCGGATATTAATAAAAACTGTAGACCGGACTGGGTGTATCCGGTTTTGTATTCTTCAAACCGCAAACCGGTCCGTTAAAAACCAAACCGGACCGGACCGGGTAAATTGAGACGGTTCGGCCGATTTTCGCGGTTTTGACGGTTTCGTGAACACCCCTAATTTAACCTACACGATTGTACTTAAAATTCCAAAGTAGGCATAAAAATCTGTCCAGAAAAGTATATTTACCAAAGTTAAGTTTTGTTAGGTTTTCTTTATGTTTTTGCTTATGATCTTTCAAGATGTGAACTAACAACATGTTAAGGAGTTAAAAAAAACAAGCAAGATTAGAGAAAGAAGAGTGAACTCTTGCTAGCTTAGAAGATGAAGGATTGAAGCAAGAAGAAGGTGATGATGTTTGAAGCTAGTTCTTCCTTTCATTTCCCTTGAAATGACCAAGATGATGATGTTTATTATGTTGTTGTTGCTGCTGTCATTGGTTTGTGAGGAAAGAAAAAGAAAATAGTACAGAGAAATGGGTAAAGGGTGTGGTGAAAGTGATGGTGTATGTGTGTTGGAGTGTTGTAATAAACAAAGAGGTGAGGTGGTGAATGGCATGGCCTTGGGGCCGGTTCTTTTGGTCAAAGAAGGGGGAAGGGTTGGTGATTTTGTTGTCCCCAATAATTGGTGTTAAGTTTGGTTGTTTACCCATGTTCGTTTACCCGATCGTTTTACATTAATTCGCGTTTTATTGGTTTGGTCTGTTAACGTTAATTCGCGTTGAAATAATTCGAAGTATTATTTCAAATACTTAATATTGAGTTTCGAAAATATTGTTTTTGACTCGTTAGGTTGTCGGGGTTGTATCGTGCGTTTTAGACGCGTACGTTACGTTTTAACTACAACGTATAAACGTTAAATGTTTTATCGTTATGTAATAATGTTTAGCATAATATTTCAAAATAAATATCTACTATAAAAATAGTTTCACGATATTTATAAATTTTGTATCACCAACGTACATATTGTTTTGTCGGACTCGTTCTGATAGTTTCGCGCGTAATTATAAATAACTACGAAAATAGTAATACGTCACGTATTAAAATGGTTGGGCTTTGCTAGACTTATCTCACAAAATAGTGTGAATTCACTTAAGTAGGGAATTAACTCTAAGTATGCACGTGTTTAGTGTACATAATTGTACTAAAATTTGAGGAGTGTCACACCAACGTACATATTATTTTTGTCGGACTCGCTCCAATTGTTTCGCGCGTAATTACTAATAATTACTAACTTTGTAATACCTCACGTATTAAGTTGTTGGGCTTTGCTAGACTTATCTCATTAAAATAAATGTGAAGTCACTAAGTAGGGAATTAGCACTAAGTATGCATGTGATTAGTGTACGTAATTGTACCGAAATTTAAGGAGTGTCACAAATAAGCTTAGGTTTTGCTTGAAAATGGTCATAACTCACCTTAAATGACTAACGTACCTTTTTCTATCTTTTCTAATTTACTTTAATTCAATAAAGAGGTTAATGAGAGTCCCGTAATTCACTATTGTTTAGTGAATTGGAATCGCAAAGTGTAAAGTTGATTGTAAAAGGGGGGGTTGAATACAATCTAACAACTAATTTCAGATTTTAATTAAGTTAATTTGTTAGTTGTTAATTGTTTAACAGAAACAGAGTATAACAAATATATATATGACAATATCAAAGTAACGAAGTAACAGAAACAGAGTATAACAAGTGTTGAATGCGGAATGGATTAACCAAAGTTAACCCAATTCAAACACTTAGCTAATCTATTACAAATGAGATGAACAGCAGTGGACAAACACGCTGACTGTTCACTCGCTGGATCGTTAAGTTGTGCTTATACTAACTACTCACTGACATACAAGTGATTAACACGATTTAAACGACTAGCCTCTACAGTACAAAACACTGAACTATTTATACTACAAGAGTTCCTAAAATATCGCCTATAAAATAGGATCTTGGAATGACACGTGTCGCTGCTTGATTGGTTTGATCTCTGATGAACCGACCTTCTACGGGTCCCAATTCTGTTATCGCAAATATCTCGTTACCTTAAAACCAATCATTCGCTGCCACGTAATCTTTCGGACATACTTCAAGTTGGAACACTCTTGCTGATGTATAGATAAGTACAATACTTTTTGTACTTGATGATTTTGAGAGGCTTTTTGAATAGTCCCTGAAGATGCAGTAATCCTCCTCACTCACTGCGAGCTAACATGCTCTTGTAGAATGACTTGAACTAGAGATCTTCAGTGACTAGCTGTTATTCTGGCAGTGACTTTTGCCTTTATTGATTTGAAGAAGTAAAGCTCTCGCTGACGTTGATCAGTGACACACCAAGTTGAGCTTTATTCTTCCTCAGCATATCAATTCCTTGAGAGTAGAATGAATGAAGATCAGTGAAACTAATCTTCAGCAACAACAGCTTTGATACATTCCATTTCTTCATCGAGTAGTGAATAGTTGTGTTGGCCAGCGACCAATGACTCAACATGGTCAGCGACCAGTGACTCAACAATCTCCCCCTAAATGATTATGATCGAAGCTCCCTAGACAAACTAGTTGCTGAGAAAAGTTTATAGTCAGTGTTTAAGATTTTAAACATTTAGTGACTTGTACTTGTGATCAATTCATTTATCTTTTTGGATTCTTTTGATATGATCTGAGTTTTGCACTTTGGTTTTCTCAAAAGATCGGATATTATTGAACTGCAAAATATAAAGTACAGATGGTTTTTCAGTTACAATAAATCTAATCTATTACAAGTTTTAAACCTACTATCTTCGGCGATCAGATGAGGCAATCAGATGAGGCAGTGATTCTTGGTATATAAAACCTACTATCTTTAGCGATTAGATAAATAGCAGTAATTCCTACTATCTTCAGCGATCAGATGAAACAATGATTCTTGGTATATCAAACCTACTATCTTCAGCATGACACCTTCTCACGAAGCTTTAACCGACTGACAATCAATGAAAATGAACCTTCAGATACTGATCAGGATAGAGAAGGATTCATTGCTAAGCTTCAGATACTGATCCGGATAGAGAAGGATTCATTGCTAAGCTGAAGTGGCACAAATATTGAATAAAATCGCCAAGAAAATTGTAACTCAAATACAGGGATATGTAGGTTTTGTGATATGATTTCCAAGTATCAGCTACTTTGACAGCATCAACGATGTTAAAGATGATATGATTTCCAAGTATCAGCGATTTGTCACATGAGCAACATTGGTTTTTGCATTCATTTGCACATTTTCTCCCCCTTGATAATAGCACAGAGTAGATCAGCATTTCTCTGGTAGCATCATCAATAATTGAATATTTCTCCCCCTTGATGATAGCAAAAAATGCTGCAGCAAATGTTTGATCCTTGTGTAATAGGTGATTGGTTTTCTCATCATCATCAGGTTGTGTTTTAGCTGATGGATCATCGAAAACAGAGGGAACATCCTGTATCTCTCCTTGTGACTGGAGAGAGATATTGACAGCTGGTGCAGTGATAGATGAAATTTGGCACTGGTCTGTAGCCAGTGATGTGGTATCAGCAATGAGTGTGTTATCACCCACTGATACCTCTAGCCCTTTTGATGAAGTGTCATCCTTTTGTGAGAATGACAAGTGGCTGATGGTTAGACTCGATATGAGGGTGTGCGATGCACCCAAATCACTGCTAACAATAGTTTGAGCTATTGTAGCTGTCTGCAGTTGTCCCTTTTTAGAATCACTGGACTTTCGGGAGTTCAATGAAGCAGTTGAAGGCTCGGGGTCAGCAAGGGTGCCCGCAGGGACTGAATGTTCAGCCTCCGCTTCACCTTTGGCATCCTTGGATGTATTCATTTTGCTATGTCCCTGATCCGTTAATGTCAGGAACCCTAATTTGGATGCTTTCTTGGGAGAGGATGGTGATTTCTTGATTGGTGGTTGACTAATGATAGTCACTGGGGGTGTTGTCAGTGACGTAGTCGATTTGGTTGTAGGAGCGGACGGATGTACAACAGTTTCTGACTGGATTACAAGTAATCCCTGTTTTCTCATGAGAGTATATAAAAACATGATCACTATTTTTGAATAAAGATTTTGAGAACACATCAGGATTGATCGTAAAGATTTGGATAACAATTTACCCCTGTTTACTTCAGTGATCAGTATCTTCACATACTCTGTTTTTGGGATGAAATTTTTTTTTTTTTTTGAAACTGTAATGACAAAATCCTTACCAACTGAAGAAGTTTGAGGATTTTCAGTGGAGTATGATGATGTTTTGAAGAAATTGATTTCGTCATTACAGAAAGCAAAAAGATTTTGTATGGTGTTTATTTTGAAAGGTTTTTATGAAAATCAAGAGGACATTTGGATTGAGATGAGTTTAAGTGGCTTGATTTATAAAGGCCCTCTTGATTATCATGTGGATAAAAATGGGTTAACGTGGTTGATGGTGGTGGTGAGTAGAGGTGGTATAGAGGTGATGATTGATGGTAGTAAGTGGTATAGGGGTGATGATTATGAAAACTGGTGGTATTAATGGTGATGGGAGAGGTGTGCCGGAAAAATACACTGACGTAAGAGAGAGAGTGTCAGATAATACGACTTTTCCGTTACACCACAACCCATAAATGATTTTTGTAAATTTAATAGCACCATTAAGTGATATCTTCAGAGAGAAAGAGTTACTGAAGATATCTAATCAATTTCTTGATTTACCACCCAAAAGAAATATAACAATAATAAGATAATAAATTTAATTGTTTATCTTGCTATGACTAGATCTCGCTGACTTAATCACAACTTAGAATACTGATTGAGTCATTGTGAAAATAGTTACAGTTTTGATATAAATTTAACTTATTAACTCACTATTGTTATATTGAAAGTTTTTCTTTTCTCTCTCTTTTTTTTATTAAGAAGAACATGAATATAGATTATGTCTTATGTTAAATGTATAACATATTTCTATATTACACCTCACTGATCTAGTTACAACTTAGAATACTAACTAGATCAGTTAGAGATATCATAGAGCAATGCTACAAACCTATCATTGAGACATAAGAAAATATTCATGAGTTTTTGTAAGAATATAACGTTAGAAGATCACAGTAAGCTGGGTATTAATCTTGTTGATTGGTTCAGTAAGGATTAAAACTTCAGTGTTTATGGTCAACTAAAATTATAATTTTACAAAGACAATTTTATTTAAAGCATTTATAAATTTAAACGACAATAAATAAATAAACTCAAAGAGTTCATTTATTCATTGAAGTTTAACATACCAAGCTCGCTGATAAGAAAATTAAATCTTTTCTCATCCAGAGGTTTTGTAAACAAATCAGCGAGTTGGTAATCAGTTGGGATAAAATGCAATTCAATATCACCTTTCATCACATAGTCCATGATGAAATGATATCGGACATCAATGTGCTTTGTCCTTGAGTGCATTACTGGATTGTTGGCAATGGCTATAGCATTTTGACTATCACAGTAGATTGGTATCTCACTGAAGTCAAAGCCTTAGTCAGCGAGCTGATTTCTCATCCAGAGAATTTGAGCAGTACAGGCACTGGCAACAACATATTCAGCTTCAGCAGTTGAAGTTGAGACTTAGTTTTGTTTCTTGCTGGACTAGCTTACTAGCTTTTCTCCAAGAAATTGACAGCTACCAGATGTACTTTTTCTATCCAGTTTGCATCCAGTATGATCAGAATCAGAGTATCCTTTCAGGGAGAAATCTGAACCAGATGGGTACCAGAGACCAAGATTTGGTGTACCCTTCAGATATCTGAATATTCTTTTGACAGCGAGCAAATGTGATTCTTTAGGATCAGCTTGATACCTAGCACAAAGACATGTAACAAACATAATGTCTGGTCTACTAGCAGTTAGATACAGTAGCGACCCGATCATTCCTCTGTAAGCAGTAATGTTTACAGATTTACCATCAGGATCAGCATGTAGCTTTACTGCAGGTGACATGGGTGTAGCAAGGGTTGAGCAATTACCAAATTCAAATTTCTTTAACAGATCTTTAACATATTTTCCTTGACTTATAAAAATTCCAGTTTTGGTTTGTTTTATTTGCAGACCAAGGAAAAATGTTAATTCACCTATCATGCTCATCTATTAACTTTTGGTCATGAGATCAGAAAATTCCTTGCACATGTCACTGTTAGTAGACCCGAAAATGATATCATCAACATAGATCTGGACTAATATGACATCTCTCTTATCTCTTTTGATAAATAATGTGCTGTCAATTTTTCCTCTGACGTAGCCACATTTTATCAGGTAGACAGAGATAGTGTCATACCATGCTCTGGGAGCTTGTTTTAGTCCATACAGGGCTTTATCAAGTTTGTAAACATAACCAGGATGTTTTGGATCAATGAATCTAGGTGGTTGCTTGACATACACTTCTTCCTGCAGCTTGCCATTCAGAAAGGCACTTTTCACATCCATTTGATATACTTTAAACTTCTTGTGAGCTGCATAAGCTAGAAATAGCCTGATTGCTTCAAGCCTAGCCACTGGTGCAAAGGTTTTGTCATAGTCAATGCCTTCTTGCTGACGGTAACCTTGTGCAACTAGTCTAGCTTTGTTTCTTATTACCACACCATCAACATCCATTTTATTCCTGAACACCCATCGTGTTCCAATCACTGATTTACCAGCAGGTTGAGGCACAAGCTTCCAAACTTTATTTCTTTCAAACTGAGATAGCTCTTCTTGCATGGCAGCTATCCAGTGATGATCAGTGAGTGCTTCATCAATCTTCTTTGGTTCCATCAGTGACACAAAACTTACAAATAAACAAAAGTTAGCAGTTGTTGATCTTGTCTGAACCCTGGATTGTGGATTACCAATAATCAATTGATTATCAATATGTTTTGTCCACTTAGTCATTCGTTGAGGTTCAGCAGTGACTGTCTTATCTGGTGATGGTTCATGTGTCAGATCAACATCAGAAACATGAGTATTGTTGTTATGAGAGTTTTGGTTTGGACATTGAGTTGATGATAATGGGACATCAGTAGGTAAAGATGATGTCCCTGAATTATTCTCAGCTAAAGTAGAGCTAGAATTGATTTCAGGAATATTATCTTCCCCTTCAGAGTCTGATGAGAAATTTTCATATTTCTTATCATTTGATTTTCATTCATTTTATGAGTCACCATCCATTTTGTTAAAAACAAGATTTTCATACTCTTTAGGATCAGTGAGTGACTCATCATATGATTCATCAAAAGTAACATCCATTGATTCCTCAATACATTCTCTTCTTTTATTGTAAACTCTGAAAGCTTTAGAGATAATTGAGTAACCAACAAATATTCCTTCATCAGCTTTTGGATCAAACTTTCCTAAGTGATCTCTTTTGTTTAAAATGTAGCAAGTGCTACCAAAAACATGGAGAAAACTTATGTCGGGTTTTCTCCCCCTTAATAGCTCATATGCTGTCTTATTATGTCGTTTGACAATCAATGACCTATTCTGAGTATAGCAGGCAGTACTTACTGCTTCGGCCCAGAAATAGGTCTTAAGACCAGCATCAATGAGCATTGACCTGGCAGATTCAATTAAGGTTCTATTTCTCATTTCTGCCACCTCATTTTGTTGGGGTGTTCTTGGAGCTGAAAAATTTTGAGAAATACCTTTTGAATCATAAAAAGTTTCCAGGTCAATATTTCGGAATTCAGTGCCATTATCACTTCTCAGATGTTTTACCGTAACATCATTTAGATTCTCCATTTTCTTGACAAAGGATATGATCTCGCTGGCAGCTTCACTTTTAGCTTTGAGAAAAAATACCCAAGTGTATCTGGAGTATTCATCCACTATCACCAAACATTACCTTTTTCCACCAAGACTTGGAGTACTCACTGGTCCAAATAGATCCATATGGAGCAAGTGAAAACATTCAGTGACTGATGAAGTCTGCTTACTTTTGAAGGAAGAGCTGTGATGCTTTCCCTTTTCACATGCTGAACAAAGCTTATCTTTATTATAAGATAATTTTGGTAGTCCAGTGACTAAACCATTCTTTCTCAATTTACTGATTGCTTTTAGATTCAGATGAGAGAGTCGCTTATGCCACAACCATTTTTCTTCTGAAACGGTTCTGGAGTAAAAACACGTTCCTGACTGTGCTGAATTCATATTGACAACATAAGTATTTCCTTTTCGATTAGCAGCAAGTACAGCACTTCCCTTCTTGTTGTAAACAACTCCTGCTTCATGATCAAATAATACCTTATTCTTGGAGTCACAAAACTGACTGATGCTCAAAAAATTGTGCTTCAGACCCTCTACATATGCTACTCGCTTGAACATTACATTACCATTAGTTAAGACTCCATACCCTCTGGTCTTCCCAACCTTGTTATCATCAAATACCACATCAAGACCTCTTTCATCCTGATAGTCACTGAGCAGAGACTTGCATCCTGTCATGTGCCTGGAATATCCGTTGTCCAAGTACCAGATAGTCTCTCTAAGAATACCTTTGTAGATGCTATCAGAATCCCAACCAGATGCTGAACATTTATGAGCTACTTCCTTGATGTCTTCATGGAATTCAGTGTCATCAGCCATCAAACAATAATCTTTGTCTAAGCAAGTCATTGCTTCTTCATCATCGGATGAAGAGGATGAATCAGAGTCGCTGAGTGAACTTTCTTCAGTGACAAACCCTTTTCTCTTCTTCTTCCCTGATTTGGACATAGCCTTCAGCTTTTTGTACTTTTCCTTGTATTTTTTGTACTTGTCATTTCTGAACATTGGCTTTTGTTCAGGGATTGGATTGACTGACTTTGATCTACATTCAGCTGCAAAATGACCAGGTTTGCCACACTTATAGCATTCACCTTTGGATTTAAAATTATCAGATGATGGAGCACCAACGAATCTTTTTGATCTGGTGTTCCTTCTGAAATTAGCAACCATCATGGCCATGTCTTTTTCAAGCTTTTTCAGACTCTCATCATACTCATACTCCGAATGTTCTTCAGATTGACCACCTTCTTCTTCAGCTATCAGTGACTTCGAGCTTCTCTTAGACACTTTTGACTTCTGTCTCTGATCAATTTCATCAAGCTCAGCTACAAAGGCATTGGATATCTTCTGACTTCCAAGAGTAGCACGAATATGCTCACTCTGATCAGCTTGCTTTTCAGACTGCTCCCAGTTGAGCAAAATACCATAGACTTGAGTTAGATTAAGAACTGAATAATCATTCCTCTGTCTGGTATACGTGGCAATGGTTCCCCAGATTTTCCTTGGCAGCAACTCCAGAAACTTTTCAACAACAAATCTCTGTTCCTTGCCTATACCAGCCTTCTCCATTTTGTTCATCAGTGACTGGCATCTGGTGTAAGTAGAAGACGGAGATTCATTGGGTTCCATTGCAAACAGCTCATACTGTCGAGTGAGATTGACTTCCCTGTAGCGAATAATATCAGGAGTTTCTATATATATATATTCTTAAGGTTGTCCCACATGTCTTTAGCAGTTCTACAAAGCCTGATAGATTCGAACACTTCATCAGGTAGTGCCATGCCTATGTAGATTTTAGCTTGTTTATCAAGTCTAACCAATCGTCTATCCTCATCCGACCATTGTTCCTCTCTTTTTGGCACAACCATTTCTGGTATAGCAGGAGTAGTAGCTATTGCAATTACAGCAGGAACAATAGTGGTTGGAATGTGAGGACCATTGGTTATTGTTTTACAGAGACGGTCGTCAATTAGATCTAAAAACATCATCATTCGGGACATCCAAGTTTCAATCCTCGATGGATCAAAAGCTGGAGGTTTGGTTGTAGAACCATTTCCCTTCTGATAATCAGAGTCAACACAGCTGTACTTTACTGATTCCATTGCAGACCTGGTTAATTGAATTTAAACCAACTCTGCTCTTATACCAATTGAGAGTCCCGTAATTCACTATTGTTTAGTGAATTGGAATCGCAAAGTGTAAAGTTGATTGTAGAAGGGGGGGTTGAATACAATCTAACAACTAATTTCAGATTTTAATTAAGTTAATTTGTTAGTTGTTAATTGTTTAACAGAAACAGAGTTTAACAAATATATGGATATGACAATATCAAAGTAACGAAGTAACAGAAACAGAGTATAACAAGTGTTGAATGCGGAATGGATTAACCAAAGTTAACCCAATTCAAACACTTAGCTAATCTATTACAAATGAGATGAACAGCAGTGGACAAACACGTTGACTGTTCACTCGCTGGATCGTTAAGTCGTGCTTAGACTAACTACTCACTGACATACAAGTGATTAACACGATTTAAACGACTAGCCTCTACAGTACAAAACACTGAACTATTTATACTACAAGAGTTCCTAAAATATCGCCTATAAAATAGGATCTTGGAATGACACGTGTCGCTGCTTGATTGGTTTGATCTCTGATGAACCGACATTCTGCGGGTCCTAATTCTGTTACCGCAAATATCTCGTTACCTTAAAACCAATCATTCGCTGCCACGTAATCTTTCGGACATACTTCAAGTTGGAACACTCTTGCTGATGTATAGATAAGTACAGTACTTTTTGTACTTGATGATTTTGAGAGGCTTTATTGAATAGTCCCTGAAGATGCAGTAATCCTCCTCACTCACTGCGAGCTAACATGCTCTTGTAGAATGACTTGAACTAGAGATCTTCAGTGACTAGCTGTTATTCTGGCAGTGACTTTTGCCTTTACTGATTTGAAGAAGTAAAGCTCTCGCTGACGTTGATCAGCGACACACCAAGTTGAGCTTTATTCTTCCTCAGCATATCAATTCCTTAAGAGTAGAATGAATGAAGATCAGTGAAACTAATCTTCAGCAACAGCAGCTTTGATACAATCCATTTCTTCATCGAGTAGTGAACAGTTGAGTTGGTCAGCGACCAGCGACTCATCATGGTCAGCGACCAGTGACTCAACAGTTAACCCCATCCCAAACTAAATGCACACGTTGTTATTGATACATATTCCAAAAAAATTGTCCACTTTCAAAAAATAACTATTAAAAATCTTTAAACTTATCATTTTACCCTCATTTATTACTTTCAACTATTTACTTTTTAGATGTTCCATATGGTTTACACTAAGTTACGGAACTCGTCCTTGTACTTTTTGGTTTTCAGTCCAATAAGTTTACGTTTTGCTCGAAAATGATCATAACTTACCTAAAATGACTAACGTACGCTTTTCTATTTTATTTTTATTAACTTTAATTCAATAAACAAATTAAACTCCCTAACAAAATAAATGCCCATGTTGCTATTTATGCATATCCCAAAATAATTGTGCACTTGCAAAAAGTAACTATTTAATATCTTTAAACTTCTTATTTTACCCTCATTTATTACTTCTAATTATTAATTATATTCGAGAGTGGATTCTATAGATGGTCATGTCACATGTGCTTTACACTGATTTACGAACTCGTCCATGTACTCTTAGATTTTCAGTCCAATAAGTTTACGTTTTGCTCAAAAATATTCCTAACTCACCTAAAATGTCTAACGTACCCTTTTCTGTTTTTTTAATTTACTTTATTTTAATAAACATATTAATTAAATACTAATTAATTAATATTATTATTATTATATATTATTGATGCGCCACCTGACGGTTTGTGTCGTGTCGAGGTGTGTCGGGCGGCGACGATCAGTGTGTAGTTTCAAATTTATAATAGATGGCGCCTAAGTTTTCTACTAATGCTTAACTTAAGGGTGGGCAAGTGGTAGGTATAACCTATGATCGTTCTTCAAACCGACTGAATTGAAATTAATGCAAGGCAGATGTAGACTTTCTAACTAGTGAGAGGTTTAACAAAATAGTAGGGGAGTTTTTTTTATTATTTTCTATCTTAGGCAAGTAAATGAAAGCGAAATAAAGTAAAGCGTGTAAATAAATAAAATAAAGGTGGCGTTTGTTGTGACTTCGTTAACTAAATTGTGGGATGACGTTTAATAAAGTAATGGAAACATTTTATCAAAAGATTTGTATTTTACTATCTTTAATACTTGTGATGTAAACACTAGATCACCTACTAATTGATTTCTCGGTTAGCATGATCACGAGGAACTAGGTTATAGAGATTATGATATGAGTGGTCATGCTCGACTCTCAACACTGCCCTATTACGGAACAAGTGACCCTTCTTGGAAAATTCCTAGGTGAATGAATAAAGTAGCAGACCCACTCACACTCCGAGCGTTCTTAACATCACAAAAGTATTTAGTCTAATAATTATTTAATTACTTTGTTTGGTGTTTTGAATTGCTCTATGCAAATGGTTTTGGTAAAATCTAAAAGTGATAGACAAACTAGAACACTTAATGATTCTCCGTCATCCTATCAGATTTATAAATTAAGGTTGTATTTTAAAATCGCATTTATCATTTAAATCAGCATTTGCTTAATAAGTCCCAATAAATCTCTTAGTAATCCACGGTGTATTCCATTTATAGTATTTTCCAATTTTTGTGATGTAAGTTTAATTTGTTTTTGTGATGTGTGTTTAATTGGTGGTTGTAAAGTGTGTTGGACAAGTTTTGAGGTCAGAGGGAAATGTTTTAAAGGGTAATTTTAAATTTTGGGTTTTGAAATTTGGAGAGATTTGAAAATTTAAAATTTTGGGATTTGTTGGGGAATGGGTATATTATTTGTGGTTGAAATTACTTGATTAAAATGGAAATAGAGAGAGTTAACAAGACAAAATACATTTATAAAAATTTAGATAGAGAGACTAAATAAGGCTCTTTATATAGAAGTATAGATAGAGGGACCTAATTAATTAATCTGATACTAATCGATAATGTCATAGCCCCGCTTCATATATTTTGTTTAAGATTATATTCAAAAGTAAGTCATTAATATAGTTGCAAACATTGTAAAACATATATTATAAATTAAAATTTGACTGATCGACTTGAGTTATATGATTGAACTTTATTTATTTTAAATTTTAAATAAATATAGAAAACATAAATGTAATGTACAAATAAAAAGAATGAGGTAGGTATATATTAATTTGATTTTATTGACTTTTTTATATATTGAATCAGTGTGAGGGATATAAATGTGTTGATCTTTAAAATATAAGTTTTGAGGAGAGTAGCTAATTGATTTATATAAGGATTTGAGATAATTTCATCTAGGTATGCGTAACACGATGTCTACTAAATGAATTATTTCCGCAATCTTATGAAATAAGGTCATCCTTTTTTCCCTAAATTCATTTGTTTGCTTGTTTGTTTTTTTCTTATTTGTGTGTTGGGTTTTCTTGGGGGATTTTAATTAAATTTTATTAAGTTTATAATTATAATTTGTTACTTATTTAGGTTTTGAAGTTGAAATATTATTTGGAAGCATTCATATAGTTGGTAACTTCCAAATTCTAGTAAGAGAGTGCAAAGTTATATTATTATTATTATTATTATTATTATTATTTGAAACGTCCCGTTTTTTTAATATCTCATTAATAATTCTCGACTCGAAAACTCGTTTAATAATGCTCCATCTCTCTTGTGTAACCATATAAACTCGTTATAAATATTTCTCAATTATATTGGACTTAAAAATAAAACTTTCCTGAAACTGGTAGGTACCCGCCGGGTAGACAGGGGTACCCACCATGTACTCAACACGACTCAACTCTCTGTGAAAAAATACAAAGGACCTAACCGTTTTCACCATGTGTACCCGCCGGGTACTCACATGGGTAAACCAAGTACCCGTCGGGTAGCCTGCATGTACAACAAAACTCGGATTTTGATTCAACTCAATTTCTTGCAATTTAATCACAACACTCAAAATCATCTTTTCCAGATTTTGAAAACCATGAACATTTGAAAAATAACCACTATCACAATTTATCCGAAACAACCAAACACCTTACCCGACTCAAATCCGTTACAATGACTCTTTTTAACTAAATCAAATTGACTAAAACACATATTAATAAGAACTTTTTAAAACACAAACAAAAAAATATAAATAAAAAAAAATCAATATAATAGTAATAGTAATAATAATAATAACATAAAATAAAATGGGGAAAAAAAATTTAAATAAAAAGGTGGATAAATGAGAAGGGTGGAGAAATGTGGGAGGATACTTGTTACCTCCTCATTTTCTTCTCTCATAAAACCCCTTCCTCACATAAATCTCACCCCATGATTACACGTGGTTTATAATGTTTATGATTAGCTAATAATCACATGAATCCCCCACTGGTAGGAGATGGATAAGTGA
The DNA here is from genome assembly GCA_949592205.1 of Helichrysum umbraculigerum. Lineage (NCBI taxonomy): Eukaryota > Viridiplantae > Streptophyta > Magnoliopsida > Asterales > Asteraceae > Helichrysum > Helichrysum umbraculigerum. Next base: position 123,905,504 of record CATIUR010000005.1, on the reverse strand, counting down.
TTTGGAAGATTGCTCTTTTGTTGTCTATAATAAAGGGATAAGTATTTGTACATATATATTCAACTATAATAAAAAAATCTAAAGTATGTATCCAACTTATAATACTTATATTGTATGTATCTAACTTTCAAATATCTCTATTGTATGTATTGAATGTTATTTTTAATGATGTCGATGACACGTGTCACACTTTAGGGATGACACGTTATAAAAATACCATCCAATACATACAATAGAGATATTTGAGAGTTATATACATACAATAGAAGTGTTATAAGTTGGATACTTACTATAGGTTTTTTACTAAAGTTGAATACATTTACAAATACTTATCCCTTAAATAAAACTTGATTTTCATATTAAACTCGCCGAATTCCGTCATATGTTCGATGAGTTCACATAGGGATTTGATGTGCTTGCCGTCGGTCGGTCGGGTTTTACGCCGGTCGTTGCTCCAATCGTCGGGTCGCAGATCAGGGGGTTTTAATATTTGTAGTGCTGGGAAGCCTAAGCTATACTACTACTTACTTATATAATATGATTATTAAGGTAGTAAGCGGTAGGTATGACTCAGGTGTCGTTCTTCAAACCACAATGGGCATGGGATCTTAGGAGGATTAATTATCGTTGGTAATTAAGCTGAATTTTTAAACTTTTGAGGAGGTTTGTTTTGTTTTCTAACTAATAAACTATAGACAGTAAATAAAAGAGGAGTGTGGTCGCTGAGAGAACTATGAATTACGCGAGTGTTTACTATGATTTCGGTATATGCTAGTAGGGGTAGTTAAGATAATTAAGGGCTTTAATTATAATGAATCCTAGCAGTGACAGATAACTTGGGGTCTATGAACGATGTTCAACATAGTAATTTACCTACGGCCTTTTCGTGGCTTCCACGCGTTTGTACTTCACCAGAGGTGGTTCCAGCGCTATACCAAGTACTGAGCCGTTTTACGGTAGTTCCGATGCCTCGCCCATAGATCCCGTATCATCATTAGTGTATATATTCTAATGGGCCATAACTACTATCCTATTATCTATCTAACGTAGAGTTGTCCGCAATCTGATAAATAACATGTCACATGGATAACAGATATGGAATGTCAACTACACCGGAAGTTCTCCCAAATGCAGTAACCAATTTAACCGACAACTAACCTCGAATCCTATTCCCAGTCTCGGACGTCTGAGAGTCCGTATCGTGGCATGAATTGTTAAATAAACAAAAACATGAACAAGAGTTACCCCGCGGAATAAGTTGGGAAAGTCTGTCTAACGATCGGTTAAATTGTTCAACATTATTATATATAGATCATTGTAATTATTCTAGCATGTTAAACTGGCACATGGAATTATTCTATATTTGTAAACCTAATCATATATCCAACAACCGCAATAGACAAAGAGATACTAGCATGTAGACCCTAAAGCAACAATCAAACAAGAACATGCAGTAGTGTAATATGGGTAGATATCAGTTTATTTCAGGCAGAGTTTCTGGATAAATGGTTAAGTCACGAATGCTCCGAAAGTTCTCTCAAAAGCATTCGATATATGAATATACTTCTAATTTATCTCTAATCCTACGCTCTGTGTCTCCCACAGATATATATTTCAATCAGGAGAACACCGGACATGCCAGAGTTCATCGAATCATTCAGACAAAGAATAGTTGAGGGACCTATTTCTAGCAATTGGCCGGATTTCATCAATAGGTTTCAAACAACAGCATAAGTTGGATAGATAAATATTTGAGAACTATTTCATAAATTCAAACATACCTAATTTCATGCGAGCAGAGTAACATCGTAATTTAAAGCATAACTACCCTAGCATAACGTATATCATAGCAAACACATATTTGTTTAGTCTAACATAGCAATTAATATAGCATGCATTTCTAAATAATCATGGCAGAAGCACAACATATTTAAAAATAACAAGAAAGGATAATATAATAAAACCTGATAGGCGTACAAACAAATCTGCGTGACCGCAGTCTCAGAGCGACTCCGTACAAAGCTCGTAAGCTTGCTACTCTACTCCTACTAGCTAACTACTACTACTACAATTATTCTAGAGAGAGAAAGTGTGTGTGAGAGAGAAAGAGAGAATTGTGTTGAAGGTGTGTTGTGTGGGATGAGAAATGAGGAGGTGAATGGCTCTATTTATAGGCCAAGGTCACCAAGCTAGCTACCACAATTCCACACCCGAATCTTCAAATTTGCACTGAAATACCACCCCGTAGGTATGAAATTCGTCACCAAAAAGGGGGTATACGGCACCAAAAAGGGGGTATACAACACCAAAAAGGGCTAATACAGCACCAAAAGGGGGGTATACCAACCTTTAGAGGTGGTATACGACCCTATAGGGGTCGTATACGCCCCTAAAGGGGTGGTATACGGCCCTAAAGGGGTGGTATCCCTTGGCTCGTGGTTTCGTGTGCTGGATCGTAAGTCTTGTTGCCTTGTCGTAGTTCTTGTGATCTTCGTTTGGCTCTATCTTCTTCGTTACTTGTCAAATTCAAACGATTATTGCGCCCACGCTTTCATATTTTCCTGAGGATTCATATGACACTGATTAGGCTCATTTTTCTTAATTATAAGTCAGAATCGCGGGTGAATCGTTTTAGCTCTATTTTGTTCGTTATTTGAGCGTTTTTATTGATTTTCGAAATGAAGTCTAAGTTTTAGCCTGTTGGTACATTATGTATGTCAGTCAGTTGGTCTAGAGTATGTATAGATTATAAATGAATTTTGATTAAGTTTTTGTGATAGGATACACTTGCCTTAGTGTCGCATAGCGACACTTAGGTAAGTGACGCATGAAGGCGGCCACCTGCATCACTGGCCAAGTGTCGCAGGTCTGCCGATTTGTGTTTAGTATAAATATAAACCTACCGGTTTCAGGCTAGGGTTGACAAAACCCTAGCACCATTTGTCGAAATAGCAAGTCTGTAAACAAGCTAATAGGTTACGCTTATCAATACAAAGTTGTTTTTGATTCATTCATTCGATTTCGGTTGGTGTTTACGTATTATTTGTGTGATCGTTTGTTTCCGCCTTACAATCATTGTTATCAATCACCTAGATCCACAACGAGGGGCACTATCATAGCCCATTTTACATTTTTAGCAATAAAACATTGATTATTGGATGTTTATTCCAAGATTTGGGCTAAAATGGGCAAGAAAATTTACGTAAAAACGTGACTTTTTACATTACATCAGGATTAATATTACACATAATTTTAATTGTGCATTTGTTGTTGATTAAATACTGATAGGTCAAAGTTTGTTTATAATATTCTTTAACGCATATAAGTTAATTGTATGTTGTATTGATATTTTGATTTGTACCAATGATATCCGGGAATCAATTATCTTTTTCAATATAACATGATAAATACACCAAGTTATTAGTAAATTGTTTCATGATATTAATGTATTATATATATACCTTGATTGCTTTATTTTTTTTGTTGGTTGTGTTATTAATAATATATATTGTAGTAGATGTGTTTAAGATCATGTGTGTGTACATATATTTGTAGTAGGTGTCATATATAAGCTAACAAGTGATATCTTAAATTTAAGTTTTTACCTCAGTGTTGATGTTCACATAAGTCTTTGTAGGAGAAGGTAAAATAAGTAGTAGAAGCTGAACTAGTAGCAAGAGCAACACAAGCCATAGAAGTAGCAAGAGCATCAGTAGTCGAAGCAGTAGAAAGTGCATGAGTTGCAAGAGGAGCATTAGCCAAAGCAATTCCAAGAGTAAGTGTAGTAGCAGGATCAACAACATGGGCAGCAACTGTCGCACCCCCAAATTCGGATTGCGGAAGCGGATCGGGTCGGGGCGCGACTAATCAATAATCAAAGCTCACCAGGTATATAATGAACGACTCTATATACGCTGTTTACAAATACATTGATAATAATAAAAGTTTTACAAAGTTGTAATAGTTACAAAAGCTCGATGATCTATCTGAGAGATTCTATGGCATTACTACGTATACAAAATATAATAATGCAGGAAAATCTCTTGGTGTTTTGCATGAGACTCGAGCTAGATGGGCATCTTGAATAAGCAGACCTACTGCTGCTGCGAACCTGAGAACACATGCTAAAACGGTCAGCTAACGCTGGTGAGCTCACAGGTTTGTATGATGATAAAATAAAGTGTGAACCACAAGATTTAATAAGGGTTTGAAATCAATCAAATAATGTATATGTCTGCCATGAAGTCATAGTCTGAGCTTAACTGAGGTGTTGGGATCCCAATCAAGTGCCCGATCGAGGGTGCCTCCCTGCGAGTGCCTAATCTACACTCGTTTGAACAAATGCTAATGCTTCCGTTTGACCAGTTAGTGCTTGCTAACCCGGACGAGGATTGTCAATCCTATATGGTACCATACACTAACATTCACGCTACAAAAGTATCACCAAACTATGATCGTAGAGGACTTAAAAGTGATTAGAAAACAGCTCATGCAGAATATAGCGAGTTTTAGTACTCGTGTTCACATGTAAAACAAAGTAGAGCATGTATTCCCACCCCTGGGATGAAAACAGTAAAATGAGGGGCTATGAGACTCACCTGAGTCTGGTATGTTTGCAATGAAGCAAGTATGATGTAGTACAATGAGATGTCGTCCGAAGACTGTAACCTGCCGGGCGTTTGCAACGCGCAAGGTTAATGTAATAAATAGGTATCTCAAAAGATCACCTATGCTAGTGGTTCATCCAACTAGTAATGTCCAATAGTTTGTTTTGATTGATTAGTTTGAGTTTTAAAAATATGTATGGTCCGTTGGTGAGTTGAGTTTTGTACTAATAATTGTAAGTATTATTATTATGTTGTAGTCATACTTGCAGGGTATGTTTCGTATGTTTCCATGTTGAATCGTATAAGTATTCTACACTTAGTATAAAAGAGTTTTCGGATGACGGGGGTCCGGGGGCAGCGCCCCTGGTAGCGGGGTTCCAGGGGTGGCAACCCCTGGCGGGGTCCAAGGGGCAGAGCCCGTGGTTGAGGTCGAGATTTTTATTTCTGCTTATATTGCTTTGGTAAAAACGCATCTGAAGTTTAAATTTGGCATAAATGCCACACTGTGATTTGGGTCGCATTTTGCGACATTGGATTAGTCAGCGACACAAGGGTTTGTGTCGCACCATGCGACATTCGCAATTTAATGCGACATAAGGTGTTGGGTCGCAGTATGCGACAGCGATAAGTTTTTGTGACATAAGGGTTTGTGTTGCACCTTGCGACATAGCAATTCATTTGCGACGTAATCGTTGTGTCGCAGATTGCGACATAGTTGATTTTTGCGACATAGCGGCTTGTGTCGCAATGGCCCCAGGCCACATGCGACATAAAGGGCTGTGATGGTATCCAAGTGTTGGGAATGTGGTCAAACATGCTCGGTTTGACCCGTGACTTTTACACAAGACTTAAAATGGTAAAATAAGTTCGTAAAAATTTTCGGTTCGTGTCATGGCTAGCCCGAGGTGTCGGTTTTTGAAACTCGTGTTCTAGCCCTTAAACTTCCATATTTTCCAGATTTTCAACCCGATTTCACCCTTTTCTTGTCCGAATCTATTCCCACCAAAAATCACAGTTGGACATCTATATGTCTAGTATCTTGTCAAAATTTTCCAAGAATTATAGGGTCCATTTAGTAGATCAAACAAAAATGAGAAAGAGAGGTGGTCAGATTTGGTCTAACAACGAGTAACACTCAAAGATCGGCTTATACACGAAAATCCGTGTATTTATGGAAGTGGTCAAAGAAGAACTTTTTGTAGAGGACATCCATACGGAGATTTTGATATAAGATTCATACATGGATTCATCCTAGAACTCAAATTATAGTCGTTTTCGTGAGGTGCATTTTCTGGACAGATTTATGTGTTTGGTGTTTGTGGTTACAAAAACGTTTTTAAGACTTTTCTTGGACATTTCCTTGTTAAATGAGCTTACTAACATGTAGATCTATGTAAAGCATGAAGATCTAGAGGAAGAGAGGTGGTTTATCTTACCAAAAATCGAGAACTAGAGAGAGAGATGAGTGAGATGTGCTTGATCTTCCTTCTAGCTTCTTCTTCCTTGCCTTTTCTTCAAGTGAAAGGTGGTGGATGATGGTGGTTAATGATGGAGGTGGTGGTGCCGTGAGGTGGTGAGGGATAGGAGAGGGAGAGAGCTTTTTGTGTGTATTTTAGTAAGAGAGTGTAGTGAGAGAGTGTGGAGACATGAATGAGGGTTTAAGGGATCTTTGAGGTGGTTTATTGTAACACCCGGTCAAAAAGTCAACTTTCGCGCCAAATTTAAACTTCAAATAAGCGTTATATGTTTGGAAAAAATATTAGACATTCGAAAATTCCATCCGTTTTAAGTTTAAAACACGATTTTATTTAGTTGAGACAACGCAGAAACAAACATAAAACTTAATTTTCAATAAAGTATTCTTATAAAATACTTTCACTAGAAAACATTTTGAGATAAAATAAATAAATTTTAGAATTTAAAATATTATTTTAAATTACGATCATGTACAAATACACGGGTATTTTGTACTACAATTTGGGAGACGGTGTCTCCACCGAATCAGCAAAAAGGGAGGGAAACCCCCTCCCCATCTCATTCCATCTTTTTCACTCTCTCTCCTCTCATCCCTTTTCTCTGAATCTCTCTCTCTCTACAACCCACCACCGCCACCATTTTTCGCCATTTAACACCAATAAACGACCTCCAATCTTCAAGATCATTTAGGGAAAAACGATCACCACGCAACGATCTACAATCCTATCCTTTCGGATTCTCCTCGCGCGGATTTGTAAGTTTCCGACAATTCTCGAAATCTCTTAAATCTTAGTTATTTTGCTTGTTTGCGGTTTAGATAAGCTTAATATACTCTAATATGGGTTGGGTAAAAGAATCGGACTCAACGGGAGCCGGAAAACTCGTTTCCAACTCAAACTCCGGCGAACAGTCTGCTATGTCGCAGGGAACAAAAATAGTGCTGCGACGTCGCAGCCAACGTCGCAAAAACATCTCAACGTCGCATGATGCGACGTAACGCCCTACGTCGCAGTAAATCTTAAACGTCGCACATTGCGACGTAACACACAATGTCGCATTAAATTGCGACGTCGCACATAGCGACGCAAGACCCTATGTCGCACCTAACGTCGCATCTGACGTCGCAGCTGACGTCGCATGTCTCAGAACCTTAAAAACCTATGTTTTTCACTAAGTGTCGAGACCAGATTTTACCACTTACTTTTACCTCGAATTTGGATTTCGGATGCGTTTTCATTAAAGCAATGTAGTAGAAATAAAAATTTTCCAAGCTGACTTGGCAGCTCGACCCCAACCAGGGGCTCTGCCCCTTGGACCCCGCCAGGGGTTGCCACCCCTTGGACCCCGCTATCAGGGGCGCTGCCCCCGAACCCCCGTACACGGTCTTTAAAAACCAAACGACAAACAAAATTCGAACAACTTACTGAGTCAGACTATTTAACCTCGTACTCATATAACCTCACGTGTTTAGGACACTTGGAGGTTACCATTCAGACGACGCGCGTATCTTAGGTTCGCTGACAACTCATAGGTGAGTTTCATAGCCCCACTATTTCAACTGTTTTACTGTTTTCGGGGTGAAACACATGCTCAATAACTGTCTTCGAATTATATAAATGAACTTTTATAATTCACAATTATTTATATTACTGTATGTAATACGAATGTGTAATACTTAGGAATTACACCCACCATACTGTTTGAGACAGTATCAATACTTAACCTAGATAGGTTACAACCGTACACTGTTAGATTGTTGGAAAACAATTACCACTACATAACCTGATTAAGTTATCACTATCCATTGACCATATTGTCACGGGACAATACTATCATTTATACTAGAACTGGTTAGTTCTATCTACACTGGACAACGACTAGACTTTTACAGTATTAGTTTCCCTTTCGGGACTACGACTGCTCATACCGTTCAGGACTTCTAAACTGGAATAGTACCCAATAAATAACAACCAAGGGTTTCAAATATACTTGCTAGGCTGAGACTAGGAGTATTCAGTAGTGACAAGCGTTAGTATAGGATCTTTATACTAATACAAACTAACTAGGCGATGACTGTTCATACCTAGGCTCAATGTGTTACAATCTATATCTAAGTATTGTACATACATATTTAGATACGATATATTACTTCATGCGTGGCATGATACACTGTTACTTGTGTTTGTAGATTTGACTTATATATGTATATATATAAAATCATACATTATATCAAGCACTTGGTGCTTCTTACAATTTACATATGCATATTGGCATACATACATACAAACACAACTACTCAAGTCAAGCACGTCGTAGTACGGCTGGCTCTCATTTACTTAGCTAGGTCTGTCGTAGTACAGCTGGCTCTACATTTCACCAGTCGGGCTTGTCGTTGTACAGCCGGCTCAATTACATACTTTGCTTGCGGGCAATGCGGACGATGTTCCAGAAGGGACACACAACGATGCCACGGTAAAGTGGGCACAAAACGATGCCACGGTATTGCAGTGGGCACAAGGACGTATTCGCGGTAAAGCGATACACTCTATGGATGAGCGGGTTTTATGCTCGTGATCTACATACATTAGCTAACGGGTCGGTGAGTTTTTACGCGAGGCCGTTAGCTCGATCATGTTCGGGTTAGCTTTTGCTAGCCGGGTAAACGAACATACTCAACAATCAATCATGTTCGGGTTAGCTTATGCTAGCCGAGTAAACGGATATATCATAAACAATCAATCATAGTTCGAGGGACTACAATTATATTACTAAAAACAACATGTTGTGCCAGGTGGCACACCAATCATTATGCAATAGTATATGACGTGGTCATACAACTACTTGATTTCAACTTAGGCATGCATTGCCTCACATCGATAGATTTACTTAATACCAAGATAGGTATCCAGGCTCGGAATGCCTCAATTAATATGTACTTGAGTACATACCACTATTAGTTAGGTATTAGATACCTCGACTAGCGTATACACATTGGTGATTACAACTTCAACTTAACACAAAGCAGAATCATGGATTCTGGACTATTTTTCTAAACATACAAGGTTTTATACTTTATGTTTTCAACTAACCATCCTATGAACTCACCAGCTTTATAGCTGACCTGTTTTAGCATGTGTTCTCAGGTGCCCAGCAGGATAAGGATTTCTACAAGATTTGGCTAGCTCGAGTCGCATATTTTCAAACATTGGGATCACTCTGCATTTACTTTGTATTTTCAAATTATGTATTTGGAATTTATTTCAATCTCGCAACTATTTAAACTTTCATTTTGGAAATGTAATAACTATTTTCAAACGTCTCATTTAGAGTCGTTCATTATATATCTTATGCTGTGATATTTAATTTGGTAACACCCGACTCGACCGCTTCCGCAACCCGAGATTTGAGGGTGTTACATTTATGGTCAAAGAGGAACAAGATCCTCAAAATGAGGGTGGCCAAAGCCGGCCCATGGGGGCCCCACCTAGGGTGTGGGTCTCCAAACTTTTGTTCTCGTGTTTGTGCTCCGTGCGGTGTTCGTTTTCCCGGTCGTTTAAACGTTCGTTTAAATTTTAAATGTAACACGTACGAGTTCGATATAAAAATACATTTTGATAGTTTATCTTGAAGTATTACTTAATAATACTTGGTAACATTTACAAAAATCTTATTGTGACGCGTCGGTATAGTTCGCGGGTTCGTGTTTCCGGTAATAAAAACACGAGACGTTTTTATTAAACGTTTTTGTTATCGTTGTAATTCACGATATATTTAAATATCAATCTCATGCAAAATGATATATTTTAAGTTTATAAAATATATTTTGACGTTTATTCGATTGTCGGGCGCGTATCGCGCGTTTTTGGTCGTTTCTGAGCATTTTACACGATACAAACTACTTATGGAATATTATCAAAATAATATTTGGAAATGAATATGTTTATCAAATAATTTCCTATTATTTAATAAATTGAGTTCACCAACGTCCGTATTAATGTATCGGGATCCGCCCGATATGAAAATGCACGATTAAATTTAATCGCGTACGTGTTTATATATATAACAATATATATATATATATATATATATATATATATATATATATATATATATATATATATATATATATATATATTGATACATACAATTAGCCTAACACAGAACTAATTACATGTATTACAAAGTGATTAGGACCTAATAATTTGCCCTAATTTGTCGGGTGTCACATTTTCCCCTTGTTAAGAGAATTTTGTCCCGAAATTTAGCTCTGAGTCGTAGATGGAGTGGGGTCTGTGAATAGATGTGGATACTTGAGTCGCATTTGGTCTTCCCGTTCCCAAGTGAATTCCGGATCACGCCGCGAATTCCACCGGACTTTAACGATGTGAATACGACTTTGTTTCATATGTTTGACCTCACAGTCCATGATTTCCACTGGTGTCTCGACAAAATGAAGCTTATCATCGATATGAATTTCGTCGAGAGGAATGATAAGTGTCTCATCAGACAGACATTTCTTCAAGTTAGAATTGTGGAAGGTGCTTTTTCGCTAAAGTTGGTGGCCAGCCGGCGGCGGCCCAATCCGGCCGTACGGCTTTCTTCGTTCGCGATTTCGTGCGTATCTCCTTCGTTATGCGTCCGTTTTCGACGATTCTTTTTTTGTTGGATTCAATTTTTAAAAGCGAAGACTTTGATGTAAAGAAATCCCCAAGATGATTTTCCTATCTTGAGATGTCTTGTTCCGAATGTTTTGAATCTTTTGTAGCGCGTAGAATCTTCATTCTTTATCCGTTTTTGGTGATTCTTTTTGCGTTGGACTCAATTCTTGAAAACGAAGACTTTGGCATGGATAAATCTCTGAGATGGTTCTTTTTATTTGAAATCTTGTCTTGGTTGCTTTGAATCTTCAAATGCGCGTGAAATCTTCGTTTTTCGACCGTTTTACCCTATTTTTCTCGTGCTTCCTTATTTTAACCTACTTGACAAAATATCATTGATTAATATAATATTTGAGCTCATTTGCTAAGTATTGTTCTAAAAAGAGAGAGATATCGTTAGTAAAAACATGACTTTTTACGCGATATCAACCATATAATTCACTTTCTAACATACTTCCCACATTCAATTGACTAAAATAACTTATGAAACACATACCATTATCATTTTCATTCAAGTCTTAATTTTTTAACATAACACTTTTTACTTACAAAACATATCACTTAACCATTACACAAATCATGGGATTTCTAACTAACCACATTAATAACATTCATCATATACGTAGCACTTCCACTGTAAGTCCCCTAGTTTTAGGATCGATAACTTCGTTATCTGTAGTATTAAGGTGCGGAATCCCTCAATACGGTGTTATCTTACTAACAACGAATATGTTCGTATTGCGTTTTAACTAGACTTAGCTTTAAACAACGAATCGTCAAAGCCTAGCCTTAGGTTATGTTTTTCTCTGGTTTGTTGAATTCGCAGCAATTGAAATCAGAATGCAAAAGTTATGTTTTTCACCGATTGAAAAACATTATATATGTCCAGCTCGTCTCGACTCGCAAGGGCCTGCGAGTTCGGTCCAACTCGCAGCCCAAGCCCAACTCGGAACTCGGCTCGCCAGACTTCCACGAATTCAGTTCTCATCTCGGCTCGTTAATCTCGCGACCTGAGAACTCGACTCGCACAGAATGTATTTATTTCGTATTTAATAATTCGTCTATCTTAACACAATAATATGTTTAACGAATATTACTAACAAAACAAATATTTATTTACAAATCTAAACCAATATACAAACGTAATAATAATTACACTAGTCCTATATCAAGCTAGATCTGTTGTCACAATCTATGTCTCAACAGACTCCCCCTTGACAATAGCTCTAGCGTCTTTATCTTCACGCTGTCTTTGGTCTTCATTTGTAAATCTTACTTCCTGCAAAAATTTTAAGCTTGATGCATGTTTTAACCATCCTATGATAATCTCGTGCTAAATCACCCCAACCAACAGTAGATATGATCTTGTTCTTGTATAACATAATCAAATCTTCCTTTGATAAATTCATCAAATGTCTGTGATCATATACACGAAGAATTTCTTTTTCGCCATTAGGATAATCATCATCAGCTTCAATCATAAAGGCTTCTCCTGTTCCAGCATCTACCCCCCAATATTTCAATTTTCCCAAAATATTCTGAGGCATAGTCTTCATTGGTATTTGCTTAATGCATTTGACCGCTGGATAAACCTTCTTCCTTCTTCTTCTTCCAGTTCTCTGACTAAGTTCGTTTAGCTTTATCATTTTTCCTTTCCTTGGCTTAATCTTCGAAAACTTCATAGATAATCCTTCAGTCCTAATGATACGCTCAACATACTTAGCATAATCATCATCACTTGGATTTTTCATATCTAATCTAGCCAAGTCTCGAATCTCATATCGAGGCAATGAACTAAACACGGTAAGCTTCTTCTCAAAATATTGAACCCCGTCAAACCTTTTGATCGCGAAGAGCTTCAGGTCAGAGTCATAATACCATCCAATAATGCCAGTTTTAAGTACACGCTTACCAGTAATATCAACTTCTTTCAAAATGCGTTGCTTATTTTCCTTTTTCTTTTTCAGCATTTCTTGGATAAACATAGGATTACCAACCATATGTTTGTATTTGTCCTCTATTTCTTCAACTTCAGTATCTGAATCTTCAGAAGCATTCTCAAAAGCTTCTAAATCAATAACTGATTCTCCTTGTTCATTTACAAAAACAAATTCAGTCGTTGATGGATTCACAACATGTTCATCTACATTTGCATCCAGATCAACACCTTCATCTATCACTGATTCAAATACTGCAGTCCAATCTTCAGGAAGTTTGAACTCTCCTTCTTCAATATCATAATCAATCTCTTCATCTATCTCATCCAGAATATCATCTTCCGAATCTGATAGATTAAGCATTTCCATTCCTAGAGAAAAACATAACTACAAATATATTAATAATCCAAATTCTTTATTGATTTCCCTGAACCAATCTAAGAATTTCTTTATTAATTCTTTTGTATATTTTAACCTAACATATAAACGCAATATAACTTATAAAATCTTTTATTGATTACCCTGAATCAATCTAAAATCTCTTAAGTCTACTTAACAAATATTAATTAATTTTAAATTCTAATGCATTGTGAATAATCACCAAACATTTAAATTTACTATTAATTACCTTATATAATTTCCAAGTGTTAATTGATCTCATTCATTATCAATTTAACCTTTAAATTATATATCATTTGTCTAGTTAATACGAATACATTTTTAACTTGTTAATTACTTATAAACCTTACGGTCTTAAGTCTATAATCAAATCTAAAATGCATATGTTATTATAAAATTATGACCGCCGAAATTATTCGGAACACGCCGCTCGACTACTCAATGAGTCGGAAGTCTTTCGATCACTATTTTATCTTAACATAATTTTATAAACTTAAATTACCAAACATATTTTACTTAAAATAATAATAACCCTAAGCCAAATATATTTACACAATAATTAAGTTTACACTTGTTCACTACAAACTATTACAAATATTACAGTACTAAGATAATACTAAGCTATCTTACCAGCTTCAGTATCACCCGATACAGTCTTATCTGCACTTGTACCCACTCCAGAACCACTAGCACCAGCACCAGACTCCCCCTGAATAGTAGCTTGCTCACTAGTCTTAATATTTGATGTAATATCATTCTGTTGAGGTTCATAAGGTGCACTGAATTGATGTAATATCCCTTTGCTTAAGCAATAGATATTCAACGTTGAATTCTTAAATTCTGTTCCATTGTCACTACGAATACGCTTAACTCTCTTTTTATAGACATTCTCTACTAGATCAAAGAACTCAATTAGAATTCCAGGAGTCTCATCCTTTGATCCCAAAAAGAATACCCATGAGAATCTAGAATAGTCATCTGTGACAACCAAACAGTACCATTTGCCACCTAGACTTCTCTTGCTTATAGGGCCGAAGAGATCCATATGTAGCAATTCAAATGGCGAGGAGATAGAGTTTTCAGTCTTAGGTCTGTGTGGTTTCTTGTGCTGCTTTCCTTTCATGCAAGGAACACACTTATCCTCAGACTCGAAACGTTTTTGTGGTACACCTAGAACCAAACCATTTTTGGTTATATAATTCATCTTTCTCCAGTTTAGATGTGCCATTCTCCTATGCCATAACAATGCGTCTGTTTCCGAAGCCTTGGATAATAAACATGTAGACACCATTGAAGAGTTAGGAACACCCATGTTGATAGCATAGATGTCCTTCTTCCTTGGCGCCCTCATCAATATCCATTCATCTGGAATTTTAAAACCTAGCTTCAGGACTAAGGCCTCCTTTTCATTGAAATAAACTGGATGACCTTTATCACAGACTTGGGAAACACTCACTAGGTTGTGTGTAAGTTCTTCAACATAGTTCACATCCTCAAGAGTCAAAGTTCCATTTGAAACTTTTCCTTTTCCCGAAATTACTCCTCCTTTATCTCCTGCAAAATTTACTTTTTGCTTGAGACTATCCTTGAAGTCCTTCAGTAGACTTCTTTCACCGGTCATGTGCCTCGAGCATCCACTGTCTACATACCACCAACTGTCCTTGTTCACAGCATGCTCCTGCACATAACACAAAACACGATCAGTTATCAAGAGGGACCCAAGCCATTACGGTCTTGGTTTGTCCCTTATCATCAACAAACTTAAGCTCTTTAAAATAACCATTCTTCCCATCAGGAGCTTTGGTTACTTTCGAAGTAGCTTGAGTTTGTGGACGATCAGCCTTAAGAGGTGAATTTGAGGAGAACCTCTTAGGCACAAAAGTATGAGCTCTATTATGATAATTATAATTAAACTCATGTGATCGCGAAGTAGTGCCACTTTCATAATGACTATGGCCTCTACTTGGAGTTCTAAACCTCGACGGTGTCACATCCCTAGACTTATGGACATAATGATCACTTTGAGTATATGACCGTTTAGGTTTAGGTGGGGAGACACTATGCTTACCATCTCTTTTAAGAATGTTCACAGGTTTATTACCTAACTTAGGTTTGGTATCTAACCCGTCTACAGTCATATCAGAGTCGGTCTGTGTCTTTTCCTCAATCACAAGCTTATGTGGTGCTTCAGGCTTTTTGTTAGGACAACACGAAGCCACGTGTCCTTTTTGATGACATTTGAAACATGACATCTGCTTGCGTGATTTGCTCACTTTTGCTTTCTCATCCGGAGTCTTAGGCACTAAAGGTTTAAGCTGTTCCTTATCAACTTTATCATTAATCTTAGCATCGTTAATCACTCCACCCGATACAAAATGTATTTTGGTGAACTGAGAAGCCTTGCTATTATCTAATGATACGTTCTTAATAACATCTTTCTGTGCCTCTGACTGTTCAGGTTTATCAGCTACTAAAATCTCAGGATTAACTTCAGTCATCTCAGAGTCCTCAGGAATAGGAGTGTAATTGGCATTAAAAGGCGGGGATACATCATTGTAACCTAACCCAGTCTTGTCCTTTACACTACGTTGAGCATCTAACATTTTATCCATTTGAGATGTCCTATAATTCTCAAGTTTACGGTTTTGCTCAATTAACCTTAAGTTAAGGTTCACTATTTCCTGATCCTTACTAGCAATCGTCTCATTTAAGTCTTTGATATTCATATAGAGACCATCTATGACAACAGATTTTTCACTTATGATATCTCTAAGTTTTGTTCTATCCAACGCATCAGACTTAATTTTATCTTTTAAGACCTGTTTATCATCACTTAATCTACGAACATCCATAATAGCTTGATCAAGTTCAGATCTAACAGTCTTATAAGATTCCTTATCCATATTTAATTGTGATGACAGATTACTATTTGACACAGTTAAGACACTATTCTGAGACTGTAAATCAGTAACTAAGTAACAAACATCAGCAAGATTAAGAATATGTAAACATACCTTCTTCTTGTCAGTTTGTAATTCAGCCATACGTGCCACTAATTCTTCAGGACTCATATCTGGAGTTGAATCCATATATAGCACATCATCATCACTTGCCCTTTTTTCAGACTCAGCCACCTCTACTCTCTGTTCCATGTCAGTGGGCATGTAGGACACTGATCCAGCAGTTGTTTCTTCGATCTCGGCCATCAAAGCTTCTTCAGAATGAGCTTGCCAATCATACGAGCCATCCAACTGCTTCACCACTAAGGCTTTGGAAGCAAGAGTACTTCCCGAACCTTGTTTTCCTTGTGCTTCTACTTTAGGTCTTTGGCATTCTCTAGCAAAATGACCAATACCCTGACAGTTAAAGCATCTGACCTTGGTTTTATCAAACCCTGATCTATTGCCCAACACCTTTCTACCAGTTTTCTTGAGGAAATTCTTCACCTTTCTAGATATCAACGCTAGTTGATCTTGAAGTTCCAGTTCCTCAAGATAATCAGAATCTATCTGCTCATAATCCTCATCAAATAGAATAGGATCATTGATCTTTCCTTCTATGTAGTTCTCATATGATGCCACAAAGGAAGCAAGAACAGACAGTTGCTGTTCAGCAGATTTCACACTCATCGGCATCTTCTGATGCTCTTGAGGTGACTTCTCAGAATTCTTTCCCTTTGTCTCATCACCAGAGGAGGAAATAAAGCACAGATCTTCAGTGATCATTTCTCCATTTTCATTAGTATCACCAACTAACAGTGCAGTGGTCGAACTCGATGACGCAGTCGAAAGACTTGACTTTCCATGATACAGCCCAGGGTTCTGAACCTGATCAGAATCACTATCTCTTGACTTCTTGGAGAAATCATAACCTTTCAGCTTGTCAATGACTTGCTCTAAGGTCATAGTAGAATACCTAGTTTCGTTATCCTTAATCATAACACCATACATTTCCCATTTAGAAGGCAAACCCTCAAGGAACTTGTCGGTTTTAGATACTTCTTCTTCAAAAATTTCATGGTATTCTAATTCACTTAGCAGATGGTAGAATCGTGTAACATAGGCATCAAGATCTTCTCCTTTTAAAGCTTTAAACATAGTAAACTGCTTTTTAAGAAGACTCTTCTTGCCAGCTCTCACCTGTGGACTTCCCTCACCTCTTTTCTCTAAAGCTTCCCAGAGCGCTTTAGCAGTATGAAAAGACTTGAGTTGATGAGCAAGGGATTTAGGAAGACACATCTTTATGCAAGAATGTGATTTATTCTCATTTCTGTACGCTTCCTTCTCTTGATCACTCATGTTTGCATAGGTAAGAACTACAGTAGCATTTTGAACAGTTTGAGTAGGTGGGGTGTATCCACTCTTGATACACATCCAGATAGACAGATCATGGAATCTACAGTAAGATTCAAATCTGTCCTTCCAATTGTAGTAATCCTCGATTCTTAACAACTTAGGTGGAACGTTTGACTTTCCCACCTCGTGGTCCATTTCGATCATTCTACTTAAGTCAGACATCTTAAAAACGTAAAATTAAACTGTTTCAGCGAATTCAGAAATCTCAACTCGCAAGACTCAGCTCAACTCGCAATCTCAGCTCGACTCGCAGAATTTGTAGATTCGCAAGCCTCAGTTCGGATTGCTAAAAGATGTCGATTCGCAAGTGATGTCGATTCGCGAGAGATCTCGGTTCGACTTGCAAGCCTCAGTTCGACTCGCTAGTTCAACTCGGTTCGCAGGCGACGCTGGAACCCTAATCTCGACTCGCGAAACGGCTGTTAAACCCGAAAAACGAATTTTAAGGTATTTTTACGAACGAAACTGAGAAATTCGACTGTAAACTAACCCTAAAACTTCCAGAGAATGATTTTGATCGTTAGTATTGCAATAATGCACGTAAAAACGACCCGAATCAAAAACGCAATAAACTAAAACTCACGAACACACTCGTATCTAGCCCGAAAGCTCTGATACCAGATGTAAGTCCCCTAGTTTTAGGATCGATAACTTCGTTATCTGTAGTATTAAGGTGCGGAATCCCTCAATACGGTGTTATCTTACTAACAACGAATATGTTCGTATTGCGTTTTAACTAGACTTAGCTTTAAACAACGAATCGTCAAAGCCTAGCCTTAGGTTATGTTTTTCTCTGGTTTGTTGAATTCGCAGCAATTGAAATCAGAATGCAAAAGTTATGTTTTTCACCGATTGAAAAACATTATATATGTCCAGCTCGTCTCGACTCGCAAGGGCCTGCGAGTTCGGTCCAACTCGCAGCCCAAGCCCAACTCGGAACTCGGCTCGCCAGACTTCCACGAATTCAGTTCTCATCTCGGCTCGTTAATCTCGCGACCTGAGAACTCGACTCGCACAGAATGTATTTATTTCGTATTTAATAATTCGTCTATCTTAACACAATAATATGTTTAACGAATATTACTAACAAAACAAATATTTATTTACAAATCTAAACCAATATACAAACGTAATAATAATTACACTAGTCCTATATCAAGCTAGATCTGTTGTCACAATCTATGTCTCAACATCCACTAACCCATGATTTAAAGTTTCTTGTGTCAAAACATACTTTTAAGCTTAACAAAAGGGGTGGTATTATTATATCAAGAGCATGGTTTACAAAGGGATTTAAACTTGTTACCAACAATGCAACAAGTTCCACCACTAGCTTCCAATGGGCTTCTTGACCAAATCTCCCGTTGTCCCGCTTTGCTCACCTATAACATTTTAAACATAACACGTAAACTAGGGGTGTTCACGGTCCGGTCGGTCCGGTTTTTTTAAAAAATTCGGTCCGGACCGGTTGTTGACGGTTTCTGAAATTTCAAACCAAACCGGACCAATTAGATGAGCTAACTGGACCGGATCAAACCGGTTTTTCCGGTCCGGTTTGGCCGGTTTTGACGGTTTTTATTATTATTATTATTATTATTATTATTAAAATATTTATATAATAATATAATATTATTATTAATATAATATTTATATAATAATAATATAATATAATTATATTATTAATATAATATTTATATAATAATAATATAATATAATTATATTATTAATATAATATTTATATAATAATAATAATATTATATAATAAAAATATAATAATAAATATATAATATTATTAAACCGGTCCGGTCCTGTTTAACCGGCCGGATATTAATAAAAACCGTAGACCGGACCGGGTGTATCCGGTTTTGTATTCTTCAAACCGCAAACCGGTCCGTTAAAAACCAAACCGGACCGGACCGGGTAAATTGAGACAGTTCGGCCGGTTTTCGCGGTTTTGACGGTTTCGTGAACACCCCTAACGTAAACAATTTGCTTAGTAAGTAATGGAAACATAACATATCATCATCCACAAGTTAAGGATCCTTAACACATCCACAAGTTAATTCCTAAGAATTAACATCATACCAAGCTAATGATATAATCATTACTTGGAACCCGTCAAGCTAATGATAGAATCATTACTTGACTCCACAAAATATATCCATCTACTTACCTTTGCTTCAACTATGACAAGTACTTGTAATAACCTCCACACTTTGATCACCTAATCACATAGGCACATAATACATATTACTAACAATATAATACCACTATTAAACCATAACTTAGGTGTTAACTTAATAACACAAATTCATTCAAATTACATGTTTCATACATCTTTCCCTTTACAAATTCTCACATACAAATAGGTGTTTGACTCATTCCTTTACTTAAATTATCCACTTCTATCAAAATCACCATACATAATCTTTACATACATATCAAAATCTATCAAACACCCATAAGCATATGCATATTATCTTTTTCACATAACAATTAATCAACATAACTTAAATTAGGGCTTATTTACATGTATGAAATATTAATTCGTCTAACTAACTACTTACCTCAACATTTATAAAATTTAGGGTTTATGAAATCAAACCCTAACATCAAATTAAGCTACAAGAAAGGTTAGTCATACCCGAGTGTTTATAATTTGAAGATCACAAGCTTTAATTCACTCAAATACTCGTTTAATTTTGCTTTCTTCTTCTTCCTTGTTTCTCAAACTCGAAACACACACATACGTACTGAGTTTCTATATTTTTGCATCTGGAATAAATGAGAAGCTGTAGGGAGTTTTAATTAATTAATTTACATGTTCCTCCCCTCATGTATCCTTATTTAGACATAATACCCTTTCTAACCAAAACATTTAACATAGTTAGTCATACTAACTATTTTCTTATTTACAAAGACACTTAACATATTACACATTTAATATATTCTATACACATATAAATTAGACACAAATGTATATTATATAGTTTAAACTTACAAATTTAGGGGCGTTACACGGAGTATAATATAGGAAGGAAATGATGATGTCATTAAAATTTTATTTACTAATGAAATTGTTCAATTTAATAGTTTAGGCAACGATGACATCACAACTGTAAGGGATTGTATTTAATTGATTTTCTAGCATTGTTGAATTACTCCATTTAAATTGAGTAACTAAATCAAAAAAATGAAATATTAATAATAAGTTTCATAATATGTAAATAATAAGTATCAGTAAATAATAAGTTTCACGTAGAAAAATTCAGCCTTTAGTTAAGTTAATGGTTAAATCAAGTCTTTGCTCATCCTTTTTCTTTTGTAACAGTGTTTTATTTTTTCAATAATGACCACGATGTAAAATTAATAATGGTACTATCAACAAAATTTACGTATTAATATTATAAGTATAATTTTATTTATTTATATAAAGTTTAGTTTTTAATTGTATTTTATATTTTGAAATTGCCGTATATGTTTAAACTTCAGTTTGTCCAAGACCTTCTATTTCTCTCAATTTAAAGATTAGTATTCAAAAGTTATGTTATCAATTAAATAATAACTTAAACATTATCTTCAAACAAACTATAAACATACCCGAGTTGTAAGTTAATACAAAATAATGAATAAATAATATTTTTAATTTTTACTTAATAAATTATCTTATGGATCATAAAGCCGAAATATATGCATGAGTAGCGGGCTTACATTTAAAATAATAATAATATTAACATATATTTGTTTACTAGAAAGCTCTTACTAGGGGTGTACATAAATGGTCCGGAACCGCTAGCCAGAACCGAACCGGACCGTAGCACAATGATCCAGTTCTCGGTTCTATATTTTAGCCTTAATGGTTCACGGTGCGGTTCGGTTCTAGAACCGGTAAAAATGGTTCGAACCGCCAGAACCGGTTTCATAGGAAAAAAGAGATGTATACTTGATAGAAATTGAGTTATATAATTAAATTTTATAAATTGTTATATTAATTATAAGTATATATGTTTTTTTAGATTTTTATCTTCTATATTCCATGCACCGAAAAAATTCAACTTACATTTTCTTTCTCTTATTCGTTGTCTGGATACTTCCCCGATGATGTTTTTTTTTTTGATAGATTGTTAACGATTAATCCATTTAATAAATATTTTTGGGAATTTAATCAACCATATTCTTTTGTATTCGAAATACATGTATGTTTTGTTTGAAAAAAACATAGATGTATCCAAGGGCAGAGCCATGTACATGGTAGAGGTAATAGTTGCTACGGGTCCATTCGCTACATATAATATAAATTTCTTATAAAAAAATTGCATTTTTTGTCACATTCTTTGTTTGTGGCTTTGTGCTACGGGTTCAAAAAAACTAAGATACCAATGTTACGGGTCACTATAAATCCTGGATCCGCCACTAGATGTATCCATATTATGTTAGGATTACAACGTTTCAATATTGATTATTAAACGATTTTAAGTATTTTCCGATTCCTTAATTATTTTATTTAATTTGATAACTATATGCTTTTACACATTTTCTTCTTTATAAAATACACGCGTATATTATTTGGTTCGAGGTTTTGAACCAAAACCGCAAGAACCGAACCGGAATCAAACCGGACCAGAACCGAATTACATGGTGCGGTTCATGGTTCTTGATTTTTCATTTAATGGTTCGCGGTCCGGTGCGGTTTTGGTCCGGTTCGATGCGATTTTTGGACCACGTACACCCCTAGCTCTTACTAACAAAGTCTACAGTTATATAATGTTAATCGTAAAATCTGAAATATTTTATGTCTCATGATACAAATGACATTAATAGCTTATTTACATGTATCAAAATAAGCCTTTGGAATACACAGGTATGTAATGCTAGTAACGTTGTAAATGAATAATATTAATTCCCAATTGTTTTAACATAAATTTTCAGTTTTCAAGTTGAAAATGCTCTCACTAAATAATATTTTAAACATGAAAATCGCACAACATATCTAAAAAAGCTGAACGAAAAAAAGAAAATATCCCTTTGGGCGGGAACTATGAATTCTTCCCACAAATTAAATAAAATTCAAAATTTTTGCAAGACCTCCTATTGGTCCATTTCTATTCACACGGATTACAGATCGCTCCTAATCCAACGGCTGAGATTCACCCATTTCAACAATCCAAAACCCTTGCTCTTGGTAACTATATAAATACACAACATCAAAGCATTATTTCACCACACCAAACAAATCAGTTTTCATTCATTCTCTCCTTTAAAGTTTAAAGTTTAAAAGTCAGAAATCAAAGAAATGGAGGGAACCGGAAAAGCGAAGAAAGGTGCCGGAGGAAGGAAGGGCGGCGGTCCAAGGAAGAAGTCGGTGACTCGTTCAGTCAAAGCCGGATTACAGTTTCCAGTCGGCAGAATCGGCCGTTACTTGAAAAAAGGACGTTATGCTAAACGTGTTGGAACCGGTGCTCCGGTTTACCTCGCCGCCGTGCTTGAATACCTTGCCGCTGAAGTAAGTTTTCCGATTCAATTCATATACATAATATATTATCATCATACATGTCTAGATCTGTATTTTTAAATCGATTTAGAAATTCAAGTTCCTTGCATACTCTTGAATGATATTCAATTAATGTTCTGATTCATCAGTTGAGATTATAGATCTGTATTAGTACTTCATCATGAATTTCATAATTAATAGTTAATTTTTAAAAATGTTCTTAATTCTATTATGTAAATTGTTATATCTAGGTTTTTAGTTTTTGAATATCAATAAATATAATATAATTTTTGAAGTAAATTTTGATATCTACAGTGCTGTTTACGTCTATGAATTTATATTTATTTAATCTATAGATATATACATTTGTATTTTTGTCTGCATATTTATTTTTATGCAAATAAAATGTTATTGATTTTGATTGTTATCTGTTTGCAGGTTTTGGAGTTGGCTGGGAATGCAGCAAGGGATAACAAGAAGACCAGAATAATACCAAGACATGTGCTTTTAGCAATCAGGAATGATGATGAGCTTGGAAAACTATTGGCTGGAGTAACAATTGCACATGGTGGTGTCTTACCAAACATCAACCCTGTTCTATTGCCTAAGAAGACTGCTGCTGCTACTAAGGAACCTAAATCTCCATCAAAAACTGGCAAATCCCCCAAGAAAGCTTGATTAGTTGAGTAGCAGTTTGTTAGTAGTATATGGTTATTATGCTTTTGTGGTAGTGATTGTAGTTGTTTGGGTTAGTTGATCCTAAGATGGCTTGTTGGTTGTTTGGATTAGTTGATTGAGAAAGCTGAATATGTTACATATGCTTAGATGTATTTCCATCGTCATTAATGAAACTTGCTTGTTTCTGTTCTGTTTAATTCTTTTATGCAATTTGTCTTTATTTTGTTTGTTAAATTAATTATAAAAAGTACCCATCATAAAATTGTAAGAAATCAAATGTTTATAAAAAACTTTGTTGGTTCATTTTGATAAGTTTTGTTCTTCATCTTCTTAAAGAAGATTGTTTACTAAATGAAAATAATCGCTGGTGGATTTATTTTTACCCATTACAAAATGTAAATTGGCAATATAAAAACAGAATGATGTTCCAGTTACAAAGAGTACTAAGCAGATTGAGGTTGATTATAATTGCTATGTGATCTATTGTTAATTACAGTTCCAGCTGACCCGTTACCAATTGCAACTTGAATGAGATGCAACAAAACTCAGCAACACTTGACTATGATGAAACTTGGACCCCAAATCTGCTACAAAAATCACCTATTACCATTACCCATTGCAACTTTAATGAGCTGCAACAACTCATGTAATACAAATTTGGAGTGAAACACTTTGGTATGTTTTCTATGAATCCAAAGAGAGTAAAAGTTAACACTTAAGTTCAAGCATTACATCAACCTAACATAAATTAGTCTTAGAAAAACAAATAATTCCTATGCATAAATGACCCAAAACATGATGAACTCCATTGGCGCCACGAAAGAAGAAGTAAATTAGTGATTAACCCATTCATTTAAAAGTTAAGTTGTGTTTGTCAAGTATCAAACCATACACAACACAACTGTACATTTAACACCACTGTAGACAGTAGACACTCCCACTGCCACAAAGAAGTAAATTAGTAGCTTTCGATATCAAGAGTAGAGATGCATAATTGGGAAAAGGTGATACAACCATACATAAAAATCTCATACAAACTCATTAAACACAATCTCGCGATTTCACGTTATGCAAATAACTGAAATAAGGGATACAGGATCAACTCAAATTTAAAAAGCAGTAAGAGATGAACGGACAAGAGAATCTACCATAGTGAAGATGAGTGTAGCAGAGAAGCATATTTTTGCCGGTGAGAGTTTACTGAATGAGTTCTAGCAATGGAGATAAGACAAAAATAAGTGAGGCTGCATTGAGGTACCATCAAATCCGCTACATAATATCGAAATGCATAACCTAATGAGCAATTAAAGTAAGACTTCAGATATGCATTTTGAACTTTTTTCTGTGATATCTTGATCAGATACAACCAGATGGATGAAAACTACAGTTCACTTTCACTTAACTATAAATAATGAATCACTTACTATTATCCATTACTAAAAGTATAATAAATATGATATGCGCGGGTTACTAAAGCTACAAGGCAACTTTGTTACTGAAATGTGGAGACTGATGATCAGTTGTGAATCCTGCTTTTAGATTTGATGTACTTGGGTACAAATATGTGGCAAAAGAAAGAGGAAAAATGATACCTTCCCACCAATCTATTCAAACACTCGAAATACAAAATTAAAAAAATAAATGGCTTCGCCCGGGTTCGAACCGGAGACCTTCAGTGTGTTAGACTGACGTGATAACCAACTACACCACGAAACCTTTTGTTCTTAACACCTTTACTTAAGATCTAAATACTATACAACGTTTGTAATTTTTGTAAATACGAAATTTTATTATTTTAGTTTATTTTTCCACTCGCATTGCTTTTGAACTCGTTCTTCCAAACATTTTCCGATTAGATTAACATATATCTTTTCTCTGGTAACCCAGTCCACATTAACAGATACTCAATATAGCCAAAGTTTTCTGTATTATAAGACGTACCATATAGGCATATGCTCATATGGAATCAATACAAACTGAGTAAATTATTTCTTGAAATTGGTGTTATTGGCCATTATATCCTTTAATTGTAGTGCCAAATAACTTTTTATCTACAAAAGTTAGGCTTATGACCGCCTCCGAAGTTGCAATGGATATAATGCAAGTAGATGAACCATCATGCTACTTGGTATGATGATAAAGCATCTGGTCTAAGAATATACATCTTCTGAACAGATTTGTAGCGATCACATTCTTTTCATCCAAGTGAGACCAATATTAACATCACCATCATATCCTTTTCTTTTTTCATTAGAGCATCTCCAATGCTCCAAGGTGGAGGGTTCAAAGTTAACAAGAGATGCCAGATGGAGGACTCAATGCATTGCAAGAACTCCACCTATTAATGCGTACAAAGCTGCACTCAAAGTTTCTTGAGCGCTACTTTGGACGGAGGTACTGGGGCCCATTTAAATTGGGTTACAAAAGTCCAAAAGAATTCCCCACATATTTCATATTTGGCCTTTGTTATTCTATTTATATACGTTAAATTAATAATTAAGAGTTTATAATATAGTTTTTATTTCATAAGTGGTTTTTTATTTCTTTTCTTTTACCAACAGCCTTTATTTATAAAATGAGTCCTAAAAATAGGTTGCATAGTCAGTTAAATAAATTAATAACGTATGCTTAGTTTTTAACAATATTTATGACTATCACACTTTTCAAACTGTTAATCTATTATATATATGCTTCGTAATTTTATTTTTCATATCTAATACCTACATAAATTGGTTTATATAATGTTAAAATTTTAGTATCATGAGGTGGAAGTATAAAGTCTCTATGAAGTTCAATGCATTGTAGGAGATTTATATTAAAGATAATATGTTGATGTGTCAATGACATGTCAATACTTTGAACTCTAAAGAGTATAAAGGATTGGAGGTGCTCTTAACAAGGCACCAAGAGGAAGGAACCTGGGGCATCATCACCATCAGATCTTGATATAAGAACCTGGGGCATCATTACTCATCTGCCACAAACTGCAGAGAGTGCCAACCCCCACTTCAGGTCCTTTTCAACTCAAATGCAATGTGAAGCAACCAATTAAATCAACAAATACTTTTCAAGATTGAGTGGAGAGCATGCGGCTAATGAAGTCCACTTGAAGCCAAAATCAAACACAAATTCATGCGGTGTTGATGAGATGAAACGTTGGTGCAGTTTGAGATGAGCATTCACAGGAACCTGATGTAGCATATAATAAATTATAGAACCAGAGTTAAAACTAAATAATTGCACTCAATCCGACACCAGAGACCTTATCAAACTAAAGTTCCAGTTGCATATGAATCCAAAAAACCACAATTACATCTGTTTGGTTTCGTATTAGTAAACACAAACTTTTATTAGTTAACACATAAGGCTCCAAATCTGCACCAATGCACATTATTAGTTAGTTACTTTTTATCTAAGCTAGGCTCCAACTGTTTCTTCAAGTGTAATACCAAAGGATTACTACCCTAGAAACTAGAGATAACGATTCCGACCCATATAGATACATTCGGGTTGTATATTATTGGTAACGGGTCAAGTGAGTATAGTAAAAGAAAGATCTATAAAGAAAACCCGTCTATGGAGTCAAAATTCGTCCAAAGTGTACTAGATGCTTCTAAATTCCTATTCGTTCAATTGATTTTATGTATTTTTACAATAAAAACTAGTAATACGTTAAAATTTTTATTAAATATTAAATCTAAACAAGAGACAAGAAGTGTTGACGGGTCAACCCAGCATTATATGTTATAATCCGAACCAAATATGACAAATTACCTAGCCCACATATTCCACCTTTACTATAAACTTTCCACTGCTAATTTATAAAGCCAGCCAGTGGGTAATATGCATAAACCATGTCAAACTATCAACCTCAATAATCAGAGTATAAAGTCTTGGAAACACGAGTTTCTTGGATCTTACCTTCGGTCAAAAGATCAACCGTGTTCCCATGCTTTATTCTTCTATGATGACTTTGAACCACAATAAAGCCTCGAGGATTGTGATAACTCGCCATGCTGAGATGAAGACATAATGGCTTAAAAAATATAACTTAGATTAGCATAAAACTGAATGACTTAATTTATCAATAAACATACCGTCACAAGCGCATTCTCCTTTTTAATGGACGATAGGAATATAGGATCTCAAGGAGTCGATAGAAAACACATTACGAATTAGCCCGCTTCTCAACTTCTGTTATCACCGGAAAACACTTTTAGTCACCATTCACCAATGGTAAATAGACCAGAATGAGGAGGAAATATCCATACATTCAATTTTCAAAATTTGTTGTTAACTGCAAAAATCAGACCAACGTCACCAAGGCGACCCATCGCTGCATGGTAAGCGGCTCTTGATGGTGATATTGGACCACCAGGAGAAGAGAAGCTGCAAACATTATTGTGCCATATGGTAATTAAATAGATTAGATGTCTACTTCTTGTGACACAAAGATTCTTACATTGATCATTTAATGAACGTAGCGGCCCAAACTGAATCACAACAGCTGTAGAGTTTGACTTGGCCGCAGCCCTCTTTTTATCATGTCATCACGAAATTCAGTTGCCTTGATAAATTCTCCAGCAACACAACAACCTTCTATTATAGAATTGTAGGCCACTATATCAGGTTTTAAACCACTATCGATCATGGAGTCCCATAACCTTATAGCTTCATGTAGATCACCAATTTTACAATATTCAATAATAATGGTTGAATAACTTATTAGGTCAGGTAAGATGCCATTATTGTGCATCTCAAACAAAGCCTCAGTAGCTTCTTGAATTTTACCCATTTTACAGAAACCCCGGATTAATATATTGTATGTTATGGTGTTCGCTAGAGACCCTTTAAGCATTGCATTGTGAAGGAGTGATGCTTTTTGCATATGCCCTTCATTAGTAAGGCAGTCAAGGAAGCAACCATATGTAACATGATTTGGAATGATGCCATTAACAAGCATCTCCTTGCACAATATCTCAGCTTTATCTACAAATCCCAGTTTACATAAACAATCTATTATTACAGTGTATGTCACAACATTAGGGTAGCACCCTTCACCGATCATTATGTCCCAATACCCCATTGATTTCTCAAGATCTCCTGCTTTGCCAAAAGCATCAATCAAGATAGTATATAAAACATTATCAGGCTTCATTCCTCGATCATGCATTTCTTTCAAAAAATGTACTAATTTAACAGCATCACCTTGTTTAGCGGTTCCATTTATAAGCACAGAATAACAAACGAGGTCTATGTTAATTCCATTCTTCACCATCTCGTTGCAGGCATTATATGCATCACCGAGACATCCGTTTTGGTAGTAACCTTGCAAAAGAGCACTATAACACATCTCATTTAGCTTGTGATGCTGCTGATTGAGGTTATTTACAAATTCTTTAGCTTCAGAAACTCTATTAAGCAAACAAAGGCCACTTATTAGAGATCTGAAGGTATATGTATCTGGTTTAAGACCCTTCTCCACCATGTCATCAAGCAATTCAAAGGCTTTATCTGTGTTACCTTCGCGACAGTACCCCTCGATCATCACATTGTAAGTTATCTCATTTGGCATAACATTCTTTTCCATCATTTCATGAAACAAAGCACTTGCTTCTGCCATCATATTTGCAAGACAAAGTCCAGAAATCAGAGCAGTAAAGGTATATGTGTTTGGAAGTATCCTTTTCCCCGTCATTTCATGATAGACCCTCAATGCTTTAGGCACATCTTTGTGTTTGCAATAACCGTCTATTAAAGTAGTATATGTTACAACACTAGGACTTAAACCTACACAAACCATTTCCTCAAAAAGAGACTCTGCAATTCTTAGCTTTCCTAACCTACAGTATCCACATATCATAGAATTGTACGGATATATAGAGGCCCGTATACCTGCATTATTCATCTCATCAAGAAAAACACGTGCGTCATCAAGTTTCCCTCTTTTGCACAACGAATCAATTAAAATTGAGTAAGTAATATCATTGGCTTTTAAACCATTAGAACCCATGTTTCTAAAAAGCATATGCGCTTCAACTACATTTCCCTCTCTACATAAAGAATTAATTAACGCATTATACACAAATAAATTTGGCACTGCTCCAATGCTTCCCAAATCTTGTATCATATTATAAGCACTAATAGCATCCCCACTTCTTCTTAACCCATCAACTAAACCCGACACAACCGCCTCACTCGGTACAAATCCCATCTCCACCATCTCACTCACTAAAGTCCTACACTTCTCAAATTGTTGTAGCCTACAAAATCCCATAACTAAACTACAATAAGTCACGATATCAGCTTTCAATCCCTGCAAACCCAACAATCCCTTAATCTCCATCGCTTCTTCCATCCTTTGACCTTTACAAAGTCCATGAATCAACACATTATACATAACAATATTAACCTCACTCCCATTAGACTGTAACCACCTTATCATTTCTTTCGCTTTTTCGAACTTCTTCACTTCACACAAACATCTAATAACTGCAGTATGCACATAAGCATTCCCTCTAACACCAATTTCCGTCATCTCGTTGAAAAACCTCAACACTAAATCAAACCTCCGAATTCGAATCAATCCATTAAACACATCACTCACAGTCCTAACGTCCGGCATTAAACTCCTCTCCTTCATCAAATTCACAACCACAAAAGAATCCAATACTCTTTTGCTTTGCACATACGCATTAATTAACAAATCAAACCCTAAGCTCTTATCAAAATTCAAATTCACATAAGTATTATAATAAAAATAAAACAATACACGCGGATTAGACGTTCGTAACATTAATGTTTGAATTAGCGAAGAAGCAGGCCATACGTAATTAAACTGAACTAGCGAGTGAATTAATATGCAAAACGATGTCGTTGAGTGATTGAAGTTTTTATGAAGACCTAAAAAATTGAAGAAACGTAAAGCTAGTTTTGGATCATCTAGGGTTTTAAGAAGTACCTGTTCGATGTGGTGAGGTTTTAAGTTGTTTGTGATGAATGTGTTGTTGTTAAAGGATGAATTCCAGGATTTTTGATTGTGGAGAATGTTGGTGAGAGTAGAAATTAGGGTTTCTTCGTTGTTGATGTGGTTGTGGTGGTGGTACGACGGAGATGCGGTGGGTTGATTACCGTGGGGAAGTGGCCGGAAGTGACGGTGGCGATGGACGTTTTTCATTTTGGGTGAAAATGCAGCGGCGATGAGGGGAGTTTGAACAAGTGATGAAGTGAGATAGATGTATTTACAATAAACGGTACTTAAACAATTCGTTAGTTTTAGCTAGAAATGAGTCGGGTCGAGCTCGAGGTTGACTATGCTCTAGTTTGACTCGTTTGGAATTCAAAGGGTTCAAGCTCGACTCGTCGCAAATATATTATATATAGCTCGAACTCAACTCCTTTCATATTTACAAGTTCGAGCTTGGCTCGACTTGTATATTATACAATTACTAAAATTAAAGGGTTTAATTGACAAATTAAAACCTAATTAAAATGATGACATCTTAAAGGTGTTTCGCATATATAATTTAAGATTATTATTATTTATTTATATATATAATATTTATTTTCTATTTTAAGTGATTTAATTTTATATAGTATTAAATATAAAACTTATTTCGTATATAAGTGATAGGTCCGATTAGGCTCGCAAGCATGTTCGAGATTGATGTTAGAAGTTCGAGCTCGAGCTCGTTTGTTAAAAGAGCTTCAAAATACGTTCAAGCTCGAGCTCGTTTAAGTTTTTTACGAGTCAATTTTAAGAAGCTCACGAGCGAACTCACCTCATTTACGGCCCTAGTTTTAGCCTTTTAGATTTCCATCAATTGATTTAAAAAAAAACATTTCTTTGCAGTAAAATTTTAAATTAATTATTTAACACCCTTACATTTTCATAATGTATATTTTACAACCCGGAAGCGATGTCCCAAACAAAACTTTACATTTTAAATACAAATAAGTTTACTCCAAAATACAGCCGTGGGGTGTTATATGATTCCAAAACATCACATTGATTTAATAAAACCAATACCAGAGTCAACGCAGTAGTCGTCAAACATTCATCACAGGTCAACACCTTCTTGCCCGACCGCCCTGTCAAGTCATAACCTGCAAGAAGTAATTTAAAGTGGTGGGATTAGCACAACTGCTAAGTGAGATAGAACTGTAACCAACAGTCCAATCTAGCAATAACAACTTTAATCACAACAAATAATCACAGTCACAATCACATAGTTTCACACAACATCAGAGGATCGGTGGTCCTTGAGGCAGCCCAAAACCAGTAAAAAGCTCCTCAAACAACACTTAGTAACCCCACTGAGCTGTAGACCACAACAGCGGTTATTCAATAACCCAACTGAGCTGCTGGTCGAAACAGCGGTTAACCGATAACTGGTTACTATATTTACACGACCTAATTTCCTATTAACGACATGTACAAGGAAATTCCTGTCGTCCAACAATAGTAACCAAGCCCAAATCATCTTGACCCGATTAATCACTTATGCCCAAAGGCCACATAATCATAATCAGCATATCAGACTAAACAGTCTATCAACAATAAATCTACATTCACTTGCTGTAACCAAACCTGTTACAGCTAAACCACACTGAAGGTACAGAACCACTCACCAATCACCTCAGTCTCCACTCAGTAGTCTAATATCACTGAGTCTCTGGTTTATCTGAAATCACCACAAACATCACAAGTCAGTAACTCATCATCAACAACAAACTTATGTTATAATAATATAACATATCACACATATCACTATATCTCAATACCTCAACATGCTATCTTAATCATGATAAGTAATTATCAAGAAGTAATCGGCACTTATATCATTACAACCCATCTTAAAATATATATATACATCAAACAACATAAGCATCACATTATAAACCAATGCAACACTTAAGTTACCATGTTATATTTACTTAATCATCACCATTCATTAGGTCACTTCACTCACTAGTCGCAGCTAAAACATAAAAAGAACGTTTAAAATAAGGTTTATAACAAAAAATCATTTAATCTGCGTTGAGGCCATTTAGCCGCCGGCTAAATGGTTTGACCGCCGGCCACAGGCACAGGTTTAACAGTTTCACTTCACTTCAATCCTTAATTCGAATCAAAACCCAATTTTAACATTAAACTCAAGCTCTAATCGATTATGTATCACCAATAACAGTTTTTAACAACTATTAGCATCATATATCATCAAATCAATCATCAATTTCACTTAACAATTCAATAACCCTAATGATTCAATCAAGTTCATAAATAAACCATAGGAACACTTACCAATTAGGGGAAAAACTTAAGATAATGATGGTGAAGCAAATCTGATTATGATGATGTAGTATGATTGATGAGTTCAGCACGAGTTTTCAATTGATCAATTTATGTATGTGTTTAGTTTTGGTGTAAATGAGAAATAACAATAATTGGAAAGGAAAAATAGAAAGAAGGTCGGCTTACCAAACCGACATCAATTTTTACGGGTATAATTTAATACCCCTTCTCAACCTATTGTCTGGAACCCGAAAACCACTCGCGAGTCCAAACCTTTTATTATTCCGTCAACTATATTAATTTAAAACAATTAATATTTCACTACCCACAATAAGTCCTAAACTTATTTTACCCATTTATTTTCCAATTCTAATCAAAACTATTTCCTAACAATTAAAAATCAGGAAATAATATAAAACTTCTCGGCCCAATTTGCGGATGTTACAAATCTCTCCCCCTTAAAAGATTTCGTCCCCGAAATCTAATCCAGATCAATAATCCAAAATGTCACTATCACATAATATCCGCAAAGATCGATTAATACACCGGTTATACTCAAAACCCAATAATTAGAATCCACGATAATATCACATCCGCTCCATGACAATCCATCGATATAATGATTTCAATTTAAAATCCATTAATATTTCAAGCTAACATTTTTCAATCAATCCACTAAATCTAAAAAGATCTCTTAACACAATTTGGATAAATTCCATCAAAATCCAGCAAAGGTTTCAACAATATCAGGTCTTACAATCAAGTCTTGGATTTAATTTATCCATCAACAATGTCTCCATGAGGTTAAGGCAAAACAATTGTTATAAACTCCAAGTCAAGGTATCATTATCAATTACTGGCTCATAATAGATACACACGTCACACGTTACTCCGTGAGCAACTTATACATGTAATTACATGTTTTGAATTCTTTCCACATTCACATATCCCAATATATATATACTCCTATCTGTTCCCCCATCACATGTATCGGTTCACAATTACAATCAATTCAAGGAATAATCCTTCTCACATTCCTCGAGTCAAATTATACAAATTATTCCAAAACAGATCAATCATCAAGTATCCGCATTACAATTTTGCCTCAGTCATCAAATGTCAAAATCTTATTAAACAGTAAACTGACAACAACAAAATCCAACCCAAGAGTATGGCCCACTATCAAACACTAGTTCCAGTCACCTATGTGGTAACTTAAATTATCTCATCATCACTTAATTCTATTTCAACAGAATTAATAAACACAATTGGGAGCAATTTCAGTTTATTATATATCAAACAATCATAAAGGTACACTAACTCTAAGCTACATAATCACATGCCAGAATAGAGTAATACAGAAGTACCTGGAATGACGTCACTTGCCCCGACAGTCGAATTAACTGTCATCAGAAAACTCTGTTAGCAACTGATAGCACATTCTCCCACGCATGGCACAAAATGACGACCTCCCGACCAACCCCGACTCCTATCTCATAGCCTCTGGACACTGATTTGCTCGATGATTCTCCTTGTGACAAATCCAACAAACATGATCAGGATACTCACAATCCCTAGCATCATGACCAAACACACCACACTTAATGCATCTAGAAGTCTGGGAAGTACACAATCCGGTATGTCTGGTTTTACATCTGTAACACTACTTGGGTTTATCAACTGAACCACCACAATCACTTTTCTTCCAGCTTTGCTGACTACTCTGCCCTTTCTGTTCATCTTTACCAAAATGATCACTTTTAGAATACCAAGAAGCCTTTTCCTTATTTTGCACATCCCGAGCTCGTATATCACTATCCACTGAACGAGCTAAATCAAAAGCATGTGTCAAGGAACTCGCCAATCTTACAGTAGTACGATAATCGGGTGGTAATGCTCTAACAAAACGGTCAATCTTGGTTCTGTCATCTGGAACCCACTGATGAACAAATCTCAATTTATCTGTAAACTGCGTAATCAACTCATCAATAGTCATCTGACCAGTCATATGTAGTTCCATAAATTCCTGTCTAATACGTGATACATCAAACTCAGAGCAGAATTGTTTACACATCTCATTATAAAAATCTGGCCATCTAATAGATACTTTTTGTTCTGGGGTTAAAACATAGGTAATCGAATCCCACCAAGTCATAGCTTGACCTTTAAGAAGCTGAACAGCAAATGGAACCTTATCCGTCTCGTCACATTTACAAACCTCAAATTTTCTTTCAGTATCTCTCAATCAATCCAAAGTAACTGAAGGATTTGAACTACCCTGAAATTCTGAAGGTTTACTTCTCATAAATGTATTAAAAGAACAAACCTACCTCGGTTGCTGAGAAAATCTAGCCTGTCTATCTTGTTCAACCTGTTGTTTGAAACCTCTAAGTTCAAGTAATTCACGCTTCATCTGAGATACATTTTCATCCCTGTCAATATCCTCATGAGCTGAAAATATAATACTAGTCTGCTCATATCTATCACTCTGTATCTCCAAAGGAAAAGTGTCCATCCGAGAAGCACTAGGGGAAACATTGGTCGGGTACTCGTTACCTGCCATATCTGTATCACAACAACAATCTCACAAATTGTTAATCGTTAGTACCTAACAGACTAACAATTTCAATCACCAACTAATCCCACACCTGGAATGTTTGACAAACACAATCATAGATTTGGGATTGAACAGTTACCAATGTTCAATTAACCCAAACCTATGCTCTGATACCAACTTTTAACACCCTTACATTTTCATAATGTATATTTTACAACCCGGAAGCGATGTCCCAGACAAAACTTTACATTTTAAATACAAATAAGTTTACTCCAAAATACAGCCGTGGGGTGTTATATGATTCCAAAACATCACATTGATTTAATAAAACCAATATCAGAGTCAACGCAGTAGTCGTCAAACATTCATCACAGGTCAACACCTTCTTGCCCGACCGCCCTGTCAAGTCATAACCTGCAAGAAGTAATTTAAAGTGGTGGGATTAGCACAACTGCTAAGTGAGATAGAACTTTAACCAACAGTCCAATCTAGCAATAACAACTTTAATCACAACAAATAATCACAGTCACAATCACATAGTTTCACACAACATCAGAGGATCGGTGGTCCTTGAGGCAACCCAAAACCAGTAAAAAGCTCCTCAAACAACACTTAGTAACCCCACTGAGCTGTAGACCACAACAGCGGTTATTCAATAACCCAACTGAGCTGCTGGTCGAAACAGCGGTTAACCGATAACTGGTTACTATATTTACACGACCTAATTTCCTATTAACGACATGTACAAGGAAATTCCTGTCGTTCAACAATAGTAACCAAGCCCAAATCATCTTGACCCGATTAATCACTTATGCCCAAAGGCCACATAATCATAATCAGCATATCAGACTAAACAGTCTATCAACAATAAATCTACATTCACTTGCTGTAACCAAACCTGTTACAGCTAAACCACACTGAAGGTACAGAACCACTCACCAATCACCTCAGTCTCCACTCAGTAGTCTAATATCACTGAGTCTCTGGTTTATCTGAAATCACCACAAACATCACAAGTCAGTAACTCATCATCAACAACAAACTTATGTTATAATAATATAACATATCACACATATCACTATATCTCAATACCTCAACATGCTATCTTAATCATGATAAGTAATTATCAAGAAGTAATCGGCACTTATATCATTACAACCCATCTTAAAATATATATATACATCAAACAACATAAGCATCACATTATAAACCAATGCAACACTTAAGTTACCATGTTATATTTACTTAATCATCACCATTCATTAGGTCACTTCACTCACTAGTCGCAGCTAAAACATAAAAAGAACGTTTAAAATAAGGTTTATAACAAAAAATCATTTAATCTGCGTTGAGGCCATTTAGCCGCCGGCTAAATGGTTTGACCGCCGGCCACAGGCACAGGTTTAACAGTTTCACTTCACTTCAATCCTTAATTCGAATCAAAACCCAATTTTAACATTAAACTCAAGCTCTAATCGATTATGTATCACCAATAACAGTTTTTAACAACTATTAGCATCATATATCATCAAATCAATCATCAATTTCACTTAACAATTCAATAACCCTAATGATTCAATCAAGTTCATAAATAAACCATAGGAACACTTACCAATTAGGGGAAAAACTTAAGATAATGATGGTGAAGCAAATCTGATTATGATGATGTAGTATGATTGATGAGTTCAGCACGAGTTTTCAATTGATCAATTTATGTATGTGTTTAGTTTTGGTGTAAATGAGAAATAACAATAATTGGAAAGGAAAAATAGAAAGAAGGTCGGCTTACCAAACCGACATCAATTTTTACGGGTATAATTTAATACCCCTTCTCAACCTATTGTCTGGAACCCGAAAACCACTCGCGAGTCCAAACCTTTTATTATTCCGTCAACTATATTAATTTAAAACAATTAATATTTCACTACCCACAATAAGTCCTAAACTTATTTTACCCATTTATTTTCCAATTCTAATCAAAACTATTTCCTAACAATTAAAAATCAGGAAATAATATAAAACTTCTAGGCCCATGTTACAAATTATGTACCGACCTTTGAACATTTTATTATCGTGCGCAATGAACTTTTATTAAAGGAGGGTAACATGCTTGACAATAGATACAAACGATATTTAATTATCTTAGCCTTAAAACACTAATAACTTGCGGACCATTGAATGTACACATAATTAATAATTTTATCCTAAATGAATTATTTAAATATGGGTAACTGTTGGTTTATTCACCAAAGTTTCGTCCTTTTTTCATTTTATCTGTTCAAATTTTTTATTTTTTAAAATTATTTTAAGATCTTAACTTATAGGTTGACCAATATCATTTGTGATGTAGACATAAACATAAAATTTAAAATGATTTAATCCTTAAACTTTCACTAAATTTTTTATTTAACTTTTCAAGTTTTTTTTCTCATCATAATTTAACCATTTAACTATTTACATTAAAAACAAACCATTAACAATATAACACCCGTCTCGAAATACAAGGACTTTTTTTTTTTTAAACATATCGGAAGCGCATGATTAATAGAAACCAGTGGATTGCATACATACATTTCAAATAGCAATCCACTTATATACAAACCTTTAAAACTAGATTATTCTAATCATTACACACATTAAGTTTAGGTGTTATAGAAATCCCAATGTGTTGTTAAATCATTAACGTATTATCCATTTCAGAGTGAGCCTGTCAAACATTCCATTCCATATGTACTTCTTGCCCACCCACATACAGAAGTAAACCTGCAAGAAGTAATGAGGGGTTAGCACGAAGCTAAGTGAATAGATCCCAAGCTATCAATCTAACTCAGCTTAACACATGCCTATAACCAAGCAATGCACAAGCAACATAGAAGGATCGGTGGTCCTTGAGGTACCCTCATGCCGCGGATGGTTCCCCAAGTAACTCTTAAAACCAACTGACGGCCAAATCAGAGGTTAAACCGATAGTTTGGTACTATTACTACACACGACGCAATTTCAGTGTCCAACACATGTACAAGGCACTTGCGAAGTCCTAGTAATAGTATCCAAACCCAACACATTAGTTGACCCCCACCAAATCAAATAGTCCACAACTATCATAGCACAATGGACGCCAATAATCAATCAAAGGTTTAGCCAACATGCCAATCTAATATTAATGCAATCATTGCAATAAACCAAGTTTACCCGTTGTAACCATGTTGTTACAACTAACTTAGACTGAAAGTCCAAGATCCACTCACCGACAATCATAGTCGTCCACTCAGTAGTCTAATGTCACTGAGTCTTCTCCATATCTGAGAATTCAATTAAATAACAAGTTAGTAACTCGTCCATAACAATCAACTGATGTTAAAGTAGTACAACTTCATAGTTAATTACTTATGATCATCAACCTTTTATTAATCATTTCAAGCTTACGAATAATCGCATTATCCTTATAAATTCACAGTCACTTCTCAATTCATGATCATTATGATCACAACATTTCTTTAATCCATTTACTTATCACTAAGTAGCATGATTAAATCATTACAAGGTCATTAACCTAAATTATCACAAATTCATCAAAACCTCAAGGCTAGGTTTTATAAATTCTTATTCCCATGGATGCCAACTTTATTCTTTGATTAATAATTAAGCATTCCTAACCACTACTAATATCAAGTTCATCACAATCATCCATTTTTCTCCAAGAACACATTATGAACACTTAATCAAATTCTTAATTTCCAAGTTAGGGCTTAGGTTATAATCACAAATTAAGCACTAACTAACCCTTCTAACATGACTACAAGGTTTATTTCAAGATTAATCCTACCAATTAAACAAATATCCAAAACCCCAATTTCTAGGATTATATCAAACATGAAATTAACACATATAACATGATTATGATGATGCTAGAATGATTATTACATGTTATTGAAGCTTAACTAACAACAATTTCACAAAACAAACACTTAATTTCGGATTAAACTCACTAATTAGTAAAAACCCCAAAAACCCCAATTCTAGGTTATGGAAAATGAAGAACATATGATCATACCTTGTTCTTGATGATCATGGAAGCTTGAATCCGAATTTACAAGCTCCAATTTGGTGTTTTCTTCATGATTTTGTGGATTTAGGGTTATGTGTGTGTGTGTGTATTCATACGTACATATGTATGTGTTTGTGGAAGATAAAACCGACCCAAACATATAATATACCATATAAGTGTTAGTTTTCGTTCCCCGTATTTATTATTGTCTGGAACTTAAAAACCATTTGCGGGGAAATACAATTTTATTTTACCGTCAACTAAATAAATTTAAAACAATCAATAATTTACTAGCCACAATATCTCCTGAGGCTTATCGACCTATTTATTATCCAGTCAAACACAATAACAATTTTAAATCGCATTTAAAATTTACAGAAAATACCTATTACTCCTAGGCCCAATTTGAGGATGTTACAAACAAGTTTGTTATGTAAGTGTTCAGAGGCGGAGCTAGGAATTATCTACGGAGGGGGCAAAATCAAAATTATTTTGTGTTTCTTTATAGTTTTGAGGGGGCAAAATTTTACAATTGTCATTAATACTTTAAAAAAATATCCTTTTTATGTAATTTCAAAACTTTTGTAGGGGCAGTTGCCCCCGTTGCTCCCATTCTAGCTCCGCTCCTGTAAGTGTTAATGTTTTATCATTTTAACAAAGGTAATGCCCTTACAAAATAGTTGTATTGTCTGTACATTTTAATCAAAACAATTATTATAATATATATTTCATAATAAATAAGGGTTTAATGCGCACATATGTAACAAATTATAGTCTAATATTCGTTATATGTAGCGAACTATTCAAATTTACATTGTATGTAACGAACTTGTAATTTATTTACATTGTATATATTTTCGTCAGATTAACGTATCTAAGGGATGCCACGTGGCAATGTATAAAGTCGACACGTGGAAAAAGTACCATAAACTACACACAATGTAAAGAAATTACAAGCTCGTTACATACAATGGAAGCCCAAGTAGTTCGCTACATACCATGATTGTCAGACAATAGTTTGTTATATTTGCGCATACTAAACGCTATAAATAATGATATTTCATTATCATTATCATTTAATTATCATTTCATTACTTATATATCATTATTATCATTATTATTTTATTACTTATATATAGAGAAAACCACCTTGTTTCTTTGAGTGACACATGTCATTTTTATAAATACTCATTTTTAAGATATAATTTTTAATTCTTTTATATATTAACTAATTATAATTATTTGTTTAATTCTCTATATACATGAAAAAAAACATAACACCCTAATAAGATCATATTACATAATTTACAACTTTACATATCACAACTCTAAAATATTTAGTAAAATAATTTTTTAGATGAAGACATTAACACTTTTAAAATATTTTGTATATCAACTTAGGGTAAGGTTCAAATGAGACTAAAAATTTATGTGAGAATAGAGGAACCAATGATATGGTGCCATGTGTACAAAGAGAATACAAAACCCATTTACCCCTTAAGTTAAATATCTCACAAACGACAAATCGAAAAATTATGAAAATTGCACCATTAGATTCAGCGTTTGATCCTCTTCGATTTGCCGTCCATTAAGGCATACTTTCGACGAGTTTTTTATATTTTTTATTTTTAGTGGGTTTCACATTACTAACACGTGTGTTACAGTGTTGCGTTTAGGGTTTAGGGTTTGGGGTTTAGGGGTTAGGGTTTAGGGTTGGGAGTTTGGGGTTTCGTCCCGAAACCCCAAACTCCCAACCCTAAACCCTAAACCCTAACCCCAAACCCTAAACCCTAAACGCTTTATAAAACTCTAAACCCTAAATCATACTAAACCCTAAACCCTAAACCCTGCTAAACCCCAACACTAAACCCTACTAAGCCCTAACACTAAACCCTAACCCTAAACCCTAAATCAAATGTATAATCAATCACTAACACATGTGTTACTAATATGTAAAACCCACCAAAAAAATGAAAAAAAAAGTTCGTCGGAAGTATGCCTTGATGGACGGCAAATCGAAGAGGATAAAACGCTGAAAAATATGGTGCAATTTTCATGATTTTTCGACTTGTCGTTTGTGAGATATTTAATTTTTAAAAACGTGGATGAGAGAGAAAAAAGTGACACATGGCATATTGTGGTTGGTTCCCCCATTCTTACACAAAATAAATGGTCTCAATTGAACTCTTCTCTATCAACTTAAATACTCTTAATAAAAAAAAAAAAATACTTTTATAACGAAAACATTAATATGTTTAAGCAAAAAAATA
Source organism: Helichrysum umbraculigerum (assembly GCA_949592205.1). NCBI lineage: Eukaryota > Viridiplantae > Streptophyta > Magnoliopsida > Asterales > Asteraceae > Helichrysum > Helichrysum umbraculigerum. The sequence goes on along the minus strand of CATIUR010000005.1, from coordinate 123,863,733 downwards.
TATTTAATTTTGTTATGCTTTATTAATTTGTTTACTCTTTCTTATTTTTAATGTGACTCACTCTAGCTCATTTTAGAACCTAACATGTGTCCTAACTTTTCAATTTTATATCTTAGTCATAATCATACTTGTAATCTTAATACATGTATTATAAGAAAATACATTAAAACCCTAAAAATCACATACATACACTTTAAAAATTAAAAATAACCCATCAAATACTACTGAACACTAACATTTTTATAACTTAAAGTTAGTGAAAAAAATGAAATGTCGATTCAAAAGACATTAATTTTTTTTTGTATTAGAGATGTTCGATTCGCATTCAAATTACTCATGATGAACAAGTTCGCTTTTATTGAAAGATATTTAAACTTGTTCCTATAAAGAATCATAGTTTCTTTTATAGAAAAACAAAAAAGTCCACTTTTTTGTTCATATGTATTATTGATATTAACATTATATATGATTAGTATATAAGAAGTCGTAGACGTCTTTCTTCATTTTTGATCACTTGTGGCGAAACAAACCGACAAAACCAAAAAACACATTTAGGGACTGTTTTGGAAATAAATATAAAAACGACACTTGTGGGTCACCAACGGTCACGAAACTCGTTTTCTATAAGTATTATAACATGATAAAGGTTGTGTAAAAGTTTCAGGTCAAACCGAGCTAGTTTGACCAGATTTGACTAGTTTGACCAGATTTGACCAGCTTGACCAAACATCAATCTTGAAGATAGTATACATACAAAATTAGCATTTCTAAGTGGGGGCCGTGCATCACACGGCTTTCTAATTTTACTAGTTGTATATATACAATGTTACATCATATACGTTTTTCAATTATTTAGTATATACAGTATAAAGCTTATGCATTAAGTCTAATTGTCATAACTGTTTGTTTTTTTGTTTTTATAATGTCTAATTTCTACAAAAGTGCATTTTACTAAAGTTGTCACGTCTAATACTTCTAGTTTTATGAAACGTTATCCATAAGGAAGGTATGTTGTTATTATTTTATATAAAATGTCTTAAATACAGTTATTTTTAATAAGTGATATAATAAATATTTATAATTAATTACGAATGTGTAAATATTACAATAACTTAGTTCAAAATACATAATAGAGTTTAAGGGTTATATCATTATTTACCTAATGCTATACGGATTAAATTGAATTTGAGAAAGATTTAAAATAATAACCTGTAATAACATGGCATATATGTTTTTCTAACCGGTTATTATGGATTAAAATATTTAAAAAGTTGAAGGGTTAAAATTAAGAAAATTTGATAATTCCTCATTATTAACCCTTTAATATATAACAAGTTCTAATGGGGTAACAAACGGTTAATAGATACGAATGTCACTAAACTACTCTTAGAAAATGTGCATACAAGTCACTCCTATGGTTTCATCACCAATGAAGTAAGTTTCATCATTAAGAAAGGTGGGCTAAATGCCTAAATGGGGGATTAGAGGTGGTTCATCCGAGCTTTGATCAACTAATTTAAACCAAGTGACTGATGTGCAAAGTGGACAAAGGGTTGTTACAGGTATCCAATTTGTACGTTGAGCAGATATGGTAACATAAAAGTAAATGCTAAGCAATCAAGCACTTCAATTCGCAATACCCAATGTTTCTCGAGTTTTGCAGATATGGTAACATACATGTAAATGCTAAGCAATCAAGCATATCAAATCACAAGCTTAAAGCATAAACACAAATATAAAAGAGTTAGAACTACCAATCAACCGAAGATATTAATAACTTACTATTTAAACAAAGTGTTATTGGAAATTTGGTTCCAAGCTTTATATATAGATGTCCTTTGATTACAACAGCACTCTGCTGAAAACTGAAAAAAAGGTAATACAACATCAAGTAGATTTGAAGCCACTGTGGAGTAACTGTTAGCAACTCAAAAGCACACATACTAAATTTAAAGAGGAGTACTGCAAAGAACTTTAAGGCACATAAACCCTTCTCATTTACGGATGATAACTACCATAAAATACAACCACCCAACATTGGCTCACGACAACCAAAAAGGCGTGCGTGATTCCAGTAAATAAATAAATACAAGTTAGCTGGATGTCTTGAGCTTCACATATTGTTGTATATCGGCTTGTCGTGACTAGGACTGATGGGGGTCTCTTAACTTATGGCGGGGAAAGATGAGCCTCAAGATGGAATAAAATATTGCTTGTATGCATGACAAGACAAAGTTCCAACATGAAGATGGCCAATACCATGGATACATTAACCGAAAAAAGAGACTAATGATGTGTCGAGGATATCGCCCCACCTGATTCAAAGTACAAGTATTATGTCATTAAAAGATGATTATATTGTCCAGCTAGTAAAGAAGAAGCGGAATAGATTCCATATTCAGATTGATGACCCCAATTTTAAAACATTGGATGAGGCCATACAAAAAACTTAATGCAATATTCCAAGACATACAAAAAGTCATCAACTAATCGTCTAAAATTAAGTATAAGCCGATATCTGAGATTTGTTAGAAATATAACGTACATCATTTGCCCTTTAAAACCATCACAAGATAGCCTAGTGGTTAGCGTCCTGATATCCTCACAAGAGGTCTCAGGTTCAAACTTCACTAAAAACATATCTTGGGGTGGCTAGGGAAAAGGTCGGAAACGGTTAGGGGATAGCCCTCCCCGGGTAGCCTGAACAGGAAAACCTCCTGCGTTTACCCATTTTATCAATTGCCCATTAGCATCATTGTAAGGTAGAAAAACAAAATAATAAGGTTTCATGAGATTTTTTATTTTTTTATTTTATTTATTTTATGGAATGATGTTTTAGATTACGAACAAGCTAGCATTAATATTTAATCATTGTATCATCAACTTTCTCCGTAAAAAATGATAACTCAATTATACATCATCAATCAATATAATCGTAAAAAATAGTGATTTAATTAATACTAATAGGAATAGGCAAATATTCATGGGAGAGGGGCCAATTTCTGAAGATATTTTGGGTTTAAGATAAGAATAAAATTAAGGATTTTAAATTTGAAGTTTCAATTGCAAAATCGTCCGTGTTAGATACAAGGTTAATACTGGTATAATCAAATATAAGTTTAGGCTTTTTTAAATTTTAACTGTAAGTTTTTCTTCTCATGAATTAATCCCTAAAGTTTCCGTTGACTTACTGGTTTAACCCTTCAAACAGTTAATCACCAAACTTTTGAAAGTTAGATGATTACACTAGATAACCTTGAAAGGGCAAAATCGTTGTAAAAGATGAACTTTAGGGATTGATCCATCCAATTTTGGAGTTGAAGATAGGATATCTCCTTTAAGAGTAGAACCACCAAGTTTGAAACTTGAAGAATTAACTCACGAGGAAAAAAACTTAGAAGGTTTAATATACCAAAAAAGTGAAACTTAGATGATTAAACTATTATTAACCCTTTATAAGGGCAAAATGAAATTAAAGGTACTCTCGTTAGCACATATATCTATTTGAGGTACAAGATTTTTTGGTTTGTGACTTAAGATATCGACATCAAATTAGGAACATTTTGACTTGTCATCTCTACCAACCTTAATTTTAGACGAATATCTTGCCTACAAATTAAATATAAGCTTAATTGATTAGTATTCCTCAAACAAGTTCATAAAAAACCGAATGAGAAGGGGAATTTAGAGTTTAAATCAATCATTAAGTCATTTATATATATAATGAAATTTTGTATTACCATCAAGGTATATTAATTTTGTAAACCATAAGGTGCCAATTTTAAGCTGACTTCTTAATTGATGACAGATTGCTAGTTCGATACCTTATATTGAAAAAATAAGATTGTGTACCTTATATAGAATTTGTGAAAAATAGAGTACGTATTTCTGCACTTTGTTCTAAATATAATGAAGCAAACAAATATACCTGCACTGAAACTGAACCCTACGCCACCATATGTTGTTAACATGTGTTAGCTATTTACCAAACCCAGTATGAGTCCATTTTAATATTCACAGTTCGAAATATGCATTTTGTATATGTAAATTCTACCCTACCCTACCCTACCTTACCTTACCTTACCTTACCTTATATATAATAGCAATCCGTAAAACATGTGGTGTCCCCTCATACTAATGGAACTATAGTAGTTCTACCCTACCCCTAATGACATGCTTAGGGTTGATCTCATCCAATAATCAGTTCTTCTACATAACCTGAAGCTTTTCTTTATTTTCACCGTTATGGATAGATCTGTATATAAAAGTGAGGGTTTTAAACTAACCTAGTGAGTTTAGTAACAACATATTTGCTTATGCAGTGTGCAACTGAGCTAACTCCATTAAATATCCTTTGGTCATAAAGATAAGTTGGTATCCATTCCATGTTTAAGCAAGATGTTTCATTCAAGACCATGGAGAGGAGAAGTACTGGTCACTGATGTCCTAGCCTATTTAGCTAAATGGAATATTCCTCAATAAAGAAAAAGAGGAGAAGAAATACATACAGTTCTTTTGAAGCACTGATCAATGACCAAAGCATGTATAGAACTGGTCAAAGAATCCCAGAACCAATCTACGTATTTTTAGTCATGATACTAAAACTGCATTAGGCTACCTCAAATGCTTTTGTTTTTATAAATTATTACTCCTTGAAGACGAAGGGTTACACATTCTAGGTCTTTTGATCAGAAACTCTCTGTATCTGGAGTTAAGCTACATGTGAGTATCATTGATCTATCCAGTATCCTTTTATGTTTTGTTTCTCATACCAAAATACAATAACACAAGAGATACCGATACTTCATGTAGCTTAGTTACAACTATTGCTATGTGCTTCCATCAGTCTTTGCGTCAGCTGAACTGAAAGATTGTTCGGACATTTGGTTGAAGGAATTGGATTTTGAACTGCAGCTGAAAGTATTACTTCATTGATTTAAGAGTTTCAGGTTCAAAAGGAGGTGCTGCAAGAGGTGGTACAGGATGATGAGAAACATGTGCCTTGGGATGACAAGGCTGTATCTACACAAGAGAGCCAAGCCCTTTGCTCCATTGACTTCCAGTTGCGAGTCAGGTGCGAAGTTGCACAGCTTACTATACAACGACCCCCAAATGTGGGTTCCCCACATATGCTAATAATAGCACGTTATGGGACAAAGATTTCGGAATGTGGTGAAACGATATGATGGTAAGTGACACAGTGTTACGTCATCGTCAATACTAAATGTCAATGATTAAGTTCAAGACACTACCTACGAACCTATGAATTTCTTCCTGCTGAGCTTCTAATGACGGGAGGGTTGTAAGTTAAACCTCATTATCTAATCATAATCAAAGTAATAATTATATCTAGTTCATCTTGTATATTTGACTCTTAACCAAACAATCGAACGCTTGCATTTAGCTCATCTTGTATGTTCCTATTCATGTTCACAAAGAAAGTTTCCAACTACCAGTTGAGGTGAATGATAAATCCTCTTATATACACTTCTGGCATTCTTCTCCAACTCACCAAATTTCTACATGGCTAAAAGGAAGTGACATGAAGAAAGAAGAAAATATGAAGGATGATGATAAGGTGTGTTTTTGAGCTGAAAGGAAAAGAAAAGAGGTGAAGAAATCCCTTTCAAATCATCCCATCGTTGAGAGGAAGATTTTGAAAGAGAAGTATATTAAATCTTCATTTATCTTTCATTCTCTTTTCCTTTCCCTCCTTAAAAAGATCTTCATGTCATTTATAGTTCCTTTCCTTTCTCACTTCTTTTCTCTCCTATATTAACTCGAGAACACGGTATAAAGGGTGGGTGTTTCAAAACAATAAACTCTTAAGCGAAACAAGAAAGCTAGCCATTTGGTGCTATACTATTATCATAACTCAACAGCTTTAAGTAGAATCCAATTGCTCCTAGGAACGTATCCAAACATTGAAAAATCTTACGGAACAAATTAAACTAACAGATTCAATTGCATATGCTAATTCTACTTCTTTATCATATGCTGTAAACTATAGTTAATATCAGATCAACTCTACTAACCGGGAAAAGAAAATCCAGAGCATCCCAGGCTGCGTGACGAACAGCTCTTGTTGGATACATTGGACCACCAGGAGAAGTGAAGCTGTACAAGCATGTCTTAAGTCTGGTGCTTGTAGTCATTCTCAATTCCAGACCTTGGAGAACTTTAATGTGGGATAGATAATGTAACAACACGGGTTCCACTTTCAACTTTTGAAGCTGCCCAATGACCAATTTCATATATAACATATTCAAACTCCACTTCATTAAACATAATATATTCATGAAATAGGTAGTTTCTTGGTGGTACCTGATCAGCTAGTTCTATAACAAAAATGTCTGCAGGACCCCCTACTAAGAAAGCATTTGGAAACACCGGAAAATTCTTTAAAAAGCTTTCGATTTTGTCAACTGTAAGAAGCATTGAGATCAGATACAATACATTTTGATGCACAATCTCAGTTCATAACGAAGGGAATCTGTAGATGTACAGTTAAAAAGTACCTAGATTATAAAGGAATATGAATCTTGACAGAAGATTAAAGAGGTCTCGCTGTGCCTGCAAATCATGCATATAAAATTACTCTTGTCAAAATACAATGCATTCTTAACTGTAAGATACTCTATATCATAATAACTTCTGTATGTACAAAGGGCATGTTTGAATTTGCGTTTTGGAACTGATTATATAAGATTGCAATTTAAAGTCTCACTTATTAGTTTTTAATGTTTTGGCTAATGGGTTCGGCTTCAAACTATATCATAATTTAAGATTACATATATTTACTTAATTATCCGACTTTTAACCTAATTTGAGAGACTTTTACTTCACGAACTGTTTCTATTTTCAACTATATTTCACAAAGATGTAATATTAAAAATTAAGAACTTGCCAAACATTTAAACATCTGACTATTTGTTATTACAACCTCAAACAGCAGAAACATGTCAAACGTGCACTTTCAAACGCCCCCACCCCAACTCTACCTTTTAAAATTATAATTAGGAAAAATTCTTACCTGCAAAGGGATTTTTTTCAACCTCTCAGGTACCAATGCAACATCCACAAGAAGATACTGAAACCAAATAAAAGATGTGTCACTGAAGAGGTCTGATTAAGGCAAGTCATAAAAATAGTATAAACTAGAAGCCCTCACACCGAGAAAAGACTCTGGAAGTGTTTCGTATTTGTCTGGACATCAATCCTACAAATAATAATACATAGGTGACAGAAATAAATAAGTATTATCTTATTATCCGACTTATTTCTATATATAGGTAATTAACAATCATTTAGCAAACCTAGTGAGATATGATCATGCAAACAACATACCAAAATACGTTTGTAGCACCTTGCACAAGAGCTGATGCGTAACGAAGGAGGACATCCGCGCTATCAAGTTCAACTTCAAATAACTGCAAGATGAACGTAAATTGGTAAATTTTGACACCGAAATGTCAAATAGGAACATCCATAATGATAAATATAGCCATAAAGATGGAAATAATAGACGTATCCTAGATAGAATATTTTCTTCTACTTTAATTCCAAAATATTGTGAAAATATGCTTCAAACAATCATTGGTTGAGAACAAATAAACAATTCCTAGCTTTTTGGTAGTACATCAATAATGACAGTGACTAAGATAAAATTACATGGTAACTCAACAAAGGGTTTGTAGGATAAAGCACTATGATTTAGTCCTGTACGAATCAAACACTGTAATGAATTGTAAGGTTTTATGGGGCTTTTGAAAGGACAGTCTGAATAACAATTACCATTAAGCCTTTCACGAGTTAGTGATGATTAAAATACTGGTATTTGATTAGTCCTCTGGCTGGATAAAGTTTACAGTCTACACAAAAAAGTGTCCAATAAACCGAACATTATAACGAATAGTCTTATCACAACATCATTAATGACTTGTAATATACTTATTCCTCGGTATCCAGTGATGTTCTACACAATAGATTGTATAACAAAGCAGTGGACTAGTGGTATGCATAAGTGACCTACCCATTTATGGAAGAGAAGGGCAAAAATATGAGACGCAAATGGCTGGCTCCATAGTTGAACAATCAAAACAAGAATTGGTTTTCCATTTTCAGGTTCCAAGGAGAAATGATCGGCAAGCACATCATAAAAGCATATGGGAACCTTAACTTCTATCCATGAATCTGCATCATCTTCTCTGCCAAGAATTATATCTGTTCCAATGGCATGGAAATTAGAGACATCTAAGAACAAAATAAAGTCTTGGCTAGGCTAACAATGAAATGGCATAACGTCCATAGATGACCGTTTAGACATTGCACTATTGCGCTCTTCTCTTTTCGAATGTGTATATAACTTAATATTAGCACCTTAATAATGAATGGTTCCAGTATTGAACAATATAAAAGCATGAAAAGGAGCGTCCAAGAAAAGAGTATGTGTTCTATAATATTATTATACATCACATTCACAATGTCATAAGTCATAACAAACACCAATCTTTACTAATGGAAAGACGTAACAAGAAAATCCATTATAGAGATATATGTAATATTTTTTCGTAACGTGCTTGACATCTACTTAAATTTACTATGATGGTCCTAACAAGATTGGATAGTGATGTAAATTCATATACTGTCAGATGATCATATGAAGTCATACCATGATTTTTATACAAGAGTTTTTCATTATCACTATTTATAACTTATTACGGCATCCTATGTTAGACACATTAATAGGCAATTCGATAGAAAAACAGAAATCTGCACTGAATGGTTTTGTGCAAACGTAATACAATGGTATTGGCTGCCATAGGCAAATGTTATACAAGTTAAGTTCCATCATGCAAGCCAAACAATTACCTACCATTTTCTAGTTGTTAGGTAACAGACTCCCGTTCTCCAACAGCAATTTTATGTTAGAAAATGATCTGTCATAGGCTTATTTATTTATTAATAGTTTCAAACATGGAAGTAGGTTGACAAACAGCAATTACCTCTTTCGAATAATTAACAATAACTGCAACGATAATTGACAAGCTTAAAATAATCCATCCTCAATTACCTCTTGCATGTTTCAATATTTTAAAAATTTTCAGAAAATATATTTTATTATTATAATTTCAGTACCTCTGGCTCGATCATCAACTTCTAAAGCTATATCAGCAAACAGCGCTTGTAATAAATCGCGTCTCTGATTCGGTGAAGCTATTGCCTGAAAGAATTCATACATACATACAAAAATAAAATAAAATAAAACGCGCAATTCACAGATTGAAATACATACAAACAGATCAACGAATATCTAAAAGATAAGATCAAATAAAATAGAAATTGATGTGAATTTACAAACCTTATGAAGCTTTTTATCGATCTCTTGTGTTAGGGCGGAGAAGTAAGCAGAGCTTTTTGGCGTTACGGCAAATGTTGGCGACATTCTTCTGATCCGAGCATTTGATTATAAAACTGAAAATTGAGAATCAAACTCGATTAAATTAAAAATCCAAATCATCAAGATGATTGTTAACCCTATCGTAGGTCTAACAATTGTTTGAATCGAGAATCAAACTCGATTAAATCAAAATTCAAATCGTCAGAATGATTGTTAACCCTAGCGTGGGTCTGATAATTGTTTGAATTATTATAGTTGTAATCAATTTCGGAATCGGAAAGAAATTGCCTGACCTAATTCCCGATTACCAATTACCATTACCAATTACCAAAAATATGAAATTAGACAAAATTGTAATGTACGGAGATGTATTACACCGACAGTCACGGTTATAAAGATTCATAGTGAAGTGATGGCTGCAGAAAACGACACCGTTGACGAAACGGATAAAGCTTGCTTTGGTGAAATGCTATATCCAAAAACCAAATTATCGGTTTTAATTATTTTTTTTTCATAATTATAAATATATAATCATCATCATTTTCTATTTCTCATTCATTAATTAAAAGAAAAAACATGAAAGAATATAGATCATTACATGGATGTTCAACAATAATGATTCAACCCTTAATTTAATTACATACTTAATCTTTTTTCAATGTTGTTAAAAGACGAATATACCCTTCTACATATACAATATACTTTCTTTAATATTTATATTATAAATTCTTAATATTTCATTCTTAGTTGTATATCACCCCTTTTAAATATTTTAGTTATATATTAACTTTTGAATATTGTAAAAAAAACAAAATTGCATTATATTAGTCTACAAGAGTAGAGTTCAAATAAGTACATCAATTTTGAGTGAGAATAGAGGAATCAATCTCAACCACTCATTTTTATCAAATACCCATTTCCTTACATTTTTGAAACTCAAATATCTCACAAATGGTAAGTCGAAAAATCATGAAAATTGTACCATAAAATTCAGCGTTTTCTCCTCTTCGATTTGCCGTCCCTCAAGGCATACTTTTGACAACTTTTTTTTTTCCATTTTTTGATGGGCTTTACAAAGTAGTAACACATGTGTTAGTGATTGGTTCTACATTTGATTTGTGGTTAGGGTTTAGGGCTAGGGTTTAAGATTTAGGGTTAGGATTTAGTAGGGTTGGGGTTTAGCAGGGTTTAGGGTTTAGTATGATTTAGGGTTTAGAGTTTTGTAAAGTGTTTAGGGTTTAGGGTTTAGGGGTTAGGGTTGGTGGTTGAGGGTTTCGCCTAGTAAATGTGAAACCTACCAAAAAGATGAAAAAAAAACTCGTCGAAAGTATACTTTGAGGGATGGCAAATCGAAGAGGAGAAAACGCTGAATTTTATGGTGCAATTTTCATAATTTTTCGATTTGTCATTTTTGTGAGATAATTGATGTTGGGGGTAAATGGGTTTTGTTCATAGCATTTTCTTTGTACACGTGGCACGATATTATTGGTTCCCTCATTCTCACACAAATTCCTATTCTCCTTTGAACCCCACCTTATATATGTGATCCTATATATCGCTCCATAGATCATCAATCACTATACATTATCAAACAAACCATTAGCGTTATAATCTTTGTACGTTCATGTTACTTTTCGTGTTAATTGCTAACTTTTTTTTATCATGCTTATTCTCATTTATTTATGAACTTTTGCTTGATCATGGATAAGCTCATAAGCATATTGATGTTGTCGTTTATGTAACTCACACCTCTATTCAAATCCATTGTTTCATGCTAATAATTTAGTATATAACATAGAGTTTAATATAATCTACATAGTATAAAATTCACATCCAATTCAAATATCATATATACCACAAAATATATAATACACTTTCTCAACAAAGAAATCATCCAAAGATATGCAACTATTATCATTTAGCCAAGTAAATTAGTAACACTTTAAACCAATCACTTTATCCCCAGTAGTTAGCAACCTTCAACTTTATCCCCATAATATGCTTAGCAATTACCATTAATAGGGATCAATATGTCGCTTTTTCAAGAGTTGAAAGGAAAAACATATTGATTAATGATCTTAATTTGCAACAAAGGCAGAAAAATCAACTACAACACAACCAACGTCGGTTGCAAAGAAGTTGATTTATATTTCTAATTTTTTAATTTTTTTTTTACTTTCAATGTTAATTACACATTTAAGTTAACAATATTAATATGTTAGGCTACTTATAGTATATAACTACACTCTTTAAACGACCGTGCATCGTACGAGCTCAAAACCTAGTAGAAGTATATATCATAAAGATTAAGTATGGTTATGTACTAGTTTAACATAACCAAATAAATACTTTATGTTTAAATAAGGTTTCCATCAAACGATTTTGGCCCCCAATAAAACATCTTCAAGATCCGCGACTGTACTTAGCCTCTTGAAACACAAACAATATATATAAGGATTTATTTTCCGTTCGTGTTACAAAAATAAAGAATACGTTATGATCAATGATAAATCATGGATTTTGTTCCCTTGTTTGTCCATATAAATCGCTAGCAAGACCCGAATCATTAAGTAAAGGTGAAGGTGATCCGAAAGTTTGTGGCACTACATCATCCATAACCTTGTTTATCATTTCTTCCCCGAAATTTGGTGACCCCTCAACGTTCCCATTTGATCCTCCACCAGCATGTCCATTGTTCCCATGCGATCCTCCACCGGCATGCCCATTTGTTCCACCGCCTGCATGCCATAATTTACTTATTATATACGAGATGATGATTAACAATAAACTTTCATCGAATAACTCAAAAAAAAAAAAAATCAAGAATGCATCTAACTTGTGCTCGATGTCATACCTTACTTACATTCGCTATTTTTAATGTATCATACTTACAAAAATGGTGTTTTATTGTATTTTGATTATGTGTCATTCGTTTAAGGTGTCATGATCCAAAGAGTTTGACACATCATCAAAACGTCACCAAAATACATTAAAACACACATTTTGAAAGTTTGATGCATTAAAAATAGCAAACTTAAGTTTGGTACATACAATAGACATTGATAACAAGTTAAATGCATCGCCAGAGACAAACTCAAAAAAATCCTAATGCTCTGTTAAATATATTTGGTTGTTTTACAAATGTTTACAACTTAGCCACAAATGAAATCTGACCTGTAGCGATTGGCAAATTGACGTTCAACGCTTTCCGTTTCCTACGTAAAACAATTAAAACTGCAGCCACAATCCATGTAAGAAAAATGGTCGGGATTGTGATTCCTAGTACCACTGGTAACTTGCTTTTTTTCTTGCTCTTAACAGCGGTGGTGCTACCGGGGGATGAGTTGATAGTCCCCGGAGATGAATCGATGGTCCCCGGAGAACTCGAACAGGACTTACCGGATGTACACAAACCCGGATTTCCTGTAACACTATTCTCACAACATAGAAGAAAGCAATGAGAAATAATTCCAAATGTTTTATTAACTTTCTAACTTCAAATTCGTACATTGAAAAAAAAAAATAATTAAATATAAACCTGCTTACGTTAATTTCAGTTTGTTTTTCTTTGATAATGAACTGGGTACGGCTCCACTAAATTGGTTATCTGCTAAATTGCTACAAATATAAAATAAAAATATCAACGTTAAATTATATTAGTAGACATTTAATTGTAATTATAATATAATAAACATCTAATCATTTAAATTGTAATATCATTTAAATTATTTTCATCGTTTTTTTCCGCAAAATATTAACTTACAGTTGTTGGAGATTAGGCAAGGTCCCAAGGGAACTAGGAATTGTTCCAATCAAACTGTTATTGTGCAAATCACTGTAACAAAACATAAGAAATAATTAAAACAAGTGTAAAATAATATCATCTTATCTATATTTATATTCTCGATGCATTTTTATTAGAAATGGTCAACTTTAAATTTAAAAATTAAAATGATGTTATTTTTAAACCTGCTCATCAGGTTGTGACGTCGACAATAATTTGAAAAGCACATAATTATATTCGAACTATGTTCAAAACTAGCAATTGTGATTAGCTAAACTCACATTGTTTCAAGAGCATCCATGGAGCTGATGTCTGGAAATAAACCCGAGAGACCAAAGCTATCCAGATACCTGCAAATTTAAATTTCCATATAATCAGTCACAAATATGAAATATTGCAAGAAAATAATAATCATGAATGAATAGTTGAGATCATTTACAATGCGGTTACACGAGGCGTAGCATCGTTGCTGCAGTTGAGCCAGTCCCATGAGTATGGCGCTGGGAGACATGGGTCGCCTTTCCATTCTCCTAACACGACGAATGTGCTTTGTAGCAAAGTTAAAGCTGCAACTGTACGTTTATCGTTTAAAAGAAGTTAATATAAGATAACAATGAATATGCTCAAAACACATTTGAAATATACATACCATCATTGCTATCAGTACCATCGGTCAAAACGTCGGTAATGTAAAATCCCTCAATGGCGTTTATGAGAGGAGGATAATCAGATGTATCAGTTGCAACTAAAGAGATGTTTGTTGCAGAATTCACCGTGAGATTATAAATTGAGCTTACAACTATGCTCCCATAAGGTGGTGAAATCGTGTCCGGCAAAGCAGTATTTGCGGAGCTCGATGTCTCGTAGACATCAAACGATCTTGTTTCAGTAGAATCGAGGTTTGTAACTTCTGAGAAGTACATATTTAGGTAGAAGGGAAGACTCGGTGGAGTAACTGATGCCACGAATAAGCTATCGGTTGTGCTTGCAACAGTGATTGCGTTTTGGAAAATTCCTGATGGAGGGTTATTAGGTCCAGTTGGATCGACAAAAATTGCATCATTTGTGACCTTCCCAGTTCCAGCAGATGTGGACATCCATATTCGATCATAAGGATCGCTTGGGAACCTGAGATCGATGATAACCAACATTGTTAGAAATTAGGAGTTAAATATCTAAACTAAAAGGCTAGGTATTATACAGTATATCAAAATTTGTGAGTTCATGTATAGGTGAGTTGAATAGCATACCTTAACGTTTGGCTTGCACCATAAGAAAACCTACCAACTAAGAGCAAAGCCCGATTGTCGTCGAGTTCGCTATAAACTTCTGAATCGAGACTACTGACTTCAAGAGTCGATATTAATGGGAATTGACCGGTCTTTGTTAGAGCCAAGCACACGCTAACAGCTTCTCCTTTTGTAACATAAGTGACTTCTTGCATTGTTAACCCGGTAAGTAAAGTCTGAACCGATGTCCAATAGTTCCCATCAAACTGGAGATCGAACGCTGGAGGTGCTGACAATCCGTCGTAGTTTCCGTAGTTAAAAATCGCCCGAACGAGGACTTTTGTACCCTGTGGAACGGGAACAGAATAACAATTCTTTTTTCTACTAGTGAAAACCCTTATGGTGTCCATAATCGGAGATATCAAGTTACTAGCTTTAACCACACGAGCAACCCCATTTGAGATCAAAGTAGCATCTGGGCTCCAAATTATGCCGTTCGTATCAACTTCTGTATCCGTTGCCCCACAACTTATGCTCGCAAGTACTAAAATCATATTGAAACTTACTCAGAAAAGCAACTCAAAGCTTAAGAAGTTGCTCATTGTATATAATAGTTCAAGCAACTAAACAAATTCTGAGCTTAAACTTGGACATACTATATCAAACTATTCAAACGAATTAAAGGTCGAACTTAACTTTTAAAATTTTTCAAATTCAAAATGAGCTCGAATGTGGACGATCAAAAACTATTCTAACTAAATCTCGAACACAATTATCAAAATATATTCAAACTCAAACTGAGCCCGAGTAGTGTCATAATTTCATGCTACTAGACTCGGCTCGGATATATGGTTAATGAATCCAACTAAAAGACTATAATAAACATTGTTAACATTTTTCCTAAGTTATACCATTTTATAGTATAAGAATAGCTAACATGCATGTACGTCATTAACAAACTGAACATCAAACATTACACGCGTAAGTACTTAATTAAGCTTAATACACACAGTATAAATTACTCACTTTGGCCGGAAACGGAGGATGAAAATATAGCTAAGAGAAGAACCAGCAGCAACTGTACGACCATGGAGATAGTAAGAAGTGATCGATGAGAGTTGAAGGTTGATTAAGGAGGTTTATATGGTCGATATTTCAATTTTATTCGTTGACTTTAAAATGAGAAGACTTTTTAAGGGTTATAGTTGTCATATAAAAATATAATATATATATAGTCACTAGGCTAAAACCATGTGAACTAGACGACTTATTTGTCGATACTAATCCATCTGATGAGTACGTGACTGAGTTTTTAAAGATTTGATTGATATAACAAACTCAGTTTTGATGATTGTAACGCCTTATTTTGATGAATTGTAGATATTTGAATACATTTTTTTTTTTTTTTTGTAGAAAAAGAATATTTGGATACATCTTGCCATAGTTAACAAGTCAATATCTTTTCAGTTGCTTTACATTATTATATCTTGCTATTCATATTTGAAGCCAAGTATGTATCATTTCGGTAGGATTTATATTGAAGGTCTGTTACCCTTAATTACAGGTTGATTTCCCATACGAAATGTAAATTTCTTATAGAAAATTGCTTTCTTGGTTCATGATATAAGTTCACAAAAATTGAAAGACCGTTGTTCACGAGTAACTTCAATCTTGAATCTGTCACTCTTCATCATATCATTGCATCAACTCAAGTATTGTACTATTTAAATTGAAATAAAAATGGCAGTCGATAGATACAACATGGACTTTGATTAATACAACAAAACTGTACATTAACAAGTAGTACCGTAAGCATTATATTTGTCAATTTGTGTTGTATATATGAATTAAAATGTCTGTTTTATTTGTCAACACCCAATAAAAATAGCTAGTACTTGCCAAATAAACCCAAAATTTGATCGGGGAGATGAATGAAGAATCAGCTGTTTGAAACTTAAAAATAAAAGATATGCTAAGATAGTAGTGATAAAATATCTTACCGTAATAAATAATAAGAATAAGAATTGTTAATGTTAACGTTAATAATGAATTAATGATTATTCATTTCGAACAAGTTGATGACTATTTAATTGATTTTAGTTGTCGTATTTGTTGTTAGATGACAAGTGAGATTATTCCTTATTTGACGATTTCTTTGTGTGCTATAACTCGTCTACAAATGTGATTGGTTCACGAGAGATATGATAATCGTGTAGTCAATCAATAATGTTGACTTTTAGCGGCTGAGTCAACGTTTACTTTTATGGGTCAGATTACGGAAGTCGACGCCTCTCAAATGCATGGAGATCATGCATGTATAAATTAGAAAATAGTATTTCGCATATGAAAAAAATAATTATAATTATTGATTTAAGAAGACAGAGTAAGTATTCTTTCATCTACCTGGCTTTTATATTTGTATTTTTGATATATAATTATTTGCTCTTTGGTCGATCATTAAAGGTACGTTTTTAATCCACACTCCATAAACTCTTTCAAATACATAAGGGAAATTAAAAAAAATGCCACTATTTTTTATAGACTCATTCGTTTTGCCATTCCAAAAAAAATTTTGACGATATACCACCCGAACTCGCAAAAGCAAATTTGCTTTTGCGAGCCCGTGTATGCGAGTTGTGAGTGATCAAAATTTGCGAGGTCGTGGCCGAGTAACGGATGCCATCGCAAAAGCAAATCTGCGATTTGCTGTTTGCGAGTTACCTATGCCCGAGGTCGTTGCGAGTAACGAGTCGCTAGCCTAGCCGTAGGCGTGAAGTACGTGCCCTCGCAAAAGCAAATCTGCGATTTGCGATTTGCCTGTTACCTATGCCCGAGCCGTTGCCGAGTAATGAGTCTTGCCTAGTCGTATCCGAGATAGCTTGCCTAGTCGTATCCGAGATCGCTTGCCTAGTCGTATCCGAGATCGAGATCGCTTTCCACGAACACTACTTTTTTCAATTATTTTTTATATATGTACATTTTTTTTTGACATATTTTTTATAATATATATGCATTGTATATATATATATATATATATATATATATATATATATATATATACAATTAACCTTGTTTTTTTGACATTATTTTTTATATGTACATTTATATGCATTGTATATATGCATTGCACATATATATATATATTTGACATTTTCGGGATATATATATATATATATATATAATTAACCATTTTTTTTTGACATTTTTTGACATTATTTTTTATATGTACATTTATATGCATTGTATATATGCATTGCACATATATATATATATTTGACATTTTCGGGATTTTAGATTTTTGAATAAGATTTTTGGATACGCTTTTTCGTGATTTGTGGGATATAAAATTGTTGGATAAGATATCTGGATTTTTAGATAAGATTTTGCGTGATATTCGGGATATTAGATTTTCGGATAAGATTTTTAGATAAGATTTTCCGTGATTTGCGGGATATTCTCTGATAAATGGATAAGATTTTCTATGATTTTCGTGATATTCTGCCATTTATAAATAGTGTGATTGTAAGCAGTCATTGACAAGATTTTTACGAATTTTCAGAATATAAGAAATAAAAATTTAAAAAATGGTTCAATCAGGTCACTTTTGGCAATTCCGATCCATTAATGAAGAATCATTTACTGAAGAATTATATGCAGAAGTTCCCGAGTTGTTTTCAATCGCTTTTCATCACTGTGGGCACTTTCAGGGAGCAAAAAGAATGTACACGCAAGGTTTGTTGACATATATTGACTGCGTAGATGTCGATGAATTTTCCACCAAATTGTTGGATTACGCTTTGGAAGAGCTAAGTTATTGGGCTCCAAAGAAGTGGTTCTGTTACTATAAAGAGCCTGGTAAAGACCTAGATACTGGTTTACAATTGATAACGGATGATGTCGACCAACTGAAGCAGATTACTGACTAGGCAAAAATTCATAAAGAAATTGAGGTGTATGTTACACGTAACGATCTGGCACATTTCTCAAATTCTGATCAAACAATGCCAGTACGAATTTCTAAAATTAGTACTGGTTCTTCAAGTGCAAGACGTTTATTCGACTAGTGAGTAGTCAAATCTTGTAATTCGTACCTATTTTTCAATCAATTGGATGTTTGCCAAATTATGTTAATCATTATATAAGCTGTTTACTTAGAGTCCATTTAATTGTTATGTAACGTTAATCGTTATGTAGTGAAGATGTTTTAGTATTGTTCAAACATGAAAAAATGAACAACAAGCAATTTCATTCACTCAAATTAACCACGATAATAAAAACATAAATAACATTGTTAACTAGTACATAACATAGGTTTTATTTTATTAAGGGTCACTCAAATGAACACTTGGATAGCTTTGAGTCGGCTGAGACCTGGTTGCAGCTTCGTCCTCGATATGGCCTTTCGTTGATTTTGTGGACGTTTTCTGCAAGTAAATATTTGAGGATGATTTAATGATACAATGTAATATGTTAGTTTTTATATGAATATTTTTGAGAACTCACCATTTTCGATCTTGATTTGGATCTTGATTTTGCCTTTGACTTGGATCTTGTTGTGGTTCTTGATCGGCTTGGCTCGTATGTTCTATCGTATGGAGCCATACAATTAACTCGACTATGACCATGTTCCTTGCAACGGCTACATTGCTTTGTGTATTTTCCTTTCTCCTCTCCTTTAGAAGGAATGCGTGCACGCCCAGGTGGGCGACCAGATTTCCTTTTCACAAGTATCGGCGGCAAGCAAATCTGCAAATTACCAGGATCGGCCCACTCTGAAGGATGAGGCAGTGGATTTATAGCCTCACTGTAGGCCGCTCGATATGTTTCCGTGGTGAAATAACTCTCTGCAAAACCGAACACGTTGTCCATATGAAAGTAACGGGTCACTGCCGATACGTGTCCGCAAGGTAAACCTGATAATTGCCATTGCATGCAAGTGCATGTTCTCGCTTCCAAGTTGACTGTCCCATTCTTCTTCCCGTCTACCACCTCACATATCATATTTGTCGATGGGTTGACCCTCCAGTGCAGCGATTTGTTAACCCTTTTACCGATTTTGTGCTCCGCATACGGTGTGACAGGTGTTGTAACAGCTGCGGCAGTATTCCGATGTTTGAAATACCATTGTTGTATAGAAGATCTAAAAAACTCCAATAGCATTGTGACCGGCAGTTTCCTTGCATGCTTTGTCATGGCGTTAATGGACTCCGCACTATTAGTTGTGAGGTAAGCATATCGTGTGTTTGTTGAGTGATGCCCTGACCATCTTTCTTTTCCCACGTCCGCAAGAACCTTAGCTGAAGCCGGTAAATGTCTAGAAATGGCATCATAATGGCGATCAAAATCTGATTTACGGTACGCCTTACACATTTGCCAATAATGCCATTCAAGATTTGCTTTTCAAGTTCATCAACAGATGACGACAGCACAAGGCATGAAATGCCTCTGGAAACACAGCAGAGATGCCGGATGCAATTGCTGGAGCACTGTCAGAGATGAATGTCAGGTTGCTAATCCCACCTGCAGATTCAATGGCGTCTCGTAAGTTCCCTAAGAACCACGTCCAAACGTCGGCCGTCTCTCCCGCCCCAATTCCATAGGCTAGTGGCAAGATGCCATTATTACCGTCCATCGCCACGGCAATCAAGTTAGTACCCAAGTAACCCCCCTTCAAATGGGCACCATCGACGATGATAATTGGGCGTGTATGATTGACAAAAGAACGTACCTGCAAGTTCAGATTAAAAAACACATAAATTTTGGAAACCATGTACGTATGCGAACATAAGATGTAAACCAACAATAATTACTTACAGCTGCACCTATGGACATGTAACACATTACAAATTTATTCTCTTTGTCTGTACGCAGATTTGTAATGCTCCCCGGGTTATATAGCTTTAGGTTGTGGAGGTAAATTGGAAGTTTCGTAAACGATTCAGCTGGAGTACCTCTCAACAACTCTATAGCGTAACATTTTGCTCTCCATGCTTGGTTGTATGTAAGGCTTATTTTAAAGCGTTCAGTCATATCAAGTTTGATCTCTTTGCCTCTGTATACACGTCCTTCCAAACTCATCGCCTCTTTTAAGATGTTACCAAGCACTTTCTTGCTCACAGAACGGCTGTTAGGCATATTTTGAGTACGCGAACAAGTGTGAACATCACGTAACTTCCTAACTTGGAAGTTGTGACTATCTCTGATACACGCTGCACTAATCTTCCAATCACAATTAGGCAAGATACATTTTGCCGAGTACCTTTTCTTGTCTGAATTCTTCAGCTTAATCTGAAAACCTTCTTCGAGACACTTTGTATGCAACTGGAGAAGAAATTCTTCTTTAGTTTCAAATGTTTTGCCCTCGCGAATCCGACTAGATGTCTCGTACATGCTCACTGGTCGTTGTTGAACTTCTTCTTCTTCGTTTCCTAAAGGCGATGGCATATTCCAGAATATCTCTTTTTCTGCCGCTCTTTGTGGTATTGGAATGTCATATGTATCTCTTGGATCAGGCTCATCCTCCTCATCATCCTCATCATCCTCATCATCAGTAACAATGTGATTGCAAAATGGATGGTCATGATCCTTAGGTGGATTGACATTTTCTTCATCATAATGAGCAAAATCATCAGGATGTGTATCCGGCTCCTCCACATAGTATTCTGAATTAGTGTGATCATATTGAACATTCACATGATATTTAGAATCATCTTGGGTTTCTTCATCTACCTTAAAAGATGTGTCTTGGGTGTGTTGTGTAGGATAGTTATGCATCGGCATGTCTTGGGTGTGTTGTGTAGGATAGTTATGCATCGGCATGTCTTGCGTGTGTTGTGTAGGATAGTTATGCATCGGCATGTTTGTTGGAGCCGCATGATAATGAAATTGATATTGTGGTTGGAAAGGAAATGAAATTTGTTGAAAGGGTTGTTGAGATGACTGTTATTGGTGATGTTGATTGTATTCATTAGTGTGTAGTTGATGAAATTGTTGGTGAAATTGGTTTTGAATGCCAGAACTACTACTGCTAGGATTATTGCTACCCATACCCGAAACTTTCCTTACAATATCGACAATGTAAATTTCTATCGGAGCTTTGTTAATTGCATGGCACAAAAAATCTCCAAAATCATCAGCATCATCATTTATATCAATAACATATTGATCTACTTTATATTTCAGACAAATTGGTGTATCCAGTGGCAGACCAAGTTTTTTTAAAACGTTTTTCATCAATACTTTGCATGTCATGGGTTTTTCCGGTGCCACTGGAAGTTTTAATGGCACTCTACCACACTCTATTGGCAAATACATCGGAATGTTATCAATATATTCAAAACGACCACCATAACATATAAATACCTTGAACTTTTCCATAATGAAAGTAAATAAAACTAAATCTTATCAGAACTCGTACCTGAAAAATTCATCGAGTGGAACTGAAGAATAAAATGTTTTTGGTGAATGGAAAATGATTTCACAGTTGGGTGTCAATGTGTTTACAAATGGTTGAGACTAAAGACGGATCTTCTGAGGTGATTTTATAATTACATTTCCATTGTGATAATGTTATCCGAAAAAATCTACAAAATCCGTAAAAAAATCTTATCCACAACGGATAAGGGTAAGGATAAGGTTATGTCAGAAAATCTCTCCAAAAATCTTATCCACAACGGATAAGGATAAGGATAAGGTTATGTCAGAAAATCTCACCAAAAATCTTATCCACAACGGATAAGGATAAGGATAAGGTTATGTCAGAAAATCTCACCAAAAATCTTATCCACAACGGATAAGGTTATGTCAGGAAATCTCACCAAAATTTTTATCAACGAAGGATAAGGTCAGTCGCAAATCGCAAATCGCAAATCGTAAACGTGTCCAATATACATGTTAACATTTTGTAACTATTATTTTTGACAACATTCGTTTCAAATTGTAACGTTCGCTTATTACCAACTAGATTATTTGGTACCCGAACGCACAATTTTACAAAACATTATATATTATACCAACCATATTATTTGTTATCCATTTGTAAGATTCAGTTTTTACCAACCATATTATTTTATTATTGGACGAGATATTACAAAGCCGTTACACACTGAAATTAAAAACATACAAACTAGAATTAAAATCCTACATTACAACATATGAAATTCAATTCGGGTTCTTCACTCTCATACTCACTGACATTCAGCGGTAGTAATGTGCGTTGCTGTCATCACTCTCATACTCACTGAAATTCAATTCGGGTTCTTCATCCATGTGTACCAGATATAGCTCAATACCTTGACAACATTCTTTTGCATGTTTTACTACTGTATTCCAGTTTTCATCTGACAGAAGCATACGAGCACCAACACTTTGAAGATTGCCGACTTCACAGTAGTATACATCAGTAAAAGGGAAATTTATGTTTCCCTTAAGATAGGAAAACAACTTACTGAGATCAAACGCCTTAACATCGAAATCGACAAATGTTTGTTTCAGCCCATTTTCGTACGCCTTATTGTCATCACGAAGTTCCCCCCAAAAAAAAAAACAGTAAGGTTAATCAGTTGCATTTTGTTACCAGAGATTTAAATAATTGAAACAGACTAGAATTTGATGATGAAGGAAG
Source organism: Helichrysum umbraculigerum (assembly GCA_949592205.1). Taxonomy (NCBI): domain Eukaryota; kingdom Viridiplantae; phylum Streptophyta; class Magnoliopsida; order Asterales; family Asteraceae; genus Helichrysum; species Helichrysum umbraculigerum. Next base: position 123,840,697 of record CATIUR010000005.1, on the reverse strand, counting down.
AGTGATGTTATAAGGTCTATTTAAAGATAAATTTCAATCAAGATAAGCTTATCCAAAAGATCTGCATAGGTGGATAAGGTAATGTCAGAAAATCCCATCAATGGATAAGGTAATGTCCGGAAAATGGGCATACGTGGATAAAGTAATGTCATAAAATCACATTGAAAATCTTATCAACAATCACTATGGTGACTCGCAAATCGCAAATCGCAAAGCAAAAAATTCATTTGCGATTTGCGAGGGCACATAATTGTTAACTAGTACATAATTAATAACTACTACATAATTCCCAAAATATTCCATTACATGTAAGGCAATCATCCGTCCGCCGGCTCCCAATCAAAACGCGCACTGAAGAAAGTATCAATCATCCGCCGCCTATAATCCGCAGCAATCAAATCAGTCTCCCCACTCACCCTGTAGTCCTCCCGATATGCAAGCTGCTCCATATTTCTGCACACCCATACCCCACAATCCCCTAGACTCCCAGACTGTTGAGGCACATCCTCCATCCACTAAGTTAAACACTCAGTGGTATCACGCGTAAAATGCTTTTTTTCATCAACGTGGTTCCGATAACCAATGGCGTCTACATATGTAACTAAATTTTGACCTAAGGTTTCAACAATTTTTAGTAGTTCCTTGTTGCATTTCAGTCTTTTACAGCTATCATATGCCTCTACATCCCAAGTATGGAGATCCAACACAATTAGAACCCAATGATCCATACTCTCGATGTTGACCGGCATAAGTACCTACAATAGACATATTTTATTAGGGAAATGTGAAAATGTATCAACTTTTATTGAATGCTGATATTATACTTTACTTACTTTGTCGCAAGTCCACCATGGATAGTATGGGCTACGTTTTCCGTTACCATATCCCATCAACAAGCTGTAGTTTGGTCCGGATGATGTCTCAGTTTTGTCAGCTGCATTAATAGACACAAGTATATTAAAGATTAGCCCAAAACTATGATACATTAAAAAAAAATGGAAATGTCCTTTCCGTAAAACGGAAAACCAGCTAATATTTAAGCCTATCACATCATCAAAGGTTCAACAAGTTTCCACAATTATCAACACTATAATATAATCGACACTACCATTTTACCAACTCTATGTTAAAATATATATATGTACGGGATATATATATATATATATACATACAAATTAACATACATATATACTTACCCGGCTCGGCAACCACAAGATCTCCCTTCTTCTTCTGGGCCTTTTCCTTTCTGTTGTCCTTGTAGTTCTTGAACGCACCTATCATATCAATAAAACCTATGGGCATAATTGTCCAATTCAATGTTGTAACACCCCGCAAATTCGAACGCGATTATTAACGTTAATCACTTGCATTATTAGGCTAATTCCCTACTTGAGTGAATTCACAACACATTTTAGAGGTAAGTCTAGCATAGCCCAACTAGATAATACGCGTAGTATTACATATTCGTAATTAGTTGTAATTACGTACTGAACAATCGGAAAACAGACGCGACAAAAATATGCGACTCTTGGTGAACAAAAATTATTTAATAAAACGAAATTATTAAATAACGTAGAAAACAATTAAATATTATGTCAATAATATTTACATATCATTTTATAACGCAAAACGTCAACTCGTATAATTTAAAATAAAACAAAGTTTGAAATTTATAAAATTTATTAATTTAATTAATTTAATTTCATAAAAAGATCCTAATTAAAAATATAATGAAAAATGTAATTAAAAACATATTAGTTAAAATAAAGTAACATTTAACGATCGGGTAAACAAACACGGAGTGCAAACACGGAGGCAGAAAGTGGAACAAAACCACCTCCCACCTCCTCATTTATCTCATTCATCATCACCTCATCTTTCTATTTTTCTCTCTTTCACCACCACCTACCAAAACCACCACACAAATCACCACAAAACTACGCTAAAACGACGCCGAATCACATAGCTCCTTTGGAATAAAACGACCACGACAACACGATCTACATTTCTACCTTTCCGGATTTCAAATCCGACACTCGACGTTAGGAGATTTCAGACTATACTTGGGCTTAGGTTTGCTAGCACTCGCACGATTACTTAACTCAACAGGTGAGTTCACAGCCCCTACTTTTACTGTTTTAACTGCTTTGAACAGGGGTGGAAAACATAGTCAAACACTTTTATACAAACATGGTTGTATACTATTTTACTCAAACAAGTGGAGTACATGGAACTAGTAAACTGATAAACAAACTGACGATTTCAACTTAATATGTAATACTGCCCGCACGTGGTCCATATACGGGTCTTAGGGGAAGTGTTACATATTACTTTCATACTGCCAACGCTGTAAACACATGAACACGTTTTCGAGAACGCTGGAGGATAACCAGCAACACTTTATATAACGGACTGGGTAACTAAAAGTCCCTACTTGACATGGGCAACACTACTGAAAAGTCCCTACTTGACATGGGCAACACTACTGAAAAGTCCCTACTTGACATGTGCAACACTACTGAAAAGTCCCTACTTGACATGGGCAACACTACTGAAAAGTCCCTACTTGACATGGGCAACACTACTGAAAACAATGGGTTTCCTACTAATATGGACCCACCAAACGATTAGGATTGTAACACTGCCGCACGTGGTCCTGGCAGGGGTCTTAGGGGAGTGTTACACCTACGAACAACTAATAGGATACTTACATTCCTACTATAACTTGAACTATATTTTTGGGCAATATCCCAACGAAACATATCTACGATTAGGATACGTATAATCCTACAAAACATACTTGAACACAGGATACTGTTTTTCCTACAACTAATAGGATACGAACATTCCTACAAACAACTATTTGAAAACATATTTGGTGTTACGAATACTATTTTTGGGCGACATTCCCACGATACGTTATAAACAACAGTGGTTTATCACAACTGAACTTGCAAACATAAAACCTGTGAATTCACTCAACCTAGTTGTTGACTTTTACTATGTTTTTCAGGGAATTAGCTGCGCATGTAAGATCGCCAACACATGGAGAATTAGGCGACCCGTGAAGCTTTAGGATGCCAACATTTTTGGAAAAACATATGGATTTCTCCAGTATAACTGAAACTATTTTGTCATATTCTAGAAATCCACTTTTGTATACTTATTACTTTTAACTTGTACGATTCGATGAATCGTAAACTTTGTAATTAACACTTTTGGCATCTTAATATATTATGTTCTGTTGTAATCATAAGCTCTGATACGTATGCATGCTTTGTTATTGTGGCACCCCCGTACTCAAACTAAACGCTTCCGCTGAACAAATTTGGGGGTGTTACAGATTGGTATCAGAGCCATTGGTTATAGCGAACTAGGAAACTTTAGGTGACTTAGAAACCTAGAGACCTAGACTATAGCCTTGGCTAGAACGTACATGCATACATACATTTGCATACATCTAAACTATCATTACGAAACCTCGATACGCGTGAACTGTTCACCACATTCGACTCGTTCATTGTACTCTGATCTCATATGAACCTGATCGTGATTAAACGGTTGATGAAAAGAAGTATGTATTTGGCATCATATAATGACGCCTGGCCAACGTGATTATATTATACTAAGTACATATGGGTGTTTCATAGTCGTAAGATACGTGATGGGGATTCGACAATTTTTCTTGATACTCGAAAACTTGAAATATGTGAAACTTCATTCCTCACATACTTTACATTGGCATTGACTTCTGCATCTTTCATCGCAGAACGTCAGCATGCCGCCTAAACAAAGAAATACTCGAAACAGTCGACGAAATGTTCCTCCCCCACACCCGCCTCCAGAAACAACCGAACAGATTATCGAACGCCGCGTGGCTGAAGCCATCGCACAATACGAGGCTAGCCGCAATCGTGAAAACCTGACCAACAATAGCGGAGCCACTCCAGTCAACAGCGAAACCCCAAACAATACCCAGCAGGGGTGTTCCTACAAAACCTTTCAGTCTTGTAAACCCAGCACCTTCACCGGGACTGAAGGGGCCATTGGCCTAGTCCACTGGATTGAGAAAACGGAATCAGTCATCGACATCAGCGACTGCGCCACCGACAAAATTGTGAAATACGCCACCTGCACTCTAGCCGACAAAGCGCTAACATGGTGGAACGCGCAGGTGCAAATCATGGGACGCCCAGCTGCTTACTCCATCTCATGGGAGACACTGAAACGAATGCTGATGGAGGAATTTTGCCCTCCCAACGAGATGCAGAAACTTGAAACCGAATTCTGGAACATCCAAATGATCGGCGCTGATATTTCCGGTTATACAACTAGATTTCAGGAGCTTGCACGTCTTGTGCCTCACATGGTAACCCCCGAGAGCAAACGCATTGAGCGTTACAACAGGGGTTTGGCACCACAAATCCGAGGCATGGTTATGTCCTCCAAACCCGCCACTTTTAGGAGCGCAGTGGATCTGGCTCACAGCTTAACCGACGACGCGGTCGAGATTGGAACCCTGAAAGCTATCACAGGGAAAACTGAACCTACCCGTACTGATGCGGGCGAATCTGGAACCCACAAACGCAAATGGAACAGCGAGGGTAACGACCGTCAGGGTCAACAAAACAGAAACCCGGGAAACACCCGAGCCTTTGCTACGATCACCAACACTGAACAGAAACCCTACCTTGGTAACAGACCCAAGTGTGGGAAGTGCGGAAAACATCATGAAGGAGATTGTTTCTTCTGTGATAAATGCAACCGTTTCGGACACAGAACCGAAGCTTGTAGAACTCACCCCACGAACAACGAACAACGAAACACTGGCTGTTTCCGATGTGGTGACCCGGGACACTACCGAAATCAGTGCCCCCAACTCAACAACAATCAAAATAACCACAACCAGAACAACCCCGGGAACAACAATCAAAACAACAACCGCATCGCAACCATACCACCGGGGCGTAGCCGCGCATATATCCTCCGTGCACCAGAAACGGTTGCGGATCTCAACTAGCACGGTATGTCCTAACAGCTGTTGCTACGATTTAACATACGTTTTTATTCGAATGTCGATTTGAACACAACACTTGGTAAACCCTGAACACGAAACGAAACACACAACATATTGAACTATGCCGCGAGCATAATTAAACTGATTGAACTACTATGGCAACAATTGAACGCCACGCAAACTATTGTTAACAACATGACTTATCGGAGAACATACGCCGCGGGCGATCCGACTTGAATTTAAATCTCGGGACGAGATTTCTCTAACGAGGGGAGAATGTAACACCCCGCAAATTCGAACGCGATTATTAACGTTAATCACTTGCATTATTAGGCTAATTCCCTACTTGAGTGAATTCACAACACATTTTAGAGGTAAGTCTAGCATAGCCCAACTAGATAATATGCGTAGTATTACGTATTCGTAATTAGTTGTAATTACGTACTGAACAATCGGAAAACAGACGCGACAAAAATATGCGACTCTTGGTGAACAAAAATTATTTAATAAAACGAAATTATTAAATAACGTAGAAAACAATTAAATATTATGTCAATAATATTTACATATCATTTTATAACGCAAAACGTCAACTCGTATAATTTAAAATAAAACAAAGTTTGAAATTTATAAAATTTATTAATTTAATTAATTTAATTTCATAAAAAGATCCTAATTAAAAATATAATGAAAAATGTAATTAAAAACATATTAGTTAAAATAAAGTAACATTTAACGATTGGGTAAACAAACACGGAGTGCAAACACGGAGGCAGAAAGTGGAACAAAACCACCTCCCACCTCCTCATTTATCTCATTCATCATCACCTCATCTTTCTATTTTTCTCTCTTTCACCACCACCTACCAAAACCACCACACAAATCACCACAAAACTACGCTAAAACGACGCCGAATCACATAGCTCCTTTGGAATAAAACGACCACGACAACACGATCTACATTTCTACCTTTCCGGATTTCAAATCCGACACTCGACTTTAGGAGATTTCAGACTATACTTGGGCTTAGGTTTGCTAGCACTCGCACGATTACTTAACTCAACAGGTGAGTTCACAGCCCCTACTTTTACTGTTTTAACTGCTTTGAACAGGGGTGGAAAACATAGTCAAACACTTTTATACAAACATGGTTGTATACTATTTTACTCAAACAAGTGGAGTACATGGAACTAGTAAACTGATAAACAAACTGACGATTTCAACTTAATATGTAATACTGCCCGCACGTGGTCCATATACGGGTCTTAGGGGAAGTGTTACATATTACTTTCATACTGCCAACGCTGTAAACACATGAACACGTTTTCGAGAACGCTGGAGGATAACCAGCAACACTTTATATAACGGACTGGGTAACTAAAAGTCCCTACTTGACATGGGCAACACTACTGAAAAGTCCCTACTTGACATGGGCAACACTACTGAAAAGTCCCTACTTGACATGGGCAACACTACTGAAAAGTCCCTACTTGACATGGGCAACACTACTGAAAAGTCCCTACTTGACATGGGCAACACTACTGAAAAGTCCCTACTTGACATGGGCAACACTACTGAAAACAATGGGTTTCCTACTAACATGGACCCACCAAACGATTAGGATTGTAACACTGCCGCACGTGGTCCAGGTACGGGTCTTAGGGGAGTGTTACACCTACGAACAACTAATAGGATACTTACATTCCTACTATAACTTGAACTATATTTTTGGGCAATATCCCAACGAAACATATCTACGATTAGGATACGTATAATCCTACAAAACATACTTGAACACAGGATACTGTTTTTCCTACAACTAATAGGATACGAACATTCCTACAAACAACTATTTGAAAACATATTTGGTGTTACGAATACTATTTTTGGGCGACATTCCCACGATACGTTATAAACAACAGTGGTTTATCACAACTGAACTTGCAAACATAAAACCTGTGAATTCACTCAACCTAGTTGTTGACTTTTACTATGTTTTTCAGGGAATTAGCTGCGCATGTAAGATCGCCAACACATGGAGAATTAGGCGACCCGTGAAGCTTTAGGATGCCAACATTTTTGGAAAAACATATGGATTTCTCCAGTATAACTGAAACTATTTTGTCATATTCTAGAAATCCACTTTTGTATACTTATTACTTTTAACTTGTACGATTCGATGAATCGTAAACTTTGTAATTAACACTTTTGGCATCTTAATATATTATGTTCTGTTGTAATCATAAGCTCTGATATGTATGCATGCTTTGTTATTGTGGCACCCCCGTACTCAAACTAAACGCTTCCGCTGAACAAATTTGGGGGTGTTACAAATATCTTTTCCAGCTGAGTTGGTCGAGTCCAGCTTCGATATTTCCACCACATGAGTAGATAGCTCCAACCGTCAATATGCTAAAAATTTGATAAAACTAGGTTAGTATCACGTATGTAAGATGCCAAAGTTGGAAAAAAAAAAACACTCGTAAACTTACAAAGTTGTCCAAGTAACCACTATCGAAATGTCCATACAACCGCCCCCAAAATTCCTTTGTTATTTCCACATAAGTCGTGCCCGGTCGAATAAACATACAACACACAGAACCTCCACTCGAAAATAACTCCTCAACTGTGGATGGCCCGTCGATCTCTCTAGTCTGACGTATGACAGGGGGCGGGGGAGTGAGAAAACCATTCTCGTTCACCAAATTGTCAACCATGCCCAATAACGTTTCCTCGGGTAACGCCTTCTTGGCCGACCATTTCCTTGCCGGGCGCTTCAACTTCTTTCCGCGCTCTGTAGCCGCTAGCTCAACAACCGCCTTAGCCGGCTCAGCCGGCTCAGACGCACCAACAATCACATCATCGACTCCTAAATTAACTGGTGGTGGTTCCTCATGCTCCACCACAGGCACCTTCAATGGTTTCTGCAAAAGTCATTTCATATGTGTTGGTGTAACATACGGCGAAAGTCTAGCCGGAGCACGTCGACGATCTCTCATACTTCGGCGCAACCCATATGCAACCGAGTACTTGCTGGCTGAAAAAAGCTGGGTGTCAGAAACATAACCCTCATCAACAACATCGTCATCACCCTTAGCCGGCTCAGACGCATCAACAACATGGCCCAGATAATATTACCCCAAGGGTACCTGATATCGCGTAAAAAGTCACGTTTTTACTACCGATATCTCTCTCATTTTGGAACGATTCTTGGCAAATTAACTCAAATATAACACAAATCAGTAACATTATGCCAAGAAGGTCAAAACGAGGTCGCACGATAAAAATCAAGTAAAACGGATGTGAAACGAAGATTCCACACACGTTTGAAGATTCAAGGCATAAAAACGAGATTTCAAGACCAAAGTGCCCTTCACCAACATCCATTATTTCCAAGATGTTCGTTTTCAAAATTCGGATCCAACAGAAGAAGAATCAACTGAAACGGGTAAAAAATGAAGATTTCGCGCCCGTCGGAAGATCCAAATGATCCATACGCAATATCTAGAGCTAGGAACCTCATTTTAAGGCATATCCTATGTCAAAATCTTCGTTTTTGAATTACGAATCTAACAAAAATAGAATCAACTCAAACGGACGTATAACGAAGGAAACAGGCACGAATCAAGAAACGAAGCAACAAACCGCGCAACGGGGCGGGGTGGGGCCCACCGCCGCCGGCCACCTCACCACCGCCGCCGGCAGGTGGCCCACCGCCGCCGGCCACCACTCACCTTCCCCGGTTTCCGTTTTTGGTAACTTTTGGTACCCGGTTCGCCTACTTTTTGCCTTGTACGGTACCCGGTTCGCCTACTTTTCGCGTTGTACAAGGCACTTTTGGAAAGTCTTCTAACATGAGCCTCAATGACAACTTGTGCTAATGTGAACCAAAGCTCACCTATAAATAGGAGGCTTTTGGTTCATTTTAAAAACACACCTACACCTTCACACATATCACTTATGCATTAGTTACTTTCTCACTTTCTCATTCTACTTTCTTTAAATTAGCATTAGGTTAGTTTAGCATCTTGTTTAGAGTAGAAAGAAAGCTAGGAACGTGTTGTAATCTTTGGTGTACGCTTGGAGTTACGATCATTAATTCAAGTCTATTCCTTCTCGCATATTAATCTCGGTTATCTCTATCCTTATCTATCTTAATTAAACATGTTTGCTTTAATTATGTTTGCGATCGTTTTTACCATGATTAGCGAGTAGATTACTATTGTATTTGTTGTGATGTAGTTAGTATATATAATTGTGGGATGACTTTGAATACGTCGTGAAATAATATGACGGCCCCTATTCGACTGATTACTCGGTATAGTATTGGAAATGCTTCTGAGCATAGTATAAATATATGGAAGCCAGTAACGACCGAAGGTAGTTGTATTATTGATCGACGTTATAAAATTAGAAACCTTGTGGACGGACTTATCTTGTGATTTTAAACTTAAAACTTATATTCGCCTTTCGATTAACAAACGTGATTGTAACCTTGTAAAGAGGAGTCGCGAACCTCAATATCGGTCAATAGTTATCTGTGTAAAAACTATGTTTTTAATTGTAACGTCATGCAAGCATTATAAAATGCAATGTGATTACGTGGACTTGCCATGAGTATTGTACACTTCTGATCATATCGTACTTATCATGTAAACATCGCGAATCAATTGAACTCACAACAGAAACGTTGGTAAACAATTTAATACGTTGTGAATTACCATAGTATTTTCCGACATGGTTTGGGTTTAACTTTCTGTAAAAAGCCGTCAGCATTTTAATTAGTTGTTTTAGTTTAAATTAGATTAGATTAGGTAGGCTAAAGGCTAAATGTCCATTTACGAAAACCTAGGGATTTGTTAATTGTATTGAGAAAGGCAAGTGTAAAATCCAACTTAACCCGATACTTTTTATTAAAACCATGAAACCTAAAGTATGGTACGCAAGAAACCTAAATGCTTTCCCTCGTTTATCACGCTTAAGTTTCATTGGTAGAAATTGATTAAATAAGTCCGGACACAAATTCTAAGTTAGTTGTTTAATGGATTCATAATCATTGTGGTATTAAGAACGGCTAGACATGTTATGGACTTGCTACTCTATTCCTTCGCCCATGAGCGAATACGTTCAATAATATGGGTCACTGACTCCGTCACAGGAGAGTGTGGAGAGTTGAGCATTGTCTGTCTGGCCAGAATCACGACACCTTAGTTCCTCGTGACATATTAGTTGATAACTGACTAATAAGGAATCTATTGGTTATACCATAAATTAATGAATCTCATAAGCAATCCAATTTAGTTAATCATTTTCCCGTAAGAGTCATCATCCCATAATTATTAACTAACGAACTCACAACAAATACTACTTTGCATATCTGATATCCTATTACATTTTATCCGCTTTATTTAGTTTATCTAGTTAACTGAACCAAAACCCCCAACGCACTCTTTTAAAACATTTACTAGAAAAGAAAGATTGATTGGATCACCTCAGTTTCAATTCAGTTTCTCTTTAAGAACGAATCTAGGTCCAACTTACCGCCTACTAACCTTTTGGTTCAGTATTAGTAAGTCACACTTAGACCCCAGCAATTATAAATTTAAAACCATCCGTTGTTTTCGATAGCAACAAGTTTTTGGCGCCGCTGCCGGGGAGACTAACTGTCCGATCCAGAGGCCCAACCAATCCCAATTCTAATAAACCCGTAGGATAAAACCTTCAAAAAAAAAAAACACAAAAACATTTCTTTTATTGTCCATTTTCCTTTATTGTCTTTCCTTTTAGTTTATGACCTGTTCCCCTAGATCTGCACCACTATTTAACTTTCCCGATCCAGAACTTATAATATGCACTATTCGACGAGAAAAGAAACAATCTGCACTTAAGCAAGCAATGGCTGAACGCATCACTCTCGCTGATAACAGTAAACCCTCTATCGAAGGAAGAGGAGGACCAATTCTTTACCCTGAAACCCCTAGTCAATCTTTCGAGCTTAAACACCACATCATCCAACTAATCCAAAACCAATGTCAATTCCACGGATTGCCCAGTGATGACCCAAACTCTCACCTCGACAAGTTCATCTCTCTCTCAAATTCCTACAAGCAAAACGGAATTGGCCAAGATACAATCCGTTTATACCTTTTCCCTTATTCACTCACCCATCATGCGCAAACATGGTTTGAAGGTTTAGAGACCGGCTCTATCCCTTCATGGACTGTGATGGCAACAAAGTTCCTAACCAAGTACTTTCCGCCCTCTAAACAAACCAAACTCCGAAATGACATCATGAACTTTCGACAAGCTTTCGATGAGTCATTATATACCGCATGGGAACGATTCAAAGGAGCCTTAAAGAAATGCCCTAATCACCGACTCGATAAGTCTGCACAATTGTGCACTTTCTACAATGGTTTAGATCCTAACCACCGAACTACCCTCGATGCTGCTGCACAAGGAAGCTTAATGGCGAAGACCGATGAAGAAGGATGGAACCTGATAGAAAACATGACTATGCACCACCACGATTGGAATTCTGGAGATCATTTGTGACACCCGGTCAAAAAGGGCTAAAATTAGCGCCAAATTTAAACTTTAAATATTCATATTCGGTACGAACTAAAACCAAAGTAATCGGATAATATATATATTTATATACATAACACTAAATGATTATTTAATAATCACAAACGAATTAATCTGAAAGTACTCAGAAAACATAGAAATAAAAGTTGTTCCAAAACATCTCCAAATAGAATATTATTGTTAAGAATAATATTTCTATACTCAGAAAAATTGTAAAACCCTTTTTGGATAATGAAAACTATCCGTATATTCAAAGTGAAACAATATTATATTTATATAACCCGAATGGAGTATTTTTATAAAATATTTCGAATGGAAACATATACGATTTCATTTTTAGAAAATTATCATTTTAAAAGATTATACTATTGAACGATCGGGTACAAAAACACGGGCATGTTATACTGCGTGTTGGAGACAAAAGCCACCCAAACCCACATTTTGTGGATCTGGGTCTGCCCTTCTCCTTTCCCATACGGAAACTCAAACCAGACACACCCTCACCCTTTATCATTTTTCTTTTTCTTCTATTCATCATTCATCATTTTTTTCTTTCAAAACTTAAAAACAATAACAAGATCAAAATCAGGAAATAGCAACAACAAAATCCAACAACACAAGTATTATCACCTACATCATCATACTCATCGATTATCACCATTCTCCATCCCGTCTCTCTTTCTCTCGGGTTTACATCACACCCGAGACATCATCGCCGATTCGCCGACCACCACCACCAACGAGCAGCAGCAGGTCACAGCGGTAGCTCATCACCATCGTCTTCATCATCATCATCATCATTATCATCATCGACCTCCACTTTTCATCCGTGAGCTACCATTTCATTCCTTTCAATTTCGAGTTCTTAATGTTTAAGTAACTATGTTTTAGTGTTATATATGTATGATTATGTTCAAAAAAAAAAAAAAAAAAATGAAGATTGAAATCTGTTCTACAATTTTTTTTTTTTTTTTTTTATAAATTGTTCATAACATTGTTTATGAAAGATTTAAACTTTAAATATAAAACAAAAGCTTAGAAATTTTGATGAAATCGCCGAACGGAATGGGTAGACTTGATTTTGGTTACTTGCTTAAATTACTCAATATAGAAAGTTCCATTTGGAGTAAGTTACAAATATATTAATTATTATTATTCTTAATATTACAATTAATTATATATATATATATATATATATATATATATATATATATATATATATATAACACAATGACAAATAATACGGGTATAAATATATAAACATTCGGATAAATATATATATCCACAAAGAAACAACAAAATTATATACGATAAAACTCGTACGTTTTATATATGTACTTTTTCAAAGTATACAATGAAACGGATACAAAAATAATATTTTTTTGAAAATTATTGTTACAAAATTATTAACAATGCAATATACATTTTTATAAACTTTAATACGGAAATATATTAGGCAAACCAATTAATCATTTAATATCTCGCGTGTTTAGGACACTAGGAGATTCGAGGATTGTCTAGTCCACTTCGGATATACTCATTGCTCGGATAGACTCAGGTGAGTCTCACAGCCCCATTTTTATTGTTTTCTTTTTTAAAATATTGGGGTGAGATACAATGCTTACTTGTTTTCGTGATCATATGTTATTCGGTTAGTTAATTTAATTATTAACTTATTCATTGTTTCGGCTATCATTGTGAGTCTTGATTTTCATTGTACAGTATATGCACGAGTGTTTTAATTCGGTAAAGTCCTCATCAGTGTATGATTCATTAACTTAATAAGGCGCGATTGCTAAAGGATAGTACTATCATGGGAGTTGTAACACCCCCAAATTTAACGGTTTGCGGAAGCATACATTGGGTGTTACTAATCAATATACAAAGCACAAGATTAATAGTAAACGACCTCTAAATGAGACGTTTGTAAAATAGTTACATTTCATAATTTGTATCGTTTGAAAACATATAGTTTTCTTTACAAAAATACGTAAGCCTAGAGTCCGCGTATGTGGCGGGAGATTCTATTACATAATCAAAGTTACAAAAGATAATGCCAAAGAATCTCCGTTAAATGCAGTTTGGAAATCATGCGACTCTAGCTAGTAATCCTGGAGTGATCCTACTCCGTATGTGTACCTGAGATACAAAGCTAAAAAGTGTCAACCAAAAAGGTTGGTGAATCTCACAGGTTTAGTAATAAGTAAGTGTCATGAACCACAAGTATGTACCCGTATTGCTATCCAGCAAAGTAAGTAAATCAGTTAATCAGTACAGTGCCATGAGCTCATAAGTTGAAGCTTAACCGTGTAGTGTGAAATAAATCACGTACCCCCGTGAGTGCTATCCGTACACTCATATGTAACAAATACTAATATGTCTGTTTCTACGTGTAAATCAGTACGTGGTGGCGCTACCACCCCAGACAGGGATTGTCAGTCCCAAATGGATCCATTCACTAGTACTCGCGCTTAAGACCATAACTAACAACTTACGATAAGGAGGCTTTCAGTGGATAAAAGTAACTCATGCGTTTGTTTGTAATCAGTAATGTTTTCAGTAATGTTTTCAGTTCAGTACATTGTGTTCATGCGTAAAACAGTTGCTAAGTATCTCACCCCAAAGTATAAAACAGTAAAAGTGGGGCTGTAAGACTCACCTGAGTCGAGCAGTAGTAATTAGCAAGTAGTAGTAAAGCAAGTAGGTTCTCCGAACCCGTAACCTTCTAGTGCCTAAACACATAAGGTTAAGTAAGTAGATGTCTCGCAAGACCATCTAGGCTAGTTGTTCATACCCCGTTGTGTTAAATGTTGGTTCGTTCACGTTCGTGTCAAAGTATATACGGCCCGTTGGTGGTTTGTTATAATTAAAGTTTTATCGTTAATAACGCAATTTAGAGTGATTGTAATAGAAAAGTATGTTCTATGATGTTTGTTAAGTCGTATAGTATAAGTATTGGAAGTTGTGTAAGATCGACACTTAGTAAAATCCGAGTTTTCAAGGTTCTGTCATGTGCGACGTAGGGTGCGACGTAGGGTGCTACGTCGGGTGCGACGTCGGGTGCGACGTAGGCATGTACGTCGCATGATGCGACCTTCGCAAATCAATGCGACGTAGGGGCTGGCGTCGCTAATGCGACGTGGAGGTTTGCGACGTTAAAGTTTACGTCGCCATGTGCGACGTCCGCAATTTAATGCGACGTAAGGGGCTGCGTCGCTAGTGCGACGTGGAGGTTTTTGTGCGACGTAGGCCGCGACGTCGCAGAGGCCCCTGGCCAAATGCGACGTAGCGGTCTGATGGCCGGAATTTTTGTCGAAAACGAGTTTCCCGGTTTCCGTTGGGTCCAAATCTTTTACCCAACCCTTATATGAACATATTAAGCCTATCAAAACCATAAACTAGTAAAAATGATCAAAAACGAGAGATGTCGGAATTTGTCGGAAACTTACAAAGTGTCGGATTGAAAATCCGAAAAGATGAAGTTGTAGATCGTGAAGAGATGAACGTTTTTCTCCAAAGATGTGGTATGATCCAAGCTCGTTTAGTACGTTTATTTGTCGATTTAGTGAGGTTTTTGAAGTTGGTGGAAATGAAAGAAAAAGGAAAGAGAGAGGAAAGAGAGAGAAGTGATAGGTGGAAAATGGAGGAAAAAGAAAGAAGGTGGGAGGTTTTAACCTCCCATTTTCAGCTCGTGCCCTCACGCTCCGTGCGGTGTTCGTTTGCTCCGTCGTTTAGGCGTTAAATATTTATTTTACGCGTTTAATTATATTTATAAAACCACAATTCTTGTTAAATAATTTATTTAAATTATTTCCTTAAATCTTTAACAGTTTAAATTACATTTAATTACTTTCGTCTTTAAATCGCGTAAGTTTTAAATCAGGTAGTACAAGACAGTTATTAACTATTCTAAAATAGTATTTCAGTTATAATTGCGTTATTTTAGTTTACAAACATTTGTTCACCAACGTTCGTGTTAATCGAATAGAATTTCATTCTATTTAAGTCGCATACGATTTAAGTCAAATCGCAAAGTTGCATATATTTACCAACATATAATCCGTTACATAAATTAGCCTAACACAGAACTAATTACATGTATTAATAAAGAATTAGGCGCTAATACTAGCCCTAAATTGGCGGTTGTTACATTCTCCCCTTGTTAAAAGAATTTCGTCCCGAAATTAGTTCGATTGCACGGTCGGTGCGTTGTCAGGGAAGAGATGTGGGTATTTCAGTCGCATTTGGTCTTCCCGTTCCCAAGTGAATTCAGGACCACGTCTAGAATTCCACCTGACTTTTACGATGGGAATACGACTCTGTTTTAGTTGTTTGACCTCGCGGTCCATGATTTCCATAGGTTCCTCGACAAAATGAAGTTTATCATCGAGTTGAATTTCGTCGAGCGGTATAATCAGTGTCTCGTCAGACAGACATTTCTTCAGATTAGAAATGTGGAATGTGTTGTGAACGCTGCTAAGTTCAGCAGGAAGTTGCAGGCGGTATGCCACTGGACCAATCTTTTCAAGAATTTCGAAGGGTCCGATGTATCTAGGATTTAATTTGCCTCGTTTTCCGAATCGAATAACACCTTTCCACGGTGCCACTTTGAGAAGTACCTTGTCCCCTACTTGGAACTCAAGGTGTTTGCGTCTCACGTCAGCATAGCTTTTCTGACGATCACGCGCGACTTTTAGTCGGTTTTGTATGCCGACGATCTTTTCAGTTGTTTCATGTATGATTTCTGGACCGGTGAGTTGTGTATCCCCCACCTCAGTCCAACAGATAGGCGACCGGCACTTACGACCGTACAGTGCCTCGAAGGGTGCAGCTTTTATGCTGGTGTGATAACTGTTGTTGTACGAGAACTCGCACAACGGTAAGTGATTTTCCCAGTTTTTACCGAAGTCAACTACGCAGGCTCGTAGCATGTCTTCCAGTGTTTGTATGGTTCGTTCGCTCTGGCCGTCGGTTTGAGGATGGTAAGCCGTACTCATATCCAGACGAGTACCAAGAGATTTTTGCAGTGATTGCCAGAAGCGAGAAGTAAACCGAGCATCTCGGTCGGAGATGATTGAGATGGGCACGCCGTGTCTTGACACGATCTCTTTCAGGTAGATCCGTGTCAAACGTTCCATCTTATCAGTTTCTTTGATGGCTAGGAAATGAGCAGATTTAGTGAGTCGGTCGACGATCACCCAAATGGTATCGCAACCGCTAGAAGTTTTCGGGAGTTTAGTAATGAAGTCCATGGTGTTCTGCTCCCATTTCCATTGTGGTATTTCGGGTTGTTGTAGCAAACCTGAAGGTTTCTGGTGTTCAGCTTTAACCTTGGAACAAGTAAGACACTTGCCAACATAGGTTGCAATGTCAGATTTCATGTTGGGCCACCAGTACAGTTCCTTGATGCCGTGGTACATTTTGTCGGCACCGGGGTGTATAGAGTATTTAGACTTGTGAGCTTCATCCATCACCAAGTCTCGCAGGTTCCCAAAACTTGGTAACCAGATTCGATTCGAGAAGTATTTGGCCCCGTTAGGTTTGGTTTCAAATTGTTTGTCCATGCCCCGCAAGGCCTCGTTTATCAAGTTTTCTGGTTTGAGTGCTTCGAGTTGAGCGGCGAGAGTTTGATTGATGAGATCGTTGTGAATGGTCATACCGAGAGCTCGAACTCGAAGTGGTTTCACTCGTTCTTTTCGGCTTAAGGCATCGGAAACAACATTCGCCTTGCCCGGATGATAGCGAATCTCGCAGTCGTAATCAGTAAGCAACTCGACCCATCGACGTTGCCTCATGTTGAGATCCTTTTGATCGAAGATATGTTGGAGACTTTTATGGTCAGTAAAGATTGTACACTTGGTACCGTATAAGTAGTGTCTCCAGATTTTCAGAGCGAAAACAACAGCCCCCAACTCTAGGTCATGA
Organism: Helichrysum umbraculigerum; assembly: GCA_949592205.1. Classification (NCBI taxonomy): domain Eukaryota; kingdom Viridiplantae; phylum Streptophyta; class Magnoliopsida; order Asterales; family Asteraceae; genus Helichrysum; species Helichrysum umbraculigerum. The sequence continues at coordinate 123,823,167 of CATIUR010000005.1, read as the reverse complement.
GTTGTGTAATTCTTTTCGTGGACCTTGAGTTGTCGTGAGGCGTAAGCGATGACCTTGTCTCGTTGCATCAGTACGCAACCAAGACCTTGGTGTGAAGCATCACAGTATACCACGAAGTCATCGTTGCCTTCGGGTAAAGATAAGATAGGTGCACTGCAGAGTTTTTGTTTTAGTAGCTGAAAAGCCGACTCCTGTTTGTCAGTCCAATCGAACTTCTTTTCCTTTTGAGTAAGTGCAGTGAGAGGTAGGGCTATTTTCGAAAAATTCTCAATGAACCGCCTGTAGTATCCGGCGAGTCCTAAGAATTGGCGTACCTCGGTCGGTGTTGTAGGTGCTTGCCAGCACTTAATAGCCTCGATTTTTGAAGGATCGACATGAATTCCTTGATTATCAATGACGTGGCCAAGGAATTGAACGGTTTTCATCCAGAACTCACACTTAGAGAATTTGGCGTACAACTCTTCGTGTTTGAGCAGCTCTAGGATGGTTTTCAGGTGTTGCGCGTGTTCTTGTTCAGTGCGCGAGTAAATCAGGATGTCATCGATGAAGACGATAACAAACTTGTCAAGGTAAGGTTTGCACACCCGATTCATAAGATCCATGAATACTGCCGGTGCGTTGGTTAAGCCGAATGGCATTACTTGGAATTCATAATGCCCGTAACGAGTTCGGAAAGCAGTTTTTGGGATGTCTTCGTCACGAACTCGGAGTTGATGATAACCTGACCGTAGATCGATCTTTGAATAAAAACTCGACCCCTGAAGTTGGTCAAACAGGTCATCAATGCGAGGAAGTGGGTAACGGTTCTTGACAGTTAATTTGTTGAGTTCACGGTAGTCGATGCACATGCGGAAAGAACCGTCTTTCTTTTTCACAAACAGGACCGGAGCTCCCCAAGGTGAGGAACTTGGTCGAATAAATCCCTTGTCCAGGAGTTCCTGTAGCTGAGTAGACAACTCCTGAAGTTCGGATGGGGCTAATCGGTAAGGTGCTCGTGCCACGGGTGCTGCACCGGGCACAAGGTCAATAGAAAATTCGACTTGTCTAGGTGGCGGAAGGCCAGGCAAGTCTTCAGGAAAGACCTCTGGGAAGTCTCGAACGATAGGCACATCCTCAAGTCGCTTTTCCACCGACTTTTTCTCCATAACGTGTGCGAGGATTGCCTGGTACCCTTTTCTCAAGTATTTTTGGGTTTTCATGCAAGAAATGATGTTTATTCTCGTCCCACCGGTCTCCCCTTGTATGCTCAAAGTTCCACCGGTGACGAGAGGAATGCGTACAATTTTCTCGAAACAAACGATTTCGGCTCGGTGCTTGGACAACCAATCCATACCGACGATGATGTCAAAACTGCCGATTTCGACAGGTATCAAGTCAATGGGAAAGAGCTCGTTAGCTAAGTTCAGAGTGCAATTAGGTATTACACTGTCGGCCTCAATAAGTTTTCCGTTTGCCAATTCTATTGTGTACTTAGAATCTAAGGCAATAGGTGTAGTGTCAAGTAGAGGATAAAATTCATCGGAAATAAAGCTCTTATCAGCACCAGTATCGAATAATACAGATGCAGTCAAGTTGTTGAGAAGAAACGTACCCGTGACCACATTCGGGTCTTGACGGGCTTCCCCAGATTTCAGTACAAAAGCTCTTCCTCGAGCATTGTTGTTGTTCCTGTTGTTGTTGTTGTTGTTCAGTTTTGGGCAGTCTTTCTTGAAATGCCCCGTTCCGTTGCACCCATAACAAGTCTTTGGTGCAGAGGTGTTGGTGTCAGTGGTGTTTGATCTACAATCCCTAGCCAAGTGTCCAAATCTCTTACACTTGCTACAGGGACATGAACCATGGTGGTGTCGTTGGCACTTCGAGCAATAGGGCTTGGTTCCCTTGTACGCTCCTTTGTCATCAGAAACAGAGGTGTAGGCTTTAATGGTTTCAGGTTTCTTGTTTTGGTGGTTGTTGTGGTTGTCGGACCATTTTCTTTTGTTGCTGTTGGAGGATGGAGTGGGTGGTTCTGGGTCCTCGTTCATGGCTAAAAGTTCATGGGCCAACCGAATGGCACCGTGAAGAGTGGTTTGTTTTGATGAGGCGACATTTCCCCGGACAGGTTCCGGGAGGCCGCGGATGTATTTCTTGATCTTTTCGGGTTCAGTACCCGCCATGGTTGGGCGAAGGACGGTGAGTTGTTGGAATCGGGTGGTGTATCCAACGATATCAGTTCCTTGCACTTTCAGGTTCCAGAACTCTTCATCCAGCTTGTAAAGTTGTTCGGCTGGGCAATACTCATCAGTGAGCATTTTCTTCAGATCCTCCCAAGGGAGTAGATAAGCTGTATCAATACCCACAGACTGGGTATAGGAATTCCACCACGAGAGGGCACCATCTTTGAGGGTGCAGGTGGAGAACTTGACTTTGTCGTCTTCCGCACATTTGCTGATGCGGAAAACAGATTCCATCTTTTCGAACCATCTGATGAGTCCGATGGCTCCTTCAGTCCCCTTGAAGCTCAAGGGTTTGCAGTTTTGAAAATCCTTGTATGAACAAGGTATAGCAGCGGAGGTTTCAGCGGCATCGCTGTTTCTTGTGGAACCTGGTGGAGTATTCCGAGCTAAGGCTTCAGTAACAGCCTGGGTTATAAGGGAGGTAATCTGGGCATCGGTGTATGGTCGTGTCTTTGGCGGCATGATTCTTCAATAAAAGAAATGAAGATACATGAGATTTGTAAGCAAATTGCATTTATTTCAGATGTACATGTATAAAGATGGTAATACATACCATCAATATGAAAAAGAATTATGGCAATTTAATATGAGTCGAAACAGCAAGAAATATTCGATAGATGATACGAGTTCAAAGGTTACATCCTACGGATGTATTACAAAAGTTTTCGGGAATTGTTACATCCGACTGAAACATAGAGTAGTGCTTAGATAGTTACTAGTTTACAGGATAGTTTACAAGACAAAGACTAAGCTAGTGTTAACGTAGGTTAATCTGCTCCATCATCGTGACAAGACGGTCCACAGTGTTTGCAAGCCTGCTAGCTTGTCGGGCGTTGTCTTCTGCTAGCGCTAGTCGTTGTGTTAGTCCACGCGCATACTCTTCTGCCTCAAGTGAGCGCTGCACACATTCATCCATCCTTTGTTGCAGAAGGGCATTTTCCACCCTTATTTCTATTATTTGGTTGCGAAGGACATCCAGGTTGTTGTTTGTGGTTTCAAGGTCGTCGGAGACTGCTTCTATGCGTTCGAGGGATGTAAGTCTCCAGTTTTCGTTGGTTTCTTGCAACACGACATCCATAGTGCGAAGTCGTTGCTCGTGTTGGTTTACCCTAGCGGTTAAGGCCGGCAAGGTGAAGTGAGTGGGGTATGGGCCAGCTCGAGGCAACCTGTTGTTCCTCCTTGCTACCCTTGGGTTCTGCGACCCGGTTTGAGAACGAGACGAGTTGGATGGGATGTTTGCCATTTCTGAGACAAAGCTTTAGTAAGTTTGAGGCTAATATATATATACATATATCATATCCAGCCTAGTGTCTAGCACGTATCAAGTAATGGTCCGGTTCTCTCGTAGTCAGAGTCAACTAACGTATCCCTGTTCAACATAATCATTTCAGATCTTACATCATTTTTCCTTAATTGTACATAGTTGATCAGGCTATGTTAAATTAAGGTTGTATGCTGTAATTCCTGAACTAGTCATGTCTAATAAGAGAATACTGCCTAACGGTCATAGTCTAGGCCCACTAAATGCAACCTAGTTCACTATAACCTTAGGCTCTGATACCAATATGTAACACCCCCAAATTTAACGGTTTGCGGAAGCATACATTGGGTGTTACTAATCAATATACAAAGCACAAGATTAATAGTAAACGACCTCTAAATGAGACGTTTGTAAAATAGTTACATTTCATAATTTGTATCGTTTGAAAACATATAGTTTTCTTTACAAAAATACGTAAGCCTAGAGTCCGCGTATGTGGCGGGAGATTCTATTACATAATCAAAGTTACAAAAGATAATGCCAAAGAATCTCCGTTAAATGCAGTTTGGAAATCATGCGACTCTAGCTAGTAATCCTGGAGTGATCCTACTCCGTATGTGTACCTGAGATACAAAGCTAAAAAGTGTCAACCAAAAAGGTTGGTGAATCTCACAGGTTTAGTAATAAGTAAGTGTCATGAACCACAAGTATGTACCCGTATTGCTATCCAGCAAAGTAAGTAAATCAGTTAATCAGTACAGTGCCATGAGCTCATAAGTTGAAGCTTAACCGTGTAGTGTGAAATAAATCACGTACCCCCGTGAGTGCTATCCGTACACTCATATGTAACAAATACTAATATGTCTGTTTCTACGTGTAAATCAGTACGTGGTGGCGCTACCACCCCAGACAGGGATTGTCAGTCCCAAATGGATCCATTCACTAGTACTCGCGCTTAAGACCATAACTAACAACTTACGATAAGGAGGCTTTCAGTGGATAAAAGTAACTCATGCGTTTGTTTGTAATCAGTAATGTTTTCAGTAATGTTTTCAGTTCAGTACATTGTGTTCATGCGTAAAACAGTTGCTAAGTATCTCACCCCAAAGTATAAAACAGTAAAAGTGGGGCTGTAAGACTCACCTGAGTCGAGCAGTAGTAATTAGCAAGTAGTAGTAAAGCAAGTAGGTTCTCCGAACCCGTAACCTTCTAGTGCCTAAACACATAAGGTTAAGTAAGTAGATGTCTCGCAAGACCATCTAGGCTAGTTGTTCATACCCCGTTGTGTTAAATGTTGGTTCGTTCACGTTCGTGTCAAAGTATATACGGCCCGTTGGTGGTTTGTTATAATTAAAGTTTTATCGTTAATAACGCAATTTAGAGTGATTGTAATAGAAAAGTATGTTCTATGATGTTTGTTAAGTCGTATAGTATAAGTATTGGAAGTTGTGTAAGATCGACACTTAGTAAAATCCGAGTTTTCAAGGTTCTGTCATGTGCGACGTAGGGTGCGACGTAGGGTGCTACGTCGGGTGCGACGTCGGGTGCGACGTAGGCATGTACGTCGCATGATGCGACCTTCGCAAATCAATGCGACGTAGGGGCTGGCGTCGCTAATGCGACGTGGAGGTTTGCGACGTTAAAGTTTACGTCGCCATGTGCGACGTCCGCAATTTAATGCGACGTAAGGGGCTGCGTCGCTAGTGCGACGTGGAGGTTTTTGTGCGACGTAGGCCGCGACGTCGCAGAGGCCCCTGGCCAAATGCGACGTAGCGGTCTGATGGCCGGAATTTTTGTCGAAAACGAGTTTCCCGGTCTCCGTTGGGTCCAAATCTTTTACCCAACCCTTATATGAACATATTAAGCCTATCAAAACCATAAACTAGTAAAAATGATCAAAAACGAGAGATGTCGGGATTTGTCGGAAACTTACAAAGTGTCGGATTGAAAATCCGAAAAGATGAAGTTGTAGATCGTGAAGAGATGAACGTTTTTCTCCAAAGATGTGGTATGATCCAAGCTCGTTTAGTACGTTTATTTGTCGATTTAGTGAGGTTTTTGAAGTTGGTGGAAATGAAAAAAAAGGAAAGAGAGAGGAAAGAGAGAGAAGTGATAGGTGGAAAATGGAGGAAAAAGAAAGAAGGTGGGAGGTTTTAACCTCCCATTTTCAGCTCGTGCCCTCACGCTCCGTGCGGTGTTCGTTTGCTCCGTCGTTTAGGCGTTAAATATTTATTTTACGCGTTTAATTATATTTATAAAACCACAATTCTTGTTAAATAATTTATTTAAATTATTTCCTTAAATCTTTAACAGTTTAAATTACATTTAATTACTTTCGTCTTTTAATCGCGTAAGTTTTAAATCAGGTAGTACAAGACAGTTATTAACTATTCTAAAATAGTATTTCAGTTATAATTGCGTTATTTTAGTTTACAAACATTTGTTCACCAACGTCCGTGTTAATCGAATAGAATTTCATTCTATTTAAGTCGCATACGATTTAAGTCAAATCGCAAAGTTGCATATATTTACCAACATATAATCCGTTACATAAATTAGCCTAACACAGAACTAATTACATGTATTAATAAAGAATTAGGCGCTAATACTAGCCCTAAATTGGCGGTTGTTACAGGAGTGACGTCCCCGTCCGGGTTGCTAGCTACAACCAAGTTAAAAACGGGCACTTTAGTAATTGTCAAGGGTGTATCACCAAAACGGGAGGCAAAAATCGGGTTAGGCCTTGAATCATAGCTCAATGCAATACATGTGTCGGTTATTACATTGTTACGCATGGTTCGGTTTACATTGTTTAATTATCGTCGGATAATCATGTTGATCACATCAATGTTTATTTTAAACCTGTGAGATTCACCAGCTTTATAGCTGACCTTTTAGTATTGTATTCTCAGGTGCTCAACAGTAGGATGGCCCACAGGATACGCTAACTAGTACGAGTCGCATGCATCTATCTAGATATGAAGATTTTCTAGCATTATCTTTTGTATTAATGGTTATGTATTAAAATCTTCAAAAATCAATTTGCGAACTCGCTATTAATGTAAACTTATGAACTAAAACTTGTATTACTTTTGAAATGTTATGTATTTTCAAAACGTCTCATTTAGAGTCGTTTGCTTGTACTTTGGTGCTTTGATTATTGGTTAGTCACGCCCCGACCCGATTCGCTTCCGCAACCAGAAATAGGGGGTGTGACATCATTCAACATCTTCCAAACCTATCGCTGCTTCAAACCCGATTCCAGTCGAAGCAATTAAGACACTAACAGAGAAAATGGACTCGCACGTCAAACAGTTTGGAGAACTTAAGAAACAACAGCACCAAGTACACCAAGTGCAAGTCTGTCAACACTGCACCAACCCACAACCATCTGGAGAATACCAAGTTGAATACGAAGAAGCGGATGGCACTGTCTACTATGCTCAGTTTTCAGCTCGACCTCCCGGTTTCAACCAAAACAACAACCAACCCAGAGGACCTCCCTTTTCGCCAAGAAACAACCGACAACCTTTTCAACCTCGATACCCACCTAGATATCCACCCTACCAACAACAATCACAACTTCCTTACAATCAACCCCTTGCACTCCCTGCACCCACTTCTGACACAAACCAAACCACTGAACAAACCACCAAGACGAATGCCCCAGCTTCAAGTTCAGACGAAGCCTTCACCCAATTCATGCAAGGTCAACACCTGCTCAACCAAAAGACGTCCGCTAGACAAGATCAAGCCGACCTCTTCATGAGAAATCAATTAGCTGTGTTAAAGAATTTGGAAGCTCAAATTGGACAATTGGCACAACGTCTTGAGAATAGACCCCGAGGAAGTTTGCCCAGCAACACGGTTCAAAATCCGCATATTGAGGAAGCAAAGCAACTTACAACACCAAAGGAAGCAGCCACTACTCCACCTGCTGCTGTTCCAGTAAAGGAAGAACCAAAGGTCAAGATACCAGATGTGGAAACCACTCAAACCATGAACAAAGAGGTTAGAATCCCTTACCCCGCTAGACTTAAAGTTCAACCTAAGAAACTGTCATCCTTTAAGTTAGATGGAAAATTCCTTGATACCATGTCTAGAGTTCCTGGTCGTAATAAGTATATTAGAAAATTGCTATCCACCAAAGATAAATTGCCTGAAGTGAACAACATTCCCCTTAGTTCTGAAACCTCAGCCCTACTTAAAAATAGCCTTCCCGAAAAATTAGGAGATACAGGTAGATTTACACTCCCTTGTTCTATCTACAATTCCGGAAATATGAGCGCTCTAGCCGACTTAGGAGCTAGCATTAACCTTATGCCCTACTCCCTGTTTAAGATGCTAGAACTTGAAAACTTGAAACCCACCAAGATGACCGTCTAGCTAGCCAACCAATCTGTTAGATACCCAAAGGGAATAGCTGAAAATGTCCTTGTTCAAGTTGACAAATTTTTCTTTCCAACGGATTTCGTGGTAATGGACATCCATGAGGACATAAATATTCCAATCATCCTTGGAAGACCATTCATGAACACAGCTAGAGTAGTGATTGATGTGTATAACCACACGATTGTTTTACGATCGCATGGTGAAAGCATTACTTACAAGATTGACCAACCGGAATGCACCCCAGAAGAGGAAGAATGTTGTGCTATATCCACAAGAAAAATCTGTTCCGATGATGAATCAGAACCAGAGGAGGAACCGCAATTCACCCGATCATCAGTTCTCATTTCTGACACTGAATACGACCCAGAAGAGGAAGAATACGAGGAAGCAGATGAAGAAATTGAATCTGACCCCGAAGAGGAAGAAGAAGAAGAAGAAGAAGAGGAAGAGATGGAAGAAGATGAAGATCATACTGATTCGCCACAAATGGCCGAAGTTAAAAGGATACAAAACTGTGATGACTGCTCTTCATCAGAGGAATCAGTTGATTACGGAGCCATTCGTCAAGAACTCAGATCCTCTCATCTAAAAAGAATGGGAAACATCCTGAATTCTTATCTCGATCCATCAAAACCCTTTACCAGAACTCGACTCCAAGACATTGAAATCTTTGAAGAAGGACTCCGATCATCACCACACCCGGACCAGTATGCCAAACTACTACAGAGAATTTCGGCATATAAGGCACGTCAACCAGGAAGCTTTGCCGAAGAGAACATTCATGACATAACAACCGAAGTCCGAACCATCGAAATCGATAGTTCTCGACCCTTAAACAACGCGCCCCCAGACGAAGAACTCCACCAATTTCCCGATTCACGCGATAAGGACTCCGACTGCAACAGTGAATGTGATGATGACTACATCAACATCACTCTCGATGAACGCTCTATTCCACAATCTCCTCTTGCTCCCCCTAATTCCCCTGCTGTCGCAACTGAGAGACTAGAAATCCCTCTTATAGATACTCATCAAGACATGATCGAGATGATTGACGAATACGACGATGTCCGAATCATCGTAGAAGCCATCAAAGAATCAACTAACGACTACAACACCGCACAGAGACACATGATAAGGGCAATCATACGAGACTATGATTCATACCTCGCCAATTATGGAGAACCAGAGCCCAGCACTCTTCGGAGAAACATTCGAGCATTCTCTGACTTGCTTCAAGAACAACTTACCAGAGAAGCTCGACAGCGAGAAAGACCCAACTACCCAATGGGAGAAATCGAATTCTACGGAAACCAAAGGCGAATATACCAAAAAGTATATTGTGCCTTAGCAGGGTCAGCTTTTCCGTACTCATCAAGTCAAAAAGCTATTCTTGCATCAATGAGAACCAATCTGGAAAGAGCCACAGGGAACCCAAGAAGTTATGCCGACATCAGAATGGTGGGAGATCTAAGAACCCTTCTAGATCTCATTGAAACTAGAGATGTAACACCCTCAAATTTCGGTTTGCGGAAGCTGTCGGGTCGAGTGTTACTAAATCAAATATCACAGCATAAGATACATAATGAACGACTCTAGATGAGACGTTTGAAAATAATTATACATTTCCAAAATAGAACGTTTACAACGTTATAAGTTTGACAGTAATTCCCAAATACATAATTTGAAAATGCTAAAGTAAATGCAGAGTAGTCCCAATTGTTGAAAATATGCGACTCGAGCTAGTAAGATCTTGTAGTAATCCTAATCCTGCTGGGCACCTGAGAACACATGCTAAAACAGGTCAGCTATAAAGCTGGTGAGTTCATAGGATTGTTAGTTGTAATCATGATGCAATAAAACCCTGTATGTTTTGAAGAGTCGTTTCAAATTCAGCCATTTTGATAAATATTATATTGAAGTTTGTAACACCAATGTGTATACATTTAATCGAGGTATTTCATACCTAACTGGTCTGTGTCCTGTACCTAAGTACATATATACGTTTGGCAATCCATGCCTTGAATACCTATCAGGTAGTAATTGTGTCTATGTCGTGAGGCAATACATGCCTTATAACCATTGAGCACTTAAAGAGCTGCGTAGTAATATAACAAATAATTGTAGTTCCGCAGAACTATGTTGGATTTGTGAAAATATGGTGCATACAGCAACCATCTGATTGAAATGAGTTAACGGCTTCGCGTGGAAACTCCACCGACCCGTTCTTCTTGTGAATCCCGAGTATAACTCGCTGATCCATTGATTGATATTTCGTCCACTGCAATACCGTGGTTTCGTTTTGTGCCCACTTTACCGTGGCATCGTTTGGTGCCCGCTGCAATACCGCGTCATCGTTTTGGAATTGCCCGCAGCAATTTGAGATTGAGCCGGCAGTACAACGACATGCCCGACTAAGTTGATCGTATAATAGTATGTAAATATTCATCAGGTGACACCCCCACACGGTTGGATTACATCCTGAGCCGGGGGACCATCCCTGGTTGGATTACATCCTGAGCCAGAGTCGTCACCAGCTGAGTTGTATTGATATGAGGAATCTGTACCAATGTGTGATTATATTGTATACTCCTAGCCTAAAGCCTAGAAAGTATATATTTATCGGAGTCTCAGGGGAAATGTTCACTTAAGTCCAGTTCCCGTTCCAGTGATAACGAAGAGTATCGACAGTTTTAGTTCCTAAAGAATAACTAAAACTAGTAACAGTATAGATGTTGCCTAGTGTAAGTAGAACTAACTAGTTCTAACGTATTCAATGATATTGTCCCGTGACAATATGGCCAAAGGATTGTGAAAACTAAATCGAGTTATGTATTGGTAATTGTTTTCCAACAATTTGATAGTGTACGATTGTGACCTATCTAGGTTGGGTCTTGATGTTGTTCTAAAACAATATTGCGGGTGTAATTCCTAAGTATTACACATTTTGTATTACATACAGTAATAAAAATAGTTGTGAATTATAAACCATTGTTAAAATAATTCGAAAACAGTAATTGAGCATGTGTTTCACCCCGAAAATAGTAAAACAGTTGAAAGAGTGGGGCTATGAAACTCACCTGAGGAGCTAGCGTCCTAATGTAACGAGTCGTGTCCAAATATGATCTCCTAGTGTCCTAAACACGAGAGATTTCGTATGTTTGTAAGTATGGTTCGTGATTGGTGAAATTGTAATAATAATTCATATTATTATTAGGTTCGAGTTTTTGTATACTTTATAAAGTATATTTGTTTTGAATGTGAGTCGTATCATATTTAAATTGTCATTTGAAAACGTCTTCCGATACTTAGAAAAATTTGGCTATTTTCCGTTTTCTGCGACATAACATGCGACACAAAAATGGTTCATGCGACACAAGGGTTGTGTCGCATGGTGCGACACAGAAGCTCTGCGACACAGTGGTTGTGTCGCATAATGCGTGTGATGCTAAATCAATAGCGACATAAGGGTTGTGTCGCATGGAGTCTGCAACACAAGGTACGACACAAGGATACGACATAAGGGTTGTGTCGCATGGGTAATTCATGCGACACAGTATGCGACACAAGGCTTGTGTCGCACTGAAGAACAGCAGCCCAGAAACTTTCGGGTTTCGCGATTTTCCGGCCAAAATCGCAAATCAAACACATTTTCAAGCTATAAAATCGTGGTTTCTTGGTTGTTTAGGTTATAAGCAACTTATGTAAACATTATTACACTAAAACATTACTCCAAAATGATTAAATCTAAGGATTTGAGAATTTCTTACAAATGCAAATCGAGGCCGAACGAGGAAGAAAACGATGATGTTGCCTTTGCAAATGTTGTTCCTCTTGTGATGGTGATTCCGAAAATATAAGTGTTGTGGTCGGATTTGATGATTTCGAATTTGAAGATAAATTGAGGGAGAGAGTTTAGGTGAGGTGTGTGTGAAATGAAATGAAAGAAATGAAAGAATGAGGGTGGGTTTGGGGGTTGGGTGGCTGGTCCAAAGAGGTGGGGAGGAGTTTCCCCCACTTCGTTCCTATTTTGCAGTGTAAAATACCCGTATTTTGTACCCGAATAATATATATAAATTTAATATTTTTAGATTTATATTTCCGTTCATTCGATTAGTAATTAATTAAATTAAAAATAGTTTTACTCAATTTAAAATCTAATGTGACTTCAAATGGTTTTATTTGTGATTATTAAATAATCATTATTCATTATATAAAAATGTAAAGTTTTCGCTCGCTGAGTTATAATTGTATATAATAATACGATTATAAAAAGTTTAAATTGGATGAGGATTTTGACTTTTTGACCGGGTGTTACATTCTCCCCCTGTTAAGAAAATTTCGTCCCGAAATTTAAAGTGATGTCGTGGTCGCGTTGAGTCTGGGGAGCAATGCACGTACGAGAGATTTATCGAGTAGATATTAGACATATCATGCCTCATAATGGAGTTGAAGGGCAGTCAATCCATGACTGGGTCGCGGTTTATCGTTGTAGTCATATTCTGACCGTATTATCTGTTTGGTGTATGATTGTTTGGTGGTTACTAGGTAGCCGTTTACGTCGTAGTCCATTCGGGACTAGATGGTTGTCACATAATGACCGTTTTATAAATCGTCATATCAGGGCTGAGCGAATTTATCGTTGGGTCGATTAGTCTACTGAAAGTAAACATTGAGCCTGGTTGGTGAGTGTTCTATTGATTGGTCTGCTGAAAGCAAACTTTGGGTTTTATGTGGACCTAGGTCAACTAGCCCAAAGATATAATCAACATTAGGTTGATAAAATGATATCGGAGATAATAATTACGCGTTTAACGAATCTATAATTGGAGGGTTATGTTTTCGAGGAGAAGTTGTACTTACATTATCGTTGGAGATTTATTTGATTTACTCGGAGTTGATAAAGTGAATTTTGCGTCTTTTTGGACAGTCCTTCTTGTAATGACCAGGTTCCTTACATCTGAAGCATACCCTTCGAGAGTCGGGATTGGCGGGAACTCTGCAGTCCCGGATTACATGTCCATATCGTTGGCATCTATCGCAGGGTAATCCGCAAAATCCGTCATGATGACGTTTGCAGCCGTGACAAAATGGTTTGTTACCCGCATAGCCTTGTCTTTCGTTGGGTTCGACAGTATAGTACTTCAAGGGTTCGGGTTGATTGATTTGATTGTGACTAGTGATGGAATTCCCATTCCCTTGTGTTAGGTTGCTTTCAGTTGCAGTTGTTTCACGTCGTTCTCTCTGTGCCATAAGTCTGTGGGCCATACGAATGGCCTCTTCAATAGTAGCGGGTTTAGAGGCGGTGACCATTCCCTCAATTAGTAGCGGGAGTCCACCGGTGTACCTTGCGATTTGTTGACTTTCAGGGTTTACTATGGTTGGGCACAAACGTGCTAGTTGTTGAAAACGAGTGGTATATGTTTCGATATCGTTGTCTTTTACGGTGAGGTGCCAAAGTTCGTCCTCAAGTTTGTGAAGTACTTCGACGGGACAATACTTGTCCTTCATGATTCGTTTCAGGTCTTCCCATGGAAGTTCATGAGCGGTGTCGATTCCTACGGTTCGGGCGTGGAAATTCCACCAGGTAGAAGCATCATCCTGGAGGGTGTATGTGGCGTACAAGACTTTGCAGTCGTCAAGGCAGTTGCAAATGTGAAATATAGATTCCATTCTCTCGAACCATCGAATTAATCCGAGAGCTCCTTCAGTACCGACGAAATTTGGTGGTTCGCACCTCAGGAAATCCCTAAAAGTGCAAGGCTTTACTTGGTTCTGAGCAGCTAGGGTCGCAGTCACTGCCTGATTAATGATGTGATCGTGCTCAGCTCGAGTGGAAGTTGGTCGTTTAGGAGGCATGATTCTTGAACAAGAATGAAATGACAAAGTGTGAGATCTTTATTCAAAGATTTTGACTTTATAGTTGCATACTCGGATGTAAAAGTGTTAGTTATCCAGAAACCACTTAAGGTATCTATATGAAAGTCCTCGGACTTTGAAATTTTAGATGTGTAGTCGTACTAACGACCTAGTTATGAATTATAGGTAGTTGACCAGAACCATAGTATTGTCGTAGTCTATCAGACTATAATGTAGTACTAAAGTGCTATAGATGTAATCCCAATAAATTAGAGTGTATTCATCGAATGAGGCATCACATGCCTTAGTAGTAGTGGTGTGGCACTTCGTGCCTGGTAAAGTAATCGCGTATGCGTATAAGTGTACAAGTGCCTATAGCGAGTGTTCCTATGCAAAGAAATCAAGTGGGACACCTCGTGTCCAGTAGAGTAGTCGTATATACATATATGGGGCACACGTAACTATACAAGTATACGTGCGTAGTAAAAGTCAGGTGTGGCACCTCGTGCCCAGTTAAGTAAGTGTATATGTATATATAAATCGTACATGTAACTAAAACAAGTCTACATGCATATTGATAGTAGCTCATCGAGCCTTGGAGTAGCACAGCGTGCTGAAATGCAGTGCCTAAAGCACTGGAGTTTAGAAACGACGTACTGAAATGCAGTGCTATCAGCACAGTAATTGAAATACCAATGTATTGTGATTATAGTACCGAAGTACTATGAAATGCAGCACCACGTGCCGTAATGAAGTGCCCGCGACACCGTAATTGCAGTACCCATGTACTGTGAATGTAGCATCAACATGCTATGATTTGTAGTATCGACATACTATGAGGTTTGCACTAACGTGCCCATATTGTGGTATCAACATACCATGTGTTGTGCTTGAAAGCATGATGTGACACCATGTGTTATTCGATTGTAGCCCTAAGGCCGAATACGTTAAAGTTATGTGATTTCCCAAATGTAGCACAAAGGCTAGAATGTAAGTGCCAAGGCACTGAGGTATTGACTCAATTGATCTAAATGATCAAGTTGTGATTAATTTGTTGTGGACTTAGTCAACACTAATCCAATTGCGACCAGCACGGTCAAAGGTGAAAGATTCGTTTGTTTGTTTTAAATTTCGTGGACATTTAGCATGTGTGGGTTTCCATTCCCATTGAATACGGTTGTACCTCCTTCCCGAGGTTCAGTAATATATGTGATATCCTCCTATGCGTACTTAAGGAGAAAGGTATCGAGTCGTGATAGTTAGGAAGACGGCGATGTGCCTCTTCACGAGTAAATGATAATACAACGGAATTTAGTTGTATATACCCAGTATATATTTGATACGTAAAAGTAGTATACATGTAAGGCCTATTAGTATATACCTACCGTACATATAATAGATTAGAATGTCTAGCACAAAACAATCAGAGTCAACTACGCATTCCCGTTTCAGTATAACCCCTTTCAGATCTTACATCATCTTTATTTAATTGTACATAGTTAGCTACGCTATGTTAAATTAAACTCGTATGATGTAATTCCTGAACCAGTCATACCTAATGAGGAATACTGCCTAACGGTCATAGTCTAGGCCCACTAAATGCAACCTAGTTCACTATAACCTTAGGCTCTGATACCAATCTGTAACACCCTCAAATTTCGGTTTGCGGAAGCTGTCGGGTCGAGTGTTACTAAATCAAATATCACAGCATAAGATACATAATGAACGACTCTAGATGAGACGTTGAAAATAATTATACATTTCCAAAATAGAACGTTTACAACGTTATAAGTTTGACAGTAATTCCCAAATACATAATTTGAAAATGCTAAAGTAAATGCAGAGTAGTCCCAATTGTTGAAAATATGCGACTCGAGCTAGTAAGATCTTGTAGTAATCCTAATCCTGCTGGGCACCTGAGAACACATGCTAAAACAGGTCAGCTATAAAGCTGGTGAGTTCATAGGATTGTTAGTTGTAATCATGATGCAATAAAACCCTGTATGTTTTGAAGAGTCGTTTCAAATTCAGCCATTTTGATAAATATTATATTGAAGTTTGTAACACCAATGTGTATACATTTAATCGAGGTATTTCATACCTAACTGGTCTGTGTCCTGTACCTAAGTACATATATACGTTTGGCAATCCATGCCTTGAATACCTATCAGGTAGTAATTGTGTCTATATCGTAAGGCAATACATGCCTTATAACCATTGAGCACTTAAAGAGCTGCGTAGTAATATAACAAATAATTGTAGTTCCGCAGAACTATGTTGGATTTGTGAAAATATGGTGCATACAGCAACCATCTGATTGAAATGAGTTAACGGCTTCGCGTGGAAACTCCACCGACCCGTTCTTCTTGTGAATCCCGAGTATAACTCGCTGATCCATTGATTGATATTTCGTCCACTGCAATACCGTGGTTTCGTTTTGTGCCCACTTTACCGTGGCATCGTTTGGTGCCCGCTGCAATACCGCGGCATCGTTTTGGAATTGCCCGCAGCAATTTGAGATTGAGCCGGCAGTACAACGACATGCCCGACTAAGTTGATCGTATAATAGTATGTAAATATTCATCAGGTGACACCCCCACACGGTTGGATTACATCCTGAGCCGGGGGACCATCCCTGGTTGGATTACATCCTGAGCCAGAGTCGTCACCAGCTGAGTTGTATTGATATGAGGAATCTGTACCAATGTGTGATTATATTGTATACTCCTAGCCTAAAGCCTAGCAAGTATATATTTATCGGAGTCTCAGGGGAAATGTTCACTTAAGTCCAGTTCCCGTTCCAGTGATAACGAAGAGTATCGACAGTTTTAGTTCCTAAAGAATAACTAAAACTAGTAACAGTATAGATGTTGCCTAGTGTAAGTAGAACTAACTAGTTCTAACGTATTCAATGATATTGTCCCGTGACAATATGGCCAAAGGATTGTGAAAACTAAATCGAGTTATGTATTGGTAATTGTTTTCCAACAATTTGATAGTGTACGATTGTGACCTATCTAGGTTGGGTCTTGATGTTGTTCTAAAACAATATTGCGGGTGTAATTCCTAAGTATTACACATTTTGTATTACATACAGTAATAAAAATAGTTGTGAATTATAAACCATTGTTAAAATAATTCGAAAACAGTAATTGAGCATGTGTTTCACCCCGAAAATAGTAAAACAGTTGAAAGAGTGGGGCTATGAAACTCACCTGAGGAGCTAGCGTCCTAATGTAACGAGTCGTGTCCAAATATGATCTCCTAGTGTCCTAAACACGAGAGATTTCGTATGTTTGTAAGTATGGTTCGTGATTGGTGAAATTGTAATAATAATTCATATTATTATTAGGTTCGAGTTTTCGTATACTTTATAAAGTATATTTGTTTTGAATGTGAGTCGTATCATATTTAAATTGTCATTTGAAAACATCTTTCGATACTTAGAAAAATTTGGCTATTTTCTGTTTTCTGCGACATAACATGCGACACAAAAATGGTTCATGCGACACAAGGGTTGTGTCGCATGGTGCGACACAGAAGCTCTGCGACACAGTGGTTGTGTCGCATAATGCGTGTGATGCTAAATCAATAGCGACATAAGGGTTGTGTCGCATGGAGTCTGCAACACAAGGTACGACACAAGGATACGACATAAGGGTTGTGTCGCATGGGTAATTCATGCGACACAGTATGCGACACAAGGCTTGTGTCGCACTGAAGAACAGCAGCCCAGAAACTTTCGGGTTTCGCGATTTTTCGGCCAAAATCGCAAATCAAACGCATTTTCAAGCTATAAAATCGTGGTTTCTTGGTTGTTTAGGTTATAAGCAACTTATGTAAACATTATTACACTAAAACATTACTCCAAAATGATTAAATCTAAGGATTTGAGAATTTCTTACAAATGCGAATCGAGGCCGAACGAGGAAGAAAACGATGATGTTGCCTTTGCAAATGTTGTTCCTCTTGTGATGGTGATTCCGAAAATATAAGTGTTGTGGTCGGATTTGATGATTTCGAATTTGAAGATAAATTGAGGGAGAGAGTTTAGGTGAGGTGTGTGTGAAATGAAATGAAAGAAATGAAAGAATGAGGGTGGGTTTGGGGGTTGGGTGGCTGGTCCAAAGAGGTGGGGAGGAGTTTCCCCCACTTCGTTCCTATTTTGCAGTGTAAAATACCCGTATTTTGTACCCGAATAATATATATAAATTTAATATTTTTAGATTTATATTTCCGTTCCTTCAATTAGTAATTAATTAAATTAAAAATAGTTCTACTCAATTTAAAATCTAATGTGACTTCAAATGGTTTTATTTGTGATTATTAAATAATCATTATTCATTATATAAAAATGTAAAGTTTTCGCTCGCTGAGTTATAATTGTATATAATAATACGATTATAAAAAGTTTAAATTGGATGAGGATTTTGACTTTTTGACCGGGTGTTACAAGAGAGCACCTCACGGCGTCAGAGAACTGCAGGATCGTCATTCAATCCACCATTGGGCACCACATTGAACTAATAATTGATGAGCTAAACGAGCCAGCCTATGAAGAAGAAACTCGTGAAGTACCGAGATTCATCCTACACATGTCGCAAATCAATTTAGCCACTTATGTGACTACCCGACTGCGCGAAATGTACCAAGAAGAAGATGTAGAACTCGACGTCTACCGAAATGGATATCGCGAGATATTCAGCAAGTTAATTTGCATCTTCACCGACTCGGATTTTCCCTTCAACCGCGAGCAACATCAACTAATCAGACAAGTGTGCCAAGCAACCAGATCCTTCGGAGGAGACCCTTGGGCTAATGATTTTGAAGAAGTGAAAACCGAATTCATGGCTTTAATCGCCTCGAAAGGAAGGAACCACCCACAGCGTGAAATCGTTCGAACTTACACCTGCACTCGCATTGACCCTAACGGGCTAGTTACAAGGGCAGTTCGATACATCTACTACGGAATGGCAATTCTCGACCGACTCGCCACCGATCACTTCAAAAGCTTCAGAATGCTATCCACCAACCCACCAACTCTCATTGCTGACATGATAGAGCAATTCCTGCAGTACTATCCTCCACGATACTCTCTACCAAGGAACCACAGTGACCACGCCACCACTACTGATGCATCAAGCATCATCTGAGGAAGAAGAGAACTAAGTCGAGCTCTCGACTTTAAAAGAGCGCTTCTCGGGAGGCAACCCGTGTTTTATTTCCGCTATTTTACTTTCCAAAAAGTGATGACATCTCCGACTATCTTTCACACTCGGATCATACAAAGAATGCTCCAGCTTGCAAGAAAGCATCAACAACCGAAGAATAGTATATCCGACGTGTTCACACTCACGAGACCAATCACAAGAAGACTTGATCAAGAATGCACCAAAGAAGACAAAGACCGGCAGATGCAACCAAAAGAATACTGCAATCACCAGGGAGTATTTCTAAAACCGTTTCTTTCATTCGTTTTAAATATACAATATCCATTATGCTTATCACTAAGTGTGGGATTCAAACCCAGCACACACACTGAATGAATAAATCTTAGATGTTTAAAACCCTAAGTATGGGATTTTACCCCATTCAGAGCTTAGTATAACATCGAGGACGATGTTCCTTTAAGTGTGGGATAGCAATAGTTGCACTACTGTTAAATGGACATTGGTATATGCTTGATTCTGAATCGTTGCTCTTTATTAGACCTTGCTTCTCCATAGAAGTAAACAAAATTTTTCAAAACTAAGTTAAAAATATGTAGAAAATGAAAAATTTTAAAAGAATTATTTACTTTGGGGAAGAAAGAAAAATAAAATATAAGTTCTTTCGAAAACTAGTTTGACAATCCCATAAAGAGGCACAACAAACCAACTTCGATTCGTGAGGTATCTTGAGCCATATGAAAAGCATTCACTTTTAATGCTTCACCTTTTCGATTCTTGAGTGTGCCGATGTATGCGTTTAGAATCAGAACTTGCTCTTGTTATGCATTTCGAATCCAAACTTGTGAGTCAAAAAGGAGATCGAATCACATCATTCTTGAACCCATCCATACACCCAAAATAAATACGTTACCCCTTTACCTACTCAAAAACATCCCTCAAACTTCCTACAAAGTTCCAAAGATGAAAAAAGAGAAAAATCAAGGATATGACGTCAAAAGGAAAGAAAAAGTCCCACGAAAGTTCAAAGAAAAGAAAGTCAAATGGAGAAAGAAGACTCCGACCAAAATAGAAAGAAGGCGTCAATCCTCCCGAAAATTCAAAATTTCCAACTTTCCGCTTCACCAAAAACAAAACCCAACAAAACCCCTCTCACACCACCAACATTCCATCACTTCCCTTAGAATGATTGTGGCTAGATCGACTTCGCGCTCACCAAAAAGGTAACGATTTGATGCTCGATCAAGCCTATGACGATAAACAATACATGACTGGCGTTCTGAGCGATTGATATAATAGAATAGGAAACCCTAAACACTTTGAGTGATTGGAGTGACCACCTTGAGAGGATCGCCTAGTCATGTATCAACGATCAATGATCAAAAGCATGCTCCTAAAGATTACAACCTTGCTTTCTAAAATACCAAATATCTTTATTTTTCCAAAACCCCTTAGTAAAAAGTTCCCATCTTAAAATAATTTCATTATCTGCTTATCTTTAACTATGTTGAACGTTAGTTTGCTTGAGGACAAGCAAAGTTCTAAGTGTGGGATACTTGATATCGCGTAAAAAGTCACGTTTTTACTACCGATATCTCTCTCATTTTGGAACGATTCTTGGCAAATTAACTCAAATATAACACAAATCAGTAACATTATGCCAAGAAGGTCAAAATGAGGTCGCACGATAAAAATCAAGTAAAACGGATGTGAAACGAAGATTCCACACACGTTTGAAGATTCAAGGCATAAAAACGAGATTTCAAGACCAAAGTGCCCTTCACCAACATCCATTATTTCCAAGATGTTCGTTTTCAAAATTCGGATCCAACAGAAGAAGAATCAACTGAAACGGGTAAAAAATGAAGATTTCGCGCCCGCCGGAAGATCCAAATGATCCATACGCAATATCTGGAGCTAGGAACCTCATTTTAAGGCATATCCTATGTCAAAATCTTCGTTTTTGAATTACGAATCCAACAAAAAAAGAATCAACTCAAACGGACATATAACGAAGGAAACACGCACGAATCGAGAAACGAAGCAACAAACCGCGCAACGGGGCGGGGTGGGGCCCACCGTCGCCGGCCACCTCACCACCGCCGCCGGCAGGTGGCCCACCGCCGCCGGCCACCACTCACCTGCCCCGGTTTCCATTTTTGGTAACTTTTGGTACCCGGTTCGCCTACTTTTCGCGTTGTACGGTACCCGGTTCGCCTACTTTTCGCGTTGTACAAGGCACTTTTGGAAAGTCTTCTAACATGAGCCTCAAGGACAACTTGTGCTAATGTGAGCCAAAGCTCACCTATAAATAGGAGGCTTTTGGTTCATTTTAAAAACACACCTACACCTTCACACATATCACTTATGCATTAGTTACTTTCTCACTTTCTCATTCTACTTTCTTTAAATTAGCATTAGGTTAGTTTAGCATCTTGTTTAGAGTAGAAAGAAAGCTAGGAACGTGTTGTAATCTTTGGTGTACGCTTGGAGTTACGATCATTAATTCAAGTCTATTCCTTCTCGCATATTAATCTCGGTTATCTCTATCCTTATCTATCTTAATTAAACATGTTTGCTTTAATTATGTTTGCGATCGTTATTGCCATGATTAGCGAGTAGATTACTATTGTATTTGTTGTGATGTAGTTAATATATAATTGTGGGATGACTTTGAATACGTCGTGAGATAATATGACGGCCCCTATTCGACTGATTACTCGGTATAGTATTGGAAATGCTTTTAAGCATAGTACAAATATATGGAAGCCAGTGACGACCGAAGGTAGTTGTATTATTGATCGACGTTATAAAATGGGAAACTTTGTGAACGGACTTATCTAGTGGTTTTAAACCTAAAACTTATATTCGCCTTTCGATTAACAAACGTGATTGTAACCTTGTAAAGAGGAGTCGCGAACCTCAATACTCGGTCAATAGTTATCTGTGTAAAAAACTATGTTTTTAATTGTAACGTCATGCAAGCATTATAAAATGCAATGTGATTACGTGGACTTGCCATGAGTATTGTACACTTCTGATCACATCGTACCTATCATGAAAACATCGCGAAGCAATTGAACTCAAAACGGAAACGTTGGTAGACAATTTAATACGTTGTGAACTACCATAGTATTTTCCGACATGGTCTGGGTTTAACTTTCTGTAAAAAGCCGTCAGCATTTTAATTAGTTGTTTTAGTTTAAATTAGATTAGATTAGGTAGGCTAAAGGCTAAATGTCCATTTACGAAAACCTAGGGATTTGTTAATTGTATTGAGAAAGGCAAGTTTAAAATCCAACTTAACCCGATACTTTTTATTAAAACCATGAAACCTAAAGTATGGTACGCAAGAAACCTAAATGCTTTCCCTCGTTTATCACGCTTAAGTTTCATTGGTAGAAATTGATTAAATAAGTCCGGACACAAATTCTAAGTTAGTTGTTTAATGGATTCATAATCATTGTGGTATTAAGAACGGCTAGACATGTTATGGACTTGCTACTCTATTCCTTCGCCCATGAGCGAATACGTTCAATAATATGGGTCACTGACTCCGTCACAGGAGAGTGTGGAGAGTTGAGCATTGTCTGTCTGGTCAGAATCACGACACCTTAGTTCCTCGTGACATATTAGTTGATAACCGACTAATAAGGAATCTATTGGTTATACCATAAATTAATGAATCTCATAAGCAATCCAATTTAGTTAATCATTTTCCCGTAAGAGTCATCATCCCATAATTATTAACTAACGAACTCACAACAAATACTACTTTGCATATCTGATATCCTATTACATTTTATCCGCTTTATTTAGTTTATCTAGTTAACTGAACCAAAACCCCCAACGCACTCTTTTAAAACATTTACTAGAAAAGAAAGATTGATTGGATCACCTCAGTTTCAATTCAGTTTCTCTTTAAGAACGACTCTAGGTCCAACTTACCGCCTACTAACCTTTTGGTTCAGTATTAGTAAGTCACACTTAGACCCCAGCAATTATAAATTTAAAACCATCCGTTGTTTTTGATAGCAACAGTACCGGTCACAGATACCTAAATCCTCAACTATATGCATATGATCATCCTCAACATTATGCCTACCCTGCTTTCCCAAAAACCCTTTATATATCAACACAAGCGTACACAGGCGCACGCAATCCTCGTCGCTCAACGTCCTCGGCCCACTAAACAAACCTTTATCTCGAAACTTGTCCATAAGGCCTGATACACGTACGCTGCGTTTGAGAATATCCGGGAATACGCGCCTTCTAAATGACGGGGTGTTCTCTCGAACCTCCTTTGGAATATGATCCGCCACGGCATGATTTGGACCAAATAGTAAACATGTCACCAGACAGAACTCCCTGTGACCAAACCGTATAAAATGGTCAGCAGTATTCGCCGCCCTAAACCACAACTCCTCCCCCTCCGCGCGAGGGTGCTTTAACCCAGGACGCTCCGTTCGTCGAAACTGCAACACATGATGCACAAATCCATGGTCATTTTCAGGAGACTTTACATCCAACCAATGGCCAAAACAGTGGTCTCTAAAAATTTTCAATTGATTCTGTGTTAAACGACAATTGATATGGCTAATAACGGTGAGGCTGCTTTTCAAAGTCAGGGTTGCATTAAAAATGTCCTGCAAATTCATCAATCAAGCCAATAAATATTTCGTTAATGCATACGTACATTATATACAATATACTTATATATAACTTTGAAGACCTTAAAAATCGTTAAAGTCTTTAAATATATATATATGAAATAAATATACATAAAGTCTTTAAAAATCGTTCACGTTCTAAGTAATATGAAATAAATCGATATCAACACATCTTATTAAAATGAATAATAATAATAGTACTAAAGGTTGTGATATAATAAACAACTATATTCGGTCTCTTATTATATGAATCAAATGAAGAAAAATATTAAAGGATTTAATTTTTTATGCAAATAACATATTTGAGAGTACGTGAAGTAACAATAAAATGCTAAAGTTCTCTATTTACTATGTTTGCATATTATCTAGACTACTCTATAGGTTTATGCAAGTTTTATTATTATTATTATTATTATTATTATTATTATTATTATTATTATTATTATTATTATTATTATTATTATTATTATTATTATTATTATTATTATTATTATTATTATTATTATTATTATTATTGTTATTATTATTATTTACTATTATTATTATTATTATTATTATAATTTTTATTTACTATATCGACCAAGAATATGGTACTTATAACGCCAAATACAAACACAACTGTGCACTTGAAGGTTTATCCAAGAATATGGTACTTATAACGCCAAAACCTTGTTGGACCCAAAATTTATTGACAAGTTCACATGTGCACATCGGAAAAAAATAACCTAAGGTTTCACTTGTGCACATCGGAAAAAAATAACCACTTCATTTGTGCACATCGGAGAAAAGAGCATTACATTAACAAGGGACACATCCTAGTTAGTGGTTATACGTGCACTATTTATTACTACGTATCAAGTAATACATCGAAATAACGAAACAACCAGTGTGCACATAACACTTATAAGATTTTTTAGGAAAAATTGGAAATGTCCTTTCTGTAAAACGGATAAACCAGCTGATTTTTCAGCTCATCAATACATCCAAATTTCCGCAAATACAACCAATTGAACTTTAACCACTATCAGTATCACGACTGTAACAACAACGATCGAATACATATATATTATTTTATATTAAAATGTTATATTCAATGGAGTAATTTTCTAAATAGACATAATGCAATAAGATTATATATTGGAACATAATAAGGAGTATTTTTATAGCTATATCTAACTATAGCTTATTTTTCCAGTTTTGTTGTTTTGCTTCTTTTTGCTAACACGTACGCAAAAACCCCGAAATTAAAATTTGCATCTTTTTCTTGAAAGCTAAATTAGTGTCGATATCACGATACACTTCGAGTTTTACACGAAATATAAAGTATGTAATCCTACAAATAATATTTAACAGATACTTATATCTATACTACTTAATAACAGATACTTATAATACTTATATCTATACTACTTAACAGATACTTGTATGTAATCCTAAAAATTTGTAATATTATATTTATTAAATGATATCATAATATACTCTTTTACATCATTCATTTGTAACCTAAACGTTTCGTAACCTAAATGATCCAGTTGATACTATTGCTTAATATCATTCATTTGTAACCTAAACGTTTCGTAACCTAAATGATATCATAATATACTCTTACATCATCCAATATATATGTTGCACACCAACTGTTCGATTAAATGCCACAACGAAAATTCGAATTTAAACGTAATAAATTCAAAAAATACGCGGTAATTTTATCCAATAACACACGAAAACAATTTCATACCTGAGAATCGGCCATCAATTACGTGGAAACCGGAGGTGGTGAACCGTGACGGTGGTGACCGGCGGTGGTGGTGCTGGAGGCGACGGTGGTGGCGACGGAGAGTGGTTGGGGGTGTTGGAGGCTAAGGTGGGTGCTTAGGGTGGAGGAGGTTGTGCGACGGAGGGTGGTGGTGCTGCGCCACCCGTCAAATTGGTAGGAAATGGTGCTGCGGAGTGGTGGTGCCGGCGGTGGTGTGTGTGACGGCCGTGGCTCGTAACTCGCAAATCGAGTGGGGGTTTGCGATGGTGAGGTAGAGGTGGGTCGCTGGAGGGTCGGGGTGGAGGTGGGCGGCGGGGTGGAGGTAGATCGCAAATCGATTGTGGGTTTTGAAATGAAACGAAAACAAAGGCTAAAATAATTAAACCCGTTTTGTTTATCCGGCGCTTGCAAATCGCAAATCGCGCCCATGATTTGCGATGGCACGTACTCGGGCATATGTATCAGGCAACGGCTAGGATAGCGACTCGTTACTCGCAACGACCTCGGGCATAGGTAACTCGCAAAAAGCAAATCGCAGATTTGCTTTTGCGATGGCATCCGTTACTCGGCCACGACCTCGCAAATTTTGATCACTCGCAACTCGCATGCACGGGCTCGCAAAAGCAAATTTTCTTTTGCGAGTTCGGGTGGTATATCGTCAATTTTTTTTTTGGAATGGAAAAACGAATGAGTCTATAAAAAATAGTGGCTTTTTTTTAATTTCCCAATACATAATCTATTTATCAACTTTTTTTTTACATATACAAAAACCTTTACACTTCAATGTATAAATCATTCAAAAGTTCTTTTATAAAAAAGTTTACATACACGTTAGATTGAAGGCTAAAAAATATAGTTTGAAACTCTGAACTTGATTAACTATGTGTCTATGTCCTATGGTACCCTAAACTATTAAAAGTATAGAATAATACCTCGAAATTGAACAAATGATTAATTTATTACCCCGACTCAGTTGACTCGGTCACATGCAAAGCATATGACTTGTTTCCAAAAAAATTGAAGGACCGTCTCTCAAAAAACTAACAAGAAATTAAAAGGTCAAATCTATAAGTGGTAAAATGAATGGGTCGGTTCGGGTTGAGTCAGGTCACGGGTATAGATGGGTTTGAGTCTAAACTGGTCCGGGTTTAAAGGTTTCGAGTCGGGTCGACCCATCGGGTTTACACAAAACTTTTTTTTATTTGAGTGAAAAATGATATGAGGTTTTCAAAAAAAAAATTCTCACCTAGTAGACACTTCTAGACCCATTTTTTTTTTTTTTTTTTAAATTTTTATACAATTATAGTTCATATTAGAAACCCATTTAGACCCATATAAAAAATAGAGGGAGACCCATGCCAACAAACTCATCACCCCATTAATATTAACCAACTTGATTTATAAATAATTATTGCGTCTAAAATACCTTTAAACTCAAAGCTGTTCATAGTCGGGTCAAAATTAAATACAAACCTTAAATTCGCAAAAGGGTTGAAGAAGTACAATACTTTAGAAAAAAGAAAAAGGCTATGTTATTCATGTGAACTAGAAATTAAACTGTAACGCCCCAAAAATATGTAAGTTTTAAATGATTTAAAATACGTTTATGTTTCAGTTTTATATGTATTTAATATGTTCAATGTTTAAAGTAACTAAAAGGTTAGAAATTGGTTAGAGGACTAACCAAGTAAAAGAAAGGAAGTTAGAGGGATCAAATATGTAAATGAGCATATTAGAGGGGAGGGGAATGATAAGATGTTGAAATATACTCCCTACATGTTTCTCTTTTGTTCCAGACTGAAATTTTATATACGTATGTGAGGTTTTAGAGAGGGGAAAAAGAGTTCATAAGAGAAATCAAGAAATTGAAGAAGAAAGAGATTGAATTAAGGTTTCTAATTATCAAATTAAGCTTCTACAAGGTAAGTTGATCTTTATCTAAGTTCAAATTAAAGTTAGGGTTTTAGTTTTATAAACCCTAGAATGATGAAAGTTCATGTATGATAGTTAATTAGCTAAATTAGTGTTCCATCTATGTAAACAAGTTATGTACTATGACTAATTTATGTTAGTTTGATTAAAAGATTCATGTTCATGTGTAATTGGGTTTTTGTAGTTATGTGTATATGTGAATTCATAAATTTAGATGAATTGATGATGATTAGTGATAAGTATAAGTGGTAAAGTAATAAACACCCAATTACATGTGATAAGAAATCTAAAATATGGAACACTAATGATGTATGATAGGTGTTAGTGAGTAACACCTAGATATGAGATTAAGTTAAGAAAGTAAGGGTTATGTTAATTGATCATGCTATGTGTTTGTATGAATAGGTGATCAAGCAAGAGAAGTTAATTCAAGTTGTGTAAAGTTTCAAGATAAAGGTAAGTAGATGGATATAAATGTGGAGTCAAGTAATGCGTGAGCCATTAGCTTGACAGTTTTCCAAGTAATGGATCATGACCATTAGCTTGGTATAAATGTTAACTCGTAGTAGTTAGCATGATGATGTTTAAGGATCCTTAATGTGATGATGTTTATGTTCAAGTTAAAGTTTCCATTACTTACTAAGCAATCGCTTATGTGTTATGTTTAAACGTTTCAGGTGAGCCAAGTATCAATAGAGGGGACTTGGGTAAAGGGCACGTGTGAAGTTTTCGATGGAGCTTGTTACTTAGTTCGGTAACAAGTCTTATCCCTCTTAATCATGCTCATGATACATGTACACCCCTTTTGTAAAAGTTATGATACTAGCTTATGTTTTGAAAGGATGTTATGTCCCAATGGTAATGTTTTGTTGAAAGTCAAACTTAAATTTAAAGTCAGACTTAGTGGTCAGATTGTATGTAAAAAGTTTGAAAGTATATGTAATGAGAAAGTATGCTTTTGAAAGTGGAATTAGTCAAATGTTGATGTTATGGTTAATGGTTGATGTTAGCAAGTTAGTTTGACTTAGACAAGTCCATTAAATGAAGTTTGACTAAAAGAATGGGTCAATTTGGTCAGAGGCCCAATCGGGTCGTTTTGGTGTCCAAATGGGTCACCAATGGGTTTACGAGTCAAACTGAGTTAGACTTTATGAAAGTCAAATGTTTTAATGTTAATAAGTTCCATAGATGATGTTGGAAAAGTGGTAAAAGAATGGAAGTCACAAGTGTAATGGTTTGAAAGTTGGTATGTTAAGATTTTGGTAAAAAATGGCCTAAAACTCGTCTACGGGTCAAATCTTGTTAAAATGCAAAATTGAAAAGTGGAATTGAGGAAATGTTTATATGGTTACAGTGAATGTGTGTGCAAAATTTCAGGTCCTAACTCATAACGAGTAAAAAGTTATGCGCGTTTGAAGTTGGTTAAAAAAGTTGACTTTTGCTGACTTCTGGATTTACACTAAGGAACGCGATCCTGACACCATTTTTTATGGATCGCGTTCGCAAGGCACAAAACTAAGGAACGCGATCCTGACCACATTTTCCGGATCGCGTTCGCAAGGCAAAAATGGTAACAGAAAGTTTATAACTAAGGAACGCGATCCCGCCCACTTTCCCGGATCGCGTTTGATGGTAAAAAAATGAAATTTTAGGTTCTAAAAGGCTCGTTTCAACTATGGAAAGTTTCTAAAATTAAATTATACAAATGGAGTAGTTATGGGACATTATTAAGAGTAAAAAAAAAAAATGGTCACGTTTTCGGGGTGTTTCAAGTTGGTATCAGAGCACGGTTTAAGGGATTCAGGTATCCACCATTAGTGGGTACTTGGACTTAGACCAAAATTTTGATGATATTGAGCATGATTTAGTATGATATGTTTAAAAGTTAATAATTGTTAATGATTCTTTACTCAAAGTGTGGCGTGCAGACTATGGATGTGTTTAATGTAATACGATAATTAGTGCGTCTGGCCAATGCAATGATTACCATATTACCTTGTATGTATCCATGGAAATCACGAGACATTAGAGGATTGAATGTTAACAAGTTATTAACTGTTTGTAGCAAAGTTTGTGATAAGGTAGACATTAAATGTTTAAGTTATTATGTTAATGTGTTATGTGAACGTTTCAGATAAGATGAGTAAAGAAATAGAGACTACTGATACAGGAGGCAGTCAAGATAAGTCTCAGTCTCCTGTTCAAGATATAGACCCGATAATTGAGAAGATGAAGTCTTTTATTTCACAAGAAATAGGTATTGCTCAGAAAGCATCTATTCCTCTTCTAAAGTCAACGATTATAGAGATTGTTAGAGAGGTAGTTAGTGAAGAGTTTCAGAAACGACAAGATAACACAGTTGGAGTTAGACAAGAAGCACCTCCACAAGCTCCAATCATAGATGAAAGTAGAAAGTTTAGTTATAAAGATTTTTCAGCTTGTAATCCGCCAGATTTTGAAGGGGACTTAGACCCGATTAAATGTTACCGGTGGGTTATGGAGGTAGAAGGGGCTTTTACTACTTCACGTTGCCCCACAGATTTGAAAGTAATCTTTGCTGCAAATCTCTTAAAGTCACGCGCTAAAAAATGGTGGGAAGTTCAACGCCGTACTTTAGGGGATGAAGCTATAAGTAAGATGAGTTGGGATGATTTCAAGAAAATGTTTGAGAATACCTATTCTCAAGAAGCAGATTTAAAGAGAATTCGTCGTGAGTTTCTTGCAATGGAACAAACGACTGAGTCGATTAATGAGTTAGTTGGTGTATTTCTGGATAGAGCTCAATTCTGTCCAGATTATATGGAGAATCCAAAGCGGCTTATAGATCATTTTCATGAGGTGTTGAAGAAAGAAATCAGTCAGTTTATTCAACCTAGCATTTGTAAGTCTTTTGAAGAAATTGTGAATGAAGCTCGTTTTCAAGAGTTAGAGTTAAAGAAAGGTGAGAAAGCTGTTGCAAAAAGAAAAGCTGAATCAAGTCCTATTCCTTCAAAGAAGATCAAAGCTAGTGACAGTTCTCGTCGAGAAGAGAAGAAGACAGAAAAGTCTGTACCTCCAGAATGTAAGAAATGTCACAAGAAGCATTTTGGAGTATGTAGATTTGGGTTAAATGTTTGCTATCAATGTGGTGAGGAAGGTCATTTCAGCAAGGACTGTCCTCATCCATTGAAGGTATGTTATGGATGCTACGAGCCTGGTCATGTGAAGTCAGAATGTCCAAAGTTGAAGTCTCAGTCAGCTTCTTCAGCATATCGTAAGCCATCCGATAAGAAGTTGACTGAAGTTCCAAAAGCCAGGTCTCGTTCATTCCAGATCACAGCAGAGGAAGCCAAGTGGACCCCAGATGTAGTGTCAGGTACCTTTTTAGTAAACATAATACCTGCATATGTTCTTTTTGATTCGGGTGCCTCTAGATCATTTGTTTCAGAAAAGTTTAGTAAAAGTTTCATGACTCCACTTTCTGACTTAGACACTCCCTTAGATGTCGAAATAGCTGATGATAGAACAATATATGTAACGAAAGTTTATAGAGGGTGTCGGTTAGAAATAAGTAATGAGTAGTTTTCTATAAATCTAATCCCTATGCAAATGGAGGAATTCGATGTTGTAATTGGTATGGATTGGTTAGCGGCTCATAATGCAATGATTCAATGTGAGCAAAAGATTGTAAGAGTTAAGCTACCTCGTGGTGAATTGTTAGATATTTATGGAGAAAAGAAAGAAATGCCTATCCCAGTCTGTACTTTTGCTAAAGCTAAACGACATTTGTCACATGGTTGTCAAGCCTTTTTGGCACATGTGATAGATACTCAGATTCAAATCCCAAAGATTGATGAAATTCCGGTAGTAAGAGAGTTTGTTGATGTATTTCCTGATGAGTTACCGGGCATACCGCCCGATAGACAAGTTGAATTTAAGATTGAATTGATGCCTGGAGCTACACCTATTGCTAAGACACCATATAGGCTTGCTCCAACCGAAATGCAGGAATTAATGAAACAGTTGCAAGAACTGTTAGACAAAGGTTTTATACGTCCGAGTAGTTCTCCGTGGGGAGCTCCTATTTTATTTGTGAAGAAGAAGGATGGTTCAATGAGAATGTGTATAGATTACAGAGAGTTAAACAAGGTGACCATCAAGAATAGGTACCCATTACCTAGGATTGATGACTTGTTTGACCAGCTGCATGGTGCTAATTATTTTTCAAAGATTGATTTACGCTCCGGTTACCATCAATTGAAGGTCAGAGAAGAAGATGTTTGTAAAACTGCTTTCAGGACGAGGTATGGGCACTATGAATTTGTGGTAATGCCGTTTGGTTTAACGAATGCACCTGCAGCTTTTATGGATTTGATGAATAGAGTATGTCGTCCAATGCTTGATAAGTTCGTAATCGTGTTTATTGACGATATTTTAATCTATTCTAAATCTGCTAATGATCATGATTATCATTTGAGGCAAGTGCTACATATGTTAAGAAGAGAGAAGCTTTATGCTAAGTTCTCGAAGTGTGAGTTTTGGCTTCGGGAAGTGCAGTTTCTAGGTCATGTTGTCAATAGTGAGGGTATTATGGTTGATCCAGTGAAAGTTGAAGCCGTTATGAAATGGAATGCTCCAACAACTCCAACCGAAATCAGAAGTTTTCTTGGATTAGCTGGCTATTACAGACGGTTTATTCAAGACTTCTCAAAGATCGCAATGCCACTCACAAAGCTTACAAGAAAGAATATCAAGTTTGAATGGAATGATCAAGCAGAACAAGCTTTTCAGATTCTAAAGCAGAAACTCAGTCAAGCACCAGTCTTAGTACTTCCAGAAGGTATTGAAGACTTGGTGATATATTGTGATGCATCGTATAGTGGTTTGGGCTGTGTTCTTATGCAACGTGGCAAAGTGATAGCATATGCTTCTAGACAGTTAAAAGAAAATGAGAAGAACTATCCAACGCATGATCTAGAACTTGAAGCGGTGGTCTTTGCCTTAAAGATATGGAGGCATTATCTCTATGGTGTGAGGAGTACTATCTATACAGATCACAAAAGTTTAAAGTACTTCTTCGATCAGAGAGATTTGAATATGAGACAAAGAAGATGGCTAGATCTTGTTAAAGATTATGATTGTGAAATATTGTACCACCCGGGGAAAGCTAACATTGTAGCTGATGCTTTAAGAAGAAAGGCAACCCATTTTGCTCTAACGGTTAAATCTCTTAGAATTACCGTTACTCCTAGCTTGTTTGATCAAATTAAAGAAGCACAACAAAAAGCTTGGAGAGAAAAAGATATTCGATCAGAACGGATCAAAGGTCAAGTTGATAGTATTGTGGAAGATTCACGTGGGTTAAAGACTCGATATGGTAGAATATGGATCCCAAATTCTTGGGATTTGAAGACATTATTGTTAGATGAAGCCCATAAATCAAAGTATTCCATTCATCCTGGTGCAACAAAGATGTACCACGACTTAAGATCAGAATATTGGTGGCCAGGTATGAAAAGAGATATTGTTAAATATGTTGAGCAGTGTTTAACTTGCTTACAGGTGAAGGCTGAGCATCAGAAGCCATATGGGAAGATGCAGCCTTTAGACATACCTGTTTGGAAGTAGGAACACATAACGATGGATCTTATCACCAAATTGCCAAAGACTCAACTTCAGCATGATGCGATTTGGGTGATAGTGGATAGATTGACGAAAAGTGCATTATTTCTGCCTATTAAAGAAACGATGTCTATAGAAGCTTTAGCAGATTTATATGTTAAGGAGGTAGTTGCACGTCATGGTATGCCAGTTTCTATTGTTTCTGATAGAGATAGTAGATTTACTTCACGGTTTTGGGCCAAGTTTCAAGATGATATTGGTACACGTATTAATCTTAGCACAGCTTACCACCCGCAAACAGATGGCCAAAGTGAAAGAACGATACAGACTTTAGAAGACATGTTGCGGGCGTGTGTTATAGATTTTGGAGGTAATTGGGATGTGCATTTACCGTTAGCAGAGTTCTCCTATAATAACAGTTATCACACAAGCATAGGTATGCCACCTTTCGAGATGTTATATGGGAGAAAGTGTAGAACTCCAATATGTTGGGGTGAAGTCGGGCAAAGAGAAATGGGCAGTACAGATATAGTGCAACAGACGACAGAAAAGATAGACCAGATAAGAGAAAGATTAAAGATGACACAAGATAGACAGAAATCGTATGCCGACAAAAGAAGATGCCCATTAGAGTTTAAGGTCGGAGATATGGTTATGTTAAAAGTATCTCCATGGAAAGGTATTATCAGATTCAGGAAACAAGGCAAGTTAAGTCCTCGGTTTATTGGTCCATTTAAGATTCTTGAAAGAGTTGGTAAGGTAGCTTATCGTCTAGAACTACCTAGTGAGTTGGCAAGTATTCATAGCACTTTTCATGTGTCTTATTTAAGAAAGTGCTTAGTAGATGAAGCATCTTATGTGCCATTGGAAGAAATATAAATCAATGATCAATTGAATTATGTTGAACAACCAATAGCTATCCTCGATGAGAAAGTCAAGAAGTTAAGAAATAAAGATATTCGGTTGTTTAGAATTCAATGGAAGCATAGAAAAGGGTCAGAATTCACTTGGGAGCCGGAAGAAGAAATCATTGTTTATTATCCGACTTTGTATCAAGAATGGATTGTGAGGACACAATCCTAAATAAGTAGGGGAGAGTTGTAACGCCACAAAAATATGTAAGTTTTAAATGATTTAAAATACGTTTATGTTTCAGTTTTATATGTATTTAATATGTTCAATGTTTAAAGTAACTAAAAGGTTAGAAATTGGTTAGAGGACTAACCAAGTAAAAGAAAGGAAGTTAGAGGGATCAAATATGTAAATGAGCATTTTAGAGGGGAGGGGAATGATAAGATGTTGAAATATACTCCCTACATGTTTCTCTTTTGTTCCAGACTGAAATTTTATATACGTATGTGAGGTTTTAGAGAGGGGAAAAAGAGTTCATAAGAGAAATCAAGAAATTGAAGAAGAAAGAGATTGAATTAAGGTTTCTAATTATCAAATTAAGCTTCTACAAGGTAAGTTGATCTTTATCTAAGTTCAAATTAAAGTTAGGGTTTTAGTTTTATAAACCCTAGAATGATGAAAGTTCATGTATGATAGTTAATTAGCTAAATTAGTGTTCCATCTATGTAAACAAGTTATGTACAATGACTAATTTATGTTAGTTTGATTAAAAGATTCATGTTCATGTGTAATTGGGTTTTTGTAGTTATGTGTATATGTGAATTCATAAATTTAGATGAATTGATGATGATTAGTGATAAGTATAAGTGGTAAAGTAATAAACACCCAATTACATGTGATAAGAAATCTAAAATATGGAACACTAATGATGTATGATAGGTGTTAGTGAGTAACACCTAGATATGAGATTAAGTTAAGAAAGTAAGGGTTATGTTAATTGATCATGCTATGTGTTTGTATGAATAGGTGATCAAGCAAGAGAAGTTAATTCAAGTTGTGTAAAGTTTCAAGATAAAGGTAAGTAGATGGATATAAATGTGGAGTCAAGTAATGGGTGAGCCATTAGCTTGACAGTTTTCCAAGTAATGGATCATGACCATTAGCTTGGTATAAATGTTAACTCGTAGTAGTTAGCATGATGATGTTTAAGGATCCTTAATATGATGATGTTTATGTTCAAGTTAAAGTTTCCATTACTTACTAAGCAATCGCTTATGTGTTATGTTTAAACGTTTCAGGTGAGCCAAGTGTTAATAGAGGGGACTTGGGTAAAGGGCACGTGTGAAGTTTTTGGTGGAGCTTGTTACTTAGTTTGGTAACAAGTCTTATCCCTCTTAATCATGCTCATGATACATGTACACCCCTTTTGTAAAAGTTATGATACTAGCTTATGTTTTGAAAGGATGTTATGTCCCAATGGTAATGTTTTGTTGAAAGTCAAACTTAAATTTAAAGTCAAACTTAGTGGTCAGATTGTATGTAAAAAGTTTGAAAGTATATGTAATGAGAAAGTATGCTTTTGAAAGTGGAATTAGTCAAATGTTGATGTTATGGTTAATGGTTGATGTTAGCAAGTTAGTTTGACTTAGACAAGTCCATTAAATGAAGTTTGACTAAAAGAATGGGTCAATTTGGTCAGAGGCCCAATCGGGTCGTTTTGGTGTCCAAATGGGTCACCAATGGGTTTACGAGTCAAACTGAGTTAGACTTGATGAAAGTCAAATGTTTTAATGTTAATAAGTTATATTAATGATGTTGGAAAAGTGGTAAAAGAATGGAAGTCACAAGTGTAATGGTTTGAAAGTTGGTATGTTAAGATTTTGGTAAAAAATGGCCTAAAACTCGTCTACGGGTCAAATCTTGTTAAAATGCAAAAATTGAAAAGTGGAATTGAGGAAATGTTTATATGGTTATAGTGAATGTGTGTGCAAAATTTCAGGTCCTAACTCATAACGAGTAAAAAGTTATGCGCGTTTGAAGTTGGTTAAAAAAGTTGACTTTTGCTGACTTCTGGATTTACACTAAGAAACGCGATCCTGACACCATTTTTTACGGATCGCGTTCGCAAGGCACAAAACTAAGGAACGCGATCCTGACCACATTTTCCGGATCGCGTTCGCAAGGCAAAAATGGTAACAGAAAGTTTATAACTAAGGAACGCGATCCCGCCCACTTTCCCGGATCGCGTTTGATGGTAAAAAAATGAAATTTTAGGTTCTAAAAGGCTCGTTTCAACTATGGAAAGTTTCTAAAATTAAATTATACAAATGGAGTAGTTATGGGACATTATTAAGAGTAAAAAAAAAAAAAATGGTCACGTTTTCGGAGTGTTTCATAAACAACAATAACAACTTCAATTAGTGAAAAAATAAATTTCTATACTATATTTTTTTTGGATGAAATAGACAGAAAGTACCATTACCAAAAAAAGCTACCAAGGCTACACAAGTCAAAGATACAACAAAAAGAACCTAAATTACAAACTGTAACATGGGGATACAGAACTTCAAGACAAAAGAGCAAGCAACCTACCACCACACACCTACATGACCACAAAGACAACAAGCACAAAACCCCACACCTACAACCAGATACACAGCAAAACCAATACAACTTACATACTAATTTCGACATCCATGAACGATCACACACAAAAAAAGCCACTAATAAAAATACAAAAACGTGCAATATATAACCCGACCAAACAGCAACCTAAAAACCAAATCATCAACCATAACAAAACTAGACACAATACAGCAGCCTTCAAGACATATTCTTCTATTGCTCCCACGTACATGTTAACGCTTTGTCTCTTACCGAAAGCCAAACGAATGACCATGATTTGATCTTCAGCAGCAAGTCCATTGTGACACCCGTCAAAATAGGACTATTAATTTGGGCCTAATCAATTGTAATACATGTAATTAGTTCTGAGTTAGGCTAATTAATGTATCAATATATATATATATATATATATATATATATATATATATATATATATATATATATATATATATAGTTGAATATATACAATTATACGATTTGATTTAAATCGTACAAGTTTCAAATCGAATGTAATTCGGTTCAGTAAATACGGACGTTGGTGAACAATTTTATTAAATAATATAACATTATTTAATAACGCTATTATCTCCAAAATATTATTTTTATAATACTTCAATGCAAACTCGTATCAGACAAAATAAAATTTACGCGATTAAAAGGTAAATGCACAAACAAAACAAAATAAATTTAAGTTATATTATATAACTCAATTATTAAGTAATTGGCTAAATACTTCAACGAAAATATTAAGTAATTATTCGTATTTTAAAATGTATATTCAAACGTATAAAATAATTATTTAATTATTTAACGACCGGGAAAACGAACACCACACGGGGCACAATTGCGAGAACTGAAAATGGGGTGAGGCTTTCACCAACACCCCACCTTCCCCTTCTCTTTCTTTTCATTTTCATTTCTTCTTCTTTTCTCTATTCTCTCTCTCATTTTTCTTTCAAAAACCTCCACACCACCAACACACTAAATCGCAAAATAACAACACTAAACGACCTCAAATCATATCACTCGTTTGGAATAAAAGATTCACGGAGTCACGATCTACGTTCCTATCTTTCCGGTTTTTCACGGCGTTAACTTTGTAAGTTTTCGACAAATCCCGAAACGTCTCGATTTCGTTCATTTTTACATAAAAGTTGTTCCTATAAGTTCATAATGTCCAAATATGGGTTGGGTAAAAAGCTTGGGTCGATCGGTGGCCGGAAAACTCGATTTTGGCTCAATTTCCGGCGAACAGTTTGAAGTGTCGCTAGTGTGCCAAAAACAGTGCTAGCGACACTAGCTAAGTGTCGCTATCCCTAAGTGTCGCCCCTATAGCGACACTACTTAAGTGTCGCTGAAATACTTAACCAGATCCATCCTAGCGACACTACTTTAGTGACGCCAAATTAGAAGTGTCGCCTATAGCGACACTAATCAAGTGTCGCCAATTTATTGAAAATTGGAAATCTAGCGACACTCACCAAGTGTCGCCTAACCAGTGCCGCCTGTAGCGACACTCACCTAGTGTCGCCTATAGCGACACTAGCCAAGTGTCGCCATAAACAGAAGGTTTCAAACCAAGTTTTTACTAAGTGTCGAGACCTGAAATTTTATTCCTTGATTTCACCCAAATTAAATTCCAGATGTGTTTTTCACCAAAGCAATTTTGTAGAAATAAACCAGGAGCCAGCCCCTTGGACCCCGCCAGGGGTTGCCACCCCTGGAACCCCGCTTACCAGGGGCGCTGCCCCCGGACCCTCGTCACCTAAAGTTATAAATACTTTTTAAGTATAACTATTCGAAATCAAAATAATAATGTTGAAGATTATTATTACAACTAATAACCAACGGGCCGTACACGTTTTCAAAATACAAGTTAATCAAACAACCAAATCGTAGTCATTTGGACATTATAGTTGAACGATCAACTACAAAAGTAGTCTTTGTAACTATCCACTCATACAAATAACCATCGCGTGTCGTGGACACCCTCAGGTTATCTGTCTGCGGACATCTCACTGCTTGATTAAGCATCGTATGTTTATTGACTAAACGCTTCAAGACTCAGGTGAGTCTCATAGCCCCTCTTTTTACCGCTTTTCACTCAGGGGTGTGATTCAATGCTTATTTTAACATGTGAACGCAAGTACAACTTTTCAATATACTACATGAGTTATTTTCCACTAATCATTTCAAAGTCCTCCGTCAACATAGTTTGGTAATACCTTGTAGCGTGATTATTAGTATATGGTACCATATAGGATTGACCCTCCTCGTCTGGGTTAGCAAGCACTAACTGGGTAAACGGACGTACTAATAATTGTTCAGACGAGTGTGGATTAGGCACTCGTGGAGGCACCTCGCTCGGAATTCTCTATATGGGACCCGACCCTCGAGTTAAGCTCAGACTATGTGCTCATGGCTGTATACATTACTATTTATTTGCTGGATGTAAATCATTACTTAAATCTTGCGGTTCATACGATATTATTTGATTTCAAACCTGTGAGCTTACCAGCTTTTAGCTGACCCATTTTAGCATGTATCACAGGTACCCAGCAGTAGATTGGACTGCTTCAGGATTTCTATAGCTCGAGTCAGCATGCAGACATTAGAGATTTTCTTGCATTAGTATATTTTGTACAAGTACTCATGTACTGAAATCTCTCATTTAATCGAACACGAGCTATGTACAGCTTTAAATGTTGTAAACATTTTTATATTAATATATTTTGTTAAAACGACGCATATAGAGTCGTTTGCTATATCTTGTGTGCTTTGATATTTAATTAGTAACACCCAATGTATGCTTCTGCTAAACAGTAAATTTGGGGGTGTTACATCCATACCACCCGAATTCACATTCCTGAAAACCTTGTTATTCCTGTTATTCCAAATCACAAACAAAGCAGTCCAAATAGTGCATCTCCAAGCATTAATTTTTGAACTCGAAAACGAACCACTACCTTTATGTTTTACAAGATCCTCAATTGACTCCACATCCATCCTTCCTAATCCCCACCACTCAAAAATCTTGGACCACAAATCTTTACGTAATTAATTTCAAAAAACAATGTTCCCCCGTTTCCACCTCGCTATCACAAAAAGGACATAACACGCTATTTAACTCTATCCCCATATTGTCTAAAACAAATCAAACCGGTAATCTATCATTTCTAAGCCTCCATATGAATATATTTACTTTCCTTGGAACACCCTTACACCACAAAGTCTCCTTTCGATTTCTATTATCCACTAACTTTTTATCATCCACCAACACCCTTAATTCCCTAGTTGAAAAATTACCATCTTTACATAACCGCCATCTCCAGCTATCAACCTCATCTTTTACAAAAGAAACCTCGTTTAACACTCTCAAAAGATCCTCCAACTCAAAGGTGACCCTTGGTTCTCTACTCCAATCCCACTTCCAAGTCACGTTATCCCCTTCCCATTCGATCCTTTCCCTCACTTTCACACCCTTGTTTTTTTTTCAAGATTAAAAAGTCTTGGGTATTTAACACCAAGCACCTCCCTCCCACCAACTATCTTTCCAAAACAAAGTGTCCATCCCATTCCTAATATGCTTACCAAAAGACGTAGATCGAAAACTCCAACCCCAAACCATCAATGTCTTTTCCTACTTTAATGATGTTTCCTCAAACCCTTCCCAATTTAGAATCAATTCTTTGCCCGTCATCCAAGCCCCCATTCCTACCATACAATACAATAATAATCCTCACCCATAAAGCTTTTTTCTCCAATTTAAAACGCCACCACCACTTTCCCATGAGACTCCAATTTGACGCCAATGAACTACCGACATTAAGACCCCCCACCCTCCCACTAGAAAGAATACAATTCCAAGTAATCCAAGATAAATTCTTTTTACCCTCCCCATCCCCTCACCCCGAAAAAAATTTCTACGAATATTTTCAAGTAAGTTAAGAATAAGTACCGGGGCCCTAAAAAAGGAAAAGAAGTACAAATAAAGGCTTTCAAGCACCGACTTGATCAAAGTTAATTGACCACCTAAGGAAATCATTCTCGCTTTTCAATCCGAGAGCCTACCTTTGAATTTATCCAAGACTGAGTTCCTTGAAGAAATTCTATTCATATTAGAGCCTCGGGAGACCAAGATATTTAAAAGGTATTCCTTCCGTACCGCATCTGTCGCACCCCCAAATTCACTATGCGGAAGCGGTTCGGGTCGGGGCGCGACTAATCAAGTAATCACAGCAATATAATGAACGACATCTAAATGCGTCGTTTTAACAAAATACATTAATTTAATAAAAGTTTACATTGTTGTAAAAATTACAATAGCTCGGTAACCTGATCTGAAAGATTCTACAGCATAACTACTTTTACAAAATATAGTAATGCAGATAAATCTCTTGTTGTATGCATACGACTCGAGCTAAGGTATCCAAAATGAGCAGACCTATTGCTGCTGAGAACCTGAGAATACATGCTAAAAGGTTAGTTAAAAGCTGGTGAGTTCACAGGTTTAATGATAAAGCATAATGTATGAACCACAAGATTTAATAATGTTTGAAACCAATCAAATAAGTGTGTATATTACTACCATGAGCTCATAGTTTGAGCTTAACTGAGGTGTCAGGATCCCAATCAAGTACCTGATCGAGGGTGCCTCCCTGCGAGTGCCTACACTCATATGAACAAATGATAATGCGTCCGTTTGACCAGTTAGTGCTTGCTAACCTGGACGGGGATTGTCAATCCCATATGGTACTATACACTAACATTCACGCTAAATCCATATAAACAAACTATGTGGTGGAGGGCTTTCATGATTAGTAAAACAACTCATGCAGTATATATCGATGTTTTGTACTTGTGTCCACATGTAAAATAAATGAGCAAGTATTACCACCCCGGGAGTAAAAACAGTAAAAATGCGGGGCTGTGAGGCTCACCTTAGTTTGATGCGTTTCTAAAAGCAAGTAATGATGTTGCACAAGAATGATGTCGTCCAATGACTGTAACCTGCTGGCGTCCTAAACGCGCAAGGTTATAACATGAGTAGATGTCTCAACAGACCATCTATGCTAGTTGTTCATTCAACTAGTTATGTCCAAATGTTTGATTGTTTATTTGTGTTTTGAAAAAGTGTACGGCCCGTTGGTGATGGTTTGTAATAACAATTCAAAAGCATTATTATTATATGTTTCATTTTATTGCATACTTATCAAAGTATATGTATATCTTGTACGAGTATCATCGTATAGGTTCCCGTTGTTGTAAGTGTTCGACAATTAGTGTGAAAAGTATTTACAACTTTTAAATGATGGGGATCCGGGAGAAGCGCCCCTGGTAGCGGGGTCCAAGGGGTGGCAAACACTGGCGGGGTCTAAGGGGCAGAGCCCCTGGCTGAGGTCGAGCTGCCAGGTCAGTTTGGAAATTTTTTATTTCTGTATATATTGCTTTAATAAAAACGCATTGAAAATTCAAGATTCTGTGAATTGCGACACTGGGTGCGACACTGGGTTGCGACAATAGAGTTGTGTCGCGTAAATCAGGAATCATACTTTATGCAACATATGGATTTGTGTCGCTATCTGCGACATTCGGTTCAGTGCGACACAAGTGTTAGCGTCGCTAAGTGCGACATTCGAAATCATTGCGACATAAGGGTCTGTGTCGCACCATGCGGCATCGAAATTTATGTTGCAACATAAATGTGGTGTCGCAGGTTGTGACATAAGTGATAGTTGCGACATAAGGCTTGGTGTCGCAGTCGGGTTGGCCCCGATGCGACACAAGAGGTTGTGATGGTTTTTCGTGTTCGTGTTTGTGGTCAAACGTGCTCGGTTTGACCCGAGACTTTTAGGCAAGTCCTAAGTATGTTATTTGAGCTCGGGAAAATATTCATTACGTTTCGTGTTTGGCTCGAAGTGTCGATTTCACAAAACTTACAAAATCAGTCCCTTGGTGTGTTTTGACAGATTTTCGGACCCTTTTCGGGCCTCGTTTTAACCAAGTTTTGTTCCGAAATAAAATATGAAAAAAATCACACATGTTCATCTATATCTCTAGTATTTTACAGAATTTTCCCAGAATTTATAAAGTTCGTTTGGTTAGGTAAATAAAATCGAGAAGGACCAAAGGTCAGATTTCAGCCAAAACTGACATTCCATAAATCAAATCTTACAGAAAAATGAAGATATGTTCTAAATGAAATTGTAGACAACAAAAATACCAAACTTTTTCAAGTAGTTTCATGCATTTATCTTATGTTTTCGATTTATTATGGTTTTTCTACCAAACTACATTTTCTGTCCAGAAAAATGGTTTAAGGTTTCGTGTTTGAAAAACGTGTTTCGATCATGTTTTTGGACATTCCTTAGTTAGTGGAGCAACATAACATGTATATAAACATTAATTAAGTAATTTCTAAGAGTGTGAAGTTCTTACAATAGTCGATTGAAGAAAACGAAGACGGTAGAAGTACTCCTCGTGTTGTGGTGATCGTTTTTCCTCAAAGAAGCTTTGCGATTCGAGATATTTTTAGGTGGTGGTTAGAGGTGGTTGATGGTGGTTCTATGGTGGAGGGGGTGGCCGGTTCTAAAGAGAGAGTGGTAAGGGTAGAGAGTGGCTAGAAAGAAAATGGGGGTAGAGTGTGAAGGTGTGAATGAGGTGATGGAGTGGTTTGTTTGTTAAGTCAAAAAAGTAAGACATGGAGGCCATACTCCATGTGGTCGGCCCATTGGTGGGGTCCACAAGGTGTGGACTTCACCAATTTTCGTTCCCCAGTTTCGTGCTCCGTGCGGTGTTCGTTTACCCGATCATTTTGATGTTTATTCGTACGTTAAACGTGTAATATACGCGTTTTAAATAACGATTTAAGTTCGATAGTTTTAAATTGAAGTATTACCCAAAATACTTGAAAATTAAGACTTGGTTTGGTGACTGCTAACCTTGTATTAATGGTCTTTGTTTAGTCTAGAGCTGTGTGGTTCAACTAGGATGTGACACAGTCTTCAACCGACGGCGGTTCCTTAACTTCCACGTATTTGTACTCCACTTGAAGTGTTTCCAATGCTATACGAAGTACTGTGCCGATTTATGATCTTTTCGGTGCCACATACTTTACGGTCACTCTGGACTAATTTAACGAAGTTTGTATTAAAGTTTGACCATCTATGATATAAACCCAACCCTCACTATTTAAACATATCCCAATAAATCCCTGATTGATTCACGGTGTACTATACGATAGGTTTGACAGTATTTCCACAGCTACACAATTCAGACCATGTTTATATTTGAAAACATAGATAGGTAGTTACCGGTTGATCAAGGTTCATGACTCCTTGTCATACAGGTTCTAACCACGTTTATTGGAGGAAAGATGATTTTGGTTTAGAAATTCATAAATACAAAGTTAACAGTACACCGGTTTTCATTTGTGTAATTAAAGTAACATCACCCCTAAAAAGCGTAAGCTAACTACATCACAACAAGCACATAATAGAACTACTCACTATGCATGGCAAACAATCCTAAATCTATCATAACAATAATAGCAATCATCATAATAGAAAAGGAAATAAGTAACCGTAGATAATGCGTAGATAGAATAATGTTGAAAGAATACACGAACGGAACCTCCGCAATATCTTCGACAATATTACAAATAAGCCCCTCAGAATATTCCCTACACTATAACAAAAGTAGCCCCTCCATTAGTCTAGGTAAAATATTAACCAAGAACTAACTAACTAAAACCCTAATCTAGAGAGAGAAACTAGAGAGAGAAACTCTAGAGAGAGAGAGAAAGTGTGTGAGAGAGAAAGTGAGAATGAGAGGTGATGAAGGTGTGTGAAATGAGGTTGAGGAGTCCTCTATTTATAGGCCACCAAGGATGCAAGAGTACAAGTCCACAAGCATGCACGTACAAGCAAACGAAGCAAAATGAGAGACCACAAGAAGCAAACAGGCCATGTACGGCCTCAACCAGGCCCTGTACGGCTAGTTGAGGTCCATGTACGGCTTCCTCTAGGCCATGTACGGCTTGGGGGTGGCCGTGTGCTAGGCCGTGTGCTGCTTTCGGTTTTTCTCGTTGCTTAATTCGCGCGTATCTTCTTTGTTTCTTGTCCGTTTGACTTGATTCTT
Organism: Helichrysum umbraculigerum; assembly: GCA_949592205.1. Taxonomy (NCBI): domain Eukaryota; kingdom Viridiplantae; phylum Streptophyta; class Magnoliopsida; order Asterales; family Asteraceae; genus Helichrysum; species Helichrysum umbraculigerum. The sequence continues at coordinate 123,778,699 of CATIUR010000005.1, read as the reverse complement.
TTGCCTGCGATCTTGTAATTCCGTAATACTTCTAATGATGCCAAATGTTCCAAATTTGGATGTCTCTAGGGTTGGCATGTGCAGAATGCCCTCGGTTTGCGCTCAGAAAGCTCTATCTTCCTCGTCCTTTATCCGATCTGCACGATTCTTGATTCTACAATCTTGGAATAACCTGATACATCATATGAGACTATTTAAGGACTTATATCATAATGTGGTTAAAAGTACATGAGAATCAGTTGTTTGAATAATCTGCCTCAATTTGCGTGCATTTTGGACAATTTAAGCACTTTTTATAGCAATGCCTATAATTTGACCAACTTAGTTAATTTAAGTAGAAAAGTATTTAATTTAAGTGTTTTCACCAAGAATTAGGTCAAATGTGCGGGAAATATGTGCATAAAAACATGACTTTTTGCTACATATCAGGGTGCGCTGCTCAGTTTCTGTTTCAACAATTGGAAGGCATTCTCTTGTTTCTCGCTCCAATCGAATTTCTTATATTTTTGAGTTAACGTGGTAAGTGGCTGGGCTACCTTTGAAAAGTTTGCGATGAATCGCCTGTAATATCCAGCTAGACCAAGAAATTGTCGTACTTCAGTTGGGATTTTCGGTGCTTCCCAGTTGTTAATTGCCTCAATTTTGGAAGGGTCCACATGAATTCCCTTGTCATTTATCACATGACCAAGGAAATGAACCTCTCGCATCCAAAATTCGTACTTAGAGAACTTTGCATAAAGTTTCTCTCTCTCAAGTAGTTCGAGGATCATTTTCAAATGTCGTTCGTGATCCTCTTTCATTCGTGAGTATACTAAGATGTCGCCAATAAACACAATGAAGAACTTATCGAGGTATGGTTTGCATACTCTGTTCATGAGATCCATGAACACTGCTGGTGCGTTTGTCAATCCAAAGGGCATGACAAGGAACTCGTAATGACCATAACGAGTCCTAAACGTAGTCTTAGGTACATCCTCTTCTCGTACCTTCAGTTGGTGATAACCGGACGGTAGATCGATTTTCGAGTAGAAGCTCGATCCTTGCAGTTGGTCAAACAGGTCATCAATACGTGGTAATGGGTATCGGTTCTTGATAGTTACCTTATTCATTTCTCGGTAATCAATGCACATTCGCATGGATCCATCCTTCTTCTTGACAAACAAAACCGGAGCTCCCCAAGGTGAAAAGGTCGGCCGGATGAATCCTAAGTCCAGAAGCTCTTGCAGCTGTGTAGACAGCTCCTGCATCTCTGATGGAGCTAGACGATAAGGTGCTCTAGCGATTGGTGCGGCTCCTGGCACCAGATCAATATGAAACTCGACCTGTCATGGGGGTGGCAATCCTGGTAATTCGTCAGGAAATACTCCCGGATAGTCACGTACGATGGGTACATCGTCTATATATCATTCCTTGGGTTTCTTTTCCACAATGTGTGCCAAAAATGCTTGGTATCCCTTTCGGAGATACTTACTAGCTTTCAAGCAAGTAATCATCTTAGTGGCACTCTTTCGTTTCTCCCCTTGTATTACCAAAGTTTCTCCTGTCGGTAGCGGTATGCGTACCAACTTTTCGAAACATACGATCTCAGCGCGGTTCTTCGACAACCAGTCCATACCGACTACGATGTCGAAACTTCCCAACTTAACCGGTAGTAAGTCTATTTCGAAGAGATGACCTTCTAACTCCAAGGTGCATCCCGGTACTATTTCTCCTGACTCGATCAACTCACCATCGGCTAGTTCTATAGTGTATTTGTTATCTAGCTTATGGGATTCAAGTTCTAATAGTGGTCTAAACTCAGTAGACATAAAACTTAAATCGGCACCTGAATCAATTAACACAGAGGCATAATGGTTGTTTACGAGAAATGTACCAGTGACGGTGTTAGGGTCCTGGCGTGCCTCTTGTGCTCAGATCACGAATGCCCTTCCTTGAGCCGGTTGATTGTTGATATTGTTGGCTCGGTTGTTGTTACCACGGTTGTTGGTGTTTTGGTTGTTGTTGTTGCGGTTTTGGTTGTTGTTGTTAAGTTTAGGGCATCGGTTCCGATAATGCCCCAGCTCACCATACTCAAAACACCCCTGGTTTTGACGCTCATTGTTTGTTCGTGGAGGAGGGTTTGTTCTACAGTCCTTGGTTCTGTGACTCCATACCCTACAGTTGCCACAATACCCACACCCACCCTCGTGGTGTCGATTACACTTTCCACACTTAGGCTTGTTACCTAGATATGGTTTTGATTCAGTAGTGGTGGCAGCGTACGCTTTTGTGTTTCCTCCACTTTTCTTGTTTTGCTGACCCTGACGGTTAGTACCACCACCATTACACTTTCTCTTTGCACCACCAGAACTACCAGCATCAGTGTTACTTGATTCGCCTTTCCCTGACACAACTTTCTTAGTCAGGGTCCCCATTCTGACCGCCTCATCGGTCAACCTTTGTGCTAGAGTAACAGCACTCCTAAATGTGGCAGGTTCTGATGATGTAACCATACTACGGATCTGAGGTGCCAATCCCCAGATGTAACGCTCAATGCGTTTAAACTCGGGTGTCACCATATGTGGCACTAGTCGCGCTAGTTCCTGAAACTTAGTGGTGTACCCAGTGACATCAGCACCAATCATCTTAATGTCCCATAAATCAGTTTCTACCTTCTGCATCTCACTACGGGGACATAACTCTTCCAGCATCATGTTTTTCAGCACTCCCCAAGACATGGAGTGGGCAGTTTCCCGTCTAAGGTATTGAAGTTGTCTATTCCACCATGTTAACGCCTTGTCAGCTAAGGTGCACGCGGCGTACTTCACCATGCAATCAGGTAAACAGTCACTAATATCCAACACTGATTCCATCTTTTCTATCCAGTGGATAATACCAAATGCACCCTCTGTGCCGCGGAAAGTGGTTGGCTTACAAGCCAGAATGTTTTGTATGAACACCCGCGTCGAGTATTCACAGTAGTCTCGGCGTTCACAGGGGTAGACCCGCTGTTTATAACGTTTTCATGATTACGGCTTGCCTCTTACTGAGCAATACCTTCAGCAATTCGGCGTTCAATGATTTGCTCAGGAGTTTCAACAACTGGAGGTGTTTCTGTTCGTCGACTATTCCTAGTCACTCGTCGCTTAGGAGGCATGGTTCAGTTCTGCGATGAATAAAACACAAAAGTCAATGCCGAGATAATGAATGTGAAGAACAAAATTCACATTGTTTAGCAAATGAGTATTATGAAAGGTGGAGAACAAGGTTTCCCACTACGTATCATACGACTTCGAACGCCCATATGTACTTAGTATAATATAATCACGTTGGCCAGGCGTCATTATATGATGCTAAATACATATTTCTTTTCATTATCATATAACACAATCAAGTTTAAAAAGGGATTCAAAACAAGAGTCAATTGGTTAAGATGTAATATGTTTCAAGAAACACAAGAATGTGATCGTAAGAGATCATAGATTTGTTGTAGTTCTAACACGCGTATGTAAACGTAAGTAGGATACTCTAGTCGATAACAGATGTAAAGAATACGAGTTATAAACCAAACATAAGTTATATATAATATTGATAGTTACAACGCTTATACATAAGTTTCGTACAAAACAAGATGGGATTCCTAATATACCCATCAGTGGTTAGCGTTATACAAAAGTAATGGGCTTCCTACACATATACCCATTCTACAAAAGGTTTCAACCTAGTACATAACATATACATCCCCAGTACGGTGGGTCTAATGAAGATAAAATAGATACAACCATATGGCAGTAACCATCACTGCCAACATCAAACAAACTCCCATAACAAGACCTACTACCCTCATACGCCTCTCCAATACAGCCCCACGTGCGCGAGTAGCGTCAGCTAACTCTCTGTCCACATCCACGTGTGTCTCCACAGTGCTGAGACGTCCATAGATAGACGTCACATCCCCATCCAAACGGGAAGTGTCACCGCGCAACTCTCTGATATAGCCGCGCATGCCATAGTGTAACCCGAATAGGGCACGAACCACAACAACTTGTGTAATAACAGTGAGCTCCAGAGGCTCATCAGTGAGTGGTAGTGAGTGTGAAGACTCCCCGGTCTCAAAAGTGGAAGGGATATCCTCAAGTACCCTCCAACGCCTAAGTAAATGTGGCATCCAGTCTAGGTGTGGGAGTCTCCTATGTGGTGGCTCCTCAGCCTCAGTCATCGGACGTGGCCCTAGTATGAACAGATGAGCTCTCGGGCACTGATGTCACAACGCCCTCAAGATCCTCAGTCGGCTCCTCATCCGAAGCGTAAATGAATATCGGGTTTTGTCTCGACATACTGAGACAAAATAAATCGTGGGTAACGTGTCAGTCGTATGTTAGATGCACGCAAACGTATGTATGTATGAATGTATAAATGTTCTAGCCAAGGCTATAGTCTAAGTCTCTAAGGTTTCAAGTCACTTAAAGACTGCTAGTTCGCTATAACCAATGGCTCTGATACCAAGTCTGTCACACCCCCAATATCGGTAATCGCGTTTATTAAATAATTAGCGAAAGCTTAATAATGTATTGGTGGAAGCATTTCATGTATACAGCGGGGGTGCTGACGTTAATGGTGTACGTAGATTCATTGTATCAGAGCATATGATCATTACGGAACATATAGATTAAGATTCCATAGTTTAAAGTTATTACAAAAGATACAACTTACAAAGTCGTATTAGTAGTTGTGTTGTCGAAACAACAGTTGTCATAATAATATAAGTTTTGAAAGTAGATTTCGTAAGTATAACTAAAAAGGATTAGTAATACAAAAGAAATCCAAGTGTCCCAAAAGTGGCATCCTAATCATCATGGGTAGCTTACGTCCAATATGCATGCATCAGTACCTGAGTCCTAATTCCCTGAAAAACATAGAGTAAAACGTCAACAAAATTGTTGAGTGAATTTACAGGTTTGTATGTAGTGTAGTTGTTTATACATCGTCAAATAGTTGTAGTATAGGAAACACAAGTTTATCAATTAAGAAAAACATTTCCTAAATTAACAGTTTGTAGGAAACACAGGTTATTTGATTAAAAAAATAACATTTCCTCAAAATAATAGTAGTTGTCTGTTGTGTAGGAAATACAAGTTATTTCAAGTATGAATAACAATCCCCAAGATAGTAGTTGTAGGAAACACTGGTTAATTCAGTTAAGAATTAACATTTCCTAAATAAGTGATAGTAGGAAACACAGGCCAATCCAACTAAGGATCAACATTTCCAAAGTAGTTGTTCGTAGGAAAACACTTCCTAAACAATAGTTTTGTGGGAAAACTTAGACGGTGATCCCTCGAAAGGTGAGCTAAACCTGACGAGTTAAACTAACGCGACTTAACCCTAAAACCAAACCACGACCAGCAGTAGTTGTTTGTCAAATAGGACCTGTAAGTATACGCTCTAATACTGTGGGAGGGTCGTCACGGCGATAGTACTATCCGTATACTCAGTGGCTAGAGTCACCTAGCTAATGGTTATAGTCTGTAGCCATAAGGACTTTTATGCACTACATCGTAAGCCTAGGTCCGTACTAGGATTCGTTGTCCAATTCCCAAAATAGTATGAAAATAGCTTTTCTATAAGTAGTAGTTCAAATAATCGTATGAAATATCATTTCATAAACAGTTTAAGTAAATACATATAGTATTTAAATCAGTTATCGCATGCATTAGTACAAACGATTTTTATGTTTTTCACCTCAGGTTTTAAAAGTATTAAAACAGTGAAAAGGGGCTGTGAACTCACAATAGATGCGTAGATGTGATAGCTAGCAGTGGAGAGTCGTGTAGCCCGAGGTACGTCAACCTATACAATGTAAATGTATTAACATAAGTGATTGATTATTTGTCGAATCACGTTAATAGTTTGTTTGTGTTGAAGAAATCGTTAATTCCTTAATTTGTTCTGTTCGTTGGTGACGATGTTTTGAAATACAAGTAATATTTCTCGAGTCGTAATCTTGTTAAGTATATATATACATGTATGTAGTTGTAGTTGTGTATATATATATATATATCGTTTCGTTTCCTTTGGGCATATATATATATATATATATATATATATATATATATATATATATATATATACTCGATTAAAGTTTGTACCAAAACTTTAACTCGTTCAAAATATATTTCATTTATATATTTCAAGTAATTATTTCCTTTCTACCAATTGTCGTGTCCAATCCGTTAGTTTTATTTGGAGTAAATATTCGTTCCAAAATATTAGCTCGAGTCGCGTTTATGTTTTAAACATTATACGGCCCATTTATTTTAATTTATTAGTACGGCTCAATTAAATAGTATAACTCGTTCGGCCCATTTATTTAACAGTCTGTCCGGCCCATTTACCAACCACCCGTCCGGGTCCATGACCCAACCCGTACGGGTTGATCATGTGACCCGTTCGGGTCACCTTGTTCTTGGTTCGAGCAGTCCAAGACCAACAACATCCGGCCCATTTATTTTCGTTTATTCAACGGCCCACGCACCTAGCCCGTAACAGGTTTGGCCCATTATGCAAGGTAACCCATTCGGGTGTATGGGCTTACCCGTCCGGGTATAGGTCCATACCCGATCGGGTATGGAACCTTACCCGTTCGGGTTTGGTTCCATGCTCAGAAGTTCAGTCCGTGTCCATAATTTGGGTTCGAGATTTTCTAAGTTTTTGTTATAGGTTTCGAGTTATAACTTCTACAAGTGTTTTGGTTAACATAATACAAATTTTATACGGCTCAAATTTCGTAGTTAAAGTTTTGTTTCTTAAAGTTTATTTTAAAGAATTTAGTTCATCAATCGTCAAATTACCCGAATTATCAAGTTATATACACAAATTATGTTGTGTTTACACTATATACATCAAATTTATGTAAGAAATTAAAGGGTGGAAAGTTTCCTCACAATGATAAAGATGATGATTCGGTTTGATGATGATGATGATGATGATACGATTGTGATGATGATGATGATGATAGTGCTGTGATGATGATTATGGTGAAGAAGAAGATGGTGATGAAGGAGATGGAGATGGTTTGGTTGCTCCTTCTTCCACTTCTTCTACTGCTGCTGCTGGTTCTTCTGTGTCGATCAAAGCCAGAGAGAAAAATTATTGGTGGAGTGAATTATTGAAGGTTGGTGATGCACTGAGTTGTGAGTATGGGAGTATATAATATTTGGATCAAGTTAAGTTTGTCAACTGGAGGCATGGCTCAGTACTAGCTGTGTCTCCAGATATTTTTAAAAGTGGAATTTGTTTGTGTATTTAACCCGTTAATTTCATGTACGTGTCCAATTATGTGCAAATTTACATTTAATATTTGTAAATTTTATTTCGAAGTATTATCCCAAATACTTTAATTGAAATACTAAAAATAAAATTTTCATTATTTTTAGTCATTGGTTACGTTTCCGTATCGTCTCAGTCTCGTACGATAGGTTTTATATAAAACGTATAAACATTTTTGTTTCAACAAGTTCACATAATATTTTTAAATAAAAATTATTCGAAAGTATTTTTTTTTTTAGTTCTTTCTGAACTTTTGTATCACCAACGATTGTATTTGTTTTTTCAGATTCGCTCCGATATTGTTTCGTACCCTTTTGATTTATAATTATAAATAATTATAAATTTTCATAATACTTTTGTTCAAAAGTCGTGGGCTCGCTAGACTTATATCACATCATTTGTTTAGTTTGGTTTTTGTGCAGGAAATTAGCGTAAGAAATGCATGTAATTAGTGGTATAATAATACATAAATTGGAGGAGTGTCACAACATTCCTAAGATAAATTCAATACAAAGATGAAAAAATCCGATATTATGTGGAATTTTATGTTTATGCCTGATAAGGCCCTTTTTATTGTTGGCACAAACAACTATATACACATATTTTAGATCAAACGTAAAACATGTTAGCATTAGAAATTAAAAATGATACAACTATCTCCTATAATAAGATGAAAAGCTATAAAAACTATATCGTATATCTAGAGTTCTATCCTTACAGAAGATACACAATTGGAACATGTCAATATAGTTTAATATTCATAAAACTGAAAGAATACACAAGTGGAATGCTCCACAATATAGTTTAATAAAAAATTCATCTGAATGAAGCAATTAGGAGTGTCAGGAATAAAGTTTGCGATTATATCAAAATAAAGATAGCAGTCATAAAACAACGATAATCATGACCGTCTTTGAGGGTGAGCGAGATGGTCGACCGCCCAGGACCTCCAAATTTTGAGGGCCTTCAAAATTTTCCCAAATAATGTGATCGATACGTCTAATATATATGATGATTACATAAGATATTGACATCTCTTTATTTTTAAGTAAGAGAACTTTTGTTAGTAACTAGATTTAGACTAAATATATATCTAAACAAATATATAGGTCAATTGAATGGTCCAAAATTGAAAATTTTGAATTAACGTATTAGATTTTGACTAAAAGAGTTAAGAACTAACAACTGGGGACAATAAGTATTAGAGAAATAAATAAGTATAAAAAAATATATAAAATCGGATCGTTATGGATCATTTTCATCGAACCTGTATCTTACTTGATATATAGTTATAGTGTCTCATTTCAATAACACGACAACTTTGCCCTGAGCCTCTAAAAGTTTAGAGACGGCCCTGACGATAATGATGATGATAATAATCGAAACACTAACGAAGCTGGTCAATTTGGAGAGTAAATAAGACTATAAAGGCCCGTCTAATTATCAGAATTGGGTACCTATACATGATGTCATAAATTATTAACATCCATTATGAAATAATCTGTATAAAGGGGGGTTGTTTGGGATTGCTTATTTGTAATCCCTTTGTTGCCTAAGAAAATATGTGTCTCCATACTTATTTTTAATTAGCAGATGAACAATTTTCTGAAGGGTGTTTGTTTATGCTTATCTGCTGTCAAAATAAGCAATAAGTGGATAAACATATATAATAAGCAATCATAAACACCCTCAAAGTTACCATGGGTATTCGAAAATTCTTCTCCATAAACAATCATTCCCTGATCAATCCGTATTAAACGGAAACATGTGCCAAATCAATCCTATAATGTAATTGAAAAGTGTTAAACCTAATTAAAAATTCTCAAACATGTTAAAACGTAAATCAAAATAAATTGGACTTAGCATATCTGAAATTCGGTGGACCAATGAGTCGAGTATTTTTCATAGAAGTGGAGAATGTTGAAAATCTTCGGAAACAATCTGGAGAGGGAGGTTTTTGTGTTAATTTATAACTATATATTTATTATTGATGATTATTGATATATATTTAGTATGGATTTTTAATGTATATATAAAATTTAGTTTTCATCTTGTCCCTTGATCATGTCACTTCACATATGCATATAAAAATACGAGATTTTGCTAAATAAAGCCCTTAAGGTTATTCTTAAGTCTTTCAGACATGCTTTAGGAGTTGTGCTAGACTAATAACTAACTCTCTCTCTCTCTCCTCATGAATTTAAGTTGACCCTGAATTTTAATTTAAGATACAAATAAGATATGCATACTAATGAAAGGGTCCGGATCAAAGGAGCACAAGGCAAGAGGGGAGGGGTCTTTTTGCAATTTTGACAAATTCGTGAAAAGGTGGAGGGGTCATTTTGCAATTTTGACAAAAATTATGGATCAACCTGAAAAATGCCCTAAATAATTCCAAAAAATTGTCAAAAATTTTATTAAATCGTAAAACTTGTTAAAAATGCAAGATTTAGGGAAAAATGCAAAAGAACGTAAGATGCCGTAAAAAATATACAAGATGCAGTCAAAATGATAACGAACGTAAGTTGCAGTAAAAAATATAAAAGATGCAGTAACAAAAACTTGTTAATATGCAAGATTCAGTCAAAATACCAACAAACGTAAGATGAAGTAAAAAATATACAAGATGCAGTAAAAAAACATGTTAAATATGCAAGATTCAGTCAAAATGCTAACGAACGTACGATGCAGTAAAAAATATACAAGATGTTGTAACAAAATATAAAAAAGACGCAGTAACATTAAAATACATGATGTAGTAACAAAATATATACAAGATGCAGTAATAAAAAAATACAAGATGCAGTAACAAATATACAAAGATGCAGTAACAAATATATGCAAGATGCTGTAAATAATAGTAATACTATTTTTTTATATTCAAGAATAAAATCAAAGATTTACAAACACATCAAAATGCTAAAAATATACATAAGATGCAGTAATAATATACCAAAGATGCAGTGATAAGTACTCATAGTTTTTTATAGATCTAACAAGTAAGATGAAGTTAAAAAAATGTAAGATGCAGTCAAAGAAATGTACGATGCAGTTGTTTTTAAATATAGATCTACGAGTTCAAGATTCAAATCTATATACCGACGGTGGATCAAACTAACAATAATTATACACCAAAATGAATAAATTTCATCAAAATAGATAACTACCTTCACAAACAAGCCGTTGATGACAAATGATCTAATAGCTCAAATATAAATTCTAGTTAGGTGTCACGTGTGACCTCCCTACTAACCAATCAAACTACATCTTTTACATATGTACTCTCATGCTCGATATTATTTAAATAACCACAAATTTCATGCATTACACAGACTCTAAAATCAAATACCTGCAAATCAATCTCAATTATCAATTAATTAGTATTTATAGATCTCAAATTTCGTTCAAGCCCTAAATTTAGGTCAACGGCGACAGAAGAACCTATGGTTGTGACGGAGCCGATCATTGATGATAAATCAGTGACGGAAGAGAAACCTGAAGTTCCTGAAAAGGTTAAGAAGGCTAATCTTCTTCAGGTCCGATCTAAACTCGTCACGATCAACAGTAACGTTATAATCACCGTCAAACGGAACGAACACCGAATCGTAAAGACGCACGAGTTCTTCCGGCGGCATGGCGGTGTCGACACCGAAGTGTGTTTCCAACAATTGCATCGATTCAAAGGCTTTACGCATCTCAGATTTTCCGGTGGTAAACCTCCGGCGTGTTCTTCGTCGTGCTTGAAACGGAAGTGTAGCTCGTCGGAAAATGGCACTGGTTGCGGTGGTGACTCCGGCCGGCGCTGGTTGCGGTGGTGACGCCGGCAGGTGGTGGACGAAAGTGGTGGCATTGTTGTGTTGGTATCTTCTTGTGAAGAGAAAGGGATATATAGAAAGTTATCTGTGTGTTTTAGAAATGAAGAAAGGGATTGAGCAGGGTATATAATTAAGAAATTGCAAATAAGTCCCTTGCCCTCCTTGCCCTCTTTAAATGACATTCTCCTCTGATCCTAAATCCTAATGAAAGCCCATAGGGCTTCATTTTACTCTATATTTTAAATTTATTAATTATATGAAGTCAGATTATTAAACGTGTACATTTTAGTTAATAATAGTACTCTACATTTTGTGGATGTTCATGTGATTAAACTACATATTTGTACTATTATTTGAATACAGTTTTGAAACTTATATTGAAATAATTGTTTGTTAATGTTGTAATCAATTATTGTTTATTCATAATACACGTTCTAAACGGAAAAAGTGGAAATGATATATGAAATGAAATTTTTTGTCATAATTTTTTCAAAATGTGATTTTGATATTTATGATACTATGTACTCCAAGTTTTTTTTGGGTTTTGATGATAGTTTAGTATGACACTACAAATTTTACAAATTATAATCTGCGAATTTGCGGGCTATGATGTGACACCCGGTCAAAAATGACCCAAATTTCACTTCAAATTTAAACTTTTATTTCGCGTATCACACACTCAATATCAAATTATATAAGTATTATATATATAAATGTATATATATAACATAAAACGATTATTTAATAATTGTGTAAATACGAAACAGACAGAATACAGGAAAAAAAACTATCCGTAAGTTCAAAGTAAAATACAGACGTAATTTTGTATCACATTAAAAGTATTTTTATAAAAGACTTCGATTAAAAATATAAACGATTATATTTTTAGAAATTTATCATTTGATAACATTATACTACATAACGATCGGGTAAACAAACACGGGTATTTTACACTGCGTTTGGAGACAAAAGGCCACCCAACCTCCCCCAAATTGTGGATCTGGTCTGGATTTTTTTTTTTGTTGACCACGACCAACAGCCCCTTTTATTGTTTACATTTCCTTCATCTTTATCATCATCTAATCTATCACTCTCTCTGCTTCACTTCTTCAAAAACCATAACAACAACAACAAAATAATAACAAGAATATCATAATTGGCGCAACAAGGCAACAACATATAATCATCATCATCATCAGTCGATTATCATCACCACCACCCCTCTCTTCATCTCTCTCGGCTCAGCACCACACCCGAACCACCACCATATTCGGACCACCACCACCGAAGCAACACAAACAACATCAGCGGCAACAGCAGATCGAGCAACTACAGAAACACCATATCATCATCTCTTTGTTTCTTCCTCTCGGCTCACCTACACCGTCGAGCACCACCACCGAGACCACCATCACCATCATCTTCGGGAATCATCATCTTCGATCATCGACCATCACATCACAACCTGCGAGCAATAGTAGACCGACATCGTCATCATCGTGTTCTTCACTCTCGACATCACCACCATCGCTCTCGGTTCCACCTTCAACCGTGAGCAATCTCCTATTTTTCTTTGATTTAATTCGAGTTACAAGCTTGTAATCTTATGTATTAATGTATATCATCGATTATGATACACGAAATTAGGATTAGAACTTGGTTTTTGTGGATTGATTTTGTGATTTGAAGCTGAAATCATGTGTGAAACCGGTAGGTCATGGCCCAACCCGGTGGGTCGACCCGGAAACAAACGCAAACAAGCTGGAAACCTTAACTGTCGCTAATTATTTAGCGACACTTGAAAAATAGTTGCTAACTGTCCAGTGACGCCCCAAAATAAGCTTTCTGCGACACTACCTTTAGCGTCGCTAAAAATGCTGAAAATCTATATATATATATATATATATATATATATATATATATATATATATATTTATAAACAATAGTATCGCCCATATTTTTGAGTGTCGCCTAAAATGTAGTTTTTAATAAAAATTACCTTTTGAAAAAGTACCAAATTTATAAACCGCAAATATATTTTTACAATATGATACGATAACAATACGATGTATATTTATACAAAATGGAACAAACTATTTATATACGAAAAATACAAAGTATTTTTATACAAAAACAAATAAAATTATATTTTTAAAAAAATATAGTTTCGATCCGCCACCAACAAGCCGTATATTTTTGTAAACTTCGAAAACAAATACAAACCGAAAACTTTGGGCATAATTAAATTGGAAGAACACTTATCGAATTCTTGGATATAATTAACTAGATAAACACTTATGGACTGTTTATTTAAACATCCACTTACAAATATATAATGTCAGGTGTATAGGACACTAGAGAATTCTATTGGAACATCACGCGCGTTTAGGAACGCTAGCACCCGAAGGTGAGTCTCACGGCCCCTTTTTACTGCTTTACTTTGGGGGAGATGCATTACTTGTTTTTGCTTGAACACAATGAAAATTATTGTCTTTACTGAATTACTGTATATACTTTGTGCTTCACTGACTCATTGCTTTACAGACTTCATACGCTACTGACTTAGTACTTTACAAACTTAATGATTTACAAGTCTTACCGACTTACTAATTTACAGTCTTACCGACTCATAGACTTACCGACTTACAGTTTTACAGACTTACATACTCACTGAATTACTGGTATATCGATTGCATGAGTTTTACTTAATCCAATGAAGTCCCTTTAATCATAGTTGTTAGTTATGGACTTAAGCGCGAGTACTAGTAAATGGATCCATTGGGACTGACAATCCCCGCTCAGGGTAGCACGCACTACCACGAACATACAGGTATAAATGAGCGTTTCTTACTCGTTACATATGAATGTTTTTGGATTAGCATTCACGAGGGAAATTACTTACTTACTGTTAAGCTTCGACTATGGTGCTCATGGCAATGTATACCGACTACCCTATTGCATTGATGCAATGATTGATTACTGATTTACTGACTGCTTACTACCATGGATTGCTAACCGATTGCATAGATGCAGTGATTGACTAAAAATTTGTTATTTACATACAACTAACGATTACTACTCTACTGATTGCGTACAACTTTTAAATACTGACGTGTTACATTCGTACAACCACTTTTACTGTTCTATTTCAACTGTGCGATTGCATTTATTACTTTACTGTTTCTTCTGTGAAACTTGTGTACTTATATTGTGTTCAATTCGATTTACTTACTACAAACCTGTGAGATTCACCAACTTTTTGGTTGACATTTTTAGTAATGCATTCTCAGGTACGCAGCTATAGTAGGATGGCCCAGCAGGATCTACTTATTAGCTCGAGTCGCATGCATGTAATTACTTGAAGATATTACGACATTACTTTTGTATTAATGGTTATGTACTTGGGAATACTAATGTAACGTACTATTTTTCCAACATCTCATGTAGAGTCGTTCACTGTATACTTTTGGTGCTATGGTTATTGATTAGTCACTCCCCGACCCGATTCGCTTCCGCAATCCGAAATAGGGGGTGTGACAGATTGGTATCAGAGCCTAAGGTTATAGTGAACTAGGTTGCATGTAGTGGGCCTAGACTATGACCGTTAGGCAGTATTCCTTATCAGGTATGACTGGTTCAGGGATTACATCATATGAATTTAATTTAACATAGCGTAGCTAACTATGTACAATTAAACAAAGATGATATAAGATCTGAAAGGGGTTATATTGAACAGGAATGCATAAGTTGACTCTAACCACGAGAGGACCGGGACTTCTAATTGCTTTGTGCTAGACATGACTAGGCGGATATATAGGTATATAAGATATATACATATATGAGTAGGCTATTATGTGATATAGGGATATATACATACAAAAGCCTCGATTACATACTTCTCTCCAGGCTATATGAATAGGCCTTATACGATGATACTCTTGCTACTACCCACACCACTGTAACCGACAAATATAGTTACTCCCGTGTCCCTTAATATGAAGAACGGGACTTTGTATGTGCTTACTACCGCCTGCCTGACTATACGCCTACAACAATTGCAACGCACCTCACTGTACCGTTGGGTGTTCCTTAGGAAAACTGTTTCAACAGAGTTCGACAAACCTTTACCCCGAAATTTTTCATAACTCCTATTTTTCAACGGACTTTGGTAAACAAAATCTTGAAAAGTCTTCTCGCTGACAAGAGTTTCAACCGAACAATTTATCGACTCAAGTTTTCAACGGATTTCAAGTTTTCAACAGACTTTCACCATCGTAGTTTTTAATAAATGTATTTTTAACAAAATGTAACAAGAATTCCTCACGAAATGTTTTATAAAATTTACAAAATTTCATAACCGTGTCAACTTGCTGATGGTACACAACTTTATACAAATTTCAAATTTTGGATGGTCAACAAAATTTTACAGTATACAATGACATCCTTGCCTTTAAAAAAAAAAAAAAAAAAAAAAAAAATCTACTAAGACTCGAATGAGGACGCGGGTATTCTCATTCTTCGATAGCCTAACTATTCTTGTGATTATTTGCTTTACTGAATCTAGATTGTTACTTGCTACTATATTATGAGCTTTAAATCCTAAAATTGTGTTAGGATTAGAAAAACTACAAATTGATTTCTAAATGATACCGGTAAGGTTTAGTTTACTTTACAACATTACAGACTATCACAAACTTTATGGAAATGGTAAAACTTACAAAGATACCCTAGGCTACTAGTACAAATTGTAGCTGCACTCTAGTGACAGACTGACCGACAAATCTTGTTTCCTTTCTTCTAGTCGCCAGTAGGGCAATAGTTCAACAAGGGGAGGAAGACAACCCTAGATATGCGAGTGTGTCACTCACAATAATTTCACAAACGTACGGACAGAACAATACTTCGTCACATCAATAATTATTACGAACAAATTTCGGGACGAAATTCTCCTAACAAGGGGAGAATGTGACACCCGGTCAAAAATGACCCAAATTTCACTTCAAATTTAAACTTTTATTTCGCGTATCACACACTCAATATCAAATTATATAAGTATTATATATATAAATGTATATATATAACATAAAACGATTATTTAATAATTGTGTAAATACGAAACAGACAGAATACAGGAAAAAAAACTATCCGTAAGTTCAAAGTAAAATACAGACGTAATTTTGTATCACATTAAAAGTATTTTTATAAAAGACTTCGATTAAAAATATAAACGATTATATTTTTAGAAATTTATCATTTGACAACATTATACTACATAACGATCGGGTAAACAAACACGGGTATTTTACACTGCGTTTGGAGACAAAAGGCCACCCAACCTCCCCCAAATTGTGGATCTGGTCTGGATTTTTTTTTTGTTGACCACGACCAACAGCCCCTTTTATTGTTTACATTTCCTTCATCTTTATCATCATCTAATCTATCACTCTCTCTGCTTCACTTCTTCAAAAACCATAACAACAACAACAAAATAATAACAAGAATATCATAATTGGCGCAACAAGGCAACAACATATAATCATCATCATCATCAGTCGATTATCATCACCACCACCCCTCTCTTCATCTCTCTCGGCTCAGCACCACACCCGAACCACCACCATATTCGGACCACCACCACCGAAGCAACACAAACAACATCAGCGGCAACAGCAGATCGAGCAACTACAGAAACACCATATCATCATCTCTTTGTTTCTTCCTCTCGGCTCACCTACACCGTCGAGCACCACCACCGAGACCACCATCACCATCATCTTCGGGAATCATCATCTTCGATCATCGACCATCACATCACAACCTGCGAGCAATAGTAGACCGACATCGTCATCATCGTGTTCTTCACTCTCGACATCACCACCATCGCTCTCGGTTCCACCTTCAACCGTGAGCAATCTCCTATTTTTCTTTGATTTAATTCGAGTTACAAGCTTGTAATCTTATGTATTAATGTATATCATCGATTATGATACACGAAATTAGGATTAGAACTTGGTTTTTGTGGATTGATTTTGTGATTTGAAGCTGAAATCATGTGTGAAACCGGTAGGTCATGGCCCAACCCGGTGGGTCGACCCGGAAACAAACGCAAACAAGCTGGAAACCTTAACTGTCGCTAATTATTTAGCGACACTTGAAAAATAGTTGCTAACTGTCCAGTGACGCCCCAAAATAAGCTTTCTGCGACACTACCTTTAGCGTCGCTAAAAATGCTGAAAATCTATATATATATATATATATATATATATATATATATATATATATATTTATAAACAATAGTATCGCCCATATTTTTGAGTGTCGCCTAAAATGTAGTTTTTAATAAAAATTACCTTTTGAAAAAGTACCAAATTTATAAACCGCAAATATATTTTTACAATATGATACGATAACAATACGATGTATATTTATACAAAATGGAACAAACTATTTATATACGAAAAATACAAAGTATTTTTATACAAAAACAAATAAAATTATATTTTTAAAAAAATATAGTTTCGATCCGCCACCAACAAGCCGTATATTTTTGTAAACTTCGAAAACAAATACAAACCGAAAACTTTGGGCATAATTAAATTGGAAGAACACTTATCGAATTCTTGGATATAATTAACTAGATAAACACTTATGGACTGTTTATTTAAACATCCACTTACAAATATATAATGTCAGGTGTATAGGACACTAGAGAATTCTATTGGAACATCACGCGCGTTTAGGAACGCTAGCACCCGAAGGTGAGTCTCACGGCCCCTTTTTACTGCTTTACTTTGGGGGAGATGCATTACTTGTTTTTGCTTGAACACAATGAAAATTATTGTCTTTACTGAATTACTGTATATACTTTGTGCTTCACTGACTCATTGCTTTACAGACTTCATACGCTACTGACTTAGTACTTTACAAACTTAATGATTTACAAGTCTTACCGACTTACTAATTTACAGTCTTACCGACTCATAGACTTACCGACTTACAGTTTTACAGACTTACATACTCACTGAATTACTGGTATATCGATTGCATGAGTTTTACTTAATCCAATGAAGTCCCTTTAATCATAGTTGTTAGTTATGGACTTAAGCGCGAGTACTAGTAAATGGATCCATTGGGACTGACAATCCCCGCTCAGGGTAGCACGCACTACCACGAACATACAGGTATAAATGAGCGTTTCTTACTCGTTACATATGAATGTTTTTGGATTAGCATTCACGAGGGCAATTACTTACTTACTGTTAAGCTTCGACTATGGTGCTCATGGCAATGTATACCGACTACCCTATTGCATTGATGCAATGATTGATTACTGATTTACTGACTGCTTACTACCATGGATTGCTAACCGATTGCATAGATGCAGTGATTGACTAAAAATTTGTTATTTACATACAACTAACGATTACTACTCTACTGATTGCGTACAACTTTTAAATACTGACGTGTTACATTCGTACAACCACTTTTACTGTTCTATTTCAACTGTGCGATTGCATTTATTACTTTACTGTTTCTTCTGTGAAACTTGTGTACTTATATTGTGTTCAATTCGATTTACTTACTACAAACCTGTGAGATTCACCAACTTTTTGGTTGACATTTTTAGTAATGCATTCTCAGGTACGCAGCTATAGTAGGATGGCCCAGCAGGATCTACTTATTAGCTCGAGTCGCATGCATGTAATTACTTGAAGATATTACGACATTACTTTTGTATTAATGGTTATGTACTTGGGAATACTAATGTAACGTACTATTTTTCCAACATCTCATGTAGAGTCGTTCACTGTATACTTTTGGTGCTATGGTTATTGATTAGTCACGCCCCGACCCGATTCGCTTCCGCAATCCGAAATAGGGGGTGTGACATATGACATGATTTTAATAGAAGGTCTATATTATGCAAAAAATTAGTACGTAAATTTTGAGTTGACATTGCCATAATGTTTTAAATGGATGGAGATATGTGTATGTCTTAAGTTTAAGAGAGTATGATGAAAATCAGCATAATCAAAACATTTATTTTTTTGATTAACAATACTCCTCTACATATTGTATATGTCATGGATAATAAAATAATCAATAGGTGCTACGTATTTTTGCTATTATATACCTTTTTATATAATTGACCCGCGTCTTCCAATGGCGGAGCTTCATTAGGGCAAGAGGGGTGGCAGCCCTTCCTAGAAATTATGTTAAAATTAGCTTTATTATCAAAGTAAACGTGCTTAAAAAAATATGTCTATTATTGCCCCCCTTAAAATTTTTTCCATATGAATACACAAGGTCAAGGTCACTACGTAAAAGCCATACAAACCCATGGCCCATGCCCATGTAAGGTCATTCTGCATCTATAATCTATAATAAATTATTTGTAATACGAAAATTATATGTAAATTATCTAGACTCCATCGTTCATCTCTAATAATCAATTAATTGAAGTATTTTTTTTCTTTACACGTACTTTCTTAATTGTTGGTGTTCAAATATTTGATTAACAGTCTAATAGATCTAATTCTATTAAAACTAAGATGACTTTCTTTGTAAATATTTAAGTTAATGTTTTTAAGTCTTTGTAATATGTGTGTATCTTTTGTGCATAAGTGCATTGCACTAAACGTTTAACGCCAAATTAGATAATCATAAAATAGCATCGCCTTTTGGTATAAAAGTTTGATTCAAGATCTGTAATTGATGAACTTAGCCGTTAAGAAGTCGTAGATCTTATTTGTAACTTAATTTCGAAAATGTCATTATTTCTATCATACGTTGATAGACTGTTCCATTTTAATATGTGACACCCGGCAAATTAAGGTCACTATTAACCTTAACGAGAAACGTTATCAAGAACACTTAGTCTACACTTAGGCTAAAATACAAGACAAATTATACACATATGGGTACGTAATTATTTATAATTACGCAAGAACAATCGGATGTAATCCGACAAGAACATACGCAAGAACAATCGGACGAAGTCCGGCAAGAACACGAACATTGGTAAAACAACCTTTAATATAACATAAAACTATTTTGATAATAAAATAGTAGTTATACAAGATATATTATTATTATGTAATAATAATATACAAAATATTACGCGTTTTATATAAAACGTAGCATACGAGATTGTTTTTAATCGCGCGTAAACAAATCGGATGAGATCCGACAAAATAAATACGGACGTTGGTGAAAACATTTTCTTAAATAACGAAAATATTTTTAATAATCATTCACGTTTCGCATAAAACGTGCCGTATGCGACGAAAATGCGCAAATCGTACCCGACAACTGAACGAAACCCGACAAACTTTTTAATAACTTAAAATAAAGTATTTCAAATAATACTTCCATTAAAAAGTACGCGAATTTATCGTCAACCAAATATAACGTTTAAAACGCTTAACAACGTTTAAACGAATGACGAAACGGACGGGTAAACGAGCATCGCGCGTAACGTAAATTGGGAAAACAATTTAACACACCCACATGGATGGGACCCACCTTGAAATCTGCATTTTGACCAAGAATAATCCCCCCATGCTTGCTTCCTTCACCACACACTCTTGGACGGTGCCCTCACCTGGTGGAACACTTATGCACAGACCATGGGAATCGAAGTCGCTTATCAGCTTCCGTGGGAGGACCTGAAGAAAATGATGAGGGACGAGTACTGTCCCAGGGAGGAACTACAACAACTGGAGGCCGAATTTATGGAACCTCACCGTCAAGGGAGACGACAGGGTATACCACTCGATTCCACCAGTTAGCGCTCCTCTACCCATCCATGGTAGACCCTGAATACAAGCGCATTGAGAGATACATCTGGGGACTCCCAGCACAAATCCATGGCATGGTCACTGCTTCAAACCCCGACAATATTCAGAGTGCAGTTCGCATGGCCCACAGCTTAATGGCCCAGGCGGTCCGACGTGGGACCCCTATAACTGGAGCCAACAAGAGTAGATGGGATGGAAATCCCGGCGACAATGATCGGGACCAACAACTGGTAAAGAGTCCAGAAACAGCTAAGGCCTACGCTATCAAGTCCGAGGAAAAGAGTGGTTATGGAGGGCGTCTGCCGTACTGCCCCAACTGTAACCATCATCACGCAGGCCCCTGTAGTGCACCTAGTGAGAAATGCAAAATAAGGGTACATCAGGCAAAGGATTGCAAGTTTCCCACTATGGCTACCAACCTTTATACACCGAGAGCTTGCTTCGAGTGTGGTGACTCTAGACATTTCATGCGGGATTGTCCGAAACGGAGAAACAAGAATGATAACCGAAACAACCACGCCCACCAAGTCATCTGACGACGTTACGGGTACGTACTTCACAATGACTCGACTATTTCAATCCCGTCTATTACACAAGCACGCTGTGCCAACTTAGAAGCTAAGAACGTCATGGAATTGACAAATGTATATAAACAAGTAAAACAAGGCTCTGAATTTCACTTCGATATTTGCGAGTGAAACTGTTTCTCTAATCCTAGTAGCCATCGAAATCGAAAACCTTTTCCCCCTCCCTTTTCTGATATTAACTGAGAATTTCATCAAGATCATTGCTACGCGAAACTCATTTATAAATTTTTAGGTCATCCGTAGGACTTTGACCTAACAAGGGGAAGAAGGTGAAACAAGAATTGAACATTTTACCACATAGAAAGTATAAAAGAAAAATTACACTACCCTCAACCTTGAAATTAGGAATTGTAGTGTACAATAATTATAAATCATAAGAACCCACTAACCCATATTCGGTCGGAGAGATTTGAATATGAGGCAAGGCCAATAATACAAATCACTTAGTGAGCAAGATTTTGAGAACCGTTACCACCCGGGCTAGGCTAACATTGCCACCAATGCCCCGAACAGAAAAGAACGAGTGAGAGCACTCCGAGTTCAAACCCTAAACTGAGCTGTACATAACGGCTTTACTTCTTAAAATCATGATAATGACATGGTCAATCGTAAAAACAAACGCATAACATATTCACAAGATCAGGCTAAATGCCAGAAACCATCAACGTCGTTATACGAATCAAGAAAATCGCAGAAACACATAACCGACTAAAAGTCGCGCGTGACCGTCAGAAAAAATATGCTGACGCGAGACGCAAAAATCTAGAAACTCGTACTAGAAACAAGGTGTTGTTACAAGATCTTTTCGTCAAGAAACCTATAGAAACTACGAGTCAAGAAACTAAGAACTTATAACACGATGGCTTTCCCATCGTCAAGGCCCGGTAAATTGCAAGGCGGAGTCCTGAATTCACTTGGGAACAAGGAAACAAGGTACGCCATAAAACACGCATACTTTTTCCCCAAGACCCCACCTCTACCGATATCACAAGCTAAATTTCGGGATGAAATTCTCCCAACAAGGGGAGGATGTGACACCCGACAAATTAAGGTCACTATTAACCTAAACGAGAAACGTTATCAAGAACACTTAGTCTACACTTAGGCTAAAATACAAGACAAATTATACACATATGGGTACGTAATTATTTATAATTACGCAAGAACAATCGGATGTAATCCGAAAAGAACATACGCAAGAACAATCGGACGAAGTCCGACAAGAACACGAACATTGGTAAAACAGCCTTTAGTATATCGTGAAACTATTTTGATAATAAAATAGTAGTTATACAAGATATATTATTATTGTTATTATGTAATAATAATATACAAAATATTACGCGTTTTATATAAAACGTAGCATACGCGATTGTTTTTAATCGCGAGTAAACGAATCGGATGGGATCCGACAAAATAAATACGGACGTTGGTGAAAACATTTTCTTATATAATTAAAATATTTTAAATAATCGTTGTTTACTTTATATTATTTCGATAATATCTATAACGTTACACGTTTCGCATAAAACGTGCCGTACGCGATGAAAATGCG
Organism: Helichrysum umbraculigerum; assembly: GCA_949592205.1. NCBI lineage: Eukaryota > Viridiplantae > Streptophyta > Magnoliopsida > Asterales > Asteraceae > Helichrysum > Helichrysum umbraculigerum. Next base: position 123,755,634 of record CATIUR010000005.1, on the reverse strand, counting down.
CAAATCGCACCCGACAACCGAACAAAACCCAACAAACTTTTTAATAACTTAAAATAAGTATTTCAAATAATACTTCCATTAAAAAGTACTCGAATTAATCATTAACCAAATATAACGTTTAAAACGTTTAACGTTTGTAGATCCCTCTTACCGGACCTAATCAGATCGTAAACTCGATTGGAAGGGCGGAATCCAACTAATCAAGTATTGAACGTTTTATCGAATCTAACAAACACAAACGATTTTTATATAAGTTTTCTTATATATTTACAATTTACAATTGAATGAATAAAGCTTACAAACTCCCAGACCTCTCCTCTGCTCTCTCTAGCCGTTTTCACACTCTAGGGTTTGATCAACCCTCAAATGAAAACCTAACACACTATTTATACTAACACACTGACCTATCTGCGACACAAATGTTGTGTCGCTATAGTGACCCTAGCGACATAGGCCTTATGTCGCTATTGCGACACAAGCTCTGTGTCGCATGAACAATATTCTATGTATATTCTATAATTACATTTCGTTTATAGACTCGAATATACACACTAATCACATCACATACTAAGACTAATTGACTTTGACAATTACAAACGTTTGACCAAGTGACTGATACACAGAAATGCACCAACAAACTCCCCCATGTCATCAGCTTGGTCAAATAAGCTTCAATTAGTCTTCACCAACAAACTCCTTCATGTCTTCAACAATCAGAAACTCCCCCATTGAGATAGCATGGTCTTCAAATAAAATGTTGATGTCCAGATTCATGTGACTGACACACATTTACCATACAAGAAGATCTTCAAACTCTGTGACTATCTCTCAATCATCAGCAGCTTCTCCAATAGAATTTGTCTTCAAAGTCTTTGGAGAATAACAGATATCCTTTACATCTTCAATATTTGACTTTAACAAGCTATGTGATATCGAAGAAATTAACATAGAAATAAAATCTTTTTGTAATTTTCTTTATAAATGAAAAATATAGAATACATAAAAACAAAAAGAAAAATAAATTGGGGATAAGATTGTTTTAGGTCTGCTTAAGGATCATATCAGGCCAACATGCAATTATTGAGAAATAGTAAGTGTTATTTCGATTATCAATATTTTTGTCCACTTTAAATTTACTTAACATATTTTAAGCACCTTTTATAAAAATTATTTCAAGACGATTATTGGTATTGTTTGTCTACATAAACATGTTACATCCGTGTCTGTGAGCTAACATTTATTGTTAGTATGAATATTATTTTGTGATTCCCATTATACGATATACTGATGAGATCAAGTAATACTCATAACACTGCATGATTTGCAGACAAGGTAGAGGTTACTAGTACAAGTTTATCTTGACTAAAGCGTAACATACACTTGAAATTTAAATTTAGGCAAACATCAAACATATTATGAAAATACTAGTGGTCCCCGATCTGTACTTAGTACAACAGAGGGTCCCTTAGTATGAACAAAACATGTTTGAGACTATTGGCATAACTAATGGATTCAGGTCTGTACGTTAGTACAACAATAGTCACCATTAGTTAAGCTAATAACCATATTATTACTATTTGCCAGTTTGCATTCACAGAATTATGATGACAGTGTATGACATTACCATCATTCATCAATTAAGACTTATCTCATACATCATATAGCAGTTTTCACAAGATAATAGACAAGTATTAGATGTAATTTTTAATAACCCAGAGACCGGTGTGTATCATGCCTACCAATACATCATATGATGAAGCTAATGTTTATAAAAGCTGTTGTAAGTATGTTAGATAAACCTACTGATACATCAAGGATAAACCTTAAAATTTCCATTTTGTGCATGCCATCTAATGTACTATCATTTCCCAAATTGTTTACAGACACAACCTAATGTCTTTTCATGAATTAAGAATCTTGCTATTCACATTTCTGATTCAAATGATCAGAATTTTTAAGTTTTAAAATTACTCCCCCTGAACAGCAAATTCTTTTCGCAATTCCAATTTAAAGGTACTCCCCTTAAACATTAAACATATAATTTTGTATTTTTTTTAATTTAATAAATTTTGCAACATTGCATTTATTTGATACTAAAATGTACAAAGAATGGCTGTTGCATTAACTAACAGCAAAAGATAATGTTTAAATTAAAGTTTCAAAATCACATATCAAGTTAACTCAAATCCTTTTAACACTTTTACCACCTCGAAACTTCAGAAACTTCATTCATCCAATCGCGAAGCATCACACATAACTACCTTGAAAATAACCTTCCAACAATATCCACATCCTTGCAGTCACTACAAAGTATTAGTTAACAAGAACTTGACTGCATCACCACAAACAATCAAACATTAGAGTTTATGGGACACCCAAGCCTTGATAAACTTGGGTTGTCCACTATCATCCATAATCATCACATCCATGAGTTTATGATATTTTAAGAACTCAATTGATTTCATAGACGTGTTGTTTGTGGATTTTGGTTACCAAACCTGCTTAGGTTCAGATGATTTGTTTTCAACAATGTTATGCTGTTGAACTTGAGTTCTACTAGGCACAACTTTGTTTACTCTAGCCATAGATTTTGGAGAACATGATGCACAACTTGATACATGCGAATACGAACGACGCCTTGAGAAAGATTTTGATAAAGAATTCCTAAAGGAGGAAGTTCTTGGCATCCCTCTACCAAACCTATCTAGGGATGATAACTTACAATCCCTAATAATATGTCCCTGTTGACCACAACGAAAACAAGAACGACGTTCCACAAAAGATTTATTCCAATGAGTTCCCTCAAATCGGTTCGGTGGAGGACAATGCACAGAAGGTCTATTAACAGGAACATTTGTTGAACATGCACTCTTTGGTGAACCTGTTGAAGTAGATGTACCTGAGGTTGAGCTAGTTGATGTTGAACATTTAGTATTTTCAGATTTCTTAACTAGTTTATCTTTCTTTTGATTCTTCACAAATGACTGTGAATTATCTGATGATTTAAAATGTGAATCCCTTTTAATTTTAACATTTGAGGATTCATTGTCAACCTTAGCTTTGCCTTTGCATTTAAAACGTTCATCATTTTCAGTTGTAATGATGAAATTTTCAGGTGTGACATTTATTTTCTCAACCTTAATGGTAGACTCTTCAGGTATATCTTCTACCACAACAATCTCCTCAACACTAACCGGAGGTTTATTTTCAGCTTTAACAAATGTAGGCCTAAAAAGCCCGGCCTTTTTGATTGGCTCATTAACTGATGGATTAACAGATTTTGCGTCTACTTTGGAAGAAGAAGGCACAAAGTCTTTGTTGGAATCCTTGGATGGCATTGGCAGATAGTCCTTAGGAGGTGGTACATGGTGAAAACCAAGACCAGCCTTACTTTTGGTTTTTGTCCTTTGCGATTAAAGAATTTCATCAAATACCAAAGAGGATGTAGAAAAGTTTGAAAGTTTTCGTTTTAAATCAAGAACTTCAGCTTGTGAGTCAGCAAGTTCTTTCTTTACAAGAGTAAGCATATTGACATAGCTACCTATCTCATCTTGGTGACTGAAAATTTTAGCTTTCAGTTCTTTCTTTTCTTCAAAAATAGCTTTCAACTTTTTGTCACATGCCTTATCATTTTCTCTTAACATATCATTAGTTTCAGTTAATTGTTCTATGCTAGATTTAAGGCGTTCATTATCCTCTCTAAGCCTATTAGCCTTACCAGTTAATTCAATACATGAAACACAATAAGATGGTTCAGAATCAACCTTATTCTCCGAATTTTTGATTGTATCTTCTTTCTTCATCCCTTCATCCGAACTTGTCACACTCAACTTAGTATTACTTCCGTAACTTACTTCAAGAGAGTTCCACAGATTAAACGATGTTTCTTGTGTTTTGCAACATGACGCTTCATCGTTTGGTAAACACGCCAGTATTGTCTCAAATGTCTGCCTTTCCATATCAAAATTTGCACGTTCTGTGGCAGACATTTGGTTTACCCTTTTAAAAGATACACTTCCTGCGATTTTAGGTTTCTCATATAGCTGAGTAATATATATCCGTAAATTTGGATCGTGCAACATAATCAAATTTTCAAAAGTATTCTTCCACTGAGTGAAGTCCTTACAAAATAAAGATTGCAACCTTCCTCTCATGATTGTATTTAAGAAATCCATATTCGAATTTAGCGACACAAAAATTTCGTTCAAAAGTATCGTAAAATTTTTGAGTAAAACGAAACTTTTTCCAAACTAAAATTAAGCACTTTTAAGCTTAAAAACAAAAATTGGTACTGCAAAAATTTTTCGCGATTTTTGTGCCAAAATTTCGTCCGAAAACGTCCAAAAATGCTTGGGTAAAATGAAACTTTTCCAGGCTAAAATTGGACACTTTTAAGCCTATGAATAAAATTTGAAAATACAAAATTTTTTCGAAGTTTCCCGCCAAAAAATTTTTTTTTTTTTTTTGCGAGGTTTAGCGACACAAAGCTTGTGTCGCAAGTTGTGTCGCAACACTATGTCGCAACTATTGTCGCAATTAACCACTTAAGGTCAAAATTCTTGTGTCGCTCATAATGTCGCAACCTATGTCGCGATCAGAAAGCCCTAATTACCGACACAAAGCTTGTGTCGCAGCTTATGTCGAAAAGTCGCGAAAACAGCCGCACAAAAACTCCAAAATCGACCAAATTCGAAACCCTAAAGGATTTCGAACAATGAACGATGAACAAACCCAGAAAACCACTCCAGAAATCGAAATCTTTAAGCAAACGAACCCAGAAACGAAGATTAAACAATAAACCTTCACGAATCAAACCGAAAATCGTTCAAAACAGGATCCGAAACCGATGATAACAAATCAAAGGCTCTGATACCACATGTAGATCCCTAGTGTCGGACCTGATCGGATCGTTAAATCAATCAGAAGGCCGGAATCCAAATAATCAAATATTGAACGTTTAATGAAATCAACAAACAATCTCTATAACGTTTTGTATATATTAACACTTGAAAGAATAACGATTACAGACTCAATATCTCTGCCTCTCTCTCTACTCACGGCTGTCTCTCTCTAGGGTTTTATCAACCCACAAATGAAACATAAGACATGTATTTATACTCACGTTTTAACCTATTAGAGACACAAGTATTGTGTCGCTATTGTGACCCTTGCGACATAGTCCTTATGTCGCTATTGCGACACAAGATTAGTGTCGCTGGTCCAGACTTTTGTATATTCTATAATTACATTTTTTTTATAGACACGAATATACAAACTAAACACTTCACATACTAAGACTAATTGACTTTGACAAGTACAAACGTTGACCAAGTGACTGACATACAGAAATGCACCAACACAATGCCAACTTAACCAGAAATAGTACCGGCTGTTTTGTTTTAAAATTTGAGATAGTTAAAGTCTTTCCTGAAAACTTTTCTGGCCTCCCACCGCCCAGACAAGTCAAATTCCAAATCGATCTAGTGCCCGGCGCAGCACCCGTGGCACGAGCCCCTTATCGATTAGCCCCTTCCGAACTTCAGGTGTTGTCTACCCAACTACAAGAATTCCTGGACAAGGGATTCATTCAACCAAGTTCCTCACCTTTGGGAGCTCCGGTCCTCTTCGTGAAAAAGAAAGACGGATCTTTCCGAATGTGTATCGATTACCGAGAACTGAATAAACTAACCGTAAAGAATCGATACCCACTTCCCCGAATCGATGACCTTTTTGACCAACTTCAAGGGTTAAGCTTTTACTCAAAGATTGATCTACGGTCAGGTTATCACCAACTACGAGTTCGAGACGACGACATTCCAAAAACAGATTTTAGAACTCGTCACGGACATTAAGAATTCCAAGTGATGCCATTCGGCTTAACCAACGCACCAGCGGTTTTCATGGACCTTATGAACCGTGTGTGCAAACCTTATCTAGACAAGTTCATTATCGTATTCATCGATGACATCCTGATTTACTCGCGCGACGAAAAGGAACACGGTCAACAGTTGAAAACCGTCTTGGAATTACTTAAAAAGGAGGAGTTATACGCGAAATTCTCAAAATGTGAATTCTGGATTCAAACCGTACAATTTCTTGGTCATGTCATTGACAGTCAGGGCATACGCGTAGATCCAACCAAAATCGAGGCTATCAAGTGCTGGCAAGCACCTACAACACCGACAGAATTACGCCAATTCTTAGGTCTCGCTGGATACTATCGGCGATTCATCAAAAATTTCTCCAGAATAGCCCAACCCTTAACCACACTGACTCAAAAGGAAAAGAAATTCGATTGGACCGACAAACAATGGTCAGCTTTCCAACTATTGAAACTAAAAACTTTGCAATGCACCAATCTTGTCCTTACCTTAAGGCAACGATGACTTCGTAGTTTACTGCGATGCCTCAAACCATGGACTTGGTTGTATACTGATGCAACGAGAAAAACTCATCGCCTACACCTACGGACAACTCAAAATTCACGAGAAAAACTATACGACTCACGACTTAGAGTTAGGAGCCGTTGTATTCGCTCTCAAAATTTGGAGGCACTACTTATATGGTACCAAGTGTACTACTTTCACTGACCACAAAAGTCTCCAACACATATTCGACTAGAAAGATCTAAACATGAGGCAACGCTGATGGGTCGAATTACTTACTGATTACGACTGCGAAATCCGCTATCACCCAGGCAAGGCTAACGTTGTTGCCGATGCCTTAAAACGAAAGGAACGAGTGAAACCCCTTCGAGTTCGAGCCCTTGGTATGACCATACACAACAACCTTTCCACTCAAATTTACGCCACTCAACTCGAAGCACTCAAAGACGAAAACGTGAAAACTGAGGCCTTGCGAGACACGGACAAACAATTCGAAACCAAACCCGATGGGGCCATATATTTCTCGAACCGAATATGGTTGCCAAGTTTTGGGAACTTACGAGATTTGGTGATGGATGAAGCTCACAAATCAAGATACTCTGTACATCCCGGAGTCGACAAAATGTATCAAGGAATCAAAGGGTTGTATTGGTGGCCCAACATGAAAGCCGACATAGCCGCTTATGTCAGCAAGTGCCTTACATGCTCGAAAGTTAAAGCCGAATATCAGAAACCCTCAGGCTTGCTATTACAACTTGAAATACCGCAATGAAAATGGGAGCAGATCACCATGGATTTCATCACCAAGTTGCCAAAAACACCGAGCGGTTGCGATACCATTTGGGTGATTGTCGACCGACTCACCAAATCTTCTCATTTCCTAGCAATCAAATAAACTGACAAGATGGAACGCCTAACCCGAATCTATCTGAAAGAGATCGTATCTAGACATGGCGTACCCATCTCAATTATCTCTGATAGAGATAGCCGTTTCACCACCCGCTTTTGGCAATTACTACCGAAATCTTTAGGTACTCGTCTGGATATGAGTACTGCTTATCACCCACAAACTGATGGTCAAAGTGAACGAACCATCCAAACCCTGGAAGACATGCTACGAGCTTGCGTAGTTGACTTCGGAAATAGCTGGGAAAACCACCTACCTTTGTGCAATTTCTCATACAACAACAGCTATCACACCAGCATTAAGGCTGCACCGTTCGAGGAACTTTATGGACAAAAGTGCCGATCACTTGTATGTTGGACCAAGGTGGGAGATAGCCAACTCACCGATCCAGAAATCATTCATGAAACAACTGAGAAAATCATAGGGATTCAAAACCGGCTGAAAGCCGGACGTGATCGTCAGAAAAGTTAGGGTGACGTGAGATGTAAACACCTCGAATTTCAATTCGGGGACAAAGTTCTGCTGAAAGTGTCACCTTGGAAAGGTGTTATTCATTTCGAAAAACATGGAAAACTTAACCCTAGGTACATTGGACCATTTGAAATTCTGGAAAGAATTGGTCCGGTAGCATAACGACTGCAGCTACCTCAAGAACTTAGTAGCTTCTCATAACCCTTCTATCCACATGTCTCTATCAAAACATTAACCTACAACATAAACACTTAAACGGGTAAGCACAACTGCTTAGTGAGTACACAAGCAATCAAACAAGCAATACACATAACACTTAGCATATAACAACACAAATACATGAACACATAGTCACTGAGCTCTGAACACTGAACACTGTACACTGTGTTAACCGCAGTTAACTCTCTGATCACCACTAATCCTTTACACATAATCATTAACCAACAACAATCAATTCATCAATCAACTCATCTTTTAACATAGTCTTAAACACACACATAAGAAACAAAACATATAACAAACACCCTTCACGTGATTGTATGATCCTCTAGCTCGGAAGCTATCCGGAAACGCATACAACCAATTCATACACTGTTCACTACATAATCACTATTTAATCCACATATATCAACAAGTCATCTTCCACCCGATTGTGTAGCCTCTTACTCGAAAGCAATCCGGATCCAACACAATCGAATCATATACTATTCATCACCAATTCTTTTCCTTTACCTTTAAGCTAGTAACTTACTCATTACTTGGCTAACATCAAGCTAATGAGAAATCACTACTTTTCTTACCAAGTAACAATTAAACACATAACAATTAAGCACAATTAAAAAATTTAACACAACAACTAACTTAAGCAATAAACACAATTAAATAAACATAACAAATAACTTGTTCTTTGATTGTGTAAACCTCTAGCCCGCAAGCTATCTGGTACTACACAATCACATCACCTGTTTAACCCCCGTATCACTCACCACAATCTATTAGATGATTTCACCAACGAAATCTCTCCATGTCTCTAATACCTACATAATCATACATATCATCATAAAAATACTTAGGCACTAATCAATCATTTCAATAACTCATAACCATATTCAACCCTTCCCCACTTTAATTTGATTTTTTTAACTAACTATACCAAAACCATCTTTCATAATCATAACATCTCAATTATCTAATTATCCATTTACTACTTCAATTCTTGTTCCATCACCATATTCATACTCTATTAACATCATTTTATATAAATTTAACATAACTCATAAAAATCACCATGTTAACCCTTAAGGATTCTTCACTTTTCACTTGTATTATATTTATCAATAATCATAACAACACTTACTAACATCAATTAATCATATTAATTAAATACCTAATTTCATATTAAAATCACTAGTTTCATAAACCCCATTAAATCCCTCAAGAACACTAATCATAATTTCATCAATTTCATCATGTTCTATGATTACCAACAATCTCTATAACACTAATTAACACCAATTCCATCATATTAAAACCCTAATTTAGGATTTAAACCATGAACTCTTTAAAACCCCCATGAAACCCAAACCCTAGGTTAAAATCATGAAAGAAATCACTTACAAAAGCTTGAGAGAATGGAAGAGATGAAGAATTGAAACCCTAATTGCTTGTATCAAAGATTAGAAGTTGAATCTTAATTCTTGAATTAGTTCCTGCAATCTTTTGTTCTTCACCCATAAAGCTCTGGAATGTTTTTGGAATAATAATGAAACTGTATACGTACGTATGTGTATATAACTTAATAATTTCATTCCCTTTATTTCGTACAGTCTGGAACTGATAAAACCATTTACGCTTTCTATTATATTGTATTATTTAAATAACCATTCTTCATAATAATTATATATTCACGTACGAAATTAATTTCCTGAAATTCGGGGTGTTACAACTCTCCCCCACTTTATTTCATTCGTGTCCTCACGAATGGCACTTGTACTATTCAGTCTTAACACTATCTCTACTCATACACAAACACTTAATCATCCTTAGAACACTTCACTTAATTCACTGGTCATACATAAACACATATATCACTTAGTTCTACTCAAACATATTATCAATACTAACTCTATAAGCTCTTAATCATATAACCCTTACATATTGGTTTCACATAATTAGTGAAGTACATAACGCTAAAAACAAATCTATTACTTCTACTCTCTCTATTATCTCCTCTTATCATAATATCTAACACATAATTCACATAGTTTGAACACCTCTTCTCTTACACTCTATTCTAACAATCACACTAAATCACTTTTATATTTGATAACTCCAACAAATACATGCGAACTAGCATAATACAACTACGGTGATCAGGCGTAGACATATTATGTTATACACATTTCATTCTCAAGCTATCTCATATCATTGTTTTCTAATGTGATTTCCACATAAACACATAGCATACAATTCATTTAACAATTAACACACAATAACTAACAATTTAACAATTAAACACATAGTTAAAAACTACTTCACTATATTATCCATTTTGAACGCATATACAAAACTACAACTAATAACTCCTTATATACACTTACTCTTACCTCTGGCAACCATCTCTGTACTCAATTATCCATTTATCATCACGGAATCAGATTAATCCAAATAAATCACATTAACTATTAAACATAATCATAATCATAACAAATCAAACAATCATAAATGGTTTAAGTTTAAGCAATCTTATCATGGATCACCTAACTCTCTTAAACTATTGCTCTGATACCAACTTGAAACGCCCCAAAACTCGAAATTTTTTATTTTTTTTTACCTAACACTGAAAACACACTCTATTAGGTCCCACATCTAAAATATGACATTATAGACTCGTTATATCGTTCCCTTAATCAAATAATGACTCAATTAATAAAATGTTGAATTTACAAACGATTCCCCAGGAATAAGGGCTGCTGTTAACACTTAAGTTCAGATTCCTCAGGAATGACTCCGATTCCCCAGGAATCAGGGCTGCACACAAACTAATACCAAAATACGAATTTCCGACGCGCATAACTTTTTACTCGTAAACACTTAGGCCCTGAAAATTTGCAGGCACCTCCATAATGCCAAAATGAAACTTTCTATTTTTGACTTTTCCAAAATACACGTTTACGAGAAAACGGACGTATAACCACTTTTTGACCATTTTAACCACTTTTTGACTACAACTCAAATCACAAACCATGAACACTTGGACTCTAACTTTTTGCACACATGATCAACATACCAAAACAAGTCTAACACCATTAACCAAACCCACATAAGTACATTCTAACCCAATTTAACCCTTTTGACCCGTTTGGTGTCCATTTGGACACTATCATCAAATCTACTACATAACATCACCACATTACCCAATACCACACATGTTTGACTCTTACTACATTGTTGACTATTTGTCAACTTCATCTTTGATCAACAATGTAGTAGGTAGCTGAAAAAGTCGTAGCTGCAAAAGAAAAGGGGGGCCTGGGCGTAGGTAGTTTATGGGCGCAAAACAGATCTTTACTTTGTAAATGGTGGTGGAGAATGTTACAAGAAAGGGGTTGCTTATGGAAAGAGGTAATTGTGGGAATCCATGGTAGTAATGGAGGCATAAATGATAGAGTGTTAAAAGGGAAATGTCCAGGCCTGTGGAGCAACATTTTAAAGATTGGTAAAGACATGGCAAAGCACAATGTGGTATTTTCGACTATGTTTCAATTGAGCAATGAAGAGCTTATTAATAACGAGTCGGAATGGAGGTGGAGGCTTGAAAATTCTAGTGTATTTACAGTTTCATCACTAAGACATGCACTAGACGATGTTATACTTTCGCCAAGGTACAGGCTCTCTGTAAAATGGATTCACATCATACCAAAGAAAGTTATAATTACAGCTTGGAGAATCATGTGGAGACGAATGCCAACGAGATACAATCTGATGAAAAGGGGCGTACAAATAGTTAATGATATGTGTCCATTTTGTGGCGTTCAACGAGAAGATGAGGAGCATGTCTTCTTCGAATGTAATTTTGCTAAGGATTTGATACGCTTCATAGGAGATTGGTGGAAGGTAGATCCAAGCATCATAAGCAATCTGGACGATTTAATGAAATGGTCGGAAACAATCGGATTTAAAGGAAGAAAAGATAACTTATTTACGGGAGTGATCTACACCTATTGTTGGATTATTTGGAAGTTTCGGAACGAGGTTTTATTTAGAGACAAAGGCTTATCTGAGTTCGCTAACATTCCAATGCAACTAATCGGAAAAACGTTCTTTTGGATGAAGAATAGAAGTGGCATCAAAGATTCGAATATGCAATGGTCGGATTGGTGTAATAATCCGTGGGTGTGTTAATTTACATTTGTTTTGCTTTTGGCATGTTATATGTTGTATGATTTTAGTTCTTATTTGTAACTTTATCTAGCATCTTGCTTGTTTTATATAATATTATTTCCAGGGTTCGGGTTTATGGGTGATGGAGGAGCCGAAGCTCCTTTCCCGTTCCCTTTGCTTTGGTTGTTCAAAAAAAAAAAAAAAAAACAACCCTAACTAACCCCCACAATATTAATTGAAGGTTGTATTATCATATAATATCAATTGAGAGCTACTTATGAATAGTATTTTTTTTTTCTTTTTGTGATTTCAAGAAGTTTAGTATTAATGATAATAGTAAGTGCTTTGTCTTTTATTCTTAACCATTTTTAAAGATGCAATAAATACATTAATGAGCTAAAAACTAATAAGTATATGTACCTAGCTTAGTGGTTAAAAGCTGCATGTTAGGTGGTCCGGTATGTCATATGTTCGATCCTTCCCAATACCTTTTTTTCTCCTTCATATTGAAAGCTACTTATAAAGCCAATTTATATGTACATCAATAAATATAAATATAAATTTATTCGAAATGTAAATATCAAACAAGACTTATAAGATTATTAATTTGATAAAGACTTATTATACAAGACAATTTGAAATTCACTTAGATTGTAGTATAATTAAACTTATTAGCTTTTAGTTTTGGTTAAATTTATTGTTAAAAAATAAACTATTACAGCTATATAATTTGTTATCATTAGTTAAGTTTATATTGGTTAATTAGAGAAATACAATTAATTGATAATTAAATTAAGATTAAGCTAGATCTAACATTTTTTATTTTGGATTGCGAGGTGGTTGAGATTTGACAAATATATCATAACTTGAAATTACAAAAATTCGGCAAGTTAAAAAAAGTTTCATCGAACCCTTACTACACGAATCAATCAAATGAGTTTTTAAAAGTTATGTTGAATTTTCGAAGTGATGAATGAATATAACTGTAAGATTAAATAAATTAATTGTAAACTACATTATAGCTTCACTCGATGCGAAGTGCACGGATTGCACACATATAATATAAATTCATGAGTGATAAGGAAGAAATGTATTGTATAAAGATTAGAAATCAAATACTAACATAAGTGATTATTTGATACTTCATATCTAGGTTGAAAATTATTTTTTTTAAATCCCATCACAACGCGTGGGCATGATCATCTAGTTTCTATCAACTCAAATGTGTCTCTAAATTAAAAGTCAATAGTAGAAAGTATTTGACACCCGGCCTCCTATGTCCCATTGAGCCAATATATGAGGTGAGTCTGTAAGTTCGTAAGCACTAAAGGTGATACGTTTATTTGTTGTTGTGAGAAACTTTATTGATTTTTTTCCTTTTGACAGCCTTTACGTTTACATAATGCACCATAATGGTTAGGCCTCTCCCAACGAGGCTCGTCGCTTCTCGTCGGTTCCAACCGACGGAGCCGACGCCGATGGCACAGCCTGTCGGTTGGCTTTCATCGGTTGGCTTCGTCTCATTTCCGACGCTCAATCGGTTTTTGTGTGTGGGACCAACATAATATTTACTTGTTTTTTTGTTTTTGTTTAGTGTATAGAAATAAAGACAAATTGGTAAATGTGAGACCCAAAAATTAAAGTGACTAGTCACTGATGGTAGGGGTCCGTCAATTTCAGTCGGTTTTGGAAAAAGCTGACGTGGCACAGACGTGGCACGTCGGTTTCGATCAGTTTCTGTCTTCCATTGGGAGTGGTCTTGTATTCGTGCAGATATAAAGTAGGGACAAAATACAATGGAGCTAGGATTGTGTAGAGCTTATGAACTTCTAGATTCATTATGTTATTTTGTTATTATGTGAATAAATTCTATTTATGCTATTGTGCCTAATATTTGACACTCCCTCCGTCCCAAAATTATTGTCACCCGACAAAAAACACACAGTTTAATAAAAACATAATCATTAATGCTTTCTCTTTCTTACTTTTTGTAGAATGACAGTTTTACCCTTAACCAATTAATTGTAATAATAATTTCAATTAAGGGTAATATGGTAATCACGACCAAACTTCACTATCTACTTTTAGAAGTGGACAATTAATTTGGAACGTCAGAAAAATGAAACATGGACTATAAATTTGGGACGGAGGGAGTATCATAGAAGTATTTTTCTATTTTTATAGATGCATCGGATGCTATCCCAAACTATATACTTAATACTTAATATATTGCCTAGTGGCCGTAACCGCCCGGGACGCTGTTGGGCTTTCTTCTCGAGGGTGCATCATGGTGAAATGATCGGGTGGTGCCTAAGTGGCCCGTCAGTGATTCCAAACTGCCTTTCAAAAAAAAAAAAAAAAAAAAAAAAAAATATATATATTTAGACACGTTTATGTCAAACTTCATTTAATTTTTTTTTTAATTCATATGAAATGTTTAGATCTTGATTTATCATACCCATTATTTGTCATACTAAAATCAAATAGACAATCAAATAGTCAGTGCGGATTAGGGATGGCAATCGACATCCAACCCGATAGACATCCATCCGATCCATCCATTTAAAATGAATATGGATGATCTAATTGGATGTATACCGGATATGGATATGGATGCGGATGATTAGTGGATCGGATGTGGATGACAATTTATCATCCACGGATTCACCCATTACACCCGAAATCCATATGTGCATATACATATACATACATTATAAACATATTAACTCTATATAATTATAACTATTTAAGCCGATCATTCTTATACATCAAAATTTATAACAAATATTTATTTTTCACTCGTCATTTTCATCATATAATTTCAATAAATCGAAATTCCTACATCCCTATCCAAATAAAACACCGTACAGTTAATTTTTGATTCCACTGTACAATTGGAAGTCACAAACCAACAATCAAAGTGTGCCTATCAAACCAAGAAACAACAAATAAGTGTTTTGAGTTTTGTAAAAACTATATATTATATGTATTTGTAACAATTTTTGTCAAGAATATCACGATGTTATACAATTCTTTTGATATCCAATGGATATCCATAAACCCGTTACATCCAGCGGATATGGATGTGGACGAATGATTTGTAAATTTAGTGGATATGGATATGGATGAAAAGAAATATAAATGGATATGGATATGGATATAGCTCCACCCGATCCATATCCGATCCATATCCGATCCATTGCAATCTCTAGTGCGGTTACACGAGGTTGAGTTCTAGTTTTCATACATATTCTCTGTTTATTTTTTATCTTCGGAAAATGAAGGTTGTTTGCACAAGATTTTGAGTCTCGCGTGTCTACCATTTCACCACCAAGGCATCTTGAAAGTGAATCCTATTCCATGAATATGATATCTATCTAGTGTGATGTACGGAATATATGACAAAAGTGGAGTGTACGGTCACAAACACCAAACATAGGGCTAGTGTTTGACAGAATCTTTGGATGAAATTGAGTTGAATTGATGTGATTCAATGATTCCAATCTCCTTTAGCAATCGACCCACCGTTTTCACGGTATCAATTCTCCTCCATCTACTCCTACAATTATTCTCCCAATCACAATCATCATCATCATCTCTTCAAATTAACCTTCACAATTTAATTTCAAATTCAACTTCAATTTCATTTCCAATGCCAACAAATCAACAAAAAAAGCTTCTTAGACTCCCACACGTATTCAGCCAGGTTCTAGAGCTTCCTCTCCGATCACACGCTGATGTTTTCATTGAAGACCGATTCGATTGCATTCGATTCGTAGCACACGTTGAGAATCGTCAATTCGCTGGAAAAGTTAGGGTTCATGCCGTGAAGATTCATCCTGGTGTAACAAAGGTTGTTGTTAATCACGGTGGGGATGTGGATTTGTTGCTGGAGAAATTGAAGGTTGACGTGTGGAGGTTTAGGCTTCCGGAAATTACGCGACCGGAATTGGCAAGTGCGGTTGTTCTAGGGAGGAAGTTAACTGTGACGGTGCCGAAAAGCGGCCGGAGTAGTTTTGGCGGGTAGGTATATAAATGGTTGTAGTAGAGGTAGGTTTGTGTTTCTACGGTAGATGACTATATGTAATGGATCCGAGTACTTGTCGTTTTAACAAGAATACAATAAGATTAGATGTAGTGTAATGTAGTATTAGAATTAGATATGATTGAAGCGACTAGATGTGTTTCTATCGAAATCTGATAGCGGTTCGAGTGTTTGGTTCGCGTGTTTGTAGTTTGATTTGGTGTAGTTGGATAGATTGTATGTTGGTTTGGATTCGGTTAAATGGGAAATTAAAAAAAATGTCACTTTTTTTTTAGGTATATATCGTTTTGCCCACCCAAAAAAAATTGACAATATACCCCACGAAATCGCAAATTTGCTTTTGCGATCAAGGATTTGCTTTTGCGACCCGTGTACGTGATCGATCCGTGCTCGAGCATTTTGTGCCATCGCAAATCGCAAATCTTCTTTTGCGATTTGCGATTTACGATTTACATTTTGCGACTGCACCTTGTTATCGTTATTAATACAATGTTCAAGAATGTAGTATAATTATATTTATTCTATTATTCTATTATATTAATGTGATATTTCGTTTTTCTTTAATAACTATTTCTATACAATGTTTAAAATAATTCCGAATATATATTCATGATCAGTGTAATTTTATCTACATTTGGACATAAATTTTATTGTCATATGTTATGTATTTAACGAAAGTATTTTTCAATCTTGGAACCAACTTTTTAAATATATCAAAATGTAGATAAAAATAAACTGGTCATAGTGGTATATTTAGATTTATACTATAACATATGTAAGAAAATTTATTACTCAGAAACACAATATTTAGAATTTTTTAACGCATTATTGTGTTTTTGGCTAATAAATTTTCATACATATGTTATAATATAAATCTAAATATATCATTATGACCAGTTTATATTTATCTACATTTTGATATAAAAAAAGTTGATTTGGAAATTAAAAAAATGCTTTCGTTAAATACATAACATATGATGATAAATTTTATGTCGAAATGTAGATAATATTACACTGATCATGAATATATATTCAAAATTATTTTAAACATTGTATAAAAAAAATTATTAATGAAAAACATATATACTAAGTAAATTAAATATAAACATATAATATATTAAATTAAATATTACACATATCCATCTATTACGCATATCCATCGTTGATCCGCAAAATGCAAATCGCAAAACCCTTTTTGCTATTTGCGATCGCATGTGTAATCGGTAACGGGCTAGTTCAAGTGAGCGGGTCGCAAAAGCAAAACACGGGATCGCAAAAGCAAATTTGCTTTTTCGATTTCGAGGGGTATATCGTTAATTTTTTTCGCGGGAGGGCAAAACGGTATATACCTATAAAAAAAGTGGTATTTTTTTAATTTCCCTAATTAGATAGATGTATTTCGTTTTGTTGTTGTTCTGTTATTTTGTTATTTGTTGTTCGTTTGGAGTTGAGCTCGATTTGATTGATCAATAAGCTTTAGAAGATTTGAGCTCGATTTGAAAGCTTAAAGCTTAAGAATACGTTTAATCAGAAAGCTATATAAAGTTCGTTTCAAATGTTGACTGACTTAACGGGTAAAATTTGTGCAACGCATGTTGACTGACTTAACGGGTAAAATTAATCGGTGTTAAGGGTCAGGAACCGGGAATGAAACATAAACCTGGGTTGAGGGACCGGGACCGCAAAAAAAGTGACCCAAGGACTGTGAGTGAAATAACGAGTATACCACAGGGACTGAGAGCGTAATTTACTCTAAAAGTTATGTATTTCTTACAAATTAGGGCCTAATTACATTATATGATGTCACTACTATAGGAACGAGTCAGAGCAACCACTTGTCTCAACTGAGTATATGTTTCGAGCTCAATTTTGGTTATCGATCAAATTCAACTCAAACGATCTCGAGGTTTGATTCAAGATGCAATGGCGAGATAAGTTTAACATTGTACCAACGAATTCATTCATTGATAATTTATATATCTTGAAAAAGTTTGCAAGAATAATTAAAAGAAACTATAGTACAAAACAGTCGCATTTTGATGTATACCTTACAAAATCAAGCTTTTTATGCCACTTTTGTTACTTTTCTGAAGAATTTACCTTTCTTTGATACTTTCTGAAGGTTTTAGATGTGGGACCAAATTGTTATGCATGTATGAGAGGTTTCTTCAAGAGTAAGCCCAGATATGTAATCCGGACCCAACAAGATATATTGGGCCATAATAATTCCAAATTTAAATGGACTAAAGTTTAATCAACATGCTAATAATGCATCTCCAAACTTTAGCTACGAGTAATTATATACATGACTACTTACACATACTTACAAATAGACTTAACTTTCTGATTGGTTGAATCTTTTCTCTCTCTTAATCTCCACCAATTAATTTTTCATATTAACCAATCAAATTAGTAGGTCTATATTTAGGCAAGTCTACAAATCATTTTTCTTAGCTAATCCAACAAAATCAGTGAATTTTACTAGTAAACTATACAGATTGTGAATGAGAAAAAAGGTTACATAATTACTTTTTTTAAAAATTTTTTAAGGCATCAAACTACTAGTTCACCAAAGATATATGTTTAGTCAAACGCCATATATTTTTACAAGAAGAAACTGAAAAGTGTCCGTACAAACATATATCTTTTACTTTTAACTCACACACAAAGAAAGTAAAAATACATTATAACATTGACAAAACTAAAAATTAAATCGATAAATAACGGTTTAAATCTTTTTTATCTATTTCCAAACAATTAGAATCAGTTAATTATTGCATAAAGCATCTATCTTACAAGAAATTTCATACAAATTTACATGACTTAAAGGATTCTCCCATTGCACAAGTTCCATAACCCCTTTTTCAATCTCTCTTGTCTCCCTTACTAAACCTCTCAAGCAAAATGCAAAAGCACTTAAACTCAATACCACCTCATTCCCCTTCACCTCCTCACACCCTTCACCAAACACAAGTTCTCTTGATCTTTCTAGATATGAATTTACCATATTATCCATCTCATCCTCACCATTTGGTCCACGCATATTTAACTTTTGAGGGCAAATTGGTAATTTTCCCAATTCGACATCGTTAAATTTCTCACAAGCATTACTCTTTTGGAGCTCCTTCTCAAGTTTGCTTAGTGATTTGACTAAAACAACCTTCTCAAAACATTTTATTGAAGGTTGAATCATTTCCTTAAAAAGTTCAACCTCACCTTGAAGTTTATTCAAACTCAAGTTTTCTTGTTGTAAAGACACATTTGCATGGTTCATAAAGACTAAAAGACTCTCCATATTTGACAAAGTCTTCAAGAGCTTATTGTAACAACCACCATGAAATGCCAAAAACCAAAAGTTGGGTTCCATTTCAGCCTCCTCAATGAACTTTCTTAACTCATTCACATTAGCTTTAAGCTTCTTTTGACCATCTTTGATACAGTCCTTTTGACCCGCAAAACTCACCGCGCATACACACTCATGCAAGACTTGGAAGCTCTTAGCAAGTTGGATCTTGGCTAGTGTTGAAGCTCTTGTAGGTTGAAACATGAGTTCTACAACGATTGCACACGATAGTCCTATGAACGCTTCAACTATTCTGATAATAGCGAATTCTGTTGGTGACCCAAATTTCTCCCTACCAAGAACTAAAACAGCCCCAATTACGGCTGACACCCCGCCAGCTGGCCCATACATACGGCTTCGTCTTATTAAGCTGCAGAATATGAACCATGGAAGAAGAATCAAGAACCTTTCTTTAACATATTTCTCAAGAACAAAGCAGCCCAATACTCCATATACAGTTCCTAACACAGTGCCTTGAGCTTTGAGATTCGAGACCCTAAATGCAGCTTCTCTCGAAACTGCAAAACTTATTGCGACTGGAAGTCCAGACCATATCCCATTTTGTTTGCTGTATATTAGTCCAAACAGAACAGCAAAACCTACTGATAATGAACACTTTAATGCTAAAATGAACCTTCTCTGCCTCACAAAACTGTTAATCCATTCAAAAAGATTCATGTGTGGTTTCTTTTTATTTGGTTCATCGCTAGACGACGTAGGATTTGGTGACGAGTTTTCTGTCATCTTTCTTTGAAGTAACTTGGAACAAAATAAGAAGAAAAAGGAGGACAAATCTTTATGGGTTTGAGGGAAAGAATGGAGGGAAAGCTTTACTTTTTCAAAATTTGATTCAGGAAAAGTTGCTAAATCAAAAGGCATGCAAGACTTTAATTGGTCAAAGGTTAAGGTTGTGCTTTCTTGAAGCTTATGAAGGTTATTTTTTAGATCATGATCAAGAAGTTGTGGTGGAAATGAATGAATATTGTTTAAAGCAATTTGCAGCCCTTGTATTGGCATCTCTAAATCTTGCAAATTTTCTGCTGTATTCAAGCAGTATGGTTTCAAGAACTCTATTGGAAGTATCTCCCATTTCATGCTTTCCTGTATAACAAAAAATAAAAAAAAATCGTAAGCGTACAATATTGTGATTATCATTGATGCAGCGTGATAAAATTCTTGATTTTCGAAAGGAATGTATGGATATTGATATAAATTAAGTAGTCTATGTTGATGCTTACTTTCTTGGACTTGATAGAATTTAAAAGTTTTGCTCCATTAATCGTTAGGGACTTGGCTTGTGAGTCAAATGCTTGTGCACTTGTGTTGTCTTCTGCACAAAATGCCTGTACACACAGTTTCACCCTTTGTGAAGCATTATCTGCATAAACCTTGCACTTCCTTTTCACCTAAACATAAATAATAAAACAAAAAATCATTAACACACTGTATTATAAATTTGTTGCTTTGCATGATTTAATACGTACTTGATGTAACCAACGTATTACCTCCGTCCCATAATTATAGTCCAGTTTTGACTTTCTGAAGTCTTTATTTTTCAACTTTGACCTTAAATATATTCGTTTGTGTTATATAATACCTTATGCAAAATATATGAATGGATTTGGTTTTAAATGTATTTTCATTGGTATAATTTTCATCAAGTATTATATAACACAAACAAAAATATTTAAGGACAAAGTTGGAAAAGAAAGACTTCAGAAAGTCAAAACTGGATAATAATTTTGGAACGGATGTAGTACTTAATTAATGAATAATAACGTATTATTAGGGGGTATATCCTCACAATTTAATATACTTTCAACCATATACTTACTCATACGTAAGATCACTATTTAATTTGTTGGAAATGGAAATCATATATATCTAATTTTAGTCTTGAAAATAAGCATAACTACGTACGTACGCAACTTGACTATGTATCCACTCCACGCCTAAAAAATTCACACTAACCACGCACCCATAAAACCGTTTAATAACATAACAAATCGACAACATAATAGAGTATATATTATTTTGGAAACTCTTATTCATAAGATTACGAAGTTGATCGATGAAAGAAGTTTCAAAATCCTACAAAACGCCTCAAAAATAGTATCCATGCATGAGTTTGACTCATCAACAAACTTAATTACAGTAGTTCATAATAGTACTAATTACTAAAAGATGCATGGATCCAACATGTTACTCCTGCATGAAAATGTAATAGGAACAAACAAACATATAGCAAAACTCTTAAATGACGGTTTTTACTTAAATGATACGGTATCAATTTTTGTTCTTGTAAGATAGATAAAATCATGAAATACATGCATCTGTTTATGAAAATAATCTGGTTTTTTTTTTTTTTTTTTGGAAATCATACAACACAGTACTAATTACAATTACACTGCATATTCATCGATAAATATACTCTATCAATCAGCATAATTTGATAAATATTTTGAGACGACATTCATCTATATGTATACCTGACACGTAGCAAGACCAGGAAACGGAAGCAACAAAGCAAGAACACAAGCCAAAACCCCAATAGCAGTGCTAGCTGCCACGTGTACAGGATGCATGACTGGATCAGTGTTACCACCCATATCATACGCCACCACATATATTATCACTATTTGTCCTAACGCTATTCTTTTCGACACCAAACAAGTTTTATCATCCGGCAACATTACAACAAACGCCGCCATACCAACCAGCGCCGAAGTAACCGCCGTGGTTAACCTCGCGGGACCTATGGCCCACAACCCTAATATTGCGGGAATAACCGTTAAAAAGGTGGCACAAATCGCGGCCCAGCAACCGCGGATTGTGTCACCTAAAGAAGCACCGGTTATTATGAGAATAGCAGTGACGTATGAAAAGGCGGGGAATGCGATTTGGTGGCGGAGGGAGGCGGGGCCGAAAAGTGTGGCGGCGGCTACGATCGCACAGGCGATGGCGGTGCGGAAGGCAGCGGAGAGACAAGAGAGCCATATGGGTTTAAGGTTAAATGGGGAGGTAAATGTTGGCATTGTTATATTAGTGGTGCTAATTAATCAAGATGATGGTTAATTAGTAGTGTAATGTAAGATAGAAATGAATGAGAAATGTGTTGCAGTGAAGGTGTAGTTACGAATTTATACATGACGATTAATGGTGGGGCCTATCAAGTAATACTATAATAGATCAAATATAGTGGGATTAATTAACAAGATTAAAATATGGATGTGTAGACCCACAAGAATGTTATATATGAACTCTTTACGTACGGTTAATCCATTTTCCTTCTGTAAATGATCAATTTTACTTTTACTTATAACTGTAAGGTTTTTAGGACCCAACCAAGACATGTATAACCCTAGTTATACCCCACGACAATAAACGGATCAAACACAAAGCAATACGCAATAAGGATTACGAGAAAAGTTAACGAACACGCGAATATAACGTTGTTATGTCCAATCTACTCGATTTGTTTAATCCACAACCAACTAGAGAGAAAATCTTATTAATTTTGTAGGTTAGGGTTTACAAAGAATAAGGATTACATTATATAGGGTGGGCAAAACTTGCACAACAAGAAAAATTAACTTTTCTGACCGACCTCGGTATCTCCCGGAATAAAAATTAACCTCTGATCGTGTTTTTCCTAATTATCCCACCGGGATACAAGTCATCCTGAAAATTCATTTTTCACTTTTTAATTTGTTCAATCTTCTCACCCAACAATAACGTATATAAGAGAAAATGATGATGATTACACCTCTTAGCGTTATGAATCATGACAGCAATGATGATTTGATGTATATATATATATGTTACTAATATTTTACGATTATATAGTATTATCTTTGATGATTTTACCGTATCACTCTAAATTAATGCATAAAATTGATTCATATTTACAAACTTAAATGTTTGTCACTAGCAAAACTCTTATCAAGAATATCATCAAGAAGATATTTTTCAGACTGATTCAGTGAGAATTTAAGCGTTTATTGACAATGAAATAAAAGTTGATAACAAAAGGCATGCAATAACCAATTAAGCAATATTATTTAAGTTACTACACAAACTAGTTTCGTTGTTAGTTTGCACAAGTACAAAATTTATAGTACCAAAAACACATGTTCTCGTATACACATATATACTCGCTCGCTCGATCATCATACATATCTGTAACTAGCTAAATTAAATAATAAACACGTATCAACTGTACGTTGGATCTAACCAAGAGACCCATACGTTTTGTACACGTGCTAGATACATATTTAATTAGCTAGTTTTACGTAGAATAAAATAAAATGTACATGTTTTCTAACCAGATAAAAGAGCAAGTAATAAGATCGCTTAATGATACCATAATAATGATATTGAGAATATAATACCACCAATTAATGTTAGTTTTGTAAGGTGTACGTGGATAATAATATATATTATATGGTAGCTTAGATTCTTAACTTGAAAAACTAGTGGCTCGTATTAAATTGAATATGATATTAATGAAAGAGGTTAACTTATTCTCATGGCAACCATCTTAATTCACTCATGTTAGCTTTATATTTTTCCAACTATATATGTATCATTACTCATACGCTAGCACTTTATATATATGATGATTATTTTGTTTCTAGTTGGTCTTTTAGTGGTAGTAGTAATTTTGGTTTAAGTTCATAGGTTTATAATAGTAAGCTTATTGTGTATTAACATGACAAAAACTTTTAACCTCACAACCAAAAAATCTTATTTTTAACAGTCCGGGTCACATAATGTCATAAGTCATAACTCATAGCATAAGGCTAGCTATTTTCAAATATATATATATATATATATATGATAATATTTTCGATCTGTGGGCCGTGGCTAAATAAGTTTTGGGTTAGTACATCACGCTAAGGGATGAAAGATTGAAAATTTGAAACTTTCGAAAGCGCACTCACTCTTCTCTTGTCCCCAGCTAATATATTCTCTTTCAGATCACTACTCGTGCATATACGTTCATATATCGAATAGAATTCCTATCGAGAAATAAAATTCTAATCACTCATAATAACAATTTTTAGCTTATGCGAAAAAAGCTTGATCCTTCGTCATCGTGAGCTTTTAGCCTAGGCTTATTATTGGCAACATTAGTATCATATCCTCCATAAGGAGGTCGTAAATATTTTATTTTATGGTCAAGTTTTCCTTAGAGAGAATATGGCCAACAATTTATATATAAAAGCAATCTTTCAAGGTCAAACGCACACCTATATACTATAGCTTGGATTGGATATGGTAAATTATATATATATATATATATATATATATATATATATATATATAATCTTTACATGATCCATAAAGGTTTTTGCAAACAACATATCCTTATATGGTTACTTTCTAAAGTTGGATTTACCCAACAACTAACTTAATTAGTTAGTGGAATAAAACGCCAAGACGTTTATGTGCAATTTATCCACAATTAAAAAGTTCTATAGTCATCAATATCGACCATGACCGTTCCTATAAGCTAGCCATCACAAAAAGTTAGTGAAAAGCTCATTATATTATCATGCATCTTGCTTATCAAATGTGACTTATGATTTGTCTAATCTAATCAAATCTAATAAGAATATTTCCTAAACCCTTTTCATTTTTTATCACCATGCTTCGAGTATTACTTCGACACGCATCAAATGATCGAAAACATTAACAAAATCTAGCTAGATTACATTCAAAAAGACCATTTTTCATGTATAAAATTGTTAATTTAGACTATTCAAAATAAGGAAATAAAAAGCTGAGAATGAGGTTGGCGGAGGACAAAAAATTAGGTCATATAGAAAAAGACAAATGTTAATTCTCCTGTATAGTGGGGGAGAATTGAATATGCAAACACCAGTTAAAAAAAATTAAGGTAAATTAGTGATCCCTACTAGATCTCCACCAAACCATATATTGCTTTCATTTCAATTCTTTTGCCTTCCTTTTCACTTGCTTATGCGTCATGTGATCTTTGAGGATACACAAAGGTCAATTGGGGGACAAACTATGATGTCACCATTTGATATATGTAAATCGAAAATCCAAATTGTTAATATTCCAATGTCGACCTCTGTATTTGGGTAAAGGGTTGTTATACCCGGAAAATATATTACTTCAAAAATCATTTAAGTACAATGGATGTGGGTGAATCCCACATCTCAGCCCGTTACATAGGCGGTAAGATTACATAACAAGGACACAACCACTAATCAACATTTGACTCAACAAACATCAAACAAAAACCAGCTACTCAATTATATTCTTCTTACGTTCACGTCTGTCATGAAGACTCACGTAATCAGCCATGACGTTATCTATAGGATCAAGAATATCATCCTCGTCATCCTCATCAGCGGCATAGGGATTAGAAGCATCAGGACCATTGTGACACCCGGCCCATTTGGGGCTAGGAATTTGCGCCTAATCAATTTGTAATACATGTAATTAGTTCTATGTTAGGCTAATTGTATGTATCATTATATATATTGGGATATATATACACACGTAAACGATTAAGTTTAATCGTGCAATTATTTCAATCGGATGGATTCCGACTCATTATTACGGACGTTGGTGAACTCAATTTATTAAATAATATGAAGTTATTTAATAAACACATTTACTACTAAATATTATGTCGATAATATCACATAAGTATTTCGTATCGTATAAAATGCTCAGAAACGACCAAAAACGCACGATTCGTGCCCGATGATCGAAACAAACCTAAGTTATTTTTTTATATAACTCATTAATAAGTATATTGACAAAATACTTCAACTAAAAATATCTCGAATATACAATAACATTTATAACGTATAACATTTAACGTACAAATATACGTTTAAACGATCGGGTAAACGAACACGGATATAATATCAAGTTTGGAGACAAGATTTAAACAAAATCTTGCCTCCTTTATTTATTAAAAATCAGCCAAAAACAAGATCCATAAATCATGGATCTTGTTTGTTGACTATCAACCTTCATCACCATTTTCATATCTCATTTGCAACTAACCATCCCTCTCTCTATAATTCTGCTCTCTCTCTCTCTCTCTCTCTCTCTCTCTCTCTCTCTCGGTTTCTCACTCTAAAAACCAACCCATTTCATCACCAAAAACTACTAGCAAAACAACTTGAATTATTACAAGTTTGGAAACAAAGACGATCATTACAACGCAAGCTACATATCTATCTTTTCGGATTCTTCGTACGACCCTTGTAAGATCTTATTACTTTTGAACATACTTGTATTTTGTTTATTAACATGTTAGCTTGCTCATACAACTTGAAAATGTCCAAATCATAAGCATAAAAACGTTTTTACAAGCATATACATGTAACTGTTTTATGACTCTGAAAACAGTCCCACGAAATCGTCCATATCTCGAGTTCTAGGTCGAATAAACGCATGAAACCAATGCCAAAATCTTCTTATTTTCGTTATCTACAAATTTCGTGTTGAACACTTCCCCTAAAAATACACCTATTTTTCCAGAAAATCCAATCTATGAACATAACTTGAAATTCGGACTAAACAGTACCTGGTAGCTTTGCGAATTTTAAAAAATATCAAACGATCTCCAAAAGTCATGAAGAAATTACAGAAAGTACATAACATATGTGGGAACATCGTATAAAAATTTCAGAACAATTCGATAACGTTTACTATTTTAAATAAAAATCACAAATTCGGACTCAGTTTCACTCCGAACTTTGACTTTTGTTGACTTTCGGATTTTGAAGCTAACTTCGGATTTTTAAGCCAAATTCGGATTTTTGACTCCGAAAGTCAACTTTCGGAGTTGACTTTCGGATGAACAGTGTTTTGGACTCAAAGTTCGGATTTCATAGTTTCGGACTCGCTAAATTCGGACTCGAACACTTTCGGACCAACACTTTCGGACTCAAACACTTTCGGACTAGGAACAAATTTCGGACTCACTAACTTTCGGACACATGCTTACTTTCGGATAAGTATACATTCGGACATTTATATATATAAACATATACTTTCGGATATATATATATATATATATACACATACATCTTCAAAGCACTTATGTAAACATATACATACCCATGAGTACAAATATACTTTTACAAGTATACGAAACAACGAGACACATAATAATAATAATACTTGGATTATTATTACAAACCGTCACCAACGGGCCGTACATATTTTCAAAACTCAAATCTAATCAATCAAACTAAATCACTTGGACATTTTTAGTTGAATGAGCAACCAGCATAGATGGTCTGTTGAGACATCTACATATATTTATAACCATCGCGTGTCGTGGACACCCTTAGGTTATAAGTCTTCGGACATCATTACTCGGCTAATCAAATCAAGTTTATTAACTTAAACTCTCAAGACTCAGGTGAGTCTCATAGCCCATTTTTAAATGCTTTTACCTAGGGGTGAGATACATGCTCGTTTTGTTTTACATGTGAACACAAGTATCAAAACATCGCTATATGCTACATGAGTTAATTTCATCTAATCAATTTAAAGCCCTCTATCACATAATTTGTTAATATGATTTAGCGTGAATGTTAGTGTATGGTACTATATGGGATTGACAATCCCCGTCCGAGTTAGCGAGCACTAACCTGTCAAACGGACGCATTATCATTTGTTCAGTATGAGTGTTGATTAGGCACTCATAGGGAGGCACCTCGATCAGGTCCTTGAATGTGGATCCTGACCCCCTCAGTTAAGCTCAAACTATGGACTCATGGCTGCCTGTACATTCATTATTTGTTTGATTACAAATCATTATATAAATCTTGTGGTTCATAAATCTCATTTACTCATTGTTGATGCATATTAGTGTGTCTGTCAGTTGGTCTATTGAGTTGTAAGTGTCGTTAGTTAGTTTTAATTAAAAAGTCATTTTCATGTATAGCGACACTTAGCTTCTGTGTTAGGTGACACTTGCCTTAGTGTCGCATAGCGTCACTTAAGTAAGTGACGCAAGAGGGCGGCGACATGCGACACTTCCCAAGTGACGCATGGTTGCCGATTTAGTTTTAGTATAAATACAAACCTACGGGTTTTCGGCTAGGGTTGACGAAACCCTAGCACCATTTGTCGACCAAGCACTATTGTAATCAATCTGATCAGTTACATTCATCAATACAAAGTGATTCAATTCGTTTATACTTGTTTTCGGTTTGCGATTACATATTGTTTAAGTGATTGTTTGTTTCCGCCTTACAATCATTGTCATCAATCATCAAGATCCACTACCAGGGGCACTCTCAACTGGTATCAAAGCCTCGAGGTGGTTTGATTGACGTATTGATCGTGAGTTTTGACTGTTTTCGGTTCGATTCTTGAAGAAAATCAATCATATTGGAGTTATTGGCATTGATTTGGTGCAAAACAGGTGTTATTGCTTCATATTTACAGGTTTCGTTCGATTGGGATCAAAGAATTTTCGTTAGGTTTACGAAAATTCGATTTTTAGGGTTTTTGGGCTTTCACAGCCGTTTCTGCGTCACTCGTCGCGTCACTTCTTGCGGCACTTCGAGCGACACTTTTGTAAGGTTCAATTAGGGTTTTAACGACACTCAAGTGCGTCACTCAGAAACGTCACTTGAGGATTACACGTCACTTACTCTAGTGACGCCTACTGTACTTTTCGACACTTAATTGCGTCACTTTGGACGACACTTGTGTTTTACCCGTCACTTGCTACTAGTGACGCATTTAATTTTGTGAGTCACTCTAAGCGTCACTTACCTTAGTGACGTCTGTTATTGCTGAGCGTCACTCAAGTCCGTCACTTGAGTGCGTCACTTGATTGGATATACGACACTAATCTCTAGTGCCGTTCTTTCAGTTTAAACGTCACTTGATAACGTCACTTACCTAGTGCCGCTACTTGCGACATTTCGGTGCGTCACTTACCTAGTGACGCCTTTATTACTAATCAGCTTTCTAGTCTTGTTTTGATTTGATTTTACAGGTGCATTACAATGTCGGATAGGGAAACTATTCAAAGCATTAGGGAAATGATTAAACAAGGAAATGATGTTGGAAGCAGTAGTAAAGCTTCCATTTTTAATGCTGATATGGACTATGCATATTGGAGATCACGTTTTGAGCAGTATATTGACTTCCATTGTCCGGAATTGTGGGGTCCACTTACTGAACGATATGAAAAACCGTTAGCTGAGGGAAATTACCGTGGTGTTCCTCCAGCCAAAACTAATAAGGCTATGACTCCTGAGGAACGTAAGGAGTATGATACTGAACGCAAATGTCTTTCAGCAATTAAGATGGTCTTAACTCCGGATGTTCTACATATGTTTAAACAACATGATGTTGCTTATGATCTTTGGAAGGCAATTGAGGTTCGCTGCGGTGGTAATGAGAAATACAAAGAGGCGAAGTTAGAGTTGATCAAGAAACAATACGATCTCTTTGATATTATGCCTAATGAGACCACGGCTAGTTTGTTCACTAGATACACCCAGCTTGTGGGTGATTTACTTGAAGGTGGTTATACCTTTACAGAATTATAAATTAATAAGAAGCTTTTAGATTCACTACCTAAAGATTGGGATGTCAAGGTACAGATGTTAAAGGAAAATCAAGAGTTGGCTACGTGGAAGTTGGATGAGTTGGTTAGGATACTCCAAGCACATGCTATGGAGTTGAAAAATAAAGAATGTAAGAATGGGGGTTTTGTACAAAATCCATCTTTGTATGGTGGTAAAGTTAATACTGGAAATGCTCCCGGTGGATTCGCGTTTGTGTCTGATATCACTCCTCAACCAAGCTCCACTAGGGGTTATTCATCAGTCTATTCTGCTGGTATTTCTCAAGATGCACAGACTCTTATTTCACCAGCCATTGAAGAGCAAGCTGCCATCTATACAGCTTTCTTGAGCTCTTACAAGGATTTGGTTTCACAACCAAATACCACTCTGGAGTTGACAAAGGAGGACTACGGCCAGCTGGATGATGATGATCTTGAATAGATGGATTTGAATTGTAATATCGCCATGATCACTAGAAGGGTACAGAAGTTCTTGCAGAGGACTGGACGCAAGAGTTTGGAGGGAGCGGGTAAATCTGGTTTCGGTTTTGATAAAAGCAAAGTTCGTTGCTACAACTGCCAGAACTTGGGACACTTTGCCCGAGAATGTGAGAAACTAAAGATGCCGCCATCAGGTCTCACTAAACCATCTCCTCCCAAGACTCCTGAAAAGGATGTACCAAAGACTGGAGCTACTGATGCTATGATTGTGTTCGAGCCTACCAATCTTGATTGGAGCGCTCAAGCTCAGCAGTATCAACAATGTTTAATGGCTCACATCACACCTGAGGTACATAATGAACCTGAAGAACCTGTTACCTGTATATCTTGTATTAAATTGGAAACTTCTTTAAAATTTTTTCAAATAGAGAATGTAAAGTTGAGAGAAAAGGTCGAGAAACTTACTGAGTCAAATAAGTTTTTAAAAGCTAATGAAAGACTTTATGATAAGCAGATTGAAGCTTATAAGTTAGATACTAAGACTCTTAAAGCAAAAGTTTTTAGTCAACAAGATGCAATTAAAAGTTATTTAACAGAAATTGATTTGTTGAATATAGAACTTTCTGAATTAAAATCTCAGTCTGTGAGTTTCAATAGAAAAATATCAAGTTTCTCAAAGTCTCGTGATGTTTTCGATGAAATCGTTAGCAAGCAAAGGACTGATACAAGTAGTAAGGCAGGACTGGGGTATAACTCAGTCCCACCTCCTACTAATCACTATCCTCTGCCTGTTAAGGAAGGCACCGAAGAACTTGTGGCTGACTACTCATCATGGCCAGCTACAAAGTCTAAAGAAGCTAAATCCAATCCCAAAAGGCAGGCAAAGGAGAAAACTAAACGGACAGAGTATCCCTTGCCTACTTTTGTCAAGTCTGAGAGTATACCTCCAGTTAGTGTAAAGGAGGTCGTTGAGATTGAGGATATTACCGAACAGGAGTATCCTAAGGTTAAATAGGTTGAAGTTAAAACTGAAATTCTGAAAAATGAACCTAAGGTTAAGGTTCAAAATGGAAAAGAAAAGGTTTTAAATGAGAACATTCAAACTATACAGACACCTGTAAAGATTTTGAAACGAAGTTTAAATGTTAATAATGATAAAGTTTCTCATAACAAACCTTCTATTTCAACCAATAAACCTGAGAAAGCACCACTTAAAACATGTACACATTGTGCATGTTCAAGAAATGCTTCTCCACCTCCTCCGGTATATCCTCAGCCTCAACCATTTGTTGAGATGCGTTCCTGTTTCTATTGCAAGAAACAGAGACATTTAATCCGTTATTGTCCAAAGCTTTCTAACCAACGCTATGGGAGAGAAATGCCTATAACTTCTTTTTATAAGAATTCGTTTACACAATCCCCACCTAGGCGTTATTCTAACTCTCCCAAGCCGGTTAAGAAGCAAAGTAATGTTGGGCAAAAACCTTTGCCAAAACAAAAGCCTGACATTACTACTAAACCTATTTCCGAACCATCTATAGTTTGGAAAATAAAAGAGTCTTTTGTTGATCTAAAGTCGTCAACAATAACCCATCAGATGAAAATTCTGATTTGTTAAAAAATAAAATTCTGTCTGATGTGATTATTGTTGATGACTCCGGTGTACCTAAGTCTGTAAAGGCTTGGGTCACCGTTTCTCACTAATCTCCTTACTTTTGTGTGTTGCAGCAGTCTGAACGTGTGAGAGA
This sequence comes from Helichrysum umbraculigerum, assembly GCA_949592205.1. Taxonomy (NCBI): domain Eukaryota; kingdom Viridiplantae; phylum Streptophyta; class Magnoliopsida; order Asterales; family Asteraceae; genus Helichrysum; species Helichrysum umbraculigerum. Next base: position 123,723,322 of record CATIUR010000005.1, on the reverse strand, counting down.
TAGTAAATGGTATTTAGACAGTGGCTGCTCGCGACACATGACTGGTGATGTGTCTCTTCTTGTGGATATTAAACCATTTGCAGGAGGTTATGTTGCCTTTGCTGGAGATACAGGAGGAACGATTTCGGGTCGTGGAACGCTAACAAATGGGAAAGTTAGCTTTGAGAATGTGAATTATGTGGCACAACTTAATCACAACTTGCTGAGCGTTTCACAAGTATGTGATAAGGATTACACCACTGCATTCACAAAGACTGAATGTGTGATATTGAAGCCGGGGTTCGTCATTCCAAAGGAATGGGTGTTAATGCGAGCACCAAGGAGAGATGATACCTATGTTTCGAATATGCAAACTGTTGAGACAACCAGCGAATACACTTGTCTCCTTTCAAAGGCTTCTGAAAAAAGAATCACTTCTTTGGCACAAACGGACGGGACATATTCATTTCCGAAAAATGAATTTTCTTATTAAGAATGATTTGGTAAATGGAGTTCCAAAACAGTCCTTTTCGTTAAAGGATGACTGTATTTCTTGCCACAAGGGCAAACTCCACAAAAAGTCCCATAAGTCTAAGATAGTGAATTCTATTGATGCACCACTGGAACTCTTACATATGGATCTTTTTGGTCTCATTTCAACAAAGAGCATTGGTGGCAGATCTTATTGCTTGGTAGTTACGGATGACTACTCAAGATTTTCGTGGGTTTACTTTCTAGCTTCAAAGGGTGAGACTGCGGACATTTTGGTTTATCTGTTGGATAAGTTGGCAAATCTGTGCAACTTAAAGGTGAAGAGACTGCGTAGTGATAATGGAACCGAGTTCAAGAACTCTACTCTCGAGTTATTCTGTGCTGCAAGAGGCATTGAACATCAATTCGGTGCTCCAAGAACTCCTCAACAGAATGGAGTTGCAGAACGTAAGAATAGGACTATCATCGAGACAGCTCGGACCATGCTAGCTGTTTCTAAGTTACCTATAATCTTCTGGGCTGAGGCAGTTAATACTGCTTGTTATGTTCTGAATCGGGTGCTCATGGTTAAGGAAAAGAACAAAACATGTTTATGAACTTTTTAATAACCATAAGCTAAATCTGCAGTTTCTGGAGCCATTTGGGTGTCCTTGTTTAATTATGATTACTAAAGATAAAATCTCAAAGTTTGATGATAAAGCAGTTGAAGGGATTTTTCTTGGCTATTCGGTGAACTCTCCGAATAAGAGAGTTTATAACAAATCAACAAGTCAGATTGAGGAGCGCTTTGAGGTTAAATGTTTGCGTTATACGGATCCTCCTCAAGGAACGGGTCCGGATTGGTTTTACAACTATGAGGGTGTCTTTAACTCTTTCAACATACCTGAAGTAGATCATGAGGAAGAGATAGTCACCCTACTCCATGGGATCAGTCTCTCTGAAGAGACACCCGATTCTCCCTTAAAACCATCTAACCCGAACCCTGAATCGGCATCCAATCAAACATCCACCTCAAAACCTACTCCAACACCCACTCCCGCACCTGCCACAACACCTAGTCCAACACCCGCATCCGTATCTACATCTACACCCTCACCTACACCCACAAATAAACCATCTCCCACTACACCATCTTCGGATGCTCCATCTACCTCTAAGACTATCTATACGAAGGAACTTCCCTATGATCCACACATGCCTTCATTAGAGGAAGAAGGGGAGGAAGAGGAAGCAGAAAAGATGACCTATACTCATTACTATACTCAAGGAGATGAAGATGATGAGGCTTCACCGAACATTCCTGCAACTGAAGGAGATTTGAACAACTTGGAACTGAATCTTGTGCCGGATGCAATTCCAGTAACTCGGATACATAAGGATCACCCCATTGACAATATTCTTGGTGATCCTCATGCTCCAGTTCAAACGTGACATCAAGTGAAGCAGACTGATACTCAGCAACTGTTGGGTCTAGTAGCTAATATTAATTCATGCCATCTATCACAAATTGAACCCAAGAAGGTTGAAGAGGCCTTAAAAGATCCATCCTGGGTCGAGGCCATGCAAGAGGAACTGTTGCAATTTGAAAAGTTGCAAGTCTGGGAGATGGTTCCATTACCCAAGGGTGCACACTTGACTGGCACTCGTTGGGTATATCGTAATAAGATGGATGATCGGGGCATTGTGTTTCGTAATAAAGCACGTCTGGTTGTTCAAGGCTTCAGTCAAATTGAAGGTCTGGACTATGATGAAGTATTTGCCCCTGTTGCTGGATTGGAGTCTATTCGCATTTTTCTAGCCTACGCGTCCTTCAAAGATTTTCGCGTCAATCAACTTGATGTGAAAAGTGCGTTTCTGTATGGACAAGTAGATACTGATGTGTATGTTAAGCAGCCTCCTGGTTTTGAAGACCCTGCGCATCCTGAATACGTCTGTAAATTGAACAAGGCGTTGTATGGTCTTCACCAAGCTCCAAGGCTTTGGTATGAGCGGCTGACTACACATCTGATTAAGCATGGCTTTGTGAGGGGCAACATTGATAGCACGTTGTTCATTCTTCAAGAACAGTCTGGGGATAGAGAAGATATGCTACTTCTGCAGGTTTACGTGGATGATATTATCTTCGGTTCTACAAAAGAGGCAATGTGCAAGAACTTTGAGAAAATCATGAAGTCTGAGTTTGAGATGAGCGCGATGGGGGAGCTCACATTCTTTTTAGGTGTACAAGTTGAGCAGCTTGCTAAAGGAATTTATATACATCAGTTAAAATATGTCAATGACATGTTGACTAGGTATGACCTGCTCAATTGTAAAACCTATGGGACTCCTATCGAGCTTAATCACAATCTTAGACTTGCTGAGGATGACGAAGATTGCAAAGAGAGGGACTATCGTTCTATGATAGGTTCCCTTATGTATTTGACTGCCTCTAGGCCGGACATCGTATTTTCCATGTCAATTTGCTCACGCTATCAGGCTAAGCCAAAGGTGTCTCATATGAAGGAAGTAAAGCGAATTTTTGGTTATCTCAGAGCTAGACCTACTCTTGGTCTATGGTATTCAAATGAGAAGACTTTCGCTCTTACGGCCTATTCAGATCATGGCGATTGCAGTATAGATAAGAAGTCAACAACTGGTGGATGTCAATTTTTGGGATCGCGTTTGGTCTCTTGGCAGTACAAGAAGCAGACTACGGTTTCTCTTTCTACAGCAGAGGCTGAGTATGTTGCTGCTGCAAGCTGCTGTGCCCAAGTTCTCTGGATTCAGCACCAACTACTCGATTACGGGTTACTTCTTACTATGACTCCTATTCACATAGATAACACTGCTGCCATATCTATCACACGCAATCCCGTACAGCACTCTAAGACTAAATACATAGAACTTAGGTTCCACTTCATATGGGATTGCTATGAAAAACATTTGATAGACCTGGTCCATATAGACACCCTTAAGCAAAGTGCCGACCTATTCACCAAAGCTTTTTCACGTGCTCGATTTGATGAACTGATCAACATGATCGGTTTAAGATTCTTTCAGAATAAAAAGTAATTTATGACTTGGAAAGTACATTAATCTGCTTTTATGTGTGTTTAAAAAAAAAATTGGCAACAGCCACTCTTTATACTCTTTAGTATAAAAGAAATGCACGGTTGCTACATTTTAAAATAGACGTTGAGTTGTGTCTGTAAACAACTTGGGATATGATAGTACATCGGGTGACATGCACAAAATGGAATTTTAAGGTTTATCTTGGATGTGTCAGTAGGTTTATCTGACATATTTAAAACAGTTTTTATAAAAATTAGCTTCATCATACGATGTATTGGTAGGCATGATACACACCGATCTCTGAGTTATTAAGAAGTAACTTAAATACATGTCTATGGTCCTGTGGTAAACATCTTGTGATGTACGACTCTAAGTCTTAATTCCTTAGCGTAGCTTGACATACTTCTATTTTTGGATCGTATATCTGAGATCTTTTGGGGGAGTATGCTGATTGTTTCCTCTGTTGTACGTAAGTGCAGACCTGGTCTCAATTCAGCTTACTTTCAAAACTAAGCAAACGTGAGTCAATGTACTTGCAAAGTCTTATATACTAAGATACTGATCAAGGTCGCCAATTGAATAAAACAAGTTTGGTTTGACTGCGATTGGTTTTGGTTAAACCTGAATCAAGTGTATGTTGCTCTGTTGTACGTAACTACAGACCTGTCACCGCTGGCTTGATTCTTAAAATTGATACTCTTATATTCTTTCTAAATTTGGAAACTATGTTCATGTCTGGGTTACAGGGGTATGTCTATGGTGGGGACCACGGTGAAATATTCATATTAACAATAAAAGGTTAACTCACAGACACGGATGTAACATGTTTAGGTAGACAAACAGTACCAATAATCGTCTTGAAATAACTTTTATAAAAGGTGTTTTAAGTGTGCCACGTAAATTTAAAGTGGACAAATATACTGATGATCGAAATAACACTTACTATTCCTAATAATTGCATGTTATTCCGATATGATCCTTAACCAGACTCAATCAACTCCGTCACTAAAAAGAATGTATTAAGATTGGCTGTATATTTGTATTTTTGCATTAATTTAGTGTTAATTTATTTTCTACTTTAGTTTTACCCAAGTCACAATTACTTTCAAATTGAGTACTACGCAAAAGATAGACAAAATTTCGAAAATTTTTCACTAAGTGTCTGTATGCGTCACTCACTTAGTGACGCTTCCAGTGACGCTTTAAGTGACGCACGAAGAGACGTTCTAAGTGACGCATATTAGGGTTTTGGTATAAATAGTTCCCTAACCGGCACTCATTATCACCACCAACCCTATTCATTAAGCGTCACTTCCACTGATCTAGCGTCACTTCTTCCATCGTTGCGTCACTTCGACACTGTGCGATTTTTCGATCGGTTTGTGGATTTTCAAGCGTTTAGCGTGCAATCGGCTTCCGTGAACTTGTTCCCCTCATCATTACGCATCATTAGGTATAATTTTTACCTTCTATCATTGCGTATTCACGATTTAATTGAATGTTTAAGTTACGGTTTTTAGGGTTTACGAAAATCACTCGATTTGGGGCATTTTCGTTTATGTTATGTGTTAATATTTGGTGCATTTTACTCGTTTACAAATTGCGCACCTTGTGGTTAACTCCGTTTGCAAAAACCCCAAATTGTGTTCTTCGTGATTTCTGGGCTTGAACAGTGACACGATGATCTTCATCGTTGCGTCACTTCAAGCGTCACTTCCCTTAAGTGACGCTAAATGGTAATTTGATAGGCTAAACGTCACTTATACCGTCACTTGCTGAGTGACGCCTATATGCGTCACTTTTTTAAGTGACTCCCTTAGTGCCACCTAGGTCTACACTTTCACTCATAACGTCACTTCTTTGAGTGACGTTGTTAGTGCCGCTATTGTTTACCCGTCACTTGTTAAGTGCGTCTTTACTGCCGCATACTTTTAACCGGCACTTGTTTAGTGACGCCTTGAATGATGCATGTTGTGGTAACGTCACTTACACCACTGATGCTCTGAATGCGTCACTTACCTCAAGTGACGCATCACTTGATTTCTGATTTTATTGTGGCACTCTTTGAGTGTCGATAATGCTTGGGGCGTCACTTGCTTAGTGATGCTAAAAATCAGAAATATTCCATTTTATGTTTGAGCTTATTCTGTAACGATTTTTCTTGTGTTCTTTTATGTTTTTTAGTTACAGATGGAAAATCTTCAGGATTATTAACGCCGCACCAACTCTCGACATAATATTGTTGCGTTTCTGGATTCGACGCACCAGAACTCGCTTCCATTCCGGCCAATGATTGCGTTTCTTCGCAGATCTAGGATTCATCATGCTATTACCGCGTCTACTCCGGTTTACATGAATCAGATCGAGGAATTTTATGATCATGCACTTATTAGAATAGAGAATGAGATTCCACGGATTGTTTCCACTATGTTTGGCCGTGAGATTGAGATTACGGAGGATTCTATACGACGTGTTTTACAGTTTAATGACACGCACGAAATGCCGACTGCATTTGAGACCACGTTCATCTACGGGGGTCTTCAGAGAATAGGTTATCCTGAGGATCAGCTTACGGATTTCAGGAAACAGTATCTATGCAGGGTCTGGAGATATCTATGTCATATCATTATCGTCTGTTTATCTCCTAGAAAAGGAGGTTACGATGCTGCGAGTCATACGACTCTTTCTTTGATGTTGGCGTTAGTTTACAATAAACCGTATAACTTTAGCGGTTATGTTTTTGGGAACATGGTAGAAAATGTCAGAGCTGGTAAGGATAAGTGGCTACTTTATCCACGTTTTCTTCAGCTGCTTTTGAATGATTTGGATTTGGGAATAGCTCCGGATCAGCGGTCGTTGTTGGTTCCGACGCCAATGCTGTTACATGTTTTTAACGACTGCAAGCTACCCCGTAAGGATTCTCAGGTTTTACCTGATCGTGAGCTGTTCGGGCACATAGTGAACGAAAACTATGTTGCACCGCCTGGGGATGGATTTGAGGATATTGTTGTGCCTCCGGTCAATGAGGATGACTTGGTTGATGCTGCGGTTGCTCAGGATTTAGAAGATATTGAGCAGGTTGAGGCAGTTGAGGCAGAAGAATCTGACGGTGTCCCACACCACCTGACTCTCCAGGTGATGTTCCACCTCAAAATGCCCTGGATGGTATTCAGCTTGCAAATCCTAGACGCTTTAAGCGTATCTTAAGAAGGATTTCTGAGGGGCGTGTTCATGTGCCGCCGAATCTTGGCAAGCGACCAGCTGGGTCTTCTCCGTCTTACGCTGACTTACCATTGAGAAGACGCCAGAGAACAGGTGTTCATATTCAGGAACCTGGTCAGCAACGTCAACAACAGCAGGAACCTACGCCTGCAATGCTTCAGCAGTTTCTTGATCAGATGGCTCAGTTGAATCAACGTTTTGATGATCAGGCTGCAGTGATTGAAGCTCAAGCTGCACAGATCAAAGATCTAAAGGTTAAAGCTGCAGAGGTTGATTCTCTTAGAGTGCAGGTTGCTCAGGTTGATGAATTAAAGCTCTAACTGATAAATCTTGAGTCTAGGTTGCCAGAGATGGAGTCGGTTACTGTTGTTTCGGGGGAGGAAGGTCAGAGAACCTTGGAAACAAATGTAACGCCTCCCCCAGAACCTGAAAATGTAATTCCAGATCCGATTAATGAAAACATTGCTTTGGATTACTTTGTTGATGTTCCAGGACAACCGAGACCAATTTCGGTTGATTATTCAAATGTTAATCTCACGTATCTTCAGAGTTTGATAAATCCGGTAGATAAAGAAGACAGATCAATTGATCCGGATGATATTGAGATGAATGTAGAGGTTCCAGGGCCGGATGAAGAATATATGGATAATCCGAATCAGGAACCGGAGTCTGAGCAAGAACCGGAACCTGTTCAGAAACAACCAGCTCAACCATATGATTTTGATGCACCAATCATTGAGTCCGATGATTCTGATGATGACAAAGAACCTCCAACAGATACTACTCAGGAACAACCAGCTGATGAATCCGTTCCTGAACAAGCACAACCATCTACATCTTCAGAACTTCCGATGTTTCGAAAGCTTAAACCTGAGTTGAAGATTTGTAAAACTTATCAGGTTAAAGGTGAATTAACTGGTTTGAAAGAAGTTGGAAATTCGATGCTGACAACTTTCTGATTCTTATCAAGCGAAGAGATGGGGTACAGTATTTCAGACCTCGATTTAACTGTATCAGTACTTTGCCGAAGGAAGAGTTGAATCGTCTTGCTCAGCTGAACATCGTTAACCATACCGATGACTTTCGTGGTAACATGTTTCAGAAGATTCTTAGAAGAGATATCTACAGCAAGAAGTATTTGTGGATTAGACCAGAGCTGGGAGTTCGTTATTCTTACAAGAAAAAGTTAGATCCTAGAACTCAGGAACCAATCGTCAAATATCATTATCCTCCAGCTGCTAGTCAGAAAACTGTGCCACTACAGTCTCTACCACTTGATTTTCTCAAGAGATTACGCTATTGGTGGTTTGATTCTGTTACTCAAGAAGCGGTTATTGAATATCTTTCTGATGAAGATCCGGTTATCGAAAAGGGTAAGTGGCATTTACCGACGAAGTATGGAAAGACTCTTCGTGTTTTTGATCCGATCAGCCTTATTAATCTGACAAAGAAAAATTTGAAAGCTCTTCACAAATGCAGCATGGAGTATCTTCGATTTGATCAAGAAGAGGCTTCAAAGATTGAGAAGGTGGTCGAGATTTGTGTAAAAGTTGGTATTCATGCTGGTGGAGTATTTCCACCAGGTTGGGTTTGACTGAAGATGTTTTTGAAGACCAAGCTGAAGACACGGGGGAGTTTGTTGATGCATATTAGTGTGTCTGTCAGTTGGTCTATTGAGTTGTAAGTGTCGTTAGTTAGTTTTAATTAAAAAGTCATTTTCATGTATAGCGACACTTAGCTTCTGTGTTAGGCGACACCTGCCTTAGTGTCGCATAGCGTCACTTAAGTAAGTGACGCAAGAGGGCGGCGACATGCGACACTTCCCAAGTGACGCATGTTTGCCGATTTAGTTTTAGAATAAATACAAACCTACGGGTTTTCAGCTAGGGTTGACGAAACCCTAGCACCATTTGTCGACCAAGCACAATTGTAATCAATCTGATCAGTTACATTCATCAATACAAAGTGATTCAATTCGTTTATACTTGTTTTCGGTTTGCAATTACATATTGTTTAAGTGATTGTTTGTTTCAGCCTTACAATCATTGTCATCAATCATCAAGATCCACTACCAGGGGCACTCTCACTCATATACACCTGTGAGCTCACCAGCTTTTTAGCTGACCTTTTAGCATGTTATCTCAGGTACTCAGCAGTAGGTTGGACTGCCCATCAGGATACTTTAGCTCGAGTCGCATGCAATCATTAAACATCAAGAGATTTCCTTGCATATCTATATTTTGTATAATTGGAAGTGTACTAGAATCTCTCAGGGTAATCATGTGAACTCAATATAATGTAAACAGTTTGTAAACTCTTATGTTATATCAATGTATTTTGTAAACGACGCATATAGAGTCGTTCATTATATATCTTATGTGCTTGATTATTGATTAGTCGCGCCCCGACCCGATTCGCTTCCGCAACCCGAATTAGGGGGTGCGACAGATTGGTGTCAGAGCCTAAGGTTATAGTGAACTAGGTTGCATTAGTGGGCCTAGACTATGACCGTTAGGCATTATTTTCTGTTAAGTATGATTGGTTCAAGAGTTACATCTTACAAGTTTAATTTAACATAGCCTGATCAACTATGTACAATTAAATAAAGATGATGTAAGGCTTGAAATAGTTATGCTGGAATAGGAATACATTAGTTGACTCTGACCACGAGAGAAACCGGGACTCATAATTGTTTGTGCTAGACACTCATAAGACTATTATGTGATATATGTATATATACATACATAGCCATCGCTCAAGCACTATACATTAGTCTATTATATATTATATATTATATATTATATATTTTATATTATATATATATATATATATATATATATATATATATATATATATATATATATATATATATATATATAGGCACTCACATTTCCAAACACTTTGTCATAGAGATGGTAAACACACTTACCGAAACATTCCTACTTCATCCCACTCTCGACAACATCCCTTGGGATCACGAAACTCACTAGTGGCTAGGAGGACCACCGAGTCACTTCGGGCTAGACCTTATCCAACTCACAACAATTCAAATAACCAGGCTAGTCAGCAAGCAGTTGCTAGTCAGTAGGAATGGTTATTCAACACCTCTTGATTGTTCTATAATGTTGATTGTCATATTGTGATGTTGTATATTACCGCAATTATATATGTACGTCTATGATAATCATCATTAATGGACAATCCCTCACGAACCCTATCCTTCTGTTCTTAGGAAAATCATGCCGCCAAAGTCAAGGACTTACACCGATGCCCAGATGGCATCCCTCATTTCCCAGGCAGTAACTGAAGCCTTGGCGCGACAGTCGTCAGAGACCTCCAGAAGGAATAGTGATACTGTTGATACCACTCCTAATGCCAAGCCTTTTTCCTACAAGGACTTCCAGAACTGCAAACCCTTGAACTTTAAAGGAACTGAAGGAGCCATCGGCCTAATTAGATGGTTCGAGAAGATGGAGTCCGTCTTCCGCATCAGTAAATGTGCGGAAGGGGATAGAACTCGTATGCCCAGTCTGTGGGTATCGACACCGCCTATCTACTCCCATGGGAGGATCTGAAGAAAATGCTCACAGAGGAGTATTGCCCAACTGAAGAACTCCAGAAGCTAGATGAGGAGTTCTGGCATCTCAAGGTTCAAGGAACCGACATTGTTGGATACACTACCAGGTTCCAACAACTTGCAACCCTTTGCCCAGCCTTAGTAAGCACTGAGACCGACAAGGTCAAGAGGTACATACGTGGTCTTCCGGAACCTGTCCGGGGGAACGTAGCCTCTTCCAACAAAACCACTATCCAGGGAGCAATCCGATTGGCCCATGAACTCATGGCTATGCAAGATAGCCAAGAAACACCTGTTTCATCTACGTGCAATAATAACAAGAGGAAATGGGCTAGTAATCAAAATCAGCAGACCTTCAAGAAAACTGAGATTGTCAAGAATGACACATCGGGGTCTGGAGAAAGGAAAGGATACACTGGAAGTAAACCCTACTATTCCAAGTGCAACCGACATCATGATGGTCCTTGTGGTACCCCCTGCAACAACTGCAAGAGGTATGGGCACCTCACCAAAGATTTCCGAGTACCTGCCACCAACCCCACTACCAACAGTAACAACAACCAACCCCGAGCCTGCTATGAGTGTGGAAACACTGGACACTTCAGGAATGCGTGTCCAAAGTTGAAGAACAAGGGTAACAACAACAACAATGCTAGGGGCAGAGCTTTTGTGCTGAACGCTGGAGATGCCCGTGAAGACCCTAATGTGGTCACGGGTATGTTTCTTCTCAACAATTTAACTGCTTCAGTTCTGTTTGGTACTGGTGCTAATAAGAGTTTTATATCTGAGGAGTTTAGCCCACTATTAGATATTACCACAGTTGCCTTAGAAGCTAAGTACACTGTAGAATTAGCTAATGGCAAATTGATTGAGGCCGATAGTGTGATACCGAATTGCACTCTAAACCTTGCAAACAAACTCTTTTCCATAAACCTCATACCTGTCGAGATTGGAAGTTTTGATATCATTGTAGGCATGGATTGGCTATCCAAGCACCGAGCTGAAATCGTCTGTTATGACAAAATTATTCGTATTTCTCTCGTCACTGGTAGTACTTTGATCATACAAGGGGAGACCGGTGGGACGAGATTGAATATCATATCCTGCATGAAAACCCGCAAATACCTGAGAAAGGGTTGTCAGGCAATCCTCGCTCATGTTATTGAGAAAAAGTCGGAAGAGAAGCGACTTGAGGATGTGGCCATCGTCAGGGACTTTCCAGAAGTCTTTCCTGAAGAATTGCCTGGTCTTCCACCACCGAGGCAAGTTGAGTTCTCAATCGACCTTGTGCCCGGAGCAGCACCCGTGGCACGAGCACCATATCGCTTAGCCCCTTCGGAACTTCAGGAGTTGTCTATTCAGTTACAGGAACTCCTGGATAAGGGTTTTATAAGACCGAGTTCTTCACCTTGGGGAGCTCCAGTCATGTTTGTGAAAAAGAAGGACGATTCACTCAGGATGTGTATCGACTACAGAGAGTTGAACAAATTAACCATCAAGAACCGTTACCCACTTCCCCGTATTGATGACCTATTCGACCAACTTCAGGGGTCGAGCTTTTATTCAAAAATTGATCTACGGTCAGGTTATCATCAACTACGAGTTCGCGATGAAGATATTCCGAAAATAGCTTTCCGAACTCGCTATGGTCATTACGAGTTTTGGGTAATGGCATTTGGTATGACAAACGCACCGGCAGTATTCATGGATCTTATGAACCGTGTGTTTAAACCATATCTGGACAAGTTTGTCATTGTCTTCATCGACGACATTCTTATCTACTCGCGCAATGAGCAAGAGAACGCGCAACATCTCAAAACCATTCTAGAACTTCTTAGACATGAAGAGTTATATGCAAAATTCTCCAAGTGTGAGTTCTGGATGCAAACTGTCCAATTCCTTGGTCATGTGATTGACAGTCAGGGAATTCACGTTGATTCATCAAAGATTGAGGCTATCAAGTGCTGGCAAGCACCGACAACGCCAACAGAAGTACGCCAACTTTTAGGATTGGCTGGTTATTATCGGCGCTTCATTGAAAATTTCACGAAAATAGCTCAACCTCTCACGACACTGACTCAGAAGGAAAAGAAGTTTAATTGGACTGATAAGCAAGAGTCAGCATTTCAGCTATTGAAGTAAAAGCTTTGCAGTGCACCTATCCTATCATTACCCGAAGGCAATGAAGACTTCGTGGTATACTGCGATGCTTCACATCAAGGTCTTGGTTGCGTGTTGATGCAAAGAGACAAGGTCATAGCTTACGCTTCTCGACAACTCAAAGTTCACGAAAAGAACTACACGACTCACGACCTCGAGCTGGGGGCAGTGGTGTTCGCACTCAAAATCTGGAGACATTATCTGTATGGCACAAAATGTACCATCTCCACCGATCATAAAAGCCTCCAGCACATATTCGATCAGAAGGATCTCAACATGAGGCAACGTCGCTGGGTCGAGTTGCTTACCGATTATGATTGTGAGATCAAGTATCATCCAGGGAAGGCTAATGTAGTTGCCGATGCCCTAAGTCGAAAAGAGCGCACCAAACCACTTCGAGTCCGAGCCCTTAGTATAACCATTCATAATGATTTAATCATTCAAATCCTTACTGCTCAACTCGAAGCCCTAAAATCTGAAAACCTCAAAGATGAGGCCTTGTGAAACATGGAGAAGCAATTCAAAATCAAACCCAACGGGGTCAAGTACTTCGCTAACCGAATTTGGTTACCTAAATTTGGAAACCTCCGAGATTTGGTGATGGACGAAGCTCACAAATCTCGCTATTCCATACATCCTGGATCGGACAAGATGTATCATGGTATTAAGGAACTATACTGGTGGCCTAACATGAAAGCTGACATAGCCACTTATGTCGGCAAGTGCCTCACATGTTCCAAAGTCAAAGCCGAATATCAGAAACCTTCCGGCTTGCTCCAGCAACCGGAAATCCCTCAATGGAAATGGGAACAAATTTCCATGGATTTCATCACAAAACTCCCTAAGACAGCTAACGGTTGCGACACCATTTGGGTGATCGTTGACCAGCTCACAAAGTCGGCTCATTTTCTCGTCATCAAGGAAACTGACAAAATGGAACGCCTCACACGAATCTATCTGAAGGAGATCGTATCTAGACACGGCGTACCTCTCTCGATTATCTCAGATAGGGATAGTCGCTTCACATCCCACTTTTGGCAATCATTGCAAAAGTCATTGGGTACTCGTTTGGATATGAGTACAGCCTATCATCCACAAACCGATGATCAAAGTGAACGAACCATCCAAACACTGGAAGATATGCTATGAGGTTGCGTAGTAGATTTCGGTGTCAATTGGGAAAATCATTTACAATTGTGCGAATTCTCGTACAATAACAGTTACCACGCCAGCATAAAGGCTGCACCATTCGAGGCACTGTACGGTCGTAAGTGTCGCTCGCCTATTTGTTGGACCGAAGTTGGAGATAGCCAACTCGCTGGTCCAGAAATCATTCATGAAACCACCGAGAAGATCATTGGTATCCAGCAACGGTTGAAAGCCGCACGTGATCGTCAGAAGAGTTATGCTGACGTGAGACGCAAGCATCTCGAATTCCAAGTTGGGGATCGAGTATTGCTCAAAGTATCACCTTGGAGAGGTGTCATCCGATTCGGCAAACGTGGGAAGTTAAATCCCGGGTACATTGGACCTTTTGAAATCCTTGAGAGGATTGGTTCAGTGGCATATCGATTGCAGCTGCCACCTGAGCTCAGCAGCGTGCACCCTACATTTCACATTTCTAATCTTAAGAAATGTCTGTCTGATAAGACACTTATCATTCCTCTTGATGAAATTCAAATCGACGAAAAACTTCATTTCATCGAGACACCAGTGGAGATCATGGACCGTGAGGTCAAACAGCTTAAACAAAGTCGTATTCCCATCGTTAAGGTCCGGTGGAATTTGCGGCGTGGCCCGGAATTCACTTAGGAACGGGAGGACCAGATGCGACTCAAGTATCCTCAATTATTCACTGATTCCACTCCAACCACGACTCAGAACTAAATTTCGGGACGAAATTCCCTTAACAAGGGGAGAATGTGACACCCGACCCATTAGGGGCTAGGAATTTGCGCCTAATCAATTTGTAATACATGTAATTAGTTCTATGTTAGGCTAATTGTATGTATCATTATATATATTGGGATATATATATACACGTAAACGATTAAGTTTAATCGTGCAATTATTTCAATCGGATGAATTCCGACTCATTATTACGGACGTTGGTGAACTCAAATTATTAAATAATATGAAGTTATTTAATAAACACATTTACTCCTAAATATTATGTCGATATTATCACATAAGTATTTCGTATCGTATAAAATGCTCAGAAACGACCAAAAACGCACGATTCGTGCCCGATGATCGAAACAAACCTAAGTTATTTTTTTTATATAACTCATTAATAAGTATATTGACAAAATACTTCAACTAAAAATATCTCGAATATATAATAACATTTATAACGTATATAACGTATAACATTTAACGTACAAATATACGTTTAAACGATCGGGTAAACGAACACGGATATAATATCAAGTTTTGAGACAAGATTTAAACAAAATCTTGCCTCCCTTATTTATTAAAACTCAGCCAAAAACAAGATCCATAAATCATGGATCTTGTTTGTTGACTATCAACCTCCATCACCATTTTCATATCTCATTTGCAACTAACCATCCCTCTCTCTATAATTCTGCTCTCTTTCTCTCTCGGTTTCTCACTCTAAAAACCAACCCATTTCATCACCAAAAACTACTAGCAAAACAACTTGGATTATTACAAGTTTGGAAACAAAGACGATCATCACAACGCAAGCTACGTATCTATCTTTTCGGATTCTTCGTACGACCCTTGTAAGATCTTATTACTTTTGAACATACTTGTATTTTGTTTATTAACATGTTAGCTTGCTCATACAACTTGAAAATGTCCAAATCATAAGCATAAAAACGTTTTGACAAGCTATACATGTAACTGTTTTCTGTCTCTGAAAATAGTCCCACGAAATCGTCCATATCTCGAGTTCTAGGTCGAATAAACGCATGAAACCAATGCCAAAATCTTCGTATTTTCGTTATCTACAACTTTCATGTTGAACACTTCCCCTAAAAATACACCTATTTTTCCAGAAAATCCAATCTATGAACACAACTTGAAATTCGGACTAAACAGTACCTGGTAGCTTTGCGAATTTTTAAAAAATATCAAACGATCTCCAAAAGTCATGAAAAAATTACAAAAAGTACATAACATATGTGGGAACATCGTGTAAAAATTTCAGAACGATTCGATAAAGTTTACTATTTTAAATAAAAATCACAAATTCGGATTCAGTTTCACTCCGAACTTTGACTTTTGTTGACTTTCGGATTTTGAAGCTAACTTCGGATTTTTAAGCCAAATTTGGATTTTTGACTCCGAAAGTCAACTTTCGGAGTTGACTTTCGGATGAACAGTGTTTTGGACTCAAAGTTCGGATTTCATAGTTTCGGACTCGCTAAATTCGGACTCGAACACTTTCGGACCAACACTTTCGGACTCAAACACTTTCGGACTAGGAACAAACTTCGGACTCACTAACTTTCGGACACATGCTTACTTTCGGATAAGTATACATTGGGATATTTATATATATAAACCTATACTTTCGGATATATATATATATATATATATATATATATATATATATATATATATATACACACACATCTTCAAAGCACTTATGTAAACATATACATACCCATGAGTACAAATATACTTTTACAAGTATACGAAACAACGAGACACATAATAATAATAATACTTGGATTATTATTACAAACCGTCACCAACGGGCCGTACATATTTTCAAAACTCAAATCAAATCAATCAAACCAAATCACTTGGACATTACAAGTTGAATGAGCAACCAGCATAGATGGTCTGTTGAGACATCTACATATATTTATAACGATCGCGTGTCGTGGACAACCTCAGGTTACAAGTCTTCGGACATCATTAGTCGGCTAATCAAACCAAGTTTATTAACTTAAACTCTCAAAACTCAGGTGAGTCTCATAGCCCCTTTTTAAATGCTTTTACCTAGGGGTGAGATACATGCTCGTTTTGTTTTACATGTGAACACAAGTATCAAAACATCGATATATGCTACTTGAGTTAATTTCATCTAATCAATTTAAAGTCCTCCATCACATAGTTTGTTAATATGATTTAGCGTGAATGTTAGTGTATGGTACCATATGGGATTGACAATCCCCGTCCGAGTTAGCAAGCACTAACCTATCAAACGGACGCATTATCATTTGTTCAGTATGAGTGTTGATTAGGCACTCATAGGGAGGCACCTTGATCAGGTCCTTGAATGTAGATCCTGACCCCCTCAGTTAAGCTCAAACTATGGACTCATGGCTGCATGTACATTCATTATTTGTTTGATTACAAATCATTATATAAATCTTGTGGTTCATAAATCTCATTTACTCATATACACCTGTGAGCTCACCAGCTTTTTAGCTGACCTTTTGCATGTTATCTCATGTATTCAGCAGTAGGTTGGACTGCCCATCAGAATACTTTAGCTCGAGTCGCATGCAATCATTAAACATCAAGAGATTTCCTTGCATATCTATATTTTGTATAATTGGAAATGTACTAGAATCTCTCAGGGTAATCATGTGAACTCAATATAATGTAAACAGTTTGTAAACTCTTATGTTATATCAATGTATTTTGTAAACGACGCATATAGAGTCGTTCATTATATATCTTATGTGCTTGATTATTGATTAGTCGCGCCCCGACCCGATTCGCTTCCGCAACCCGAATAAGGGGGTGCGACAACCATAGGCCTTATTCCTGCGCTCTAATAGACTGGAACCATCAACTGGAGATGCCTCTTTCTTCCCTTTATCTTCCTTCTGGTTCACCATCTTCTCATTTAGAGATATCTTGCTATCCACATTAGAATCTAACTTATTGAGGGCCTCAAATGATATAGACGTTACAGTAGTATTAACCTCCTTTTGTCTTCTTCTTAGGAATAAACACCTGTTTAGGATTTGCCACAGCCACTTTTTTCGGATTTCTAATAACAAGGCCACGGAAAGGCTTCCTTGGAGCTTGGAAGCCTTGAGAATAACTATGCTTCTTCAAATCAGCCCTTCATTAGTCTGTGATTCTACAACTACCCGTTTCGGACATTGGTCATTTACATGACCAAATACCTTACAAATACCACATCGTGGCAGTTTCCACTCATATTCTACTCTAACCGTATGCAATGTAGAACCATTACCCTCCACAGAAGGTATAGCAACTACCAAGGAATCTTTAATATCCCTATCAGCCTTTATATCAATCAAAGCACGTGCAAAGTCCAAACGACCTTAAGAATTCAAACACATTGTGCTACTGTAAGAATCAAGCATGAGAGGAGTACCCAGTTTGGTAGCAATAGCACTTAACCCATCCTCAGTAAACGCAGCTATCGGAACATTATGAAGTTTAACCCATACTGGAACTGAGACTAATTCCTCTTTCAACAAACTAGCTGTAGAAGACCACTTCTTAAGAATAATAGGAACATTACGAATGAACCATGGACCATATTCCAACACCCCTTCCATACCTGTTGCGGAATTGATTTTGAAGAAGAAGAAACCATTTGCATTCATCATAGCTTTTGTTATGCTATATTTCTTCCAAGCATTCAAAATATAATGCTCCACAACCGGAAACGCAACTCTTTTACCGAGAAAATATCCGTACAATGTATTCTCAAATCTAGCATTAGCCTTCAAAACCGAAGACATAGGGATCTAAACATCCACATTATCAATACCATGCCGACCAGTTTCAAGTATTCGGAAGTTAACCTTCCTCTTATTCACATCCTCATTCATCACACTAGCGTATGATACAGTTGTGGATTGTTTCACTTGTGCATCATCGCTAGAACTGGAATCGTGTTCATTTTGATGACAAGTAAGATGAACAGGACGTCCATCTGCTCCACTCAGCTTTCCATCAACCATCTTAACCGACCTTGAACCAAGGCTGACTTTTGATGCCAAATTATTCCCATCTCTCGTCCCGTCATTTAATTAACCAATCTACCACAATCAACCCTTAAACATGCTATTAATCAAATCCAATGAAATAACCAAGGAAATCAATAGTCTATCCAAACAAAACAGCGACACTTTGTAAGTAGTGTTGCCTCTCCTCCCTCTAGCGACACGTAGAATTGTGTCGATTTAGTGTACCTTAAGTGTCGCTTAAGCTGAATCAATAGTGTCGCCTGCACCTGAAGTGCCGCAGCAGCAAGATAGTGTCGGTAGTCGGATGTGCAGCAACCAGAGCAATCGCAGCAGGCAGCAAAAAAAACCCTAAAATGATTTATGATGAAAACGCTAACAGTGAATCGTTTTGATGGTTGGGATTAAAATATGTAGCAAATTAGTAATCCCTAATCAGGTCGAATTCAATGAGGTCCAAATCGGCCACAATTAACCCTCAAAACGTTTACGAGAAGATCCGTTCAATCAGTGAACAAGATAACCAACAAACGTGTAAGGATTATTGATCGGATTCAAGAATTGATGAAGACGAATTAGGGATAGAAGCCAATCGCCAAGTCGCCAAAATCGCCAAAAAACGAGAGAGAAAGCTAGGGGTTGGGTATTCTTGTATTTAAAGCGATAATAATTAGGTCAATTGGTGCGGACTTAGGTTCCTTCGAAGGAGCTCTCAAGTTCAGACTTTACAAATACCAAAGATACTATGTTAAAGTAACGTTTGTCTTATTATAAAAAATGAGATTTGTCTAAATTAATTTAATCAATGGAAGGGTGTTTTGCATAGACCTAGTAGATGATTATGACTCAACATAAGGAGTGTTGATGAAAAAAAAATGTTGACTCATGCAACCAAACATGTTTTTATTATGTTACGAGTTTCTAGCAAAGTGATAAAATCATTCATATATACATGTACAAATACACTAATTGAAAGACATTGAATTAGTAATAGGATTAATTGTTTTGTTATGTATTAAATTTTACGCTTTCTACAATTATACGAGTCCAACTTTGAAACTTATATTATATCTATCGAACTTGTAAATATCATCTATTGTATTTAAAGTTTCCTTTTTGTGTAATACCAAAATAGTAAAGTTTACTTTTTTTACTTTACCCTAAAAGGAAAATTTACAAGTTCAATATATACCATATAAACATATAAAAGTATATCTCATACAATAATAAAAAGTGTAAATTATAATAAATAACAGAACAGTAAATCCTTATCTTATACGGAGTAGTATCTTAAATTATATATAGGAAACATGATTATGACATCATCAATTTAAATCAAATTTAATTAATCAATTAAGTCCCTCTATTTTAGTTAAATTAAAATTATGACCTTTATTTTAATTAAACAATCAACACCCCGTGTGTATACACGGGTTTAAGATCTAGTTATTTATAAACAAGTCATTATTAGTTTAGTTAAACAAATAGATGGTAAAAGTAAAAAACGTTAACACATAAATAAATGTATCAGGATGCAGAGTAAGTAATAAATAATTCAAATATAAAACGTAATTTATACAAATTATTGTATAATTTGTATGTAGTAGAAATTAGTTACTCCGTATTGCTTATAAAATCGGCAGTAATTCGTACACAATTAAATATTCTTAGAACACTATATTCACGGAAGAAGATACTATTGAAATTGAATAGTATGTCAAAGCAATATAGAAGAGGAGACGGCGGCGGTGACCGTAGAAGGTGGGATCGCAGTCAAAAGTTGTTTGTTTAGAACATACGCCGAAAGCCACCTCTCACGATTTGTATCTCCGACATATTTATTTTCGTGTTTTTTGGGATTTAACTTGGTTCATATTTGACTTTCTTTTATACGTTGAAATTAATTATTATTTCGTATGTGTACTAAATTTTAATTATATTATTCACCATCCATTAAGTCTGTTGTTTAACCGCATATATCCGTAGTTTATATGAGAAGTTTAAAGGAAGTTATCCAATTAACTTTTATTTGGTCTATTCTTAATTCTCAATTCTAATGTGGCATAACTATGAAGTTTCTTATGTTTTATCAACTCAAAATACATTTCGATACCGGCCCATGCATCAAGATATGTACATTCAGTGATTCAGTGGAACATTCAGGATTTAGAGTGAATCGTTGCATCGATGTCTCTTTTTTTTGAACTCATAGCACGAACATTTGATACAATTTTTCTATAAGAAACTTACATTTTGTATGGCGAATTAACTCGTAACCAGAACTACCCCTACATTCAATGTAGCTACGCCCCTCCATACATTTTACAAAATTAGTTAAGATAACTAAAACATACAGAGAAGAGAAGTAAGAAATCAACGTTTAATAGGTAGGTGATTGTAATGATTTAGAAACCATTTCCACCAACAACTCATTAATCATTAAATCATGTGTAACATCCACTCCTCGGGTCTAGTTGTATTTTAATATTTTCTGACTTTTAATATTTAATTCGTGTGTCAGAAAATAGTTCTGTGTTATTATTTGAAAATAATTGGTTAAAGAGTCACATAATTTATTGTGACTAGTAAATTGTTAACTGTTTTAATTTAATTCAGTTGACGGTAAAATAAAATAGTGTTTCCCCGCAAATGGTTTTTAAGTTCTAGACAATGATAAGTACGGGGGACAAAACTAGTGTACGTATATTTTTATATATGTGTAAAAATACGTACGAAACATCACAAACATTCCAGAAATTTGATGGAGCTTATGAGAAAGATCAAAACCCTAGTTTCAAACTTAAATCATTGAAATTCATGAAAAATCAAAGATTTGTTCTTCCTGGTTGTGTACGGCCGAACCGAAAACACCACAGGGACGATTTGTAAAATTTGAAATGAGCTTTGAGGTGAAATTGAAGCTATAAAACCTTGATTCAAGCTCCAAAAATGTGAATTAAGCATCTCTAATCCTTCTAATCACTTTGTAAGTCTTGATTTCTTGATTCTTTATAAACCTAGAAATGGGTTTTGTGTAAATGATAAAATTAGTGTGATTGCTTTGAAATTGAAGCTTATAATGATCATATAGTTGCTAGTTAATGATTATTTCATGATTTTAATTGAAACCCTAAGTTAGAAATGATGAACTTGAAGTATATAGCATGAAGAAAGAGATGGGTTTCATTGATTTTCTTGAATTATGATATATAAGCTTAAGTTAATGAGAAGTAAGTGATTAGTGTTGTTAATGATCATATTAGAGGTGATTATTGATGATGGCTAACATGATTCAAGCTAAAAAGCAAAAACTTGATCAAGTTTGATAAGTATATGATGAATTGGTGATATTTGAAGTTTATAATCTTGTTAAATGTCTAACCATGTTAATGGTGATAATTTAATTTAAGTAAAGTGATGTTGTGATCATGAAGATCATAACTTGATAAGTAATTGTGAATCTTGATGTTTAAAATGATTATTCATGAATTTGGCATGAATTGTGTTAAAGTGAGTTAAGTTATTAATCATTCAAATGATTGAGTAAATATCATGTTAAATCATGTTGTAATATCATTTTAATGGTGTTGAGAATTATAATAAAAATTCATGTAAGTATGGATTGAATATAGGTAATTGTGATAGTTGTGTAAATTCAATGACTTGAGTATTTTAGGGAATTGTTAATGTACATATATTGAAATGATTATATATCCATATTGAGACAAGTGATTAACTTGTGTTATTCTGATGTAATTCCAGATAAACAGAAGACTCAGTGACATTAGACTACTGAGTGGATAACTGGGGTATTCGGTGAGTGGATCTATAACCTCAGTATGATTTAGTTGTAACAGGTTTGATTACAACGGGTAACGTATTATTACTGTTTTATTATTGCCATGATGATTATGGTTGATAGTAATAATACTGTGGATAGACTGTTTAGTCTGATATGTTGACCTGATTGAATATGTGATCACTTGTTATTTGGCCTTCGGGCATTATGGTATTGAGGTCAACGCGATAGTTGGGTTTGGTTACTATTGTAATACGACAGGAATTTCCTTGTACTTCTCGTTAATAGGAAATTAGGTCGTATGAGATTGGTACCAAACTATCGGTCTATTCTGTATTGGCCATACATTGTGACGGTAAGTGTTACTGGAGAATCCCCTGGTATTATGATATCTCCAGAGCCACCGATCCTCATTGACATGTTATTGTATTGAGATGTTATCTCATTGAAATATAACTATATGTTCTTAGCTGAAGGTTTCCCTAAGAACTCTAGATACTCTGTGATATTGTGTATTTACGATGTTTTGATGTAAACAGAGTTGTTATGCTAAGTTGGACTGTGTTTATTGATTCCCTCACTTAGCGTTATGCTAACCCCACTACAGTCCTTCCTGCAGGTTATAATTGATGGGACATATTGGGCGGGACAGGAAGTTCTTGGAAATGATGGAATGTTTGACAGTCAAATCACTCTGATGTCATTTTGATAATTTATGACATGTTTAGAATTATATAACACCCATGTCGTAGTAATTTGGTTTGAAAGAAACAAAACTGTTGTATATTGTATGTGAAAAAAGTTTATGTACATTTTATGTAATGTATAATTATGATGTATGATTGAAATCTACGGTTCCGAACTGAAATCATTATAATAATGGTTTGTAAATTAAGGGGTGTTATATCATGCGAATACCAAAAATGAAAAGAAAGATGGAGTTCGGATTTTAGTGAGTTTTTCTACATTTCTTTCGATTTAACTTTAGCAAAATTCTATTTGACAAAATAATTCATCGATCAATATTACGATTACAAACAATTAAAGTTTACAAAATATCAACATCACATAGTTTTATTTATTCGGACTCTTATTTCACTCTCTATAATTTTATTATAGTGGTGACAAAATATTTTGTAACAAAAATTTTGTTACCAAAAACATTTCTCTAATTTTTCATTGCTAACTAAAAGAACTATAGTGGAATTACATTCGATCAAAATAATAATTTTAGAGAAAGAATAATTAAAATAGTTTCATCACTTGTCTGATATGTTGGGGTAATTTTACTGTGATAAAAGTTAGTGTGTGGTAAAAAGGGGGGGAAATTTAACTTTTTTAATAAGCCAATTACTGATTCGTGGCCTCTAGCTCATATTTATGCAGCAAAACGACTTTGTGTCTATAAACTAGCAGTATAAAGCCTACAAAACAGCATACTAAATTTAGACGGTTGATAGTAAGTACATACTTTTTACTTTTTTTAATTATTTGGTTAGTAAAGACCGACCAAGCCAATGATATTTAGCTAGTCTTTTCAAGCGATCAACCACGATGACTCGATGAGACTAAGACACAGCCTGGACTTTCGCTGGGGGCAACAGCGGAAAATCTTGGACAACGGGTGAAAGCCCGATCCAGCAATACCGTGTGAGTGAAGAAGGGCAATGCCGCTCGAGAGGAGTCGGTTACCATCATGCTGACAGCACAGCTACGTGTTGGCACTCAATTAGTAGCATTGGCACGTCACTTAGCTCCTCGGCTAACTTTGGCTGCAAAGACTCTCTCCTTAGGTGCACTTCCTTTCCACAACAGTGTTGGTAATTGCTCGAACGGACCTGAATAAGTTACGGTTATTGTATATTAACCTTAACCAAGTCAAATGTCAAATTCTTTAATTTAATACCCTGTAAACTTAAATCCGCAAGATGCTAACTCAATCTTCTTTTTCCACACAGATCTAAGCCAATCAATAAAGTAATAATAAAGATTGAAGAATCAATTAAAGATGTTTTGAAAAAGCAAATCACAATTTCTGTCACAAAACAAGAATTTTGTCTAAAAACGTTATTCAAACCATTTTTGAATGGTGTTGAGGCATATAATTTGTTAAATTTCAATTATAAAATTTATTATATTTAATGTTCTAGCCTTGAGTTTATTAATATAGACAAGTTACATGTTATATAAAAGATTTGAGTGCTGAAAATACTAAAACTTATTTTGTCGATATTTAACGTAAACCTCTTTAATTTTTTTAAAATGCACATGAAAAAAATTATAGCAAATATAACTTTATTCAAAACTTATGGTAAGATTATGTGAATTTTAGACTTTCTCAGTCCAAAATTAATTATCCATAAACGAAAAACACACTCTTAAGTAAAATTTTATATCTATGTTTACTTTTTGCAAAAAAATTACGAAAATAATAATAATAATAATAATAATAATAATGATAATAATAATAATAATAATCTTATAAATTATATATAGGAAACAGTTGATAATGTCATCAAAATTTCAATCAACCAATTAAAATCTTCAATTTTGTCAAATTGGCTAAATTTTAGGACATGATGATGTCACAAATACCCTAATAATTAGTAATCCAAAGTTAGAGCAATCCATTTACAACTCTTACATCATTTATTTGTGTTTTATTATTAAAAAAGTTAAACGGAGGCATCCCCTGATATGGATATTTATGTTTATTTATTAGAATATAAATAAATATGTATCATTATTATTATTAATATTTTTATTAACATCGATTCATATGATTATATTTTATTTGTACCTATCGAATAATTAATGTTGTATAAAATGCTCAGTAGGTAACAAACATAATGTTTTTGGTACATATAAATTTTTAAGTGTGTACTTACTTTAAATAAATAAAAAAATTTAAATAACACCGAAAAGCTATTAGAAAACGTTTTTATAGTATTTACCATTGCACGCAGCAAAAAAAATTATAAAAAA
Organism: Helichrysum umbraculigerum; assembly: GCA_949592205.1. NCBI lineage: Eukaryota > Viridiplantae > Streptophyta > Magnoliopsida > Asterales > Asteraceae > Helichrysum > Helichrysum umbraculigerum. The sequence goes on along the minus strand of CATIUR010000005.1, from coordinate 123,698,127 downwards.
TTTCATATAAAAAATATTACAATCAGAGATACGCTTAATTATAGTATAAAGTTTTCATAATAATTTTTTCATTATCATACAAACCACATATTAGTAATTACTAGCTTACAATTTTTTTTTTTAAATGAAACAGCACATGTTTTACGCGGGTATATAAACTAGCATACATTTTTCAAACTTCGATATACGTACGACGTTAAATACTTTAATTTCAAATTTTTGTTGGATAAACGTTAGCATTTTATCTTATACATGATTGAAAAATTTATAAAAATCAAACACAAATTCTACGGTCCGTGTGAACACACGAGTTTTGTAGCTAGTAATAATAATAATAATCAAAGGTTAGAATAAAAACCCTAAATGAGATGGCCAACAACGCCCTTTCCCTGTCTTGCGAAATTTAGCCGAAACCTCAAAAGGATTATTGAAATATGCAACCTTGGTTCAGATTCAGTCCAATTTTTAAAATATCTAAAACTTTTCACCTAGAGGTATATCTCTTGTTTTGCTGTGAGATAATGATTGCTCCAAAGTTCTCATTGAATCCAGTTCTATACGTTCAAACTTTTTAAGTTTTCAAATCTGTGGATACATAACGCATCATTGGTTACTGGAAATCAACTTCAAGCAAAAAGAAATTGGATTGAAGATTGAGCATACCGAGCAAGCTCCATTTTCTAGTAAGTTCTCTTAAACCTAACTTATTTAAAAAAAAAATTATTATTATTATATCTTGTTGATATTAATTGTTAGTGAAGATACATGTTTGATTTTCTTAATTACGCGAATTTGGACCTGATTCAGCCAATCGTTTATGTTGTTAGCTCAGTTCTTCAGTGCATTTACATCCACCAGCTTCGCAGCTCTATAGTCACTCACATGATTACGAAAGCCAAGTATTGCAGCTTGACCTTGTTATAAGGCTCCTCGCAATTCATTAACAACACTTTGTAAAATCACCTACGTACTACTCTTTAACACGTTGTATGGGTTGTCGTTGTAGTTACATGAAAGCGGTGACACACCCATAAATGTTGGCTTCATCAAACTTGATATCAGATAATATGCGATTTAAGTATTGCTATCTAGTTGGTGTGCTATGTTGTTTCCTTTATCGGTAACCCAAATGGCCGTCATTGTAACGAGAAGTCAAATAAAGAAGCTAAACACCTCCTGGTTTACATGGGGAGAACACCCCACCAAACTCACAAGCACCATAGCATAAGTGTAATCTTATATGATGGCAGCAAACACATTGATTCATATATATTTATCGATTGATTTAGTATATTTTGATGAAAGTACAAAGCCCATGCAATACTAACAACAAATTACTAATGTTTTAAAAACCGATTTTAAATAATGCTTTGATTTTTCAGTTCAACTGGTCAAACCGGAACAGTTCATAAACCAATTTTCAAAACATTGCAAATTACTACAAACCACCGTGTTCAAAGGACAAATGATGTGTATTATCCATCATATTGCGCTAAAAGAAGGAGATGGTTTTGCTTATGAGTTTGCTGAAATCACCTATTCGTATCTTTCTAAGGGCTAGTTACAAACCTTTTGAACACATAGAAAAATGTTATTTCATACTTAAACAATTTAATCTTTTCATTTTCTAGACTTCAAGACGCAACGCACCGTTACTCATTTGTTAACCACATCTGCATTGTTTTTGCAAATAGAGGGGTCAAATATTAACCAAAATATTGTTTAGGAAATCCTAATATATAATATTACGTAATAGAGTAAGGTTCAAATGAGTACAATAACTTTTTGTGAGAATGAGAGAGCCAGTAGGAATGCATCACGTGTCAATAAACTCACTTTCTCTTACGTTTTTAAAAATAGAATATCTCCCAAATGGTAAGTCGAAAAATCACAAAAATTGCACCATAAAAATCAGCGTTTTATTCTCTTCGATTAGAGATTCGACAAGGTATACTTTCGACGAATTTTTTTTTTTTCATTTTTCAATTGGGTTTTGAAAATAACTAACACATGTGTTACCAGCTAGTAACACATGTGATACCAGCGAGTAACACATGTGATACCAACTAATAAAATATGTATTACTAATTTTGTACAATTTGTAAAACTAAAAAAAAAAGTCGTCGAATGTATACCTTGTGAGATGGCAAATCGAAGTGAAAAAAATGCTGATTTTTATGGTGTAATTTTTATAATTTTTCGACTTATAGTTTGTGAGATATTTGATTTTTAAAAACGTGGGGAAAAATAGGTTTTATGACACGTGGCGCATTCTTATTGGTTCCTTCATTCTCACCAAATTTTTCATTCTCATTTGAACTCCACTCTATAATAATAATAATAATAATAATAATAATAATAACAAAAAAAGGGGAAAAAAACATAAAGGGTCATTGTCTTAACGGAATCGAGATGATCCTTTCAACCATGAGGTTGAGGGTTCAAGTTTTAGGATGATACAATTATATATATTGGTATATCAATATGTATATTCAATGTAAGATGTGTCTGAGTATTTATCTTTCCAAAAGAAAAAATATATATAATATAAGGAAAATCTTTCTAATTGAAATTTGTTGAAAATTAAAGACCTATTAGTAACACATATGATATCAGCTATTGATTTCCCAAAGAATCTATATATATTTTTGGGCAAATGGTATGAAACGTATCGAAATTTTCCAAAAATGTTATTGTATGCAGAAAACTTTTACAAATACTATTGTATGTATCGAACTTACTAATTATTGCTATTATATGTAGTCATCAATACTAATGACTTTTTTATCATGTCAGCCTTCACGTAGGAGACACGTAGGAGTTATTAATTATTGAACTTATGTAAAATATCAAACTTATACTCACATCCCCTAACTAAATTCATTTTCAAAAATCGTTATATTGAACCCCATCAAAGCCAATGTGCCTTCGTCATCTTTTCGATCATCGTTCAACAATTGGCGTCGTTTTTTGTGATTACAATGGTGTAAATTGGTTGTGGTGATATCGTTAGGAAGAAAATGGTCGCCGAAAAAAATGATGGAGATGATGCTTACGATGAGATGGTAATGTTTTGGAGATGATGGTGAGGTATAGATGATAGGGTTCGGTGGTTAGCGATGTGTAAATTGATTATACGAGGTGGTGTTGCCGAAAAAAATAGTGGTGATGCCAGAGATGGGAATGTATTGGAGATGGTGGTTAGTTAGAGATGATAGAGGTTGTGGTTAGGTAGGTGTTAATTGATTATGGTGGTGTCGTCAAAAAAATGATGGCGATGTCGGAGATGGCGGTACTTGATGGGGAGATGATAGGGGTTGGTGGTTAGGGAGGAGTAGATTGGTTGTAATGGTAACGCCGGAAAATTGGAGATTATGAAGTTGATGAAATGTATCGAGTTTTATAGTGACGTGCTACTAACTTGGCATGGCCACGTCAAATACTCATGCCACGTATGGAATTTATGACCGGTCAAACGCCATTAATGTTAATGACTATATACGATAACAATAATTGGTAAGTTCGATATATTCATTATCATTTTTAAAATTAGTTGTGTGTGTACAATAAAATTTTGGAAGAGTTCAATACATATTCATACCGTTCACCCTATATATTTTTTTCATTCGGAAGGGTTTAAACTCTAATTTTTTTAGAAAATGCATAAAATTAATAATGTCTCAAACAATAGGACTGAACACCCAAGCTATATGATATAGACTGGGATAACAGCAAAACTCAACGACACAACATCTAAAAAAACTACCAATACACTACAACAAATACACGAAAATAATAGACCAAACTAGGACAAATAATGACCATATGCGTTTTCATTCTCGTCGTTGACCATTTTTATCAACTTTAATTTATCCTTGTCGTTGAATTTTTTTGTCTTGATCATCCATGAATTGGTTAATTTCGCCAATTTCATTATTCAGTCTAACGTATTGAAGTTTTTTTCTTTGTAAAATCATGTATTACGATCAAAATACTCTCATATTCTTTATAAGTTAAATTTCTTAAATGTATTAAATTTGTTTCATATAACAGACTCATAATTAGGAATTATCCACCGTACTTATAACTTAACGAACAAAAGTACGTTGTACACTAATACAAATGATAAAAAGGGTGTTAACATCTATCTATTGAGGATTTGAAAGGTCGCAAACAATTCTCCACGTCGATCTGTGAAAAAAACGTTAATGCATGATCATATCATCATGAGTGCAGTGGGAAAGTTTTTATTTAAATATTGTTGGTGGATGGATTATGAAGCATGACAAGTCAATTTGTATGCTCAAGTCCGGTAAAGCATATATATTTACACGCACTTACAACTAAATAAAGTCTTTATATATATTATATACTAAACAAAAATAATTGATGTCATTGATGTTTCTAAGAAACCATACATATAGCATTATAATTCGATTATTATTCCAAACGTTATTTTTTTAGTTTTGGACTTCTAAAATGAGATGAGATAAAAACTTGGGTTAAGTGTTTGAAAATGTATATAACTATGCGTTGACTTCTTTAGTGTGTACAAAACTAAATTGACCTCCATTGTATGTACTTAACTATTAATTTCGACCATTCTATGTATTTTTGTGACGTGTTATCAAATATAAGTTGGTGTATTTAGACACGATCTTGATCGAAAAGCTAGCTTATAATCTCCTTGATTTTTAAGTTTGTAGATGGTTACTATGAAATATAAATCATCTGCGAGGACACGCATTTTTTTAGTATATAAATCAAAAGGGTACTCAAAAAAATTTTGCTTAAACTTTTAACAAATTAATTTATAAATTAACGGGAAAATTTTTTTTTTCCCCAAATTAAGTAAATACAGTTCAAAACTAAAAAGGGCCAAAACCTGAAATGATCTTGTTTGTTTACTGGATACGGCCCAATGTAGCATCGAGCCCAGCTCATGACCCATATCACAATCCTATACCAGCCCAGTAAAAGGGACAACTAATCAAAACAACACGTAAGAAGCTGCCACGTGTGCAAGCAACAAGCCTACAAGTGCGCCACGTGTCCCTCCAGCACCTCATGATCAATACCTATCGTTCTTCATTAATCCCCACCTCTCATTTTCTAAATCGTTCTCCAAATTAACCAGATTGTAATTAAATTAAATCAAGAAGGAAAAAAAAAAACAGAAAAGCTCAAAATACCATCAAAATGGCGTCGAAATTGAACCCGGCGTTTGCATACACGGTGATTTACGTGAAAGATGTTGCGAAATCGGTCGAGTTTTATGGTAAGGCATTTGGTGCCTCTGTTCGTCGATTAGACGACTCTCACAGGTAAATCAATCAATCTATTTTTATCTATGTAGTGACGGAATTTGAATATTTTTTTATAACATTTGGCATTACTTGAAATAATTTTGTAGGGTTGATATACTATTTATTTTTAATTTTTACAAATTTTCTATCTTATTCGATTATTTTTTGGGTATAATGGTAAAGTCAAAATTGAAAACGAGTAAAAAACATCGATGCACGAAAGTAATTTGTGATTGTATTTCAAATTAATGATGAATTTGTTTTAGATGGGGCGAACTAGAAAGTGGACAAACAACAATAGCATTTACGCCGGTACATCAACACGAGACCGACGATATAACAGGTGAGGTTCAAGAGCAGCGATCGAAAGATCGAAGGAATCAACTCGAGGTTTGCTTTGCTTATGAGGACGTTGATGCTGCTTACCAGGTGTTTGTTTAATAAATCTGTCTTTTTTCTGTAAAAAAAATTATCTAATACTGTATAAGATCTGAAAAATGCATTATAAATACCAATTTTGATAATGTGGGATCCGTAAAAATTATGAAAAATTGTAGAATTCAATTTCATACACTGATCGAAAATGAAAATTGGATATGAAGTTTTACATATTTCATATAGTCGGAAATGAGAAACTAAGTTAGTATTTTTTTTTTATTTTTATTTTGGCATCGTTGTTTTTTATTGTTTTCCTAAATATGAAAATTGAAGTTACGCTTTTGTGGTACGCACAAAAATTATACATGTTTTGTGTTGTCAAACATGATATTTTTATGTTATCTTTCGTGATTATTTCCTCGAAAAGATTTTACTTAAAGGGTTTTTTGGAATTAGAATTCTCTTACATTACAAATCCTCAAACCCTCAAATTAGTCAGTTGTATCCAATTGAACAACATTAAAATTCACTACTAACTAAAAGAAAGCGTCCACCGTCTATTTTCATTCACATGTTATCAACTTTATACAAGTTGAGAAGAAATGTAGCTTTTTTAATTCGGTGTTATGGGGGACAATGTTAATTGGTTTTTTTTTTTTTTCTTTTCTTTTCGGTTACTTTTAAATGATATCCCTTGGTACTATTAATAAGAATCGGCTTAAACCTTCAAAACCTTATGGTGTTACCCTCGAACTGTCAATGATAATACTGTGTAACCGTGGTACATCATGCTTATGCGATAAATTCATTTTTATTGGAAGCATCGTTTTGTTTTTCTTTAATTATATTTGATTGTGTTTCTTAATGTGGAATTGCATGTAGAGGGCGGTGGATAATGGGGCGGTAGGAGTGCGCAAACCGGAGGAAAAAGAGTGGGGGCAGAAAGTTGGTTATGTGCGTGATCTTGATGGGATTGTGGTGAGGATGGGAAGCTATGTGAAGCAGCCTACTAAATAATCAAATGGTGCATGGTTCATATATATGTATAACCCATTTTGTTTGTGGCCTTGGGTTAAGTTGTATGTTTTTATATGTTATAAATAAACTTCAATAAATCTATAATTATTACTTGTATGTTGTATCAATGTAAATATTTCATGTTTTGTTACTATATATACCTCTTTTTGAAGGAATTGTTGTTTCTTTGTAATGAAATCCGGCATTTTGTATTTGGAAGTATGTACCAGGTTTAATTTTGTGTTGTAATCATCCAAGCCAGAGTCAATGAGCTTGAGATTCTAAGTCGTGACGTGGTATAAGATTTGTGACATGTTTGTTAAGATGGTAAGTCATAATAACGTGAATATAAAAAGGGGCAATGATATTTCCACTCACTATTTTTATAAATCCATCACACTTATGCAACTACAACTTGTACTGTACAAACCAGTATTGCACGATTTTGGTGGATTTATCAAATTTCTAGGTGGATTTATCATCACCCTATAAAAAGGTTTAAAAGAAAAGAGTTCAACTCAAGGAAAATGTTATAAATAATAAAAAATTAAGACATGCGTTTGTACCTTAATAATAACTATGCATTCCTTGAATATAACATCCCTCAACCAACTTGAAATATCACCTTTTAATACATGAATCTAACTCTTAAACATAGCTCTTAAGGCTACAAATTGCAAAATCTCTTAACTTAATTAAGATTTTAATTAAGGTGCAATTGATAGCGTATTTATAAAGAATTTAATAGATTGAGATTCTAATTTTAATGAGTTTAGAAAAGAATTATCTTCTTCAAAGAGGATATTATTAAATTAATAAAAGGATTTCCCATAGCTTTAAAAAAAAACTTGTATCTCCTATATTTTAACTAGTATTTAACCCGGACGTTGTCCAGTTAAATGGATCATATAAAAACCTCAGTAATATCGTAAAGTTAATGTACATATATAACTCTATTTGCATGGAAGATGTTAACATTTGTGTTATATTTGAGCATATAACGTGTAACAATGCGTCTGTGTGTAACAACACAATGATGCTCATTTAAGTATTTAAATGTTTAAAAATGTTGGTAAATACCACCACGATTACACAGAAAGTTGACAGCTGAATTATGTTTGAACTATAAACACCTACAAACTTTGAATTTATAATAAACTTTTGAAATATATTAGAACATTACCATTGATATAATTACATGTAAAAAAATGATACATGTAAACAGACCCTTAATTGTTGTTATTGATAATGGAGGTTTGAAAATATGCAGGTCGAATACAACCTAAAAAACATACATGGGCATTAATATCAAAATGTATATTATATTCAAATAATGTTATTAACGTACTATTATGTTTTTCGCTTTTAGCTTTTCTTATATAGCTTTTTGTATTAATCCAAATATACCACTATGGCTAGTTTATTTTTATCTACATTTTGATTAAAAAAAGTTGATCCTGAAACAAAAAAATAATACGTTCGTTAAATATATATCATATGACGATAAAATTTATATCGAAATGTAGATAAAATTACACTGATTATAAATATATATTCAGAATTATTTCAAACATTATATATAAAAAGTTATTAAAGAAAAGGAAAATATTACCTAAATTAAATAAGTAATCTATAATATATTATTAAAACCGACACAAAAAAAACCGTCAAAAAAAACCGACACAAAAAAAACCGTCGATAACCAACAAATACAAGTTGCAACGGTCAGGATTAAAAGTTGGATAGATCTGACGGATGTAAATAAAAGTCAACATATAACCGCCGATTCAACTCTCCGGCAGCCATATATATGAAAAATTTGGTTTATGCTGTACTAAATTAATTAGTTCTCCTTTTCTTTTTCTTTTTTTTATGAAAAGCATTAAATTAAATTACATAGGATCAAAAAGATCCGATTGAATTACATATTAAACGAGAACAATATTGAGTGATTGAACAATCCTGACCATATCAAACTAAACCAAATATACTTGAAACATGAACTACATAAAACATGACAAACCCTCGCCTCAACAAAACGAGGCAGACTTCATCACTTGTGTTGACGGGCTTGCAATTGACGGCACAAATTGACACAATCGATGAACACAGTGAAATACCCTCCACACCGAAAGTCATGAATTCCGCACAAGATTCATCACCGAACACTTAATCACACATATGGGTGAACACCCCAATAGAAAGACATGGAATAAACAACCAAATTTAGGATCCCAAACCTCTTATGGTCAAAATGGAGTAAACCTACTACGTCAAAAACTATAACCACTGATGTGACTCAAAAAGTCATGTTTTTAAGGGCAATATTTCACACTTTTTGGGCACATCTTTAGTGAAAATATTTCAAAATGATCATTATTTACTAAAAATCACTAAAGTGGTCCAAATATAGGCGTTGCTGCAAAAATCACCAAAAACGTCCAAATAACGAGCAAATCAGGACAAATATACGTACACAGATTTCTCCGGACTCATCTATCTTATGAGGCACATATTCTAACCTCATCATATGATAATACAGGTAAAAACGAGACCGAAGAATCAAGAATCATGCCAAAAGGGTAAAGGACGGAGAAGACACAACGATTTCAGACACCTATAAAGTCATTCTGGCTACGCCTGAGCTCTATAAATCCAATTACCATGAATTTGGCATCATTAGAAGCGTAACGGAATTACGAAACCACGAGAGAAAGAATCAAGTCAAACGGACGTATAACGAAGGAGATACGCGCGTTTTAAGCAACGAACGAAATCAGACGGAGCTCGTATACGGCCTTGGGGACCGTATACGGCCCGATACAGACCGTATACGGCCTTGTATAGACCGTATATGGCCCCTGCTACCCCATATGCTGCTTCGTTTGCTTGTACGTGCTGTTTCGCGAGTTGTACGTGTGATTTTGAGCTTTGCCTATAAATAGGGGTCATCACCTCCCTATTTTCATACATCATTCTTCATTCCACTCATTTCCTCACTTTCTCATTTTTCTCATTTTCTCTCATTTTCTCTCTCTCTCTACTTTCTCTCTCTAGTCTCTCTCTAGAGTTCTAGAGGGGAAAGGTTAGGGTTGAGCTTATGGTTCGAGTCTAGAGGAAGGTTTAGCTTGGTAATCTTGTTGTAACGAGTTTTTCAAGTCAGACTATTTGTAATCCTCAGTATTACACTGTTGTATTCCCGGTGATATCTAAACTTTTACTTACTGTTATAATGCTTGCACTTTATGTTATTTCAGTTTGTACTTTGTTTATTGCCATGATTATAGAGTAGTTTAATATTGTGATTGTTGAAATGTAGATATTAGAAATAGGGGTGATGTTATATTAATATCTTATTTACATGATTGGAGATTGTTATGCTGTGTGTTTAGGTTAAACTTATCCTGATTATAGATCTAGTTTCTCGATACCCTTTCCAGACTTTCACGTGACTGTTGCCCTTAGGATAGGATCTGATCAACCCTAATACTACGTAGATACAGTCATCTCCAATTACAGTATGAAGCTATGAACTTTCCATAAAACGGCACAGTACTTCGTATAGCGTTGGAAACACCACTGGTGGAGTAAAAATACGTGGAAGCTAAGGAAATGCCGTGGGACTGTTTCATCGTGGAATACCTAGAAGTGACCCTTCTAGAACTCGGGTCTAGTAATCAAAACTGTGGAAATGCTTCGCTGCCCTGTACACCGTTAGTACACCAAGGTTTAAATACAGCTGTGGAAATGCTCGATGCACTGTACACCGTTAGTACACCAAGGTTTAAATAGAAGCTGTGGAACTACTTAATGTATTGTACACCGTAAGTATGCCTTGAGTCAGGAACAGTGTGGATATGCCAATGCACTATACACCGTGAGTACGCCTTGAGTCAGGAACACTATGGAAATGCCAAATTCGCACTGTACACCGTGATTATTCCTAGGGATGAACGCCTGAATGTAAAGGAGGGTCTGTAATTATGACGGTAGAATAAACACTTAAATAGAATTAATTCAGAGTTTTGTCAAAAGAGTCTAATACTCCATCATACTGCTTAAGTCTACTAAGACCGATAGTTTAAAACACATAGTATACAATCAGTACCTGCCACGATAAAACTAAATAGATGATTAGGTGTTAAGAAAGGTCAGTGAATACAATTGCCGTCTGTTGCCTCTTGCCTGATCCCTAGATACTTTAGGGTTACTGAGGTCTTACCCAAGACTAGTTCATGGGGGTTTGAAAGCAGCCCGATCTGATCAGAATCATGATAGCCTAGTATTCCAGTGACATATGCTTTTAGGGTTTTAATCCTGAGACGTATGGTCCTAGTGTTTACACCAAAAATTTGTCTGTCTTTTGTCTGGCAAGTCTCTAATCTAATCTATAATGAACATCATCCCGAAACCCTAATTTTCGAAGTTTCAGCAATCACATCTCTACCTGTCTGCTTAAACCCTAGCTTTACTTCCTGTTATTTACTTTTCTGCATTTAGGATAATTATAAAACAAAAACCTATCAAAATTCAATCTACCTACCCTCATCCTATTAGTGAAAATAATCTTTGGTGAATCTGCTTCGTTTCAATTCGCTCCGATTTAAAAATGACCTCGAGTTATACTTACTGCTTGCTTCTAAGGTATGTAGTACTTATAGTTTGAGCCCCAGCTCTTATAAATTTAAAGCTCACTCTGCCGCGAGTCCTGGTTGTGCCGGAATAACGACCGGACCAAAAATCCGACCGACCGCTAGGAACGCGACAAGCTTTTGGCGCCGCTGCCGGGGATCGTAGAGCGTTACGATCTGAAACCGCCTTAGATAAAATAGCTTTTAGAAGATCCTTTCCAGTTAGGTTTTCACAAGACTTGTTTGGAAGTTATTTGCTTATTTTAGGATAATTTAGATAGATCACCTTAGTTAAAAAAAAAAATGAAAAACCCAAAAATATCATTCTACGATTCGCCACCGTCTCCCATTTCTCCATTGCCACATATGACACCTGAAGAGATGATGACCATGGATGACACCGAGTTCTTTGACTGCCTTTCACAAGAGTTGGGATCCGACTTCCACTCTTCATCTTTATCCGCTTTCGAAGAAATTTTTGCCGACTCTGATGACGAATCTAGAACCTTAGGGCAATTCTTAGATCTTGACTTAGGAACTACTGAATCTCACCAGAAGATTTCAACTTTTGTCTCTAGCATTCCAAGCTATCAGGTTATACCTGCTGTTGAAACGTAGATTGTGACAACAGATCTAGCTTGAAATAGGACTGGTGTAATTATTATTACGTTTGTACATTGGTTTAGATTTGTAAATAAATATTTTTTTTGTTAGTAATATTTGTTAAACATATTATTTTGTTAAGTTAGACGAATTATTAAATACGAAATAAGTATATACATTTAGTGCAAGGCGACTCGAGATCTCAAGTCGCAGCGAATCGAGCTGAGAGATGAGATCTGAACTCGTATGGTAATAGTCTGGCGAGCCGAGTCCTATAGTGGGCTTGGGCTGCGAGTTGGACCGAACTCGCAGGCCCATGCGAGCCGAGCCGAGACAGAAATATATAAACGATTTTCCTTAGAAAATCGTTAACACTTTTAACACTTTTGCATTATTCATTCCAGCGAACTCAGAATACCAGAGAAAACAAAACCTACGGCTAGGCTTTGAGGATTCATCGTTTAAAGTTAAGCTTTATTAAAACGCAATTCGAACATATTCGTTGTTAGTAAGATAACATCGTATTGAAGGATTCCGCACCTTAATACTACAGATAACGAAGTTATCGATCCTAAGAACTAGGGACTTACATCTGGTATCAGAGCTTTCGGGCTAAATACGATATTGTTCGAGAGTTTTAGTGATAATTGCGTTGTGATTCGGATCGTTTATACGTGCATTAGTACATATTAACGATCAAAATCATTCTCTGGACATTTTTGGGTTAGTTTACGGTCGAAATTTATTGTTTAAATCGTAAAAATACCTTGAATTTTCGTTTTTCGGGTTTTCCAACCGTTTCGAGAGTCAAGATTAGGGTTTCAGCGTAGCCTGCGAACCGAGTTGAACTAGCGAGTCGAACTGAGACTTGCGAGTCGAAATGAGACTTCTCGCGAATCGAAATCACTTGCGAATCGACATCACAGCAATCCGAACTGAGACTTGCGAGTCGAGCTGAGATTGCGAGTTGAACTGAGTCTTGCGAATCGAGTTGTTCTGAATAAACAGTTTTACTTTACGTTTTTAAGATGTCTGATCTTAGTAGAATGATCGAGATGGAACATGAGGTGGGAAAATCAAACGTTCCACCTAAATTGTTGAAAATCGAAGATTACTATAACTGGAAGGACATATTTGAATCTTACTGTAGATTCCATGATTTGTCGATCTGGATGTGTATCAAGAATGGATACACTGCACCTACTCAAACGGTTAATAATGCAACTGTTACTCTTGCTTATAACCGGATGAGCGATCAACAAAAGAAGGACTATGAATTGGAGAATAAATCCCATTCTGCAATTAAGATGAGTTTACCAAAGGAAATAAACTATCAACTCAAATCTTTTTAAACTGCTAGAACGCTCTGGGAAGCGTTAGAGAAAAGATGTGAGGGGAGTCCTCAAGTGAAGGCAAGCAGGAAGAATCTTCTCAAGAAACAATTTACTGTTATAAAAGCTTTAAAGTGAGAAGATCTTGATGCTTACATCACTAGATTCTAACACTTGTTAAGTGAGCTTGACAACCATGAGATTGTTACTACTGAGACTGAAAGAACCGACAAATTTATTGAGGGTTTGCCATCTAAGTGTTAAATGTATGGTGTAATGCTCAAAGACAACGATGAAAGGTATGCAACCATGACCTTAGAGCAGGTCATTGACAAGCTAAAAGGTTATGATTTCACAAAGAAATCGAGAGAAACTGATTCTGATCAGGTTCAGAATCCTGGGCTATATCATGGGAAAACGAATCTCTCAACTTCTTCATCTGGTTCGACCACTGCACTTTTAGTGGGTAATACTGATGAAAATGGTGAAATGATAACAGATGACGTGTGCCTTCTTACCTCATCAGGTAATGAATCTAAAGGTACACCTGCTGAGAAGTCAACTCAAGGACATCAAAAGATGCCAATGAGTGTGAAATCTGCTGAGCAACAGTTATCTGTCCTTGCATCCTTTGTTGCTTCTTATGAAAATTACATTCAGGGTAAAATCAATGATCCGATTATGTTTGATGAAGACTATGATCAAATAGACCCTGATTATCTTGAGGAAATAGATCTCCAGGATCAACTTGCAATGTTATCAAGGAGAGTTGAAAATTTCTTGAAGAAAACTGGTAGAAAAGTGGTGGGAAATCGATCAGGGTTTGATAAAACCAAGATCAAGTGTTTCAACTGTCAAGGTTATGGACACTTTGCTCGTGAGTGTCAAAGACCTAAGGTAGAAACTGGCAATAGCAAACAAGGTTCGGGAAGTACCTTAGCTTCCAAACCCTTCGTTGTGAAACAGTTAGATGGATCTTATGATTGGCAAGCTCAGTCTGAGGAAGCTCTCATGGCTGAGATTGAAGATCAAGAGATAGCTGCTGAGTCCAATAGCTATATGCCTATTGATGTTGAAATAAAGGTGCCGGAGATTCATGAGAAAGCAAGTGATGATGATGTGCTCTATATGGATTCAACTGCTAATATGAGTCCAGATGACTTGGTAGCACGCATGGCTGAAGTACAAACTGACAAGAAAAGGGTATGTTTGGATATTCTTACTATTGCTGATGTTTGTTATCTAGTTACTGATCTACAATCACAATTAAGTGTTTTAACTGTGTCGAATCAGAATTTGTCATCCCAAGTTAGCATTTTTAATGATTCTAATAAGACTATAATATCTGAACTTGAACAAGCTAAAAGTGATGTCCTTAGGTTAAGTACATATAAGGTAGATCTTAAGAATAAGATTAAGTCTGATAGTTCTGATAAGATTGCACTTAGAGATACCATAAATGAAAAGGCAATAATCATAGATGGTCTCTATATGAACATTGATGACTTAAATCGAACAATAGCTGATAGGGATAGAGAGTTAGTTGAGCTTAAGCATAAGTTAGTAGAACAAAATCGTAAGATTGAGTCCTACAGAACTTTAGATTTGGATAAACTGCTAGATGCTCAACGCAGTGTAAAGGACAAGACTGGGATAGGATACAATGATGTACCTCATCCTTTTAATGCCAATTACACTAGTAACTCGATAGATTTTGAAATGACAGATGCTAATCCTGAGATTTTAGTAACTAATGACCCTGAAAAGTTAGAGGCACAGAAGGATGTTGTTAAGAACCAATCATCGGATAATAGTAAGGTGTCTCATTGTACCAAAATACAGTTTGTATCGGGTGGAGTGGTTAACGATGCTAAGACTGATGATAAGGTTAATAAGGAACAAATACCTGAACCTTTAGTGCCTAAGACTCCGAGTAGTAATGAAAAAGTTCCTAAATCACGCAAGCAGATGTCATGTTTCAAGTGTCACCAAAAGGGACACGTGGCTTCGTGTTGTCCTAACAAAAAGCCTGAAACACCACATAAGCTTGTGATTGATGAAAAGACACAAACCGACTCTAGTATGACTGTAGATAGGTTAGATACCAAACCTAAGTTAGGTAATAAACCTGTTAACATTCTTAAAAGAGACGGTAAACATAGTGTCTCCCCACCTAAACCTAAACGGCCATATACTCAAAGTGATAATTTTATCCATAAGTCTAGGGATGTGACACCGTCGAGGTTTAGAACTCCAAGTAGAGGCCATAGTCATTATGAGAGTGGTACTACTTCGCGATCACATGAGTTTAATTATAATTATAATAATAGAGCTCATAATTATGTGCCTAGGAGGTTATCCTCAAATTCACCTCTTAAGGCTGATCGTCCACAAACTCAAGCTACTTCGAAAGTAACCAAAGCTCCTGATGGGAAGGATGGTTATTTTAAAGAGCTTAAGTTTGTTGATGATAAGGGACAAACCAAGACCGTAATGGCTTGGGTCCCTCTTGATAACTGATCGTGTTTTGTGTTATGTGCAGGAGCATGCTGTGAACAAGGACAGCTAGTGGTATGTAGACAGTGGATGCTCGAGGCACATGACCGGAGAAAGAAGTCTACTGAAGGACTTCAAGGAGAGTCTCAAGCAAAAAGTAAATTTTGCAGGAGATAAAGGAGGAGTAATTTCGGGAAAAGGAAAAGTTACAAATGGAACTTTGACTCTTGAGGATGTGAACTATGTTGAAGAACTAACTCACAACCTAGTGAGTGTTTCCCAAGTCTGTGATAAAGGTCATCCAGTTTATTTTAATGAAAAGGAGGCCTTAGTCCTGAAGCCAGGTTTCAAAATTCCTGATGAATGGATATTGATGAGGGCGCCAAGGAAGAAGGACATCTATGCTATCAACATGGGTGTTCCTAACTCTTCAATGGTGTCTACCTGTTTATTATCCAAGGCTTCGGAAATAGACGCATTATTATGGCATAGGAGAATGGCACACCTGAACTGGAGAAAGATGAATTATATAACCAAAAATGGTTTGGTTCTAGGTGTACCACAAAAACGTTTCGAGTCTGAAGATAAGTGTGTTCCTTGCATGAAAGGAAAGAAGCACAAGAAACCACACAGATCTAAGACTGAAAACTCAATCTCCTCGACATTTGAATTGCTACATATGGATCTCTTCGGCCCTATAAGCAAGAGAAGTCTAGGTGGCAAATGGTACTGTTTAGTTGTCACAGATGATTATTCTAGATTCTCATGGGTATTCTTTTTGGGATCAAAGGATGAAACTCCAGGAATTCTAATTGAGTTTGTTTATCTAGTAGAGAATGTCTATAAAAAGAGAGTGAAGCGTATTCGTAGTGACAATGGAACAGAATTTAAGAATTCAACGTTGAATATCTATTGCTTAAGCAAAGAAATATTACATCAATTCAGTGCACCTTATGAACCTCAACAGAATGGTGTTGCTGAAAGGAAAAATAGGACGTTGATTGAAGCTGCAAGAACAATGCTTGCTGATTCAAAGCTTCCGGTCATCTTTTGGGCAGAAGCAGTAAATACAGCATGTTATGTTCTCAATAGAGTTCTTACGGTTAAGAGACATAACCAGACTTGTTATGAGCTCTTAAACAATAAGAAACCAAACTTAAAAGGGTTTGAACCCTTTGGAGTTTCATGCACCATATTAAAGACTGGGCATCAAGCAAAATTTGGTGAGAAGACTGACGAAGGATTTTTCCTAGGTTATATGCCCAATTCGCCAAACAAGAGAGTCTTTAATAAAGTCACGGGACGTTTGGAGGTAGTTTATAATATTGAGGGTTTGCCGTCAATGCCTATATTCATGCTTTATCTCACAAGTCGAGCCTAAAAATGTTTAAATGGCTTTAAAAGAAAGCTCGTGGGTAGAAGCAATGCAAGAAGAACTATCTCAGTTCTCTAAATTACAAGTATGGGAGTTGGTTGACCTACCAAAGGGAGAATATCCAATTGGAACTAGATGGGTATTTAAGTGCAAGAGAGATGATAAGGGAATTGTTACTCGCAATAAAGCTCGTCTGGTGGTTCAAGGTTTTAATCAACAAGAAGGTATTGACTACAATGAAGTGTTTGCACCAGTTGCTAGGCTAGAAGCAATTAGAGTATTCTTAGCATTCGCATCATATTTTGGTATAAAAGTGTATCAGTTGGATGTTAAGAGTGCCTTTTTGTATGGCAAAGTGGAAGAACTGGTGTATGTTTCATAACCGCCAGGGTTTGCTGATCCTGAGTATCCAGATAGAGTATATCGTTTGAATAAGGCTCTATATGGATTATATCAAGCACCTAGGGCATGGTATGGAACACTATCAACGTATCTACTTGAGAATGGATTTACAAGAGGATCGATTGATAGTACACTGTTTGTGAAGTGGAAAAAGAAAGACTTTCTTCTCGTGCAAGTTTTTGTTGATGACATTATCTTTGGATCGTCTGAAGAAAAGATGTGTCAAGAATTTGAGAAAGTCATGAGGAAAAGGTTTGAAATGTCTGCGATGGGAGAGTTGAATTTCTTCTTAGGATTACAAGTTGATCAAAAGAAGGATGGATTCTTTATTCATCAATCTAAATATACATATGAGCTATTAGAACGCTTTAAGATGGATGAAAGTAAGGTCTACAATACTCCAATTCCAGTCAATCATGGACTAGGTCCAGATACATCGAGTGATAGCGATGTGGATCCAACTCTTTATAGAGCCATGATCGGATCACTAATGTATCTAACAGCCTCTAGGCCTGACATAATGTTTGCTGTTTGTTTATGCGCAAGATATCAGGCTAATCCGAAAGAGTCACATATGCAAGCTGTTAAACGAATCTTTTGTTACCTCAAAGGGAAACCTAAGCTGGGTCTTTGGTATCCGATTGATGGAGACTTAGATCTCGTAGCTTATACTGATTCGGATTACGGAGGATGCAATCAGAATAGGAAATCTACGACCGGAGGATGTCAATTCCTAGGAGGTAGATTAGTATCCTGGCAGTGCAAGAAGCAAACCTCGGTAGCCATTTCTACATGTGAAGCTGAGTATATTGCAGCTGGCAGCTGTTGCTCTCAAGTACTTTGGATTCAACAGCAACTGCGGGATTACGGGTTAAATATAACCAATACTCCTATGATGATTGATAATGAATCTACTATGTCGATCACCAATAATCCAGTGAAGCACAGTAAAACTAAGCATATTGATATTCGACATCATTTTATTAGAGATTGTGCTGAAAAGAAAATGATAAGGTTAGTTAAGGTTCCGACTGCGGATAACTTAGCAGACCTCTACACAAAGGCGTTCGACAGAGCAAGATTTGAGACGTTGGTTCAACTAAACGGAATGAGAAATCCAGAGTGATTAGTCTTCCAAGGGTATTTTTGTAATAGTTAGTATTTCTATGTTCATTAAAAAAAAAAAAAAAAGGAGGGGGGGGGGGGGGGGGGGGGGGCGTATGGCATTCATTTGCTTGTTACCTAAGGGGAATCGCCTTCATTAAAGAATATAAACATAATATTCTTTAAAATGGTTAAGTTTTTATTTGCAAAAACTAAGGGAAATGATAGTACATTAGGAGAATAAGCTTCACAATAATAAGCTTAAGTCCTAAGTATGATATGGTAGTAGGTTCAAATAAATTTGCTTTAGAATTACAGCGGTTCTATCTGGTATGTGTTTATATTTATTTGATTATACACCTATATCCACAAGTTATAATTTGTCTATTTTTTGTGAAAACTTTAGATGGCTTCATCATATGATGTACTGGTAGACAAATTATATGAAATTTTCTAAGCCTTAAGAAGTTAATTAACTACTTGTTTTATCTTGTGTTATTATTCTATGATGTATGACATTAAGTCTTAATTGTTGAATGATGGTATTGCCATACACTGTTATCATGCATTTTTAATTGACAAATAGTAGAAATACGGGTATTAACTTAATTACTGGTAACTTTGTTGTACTAAGTACAGATCTGAAGCCTTTAATTAAATTAATATTCTCAAATATATTTTGAATTATGCTAGAAGGTATCCTCTGTTGTACTATGTACAGACTTGGATAACATAGCATATTCAAAGTATGTCTGATATTTGTCTAACCTTAAAATTCAAGTGTATGTTGTATGTTTCGAAAAGATACATCATTTAGTAACCACTACCTTGAAATTTAATGATGCAGTGTTATGCGTTTTACTTGAATTCTTCAGTATGTCCTATAATAGGAAGCACTTGATAATATTCATACCAACAATAAAGTGTTTGCTTAGAAAATTGAGTATAATTTGTTTATGTGGATCTTAATACCGGTAATCGTCTTGGACTGTCTATAAATAAACTATTCATTTTATGTGAGTAATGCATTTATTAATTATGCTACGTGGATAAAGGTACCTAAGATATAGTTTTATAAATATAAATGTATAAATGATAAATTTTAGTTGTAATTTTATAGTAATTTATTTGAATTTCATAAGGTATGTATACTAACAATCAACTTAGACTTTTTAATAAATACTTAATTGCTTATTCTTTCTAATATGATCCCTAAACAGATAAATTCTTATTCATTTTGTTTATGTATTTTGTTTTGCTCAAGTGATTAATAAAATGGTATTTGATACCAATGTTTACATAATTGTGTTTTTATCTTATTTTAGTTTATGTTTAATTTAAGTTTTTGTGTTTATTAGGTTTTACCCTTCGAAATTAAATTATACTGAATATTTTTGAGTTGAACAAACGTAACAAATACAAGTGAAAAATAATTTTATTTTAGACTTGTACAAATGATGGATTTTTAAAATATACTTAGTATTTAATTCGCGTTTTTATTTATTCCTGCGAGTCGACTTAGTCAACTTGCGGATCCACTTGAATTCTCGCGAATCGGATACAGAGTATAAAACGGGAGGTCAAACGAGTCAACAGATCACCGGATCCACAGCATTCGCGAGTTCACTTCAACTTGGCGAATCCGCTTCCTGGCGAAAACGAGACGAAAAGTTATTTTCGTTTGATTTCGATTTTACGAGTACGAAGAACGAGTTTTTGATCCGTAGATTTTATTCACCTTTAGATTGCGAACATTTTGAGGTAAAATACAACGGATTTCACCGTTTAATTAACGCGAAATCGAAGTTTTTATAAACTTAGGGTTTCGGTTTAATGTTTGATCGATTCACGTAGATTAACGGCTTGTTAGAACTCGAATCCTTAGGATTAATGTTAAACGAACCTTAATAAACGTAAATATATTGTTTGATAGTGTTAAAAATTACAAAATCATCGATTTTAAGTTCAAACTCGCGACGGCTGTTCATCGAACGAGGTGAACCTTCGATTCAACTCGCAGCGAGTTGACTAGCGGATCGAGTTGATTAGCGGATCGACCAACGATTTGACCTGCGGATCGACATGATTAGCGAGTTCACTTGGCTGCAGATCCAATCGCGAGTTGATAAGTGAAACGAGTTGAACTCGATTCGCTTAGGTGTCTTATGCGAATCCCAAAAAAAAAAAAAAATTTAAAAAGGGTTTTTATAAGAGTTACTACTTTTTAAGTAATAACTGTATATTTTTGGATTCCTATGACAATGTATATATATATATATCGAAAGTCTACCGATTCAAAACGTAATCTAGTAGCGCGTCCTAATTTTATATTAGCGGTATATTATATATATTGATTTATATATGTATACGACTTGAGACTATTTATGTAACAAGTTATATATATAAGTTTACATTTAAACTAGGATGTAAGATGAATTATGATTCATAATACGTTATAGTTTAAAATCTATTACACGTGCATTTAATCTGTTATTTGTGTTTATTATACAGATATGGCGAGACAATTTGATAAAAGCCACAATATTCTGGTAGATCTGAATCTACAGGCCAAGAGGGCTGATAGGGTGGCTGATATTCTTCGCTTTCTTGCACGGTCGCGTATTAGATATGCTATTACGGCCAATCCACCTATTTCTCAGGCTATTCTGAACGATTTCTGGACGGATATCGTGCATGACCAATCTGTCAATCCACCAGAGATTAGGGCAACGGTTAATGGTCAAACTGTTGCATTTACTGCTGGATATCTTCGTGAGGTATTACAGCTGGGGACTGAAGAACAAGAGAATGGGGATTTGGAGATGCCCATGGACTTTATTGAGGGGGCAATCGGCCGTATGGGATATACGGGAGATAGGCGTGGGAACCAGTTTCAGAAGCCTCTGGTACTCGGACAGTGGAGGTTTCTGTGGCATGTGATGAATACAGTTTTTGCACCGAAGAAGGGAGGCTTCGATGAGTTAAGCCCTGTTATATTATCGGCTGCACTGTCCCTGGTTTATAATAAACCATACAGTTTCTGTGATCTCATTTTTGGAGAGATTGCAAGACAGATATCGGGTTCTGTTAGATCTAGATTTATGATCTACCCGAGGTTTTGTATGCTTATCATTCGCGCGCGTCTACCAAACTTGGCTATACCTGAGCCGTTTTTAGTGGTGAATACCATTGATCAACGTGGATATAATGCCATGTTTATGCAGACAGTTAGGAAGGAAGGTGTGGTGAAACCGGAAGAACGACCACTCTTTGGGTATATTATTGACCCAAACTACGTTCCACCACCAAATAATGGGTGGTTAGATGTTGCTCCTGCTGATGTTGTTGCTGCTGCTGCTATTGCACAACCTCCAGCTGATGTGGTTCATGCTGAAGATCCACAAGAGCTGCTTGAGGATGTCTTGGAACAACCTGCACATGCTGGGGAACAGGTGAACCCAGATGTTGCTGCTCAGCTTGTTCAGGAGGTGCTGGAGCACAATGATGTTGTGACGAATCCATTGCTCCAGGATATTGATAGTTATTTTGCACCACCTGAGGTAATATTTTATTTATATAATAATATAGATGCTTAGTTGATAGATTGTTTTTATTAATCATAAATGCATAATATTATTATATAATGATTATGATATAGATATTTAGTTGATTAGGTAACATTTCTAATTATAAAATATGAATATCATTATATATACAGGAAGCTGAGATTGCGGACCCCGAGGTTACTAGACCTGAGGGTGAGCAAAGGCAGATTGATAGTTCAGCAGTTTTACCTGCTAAGGTATTAAAGCTGAATAATCTTAAATATATATTTATCTAGTTTGATAGAGTTTTATGTTAATCATAAATGGTAAATATATTTAGGAACCAGTTGGTCCATCTGGCAAGTATGATGGACATACAACTGATGATTCCAGTGATACCGAGGATGATCTTGTTGATCTGTCCATGAGTATTCCGGGTGGAATGACTAAGCAACGATCAAGGCTTGAGGTTGATCCTGCTCAGAAGCTGAAGCTCAAGCGTAAAGTCAATGAACCAGATCCAGATTTCATTGTTCATGATTTGGATGCTGAGGAGACTGTTACTCAGTTGATGAAGCGTCCGAGAACGCTGACTATTAGAGAAGGTTAGTATTTATTATAAAAGTTAAATAATCTTAACTTGTTGTTTATCAGGAGTTAAACTGAGACAGTTAATTCTGTATACAGTTGCTCAAGATACACCACAGGTGGAGAAGGATACACCGGTGGTTTCTGAACAGATATATGTACCGCTTCAGGTATGAGATATAGGTTCTATACCTATAAGTGTTATGCAATTAATTAGAGTTTGAGACAGAGTAATCTGTAACAATAACTGATTTTAATTGTGTTTAACTTTACAGCATGAGGTTGCTGATCTAGTTCGTGCGGCAAACTTTCCGACGAATAAATGAGCTAGATTTGCGGCAAACTTGCCTACGCAAGCTTTGTCTCAACCGCATACACCACTGACAAGAGACTGGCATATTGAGTCTCTTACACCGCCTGGACCTAGAACGATACCTGTTACTCCGACGACTGATGCTGAAAGGATTACGTCCTTAGAGTCGAGAGTAAAGGATTTAGAGAAGCTTACTTCTCAGATTCCAGAGCTGGTGTCGAATAATCTTCTTCTTGGTCAGCAGATGCTCAAACAGAGTGAATCTTACAATCTACTGATGAAGACTCATGAGACTTTGCTTGCGGACTTCAATATTCAGAGACTGAAATTATCTTCCTTGGAGAGTTTGGTCTTGAGAACGCATTCAGGACAGTCTACTCAGGGGGAGATATTGGTATATCTGGAGTCTTGCAAAGAAAATGAGCTGAAGAGGAAGAGAAATTTAGATAAAGACGATGATCCCAATGCACCAGAAGGTGGTGAGCAGACTGGTCCTTCAAAGACTGGTGAGCAAACTATGATTCAGGGGGAGTCTGGTGGTAATGCTGGTGCAAGCGGTTCTGGAGCTGGTACAAGTGCAGATAAGACTGTACCGGGTGGTACTGAAGCTGGTAAGATAGCTTAGTATTATCATAGTACTGTAATATTTGTAATAGTTTGTAGTGAACAAATGTAAACTTAATTTTATTGTGTAAATATATTCGGCTTAAGGTTATTATTATTTTAAGTAAAATATGTTTGATGTAATTTAAGTTTATATAATTATATGTTAAGATAAAGTAGTGATCGAAAGTCTTCCGACTCATTGAGTAGTCGAGCGGCGTGTTCCGAATAATATCGACGGTCAAAATTTTATAATAACATATGCATTTTAGACTTGAGAGTTTGCATACTGACAAGTTAAAAATGTATTAGTTTTAACTAGACAAATGATATATAATTTAAAGGTTAAATTGATAATGAATTAGATCAATTAACACTTGGAAATTATATAAGGTAATTAATAGTAAATTTAAATGTTTGGTGATTATTCACAATGCATTAGAATTTAAAATTAATTATTATTTGTTAAGTAGGTTATAAGACTTAAGAGATTTTTTGGATTGATTCAGGGTAATCAATAAAAGATTTTATAAGTTATATGTAAATTGCGTTTATATTTTAGGTTAAAACATACAAAAGAATTAATAAAGAAATTCTTAGATTGGTTCAGGGAAATCAATGAAGAATTTGAATTATTAATATATTTGTATTTACATTTTTCTCTAGGAATGGAAATGCTAGATCTATCAGATTCAGAAGATGATATTTTGGATGAGATAGATGAAGAGATTGATTATGATATTGAAGAAGGAGAGTTCAAACTTCCTGAAGACTGGACTGCAGTATTTGAATCTGTGATAGATGAAGGTGTTGATCTCGATGCAAATGTAGATGAACATGTTGTGAATCCATCAACGACTGAATTTGTTTTTGTAAATGAACAAGGAGAATCAGTTATTGATTTAGAAGCTTTTGAGAATGCTTCTGAAGATTCGGATACTGAAGTTGAAGAAATTGAGGATAAATACAAACATATGGTTGGTAATCCTATGTTTATCCAAGAAATGCTAAAAAAGAAAAAGGAAAATAAGCCACGCATTTTGAAAGAAGTTGATATTACTGGAAAGCGTGTACTTAAAACTGGCATTATTGGATGGTATTATGACTCTGACCTGAAGCTCTTCGCAATCAAAAGGTTTGATGGGGTTCAATATTTTGAGAAGAATCTTGCAGTGTTTAGTTCGTTACCTCGATATGAGATTCGAGACTTGGCTAGATTAGATATGATAAATCCAAGTGATGATGACTATGCTAAGTATGTTGAGCGTATCATTAGGACTGAAGGATTATCTATGAAGTTCTCAAAGATTAAGCCAAGGAAAGGAAAAACGATAAGCTGAACGAACTCAGTCAGAGGACAGGAAGAAGAAGAAGGAAGAAGGTTTATCCAGCGGTCAACTGTATTAAGCAAATACCTATGAAGACTATGCCTCAGAATATTTTGGGAAAGTTGAAATATTGGGGGGTAGATGCTGGATCAGGAGAAGCCTTTATGATTGAAGCTGATGATGATTATCCTGATGGCGAAAAAGAGATTCTTCGTGTATATGATCACAGACACCTGATGAACTTATCAAAGGAAGATCTGATTATGTTGTACAAGAAGTCAAGAACAAGATCATATCTACTATTGGTTGGGGTGATTTAGCACGAGATTATCACAGGATGGTTAAAACATGCATCAAGCTTAAGATTTTTGCAGGTAGTAAGATTTACTCTTGAAAATCAAAGACAGCGTGAAGATAAAGACGCTAGAGCTATTGTCAATGGGGAGTCTGTTGAAACATAGATTGTGACAACAGATCTAGCTTGAAATAGGACTGGTGTAATTATTATTATGTTTGTACATTGGTTTAGATTTGTAAATAAATATTTGTTTTGTTAGTAATATTCGTTAAACATATTATTTTGTTAAGTTAGACGAATTATTAAATACGAAATAAGTATATACGTTTAGTGATCTCAAGTTGCAGCGAATCGATCTGAGAGATGAGAGCTGAACTCGTATGGTAATAGTCTGGCAAGCCGAGTCCTATAGTGGGCTTGGGCTGCGAGTTGGACCGAACTCGCAGGCCCATGCGAGCTGAGCCGAGACAGAAATATATAAACGATTTTCCTTAGAAAATCGTTAACACTTTTAACACTTTTGCATTATTCATTCCAGCGAACTCAGAATACCAGAGAAAACGAAACCTACGGCTAGGCTTTGACGACTCATCGTTTAAAGTTAAGCTTTATTAAAACGCAATTCGAACATATTCGTTGTTAGTAAGATAACATCGTATTGAGGGATTCCGCACCTTAATACTACAGATAACGAAGTTATCGATCCTAAGAACTAGGGACTTACACCTGCACCTGAGATTTCATACTCCTTGGAAAATATCTCGCAATTCCCTACTTCATCTGATTTTGTTGAGAGTTGCTCTGAAATCTTCAACCCTTTCGTTTCCCACCTATTGAGGAAGGTCTTCCACTATGGGATGAAGAAGCTTATGAGTACCCTTCGAAATCACCTATCTTTTTGAATCTCGTACCAGAACCTGAGTACACCATCTATCGTGTTGTTGATAGGATTTTACCAATCAAACCTGAAGAAAATATCCGCTACGTGGGTAACTCTTTTGATCCTGATAGGAGATTGGATGTTTGTCGGGCATTTGCTAGACATCTCAAAACATCTGACTTTCCTTTTTCAGTCGAACAGAGAGAAGTCACTCGTAAGATAAAGAAACAGGTTGGTATTCTCCACCATCTTCCGAATCAAAAGGAGGAAGGTATCTTCACACACTATCGAGAGAAAGAACTAGAGCTTAAATCGGAAATAGACCTACTAATGGATCTATTCGCCTGCACCGATTATCAACCGGTTTCTCAAACCCTAATTAATCGTTATGTTGTCGCTATGATTTATGAACTCGAGTTCTGGATCAGCAAAGATCCCGCTATATCTCTCATCATTTCTGATAAAATTTCATTCTTCATTGACCCCGCCACCTACATGATCAACAGGTTGTTAGAAATATTCCCTGGAGCCACTGACGATAATCTAGAAGCTGCTTTCTTTGCTGGAAGAAAAAAATATCAATGTCTCACTCACTTTATTATTCGCTCAGTCAAAATTTCCTTTCACCATTTCACAAACATCTTTAATCGAAGAAATCACGGAGTCAGTTCACACAACCACCGGAAATCCTGATTCATGAGAAGAATGGAAATTTCAACAAACCCTAGGAATACTTCTTCATGACCTCAACCATATAGATAACGGATCACGAAACGGAATTTCAAACCCTAAGAAAGTTAGAAAGGAATTTAACAAGCTTATTGACAATCTTCTAGATTTAGGCAAAAAGGAACGTATGTTTCTCACAGAACACGAACGATTCTCGTTACATCCCGGCATCCCGCAGACCTAGTTGATTATGTCATTAAAATTCTCACTTGTGACTTTATTCCTCGATACACTTTCCCTCAACCAAGAGCACAAAATTCACTCAACCAATTGCTCTTGGGTAATGTTCAATAAATTTGTCCAAAAGTCGAGCTACCGACTTTAACCAAGTGCTTTTTGGGAGGCAACCCAAACTTCGGTTAATTTAGTTTTATTTTAAGTATTAGCTTAAGTAATATTAGTGGTTAATTATTATGTTTAAAAGTTTTATCATAAAATAACAAGAAAACGTGCTTTTAAAATTCAAATTCGCGCAACTCAGTAACGAATTTCAGAAAGTTTGAAAACGTTTATTTTTAAATTTTGAAAAATAAATTTTGAAATTGTCTTGAATTTTAAAGAACACAAAAACATCATTTTATTTTAAATAAAAGCTTACGCAATTTCGCGTACAGTTCGCGATATCATTTCAGACTGCGCGTTAAGATTCAGAAAAATACGAACATACTTTTTAAAATCATTTTATTTAAAATTTTTAAACTTTGAAATTTTACGTGTATGTTTCGTATCTTTAACGAATTTTAACCGATCGCATTTGAGATTGGTATAAAAGGGACTTTTGGCCACACACTAGATGACAAAATCACAAAAAACTTCATCTTCTTCCCTCTTCTTCCCTCCCCACCGTCGGCCCAACCTCCACCATCACCAAATCCTCATCACTTCACCATTTTGCATGATTCCAAGCTTAAACTTCATCATTTTATGATCTTTCTTGCATCCACAACATCAAAACATCAAGATTAAGGTAATTCTTGACCTAATTTAGTGATTTTCATGAAACCTTATAAACTAGGGCTTGTAACTTGTTTTCATAGATTTTATGGTTAAAAGTCGCAATCTTTAATGCTATTCCATGCTTATCTTGATGCTTAACATGATTACAAACATAATCTAGTGATTTGTTGGTTTAATTGCAAATTTGAAGATTAAAGTGTTGACTTTTTGGATGAACTTGACTTATTTGACTTTTTGGTTGATTAATTGCTTATGTTGACTTCTATTGATTGAATCGTGCTTATATATGATAAGTTATCATGCTTTTATTAATCACTTGCGATTAGAAGATGGTTTAGCTAGTTTTTGGTAATTAAAGTAAGCAATTTTTTGTAAAACCTTCATAAACATCATTTTCTATTTAAATTTTTTTACTAAAAACCATGTTTATGACTTTTCTAAGTTTAAAGAGCTTACAAGATTACCAAGACAAGCTTTGGTTCATTTAATCATTTCTAAGATTCGGCACTTAAATTAATAAAGTGTATGACACTTTGAAATGAAACCATCAAGTATACCATTCTTCTAATTACTACTTTGTCATTAAGTTTACTTACATTCTTTGCTTGAAACAATGTATTTATCTCTATGTCTTTTGGAAATTGCGGAAAGTTGGATTGCATATTAGCTTGGTAATATGTCATTTTTGTGATTAATTGATTTACTTGAGGTAATTATATGACCTTGGATTTATTCAAAGTATTGGGCTCATTTGAATTAGTTAAACACAAACGCAAAGTATTTAAGTTTTTAGTGCTTGTAATATTTAAATTGGGTATTAAGATGCTCACTTTAATTATGCTAGAAACATGAAGCTTTGTGCCACTTTCCCTTGTTTAGACATAAGTTGATAAGAATTGTGGATTTGTGATTGGTTGCGGTTAGGTTTAGTAATATGAAATTTTTGGATATGCCCATTTCTAAAGCCTACATTTCCAATTTTTTCGGAAAATTTGAAAGTACTTTAGCATATCCATTAATGCACCACTATTATAGTTTAATCTTTTCTTGTCTTTTATCACAGATGGATAATTGCCCGACTTCACTCAGCTACTTGGCCAAATCTTCAAAAAACAGGTCACTCATTCGCCAGTGGTTGCAGCGACAGTTAAGTAGTAATCGTTTTGTGGTTTGGGAAGATATGATTAAGCTGGGAATCAGGGATGAGATGAAGAATTTGCTAATGTATGAGACCGAGGGTCAAATGAACAATGCCCTTCTCCATCTTTTCGATATAGATGAGGATGCATACCGAGAAGTAGTGACCGAGTTCATGATGACATACCAATTGAACCCAAAGATGAGCATCTCTGATAAAAGAAAGATTTCATTTAGGTTTCAGGAACAGATTCATCATATTTCAGTTGCTGACTTGGGAGTGTATCTTGGTCTATATACAGAGTCTCAGGTCAACTCTGCATGGTTCAGAAACAGTGTTAAAGACATCTCCAGCCTATCAAACAGGAACCTTAAGGATATATGGATGGATTTAGCAGGATCAAACTTCATGAGCTGTGTTAAGTCATCCACTTTTATCAAGCCGGTTCATTACATCCTTCACAAGTTGCTAGCATGTTCTATATTCGGGAAGAAGGAAGATGGGGCTGTGAGTGCCGAGGAGTTGAAGTTCATGGAAGCAATCATAAGAGGAAAGAATCTGAATATTGCTTTCTTGATCGCTGAGAGACTTTGGATGGAGACAGACTTTGATAGGCACATGTTCATGGGGTCGATTATCACCAGATTGTTATATGGTATGGGATTGTTGACCGATGCTCACACTGAGGAGTTCACTGTTTGTTCTAGTTCTCTGCCATTCAACCTGGAGTACTGTAAGTTGATCCATCTTGTTGAGGTAGATAAGCAAAAGTGGTGCCTATGGAAGAACACCAAGCAGATCATTCCAGGATGTCATCTCCCGAGGAAGCGAGTTAGAGGATCTTCATCTGTGGCAGATACTGAGGATGGTCCATCTGATAGAGCCCGAGCACCTACTAGTGTCCCGCATTGAGGAGCTGAGACAGCCGAGCCACCAGCTCAGGCTACTGTTCACTACACAGATCCAGTGACCTCGCTGACACAGTACTATCTTTTACATGCTTTTCAAGTTAGCCGTTCCCACTAGCTGCTGATTTCCAGGAGACTTGGTATTCCTGACCCTGAGCCTTATATGTACCGATGCGGTCCACCACCACCAGCCATAGCACCACCACATACATCCATCCCATCACATACCACTCATCCACCATCACCCGCTGCCCGGACCACACCAGTACTAGAGCAGGTCCAGTCAGTTGAGACCGAGATACCGACAGTTCAGCCAGTTATTTCTGCACCTGTGATTTCTCATCCTACTGCTGCCCAGCCAGTTACCAGCGGATCAGACCGCGCTGACACAGTTTACTTGGGCACAGATGCTTTATCATTTGACACTTCTAGGATGTTACTGAACCTAGGACCAATCTCTTCCTCAGATGTGCCTACAGAGAGCATGCTGCATCAGGCTTACATGAAACTGCTTGAGTAAGCAGGGATTACTTCGACTATCCTGCTAGAGGGGGGTTACACTGATCCGATGAAATTGCCAGCTGCTACCCTCAGAGACATATTGGTTAAGCTCAAACTGATCAATGCTGAAGAACAGGGACAGAGAGTATCAAGCGGCCAACAATCCGTCGTAGGACCATCTGCAGCACCAGCTCCTACTCAGCATACGGATGTACCTGACCAGGGATCACCAGCCTCATAGACCATCTCCATTTACATCATTTGACTTTGGTTTCAGACATTATTATTATTATTATCCTGTGTTTGTTTGGCTACTGCAGTACCTTACTTTTGGAACTTATTTGTATCAGCCACTAGTTGGTTGATCGCTCTATCTCTATCTTTATTACTTATGCTATGCCACTACTTATTATGTTTATTTTCTTTCATTTTGAATAAGTGAAATAAGTGAGAATGTTGTGATGAATGATCGTGGAAATAGACGAGATGACGCGCATTCAAGAAGAAAATCCGTGAAGTCAAAAGGCATCCCGAACCAGCTTTCCATATTTGCAGACAACGGAACATTCAAACATCTCGTGGAGGAATCGCGTTCTTCAGGAAACTTCCTTGTATCCAAGTGCTTCAAAGAACTAAGTGTGAGATCACTTCCCTATACTATAAATATTTATCGAAACCATTCCAACATCTTATAGGATTCTACACCACAAGAATCCCTACTTAAAGATTTGGAACGAATTTCTGATAACGTTGGATACAATGCACCTGATAACTCGTTTGAAGCTGACCGACCTTCATGAAGAATGCGGAAGAAGACTCATATCGACTCCTTTCTTCCTGCAACCTATCATAATCTTCACAAAACGTTATCTGGGGAGTTTCTTAACCTTTTTTCCATTTCATGATTAAATATATTTTGTCTTGATTAGTTTGTTACAATCTATGCCATATCCTAAGCTTATCACTAAGTGTGGGATTCAAACCCAATTTAACACTTGAGAAACATTTTCTTACATGTTCAAACTCTAAGTGTGGGATTTACCTCCAATAAATCTCAACTCAAGAGAACATCAGGGACAATGTTCCTCTAAGTGTGGGATAGCAGGTATAGAATACCTTGGATAATTCTAGGCAATTTTTATGTCCAAAATAGCATAACTCAGAAAATAATTCTCCAAACCAAACCTTTTCAAATAATTTTTTTTTCAAAATTTTTAAAAAAATTATGAGCTAATTAGTAAGATTAACTCCAAGTTTTTGAGTTTAAATACTTTCGAAGGAAGCCATTTTCGAAAAATGAGTAAGTTATTTTGGAATATAGGGAAAGTAAGGTAGAAATTTCTCGAGCAAGAAACAATAATCTAGAAGGAGCATGGCTAGGCACATACAACCCTAATTTTGCAGTGAGGTATCTTGAGCCTAAAAGCATTCATCTTTAATGTTTCACTCTTCATTTCTTGTGTGTGCCAATGCTTGCATCTCTAAATTAGAACTTGCTCCAGACATACGTTTCGAGACCACATTGGTGTGTACCGTACGCGGTATAGGTGCAGTTAGATGACCTTGACATTCCCTAAGACTTAAACCCAATTTTTACATATCTCTTCAAGCCCAAAACCCTTCCGATACTTATTTTCAGTATCGACGATCCGCCTAGTTAACCCTGTTGAGCCTAAACCTTTCGTTTCTATAAAAACCCTAATACAAACCCTACTCACCCAAAAATTCCCAAAATCTTATCTTAGAATTTCTGAGGTCGTGAAAAGCATCTTTTGGAACATCCTCTTCGATTATGCTCCCAAGTCTTCCTCTTTCGTGCTCTTTGAAAGTTATATCTCAAAAAGTGTGAAAAATTGACACTATGTAAAGACTCGAAGTTCAAGATCAAAGATCATAGCTGCGAAAAGGGATTTCTAGAAGAAACAAAACAAAAATATACTTAGAAATTCTCTGGCAAAGAAATTCTGAAGAAGAAAAAAATAAAAATAGAAAAATCAAGAAAAGAAAAAGAAATAGTTCCATCAAATAAAGATGAGTTCTTCAAAGTATCACCTTCTCAAGAAAAATTCGATAGAAGACGAGCAGCTACAGAATCCTCCGTTCCGTTCTCAAATAAAGTTTTTCACCATCTTAGAATTTTAAGATGAGTCAAACCACTACAACCCAAAAACATACCACTATCCATACCCTTAATCCTCACCTAACACCAACCCGTTGAATGTCTTGGGATAATTAGCACCGTCCTCACCTAAGTGGTGGAGATCCGATTCTCGACCAAGCCTATGACGATGAGTGTTGCATGACTGGCTTATTTGAGCGATTTCGTTTGTTCTAGATTGATAGGAAACCCGATACACTTTGAGTGAATTGAGTGACCACCTTTAGTGAGATTGCCTAGTCATGTGTACTCCAAGATCACGAGGATTGGTAGTATGCCCGAGGATAATTGCTTCTTGCTTCTGAAAGGATCATCTTATCCTTCCTCTTATCCTTAAATAATCTTAGTTGTATTAGAAGTGGTATCTTTTGAATTTATTTTAACTCACCCTTAAAAACCAGATTTTAAAAATGTTTTCTCTCTTAAACTAAGTATTGCTTGAGGACAAGCAACGTCTAAGTGTGGGATAACTTGATGTGACTCAAAAAGTCATGTTTTTAAGGGCAATATTCCACACTTTTTGGGCACATCTTTAGTGAAAACATTTCAAAATGATCATTATTTACTAAAAATCACTAAAGTGGTCCAAATATAGGCGTTGCTGCAAAAATCACCAAAAACGTCCAAATAACGAGCAAATCAGGACAAATATACGTACACAGATTTCTCCGGACTCGTCTATATTATGAGGCACATATTCTAACCTCATCATATAATAATACAGGTAAAAACGAGACCGAAGAATCAAGAATCATGCCAAAAGGGTAAAGAACGGAGAAGACACGACGATTTCAGACACCTATAAAGTCATTCCGGCTACGCTTGAGTCTATACATCCAATTACCATGAAGTTAGCATCATTAGAAGCGTAATGGAATTACGAAACCATGGGCAAAAGAATCAAGTCAAACGAACGCATAACGAAGGAGATACGCGCGTTTTAAGCAACGAACGAAATCAGACGGAGCCCGTATACGGCCTTGGGGACCATATACGGCCCTATACAGACCGTATATGGCCTTGTATAGACCGTATAAGGCCCTATACAAGCCTTATACAGCCCCTGCTACCCCATATGCTGCTTTGTTTGCTTGTACGTGCTGTTTCGCGAGTTGTACGTGTGATTTTTAGCTTTGCCTATAAATAGGGGTCATCACCTCCCCATTTTCATACATCATTCTTCATTCCACTCATTTCCTCACTTTCTCATTTTTCTCATTTTCTCTCATTTTCTCTCTCTCTCTACTTTCTCTCTCTAGTCTCTCTCTAGAGTTCTATAGGGGAAAGGTTAGGGTTGAGCTTACGGTTCGAGTCTAGAGGAAGGTTTAGCTTGGTAATCTTGTTGTAACGAGTTTTTCAAGTAAGACTATTTGTAATCCTCAGTATTACACTGCTGTATTCCCGGTGATATCTAAACTTTTACTTACTGTTATAATGCTTGCACTTTATGTTATTTCAGTTTGTACTTTGTTTATTGCCATGATTATAGAGTAGTTTAATATTGTGATTGTTGAAATGTAGATATTATAAATAGGGGTGATGTTATATTAATATCTTATTTACAACCCTAATACTACGTAGGTACAGTCATCTCTAGTTACAGTATGAAGCTATGAACTTTCCATAAAACGGCACAGTACTTCGTATAGCGTTGGAAACACCACTGGTGGAGTACAAATACGTGGAAGCTAAGGAAATGCCGTGGGACTATTTCATCGTGGAATACATAGAAGTGACCATTCTAGAACTCGGGTCTAGGAATCAAAACTGTGGAAATGCTTCGCTGCCCTGTACACCGTTAGTACACCAAGGTTTAAATACAGCTGTGGAAATGCGCGATGCACTGTACACCGTTAGTACACCAAGGTTTAAATACAAGCTATGGAACTACTTAATGCACTGTACACCGTGAGTATGCCTTGAGTCAGGAACACTGTGGAAATGCCAAATTCGCACTGTACACAGTGATTATTCCTAGGGATGAACGCCTGAATGTAAAGGAGGGTCTGTAATTATGACGGTAGAATAAACACTTAAATAGAATTAATTCAGAGTTTTGTCAAGAGAGTCTAATACTCCATCATACTGCTCAACTCTACTAAGACCGATAGTTTAACACACATGGTATACAATCAGTACCTGCCACGATAAAACCAAATAGATGATTAGGTGTTAAGAAAGGTCAGTGAATACAATTGTGGTCTGTTGCCTCTTGCCTGATCCCTAGATACTTTAGGGTTACTGAGGTCTTACCCAAGACTAGTTCACGGGGGTTTAAAAGCAGCCCGATCTGATCAGAATCATGATAGCCTAGGATTCCAGTGACATATGCTTTTAGGGTTTTAATCCTGAGACGTAGGGTCCTAGTGTTTACACCAAAAATTTGTCCGTCTTTTGTCTGGCAAGTCTCTAATCTAATCTATAATGAACATCATCCCGAAACCCTAATTATCGAAGTTTCAGCAATCACATCTCTACCTTTCTGCTTAAACCCTAGCTTTACTTCCTGTTATTTACTTTTCTGCATTTAAGATAATTATAAAACAAAAACCTATCAAAATTTATTAGTGAAAACAATCTTTGGTGAATCCGCTTCGTTTCAATTTGCTCCGATTTAAGAACGACCTCGAGTTATACTTACTGCTTGTTTCCAAGGTAGGTAGTACTTATAGTTTGAGCCCCAGCTCTTATAAATTTAAAGCTCACTCTGCCGCGAGTCCTGGTTGTGCCGGAACAACGACCGGACCAAAAATTCGACCGACCGCTAGGAACGCGATAACCACTGAACCTCAAAAAGTTGAATATGATCTCAAAGACAAAAAGGTTAACGGAGATATTAAGTCGCCAAAGAGGAACACCCAAATAGATCAACAAGTAACATCCGCCCAAAGGACCTAAGGTGTAAGGCCCCACTTTAATTACAAACATATTATATTATTTATACGTCAGAAGCGCGTCCCAAAACATATACATATCCGTTATTTACAAAACAAACCAAATAAACTTTTATCAACTTCTATTGTTACAAACCATACTACTAAATTCGGGTGTTATATTCAACTTTCCAAAATATTAACAAAAGTCAGAGTTGCGCCATATTAGTCAAACACCCAGTCAACTTCTACTATCCGATCTACTTCATCAACTAACCAAAATCTGCAAAACATACAACAACGAGGGGATTAGCCTTTGCTAAGTGAATGGAACCGTAACCGACGGTTCAATCCATTTATAACAAGTTTTACAACTGATAACCACAAAGACTAAACACATAAGCACATAACTACATGAGGATCGGCGGCTCCTGTATGCGATTCTCAGTATGCCACGACCACTGGGCGCCATGCCATTCCAGTGATCTACCGATAGTCTGATTACTACTTTCACTTAATAGGCTAATCTTCAACTATGTGTATTCAAGTAACCTAAACAGCTACACAGTAGTAATCAAACCCAACCCGCACGCTGACCTCACTCCAAATCATCACAATAACTTGTCACATAAAGGCATATCATATGCAGTTATGTAAAACCAACTAAACAACTTTTACAACTGAACCAATCAACTCAATCAATATATTCAACAACTGAATAACTGAAAATAACATGGCAATAACTACAACTGAAACTATCCTGGTTTACCCGTTGTAACCGAACCCGTTACAACTGGGTTGAACCGAGGACTACGGTAACCACTCACCAATTACTATCGTCTGATCACCAACTCAGAGATCTAACTTTACTGAGTGGTCGTCCGCTTATCTGAGATTACAACAATAACAACAAGTTAGTATCTTATTTCGTATTTCACTTCAATTCTTCAAATACTAACATAATCCAAATATAATATCATGTAACAATTTATTCAACTACTCATGCCATTACATATAATAGTTAAACATTTATTAATAAATCATACAAATAAAAACTCAAATTGCTGAAAACACCCAGAAGCCGCCGGCTTGGCTATGAAGCCGCTGGCTTGGCACCCTGACCCGCCGGGTACCCATGCTCAACCGCCGGGTGATTTAACATTTTCATCAACAGCACCAAAAGTCCTAAATAAGCCTCTACAAACCGCCGGTTAGGGTCAGAACCCGCCGGCTTACCCCCTGAAGCCGCCTGCTTGGCTCCAGAAGCCGCCGGCTTCATCCCCTGGACCTGCAACTTTTTCAGCAAGAACACTATACGAGCTAAAACCCCAAAATCACTAAACTCTGTTTCTATATACGAATTTACTCAGTAATTGACCACAACTTCGACCACAAACATACTACAACAATAATATGTCAACAAATAACATCCAACAACTAGCTAGATTCAATCTCAAGCATATATCATCATCAATTTCATATATACATAAACCCTAACTAAAAATTGTTCTTACATGAAGAACCATCTCAATTTTATGTATATTATCAACATATAATCATCAATTATCACCCTACAATCATGTTATAACTAACTTCTAGCTTCAATTTCACATAAACCCCAATTTCTATGAAATAAGTTCAAGAACACATAAAACACTTACAATCAAGAGATACACAAGATGGTGATGATGATGGTGAATCTGATTCTAAGACTTAATCTCACAACTTGTTAAATCTTTCTTTGATTTCTTTGAATTTAGAGACAAGAGAGGAGAGTTCAAGAATCTGGAAGAACTAGAATATTTGGTGGAAATGATCTAAATAATTCCCACCGCCTCACTTTTATTTACTGCATAAATTATACTCACTTATAATCTATTGTCTGGAACCAGAAAATACCCGCGAGTCAAAATATTTTATTTTACCGTCAACTTTAACTTTTTAAAACAAGTAACATTTTACTTGTCACAATAAAAACTGAGGCTCTTTTACATGTTTATTTTCAAATAAACTAACCAAACTTAATAAGATACAATTTATTTTCAGGTCCAGAAACGGGATGTTACAAATCTTCCCCCCTTATAGGATTTCGTCCCCGAAATCCAACTGATATCGCTTAAAAAGTCACGTTTTTACTGCCGATATCTCTCTCATTCTGGAACGATTCTTGGCATATTGACTCAAAAACAGCACAAATCAGTAACATTATGCCAAGATGGTCAAAACGAGGTTGCACGATAAAAAATCGAGCAAAACGGCCGAGAAACGAAGATTCCACAAACGTTTGAAGATTCAGGGCTTAAAAACGAGATTTCAAGACCAAAGTGCCATCCATCAACATCCAATATTTCCAAGATGTTCGTTTTTAAAATTCGAATCCAACAGAAGAAGAATCAACCAAAACGGGTGAAAAAAGAAGATTTCGCGCCCGCCGGAAGATCCAAATGATCCGTACGCAATATCTGGAGCTAGGGACCTCAATTTCAGGCATATCCTATGTCAAAATCTTCATTTTTGAATTACGAATCCAACAAAAAAAGAATTAACTCAAACGGACGTATAACGAAGAAAACACGCACGAATCAAGAAAAGAAGCAAAAGATTGCGCAACGGGGCGGGGTGGGGCCCACCGCCACCGGCCACCAGCCAGCCGCCGCCGGCCACCTGGCTGGCGCTGCCGGCCACCCTACCCCCATCCCGGTTTCCATTTTTGGCAAGTTTTGGTACCCGTTTCGCCTACTTTTCGCGTTGTACGGTACCCGGTTCGCCTACTTTTCGCGTTGTACAAGCCACTTTTGGAAAGTCTTCTAACATGAGCCTCAAGGACAACTTGTGCTAATGTGAGCCAAAGCTCACCTATAAATAGGAGGCTTTTGGTTCATTTAAAACACACACTTACACACCTCATATGCACATATTCTAGCATATTTCACTCTTTCTTTCTCACTAGATAATCTTTCGTAGTCTTTTAGTCTTTCTCATTCTAGGAATATTGTAATTAGTCCACGGACTAACATAGGAGCTAGGGCGAACGCTAGAGATTCGGAGATCAATCCTTGTACGTGTGAAAGAGTTTGTCAATTATTATAATACGCTGCTACGCATTTAATTCCGGGTAATATCTAAACTTTTAATATACTTGTCTCATTTCATATTTAAATATGTATTGTTGCCTGGTATGTGATTTATTTGTTGCCATGAATTGCGAGTAGTTTATTATTGTGATTGCTGAAGATGTAGATAATTATAAGTAAGGATGTCATTACATAATTAATGCACGATAATCGTAAAATGGTATGACGGCCCCTATTCGACTGTTTATTCGGTATAGTGCTGGAAATGCGTTATGCAAAGTACAAACGTACGGAAGTCGGTAAACGACCGAAGGTAGTTATATCATTGGAATCAGCTCTGGTTTAACAGTTGGAACTCCGAAAGGATAATACAACTTCACAACTAACTGGTGTATCCTACGAGAATCAATGCATTACAAAATAATGTTCGTCAATTACGTTCAGATAAAATAGGAGATAATAACCCTTGTATTGTTTAGACTTTATGAATTTAAGTCTAGTTCACGGAGTACCCTTTCCAGTTATCCACGTGACTGCAACCTAGTAATTAGGACCTGATCAACCTTAATTATGGTAAGTAGTTATCTGTGCCCATGACATGCAATAAGTAAGACACAGTGAAATCACTCGTTGTATATATTAGGTTTACTTTCCTGCACTGCTTTACATTTAATTAGTTAGAGTGTCACTTTCACCGTCAATTACTCTTTACCGCGTGTTGGATATAAGAAGTAGTGGAAGTCTCATGTAAAGCACACTGTCTATTATTGAAAGGCATGGTCCTCGTATGAAACACGTTTTAACAAACTGCGAATAACCTGGGGATGTATAACTGTTTGAAAAGGAGAACTTAAATCATAAGTCGAAGTAATTAAAGCTCAATCGAACAAAAACAAGACTTAGGAATAAGAGTAAAGTCCTAGTGACCTAGAATCCTTAAAACACTAAGTCTTACACAATCGACGGTCCAAACATGCAAAGCTATTAATTTTCGTGCTAATAGAGTAGTAAACTACCTTGGGAGTTAAGAACGATCGGACCTATGAGACGATACGCTACTGATTCATGCACCTCGGTATAAAACCAGAATAGGTTGTTCATCTTTCAACTAGATGAGTATTGGAAGTTTGCGTATTGCTCCGATCAGAATCACGATAACCTAGTTCCAAGTGACACGCCAATGGGAAACTGAGTTGGTAGGGTTCTAGAGTTTACACCTAGTAGTTTATTTACCACATTACGCATCAACCCTATTTGTTCTGTCATCCTGAAATATTAATCATCGAAATCCCAGCAATCACATCTTTATCTTTATCTGCTTTCCTGCATTTTAACTTCCTGCAATTTACTTTTCTGCATTTTAATTATCTGTCTTTAAATCCCAAAACCTACCTACTTTGTGACATCCTAAATACTTCCCTACCAAAAGTGTCAACTTTAATCGCCCACACGTTTGGATTCATAGAACGATCTTAGGTCATACTTACCGCTTACTAACCATAGTAGGTAGTACGTATAATTTAAGCCCCGCAAAATATAAATTTAAAACCCCTGCTGCGCTCGCATCATCATTTGAAAAACAACGACACGGTGCGAGTGCAACAAGTTTTTGGCGCCGCTGCCGCGGAATCACAAGCGTAGATTTAAGCCACCTTAAGTAATAGTATTTAGGAGATCCTTCCGATTGAAATCTTCTTAGAAATCCCTCGAATGTTAATTAAGTAATTTTAGTTTTAATTTACTGTCAATTTAATATTAGTTAACTAGGTTAATATTAGTTAGAAAATGACATCTCGAAAACCCACTTCTTGCCTCATTTCAAAAGAAGAATTTAAAGCAATGGATGATACGGAATTCTTTAACTACTTAGAAAAAGAGTTAGGATCTGATTTCTTTTCACTTCCCCCCTCGAACACTAAGGAAACTTCCGACACCCAAGAAGAATTTAGGACCTCACCTTCCATTTCAAAACATTGCCTGGATTTTGATGACACGGACCAGTTACCTGACCTGGCATCATCTCCAGAAGATCGCCCACCAACTTTGCAATTACCTGGTTTGTCAACTTCTGCCCACTTCGAATATTTTCCTGAAGATAATTCTGAAGAGAAACCTCCGAAATTATGTGACCTAATCACCCTCATTCTAGAAACAACCGTGTATACCCAAACCACTTCCGATTCTCGGGATGACGGTATCCTTCCATTCCTTTCACACGAACCTAAATACACCATCTATCAAGTAGTAGATAAGGTTCCATCAGTCGAACCCAAACAACCTTGTTTTGAAGAACGCCACCTTGGTGCTTCCTTCAACCCTTCCCGTAGGGTAGATGTCTATAAAGCATTCGTTAGGCAACTTACGTACGCCGACCTCCCATTTTCTTACGAACATCGAGAAACGATCGCCGCATTAGAAAAACGAGTAGAATTCCTGTCAAGTCAAGAATGCGAAAACCCTTCCGCAAATTTCAGAGACCAAGAGCTAAAGTTTATAGCAGATTTAGATCTACTTTTCAAATCACTCGCCGACATGGACTTCCAACCTTTATCCATGAGATTAATCAATCACAATGTCACCATAGTGATACGTAGACCCGAGTTCTGGGTAGAACGAGATCCGATGATCCCCATCATCATTCCTGGTAAAATTCCATTCTTTGTTGATCCTGCCTCTTACTTGATCTCACGATTGCGAGATGTTTTTCCTGATTCTGCCAAGGAAAGAATCGACACAGCCCTCTTTGCTAGAAGAAAGGACCTTCACGTCAAGCTAACTCGAATCTTCGCCTTTACCAAATACCCCTTCACTTCCTCACAAAAAGACAAAATCAGTGACCTCGTTAGAATAGTCGAATCTGTAACCGGAGAACCTGATTCACAGGAAGAGAGCGCGTTTTTGAAAGTCATGAATCAGCTCACTCACGAACTGAATTACAGAGACCAAGGACCACGAGTCGGATTGTCAAACCCTAAAAAGATAAGAAAAGCATTCAATAAGTTAATTAGTGATCTTGTCAATTTAGGATATGAAGAACGAGAAGTCCTAGGGAAAATAGAGAACCATCATTACTTTTTAGTTTATAACGTAATTTCAGAACTTTCAAAATGTTTTATGCCAAAAAACGTTCGCTTAAGAGAGCAAATCACAGCCCTTTCCCTATGGAGGGATCGGAACGAATCTTAAAGCAATTACCTCCGAAAAAGGTCTAAGCTCGCAACCCTAAGTGAGCAACTTTTAAGTATAAATATAATAAATTTTTGAAAGTTTCCCTTAAAAGAAAAACGTTTTTAAACTTTTGCCTGGAAACGCGTGCGTGACGGAAAGAACGTGACAACGTTTGAGTTTCTACTTAAACAGGTGCATTCAACAAGTCCACGTCAGGCAAAGATTTTTAAACACCAAAAATATATAACTTGATGTTTAAAGTTGATTTCAATTGTTCCATAAAGATTTGCGCGTTTCTTGAATTGTTTATAACGTAACAAGGAACTAAAGAGTAACTAGTTACAGGAAACACACTTAAGACTCATCTCCATTATTAGTGGAACATTAGAAATTAACTAGAGACATTATTTCTTGTCAACTTAATTGGATTTGGGACCATATGTGTGACAACCGTCAATTTAGGACTATAGTTTAGTGCCTAATCAGGTGTAATACATGTAATTAGTTCTGGGTTAGACTAATTAATGTATAAATTATTATATATATATTGTTGAATATATATCTACAATTATGCGGTTTGTTTAAATCGTACGAGCTTCAAATCGAATGAAATTCGATACAATAAATACGGACGTTGGTGAACAATTTGTTAAGTAATACAAATATTATTTAATAACTCAATTTTATTTAGAATATTATTCATTTTGATATTTCGTATCCAAATTTTACTACACAATTAATGTATACGCGATTAAACATACGAACGCGCAAACAAATAAAACGAATTTCTATTTAAGTACCCCAAATGGACGATTGATAAAACATTTTAATAAAACTTTTTATAATGGATTCGTAATTTAAAAACCTATCTTTTAATGTGTAAAAATCATTTAATGTTGAACAACGGAGGAAACGAACACCGCACGGAGCGGGAACGCGGGGCGAAAATGGGAGTTAACCTCCCATTCCCACCCTCTTTTCTTTCAATTCTCTTTTACCTCTCTCTCTCTTCTTTCTCTTTTTCTCTCAAATACCACCCACCACCACCATTCTCATCACCACCAAAATCATCAAATAAACAAACAAAACGCACTCGGATCACCAAGCCCTTTTGGAATAAAACGTTCACCACTTCGCGATCTACAATCCTATCTTTCCGGAATTTCATTTCGGCGATTTGTAAGTTTCCGACACAACTCCGAAAACTCTCGTTTTTAAGTTTTATAACTTGCTAGTTGTTTGTATAACCTTGTAATGTCCTAAAATGGGTTGGGTAAAAATATTAGGCCGATCGATGGCCGGAAAATGCGTTTTTGAAGTTGAAATTCCGATCAGACCCCGTACGTCGCATTTGGCCTGGAGCAAATGCGACGCAGCGACCTACGTCGCACTATATCCCCAACGTCGCATATAGCGACGCAGCGACCTACGTCGCACTATATCCCCAACGTCGCATATAGCGACGCAGCGACTTACGTCGCACGAATCCTCAACGTCGCATATAGCGACGCAGCACTCAACGTCGCATTAAATTGCAAAAGTCGCACATAGCGACGCCGTGCCCAACGTCGCAGTCCGCATCTGCGACGTCGCACCCAACGTCGCAGGCTACGTCGCATAAAACAGAATCTTCAAACCTCAAAATTTTCGAAGTCAAATTTTACTGTAGCAATTCACTGTAGCAACAATATAATGACATTTTAGAACTATCGTTACAACCGTCACCAACGGGCCGTACACATTTTCAAATACACAATTAAATCAACTAAGTCATAGTAACTTAGACAATTCAATCAAACAAGTAGTTGTAACTTGTACCAACTTATTCAAACAAGTCGTTGTAACTTGTATCAACTTATTCAAACAAGTCGTAGTAACTTGTAATAAAACAATCAACCAAATCGGGGTAATTTGGACATTAAGTTAGACAAACAATTCAAATGGTAGTCTTTCGGGATACCAATACAATTAATGACAACTTAAGTGTCGTGGACACATTCAGGTTTCAAGCCTTTGGACACCAACTCACAGCTAATTACTTCAAGTTTATTAAGTTAAACACTTCAAGAACCAGGTGAGTTTCATAGCCCCATTTTCACTGCTTTACAACTAGGGGTGTGATATTACTACTCGATTTTGTTTTACAAGTAGAACGCAAGTGCCAAACTTCAAATACTACATGAGTTTCAAGCTAATCAATTTAAAGTCCTCCATAAGCATAGTCTCTAATATTTTAGCGTGAATGTTAGTATATGATATCATATGGGATTGACAATCCTCATCCGGGTTAGCACGCACTAACCGGTCAAACGGATGTATTAGCATTTGGGAAGACGAGTGTTGATTAGGCACTCGTAGGA
This sequence comes from Helichrysum umbraculigerum, assembly GCA_949592205.1. Classification (NCBI taxonomy): domain Eukaryota; kingdom Viridiplantae; phylum Streptophyta; class Magnoliopsida; order Asterales; family Asteraceae; genus Helichrysum; species Helichrysum umbraculigerum. The sequence continues at coordinate 123,654,063 of CATIUR010000005.1, read as the reverse complement.
GGCATTTCAAGTTAGGTTTCCTTAATTGGGCCTGACAAATCAAGTTAAGCTCAGACTATGTGCTCATGGACAGTATAACTTTTATTTTGCTTAATTGCATTTTAAATTCAATATAAATCTTGCGGTTCTTACAACTATACATTGACATACAAACCTGTGAGCTCACCAGCGTTTTCGCTGACCTATTTTAGTATTTATCACAGGTACCCAGCAGTAGTTTGGCTGCACAAGCAGGAATTATTAGCTCGAGTCAGCATACATACAACTAGAGATTGGACTGCATTATTATATTTTGTAAAAGTAATTATGCTATGTAATCTCTCGATTTCAGGAACCGAGCTAATGTAACTATATTTTGATGTAAACATTTACTTTATTTATACAAGTTTAAAACGACGCATATAGTGGTCGTTCATTATATCTTATGTGCTTTGTATATTGATTAGTGACACCCAAATCAAGCTTCCGCAAATCATTAAATTTGGGGGTGTCACAGATTGGTATCAGAGCCTAAGGTTATAGTGAACTAGGTTGCATTTAGTGGGCCTAGACTATGACCGTTAGGCAGTATTCCTTATTAGTTATGACTAATTCAGGGATTACATCATACGACTTTAATTTAACATAGCCTGATCAACTATGTACAATTAGAGAAAGATGATGTGAAATCTGAAAGAGTTATGTTGAACAGGAATGCATTAGTTGACTCTGACCTCGAGAGAAACGGGACTCAAAACACGTCTGTGCTAGACACTCAATAGGTTATTATGTGATATACATATATACTTACATAAGTAGACCTCATTACCACTTTAGGCTATATTATATCATATGAGTACAGGCCTCTTTCTCTCTAACGCTTTGTCTCGAAATGACAAACACACCACTAGTTCATCATACTCGGACTAGCATCTTATTTCATTTCCTTGTTCTTTCTTACTCAGCATCATGCCTCCTCGCCGTCAAATTACCCTTAGCGAAGCTGAGATCGCGGGAATAATTGCCCGCAGTGTGACCGAAGCCTTGGCTACCCGAACGCCACCCGGTAGCGAGGACACAGCAACCAATACTCCACCACCCAAACCTTGCTCCTATAAAGACTTTCTTAGCTGTAAACCGCTATACTTCAAGGGCACGGAAGGTGCCATTGGCTTGATCCGTTAGATTGAGCGCATGGAATCTGTTTTCAGTCTCTGCGATTGCACTGAGAACAACAAGGTCAAATTCGCTGCTTACACCTTTCAGGAAGGTGCACTCACGTGGTGGAAAACCCACGCAAATTCTGTAGGCCTCGAGATTGCAAACCGACTTCCTTGGGCCGAACTGAAAAAGAAACTGACAGAAAAATACTGTCCTGAAGAGGAATTGCACAGGCTGGAAGAAGAATTCTGGCATCTGGAGGTGCAGGGAAATGATGTTGCTGAATATACCACCAAATTTCAGCAGTTTGCTTTATTATGCCCGAGTTTGGTCGAACCAGAAAGTAAGGGCATTAAGAAATACATTCGTGGACTCCCCGAGAACATCCAGGGAAACGTCGCCTCATCCAAACCAACCACTACTGAGAGTGCCATTCGATTGGCCCACGAACTCATGGCTCTAGTTGTCAGCCGTGAGACCTCCAACACCTCATCCTCTAACAATAACAAACGCAAATCCACTGAACACCACCACAACTCAAACAAGAAAAACAACGCCATCCAAGTCTACAACACCAACTCTGAATCCAACCGCAGCTACACCGGGGACAGACCCTATTGTCCCAAGTGTAACTATCACCACTTTGGTCAGTGCGGTACTCCTTGCAACAACTGCAGGAGGTACGGGCATTCGACTAAGGATTGCCGAGCCCCCAAATCCAACAACAACCCCTCTGACCGAAATACCCGACAACCTAAGTCCTGTTATGAATGTGGAAACCCAGGACACTTCAGGGATTCTTGCCCAAAATTGAAGAATAAGGGCAACAACAACAACAACCACCGCAACAACAACAACACCAAAAGTAGCGCCTTCGTGATCAACTCAGGGGACGCCCGTCAGGACCCGAATGTGGTCACGGGTATGTTCCTCCTCAACAATTTAACTGCTTCCATTCTGTTTGATACTGGTGCCGATAGGAGTTTTATTTCCGATGAATTTTGCCCTCTACTTGACATTACACCTGTTGCTTTAGACGTTAAGTACACAGTAGAGCTAGCTAATGGCCAAATGATAGAAACCAATAGTGTGATACCTAATTGCACTTTAAATCTAGCCGACGAAATCTTCTCCATAGATCTTATGCCTGTTGAGATAGGAAGTTTCGATGTCATCGTAGGCATGGATTGGTTATCCAAACATCGCGCCGAAATCATCTGCTATGACAAAATTGTTCGCATACCTCTCACTGTCGGTAGAACCCTAGTCATACAGGGGGAGACCGGAGGGACGAGGCTTAACATCATCTCTTGTCTTAAAACCCGGAAATTTCTGAGAAAGGGTTATCCATCAATCCTCGCGCACATCATGGAGAAAAAGTCGGAGGAGAAGCGACTTGAGGATGTTCCAATTGTTCGAGACTTTCCAGAAGTCTTTCCTGAGGAACTGCCTGGTCTACCACCGCCAAGACAGGTTGAGTTCTCAATCGATCTTGTACCAGGTGCTGCGCCTGTGGCCCGAGCACCATACCGTTTAGCTCCATCCGAACTTCAGGAGCTGTCCACCCAGTTACAGGAACTCCTGGAACGAGGGTTTATCAGGCCGAGTTCTTCACCTTGGGGAGCTCCGGTCCTATTTGTTAAGAAGAAAGATGGTTCTTTTCGAATGTGTATCGACTATCGAGAGTTGAATAAGTTAACTGTCAAGAACCGGTATCCACTTCCTCGAATCGATGATTTGTTCGACCAACTTCAAGGGTCGAGTTGTTATTCAAAGATTGATCTCCGATCCGGTTATCACCAATTGCGTGTTCGCGATGCCGATATTCCAAAAACCGCTTTCAGAACTCGTTACAGGCATTACGAATTTCAAGTGATGCCATTCGGCCTAACCAATGCACCGGCTGTATTCATGGACCTTATGAATCGGGTGTGTAAACCTTACCTTGATAAGTTTGTCATTGTCTTCATCGATGACATCCTCATATATTCACGAAGCCAAGAAGAACACGCGCAACACCTCAAAACCATCCTTGAACTACTTAAACACGAGGAGCTCTATGCCAAGTTCTCTAAGTGTGAGTTCTGGATCAAAACCGTTCAATTCCTTGGTCACGTGATTGACAGTCAGGGGATTCACGTCGACCCGTCAAAAATCGAGGCTATCAAAGACTGGCAATCGCCAACCACTCCGACCGAAGTACGGCAGTTTCTAGGACTGGCCGGATACTATCGACGATTCATTGAAAATTTCTCCAAGATAGCCATACCACTTACGACTCTGACCCAGAAAGATAAAAAGTTTGACTGGACTGATAAACAAGAATCGGCATTACAACTCTTAAAACAAAAGCTTTGCAGTGCTCCTATCCTCTCATTACCCGAAGGCACCGATGACTTCGTGGTATACTGCGATGCTTCTCATCAAGGTCTCGGTTGTGTGCTTATGCAACGAGACAAAGTCATAGCTTATGCTTCCCGACAGCTCAAGATTCATGAAAAGAATTACACCACCCACGACCTCGAGCTAGGAGCTGTCGTTTTTGCCCTCAAAATCTGGAGACATTACCTTTACGGTACCAGATGTACAATCTTTACCGACCATAAAAGCCTTCAACACATATTCGATCAGAAGGATCTCAACATGAAGCAACGTCGATGGGTCGAGTTACTTACCGATTACGACTGCTAACTCAAATATCATCCAGGCAAAGCAAATGTTGTTGCTGACGCCCTCAGTCGAAAAGAGCGAGTGAAACCACTTCGGGTTCGAGCCCTCAGTATGACCATTCACAACAATTTAAACATTCAAATCCTCACTGCTCAACTCGAAGCCTTAAAACCCGAAAATGTCAAAGATGAAGCCTTGCGGGGCCTGGATAAACAATTCGAAATCAGACCTAACGGGATTAGGTATTTCTCAAACCGAATCTGGTTGCCTAAATTTGGGAACCTACGAGACCTGGTGATGGATGAAGCTCACAAAATCTGCTCACTTCCTGGCAATCAAGGAATCCGACAAAATGGAACGCCTCACCAACATTTATCTGAAGGAAATCGTGACCAAACACGGTGTTCCAATCTCAATTATCTCCGATAGAGATAGTCGTTTCACTTCACAATTTTGGCAATCACTTCAAAAATCCCTGGGTACTCGACTTGATATGAGTACCGCATACCATCCTCAAACAGACGGTCAAAGTGAACGAACCATTCAAACACTTGAAGATATGCTACGGGCCTGCGTAGTAGACTTCGGTGTAAACTGGGAAAAACACCTACCATTGTGCGAGTTCTCGTACAACAACAGTTATCATACCAGCATTAAAGCTGTACCTTTCGAGGCACTGCACGGTCGTAAGTGCCGGTCACCTATCTGTTGGACCGAAGTTGGGGACAGCCAACTCACGGGTCCAGAGATCATTCACGAAACAACCGAGAAAATCGTCGAAATTCAAAACAAACTCAAAGCCGCGCGTGATCGTCAGAAAAGTTATGCTGACGTGAGGCGCAAACCACTCGAGTTCCAAGTTGGGGATCGAGTACTACTCAAATTATCGCCTTGGAAAGGCGTAATCCGATTTGGTAAACGAGGGAAGTTAAATCCCAGATACATTGGACCATTCGAGATCCTCGAAAGGATTGGTCCAGTGGCTTATCGATTGCAGCTGCCATCTGAACTCAGCAGCGTGCATCCCACATTTCATGTTTCAAATCTGAAGAAGTGTCTGTCTAATGAGACACTTATCATTCCACTCGATGAAATTCGAGTTGACGAGAAACTTCACTTTGTTGAGGAACCCGCCGAGATCATGGACCGTGAGGTCAAACAACTTAAACAAAGTCGTATTCCTATCGTCAAGGTTAGGTGGAATTCGCGGCGCGGTCCGGAATTTACCTGGGAACGGGAAGACCAAATGCGACTCAAGTACCCTCAACTCTTCACTGATTCAACATCAAACACGACTTCAACTTAAATTTCGGGACGAAATTCTCCTAACAGGGGGAGAATGTGACAACCGTCAATTTAGGACTATAGTTTAGTGCCTAATCAGGTGTAATACATGTAATTAGTTCTGGGTTAGGCTAATTAATGTATAAATTATTATATATATATTGTTGAATATATATCTACAATTATGCGGTTTGTTTAAATCGTACGAGCTTCAAATCGAATGAAATTCGATACAATAAATACGGACGTTGGTGAACAATTTGTTAAGTAATACAAATATTATTTAATAACTCAATTTTATTTAGAATATTATTCATTTTGATATTTCGTATCCAAATTTTACTACACAATTAATGTATACGCGATTAAACATACGAACGCGCAAACAAATAAAACGAATTTCTATTTAAGTACCCCAAATGGACGATTGATAAAACATTTTAATAAAACTTTTTATAATGGATTCGTAATTTAAAAACCTATCTTTTAATGTGTAAAAATCATTTAATGTTGAACAACGGAGGAAACGAACATCGCACGGAGCGGGAACGCGGGGCGAAAATGGGAGTTAACCTCCCATTCCCACCCTCTTTTCTTTCAATTCTCTTTTACCTCTCTCTCTCTTCTTTCTCTTTTTCTCTCAAATACCACCCACCACCACCATTCTCATCACCACCAAAATCATCAAATAAACACACAAAACGCACTCGGATCACCAAGCCCTTTTGGAATAAAACATTCACCACTTCGCGATCTACAATCCTATCTTTCCGGAATTTCATTTCGGCGATTTGTAAGTTTCCGACACAACTCCGAAAACTCTCGTTTTTAAGTTTTATAACTTGCTAGTTGTTTGTATAACCTTGTAATGTCCTAAAATGGGTTGGGTAAAAATATTAGGCCGATCGATGGCCGGAAAATGCGTTTTTGAAGTTGAAATTCCGATCAGACCCCGTACGTCGCATTTGGCCTGGAGCAAATGCGACGCAGCGACCTACGTCGCACTATATCCCCAACGTCGCATATAGCGACGCAGCGACCTACATCGCACTATATCCCCAACGTCGCATATAGCGACGCAGCGACCTACGTCGCACTATATCCCCAACGTCGCATATAGCGACGCAGCGACTTACGTCGCACGAATCCTCAACGTCGCATATAGCGACGCAGCACTCAACGTCGCATTAAATTGCAAAAGTCGCACATAGCGACGCCGTGCCCAACGTCGCAGTCCGCATCTGCGACGTCGCACCCAACGTCGCAGGCTACGTCGCACAAAACAGAATCTTCAAACCTCAAAATTTTCGAAGTCAAATTTTACTGTAGCAATTCACTGTAGCAACAATATAATGACATTTTAGAACTATCGTTACAACCGTCACCAACGGGCCGTACACATTTTCAAATACACAATTAAATCAACTAAGTCATAGTAACTTAGACAATTCAATCAAACAAGTCGTTGTAACTTGTACCAACTTATTCAAACAAGTCGTTGTAACTTGTATCAACTTATTCAAACAAGTCGTAGTAACTTGTAATAAAACAATCAACCAAATCGGGGTAATTTGGACATTAAGTTAGACAAACAATTCAAATGGTAGTCTTTCGGGATACCAATACAATTAATGACAACTTAAGTGTCGTGGACACATTCAGGTTTCAAGCCTTTGGACACCAACTCACAGCTAATTACTTCAAGTTTATTAAGTTAAACACTTCAAGAACCAGGTGAGTTTCATAGCCCCATTTTCACTGCTTTACAACTAGGGGTGTGATATTACTACTCGATTTTGTTTTACAAGTAGAACGCAAGTGCCAAACTTCAAATACTACATGAGTTTCAAGCTAATCAATTTAAAGTCCTCCATAAGCATAGTCTCTAATATTTTAGCGTGAATGTTAGTATATGATATCATATGGGATTGACAATCCTCATCCGGGTTAGCACGCACTAACCGGTCAAACGGATGTATTAGCATTTGGGAAGACGAGTGTTGATTAGGCACTCGTAGGAGGCATTTCAAGTTAGGTTTCCTTAATTGGGCCTGACAAATCAAGTTAAGCTCAGACTATGTGCTCATGGACAGTATAACTTTTATTTTGCTTAATTGCATTTTAAATTCAATATAAATCTTGCGGTTCTTACAACTATACATTGACATACAAACCTGTGAGCTCACCAGCGTTTTCGCTGACCTATTTTAGTATTTATCACAGGTACCCAGCAGTAGTTTGGCTGCACAAGCAGGAATTATTAGCTCGAGTCAGCATACATACAACTAGAGATTGGACTGCATTATTATATTTTGTAAAAGTAATTATGCTATGTAATCTCTCGATTTCAGGAACCGAGCTAATGTAACTATATTTTGATGTAAACATTTACTTTATTTATACAAGTTTAAAACGACGCATATAGTGGTCGTTCATTATATCTTATGTGCTTTGTATATTGATTAGTGACACCCAAATCAAGCTTCCGCAAATCATTAAATTTGGGGGTGTCACAATATGAATGCCATAGTACTTAGGGTAAGTACATGTACCCTAATGGACCACTATGAATTTCATTAACTCCCCAAAATTCAAACCATTCAACAAACTTCATCTTCCTCCCTTTCCCTCCTCTCCAAAACCGGCCATGCCATGTTCCCCATGAATTCACCATCAAAACTCCATCAAATTACATAATCTCTTGTCCTTTCGAGCCCCTCGTTGCATATACTTCTCGGTTGTACTTTCATTTTTGCATTTCATTCGCTCTAAGCAAGGTATGATCACAAAACCCACTTTGAACTTGTAGGAACTTGTTTCTTGTAGTTATCTAGGATAGTAGCTAGGAAATAGTGCTTTCCTTGGTTAAATGCTCTATTACTACACGTTCCTACCACTAATACATGCAAATCCCCACGTTTTAAACCTTGATCAATTGATCTAGCTTAGAACTTTGCTTAATTGAGTGTTAGTATGCCAAGTGCCTAGTAATTGTGGTGTTTTGCATAATCCCTCTGTTAGTTGCTCTATGTGTACAAGTTAGGTTTAGCAATTTTGGCTTTTGAAAATCAACAAAAAGTTGACTAGCTTGCATGAAAAATATGATAAGTTGAAAATTGCATGACCATGTTGTACTTGTTTTGACTAGTCAAATTAGGCAATAACTAGAGAATCATCACTCTTGAATGAAAAATCTTGGACCACACCAAACACATGGGTATGATAACTTCTTTTATGCATAACTTAGAAATGCTTAAAATGACTTAGAATATGCATGCATGAATAGGTTAAAATAATGGCATGCGGACATTTGAAAATATCATTTGAGGAAAGCTTTGACCTAAAAGTCAACTTGAAGTATTGAATTTTTTTTAAGACAAAATATTTTATTCAACAACCTTACTTCAACTTGTACTCCCAAAGTCAAACCTTACCAAAAATGATGCTATCATTACTTGTGAATTCTTGTCAGTGCAACTTGGTATATGACAAACACTTCACGATAAAGCGATTGCCCTTCCATGACTATATTTGCTAAGTGATGATATTACCTTGACAAATGATTGATTGTTTACTACATGAGAGCATTTTATATTTAATGTAATCTTTAGATTGCCTAGAAATTAAAGCCCTCACTTCGAAATTCTTCGGAGCGTGCTTTGAATCTCTCTCTCTTAAAGAATCCATTACTCTAAATGTTCTCAGGTACAATGGCCCGAAAGAAGAAATTAAATCCCGCACGACCTCTTTCAGGAACCTTTGCCTACATGAGTGCCACGCAAGCCTACGACAAAATGGCACGTATATGGAGAGATAAAAAGTTTGGGCGTCTCAGGTACATTGATTGGGGTGTTATGCAAACTTTAGGATTCAAGCAGAGACTCGAAGACCTGCTTAGCTACACAGTGAATGGGCAGCAGTTTGAACCTTTGAAAAGATTATTTAGCATCGATGAGCCAGTCTATGTGGAGATGGTCACGGAATTTATGACCACATTCAAATTTCAGAGGAAAGAGAAGATTGAAGATTGTTCAGTATCATTTCAGTATTTGGGCAGCCCATACACCCTGTCACTCGCACAGTTCTCGCTCCACCTAGACCTGTACACACCTGAGGAGATACAGTCACCCCTGTTCACCACTGGAGCTACCTCTGTTTCTGTCACCACTAGTTGCACTGAAGTATGGAGACAATGGTCGCCTACACCGTACTTCTCGGGAATTAAGGCAACCCGAATCGCGAATCCAGTTCTCCAAATTCTTCACAAGCTGATAGCTTGTTCCTTTGATGGAAAACATAACACCAGTGGACTAGTTTCTGGATTTGATGTTGCTCTCATGGCAAGCATTCTCGACAGAAGAAACATACAGGTTGCCTATCTAGTCGCTCAGAGACTTCTACAGGAAAAGAATTTTGGCAAGAGAAGATCATACTTGGGGGCAGTAATTACTAGATTAATTCGAAATATGGGATTGCTTCGAACAGCGGATGTTGAAAGATTCAAGTCAGGATGGAACTCCAAGCCACTTGACTACCAGTTTCTTAGGAGTATGGGTATACTCCGGATCATGAGAGATGGTGTAGTCTATATCAAAGCACGGGCAGCAGATCCTGACAGTGTAGACATGTTAATACCACACTTGGTCCTACCGAAAGAGACGAAGAAAAGGAAACGCCAGAAAGGACCCAGTGATTCAGATACCGATGAGGATGACAGTGATGACGAGGATGATGATGAAGATGATGACATCCCTCCACCACCACGAGTAGAGCCACTACGTACTAGGGCAAGACCTTCTAATCCTGCTCCAAGACCGCAAGGGCCTCCATACATCTATCACTATGGGGCAACTCCAGGTCCCGATTACTGGTATTGGAATATGCAGATGCAGACTAGGATCTATACAGCTTTGCGACAGCAGGAAGTTGGTGTACCCATGACCCCACTACCACACCTACCATGTGGAATGGGCAGAGCACCACCGCATTTATATCCACCTGCAGTTCCCACTCCAGCACCTCGACCTCCACCAGGCCGTGGATATGTTATACCACCTAGAGTCGTCACCCCTAGACCTCAGCCACCTCCAGTGCAGATCCCAGTCACCAGACAGACTACCCATCAGTTGCTAGGTCACTAAGAGCACACACATCGAGAGGCAGTCGGATATCCAGAGCATCTGCACGGACTATCACAGTTCAGAGTCCCAGGACCCACAGACACACCGCTGCTTCAGCTGCTATCCCTACACCCATGCAGGTTTCCTCCCACAGGCAGACAGATCTTTTTCAAGATGACACACATCAAGGGTCAGCCATGTTCCCGTTTGGTAGTTTCGAGATACCATCCGGACCACTTATTGATCAGCTTGTAGATCAAGGAGCTTTCACCATCGGTATGACAGAAGAAGGTGCTAATGATGATGCTTCAAACGAAGGCACCAATGATCAGTATGATGACTCCTCATCGGATGAGACTTCCCCAGGACCGACCACATCTGCTGCAGCAGTTTGATCATCAAAGGAGCAATGAGTTGCTCCACTTTCTGACTTCTTTCTACTTTCTACCAAAACTCTTTATTATTATTGTCTGTATTGATGTACGATTGATGCTTCGACATCACATCTATTTACTTTATTATGCTTTCACTTTATCTTTCTTATTAGCAGCTGTTATTTAAATGATTGAGTGGATTGTTTGTTTAACCAAACGACTATTTATTGGAGATCGAAATCAAAAAGAAGCAACGGACCCCACGGTGAGGAACTCCAAGAGCCGTAAGCCACAAGTCGCGGGACAACGAACCTCAACGTGCATAGCAAAAGCGGTACACCGTTCCAAAACCTCTCTATCCATTAAAGCTTTGATTATCTCACCAACTATTCCAAACACTAAGTGTGTGATGTTTCATACCACATAACACTAGTGAAACAATCCAACGATAAGTAGAATCTCTAAGTATGGGATACTTCGTCAAGAGGTGCTCAACAAATAGATTCGAACATTAGGGATAATGTTCCTTTAAGTGTGGGATATTCGGTCTGCAACCGCAAGTTTTACCTCTTGTCCGTAAGCCAAACAATATTTTCATCAAAAGGCTAAAAATTGGAAGAATTTTCAAATTTTTTGGACTCAAAAACATCATTTTCTGGAAATCCTATCTTTCAAAAAACTATGAACTATAGCTAGAAACGAGTTTTAACAAAGAAACAAAACTATTTTAGACCAAGATACGGACGAGAAAGGCAACACATGGCTAGGCACATACTAACCAAAACATTCGATTCGTGAGGATTGAGCCCATAAATAGCATTCATCTTAAAATGCTTCACTTTTCGTTTCATGTGTGTGCCGATGTATGCATTTGAATTAGAACTTGCTCTTGTAATGCATTTCGAGATCACATCAATGAGTGCCACACGTGGCATAGGTACAACCTATCTTGATAGCTTCCAAAGAATAAAAAAAAAAAAAAAAAAAAAAAAAAAAAAACCTTTCAACCATCAAACATCCACCCACTCAACACCCACTCTTCACACTCACTAAAAAATTCCTGTCCTTTATCTCGAACCTCAAAAGTCTCACAAACCTTCGGAGACACTCCCAAATTCCCAAAACCTCTGCAAGGAAAAGCTAACATAACTCAAGATCATTAGAAACTGTAACATCCTCGTTTTGGGCCTAGTCGAAATCGGTAATTTCTTTATTTATTTAATTATTTAAGTGTGTTTTTAAATAATTAATGTCTTGTGAATAATTATAAATTTAATAGGTCCATTAGCTAAATGAGTTATTGTGGATAGTAAAATATTACTCGTTTTAAATTTATTTAATTGACGGTAAAACAAAATTGTATTTCCCCACAAATGGTTTTTAAGTTCCAGACAATAATAAGTACGGGGAATGAAATTAACCAATTATATGTTATACTCAATAATTGAGTCGGTCTTTATTTCCTCCACATACATACATACGTACGATGCATACATACTAGCTATGTGAAACCCTAAATCAAAACATGAAGAAATCATCAAATTGAAGCTTCTAATCTTGGATTCAAGCTTCCTTCATCATCAAACAAGGTATAATCACATGTTCTTCATTTTTCATAACCTAGAATTTGGGGGTTTTTGATGTTCTTGGTTTAATCCGAAATTAGGGTTTGATTTTGTGAAATTGTTGTTAGTTAAACATGTTATTGTTGATTACTAACTAGATTCAAGCTTAAGATTATAGATTTATGGTGATTCTTTGAGTTTATGATGATTTTGATGGGTTAATGACTTTAATCCGAATTTAAAGTATGAAATTGGTTAAGGTGATGTTAATAAGTGTTTATAAGATGGTTAGTAATATTAATTTAACCTAGAAATGAAGTAATCATGTTATACAAGTTGTAATCAAAATGGGTTTTTGGGTAATTGATGGAATTAGCATGATTTACTTGAAATTGAAGCTTGAAATACTTGCATGATAGTTAGTTGATGTTTATATGTGGATTATAACCTTAATCTTAGTTTAAAAATGAAGAGATGATCTTATGGATATTTATGGGTTTATTTGAATATTCATGGATTGAAGCTTGGTGTTGTGTTAGAGTTGTTAGTTATTGTTTAATTCATGATTATAACTTAAGCCTAACTTAGAAATGATGAAGTTGATATATGATCATTAATAAAGTTTGTAAGTTTGGTTGATTTTGAAGAATCCAGGTGTTAAGTTGATGTTATTAGTGTATAATTGATAAGTATTGTTAATGATTATACTTATAAGGGATTAATGATGATGATTAACATTATTAAGTTAAATGAGTTATATGATATGAATTAATTACTAACTCATTGTTTATTATGTTCGTAGATATGGAGAAGACTCAGTGACATTAGACTACTGAGTGGACGGCGAAGGTATTGGTGAGTGGACCTGTAACCTTCAGCGTAACTTAGTTGTAACAGATTGGTTACAACGGGTAAACGTGGTTTTACTGCTTATAAACTGTTGATTGACATGTTGCCTTGATAGATATAGATTCTGTGATATCTGGCCTTTGGGCATATGTGTTTTCAGAGGTCAACATGGTTTGGGCTTAAGGTTACTATTGAGTTGCTAACACAGGTCCTTGTACATGGATGGTTATAGGAATACTGTGTTGTGTTGGTAAATAGTACCTAGGCTATCGGTTTACCGCTGTATTGGCCTGCAGTTGGTGTGAGGTTGCTTGGGGGCCACCCGGGCATGAGGGCGCCTCAAGGACCGCCGATCCTCTTGGATGATATTTGTTTGCGATGCTTTATGCTGTAAACAAATGATTGTGTGTTTATGATGCTGTTGCTGTAAACTCGTTTAGTATGCTATGCTTAGTTGTAAACATATTTGTTAGGCTAAGCTGTGTTGATGGTTATTAGTTCATTCACTTAGCGTTGAGCTAACCCCCACATTACCACTCCTTGTAGGTTATGATTAGATTATGGGATGAGCAAGGAGCTATTGACTGGATGGAATGTTTGACGACTGGACGTGTACTCTGATCTTTGATTTTATAAATCATTGGTGTCTTTTAATTTATGTAACACCCAAATGGTAAATTATGTTTTGAAATGGTTTGATTATATAAGTGTATTATACAAGTAACATTATTGATGTTAGTTGGACTTTCGCTTCCGGTTTAAAAAAAAATGGCTTTGGAAATGAAGGGTGTTATAAATTGGTATCAGAGCATCGGTTTGGGTGAATTGAACATTTATGGTGTTCAATCCCAAATCTGGATTTGTGTCAAGTCAAACATTCCAGAAGGTGGTGTTAGTTGTTGCATGATAATTGGGTAGTAAGATATGTACTAACGCTTAACAAGATGTGAGATTGTGTTTGATTGCAGAGAAGGAGGAACATGAGTAACCGACTGGTATTCTCAATGATTCCTCTATGTTCGTTGGTGTAAAAGCATCAGGTAATTCTCTATAAGCTTGTTTAAATTAAATAAGTTTGAATTGTTTACTTGCTATGAGGACTATGATTAGTGAAGTAAATTGAATTAGATTGATATGATTTCTCATTTATGAGTAAGTTGATTTTGCCTATGTGTTTAGCATAAGTTGATTATGTGCTTAGTAGTAAATCTTGATAGATTGAATTGATAAAACTTTCCATAAGGAAATTAATGAGGTGATGGTATTCCTCAAGTAAGATGTTTAAAGCCATGTTGTGGTTTAAATTAGAAAGTGTACATTGATTGGAAGATGTGTGTTTGACCTGAAAAGTCAAGTGGTCAATGATGTTTTTAAATGTATTGACAAGTTTTAGGATAGGTCAATGTTGAATACTTGATGTAATTTGTGTAAATGTGATGATAATATGTGAAATTGGTGTTTTAAGGTTATGTTGTGCCACCAATAGTGATAATGGTTGGGTTTGACTTAAATTAGTCAAAGTTATGTGGAATGAGTGATAGAATAGTGATTATATGGTCATAAACCCAAACGGGTCATTTAGGTGCCCAAATGGGTCACTTAGTGATAAAACGGTTAAAACTTGATGTGGTTTGTGTATGATGACTTTTAAAGTGACTTACAGTCATAAGTATAGATAAAATGTGGATTAAAAGTGTTAATGTGGTCATTATGAATGAAATTGGGAAAAATGTCCATTTGGACCCCTAAACGGGTCAACGTGTCGAAACAATGTAGAATGAGTGTTTGTAGGTGACGAATATGCCCACACGTCATTAATGTACATAGAAACATGTTGGTAAAAGGTGGAAGTCAGAAACCAAGTCGTTTGAAATATAGCGTGTCAACCAAAATGGTCGAAAATGGTCAAAAATGAGTCGTACGTCCGTTTTCTCGTAAAACGTGTAAATTGAAAAAGTGTAAAAAGGGAAAGTTTCATTTTGGCATGGTGGACGTGCCTGCTAAATTTTAGAGTCTAACTCTAAACGAGTAAAAAGTTATACGCGTTTGAAATTGGCTAAAAAATATGATTTTTCTGAACCTTAGATTTCTGCTTGGGAACGCGATCCCAACATGTTTTCAGGATCGCGTTCGTATGTGTTATTTTGTCACAGATTATTTTTGTGCTTGGGAACGCGATCCCAGCCATTTTCCAGGATCGCGTTTGTGTGTGTAATTTGTGTTCAGATGCGTTTTCTCTTGGGAACGCGATCCCGCTCACTTCTCCGGATCGCGTTTGTATGCCTAATTTGGTTACAGAATATTTTACACTAGGGAACGCGATCCTGACCTGTTTCCCGGATCGCGTTAGTATAAAAAAAAAAATTTCTTACGACGTTCGACGTAATACTTGACGTAGAAAATTTTTTTAGAAAATTTCGGTGTCCGATTAAGACGAAATTTACAGGGTCACTCGGAAACGGCCCAACGGTCAAAGCTCATCGCTTTGCCATGAGCCTTGTCAGTTTTGGGCACTTCGGGGTGTTTGGGGCCCGAAAATGGCATTTTACTGTTTTTCGGACTTTATTTTGAACTTTTGACTTACGATTTAAATTCGGCTTTTGTTTCTTTGAGCCCAGAGATCATCCCTGTGACTATATGCAATATTAAAACTTGTTTTAAGAGGTCTATATGGTTCATTTTATATGAGTCGGTTGTGGACTGTTTATTTAACTGCAAGGTATACCAGCAAATGGTATTGTTGATTGTTGCTAATAGCAAGAATTAGTAAACATTGATTAGATAATCATGTGAATCATATTATGTGGACTAAGTGAAATGTGATAAAGCTATTGTGTCACATTGAGAAACAAGTATATGAACTTATATATGTGTGATAGTTAAACATGAAATGCTTACTAGTAAATCAGTTAAAGGTATATAAATTGATGAATATAGGTTGAATAATACACTTCACATTGACGAAGTGTTTGGTACTCTTTATACTATAAGTAGTAAGAGATGTAAATAGTAATTTAATATTGAATCAGGTAGTATAAGGGTTGATTGATGCATTGTGTTAGACCTTTTACATATGATAATAACCTAGTGAAAACGAGGTTGCATGTCTGTGTTGTATATATTTGCTTAATTATATGATAAGTGGAATAGTATAAGAACTTGAAATATAGTTGAGTAATTGCTGCAAGATTGTTGTTGTATGTATGATAATTGTTGATTTCAATATTGTAATAAGTTAGAATTTAAAATCCATTACATGGGTATTGATGGTATGAAGTGGCCTGAGAATAAAGTGTGACTGACATAATATAACGACGTCTGGCCAACGTATTCATATTATGCCATTTCACATGGAGATTGTTGAGGCTACTAAGTACCAAATGAAGTTAAATGGTTTTAAAATAACGAGTAACATGTATTGACCTGCAGTTATGAAATGGTTATTGACTGACTAATATAAGGTGGTAGTAAACTAATTAACTATCGTTTAATATGGAAACGTTGTAAAAGAAGAAATTGAACTGTTTATACTACTTGTTAAGATGAGTACGTGATTCTTCATTCATGATAATAAAGGTTAAGTAAAGGCTGCCATGTCCGGATAGTTTATGGTTAGAAAAAGGTGCGAAATTATGCCTATGAGAAAGAGGAAATAGTCTATAAAATAAGAGTTTAAATTTGACAAATTGATAATTATATTATCATTAAGTGCGAATTACATGTGATTTTATGTGTTGTTGTATATCTGATGGCTAGGTAAAGTGGTAAACTGTAATTTGAAAAAGTTATGTGATGAAATAAGTTAAGTAGAGGTCAGCTAAAATGGATTAAATATGTGAATATAGTTGAAAATGTGTTGATGATTAGCACATTTTGATAATGTGGTACGTGTGCTGAGATAGCAAGTACCCATTGATGTATAATAGCAATTATCTGTTGAGATTGGTGCTATGTGATTTTGTAGATTATGATTTTAATCATAGGAAATTGACTTTTACCTTGCTTTTAGAGGTGGGATTAAAGTAATATGGTTTGAAACACATGTAGGTAATGGACTTTACAGGATCAGGTAGTGTTTCAATTGATAAAAACTGACCTTAAGATAAATAGTTGTGATGGATAAGGTTATGATATTTCATCATTTAAGGATGATGTATGTGGTTAATTGCTTACATGATCTGAATTAAATTCTCATTGCGGAGATGAGCATTGCAGTTTTATAAACACTGTTGTTGTTTGTTAAAAAGAAAGAAGGTAAGTATTTATATTTGGTTTAAAGATCCTAGCATGTCGCTAGTTTGCTGATTAAGATGAAAATAAAGGATTATGTGTTTCACTTATTGTAAGTAATTGTGTGATCCAAAGTGTTATATATGGCTAAGCATAGGACTTCATGTAACCTGGTGGTGTTACATTCACAAGCCGTAAATCAGTATTTAACTAATTGCAAAAAGTAGAGATACAAAGTTATGAATTGAGTTAAACTTTTATTACAAATGTGCATGTGGTGGTGTTTATAACTACTATTATTATTGCTATATATGCGGTTATGCTTATATAGGTTTATCAAGACTTATGTGAATTTAAGTTTTAATACACACTGGTGATGTGTAAGTAGATGAATTAAAATATACCCGTTTAAGTATAATATAAAGAGTACTCGTTTAGTGTTTATGTGGATGCATAGATACTTAGACTAATGTACACACATGTCGTATGTACATATACTAGTTATTGTTTACGTGATTTGATTACAATAGGTTAACTAGGTGCGATTAGATTTCGAGGACGAAATCTCTTTAAGGGGGAGAGATTTGTAACATCCTCGTTTTGGGCCTAGTCGAAATCGGTAATTT
Source organism: Helichrysum umbraculigerum (assembly GCA_949592205.1). Taxonomy (NCBI): domain Eukaryota; kingdom Viridiplantae; phylum Streptophyta; class Magnoliopsida; order Asterales; family Asteraceae; genus Helichrysum; species Helichrysum umbraculigerum. The sequence goes on along the minus strand of CATIUR010000005.1, from coordinate 123,636,205 downwards.
CTTTATTTATTTAATTATTTAAGTGTGTTTTTAAATAATTAATGTCTTGTGAATAATTATAAATTTAATAGGTCCATTAGCTAAATGAGTTATTGTGGATAGTAAAATATTACTCGTTTTAAATTTATTTAATTGACGGTAAAACAAAATTGTATTTCCCCGCAAATGGTTTTTAAGTTCCAGACAATAATAAGTACGGGGAATGAAATTAACCAATTATATGTTATACTCAATAATTGAGTCGGTCTTTATTTCCTCCACATACATACATACGTACGATGCATACATACTAGCTATGTGAAACCCTAAATCAAAACATGAAGAAATCATCAAATTGAAGCTTCTAAGCTTGGATTCAAGCTTCCTTCATCATCAAACAAGGTATAATCACATGTTCTTCATTTTTCATAACCTAGAATTTGGGGGTTTTTGATGTTCTTGGTTTAATCCGAAATTAGGGTTTGATTTTGTGAAATTGTTATTAGTTAAACATGTTATTGTTGATTACTAACTAGATTCAAGCTTAAGATTATAGATTTATGGTGATTCTTTGAGTTTATGATGATTTTGATGGGTTAATGACTTTAATCCGAATTTAAAGTATGAAATTGGTTAAGGTGATGTTAATAAGTGTTTATAAGATGGTTAGTAATATTAATTTAACCTAGAAATGAAGTAATCATGTTATACAAGTTGTAATCAAAATGGGTTTTTGGGTAATTGATGGAATTAGCATGATTTACTTGAAATTGAAGCTTGAAATACTTGCATGATAGTTAGTTGATGTTTATATGTGGATTATAACCTTAATCTTAGTTTAAAAATGAAGAGATGATCTTATGGATAGTTATGGGTTTATTTGAATATTCATGGATTGAAGCTTGGTGTTGTGTTAGAGTTGTTAGTTATTGTTTAATTCATGATTATAACTTAAGCCTAACTTAGAAATGATGAAGTTGATATATGATCATTAATAAAGTTTGTAAGTTTGGTTGATTTTGAAGAATCCAGGTGTTAAGTTGATGTTATTAGTGTATAATTGATAAGTATTGTTAATGATTATACTTATAAGGGATTAATGATGATGATTAACATTATTAAGCTAAATGAGTTATATGATATGAATTAATTACTAACTCATTATTTATTATGTTCGTAGATATGGAGAAGACTCAGTGACATTAGACTACTGAGTGGACGGCGGAGGTATTGGTGAGTGGACCTGTAACCTTCAGCGTAACTTAGTTGTAACAGATTGGTTACAACGGGTAAACGTGGTTTTACTGCTTATAAACTGTTGATTGACATGTTGCCTTGATAGATATAGATTCTGTGATATCTGGCCTTTGGGCATATGTGTTTTCAGAGGTCAACATGGTTTGGGCTTAAGGTTACTATTGAGTTGCCAACACAGGTCCTTGTACACGGATGGTTATAGGAATACTGTGTTGTGTGGGTAAATAGTACCTAGGCTATCGGTTTACCGCTGTATTGGCCTGCAGTTGGTGTGAGGTTGCTTGGGGGCCACCCGGGCATGAGGGCGCCTCAAGGACCGCCGATCCTCTTGGATGATATTTGTTTGCGATGCTTTATGCTGTAAACAAATGATTGTGTGTTTACGATGCTGTTGCTGTAAACTCGTTTAGTATGCTATGCTTAGTTGTAAACATATTTGTTAGGCTAAGCTGTGTTGATGGTTATTAGTTCATTCACTTAGATTTGAGCTAACCCCCACATTACCACTCCTTGCAGGTTATGATTAGATTATGGGATGAGCAAGGAGCTATTGACTGGATGGAATGTTTGACGACTGGACGTGTACTCTGATCTTTGATTTTATAAATCATTGGTGTCTTTTAATTTATGTAACACCCAAATGGTAAATTATGTTTTGAAATGGTTTGATTATATAAGTGTATTATACAAGTAACATTATTGATGTTAGTTGGACTTTCGCTTCCGGTTTAAAAAAAAAAATGGCTTTGGAAATGAAGGGTGTTATAGAAACCTTCCAGGCCGCAAAGTACAACATCAGTAGCATTCACTACTGTATTGCAACATAAACGTTTGATCAAACTTCTTAGCAAAAACTCATATTTTCAGCAAAAATTTTCAAAATTTTTCTTGGAAAGCCCAAAAAGGGTATTTTCGGTCAACAAAAATCCGAATGGTTTGGCAAATCGACTACGACAGGTAAAACTCTCTGGTAAATTTCCAAATTAAGTTTCAAACAAGCAATCGCATGACTAGGCACAAAACCACCAAAAATTAAGTGAGGAATTTTGAGCCGTGCAAAAGCATTCACTTTAATGCTTCACTTATTCGTTTGTGAGTGTGCCAATGTATGCCTTCCTGAGTCAAAACTTGCTCGATGAATGCAATTCGAAACTACAAAAGTGAGCGTCATACGTGACGAAGGTGCAATTAGAGGATCTTGACATTCACTAGGATATAACCCTCTCGTGAAACCCCCGTTTTCAAGACTAACCCTGCCAATGTCCATTTTCGGCATTGAAGATCATTTATAAAACCTGTTGAGCCTCAGCCTTTTCATTTCAAATACTCACTTCAAAAAAAAAAAACAACCCTCTCTTTTTACATCTCTTGGCCATACCCTAAGTGTCTGTTCTGTCAGCAAAACCACTACAAGAGGAAAAGTTCTAAAAGGAATCCCCAAAAGAACATCATCCATAGAAGGACTCCAAGGAAAGCAAACAAAGCTGCCAAAGAAGTCAAAAAGCCACAAGACCCAAGGATCATTTAAAGCCGAGGGAAATGTTATTCAAAGAAGAAAAAGTTACGAAAAGAAGGCTCTCAAAGAAAGAAATTCATAAAGAGGTACTATCTTAAAAACGTAAAAGACAAGTCATTACAAACAACTCTTAGGCTATATTAAACTCCAATTCAAACCACCTACCAAAATCCTTATCCCATATACCGTCTTCACTCTCTTACGAATGTCTAGGGATAATTAGCACCATCCTCACTTAAGTATTGTAGATTTGATTCTCGATTAAGCTTATGACAACTGGAGAGCTACATGACTGGTCCTGAGTGATTTAGAAGTTAGGAAACCCGATACACTTGAGTGAATTGAGCGACCACCTGTGAGGGCCACAGTCATGTATATCTTACATTTATGAAGATTGAAAAGAAAGCTTGCTAGAACCAAAAGTTTGGGGGAACATCAAGGGATGGAACTTCGTCCGAAATCTTTTTACCAACCCTGCAGGAACCAAAGTTCTCCGAAACACGAAGACACCCCTCCAGCTTTTTCCAGAATTAATGAAGATTTGCTTGAGGACAATCAAAATTCTAAGTGTGAGATACTTGATATCGCTTAAAAAGTCACGTTTTTACTGCCGATATCTCTCTCATTCTGGAACGATTCTTGGCATATTGACTCAAAAACAGCACAAATCAGTAACATTATGCCAAGATGGTCAAAACGAGGTTGCACGATAAAAATCGAGCAAAACGGCCGAGAAACGAAGATTCCACATACGTTTGAAGATTCAGGGCTTAAAAACGAGATTTCAAGACTAAAGTGCCATCCATCAACATCCAATATTTCCAAGATGTTCGTTTTTAAAATTCGAATCCAATGGAAGAAGAATCAACCAAAACGGGTGAAAAATGAAGATTTCGCGCCCGCCGGAAGATCCAAATGATCCGTACGCAATATCTGGAGCTAGGGACCTCAATTTCAGGCATATCTTATGTCAAAATCTTCGTTTTTGAATTACGAATCCAACAAAAAAAGAATCAACTCAAACGGACGTATAACGAAGAAAACACGCACGAATCAAGAAACGAAGCAAAAGATTGCGCAAATGGGGCCCACCGCCGCCGGCCACCCTACCCCCGTCCCGGTTTCCGTTTTTGGCAAGTTTTGGTACCCGGTTCGCCTACTTTTCGTATTGTACGGTACCCGGTTCGCCTACTTTTCGCGTTGTACCAGCCACTTTTGGAAAGTCTTCTAACATGAGCCTCAAGGACAACTTGTGCTAATGTGAGCCAAAGCTCACCTATAAATAGGAGGCTTTTGGTTCATTTAAAACACACACTTACACACCTCATATGCACATATTCTAGCATATTTCACTCTTTCTTTCTCACTAGATAATCTTTCGTAGTCTTTTAGTCTTTCTCATTCTAGGAATATTGTAATTAGTCCACGGACTAACATAGGAGCTAGGGCGAACGCTAGAGATTCGGAGATCAATCCTTGTACGTGTGAAAGAGTTTGTCAATTATTATAATACGCTGCTACGAATTTAATTCCGGGTAATATCTAAACTTTTAATATACTTGTCTCATTTCATATTTAAATATGTATTATTGCCTGGTATGTGATTTATTTGTTGCCATGAATTGCGAGTAGTTTATTATTGTGATTGCTGAGGATGTAGATAATTATAAGTAAGGATGTCATTACATAATTAATGCACGATAATCGTAAAATGGTATGACGGCCCCTATTCGACTGTTTATTCGGTATAGTGCTGGAAATGCGTTATGCAAAGTACAAACGTACGGAAGTCGGTAAACGACCGAAGGTAGTTATATCATTGGAATCAGCTCTGGTTTAACAGTTGGAACTCCGAAAGGATAATACAACTTCACAACTAACTGGTATATCCTACGAGAATCAATGCATTACAAAATAATGTTCGTCAATTACGTTCAGATAAAATAGGAGATAATAACCCTTGTATTGTTTAGACTTTATGAATTTAAGTCTAGTTCACGGAGTACCCTTTCCAGTTATCCACATGACTGCAACCTAGTAATTAGGACCTGATCAACCTTAATTATGGTAAGTAGTTATCTGTGCCCATGACATGCAATAAGTAAGACACAGTGAAATCACTCGTTGTATATATTAGGTTTACTTTCCTGCACTGCTTTACATTTAATTAGTTAGAGTGTCACTTTCACCGTCAATTACTCTTTACCGCGTGTTGGATATAAGAAGCAGTGGAAGTCTCATGTAAAGCACACTGTCTATTATTGAAAGGCATGGTCCTCGTATGAAACACGTTTTAACAAACTGCGAATAACCTGGGGATGTATAACTGTTTGAAAAGGAGAACTTAAATCATAAGTCGAAGTAATTAAAGCTCAATCGAACAAAAACAAGACTTAGGAATAAGAGTAAAGTCCTAGTGACCTAGAATCCTTAAAACACTAAGTCTTACACAATCGACGGTCCAAACATGCAAAGCTATTAATTTTCGTGCTAATAGAGTAGTAAACTACCTTGGGAGTTAAGAACGATCGGACCTATGAGACGATACACTACTGATTCATGCACCTCGGTATAAAACCAGAATAGGTTGTTCATCTTTCAACCAGATGAGTATTGGAAGTTTGCGTATTGCTCCGATCAGAATCACGATAACCTAGTTCCAAGTGACACGCCAATGGGAAACTGAGTTGGTAGGGTTCTAGAGTTTACACCTAGTAGTTTATTTACCACATTACGTATCAACCCTATTTGTTCTGTGTAACACCCAGTTCTTGGGTCTAGTTGTATATTAATATTTTTCTGACTGTGAATTACTATTAATGTGTCAGAAAATAAGTTCGTTGTTTTATTTGAAAATAAATGAGTAAAAGAGTCAAATAATTTATTGTGACTAATAAATTATTACGTGTTTCAATTTAATTTAGATGACGGTAAAATAAAATAATATTTCCCCGTAAATGGTTTTTAAGTTCCAGACAATGAAAAGTACGGGGAATGAAATTAAACACTTCTAGTACACATCTAAACTTTGAGTCGGTTTATAATTTTCATCATATATCGACATATATACATACATAATATGAAATCCTAGATCAAATCACTTCTCTATATCAAATTGAAGGTGTTAAATTCGAATTCAAGCTTCAAAAACAAGGATTATCCTCCTCTGATCATTCTAAGCATCTTGTAAGTCTATAACTCTTGAATTATATAAACCCTAGAAATTGGGGTTTTGGTGTTCTTGATTGAAATCCGAAATTAGGGTTTCAAATAGTTGAATTGATATGAGTTAAGCTTTAATAACATGTATTAATCATTCCATCATCATCATAAACATGTTATAAGTATTGATTCTTGATTTTCATGTAAACCTAGAAATGGGTTTTGAGCACTTGATGGAATTAGGATGATTTATATGGAATTAAAGCTTGTAGTTATGAGTAGAATTGTTAGTTAGTGCTTAAATTGTGATTATAATCTAAGCCCTAACTTGAAATTGTAGAATTTGATTAAATGTTCATAAAGTGTTCTTGGAAAATTGATGATTGTGATGAATTGATGGGTTATTTGAGGAACTTGATATTAGTTGTGATTAAGAACACTTAATTAATAATAAAAGGGTAAAGTTAGCACTTATGTGGATAAGAGTTTATGAAACCTTGTGTTGGGGTTTTGAATGAATTAATGATATTTGATGATAATAACATTGTTGAAGGTGTAACCATGTTAATTGTGATGGTAAAAGTTAATTAAATGAGGTTGTGAATTAATGAGCATAAACTTGATAAGTAATTGTGAATTATGTTGTTAAGATGTTAATTGTAATATTGGAATAATGTTGTACATATTTTGAGACAAGTAACTAACTTGTATTATTGTACTGTATTGTCAGATGTGCAGAAGGCTCAGTGATATTAGACTACTGAGTGGATGCCTGAGGTGGTCGGTGAGTGGATCTCTAATCCTCAGTATAACTTGGTTGTAACGAGTTTGGTTACAACAAGTAACATATTATTACTATTATAGTTGCCATGATGATTATTATAGTTAGTAATAATATGGTTGATATAATAACGTTGACCTGATGAATATGTGATTTGTTGATTATATGATCACTGGACTTGTTGTTGGCCTTCGGGCATCAGTTGTTAATGAGGTCAACGAGTTGTTGAACTGTTGGTTGGGCTAGTCGGTTATTCAAGGTTTAACACACCTCCTGTGTTAGTTGAGAATAACCACTAGCTATCGGTCTCGTCCGTTATGGCCATACGGATATGGTTGGGTAAGTGTTCTTGGGGAGCCTCCCGGGTATTATGGTTATCCCCAGAGCCACCGATGCCTCATTATGAAGTCCGTTGCTTGTTGAATAGTTGCTTTGATGATAAGTTGACCAGTTGAACAGTTGCCCTGTTGCTTTGCTAAATGGTGGTATTGTCTACTTTGTTGGTTATGTGTTAATTGTTGTATGCAAAGTTGTTGAGCTAAGTTAGCCTGTTGATTAGTTATCTACTCACTTAGCTTTATGCTAATCCCCCACATTAACACTTCTTGCAAGTTTTGGCTTTAATATTGGGTGGGCAAGAAGTTGGACTAGAAGGAATGTTTGACTACGAGGCTTTACTCTGATAGTTAATTTGTATAAAATAATGTTTCATCATGTTTTTATATAATACCTCGGTTGAAGAAATTATAGTTTTGAAAAGGTTAAATTTTATAGCATTGATACAAGGATGTAAATTATTACTATCTATTTGGACTTACGCTTCCGATTTACTATATTTAAATGATTTTAATTGAGGGGTGTTATAAGTTGGTATCAGAGCATAAGTTTGGGTGAATTGTACATTATAAGATGTTCAATTCCAAACTTAGATATGTGTCAAGTCAAGCATCCAGGGGTGGGGATTAGTGGTTGCATGAGAAAGTTGCTATTCAATGTGGGCTAACCTATAACAAGATGCTTGAGTGTTGTTTTGATTGCAGAGACGGAGGAACATGAGGAACCGTCTGGTATTCTCAATGATTCCTCAATACTCGTGGGCTTAGATATGCCAGGTAATTTTCGATAAGCTTGGTGAATTTTAATAAGCTTTGACTATTTACTTTACTATGATATGATTGTTAGTAAAGTAAATTGAATTATTAGTAATAATTACTTGTTAATGTAATGATAGAGATATAATGAGTAATTAAGAAGGAAAAATTGAAATTTTAGAATAGTGTTAAAATTGTGTAGATACATGGTTGACAAAGGTGTAATAGTTATGTTATGTGAAATTAAATGTATCTACAATATGAAAATAAAATATGTGTGATTATAAGTTGATAAATGCAAGGTGTAATTATAGATCCTTGCTAGGGAATTATTTGACATATGATAAATTGAATTAATAAGTTTGGAGTTGTGTGGTTGTCTAAAGTAGAAAGTGCCTATTGAATGAAAGGTGTGCATTTGACTTGGAAAGGTCAAATTGTAGGTGGTTGTGTCTTACTTGATGATAGTTGTGTTATAAAGTGATGAATGTGATTAGATGTTTATGTGTTTAGCATTGATCATAATTGGGTTGAATTATGATCTTTGTATTGAAAGTGTTAAGATAGAAAGTCAAAGTGGTCAACGAGTCCAAATATGTATTGACAAGTTGTGAAAAGTCAAAGTGATAATGAAATTGGAAAACTTGTTGAAATTGATATAAAAATGATGATTTTAGTGTGGATTGATTGTTTGAATAGTGGTTATATGGGTTGAAACCCAAATGGGTTGTTAAAGTGCCTAAATGGGTCACTTATGGGTCAAATGGTTAAAATGCATGTTGGTTCAAAAATAATGAATGTTAAAAAGACTTTGAGTCATAAGTATAGTAACAAAGGGCGTTGAAAGTGATTTGTGTAGTCAATGTGGTTGTTTAGTTGAAAATGCCCAATTGGACCCCTAAACGGGTCAATGAGTTAAAACATGATATAAGGTGTATATATAGGTGATGAATGTGCCCACAAGTCTTAAATATATGTAGAAACATGTTAACAAAGAGTGGGAAGTCTGAAACCATGCCATTTGGAAGTTGGTGTGTCAACCAAAACGGCTAAAACGGCCTAAAATGAGTCACACATCCGTTTTCTCGTAAAACGAGTAAATTTAAAAAGTGTAAAAAGAGAAAGTTTCGTTTTGGCATAGTGAAGGTGCCTGCAAAATTTCATGACTTAATTCTTCACGGTTTAAGAGATATGCACGTTTGAATTCCGGAAAATTGCACTAAAGCTGCAGGTCTGAAAATAGCTTAGGGAACGCGATCCTAGCATGAGGATCCGGATCGCGTTAGTATGTTGAAATTGGTTGCAGTCGAATTTGTGCTGGGGAACGCGATCCCAGCAAGTTTTCCGGATCGCGTTCGTATGTGTTATTTTGTCACAGATTATTTTTATGCTTGGGAACGCGATCCCAGCCATTTTCCAGGATCGCGTTTGTGTGTGTATTTCGGGTTCAGATGCGTTTTCTCTTGGGAACGCGATCCCGCTCACTTCTCCGGATCGTGTTTGTATGCTTAATTTGGTTACAGAACATTTTTAACTGAGGAACGCGATCCTGACCCGTTTTCCCGGATCGCGTTAGTTAGTATAAAAAAAAAAAAAAAAAAAAAAAAAAAAAAAAAAAAATCTTACGACGTTCGACGTAATACTTGACGTAGAAAATTTTTGGAAATTTCGGTGTCCGATTAAGACGAAATTTACAGGGTCACTTGGAAACGGCTCAACGGTCAAAGCTCATCGCTTTGCCATGAGCCCTGTCAGTTTTCGGCACTTCGGGGTCGTTTGGGGCCCGAAAATCGCGTTTTATTGTTTTTCGGACCTTATTTTGAACTTTTAGCTTACGTTTTGTATTGGGCTTTTGTTTCTTTATGCCCAGAGGTCATTCCTGTGACTATATGTAATATTAAAAGTTGTTTTAAGAGGTTCACACATTTTATGGTGTATGAGTTAGTTGTAGGCAGTTTATTTAACTGCAAAATATGCCAGTAAATGGTATTGTTGATTGTTGCTAACAAGGGTTAGTAAACATTGAATATGAAATCATGTTAACTATATTATATGGACTAAATTGAAATGTGATGAAGTAATTGGATTACTTAGAGTGCTATAAAGTGCTGAAATAAACATTTTAAGAAAATTATGATATAAGTGCATGAACTTATATATATGGGATAGTTGAACATGAAATGAAGTGTTTACCTATAATTTGACTAAAAGTGCATGGATTGATGAGTATGTGTTGAATGTTATATATATTATTGATGAAATGTTTAGTACTAAATGTACTATAAGTATTAAGTTGTATAAATAATATTTAATATTGAATCCAGTAATAAAGAAGTTGATCGATGTATTCATGTCGGACATTGTTGTAGGATGCCTGTATTGTTAATATAAACATGATGATATGAGTAGTTACTTTCAAAGTGATCAGTTAAAAATATTAGTAAGTTAAAAAGTTAGTTGTATACATGTTGCACGGTGGTATTATATATGTGTAAAATGTTAATATCATTGTTGTGAAATATGAGAGAGAAAAGATAATTATATGGGAGATCGATGGTATGAAGTGGCCTGAGAATAAAGTGTGACTGACATAATATGACGACGTCTGGCCAACGTATTTATATTATGCCATTTCACATGGAGTTGTTGAGGCTACTCAGTACCAAATAAAGTTAACCGTTTTAATATAACTGGATGTTGAAATGTAGCTGAGAAATAGTCAGATATTGACTAAAATGGAATAGTAGTAAACCACTAAGTTGTTGTTACTAACGTGGTATCTATTGTACAATTGAAGTGTATGTGTGATGCATGGTTAATTGTAAAACTTAAAAGATGATATAAGCAAAGTAGAGGTCAGTTGAATGTGAATAATTTTGTTGAATGGATGATTAATGACAACACCTTGTGTTGTTGAAATACCATTGTTGAAGATGTTTGGTATTAACAGGTGTTGTCTAGCATCCCAAAGTGTATGATGTGATGTTAGTTGATTACATGATAATAAGTTTAACTATAGAAATGGACCTCTACATAATGCTTATTAGTTAATCTTATATGTTGATGATTATATGATTGTGAATTCCTGTTAAATAAAGGATTTTATATAATCGAGTTGTATTTATAGCTGCAAGTTGTAAAGTAGTAATTAATGAGTTGCTAATATTTGAAAATCTAGCAAAGTGATAACTAAAGAAGTATATAATTATTAGTTAACTTGCTAGTGACGGATCGAGTTACAACTTGTTGCTAAGATGCATGTAGTAGTGTTCAGTACCACTTGTTGTTATTGTGGTTGTCGTAGTCGTTATAGTTGTATTTGCTGCTATAGTTGCTGTTGTGATAAAGATGATACTTTACTTGACTATGTAAGTGGTTGATTTAACTCATTAGAGGCAGGGTGTAGGCACAGTATTGGTGCAGAGAGCATGTATATTTGGAAATGTGCATTTGGAAAGGATGGAAAACATACATCTAAATTTATAACTTGCTCACGGGGGTAATGTATCGTATGTGTGCGCATTGTGATTAAATAGTTGATTTTGATACACCTCATGCTGGTTTTAACATTTGGTGTTAGGTATTGAAATTGAACACTAAGCACAAATTATGTGTTTATGTGTGTTTAAGTGAGTTCAATTGAAATACACACTGGAAGTATGAAAGTTACTGAAAGAAACCTATATATAAGTATATGTTGACATATAAGTACATTTTGTGTTTATATGGTTAAGGATATGCATAAGTGATGGTATGCATAGTGATTCAAATTATGCACACATTTAGTGTGCATATTGTAATAAGTAATTATGTGGCTAAACTTGTGTGAGAAGTAGAGTAATAGTGAATTGAAATGGAAATGAGTAGGTGATGTTATTTTACAAGACTGAATATGTGTGAGCAGATTTCGAGGACGAAATCTCTTTAAGGAGGGGAGATTTGTAACACCCAGTTCTTGGGTCTAGTTGTATATTAATATTTTTCTGACTGTGAATTATTATTAATGTGTCAGAAAATAAGTTCGTTGTTTTATTTGAAAATAAATGAGTAAAAGAGTCAAATAATTTATTGTGACTAATAAATTATTACGTGTTTCAATTTAATTTAGATGACGGTAAAATAAAATAATATTTCCCCGTAAATGGTTTTTAAGTTCCAGACAATGAAAAGTACGGGGAATGAAATTAAACACTTCTAGTACACATCTAAACTTTGAGTCGGTTTATAATTTTCATCATATATCGACATATATACATACATAATATGAAATCCTAGATCAAATCACTTCTCTATATCAAATTGAAGGTGTTAAATTCGAATTCAAGCTTCAAAAACAAGGATTATCCTCCTCTAATCATTCTAAGCATCTTGTAAGTCTATATCTCTTGAATTATATAAACCCTAGAAATTGGGGTTTTGGTGTTCTTGATTGAAATCCGAAATTAGGGTTTCAAATAGTTGAATTGATATGAGTTAAGCTTTAATAACATGTATTAATCATTCCATCATCATCATAAACATGTTATAAGTATTGATTCTTGATTTTCATGTAAACCTAGAAATGGGTTTTGAGCACTTGATGGAATTAGGATGATTTATATGGAATTAAAGCTTGTAGTTATGAGTAGAATTGTTAGTTAGTGCTTAAATTGTGATTATAATCTAAGCCCTAACTTGAAATTGTAGAATTTGATTAAATGTTCATAAAGTGTTCTTGGAAAATTGATGATTGTGATGAATTGATGGGTTATTTGAGGAACTTGATATTAGTAGTGATTAAGAACACTTAATTAATAATAAAAGGGAAAAGTTAGCACTTATGTGGATAAGAGTTTATGAAACCTTGTGTTGGGGTTTTGAATGAATTAATGATATTTGATGATAATAACATTGTTGAAGGTGTAACCATGTTAATTGGCATTGTAAAAGTTGATTAAATGAGGTTGTGAATTAATGAGCATAAACTTGATAAGTAATTGTGAATTATGTTGTTAAGATGTTAATTGTAATATTGGAATAATGTTGTACATATTTTGAGACAAGTAACTAACTTGTATTATTCTACTGTATTGTCAGATGTGCAGAAGGCTCAGTGATATTAGACTACTGAGTGGATGCCTGAGGTGGTCGGTGAGTGGATCTCTAATCCTCAGTATAACTTGGTTGTAACGAGTTTGGTTACAACAAGTAACATATTATTACTATTATAGTTGCCATGATGATTATTATAGTTAGTAATAATATGGTTGATATAATAACGTTGACCTGATGAATATGTGATTTGTTGATTATATGATCACTGGACTTGTTGTTGGCCTTCGGGCATCAGTTGTTAATGAGGTCAACGAGTTGTTGAACTGTTGGTTGGGCTAGTCGGTTATTCAAGGTTTAACACACCTCCTGTGTTAGTTTAGAATAACCACTAGCTATCGGTCTCGTCCGTTATGGCCATACGGATATGGTTGGGTAAGTGTTCTTGGGGAGCCTCCCGGGTATTATGGTTATCCCCAGAGCCACCGATGCCTCATTATGAAGTCCGTTGCTTGTTGAATAGTTGCTTTGATGATAAGTTGACCAGTTGAACAGTTGCCCTGTTGCTTTGCTAAATGGTGGTATTGTCTACTTTGTTGGTTATGTGTTAATTGTTGTATGCAAAGTTGTTGAGCTAAGTTAGCCTGTTGATTAGTTATCTACTCAATTAGCTTTATGCTAATCCCCCACATTAACACTTCTTGCAGGTTTTGGCTTTAATATTGGGTGGGCAAGAAGTTGGACTAGAAGGAATGTTTGACTACGAGGCTCTACTCTGATAGTTAATTTGTATAAAATAATGTTTCATCATGTTTTTATATAATACCTCGGTTGAAGAAATTATAGTTTTGAAAAGGTTAAATTTTATAGCATTGATACAAGGATGTAAATTATTACTATCTATTTGGACTTACGCTTCCGATTTACTATATTTAAATGATTTTAATTGAGGGGTGTTATATTCTGTCATCCTGAAATATTAATCATCGAAATCCCAGCAATCACATCTTTATCTTTATCTGCTTTCCTGCATTTTAACTTCCTGCAATTTACTTTTCTGCATTTTAATTATCTGTCTTTAAATCCCAAAACCTACCTACTTTGTGCCATCCTAAATACTTCCCTACCAAAAGTGTCAACTTTAATCGCCCACACGTTTGGATTCATAGAACGATCTTAGGTCATACTTACCGCTTACTAACCAGAGTAGGTAGTACGTATAATTTAAGCCCCGCAAAATATAAATTTAAAACCCCTGCTGCGCTCGCATCATCATTTGAAAAACAACGACACGGTGCGTGTGCAACACCAACCATACTCAATTAAACTAAATATACTCAATTTTCCTATTAACATACAACTCTAATCACATTACTGTATGTTAAAAGAAAATAAACATAAAATATACCTGTCGCGTCTACATCAAGCCCATAAACATTCTCCGCCGTCATTTGAAAAGCTCTTCCTGTAGCCGGTGGAATCTTTCTCTTTTGCCCGACAGATGACGCAGAACCCGAAGCCACACTCCCAGCCAAACCCGAACTTTGCATTGTCTTCTCCGGACAGTTCAATGATCTATGTCCTTCCTTTTAACAATTCCAACAAACAAACTGAGGAAACGTACAATCCCGCATACCATGACCAAATACCCCACACTTAACACATCTCATGGTTTCAGAAGTACACGGACCAGAATGTTTCGACTTACAATTTACACACCATGGATTACTTCCCACCGAATCATCACTATAAACTACTCTTCTATTCTGTCCTTTGTTCCCCGAAGAACTACTTTTAACCTGTGAGGAACTCTTTTCCTTGTTCATTTTACCAGAAGCTCGCATGTCACCATCTACAGATCGGGCTAAAGTAAAAGCCTGAGTAAGAGTACCTGCCAATCTCACACTAGTTCGGTATTCCGGTGGTAAAGTTCCTACAAAGTGATTAATCCTCATCCTGTCATCTGGGACCCATTGTTGAACAAAACGTAACTTCTCAGTGAATTGATTAATGAGGTCATCCATCGACATTTGTTCAGTTAACTTCAAATCCATAAACTCTTGTCTAATTCTAAGCATATCAAACTCTGAACAAAACTGTCTACAAACCTCATTATGAAACTCTGTCCAGGTAATTCTCGATCTCTGCTCCTTTGTCAATTGCTCAGTTATAGAATCCCACCAATTCATCGCCTGTCCCTTCAGTAATTGCACAGCATAACCAACCTTTAATTCTTCCTCACACCGACACACTTCAAACTTTTTCTCCGTATCTCTCAACCAATTCAATGTTACTGAAGGATCATTACCTCCTTCAAATTCTTTCGGACCACTTGCCTTAAATGTCTTAAACGAACACAACTTATTCTGTGGTGGTGGTGAAGGAAACTGATAAGCTTGCTGAGCTAACCTAGCTTGTTGTTCCAAATACAGTTGTTCTATCTTTTTAAGTCTGATAACATCATCCTCTAGTTGCAACATATAATCCTCTTGACTAGTTTCTTCCTGATTAACCTGTGAAGTACCAGCCTGCCCCTGATTATCATTCTGAGTATCCGAAGGTGGAACAACATTGTTGATCGGGTTCTCGTTATCTGTCATGCCTATACTCACAACCAAAACACAACTTGCAACTTGTTAATCATTAGTATTCACTATACTAACCAATCCCCAAATCCCAAAGCTAATCCCACTTACCGAAATGTTTGACTAATACCGACTAGATTTGGGATTGAACATTTACAAATGCCCAATTCACCCAAACCTATGCTCTGATACCAACTTGTAAGGCCCCACTTTAATTACAAACATATTATATTATTTATACGTCAGAAGCGCGTCCCAAAACATATACATATCCGTTATTTACAAAACAAACCAAATAAACTTTTATCAACTTCTATTGTTACAAACCATACTACTAAATTCGGGTGTTATATTCAACTTTCCAAAATATTAACAAAAGTCAGAGTTGCGCCATATTAGTCAAACACCCAGTCAACTTCTACTATCCGATCTACTTCATCAACTAACCAAAATCTGCAAAACATACAACAACGAGGGGATTAGCCTTTGCTAAGTGAATGGAACCATAACCGACGGTTCAATCCATTTATAACAAGTTTTACAACTGATAACCACAAAGACTAAACACATAAGCACATAACTACATGAGGATCGGCGGCTCCTGTATGCGATTCTCAGTATGCCACGACCACTGGGCACCATGCCATTCCCAGTGATCTACCGATAGTCTGATTACTACTTTCATTGAAAAGGCTAATCTTCAACTATGTGTATTCAAGTAACCTAGACAGCTACACAGTAGTAATCAAACCCAACCCGCACGCTGACCTCACTCCAAATCATCACAACAACTTGTCACATAAAGGCATATCATATGCAGTTATGTAAAACCAACTAAACAACTTTTACAACTGAACCAATCAACTCAATCAATATAATCAACAACTGAATAACTGAAAATAACATGGCAATAACTACAACTGAAACTATCCTGGTTTACCCGTTGTAACCGAACCCGTTACAACTGGGTTGAACCGAGGACTACGGTAACCACTCACCAATTACTATCGTCTGATCACCAACTCAGAGATCTAACTTTACTGAGTGGTCGTCCGCTTATCTGAGATTACAACAATAACAACAAGTTAGTATCTTATTTCGTATTTCACTTCAATTCTTCAAATACTAACATAATCCAAATATAATATCATGTATCAATTTATTCAACTACTCATGCCATTACATATAATAGTTAAACATTTATTAATAAATCATACAAATAAAAACTCAAATTGCTGAAAACACCCAGAAGCCGCCGGCTTGGCACCCTGACCCGCCGGGTACCCATGCTCAACCGCCGGGTGATTTAACATTTTCATCAACAGCACCAAAAGTCCTAAATAAGCCTCTACAAACCGCCGGTTAGGGTCAGAACCCGCCGGCTTACCCCCTGAAGCCGCCGGCTTGGCTCCAGAAGCCGACGGCTTCATCCCCTGGACCTGCAACTTTTTCAGCAAGAACACTATACGAGCCAAAACCCCAAAATCACTAAACTCTGTTTCTATATACGAATTTACTCAGTAATTGACCACAACTTCGACCACAAACATACTACAACAATAATATGTCAACAAATAACATCCAACAACTAGCTAGATTCAATCTCAAGCATATATCATCATCAATTTCATATATACATAAACCCTAACTAAAAATTGTTCTTACATGAAGAACCATCTCAATTTTATGTATATTATCAACATATAATCATCAATTATCACCCTACAATCATGTTATAACTAACTTCTAGCTTCAATTTCACATAAACCCCAATTTCTATGAAATAAGTTCAAGAACACATAAAACACTTACAATCAAGAGATACACAAGATGGTGATGATGATGGTGAATCTGATTCTAAGACTTAATCTCACAACTTGTTAAATCTTTCTTTGATTTCTTTGAATTTAGAGAGAAGATAGGAGAGTTCAAGAATCTGGAAGAACTAGAATATTTGGTGGAAATGATCTAAATAATTCCCACCGCCTCACTTTTATTTACTGCATAAATTATACCCACTTATAATCTATTGTCTGGAACCAGAAA
Source organism: Helichrysum umbraculigerum (assembly GCA_949592205.1). Taxonomy (NCBI): domain Eukaryota; kingdom Viridiplantae; phylum Streptophyta; class Magnoliopsida; order Asterales; family Asteraceae; genus Helichrysum; species Helichrysum umbraculigerum. Next base: position 123,618,757 of record CATIUR010000005.1, on the reverse strand, counting down.
ATACCCGCGAGTCAAAATATTTTATTTTACCGTCAACTTTAACTTTTTAAAACAAGTAACATTTTACTTGTCACAATAAAAACTGAGGCTCTTTTACATGTTTATTTTCAAATAAACTAACCAAACTTAATAAGATACAATTTATTTTCAGGTCCAGAAACGGGATGTTACAAATCTTCCCCCCCTTATAGGATTTCGTCCCCGAAATCCAACCATACTCAATTAAACTAAATATACTCAATTTTCCTATTAACATACAACTCTAATCACATTACTGTATGTTAAAAGAAAATAAACATAAAATATACATGTCGCGTCAACATCAAGCCCATAAACATTCTCCGCCGTCATTTGAAAAGCTCTTCCTGTAGCCGGTGGAATCTTTCTCTTTTGCCCGACAGATGACGCAGAACCCGAAGCCACACTCCCAGCCAAACCCAAACTTTGCATTGTCTTCTCCGGACAGTTCAATGATCTATGTCCTTCCTTTTTACAATTCCAACAAACAAACTGAGGAAACGTACAATCCCGCATATCATGACCAAATACCCCACACTTAACACATCTCATGGTTTCAGAAGTACACGGACCAGAATGTTTCGACTTACAATTTACACACCATGGATTACTTCCCACCGAATCATCACTATAAACTACTCTTCTATTCTGTCCTTTGTTCCCCGAAGAACTACTTTTAACCTGTGAGGAACTCTTTTCCTTGTTCATTTTACCAGAAGCTCGCATGTCACCATCTACAGATCGGGCTAAAGTAAAAGCCTGAGTAAGAGTACCTGCCAATCTCACACTAGTTCGGTATTCCGGTGGTAAAGTTCCTACAAAGTGATTAATCCTCATCCTATCATCTGGGACCCATTGTTGAACAAAACGTAACTTCTCAGTGAATTGATTAATGAGGTCATCCATCGACATTTGTTCAGTTAACTTCAAATCCATAAACTCTTGTCTAATTCTAAGCATATCAAACTCTGAACAAAACTGTCTACAAACCTCATTATGAAACTCTGTCCAGGTAATTCTCGATCTCTGCTCCTTTGTCAATTGCTCAGTTATAGAATCCCACCAATTCATCGCATGTCCCTTCAGTAATTGCACAGCATAACCAACCTTTAATTCTTCCTCACACCGACACACTTCAAACTTTTTCTCCGTATCTCTCAACCAATTCAATGTTACTGAAGGATCATTACCTCCTTCAAATTCTTTCGGACAACTTGCCTTAAATGTCTTAAACGAACACAACTTATTCTGTGGTGGTGGTGAAGGAAACTGATAAGCTTGCTGAGCTAACCTAGCTTGTTGTTCCAAATACAGTTGTTCTATCTTTTTAAGTCTGATAACATCATCCTCTAGTTGCAACATATAATCCTCTTGACTAGTTTCTTCCTGATTAACCTGTGAAGTACCAGCCTGCCCCTGATTATCATTCTAAGTATCCGAAGGTGGAACAACATTGTTGATCGGGTTCTCGTTATCTGCCATGCCTGTACTCACAACCAAAACACAACTTGCAACTTGTTAATCATTAGTATTCACTATACTAACCAATCCCCAAATCCCAAAGCTAATCCCACTTACCGAAATGTTTGACTGATACCGACTAGATTTGGGATTGAACATTTACAAATGCCCAATTCACCCAAACCTATGCTCTGATACCAACTTGTAAGGCCCCACTTTAATTACAAACATTTTATATTATTTATACGTCAGAAGCGCGTCCCAAAACATATACATATCCGTTATTTACAAAACAAACCAAATAAACTTTTATCAACTTCTATTGTTACAAACCATACTACTAAATTCGGGTGTTATATTCAACTTTCCAAAATATTAACAAAAGTCAGAGTTGCGCCATATTAGTCAAACACCCAGTCAACTTCTACTATCCGATCTACTTCATCAACGAACCAAAATCTGCAAAACATACAACAACGAGGGGATTAGCCTTTGCTATCCTCTAGTTGCAACTATATTCATGCAAAACTCAACCAGATACACAGCAAAACAATCACCAATTATAATACTGGGGACATTATTCCATACCGGATTGTGCCCACGACTTTCATAGCTTCCACGTTCCGTACTACACACATTTGTGATGATTCCGGCGCTATACAAATGAAAGCCGTATAACGTTACTTCCGTTATTTCATAATGTTTATCCCACTGAATTAAATATCATCCATAATCCTAATATCTAAATTTCAACAATCACAGTATTAAACTACGTAAATAGCATGGCAATATTCGCAACACAAACAAAGATATCATGCAAACAAAACATAATAACCGTAAGTAAAGGAATAAGTAATAACCAGTATTTAAGCAGCGTAACACTGAGTAGTACAAGCTAGAATCTTGAAAACTTCAATACAATAAAATTCCCAAGCTACAGCTATCTTCCCCACTCGAACCGTGCCTACATCTCTCTAGTTCTCTAGAGAGAGAAACTAGAGAGAGAAGCTAACCTAATATAATTCTCCTCTAACTCCTAAGAGTAGTGCTAGAGAGAGAATGTGTGTGAGAGAGAAAGTGAGAGAATTCTATGAAGAATGGTGTGTGAAATGAGGTGAATGAGGTCTCTATTTATAGGCAAGCCTTGGATCCAAGAGTACAAGTCCACAAGCACACGTACAAGCCAACGAAGCAAGGAAGAGGCCGTGTGAGACCAACAGAGGCCGTACATGGCCTAAACAGGGCCGTACACGGCCTGTTTAGGGCCGTACACGGTCACATCAAGGCCGTACACGGCTTGGTGGTGGCCGTGTGCTAGGCCGTGTGATTTTTCTGACTTTTCTCGCAACTTTGGAAGGCCGTATCTTCTTCGTTTCGCTTCCGATTGACTTGATTCTTTCACCTACGGCTTTGTAATTTCGTTACGCTTCTAATGATGCCAATTTGGTAGAAATCTGATGTGTGGGGCCCGGGCGTGTTCAGAATACGTTTTGTAGTCTTCAGCGGTGCTGTAACTTGCATAACTTTCTCGTCCTTGATCCGTTCTGAGCAATACTTATATCCACGTTCTCGTAATCTTCATAGCTACAAAATAAGACTATTATGAGGCTCTGGTATGAAGTTTACAGTAGACTTAGGGTTAGGCTCAGAATAGTGCCTATTTAGGTAAGTTTTCTGCCCTTTTTGCTTGATTTTCAAAAGACTGACAAGTTTATACCTTTCTAACAAATGTTAATGAATAATGATGATTTTAAGATGTATTTGTTAGAAAAGATCTAAATATGGGATAATTAATGCATGTAAAAACGTGACTTTTTACGATACATCAAATATCCCACACTTAAGCTTTTGCTTGTCCTCAAGCAAACCTCATTTGGAAAATAGCTTTTGAAAAATTATTTTGGATGCTTAGAGTATCTTCCGCAGAAAGTCACTTTCTTTAAAGTAGATAAATCTTTTCGGAAAATAAGCATAAAAAAAAATTAACTATACTTAAACATAAAATTGATCAACCCTTTTTGGCATACTTTGCAACTCTCGAGACGTAGATGTACATGACTGGGCGATTCTCACAAGTGGGTCACTCAATTCACTCAAAGTGTATCGGGTTACCTATAATCTATGGAAACGAAATCGCTCATTGCCAGTCATGCAGTGCTTATCGTCATAGGATTGGTCGAGAATCGAATCTCCACCACTCCTTTGAGAACGGTGCTAATTATCCCAAGGCATTTTTGTGGGTTGTGTGAGTAAGGGTAAAGTAGGTAAGGATAGGGCTAGTTTAGTCAATGGTTTTAGGGTTTTTGAACTTCAGACTCGGAGCTTTCAAAGATCAAAGCAAGTTTCACTTGAGATAACTTCTAGAGTAGACTCATCTCCTAGAGGAATAATCTCTTCTCTTGATGTTTCTTTTGAGTTCTGATAGATTTTTCTTCTTTGGAGAGTAGTCTTCTTCATCTAGGAGTTCTCCAAGGCCTGTTTTTTTTCTTTTTCTTTTTCTTTTTCTTTTTCTTTTTCTTATTTTTATGACCTTGGAGATCCTTCGTATAGTGGGACATCTTTGACTTCTCTTTTGACAAGTACCAATTTTTCGTACTGTCTTTGGCGGATAATATCTTCATGATGAGTAATAACTTCGCTTTTGTACCGTATCTTCACTTTGGATTTCTTTCTTTAAACACTTGATAGGTACGGAGAGATGTTTGAAGATGAGACACCAATAGAAAGATACCTCAAGCAGCCCTCTACTTATGATCTATGAAGATTCACGAGCTGGAATGGTGTTTGGTGGGAAAGTGTTTGTGTTGTGGGGAAGTGTTTTAGGGTTTAGAGAAATGAAATGGCTAAGGCGCAAAGGGTTTTCTAATCGGATCAGAACAGTCTTAGAAAGAAAGTTGGAAGGGTTGGCTTGAAAAGATATGAAAGAAATGGGTTAATCCTAATAAATGCCAAGATCATCTAATTGCACCTATACCACGTACGGCACTCATTGGTATGGTCTCGAAATGCATTCAGGAGCAAGTTCTAATTCAAAGAAACATGCATCGGCGCACACTCAGAAACGAAAGTGAAGCATTAAAAGTGAATGCTTATTAAAGGCTCAAGTACCTCACAATCAAAGGGTCATATGCACCAAGTCATGCGATGCCTAGAGGATTTCTTAGTTTTAGTTTAAGATACGTTCTTATCTTTGCCTTATCTTACTTTCCAAAGCAATTTATTTATTTTGACAGAAGGTTTATCTCTTTAAAAGAATATTCTAAGACTAAAATCTTTTGAAAATATTCGAAATCAACCGAATGGATGTCGAACATCGTCGAAGTTGGGTTTTCGAATGTTTTGGTGATTAAAAATCTCAACCTTTTGGGTTGGTTTTGCGAAATTTTTTTTGAAAAAGTTAGAATTAAAACGGAGGTATTACTTTGGACAGGCAAATATAAACTTGCGGTATATATACCGTGTATCCCACACTTAAAACAACATTGTCCTCAATGTTCATTGCTAAGACGTAGGATTTTCTTCGGGAAAAATCCCACACTTAGGTTTTGAAATAGTGGAACAATTTTAAGTGTTTTGAGAAATTTGGTGGGATGGAATCCCACACTTAGAATTTAGGCATATTTGGATATGTGGTAATGGTGAAAATCATGACAAAAAGAAAGGAACTTCCCTACGATAGAGGCAGGGAGATGGTTTTAAGAAAGAAGCGGCGGTCTGCAGGTGATTGAAATTCCTTGGTTGAATCCATGCAAAAAGCAGTTTCTTCGTGAATGATCGGCATCTCCTTTCCTCAATTCTCATTTGCACAAACACAATTCACTTATTCTAAATAAGAAGAAAAACAGAAATAAAAACATAATAAGTAAACTAAATAACTGATAACTAAATACTAAAAGATAAAGAAACTAAACAGACTGTGTCTGATAGTTCATGTTCCAAAAATATAACAAAGTAAAGTTCCACAACCACACAACAAGTCAAAAGTATGGAATAGAGGAAATAGTAAGTATGTAGATATGTGTGCACAGACCTAGGGTGCTAGAGAACCCTGATCAGAGTCCTGAACAGAAGGCTGAACCGGTGGAGGAACTGAGGATGGTCCGGCAACTGACTGCTGACCACTGGAGACTCTCTGCTCCTCTGACCTCACATGCCTATACTGCATCAATACATCTCTAAGGGAGCAAGCAGGTAACTTCATCGGATCATCTAATGCCAACTGTCTGAAATCCTCAAAAGTCATCCCCTCTCGCTCCATCTTGGATCTGTAGATGTGCCTAAGTATCTCCTCTGTAGGAAGCTGATCAGAAGGTATAGGGTCTAATGCCAACAATCCCTGAAACTCTGATAAAGTGAATGGGTCAGTGCCCAAATGAACAACATCTGGTCGGTTGGAACCAACAGCCTCTCCTCCTGCGGACTGCTGAGAAGAACGGGCTCTACGGGCTGACACAGTAGGATGTGGGAATGCAGCATCAACCGATAAACAGTGCTCGACTGACCGTGTGGGTGGAATGGTAGTGGTAGGTGGTATGTGGGTAGTGTATGGTGGTATGGTAGTAGGTGGTGGAATAGTAGTAGATGGTGGAATGGTAGTGGATGGTGGAACTGGTGATATCGGCACACACTCGTACAGGAGCGGCTCGGGAGATGGAATACCTAAAGCCCTAGCTATAAGTGCCTGATGCGCATTGTTGACAGCCAACGCGTGCAATGTGAAGTACTAGGTCAAGGGAGTGACTGGATCTGTATGTCGTATCTGAGCTCGGGGACCTGATGTCCCAACCCCAGCATCCCTGACTGGTGTCCTGGTACTCCTAGGCACAGCCGGTACTCTATCCACTCTATCAACAACCGGAGTCTCAACATCCTCCTCTCTGACCCTCTTCCTGGTCATGAAACATCCAGGGATAAGCTCATCAGTGTCCTTCCAGTTACACTGTCTCTCAGAACCCTCAGTGATCAAATGGATCTGCTTGCAGTAGTCCAAGTCACATGGTAATGAAGTGGAAGACACTCTATACTCGGCCTCATGACTCTTTTTCAAGAGTCGCATCCCTCTCAACAATCTGGTGATGAAAGCTCCCATAAAAACATGCTTCGTCAGGTCCAAGTTCTTCTCTTTTGCCATCCTTTCAGCAACAATGCAAGCCACATTGATATTCTGGCGGCTCATGATAGCATCAATGATATACAACTCATCCCCATTTATCGGCCCGGTCTCCTTCTTTCCCATAATAGATGTAACAATAAGCTTGTGTAGGAGACGTAGCTGAGGTAGAATCAAAGCCGAGGACTTGGCACCACAAGTATAATGCGTGCCCGTCAGCTCACTCCAAATGACTCTATGGCTCCTCTCGGGATGATGAGGAATCGTCTGATGACTATGTAAGAACCAACCTGAGCTAATCTGATCCTCTGAATACATTCCCAAATGTCTAGCTAAGCCCGAAATAGAAACACTCTGGCTCTTCCCTCGGTATCTAAATGTTATCTTCTTGTCATCTCCAATCCCTAACTCTGGGTTAAGCTCAAATGTCATCGGAAACTCAGTGACAACCTCGGGGTATATGGGCTCACGAATGCTAAAAAGCTGAATCCAAGAGTCGAACTTATGTCCCTGAACCTCATATCCTATCAAATTCCTCAACCTGTCCTCGATTCCAAGTTTCCCCATGTCTTCCCAAACTATGTACCGATTACTTCCAAATGCCCTCTTTAGCCATTTCCGAATCAAAGTCTTTTCTTGTGTAGTCTTGGCCAAATAAGCAAGAGTAGGTGGAATCGGGTCCATCTGTTTAAGAAAAACAAGGAAACAAATCATATAACAGTAATTGGACAATATAATATTTATTCCAAATTTTCAGAAAAAATTCGAAATGTAGGCTTTAGATTTTGCAGTTATCCCATTATTATTTTTATGAATACCCTAAAAACCGCAATCATCAATCCGTAATTTATCCAAATAAACAAAACCGTAGCTTTCCTATTTTTCTAAGATTACTTAAAGATGAATATTTCTAAACATGCTAAGTAATCAAGCAAGCATCATGATCATAAATCATATAATTACCTTACTATGATTAAAATAAGCAAGCAAAGCGATTTTATCTACCATCCATCATTTTGGGCAAGCATAAGACTTTAATTAGAGGGTAATTAATTCGAAATCTCGCTAACTTTATTAATTAAAGTAGTGCTATTCCAAATATATTTAATTGCATTTTCATGAAGCAAATTACACAAAGTTTTAAATAAATACCATTTAAAAAGATAATGATTTTAATTAAAGTAATGGTTTTTAAATAGTTTTGTATAAAAAACCTTACTTTAATTCATAAACATGCAATTAAATCAATCCTCTCAACTTTAATAATCACTTACTTATGTAAACTAATCATTTTAAGCGCAAATTAATCACCGAAAAGTCAATCATAAGCAAATAATCATTCAAGAAAGTCAAAATTGCTAAAACCCTAAAAAAGTCAACTCTCAAAATCAAAACATCAAATCTAGCCATGGAAACCTCAAATTACTTCCGCAAACATGTTTACAATCAAGAATATAGCACTTTGCAAGCAAAAAGCAAGAAACTTGATGATTAAAATCCAAGATCTAAGCATAAACCCTAACTTTATAAAAATATTCAAAATGATGATTTTAGGTTAGAATCATACCTCAACCTTGATGTAAAGATGTTCTAGATGCAAAAGCGATGAAGATATGGAAGATTTGAAGCTTGATTTGAAGAAAAATGATGGAAAAATAGAGAAATGGAGATGGTGATGGTGGTGACGGTTTAGAGAAGAAGAAGGAGGAAGAAGAAGTTGATTTTTACTTTTTGTAAAAAGTGGTGGAAGCTTCTTTTGCTTTATGCATTTTTAAATTGCATTTTTAAATATGCAATTTTAATTTAAATGCGAACGAAACGAAACGTATACTTGGGTTTTTAAAGTTAAAATATTTTTTTATGAAAATCAACCCAAATACGCACGAAACTTTCGTATTTAAATTCGTATATTAAAAACGTAACATTAATTCGCATGCGAAAACATTTGCGTTTTTAAATACGTTTTATTAAATCTTTTTGTGTTCTTTAAAATTCAAAAACAATCCAAATAAAATTTTCCAAAATTCAAATAAAAACTTTGTCAAATTTTTGAAACGTTTGGATCGTCCGCGAAAATTCGTTTAAAAACTTACGCGTTTAAACTTTAAAGAACGTTTTTCTTCGTTTTTATAAAAGTAAATTAAAAGAAAATCTAATTAAAATTATTTTTGTCCTAATTAACAAAATATTCAAACCTATTTACATCAGACCATCACCATTTATCTGTTAGTGCTTGTGACGGCACTTTCAGATAATTCTGAAACATGCGAGAAAGTGTGGCGAAGAACGAACGTACCTTGAAGCGCTTTAATGATACTATGAATTAGGTCAGCGGGATTTATATAATAACGCTCAAATTCTCGTAAGAATTCTTTTTCTTCTTGACCTAATGCTAGTAATGCATCAATGAATTGGTTAAATGCTCGTCTTACCTTCCTCGGATTCGAAATACCGTCCCTGAATCCTGTGTCTATAAAACATAGATCAAAGAGCAATTCTCCGATAACATGCTGAAATTCCTTTTCTTCTTCTGAATCAGGGTTTCCAGTAGTAGAGTGAACTACTTGCGAAAGTTCTCTGATGTAAATCCTTTGTTGCTCAGTAAAAGGGAATTTAGATGTTAGTAACAACTGAGTAAGCTTAACATGGATTTTCTTCCTCTTTTGGAAGAAAGCAGAATCCATGGCTTCTTCAGTAGAATCAGGGAAAATTGATCTCAGTTCATTAATCAGGTAAGTGGCCGGATCAACAAAGAACAATTTAACGCATGGAATCAAAGTATAAGTGATAGGGGCTCTTTCAATCCGAAATTCGAGCTCGTCAATCAGGGCAGCAACATTGATATCGCGTAAAAAGTCACGTTTTTACTACCGATATCTCTCCCATTCTGGAACGATTCTTGGCAAATTAACTCAAATATAGCACAAATCAGTAACATTATGCCAAGAAGGTCAAAACGAGGTCGCACGATAAAAATCAAGTAAAACGAATGTGAAACGAAGATTCCACACACGTTTGAAGATTCAAGGCATAAAAACGAGATTTCAAGACCAAAGTGCCCTTCACCAACATCCATTATTTCCAAGATGTTCGTTTTCAAAATTCGGATCCAACAGAAGAAGAATCAACTGAAACGGGTAAAAAATGAAGATTTCGCGCCCGCCGGAAGATCCAAATGATCCATACGCAATATCTGGAGCTAGGAAGCTCATTTTAATGCATATCCTATGTCAAAATCTTCGTTTTTGAATTACGAATCCAACAAAAAAAGAATCAACTCAAACGGACGTATAACGAAGAAAACACGCACGAATCGAGAAACGAAGCAACAAACCGCGCAACGGGGCGGGGTGGGGCCCACCGCCGCCGGCCACCTCACCACCGCCGCCGGCAGGTGGCCCACCGCCGCCGGCCACCACTCACCTGCCCCGGTTTCCGTTTTTGGTAACTTTTGGTACCCGGTTCGCCTACTTTTCGCGTTGTACGGTACCCGGTTCGCCTACTTTTCGCGTTGTACAAGCCACTTTTGGAAAGTCTTCTAACATGAGCCTCAAGGACAACTTGTGCTAATGTGAGCCAAAGCTCACCTATAAATAGGAGGCTTTTGGTTCATTTGAAAATATACACCAACACACCTACACCTTCACACATATCACATATGCACTAGTTACTTTCTCACTTTCTCATTCTACTTTCTTTAAATTAGCATTAGGTTAGTTTAGCATCTTGTTTAGAGTAGAAAGAAAGCTAGGAACGTGTTGTAATCTTTGGTGTATGCTTGGAGTTACGATCATTAATTCAAGTCTATTCCTTCTCGCATATTAATCTCGGTTATCTCTATCCTTATCTATCTTAATTAAACATGTTTGCTTTAATTATGTTTGCGATCGTTATTGCCATGATTAGCGAGTAGATTACTATTGTATTTGTTGTGATGTAGTTAGTATATAATTGTGGGATGACTTTGAATACGTGGTGAGATAATATGACGGCCCCTATTCGACTGATTACTCGGTATAGTATTGGAAATGCTTTTAAGCATAGTACAAATATATGGAAGCCAGTGACGACCGAAGGTAGTTGTATTATTGATCGACGTTATAAAATGGGAAACTTTGTGAACGGACTTATCTAGTGGTTTTAAACCTAAAACTTATATTCTCCTTTCGATTAACAAACGTGATTGTAACCTTGTAAAGAGGAGTCGCGAACCTCAATACTCGGTCAATAGTTATCTGTGTAAAAAACTATGTTTTTAATTGTAACGTCATGCAAGCATTATAAAATGCAATGTGATTACGTGGACTTGCCATGAGTATTGTACACTTCTGATCACATCGTACCTATCATGTAAACATCGCGAAGCAATTGAACTCACAACGGAAACGTTGGTAGACAATTTAATACGTTGTGAACTACCATAGTATTTTCCGACATGGTCTGGGTTTAACTTTCTGTAAAAAGCCGTCAGCATTTTAATTAGTTGTTTTAGTTTAAATTAGATTAGATTAGATTAGGTAGGCTAAAGGCTAAATGTCCATTTACGAAAACCTAGGGATTTGTTAATTGTATTGAGAAAGGCAAGTTTAAAATCCAACTTAACCCGATACTTTTTATTAAAACCATGAAACCTAAAGTACGGTACGCAAGAAACCTAAATGCTTTCCCTCGTTTATCACGCTTAAGTTTCATTGGTAGCAATCGATTAAATAAGTCCGGACACAAATTCTAAGTTAGTTGTTTAAATGGATTCATAATCATTGTGGTATTAAGAACGGCTAGACATGTTATGGACTTGCTACTCTATTCCTTCGCCCACGAGCGAATACGTTCAATAATATGGGCCACTGACTCCGTCACAGGAGATGTGGAGAGTTGAGCATTGTCTGTCTGGTCAGAATCACGACACCTCAGTTCCTCGTGACATATTAGTTGATAACCGACTAATAAGGAATCTATTGGTTATACCATAAGTTAATGAATTTCACAAGCAATCCAATTTAGTTAATCATTTTCCCGTAAGAGTCATCATCCCATAATTATTAACTAACGAACTCACAACAAATACTACTTTGCCATATCTGATATCTTATTACATTTTATCCGCTTAATTTAGTTTAATTAGTTAACTGAACCAAAACCCCCAACGCACTCTTTCAAAACATTTAATAGAAAAGAAAGATTGATTGGATCACCTCAGTTTCAATTCAGTTTCTCTTTAAGAACGACTCTAGGTCCAACTTACCGCTTACTAACCTTTTGGTTCAGTACTAGTAAGTCACACTTAGACCCCAGCAATTATAAATTTAAAACCACCTGTTGTTTTCGATAGCAACAAGTTTTTGGCGCCGCTGCCGAGGAGACTAACTGTCCGATCCAGAGGCCCAACCAATCCCAATTCTAGTAAACCCGTAGGATAAAACCTTTAAAAAAAAAAAAAAAAAACAACAAAAACATTTCCTTTATTGTTATTTTCTTTATTGTCTTTTCTTTTAGTTTATGACCTGTTCCCCTAGATCTGCACCACTTTTTACCTTTCCTTATCCAGAACTTATAATACGCACTATTCGACAAGAAAAGAAGCAATCTGCACTCAAGCAAGCAATGGCTGAACGCATCACTCTCGCTGATAACAGTAAACCCCCTATTGAAGGAAGAGGAGGACCAATTCTCTACCCTGAAACCCCTGGTCAATCTTTCGAGCTTAAACACCACATAATCCAACTAATCCAAAACCACTGTCAATTCCACGGATTGCCCAGTGATGACCCAAACTCTCACCTCGACAAGTTCATCTCTCTCTCAAATTCCTACAAGCAAAACGGAATTGGCCAAGACACAATCCGTCTATACCTTTTCCCTTATTCGCTCACCCATCATGCGCAAACATGGTTTGAAGGTTTAGAGACCGGCTCTATCCCTTCGTGGACTGTGATGGCGACAAAGTTCCTAACCAAGTACTTTCCGCCCTCTAAACAAACCAAACTCCGAAATGACATCATGAACTTTCGACAAGCTTTCGATGAGTCATTATATACCGCATGGGAACGATTCAAAGGAGCCTTGAAGAAATGCCCTAATCACCGACTCGATAAGTCTGCACAATTGTGCACTTTCTACAATGGTTTAGATCCTAACCACCGAACTACCCTCGATGCTGCTGCACCAGGAAGCTTCATGGCAAAGACCGACGAAGAAGGATGGAACCTGATAGAAAATATGACTATGCATCACCACGATTGGAATTCTGGAGATCACTCAACATCTTCCAAACCTATCGCTGCTGCAAACCCGATTCCAGTCGAAGCAATTAAGACACTAACAGAGAAAATGGACTCGCTTGTCAAACAGTTTGGAGAACTTAAGAAACAACAGCACCAAGTACACCAAGTGCAAGTCTGTCAACACTGCACCAACACGCAACCATCTGGAGAACACCAAGTTGAATATGAAGAAGCAGATGGCACTGTCTACTATGCTCAGTTTCCAGCTCGACCACCCGGTTTCAACCAAAACAACAACCAACATAGAGGACCTCCCTTTCCGCCGAGAAACAACCAACAACCATACCAACCTCGATACCCACCTAGATAGCCACCCTACCAATAACAACCACAACTTCCTTACAATCAACCCCTTGCACTCCCTGCACCCACTTCTGACACAAACCAAACCACTGAACAAACCTCCAAGACAAATGCCCCAGCTTCAAGTTCAGACGACGCCTTCACCCAATTCATGCAAGGTCAACACCTGCTCAACCAAAAGACGTCCGCTAGACAAGATCAAGCCGACCTCTTCATGAGAAATCAATTGGCTGTGTTAAAGAATTTGGAAGCTCAAATTGGACAATTGGCACAACGTCTTGAGAATAGACCCCGAGGAAGTTTGCCCAGCAACACGGTTCAAAATCCGCATATTGAGGAAGCAAAGCAACTTACAACACCAAAGGAAGCAGCCACTACTCCACCTGCTGCTGTTCCAGTAAAGGAATAACCAAAGGTCAAGACACCAGCTGTAGAAACCACTCAAACCATGAACAAAGAGGTTAGAATCCCTTACCCCGCTAGACTTAAAGTTCAACCTAAGAAACTGTCGTCCTTTAAGTTAGATGGAAAATTCCTTGATACCATGTCTAGAGTTCCTGGTCGTAATAAGTATATTAGAAAGTTACTATCCACCAAAGATAAATTGCCTGAAGTAAACAACATTCCCCTTAGTTCTGAAACCTCAGCCCTACTTAAAAATAGCCTTCCCGAAAAATTAGGAGATACTGGTAGATTTACACTCCCTTGTTCTATCTACAATTCCGGAAATATGAGCGCTTTAGCCGACTTGGGAGCTAGCATTAACCTTATGCCCTACTCCCTGTTTAGAAGGCTAGAACTTGAAAACTTGAAACCCACTAAGATGACCGTCTAGCTAGCCGACCAATCTGTTAGATACCCCAAGGGAATAGCTGAGAACGTCCTTGTTCAAGTTGACAAATTTTTCTTTCCAACGGATTTCGTGGTAATGGATATCCATGAGGACATAAACATCCCAATTATCCTTGGAAGACCATTCATGAACACAGCTAGAGCAGTGATTGATGTGTATAACCACACGATTGTTTTACGATCGCATGGTAAAAGCATTACTTACAAGATCGACCAACCGGAATGCACCCCAGAAGAGGAAGAATGTTATGCTATATCCACAGGAAAAATCTGTTCCGATGATGAATCAGAACCAGAGGAGGAACCGCAATTCACCCGATCATCAGTTCTCATTTCTGACACTGAATACGACCCAGAAGAGGAAGAATACGAGGAAGCAGATGAAGAAATTGAATCTGACCCTGAAGAGGAAGAAGAAGAAGAGGAAGAGGAAGAAATGGAAGAAGATGAAGATCACACTGATTCGCCACAAATGGCCGAAGTTAAGAGGATACAAAAATGTGATGACTGCTCTTCATCAGAGGAATCAGTTGATTACGGAGCCATTCGTCAAGAGCTCAGATCCTCTCATCTTAAAAGAATGGGAAACATCCTAAATTCCTATCTCGATCCATCAAAACCCTTCACCAGAACCCGACTCCGAGACATAGAAATCTTTGAAGAAGGACTCCGATCATCACCACACCCAGACCAGTATGCACAACTACTACAGAGAATTTCGGCATATAAGGCACGTCAACCAGGAAGCTTTGCGGAAGAGAACATTCATGACATAACAACCGAAGTCCGAACCATCGAAATCGATAGTTCTCGACCCTTCAACAACGCGCCCTCAGACGAAGAACTCCACCAATTTCCCGATTCACGTGATAAGGACTCCGACTGCAACAGTGAATGTGATGACGATTACGTCAACATCACTCTCGACGAACGCTCTATTCCACAATCTCCTCTTGCTCCCCCTAATTCCCCTGCTGTCGCAACTGAGAGACTAGAAATTCCTCTGATAGATACTCATCAAGACATGATCGAGATGATTGATGAATACGACGATGTCCGAATCATCGTAGAAGCTATCAAAGAGTCAACCAATGACTACAACACCGCACAGAGACACATGATAAGGGCAATCATACGAGACTACGATTCATACCTCGCCAATTATGGAGAACCAGAGCCCAGCACTCTTCGGAGAAACATTCGATCATTCTCTGACCTGCTTCAAGAACAACTTACCAGAGAAGCTCGACAGCGAGAAAGACCCAACTACCCAATGGGAGAAATCGAATTCTACGGAAACCAAAGGCGAATATACCAAAAAGTATATTGTGCCTTAGCAGGGTCAGCTTTTCCGTACTCATCAAGTCAAAAAGCTATTCTTGCATCAATGAGAACCAATCTGGAAAGAGCCACAGGGAACCCAAGAAGTTATGCCGACATCAGAATGGTGGGAGATCTTAGAACCCTTCTAGATCTCATCGAAACTAGAGAGCACCTCACAGCGTCAGAGAACTGCAGGATCGTCATTCAATCCACCATTGGGCACCACATTGAACTAATAATTGATGAGCTGAACGAGCCAGCCTATGAAGAAGAAACTCGTGAGGTACCGAGATTCATCCCGCACATGTCGCAATCAATTTAGCCACTTATGTGACCACCCGACTGCGCGAAATGTACCAAGAGGAAGATGTAGAACTCGACGTCTATCGAAATGGATATCGCGAGATATTCAGCAAGTTAATTTGCATCTTCACCGACTCGGATTTTCCCTTCAACCGCGAGCAACATCAACTAATCAGACAAGTGTGCCAAGCAACCAGATCCTTCGGAGGAGACCCTTGGGCTAATGATTTTGAAGAAGTGAAAACCGAATTCATGGCTTTAATCGCCTCGATAGGAAGAAACCACCCACAGCGTGAAATCGTTCGAACTTACACCTGCACTCGCATTGACCCTAACGGGCCAGTTACAAGGGCAGTTCGATACATCTGCTATGGAATGGCAATTCTCGACCGACTCGCCACCGATCACTTCAAAAGCTTCAGAATGCTATCCACCAACCCGCCAACTCTCATTGCTGACATGATAGAACAATTCCTGCAATACTATCCTCCACGATACTCTCTACCAAGGAACCACAGTGACCATGCCACTACTACGGATGCATCAAGCATCATCTGAAAAAAAAAAAAAAAGGGGACTAAGTCGAGCTCTCGACTTTAAAAGAGCGCTTCTCGGGAGGCAACCCGTGTTTTATTTCCGCTATTTTACTTTCCAAGAAGTGATGACATCTCCGACTATCTTTCACACTCGGATCTTGCAAAGAATGCTCCAGCCTGCAAGGAAGCATAAAACCCTGAAGAATCGCAAATCCGACGTGTTCACACTTACGAGACTGATCACAAGAAGACTTGATCAATAATGCACCAAAGAAGACAAAGACCGGCAGATGCAACCAAAAGAACACTGCAATCACCGGGGAGTATTTCTAAAACCGTTTCTTTCATTCGTTTTAAATATACAATATCGATTATGCTTATCACTAAGTGTGGGATTCAAACCCAGCACACACACTGAAAGAATAAGTCTTAGATGTTTAAAACCCTAAGTGTGGGATTTTACCCCATTCAGAGCTTAGTATAACATCGAGGATGATGTTCCTTTAAGTGTGGGATAGCAGTAGTCGCACTACTGTTAAATGGACATTGGTATATGCTTGATTCTGAATCGTTGCTCTTTATTAGACCTTGCTTCTCCATAGAAGTAAACAAAATTTTTCAAAACTAAGTTAAAAATATGTAAAAAATGAAAAATTTTAAAAAGAATGATTTACTTTGGGGAAGAAAGAAAAATAAAATATAAGTTCTTTCGAAAACTAGTTTGACAATCCCATAAAGAGCATCGCATGACTAAGCACACAACAAACCAACTTTCGATTCGTGAGGTATCTTGAGCCATATGAAAAGCATTCATTTTTAATGCTTCACTTTTTCGATTCTTGAGTGTGCCGATGTATGCGTTTAGTATCAGAACTTGCTCTTGTTATGCATTTCGAATCCGAACTTGTGAGTCAAAAAGGAGATCGAATCACATCATTCTTGAACCCATCCATACACCCAAAATAAGTACCTTACCCCTTTACCTACTCAAAAACATCCCTCAAACTTCCTACAAAGTTCCAAAGATGAAAAAAGAGAAAAATCAAGGATATGACGTCAAAAGGAAAGAAAAAGTCCCAAGAAAATTCAAAGTCAAATGGAGAAAGAAGACTCCGACCAAAATAGAAAGAAGGCGTCAATCCTCCCGAAAATTCAAAATTTCCAACTTTCCGCTTCACCAAAAACAAAACCCAACAAAACCCCTCTCACACCACCAACATTCTACCACTAAAAACCTTATATCACTTCCCTTAGAATGATTGTGGCTAGATCGACTTCGCGCTCACCAAAAAGGTAACGATTTGATACTCGATCAAGCCTTTGACGATAAACAATACATGACTGGCGTTCTGAGCGATTGGTATAATAGAATAGGAAACCCTAAACACTTTGAGTGATTAGAATGACCACCTTGAGAGGATCGCCTAGTCATGTATCAACGATCAATGATCAAAAGCATGCTCCTAAAGATTACAACCTTGCTTTCTAAAATACCAAATATCTTT
This sequence comes from Helichrysum umbraculigerum, assembly GCA_949592205.1. NCBI lineage: Eukaryota > Viridiplantae > Streptophyta > Magnoliopsida > Asterales > Asteraceae > Helichrysum > Helichrysum umbraculigerum. The sequence continues at coordinate 123,601,062 of CATIUR010000005.1, read as the reverse complement.
ATTTTTCCAAAACCCCCTTAGTAAAAAAGTTCCCATCTTAAATTAATTTCATTATCTGCTTATCTTTAACCATGTTGAACGTTAGTTTGCTTGAGGACAAGCAAAGTTCTAAGTGTGGGATACTTGATATCGCGTAAAAAGTCACGTTTTTACTACCGATATCTCTCTCATTCTGGAACGATTCTTGGCAAATTAACTCAAATATAGCACAAATCAGTAACATTATGCCAAGAAGGTCAAAACGAGGTCGCACGATAAAAATCAAGTAAAACGAATGTGAAACGAAGATTCCACACACGTTTGAAGATTCAAGGTATAAAAACGAGATTTCAAGACCAAAGTGCCCTTCACCAACATCCATTATTTCCAGGATGTTCGTTTTCAAAATTCGGATCCAACAGAAGAAGAATCAACTGAAACGGGTAAAAAATGAAGATTTCGCGCCCGCCGGAAGATCCAAATGATCCATACGCAATATCTGGAGCTAGGAAGCTCATTTTAAGGCATATCCTATGTCAAAATCTTTGTTTTTGAATTACGAATCCAACAAAAAAAGAATCAACTCAAACGGACGTATAACGAAGAAAACACGCACGAATCGAGAAACGAAGCAACAAACCGCGCAATGGGGCGGGGTGGGGCCCACCGCCGCCGGCCACCTCACCACCGCCGCCGGCAGGTGGCCCACCGCCGCCGGCCACCACTCACCTGCCCCGGTTTCCGTTTTTGGTAACTTTTGGTACCCGGTTCGCCTACTTTTCGCGTTGTACGGTACCCGGTTCGCCTACTTTTCGCGTTGTACAAGCCACTTTTGGAAAGTCTTCTAACATGAGCCTCAAGGACAACTTGTGCTAATGTGAGCCAAAGCTCACCTATAAATAGGAGGCTTTTGGTTCATTTGAAAATATACACCAACACACCTACACCTTCACACATATCACATATGCACTAGTTACTTTCTCACTTTCTCATTCTACTTTCTTTAAATTAGCATTAGGTTAGTTTAGCATCTTGTTTAGAGTAGAAAGAAAGCTAGGAACGTGTTGTAATCTTTGGTGTACGCTTGGAGTTACGATCATTAATTCAAGTCTATTCCTTCTCGCATATTAATCTCGGTTATCTCTATCCTTATCTATCTTAATTAAACATGTTTGCTTTAATTATGTTTGCGATCGTTATTGCCATGATTAGCGAGTAGATTACTATTGTATTTGTTGTGATGTAGTTAGTATATAATTGTGGGATGACTTTGAATACGTCGTGAGATAATATGACGGCCCCTATTCGACTGATTACTCGGTATAGTATTGGAAATGCTTTTAAGCATAGTACAAATATATGGAAGCCAGTGACGACCGAAGGTAGTTGTATTATTGATCGACGTTATAAAATGGGAAACTTTGTGAACGGACTTATCTAGTGGTTTTAAACCTAAAACTTATATTCGCCTTTCGATTAGCAAACGTGATTGTAACCTTGTAAAGAGGAGTCGCGAACCTCAATACTCGGTCAATAGTTATCTGTGTAAAAAACTATGTTTTTAATTGTAACGTCATGCAAGCATTATAAAATGCAATGTGATTACGTGGACTTGCCATGAGTATTGTACACTTCTGATCACATCGTACCTATCATGTAAACATCGCGAAGCAATTGAACTCACAACGGAAACGTTGGTAGACAATTTAATACGTTGTGAACTACCATAGTATTTTCCGACATGGTCTGGGTTTAACTTTCTGTAAAAAGCCGTCAGCATTTTAATTAGTTGTTTTAGTTTAAATTAGATTAGATTAGGTAGGCTAAAGGCTAAATGTCCATTTACGAAAACCTAGGGATTTGTTAATTGTATTGAGAAAGGCAAGTTTAAAATCCAACTTAACCCGATACTTTTTATTAAAACCATGAAACCTAAAGTACGGTACGCAAGAAACCTAAATGCTTTCCCTCGTTTATCACGCTTAAGTTTCATTGGTAGCAATCGATTAAATAAGTCCGGACACAAATTCTAAGTTAGTTGTTTAAATGGATTCATAATCATTGTGGTATTAAGAACGGCTAGACATGTTATGGACTTGCTACTCTATTCCTTCGCCCACGAGCGAATACGTTCAATAATATGGGCCACTGACTCCGTCACAGGAGATGTGGAGAGTTGAGCATTGTCTGTCTGGTCAGAATCACGACACCTCAGTTCCTCGTGACATATTAGTTGATAACCGACTAATAAGGAATCTATTGGTTATACCATAAGTTAATGAATTTCACAAGCAATCCAATTTAGTTAATCATTTTCCCGTAAGAGTCATCATCCCATAATTATTAACTAACGAACTCACAACAAATACTACTTTGCCATATCTGATATCTTATTACATTTTATCCGCTTAATTTAGTTTAATTAGTTAACTGAACCAAAACCCCCAACGCACTCTTTCAAAACATTTACTAGAAAAGAAAGATTGATTGGATCACCTCAGTTTCAATTCAGTTTCTCTTTAAGAACGACTCTAGGTCCAACTTACCGCTTACTAACCTTTTGGTTCAGTACTAGTAAGTCACACTTAGACCCCAGCAATTATAAATTTAAAACCACCCGTTGTTTTCGATAGCAACAAACATAACGATTAATCTTAATCTGTGAAACAGATGGATACTCGGTGCTAGCTATTAGATCCATTAGTAGGTCTAACTCTGATTTTAGTGATAACTCGTCTTTTTGATCGTAATTAGCACGTAGAGATGTTATTATCCTATCAATCACTACAAAGGTCTTCCTCTGCTCAGTTGAAAAAGGGAAATCTGATATCTTAAGGTTTCTAAGAAAATCAGCACAGATATCTATTCTCCTACTGGGCTTGTGAAAGTTTCCTAAGTGATGCTCATTACTTGATTCTGGTGGGTTATTACTTGATTCAGTGTTGGGTAAGGTTGGTGTTTCTAGTTCAGGATCCTCTGGACACTGGAGACGCTCATCCACTTCTACACTTTGGAAAAGAGTAGTGGGGTAGGCTCGCAATATATCTGGAAGATCATACATGAAGTATTTATCTAAGCAATGAAGTCGCTCATTCAAATCCATCCAAGGCATTGGTGGATAGAAGAAAACTTCAATACCGAAAGGAACGTCTTCTGGTAGGGTGGCAGGTCTAAGGTAATGTGGATACTTAGATAAGATTGATAAAATCTCAGGGTCAAGTGTGGGTTGACAACTTAATTCAACAGTGACAGAAGGTGGAATCTTCTGCTGAGATATATCAAAACCTAGGTCTAAGGATGAATATTCGTCAATCTCAACTTCCTGGTTAACACAGACCTCTTTGTGGGAAGACACAAAGAATTCCGCATCGTCCATGATCGTTATCTCATCCATGGGAGAAATAAGATTGGAAGGAGAATTAGGGTTTTCTAGTGTTTTCTAATTTTTTTTGTATTTTCTAAATTAACTAAATTAACTATTAAAGAAAATAACTTCCTAAAGTAATGAAAATCTTAAGGAAGGGTCTCCTAAAAGTCAACTATCTACGGTAATCATAAAGTTCACTACGCTCAACCGATCCCCGGCAGCGGCGCCAAAAACCTGTTGCGTCGTCAGAGTGCTGACACAGCCGCGGTCGTTTTCCAAGGGGGTGGCACTGCGGTCCTACAGGCAACGACGCAACAACGTGTGAACGTGTTAGGTTTTAAATTTATATGAGCTGGGGCTCAAACTATAAGTACTACCTACTTTTGGGGAGTAAGCAGTAAGTATAACTCGAGTGTCGTTCTTAAAATCGGAGCGAATGGAACCAAAAGGGACTTACCGTAAATGAGCTTTCTGATGGGATGGGTTTATAAAAGTAGGTAGGTTTTGGTTGGTTATCTAAACTAATACTAAATAAAACAAGTAAATAAAATAGAGAGTAGGCAACAGGTAGAGCGTGATTGCTGAAACTTCGATAATTAGGGTTTCTGGATGATATTCATTAGACAGATGATTGGAGACTACCTTGGGCAAATCATCAGACGGACAGTCGGTGTAAACACTAGGACCCTACATTTTAGTCTAAAAGCCTAAAAACATATGTCACTGAATCCTAGGTTATCCTGATGCTGATCAGAAACAGGTTGTTCAAACCCCCCTCACTTGCCTTGTAAGACTAAGCGACCTCTACAGATGATATATCCTGGGTGTAGGCATAAGGTAACAAACTGCAATTTTCTATCTGACCTTTCTTAACACCTAAATCTATCTGAGTTTATCTAGGTATGTACTAATTGTATGCTGTATATGTTGAGCTGTCGGTTATGTTGAGTTAAGCGGTTTAAGCATCTTGTATTACAGCCGAATACTTGCTTTCCTTTCAGAACTCATTTATATCAGGTTTTAAGCATAATTAACTCCGTCATGAATTAGACCCTCCTTTGCTATCAGGCGTTCATCCCTAGGAATACTCACGGTGTACAGTGCAATTGGCATATCCACAGTGTTCCGGACTCAAGGTATACTCACGGTGTACAGTGCATTTGGCATATCCACAGTGTTCCAGACTCAAGGCATACTAACGGTGTACTGTACATTAAAGTAGTTCCACAGCTGTATGTTAACCTTGGTGTACTAACGGTGTACGGTGCATCGAGCATTTCCACAGCTGTATTTGAACCTTGGTGTACTAACGGTGTACGGTGCAGCGAGCATTTCCACAGCTTTATTATTCCTAGACCCATATTCTAAAAGGGTGACTTCTAGGTATTCCACGATGAAATAGACCTACGGCGGTTCCTTAGCTTTCACGTATTTGTACTCCACACGAGGTGTTTCCAACGCTATACGAAGTACTGTGCCGTTTTACGGAATATTCATAGCTTCATACTATAATATGAGATAACTATATCTACGTAGTATTAGGGTTGATCAGATCCTATCCTAAGGCAATAGTCACGTGAAAGACTGGAAAGGGTGGACACTTTATTAAGTCTATATTCATGTAAAACTCAACCAGATACACAGCAAAACAATCACCAATCATGATACTAGGGAAATTATTCCATAACGGATTGTGCCCACGACTTTCATAGCTTCCACGTTCCGTACTACACACATTCGTGATGATTCCGGCGCTATACAAATGAAAGCCGTATAACGTTACTTCCGTTATTTCATAATGTTTATCCTACTGAATTAAATATCATCCATAATCCTAATATCTACATTTCAACAATCACAGTATTAAACTACGTAAATAGCATGGCAATATTCGCAACACAAACAAAGATATCATGCAAACAAAACATAATAACCGTAAGTAAAGGAATAAGTAATAACCAGTATTTAAGCATCGTAACACTGAGTAGTACAAGCTAGAATCTTGAAAACTTCAATACAATAAAATTCCTAAGCTACAGCTATCTTCCCCACTCGAACCGTGCCTACATCTCTCTAGTTCTCTAGAGAGAGAAACTAGAGAGAGAAGCTAACCTAATATAATTCTCCTCTAACTCCTAAGAGTAGTGCTAGAGAGAGAATGTGTGTGAGAGAGAAAGTGAGAGAATTCTATGAAGAATGGTGTGTGAAATGAGGTGAATGAGGTCTCTATTTATAGGCAAGTCTTGGATCCAAGAGTACAAGTCCACAAGCACACGTACAAGCTAACGAAGCAAGGAAGAGGCCGTGTGAGACCAACAGAGGCCGTACATGGCCTAAACAGGGCCGTACACGGCCTGTTTAGGGCCGTACACGGTCACATCAAGGCCGTACACGGCTTGGTGGTGGCCGTGTGCTAGGCCGTGTGATTTTTCTGACTTTTCTTGCAACTTCAGAAGGCCGTATCTTCTTCGTTTCGAGTCCGATTGACTTGATTCTTTCACCTACGGATTTGTAATTCCGTTACGCTTCTAATGACGTCAATTTGGTAGAAATTGGATGTGTGGGGCCCGGGCGTGTTCAGAATACGTTTTGTAGTCTTCGGCGGTGTTGTAACTTGCATAACTTTCTCGTCCTTGATCCGTTCTGAGCAATCCTTATATCCACGTTCTCGTAATCTTCATAGCTACAAAATAAGACTATTATGAGGCTCTGGTATGAAGTTTACAGTAGACTTAGGGTTAGGCTCAGAATAGTGCCTATTTAGGTGAGTTTTCTGCCCTTTTTGCTTGATTTTCAAAAGACTGACAAGTTTATACCTTTCTAACAAAAGTTAATGAATAATGATGATTTTAAGATGTATTTGTTAGAAAAGAGCTAAATATGGGATAATTAATGCATGTAAAAACGTGACTTTTTGCGATACATCATGACTCTCAGTGTAAATTGGTGTAACATATTTGGTTACTACGAGTAAACATGGTTATGATGCTTATAAACTGTTAGTCTGAATTGATATATGTGATTATGTGAGACATGGCTTTTGGGCATTATGTTTGAGGAGGTCAACTATGGTTGGACTTGGTTGCTATAGGTTAGTCAACATAGAAATTGTAAACATTTATTGTGAATAGATTCTATGTTGATTGAACATAGCAATAAGTTATCGGTAAAACTACTGCGTGGCCTGTGGTTGGTTATAAGTGTTGCTTGGAGGACCACCGCGGCAATGAGGGTTCCTCAAGGACCACCGATCCTCTGAGATGATTATGTATTTATGATTAGTTGTTGTAAACAGATTTGTTAAGCTGAGTTAGACTGTTAATTGTTTGTCTATTCACTTAGCTTCGTGCTAATCCCATCACTCTACTTCTTGCATGTTATGTTTAATATGTTTTGGGCAAGAAGGTTGGAATTGGAAGAATGTTTGACGATGATGTACTCTGATAATGTTTTAAAACTTATGTAGTGTTATATTTTGAAAGATCATATAACGCCCAGTTTCTGTATAATGTTTAGAACCAGTTAACTTTTATTATGTATGGATTATGTTATGTAAATTAATAATATGGGGATATACGCTTCTGATATATATATATATATATATATATATATATATATATATATATATATATATATATATATATATATATATATATATATAATTTGCTTCGAATGAGGGGTGTTATACAACAAGAGGACACTAACTAGAGTAAACATGGGAACCGAGGTCGAATGCCGAAGTAGCCGAGAACCGGTGATGACGACGCAAACCGAAAAAGGTGGTGGATCTGTGAGATGTGAAGTTGTGTTGTGATGAAATCACTTGCAATTGGAGAATATGCCCCTAAAATGTCGTAATTCTTTAGGGAAAACGAAGGTATGTGAAACGCCCCGAAAACAGAACCATTTTTTTTTTTTTTTTTTTTTTACCTAACACTGAAAACACACTCTATTAGGTCCCATATCTAAAATATGACATTATAGACTCGTTATATCGTTCTCTTAATCAAATAATGACTCAAATAACAAAAATGTGAATTTACAAGAGATTTCCCAGGAATGACTCCCATTCCTCAGGAATCAGACTTGCTGTTAACACTTGGATTCGGATTCCCCAGGAATGACTCTCGTTCCCCAGGAATCAGGGTTGCTGTTAGAACTTAAGTTCAGATTCCTCAGGAATGACTCCGATTCCCCAGGAATCAGGGCTGCACACAAACTAATACCAAAATACGAATTTCCGACGCGCATAACTTTTTACTCGTAAACACTTAGACCCTGAAAATTTGCAGGCACCTCCAAAATGCCAAAATGAAACTTTCTATTTTTGCACTTTTCCAAAATTCACGTTTTACGAGAAAATGGACATATAACCATTTTTCGACCATTTTAACCACTTTTTGACTACAACTCAAATCACAAACCATGAACACTTGAACTCTAACTTTTTGCACACATGATCAACATACCAAAACAAGTCTAACACCATTGACCAAACCCACATAAGTACATTCTAACCCGATTTAACCCTTTTGACCCGTTTTGGTGTCCATTTGGACACTTTCACCAAATCTACTACATAACACCACCACATTACCCAATACCACACATGTTTGACTCTTACAACATTGTTGACTATATGTCAACTTCTCATTTGACCAACCAATCACATTCGACACTTAATCACTTTTGAACACTTTGACCCAAACCAAACCAATCACATAACTTCATACTCTTAACAACCACATACACTAGACATCATAACTCGGTTTGACTTTCAAAGTCAACTACTACACATTGACCAACATATTTAATTCAAAAACTCTTTGTTTGGGCGATTTACACAATTGAGCATCAAAACAACAATTCAAAAGAAAGAAGCATATTCTAACCATAAGCATGCTCCATATCCATGTCACTAGCTTCTCATAACCCTTCTATCCACATGTCTCTATCAAAACATCAACCTACAACATAAACACTGAAACGGGTAAGCACAACTGCTTAGTGAGTACACAGGTAAATCAAACAAGCAATTCACATAAACACAAAATCATTGATCTCTGAACACACTGAACACTGATCACTGAGCACCATACCACATCGATATGCATGCTAACACTATTTCACTGAGTACCATACCACAACGGTATGCATACTAACACTGTTTCACTACATAAGCATATTCCACAAAATCCACAAACTACATAATCACCCAACAATCGATTCACATAACATTATAACTACACTATCTTCACTAATTAATCCACATATGTAAACACATTTTCTTCCACCCAATTGTGTAGCCTCTTGCTCGGAAGCAATCCGGATCCAACACAATCGAATCATACACTATCAATTAAAAATAACATCATAACTACATAATCTCAATTATTTAATCCACATATATGAACACGTAATCTTTCACCCGATTGTGTAGCCTCTTACCCAACAGTAATCCGGATCCAACACAATCGAATCATACACTATTCTCCACCAATTCTTTCTTTTACCTTCACGCTAGTGACATACTCATTACTCGCTAATGAGTTAATCACTACTGACTTTCCAAATAACACGTATTCACATAACAATTAAATATAAACAAATAATTTAAAGACAACAAACTAAGTAAACACACATAAACAAATAACTTTTCCTTGATTGTGCAAACCTCTAGCCCGCAAGCTATACGGTACTACACAACCAAATCACCTGTTTAACCCCCGTATCACTCACCACAATCTCTTAAATGACGATTTCACCATCTTGATCAACATAAGCATCCACTTCTTCAATCCCTATCATAAAGTACATAACACATAACAACATGTTTAAACACTAATCAATCATCCACATAATCTCATTACTTCCTCCCCCACTTTGATTTCACTAGTTAAATCTTTAGTTAATCACATTAAACTACTTCTTTAATCACTTTTAACTCTCACTAATAAAACTCTTACCACACATATTCATCATCATAATCATACTCTATAAGTATCACTAGTTTCATAATTAAACTTATTAACATCATCTTAACATAAACTCTAGAATTACTCAAGAACACTAAATCATAATTTCTTCACTTTCATCATGTTATATGATTTTCAACAACTTTTATAACACTAATTAACACTAACTACACCAAATTAAACCATAACTTCAAGTTATAATCATGATTCTTCAAAACCCTCATAATTATTCAAGAACACAAATCATAAATTCATCACTTCCAACATGTTATATAACTACTAACAATCATAAAAACACTAACTAACACTAATTCAATCAATTTCTAGCTTCAATTTCGGATTAAAACCCTCATTCATACAAAACCCATCAAAATCTCATAAAACCCCAAAACCCTAGGTTAAATCATGGAAGAATTCAACTTACTTGAGCTAGAAGATGATGAAAGGAAGATTAATTCGAATCTCTAAAGCTTGAATCATGAATTGAATTGAAGGAATTGGAAGTTAGAATCGTCCCTGAGGTTTTTCTCTTTTTCTCTCGCTCTCTCTAAAACACTTTGGAATGTTTTTAGATGAATATTGGATAAACATATACTGTACGTACATATCTATATAAGTCGGTCTAATTATTTTATCCCCTTTAAACTCTACAGTCTGGAACCGATAAAACCGTTTACGTTTTTCACTATATCTCATTATCTACATAATAATATTTCGTAATAAAAATATATCCGTGTACGATATTAATTTTCTGAAATTTGGGGTGTTACAACTCTCCCCCACTTATTTCATTCGTGTCCTCACGAATGGCACTCGTACTACCCAGTCTCAATACTATCTCTACTCATGCACAAACACTTAATCATACTCTGAGCACTTCACGTAATTCACTGATTATACATATTATCAATACTAACTCTACAAGCTCTTAATCATATATCCCTTACATATTGGTTTCACATAATAAGTGGAATACATATCACTAAGTACAAGTCTATTTCTCCTACTACCTCTATTATCTCCTCTTTTCATAATATCTAACCCTTAATTCACATATGTTAAACACCTCTTCCCTTACATTCTATTCTAATAATCACATTAAATCACTTTAATATTTGATAACTCCAACAATTCCATGTGAACTAGCATAATATAACTACGGTGATCAGGCGTAGACATATTATGTTATACACACTTCATTCTCAAGTTATCTCATATCATCGTTTTTCAATGTGATTCCCACACAAACACATAACACATAACCTATTCAACAGTTAACACACAATAACTATTTAACAATTAAGCACATAATCAAAAACTACTTTACTACTTATCCATCTTATTTACACATACAACTACATCAATTATATTCCTAGAATCAATTTCACTGTTAAACATAATCATAATCATAGCAAATCAAACAATCATAATGGTTTAAGGTTAAGCAATCCTATCACGGATTACCTAACTCTCTCAAACCATTGCTCTGATACCAACTTGAAACGCCCCGAAAACAGAACCATTTTTTTTTTTTTTTTTTTTTTACCTAACACTGAAAACACACTCTATTAGGTCCCATATCTAAAATATGACATTATAGACTCGTTATATCGTTCTCTTAATCAAATAATGACTCAAATAACAAAAATGTGAATTTACAAGAGATTCCCCAGGAATGACTCCCATTCCTCAGGAATCAGACTTGCTGTTAACACTTGGATTCGGATTCCCCAGGAATGACTCTCGTTCCCCAGGAATCAGGGTTGCTGTTAGAACTTAAGTTCAGATTCCTCAGGAATGACTCCGATTCCCCAGGAATCAGGGCTGCACACAAACTAATACCAAAATACGAATTTCCGACGCGCATAACTTTTTACTCGTAAACACTTAGACCCTGAAAATTTGCAGGCACCTCCAAAATGCCAAAATGAAACTTTCTATTTTTGCACTTTTCCAAAATTCACGTTTTACGAGAAAATGGACATATAACCATTTTTCGACCATTTTAACCACTTTTTGACTACAACTCAAATCACAAACCATGAACACTTGAACTCTAACTTTTTGCACACATGATCAACATACCAAAACAAGTCTAACACCATTGACCAAACCCACATAAGTACATTCTAACCCGATTTAACCCTTTTGACCCGTTTTGGTGTCCATTTGGACACTTTCACCAAATCTACTACATAACACCACCACATTACCCAATACCACACATGTTTGACTCTTACAACATTGTTGACTATATGTCAACTTCTCATTTGACCAACCAATCACATTCGACACTTAATCACTTTTGAACACTTTGACCCAAACCAAACCAATCACATAACTTCATACTCTTAACAACCACATACACTAGACATCATAACTCGGTTTGACTTTCAAAGTCAACTACTACACATTGACCAACATATTTAATTCAAAAACTCTTTGTTTGGGCGATTTACACAATTGAGCATCAAAACAACAATTCAAAAGAAAGAAGCATATTCTAACCATAAGCATGCTCCATATCCATGTCACTAGCTTCTCATAACCCTTCTATCCACATGTCTCTATCAAAACATCAACCTACAACATAAACACTGAAACGGGTAAGCACAACTGCTTAGTGAGTACACAGGTAAATCAAACAAGCAATTCACATAAACACAAAATCATTGATCTCTGAACACACTGAACACTGATCACTGAGCACCATACCACATCGATATGCATGCTAACACTATTTCACTGAGTACCATACCACAACGGTATGCATACTAACACTGTTTCACTACATAAGCATATTCCACAAAATCCACAAACTACATAATCACCCAACAATCGATTCACATAACATTATAACTACACTATCTTCACTAATTAATCCACATATGTAAACACATTTTCTTCCACCCAATTGTGTAGCCTCTTGCTCGGAAGCAATCCGGATCCAACACAATCGAATCATACACTATCAATTAAAAATAACATCATAACTACATAATCTCAATTATTTAATCCACATATATGAACACGTAATCTTTCACCCGATTGTGTAGCCTCTTACCCAACAGTAATCCGGATCCAACACAATCGAATCATACACTATTCTCCACCAATTCTTTCTTTTACCTTCACGCTAGTGACATACTCATTACTCGCTAATGAGTTAATCACTACTGACTTTCCAAATAACACGTATTCACATAACAATTAAATATAAACAAATAATTTAAAGACAACAAACTAAGTAAACACACATAAACAAATAACTTTTCCTTGATTGTGCAAACCTCTAGCCCGCAAGCTATACGGTACTACACAACCAAATCACCTGTTTAACCCCCGTATCACTCACCACAATCTCTTAAATGACGATTTCACCATCTTGATCAACATAAGCATCCACTTCTTCAATCCCTATCATAAAGTACATAACACATAACAACATGTTTAAACACTAATCAATCATCCACATAATCTCATTACTTCCTCCCCCACTTTGATTTCACTAGTTAAATCTTTAGTTAATCACATTAAACTACTTCTTTAATCACTTTTAACTCTCACTAATAAAACTCTTACCACACATATTCATCATCATAATCATACTCTATAAGTATCACTAGTTTCATAATTAAACTTATTAACATCATCTTAACATAAACTCTAGAATTACTCAAGAACACTAAATCATAATTTCTTCACTTTCATCATGTTATATGATTTTCAACAACTTTTATAACACTAATTAACACTAACTACACCAAATTAAACCATAACTTCAAGTTATAATCATGATTCTTCAAAACCCTCATAATTATTCAAGAACACAAATCATAAATTCATCACTTCCAACATGTTATATAACTACTAACAATCATAAAAACACTAACTAACACTAATTCAATCAATTTCTAGCTTCAATTTCGGATTAAAACCCTCATTCATACAAAACCCATCAAAATCTCATAAAACCCCAAAACCCTAGGTTAAATCATGGAAGAATTCAACTTACTTGAGCTAGAAGATGATGAAAGGAAGATTAATTCGAATCTCTAAAGCTTGAATCATGAATTGAATTGAAGGAATTGGAAGTTAGAATCGTCCCTGAGGTTTTTCTCTTTTTCTCTCGCTCTCTCTAAAACACTTTGGAATGTTTTTAGATGAATATTGGATAAACATATACTGTACGTACATATCTATATAAGTCGGTCTAATTATTTTATCCCCTTTAAACTCTACAGTCTGGAACCGATAAAACCGTTTACGTTTTTCACTATATCTCATTATCTACATAATAATATTTCGTAATAAAAATATATCCGTGTACGATATTAATTTTCTGAAATTTGGGGTGTTACAGTATGGTTGTGGAAAATAACTAAAATGTATTTGATTGGAAAAAGCTAGGGTCGGGGGGGGGGGGGGGGGGGGGGGGGGGGGGCCTCCAAACTTCCAGCGAAGAGCTGGCGACCGGAGGCAGCAAGCGAGCTTTTAGATCTAGGGTTGCAGGAAGTTTTTACAGAGAGAGGAAATAAAGGTGTACTTGTTTAACTAGTTCATACATACTTTCTCCGTTTCAATTAAATTGCACTTTGAAAAAACACGTAAGTTTGTGAATGTCATTTCACTCTATTCTTCATAAACTACATAATTTGTGCAACTGATATGTATATAAATTAGGGGTGAGCATTCGTATCTGAATCCCGATCCCGTACCGCTACCGTACCGGTACCGTACCGCTTTAAACAGTCCGGTATTTGGTACTCACTTTAGGGTCAAAAAGATAACCGGTACCAACTGGTTCGGTACCGATATTTTACCATTTTTCCCGCTTTGGTACCATATCCGAAATATACATGTTTTTTTTTGTTATAGGTCCGTAGGGTCTTTCTATATTTTAAAAAGATTTATTTATAACCTCATTTCTATGATCATATGATATGTCTATTAATATAAAAATGATATTTTTTGGGTAATTAAGAAGTATAAAATAGAGTTAGACTCTCGCGTATGAATACAATTGTAATTTTATAGAAGTATAGCTAGTTTTCATTGCTACACAAACAATCACGTTTTTAGCACCCTAGGTGAATCGGATTCCAAACATATTGCTAGTTAATATAAAGGTAAGGATCATGACGTGTGTCATTACCAAAACACTTAATACGGTACAATAACGTCGTTGTATATATTTGTTTTTCTTCGTCAATATCCATCTATGTCACTTAATGATGTTTTTAATTATCTGAGATTCATTAATAATGATCTTCTATGAATTTTATCAAGTAGAAAATACGTAAATAGGTTTATTTTATTATTCTACTATGTTTTGGTACCAAAGCGGTATAGTACCACTTTTACCCGTACCGGTACTAGTACCGTACCGCTTTAAACGGTCCGGTATTCGGTACTCACTTTAGGGCAAAAAATATATGCGGTACCAACCAGTTCGATATGGTTTGGTACCGATTTCGTACCATACTCACCCCTAATATAAATAATGATTAATGATATATTTGAATTTGTGCAACCAATTTGTTCATACAATAATAGCAAAATAAATTTGTGCCACTAATACGTATGTACATTAATGGGATAACAAATTAATGCCACTAATATACATGTACATTAATGTCATATCCGAAATTGTGCCACTAATATGTATGTACATTAATGGCACAACATATATGTGTCACTAATATACATGTACATTAATGACATATCCGAGTTTGTGCTATAACATGTATGTACGTTAGTGGCATAACAAATTTTTGTCACTAATACATGTACATCGATGGCATATCCCCGAAAGTGTCATTAAAATGTTATATAGTGACACATAAATTAAATGTCATTAAAAATATGTGCCACTAAATGACATTTTTTTTGTAGTATACCTATCATTTATACCCAAAAGTTATTTATATTAATTGGTATAAATAGTAAGTTGACACTTATTTCGGAGACATTAGAAATGTAGACACTTGTATTAGGGCTGAGGTAGTGGTATAATTTAAATTAACTTTCCTTATGGGAAAAAAGTATTCCTTTCGCTGCATTTAAAATATCTATTTTGAAATTGCACATGTTTTTTGAAATATGTAGTCATTATACTATTGATCAAAAGATATATGCTTAGGTTTTCAGAGGCAATAGCCCCCTCTGTTCGTTGAGGTGAAGCCACATTGAAACTAAGAGCTCGAACTACTGATATGTGAAACGTAACTGCTGGGATATGACCACGTAAAATAAACGCATGTTTGGAATATGTTTAAGCCTACGGAGTCACACGTATCGACACTTATGCTCAATATAAATAATTGATATATATGTGAGATATATTAATTAATACGTTCACAAATAAATAAATTATTAATCGTTAGTTAAAGTGTTAATTGAACGTTTAATTAAAAGAGAGGGACTAGAATGTAAATTAAACCATTAGCTTATTTTTCAAGCTACCTATATCCTATAAATAGAGAGGCTAATAACCCTAACAATTACACATTCAATTCTCTCCTCTCTCTTATATTCGGCCGAACAAACCCTAGGGGTTTCGAGTTTGGTTTCGTGGTTCGACCAAGGCAACGCACAAGGGTTGTGGGCGTAGTGAACGGGTACTAGCATACGTATTCGAGCTGCTGTCGTGTGTGCGATCGTAGAGGGATTTTACTTTAAATCCTAAACTATATTATTATAGTTTTATTGGTGCTCTGCTAAAAGGTACATGATCTCATTCTTAACTAATTATATATACGTGTTTATGCTTCCGCAATTGTGTGACAATTTGTTTATATCTGTATTGTATACTCTAACAGTGGTATCAGAGCCACACGTATGTTATGTAATTAGTTAGATCAGTTAAACGTTAAATTTGGTGGGGTATAAATTGTTTAATTCGACTAACACAAAAGATAAAATTGTTTTTGGTTGTGAAGATCTGAAGTCGAAAAACTGGAAAATTTAATTTTCGTTTCAACCGGCGGTTAGACCTTGGATTCTGGGAATAACACATACGAAGAACAGAAAAAGAAAATTTCGGTTTAAACCGACGGTTGGACCTTCCAACCGCCGGTTGAACTGTAAACCCTAATTTTTTATATATATTTGTATTAAATAATTAAATTTAATAGAATCACATCACAAAATTTGACGTTTAACTAGAATAATGACATGTTTAAATGTAAATTGATTGTTATTATTAATGTACCTATTAAAATTAACTAGAAAAGAGTATCCATGAAATTCATGCATAATTTGTCATGGACATCACTTTGATATATTGATATGATGGATATAATTAATTGTTAATTGAGAAGATATGCTAGTTAAAATTAAATGTTAATTGTGATAACTAAACTATGTGTTACTTGTTTAAAATTGTTTAATTGACAAGTTGTCCCTAGTTGGCCATGTTTTAGGGTTCTACCAAATGTTGCATGAATATTAATAGTTAATCATTTAGTAGTTTATTTATTTTACTTATTATTGTAACTTGTAAAGCAAAATGGTTTTATGAAAAAATAAACTGGACTAATAACTACGAAATAAGATTTATTATTTTCTTGCAAAATCTTATTGTCAACTCGGGTTGGGCTCACATACCGTAATTTTCTCCCACGATGAGGTTTGCAAGTTAATAATTTGTTTTAAACCAAAACTAAGAGCTTGTATAAGAGAGGTATCTTCTGCTTGGTGTCGAAGATGACGGGTTGGATAAAACGATGTAAAGATCCTAGCCCCTCCTCTGGCATCTTCATGGCCTCTCTTGTACATGGCCGAAAACGTTTAAAACATGTTGAATCGTCAATTTTAATAAAAGTGCAATCTCTAATTTAATATGTGTAACACCCAGTTTTCGGGTCTAGAAATTTGTAGTATTTTATGTAGTTTTAAATGGTTATTTAAAGAAATGGGAAATGATTTATATTTGGTTTATTTGAAAATAAATAGGTAAAAGAGTCATAGGATTTATTGTGACTAATAAAATATTACTTGTTTTAAATTGTTAAAACTGACGGTAAAATAAAATATTTTGCCTCGCAGGTATTTTCGGGTTCCAGACAATAGGCTTAGAAAGGGATATAATATTTACACTGTAATTAAAGTGGGGCGATGGGAGTAACCGACTCATTTCACCTACCTGATTTTCTCAAAGCTTCATTTTGCACATTTGTTCTTATCTCTCAAATTCTTACAAAATTTCACCAAGAAATCAAAAAGGAAATTAAGTGAACAACTTGTAATTGGATTCAAGCTTATAAAAAAAATCAGATTATCATCATCCTTCTTATTCCTTCTTTTAAATTGTAAGTGTTATGTTCTTTTCACTTATGAAATTGGGTTTATATTGAAAGTAGATCAAAACCTTGAATTATATATGAGATTGAAGGTTGAATACTAGTTATGAGTATTACTTGCAGATTTTATGATGTTTATAAGTTAACTTATTAGATGATTCTTCAAGTTTGATTAGGGATTTATTAGTTAGGGTTTATGTTATAAATATGTGGATTTGATATGAAATATGTGATATACGATATGGATGATGTTTTAGATGGTGTTGGTAAAGCTATTCGATAATTATAAACTGAAATTGTTGAAGCTGAAATCTGAGATTGTTGTTTGGGTATAATTTTCGAAGGCTGAGTTTGAACAGCAGGTGCAGGTTCTGGGTGAGTAGGCAATCGCGACGCGATTTCCTGAGTTTCGCGACGCGATTTTGGGGTTATCGCGACGCGATTATACCCTTATTGCGACGCGATTTTATGTTCTGTAGCTCAGATTTTGTTTGTTGTTTGTTTGAACTTGTATGTTATAAACCCAAAGCATATACAGGAACAATATTGTGTAATATTAATCTATAAGCATGTCTTACTTATATATATATATATATGCTAGTTGGGACAAATTAATTAAGTTAGTAGTTTTATGAGTTAGTATAATGAAATAAATACTTGTAAGTTGTATGATAGATACTTGAAGTCGGTTATTGTTAGTAACTTGTAGACGTTTAGTTTGTGATATGATGACTATGATAAAATTCTAGTTTGTGATAATATGTTTGTTGTCAATGATATGCATTTATGACATGGAATAGTAACTAAAGTTATTAGTTATGTTAACTTGAATTAACTATGAAAATGAAGTAACATGATGAATCAATGACTGTTTAGTGGTTGATAATATGTATCGATATATGTTATTTAAGTTGTTATTGATTAATGAGTTACTGACTCATAATTTTTTTGTGTTCTCAGATAATCAGAAGGATACTCAGTGATATTAGACAACTGAGTTGAAGATTGAGCATATCGGTGAGTGGTAACTGTAATCTTCGGTTCAACCCAGTTGTAACAAGTTTGGTTACAACGGGTGAACATATATTATTATTGATTATTGACTGTTTAGTCTTCTGGGTTATTGTTATTGTTGATTGGTTGATAATATTCCTTGATGGCATGACGATTATGCATTAAGTGATTCTTGGCCGTTGGGCATATGTGATTATTCAGAGGTCAACACTGGTTGGGTTTGTTGCTATTGTTTGGCTGGCGGGGTTTCCAATACACATCGTTGATGGATGAACCCTAGTCAGTGAAGATAGCTTCAAACTATCGGTAATCACTATTTTGGCCGGCAGTGGTTTAAGGATTCTTTGATTGGCTAATCAGGAACCGCTAATCCTCTTTGACGCTGTGTGTTTATGTTTATGTGTTGTAAGATTTGTTATTTCTGGATTGAACTGTCGGTTAAAGTTCCACTCACTTAGCTGTGAGCTAATCCCACCATGTTTAATATTTTGCAGGTTTTGATTAGGTTATGGATCAGATTTTTTGATGCTAGATGGGAAGTTTGACTATGACCGCGCCTACTCTGATCTTTTGGGAAATTAAAGTCATATTTTGGTAGTTAATATAACACCCGGTCTTAAGTAAATGGTTTTGAAATTATATATGTATAAGTGTGATCTTTCTAAACATGTAACATTTTCGTATATGTAAATATTGTTGGAATAGTGTCCAAGGTCATAACTAAATTGGTAAGACTATCGTTAAAAGTGGAGTCCTTTTTGGGTCACCCTCAATGAACAGTAAGAGAAATAAATCAGAGATAATATTAATAGGAATTAATATTATGATTAGTTTATTAATTGGATATTAATTAGAAACTAAAAGAAAAATAAAAAGAATTCTGAAATCTCCATCCATACGCCATATGGATGCTAGGGTTTGTAAAGAAGTGGACAGCTGTTAGAAAGTTCTGGAAACATCATCCATACGCCGTATGGAATTCCATACGTCGTATGGATGGAAAAACAGTTTGTCCCACATTGGCTGGAAGACCAAAATGTGGGTCTCCTCCTCCCCTATAAATAGGGGCCTACCCCTTAGGTTTTCCTTGTACCTTTGAATTGAATAGTTTTCAATTCTTCTTCTCTCTTTCCTACTCCTGCTCCTTGTAAGAGTTTTGCGACCTCGAGTCGTGACCATAGGAGACTTGGGAATTTCTCTTGGTTCATGGGTGTGAAGCATTAGAGGTATTCTGGTTTGGGCACTCGCCTCCAAGCAATAAGGTTCTACAAGGTGGTCTACGCGTGAGAAATTGTTTTCTCGAAGGTTAGTAATTTCTTATTTATCTTGTTTGTTTTATTGCTTTTATTTATTCAAGTTAAGATCTCTTAGGGTTTAGTTTCCTAATTGCCTTAGATTAATTTTTGTTATATGAGAGTCCCGTAATCACTATCAGTTAGTGATTTGGAATCACAAAGTGTAAAGTTTAATTGTAGAAGGGGGGTTGAATACAATTTAAAACTTTTTCAGATTTTAGCTAAGTTAATTGATTAGTTTTAAATTGATTCACAGAAACAGAGTATAAGCACTAGTAACAAGGTATAACAGATTATAGATATGACAATATCAAAGCAACAAAGTAACGATAGCTAAATGATAATTATATTGATCATACAATTCACAAGTGTTGAATGCGGAATGGATTAACCAAAGTTAATCCAATTCAAACACTTAGCTAATCTATTACAAATGAGATGAACAGCAGTGGACAAACACGCTGACTGTTCACTCGCTGGATCGTTAATACGTACTCTAGACAAACTAATCACTGACACACAAGTGATAAGTACGATTGAACGACTAGCCTCTACAGTACAAAACACTGAACTATTTATACTACAAGAGTTCCTAAAATATCGCCTATAAAATAGGATCTTGAAATGACACGTGTCGCTGCTTGATTGGTTTAAACTCTGATGAACCGACATTCTGCGGGTCCCAATTCTGTTACCGCAAATATCTCGTTACCTCAAAACCAATCATTCGCCGCCACGTAATCTTTCGGACATACTTCAAACTGGAACACTCTTGCTGATGTATAGATAAGAACAGTACTTTTAGTACTTGATGATTGAGAGGCTTTATTGAATAGTCACTGAAGATGCAGTAATCCTCCTCACTCACTGCGAGCTAACATGCTCTTGTAGAATGACTTGAACTGTAGATCTTCAGTGACTAGCTGTTATTCTGGCAGTGACTATTGCCTTTATTGATTTGAAGAAGTAAAGCTCTCGCTGACGTTGATCAGCGATACACCAAGATGAGCTTTAAATCTTCCTCAGTATATCAAGCAGAATGAATGACGATCAGCGAAAACCTATCATCAGCAACAGCAGCTTCGATACAATTCATTTCTTCATTGAGTAGCGAACAGTTAAATTGGTCAGCGACCAGTGACTTCATCATGGTCAGCGACCAGTGACTCAACAATCTCCCCCTAAATGATTGTGATTGAAGCTCCCTAGACAAACTAGTTGCTGAAAAAAGTTTATAGTCAGTGTTAAAGATTTTAAACATTCAGTGACTTATACTTTGATCCATTCATTTTTCTTTTTGGATTCTTTTGATATGAACTGAGTTTTGCACTTTGGTTTTCTCAAAGGATCAGATATTATTGAACTGCAAAATATAAAGTACAGATAGTTTTTCAGTTACAATATATCTATTCTATCACAAACTTTAAATCTACTATCTTCAGTGATTAGCAGAGATTCCAACTATCTTCAGTGATTAGAAAAATAGCAGAGATTCCTACTATCTTCAGCAAGACATCTTTCCACGAAGCTTTAACCGACTGAAAATCAATGAACCTTCAGATACTTAAGTTGTAACTGATCCGGATAGAGAAAGATTCATTGCTGGGCTGAAGTGACACAAATATTGAATAAAATCACCAAGAAAATTGTAACTCAAATACAGGAAATACATGATCCTGTGATATGATTTCCAAGTATCGCCTGGGCATTACAAAATTTTACTCAATGTATAATTATTATATTGGTTTTTCATAAAATTTCATTTTTATCATTTAAAAATCAATTTTAGTTGTTTATATAAAAAGACATTTGATTTAAGACGGAGACACTATATAACTATCATAATTCGTATACCATACGGATTACAAAGTAATTAAAATTTACAATTAGCAACTACAGTCAATTGTTTTTAGTAAAATATGAGTATTGATTAGCGAATAAATATATGTATTTCAACGTCCAAGGCAGTGTGGGAATATTTGCTTTGGATTCGCTTATTAATAAAAAATAATTTGTGGTTGTGGGAAGGCACTTGACCAATAATTAACTAGAAACGAGGGTTCTTGAATTATGTAGCGTTACTTTCTAGTGATTGGCCTTATCTCATAGGAAACGTGTTTAACTTATACATTCATTTTAATACTTTCTATTTTTCATTCATCGTAACAAAATAATCAACAAAACAATACTGTCTCCCTCCCCGCACATTAGTATTAGTATTTTAAAGGCCAAAATCCATTTTAGTACCCTAGACTTGGTTAACTAGGTTTTCTAGTACCCTGATTTATTAAGGGTATAGAATAGTACCCTGAACTTGAAAACTCGGTTAAAATAGTACCTTGACTCAGTCAGATGACTAGCACATGACTTATTTCCGTTAGATCTAACTGAAAAAGTTAGGGCACCAATTATACCATTTCTTTCTTTTCCCAATCAAAATCAATTACCAAATTTTTTTTACTGAAGCATCAACAAATTTGGCAATTTAAGACTAAAAGAAAATCTATTAAAAAAATTTGTTTTTATCTTCTTTATGTTCAACAAGTTGATTTAGATTGCTACTTTTTTGTAGTATAAAGAAAGTTATTTATAAACAAACTGATTTTTTGTAGTGTTTATTTTGTTTAACACACTCAGACCAAACTGATTTTTTTTTAACAAAAAATTGAAAAATAAACAGTAGTGATTTTGAGTGTTCGTTTGCCAAGAATAAATCACCAAATACACTAGCTATAAATCTATAATACAACTGCTCAATTTAATGGTGGATTTCTGCACTCAAAACACTATCCCATTTTCAAAAAGAACCTTTTTGGTGGTGTAGGCAATTTTCTTCGGTAGTTCATTACTTCTTTTGGTTCAAAATTAAGTTTTTTAGATGTTTAGTGTGTGCTGGAAAAGAATATATTAACACATGGCCATTTAAAATGATTATCTCGATGCAGTGGAACATCCATGTAAGTGTTTAGTTTGTGGTAAATATCTAGTAAATGTTTATGAAATGATGAATTTTAGAATTAATTCATGATTACTTTGTATTGTGTAGCAAGATAATTCTATAAAATTGCGTAATTGATTGTGAGTGAAAGAACAAAGAAATGATATAATTAGGTGCCCTAACTTTTTCTGTTAGATTTAATGGAAATACATCATGTGCTAATCATGTGACTGAGTCAAGGTACTATTTTAACCGAATTTCTAAGTTCAGGGTACTATCATATACCCTTAATAATTCAGGGTACTAGAAAACCTAGTTAACCAAGTCTAGGGTACTAAAATGGATTTTAGCCTATTTTAAATTGTTCTAAATAATTGTCTATTTTCATAGTATAACCAATCAAAAGAGATTATAATATGTAGATATATTATTTAATTGGTAAAAAAATTTACTTATCTTAAAACTAAAACTATATGTATAGTTAAAATATTTTAACTGGATGGAAGAAATAGTACCATGTAATAAATTTTATAGTGCTATTTTCAACATATAACTAAACTGTATCTTAATTTAAATATTAACAACAACAACCACCAGACATACACATAGATACGAAAGACATATTTTGGATATGCCCTTGTATATAATTTAAAGACACGGGGTGATCGACCACCTACACCTAAAAAAGGGTATTAGAATAGAAACATTAGTTAAAAGAAAATTGTATCAACTTAATTTAAAAGTCACTTTTGCATGGACATGTCACCTCTATAGCATATATACAAATTTGGCATGCTTCACTTTAAAAAAAGTACCCTCCTTTAACCTGAAACATCTTTACTTTAGCATTTTATAGCTACTCTTTTGATATCTTGTTAATTGACATACCAAATGAACTAGTAATTTTAACATTCACTACTACACAAAGCCATAGATAGACCGGTTTAATAGGCTATGTAGACCGGTTTTCTAACCGGTCTCAATGGCACAGGTCTAATTGTCAAGATTCATATAGACCGGTTCCAAAACCGGTCTTACTAACAATATGAAGACCGGTTCCAATATATGAAGACCGGTTGCATTAGCTAATGGCGCGAGTTCATAACCGGTCTATTTGTGTATTTTTTTTTTCAAAAAAAATATATTCTTTTTTCCTGCTGTTTTATAACCCAAATCAAACCACAGATCCACATACTATATGATTAAAACCAAACCATAGTGACCTTAATTCATAAACATATATATATGTACCAACAATGTCTTGAAGTATATAAAATTGCATAAATCATTCTCCAAATTAAATCAATACATTAACTTGAATCCGATAATTCTAAATAAAGCAATTGCATCAACATATTTGTATATACATGTTTCTAAACTAGTAACACAAAGTGAAGAATGACATTCGATTATAGGAAACTGCTACTACTCAATATAATAACCTTTTCGAGAAGCTCGATATAATGCACCAACACTGATCAACGCCTCTATTCCACTATCACCCAAACCCAGAGTCTCTCCAAGGTCACACCACCTACAAATTGATTGCCAGGATTCATGGAATACAAAAAATAATTTTCTAGTGAACATATGTAAAATCGTAAAAACAAAACAAAGGTAACTTGAAGTTTATACCTTTGAAGCTCTTAATATCTGATATGAATACATGAGATTAAAGGCTTCAAATTTCCACTATTTTTGTTGATGAAAGACTCCGGCCAAGATTTATTCTAAGACAATAAAACATGTTATACAATTGTTCCGGATGGAAAAAAATGAAATAAAGTAACAAATGCAAGTTCCACATCGAAACTTGATTAACAATTTCATACGATGTGCACTACTATGCTATTCCTCATCAAAAAAGTAATAAGTTATTCGAACATTAGGCACGTACCATCTCTGTAGTCAGTTAGGAGTTGTTGCAACAGTGGTTGTTGACAGTTGTTTGCGAGATGCACCTACCTTTTAGCATCTTCGTTTTCATGTCCTGTTTCAATAATATAGGAATGGTCAGTCGGACTTTACCAACTTAAACATGTTTTATAGATTACATATATATTGTTCTGAGCCCTGAGGTTTACTTAACAAGTATATACGATCAAGTATATATAAAGAGAAACTGAATATTACAAACATTACCGTACCCTACGATTTAGTATATCAGTCTTAAAATACACGGCGATCTTCAACCCAAATCCTGATAAATACGCTTGAACTTCATTTATACTGAATTTATTCATGATGTTCCTGTTAATCAAAATGAATAAAAACAATTAACGAAACCCATGATTCTTGTTACCTTGTTTGTTCATGGTACATGGAATCACATGATAGACATAACTGAATTTATCACCGCAGATTCAATACAGTCCTAACCCGAAGACATAATGCTAGCTCGTAAATTGATATCTAGAAATAAGTTAAATACAATGCTAACAGTAGACTAATTAAAGAAGGGTTCCTACTTAGTAGCTAGCTCCCTAATTTATAACATATGTTTAATTGATAATTTGTAAGTTTGAAACTGTACAAGTTGATTAATGGAATTGTAGGATACAGGTAGTCATTTCAAAGGGACACAGAGACAATAGATGGTGCATTTTGTAATTTGAAATTGAATAATCAGAATTATACAGATTATCAAAGGGTGACATAATATGTATGAATCCTATATTTACATTGCACATACATATACACACACTCAAACAACTAAAGTTAAAATAGTAATTATAATTATCTGATGATGACGATTGTATATAATGTACACGTAATTAACTAACTAAAAAAACAAATCTAACAACTAAAGGATTATGATTATATAATATAAGTTATTGAAGTTGTGTTGGGATATTACGATTAGCCTAAATAAATAAAAAAAAAAGCATAACTAAAAACATGAAGTTTTGTCGTTTTAAACAGGATAAAGAAATAGGAGTCTAGTAGTTAACTATACAGAATTACAGATCGAAGTGATAGATTCTCAGTTTGTAGAATAAGTCTAAGCCTTCCAAATAAAACTCATATCAAAAAGAAGAAATCATAGAAAAAGCGACAACAATTTTTACATATACCGTGGTTGCGGCGGGTTAGGTTCCACCGTAGATGCCAATTCGTAGGTGATGGTGGTGGGTTTACTCTCGTCAGCAGTGTTAACCGGTTACACATCCAGTTGGAGATAAATAAAGGAGTTTTGGTGAAAATAAAGGAAGAAAGAGGAGGAATCGATGGATCAATTCCCTCCAAATTGATCCCAAAGTTTTTGAATAGTCCGCCTCTTATTTAATCCCACCATGAATTTTTTTTAGACCGGTTGCTCTTATAGACCGGTTATAATATTTAGACCGGTTGTATTAGGTTTTTTTTTGGCGGAGGACTTATCAAGACCGGTTTCATTTATAACCGGTCTAATTGTGGTGGTCTAAATGTTTCATTCTGTAGTAGTGATTTATAGTTTAGTAGCAACCTAAATATTAGATGAATGTTGAAGATAAAGGGTGTATTTGGATGAAGGGCTTCTAAGGGCTTTTGGGGGGCTTGAGCTTCTATTTTTTATAAGCATTTGCTATAAGCCTTGTTTGCCAACATAAAAACATGGAGCTTCTTGAAAAAATAAGCTCTCAGAAGCCCTTAAACAAGAAGCTTTTTGAAGTGGCTTTTGAATAGAAGTCCAAGCCCCAGCTCCAGCCCCAAGCCCCAGCTCCAGCCCGAGCCCGAGCTCCAGCCCGTTGTTGCCAAACACACCCAAAGAAATATGTTAGGCTCACATGAATTTTACAAAATTATATTTACATAGTATTATAATAATGTGTATTAATCACTTGATAAGAGATAAGAGCATACGCAGTGGGGTCTGAGGTTGCTTGGGGTTCAATGTCCACCTTAGTAGGGTTGGGAGGTGTTGGGTCGGGGTCATCGTGGGGTTGGTAAGCAAATGAAAAGTTTGGTTATTATTTGTGTCATCTTTGCTTAGATTTTTTTTTTTTTAAATAGGCTTTCACTTATTATGTTGCATTAAGAGAAATAATTAAAAAGTAAAAAGAAAAGGGGCTAAAAGGGGTTCCGTCGGGGTGAGAATGGGGTTGAAAGTAGTTGAAATGAAAAGTTAATGAAAAACTGATATGACACTGATGTATCATTGTAGGGTTGCTTGGGGTTGTGATTACCATCACGAATGCTCTAAGGGGTTGTTTACCTTTTTTCCTATTAAGTGTTGTTTACATGTGATGTATGTCTGGATAAACATGTCTGTTTATAACAAGTGCTGTTTATGTAAATGTAATTTTTATTTTGACCAAAATAATGAACTTAAATGATATAAAGTTTGAATAAAAAATGGCGTGTTCAAATTTTGTTGGAGAAAAAATGTTGAAAAAAATGTATATTTATCATTAAGTGCATCTTTTTGGAAAGGACTTCATTTTTCCTCATATTTCAGAAACAGACATTCATTTCAGATTAAGTGAAAAAGAAACAGCAATTTATCTGTCTGAATTAAAAGGTGTCTGGAAACAGACCATTAAGTGGAAAGTAAACAGCCCCTAAATAAGAGCCGCAGAAAGTTCAAAAACAATTTTAGCTGATCCACCTCCTTATTACGCAGGGGCGGATCCAGTGGTTTAAGAGGGAGGTCCTAGGCCCCCCATCAATTTTGGACTGTTAGTGTAAATTTTCTAAACATATATATAAGGCCCCCAACTCAGAAACTAGCTGGCCCCCATATTAGACGTGAAAACTTGGGGTGAAGCTTGTGGAAGGCTTATAATTAATGATCAACCTTACCCATTACCGCTTCTCTATATATAACCAACTCTCCTACACCATTTTCTCTTTGCCAAACGATGTGGGATTGGACAAACTTAACAAATTTAATAGTTGCCTTGGATAGAATTTTCTGATAGTAATCTGACTTATTTATTTAACAACAGAATAACACCGGAAAAAAAAAACATAATGAATTTAGTACACTAGTATTGAAATAAAAGACATGATGCTTATTTGGTTTTATTGACATATGGATGTTTTTAACAATCTTGTAAGCAATAATTAGTTTAGGAAACAGTTTTCATGTTTGTATGTTTAAATAAGATTAACTTTTAGGTTGCAACCTTCATGGGTTAATAAGGTTGTCGATTCGAAATATAATAGTTCATATATAGTTCAAACCACACATGAACCTTGCGTCGTGATTTTTTTATATGGGTAGCTGAGTTTGGAATGGTGCTATATGGTTGGTTGTCGGGGTATTAGAGAGTTATTAATTAGTTCGAACAAATCGGCATTTTTCCTCAACTCTATTATGATACGCTGTCTGTTGCCCCCCACGAGAAAGATTTCTAGATCCGCCACTGTTATTACGTATAGTTGTGAGTTTAGCATTTTGTCAGTGTTTAACAGGGTATGGTTGGTGCCGGGTAAATTTATACTGTAATATCTTAAATCCAATTTCTTTTTTACTTGCATATTAATGGGATGAGTTGAATGTAGGACTTTTTCGGTCAGTTTTATGGTGTTTACTTGGGGTTTAATTTTTTGTTCTGGGTATGTTTGTCTGAACTTGTTGGAAGCTAATAAATGAAACTTAAGTTAAAGATTACGAAGTAATTTTCTTTCGTAAGTATTTGGTCAAGTAGCTTGAGCTAAAAATTTAACGATGTTAATTTACTTAAAATGGCACACAAATAACATGTAAAATAATAAATAAAGGGATTTTAATTAAGTAATTTCATATTTTTGTAAGTTCTATTTTTTTCTGAAAGCTACTTTACGTAACTTACATTTGTAGAGTTTATTTTTTCCGTAACTTTTAGAATTTGTTATTCAAACAATACTAATACTTTGAGATTGTTAAAAAGATGAGTTTAAACTCGTATAGTATAAGCTCGTACACCTGTATGCTAAACATATCCTTCGTCGCAAAAGATAACAAATCCAAAAACTACATAATTTAGTGAAAAATAAATATATATATTCGATAAATATATGAATATGAAATAAAATAAAATAGTGTTTGTGAGTAAAGAAAGTATACATCGGTTTGCAAACCTGGTGAAAAGCAAAAAAGAAGGAAACGCAGAACACGCACGCAAAGACACGATTACTTACACACGAATCCCTGATGATGATGATGATCGATCCAGATTGAGATTCCCGTAGACAATCACGTGATACAAGCAGCACTCCACCACCAAAAGAAGCCTCACTTTACCCTTTTAGAAAATCACATTTTTCGGATAAATTTACACGGTGTTACCATTTTCTTTATAGAAAAATGATGTGGCTTACCAAAAAATTCTAATAGCTTTCGAGCCTACGAGACTAAAAACCATATTTTGTTCATACCATATCATGGAGCCTATTTGGGACACTACATAATCGATCACGGTTATTGTTAGGATAAAATGAACCCCCAAGTTAACTATTAGTCACAAAGCGGATAATAGTAACGTAGAGAAGCTAGAAAGTATAATGAAATGATAGACACAAGAATTACGTCGAAGGTTTAAACAACTTTATTAATAGGTGAAGGAAAGTACATGAAAAGAAAAGTACAAAGGCTAAAAGGTTACAAGTATGTGTATAACACATACAATACTAATGTATGTAACTCTTGCCAAAAGAAAAGAAGAAAGAAAGAAAACACAAGAGAGAATTGGTTGTGTTGGTATGCATATTCTTCAATCAAAGAGCTTCCTTTTATAGGCAAATATCTCCAACTTGAAGCATGGAATGTGCAACTTGTAGTTTAGATAAGATGCTAATTGTCAAGTTGATGATGGACAAGAAAACATGTAGGACCAAGTTGCCAAATGATGTTTTTCCAAATACAATGTATCTAACTTGAAGAAGAGAATCTAGTCCATTTCTAAAAGTTATGTTCATTTTCCGTCGGGTTTGTAGGTCTAATGGTCTTAACGATTGGGACAAAGTAGTCTTGCACGCGTCTAGTAAATTACACCTACACCAAATATAAAAACATACCGTAATATTTGGTACTATTATAACCGGAGGAAGATGTTAAACGAAGCATATATGATGAATGTAGCCAAAGGTGCTAACTTCTAAAAACACGCCATCATCTATGCTATATATGCGTACGTGGTGTTAGAAATTAACCCATATATGACTTTAACTTTAAGGGTGTACCTGAGACATTGATCGGGTATATGCTAGTAACCGTAGCTTACACAATATACCGCAGCTAAATACATGCATCTAAGTTACGGAATTATCCAAAAGTAACGGAAACATACTTAAGTCGCGTAAATACACGAAAGTTACGAAAAAGGGAATCTTTGACTTGGACACAATATCCAAGGATGGGACTTACAGCAGAGATGCTCTGGACTACCAGTAAAATACGTACAGAGGCCAAGTCATGTCAAAAAGGAATAAAGGTAAGCTGTCACCAAAAGAGGAAGGTCTGCTCCGCCGCGCTGAGCTGCGGAAAGAAGACTAACCATTTATGGAAAGAGAATCTTTGTTCTAGATTGGCATAAATATGCAGGATCAGTCCCAGGTAAACACACACAACACTTTTATTCACTCATATTACATACTCTCTCTCTCTATAATATTTACTCTCACACATCCGTAGCTTATTCTCACGCCGAAGCTTGGTCCAAAGGGAAACCCCCTTTCCCCCTTGGACGAGGCTAACGGTGTATGTTTGTTACATCTTAGCAGTTTCATTCATCTTCAAAGGGAGCTCTCTGTCACACCCCCAAAATCGGTAATCGCGTTTATGAAACACTTAGCGGAAGCATTATGTAATTAGCGGAAGCATTTTAAGTATACAGCGGGGGTGCTGACGTTAGCAGTATGCATTCATTGTATCAGAGCTTATGATCATTGCAGAACGGAAATTAAGATGCCATTAATATAAAAGTAGTTACAAAAACTACGACTTGTCAAGTCATAGAAATAGTAGTATTGTAAAAATACATTTGTCCCAAATGTGGCATCCAAATTCGTTGTGGGTAACTTACGTCCATTATGCATGCATCAGTACCCGAGTCCTAATTCCCTGAAAAACATAGTAAAACATCAACATTGAATGTTGAGTGAATTCACAGGTTTAGTTTATAGTGGTCAAACCAAGTTATGAATAAATCATTCATTTACGGCAAAACATATTATTCATAAGTTTAGTAGGAATTACAAGTTATTCTAATTAAAGAAAACATTTCCTATATAATGTAAGAATATCATTCTTACTACAAGTAAATAGTTGCGTAGGAAACACAAGTTTAATCAAAAACATTTCCTAATAAGTAGTTGCAGGAAACAAGGGTCAAAGTAAACCTTTCCTATCTGTTGTATAGCTTCAAATAAGTAATCTCAGGAAAGTACCATTTTCAAACTATTAGTTTAATAATCATGTGTAATACAATTTGATCGTTAAGTAGGAAAACAGGTCCATTCAAATATGATAAACATTTCCTATTATGTAGTTTGTAAGAAATTCAAGTTTATCCAACCAATGAACAACATTTCTAAAATAATTATGTTTTAGAAATACTAGTTTATCCAATCAAGGAAAACATTTCTAAAATAAAGCAATCGTGTAGGAACACCTATCCTATTAGTTATCACAGGAAATACAGGTTTAACATTTAAGTAAACATTTCCTATAAAGTAATCGTGTAGGAACACCTATCCTATTAGTTATCATAGGAAATACAAGTTTATCAATCAAGTAAACATTTCCATCTAAATAGCTTGTAGCAAATACATGTTTAACAACCAAGTAAACATTTCATAATAAATAGTTTGTAGGAAATACAGGTTTAACAATCAAGTAAACATTTCCATTCAAATAGTTGTAGGAAACACAGGTTTACAATCAAGTAAACATTTCCTGTAAAAGTCGTTATGTCGGGAAAACAAGTTTATCAAATCAAGGTAAACGTTTCCAAAAATGTAATCATGCGTAGGAACACCTGTCCTATTAGTTATCACAGGGAATACCCTTCCCAAATCAAGTTGTAGTTTAGTTGTTTAGTTATGTGGGAAATATAGACCATAATCCCTCTAAGGTGAGCTAAACCTTTAGAGTTAAAGTAACGACTCCTAGTACTATAACCAAACCACGACTAGTTGTTTTGTTGTTGCCTCAGTAACACGGTAAGTATACACTCCTCGTTGCGACTGCCGTCGTGTGGTTGGAATAACCAACGAGTAATATCCTGGGAGGGTTGTCAAATCGATAGTACTATCTGTATACTCAGTGGCTAGAGTCACCTAGCTAATGGTTATAGGTTGCAAGCACTGGGACTTATGTGCACTACAACTACCTCACGTAAACCTAGGATCGTACCAAGATTCGTTGTCTTATTCCCAAAAATGTTGTGAAAACGTTTCATATAGTTAACAGTTGATTCATAAAGCATAAAGCATTTATACAAATCAATTTGATATAAAAGCATGCCAAGCAATTATATAAACAAGTAGCATGTTATAGCACATAGTTCTATGTTTTCCACCCCTGGTTTTAAAAGCGTTTAAAACAAGTAAAAGAGGGGCTGTCAACTCACAGTTTGCAAGTCTTCAGCTAGTAATACACAGTAGTCCGAACGTGCCTCTCAAATACCTAGTGTGACACCCCCAAATTTAATGATTTGCGGAAGCTTGATTTGGGTGTCACTAATCAATATACAAAGCATAAGATATAATGAACGACCACTATATGCGTCGTTTTAAACTTGTATAGATAAAGTAAATGTTTACATCAAAATATAGTTACATTAGCTCGATTCCTGAAATTTGAGAGATTACATAGCATAATTACTTTTACAAAATATAATAATGCAGTCCAATCTCTAGTTGTATGTATGCTGACTCGAGCTAATAATTCCTGCTTGTGCAGCCAAACTACTGCTGGGTACCTGTGATAAATACTAAAATGGGTCAGCGAAAACGCTGGTGAGCTCACAGGTTTGTATGTCAATGTATAGTTGTCAGAACCGCAAGATTTATATTGAATTTAAAATGCAATTAAGCAAAATAAAAGTTATACTGTCCATGAGCACATAGTCTGAGCTTAACTTGATTTGTCAGGCCCACTTAAGGAAACCTAACTTGAAATGCCTCCTACGAGTGCCTAATCAACACTCGTCTTCCCAAATGCTAATACATCCGTTTGACCGATTAGTGCGTGCTAACCCGGATGAGGATTGTCAATCCCATATGATATCATATACTAACATTCACGCTATAAAATACTAGAGACTATGCTTATGGAGGACTTTAAATTGATTAGCTTGAAACTCATGTAGTATTTGAAGTTTGGCACTTGCGTTCTACTTGTAAAACAAAATCGAGTAGTAATATCACACCCCTAGTTGTAAAGCAGTGAAAATGGGGCTATGAAACTCACCTGAGTCTTGAAGTGTTTAATTTAATAAACTTGAAGTTATTAGCGGTGAATTGAAGTCCAAAGGCTTGAAACCTGAATGTGTCCACGACACTTGAATTGTTATTAATTGTACCGGTATCTCGAAAGACTACCATTTTAAATTGTTTGTTTAACTTGATGTCCAAATTACCCCGATTTGGTTGATTGTATTGTTACAAGTTACTACGACTTGTTTGATTGACTTGATACAAGTTACAACGACTTGTTTGATCTTTGAAGTATGTTTTGAAAACGTGTACGGTCCGTTGGTGATTACTTGCAACAATAGTCTTGATGTTATCTCATTGATTTAGAAGTGTTATACTTGAAAAGTAAATTCCAATTATGATTGAAAAGTTGTATCGCGTAAGCGTTTTGAAGTTGTACAAGTTTGACATTTGGTGTAAAATGTGCTTACGGAATCTAAGTACGGGGGTCCGGGGGCAGCGCCCCTGGTTAGCGGGGTCCAAGGGGCGGCAGCCCCTGGCGGGGTCCAAGGGGCAGAGCCCCTGGCTGGGGTCGAGCTGCCAGGTCAGCTTGGAAAATTTTTATTTCTACTATATTGCTTTAAGGAAAAACGCATCTGGACTTGAATTTGAGTGAAATCAAGCAATAAAATTTCGAGCCTCGACACTTAGTAAAAATCTGTGTTTTTGAGGTTCTGGTTTGTGCGACGTAGCCTGCGACGTAGGCTGCGACGTAGGGTTTTGCGACGAAGAGGGTTGCGTCGCTAAAGTCGACAGTGCTAAATCAATAGCGACGTAGGGTGCTACGTCGCTAATGCGACGTAGGTTCGGTTTGCGACGTTAAGGTCTGCGTCGCTATGTGCGACGTTCGCAAGTCAATGCGACGTAGTAAGCTGCGTCGCTATATGCGACGTTGGGGGTATAGTGCGACGTAGGTCGCTGCGTCGCATTTGCTCCAGGCCAAATGCGACGTACGGGGTCTGATCGGAATTTAAGCTTCAAAAACGCATTTTCCGGCCATCGATCGGCCTAATATTTTTACCCAACCCATTTTAGGACATTATAAGGTTATACAAACAACTAGCAAGTTATAAAACTTAAAAACGAGAGTTTTCGGAGTCGTGTCGGAAACTTACAAATCGCCGAAATGAAATTCCGGAAAGGTAGGAGTGTAGATCGTCGCGAGGTGGTCGTTTATTTCCAAAGGGGCTTGAAGATCCGAGGTCGTTTAGTATGTTTATTTTGCGATTTTTGTTGATTTTGGTTGATGGTTTTTGAGAGAAAAGAAAAGGAAGAGAGAGAGAGATAAATAAGAAATGAAAGAAAGAAGATGGTGGGGAGGTGGTTAAGGGATCACCTCCCATTTTCAGTCCGCGCACCGCGCTCCGTGCGGTGTTCGTTTACTCCGTCGTTTAAACGTTAAATATTTATTTTCTATGTTTTAATATACGTTTTAAAATACGAATAATTATTCAGTACTTTTGTTGAAGTATTTTACTAACTTTTTAATAATTACATTATAAATGGTGCATTGTCTCGTTTTGTTTGCGCAATTACATATTATTCGCGTTTATATAAATTGTGTGATAAAACTTGGATACAAAATATTATTGACATAATATTTTTAAGTACAAAAACTTTATTAAAAATCCTTGTATTACTTAGATCAATTGTTCACCAACGTCCGTATTTATTGTATCGAAATTCATTCGATTTGAAACTCGTACGATTTAAACAAATCGCATAATTGTAGATATATATTCAACAATATATATAATAATTGATACATTAATTAGCCTAACACAGAACTAATTACATGTATTAAAACTTGATTAGGCACTAAATTATAGTCCTAAATTGACGGTTGTCACACCTAGACACAATTAAATATACTTTACATAAGTATATGGACTAATCGTTAAGCTGAAATGTTTATACATTTTAGTTGTTGGTGATATTTGCGTTGAAAAAGTCGTTGCGTATAAGTATATATTTATATATACTTATTAGTTGAATATGTATATTCTAATATATATATTATTTTTCGTCGTATATATATATATATATATATATATATATATAGTTGTTGACTATGTATATATACATACACAATATAACGTTTGTACCAATCATTTTACTCGTTTCAAAAATTATCGTTTTCAAAACAATTAATTATTATCGTCTCAAAGTTTGTCGCGTCCACTTTGTAACATTATTTAAATAACTATCCGTATAAAATAGTGTCTCGTGGTCGTGTATACACTTAACGTATATTTTCATTCGGGTCGGGTATATGTAATACTCATTCGGGTAAAGGGTTATACCCATTCGGGTGTAAATTTGAGTACTCATAAATTAATGAGATACTAAATGTAAACAAAGTTTTTCAATCAATGTCATACATATTTGTGAATTATGAATCGATTATATATCAATGAAATATCTATCTACGGTATAAATTTGAGTACCCCTTCGGTTAATAATTTGCTACCCATCCGGGTATATGTTAATGAATTGGTCATAAATAAAAGGCATGTAAACAATTTCCGATGGAACCTGTCTTTGTGTTGTCGATACTAGTAGTTTTCATAAAGATGTCATATATACACATATATGATATGATTGCTTATAATTTTTATAGCTTTTAATCATATTACAAACTTTAATCAACCTAGTACGTTAATGTGCCGATTGAATCATTCTACTCATAAAGGATCATATGGTTAGTACTTTTTCTTTGGTTTTCATTACAAAGAAAATTATCAAAAGCTAATAGATAAAAAGATGGGGGTCACCATTGAATGAGATAATGAGATTGTAATTGTCGAGACTTGGATTTAATACCCATTCGGTTAACCCAAGGCTAGCCGATCGGCTTGAGTACCCATTTACTTATATACATGCTACCATGTTTTGTCTTAAAATCATCATCACCAACAATTTCCTTATTCTTATATTCTTGTTTCAATCTTCCATAATTATAAGGTTACTAACACAATATAATAAGTATAAAATGAAAATGAGCATAAAGGTGTTGTGTTTCCTTACAATGATGAAGAAGTAATATGATGATGATGCAATGGTGATGAAGAAGAAGAAGCTTCTGCTTCCTGATTGATGCTTCCGTGAGATGGAGAGAAAAAAAAAATGTTTGGTAACTTTAATTATTGGAGTGGAGACATTGAAGGACGGTGGAAGTATATATAATATGAATGAGTAAAACTTTCAATCGGTAAGTATGGGCTCAAACAGAGCCTTGTCTCTAGATATTTTGATTTTGGTAAAAGTTTGGGTATTTAACCCGTTAATTTTGTGTACGGGTATAATTTGTGGTACTTCGTGTATAAATCAATTATTCGTTAGTTTAATTTATATTTTAAACCTAGTAATTGATATTTATAAAAATGAAATATTTTAAATCATTAATAAAATTGGTTACAGTAGAAGTACTGTACGGTGAAATTGCGTGCCAGATTTCAGTCAAATTTGGAATTTATATTTTGAAGTAATGTTCCAAATACTAAAACAGTAACGGGAAAATAAATACTTTTATTATTTTCGACTTTTAGGTACGTTTTATAATTGTTTCTGTTTGTGTATAACGCGTCCTAAATAGCAGTCTAAAGGTTTCCGTTTTATTTTTGTTCTAATACTTTTCTATAATAATTTCAAACAAAAATTTTTCAAAAGTATTTTGAAGTTCTTTTTGAACTTTTGTATCGCGCTTGGTACGTTTAATATAAAACGTATAATATAGTATATTATTTCAATAATATAAGTTAATAATATTTGTAATTAATAATTTTTGAATTATTAATTATTTTGTATCACCAACTTTATTGTATTTAGTTTGTCGAGTTCGATACGTTCATTTAGTACAGTAATTATATATTATAACTACTATTTAACTAATACGACACGTATTGTATAGTAAGTTTTGCTAAACTTATCGCACAAAGATAGTTTTGGAATTCACTAATCAGGGAATTACTCTAGGTAATGCATGTAATTAGGTAAAAATTAGTACCCTAATTTGAGGATTGTCACATTCTCCCCCCGTTAGCGAAATCTCGTCCCGAGATTTAAGTTGAGTTGTGAGTCTCGGTCACGTTTTCGAAAAGTTGAGGGTATTTCTTTCGCATTTCATCCTCGCGTTCCCAAGTAGACTCAGGACCACGCTTCGAGTTCCAACGAACTTTGACGAGTTTGATCCGACTGCGTCGGAGTTTGTGGGTTTTACGGTCAATTATTTCGATGGGTTCCTCCACAAAATTTAGTTTTAAGTCAATAAAGACCTCGTCGGGAGGAATGATGAGTGTTTCGTCCGACAGACACTTTTTAAGATTACTGATGTGAAAAGTGTCGTGAATGTTACTAAGCTCTTGTGGCAATTTGAGTTTGTAAGCGACAGGACCAATCCTGGCAAGGATTTCAAAAGGTCCAACATATCGCGGGTTCAGTTTTCCTCGTTTGCCAAATCGTGCTATCCCTTTCCAAGGCGATACTTTGAGTAGGACCTTGTCATCTACTTGAAATTCCAATGGTTTACGGCGGTTATCAGCGTAACTCTTTTGTCTGTCTCTAGCTGTTTTCAATCGGTTGAGTACTTGAGATATCTTGTCCGTGGTTTCTTGGACAAGTTCAGGTCCGGATAGTTGTCTGTCACCCATCTCTGCCCAACAGAGTGGTGATCGGCATTTGCGTCCATACAGTGCTTCGAATGGCGCCATCTGTATGTTGGTGTGATAACTGTTGTTGTAGGAGAATTCTGCTAGTGGAAGATGAGCATCCCAATTTCCTCCAAAGTCAATCACACACGCTCGCAACAAGTCCTCGAGCGTTTGAATCGTTCGTTCACTCTGGCCATCGGTTTGCGGATGATAGGCCGTACTCATGTCGAGTCGAGTACCTAAAGCCTGTTGTAGTGACTGCCAGAAGCGAGATGTGAATCTGCTATCTCTATCAGAGATAATGGATAATGGCACACCATGTCGAGAAACGTTCTCTTTGATATAGATCTTCGCCAGTTTCTCTAGTTTGTCAGTCTCTTTGATAGCAATAAAGTGGCTGATTTCGTCAATCGATCGACAATCACCCATATTGAATCAACTCCAGTTGATGTCTTTGATAGTTTTGTGATGAAGTCCATCGTTATATGCTCCCATTTCCATTGTGGCATCTCTGGTTGTTGCAAAAGTCCTGAAGGTTTTTGATACTCAACCTTGATCTTTGAACAAGTTAGACACTTGCTGACATATGTAGCGATGTCTCTTTTCATGTTAGGCCACCAATAGAAACCTTTCACGTCTTGGTACATCTTATCTGCACCAGGATGAATCGAGTAGTTGGACTTGTGAGCTTCGTCCAAAATTAGCTTACGAAGCTCCTCGTCGCACGGTACCCAAATTCGATTCATGAAGTATAAAACTCCATTTTCTTTGGTTTCGAGCTGTTTCTCCATTCCCTTCAGGGATTCATCTTTCATGCGCTCGACAGTGAAAGCTATTCGTTGCGCGTCATGAATTTGAGTAATGAGATTCGAGTGGATTGTCAATACCAAAGCTCTAACTCTGCGGGGTTTAACATTCTCTTTACGACTCAGGGCATCCGCTACTACGTTAGCCTTGCCCGGATGGTACTTAATCTCCCAGTCGTAATCGTTTAACAATTCGACCCAACGTCTCTGTCTCATGTTGAGCTCTTTATGGTCGAATATGTGTTGTAGGC
This sequence comes from Helichrysum umbraculigerum, assembly GCA_949592205.1. Taxonomy (NCBI): domain Eukaryota; kingdom Viridiplantae; phylum Streptophyta; class Magnoliopsida; order Asterales; family Asteraceae; genus Helichrysum; species Helichrysum umbraculigerum. The sequence goes on along the minus strand of CATIUR010000005.1, from coordinate 123,562,102 downwards.
TCTTGTGGCCTGTGAAAATCGTAACTTTGTACCATATAGGTAGTGTCTCCAAATCTTCAGTGCAAAAACGACTGCTCCTAACTCTAAGTCATGAGTTGTATAGTTCTTCTCGTGAATCTTCAATTGACGAGATACATAAGTGATAACTTTGTCGTTTTGCATGAGAACACCACCTAAGCCTTGGTGTGAGGCATCACAGTAAACGATGAAGTTCTTTGTTCCCTCCGGTAAAGATAAGATTGGTGCGGTGCTCAACTTCTGTTTCAACAGTTGGAAGGCGTTCTCTTGTTTTTCGCCCCATTCGAATTTCTTATCCTTCTGAGTTAAGGTGGTGAGTGACTGGGTTATTTTGGAAAAGTTCTCGATAAATTGACGGTAATAGCCAGCCAGACCAAGAAATTGTCGAATCTCGGTTGGGGTTCTTGGAGCTTCCCAGTTTTTGATCGCTTCTATTTTGGATGGGTCCACATGAATTCCTTTATCATTTATCACGTGACCAAGGAAATGAACCTCTCTAATCCAAAATTCGCATTTGGAGAACTTAGCATAAAGCCTCTCGTTCTCGAGTAGTTGGAGGATAAGTTTCAAGTGTTGTTCGTGATCCTCTTTCGTTTTCGAGTAAATCAAAATGTCATCAATGAACACAATGACAAACTTATCTAGGTACAGTTTTCACACTCGGTTCATGAGATCCATGAATACTGCCGGCGCGTTAGTCAATCCAAACGGCATGATTAGGAACTCATAATGACCATAACGAGTCCTGAACGCGGTCTTCGGTACATCCTCTTCTCGAACCTTCAGTTGATGGTAACCAGAATGAAGGTCGATCTTCGAATAGTAACTCGATCCTTGTAGTTGATCAAATAGATCATCAATGCGTGGTAACAGATATCGGTTCTTGATAGTTACTCGGTAGTCAATGCATATCCGTATGGATCCATCCTTCTTCTTGTCAAGCAAAACCGGAGCTCTCCGAGGTGAAAAGCTCGGTCGGATGAATCCTAAATCTAAAAGCTCCTGCAACTGTGTAGACAGTTCTTGCCATCTATGATGGAGCTAGACGATACGGTGAGCAAGCGATTGTTGCAACTCGGGGCACCAGATCGATGCGAAACTCGACTTGTCGCGGAGATGGTAATCCTGGAAGATCGTCAGGAAACACTCCCGGATAGCCTCGCACTATAGACACGTTGTCTATGCGTCGTTTCTCAAGTTTCTCTTCCACAACGTGTGCCAAAAATACTGAATATCTCTTTCGGAGATATTTAGTGGCTTTTAAGCAAGTAATCATCTTTACGGCACTCTATCTCTTATCTCCTTGTATCCCCAAGTTTCTCTTCTGTCGATAATGGTAGACGTACCAATCTATCAAAATAGCAATCTTTGCAAGATTCCTCGACAACTAGTCCTTACGGACTACGATGTCAAAATTTCCCAACTCTACCGATAGCAAGTCTATTTCAAAGAAATGTCCCTCTAATGTTAGGGCACATTCCGGTACTATTTTTCCTGATTCGATCAACTTACCATTGGTTAGTTCTATAGTGCACTTGTTATCTAACTTACTAGATTCAACGTCTAAGAGTTGTCTAACTTCACTAGCCATAAACTCAAATTGACATCCGAATCAATATCATAAAGGCATAATGGTTGTTGTTGTTGTTGTTGCAATTGTTGAGCTTTGGGCACCGGTTTCGGTAGTGGTTTTGGGTCACCACACTCAAAACACCCATTGCTTTGTCGCTCATCTTTAGCTTTAGTAGGAGGGTTGGTTTGGCGATATTGGGTTCGATGACCCTACTGCTCGCAGTTACCAATGAGAGTACACTCTCCATTGTGATGTTTCTCACATTTCCTGAGCTTTTTCCTTTTGTTGAGTTTCCATCAATTTCAACTCTAGTGTTTCGGTTGTTCTTCGTGGCGTTGTTGTGAGTACGACTCACCTCGTGTCGGGTAATAGTTTCAGCTACTCGTTAATAAATGATTTCTCATATTGCTTCAATCGTGAGTAGTGTGTCGTTTCGTCGATCATTCCAAATGTTTCGTTGCTAAATTATTGGATGAATAATAAAAGGTTATTGTTATCCCCTATTACGCATCTTACGATTTTGAAACACCCATATGTACATAGTATAATATAATCACGTTGGCCAGGCGTCATTATATGATGCTAAATACATACTTCTTTTCATCACCGCTTAACACGATCAGGTTCATACAAACTCAATACAAGAGTTACGGATATAGATGTGAGTGATTTAAAGAAGGAAAGCAGTGAAGACGTACATACTAGAGTGTTCATCTAAAGTGTGATGGGATTTATATATACCCATCGAATATAAGTTTTAGTATAAGTTTAACGAAGATAGGATAAGTACGTTCCTATAACTACCCTATTATAGTCATCATCATGCTGACCCCAGCTACACTCTCTGCCACTCGAGCATGCTCTTCTAGCATCTGTACTCGGGCACATGCAGCATGGGTACTCTTGATTTTCTTAAGAGGTAGTCCCTTTTGTAGTTCCTCAAACATATTCGTTGTTTCATCTACCCCAGGTGCCATGTTAGACGTTGGAGTAGGCATAGTCGTTAAGTTTTCGTTGATAGTCACAGCATCGACATTATAGTTGTGCTCGGGCGGTTCCTCGTTGGAGTCGATCACGCGTATAAGACGCTCGTTAAACACACTCATAATATATATAGCAACTACGTAGTGATATAGAGTTATGCAATGTATGAATGCATAAGTGTTCTAGCCAAGGCTATAGTCTAGGTCTCTAAGGCTTTCAGGTAACTTAAAGACTTCTAGTTCGCTATAACCAATGGCTCTGATACCAAGTCTGTCACACCCCCAAAATCGGTAAACGCGTTTATGAAACACTTAGCGGAAGCATTATGTAATTAGCGGAAGCATTTTAAGTATACAGCGGGGGTGCTGACGTTAGCAGTATGCATTCATTGTATCAGAGCTTATGATCATTGCAGAACGGAAATTAAGATGCCATTAATATAAAAGTAGTTACAAAAACTACGACTTGTCAAGTCATAGAAATAGTAGTATTGTAAAAATACATTTGTCCCAAATGTGGCATCCTAATTCGTTGTGGGTAACTTACGTCCATTATGCATGCATCAGTACCCGAGTCCTAATTCCCTGAAAAACATAGTAAAACGTCAACATTGAATGTTGAGTGAATTCACAGGTTTAGTTTATAGTGGTCAAACCAAGTTATGAATAAATCATTCATTTACGGCAAAACATATTATTCATAAGTTTAGTAGGAATTACAAGTTATTCTAATTAAAGAAAACATTTCCTATATAATGTAAGAATATCATTCTTACTACAAGTAAATAGTTGCGTAGGAAACACAAGTTTAATCAAAAACATTTCCTAATAAGTAGTTGCAGGAAACAAGGGTCAAAGTAAACCTTTCCTATCTGTTGTATAGCTTCAAATAAGTAATCTCAGGAAAGTACCATTTTCAAACTATTAGTTTAATAATCATGTGTAATACAATTTGATCGTTAAGTAGGAAAACAGGTCCATTCAAATATGATAAACATTTCCTATTATGTAGTTTGTAAGAAATTCAAGTTTATCCAACCAATGAACAACATTTCTAAAATAATTATGTTTTAGAAATACTAATTTATCCAATCAAGGAAAACATTTCTAAAATAAAGCAATCGTGTAGGAACACCTATCCTATTAGTTATCACAGGAAATACAGGTTTAACATTTAAGTAAACATTTCCTATAAAGTAATCGTGTAGGAACACCTATCCTATTAGTTATCATAGGAAATACAAGTTTATCAATCAAGTAAACATTTCCATCTAAATAGCTTGTAGCAAATACATGTTTAACAACCAAGCAAACATTTCATAATAAATAGTTTGTAGGAAATACAGGTTTAACAATCAAGTAAACATTTCCATTCAAATAGTTGTAGGAAACACAGGTTTACAATCAAGTAAAAATTTCCTGTAAAAGTTGTTATGTCGGGAAAACAAGTTTATCAAATCAAGGTAAACGTTTCCAAAAATGTAATCATGCGTAGGAACACCTGTCCTATTAGTTATCACAGGGAATACCCTTCCCAAATCAAGTTGTAGTTTAGTTGTTTAGTTATGTGGGAAATATAGACCATAATCCCTCTAAGGTGAGCTAAACCTTTAGAGTTAAAGTAACGACTCCTAGTACTATAACCAAACCACGACTAGTTGTTTTGTTGTTGCCTCAGTAACACGGTAAGTATACACTCCTCGTTGCGACTGCCGTCGTGTGGTTGGAATAACCAACGAGTAATATCCTGGGAGGGTTGTCAAATCGATAGTACTATCTGTATACTCAGTGGCTAGAGTCACCTAGCTAATGGTTATAGGTTGCAAGCACTGGGACTTATGTGCACTACAACTACCTCACGTAAACCTAGGATCGTACCAAGATTCGTTGTCTTATTCCCAAAAATGTTGTGAAAACGTTTCATATAGTTAACAGTTGATTCATAAAGCATAAAGCATTTATACAAATCAATTTGATATAAAAGCATGCCAAGCAATTATATAAACAAGTAGCATGTTATAGCACATAATTCTATGTTTTCCACCCCTGGTTTTAAAAGCGTTTAAAACAAGTAAAAGAGGGGCTGTGAACTCACAGTTTGCAAGTCTTCAGCTAGTAATACACAGTAGTCCGAACGTGCCTCTCAAATACCTAGACACAATTAAATATACTTTACATAAGTATATGGACTAATCGTTAAGCTGAAATGTTTATACATTTTAGTTGTTGGTGATATTTGCGTTGAAAAAGTCGTTGCGTATAAGTATATATTTATATATACTTATTAGTTGAATATGTATATTCTAATATATATATATTATTTTTCGTCGTATATATATATATATATATATATATATATATATATATATATATATAGTTGTTGACTATGTATATATACATACACAATATAACGTTTGTACCAATCATTTTACTCGTTTCAAAAATTATCGTTTTCAAAACAATTAATTATTATCGTCTCAAAGTTTGTCGCGTCCACTTTGTAACATTATTTAAATAACTATCCGTATAAAATAGTGTCTCGTGGTCGTGTATACACTTAACGTATATTTTCATTCGGGTCGGGTATATGTAATACTCATTCGGGTAAAGGGTTATACCCATTCGGGTGTAAATTTGAGTACTCATAAATTAATGAGATACTAAATGTAAACAAAGTTTTTCAATCAATGTCATACATATTTGTGAATTATGAATCGATTATATATCAATGAAATATCTATCTACGGTATAAATTTGAGTACCCCTTCGGTTAATAATTTGCTACCCATCCGGGTATATGTTAATGAATTGGTCATAAATAAAAGGCATGTAAACAATTTCCGATGGAACCTGTCTTTGTGTTGTCGATACTAGTAGTTTTCATAAAGATGTCATATATACACATATATGATATGATTGCTTATAATTTTTATAGCTTTTAATCATATTACAAACTTTAATCAACCTAGTACGTTAATGTGCCGATTGAATCATTCTACTCATAAAGGATCATATGGTTAGTACTTTTTCTTTGGTTTTCATTACAAAGAAAATTATCAAAAGCTAATAGATAAAAAGATGGGGGTCACCATTGAATGAGATAATGAGATTGTAATTGTCGAGACTTGGATTTAATACCCATTCGGTTAACCCAAGGCTAGCCGATCGGCTTGAGTACCCATTTACTTATATACATGCTACCATGTTTTGTCTTAAAATCATCATCACCAACAATTTCCTTATTCTTATATTCTTGTTTCAATCTTCCATAATTATAAGGTTACTAACACAATATAATAAGTATAAAATGAAAATGAGCATAAAGGTGTTGTGTTTCCTTACAATGATGAAGAAGTAATATGATGATGATGCAATGGTGATGAAGAAGAAGAAGCTTCTGCTTCCTGATTGATGCTTCCGTGAGATGGAGAGAAAAAAAAAATGTTTGGTAACTTTAATTATTGGAGTGGAGACATTGAAGGACGGTGGAAGTATATATAATATGAATGAGTAAAACTTTCAATCGGTAAGTATGGGCTCAAACAGAGCCTTGTCTCTAGATATTTTGATTTTGGTAAAAGTTTGGGTATTTAACCCGTTAATTTTGTGTACGGGTATAATTTGTGGTACTTCGTGTATAAATCAATTATTCGTTAGTTTAATTTATATTTTAAACCTAGTAATTGATATTTATAAAAATGAAATATTTTAAATCATTAATAAAATTGGTTACAGTAGAAGTACTGTACGGTGAAATTGCGTGCCAGATTTCAGTCAAATTTGGAATTTATATTTTGAAGTAATGTTCCAAATACTAAAACAGTAACGGGAAAATAAATACTTTTATTATTTTCGACTTTTAGGTACGTTTTATAATTGTTTCTGTTTGTGTATAACGCGTCCTAAATAGCAGTCTAAAGGTTTCCGTTTTATTTTTGTTCTAATACTTTTCTATAATAATTTCAAACAAAAATTTTTCAAAAGTATTTTGAAGTTCTTTTTGAACTTTTGTATCGCGCTTGGTACGTTTAATATAAAACGTATAATATAGTATATTATTTCAATAATATAAGTTAATAATATTTGTAATTAATAATTTTTGAATTATTAATTATTTTGTATCACCAACTTTATTGTATTTAGTTTGTCGAGTTCGATACGTTCATTTAGTACAGTAATTATATATTATAACTACTATTTAACTAATACGACACGTATTGTATAGTAAGTTTTGCTAAACTTATCGCACAAAGATAGTTTTGGAATTCACTAATCAGGGAATTACTCTAGGTAATGCATGTAATTAGGTAAAAATTAGTACCCTAATTTGAGGATTGTCACACTCTCAAGTTACGTTGGGAAGCTGCTGACTTTTGTACCAACATTTGGCGCCATCCGTGAGACCTAACTGAAAGAATGGAGAAAACCCCTTCATCTGGAACTCCCACACCGAAGGTGACCGTAGATCGATCCGCTGAAAGGCATGAAAGTGGGACGGGAAACGCAGGAGGCTCAGGGGATCAGCGGAATGACCCTCGGCTTACCCCTGCTTTTGTGGAAAGCAACTACGAGGCACTTCGCACGCTAATGCAAGAATCCGAAAAAAACAAGCAAATGGATGGTGTGAGAACGCAACTCACTTACGATTCCTCCACAGATGACCCCACAGAGCCAGAAAAGGAAACTGACAGTTCTAGTTCAGATTCCGAGGCAACAAAGGTTCGTCGGAAGAGGAAGCACGCTCGAAAAACGAAGAAAAAGGCTAGTCCGGACAAAAGTAAGAAAAAAATAAAGAAACGTGGCTCCTTACATTCTCGTACCAGGAAAGCAGTAGCTACTGACAGTAGCGACTCGACGAGCTCCAGCTCAGACGAAGAAGTGGATGAGGGTATAGACGAGCCTTATAGACCATCACTCATCAAGAAATTTACTAGGAGAATAGCAAGGTGTAAAAGACCGAATAAGGCGAGACTTCCGTCGCACATCCGGGTGTATGATGGTACCGGAGATCCGGATGATCATTTAGGGTTGTTTACCGGAGTGGCAGAAATGGAACAGTGGTCCATGCCGGAGTGGTGTCACATGTTTGCACAAACGTTGGCAGGGCCTGCTCGTCTTTGGTTCGATGACCTCCCCCACGCCAGTATCGATAGCTTTGAGGAGTTGCGTGAGAGCTTTCTCCACAACTTCATGCAACAACGGAGGTACACCAAGCACCCTATGGAAATTCATAACATAGTGCAAGGGCACCATGAGTCACTGACGGACTTCATGGAACGGTTCAAAGAAGAAAGTATGGAAATTAAAGGGGCATACGAGGTCATGCGCATCTCAGGTTTTATCCATGGGATAAGGCCAAAGCAGTTGATAGAGTAGTTCTACGCTAACATCCCCAAAACAATCAACGAAGTGTTTGAACGAACCAAGGCATTTATTCAGGGAAAAGAAGCAATAGGGCAAATCGCTGAAGCTCCATCTAGAGCTCCGTCGCGACAGAGCAGGGGTTCGCCCTGGAAACCAACTCCGTCAGTTCAGACGCAGGTTCTTGCAGCTCCTAGACGGAACCATGAAGCGTATTCCAGTGGCAGAGGTCGCACTCCACATCCTTACTCACCTGCTCCGAAAAGGAGCACCTACTTCACACCACTTACAAAAACACCCTGTGAAATATTGGCAACTGATATCGCTCATTTTGGTTATATAAATCTATCGCGATATCATTGTTTTGCGTATGTATTTTAGTGGATTTCGAGAACTTTCGATACTTATTTTGTTTGGAAATCCATTTCAGGTGAAAAGCTGGAAACGCATGCGATTTGGTGAAGAAATTGGTGATGTTTGGAACAAAAAATGGCTGGACTGGATTTGGGTATTAGCCGATCGGCTAACCACACAAAGCCGATCGGTTTCGAGCTTCAAGCAGATCTGCTTTGTTAAGAAGATCAGCTTTTACAGTTCATTTACGTTGCAGAACTTCACTTCGTTTGGAGCTTAGCCCGATGTACTAAAGAAGCCGATCGGCTAGTCATGAGAAGCCGTTCGGCTATGACTGTAAAGCCGATCGGCTATTCCTAACAAGCCGATCGGCTATGTGTGGATCTGGGTGAGAGGTATGGTGGTTGATGAGCTGTCCGTTTCTTATTGGTTGGCATTTAATGCCAACCGTTTTCCCATCCATTTTTTAAAAATAAAAAAAATAAAAAAAAAGGGAAAAGAGGGGTGTTTGGTTCGGCAGCCATATATGATCCATCATCTTCATCTTCATTAACACTCTCCATTACACACACACCTTCCATCTTCATTAACTCCATCCTCACATTTACTCTCATCTTCATTTCATTTACTCCACTTCACCCAACAAAAAAATCACCATTTACTTCACATTTTCGCAAGGATCTAGCTAGAAATTTGTGAGGGAAACATCGAGCAAACATCATTTGGAACAATTGTGTAACAAATTTGGTATAATTTCGATTTAATCTAATTTCAAGTTATTTTATGGATTTGTTTAGTGTTTATGATTTTTGCTTGATGATTGTGATTATGTGTGGCTAGTTACCATTGTGTTTGCTTAGATGAAATAACTAGATGATTAGGGGTGTATATTTTGGATGTTAATTTATGCTTGAGTTTGTGAATCATCCATGGATTTGTATGTATTTAGTTAGTTGTTGTTATGAACTTTCGGCATTTTAGCTAAACGATTATAGCGAATGTTCTTTGTTTAGTAAAAATACCTAAATAAGTTATTTGTCATTTGTGGATCAAAGCATTTGATGATTGTAACAACACTAGTTAAATATATACAAGTTAACGATTATAGCGAATGTTTGTCGTGTGGATGATTTGCAAACTCACAAAATTAAATTTATGTTTAATCGGAGAACCTTATGTGATTGAGCTTTATCTTAAGAATTTAACCATTTGGTGATTTACTAATTGATATAGCGAACGTTTTCAACCTAGTAAATTGCTATTAATTGTTTGTCTATGAATGATTGATCAAAATTACGAATGTAATTTTGGAATGTGTCAAATGGTTTAGCTAAGTTGTGTAAGTTTGTAACTATGGCGAACGTCCGTTACTTGATTAAATCATAGGTTTGTCAACTGAAATTGAACTTTAGGACTCAGAGAACTTTGAGCTTAGGATTGATGAATGTTACCATTTAGCATATGTGTTAACCGGTTATAATTCTACACCCCGAAATCACTAGTGAAACAGTCCAAGCAAGCATTGTTTTTAATATTTGAAAGTTTCCAATCAATCACTTTGACTCTTCAGAGTCCACCTGCCTAGATTAATCAAAGATTGTAGTTTTAAGCAACGTGACAATTCGGTCACACAAACCAACCACATTTTATTTTCTCTTTTTAAATTGCTCACACTTCTATTGATCATCCAATTTAGTTCCCTGTGTTCGAACCCGAACTTACCAAACTATACTACTACACGATAGGGTCCACTGCCCGGTTGTGTTTTGGTCTAGCTCGGTACTTTCTTGTTCACTTTTCAACGATAATTTTATAACTAGATTCATCACATCAAGTTTTTGGCGCCGCTGCCGGGGAACTTGATTTGTGAAATTGATTTAAGTGTGATTAATTGATCCTTTCTAGAATTTATTCTTGGAAAGTTACCTTTGTTTGTATTGCGCCGGTACGTTTATGGTTTTATCGTTTGTGTACTTTCAGGTGTGATTTGGTGGTGGATGAACACAAGGAGCTCCGGTAAAGAGCTTCTAAGTCCTTTGTCCAATCCGGAGAAGACCAAAAAGAGTAAACGAAGGAGGAAACCAAAGCAAAGATCATCGGAATCATCTAGTAGTCAAACGGATACCGATACATCTTCAGGAAACACCATCGAGGTGGAAGAAACTTTTGTGGAGGAAATTCCATCACCCGAAGAAGAACCTTCAACACCATCCGAAGGTGAAGAAGAGATGGCGGATGAGGATGATTCTCCTATGTTCTCACGGACGAGAACCGTGGCACCGACACCCGAGGCGGCCATACGGGTTCAAGATATTGAAAATGATAATTTCTCTTTGAAAGGGCATCATATGCAACTCATTAGAGATAAACAATTTGACGGAAGGGTGCGGGTCGATCCACACCAACACATTGCTAGCTTTCTTGAAATCGGGAGCTATTTCAAGTATGGGGCGAATATGGATGAAGTGATTCGCCTACGGACGTTTCCTATGTCACTTTGTGGTGAGGCAAAGATTTGGTATCAAGAATTGGAACCAAACACCATCACTACTTGGGATGAGATGAGGGAAGCATTCGTTAGACGATTTTATCCTCCGGCTTTGGCCGAAAGACTTTTGAATGAGATTAGAGCTTTCAAACAACAAGAAGGCGAAACTTTGGTAGAGGCATGGTGTCGGATGAAAGACATGTTGAGGAATTGCCATGGCCACGATTTGAAGAAGAGAGAAATCATTGTGTTATTCTACAATGGTCTTAACTTGGATTCGGCAAGTATTCTTGATGCTTCGGGAGGAGGTCAATTCCTCTACAAGACACCGAATGAAGCATGGAAGCTTCTTGAAGACAAGGTTATCCAAAGCTTAAATTGGGCTAAGGATAAAGGAGGGAAACCGGTTAAAAAGCATGTTGCATTCGCCGAGGGTACTAGTAGCGGAAGTGGAAGCTCCAATGACTCGGCCATGATGAAAGAAATCAAGGCTTTATCTTCTAAGTTTGATGCACAATTCAAGACTATCAAAGGTGAAATCAAAGAGCTTAGAGATGGTTGCGGTAATTGTGGAGGAAATCATGCCACGGCTAATTGTGCACAAGACGATTTGCCAATGGTAGGAGGTGAAGAGGGTGTTAACTTTCTTCAACAAGGTAATTATCAAAGCGGAAACTACCAACGAGGGGGTTATCAAAACCGAAATTCGGGAGGTTATCAAGGCGGAGGGTATAACCAAAACCAAAACCCAAACCAAAACCAAATCCGATTTTCTAGACCTAACCAACCTTACAACCAAAACTCCAACCAATCTCAAAACCAATCATACAATCAAAACCAATCCCAAAACCAACCTTACAACCAAAATCGACACCAAAGCCCATCTAGAGAACAACAACCACCACCGGTTCAAAAACAAGAACCAACATTGACTCCAATGGAACAAATGATGAAGAAGTTTATGTCAAAGCAAGAAACCGCCACCGAAAGGATGAAAACTCAAATGACAAATATTCGGTTGAGCATGGAACAAGGGCAAAAGAATCAACAAGCTTCAATCCAAGATTTGGAGCGGAAAATGGAGAGGTTGTCGGAGGGGCAAAGTAGTAGGCCAACCGGTGGCTTACCGAGTAATACACAACAAAACCCAAGACTACAACCTTCACCCTCTAGCGGTTCCAAACCTTACCAACCACCACCCGCGAGAAATGAGCATGTGAATGCTATAACCACAAGAAGCGGAAAGGAGCTTCCACCACCTCAAACCAAGGACAAAAATGTTTCTAACTCTTTTATGCCGGAAATTGAGGAGGAAGACAATGAAGAGAATGTTGATGCTCCTGCACCAACGGTCACACCGGTGTCACCTACTCCGGTTGTGAAAGCTTACAAGCCGAAGATTCCTTATCCACAAAGACTAAGGAAAGAAAAGATTGCGGCTCAATATGGGAAGTTTGTGGACATGATCAAGGGCATTCGAATCAATGTGCCTTTGGTTGATGTATTAGCCGGGATGCCGAATTATGCCAAATTCATCAAGGATTTGGTGAGCAACAAAGAGAAATTGTCGGAGGCTTCGGCAATTTTTTGAATGAGGAATGCTCGGCACTTGTCCAAAACCAAATTCCACCCAAGCTTGGAGATCCCGGGAGTTTCATCATTTCTTGTACATTGGGTAAAATCATCACGTGTGATGCACTTGCGGACCTAGGTGCTAGTATAAACTTAATGCCATATTCACTTTATGCTAAATTGGCCCTAGGATCCTTAACCCCCACTCGCATGAGCATCCGTCTTGCCGATAGATCTTTCCAATATCCCGTTGGGATTGCGGAGAACATGCTAATAGAGGTAGGGCAATTTACCTTTCCGGTTGACTTTGTTATCCTCGAAATGGAGGAGGATAGTAAAGTGCCCTTGATTTTAGGACGACCCTTCTTACATACCGCGGATGCCATAATAGGGGTTAAAGATAAGAAATTGACCTTGGGGGTGGGAGATGAAAGGATTGCGTTCACGGTCGATAAGGTCATGAAGCATCCTTATTCTAATGATGATTCGTGTTTTAGAATTGATGTGATAGATGATGCGGTGGAGGAAGAATTGGAAAGTTTGCTTGGATTGGAATCGAAGCTTGTTGACTTGCTAGAGTCAAATGTTGAAGGAATGACCGAGGAGGAGTTGGTCATGAGCATGGAAGAGACAAATGACGAAGAAGAGCTCGAATGTGAGGATGCTTTTGAGGAGCTCACAAAGGATGATAATATGAGGATCAAAACGTCGTTGGAGGATCCACCACGTGATTTGGAGTTGAAAGAACTTCCAAGTCATTTGGAGTATGCTTATCTCCATGAGGAAAATCTCCTCCCAGTAATAATCTCTTCATCCCTTGTGAATGATGAAAAACTTAAATTGTTGAATGTACTTAAGGCTCACAAAAGAGCTTTCGCTTGGCGGACATCCGACATACCGGGAATAAGCCCATCCTTTTGTAAACACAAAATTAATTTTGTTGATGATTTTAAACCCGTTGTCCAAAGACAACGGAGGCTTAATCCCAATATGGTGGATGTGGTCAAGAAAGAAGTAATTAAGCTTCTTGATGCGGGTATTATTTACCCCATTGCGGATAGTTCTTGGGTGAGCCCGGTACATTGTGTACCAAAGAAAGGGGGGATGACCGTAGTTGCCAATGACCAAAATGAAATGATACCCACTAGGACGGTCACGGGATGGCGTGTGTGCATTGATTATAGGAAGTTGAATGATGCCACGAGAAAAGACCATTTTCCCTTACCATTCATTGACCAAATGCTTGAGAGGTTGGCGGGTAATGAATATTATTGTTTCCTTGACGGATTCTCGGGATATTTCCAAATACCCATAGATCCCGAGGATCAAGAAAAGACCACCTTCACTTGCCCATTTGGGACCTATGCCTATAGGAGAATGCCCTTTGGTCTTTGCAATGCTCCCGCCACATTCCAACGTTGTATGATTGCCATTTTTCACGATATGGTTGAAACTTCCATGGAAGTCTTCATGGATGATTTTTCTGTATTTGGCGATTCATTCGAGTCATGTTTAAGAAACTTGGATAAAATGCTCGAGAGGTGTGAGAGAGCCCACTTAGTCTTGAATTGGGAGAAAAGCCATTTCATGGTGAAAGAGGGCATAGTGTTGGGTCATAAAGTGTCGGGGGTGGGTATTGAAGTTGATAGGGCTAAGATTGATGTTATTGCCAAATTACCTCCTCCGACCAATGTTAAGGGCATTAGAAGTTTTCTTGGTCACGCCGGTTTTTACCGTAGATTCATTAAGGATTTTTCGAAGATCACCCGTCCAATGACTAGGCTACTTGAAAAGGATGCCCCTTTTGTGTTTGATGGACCATGTTTGAGTGCATTTTCGACCCTTAAAGACCATTTGACCAAGGCACCTATCATAGTCTCACCCGATTGGTCCAAGCCCTTTGAACTCATGTGTGATGCAAGCGACTTTGCCTTAGGAGCTGTCCTAGGACAAAGGATTGATAAACATTTCAAACCTATTTACTTTGCTAGCAAAACCTTGAATGGGGCCCAACAAAACTACACAACCACCGAGAAAGAATTGCTTGCCGTCGTATATGCCTTTGACAAATTTAGGCAATATCTTGTCCTATCTAAAATCGTAGTTTTCACCGACCATTCGGCTTTAAAGTATCTTTTCAACAAACAAGATGCTAAACCCCGTCTCATCCGTTGGATTCTTCTTTTACAAGAATTCGACATTGAGATTAAGGACAAAAAGGGAGCCGAAAACCTTGCCGCCGATCACTTGTCAAGATTGGAAAATCCACATCTTGACAAGCAAGGTGATACTAATATTGATGATTCTTTTCCCGATGAATTTCTTTTGCAGGTAGGTGATGAAAACAAGGATGAGGAAGCACCATGGTATGCCGACTTGGCAAACTATTTGGTTGGTGGAGTTTTGAGGAAGGGCATGAGTCACCAAGAGAAAAGCAAATTTTTCTCTAACTTGAAGCATTATTTCTGGGAGGAACCGTATTTATTCCGCATTTGTGCGGATGGCATGGTGAGAAGATGTGTTTCGGGTGGTGATACAAGAAAGATTTTAGATGAATGTCACTATGGGCCCACCGGTGGACATTATGACCCCTCGGTCACCGCAAAGAAGGTGTTTGATGCGGGGTTCTATTGGCCGACGATCTTCAAAGAGGCTAACACTTTATGCCAAACTTGCGATGCGTGTCAAAGAACCGGAAACATCTCAAAAAGGGATGAAATGCCACAAACTAGCATCCAAGTTTGCGAAGTATTTGATATTTGGGGCATAGACTTCATGGGACCGTTCCCACCTTCATTCAAAAATGAATACATTCTTATGGCGGTTGATTATGTGTCCAAGTGGGCGGAAGCTAAGGCTTTACCAAAGAATGACGCTCGTGTGGTCATTGATTTCTTGAAAAGCCTATTTTGCCGATTTGGGATGCCCAAAGCATTGATTAGCGACCGGGGGACTCACTTTACGAATGCTCAATTGGAAAAAGTTCTCAAGAAGTATGGGGTGAATCACCGATTCTCGACTTCATACCACCCACAAACAAGTGGTCAAGTCGAGAACATTAACCGTGCATTGAAAAGAATTTTGGAGAAGACGGTGAAAGACAACCGGGCCATATGGTCCAAAAAGCTTGAAGATGCATTGTGGGCGTTTCAGACCGCCTACAAGACACCTATTGGAACAACACCGTATCGGTTACTTTATGGCAAAACTTGCCATTTACCCCTTGAAATTGAGCATAAAGCTTATTGAGCGCTAAAGAATTGCAATTTGGATTTGATTGAAGCGGGGGAAAAGAGAATGTTGCAACTTCACAAGTTGGATGAGCTTCGATTGCAAGCTTATGAAAATTCTCGTCTCTACAAGGAACGGACAAAGGTGTTGCATGACCGGAAGTTGAAAGTGAGAAAAGAATTTAAATCCGGTGAAAAAGTGCTTTTGTTCCAATCAAGATTCAAGTTGAAACAACCAAAGTTCAAACCAAGGTGGACCGGCCCATACGTGGTCAAGCATCAATATCCATCCGGATATGTGGAACTTTTCCAAAAAGATGGCGGAACCTTTATTGTGAATGGGCACCGTTTGAAACTTTACCATGAGGATGAACAAGAGAGCGAGTGGGAGGAACTCGCAACTTACCCCAAGGACAAATGAATTCGGGGTCGAGTCTTGCTTGGACTCGTTAATAAATGAAGCCCATACACGAGGAAACTCGTGTTTATATCCTTTTTGATAAACTTAGAATTTTTGCCCTGCATTTTTGATGATTTTGATGTGTTTGCTGCTCCTGTGATTGTGTGAATTGTTAAGTGTTAAGGTGTTTATGTGTTGCTGCTGCATCTGTTGATTTTACAAAACAAAAGCCGATCGGCTTACAGAAATAGTTCGGTTATAGATCAATAGCCGATCGGCTAAGCATAGCAGATCAGTTTATTCTTTGAAAAACGATCACAGAACTTGAGCCTTTTCTGAAGCATTAACTTACCAAATAGAAAGCAGATCGGTTTCAGGATAGCAGTTCGGCTAATGCTTTTAAGCCGATCGGCTATTTAAAGTTGTTCGGTTACTCTAGTTAAAAATCGATACAGAACTTAACCCCTTCAGCTTGAGAGCATTTTAACTAACTAAACCGTTCGGCTATTGATTTGAAGCAGTTCGGCTAACATAGCCGTTCAGCTAAGTTGCATAAGCCGATCGGCTTTGGTAAATTACTGGGCGATTTTATTAAAAAGCAAAACCTTATTTTTTTTCCCACAACCACAAACACAAAGCTAAAACCGATCTGCTCTTCTTTTTCTCTCTCAAGTAAAAACGAAAATCACATAAACCCTCACTAAATCATCATCCAACCTTCAAATCTTTCAAGGAAATCAACCTCTAATCATGTCTAGACAAAATAAAGTATCTCATGTCTCCATTTAATCTTTCCTACTAGTGATTTTTGAGATGAATATCTTGAATCCGGGTTTGGTTAGATTCAAGTGTGGGGATGAATTCCTTTGTGATTTTGTTGTGTATTATGCTTGATTCATACATGTTAATCAGTTTATACCATGATCTTTTGTTTAAATTGCTCAATTTAGATGATTTACAAATTAGGGTTCATATGCTAATTTGGGGATAATCCGAATTTAGTGATTTATGCTTGATAGTTGGTGCTAATTGTGGTGTAATTCGTGTTTGCAAGTATAATGAAGTTAATTGGTGGGTTGATTTCCATTTGTGGATGATTTAGAAAAATTAGGGTTTATGTGGAATTTGGGGAAGAAGGAGTTGACTTTTCTGGTCAACTTTGACTTTTGCTTTGACTGACTTTTGTGTAACTTGTGATTGTAATACATGACTAGAAACAATTTGAGTGATCATTTTTGCTCAATTCAAGTTCATGTTTGATATTGAAGTTATGTGTTTATAAGGTAGTCAATAGGTTTGGTATGTAACTTTGATTGTAAGGCTTGCTTGAGTCACATTGTATGACATTGGCATGATTCAAGCATGGTTTAATATTAGGTTGCATGTTTATCCTATTTGAGTTGAAGTTTTGGCTATGTGATTGATTGGTTACTGTCGGTTTATGCTATGCTTGCATTTGTTGATTGTTTTGCTTTGTGATGCGGTTATTAACGTGTGTGCTCGGTTACGAGGGGGTGTGGTTGTGTTTGACATAAATCGCTCATTTTGTCTTATTTTGCTAACTCTAACACACTTTTGGAAATTTTGTATCTTGTTGTGTTGTGTTGTGCAGAGAGGCAGGAATACCCAACCTGACACCTATGAGCCTCAGTACCCTGAAAGTATTTATGAGGGTTTAATGCCTGTAGACCGCCACCCTCATTTGATTTTCGGACGCCATACGTATAACTACCTGGAATACACGGAAGCCTTGTATAAAATTCATAAAAAGGAATGCGAATACCCTCGGGAAATTAACTGGAACCCGTTGGAGGTTGTCGGGGTTGCTCATGATATTCGCAAGACTTTTACTCAAACTGTGAAGTTCGATGACGAGGCTTTTGGTGTAAATGACTTTGAAAAGCTTCTTGGGATCCAAGAAAATATTTACGAAGAGTTGGTAATGGAATTTCTGGCAACTTTGGAAATGTTCCTTATCAACAATGTCGACGATAAATTCTTGAGTTTCAGACTTGGTGGGGCCCCCAGAAAATTATCCTTAAAAGAGCTTGCGGGTTGTTTGGGGATTTATACGGATGAGGAATACTCGTCCCATTGGATTGATAGATATATTATGACTGGGGCAAGGCTGGATGAGGGGCAGTGTGATGCTGAAGTTTGGGCAACGCTTAGTACATCACGATATCTTGGGGGGAAAAATTTGAACAAACATCTTACGTCCCCCAAATATAGAGTGATACACAAAATGTTAGCAAACACACTGACTCTTAGGGGAACCAATAGGGAGAAGGTGACCTTGATCGACTTGTGGTTTTTGGATAAGTTGAAGAGTAGGGACAGGATCAATGTCCCATATGCAGTGGGCAAGTACCTTCACGCCTATGCTAGTGGGCATAAACCCTCTTCCAGGCTTTGTGGTGGTCATCTAATTACCCGGATCGCCAAGGGTTTAAAGGTCAGTTTGAAGCCCCGAGGAGTTCCCGCCTATACCTTAGTGGAAAACAATACCCTTCCAATTGGGGCCGAATCCTATGCCACGGCCCACATCTTGAGAAAGAAAGGTGAAACTTATGTTGCTTATGATCCCACTCCTCAAGAGGCAGCCTCTGTGTCTCGAGCCGGGTCTCGGGGAAAAAGGCCTGTCACAATTGAGGATTCTGATGAGGAAGAAGAGGCAGAGCAAGAGCAAGAAGAAGAAGCTGAAGTTAATGTGCATCCGGGTCGTGGTCATTCATCTCATTCTGGAGAGCCCGCGAGCTGGCAGAGTTTTATGTCCAGCTTCAACAGTATGCAACTTGAGCAAAATCGAAGATGGGGAGAACAAGAAGCCTGGCAACGGGAGAATGTGGCTTTCAGGGACGAGTCTAGGTATGAGTGGGGAGTTAATCAATACCAAAATGATTGGCTAATTCACGACCATGAGCGAATGGGCCACCATGTGCCCGACCATGTGCCTATCCCGTATCATCCACCACCTCATTGGGGCGAGCCAGGGGGTATCCTCCCTGCTCCTATTTATGATCGGGATGCTGCTTTAGTGGAGCTCCAGCGACATCAGGAGCATATGCACACATCTGATTATCACCAGCAGCAGCAGGATTGGGGCACTCCTTGGTCCTCAGCTCCATCCCAGCCTAACACTTGGACACCTCCTGAGCCCTCCAACTGGCAACAAGAGGCTCATCACCATTGGCTTTTTGGATCGCCATCACCTTATCTGCAGCAGTATCAGCAGAATGATCCCACCCAAGACCCGCCCCATGATGGGGGTTGGTAGTTGGGCATTGTTATTATTTATTCTGGGATTGTAAAACTCTAAACAATTTTTTTTTTTTATTCTGCGTTATTTTTCTTTTTTTGGTTCTTTGGATGATTAACATTCATTGTATCATTTTTATTTTTATTTTATTATCATATGGGCTTGTGTTTGGTGTTTGTTTGTTGTTGCCCATTTGTAGCATGCGGAGCTAGAGTGGATTTCTACAAGTTTATCATGAGCCAGCTCCTCTATTCTCACCTTCATGCAAAACCCCCGGGGAAGTTCTCGTTTCTTTTTACCCCCGCGCTTTTGCTTATTTATTGATTGTATTTGCATTGGGGTCAATGCAAACCTTAAGTGTGGGGAGGTATTCACTTGAATCTTGTTCCTAGTATATTGTTGTTTTATAGCCACTTATTAGGTCTGTTATTGATCTTGGATTTTCCAATTGAACTTTACGAATTCTAATAACGGGTTATAGAATGGTAGTATGCTAGGGATTTGCTTGTCCTTATTAAATTAATTGCTTTGGAATGTGTTAGTTAAAATCTATTAAAAGCAATTAAATGTTTCCCTCTTGCAACATAATTTTTAGAGATGTGTCATAAAAGCAACCTAATAGGGTGAATTGCATGACTAGCACACTTGTAGCCCCCACTATGATAAATTGTGAGAAATTTGAGCCTTATTGCGAAAAACACTTACCTTTAGTGTTTATATTGATTGATTGCTATGAGTGTGCCGGTGATTGTAGTTTGTTCTAGAAACTTGCCTTAGTGATGCATTTTGAGACCGCTGTGGGATCACGGAAATGTGATTTAGGTGGGGTCAAAGACGAGGAGGTATTCTTAGGAATTTTTTATCTTATTTTGCTTTAAAACCATTTATATCCAGTTGACACAGGTCGTTAGCACTCATTTTTAGTGCTAAGAAACCCCTAGAAAACTTCCACATTCAATCCACTAAATTCTAGCCTTATTTTTGTGTAGTCAATTCCCGAACCATCACTTTTCTAAAATGTTGCCTAGTTGGAATTTATGATGAATTAATTAAAAAAAAAATGTGACTTAAATAGTTTTGAATTGGGATTCCAGTGTTAAATTCTATGATTGAGATTGGAAACAATTAAATGAATAGAAGTTAACCTTTGAGCTTAAAGTTTATAGTTGGATGATTGTAGTCAACTAAATGGCCTTTGAATTCCTGAACAAGTAGTTCCCGAGGGGTGTTTTACACCTAGCCACCGAAGGCCTTTATCCGGTCTAGGATGGTTGGTCCGAAAGTTCGTTACACAGGGTTCATAGAAAGTCATAGAGTGCAATTATTCCAATAAAATGTGAAAATTCAATTTGAGTTATTTGTATGCAGTTGTTGAAGTATGAGTTATAAATGAGAACAAATAGTAATTCGAATTGATTTAGCATGAGAATCCTAAGTTTCATGACTGTCACGTGTTTAAACCAATAGGTAACATCTCCGCAGTTTTCACGGGTCTTGATTACCACTTTTCACCAATTATTGTGTCTATCATACCCCTATTCCACAATTAGCCTACATTGTTACA
Source organism: Helichrysum umbraculigerum (assembly GCA_949592205.1). Classification (NCBI taxonomy): domain Eukaryota; kingdom Viridiplantae; phylum Streptophyta; class Magnoliopsida; order Asterales; family Asteraceae; genus Helichrysum; species Helichrysum umbraculigerum. Next base: position 123,541,300 of record CATIUR010000005.1, on the reverse strand, counting down.
ACACATGCTAGAATACCTCCTTTGAGATCTCACTTGGTGCTCACGCCAAGTCGGTGGAGATTTGATCCTCTTGCAAGCCTATGGTAACAATGCATCACGACTTGGCTTGATTGAGTGTTAAAATTGCTTACTTCCTTACCTTATAGTCTTATAGGTTGAGAGTGAGTGACTAAACACTTATCCTTATGTGAGGTGCTAGGTCGTGCATTCGGGCTTGACAAACCAAAACATCTCGAGTTTATAATGCTTATACATATGTTGCTAGCCTAATTGCCTTGGTAGTTAGTGTTAGTATTGTTTTGGTAAACTTGTTATTCACCTATTGTTGTTGCAAGAGTGGGTCTTGAAATGGTAAAATAATGGTTTGCTTGAGGACAAGCAAAGTTCAAGTGTGGGGATGTCTGATATCACTCATTTTGGTTATATAAATCTATCGCGATATCATTGTTTTGCGTATGTATTTTAGTGGATTTTGAGAACTTTCGATACTTATTTTGTTTGGAAATCCATTTCAGGTGAAAAGCTGGAAACGCATGCGATTTGGTGAAGAAATTGGTGATGTTTGGAACAAAAAATGGCTGGACTGGATTTGGGTATTAGCCGATCGGCTAACCACACAAAGCCGATCGGTTTCGAGCTTCAAGCAGATCTGCTTTGTTTAGAAGATCGGCTTTTACAGTTCATTTACGTTGCAGAACTTCACTTCGTTTGGAGCTTAGCCCGATGTACTAAAGAAGCCGATCGGCTAGTCATGAGAAGCCGTTCGGCTATGACTGTAAAGCCGATCGGCTATTCCTAACAAGCCGATCGGCTATGTGTGGATCTGGGTGAGAGGTATGGTGGTTGATGAGCTGTCCGTTTCTTATTGGTTGGCATTTAATGCCAACCGTTTTCCCATCCGTTTTTTAAAAATAAAAAAAATAAAAAAAAAAGGGAAAAGAGGGGTGTTTGGTTCGGCAGCCATATATGATCCATCATCTTCATCTTCATTAACACTCTCCATTACACACACACACCTTCCATCTTCATTAACTCCATCCTCACATTTACTCTCATCTTCATTTCATTTACTCCACTTCACCCAACAAAAAAATCACCATTTACTTCACATTTTCGCAAGGATCTAGCTAGAAATTTGTGAGGGAAACATCGAGCAAACATCATTTGGAACAATTGTGTAACAAATTTGGTATAATTTCGATTTAATCTAATTTCAAGTTATTTTATGGATTTGTTTAGTGTTTATGATTTTTGCTTGATGATTGTGATTATGTGTGGCTAGTTACCATTGTGTTTGCTTGGATGAAATAACTAGATGATTAGGGGTGTATATTTTGGATGTTAATTTATGCTTGAGTTTGTGAATCATCCATGGATTTGTATGTATTTAGTTAGTTGTTGTTATGAACTTTCGGCATTTTAGCTAAACGATTATAGCGAATGTTCTTTGTTTAGTAAAAATACCTAAATAAGTTATTTGTCATTTGTGGATCAAAGCATTTGATGATTGTAACAACACTAGTTAAATATATACAAGTTAACGATTATAGCGAATGTTTGTCGTGTGGATGATTTGCAAACTCACAAAATTAAATTTATGTTTAATCGGAGAACCTTATGTGATTGAGCTTTATCTTAAGAATTTAACCATTTGGTGATTTACTAATTGATATAGCGAACGTTTTCAACCTAGTAAATTGCTATTAATTGTTTGTCTATGAATGATTGATCAAAATTGCGAATGTAATTTTGGAATGTGTCAAATGGTTTAGCTAAGTTGTGTAAGTTTGTAACTATGGCGAACGTCCGTTACTTGATTAAATCATAGGTTTGTCAACTGAAATTGAACTTTAGGACTCAGAGAACTTTGAGCTTAGGTTTGATGAATGTTACCATTTAGCATATGTGTTAACCGGTTATAATTCTACACCCCGAAATCACTAGTGAAACAGTTCAAGCAAGCATTGTTTTTAATATTTGAAAGTTTCCAATCAATCACTTTGACTCTTCAGAGTCCACCTGCCTAGATTAATCAAAGATTGTAGTTTTAAGCAACGTGACAATTCGGTCACACAAACCAACCACATTTTATTTTCTCTTTTTAAATTGCTCACACTTCTATTGATCATCCAATTTAGTTCCCTGTGTTCGAACCCGAACTTACCAAACTATACTACTACACGATAGGGTCCACTGCCCGGTTGTGTTTTGGTCTAGCTCGGTACTTTCTTGTTCACTTTTCAACGATAATTTTATAACTAGATTCATCACATCAGCAACCGAATCTGTTCGACATAGCTTCACGCAACCTGCCCCTCTCAAAGTCGTCCCAGAGGGGAAATTTGCAGATAGGTATTGTGAACTCCACGGTGATAAGGGGCATAATACTAACGATTGTTATCAGTTGCGGAAGCAAATAGAAGAGGCTGTGCAGTCGGGACAATTGTCACATCTAGTAAAAGAAATAAAGCAGGTTGGAACGAAGCAGCAAGGAAGGCAAGGCCCTCCTCAAAAGAACAAGCCTAAGGTAATTCAAATGGTTCGATCTGAACGGAACGAAGATAAGAGGCCCATGGACGAAGTGGAAAGTTGGATGCACCAGGAGATCAGTTTTCCACCTTCCAATCAGGTGTGCCGTACCGAAAATCCCCTCATCATCAAGGCGGAGGTTGAAGGTCATATGATCCACCGTGTCTACGTGGACGGAGGTAGCTCCTCTGATATCATGTATTTTCATTGTTTTGAAAAGTTAAAAGACGCCGTTAAAGGACGGATGGTGAATATGAAAACACCCTTAGTAGGTTTCGGGGGCAATGATATCATCGATAGGAAGCATATGGCTCCCTGTTACCTTCGGCGAATACCCTTTGTCAAGGACTGTGGACATGGAGTTCCTTATAGTGCAATCACCTTCGCCTTATAATGTGTTGCTAGGTAGACCTACGATATGTCGTTTAAGGGCAGTAGTGTCTACCATGCATGCCATGATGAAGTTTCCTACGAGCTCCGGAATAGCTACTCTCAGGGCGGAAAGAAGAAAAGTTCAGGAATGTTTGTTGCTGGACGAAGGTAGCAGAGTTACCAATGCCGCCCAGCGGAGTTCGCAAGATGCCGCATAGGCATTACTCAAAGTTCCACTTATCATTAATGATGAATTCCCTTGAACAACCGGTGGGTGTCGGAACATCATTGTCTCCGGCCACAAAGGTACGTTTGGAAAGGCTTTTAAGAGCTAACACTAATGTCTTTGCTTGGAGATATTCTGATATGACAGGGGTACCTCGGCATATTGCGGAGCACAAGCTGAACATACACAAAAGTGTAGAGCCCATTGTCCAGAAGAAATGCAGCTTGGCCCCGGATCGAAGTAAGGCGGTAACAGACGAAGTCAACGAGTTGGTAAGGGCTGGAATTATGCGGGAGGTACGTTACCGCACTTGGGTGGCGAATCCCGTCATGGTCAGAAAGGGTGACGGAAGTTGGAGGATGTGCGTTGATTTCAAAGATGTGAATAACGCATGTCCGAAAGACGCATATCCACTTCCGGAGGTGGATCTCAAGGTAGAATCACTCATGGGATTCAAGTACAAATGTTTCTTGGACGCATACAAGGGGTACCACCAAATCCAAATGGCACTAGAAGATGAGGACAAGACAGCGTTCCACACGGACAAAGGTATTTTCTGTTACCGAAAGATGCCTTTTGGTCTGAAAAACGCAGGTGCAACATACCAGAGGCTGGTGGACGTAGCTTTCTCAGCTCAAATAGGAAGGAACTTGGAGGCGTATGTTGATGATATAGTCATCAAAAGCAAGCTGGAAGATACGCTGTTGGCTGACATTGAGGAAACGTTCAGTAACCTCTGGAAGATAAATATGAAGCTAAACACGAAGAAGTGTTCTTTTGGGGTCACCGAAGGTAAGTTTCTGGGGCATATCATCCTGGAGAAGGGAATTAAGGCGAATCCAGAGAAAGTGACTGCAATCATCAATATGCCACATCCAAAAACCGTAAAAGAAGTTCAAAGCTTGAATGGTAAACTCGCAGCTATGAGCAGGTATTTGTCAAGTTCGGCTTCTAAGTCCTTACCTTTCTTCAAAACCCTGAAGAATTGTTTGAGCAAAAAGGACTTCAAATGGACAACAGAAGCTGAAAACGCATTTACGGAGCTAAAGGTACATCTCGCAAGCTTACCAATGCTAACAACGCCAATTGCAGGCGAAGAATTATATATGTATCTTGCAGCTACGGATAATGTAGTAAGTTCCGTCCTCATGGCCGAAACGGAAAAGCACCAGGTCCCCATTTATTATGTCAGCCGTGTGTTACAAGGTCCGGAGGAAAATTATTCTCCCTTGGAAAAGTTGGCTTTGGCACTTGTCTACGCAGCACGCCGCTTACGGAGATACTTCCAAGCACATAAAGTCAATGTCCTGACGGATCAGCCAATCCGACAAGTCTTGCACAAGCCGGAGATATCGGGACGATTGGCCAAATGGGCAATCGAGCTTGGAGAACACGGAATCAATTACATCCCACGTACCTCAGTAAAAGGACGGATACTGGCGGATTTCTTCGCAGAATTGCCCCAAGACCAGTTAACACTGACGAAGATGGCAAACGGAACTTTGGGAGGAAACGTAACGAAGGTTGCAAACGAAGGTAAGTGGGTAATGTACACTGATGGTGCATTCAGCTCATCTGGAGCAGGTGCGGGTCTCATTCTAACAGACCAAGACGGGGTTGAATACACATACGCCCTTCGATTCAACTTCGACAGTTCAAACAACGAGTCTGAAAACGAAGCTCTATTGGCGGGCCTACGCATTGCTACGGCAATGGGGGTCCGGAACCTCCAGGTTTATGTAGATTCGAAGCTTGTGTCGAGTCAAATCAACGGTGAATACGAGGCTAGAGATGCTAACATGAAAAAGTACATGGAAAAAGCGAAAGAACTGATCTCTAATTTCGACAGCTTTGATATACAACAAGTTCCAAGGAGCGAAAACAAAAAAGCGGACGCATTGAGCAAGCTAGCTTCCGTAGCTTTTCCTCATCTCACAAAGAAAGTCCTGGTTGAGGTACTTGAACGTCAGTCTATAGACGAACAAGAAGTACTGGCCATTGTCGAGGAACATGAGAACACGTGGATGACTCCAATCATTCAGTACTTGGTGGATGGTACTTTGCCGCAGGATCCATCTCAGGCTCGCAAGGTACGTGTCAAAGCACCAAATTACAATTATTCTAATGACATACTCTACAAAAGGTCTTACTTAGCACTGTTGGCGACCGAACAGGTCGGTGTCATTAACGATGACTATTCGGGCACCAGCAGCGGGTTTTTAATTTATAAGGCTGGGGCCTAGGGTTACTATTATTGCTAATCTAAGGGCTAGCAAGGATAAGTATGACCTAGGATCGTTCTTCAAAGCGCGACGAATTGAGACTAGGGGAACTTAGAGACTTTTATGAATTTAGCTAGGGTGGAAGGGAGTTGATTTGGATTTTGGGTTTTCTATTCTAAGGTTAAACTAAATTAAATCAGAAATGGATATGGAGGTTACTTCGGGCGTTCAGCAGTTAAAAGCGATTGTCTACTATGAAGTGGTTTAGGTGATATTAAAATGTGAAGAGTTCTAATGATGATAGGTTCATAAGTTAATGTGAGTTATTGCTACAATCCTACTATCGGGCTAACGCGGAGGTGTCCACAATTAGGCAGATAGAATGTCACGTGGGTTGCAGAATATATTAAAGCATACACCGAAAGTTCTCTCAAATGCATGTCCATATTATCTGACAGTTAATCTCGAATCCTATTCCCCAATCTCGGTCATCATAGACGTCCGAATCATGGCACAGTTTGTTGAATAAACAATCTTGTAAACAGGTTTTACCCTTGTTGGGATAAGTTGGAAGAACTAGTCTAAGCGGTCAGATAAGATGTCATCACTTATTCGTATGAATTATCAACATTATTCAAGTATGCAGCAAGATAGGGATGGTTTATATTACAAATAGAAACTTAAATAATACGTTTGTTTAATTGATCCATAACACAACTACCTTCGGTCGTTCTCGACTTTCATACGTTTGTACTTTGCCATAAGCATTTCCAGTACTATATCGAAGAACAGTTGAATAGGGGCCGTCGTATTATTTCACAACAATTAAGGCTAGGTGTATTTTACTAGTACGATAATCCTAAGGCAACAATCAAACAAGAACATGCAATAAGACAATCAAGACAATAGTTAAACCTAAGCATTCAAATGTATTAATTAAATCGAGGATATTCCGAAAGTTGTCTCGAAAATACCGTCTGTCTGAATTAAATCTTAATCAACCTCTATTCCCATATTCCGTGTCTCTTAGATCCTAATTTGGCCTAGAGAACACCGGCCATGCCGAGCTCAATGATTCAATCAAACATAGTATAACTAAGTGACCAGTACCCTATGAGTTAGCTACGTTCATTTTTGGATAAGGTTTTAGTCACAACATGAGTTGGGCAGATAAACAATAAAGATTCAATTCCTACATCTATTCATGATATAAAGCGCCCGTAATCTCATAGCATACATTATAATCACATATTTAAATCTTTCCTAAACTACTATCATAGTAGACAATTGAGTTATTTAGCAAATCATGGCAATTCTAGCATACATATTTAATTTTATTAAGGAAAGAAAGAACATGATTAAATATGAAAGATAGATTAAAACCTGATAAAGAAATACAATAACTCGTAGCTACAAATGCGTCCCGAAGCACCTCCGTACAAATCTTCCTTGACTAGTTAATTAGCTAGTCTAATTAACTAAAGAAGTATTACAATAAAGAAAGAAAAGAATGGATGGTGAGAAAGTGTGAAATATGCTAGAAAGTGTGCATATGTTGGTGTGTGTTTCAAATGAACCCAAACACCCCTTTTATAGGTGAGTCTTGGCTCATTTTAGCATCATGAAGCCTTGAGGTGCATGTTAGAAAAACTAGCTAAAAGTGGATCGTACAACGCGAAAAGTGACCGCACCGGGTACTGTACAACGCGAAAAGTGACCGCACCAGGTACCAAAACTTGCCAAAAACGGAAACCGGGACGGGGGAAGGGTGGCCGGCGGCGCCAGCCAGGTGGCCGGCGGCGGCTGGCTGGTGGCCGGCGGCGGTGGGCCCCACCCCGCCCCGTTGCGCAATCTTTTGCTTCGTTTATTGATTCGTGCGTGTTTTCTTCGTTATACGTCCGTTTGAGTTGATTCTTTTTTTGTTGGATTCGTAATTCAAAAACGAAGATTTTGACATAGGATATGCCTGAAAATGAGGTCCATAGCTCCAGATATTGCGTACGGATCATTTGGATCTTCTGGCGGGCGCGAAATCTTCATTCTTTGCCCGTTTTGGTTGATTCTTCTTCTGTTAGATTCGTATTTTGAAAACGAACATCTTGAAAATAATGGATATTGATGGGGGGCATTTTGGTCTTGAAATCTCGATTTTGTGCCTTGAATCTTTGAACGTGTGTGGAATCTTCATTTTACATCCGTTTTGCTTGGTTTTTCTCGTGCAACCTTGTTTTAATCATCTTGGCATAATATCAATGATTTGTGCTATATTTGAGTTATAATGCCAAGAATCGTTCCAGAATGAGAGAGATATCGGCAGTAAAAACATGACTTTTTACGCGATATCAAGTATCCCACACTTAGAATTTTGCTTGTCCTCAAGCAAACCCTCAGCAAATTGTGAAAGACTGAATGGGTGTCTTCAGATTCCGGAGAACTTTGATTCCTGCAGGTTTGGTAGAAAGATTTTGGACAAGGTTCCATTCCTTGATGTTCCCCCAAACTTTTGGTTCTAACAAGCTTTCTTCTAAATCTACACATGACTGGGGCCCTCACAGGTGGTCACTCGGTTCACTCAAGTGTATAAGGGTTCCTAGCTTCTAATTCACTCAGGGACCAGTTATGTAGCTCTTCCGTTGTCTTAAGCTTGATCGAAAATCAAATCTATAATACCTAAATGAGGACGGTGCTAATTATCCTAGACATTCGCAAGAAGGTGAAGATGGTGTATGGTAAAAGGGTTTTGGTGTAGGTGGTTCAATTTGGGAGTTTAATATAGCCTAAGAGTGACGACTTGCCTTTGATGTTTTAGATGATACCTCTCTTTGAGAGCCTTCTTTCCATGACTTTTTCTTTTCTAAAGAACCTTTCCCTTGGTTTTAAATGATCCTTGGGTTTTTCAGTTCTTCAATTTTCCTGGCAGCTTTATCTGTGCTTTCTCTGGAGTCCTTTCGTGAATGATATTCTTTTTCCTTTTTGGGATTCCTTCTAGAGTTTTGTTTCTTGCAGTAATTTTTGCTTACCCAATAGAAGCTTCAGCTATGTAAAGACAGGATTGGGATTTTGAAGTGAGTATTTGAAATGAAAAAGCTAGGGCTCAACAAGTTTTCTAATTGATCTTCAATGCCGAAGACTGGCACTGGTAAGGTCAGGCTTGAAAATAGGGGTTTTATAAGAGGATTTAATCTTAGGGAATGTCAAGATCCTCTAATTGCACCTTCGTCACGTATGACGCTCATTTTTGTAACTTCGAAATGTATTCTCTGAACAAGTTTTAACTCGAGAAGGCATACACAACGGCACACTCACAAACGAAAGAGTGCAGCATTAAATGTGAATGCTTTTATATGGCTCAAGATTCCTCACTCATTTTTGGTGGTTTTGTGCCTAGTCATGTGATTGCTTGTTTGAAACTTAGTTCGAAGGTTGTCAAAGAGTTTTGCCCGTCGTGGTCGATTTGCCAAACTTTTTGAATCTTTGTTGACCGAAAATTTTGAAAATTTTGCTGAAAATATGAGTTTTGCTAAGAAGTGTGATCAAAAGTTTATGTTGTTTATGTTGCAATACAGTAGTGAATACTACTGCTATCCCACACTTAAAGAGAACATTGTCTCTAATGTTCTACCTCTAAGTTTGTCAATCCCAGACTTAGAGTTTTACTTAAAGAGGTACTTCCTTGTGATGCGTGTGATGCCACTGGATTAATGGACTAGGTTCAAATGTATGTGAATTTGCTGGAGATGGACCAGGCTCATTAAGAATGAACTTGTTCCGCAAATTCTATTTTCAATTCTGCATAGTACACAACCTTCATAAGACACAAATGTTAATACGAGTTAATACTAAGCATAAATAATAATAATAACTAGAAGTAGCTAATCCGTGTCAGCATAGAGCGCCTCCCAGTCGGTGAAGTCATCATCCATAAAGATCGTGTTTTCCACGATCGATGTAGGGGATGCTGACTCCTCGATGGTATAGACAGGAGATGCAGCACCATCCTCTGGATCCTGGATCCAAGCGTCCAGTGCAGCAGTCTCCTCCTCTAGTGGGACCATAAAAGTGGGGTGGTCCTGCGCAGTCAAGCTCCAAGATGGGAATAAATCCCATGGTGGAATGTGCGGAGCGGGATCAGGTCCCATCTGAAAGGGGCACACTGGTGTAGAGGTAAAGCCTAAAGCAGTGTGGATTTCAGAGATGGCGGTGTGCTGGACCTCAAGGGCTCTCAGTATAGACCAAGTGACAGCAGGGTCTGCAGTAGTAACCCCATGCTCAAAGATGGGTACTCTGGAGGTCCCTGCGGTCTGTCCTGCTGGTCGGTGAGGTGAGGGTAACCTGGCCTGGATGAGACGTAACAGGAATGACTCCTGAACGTACACCTCCACCAAGTCTGCCGAGATCTCATCCAAACTAGGAGGTGGTGACTGGGATCCTCTGACAGTCCTCATGCTACTACCCGATGATGAACTCCGGGAGTGGTGCATGGTACGTGAGCGTCTCTGTCTGGGGGCTCGTGCTCTGTCTGACTGCGAACTCATCCTGAAAAATATGAAAGGTTAATGGTCTAAGATCATTAGTCCTTTATGAGGTACTGCATAGAAAATTGAATTAGCTTAAACACAATAGAAAAATAAAATTAATGCTGAAAACATAAGATAGGCTTGGGGTGCCTCCCAAGAGCGCTTTGTTTATCGAGTCTCGTAGCTTGACTTTTTGATGACTACTAATATATTAAGATGATTCGTAGTTGTAGACTTCCTCAGTTGAGGGAAAGTCTTCTACGTAGTGTTTTAGTCGGTGACCGTTTACTTTGAAATTTCCGTCTGGGGCCTCGAGTTCTATGGCACCATAAGGAAATACTTTAGAGATTGTAAAAGGGCCGCTCCACCGTGTTTTGAACTTACCAGAAAACTTTTTAAATCGGGAGTTAAAGAGTAGAACTTTATCACCTGGATTGAAGCGTGTGGGGCGGAGCTTGGAATCGTGAAACAGTTTGGTTCTTTCCTTAAATTTGTAGGAACTTTCGTAGGCTTGATCCCGTAGTTCCGCTAGTTCATTCAGTTGCATTCTCCGGTGTGTTCCTGTTATCGTTGGATTTAAACTACAGTTCTTCAGTGCCCAGTAAGCTTTGTATTCGAATTCGATCGGAAGATGACATGCTTTACCATACACGAGCCTATAGGGAGTTGTTCCTAAGGGTGTTTTGTAGGCTGTCCGGAATGCCCATAAAGCATCATCTAGCTTATCTACCCATCTTTCCTTGTGTTGACCTACTGTTCGTTCCAAGATTCTTTTTAGTGCTCGGTTTGTAATTTCTGCTTGCCCATTCGTCTGTGGGTGGTAGGCCGTAGAGGTTTTGTGAGTAACACCATACTGTTGCAATTATTTCATAAACTGAGTATTGCAAAAGTGCGTGCCTCGATCACTGATGATCGCCCGAGGTGTTCCAAACCGACAGAACAGCTGTTTTAAGAACTTGGTTACTACTCTTGAGTCATTTGTTGGGAAGGCTTGAGCTTCTGCCCATCTCGACACGTAATCGACAGCTACTAGAATGTATTCTTTTCCGTAAGATTTCAGAAATGGTCCCATGAAATCTAATCCCCATATATCGAATATTTCACATGCTTGGATATTCGTTAACGGCATTTCGTTACGCGTTGTGATATTTCCAAACCTTTGGCAAATATCGCAGCGTTTCACCAAGTCTTGTGCGTCTCTGAAAATGGTTGGCCAATAGAATCCTGAGTCGTATACTTTCTTTGCTGTCAAATTGGCTGCGTGATGTCCTCCGGTGGGTCCGTGATGGCTTTGATGGAGGATGTGCTCGGCTTCCTTTCCGTCGACACATCTTCTTATAATCTGGTCAGGACAGACTTTAAATAAATATGGATCATCCCAAAAGTAGTGCTTAACATTGCGGAAGAACCTTTGTCTCTGCGATGATGGCATTCCTTTTCTTGCGATTCCTCCTACTACGAAATTGGCTATGTCTGCAAACCAAGGATTATCCGTAAATTGGGATCCTTGTAATTGTCCTCCTAAACTCATTAACTGCTCTTCTGGAAATCGATCTTTGATGTCCCCTTCTGCAAGTTATTCCATTGATGGATTTTCGAGTCGACTCATATGGTCTGCAGCGACATTCTCGGCTCCTTTTTTATCTTTTATTTCAATGTCAAATTCTTGTAGGAGTAGAATCCATCGTAACAGTCTTGGCTTTGCGTCTTGCTTCTTGAAGAGGTATTTCAGAGCTGAGTGATCCGTGTATACTATTATCTTTGACAATATCAGGTAGGATCGAAATTTATCAAAGGCGAATACTACAGCTAGCAGTTCCTTTTCGGTGGTTGTATAATTTTCTTGAGCATCTGTGAGAGTTTTGCTAGCGTAGTAGATTGGTCGAAAGTGGTTATCCTTCCGTTGCCCGAGAACTGCTCCTACAGCGAAATCGCTTGCATCGCACATGATTTCAAATGGAAGGCTCCAGTCTGGAGCGACCATGATTGGTGCATTAGTTAGCTCTTTCTTTAGGTAGTCAAAGGCTTTCATACAACCTTCGTCAAATGCGAATTTGATATCTTTTCCTAAAAGGTGGGTGATAGGTCGAGAGATCTTGGAGAAGTCCTTGATAAAACGACGGTAGAACCCAGCGTGGCCTAGAAAACTTCGAATGGCTTTAACGTTGGTGGGTGGTGGGAGTTTCGCAATAGTTTCGACTTTGGCTTTGTCTACTTCGATTCCTGACTTTGATATCCTATGTCCTAAGACTATTCCTTCCTTTACCATAAAGTGACATTTTTCCCAATTCAAAACGAGATTTGATTCTTCACACTTGGCGAGCATCCTATCGAGGTTGGATAAACAAGATGCAAAAGAGTCTCCAAAGACAGAGAATTCGTCCATGAAGACTTCCATGCATTGTTCGATCATGTCATGGAAAATTGCAACCATGCATCTTTGAAATGTTGCAGGTGCATTGCATAATCCAAATGGCATTCGTCGATATGCGAATGTTCCATAAGGACATGTGAATGTCGTCTTTTCTTGGTCTTTTGGATCGAGTGGAATTTGGAAATATCCGGAGAATCCATCAAGGAAACAATAGAATTCATTTCCTGACAGCCTCTCGAGCATTTGATCAATGAATGGAAGTGGAAAGTGATCCTTGCGAGTTGCCTCGTTTAACTTTCGATAGTCAATACAAACCCTCCAACCAGTAACGGTCCGAGTTGGTATGAGCTCATTATCTTCGTTTGTAATGACCGTCATTCCTCCTTTCTTTGGGACGACTTGAACAGGGCTAACCCAAGGTGAGTCAGAAATTGGGTATATTAGTCCAGCATCCAAGAGTTTGATAACCTCTTGTTTCACTACGTCTTGAATTTTAGGGTTTACTCGTCTCTGCCTTTGAATTGATGGTTTGAAATCGTTCTCCATCAGGATTTTATGTGTGCAATAGTTGGGACTAATTCCTTGTATGTCAGAAATTTTCCATGCGATTGCTTTCTTGTGTGATTTCAACACATCAACTAGCTGAGCTTTCTCTTTTGGTTTCAACTCCTTTGAGATTATCACCGGAAGTTGGGAGGTTCCTTGGAGGTAAGCGTATTCAAGGTGAGGTGGTAGTTCCTTTAATTCCAAGTTTGGTGGTTCCTCAATAGACGGCTTCATTCTAGCTATTTCGTCTCTATTCAGCTTCTCATATTCAGCTTGGAAAGGTGCCTCGTCTATCTCAGGTTCGGATGTAGAGATTGATGCTATTTCGACCCATTCGGTTTGGTTTGAAAATTCGTTCGTCTTTAGCTCGTATTTGTTGACCGATGATGAGGATACTTCGTCATTTCGGGTGAGAATAATTTCTCCGTTGTCGGTGAATTGGAATTCTTGAAATTGAGCGGTTGAGGATTGGCTTATGGTTAATTCAGGGTTTGGAAATGATAGAGATTCGGGTTGGTTGATTAATTGAGATTCAAATGGTGGTGGCTCAATACTCATTCCCTTGAAGGAATCCAGGATTTCTTTAATTGAAGGAGCTGGATTCGGGGCATCGAGTGTGGATGTATCTCTTTTTAGCCAAGGTATCGGTGTACCGCATCCCAATGGGACGGCTATTGTTTTGCCATTGGTGCAAGACAGCTCCTTTTCAAACAAGGGAAATAGAAGTTCTTCAGAATTTGCTGGCGAAGTAATTGCGGACTGCAGCCCAGGATCCTCATCATATAATCTTCGAATGGTGACTATTGTGGTAGGTATCGGGTTCTGGCTGGATAGTGCTAGCACTTCGTGGAGATGTTCGTCAAAGATGTCCTGCATAGTGTCGCACAAACCAAGGTCCTCTTCCAGGGGTTGCTTCATTAATCGATCGACATTAAAGGTGACCTCCTCTTTCCCGACTCTTAGTTTTAAAGATTTTTCGTTTACGTCGATTACGGCCTTGGCAGTATTCAAGAATGGTCTGCCAAGGATGAGTGGGATGTGGGTGTCTTCCTCTATATCCATGATGATGAAGTCTACTGGAAAGACGAACTTATCGACCTTGACCATGACATCTTCAGCAATTCCTCGAGGGAGTTTAACTGATCTGTCTGCTAATTGAATGGTCATACGAGTAGGCAGTAGGTTGTCTAATCCTAATTTCTTATAGAGGGAATAAGGCATGAGATTAACACTAGCACCTAGGTCAGCTAAAGCATTACTAATTTGGATATCTTGGAGAAAACAAGGTATTGTAAAACGTCCAGTGTCCCCTAACTTAGGTGGAAGACCATGTTGTACAATTAAAGAGCATTCAGCATCTAAGGGTAAACTAACTATTTGCCTGAGTTTTTCTTTGTTTGAGAGAAGTTCTTTAAAGAATTTGGCACATGTGGGCATTTCTACTAAAGCATCTAAAAGTCTAACATTCAAATGCAAGCTTTTAAACATTTCCAGATATTTACCGAATTGGGCTTCTTGCTTTTCCTTTTTAAGTCTACCGGGATAAGGTATTCTCGTGCGAGGTACATTATCCGGGATTTTGGTTGGTGATGAGTCAGGTGTTGTGACAGGGATGTCAATTGACACATGTTCACTTGGTGTAGGTGTGGGCAAAGAAGTGTTTTCGGGGATGTTATCTGGTGGTGGTGGATCAACTTTGGTTATTTTTCCCCCCCTAGTGACAATTAACACATCATTGGGTTGAATGGTAGTTGCCAACGTACTTTCCTCAATAAAGTTCAAGTTTTCCAAAATAGACTCCATGTTAGAAATTAATTTGTTGGAAATTTTTATCATAGCGTCAATGTTGTCTTGAAATCCGGCTATCCTATTGTTTATGACATTTTGTTCTAGTATAAAGTCAGATAAAAGTTGTTTTGAGGAATATAAGTGGGTTATCGGTGAAGGAATGGCCAAAAGTTGTTTTAATGATCCACTTGGTGTAAGGTTGGTTAAATTAAAATAAGGGGTTGACATAGTTGGTTAATAAAATAAAACTAATCTAAACTAATCCTAAGGAAAAAAAAATGTAACTTTTGATTGATGTTAATCTTTCAAAAGGATCGCTAAATACTAAAGTTACCAAATTTCCTAAAATCGGTTGCCGACGCTCCCCGGCAGCGGCGCCAAAAACTTGTTGGCGCCCGAACAGGTCGGTGTCGTTAACGATGACTATTCGGGCACCAGCAGCGGGTTTTAAATTTATAAGGCTGGGGCCTAGGGTTACTATTATTGCTAATCTAAGGGCTAGCAAGGATAAGTATGACCTAGGATCGTTTTTCAAAGCGCGACGAATTGAGACTAGGGGAACTTAGAGACTTTTATGAATTTAGCTAGGGTGGAAGGGAGTTGATTTGGATTTTGGTTTTTCTATTCTAAGGTTAAACTAAATTAAATCAGAAATGGATATGGAGGTTACTTCGGGCGTTCAGCAGTTAAAAGCGATTGTCTACTATGAAGTGGTTTAGGTGATATTAAAATGTGAAGAGTTCTAATGATGATAGGTTCATAAGTTAATGTGAGTTATTGCTACAATCCTACTATCGGGCTAACGCGGAGGTGTCCACAATTAGGCAGATAGAATGTCACGTGGGTTGCAGAATATATTAAAGCATACACCGAAAGTTCTCTCAAATGCATGTCCATATTATCTGACAGTTAATCTCGAATCCTATTCCCCAATCTCGGTCATCATAGACGTCCGAATCATGGCACAGTTTGTTGAATAAACAATCTTGTAAACAGGTTTTACCCTTGTTGGGATAAGTTGGAAGAACTGGTCTAAGCGGTCAGATAAGATGTCATCACTTATTCGTATGAATTATCAACATTATTCAAGTATGCAGCAAGATAGGGATGGTTTATATTACAAATAGAAACTTAAATAATACGTTTGTTTAATTGATCCATAACACAACTACCTTCGGTCGTTCTCGACTTCCATACGTTTGTACTTTGCCATAAGCATTTCCAGTACTATATCGAAGAACAGTTGAATAGGGGCCGTCGTATTATTTCACAACAATTAAGGCTAGGTGTATTTTACTAGTACGATAATCCTAAGGCAACAATCAAACAAGAACATGCAATAAGACAATCAAGACAATAGTTAAACCTAAGCATTCAAATGTATTAATTAAATCGAGGATATTCCGAAAGTTGTCTCGAAAATACCGTCTGTCTGAATTAAATCTTAATCTACCTCTATTCCCATATTCCGTGTCTCTTAGATCCTAATTTGGCCTAGAGAACACCGGCCATGCCGAGCTCAATGATTCAATCAAACATAGTATAACTAAGTGACCAGTACCCTATGAGTTAGCTACGTTCATTTTTGGATAAGGTTTTAGTCACAACATGAGTTGGGCAGATAAACAATAAAGATTCAATTCCTACATCTATTCATGATATAAAGCGCCCGTAATCTCATAGCATACATTATAATCACATATTTAAATCTTTCCTAAACTACTATCATAGTAGACAATTGAGTTATTTAGCAAATCATGGCAATTCTAGCATACATATTTAATTTTATTAAGGAAAGAAAGAACATGATTAAATATGAAAGATAGATTAAAACCTGATAAAGAAATACAATAACTCGTAGCTACAAATGCGTCCCGGAGCACCTCCGTACAAATCTTCCTTGACTAGTTAATTAGCTAGTCTAATTAACTAAGGAAGTATTACAATAAAGAAAGAAAAGAATGGATGGTGAGAAAGTGTGAAATATGCTAGAAAGTGTGCATATGTTGGTGTGTGTTTCAAATGAACCCAAACACCCCTTTTATAGGTGAGTCTTGGCTCATTTTAGCATCATGAAGCCTTGAGGTGCATGTTAGAAAAACTAGCTAAAAGTGGATCGTACAACGCGAAAAGTGACCGCACCGGGTACTGTACAACGCGAAAAGTGACCGCACCAGGTACCAAAACTTGCCAAAAACGGAAACCGGGACGGGGGAAGGGTGGCCGGCGGCGCCAGCCAGGTGGCCGGCGGCGGCTGGCTGGTGGCCGGCGGCGGTGGGCCCCACCCCGCCCCGTTGCGCAATCTTTTGCTTCGTTTCTTGATTCGTGCGTGTTTTCTTCGTTATACGTCCGTTTGAGTTGATTCTTTTTTTGTTGGATTCGTAATTCAAAAACGAAGATTTTAACATAGGATATGCCTGAAAATGAGGTCCATAGCTCCAGATATTGCGTACGGATCATTTGGATCTTCTGGCGGGCGCGAAATCTTCATTCTTTGCCCGTTTTGGTTGATTCTTCTTCTGTTAGATTCGTATTTTGAAAATGAACATCTTGAAAATAATGGATATTGATGGGGGGCATTTTGGTCTTGAAATCTCGATTTTGTGCCTTGAATCTTCGAACGTGTGTGGAATCTTCATTTTACATCCGTTTTGCTTGGTTTTTCTCGTGCAACCTTGTTTTAATCATCTTGGCATAATATCAATGATTTGTGCTATATTTGAGTTATAATGCCAAGAATCGTTCCAGAATGAGAGAGATATCGGCAGTAAAAACATGACTTTTTACGCGATATCAAGCACCTTGGTTACGATGTATTGGCCCACAACAAGCCGAATACGTTATTCGGGAAGTACACGAGGGTGCATGTGGAATGCACTCTGGACCAAGGTCTGTGGTGGCAAAAGTAATGAACATGGGTTACTTTTGGCCAAGCATGCATCGAGATGCACTAACTATTATACAAAAATGCACTCTTGTCAGGTTAACGCACCAATTAGTCGGCAACCACAAACCGATATGATCTCTGTCACGGCTCCATGGCCATTCCAAAAATGGGCCATGGACATTGTTGGACCATTCCCAATAGCACAAGGGCAAGTGAAATTTCTAATCGTGGCAATTGATTATTTTAGTAAGTGGGTGGAAGCAAAGCCTGTCAAGGCAATCACAGGAGCTGCGGTAAAGAAGTTCGTTTGGGAAAATATTGTATGCAGGTACGGCTTGCCACACGAGATAGTAAGTGATAATGGAGCCCAGTTTGCAGGAGGTGCGTTTAAGTCTTGGTGCACTGAGCTCAAAATAAATCAGATCTTTACATCCGTAGCCCACCCACAAGCGAACGGACAAGTAGAGCGAGCCAACAGAAGCATAGTTGAAGGTATCAAGTTGCGGCTAGAAGGACAGGGGAATGATTGGCTAGATAATTTGTCCCATGTGCTCTGGGCGCATAGGACAATGGTGAAAAGAAGCAATGGTGAAACGCCATTCAGCTTGACATATGGTACGGAAGCTGTCTTACCTGCGGAAATTGGAGTTCCAACCTGGCGAACAGCTAACCCAGAAGAAGACGGAAGTCAAGACCTTCGTATCAATCTGGACCTGCTTGAAGAACGAAGGGAGATAGCTGCGATAAGAGAATGTCGAAACAAGCAACAGATGGCAAAGTACTATAACTCCAGGGTGAAACCTACATCTTTTGTTCCTGGTGATTATGTGTTACGCAAGAATGAGGCTAGCAAAGCTCAACCTGAAGGAAAATTAGGTCCTAAATGGGAAGGTCCATATCAAGTCGTTGCCAGTCACGGAAATGGATCATATGAACTCGCTAAGTCTGACGGAACTATTTTACCACGTTCATGGAACGTTAGTAACCTTCGTAAGTGTTATTTGTAGGCTAATAAACTCTCATGTAAGCGATACAACGATGTAGTGGTTTGGTATTCTTTTTGGCAATCTAATATATCAAACACAAATTCCATGAGAAAGTATTTAGCATCATCTCAAGTAACTTACAACTTACAACTTATCTCACTGATCATGAGATAATAAGCTGGCGAGGTCGAAAGTTACCTCGTGCAGCAATATACCTATGGCATAAGCCTAAGTATCAATGGTCGAACACCCATTCAAAAAACTACGTTCTATACATACGTGTATATACCACCAAGCGCATAAAAGTATACTTACAAACAATTGCATAATTGCAAACAACGATGAATAAGAAGATCATACGCAACAAATATGATAAAGGTCATCAAGTTAAGGTGTTTTTGAAAGTTACAAACCAAGGCACCATGGCCCAATAACACTTGCCTAAATGGCAAATCAACAAAAGATTGTTCAAAGTACCAAACCCATCGAAACACATGCAACCAGAAATAAGAAAACACACAAACAGGATCAAGCAGCTTCAGAAGAAGAATCAACACCTAAGACAACTTTCTTGAACTCGGCAAGAGGAAGGTCACGGCTAGCAGTAATAAGCTCCAGGTATGGATATGTGGCGCCCTTCAACTCTCGTTCAACATTTTGAACCTTATCTGCAGCATGAGCATCATATCCAGGTATCTTATCTATAGCAATGCCCATCTTAGCATGTGAATAACCTAGCTGCATCCCAAGGTTCATACCTAAAACACACAATCGCAAAGGACGGGATATGTTAGTACAAAAAAGGGTAAATTTATCTCATATCAATATAGCAATTAAGTTGCGTCTCAAAATTTATATACCTAAACCACAATGAGCAGCTTGCACAGCACCATTATAAGATACATACTCAGGACTCCCGATAAGCTTCACAAAAGCATCTTTCCAACCATGGTCCATCAGCCAATTGTAGTTTTCTTCGGCTATTCTGCTACGATTAGATGCTCCCTCACGCTCAACCACAGATGCTGCAGCCACGGTCGTCAAACTTTGCTTCTCCATTTCCCATCTCTGCTGCAACTCTTGTTCAACTTAACCTCAAGCTCCTGCATCTGGCGAGTGGCATCCTCAGCTTTTTGTACCTCAAGTCCAAGATCAGCAGCATGGGAGGATTTAAGCACCTCAAGCTCAGCCTTATGAGAGGTGCGAGCATCATCAAGCGCAGCAACGGCATCTTCATGTTCTTTCTTCAACACCTCCAACTCTCTCTTTAACTTCTCCATCTCCTCAGAATTTAGGTCCGTCAAACGCTGACTCAACTCTTCAATCTTGTCATCACGATGACTCACCTCAGAAACAAGCTTCTTCGCCTTTTCTCTCTCTGCACGCATCTGTCGATAACAACTCTCCCACCTACGTCTACCTTCTCCAACAATCTTGGGCACCATTAGCGAAATCCAATTCATCTCATCACTAACATTCACATCAGACTTAGCTTCCAGAGACACAACCTTAGACGGAGGAATAACATGATCAACCATATCACGACAAACCTCGTGACTATCAAACGTATCTCCATTCTTGACAGACCAGGGAGGAATAAATACATGGTCAGCTTGATCCGGATCAACCTCGTATCGAGGTTCATGAATGTTGGAATTAAGAGGTTCACCAGCATTCGGTGACTCAGCAGCAAACTCTCCACTGGACAAGTTGTCATCTCCGTCATCTAATCCCTCACATTCGGATTCAGTGCCTTCATCACTTTCAGACAGAACATCCACCGTTTCAACTTTCTTTGCCTTGCCATGACTAAACGGAACTTTCCGGCGGGCTTACGACCTACCTGCTTGACTCTCTTCGCAGCAGAACCACCAACATCTGACCTACTAGCTTGATTTGCCTGACTCCGAGTGCGTTTGCCTATGGGCACACCCTTGGTAGCAGATGATCCAGTTGGAGCTTTACCTCCGCTTACCCTTTTGGCAGAAGAACCCTGAACCCTTGCTTTAGTTTTAAACCGACGAACCGTAGGAGCATTGGCAATTGGCTTCACCACTAGCTGCAACTGGTCATTGCTGGCAGCGACAACTGCATCACGATAACGATCAGGAAATGGTTGCTCACCCTCACGGAGTGGACGAGATTCATAGCGAGCATCCGAGCACTTCCACAGTTGCATAAAATCAAGAAGCGGCAACTCTGTGAAAATCACAAAATAGTTCAATATTGTTCCTTCTACCTACGAACACAAACTCATCAATAAAAGTAATACAGCTACGAAAACAAAAATTCAATACCTTCATCCGAATCAACAGGACGGAGGATCGGAACTTCAGTCGGTTTATCCCACACCTGGCTGATCCCAGCCATCACCAGTACATGCTCCGGATACGTTTGAACATTAACACGAGGGTTTTGAAGCCTCTCAAACAAGTCATGATCAAAGGTACCGTCGGCAGGGATGGGATCCAAACGCACCTCCGTATTATTTTTCCATTTCATGTAAATCGGAGCTACACATGCGTCGACCCAGAAAAACCTACCCTTCCAATCCTTAGAACCATCAGGAGCCTTAACATAGTGGAAGGGTTGGGGCTTTTTCCTCTTTTCAATGGTTAACCAATCACCATTTTTGCTCAAAGTATAAAACTTTCGGAAAAGGGATAAGGTAGGTGTACCGTTTAACGCGCGACAGTGGATCTCAAAAGATGAAACTTTGACCAACCCAACCGGAGATATCTACGAAATATGCACCTGGTAATATTGAAGCACCGTAGGCAAGAAACGTGACAGAGGGAAACGGATATTGGCAAAATCAAACCACCTGGTGTAAACACCAGTCTTTCCTGTTGGCATTTCGAAAATAGTAGCGTCGGCCGCCGGCGCAAGGGGGTGAAGCCCTTGATCGATCCCCCATTCTTCGCAAAAAGCGTTAACTTCCTCTTGCGTCAGAACGGAATACATCTGCGCAAGGTTATCTTTACCAAGCGCAGATTCAGAATTGGCTTCGGTGTCCGGATTGTGCGGTGGATTGGAAGGATCGCCGCTAGCAAAGCTACTTGCCGTCGTCATTTTTTGATCGGAAAACGTTTGGGGTGAAAGTTAGGGTTTTGTTTTTTCTTTTTGGAATTAAGATTGAATTAAATGGGGTAATGAAAAGGTTTTTAATTATAAGTATAGGTTATAATGATTTTGGGGGGAAATGTGTAGCAGTAATGGGACTGAAAACCGTCCCATCAAAACCGCCACGTCAGTTAATAAAATAACACTAAAGGCCTAGATAACCGTGCACCTAAACCGCCACCAAGAAACGCGCCCATGTGTAATTTTCCGCAGGTCCGGAAGTTACGTTTATAGTCTAGAGCAAGTGCGTCAAAACACACTTACACTAGACTGGGGGGACATGATCGGGTATATGCTAGTAACCGTAGCTTACACAATATACCGCAGCTAAATACATGCACCTAAGTTACGGAATTATCCAAAAGTTACGGAAACATACTTAAGTCGCGTAAATACATGAAAGTTACGAAAAAGGGAATCTTTGACTTGGACACAATATCCAAGGATGGGACTCACAGCAGAGATGTTCTGGACTACCAGTAAAATACGTAAAGAGGTCAAGTCATGTCAAAAAGGAATAAAGGTAAGCTGTCACCAAAAGAGGAAGGTCTGCTCCGCCGCGCTGAGCTGCGGAAAGCAGACTAACCATTTATGGAAAGAGAATCTTTGCTCTAGATTGGCATAAATATGCAGGATCAGTCCCAGGTAAACACACACAACACTTTTATTCACTTATATTACATACTCTCTCTCTCTCTATAATATTTACTCTCACACATCCGTAGCTTATTCTCACGCCGGAGCTTGGTCCAAAGGGAAACCCCCTTTCCCCCTTGGACGAGGCTAACGGTGTATGTTTGTTACATCTTAGCAGTTTCATTCATCTTTAAAGGGAGCTCTCAAGTTACGTTGGAAAGCTGCTGACTTTTGTACCAACAGACATTATCGTGGGACCAGGGTTTCTTTTCTGGTTGATGTCGATATTGAAGCCAGCGTACTTTTCAATTCTTGAGCTTTTTTGTATAAAAATCATGATTTGTAGTCGCCTCATACCGCAACTAAAAAAACCACCTCTGATGGCTAAGCCAGTTTTATGCCTTTCATCAGGTATGGTATCTTGGTGAAACTGCTAGTGATAAGCTAAACTAGGTCAAGTAAAATAAGGGATCCAATTTAAGAACTACAAAAAAAGGCGGTTTTATACATTGCAAGAATACTGATTGCGCAAAATATTTACATGTTTTTGCAAGATTATTATATACACTTTAAACTAAGTCTGTAAACGAATTGAACAAGCAGGAATAAGCTATGTTTATGTTCATTCCAAAAGATTGAAATTTCAGCAACCCAACCGGCTCACGCCAGACCGTCTTAGCTAGGCCCATCACGTGATAGGTAAATTAAGCTCATTTAGCACCCAGCTCAAATACGGACCAAACCAACTTATCCAACAACTTAACGTCAAAGAATTTTTCTAATAAATTAGGTTCCTACATACTTGTTGGTGGGGATTGAACTTGGGTGTTTTCCAAATGCCTCCATCTTCGGAACCAATTAGGCTACACGCTGAAAGCTTGTGACTTTTATCGTTTATCATATAGTTCGTGAATGAGTCCCCGAACAAAAGACTTCGCGGTCGTGCATTAAAAAGGCTACATTAGTTTATTAAAAGATCTAAATTGTTCATGTTTGTTAGTGAACATGGAAAACAATATAATCTAGGGAAATTAAAAAAAATGCCCTTTTATTTTCGGATATATATCGTTTTGCCATTTTTTTTGTAAAAATTGACGATTTGCCCCTACAAATCGCAAAAGCAAATTTGCTTTTGCGATCCGGTTTTTTCTTTTTGCGATCCCGTGCACATGGCCGAGTCGTAAACGGGTTTGGCGTGCGATGGCAAAAAGCAAATTTTTTTTTGCTTTTTGCGATTTGCCAATGGTGGGTTTTTTTCGCGAACCTTTTGCGATGGCACGTAAGTCTCTACTACGACTAGGCAAACGGGCGGTGGCAAATCGCAAACATTGACCATTTTTTTGCCAACCCGTTCACGTGGCCACGGTGACAAGCTCATCGAGCCGTTTATAAGCAATTGCAAAAACCACCTCCATTGGCAAATCGCAAATCGCAAATCGCAAAAAAAAATTTGCGATTTGCCATCACATGCAAACCCACTGAATCGCGAAAAAAACCCACCATTGGCAAATCGCAAAAAGCAAAAAAAAATTTGCTTTTTGCCATCGCACGCCAAACCCGTTTACGACTCGGCCATGTGCACGGGATCGCAAAAAGCAAAAACGGGATCGCAAAAGCAAATTTGCTTTTGCGATTTGTAGGGGCAAATCGTCAATTTTTTCAAAAAAAGGGCAAAACGATATATATCCGAAAATAAAAGGGCATTTTGTTTAATTTCCCTATAATCTAATAAAATCAAACACACATATAATATAGAATTTGAAGGTTGGAATACTAAAAACGTCAAACCAAATGAGAAAATGCTTATATTTAGGAAGTAAAGACCACAGATTCATCGTCTGTTTATTAAAATCATAAACAAAACAGAATGAACATAATCAAAAAAGCATTAGAATATATTATAACAACTTTTACTAGACTCGAATTTATATTCATATTTGTTCATTCAATTATACAATCAATTTTCATGGTTTTTTTTTTTTTTTTTTTTTGCTAAAAATGAATAACAGAGAATAAAATACAACAAAGCCCACAAGGCCCATAACAATTGTACTAGAGACCATAGTCGCAAACATTTCATATTTTCATCATCATCATCATGTCTATATATACACCCCTCTTTGTCTCTACATCCCACCACAAACAACCATCATCATGTCTTCATTTTACTCGCTCTCAATCCTCCTCATCCTCCTCCCTCTTTCCCATGCCTCCATGATCCTCACCGTCGTAAACCACTGCCCGTATCCCATCTGGCCCGCGATCCAACCCAACGCGGGCCACCCCGTCCTCGAGCGCGGTGGGTTCTACCTCAACACAAACACCCACCGTTCCTTCCCAGCCCCGGACGCTCACTGGTCGGGGCGCATCTGGGCCCGAACAGGTTGCACCCACACCAACGGCCATTTCTCCTGCATCACTGGCGACTGCGGCGGGAAACTAGAATGCGACGGTCTCGGTGGTGCCACCCCCGCAACTTTAGCTCAGTTCAGTCTCCACCATTCCCACACCGACCAATCATCATACGCCGTAAGTCTTGTCGACGGGTTCAATGTTCCCATGACGGTCACACCACACGAGGGAAAAGGCACGTGCCCGGTTGTTGGGTGTAAAGCAGATCTCCTTGCCACGTGTCCGTGGTCCCTACAGAAACACGCTGATGGGCGCGTGGTCGCGTGTAAAAGTGGGTGTGAAGCGTTTAACACCGATGAGTTTTGTTGTAGGGGACACTTTAATAATGCGAATACTTGCAAGGGTTCGAAATGGTCCAACTTTTTTAAGAGTGCGTGTCCAGCGACGTTTGCTTTTGCCCATGATAGTCCGTCGCTAACGCATGAGTGTTCGTCGCCGAAGGAGCTTAAAGTTATTTTCTGCCATCCGTAGGTTTTAGTGACTAATTAGGGTTGATTATGGGAATGATTTGAAATAATAAAGTAGTTACATTAATTAGGGTTTGATGTACGTGTTTGAGTAGACGTGGTTTTATTTATTTACTAGTTTGTTGTTGTTGGTGTTTGTGTTATGTATTTGGTATTGTGATTGTGATATTAATGGAATCTAATTAGTTTGTTGTCCTATGGAAATGTTTTATTCAAATACGAGTATTAAATTAAGTTGTACTCTCTGACATGCACTATTTATTTTACTATTGATTCAAAAGATTATTCAAAAATATTACTCCATTACAAATGTTAACATTTCTGTTTCTATTTTGAAATTTATTTGTTTTAGAATAATTGTTTGTTTTATATCTTCACCAATTAAAAGAGACTTTAAAAGGTAAATATTATATTTGATTGACTAAGAGTTTGGTTATTGAAGATTTACATGAAAAGCCAAAGTGTACAATATATTTTTACTATTTTTTGTTAAAAGTTGAAACAATGTTGATTTGAGATGCTTTAGCTTGTACTCTAGTAAAAAAAAATACTTGGTACGGTGTCTAATACGTATGTTTAGGTGCTAAACAAGTCTAATTACAAAGAAAGACTTAAATCCAGACCTAATCATGTAATTTTTGACACATGTACTCCATTTATTCTCCCTTTATATTTATCAAAGCATTCTAACAAATGCACCAATCAAATTTTTAGGTGTGATTTTAGATTTATATAATTAAGTTCATTAATCATTTTTCTATGTTTAGACATAAATTTACAGAAATATTGATACATTATGAAATTTAAAAACTGAAAATGAATATAGATAGACTATATACATACAAAATGTCAAAAGATATAGGTCAAAAAATGAATATAGACACTGTATTAAAGCGGAAGAAAAAGAAAAGAACACGAGAATCGAAAACGTTTTCCTTGGATATCGACATCACATAAAATGGAAATATTATCAATATTGGTGGTCCTACCCTACACAAGTTCCAGACAATTATTACTCCGACTCCGACCATCCTTCACACTACTAGAAAAATGACATTTAGAGAGGACGAAATGTCCTCTCAAAAGGCCCAAATGTCGTCGCAATAAGGTTTTAGAGAGGACCCGTCGTCTCAATAGCGTCCTCGCAATATCCTCGTCTGTGTAGCCCTCTTGCTACGACCATCTGCGACGACAGATGGGTCCCACGTAGTAATTTCCGTACGATTAAAATTAATCAAAATTAAAATCCTTTTGCGACGACACCCGTCGTCGCAATACAATTTAAAATCCATTTGTTTGATTCCAAAATATTTACACATATACATACGTAAATATATACAAGTATACATATATATATATATATATATATATATATATACATATACATTTACATATCCATATACACATATACCATAAACTACTAAAGTGTTATCAAAGAATAGGGTTGTAAGAAGATATAATTTTGTGGATATTAATAAATTCAATTCGTATATTTAAATATTTAAAGGGTTTTTGTGTTACTGATATATAGCGAATAGAAATGCATATATGATTATCGCGCTGAGTCAAATTTTGCTTACAACCATATATTTAAGGAATCGATGATAGATTATAATCAAAACATGTATGATTAACCATAGATATTACGCATTTACATTTGTCAAAATATATGTTTAATTGTAAATGTAACAATTATGCTTTATTGACGACAATGGTTACACGTTCTTGTCACTGGTTTTCTTATGTTACGTAATACATATTACTATTTTTTAATAAAATTTGTTTGATTTCATTTCATATTAGGAAATATTTGAACAATTTTTTGAAATATCTAATAGATATCCAGTAACCCGCTTAATCCAACGGATATGGATATGGATAGATGAATTAAAAATAAAATGGATATGGATATGAATATGGACGGAAAATTTTAAATAGATATAGATATGAATATGGCATCACCCGATCTAATCCGATCCATATTCGATCCATTGCCATTCCTAGTCCCATCACAAAGCTCTATCTTTTTTAATTACATTGTTTAAGGTTGAAGAGCATTTCGTTATAATTTCTTCATCAAAACTTCAAATTTGCAAGAAATGTGACTTTTTGTGCTAAAATTGTAACTTTTTTACCTGGGTCATCCTTGTGTTTTGCAAATAATTGTACTAGTCGTTCTTACAAATTTAAACTTGACACTGATGGGAGTGTCTCAGTTTCTGTCAGTTTTTGAAAAAGCTGACGTCACTTAATCAGTTTCAGTAATTTTTTGTCACTAATGAGAGTGGTCTAACCTTTTGTGGTCAAATTGAAACTTTTTTACATGGATCACAAAGGTTTGCAAAAAATTGTACCAGTCGTCCCTATATTAGATTTCCCTTTTGTTTGGTTAGTATACCCTCTTTTCTTGAAAAAAAAAAAAAAAAATTCTTTGAACGTAGAAGTATTTTTGGAAAAATAAATAAGTTTGATTGGCTAGATGAATGTTGAATAATATAACTGAATCTGATTATTCAATCGAAATATATTTATTTATTGTTAGAAACGTTATTTTTTTCATTAATATAAAGATTATCTACCCATATTTTAGTTTTATACATATGTTTTTATTTTTGTACGTAGTACATATTTTGGTGTGTATGAGTGTATGACGACGTATGTGGAACCAAAAAAGCCCACAATGGGAGCGAGCTTTTATCCCCCCCTCATCTTAGAGACTTAGACGATGACCCTGCTTGGGCTTTAAACCAAGTTCTTTGTGCTTTAGCATGAGCCCATTCTACTGTTTCCTATCTTTGTTTCACAATACTTAAAACCCAAACCAATGTATTTTGGAGCTCATAACCTAATCAATAGCCCATTACAAATAGGGATTTTTACCGTACTGGTCGGTCAACGGAACTAATTACATGTTGTAGTCTCTGTCAGAATTTTTTTTACAATTCTAGTCATATATTTCGCCTAAATAAATTAAATGACCAGCGAACCCGGCGAATTAATACTAACCAATCAGAACGTGCCAACTGTAACAAAAATTTCGCCGGTCAGATAACCTTTCGCCGGTCAACTCTATTTTCGCCTATTCTGAAAACTTGACACGTAGCATAAAATTTCGCCTAAATTGATTTTAAATCTAGGCGAACCTGGCGAAGTATTTGAATTCTTAGAATGCGCGCGTTTAGGTTTTAAGTCGCCGGTCATTCAACATATCCCATCCACCCGTTTCATTTACCCTAAACCCAAATGAAGTCCGGCAAAATAATTACTCCCTTTACTCTGGCCTAAAGTCGATTTAATAGTGACGGGTGTTCCCGGTGATTAGGGCTGCGGTGATTAGGGCTGCGGTGATTAGGGATGAGGCGATTGCTAGCGTTTGTTGTTGTTACTTTTTTCGATTATTAGGGTTTTGTCGTTGATTTTTGCGGCGTTTTGTGGTGGTGCAGAGATTCCGGCACTTGGTAGGGTTTAATTTTTTGCTGTTGCCTTCCGCGGTTATTAGGTTTTAGGGTCGTTGGCTTTGGCGGCGTTTGGTGGTGGTGCAGAGAGTACGGCACGGTTCTGTGACGGCGTTTGGTGGTGGTGGCAGTAGGTTTGTGGTAGCAGAGGTTGTTTGTTGTAGCCTGGTTGTTTCCAGTGGATTGGTGGTTGGTTTCGGTTGATTGCAGGTTGTTTGGGGTGGTGGTTAAAGTTTATTACAACGGGTCAAATAAATGGCGGCGATATTCAATAGCGATCAGGTATCGATCCATATTTCTATAGTTTTATTAGTTTCGGTTTTAGTAGATTAACACTTACATGGGACTGATTTCTAACAATAAACAATAAGTGCTGCAAGTTGTTATAATAGCCGTATGTCCAACACTTTGGGACAATGTAATAGCTGATTGCTGACAATCGTTTTCTTTTACTGGCTTTGACCATTAGAGGTAAAAAGCCTCTGAATTTGCCATGTATAAGTAACTGGTTTGAAATTGTCACCTTTAGAGACCGCATGAATCCTTTTATTAGTATAGAATATATATTTTGATTGCTGTTATGAGTATATTTTGACTACATGTATAACACTTACATAGAATATATATATTGGCTGCCGTAGAATAAAACTTTTAAGGTATTAAATGTATATTATGCATGTAATTAAATAAACGGTCCTCCTACTAGCTTCGGGTGTTCTTTTTCGTGCATGTGATCGTGTAAATTGTTTCATTGTATTGTTGTCTTTATGAAAGTGTATACCGATAGATTAGAATTTATAATATGTTATGTTAATAAGTCTTTAATATGTTGCCAATTTTCTAAATGCAGAGGTATTATGCTGTTGTGACTATGAGGAGTAGGATGTCTATGTTGACAGATATGAAAAAGAAGTTAATGGGTACAACCAAAGATGCATTATTTAGGTCTACATGTTTTGGAAATTGGTTGGATATTAAAGATACCCGACTAGAGGGGCATTTGGTACATTTGATACTAGAGACACAGGTTAAATGTAAAGATGGGTATAATTTAGAGTTTGATTCGTTAAAATTTATGATCGGAGGTGAGTATCTAGAGTTCGGGCCTGAACAGTTTTGCCTAATCTCGGGATTATGTTTTGGGAACTTAGATTGGTCGGGATACAAAGCAAAGGACCCAACCTTTAAGAATCGCGTTTTCGGAGCAATTGACTCCATTCACTTGCGCGATTTGCGTAATGTGTTCGAGGGGGAGGCATTTGCCACTCTCTCTGACTTAGATGCGGTGCGGGTGTGTTTGCTTGTTGTTTGGGAGTTTGTTTTTCGTGGAGGCGGTGGTGACTTAAATAACGTGGTGCACCCAGATATTCTAAATGTTGTGGAGGATTTGGATGATTGGAACAATTTTCCATGGGGAACTCATTTATGGATCATTACACATGAACAACTTAAAGATGCTGTTCCTAACAGAAGGAGTCTACACCGGTTGAAGAAGGAAAAAGATCCTGACTATGTTCCCAAGTATACGCTTTCGGGATTTATTTGGGCGTTTATGGTGAGATAATAAATTAAACCATGCACCCTTTTATAGTCTTGTTAATATAGTTTATGAATCTCTATTTAATGTTGGGTTGTGTTTTCTCTTATATTATTTAGATATGGATTTTGGAGATCTTTCCGGTTTGCCGTGAATGGTGGGATGTTGATGAGGCATCGATCCCTAGGGGAATTGCTTGGAACAAGAAAACTTCGTTTAGCACATCACATGATCTTTACTTCATGGGCCCGTTTACTAAGGTATATATCATTGTTATGATTTAAGTAACTATTATAGAATAGGTTATGAAGCTTTGAATGAATATAACAAAATTTAACAAGTTTAGTATAAACGAACGGCATTGGTAGCTGAACTGTTTTCAGTATGTGTTTGTTTTCATTCAGCATTTTCTCTTTTTGGAGATATGAGAGTAGCAAGAATATTTATGTGCAGTGGGTAATTAATGAACAATAACCACGGTTTTAACCGAAAACCATCGGTTTGCTTGCTACATACTAGTTGCAAATTTTTTTTTGTGTACTAACGTTTATTTCAACCATGATGAAACAACTAACTGAGGTGTTTTTATAGAAAACTTGCCCGAGGAAAATGCGAAAACTGACCCAGGCTGAGGCCCGCACTGATTGGTGGAAACATAGCAGTACTTACTTTGGTGGTGAAGAGCTTGTCCATCCTCTGCGTCCCGGTCCTCCCCCGTGTTCGGGTCCTCCCCTGCATCCGGGTCCTCTGCATTCTGGTCCTACGCCTGGGTCATCACGTGTAGATGCGGACACTGCATCTTCAGAGGTACGGTTGTTAGAGGGTCGTGTATTGAAGTTAGAGAGACAAAACTTATATCTTTGGAAAGAAACTGCTCAAGTAAAGTCGATAATTTGGTATTTGCATAACCGGACCACCAAGTTAGAGGAAAAGGTTTGTACTTTTTTTTTAACGTTATTAGTTCTATAAATTTAACATCCAAATATTAGTATTTGTTCTCTATTTTCTACAATGCAGGTTGCCCCAAGTGAAAGAAACCTTCATCCCGTGCATAATCCGCAAGCCAACCTCCACCCGCCTATCCCGAAAGCTCCCGATGATGTTGTCAGGAAAGATCATATTCCTCCTCTTAATAACCTCCCCGATGAAACAGTTGTTCCCAATGTCATGATCAACGAGTGTCATAGTGACAACACTATGATTGATTTGTCGTTCTTAAATCCGTCGGATGCGGTGAGCATTAATTCATGTTGTCTCAAAATTTATTTCAAGAAGAAAAGTTTTTTAACAAGTATGTTATTTTTGTAGAAGAATGTGCATGACGAAACCGGCACATGTGGTTCCTTACTTTCATTATCAGAGGCACTGACGACAGATATTGAGAGGCTAACACCTGAAAAGATCAACAATCTAGTAGCCGAATTTGATACCCTACTGGTAATTGAGTAATTAGATCTCTTTGTAAGTATAAACAATATTAAAGTTTATTATTTAGGTCATTTTTGTTAAAGGTGGTTTATTTAAAATAATTTCGGTAGGAACCGGATGGCGGAACAGGTGTGATAGATCTGTCTACAGATGGGGACACACAATTTGTAGATGAAAAGGTATTCCGCTGATATGTTAACTTTGTTACTTATGTCTGGTAATTTTGTGAAAGTTTGTCACACTTGTATTCTATATTGTTCAAATAAGCATAATATGTCACCGCCCCCAAAGAGGCAGAGGATTGTGGGAAAGTATGGCAGATCTCCATTTGGGCCACTTCCTGATACTACCCCAAAGAGGCGGAAGATTAAGAAGAAGTCCAAAGTACCAGCAGCACCAAAAGCAGCACATCAGTACACGGTTAACGCCTCTATTCAGGTATAACTTTTTATACTCACAGTCTTTACAATTTATTTTCCAAGTTTGAATTTGTTGATAGTTGATGTGCGGTAGGTGACTATTCATAGGCTTACAATCTTGTAAATCGGTATAAAAAAATCGTTCTAGCAATATAGTTATAAACTTCATAAAAGTTAGCTAAATTAATAGAGGGTCAACCCGGCCCGACAATTGGACACGTACTTTGTATTTAGCTGTTTTGTCCTAAATCCATTCTGACCCGTTACTCAGCCCACCCGTAATGTGATCGACAAGTTACTGTAATTGAAGTGGGTTAGAGAAGCTGCTACCAACATTAATTATGGGGGGTTGTTTTGACCTTAACTTTCTGACCCGTTACTCAATCCACCCATATTCCCATCTCTAGGTACGGCTGTTAAATAAATACAGTAACAAGGCCATATTCAATTTCAACAAGGCCATATTCAACAGAATCACAACTATAATGCTAGGCAACTGTTTTACAATGTAAGAATAATGTTTGTGTAATCAATAATTGGTTTTCTAATTATTCAGGATGCTACATCCGAGGAACGTACGAAGGAGGAGTCGGTGGTAAGGTTGGAGGTTGGGTAGAGGTACATCTTCTTGTGTGACATGATATATAAAATTTAAGCATGTATGCGCTGATATAAAATGTGTTGATATTTAACACCAAATATCAATACATGCTGTTAATTTATACTTAAGCATTGATCTGATAACAATTACGTTGTTAATTTATACTAATAGATATTTGTTGTTTTTATAGGATTTTGTAAGACTTTATGAAAATGCTTCCGTTCCTACCATGGATCCCGAATTTGAAAAGTGGTTTGAATCTGATGGTTCAGAGAGGTGTTCCATTTCTATTGGTTCCAGTATTACATTGTACAGAAATTTTTGGTGTGTTTTACTCCGTCGAAAAATGAAGCAGTCTGGTACAGATACCAAGGATAATGTGTCTCATGTAGCCACCGTCGAAGACACGACAAGAGGTTGGATTCACGATACTGTAAGTACACGGTTATGTGTTTTCACACTTTTCGAATGACAGTCGAACCGTACACTACATTTTAATTAGCATTTCTTATAAAATAAACAGCATATCCAGATTTGGATCGACTATCTGAACAAATATAGATCACCCGAGGCTGATTGGTGCGCGGTTGACCCTTTTTTTACGGAGCTTCTCATGATGAAAGAAACAGGAACAGTGTCGGTCAACTATGCTGATGGGACAAAGTACAATAAAAAGGCTGATATACACCCCGGGAGATGGAAAGATGTCCCTCGTGTAAGACTTTAACCTGACTTTGTAGGTTTACGTCATTAGTAGATAATTATTGTTTTGGGGAGTATACTAACACTACAACACAAAATGATTCTCAGGTACTTATGCCGGTAAATGAGTCAAGATCTCATTATTTCCTCTTGGAGTTTCATATTGATACAGGAGTGATCACGTATTATGATAGCTTGTCCAGCGAGGACGTTGATGGAAACGTAACAAAAGGGGAGTTCAAGCTGAAATTAGAGGAGGTGATTCGGGAAAATATGCCCGATTATTTAGATCGTTGTGGGGTGTTTCAGAGTAAGGGTATTGATAAAAACACGTATACCATCACGTTTACCACAAATAAGAAAAGCCTAACTGCCCAACAGGCTGTTGGTACAGGTGATTGTGGGCTTTTCGTGTGTATGTACATTTATCGTTTGGCTTATAGGAAGTCGGTTCAGTTGACTGTGGATCCGAGACTTGCTGGTTTATGGTATCGTGAGAGACTAGCTCGTCTTTTTTATGACCTTTTGGATCGATAGGTTTCATATGTGACGCACCGGTGACTTAGGTTTAGATACTGCTACCTCGTTTTCAATATCTTTATAATAATAGTTTTTGTATTAGATGAGTTGGCTTATTGTATCGCGTGATCTTTTGGGATTCTGTAGTCGCCGGGCTGTCGGTCTCATTGTCGTAATGTAAACTGTTTTATGTAAAGCATAATAGTGCGTTGCATTTTCATGACTTTCAACCTTTATTTCTTGTACAAGTAAATCTGTTTGCCAAGCATAATGATGCAACTTTGTTGGTTATAATACGTACAATAAAGGTTCATCATTTTCATTGATAAGGTAATACGTTACATTCAACACATATCATGCTACTAAACAGGATGATAAAACGTACAATAAACGTGATGCTACTAAACAGGATGCTAAAACGTACAATAAACGTGATGCTACTAAACAGGATGCTAAAACGTACAATAAACGTGATGCTACTAAGCATGACATTGGTTGTTTCTCTAGATTATTTCTCCATGACATAAGACTAAACACCGTTATTACGTTACGTTACAAAGCATTACATTAATACGATACCCACTAATCTTCGTTCAAATTTACGGTAGGATATGCGAACGACTGTGTGAATGTCATGGAGATACGGCATTGACTCTGTTTATGATCATCCGCACCACATCGCGAGCATGTTTTCTTTTTGACTTTCTCTCCCTTCGATGGAATACGATCTTTATTTTTCGGTCTACCCGCATTACGTTTCTTCATTATGGGTGGTAGAACCCTTTCCATGTTTGAGGGATATACCCAGCTAGGTACATCTCCCACAAACTCAATAGACTCCTCGTACTTTGCCTGATAGGTTGAAATTGTGAACCAGCGATTAGCCAGATCGACACAATCAGTCTTTTCGAGAAACTTTAACACTGCTATAACATGACCGCAAGGTAACCCAGAGTGTTGCCATTTAAAACATTGACACTCTCTTCTCGCTAAATTCACGAGACAATCTTCCTTTCTATCGTTCACTTGGTAACGATCTTTGTCAATGCCGTATACTTTCCACCGATTTGATTTCAAAATTCTCCTCTGAATTATGAATTGTGCCTTAGGTGTAAGCTGCATACCTTCTTGTTTGTAGCGATCTGTGACGTACAATAAACAAAAATTTTATACTAAGATGAATCTGTTGTATTTATTAGAATTAAATGACATACCTCCATCTTTCCGTCTTTCAAAGTACCACTTTTGTACCACCCCACGGAAAAACTCGAATAACATTGTAATTGGCATTTTTCGCGCTTCTTTGGACAGTGCATTGATTGACTCTGCACAGTTTGAGGTCATTATGTTGTATCGGTCAACTGGGCAATGAGCCGTAGACCATCTTTCCTTGGGAACGTTACTAAGTTTTGCATGTGCATTTGCGTCAACACCATGTAGTTCGATCATAACTTGATCATACTCAACTTCTCTATGAGCTTTGCATATCTTCCAAAACACCCCGTCATTAATTTTCGCTAAACCGATGTTCATCAACAAATGACGACAACATATACCATGGAATGCATTCGGAAATACCTCTCTGATTCCAAGCGCAATACATGCATGTCTATCGGAAATGAACACCATGTTTGGAATTTCTCCAATGCATTGCTTTAACTTGATCATAAACCAAGTCCAAGTTTCACCGGACTCCCCTGGACACACCCCGTAAGCAACTGGCACAATTTGATTGTTGCCATCCATCCCAACAGCAAGTAAATTTGATCCATTGTATTTCCCATTAGGTGTGCCCCATCGATTATTAGCACGGGCCTCAAAGTGTTGACAAAAGTACGAATCTGTAGTTTTAGTGAGATCATTAGTTCATGGATTTATTATTATTTACTATCGGTACGTAAATCAACATTTAATGCACAACTTACCGATACACCTATGGCGAGAAAACACATCTCAAAACGTCCGTACTGGTCTGTTTTGATATCCGCATGGCTTCCTGGATTCTTTAGCTTCAGATTATGGAAATAATAGGGCAACTTGCAAAAGGACTCTTCATGATCACCCCTCAACTTTTCCAACGCGTTTTCCCTACCTCGCCAAGCTTGTTGATATGTAATCGTAATGTGATGAACATCACCAAAATGATCGATTATATCCCGCGGTCTGTAAACTTTGTTGGGATCTTTCATCTTAGCCATTATCATATCACCTAGCACGTCTCTGTGTGCGTTGCGATGCTTGGCCTTAATCTGTGTTTTTGAACATGTGTGGTTGTCATTAAAGGTGGTCACGTAGAAACCGTCACCATTTTTTGCACGATTTGTAAGTATCTTCCATTCGCACCCTTTATTAAAACACACTACATCATACCTCTTGGGGTCTGATTTTCTTACTATGTATTGAAAGTTATCTTCTATAGATTTCCTTGCAATACTATTTTGGCATTCTTTTTTGTTTAAAAACCACACACCTTGAGCCAACTCACCTGTTTTTTCCCCGTCTACTATTACAGGTAACTTTTTATTGTTATAAAAACATGGTGTTGGTAGTGGATTTGGCATATGGGAAAAGGTGTTTTTTTGCCAATTATGTGGAGATATATATTCTTCATTTACGTTAAGTTCCTCCTGACTTTCTTCCTCATTTTCTTCGTCAATATTTTCATAGTTTTCTTCATCTAGTTCCTCGTCGGTTTCTTCTTTACTTCCTTTCGCATTTCCTAAAATGCAATGTTCGTCGTCGGTTTTTGAGGTTCTGGCGATGTCTCCCGATTGCTTCTGTGAAGTTCCGATGTCATGGGACATGTGGTTTTCGTAATTTTGATTTGGATGAAAATGTTGAAAATTATAATTGCAGGGTGTGTGATGAAAAAAGGCGCCTGCCTGCGACAAAGGCTGGTTTAGGTATTGTGTAAAAAACTGTGATTCGTTACCATTATGATATGCGGGATTGTTTATTATTGGTTGGTTATACTGATATGAATGATGATATAGTGATTGCGGTAGAGACATGGTTGTGAGTTGATTTGAGTAATGCGAAACGGGAATATGTGTGGATCGAAATTGAACCTGCTCATTTTGTTGGGTTCCAGAGCGTTGAAGAACAAACAACTCTAGTGGTCTTCCGGTAACATTAAGTGCTGCGTCAACAAAAAAGGACACCTCATCGTCATCGGTAAGTTCCATTGGATAATCGTTTGCTGATAGTTTATAAGATAAACTATATCCCAAATTCATATCTAAATTGAACTTCTTTCCCACAAATGTTACTAACTTTTCATACGTAGTGTTAGTTCGTAAATTCACACCACGTCTAGAATCACTTGTTACAAAAATAACCTTAACAACTTCTGCTGGTGAGTTCATTGTTAATGATCGGGAAATGAGTTACATCACAAACGTATTTATGGAATTGAAGGTTTTTTGATTAGTTGTCATTCGGTTGACGTTTTTATATCGGTATACATTTTGGCCATTTGCGTTGGCATGGACGTACAATTGGCGGTACAAATCATCTACTAGGTGAACTATCCATACACAAAGAAGTGACAATTCATATTTTAGGCGAACTATCCGTACGATAGAAAATGACAATTCATCTTTAAAGCGTACGATCCGTACTCAAAGAAATGACAATTCATCTTTTAGGCGAACTATCCGTACGATGAAACATGACGAATTATCTTTAAAGGGTACCATCCGTACTCAAAGAAGTGACAATTCATCTTTTAGGCGAACTATCCGTACGATGAAACATGACAATTCATCTTTAAAGCGTACTATCCGTACACAAAGAAATGACAATTCATCTTTTAGGCGAACTATCCGTACACAAAGAAATGACAATTCATCTTTTAGGCGAACTATCCGTACGATGAAACATGACAATTCATCTTTAAAGCGAACTATCGGTACACAAAGAAATGACAATTCATCTTTTAGGCGAACTATCCGTACGATGAAACATGACGAATTATCTTTAAAGTGTACCATCCGTACACAAAGAATTGACAATTCATCTTTTAGGCGAAATATCCGTACGATGAAACATGACAATTCATCTTTAAAGCGTACTATCCGTACACAAAGAAATGACAATTCATATTTAAAGCGTACTATCCGTACACAAAGAAATGACAATTCATCTTTTAGGCGAACTATCCGTACGATGAAACATGACAAATTATCTTTAAAGCGTTTGTTCGTTACATAATTAAGACCATACATTACACGCATCAAATCACCAATTAAAAACACACTAAACAATAATTAAGACCACACATTAGAAACAATAAGAACACCTAATAAAAACACACCAAACATTAACTTAAAAGCTACATGACAAAAAACAAAAGATAGTCGTGGTTTCTTCATTACGGACTGTTTGTTCCATTGGGGAAATGCCTTAAGAAACGAGTGTTGCTGTCATCACTATCATAGTCACTCTCATGATTGTCAACTTCTTCATTCATCTCTATCAGATATAACTCAATTATTTTACCAGAATCATGAGCCTCTTTTTTTACCTCTACCCAAGTTTTATCAAACAACAGAAAACGAGCACCATCAACTTCGAGTTTGTTTTCTTCACAATACAATATATCATCAAAACTAGTGTTTATTTTTTCCTTTAAGAAAGCAAACATCTTTTTCAAATCATACTCGCTGAAATCAATTTCGAATGTTTCTTTGATACCATTATCGTATGCCTTGTAGTCGAACCTAAGTATGCCACCGTGAAACACATTAACTGTAACGATCTTCGGGTCCATGTTAGTAGTGAAAAATGATATGACTAAAGTATTTAGAGTGAAACAGAACAGCACATTATGAATCAACTAACGGGCATTAGTATTATGTATTTTTGGTAACAACGCCTCGTGTACATTAAACTTTAGGTGGTTAGGCGAACAAAACGTACAAATTGACAAGACTATTCATCTGTTAGGCGAAATCAAGGTACAAGTGACGAGACTAATCATCTTTTAGGCGAACTATCCGTACGTTTATCTATATTAACAATGCTGATAATTTATTTCACTCATCGTACAAAATACGGAGTACATCACATTAACCATGCTGACTTTTCTGTTTCAAATTCCATCTTTCTTCGGTAGATACATTAACAAAATACGTTAGATGGACAAATTTTATTAAGAACACAATATCACACATACATTACAAGATTCACTGAGTACATCACATATTCATCCCCACAATAACAACATACTTTAAAAACACAATTGAAAATGAAATAACACAGGTACATTACAACAACTTAAAACCTACATGAC
Organism: Helichrysum umbraculigerum; assembly: GCA_949592205.1. NCBI lineage: Eukaryota > Viridiplantae > Streptophyta > Magnoliopsida > Asterales > Asteraceae > Helichrysum > Helichrysum umbraculigerum. The sequence goes on along the minus strand of CATIUR010000005.1, from coordinate 123,502,261 downwards.
ACCAAACGAAGGATAATTGCGATTGGCAGGATGTGTCCGGGGTCCTGCCCCATTAATTTTTTTCACGGATAGTAATGAGCGTTATTGTCCTCACTATCATTCTCACTGAAATTTAAATCAGGTTCTTCCTCCAAACAGACAAGATATAGCTCAATACCTTGACAACAACTTTTTGCATGTTTGACTACTTTATTCCAAATTTCATCCGTCATAAGCATTCGAGCACCATCATTTTCAATATTGTCGGGTTCACAATAGTAAACATCACTAAAAGTTACCTTGAAATGTTCCGTAAGGTAGGAAAACAACTTACTGATATCGAATTCATTAACAGCAAAATCGACGATTGTTTGTTTCACCCCATTTTCATATGACTTACGGTCAAAACGAAGTTCCCCACCGTAGAACACTGTAAGATCAATCGGTTGCATACTGAAACCTAAAGAAAAATTTTTAGAAGTAGGAATTAATTGTTTTCTGAAATCACTCGATATGTTGTGTATTTATAGTGGTTTATTTAATTTGTTTGTATATAAGTTACCCGGCAGAAAATACGTAAAGATGACAAGACTATTCATATTTTAGACGAAAAATAAGTACAAAATGACGTGACTATTCATATGTTAGGCGAAAAAATGTACAAAATGACAAGACTGTTCTTATTTCAGGCCGAAAAAAGTACAGAATGACAAGACTGTTCATACTTTAGGCGAAAAAACGTACCAAATCATAAGACAATTCATATTATAGGCGAAAATAAAGTACAGAGTGACAAGACTGTTCTTCTTTTAGGCGAAAAAATGGTACACGTGACAAGACTTTTCAGTGGCAAAAGTTAGCTGCTAACACAATTAACTACTTGTGAGCAATTTTTTCATTTTCTACAACACTTAAACCGAATTGGTCTGTTTTTATTTCATATTCTACCTATATAAACCAAATTGTGATCAATTATTTCATTTACTACTTAAATAACCACAAATATCAGTATGTATCAACACGTCTTTACAGCACCATGCGAGCGTATATTAATTGCTAAGAAATATCGTAAGTAAACTTTTATTTAAGCATCATCATAAACAATATATTTATTTTCATTCATTACTCATTTTCGTTGATGCAGGTGATGATCCTGGTTTGTTCTCTATCAAACTTCACCACTATGGAACATTTTCAAATCCTCCAAATAGGACTTATGAAGATGGTGTTGTCACCTACATAGATTATTTGGATCAATCTACTTTCTGTATTGGCCAAATGGATAAGATACATTCTGAATTAGGTTATGATGACATATCCGCTAGATTCTACTATTTTAAGAAACCAAACGTAGGCTTCGATTCCGGACTCCATACATTGGTGGATGATGATGACATATTTGAAATGCTGCTACATAGTGTAGGACCAACCAGACAATTTGAAGTTTACATCTCACGTACTGAAGTCATAACCAGGAACATGAATAACGAAGCAAATTATAATGTCCCTTCCGCTGCGAGAAGAAGGTTGTTTGATTAGGTTGTTTGCTTAACCAGTTTCCTTAGAATGTTCTACTATCGTTATGTAATTTATAGCTTGCCGTCAACAACATCAACGACGGGTTGTATCTTCTACTTTCAATATTATGTAGTGTTTGTTTCCTATGAGTAATGGCAACTAATACATATATCTTCATCTCCTTATGATTATCACTTTTTCAATACGGAACCACAGATCACTTTAAAGAAAGTTTACAATTATCAAGAAAGCACACCGAGTCGAATACATTGTCTCCGCGAGATACTCCCTATAGCTAACCTCAAAGACATGTCCATGGCACTCTATATCAACTGGTTGACGGTGTGCTAATTTTTCTACAAAATGACAAACATAAACCCCACAACTAGAACCATCAGTTTGTTGAGGGCAATCGATACCAAGATACTGCAAGTTTAGTTGCAACTTATCTACTCTTTCTACATTTGCATTACTCCAGTACTTTAGGTTGTCCAAAAAAACAGGAATGACTTTTTGTAGCTTATCGAGAAGCCCGTATAGGAAGGTCATCCTCGGACATGGGACCGTGGCGTCTACTAAAATCTTGCTGTCGTAAATCATCACAGTCCAAGAAGTCAGGTCCAACTCAGCAAGCATCCAATGCAGACTATTTTGATTCAATGGGAAAAGAACCTGCGAACCAGTAAAAGTTAATTTATAAGAACCTTTGCAACTCGGGTATTTGGGTAAACTCTATTGCTTACCCTATCAAGAGTCCACCAAGGAGGACAGGGTCCCTCTGTGCCATTAGCCAACGCATATAATCTATCGCAATCATGCAATATATAATGAAAATCAACGGGTAAGATGCCACACCGTTCATCCTTGCTACGTGATGAAGCTACTATATTTGACCAAATGTCAATGTGCTACATCATCACAAAATAAGGATGTAAGAATTACATTGATATAAAATTGCTATAGTAAGTGACAGTCAATTACAAATATATCAAATATTTTATTAAGCATAGGGTATGTGATAACGCACGGATAAATGTTAGCATCACACATGCAAGAAAGAAACATTTGTGCCCATAATAGCGTACCTCACTTTCTAGCCAACCACCCCCGCTCGCATTTAGAAGCCTACCCCAAAAGTTCAAACTCAAAGGGTAGGGATAACCTGTGAGAAATAAACAATGACCGCTGGGATTTCCATGGTCAAGCCACCGTTGACAGAACTCACGTGCTATGGTTTCAAATAGAGTTTCACAATTGCGCGTTCTAGATGGTACTATCACTTTATGGCAAGTAGCACTGCCATCAATATCCATCATTTGCTTTGATTAAAAAAATTTTAGTTAGAAGAATACGCATGTAAAACAAATTAAAAGCAAAAAAAAAATGTTGTCTGAATTTACTCACTTCTTCTTCATCATCCTCGTCGTCAGCACAACATTGAAGAAACATACGAAATTCTTCATTTGTCCACAGCTCTACAGGTTTATCAAACCTGGGGTGTTTTTTTGTAAGTGACGGTTGTTCATTGGGTTGTTTACTTCCAACACGTGCCGGTTCTTTACCAACTCCCCTACATTCTTTACCACTTCTTGGTTGTTCTCTAATCATTTTAGAATGTTCATTACCAGGACAATGAAGAATTTCTTTATCCATCACTCGATCTTTGCTGATTCTTGGTTGTTCTTTCCTAATTGTTGGTTGGTCATTACCGACATCAGGTTGTTCTATAATTATTGGTTGATCCTCATCCATAATTGTCCACAACTCTTCTTCGGTAAACTCTAACTCATACATATTATAATTCGGGTATGCTTTATTCCACAACACCTATTATATATATATCAATTTTAAAAACGTGTGAAAGCACAACAAATTTAAATATATTAAATGGATATGAAAGATCATATACCTCAACTAACTCCCCAATATTACCAAAACGCCTCTGTTGCCTACATTGTACATCCACAAAACGCCTACCTTGTTGCATACATTCAACAATATTGAAACGCCTTTCAAACTTAGCCAATAGTGAATCTACCTCAAGGAACCTTATTGTATCCTGATACCAAGGCCTTTGGCTCTCCAAGGGTGTCGCCTTAATATCCCTCGGCATATATTTCTCCTGGGTATTTAAATATAAACAATTAACAGAGGGAAACCAGGTAAACATTGAAATATTGAACAAACATTGTAATTTTATCAATTTGTTTTCCAGATATACCTGCCTAGACATCTTATCGAACTTCACACAAATCGACCAATCATAAACTTTCCTTTGGGTCCAAGCGACGCCTCTTGGTACACGCCAGGTTTTATCTTTGTCATGATACAATTTGCAGCACGGTAGTACTTCCAAAATCCATATCTATTAAAGAAAAGTATAACAATTATTAAACAAACTTATATGAGAACTTTTAATGAAGTATCAAATAATAGTGCAAATATTTACTACCTTGAAGGCAAACATGAAACCCCTAAGTGAATACGTCGGGGGTCTTTCACCCTTTGGATCATACCTTACTCGGCTTTTCATATCCACACTAAGTGACTCATATGTGCGACGCCAAACGTACGAACCCCATGGAAATTTATTCCACTCATCTAAATCTTCAACCAACCATAATAACTCATCATCAACAACAGCATCTTTATCCCCATCAATAAAACCAACCTGCAACAGTTCTAACAAACAAATTCGCACAACATCCAGGGTGGTATGCCGATCAAGTTGGTGGGTAAAAGTGTGATGGAGATCACGCACACAGACGTTTTGTGTCACAACCCTCCCGTTGCCGAATACTCTCTCTCTAAACAACCCCCCTCCAGTGCCAGGTATTGGCGGAAGAACACCGAACTTCATCCCAGAAATCAGACAAAATTCCTCCAGCCCAAAATGTAATGTTTTACCACCGACTTGGAAAACCAACTCCTCTTTAGCTTTATTCACCGAACAAAGGTTCAAAAGCATAAAATGCAGCAACTCAGGTTGTAAACGACAGTCCTCGGTATAAAACCATATTTGACCAAAGCAAGTTCCACTCAATGGTACATAACATCCCTTTATCCCCTTCGCCTTCTTCTCTATATCTTGAAGAATATCAAATCTGCTCTTCACAGTCACATCCGCATAATAATACTTACCCTAGACATGTAACTAAATAGTTTACTAACTTGTATATTGCAATTTGAAATACAATAAGTAGTTTACAAAACTTACTGTCTTCATTGTTAATACAATCTCATAGCGGTCTCATATACCTTCATCGGTTAGTGTCATCATAGCAACGGACTTCATGCTGGAAATAAGAAAGAAGAACTATTACATTCACCTCCAATGTCAGTCAGAAAACACTTAAAAAATATGACTCAACAGATATGCATAGATGGCATTTATTATGGGTCAGAATGAGACAGATCGGGTTGGCCTGACTCACAGAATCTTTTGATGCAATTAATTAAATTTATTTAATTGATATCATTAATCCAGATTACAAAACAATATAGTAACACAATAATCTACATCTTTGGATAAAATGATTTACAAGGTTTGTATGCACTAATATTAGACTTTGGGTGACTTTCAACCCACTTGACCCATTCCAGTTCTACTTAAAAGAATTTTGACACATAACAAAATGGGTTTAAATTGTCACCTCTAATATAAACAATCATCAACTAATATTTATAAAACAATAATTCTCGTGTAAAGAACAACTGCATATCTTTAAAGCTAACTTTCACCTGCATCCATGCACGTTTAAGGAGCAATGAAAACTGCCTCCACCAACATGGTCTGGACAAATATACCTGTTAGACTAACCAACGCTCACTTTGTAAATTAACCAAAAACATAATAATGTACAACATTTCAAAGGTATATTGAGAAACTGCAATTTTAACGAACTTATTATGAAATGCTTAAAGGATGTCGGTTAACTTGCATCATAAACGGATGTCAAACTGTATAAACAGTTCCAAACTAACCTGGCATCAACTGTTCTATACATCAACTACCTATAAAATATCAACACGATTGACAAGGCGAGTAGATTAAAACGGAATACCATATACTATCTACCACTTAACCTAACCAACTTAGCAGAAAAATTAAAACGCAAACTGAAGAAATCGGGCTATTATATGCATATTCTATAACTAACTTAAACCCAATTGGATTACACTAAACAATTGATCAAACAAATAACATTAATATCTAAACGAACTAATCAAATTAGGGCAAATAAGCACAAAATTTACCTACAAACATGAAAGCTTGAACAGAGCAACGAAAACAGTTAACACATCTAATGTAGCCACGCAATTTCGCCGGATTATAATAAGTGCATTTCGCCGGATTTTTTGGGGATTTCTGTCCAATATCGTCACATTTCGGGTTTTCTGGCAGGATTTATGACGAGGAGGTCTAGTGTACACACAAACTCGCCGGAGTAATTCTCACTTTGCGCCGGATTTTTTTGGGGAAGTTTGGCCTGAAAGTTTTTAAACTCAGAGTATGAAAGATGATTGATGAAACCATATCACAAGTATTCACCGTTTCGCGGCTTTCGAGAATTTTAAAAATTCGCCGGTTTCGCCTAACATTCTTTAGCATTTAGGCGAAAATGATAGCCACGTGTCGTTAACTGGAGGTAGGCGAACTGACAGTTGACCGGCGATACAAAGGTTGACCGGCGAACTTTTTCTTCCACGTGACTTTTGTTTATTGGTCTTCTTGTATTTCACCGGTTTCGCCTACCAGTTATTTTATTTAGGCGAATTTTATGACTAGTTTTGTAAAAATTTTCTGACACAGTCTACTCCACGTAAAGGCAACGTTTGACTGACCATTGAGGTAATTTCCTCTTACAAATATGTCATACTTTCTGTAAGAGGCCAATCTCATTTTCATGTATTCGGCTTAACATTATGAGATAAATTTTTTTTTTTTGAGCAAATAACAATATGAGATGATTATTTTTAAAACTAACGCTCTAACCACATGATCTTAAGAAATAAAAGCGAATAAATTAATCTTATATATTTAAAATTGGAAAAGACAAAAGTGTAAAGAAAAAAAGTGGCTGATATGAAAACCGATTGGTAAGTAGCCCATATCTTTTATGACGCTAATTATAAGGAATTCATATATTGATGATGATGATGATGATGATGATGATGATGATGATGATGATGATGATGATGATGATGATGATGTTGTTTTGTCATTCAAAGCTTTATTTGTAGTTTTGTACTAATACTAGAGTTTATCAATGTTACAAATCAGATTGGAACGTCTAAAAATGGAAACCGTAGACACGGGCTTTAGTATGAGCTCTTCTCTACTTTTACCATCTTCTACCGATCCAAGAAAAGAGCAATAAAAGAATTTTAACTAATTTTTTCATCAATGTTTGAAAGTCTACAATCAAATTGGGACATTCATAATGAAAGCATATACTACAGATTTGGGACGGAGGAAAGGGAGTATATACAATTGCTAGAATGTGTTAGAGGCGTATATTATACCATAATTTGCGAGGAATCTTGATATACATAATGCATTTCAAGATGTGTGTATAATTAAAAAAATATCTATCTCGAATCAATTAAAAAAGTTGATTTTAACTTGCTAGTGCAATTTTAAACTAGTGCTGAAATGGGTGGGATTTTTAATACCACAAATTTACTCGTATAAATAGAAATATATGTAATAAAATTCGCAAGTCCAATAGGTCATTAACTCATTATTATCGGGGGAAAAAATAAAGGTGCAACCACCTCAAATACATTTTTAAAGCAATTTTAATTAAATGCTAGCTAGAATGACATTACAACCAATTAAATGTAGCATTGGGGTCCTTCAAGTACAAATAAGTACAACGCAACAGGTTTCATAATTTCATATGTTTCACTCGACATTATGATAGTTTAACTTAATTTCTTTAGTTTTGATCGACATCTACTCCAGAACGATGCAACAATACTACGATTATTGAATTCAACACGTAAAAACGAATACAAGAGTTTCAACGTCGTTCTAATTATAGTTTAGTTCAGGGCCGACAAATATATTCGAAAAGTCACATGTGATATTAGAAATTAGCTTCAGTGTTCTTTGATGTTATAGTCTACAAAAATTCCCCAATCGATGTTATAGTCTACACAAAGAATTTATCAAGGAACATTAACATTCATAACATCGATTCTGATTAACATGTATTAATTTTCACTTTTTAATTTTTGACAAATGTATTGACGAAGTTAAGATGCTTCGTGATGAATATTACACTTCCCCCTTCACCCAAAACAAAAGTTTCCCCCTGGATCATCCCACTATATATATATACGATTAAAGCACGTAAATAGTCGATATGAAGAGATGAAATGTTTCATAGGGAAAAAGAAATCATTTTTTGTTTCTTTCTTTGAGTTAAATCACGGTAAATATTTTCACAAAGTTTAAGCTACGATTGTTTTACTATGTAAAAATGAAATAACGTGAGGTTGTTGTGAGTTTTGAGTAGGGATTTGCTTTTTATGACTTAGTTAGTTAGATTATGAGAGGGAGTTAGAACACTATATATAACGGGGCGGGTAAAAAACCGTCGTTCAAGCCCTTGAACGCTGAAATTCGGTGTTCACGACACTCGGCCGGCCTTCAATTCTAGCGTGCGGAATTGAACGCTACGGCAAGTCACTTTTTATTTCTTCTTTTTTTTTTTTCCTTTTTCCGTTTTCAAAAATGGAGAAATGGAAATTTAAGGGAAAAAAAGGCTATGAAGAAGAAGAATGAAGAAGGAGCAAGAAGGAGCTGTGACATTCAGCAGAGGAAGAAAAAGGAGTGTGCCAGGGTTTTTTTGTTTTAAAAAAAAAATGGGCTACCCTAATTTTGTTTTCTTAATTTATAATTTTAAAGTATGATAGACTTGCACATATTTTAGCCCAATGTTTCAAATGAAATTTTGTAATGCATTTGATTTTAACTAATTTAATGTGTAATTTATTTATTTTATTTGTTACGTTATTTATTTGTTTAAATTTTTATATTATTTGCATTTAAAAATAAACAAATAAATCAACTGAATATTGAACAATGTTTTACATATTGTTTTTTAATTATTGTTTCTAAATTATTGTCTTTAAATTTTTGTCTTTTAATTATGTATTTGTAAGACTTTTAATTATTTAGTACTTTTATTATTTAATGTGTTAATTATTGTTTATTTAATTATTATTTGAAAAAAAAAATCAACTGAACACTGAACAAGGTTAAACAATATTTCACTTTTTAACTTCAGTCAACTAGTTCAATGTTCAGAACACTGAACACTTGAGCACAGGGTAACCACTCTCTGTGTTCTAACAATAATATGATCCATTTTTTTTCTATTAGTACAACAACAAATTGTTATGGTGTTTTTTTTCACTACAACAAAGTGTTTAATTTTACACGCTTTTTTTATCATATCTTGACGCTTTAAATTGTAAGCAATATTATTGTTGACGCTTCTACTATGCGTGAAAATATAAGGCGTCAGAAAGTTCCTTCAGATCCTCACAGTAATTAGCGTCAATAAATTGGTTATGTTTTCACGCTCATAACCGCCAACTATCGACGTAAATATTGACATTTTGAAGGGTGGAGAAAAAATTTAATGATTCACACCAAAAAGCGTGAAGAATTATAACATGCACGTGACCATTACAATTTTCACACTAAAAAGCGTCAAAAACTGTTTAAGCATCTATTTCCACATATTTTACATTTATTTGTCTAGATATAATAAATTTGATATATAATACCTTCTAATATACACATATATTAGAAGGTTTTATTTAAATTAAATTAATCAAATTCGTTAACAAGATTTACACATAATTAAATTACAAACATTAAAACTACGTACTATTCTAAAACTAAATCTAAAACAAACAAATGAAACATTCTTTCATTATTCAATACATATACGATTCCATGACTATCCAGATCTTACAAAATGCACCACCACTATTTTGCTATTCTTTTAATGATCTAGCAAATTGGCTCCCAACCTTGCACTGGTTAACAAACCTGCATAAAGTAAGACACAAACAAACATAAGGTTGAATTGTGCACTACCACAAGAGAAAATAACATTTACCCCAAACATGACAAGCCAAGTACGTATAGAACTGTAAATAATGAAGCACAACATGCAAAGTAGAAAGGGACAATTGATAAGAGGTTATTAAAATATTTTATTTGTGATCACACTTACACCTATAAATGATGCCACGTATAACAATCAAAGCATGGCCAATTGCAGAAACAACATGTGGGTATGCAACAACATACAAGTATGTTACAAACTGATATGGAGTAACATGAAAGTAGCAAAGGCTTAAAGTCCTGTATTTATTTGACTTCATAACAATATAGGAGACAATCATTACCTTGAAATGCTCTTGATAAACAAAGGATGAAGCAAGTTCCTCTTCATGAACATCTCTTGTGTATTTCAGTCTCCTTAAATTAAACAACAAAATTAGGTATCTTACATAATCTGGAAATTTGAAGAGCAAACTTCTGAGTTTATGATTCAAGTTTGTGGAAGAAACACAGTTAATTAAAAGCATATATGAGGCTATATTTTACTCTTGCGGCTCATGAAAGGAGCTTCACCTACATTTTGGGTGCCAACAGAGGAAATTTAAAGAAGGATATTTGGCTTTGGAACTCACAAATCAAATCACTAGTATGATTAAGAATTTGGTCAGCCCTTGCTTTCCTCCCATATTGTGTGTTATAACAATTTCTGCAATTCATTGAGTTTTAAGACATGTTAGTAAAACAGAGTCTATTAAAATGAAGATTATATAAACCATTGTACCTTTTTTGGTCAAAGATGTTACTAACAACAAACACCACATTATTAATCCTCTAGCTAATAACACCCAGGTGATCCAAAAATGAACGATAATGTATAACTAGATGTGAAAGAAGTTCTTGAAAATCCAAGAGTGGAACTTCCTGCAAGACTAACAAAAACATCATAATATATACATTAGTCATTGGTTATTTTCAGATACAATAAATTTAAATTATATTTCATGATTGTATTTACTTATACTCCGTATGTATGTTCAGACTTCTGCTATTTTCATATATTGCAAATGACCCAAGGTTTTATCCATTTCATGTACATGGATTACCTGAATAAATGTCATCAAGTAAAAGCCATCAAGTACACATTGATCTTCTAAGAGATTAGTATGCTAATAAAATCGTATTACGAGTTAAGTAGCAACACATAGGCAAGAAAGTACTTTCGTCCATTATTTCAACTCACCTAAACAAGTCCAACATTTATAACACAAATGCAAGAAAGTATACATACAAAATTTATACCAATGCATCCATATACCTCATGAGATATGCAAAACAACATTGAACAAACGTAATAATCAATCAACTAACCAAATACTATTGAGCAATTATATATAATGCAACAATAAATCAACTTTAAGGTACACCAGTTATGTTCATACCAGTTAATTAGATTCTTGCTCAAAATTCTGTAAAATAAACAATTGTTCTTAGTATGAATATGTATAATTAATAATTAATTAAACGACAAAAGATGAAATGACAAAGTAAACAAATTCACTTACACCTGTAATTACAACAATCTGTGAGAGAGAAAGTATCGATTTCAGCTCTTGATTATCAACGCCTAAACCCAAACCGCGTGAGCTGAGCGAAAGGATTGATCGATCGCATTATTGAACCATAACACACATAATCAATTGATGAAACCCTAACTCGGCTGATTGATTCATATAACGAACTAATGAAACCCTAACTCGGCTGATTGATTCATACAACGAACTGATGAAACCCTAGCTCGGCTGATTGATTCATACAACGAACTGATGAAACCCTAACTCGGCTAATTGATTCATACAACGAACTGATGAAACCCTAACTCGGCTGATTGATTCATACAACGAACTGATGAAACCTTAAGTAGCTAATTGATTGATAATATGAATTGATATAGAGAAATGTGCTTCCAGAATGATCGATTGAGAGTGATATAACAATGACCTGATCATCATCTTATTTTTCGAAAGAACAGAGCGTGAGTTTATATTCACCATGTGACTATGTGAGTCTGGATTAGCTTTTTTCTGGCAAAAGGAAACTCATCTTATTTTTGCTCTGCATATGATAGATACTCGTATTAAAATTAAAATTAAAATTATTAAAATAAGGAAATTGCCACGGTTCAAACTTCTAAATTCCACGTGTGTAGATGTATTCATATTTAAGCAAATTGAACCAATCAAGCCTCGCGCTTCTAAGTGTGCACTATTGTTTACCTTTTGACGATTTGAAACGTTGTCATATTGTTGACACCTATAGATGTCAAAAACTTTGTAAGCAAACGTGTAAAATTTCGTTACGCTCACAACCGTCAAAAATCAAAAATATTAGTCACGCTTGCATCAAGCGTGGAAATATAAGCGTGAGAAAGCGAGCTTTTTTTTGTAGTATCACATCAAACTCATACTCATTATAACTAGTACTTGTAAAATTTGCAAGCCCTCTAGATTTGGTGGCCCTATGCTCTGACACCTGCTAATATTCTCCACAGGTTAAGATGCGTAAATCAGCTAAATATGTATCTCCAAAAATTGATAACACACAATGTATATAGATCAAAGGTCATATCAAGATTTAAGAGTGTCGTCTTTGAAGGTGCGTAACTGGTGCAACTCAACATGCATTTACTTATTATTATTATTATTATTATTATTATTATTATTATACAAATTATTTATGGTGAATTTTCTTTTGTTAGTTTCTTACTATATATTTTACTGCAATATCTTCTATCTTCTACCATTATATAAAGAAAACCAAATGAATCCTAAGCTTGACACCTAAGCATCCCTTCTAATAATTTTTTATTATAACTTTTTGATTAACTATTAATCATTTCATTATATATTATTTGTTAAATTTCTATAAAACAAGACAAGTTATTCTTAACAATCATTAAATTAACATCTCATATCCAAATCACTTCTTTTTTAACTCACATCACTCTTAGTGATCTTTTAATAATTTTTTAAAAATCATTAACCATTACATAAAAAAAGCCATACATCTTTTTACTAGTATTAAAATTGACACATGACACCATTTTATAATAATATTGATATAATAATGTGGGAAAATTACCTTGTAATACAAAATAAGTTTTATATTTTACAAATTATCAAAGCCCAAATTATTTTCTCAAAGTATTCATCTATTTCGCAAGCCCATTCCCAACACCTCTCGGCCTTGCGACTTCCCCCTCTCTTTTTATTCCTTGCGAACTCTATGAGCTCAAACCCAATTAAGCGTTCTTTTTTAATTTTAACTTCTCAAACCCTAAATCTTCTTCTTTATGTGACTGCCGACGATTTGTATATATTTTGGGACCAAATCTATGATGGGTTGATTTTGTGTGTTTTAAATATTCAAGATTTCAATCAAAAGACGCCTTGATTACAAGTTTTAAAAGTTCGAAAGACGTAAACACTGTTTGCGAAAGTATCGCCAGGTTAGGTTCCGAGTTTTAGGGGTTTTTCAACTTTAATATCATATTTTGCGAAATTGTATATTAGAATCATCATATATTGCGAAATTGGCATTGCGAATTCGCTATTGCGAAATCGTACATTCTTGCGAAAGTATAACGCCCCTCATTTTATATATCAATATTATATTAATAATACGGAAGCGTAGTAATTTAAAACACATCGTTAGTTTTATTGCACCACAATTAGATTACATAAACAGTTCATGGCTTAATTCATACTAGTTCAAAACTATTTTACCACATCTTAATTGGGGCATCATATAAAAACCAACTTGTTTAGTACAAAACATTATCAGAGTAGCATACTTGTCAAGACATTCCCAGCTCCTAGAGCATCAACTTCCTGCTACCCATCTAATCCGCAAAATATAATCTGCAGGAAGTAGAGAGGAGGGATTAGCACATAGCTAAGTGAGTGAGTTCATCACACAACATTCAACTTAGCATAATCACCTAATTACAGCAAACAACACAATAATGAGGATCGGCGGCTCTGGGGATAACCAATAACCCGGGTGGCTCCCCAAGAACACTTATCCAACCTATCCGTATGGCCATAACGGACGAGACCGATAGCTAGTGGTTATCCTACTCAGATACAGTTCAATACACACAACAAATGAAGTAAATCCCTGTATCATTCACACGATAACCAACTAGCCCAACCAACCATTCAACAACTCGTTGACCTCATTAACAACTGATGCCCGAAGGCCACACATTGCACATAGAGTAATAATCAACAAAGTATATTAAATAAGCAACAATAATATATCAAAGCTTATTCGTTGTAATCCAATGATTACAACTAAGTTCAATGGTGAGTTCCGAATCCACTCACCTATACCTTCGTCTTTACCAACTCAGATTCCAGGTGCTACTTTGTCTTTTAGAGGATCTGAGGATCAACATCATAAACAAGTTAGTAATTGAAATCATCAACATATAAATCATATCAATTAATCACCTTAGGGACGTAACACCACTATTATCTAAGTTATAAGTCCCACTCATGTGTATAGATGGCAATGGATCGGATATGGATCGGGTGACACTATATCCATATTCATATCCATTTATTTTTCATCATCCACATCCATATCCATATCCATTAAAATGATAAATCATCCATCCACATCCATATCCGATGGATAGAGCGGGTTCATGGATATCCATTGGATATTAAAAATTTTGTTAAACATTGTGATAATCTTGAAATAATTTGATACAGAATATAGGTAAAACATAGTTTCTAAAGATACGAATAACTTGTTTATTTTTTTTCATCTATCAGTGACCTCCAAAATATAGTAAGAATTAAATTTTATCTATATGCTGTTAACCTATAAATGGAGATGTAAGAATTTTAATTTACTAAAAATAAATGATGATATATTACGATAGAAATGTAAATATATTTGGGGTATCTAAAGATATAAGAACAATCCTATTAAATAATTATAATATTATACTATTTATAAGTTCAAAGTGTAAGTACATGTACGCGTATATATGTATTTCGGATGATAATGGGTGCATCCATGGATGAGAATTGGTCATCCACATCCAATCCACTAATCATCCACATCCATATCCATATCCGGTATACATCCATTTAGATCATCCATATCCATCACTGGTGGATCGGGTGGATGGATATCCACTGGATCGGATGTTGATTGCCATCCCTACTCATGTGTTACTAATCATTATATAACACGTATCTACCAATTAATATCACGTTATAGCAAGTAAATACGAAAAGTGGAACTGGACCCTTCAGCCGCTGGCTAGCCCACTTAGCCGCCGGCTAAACACATCAAGCCGCCGGCTTCCCAAGACCAGCCGCCGGTTCCATACACTGGGACGCCGGCTCTAAGGCATTTTAAGCAACCAGAACCAAAACGAGTTTTAAAGCTATTTTTACCCGCCGGCTAGGGTCTTTGACCCGCCGGCCTTTGGCATTTAGCCGCCGGCTAGGCCTCTAAGCCGCCGGCCACCCATCCCAAACCCGGTTAGCCGCCGGCTAGGCTTCAAAGCCACCGGCTAGTTCATCCAATCAGCAGCAGCAGCAGTTGCTCCAAAATACCACAAGAACTTTTATCCAAAAATCTCAACTTTAGACTACAATTTATCTCATATTCGATTTCTAGCAGTAAAGGGATACGTTACTACTTCTAGTTACATCAATCAACAACAATAACATCAAATCATATCATTTTCATACCAAAATCATACACTTCATTTTCTAACCCTAACATTTGCAAAACTTAAAGATTTACACAAGTATTCATCATCTATGATCATATTTTAGTAATAGCAATCGTATATTACAAGTGATCATCAAATAAACTCAAGAAACAACTCAAATCATCAATTTTCTAATTTACCTAACTCATGAACTTATGAAATGGAATTCACTTACAATTGATAAAAGAACAAGATGATGGAAGATATATGATGATGATGAGGATTGCTACAAGATCACAACTTCAATCCACCTTATTACTTTGATTAAATTTGAAGTTAGGTTAGGGTTTATGTTTCTACTTGAGATTAAAACAAGGAAGGAAGAAAAGGAATTGGTAAAGTGATCCCAATAAAGGGATCGGCCCTTTATTTAACCAACCTAACACATTGGGTATTTTATACCCGTCCTAAATCTATTGTCTGGAACCTGGAACCAGTTTGCGAGAAATTTATTTTATTGTACCGTCAACTTTAATAAATTAATTCAAGCAACATTTTATTAGCCACAATAAGTCCTAAGACCTATTTCACCAAGTTTCACAAATACGCAATTTATGGCAAATAAAATATAAAACAATTAAATACTAAATTTAAATAGAAAAATACCAGGCCACTGGGGAGGATGTTACAAATCTCCCCTCCTTAAGGAGATTTCGTCCCCAAAATCTCAACACCATCAAACAATCCAGGATATCTGGACTTCATTGACTCTTCAGACTCCCAAGTAAGGTTGGAATCTAAATTATGTTTCCACTTTACTAACACCATAGGAATTTGTTTCTTCCTAAGTTTGGAAACCTTCCTATCTAGGATTTCTACCGGTTCCTCAATCAACTTTTGGGTTGGATCCACCCTCAAATCTTGTAACGGAAGAATTTGCGACTGATCTTCGATGTTACACTTTCTCAAATAACACACATTAAACGTGCTATGAATACCCGCAAGTTCAGGAGGAAGATCCAATGTCACTGATTGGTCATTAACAACTTGTCGAATTTTGAACGGACCAATATATCTAGGTGCTAACTTTCTCCGTTTTCCAAATCGGATCACACCTTTCCACGGAGAAACTTTGAGATATACAAGTTCACCTTCAGAAAATACAACTGGTCGTCTCTTCGGGTCTGCATACCGTTTCTGCCTATCACGCGCGGCTTTCAACTTTTCACGTGCAATTGCTACTTTATCGGCGGTCATTTGTACAATGTCGGGTCCAACAAACTGTTTCTCTCCGGCTTCTAACCAACATGTCGGTGTTCTACAACGTCGACCATACAACATCTCATACGGAGGCATACCGATACTGGAGTGATACGAATTGTTATATGCAAATTCAACCAATGGGAGTTGTGAATCCCATGAACCACCATATTCCAAAATACAAGCATGGAGCATATCCTCCAAGGTTTGAATTGTGCGTTCTGATTGACCATCTGTTTGCGGATGATAAGCTGTACTAAGGTTTACACGTGTCCCCAATTCATGTTGCAAACTTTGCCAAAAACGAGAAACGAAGCGAGAGTCTCGGTCAGATACAATCGACAACGGAATACCATGCCTTGAGATGATTTCATTAAGGTACAACTGAGCAAGTTTACCTAAAGGGGCAGATTCACTTGTAGCAAGAAAATGCGCGCTCTTAGTCAACCGATCAACGATAACCCAAATCATGTCATTACCTCGAGCAGTACGCGGCAATTTAGTTACAAAATCCATGGTTATGTGTTCCCACTTCCACTCGGGTATTTCCAACTGTTTCAACGATCCATACGGCTTTTGATGTTCTGCTTTGACTTGTGAGCAGATATGACAAGCACTAACAAATTTTGCAATGTCGGTCTTCATTGTAGGCCACCAATACAACGGTTTCAAGTCATTGTACATACGAGTACTACCGGGATGAATAGATAGTTTAGATTTGTGTGCTTCATTCAAAATCAAATCCCGAATATTTCCAAGTAAAGGTATCCATACACGAGATTGATAGGTCATTAATCCTCTCGAGTCTTCGACCAACTCATCCTTTCTTTTCAACATAATCTCGGTTTTCAAATTATGATCCTTCAAAGCTTCTAATTGTGCAACTTTTATTTGATTGATCAAGTCGGAAGAAACATCCACTTTCAAGTAATAAATTCTATCGGAATTACTTTTTCGGCTCAGAGCGTCAGCAACAACATTGGCCTTGCCGGAATGATATCGGATTTCACAATCATAATCCTTGATTAACTCTAGCCACCGCCTCTGACGCATGTTCAACTCTTTCCGGGAAAACACATATTGCAGACTCTTATGGTCAGTACAAACAACACAGCTAGTACCATACAAGTAATGTCTCCAAAGCTTTAAGGCAAACACAACTGCTGCAAGTTCTAAATCGTGAGTGGGATAATTCTTTTCATGTGGTTTCAACTGTCGAGAAGCATAGGCAATAACTTTATCTCTTTGCATAAGAACACAGCCCAAACCCGAATGAGAAGCGTCACAATAAAAAATAAAGTCATCTGAAACATCGGGTAAAGTCAACACAGGTGTCTGACACAACAATTGCCTTAACGTCTAAAAAGCTTGTTCCTGTAGTTCAGTTCACACGAATTTCATATCTTTACGGGTTAATTTAGTTAACGGACCGGCAATTTTAGAAAAATCTTTTATAAATTTCCGGTAGTAACCCGCTAATCCAAGGAAACACTTTATTTCAGAAGCAGACTTTGGGGCATTCCATTTCATCACAGCCTCGATTTTCGATGGATCTACTTTCACATCATCCTTACAAATTATATGGCCCAAGAATTGAACTTCCCGAATCCAAAATTCACATTTAGAAAACTTGGCATACAACTGTTCTCGTTTCAAAGTGTCAAGAACCAACCTTAAATGCATGGCATGCTCAACCTCAGATTTAGAATACACGAGGATATCATCAATGAAAACAATAACGAATTTATCCAAGAAAGATCGACAAACACGGTTCATCAAATCCATAAATACTGCTGGAGCATTCGTCAAACCAAAAGGCATAACCAAAAATTCATAGTGCCCATACCTAGTACGAAAGGCCGTTTTAGGAATATCTTCTTCCCGAACACGAACCTGATGATAACCCGACCTCAAATCAATCTTAGAATATACCGAAGAACCCTGCAACTGATCAAATAAATCATTTATTCTGGGCAGAGGGTATTTGTTCTTTACTGTCCTCTTGTTCAATTCTCTATAATCAATACACATACGCAATGACCCGTCTTTCTTTTTCACAAATAATACCGGTGCACCCCACGGTGAAGAACTAGGTCTGATAAACTCCTTATCCAACCATTCCTGTATCTGATTCATCATTTCACGAATCTCAGAGGGCGCTAACCTATACGGAGCTTTAGCTACAGGGGACGAGCCCGGCACAAGATCAATACGATACTCAACTTCTCTAACTGGGGGTAAACCAGGCAACTCATCAGGGAATACCTCTGGATATTCTTAAACAACTGGGACATCGGAAATGATTTTCTTTTCAAGCTTGGCATCAACTACATAGGCTAGATAGGACTCACAACCTTTGGACAAGGACTTCCTAGCCTTCATCATAGAAATCAAAGGAATTGACATATTATCCCGTTCTCCTTGAGCCACAACGTATGACCCTTCGGAGATTGGGATCTTAATCAACTTTTGGTGACAATCAATGCTAGCCCTATTTTGACTCAACCAATCCATACCAATTATCACATCAAAACTAGGGATTGGCATCAACAAGAAAGAAATAGGGAAAGTTCGGTCATCAATCACAATATTAGCTCCAGTCACCGAGGTGGTAACAGGAACTAATTTACCACTAACAATTTCTACTTCTATGTGTTTTGTTATTACAGTAGGGACTAAGTTCAACTTGTCACAGAAGCATACAGATATGAAAGTACAATTAGCACCAGAGTTAAACAATACACGAGCCGGTACAGAGTTTATAAGGAATGTACCAGTTATGACATCTTCTGTATGCACAGCCTCATCGACTGTCATTTGAAAGGCCCTACTTGTTGGTGGTGGAGGATTCTTCCGTTTCTGACCGGAAGATGCCGAACTCCCGACCGAACCTGACCCTGACTTTCCTGCCTCCGGACATTGACCCATACGATGTCCCTCCTTCTTGCAAGTCCAACACACAAAGTTCGGGTACCGACAATTCTTTATCTCATGACCAAGTTCACCACATTTCAAACACTTATTCGTTTGCACAGTACACGGGCCAGAATGCCTAGATTTACACGTGTTGCACCAATTTGAGTTACTAGACGAATTACTTCTACTCACGAATTTCTTATTCTGCCGACTACTTTGCGAATAAGATTTTTCCTTGCTAGATGAATCAGCTCTAAACCTTGAAGAAGAATTATCCTTAGTTTGAGAAGCACGAAAACCTCTAATATCACTATCCACTGATCTTGCAAGGTTAAAGGCTTGTGATAAACTACTAGCTAATCTCACGGTAGTGCGATAGTTATGGGGTAAGGCATCCACAAATTGCTCGATTATGGTTTTCTCATTGGGAACCCATTGTTGAACAAACCGAAGCTTTTCAGTAAATTGCGCTATCAACTCATCAATAGTCATTTTATCCGATAAATGAAGGTTCACAAACTCCCTCCTAATCCGTGCCATATCAAAATCAGAACAATATTGATTGCAAACGGCTTGATGAAAATCAGGCCATCAGATTGATCCCTTTTGTTGTTGTGTTAAATGACCTATAACAAAGTCCCACCAAACCATCGCCTCATCTTTCATACACTGAACGACAAACATAACTTTTGATTCCTCCTCACATCGAGTCACATCAAATTTCCGTTCCATATCTCTCAACCAGTTTAAAGTCACGGTGGGATTTGTACTCCCATGAAATTCCGGTGGTTTGCTTGACATAAAGGTTTTGAAGGAGCACACTTTATTGGATTGTGAGGAAGGACTAGCACCGAAAACAGAAGATTGTTGTTGTAAAAGTTGTCTAGCTGCAGCTTCCTCAGATTTCCTGTTAAACTCTCTAAGGAACATCAACTCATCCTCCATCTCGTGTATATACTCATCCCTGTTAGATTCTTCACCCGCTGGATTAGAGGTACCCTCCTGATTATGTTGTTCTGGATGAGATTCAAAAGGAGGAGCAACGTACCGAGAGGCATTATTGGGGTTGGTGGTCGGTTGTTCTTCATCTGCCATTTCTGAAATCAACACAACACTTGAAACTTGTTAATCGTTAGTACATATCTACTAACAATTTCCAACAAATGCTAAATCCCATACCCAGGAATGTTTGACATATCACGCTCCAGTTTTGGGATTGAACATTCTACAATGTTCAATTAACCCAAAACCATGCTCTGATACCAACTTATAACGCCACTCATTTTATATATCAATATTATATTAATAATACGGAAGCGTAGTAATTTAAAACACATCGTTAGTTTTACTGCACCACAATTAGATTACATAAACAGTTCATGGCTTAATTCATACTAGTTCAAAACTATTTAACCACATCTTAATTGGGGCATCATATAAAAACCAACTTGTTTAGTACAAAACATTATCAGAGTAGCATGCTTGTCAAGACATTCCCAGCTCCTAGAGCATCAACTTCCTGCTACCCATCTAATCCCCAAAATATAATCTGCAGGAAGTAGAGAGGAGGGATTAGCACATAGCTAAGTGAGTGAGTTCATCACACAACATTCAACTTAGCATAATCATCTAATTACAGCAAACAACACAATAATGAGGATCGGCGGCTCTGGGGATAACCAATAACCCGGGTGGCTCCCCAAGAACACTTATCCAACCTATCCGTATGGCCATAACGGACGAGACCGATAGCTAGTGGTTATCCTACTCAGATACAGTTCAATACACACAACAAATGAAGTAAATCCCGTATCATTCACACGATAACCAACTAGCCCAACCAACCATTCAACAACTCGTTGACCTCATTAATAACTGATGCCCGAAGGCCACACATTGCACATAGAGTAATAATCAACAAAGTATATTAAATAAGCAACAATAATATATCAAAGCTTATTCGTTGTAATCCAATGATTACAACTAAGTTCAATGGTGAGTTCCGAATCCACTCACCTATACCTTCGTCTTTACCAACTCAGATTCCAGGTGCTACTTTGTCTTTTAGAGGATCTGAGGATCAACATCATAAACAAGTTAGTAATTGAAATCATCAACATATAACTCATATCAATTAATCACCTTAGGGACGTAACACCACTATTATCTAAGTTATAAGTCCCACTCATGTGTTACCAATCATTATATAACACGTATCTACCAATTAATATCACGTTATAGCAAGTAAATACGAAAAGTGGAACTGGACCCTTCAGCCGCCGGCTAGCCCACTTAGCCGCCGGCTAAACACACCAAGCCGCCGGCTTCCCAAGACCAGCCGCCGGTTCCATACACTGGGACGCCGGCTCTAAGGCATTTTAAGCAACCAGAACCAAAACGAGTTTTAAAGCTATTTTTACCCGCCGGCTAGGGTCTTTGACCCGCCGGCCTTAGGCATTTAGCCGCCGGCTAGGCCTCTAAGCCGCCGGCCACCCATCCCAAACCCGGTTAGCCGCCGGCTAGGCTTCAAAGCCGCCGGCTAGTTCATCCAATCAGCAGCAGCAGCTGTTGCTCCAAAATACCACACGAACTTTTATCCAAAAATCTCAACTTTAGACTACAATTTATCTCATATTCGATTTCTAGCAGTAAAGGGATACGTTACTACTTCTAGTTACATCAATCAACAACAATAACATCAAATCATATCATTTTCATACCAAAATCATACACTTCATTTTCTAACCCTAACATTTGCAAAACTTAAAGATTTACACAAGTATTCATCATCTATGATCATATTTTAGTAATATCAATCGTATATTACAAGTGATAATCAAATAAACTCAAGAAACAACTCAAATCATCAATTTTCTAATTAACCTAACTCATGAACTTATGAAATGGAACTCACTTACAATTGATAAAAGAACAAGATGATGGAAGATATATGATGATGATGAGGATTGCTACAAGATCACAACTTCAATCCACCTTATTACTTTGATTAAATTTGAAGTTAGGTTAGGGTTTATGTTTCTACTTGAGGAAAACAAGGAAGGAAGAAAAGGAATTGGTAAAGTGATCCCAATAAAGGGATCGGCCCTTTATTTAACCAACCTAACACATTGGGTATTTTATACCCGTCCTAAATCTATTGTCTGGAACCTGAAACCAGTTTGCGAGAAATTTATTTTATTGTACCGTCAACTTTAATAAATTAATTCAAGCAACATTTTATCAGCCACAATAAGTCCTAAGACCTATTTCACCAAGTTTCACAAATACGCAATTTATGGCAAATAAAATATAAAACAATTAAATACTAAATTTAAATAGAAAAATACCAGGCCACTGGGGAGGATGTTACAGAAAGTGCGTGAGTTTTTGTTAGCGAAACCATTTTGT
The DNA here is from genome assembly GCA_949592205.1 of Helichrysum umbraculigerum. Taxonomy (NCBI): domain Eukaryota; kingdom Viridiplantae; phylum Streptophyta; class Magnoliopsida; order Asterales; family Asteraceae; genus Helichrysum; species Helichrysum umbraculigerum. Next base: position 123,479,357 of record CATIUR010000005.1, on the reverse strand, counting down.
GAAATGGATATTGCGAAATGATATTTAAATCTTGCGATTTACTCCATCATTGCGAAATTGATTGATATTTTGTGAAAGAAAAAAATTAGATTGATAATATGTAAAATACGGAGTCTATTTTGTATATTCATGTAATTATCCCTAATCTAATCATTATACCTTGATTATAGTCTTAATTTTTTAATTGAAAACAAATAACATCAAGTGTAATCTCCATAAAATTGTTCCATTCTAATAATAGAACTCGTGTTAAAACTTAAAATGAGCTTATGTTAAATAACATTTACTTGTCACTTCAATTCATATGAATATCAAATACGCAAAAATACGTCAAGATTTTCATGAAAGTTGTCCATTTTAATTATAGCGTCCTTGTAAAAAAAATTAGAACGACCATAAGTTAAATATCATTTTATCACTTTTATAAATTGGATATATAGAAAATGTTTATTGGAGGCGACAAAAATTAATATAAGCTAGAGTATATACTTCGTTTCGCTCTCATAATAAAAAATCATTTTAAACTAACAATTTAAATATCAACTTAAAATAAATGTTCATTTTCTTGGAGCTTGGTGTTTGATTCCAATTAAAACTAATATGTATACGCCATATTACATACCTTCATGTAATAAAAGACCACTCACTAGGTACCCTTCAAATATCAACTTACAATTTAACGCTTTTTTTTGGGGGGCTCGAGAGGGCTGTGCGTACAGCCAAGAGCTTAACTAGTCATTATACTATAAAAACAACCATGTTACCCCAAAACTTTACACATCATCCATTTTTGATAATTTTTGTTAGGACACATAACTATTCTAGAGAATGAAATGTGTCTTGATTTATAAATTTTAATTGTGTATTTTGTAAATATTATTTAATCTTCATTTCATATCTATCATATACATATAATTATAATTTTAATATACACATCAAGACTAATTACATATAATTTAATTCATTTTATATTAATTTTGTGGTTAATTTTTAGCTTTAGATAGACTTTTTATTGAAAAAGTTAAGATTTTCTCAATAGTCGATACTTGATAGAGATAAGTCATTAGTCGAATACTTTTTTGTATACCGTTAGTGTATAGATTTTGAAGATAAAAACTTTTGAAAACTTTTTCACGTAGTTAAATTTTTTGATAGATGGAATTAATGAAAGTGTCATATTGCAATAAAAAGAAGTTACTAAATACTTTTTACTACCATGGATTTAGCCAACTCGTAATTTAGAAAGATTTGATCTGATAAAAACTTTATATCAAATAAGAAATATCATAAGATTTATTCTAAGGCCAAATAACCAATACGAGTCACATCTTGTATTTCTTTAGAATGAAACGTTGACTATTAAAGTACAATGTTTACTATAATTATCTAACGGTGGATGAATTAAAATAGAGGATCAAAATAATTTTTTTTATGTATACATTTCAATACACATTACAAACTCTAGATATATTATTTTGCATCGTGTATGAAAAGTAATATGTATATATATTCGTACTCAGTTACTCATTATAACTTTTATATCTATGTTATATGTAGTATCAAATATCTCACCGATTGATCATTGTTAATGTTAAGGGCCGTGCTACTCTTCCTAGTCTACCACATAACATTAGCGGACTTTTAGGTTTTCTTTTACACTATTGTTCATTTATTGTCTCCTACTTTTACGGTGAAGCTTTTATGTGGTTATATCATTTGTTGCTATCATTTGCCATATCCTCACGCCTTCATAATCCCATTTTCTTTAATTGTTTAATTATGTGCTCTTCATTTTTGGTGTTGCGTGTTCTTCTCAATTTGTCTTTTTTCCGAATATGAACAATGTTTGTAAAAGATTAGAAATTTATGCATCAAAAAAATATATACAGCCTTTAATTATCATCTATAAATCTATACCATACCGGTAATTGTTACAACAACCACTAATTTAACCTTTTAATTTATGTGGTATTTTCATGTATCTTACTGTAAAACAAATGTAATGTTAACTTACTTAAAATCAATTGTTATTATCCTTTACGGCATGAGGAGTGGAAGCATTCCCGTCGAAAATCTGGCTCACGAACGTTGTCTGGCGCACCCTAACTGCATTTTCGTCGGCGTTTTCGAGCGGAGTTCAACCCTGGACACTTTCATGTGGATGAGGGCATAAGTAAATAATCAAGTTTTTGTCTTGTGTTGTGTTCTAAAGTTTCGCACGAGTGTTGTGATTAATAAAATTCAAATATTATTGTTGAGAAAAAAAAAAGTAAGTATATTTTGTCCCAAACAAAGCACGTTCTTGACAAAATGTACGTTATTTTTGGTTTGACTTTATTTGTATGTGCACTTTCTAACGCCTTTGTAAATAATAATAACAATAACAATAACAATTTCCTTTTACATTAAGAGTGTATTAGATATGATTGATTGATTTCTACAATATGAAAAACACATCATCGTTTATTTGAAACCAAATTAAGATAACGTATGTGTCGAGTTTACACCATTTTATACAAACGAATACTGTAAATTGTAAAGTATGTACGGAGTATAAGCTTAGTCACTTATTCTTTTATTTAAACTTTTATTTTTCTGATTACATTATACACTAAAATTTGCTTGATTTCTCTGCCCGTAAGAGTCGTACAAGACTCGAAAGAGTCGACAAATGACTCGTACGAGTCAAATTCATTTAAAAGTCGGACTCGTCACCACATTTTTTGAAGTTTTGATTAGACTCATCACTCGTACAAGTCCTATGAGTGTCAGTCTAGTATGTTACATGTTATTTTGTTACTATTTGATCAAATGTTAGTCATAGTACAAAATAGTAATAGTATTTTTCCGTAGTCTCAATATAAAAAAACAATAAATTTCCCCATCAGCTATCATGGTCTGATCGACACATACACACGATGAGCCAAGCGTTTAGTAACTTCCAAATTAAAAAAGAATCCAAATTTTTTGAAATATAGTTAACATGTTCCTATCTTTCTTTGTCTTTCTATTTTCAATTAATATTTAGGTTCCAAATCTAATTATGATTATTATTTGTTTCTAAATTTAATTTTGTTCCTATTACCACTCACTTTCGCCATCCCATGTGACCTCTGTCACCCATTTGCCAAATCTTTTTAAATTAACAACTTCTTCTTCTTCTTCTTCTATTCTCCATTCTCACTTCAAATATTTCCCATTTTATTTTATTTTTACTATTTAATTCCAGTTTTTAATCATTAAATAAAACAAACTCTCCATCTTCATAATCATTTTTCTTCTGATTTTTATGTCAATTCTGTTACTTCTGAAAAAGGGTATCTACAAAGCTTTGTTCTTTTTATGGTTTCAATTGTTTTCTCTGCATGTGAACTTTGGGTGAAAGGTCACCTTCCTTGGCTCTTTCTAGTTTTTCTATCATAAAAGATTCTCAATTTTTTGATTCTAAGAAATGGGTTTTTCTCAATTATTTACAAATTAAAAAACCCATTAAAATCTTTATCAGTTCACTCCATATTGACCTTGATTCTTCAGTTTAAAGTTCAGAAATCTTGAAAACAATAAAAAAGTTTGAATCTTTTTGAAGGGTAAAAATGTCATCTTTTAGTGGTTTGGGAATTGGGTTGTGTTTCCTCTTTGGATGTGTATTTCTAGCTTTTGTTGCAGAGGTTTACTATCTTCTATGGTGGAAGAAAAAACCAACACAAGATGATATTGAAAATCAAAACTTTTCTTCTTCCAATTTGGTCCCAATTCACCTTTCTTGTTTCAAGAATTTCAATTCTTCAAGAACCCAACAAAGAGATTTGAAGAATTGTGGTGATGATATTGAGAATCAAGCAAAACAACAAGACCCAACTCAAAAAGATTCACCATTGAAGGGTTTTGGTGAAGAAAGTTTGGATCTTGAACTCATGAGACTTCATAATCTATGTGGGCCACCAAGGTTTCTTTTTACAATTAATGAAGAAACCAAAGAGGATTTGGAAACAGATAGTAGGAAATCAAGAACATTTACTTTGAGTGAGCTTCTTGGTACCCCAGATACACCAGTTTCTACACCATCATTGAAGGGACCACAAGTTTCAAATTCAGAAGGCTTTTTGAATCCTTTGTATGATTATGAGATTTCTGAGTTTGATTTTAACAAGATTAGGTCTTCACCACCTCCCACATTCAAGTTCTTGAGAGATGCTGAGGAGAAGTTATTGAAAAGATTGATGCAGTTAGAAGCTGAAAAAATGGCTACTTTAAAGAAGAATGAAGTTGCAGATTGTTCAATGAAAACAGAGGAGTATAATGGCAGTTTTGTAAGATTGATTAGTAATAAGGGCAAAAATGAAGGTGGGATTCATCATAATCATCATCATCAAATTATATCTGCACCTTCACAGGTATTGCCATTGACTTCATCTCCATCAGAGTGAGAATTGGAAGATATTTTCTTTCTTTCTTTTTTTATTTTTTTTATTTTTTTACTTTTGAAATTACAGTAGGTGATAGAACTTGTTTATTGTTATATGTTCAAAGATGCATTGAACCATAGTGTTCAAGTTAAAGATATACTGTTTTAGTCCATTGCATGGATGTGTGAATGAATGACTATTTAGACAACATTTTACACAAATGATGACAAATGGACTCAAGCATGATGTTTAAGATGTTTCTTGTTTGATTGATCATTATAAAATTTTAAATTTTTAAATTTTAAATTTTAAATTTGAAATTTGAATGATTAAACCATATTTTGTTAGATTAACAAGTACCCAAAAGTCATACACAAAGTTTTGAAGCATGAAGTACTCGAGTGGAGTTGGTTTGACTATGTTTTTAAAAACAAAACTATCAACTGGAAGAAAGGAAAATGTCATAGAATGGTAATTGGTTCTAGTCTACTCTAGTAAGAGTAAGTTATAAAGTTTTATATCTATTTTGGTAAATATGAGTGTTGAAGTTTGATCAATCCACTTCGGTAATTATCGCAATCGAAGCCGAAAGGAGTTAGTAGCTTATTATATATCTTACGGAGTTGCATTCATCGTTTGGTGTCCTTCCTTTGGGTGACTAAGAAGTGAGAACGGATAAGAGAAGTCTTTTCTCTCTTACTTGTTAGTATATCAGTCATAGCCTTTTTGTCTGTAATCGAAAATTTCATTGTGAGCAACCGATGTGACAACGACGATAGTATGAGATGGTGACTGTGATCCAAGAGAGGGAAAGAGATGAGTATGGGTATGTTTGGCACAACTAGCTGTAGCCGGAGCTTTTGGTAATATTTGTGTTTGGCAGAATAGCTAGAGCTTGTAGCTTATGAATGTAAAATGACATAAAAGGGCGAATATATTAATTTTAAAAGATGATATATAATTATTTGGAGGGTATTTATGTAATTTCATTTTCCATAAGCTACAAGCTACTTCCATAAGCTACTTCAAGTAGCTTATGATTTTGTAGCTTATGGAAACCATAAGCTACTTAAAATTTTAGTAGCCAAACGGAGCTTATGAAAACCATAAGCTACAAGCTCCCATAAGCTCATAAAATGAGCGCGCTAAACATACCCTATATATTCATTTGTGTTTCGAAGAAGCGTAGGGATGGCAATGGGATCGAGAATATCGTTGCATCTCATATTTCAACCCGTCCCCACCACATCCTAGTCGAGAATTGAGTTTAAATCCCCATCTTTGTCTTCAATGGGGATCGGGATCCCCATAAGAGACTCGAGGAGTTTTCGCCATACCAAAAACTTCAATTAAGCAAAACAGAGAAGCATATATAAGGAGGATTCTTTTACTATTTTAATAAAGGATTGTTAAAATAAATAAATAAAATAAAAACTATGATCATTGAAATTGAGCAATAAATTTACAATAAAGTTAGGTTATAATCCTTATTATTATTTTTTTTTAATTTTATAATGCACGCTTGTTTTCTTAACCTAACAGGATTATTTAAAAAAAATAAAAATAGATCATCGAATAATATAGAAACAGAGACTAGAACAAATAATTGCAATTGTGTCTTTAAAATACCTATTGGAAGTTTCCATGTTTGTTCTCTACTGCAATTAAGGATTTGGTTTAAGAGTGTTAGTACCAACCACCATATAATTAAATCAAAACCGAATGTCAAAATGTTAATCTATCAAGTAAAACGATCTAATGTTCCAAAACATTAAGGGCTTTTGGTTTTGAAATAAATAATATTGTAAAATGATAGAAAAGAAAAGAAAAGAAAGAATACTTTTGTGATTTCAAGCTAGAAAGAAAAATAAAGGTTTCGTGTTTACAAGTTGGAGAGAAATGAAATGACATATTTTAACCTTTTTAAGTTTTCATCCTTCTATTTCTAATCACTTTTGAAGAGAAAAAATGTCTAAATCCTCCTCTCATTTTTATTCTCTTTTCTCCATAAAAAAAACACGGAAAAACAATGTGAGTTTTCTTCTTTCTACTTCTCTTCTATTTTCCTGAAGAAACAACTCGCGAGCGGACTCTAATTTGCATCTTTCAATTGTATTTAAATTGTCAAAATTCATGTTTATATGTAAAAGGACTTGTCTCGGTTTATATGAGAATAATATTATACTATTATACACCACGTACTTTAGTGCTAAATTCATATGAAAAAGTAGTAGTATTCTAAATAAACTTGATTAATGCATTTATTTTGAAACAGTCTTAAATCTATGTTAAGAGAATTTATTTGTATTTTTTGTAACTATAAATGTCTTTGAACACATTGTCACACCGGAATTTGAGTAACGAGTAAACGAAATTAAGATATTCGAATATTTAAAATGTTACCAAGTAGTCATTGATTTATATTTTGAAAAAGACAACACGCTAATTTAATATTTTAATAATAATTTAAAATCGAAAGTAAAAATAGTTTATGGGGTAATTTATAAATAAAAAAATAAAAATAAAAAAGTTTTAAAATTTGATGCATAGTTGAAGATAAAAAAAAAAAAACCGTTTGATGCAAGAATATTCACACATGATTCTTTTACTACACTAAATTTGACGTACGATTCTTCTTGGGAGTTGATAAATACAACACCCATATTGATTCCTACACCAAACTGTATAACAGTTAAAGCTGACAATACAAATATATAATAGCATGATTTTGATGTATGAATCAAATTGAGTGTTGTATATATCAGCTCCCTTTTTTTACTACATTAAATTTGATCTAATATTAAGTAGATACTAATTATTCAATTTTAAGTTCAATATTGAGCATGTTTGGCAGACAACCGGTTTCTAAGTTTCAACACATAAACAATTGTTATCTTATTTCCTGTATTTGCTGCACAGCTAATACAGCCTCCTTTTCTTTTCAAATTGATATAAACTTATTTTCTAGAAGTTGAATAAGAACTTCAACTAAATGGATACCAGTAAGACAACAACTTTGTAATAGTCAAGAAAACATACGGAGTATATATTTAGTTAAAATATCTGAAAGGTAAAAGATATGGCCCATAAGATTATAATTTATTGTAGTTTGATGGGCTCTGTATATATAAATATATTAGTAAACATACCATTGAAGTTTGAACTCTTTACAGAGATGGGAGTGATTTATTTATGTACATAAATTAATAAGATAATGTTAGGCAAAAAGCAGTAAAACATTTTTTTTTTTTTTTTTTTTTTTTGATCGGTGAAAAATCAGTAAAACATATTTTAAGGTATTAAGGTATACATTTGGGATTTTGGTCATATAGTTTGGTTGGAAGTTAGATGCATTCTCATTTATGATTCACAACAAATAACAAGGGGTTAAAGTCTTTAGCATTTTTTGTGTTTATATAAGCTTTTATATGAAAATGGGTAGAATGGAAATTAATCGATGTCGAGGAGACGAATCCTTCGTTTAAAAGATAGAAAGTTCAAGCTTCACTGACATATACTCCCTGCGTCCCAATATTATAGTCCATATTTTCATTTTCGGACGTCGCAACTTAATTTTCCACTTCTAAAAATAGATAGTGATGTTTGGTCTTGATTACCATATTACCCTCAATTGAAGTTATTATTCCTATTACACACTTTTCACAAAGCAGTAATTAATCAGTTAAAGGTAAAACTGTCATTCTGCAAAAAGTAAGAAAGAAAAAGCAGTCATGATTATGTTTTTATCAAAGTGCGTGTTTTTTGTCAGGTGACGATAATTTTGGGACGGAGGAAGTAGTATAATAATATATCTAGGTGTACGAAATATATATGATCATGAGTTAGGTACTTAGATTATAGGGTTGTCATTCTAACTTAAAATAAAATAAGTTATTGAATAAATAAAAAAAATGCTTCCATAGATGATTTCATATCTATATCTATATCCTGTTTGAAATGATTACTTAAGCAACCAAATTATGTCACACATTAAAAAGGTTATTTTTATGAGCAATATTAATTAATCATTGATCCTTCAAAACTGGCGCGCCTTCTTTAAGGAGCGTAACTCATTCATTTTTGAATCGTTGAAAATTGGTATTGAACCAAAGGATCCACAAAAGTTCTAACTTTCATGAGAGGACGTTACCAATAACGAATGATACCAAGCTATCTAAACTAGATTAATCAAAATACTTAAATTTTCATAGCCTAAGTATTATATTAACTAATAACTACGGTGCTTATAAAAGTGGTTAGATTTAACATTTAGAAGAGCAAAAAACTCGATCGTAGCGCAAAAAAGCATCTCGCAGAAAAAGGATCCCAAGAAGAAATTGCTTATCATTTGACCGCCTTCATAGGATTATACCGAGCCTATAGTATCAGCGCAACCTATTACATTTAACAAGACCCTTTTTACCAAAAATGGAATGGGATGGTCATTAGAAAGTGAGAAAATAATACTCCGTAGTGCACATCTTTCTACAACACTCTTCCGACTTATTACCCGCTAAGAAGTTGAAGCATGGAGCCAAAGCCCCTTAACTTACTTAGAGTGGGGCTGGGTTTAGCCGCAAGCTTCGAAAGTCCTTTCTCCTGTTTCCTTTTCCGAAACACAAACAAAAAACTTGCATTTTTAGAGCTTCAATTCGAATATTGTATTGATTTACTGTTACTTGCACGTACCAAGCCAAGAAACATTGATAAATTACAAAACCTTGATTTGAATTTCAAAAAACTTGAAAAGAAAACAATCGTCTTACATTAGTTGAAGTTGTGAATCATAATCAGTTGAGCTAAAAAGGCAATTGACCTTTTATTTGTTTATAATAGTATTATTGATGTAATCCAATTGTATATCTCAGCAAGTTGCTCACTAGTCAAGTCATTAAACTATTCCAATCAGTGAGCAAACCTAATGAAAAAGTCTAAACGAATTAACACTTCAAGGAAATCAAAAAGGAACTTGAAGATGCATCCACTACTCATTGATCAGTGATATAATCTGGATATCTGATTAAACCAAAAACATTGCGAGTCAAGGTGTTTTTACACTTAAACTCTTTGTCATAGGCAAGGTTTAATTTCAAACAATTATCGAAAGAACGCAATTTGTCATTCAGCGTGTATATGTTAATTTAACCTGAGTTTAATCTATTCCGCGCATATACCTATATGAAATATAACATATGTAATAATTTATTTAATTAAAAATAAAACTATAAATCTAACACAATTTCAAATTTTGATTTAATCGTTCGCGTTGTCGCGGGTCTCAAAGTTATACATATATGAAATATAACACTTTACATTTAACACACTAACATATATACTAATTTATTTAATTAAAATAAACATTAAATCTAAAATAATTTCAATTTAATCACCCGTGTTGTTGCGAGACTTTAACCTAGTTTTAGATATATAAAAAAATGATTCTAGAAAGTGAAATTTTATATGTACGGAATTAGACCTAACAGAATGTGTACTCAGTACTCACCGGTATCTAACTATCTATAACGAGCAGCCCACCATCAAGGCAAGAGGCTTAATGGGCCATGATAAGAAAACAAACATTTTGGGCCCTATCAAATAATAAAGTTTGTTGGTACTTAGTACTTACGTCTTGATGAGTTAACCTAGTTAGTAGTTACTCGTCTATCAAAATCTAATTTAAAATGTGTCCAAATATGCCAAATGTCACTAAATACACTATCTCGCACATTTTTAAAAATTAAATATCTCACAAACGCTAAGTTGAAAAATCATAAAAATTGCACCATAAAAATCAGCATTTTTTTCTCTTCGATTAAAGATCTTACAAGGTATACTTTCGACGAAACTTTTTATTTCGTTTTTTCGGTGGGTTTTGTAATCGATTATCACATGTGATACAAAAGTAACACATGTAATATCAGCGAGTAACACATGTGATACATGCATGTAACACATGTGATATTTGCGAGTACCACATGTGATACTAACGAGTAACGCATGTGATACTAATATTTGTACAATTTATAAAACCCATAAAAAATGGTCAAAAGTATACCTTGAGAGATGGCAAATGGAAGAGAAAAAAATGTTGATTTTTATTGTGCAATTTTTATAATTTTTCAATGAGTCATTCTTGAGATATTTAACTTCTAAAAACATGAAGGATAGTGGATTTTGTGACATATGGCGCATTTTTATGGGTTCATCCAATATCACCAAAATTTCTAATTCTCATTTGAACCTCATTCTATTAATAAAAGAAAACATTGTTACATTCAATTTTGATTAAAATCAACTCCTATTGATCAATCAAATACTTTGATTTTATAAAACTTTCAATTAACCAATCAAACGATTTTTCTAAAACCTAAAAAATCTCTATTGATTATTTCTATTTACTTTTAAATTTCTATACGTATATGCTTTTAATTAATTAAAATTTATATAGTATCTCTTTACTAATTAAATATTAATATTATTATATGTATTAAATACGTAGTAATAATTATAACTAATAAATGAAATATAATTATTTTTACAATTTTGTGTAGTCGTCCTTTTTTCAATGTGTTTGAGGATGAAAAGGTATAACTATTATCTTTGATGAAAAGGGTTATAATGTATTAAACTTGCGAAAAGAACAAACAAAAAAATAATTATAAGTGCAATTATAGTCACCCTTGATACATAGTATTCTAATATCCTTTACTCTATATTTATTTGAATATGTGTAAAGGCTCACTCGATGTCAAACGATCTAATGATGGAAAGAGTCACTTCCAATCTAAACATAATGTTGTGAAAAGACTTTAGTGAATACTTGAGGTCACACAAATTGTTGTTGTTTACTAATCCCTTTTAGTTGTTAATGATGATTCTTAAATAATTTGTTGTATAAATTTTTAATCATGCTCAACATTTCTATACATTCACTTGACAACATATACACATTAGTCCAATTGAAGCTTTTCTCTTATCAGAGATATAATATTGTTTACAAGTTTCTATATAAGAAATAAATGTCAAACTTAATATATAAAAATTACCTTGTCAAATATTTTCATCAAATGTCCGTGTGTATACATGAGTTTATAATCTAGTAATCAATAATAATATAGTTAAAGTTAATCATCAACCTGATGATAAGAAGCTCAGGTGTAACAACCAGTCTTACGTAAGTATTTGATACGAAATTTGAGTTTCTTATACGTCTAAAGTAGTGGGCGACTAGTATCCTTGCACCGTCATTTTTGGTTGAACTTTAAAAATACCCGAGTAGTCCATGCTTTCAGCTTTAAGGGGTGTTTATCACGCTTCGCTGGGATATAGGCGTGATATGTAAAAGGAATTACACTACTAGAAAAACTGAAATTAGAAACAGATTTCCGACGACCCATAAATCCGTCCTAAATTTCCGATGGATTTCCGACGGCCTAAAAGCCGTCCCACATTTTTGACAGATTTTCAACGGCCTCCTTGCCGTCCCAAATTTCCGATGGATTTCCGACGGCCTAAAAGCCGTCCCACATTTCTGACAGATTTTCAACGGCCTCCTTTCCGTCCCAAATTTCCGACGGATTTCAGACAATTTTCCGACGAGCTTATACTATAGAGAGATTAACGACAATTTTGGGATAGATTTTCGACGAACTACAATCCCGTCCCAAATCTGTCTCTAAATCAAAATATTTCCGACGGATTTCCGACGTTATATACTATAGATAAATAAAAATAAAACTTATATGAATTTCTGTCCCAAATCCATCGGAAATTTTAGGATTTAGGGACGGATTTAGGACGAACTTTTCAAATTTTTGCATTTTTACATTGGGTGGTGATTTGTACACCACTAAAAATTAGCCATACACCACTAAAGCTGCTTTACAGTGTTGTACAGTACAATGCGACAATGCATAAAAATGGTGTATGGTTAATTTTTGGTGGTGTACAAATCACCACCCTTTTACATTATACAAGTAAAAAATAACTATATCAATTAAGTAGTTTTATACATTTAATATAATAATTGTGTGACACATACATCAATGCCTTATAAGTGTATTGTTTATGTATGTATCAATGTATGTGCATATGTATTATTATGAACGAGTATTCATGTTTCTACGCTCGTACGTATAGTCGAGTGTATATGCACATTTATTTATTTTTGTATATCATTATCTAGTGATATACCACCATATACGAGTGTGTATGTTCTTATTTTTGTTAAAATATTAAAAAAATTAAATATAAACTTATTGGTCCGTCCCAAATCCGTCGGAAAATTAAAGATTTTGGGTTGGATTTGTGACGGATTTGGGACGGACTTTTTCATTTTTTATATATATACATCATACACGTACAAGTAATCAAATTAACTATCAAATAAGCAGTTTTATACATTTAATGTTATAATCAAGTGATATATACATTAACCCCTCGTACGTTTATTGTGTATGTATGTACGTGTATATGTATTATTATGAACGCCTAATGTTTCTACGTTCATACGTATGGTCAAGTGTATATGCGCATTTTAAATTTTTTTTATGTCCTTATCTATTTGATATAACAACATATATGAGTGTGCATGTTATTAGTTTTGTTCAAATGTTAAAAAAAGAAAATATAAACTTATTGGTCCGTCCCAAATCCGTCGGAAAGTTAAAGATTTTGGAACGAATTTGGGATGGAATTTTTCATTTTGTATATATATATATATATCATAAACGAACAAGTAATCAAATTAACGATCAAATAAGCAGTTTTATACATTTAATGTTATAATCGTGTGATATATACATTAACGCCTTGTACGTTTATTGTGTATGCATGTATGTGTATATGTATTATTATGAACGCGTGATCATGTTTCTATGTTCGTACGTATGAGCAAGTGTATATGCACATTTTTATTTTTTTCATGTCCTTATCTATTGATATAAGAACATACATGAATGTGTATCTTCTTATTTTTGTTAAAATGTTAAAAAAAATAAAATATAAATTTCTTGGTTGTCCCAAATCCGTCGGAAAATTAAAGATTTTGGGATGGATTTGGGACGGAGTTTTTCATATTTTGTATTCATACACAATACATGTACAAGTAATAATATTAGACTATTTTTTTATTGTTCCTAAGTATGGTAAAGTTTATTTAAATGTTTTTATAGTTTTCTTTATTTAACAAGAACTAGGGGACGAATTAATTTTAACGAGTTGAGCTCGAGCCCGATTCATTTGATGTTGAATTATGTCTATGTTAATAAGAATTAAGAACCATATCACTAGCTTAGTGAACACGTGAAGTGCGTATTCCAATATTGATTATATATAAAGCTTTTATTTAAAAAAAAAGAATATATATATATATATATATATATATATATATATATATATATATATATATATATAATGTATAATTGAATTTAGGAATATAGGAAAAAAGAAAATATAATTAAAAATGGAGGGTATCACGTGGGCTTTTTTGTTGAACTTCTAGACACCTCCAAAATTTTCGTGTCACAAACTCAACTCATGTTTTCCCCCTAAATCCCAAAATCCAAAATTTTCATTTCCCCCCTAAATGTCTAAAAACATTTTGTTATCTCCGATTTAGTACCCCTTTCAGTTCCTCAAACCCCACAAAATTACCCCATTACCTCCTCTCCATCTCTGTCTTACTCAAACTATATAATTTCCTTTGTTGTTTATTTACACCATTATATGTCATCAACGGATCTGTCTGCTCTTTTCTTTTTTATTTCATCAGCAATTCAGCATCCAAATCAGGTTTGTCTCATGTTCTATTTTTGTTGAATTTGATATGTACAATTCATTTGATGTTGAATTAAATGATGTGTATGATTATAGCTTTTATATGTAATATTATATGTTATTTCGATTTTATATTGACTACTCAATTGTTTGTGTGTATACGTAATTAGTTGATTATTATGGCTATAATTTCAATTCTGAATTGTTTCAGATTTAGATGATGATTTAACAGCACAAGTCAACAGTCCAGGTGTGGTAAAAAATACTACGTATTGTTTAGTCACACGTTATGCTCGTTATAATTTTATGCATATCTTATGACTTAAATGCTACTATAATTCTTGCTCTATTCATTTTTCTTTAATATTCTTCTTTTGCAGAACATTACTAGTTGATGGCGTAATTGGATGGGGCATAGTGTGGTCAAAATGTTAATTATCATGCTACTACGACGAAGTTACGAGATTTTAGCTTGTATGATATACATTTCATGATATTTTTCAATATCTTATTCTTATGTATTAGTAAAGAAACATTGTAAGCAAGTTTATATTGAATTAAAATGATAATGGTGTTTTTTTTAATTGATTATTATTTTTATTTTCGGTATTATTTTTTTTCATTTTGTTTGGTAAAAATAGCGACAGACTTTTATATAAAAGCTTCAAAAATGCATTTTTTTTTAAAATACAAAGATTAATTTGGGACGGATTTGTGACGGAAATAGTCGTCGGAAATCCCTCAGAAGCAAGCTGTCGGAAATCCCTCCGAAACAAGCCGTCGGAAATCCCTCGGAAAAAGAGTTCATCGGAAATCCGTCGAAAAACAAGTTCATCGGAAATCCGTCGGAAAACCAGTTCATCGGAAGTCCGTCGGAAAACTCCGTCGGAAATCCATCGCAAACATTTAACGACGAGCTTTTTTCAAACGGCCAAGATCCGTCGGAAATCCGTCGAAAATGGCTTTTTCCGACGGATTTCCGACGGAAATTGCCATCCCAAAATGCAGTTTTTCTAGTAGTGGGGAAGTAGGTTTTAGCGTTCTATATATATCTGACTTGTATACATGATAGCCAGATATTAAATTTCGCAGTTATAAATTATGTTTCTTGATGATCATATTAGAAGCAGTAAACTGTGTATTCCCTATTTTGTTACTCGTCTTTTCGGTGGATCAATCACCCTTTATGGAGTTTCAGTTTTCAAAGAGTCATTAGATTTTAGTGATTTACTATATATATGCATTTCGTCATTGACTTTAGAACGATCTTTCATACCAAAAGCATGTGCAATTTAATGATATTAAGTACAAATTTGAGACATGTCATAAACGTCATTGTTTAATTACCGAGAAAACTATAGTGATCCCGCACAAAAGCTAAACTATAGTGATCACTGTACTGGAAGACAATAACATTACTCTTAATCAATAACTAGTCAAGAGTTAGCGCACCAAGATTACTTTCATAAACTTAGGTGTGTTTAGTTACAGAGAACTCCTCATTTTTCCAAAAAAAATCTCTAAGAAAACAAGAAAACGTTTTCAAATTCGAGTTTTCTAAAAAACTTTTCTAAGAAAATGAAAATCCTTGTTTTTCCTTTTATAACTAAAAAGTTGAAAACTAATTTTGATGGTTTTCTAAGTTTTTCATCTCTACTTTTCCTTGGAAAAGGAAAACTTCACCCCTTGCAACTAAACACGTTTTCTACCTATTTTCTATGCTTTTCTAGAGAGGTAAAACACTTCTCATTCTCTAGAGAAATGAAAAAAGAAAAATGGGGAAATTTTTCTGTAACTAAACGCGCCCTTAATTTCTAAATTTCACACTAGAATTGAGGAAATTAGATTAAAGAAGCAAAACTCTAGAATTAAGAACTAGAATTGAAGTTATTTAATAACGGAACTAGGGTTTTGATTTGATTAGAGAGTATTTGGGATTTGATTACAATGGAATGACTATTACAACATGACTTCTCAGTATTTAACCCTAACAGACTCGTAATCAACAAACTGGACTCAACAGACTTAGCCGACAAAACTTTAACAGAATTTAATATCCACGTGCATCTCACGTGATCGTGACCTCTAAAGACTGTGTATCATACTTAAATTGGAGGTGAGCTTCAATTTCTTGTTAAAACCAATAAAAACATCATATAACTACTTATTAAAAAATCTCTTATTCCAACTACTAAAATAATGAAGCCTTTGAACTAAAGCAAATCAAAAAACACATTTAAATTGTATTAGTAATATAAAAATACGGAGTAATATTTTTGAAGTGGAAGCAGATTTAAACATAAGGTTTGATTAAGTTTATGGACTTCTTTTATATGTTCATTAAGAAAGCAATGACATAGTTGAATTGCATCAACACATAATTAATATTAAATCGAGATCGATAACAAACCAAATTAAATAGCCTTAATTGTTTTACTTAGATCGATATGACTCAACAAGGAAACGAACAACAACCAATTGCTTCGGTTTCAAAATTGTTCCTGGGTGATAGTTGTCAAGACAAGGATTGTCATTCATCTTGTGCGGTTTTCAGGAAAAATGTTTGGGTAATTAAAGAACGAAAAGTAAAGGGTAATTTGAAGTTGTGCAATAAAGATAATGTATCTTTAAAATCTCAAAAAGATAAAAAAGGTGGAGCAAAAATTTTTGGAGTATGGTAAGATATTGATGAAGATTCTTTCGAACAGATTGGCCTGAGCTAGATTGTCAATTTCCTTCAAACAAACAATCGCTCAATTATATCTACGTCCTGCCACGGAAAACTAATTAATATGAAGAAAACAAAAGTCATTAGATGGCAAAACATGAGAGATGACAAAAATTCATCAACTAGCACTCGGTTATAGGTTTGGCTAGCTTTTTTGGAACATTTGTCTTCGTTTGTTGGGTTCTTCCAATGGGTTTGGAGCAGCAAAAAATGATAAGGCTTAAGCATCTTTGGTTGGTTTTCATGATTTTGTTCGGTTATAAATTCTCATGTTGCATGCTTGGAGAGGAGATTCAAGTGGTCATCATGGTTGTCAATTCGCAATTTGCTCTTTAGATTTTTTTGTTGCTAGATTGTTACTAATTCAATAGTTCGATCAATGGGTTAGTTCAGTGTGTTTAGGTTCATGTATATCTCTTGCCCTCTTCAAATTTGTTGATGAAGGGTTATTCGACATATTTATACTGTTTTTCAGCAACAACAACAAAAAAAAAAGCAATCAGTCTTAAAGCTTTTCAAACTAAAACAAACATCAAAGTTATGCTTAGCTTTCAACAACATCAAACAAACTCACAGTAATCATAGCATGTATGATGGCACTGAAGTTGTGTGCTTCTAGCAACACATTTATTTATCCCTTATAAATTAACCAATTAATTTGCCGATCTTTTGTTTTTTGGGTAAAGTATCTGGAAATGCAACTAACTTGTACCAAATCTCTATTGTGTGTACCCAACTTACGTATGCTATTTTTAATGCAACCAACTTTCAAAAAATGTCTATTGTGTGTAATTTGATGACTTGGCAAGCTCAGAGCGTGCCACGTGGCGTAGGATAGAGTGACATGAGCTTGCCACGTCATCAAATTACATACAATAGACATTTTTTGAAAGTTGGTTGCATTAAAAATAGCATACGTAAGTTGGGTACACACAATAGAGATTTGGTACAAGTTAGTTGCATTTCCAGATACTTTACCCTTGTTTTTTTAAGGGCAATTATATTAAAACAAAACTACACAAACACATCCAAAAGACTGACATTGGATGAACCACGAATCTGCCAACTAACTTGAGAGCAATACAAGCACCAGCAACTTACACACTTAACAAATCCTGTTCTAAAAAAAGCACCGAGACCACGCGACCAAGAAAGACCAAACCTGACATATGACCAAATCGACGCACGGGTGGTAAAGTAAACTACAAGTAACTATCGATGGTTTTTAGACTAACTTTATGCGATATGTCACCATTACACTGTGTTGCACTGATATGTTTCCTTGGTTCTTTTCGCTTTATTTGCCTCGAATACAGTAAAACTTGGATACAAACTGAACTCAATTTGCAATATATGTGGATCAGTTTGATTAGGCAGGTTATACTACTATGAGAATTACAGGCGAATTGAGAACCAAATAGTAAATGCAAGACTATATCTTTGGGTTTTAGATCCAAACCGATAAAAGTGTCCGTAGAACTGTAGAAGTGAATCAAGTTGTAACACCCGCCAAATTAGGACTAGTAATTAGTGCCTAATCAGATGTTAATACATGTAATTAGTTCTGTGTTAGGCTAATTAATGTATCGAAATATATATATTGTTGAATATATACGAAAATGCGATTTGATTAAATCGTACGCAATTTAAATCGAATGTATTTCGATTCAATTTAATACGGACGTTGGTGACCAATTTTATTAAATAACGCTTTTATATCAAGAATATTATTAAGATAATATTTCGTATTCATTCGGATTATACAAACAAAACTCATATGATTTAAAAATGTAAAACGCGCAAACAAACTAACTTACATTTTATAACCCAAATATAAATTGATTTGTAAAATATTTAAACAATATATCGCGTAATAAATTGTATTTTAAAACTTATAATTAAAATGTAAATAATCAGTTAACGTTTAAACGACGGAGCAAACGAACACCGCACGGAGAACAGAGACTGAAAAGTTGGAGGATAACCTCCAACTCTCCCCTCTCTTTCTTCTCATTCTCTTCCACTCACTCTCTCTCTTACTCCCTCATCTCTTTTTCTCTCTCAAATCACAAACCACCCCAACCCATTAAAATCGCAAAATACTACTACCAAACGCACTCGTATCATCAATATTTTTAGAGATTCACGACCACCTCGTGACGATCTATAACGCTATCTTTCCGGATTTTCATTTCGGCAATTTGTAAGTTTCCGACAAAATCCCGAAATCTCTCGATTCTTAGTATTTTTCACTTGTAGTTGTTATTATCACTTGTATATGTCCATTACAATGTATAGAACACGATTTTATAGCCTGAAAACGAGTTTAAAACGGATTTTTGGCCGAAAAAACCTTGACAGCCGGACTTTCTGGGCTGATGTTCATCCATGTGACACAAGCCTTGTGTCGCATGTTGTGTCGTATTTTGGCATTTGTGTCGTATAAAAGCCCTTGTGTCGCACCTTGTGTCGTACCCGATAATTAGTGTCGCAAGTCCTGCGACACAACCACTATGTCGCATACACCATACGACACAATCACTATGTCGCTGTTGAATCAGCATCTCGCATCTATGCGACACAACCCTTGTGTCGCATAGACATTGTGTCGTATTCCTATGCGACACAACCCTTGTGTCGCATGACAAACTTTTGTGTCGCATATTGTGTTGCAAAACACAGAAAACTCAGATTTTTACTAAGTGTTGAGACTCGAAATTTATCACTCGATTTTACCCGAATTCAGATCCCAGATGCGTTTTTCGTCAAAGCAATATAGTAGAAATAGAAATTTTCCAAGCTGACCTGGCAGCTCGACCCCAGCCAGGGGCTCTGCCCCTTGGACCCCGCCAGGGGCTGCCGCCCCTTGGACCCCGCTACCAGGGGCGCTGCCCCCGGACCCCCGTACTTAGATTCCGTAACGGCTTCTAAAACATAATCAAAACACATTTTTCAACTAAAACGCCACGAAATCAAAATAATAATAGTTGAGATTATTATTACAAATCCGTCACCAACGGGCCGTACATGTTTTCAAACACTTAACAAATCAACCAAATCGTAGTAATTTGGACATATATATAGTTGTGTAACAACTACAAGGGTGATCTTTTGAGATACCCAATCATGATTATAACCATCGCGTGTCGTGGACACCCTCAGGTTACAAGTCTTTGGACTTCATACTCGGCTAATCAACTTACGTTTGTTTAAACGCTTTCAGACTCATGTGAGTCTCATAGCCCCTCTTTTACTGTTTTACTCAGGGGTGTGATATATTGCTCAATTTTAACATGTGAACGCAAGTACCAACTTTTCATATACTACATGAGTTTTTCGAAACTAATCATTTTAAAGTCCTCCGTCAGCATAGTTGTTAATACGTTGTAGCGTGAATATTAGTATATGGTACCATATAGGATTGACCCACCTCATCCGGGTTAGCAAGCACTAACCGGGTAAACGGATGTACTAATATTTGGGAAGACGAATGTGGATTAGGCATTCGTGGAGGCACCTCGCCCGGAATTCTCTATAGGGGACCCGGCCCTCGAGTTAAGCTCAACTATGTGCTCATGGCTGTATACACGATGACTATCATTTAATTGCTGGATGCAATTCATCATTAATTGCTGGATGCAATTCATTATTTAAATCTTGCGGTTCACACTATATTAACTGATTTCAAACCTGTGAGCTCACCAGCTTTTAGCTGACCTTTTAGCATATATCGCAGGTACCCAGCAGTAGGATGTTTCTGCTTCAGGACTTTAGCTCGAGTCAGCATACAGACGATTGAGATTTTCTTGCATTAGTATATTTTGTTCAAGTACTTATGTACTGAAATCTCATTTTATTTAAACTCGAACTATGTAAAGCTTTAAATGTTGTAAACATTTCAGTTATCAATATATTTTGTTAAAACGACGCATATAGAGTCGTTTACTATATATCTTTGTGCTTTGTTATTGATTAGTAACACCCAAATCAAGCTTCCGCAAATCACTAAATTTGGGGGTGTTACACAAGTGATGAATGCTTCTCCAAGCGTTGGTGCAAACAGGCCAAGGTAAAGTGGGTCGCTTGGTTCTGATCAATGGGGGTCATTATTATATTATTAGAAAACAATGTTATATCTAGAAAACAATGTTATAACTAGATTATATGTAGTTACAATAACAAAATCTAAATATAATAGGGACGATGATAAGCGAGCAACGACAATGGCACATTCAGGCCACAAAATAGCAATGGTTAACATAATTCTCAAAAGTCGACGACTTAGTCGAACACCATCACACTTGCAATACCATTTTCTTCTACTGTTGGTTTACGGTTCTTTGTATTTCATATTAGCCAACCTTAAACCTTGTTTTCAAGTTATGACCCCTAATAATAATACCAAGAAAAGATAAAGATGGATCGGCTATCAAGAAATTTATGCAACTTGCATAAGAAACGGTATCTTTTGATCGTCAACGAAAATTTTTGATGATTTAAGATAATTGAAAGAGTGTCAATTGAATCATCTTTGATTAAGAATGCCTGTTTGTAATGCCGTTTTCAATGGCAATCAAATTATCACAGGTATCGTTCATAATTTAAAGCTTCCCTCCAACATCAAATTCTTGTCAGATTTGGGACGGCAAACTGTATCTAACTAGCAACGAGAGCACTTTTACCAAGTTGTAAAACTTGACAAAATTTCTCAAGCTAAAAACTTGAACAGCACAAAGTAAAATACTGGAAAGATAAAATCCATAGAATCCAAAGGCTCTCAAAGCCCAACAAAATTCACCCCCATAAAATAATAGAGGTACCAAAACATAATCACTGTAATGTATCACAAGCACCCTCAACATGCAGTGCTATAACAAACTAATAAAAAATACTGAAAAATAGATAAATGTCGTCGACCTCAGACTTAGTCGACCTCTTCGATCTTAGGACCAGCACCACCACCTGAGGGTGCAGGTTCCTCATCCATACCACCGGCAGCATCACCAGCTCCCCCCTGGTACATCTTAGCAATGATTGGGTTGCACACGTTCTCGAGCTCCTTCATCTTGTCTTCAAACTCATCAGCCTCTGCAAGCTGGTTGCTGTCCAACCATGCGATAGCCTCATCAATGGCATCCTCAATCTTCTTCTTGTCACCAGGGGTCAACTTCTCACCGATCTTCTCATCCTTAACAGTGTTCCTCATGTTGTAGGCGTAGTTCTCCAAAGCGTTCTTGGCCTCGACCTTCTTCTTGTGCTCCTCATCCTCAGACTTGTATTTCTCGGCTTCCTGAACCATCTTCTCAATCTCTTCCTTTGAGAGACGACCCTTGTCGTTGGTGATGGTGATCTTGTTCTTCTGTCCGGTGGTCTTGTCCTCTGCTGAGACATTCAAGATACCATTGGCATCAATGTCAAAGCAGACAGTGATTTGTGGGACACCACGGGGTGCTGGTGGGATGCCGGAAAGTTCAAACTTGCCCAACAAGTTGTTGTCACGGGTTCTTGTGCGTTCACCTTCATATACTTGGATCAACACACCAGGCTGGTTGTCAGAGTATGTGGAGAAAACTTGTTCCTTCTTTGTTGGGATGGTGGTGTTTCTTGGGATAAGAACAGTCATGACACCTCCAGCAGTTTCAAGACCAAGTGATAGAGGGGTGACATCCAAAAGAAGTAAATCTTGGACCTTCTCATTACCCTCACCGCTCAAAATAGCAGCTTGGACAGCGGCTCCGTAAGCAACAGCCTCATCAGGGTTGATGCTCTTGCAGAGCTCTTTCCCGTTGAAAAAGTCCTGAAGAAGCTGTTGAACCTTGGGAATTCTAGTGGATCCACCAACAAGAACGACATCATCAATGGAGCTTTTGTCCATCTTGGCATCTCTTAAACACTTCTCAACTGGCTCCATACACTTTCTGAACAAATCCATGTTGAGCTCCTCAAATCTAGCACGGGTGATGGTGGAGTAGAAGTCAACACCTTCATATAGAGAGTCAATTTCGATGGTGGTTTGAGCAGTGGATGAGAGGGTTCTCTTTGCTCTTTCACAAGATGTTCTCAACCTCCTGAGAGCTCTTGGGTTTCCTGTGATGTCCTTCTTGTGCTTTCTCTTGAATTCTTGAACAAAGTGGTTAACCATTCTGTTGTCAAAATCTTCACCACCAAGATGGGTGTCTCCAGCTGTGGCTTTAACTTCAAAGATACCTTCTTCAATGGTCAAAAGAGACACATCAAAAGTACCACCTCCAAGATCGAAGATGAGCACATTCTTCTCACCAACGCTGGTAGCCTTCTTGTCAAGACCATATGCGATAGCAGCTGCAGTTGGCTCATTAATGATACGCATAACATTAAGACCAGAGATGACACCGGCATCCTTGGTGGCTTGACGTTGTGAATCATTAAAGTAAGCAGGGACTGTTACAACAGCGTTCTTGACGGTTGACCCAAGGAAAGCCTCAGCAATTTCCTTCATTTTGATAAGAACCATGGAGGAGATTTCCTCAGCAGCGAACTGCTTCTCCTCACCCTTGTAGTTGACGGCAATCATGGGCTTCTCAGCTGGTCCAGGGGTAACCTTGAATGGCCACAACTTGATGTCACTTTGGACAGAAGCATCAGAAAATCTTCTACCAATGAGACGCTTAGCATCTGTAATAGCAATCAACATGGTTAAAATACGCTTAAATTACATTACAAATTAGTATACAGGGCAGTCAACTGTAAACAGAATAGATAGAAAAACAATAAGAATATTATCACAGCATAACAAAGATATCATATTTACACATTGAATAAGACACTGGAAGGCAAAATCATTAACAATTAATTTACTCTTAATAAATAACCAGTCAAGAGTTAGAGCGACAAGAGTTAAGTTTCAATTTCTCTTTTTAACCAATGAAAACATCATAAAACGACCAACTAAATAATCTCTTATTCCACCTACTAAAATAATGATAAATTTGAACTAAAGCAAATCATATTTTTGAAGTGGATGCAGAACCAAAAGTTTAAACACAGGGTTTGATTAACTTTATGAACTTTTTTTACATGTACATTAAAAAAACCATGACATAGCCGAATTGCATCAACACATAACTATAATTAAATCAAGATCAATAACAAACTAAGTTAAATAATCTCGATTTTGTACTAAGATACTTAGATTTGACTCAACAAGGATAACCGACATAAGCAATCAATTTTAAAACTTTTCAAAGTAAAACAAACATCAAAGTTATGCTTAATACCTTTCCACAGCATGAAACAAACTCAGTATTTATAGCATGCTAATACCATGAACATAGCATATATCAATCAATCAATCAATCAATCATATAAAAACTTAGATGGATCTATTAATTTAGATATACAAATAAAATATCTTGTAAATACAAAACAATATACAGCTTCCATGACATCTTATATACAGATCCACTAGGTTTCTTACTTCAACTATTACTAATTTATATAGTTCTTCAAATCTAACAATATCAGAAAACAATAACGTTGACCTTAACATTACTAACAACATATATATAATATCTTACAACACTTCAGCTAAGTATATTAGATCTAGCAATAACATAAAGATACAGCAGGCAAAACAATACGAATCAAACATAACTAAATCCAGATCTAGAGCTCAAAGCATAATAAAATCAGATCTAAGACAAAATCAACATAAGTGTGCAGAAAACTCACCAAAAACGGTGTTAGTAGGGTTCATGGCGACTTGATTCTTAGCGGCATCACCAATCAACCGTTCGGAATCAGTAAACGCAACGTAAGACGGCGTCGTTCTGTTTCCTTGATCATTAGCGATGATTTCAACACGATCGTGTTGCCATACACCAACACAAGAGTATGTAGTTCCTAAATCTATACCGATGGCGGGTCCTTCACCTTTGCCGGCCATTGTTTTATGTGATTATGAATGTGTGTTTCTCTCTCTGTGAAAAGTGTGTGAAATTAGGGTTTCAAGAGAGAAAACGGTATGAGAGGGTTTAGGAACAGAGGAAAAGGGTGATATATATTGAGATGAGATGTATTTTTGAGTTCTAGAATGTTCTTCAACCGTTCAGATTGATTTAATTTGATTTGATTGGACGGCTACGATTTAAGGAGATGCAAGTCGTCCCTTTTGGTCAAATCCTTCTCGTTCTAGACCTAATTTTTGGGAGCCTCTTACACCCCGCCGCCCTCTTTTGTTTCCTTCTTTCGAATAACATCTCTTTTTGTTTTTTATTTATTTTTGGAATTTATTTATTACATTTTTATTTCGTATTTTTTTTTGGAAGGAAAATAAAACCTTTTAATTATTTGAATATCATCTATCATCTAAAGACTTTAAAAGAAATTAGAATGGGCATTTTTATTTTCCCTAAAATCAAACGTATATTTTAAGTTCAATTTCACTTATTTGAGATTTTAGCGGATTCTATTTTTAAGCATAGTTGGAAAAAAAGCTGGTGAAAAAAGCTAGAGACACGTTATAACAATTTTAGGGTGTAATCAAATCGACCTAAACCAAGACAGTGTCAAGCTTGAGCGCGAATCAATGAGATAACTCGGTATAAACTAGATCAATCCTTATTTTTAGGCTTGAGTTCGACTTGATTAATTAATTAATACATCCCATTTATGTCAAACTCAACTCAATGAATAATAGCAAAATATAAATAACATGTTATTCAAGGTTCATATTAACCAAGTCGATATTTTGAATTCGATTCAATTTGCTACATTCATGCTCGATTCAACTCAAAACTTTATAGAAAGTATGGTAAATATGTGAATACACATATACCTATGTAACACCCCAAATTTTATAAGTTCGTGATTTTTAAAGTTTAAAGAGTTAAACTATTAATATTATTTTATATTGAGCATTTACATTTTTATTTGAGTGAAAAGTTTAAAATTTGAGAAAAACGAGCCTTATGATTTAAAACTTTAATACCGAGACTAGAGGAGGGTAATATGACAATAGTCCAAGTTGGATACACTTAAATAAACCTCACCCCCTAATAATAGAGAGGTATGGGCGTAATTTTGGGTTCCAGACAGAGAGAAAACACAGAGAAAAGAGCAATCGAGAGAGAGACCGAGCTAGAGGCTAGAGCAAGAAGAATATCATCAAATTGAGCTCGATTTCTTGAAGATTTAAGCTTTAATCCGATAGTATTCATCATCACTAAGGTAAGAACAACTCTTTTAACCCCTCAAATTATTGAATTGATGATCTTGAGATGAACTCCACTTTTTGGGTTCTTGAGGAAAAATGATGATTTCGTAATTAGGAGTAACTGGAGATGATTAGGGTATGTAAATGGGATTATTTGTGTATATACATGCTTTATTGTTGTAGTGTTGTGTATTGTAAGAATTGAGCTCTTGAAGAGGTTAATGATGATGATGATTTTTATTGTTATTGTGTTAGTATGATGAAAAGAGGATTTATGTTATTTATGCATAAGAACTTTTGAGAAAAATAATGACAATTACTAGTTGGATTAATCTTGGTATTATGAGTGAAGTAAGGAGGTTTGATTGTGTGTTAGTGTAGTTTTGTTGAAAACACAAGAGTTTAATATGAGAAACGAGTGTAAGTGATTAATTGAGAAAACGTTGTTTTGTGTCACCATGTTTGGATTGGTATGTAACGATTGTGTTCAATGAGTTTTGATAACTAGAACTAGTAATGAGTTTAAATTAATTGAGTGCCATTGAAATGGTTGCACGTGTTCATGTTAAAATGAAAGGGAGTGTTGGCTCGTTTTGATTAATCACTTTGAGTAGTGAGTAACCATGTATGTGTATGATTATTGATTAGGTGTAAAGAGTTGGAAATGTTGCTAATCTTTCTTCAAACCGGGTTCGAGGTAAGTAATGGTTGTTGAATTAACATTTACATTGAATGATGTATGAGATTTAATAATGAGTATAGTTGTTAATTAATACTATTGAGATACACGAGAATGTGTAATGAGTAACCCTTTAATGGTGGAAATTCAAGGATGGTATTGATGTCACACCCCCGATTTCATGATTTGCGAAAGCGACAATTTGGGTGTGACTAATCAAATATCAAAACACCAAAATTACAAGCAAACGACTCTACATGAGACGTTTATACATTTTACAAAAGTAATACATAATTTAAAGTCATATGTTTACAATAATAGCAAGTTCGCATTTGATTTTGAAGATTTTAATACATAACCATTAATACAAAACATAATGCAAGAAAATCTTCATATATATGTGTAGATGCATGCGACTCGTATTAGCTAGCGTATACTGTAGGCCATCCTACTGTTGCTGATCACCTGAGAATACAACACTAAAAGGGTCAGCTATAAAGCTGGTGAATCTCACAGGTTTAACATAAAATATGATGTGATCAACATGATTATCCGACGATTTAATACCGACAATGATTAAATAACCTAACCGAACAATGATAAACCAATAAAGGTTTGCGAGCAATAATTAAACCAATTAAGGTTTCCGACTAGATTTACTGTAAGGCCCGGTCCTTACGTGAACCAAAACATATCATTTATATATTATATTTCGAAAATCGGAAGCGCAAGTCCCCCAAAACAAAACATTTACCGACTTACAATGCTTCCAGGTTTAACGACTACAAAGTATGACAACATTAGTTAAACATTTACAACCATATTAACACAAACGGGCTTATATAAAACGTTTTCCAAAAGACATTCACAAAAGGTCAGAGTTGCGCCAAGCTTTAGTCAAACTTCCAGTCAACCTCTACAACCCGAACATCTACATCTACATCAACTAACCACAATCTGCAAAACATTAAACAACGAGGGATTAGCCAATGCTAAGTGAATGGAACCGTAACCGACGGTTCAACCCACTCATAACAAGTCTTACAACAAAGCAACAACAACAATTAAACACATAAGCACATAACGTCAAGAGGACCGGCGGTTCCTGGTATCCATCCAACCCAGAAACCACGACTACTGGGCGCCAAGCCAATCCCAGTAATCAACCGATAGCTTGAGTACTACCTTCACTGACTAGGCTTGTTCTCAACTATGTGTCTCAAAGAAACCTCGACAACTACACAGTAGTACCCAAACCCAACCCAGACAGCAGTTGACCTCTGAAAACAACCACGTTGCATTCACAATGCAAAAGCACACAACAACAAGCAACAGTTCACAACTGTTCACAACCGATCAACAATTCAACAACAATCGCACAACAACTCATATAATCAGCAATATAAACAAACAGACAAGACTGGTACCGGTACGACCAATAACAACAACCTACTAATATAAACCATCCTGGTTACCCGTTGTAACCGAACCCGTTACAACTGGGTGGAACCGAGGACTACAATTCCACTCACCAAATATTATCGTCTGATCACCAACTCAGTGGTCTAATTTTACTGAGTGGCCGTCTGCTTATCTGGAAACAACAATAACACCAAGTCAGTAACGGTTTAACATTTATCATAACTACTTATCTCATAATCGCACATCAATCATGCATCAAATTAACTTTTATCAATTCTCATAACGCTTTACAATATCATCTAACATATATCTTATATCATATATCATAATACAACCATATCACTTATAACATAATTAATTATCATCCATGCACAAACTGCAAGTTAACACATTTGACGAATTTTAACACACCAACGCGATCCAGCAAGGGGAGCCAGGATCGCGTTCGCCTTTATTGTGACAACCGTCAATTTAGGACTATAATTAGTGCCTAATCAAGTTTTAGTACATGTAATCAGTTCTGTAATAGGCTAATTAATGTATCAATTTTCATATATATTGTTGAATATATATCTACAATTATGCGATTTGTTTAAATCGTACGAGTTCAAATCAAATGTAATCCGATTAAATAAATACGGACGTTGGTGAACAATTGATTTAAGTAATACAAAGATTTTTAATAACATTTTTGTACTTAAAAATATTATGTCCATAATATTTTGTAGACAAGTTTTATCACACAAATTATATAAACGCGAATAAAATGTAAACGCGCAAATCAAACAAAACAAATTACCTTTTATAATGTGATTATTAAAAGTTAGTAAAATACTTTAACAAAAATACTGAGAAATTATTCGTATTCTAAAACGTATATTAAAACAAAGAAAATAAACATTTAACGTATAAACGACGGAGTAAACGAACACCGCACGGAGCGGGAACGCGGGGCGAAAATGGGGATTTAACCCCCACTTCCACCCACTTTCTTCCATTTCTCTTTTTCTCTATCTCTCACCTCCCTATTTTCTCTCAACAAAACCCAAACCAAAAATCATCAAAATCGCAAAATAAACACCTCAAACGACCTCGGATCTTCAAGCCCCTTTTACAATAAACGACCACCTCGCGACGATCTACACTTCTATCTTTCCGGAATTTCATTTCGGCGATTTGTAAGTTTCCGACACAACTCCGAAAACTCTCGTTTTTAAGTTTTATAACTTGCTAGCTGTTTGTATAACCTTGTAATGTCCTAAAATGGGTTGGGTAAAAATATTAGGCCGATCGATGGCCGGAAAACGCGTTTTTGGAGTTGAAACTCCGATCAGACCCCGTACGTCGCATTTGGTCTGGAGCAGATGCGACGTAGCGACCTACGTCGCATTATATCCCCAACGTCGCATACAGCGACGCAGCCTACTACGTCGCATTGACTTGCGAACGTCGCACATAGCGACGCAGACCTTAACGTCGCAAAAACGAACCTACGTCGCATAAGCGACGTAGCACCCTACGTCGCTATTGACTTAGCACTGTTGACCTTAGCGACGTAACCCTTTACGTCGCAAAACTCTTACGTCGCAGCCTACGTCGCAGGCTACGTCGCTAAAAACAGAATCTTGAAAACTCTAATTTTTACAAAGTGTCGAGCTCATACAACTTCAAATGCTTATGCAATATGACTTTTAGAACATAATGGGACTTGTATTTCAAGTGTAACACTTCAAAAACAAGACGACAACAATAACACTTTTATTTTCAACTAATCACCAACGGTCCGTACGCGTTTTCAAAACATACTTCAAAATCAAACAAGTCGTTGTAACTTGTATCAATTTATTCAAACAAGTCGTTGTAACTTGTGTCAATTTATTCAAACAAGTCGTTGTAACTTGTGTCAATTCAATCAAACAAGTCGTAGTAACTTGTAACAATACAATCAACCAAATCGGGAAATTTGGACATTAAGTTAGACAAACAATTTCAATGGTAGTCTTTCGAGATACCAATACAATTAATAACAATTCAAGTGTCGTGGACACATTCAGGTTTCAAGTCTTTGGACACCAACACACTGCTAATTACTTCAAGTTTATTAAGTTAAACACATCAGGAATCAGGTGAGTTTCATAGCCCCATTTTCACTGCTTTACAACTAGGGGTGTGATATTACTACTCGATTTTGTTTTACAAGTAGAACGCAAGTGCCAAACTTCAAATACTACATGAGTTTCAAGCTAATCAATTTAAAGTCCTCCATAAGCATAGTCTCTAATATTTTAGCGTGAATGTTAGTATATGATATCATATGGGATTGACAATCCTCATCCGGGTTAGCACGCACTAATCGGTCAAACGGATGTATTAGCATTTGGGAAGACGAGTGTTGATTAGGCACTCGTAGGAGGCAAATCAGTTAGGTTTCCTTAATTGGGCCTGACAAATCAGTTAAGCTCAGACTATGTGCTCATGGACAGTATAACTTTTATTTTGCTTAATTGCATTTTAAATTCATTATAAATCTTGCGGTTCTGACAATTATACATTGACTTACAAACCTGTGAGCTCACCAGCGTTTTCGCTGACCCATTTTAGTATATATCACAGGTACCCAGCAGTAGGTTGACTGCACAAGCAGGGATTTCTAGCTCGAGTCAGCATACATACAATTAGAGATTGGACTGCATTATTATATTTTGTAAAAGTAATTATGCCATGTAATCTCTCAATTTCAGGAACCGAGCTAGTGCTATATTATTTTTGATGTAAACGTTCACTTTATTAATACAAGTTTAAAACGACGCATATAGTGGTCGTTCATTATTATCTTTGTGCTTTGTATATTGATTAGTGACACCCAAATCAAGCTTCCGCAAATCATTAAATTTGGGGGTATCACAGATTGGTATCAGAGCCTAAGGTTATAGTGAACTAGGTTGCATTTAGTGGGCCTAGACTATGACCGTTAGGCAGTATTCCTTATTAGTTATGACTAGTTCAGGGATTACATCATACAACTTTAATTTAACATAGCCTGATCAACTATGTATAATTAAAGAAAGATGATGTGAAATCTGAAAGAGTTATGTTGAACAGGAATGCATTAGTTGACTCTGACCTCGAGAGAAACGGGACTCAAAAACACTTCTGTGCTAGACACTCAATAGGTTATTATGTGATATACATATATTTACATGAATAGACCTCATTACAACTTTAGGCTATATTATATTATATTATATGAATATAGGCCTCTTTCTTTCAAACGTTTTGTCTCGGAATGACAAACACACCACTAGTTCATCATACTCGGACTAGTATCTTATTTTATTTCCTTGTTCTTTCTTACTCAGCATCATGCCTCCACGTCGTCAAATTACCCTTAGCGAAGCTGAGATCGCGGGAATAATTGCCCGCAGTGTGACTGAAGCCTTGGCTACCCGAACACCACCCACTAGTGAGGACACCGCAACCAATACTCCACCACCCAAACCCTGCTCCTATAAGGATTTCCTTAGCTGTAAACCACTATACTTCAAGGGCACGGAAGGTGCCATTGGCTTGATCCGTTGGATTGAGCGCATGGAATCTGTTTTCAGTCTCTGCGACTGCACTGAGAACAACAAGGTCAAATTCGCTGTTTACACCTTTCAGGAAGGTGCATCCACGTGGTGGAAAACCCACGCAAACTCTGTAGGCCTTGAGGTTGCAAACCGACTTCCTTGGGCCGAACTGAAGAAGAAACTGACAGAGAAATACTGTCCGGAAGAGGAATTGCACAGGCTGGAAGAAGAATTCTGGCATCTGGAGGTGCAGGGAAATGATGTCGCTGATTATACCACCAAGTTTCAGCAGTTTGCCTTATTATGCCCGGGTTTGGTCGAACCAGAAAGTAAGGGCATCAAGAAATACATCCGCGGACTTCCTGAGAACATCCAGGGAAACGTCGCCTCATCCAAACCAACCACTACTGAGAGTGCCATTCGATTGGCCCACGAACTCATGGCCCTAGTTGTGAGCCGTGAGACCTCCAACACCTCATCCTCCAACAACAACAAACGCAAATCCACTGAACACCACCACAACTCCAACAAGAAAAACAACGCCATCCAAGTCTACAACACCAACTCTGAAACCACCCGCAACTACACCGGGGACAGACCTTATTGTCCCAAGTGTAACTACCACCATTTTGGTCAGTGTGGTACTCCTTGCAACAACTGCAGGAGGCAAGGGCATTTGACTAAAGATTGCCGAGCTCCCAAATCCAACAACAACCCCTCTGACAGAAATACCCGACAACCTAGGTCCTGTTATGAATGTGGAAACCCAGGACACTTCAGGGATTCTTGCCCAAAGTTGAAGAATAAGGGCAACAACAACAACAACTCCCGCAACAACAACAACGCCAAAAGTACTGCTTTCGTGATCAACTCAGGGGACGCCCGTCTGGACCCGAATGTGGTCACGGGTATGTTCCTCCTCAACAATTTAACTGCTTCCATTCTGTTTGATACTGGTGCCGATAGGAGTTTTATTTCCGATGAATTTTGCCCTCTACTTGACATTACACCTGTTGCTTTAGACGTTAAGTACACCGTAGAGCTAGCAAATGGCAAGCTGATAGAAACCGATAGTGTGATACCTAATTGCACTTTAAATCTAGCCGACGAAACCTTCCCCATAGATCTTATGCCTATTGAGATAGGAAGTTTCGATGTCATCGTAGGCATGGACTGGTTGTCCAAACATCGAGCCGAAATCATCTGCTATGACAAAATTGTTCGCATACCTCTCACTGTCGGTAGAACCCTAGTCATACAGGGGGAGACCGGAGGGACGAGGCTCAACCTCATATCTTGTTTAAAAACCCGAAAATTTCTGAGAAAGGGTTATCCTGCAATCCTCGCGCACATCATGGAGAAAAAGTCGGAGGAGAAGCGACTTGAGGATGTTCCAATTGTTCGAGACTTTCCAGAAGTCTTTCCTGAAGAACTACCTGGTCTACCACCACCAAGACAGGTTGAGTTCTCAATCGATCTTGTACCTGGTGCTGCGCCTGTGGCCCGAGCACCATACCGTTTAGCTCCATCCGAACTTCAGGAGTTGTCCACCCAGTTACAGGAACTCCTGGAACGAGGGTTTATCAGGCCGAGTTCTTCACCTTGGGGAGCTCCGGTCCTATTCGTTAAGAAGAAAGATGGTTCTTTTCGAATGTGTATCGACTATCGAGAGTTGAACAAGTTAACTGTCAAGAACCGGTATCCACTCCCTCGAATCGATGATTTGTTCGACCAACTTCAAGGGTCGAGTTGTTATTCAAAGATTGATCTCCGATCCGGTTATCACCAATTGCGTGTTCGCGATGCCGATATTCCAAAAACCGCTTTCAGAACCCGTTATGGACATTACGAATTCCAAGTGATGCCATTCGGCCTAACCAACGCACCGGCGGTATTCATGGATCTTATGAATCGGGTGTGCAAGCCTTATCTTGACAAATTTGTCATTGTCTTCATCGACGACATCCTTATATATTCACGAAACAAAGAAGAACACGCGCAACACCTCAAAACCATCCTTGAACTGCTTAAACACGAGGAGCTCTATGCCAAGTTCTCTAAGTGTGAGTTCTGGATCAAAACCGTTCAATTCCTTGGCCACGTGATTGACAGTCAGGGGATTCACGTTGACCCGTCAAAAATCGAGGCTATCAAAGATTGGCAATCGCCAACCACTCCAACCGAAGTACGGCAGTTTTTGGGACTTGCCGGGTACTATCGACGCTTCATTGAAAATTTCTCCAAGATAGCCATACCACTCACGACTCTGACCCAGAAGGACAAAAAGTTTGACTGGACTGAGAAACAAGAGTCGGCATTTCAACTCTTAAAGCAAAAGCTTTGCAGTGCTCCTATCCTATCATTACCCGAAGGCACCGATGATTTCGTGGTATACTGCGATGCTTCTCATCAAGGTCTCGGTTGTGTGCTCATGCAACGAGACAAAGTCATAGCTTATGCTTCCCGACAGCTCAAGATTCATGAAAAGAATTACACCACCCACGACCTCGAGCTAGGAGCTGTCGTTTTTGCCCTCAAGATCTGGAGACATTACCTTTACGGTACCAGATGTACAATTTTCACCGACCATAAAAGCCTTCAACACATATTCGATCAGAAGGATCTCAACATGAGGCAACGTCGATGGGTCGAGTTGCTTACCGATTACGACTGTGAACTCAAATATCATCCAGGCAAAGCAAATGTTGTTGCTGACGCCCTCAGTCGAAAAGAGCGAGTGAAACCACTTCGGGTTCGAGCCCTCAGTATGACCATTCACAACAATTTAAACATTCAAATTCTCACTGCTCAACTCGAAGCCTTAAAACCCGAACATGTCAAAGATGAAGCCTTGCGGGGCATGGATAAACAGCTTGAAATCAGACCTAACGGGATTAGGTATTTCTCAAACCGAATCTGGTTGCCTAAATTCGGGAACCTACGAGACTTAGTGATGGATGAAGCTCACAAGTCCAAATACTCTATCCATCCGGGATCCGATAAAATGTACCACGGTATCAAGGACTTTTACTGGTGGCCAAACATGAAATCTGAAATCGCCACCTATGTCAGCAAGTGCCTTACTTGCTCCAAAGTCAAAATCGAATATCAAAAACCTTCTGGTTTACTTCAACAACCCAGTCTTCCTGAATGGAAATGGGAACAAATTGCCATGGACTTCATAACCAAACTACCTCGATCCTTGAACGGTTGCGATACCATTTGGGTGATCGTGGATCGTCTCACCAAATCTGCTCACTTCCTGGCAATCAAGGAATCCGACAAAATGGAACGCCTCACCAACATTTATCTAAAGGAAATCGTGACCAAACACGGTGTTCCAATTTCAATTATCTCCGATAGAGATAGTCGTTTCACTTCACAATTTTGGCAATCACTTCAAAAATCTCTGGGTACTCGACTGGATATGAGTACCGCATACCATCCTCAAACCGACGGCCAAAGTGAACGAACCATTCAAACACTGGAAGACATGCTACGGGCCTGCGTAGTAGACTTCGATGTAAACTGGGAAAAACATCTACCATTGTGCGAGTTCTCGTACAACAACAGTTATCATACCAGCATCAAAGCTGCTCCCTTCGAGGCACTGTACGGTCGTAAGTGCCGTTCACCTATCTGTTGGACCGAAGTTGGGGATAGCCAACTCACGGGTCCAGAAATCATACACGAAACAACCGAGAGGATCGTAGAAATTCAAAACAAACTCAAAGCCGCGCGTGATCGTCAGAAAAGTTATGCTGACGTGAGACGCAAACCACTCGAGTTCCAGGTTGGGGATCGAGTTCTACTCAAAGTATCGCCTTGGAAAGGCGTCATCCGATTTGGCAAACGAGGGAAGTTGAATCCCAGATACATTGGACCATTCGAGATCCTCGAAAGGATTGGTCCAGTGGCTTATCGATTGCAGCTGCCATCTGAACTCAGCAGCGTGCATCCCACATTCCATGTTTCAAATCTGAAGAAGTGTCTGTCTGATGAGACACTTATCATTCCACTCGATGAAATTCGAGTTGACGAAAAACTTCTCTTTGTTGAGGAACCCGCTGAAATCATGGACCGTGAGGTCAAACAACTTAAACAAAGTCGTATTCCCATTGTCAAGGTTAGGTGGAATTCGCGGCGCGGTCCGGAATTTACCTGGGAACGGGAAGACCAGATGCGACTCAAGTATCCTCAACTCTTCACTGATTCAACGTCAAACACAACTTCGGCTTAAATTTCGGGACGAAATTCTTCTAACAGGGGGAGAATGTGACAACCGTCAATTTAGGACTATAATTAGTGCCTAATCAAGTTTTAGTACATGTAATCAGTTCTGTAATAGGCTAATTAATGTATCAATTTTCATATATATTGTTGAATATATATCTACAATTATGCGATTTGTTTAAATCGTACGAGTTCAAATCAAATGTAATCCGATTAAATAAATACGGACGTTGGTGAACAATTGATTTAAGTAATACAAAGATTTTTAATAACATTTTTGTACTTAAAAATATTATGTCCATAATATTTTGTAGACAAGTTTTATCACACAAATTATATAAACGCGAATAAAATGTAAACGCGCAAATCAAACAAAACAAATTACCTTTTATAATGTGATTATTAAAAGTTAGTAAAATACTTTAACAAAAATACTGAGAAATTATTCGTATTCTAAAACGTATATTAAAACAAAGAAAATAAACATTTAACGTATAAACGACGGAGTAAACGAACACCGCACGGAGCGGGAACGCGGGGCGAAAATGGGGATTTAACCCCCACTTCCACCCACTTTCTTCCATTTCTCTTTTTCTCTATCTCTCACCTCCCTATTTTCTCTCAACAAAACCCAAACCAAAAATCATCAAAATCGCAAAATAAACACCTCAAACGACCTCGGATCTTCAAGCCCCTTTTACAATAAACGACCACCTCGCGACGATCTACACTTCTATCTTTCCGGAATTTCATTTCGGCGATTTGTAAGTTTCCGACACAACTCCGAAAACTCTCGTTTTTAAGTTTTATAACTTGCTAGCTGTTTGTATAACCTTGTAATGTCCTAAAATGGGTTGGGTAAAAATATTAGGCCGATCGATGGCCGAAAAACGCGTTTTTGGAGTTGAAACTCCGATCAGACCCCGTACGTCGCATTTGGTCTGGAGCAGATGCGACGTAGCGACCTACGTCGCATTATATCCCCAACGTCGCATACAGCGACGCAGCCTACTACGTCGCATTGACTTGCGAACGTCGCACATAGCGACGCAGACCTTAACGTCGCAAAAACGAACCTACGTCGCATAAGCGACGTAGCACCCTACGTCGCTATTGACTTAGCACTGTTGACCTTAGCGACGTAACCCTTTACGTCGCAAAACTCTTACGTCGCAGCCTACGTCGCAGGCTACGTCGCTAAAAACAGAATCTTGAAAACTCTAAGTTTTACAAAGTGTCGAGCTCATACAACTTCAAATGCTTATGCAATATGACTTTTAGAACATAATGGGACTTGTATTTCAAGTGTAACACTTCAAAAACAAGACGACAACAATAACACTTTTATTTTCAACTAATCACCAACGGTCCGTACGCGTTTTCAAAACATACTTCAAAATCAAACAAGTCGTTGTAACTTGTATCAATTTATTCAAACAAGTCGTTGTAACTTGTGTCAATTTATTCAAACAAGTCGTTGTAACTTGTGTCAATTCAATCAAACAAGTCGTAGTAACTTGTAACAATACAATCAACCAAATCGGGAAATTTGGACATTAAGTTAGACAAACAATTTCAATGGTAGTCTTTCGAGATACCAATACAATTAATAACAATTCAAGTGTCGTGGACACATTCAGGTTTCAAGTCTTTGGACACCAACACACTGCTAATTACTTCAAGTTTATTAAGTTAAACACATCAGGAATCAGGTGAGTTTCATAGCCCCATTTTCACTGCTTTACAACTAGGGGTGTGATATTACTACTCGATTTTGTTTTACAAGTAGAACGCAAGTGCCAAACTTCAAATACTACATGAGTTTCAAGCTAATCAATTTAAAGTCCTCCATAAGCATAGTCTCTAATATTTTAGCGTGAATGTTAGTATATGATATCATATGGGATTGACAATCCTCATCCGGGTTAGCACGCACTAATCGGTCAAACGGATGTATTAGCATTTGGGAAGACGAGTGTTGATTAGGCACTCGTAGGAGGCAAATCAGTTAGGTTTCCTTAATTGGGCCTGACAAATCAGTTAAGCTCAGACTATGTGCTCATGGACAGTATAACTTTTATTTTGCTTAATTGCATTTTAAATTCATTATAAATCTTGCGGTTCTGACAATTATACATTGACTTACAAACCTGTGAGCTCACCAGCGTTTTCGCTGACCCATTTTAGTATATATCACAGGTACCCAGCAGTAGGTTGACTGCACAAGCAGGGATTTCTAGCTCGAGTCAGCATACATACAATTAGAGATTGGACTGCATTATTATATTTTGTAAAAGTAATTATGCCATGTAATCTCTCAATTTCAGGAACCGAGCTAGTGCTATATTATTTTTGATGTAAACGTTCACTTTATTAATACAAGTTTAAAACGACGCATATAGTGGTCGTTCATTATTATCTTTGTGCTTTGTATATTGATTAGTGACACCCAAATCAAGCTTCCGCAAATCATTAAATTTGGGGGTGTCACATTTATAAAATCAATCGACCTTCAAGTTCTACTTATCAACGCGATCCAGAAAAAGAGGGTGGGATCGCGTTCACCTTTAGAAAATATTCTGTATCCGTTTTACACTTGGAAACGCGATCCGGAAACGAGGGCGGGATCGCGTTCGTATGACCAAAACACGAATATACCAAATTATAACTAAGGAACGCGATCCGGGAAAAGGGTTAGGATCGCGTTCACACGTTCAAAATTACCTGCACTTTCAGCATAAACACCACATACGGACCAAAACCCAAATTTCACCAAAATCAGTTTGCAAACACGAAATTACACAAGTAAAGACCACAAACTTCAACTATAAACATATAACAACAATAACAAACATCATCTAACAACAATCCTACTCATGCATCATCATCAAATCATCAAATTCATCAAACCCTAAACTATGAACACAAATGAAGAACACTAACCATTTCTAGCATATAATCATCATGTAATCATGTTAATATCATCTTACAATTATACTATAACTAAGTTCTAACTTCAATTTCACATAACCCTAATAATCAATTTAGTCATCAAGAACATCAAGAATGAAGAACACTTACAAGATAAATCAACAAGATGATGATGAGCAAGATGATTACAAAGCTTCTTTCTAGAAATTATAATCCAAACCACAATCAAATTGGTTTATTTCTTTTGATTTCTAGTCATAGGTTTTAGAAAGAAATGAGAGAGTTTAGAAATGAGATAAAGATGAGAATTAGATGAATGAGAAAAATGAATCGGTCCACACACTTTAGTCCCACCGCCCCATTTACAACATAGTATAAATTATACCCGTTCCTAACCTATTGTCTGGAACCCGAAAATATCCGTAAGTCAAAATACTTTTAATTTACCGTCAACTTTGTTTATTTAAAACAAACAATATTTCATTAATCACAATAAAAACTGAAGCTCTTTTACTTGTTTATTCTTAAATAGACCAACCACACTTATTAAAATGCAATTTATTTTCTAGGCCCAGAAACAGGATGTTACAAATCTTCCCCCCTTAAAGGATTTCGTCCCCGAAATCCACTCCACACACATAAATATACCAAACACTACAATCACACATAGGCATACAATATCAAGTAAATATAGAATATACCTTGGTTATTCACTTCGAGCAATTCTCCCACAGTCACTTGATCTCCCACTGTCATTTGAAAAGCTCGAGCAGGCGCCAACTTTCTCTTTTGCCCAATCGATGATGCAGAACCCGAACCAGAACCCGAACTTCCAGCTAAACCCAAACCTTGCCTAACATATTCCGGACATTGTCCTGCCCGATGACCCTCTTTCTTGCAGTTCCAACACACAGACTGAGGAAAGGTACACTCTCTACTACCATGCCCGAATGCTCCACACTTAATGCACCTTAATGTTTGAGGAGTACATGGACCCGAATGTCTCGACCTACAAGCATTACACCAAGGGTTTGGATCACTACCCACCGAGCCCTCGCTAAACTCAATCCTTCGATTCTGACTCTTACTTCCAGTAGTATTACTCTTAGACTGTTGCACCGACTTGTTCTTATTAGACTTCTCCCATGCTTGATTGTCACTATGC
This sequence comes from Helichrysum umbraculigerum, assembly GCA_949592205.1. NCBI lineage: Eukaryota > Viridiplantae > Streptophyta > Magnoliopsida > Asterales > Asteraceae > Helichrysum > Helichrysum umbraculigerum. The sequence continues at coordinate 123,439,254 of CATIUR010000005.1, read as the reverse complement.
ACCGACCTAGCTAACTCAAAAGCCTCCGTCAAAGAACGTGCCAACCTCACTGATGTCCGGTACTGTGGTGGTAAAGTCTTAACAAAATGAGTAATCCTAGTCCTCTCATCCGGTACCCATTGCTGAACAAACCTTAACTTATCGGTGAATTGATTGATAAGTTCATCCATTGTCATTTTCTCAGAAAACTCCAAATCCAGAAACTCCTGCCTAAGTCTAAGCATATCAAACTCAGAGCAGAATTGCTTACTAAACTCTCTATGAAACTCAGCCCAAGTAATTCTAGATCTCTGCTCCGGTGTCATTTGTGCAGTCGCAGAATCCCACCAGTTCATCGCTTGACCTTTCAATAACTGCACCGCATACTTAACTCTTAACTCATCTTCACACTGACACACCTCAAATTTCCTCTCAGTGTCCCTTAACCAGTTCAATGTCACCATCGGATCATTACCTCCCTCAAAGTCTTTAGGTCCGCACGCTTTAAAAGTCTTAAATGAACACAACCTATTCTGCTGAGGTGGAGGAGGAGACTGATGTGCTTGCTGAGCTACTCTAGATTGTAACTCCAAATACAACTGTTCTATCTTTCTAAGTCTTATAACCTCATCCTCCATATGCAACACATAATCCTCTTGACTAGCTTCATCATGATTCACATTGGAAGTACCACCCTGATTAACATTATTATTTTCTGGAGGTGGAAGCTCCGTTCTAGTAACATTGTTGGGAGTCGTATTCTCATCATCTGCCATTCCTGTACTCACAACCAAAACACAACTTGCAACTTGTTAATCGTTAGTATCACCTATACTAACCAATCCCCCAACTAAAAGCTAATCCCACAAACCGAGAAGTTTGACTAACACCAAATAGATTTGGGATTGAACATTCGCAAATGCCCAATTCACCCAAACCTATGCTCTGATACCAACTTGTAAGGCCCGGTCCTTACGTGAACCAAAACATATCATTTATATATTATATTTCGAAAATCGGAAGCGCAAGTCCCCCAAAACAAAACATTTACCGACTTACAATGCTTCCAGGTTTAACGACTACAAAGTATGACAACATTAGTTAAACATTTACAACCATATTAACACAAACGGGCTTATATAAAACGTTTTCCAAAAGACATTCACAAAAGGTCAGAGTTGCGCCAAGCTTTAGTCAAACTTCCAGTCAACCTCTACAACCCGAACATCTACATCTACATCAACTAACCACAATCTGCAAAACATTAAACAACGAGGGATTAGCCAATGCTAAGTGAATGGAACCGTAACCGACGGTTCAACCCACTCATAACAAGTCTTACAACAAAGCAACAACAACAATTAAACACATAAGCACATAACGTCAAGAGGACCGGCGGTTCCTGGTATCCATCCAACCCAGAAACCACGACTACTGGGCGCCAAGCCAATCCCAGTAATCAACCGATAGCTTGAGTACTACCTTCACTGACTAGGCTTGTTCTCAACTATGTGTCTCAAAGAAACCTCGACAACTACACAGTAGTACCCAAACCCAACCCAGACAGCAGTTGACCTCTGAAAACAACCACGTTGCATTCACAATGCAAAAGCACACAACAACAAGCAACAGTTCACAACTGTTCACAACCGATCAACAATTCAACAACAATCGCACAACAACTCATATAATCAGCAATATAAACAAACAGACAAGACTGGTACCGGTACGACCAATAACAACAACCTACTAATATAAACCATCCTGGTTACCCGTTGTAACCGAACCCGTTACAACTGGGTGGAACCGAGGACTACAATTCCACTCACCAAATATTATCGTCTGATCACCAACTCAGTGGTCTAATTTTACTGAGTGGCCGTCTGCTTATCTGGAAACAACAATAACACCAAGTCAGTAACGGTTTAACATTTATCATAACTACTTATCTCATAATCGCACATCAATCATGCATCAAATTAACTTTTATCAATTCTCATAACGCTTTACAATATCATCTAACATATATCTTATATCATATATCATAATACAACCATATCACTTATAACATAATTAATTATCATCCATGCACAAACTGCAAGTTAACACATTTGACGAATTTTAACACACCAACGCGATCCAGCAAGGGGAGCCAGGATCGCGTTCGCCTTTATAAAATCAATCGACCTTCAAGTTCTACTTATCAACGCGATCCAGAAAAAGAGGGTGGGATCGCGTTCACCTTTAGAAAATATTCTGTATCCGTTTTACACTTGGAAACGCGATCCGGAAACGAGGGCGGGATCGCGTTCGTATGACCAAAACACGAATATACCAAATTATAACTAAGGAACGCGATCCGGGAAAAGGGTTAGGATCGCGTTCACACGTTCAAAATTACCTGCACTTTCAGCATAAACACCACATACGGACCAAAACCCAAATTTCACCAAAATCAGTTTGCAAACACGAAATTACACAAGTAAAGACCACAAACTTCAACTATAAACATATAACAACAATAACAAACATCATCTAACAACAATCCTACTCATGCATCATCATCAAATCATCAAATTCATCAAACCCTAAACTATGAACACAAATGAAGAACACTAACCATTTCTAGCATATAATCATCATGTAATCATGTTAATATCATCTTACAATTATACTATAACTAAGTTCTAACTTCAATTTCACATAACCCTAATAATCAATTTAGTCATCAAGAACATCAAGAATGAAGAACACTTACAAGATAAATCAACAAGATGATGATGAGCAAGATGATTACAAAGCTTCTTTCTAGAAATTATAATCCAAACCACAATCAAATTGGTTTATTTCTTTTGATTTCTAGTCATAGGTTTTAGAAAGAAATGAGAGAGTTTAGAAATGAGATAAAGATGAGAATTAGATGAATGAGAAAAATGAATCGGTCCACACACTTTAGTCCCACCGCCCCATTTACAACATAGTATAAATTATACCCGTTCCTAACCTATTGTCTGGAACCCGAAAATATCCGTAAGTCAAAATACTTTTAATTTACCGTCAACTTTGTTTATTTAAAACAAACAATATTTCATTAATCACAATAAAAACTGAAGCTCTTTTACTTGTTTATTCTTAAATAGACCAACCACACTTATTAAAATGCAATTTATTTTCTAGGCCCAGAAACAGGATGTTACATTTACCGACAATGACATTGTATTGCATTAAGCCATGGTTCGAGGCCTAACCCGATTTGTGCCTCCCGAACGGTGTCAACACCCATAACAATTTCTAAAATGCCCGTTTGTACATGGTTGTAGCTAGCAACCCGGACGGGGACGTCACTCCCATGATAGATCTATCTTTTAGTAATCGCGCCTTAATAAGTTAACGAACCATTCAATGATGAGGACTTTCCCGAATTAAAACACTCATGCAATACCCGAACAATAAAAATCAAGACCGACAATGATAACCAACTGAGTTAATAAATACATTAACTAACCGAATAACAGTGATCACGAAAACAAGTAAGTGTTGTATCTCACCCCAAGTTTTAGATCAGTTAAAGCAATAAAAGTGGGGCTGTGAGACTCACCTGAGTCACCGAGCAATGAGTATATCTGACGTGAAATAGACAATCTCCGAAACCTCCTAGTGTCCTAAACACGTGAGATTCTAATGAGCATTTGATTGTCTAATATTTCTCCGTATTAATGTTTATCCGATTAGATTATGTCTGAGTGTTCAAATTGTATTTCCATTTAAAGTTTGTAAAAGTGTACGGCCCGTTGGTGACGGTTTGTAATAATAATTTCCAAGAACATCATTATTATTATTTGTTTTATTGTACTTTAAATAAGTGTGATATTGTGTACGGGGGTCCGGGGGCAGCGCCCCTGGTAGCGGGGTCCAAGGGGCAGAGCGCCTGGCTGGGGTCGAGCTGCTAGGTCAGCTTGAAAAATTTTTATTTCTACTATGTTGCTTTATTAAAAACACATTTGAAATCTGAATTTAGAGTAAATCAGGTGGTAAAATTTTAGTCCCGATGCTTAATAAAATTTGTACTTGTTTAAGGTCAACACGCGAAATCAGTCTGAATACAAGTTCTGGGTCGAGTTTTGGACTGGTTACACAAAGCTAGCCGTTTGGCTAGGGTCACTTAGCCGTTCGGCTAAGATCACCCAGCCGTTCGGCTATGATGTGACACCCCCAAATTTAATGATTTGCGGAAGCTCGATTTGGGTGTCACTAATCAATATACAAAGCACATAAGATATATAATGAACGACCACTATATGCGTCGTCTTAAACTTGTATTAATAAAGTAAACGTTTACATCAAAAATAATGTTACATTAGCTCGGTTCCTGAAATTGAGAGATTACAGAGCATAATTACTTTTACAAAATATAATAATGCAATCAAATCTCTAGTTGTATGTATGATGACTCGAGCTAAAAGTCCCTGCTTGTGCAGCCAAACTACTGCTGGGTACCTGTGATAAATACTAAAATGGGTCAGCGAAAACGCTGGTGAGCTCACAGGTTTGTATGTCAATGTATAGTTGTAAGAACCGCAAGATTTATATTGAATTTAAAATGCAATTAAGCAAAATAAAAGTTATACAATCCATGAGCACATAGTCTGAGCTTAACTTGAGCGCTAGGTCCAATTAAGGAAACCTAACTGATTTGCCTCCTACGAGTGTCTAATCCACACTCGTCTTCCCAAATGCTAATACATCCGTTTGACCGGTTAGTGAATGCTAACCCGGATGAGGATTGTCAATCCCATATGATATCATATACTAACATTCACGCTAAAAATATTAGAGACTATGTTATAGAGGACTTTAAATTGATTAGCTTGAAACTCATGTAGTATTTGAAGGTTGGTACTTGCGTTCTACTTGTAAAACAAAATAGAGTAGTAATATCACACCCCTAGTTGTAAAATAGTGAAAATGGGGCCATGAAACTCACCTGAGTCTTGAAGTGTTTAATTTAATAAACTTGAAGTAATTAGCTGTGAATTGGTGTCCAAAGACTTGAAACCTGAATGTGTTCACGACACTGGATTGTTATTAATTGCACCGGTATCTCGAAAGACTACCTTAGTAGTTGTTATACAATTATATATATGTCCAAATTACTACGATTTGGTTGATTATTTTGTTACAAGTTACTACGACTTGTTTGATTGAATTGACACAAGTTACAACGACTTGTTTGATTTAATTGACACAAGTTACAACGACTTGTTTGATTGAATTGACACAAGTTACAACGACTTGTTTGATTTTTGAAATATGTTTTGAAAACGCGTACGGCCCGTTGGTGATTTAGTTGAAATAATAATCTCGCCATATCTAAATTTGTTTGAAGTGTTATGCTTGAAAAACATGTTTTAATGTCCTTTAGAAGTTATATTGTTTAATCGTTTGAAGTCCTATTTGTTTAACACTTAACTTGGAATTAAATTGTAAATCTGCTGTGTTTTGCGACACTATATGCGACACAAGGACACGTCATGCGACACAACGGTTGTGTCGCATTATGGATGCGACATAATACCTATACGACACAAGAGTTGTGTCGCATAAGTTCGGAATGCTAAATCAATAGTGACATAGTGTTTGTGTCGTATAGAATACGACATAGTTTGCGACACAGAGTACGACACAATATTGTGTCGCATGAGTTACGACACAACAGGTTTGGTACGACACAAGATGCGACATAACGGCCAAAATACGACATAGTATGCGACACAAGGCTTGTGTCGCAAATATGAACACCAGCCTAGAAAGTCCGGCTGTCAAGATTTTTCCGGCCAAAAACCCATTTCAAACCCGTTTTTAAGCTACAAAATCGTGTTCTACCCTTTGTAATGGACACATATAAGTTATATAAACAACTAACAAGTGAAAATACAAAGAATCGAGAGTTTTCGGGATTTTGTCGGAAACTTACAAAGTGCCGAAATGAAATTCCGGAAAGATGAGAATGTAGATCGCGTCGAGGTGGTTCCTTTTCCGTAATTACTTTGCCGATTTGGTTGCGTTTTGTGGTAGTTTTTAAGGGATTTAGGTGATGGTTTGGTGTTGTGGTTTGAGAGAAAAAGAGAGAGAATAAAAGATGGTGGTGATGTTGATAATGAAAAGAAAAAAAAAGAAATGGAAATCTCCATTTTTGGAGAGGAAGGGGCCGGCCCACATGGGGCCCACCCATGTGTGGTTGGCTCCAAATTTCGTTCCCGCGTATTCGCGTTTCGTGCGGAGTTCGTTCCCCCGATCGTTTAAACGTTAAATATTTATTTATACGCGTTTTAAAATATTAATAGTTATTCGATATTTTCGTTGAAGTATTTTATAAAATACTTTATAGTTGCGTTATAACATTTAATCCTTAAGCTTGTTTCGTTTTGTCTGTCGGTCGGGTCTTCGTGGAGTTCGGTAACGTTTTAATTAAAAATGTACGTGTTTGCTATATTATCATCATAATATAAAGTGGTAATTTGTGTAATTAAATTATTCCACATAATTTTATAATTGATTCACCAACGTCCGTATGTAATTGACCGAAATACATTCGGTTTGAAACTCGTACGATTTAGACAAACCGCATAATTGTATGGATATATATATATTCAACAATATATATAATAATTGATACATTAATTAGCCTAACACATAACTAATTACATGTATTAAAATTTGATTAGGCACTAAATTCTAGTCTTAAATTGACGGGTGTCACATTCTCCCCCTGTTAGAAGAATTTCGTCCCGAAATTTATGTTGAAGTCGGGTTTGACGTTGATTCAGTGAAGAGTTGAGGATACTTGAGTCGCATCTGGTCTTCCCGTTCCCAGGTGAATTCCGGACCGCGCCGCGAATTCCACCTAACTTTGACGATGGGAATACGACTTTGTTTAAGTTGTTTGACCTCACGGTCCATGATTTCGGCGGGTTCCTCAACAAAGTGAAGTTTCTCGTCAACTCGAATTTCATCGAGTGGAATGATAAGTGTCTCATCAGACAGACACTTCTTCAGATTTGAAACATGAAAAGTGGGATGCACGCTGCTGAGTTCGGATGGCAGCTGCAATCGATATGCTACTGGACCAATTCTCTCGAGGATCTCGAATGGTCCAATGTATCTGGGATTTAACTTCCCTCGTTTGCCAAATCGGATTACGCCTTTCCAAGGCGATACTTTGAGTAGAACTCGATCCCCAACCTGGAACTCGAGTGGTTTGCGTCTCACGTCAGCATAGCTTTTCTGACGATCACGCGCGGCTTTGAGCTTGTTTTGAATTTCGACGATTCTCTCGGTCGTCTCGTGAATGATTTCTGGACCTGTGAGTTGGCTATCCCCAACTTCGGTCCAACAGATAGGTGACCGGCACTTACGACCGTACAGTGCCTCGAAAGGTGCAGCCTTAATGCTGGCATGATAACTGTTGTGGTACGAGAACTCGCACAATGGTAGGTGTTTTTCCATGTTTACACCGAAGTCTACTACGCAGGCCCGTAGCATGTCTTCTAGCGTTTGAATAGTTCGTTCACTTTGGCCGTCGGTTTGAGGATGATATGCGGTACTCATATCAAGTCGAGTACCCAAGGATTTTTGAAGTGATTGCCAAAATTGTGAAGTGAAACGACTATCCCTATCGGAGATAATTGAGATTGGAACACCGTGTTTGGTCACCATTTTGTCGGATTCCTTGATTGCCAGGAAGTGAGCAGACTTTGTGAGACGATCCACGATCACCCAAATGGTATCGCAACCGCTCGAGGACTTGGGTAGTTTGGTTATGAAGTCCATGGCAATTTGTTCCCATTTCCATTCAGGAAGACTGGGTTGTTGAAGTAAACCAGAAGGTTTTTGATATTCGATTTTGACCTTGGAGCAAGTAAGGCACTTGCTGACATAGGTGGCGATTTCAGCTTTCATGTTCGGCCACCAGTAGAAGTCCTTGATACCGTGGTACATTTTATCAGATCCCGGATGGATAGAATATTTGGACTTGTGAGCTTCATCCATCACCAAGTCTCGTAGGTTCCCAAATTTAGGCAACCAGATTCGGTTTGAGAAATACCTAATCCCGTTAGGTTTGACTTCGAATTGTTTATCCATGCCCCGCAAGGCTTCATCCTTGACGTTTTCGTGTTTCAAGGCTTGGAGTTGAGCAGTGAGAATTTGAATGTTTAAATTGTTGTGAATGGTCATACTGAGGGCTCGGACCCGAAGCGGTTTCACTCGCTCTTTTCGACTGAGGGCATCGGCAACAACATTTGCTTTGCCTGGATGATATTTGAGTTCGTAGTCGTAATCAGTAAGCAACTCGACCCATCGACGTTGCCTCATATTGAGATCCTTCTGATCGAATATATGTTGGAGACTTTTGTGGTCTGTAAAAATTGTGCACCTAGTGCCATAGAGGTAATGTCTCCAAATTTTGAGGGCGAAAACGACGGCTCCTAACTCGAGGTCGTGGGTGGTGTAATTCTTTTCATGAATCTTGAGCTGTCGTGAAGCATAAGCTATGACTTTGTCTCGTTGCATAAGCACACAACCGAGACCTTGATGAGAAGCATCGCAGTATACCACGAAGTCATCAGTGCCTTCGGGTAATGATAGAATAGGAGCACTGCAAAGCTTTTGCTTTAAGAGTTGGAATGCCGACTCTTGTTTATCAGTCCAGTCAAACTTTTTGTCTTTCTGGGTCAGAGTCATGAGTGGTAATGCTATCTTGGAGAAATTTTCAATGAATCGTCGGTAGTACCCGGCAAGACCCAAAAATTGGCGTACTTCGGTCGGAGTGGTGGGTGCTTGCCAGCCCTTGATAGCTTCAATTTTTGATGGGTCAAGGTGAATCCCCTGACTGTCGATCACGTGACCAAGGAATTGAACAGTTTTTATCCAGAACTCACACTTAGAGAATTTGGCGTAAAGCTCTTCGTGTCTAAGTAGCTCTAGGATGGTTTTGAGGTGTTGCGCATGTTCTTGTTCGTTTCGTGAGTATATGAGAATGTCATCGATGAAGACAATGACAAACTTATCGAGATAAGGCTTGCACACCCGATTCATAAGGTCCATGAATACAGCCGGTGCGTTGGTTAGGCCGAATGGCATCACTTGGAATTCGTAATGCCCATAGCGTGTTCGGAAAGCGGTTTTTGGAATGTCGGCATCGCGAACACGCAATTGATGATAACCGGATCGGAGATCAATCTTTGAATAATAACTCGATCCTTGAAGTTGGTCGAACAAATCATCAATTCGAGGTAATGGGTATCGGTTCTTGACGGTCAACTTTTTCAACTCTCGATAGTCTATACACATTCGGAAAGTGCCGTCTTTCTTTTTGACAAATAGGACCGGAGCTCCCCAAGGCGAAGAACTCGGCCTAATGAATCCTCTTTCCAGAAGTTCCTGTAATTGGGCAGACAACTCCTGAAGTTCGGATGGAGCTAATGTAACATCCTCGAAATGGACCTAGTTGTTTATGTATTATTTCTTGATTTAAATATGTATTTAAATGTGTTTGGGAATAATATTGTTTGAAATAGTTGAAATAATTGGAATAGGAGTTAAATATTCCAATGTGATAAGTGAAATATTAATTGTTGTAAATTAATATAGTTGACGGTACAATAAAATATTTGGACTCGTAAATGGTTTTCGGGTTCCAGACAATAGATTGAGATGGGGTATTAAATTATACCCGTATATTAAAGGCGGTTCGTGAGGCCGACTTATATATATCCTTTCCTATTTAGGAAAGTTATTCATTTTTATTCCAAAACTCACAGAAACTCTCTGAAAACCTCCAAATCAATCCAGAAATCAAATCAGGAAGTTGTGATTCTCGTGAAACTTCATTATCATCAGATTATCATCGATATGTTCTTCAATCAGTAAGTGTTCTTAAGTATTTAAGAATTTGATTTTGATTGAAATTAGGTAAATTGATGATTTGAGAGAATTAGATGTTAGAAACATGTTATAAGTGTTACATATTGATTATGTAACGTTATGTGTGGTTAAAAACTGTTAGAAGTTGAGTTTGGGCGATTTTGTTATAAATATCGCGGATCAGGTTTTGATCAGGACGAACAGGGCTGGAACGACGGGGGAATCCGGCGGATTCAAGGGAATCCGGCGGATTCCGTCAGAAATGAGGGAATCCGGTCGGATTCAGGGAATCCGGCGGATTCAGGTTGTTTTGTGGGAAGCCGGCGGCTTCTTAGGGAATCCGGCGGCTTGGTAGGCTGTAATCACATTTCATGTTTGATTGTTAATAGTAATGTGGTTCATATTTGATACATGTAATTATATGATAATGATTTATTGTAATCATTAATACACAATTAGGAACTAGTAATTGAAATGTTAATTATGTTAAGTTCCTAAATGTTGAAGATTGATATAAGTTTAGTATCGATGATTATGATTTCTAACTTATATTTGATTTATTGATTCTCAGATGTGGAGGAGACTCAGTGATATTAGACTACTGAGTGGAGGCCTGAGGTGTCGGTGAGTGGATCTGTAACCTCAGTGTGATTTAGTTGTAATGATTTGATTTACAACAAGTAATTTATAGTATTACTTTGATAGGATGCATATGTTGAGATAACTTGCCATGTTAGTTAGGTGGTTTGCTTACTTGGATGTTTGAGCTAGTATGTAAGATTCTGAGGTCAACTTGATTTGACAGTTGGACTTGGTTGTTATTGTAGACGACAGGAGATCTTGAAACTTGAAATGTTGGTTTAGAGATCTAGGTCGTGTGTGATTAACAACTGGTTATCGGTAATTCTGTATAGGCCAATACAGATGATTGATAAGAGTTCCTTGATTTCCAAACCGGTATTAGGGTATCTCAGGAGCCACCGATCCTCATGACGATTGATAATGTTTGATTGGTGTAGCTTGACATTGATTGGATGTCGAGTGAATGATTGATTTTCTGTTTATTGTTATTTGATGTAAACAGATTGTTATGCTAGGTTGTACTGTTGCTTATAGTTTTATTCACTTAGCTTTATGCTAACTCCACCATAGTTCTTCCTGCAGGTTAGATAGATGGGACATATTGGGCAGGAGGTTGTTGGACTGGATGGAATGTTTGACAGGCTGTTACTCTGATGTTATTTTTATAAGTGGAATTGTAAAAGTGTTTTGAATCATATAACACCGAGTTTGTTGAAATGTCAAGTGTTTGACTTTGAAAAGTTTATTGACATTTTGAGTACATTGATAGTATGTTTTAAATATACGCTTCCGAGTCGCAAATATTATATGATTGTTTATATTTAAACGAAGGGTGTTATAAGTTGGTATCAGAGCAATAGTTTGGGTGAATTGGACTTGATAGAATGTTCAATCCTAAACTTTGATGAGTTGAGTCAAACATTCCAGTGGGTGTGGGTTTAGTTGATTAGTGAATGTGTGAGAAAGTGATTAGTTGAATATGTACTAACTCTTAACAAGTTGTGAAGTTGTTGTTTGATTGTAGAGACGGAGGAACATGAGTATTAGATTGGTATATTTCATGTTTCCTCAACACTCGTGGGCTTAAGATTGCCAGGTAATCTTCGATAAGCCTATGTTAATTTAAATTTGCTTGAATTGTTTACTTTGTTATGATGAGTAAGCATTGTTGTGAAGTTAATTGAGTCAGACTGATATGATTCCCCAGTTTTGAGTCAACTAATGATTGCTATAGGTTGACATGAGGATAGCAATATTGAATGAGATGTTCATTGTTGTGGTTATTTCTGATTGAATTGTAAATGCAGAAATATGTTTAAGTAGACAGAGAGTTGATTAAGGTTTAACAAGATTGATGTTAGAACCTAAGAGTGTCTTTATTAGTGATACAAAATAATTGATAGTATTATGTTAATGGATTAATCACTAGGTGTGATCTAAATCCTTGTTAAGGAAGGTTGTGTCATTTGAATTGATAATGACTGCTAATTGAGAAAATATGTGGTTATGTGACTACATGATATGTTTTGATTGTAGTTAAACACTTGAGTTAAACCAAGATGAATAAGTTTATGAGGAAAATAACTTATGATAAAGCTAAATTGAATGAGAAAGTGATAGGTCTTTCTAGTCAATTGTGAATTAGTAAATGAAATGTTTATAGTAACATGATTGAGTAGATTTGTGGTGACATTGATGCTTGATAGTATAGCATATGTCAAAGTGATGCTAGTTAATTATGATGTGTCCTAAATTTTGTAGTAAATAGGGACATTGAATTGTGTTTAGTATTAAAATTATGATGATAGGTTATCATATGTTTGAGGTTTCAGATAAGTGATATACTGAGTAATTCAGTTGTTGAAAATTAGAACATTGTGTGTATGTGAGATGACTTGCGTATGTAAGGTTGAATATGTAAAGTAGTAAGCTGATTTTGAGTAGGTATCAGCTGTTAGAAACTATTAAATGGAGTATGATTGATTTGAAATCATGAAGTATTTAATACGTATGAGGTGAGAGTAGATCACATTGATAATTATAATGTAGAGTGGCCTGAGAATGGATTGTGAAGAACATAATCTTGCAACGCCTGATCACCGTTGTTATATTATGTTGTGTCACTTGAACTTGTTGAGGCTACTTGGTAGAAAAGAAATGTAATGTGATTTAGGAAAATGGAGCATGATAGTATGCTAAATTGTTTAATAGTTGTTTTGATAAGAAAACAATCAGTTGATAAAACTGTGACCTTTAGACTGTAAAGGTGAGAGTGTAAATAATAATGGTCATTGATAGAGGTTTTGATGATAAACCTAGTTGACTAATTTGATTTTGTTGAAAATGTAGTTGTGACTGATTGTGTCAAATTGTCTATAGGTGGATTTAATAGTGTTTAAATGAATCACTATTTGGTGTTTGGCTTGTATGAAGCCAAAGTTGAGACATGATGGTATTGTCTTGCCTGAGGAATTCCTAGTATTATTGAATGTAATAATGTGAAGCCTATGTTTGAAAGTAAACATACAATATGAAATGGCTTGTATGGAGCCAAAATTTATGTAGGTTGACTTTGTCCTTGTAAGGGACTGATGAAATTATTGAAAGTAATAATTTAAAATATATATTTGAAAGTGAATATATATAAGATGAAATGGTTTGTTGGGAGTTAACTTGATAGTATGTTAACTTTGAAAGTCAAACCATGAATAGAGAATTGTGTATAAAATCAATTACTTGTGATTGGTTTGAGGATTGGTCAAACTTGAAAGAAAGCAGTTAGAGGACTTTATTGATTGATTGAAATTGAAGTTGACAAGTAGTCAACTGAGTGTGTTGAAATAGTCTAACATAGATTGCAATGTTATGATTGTATGGAATATGATTGAATTCCTTGATTAGTTAAACTATGTTGAGATGGGTCATGTAAGATCCAAATGAGATAGATGAATGGTCTAAGTTTGTGAGACTTGAGTGATTACTTAAAGCTAGTATTAAGTAATTGAAATAGTGTTAAGTATAATTGAGTATTCAGTTAAGTAATATTTAATATTTGAACTGAATATGTGTTGAAGAATTATACAGATATGAAGTCATTGTTTGATATGACAGTTATAATTTGCTAAGATATGTTAGAATAATTAAATCACATTGATTAGTAATGTGATAAGAAAATCTTATCAGTGTATGAAGCTTGCGATGATAGCTTTGATTGGGTAAGAATGTGAAATAAGAAATAATTGGAAGTTATTATTAATAGTTGCCTAGGTTGATTGATACCTTATGGTGGATTACTTAAGTATTGAAAGAATTGAATGGATTCTTTGGTTATTTGTTGATGGTATACAAATGAAATAGGTGATAAAGTGGCAAATTGGGATTAGATCCAAATAAGAAAGGATATGATAGTATATCTAGGATTAGACTGTATTAAAGATCTAGTTGATCTTTATTGATAAAATGAGGAATATGAATTGGATGATTGTTCATATCTTAAGAAATCAGGTATGAGATTTAGTGTAATGATCATTATTTTGATAGTTTAAGAATAATGATTGCTTGACATTTGGGGCTGAAAACCTGATGTGTATAATTGTATGTATTAGGGAGTAAGGGAAACCTTGAAATTGAGAGATGATGACTGTATTCACCAAACTTTTATTGTAAAGTATAGATTAAATTGTTTAAGTTATATACGATGTATTATGTATATAAGTGAAACATAGAGTTGGTGATTGTTCCATGTCCTGTAGTATGGATATGTGATGACTAGTAGTACTGAGAAGGCTTGATAAAGACTTTAACAGTCTGAATGGCCTAGGGGGTAAGATGAAATGGAATTGATGTGTATGTGTCCATTTTAGAAAATACCTGAAATTGTGTAGGTATGTATGTGTGGTATACATGATAATAAATGGCATGATAAGTTTTAATAGATTGAATTAAAATGTGCCATAAGATATGTAGAGGTTAGTTAATTGTGATTAACTTGATGTAGATTTTGTTGAAATGTGTTGTAAAGTAGCACATTGTGATATTGTGATACTTGAATTGTGGTATCATAATGTTGATTAGGATTGACTTAGTTGCTAGATTGATGGAATTTGGTACTAAGTGATTATGTGATTAAAGTTGTATAACTTCTAATTGCTTGTGATTAGTAGTTTAAGATTGTAAGGTTGAATTTAAATTAACTGGTTGCTGAGATAAGATTCTGATGTCTTACCAGTTTAAGTAATATACAAATTCTAACTTGATGGTTAGTTAAACTTTGGAGATATATAGTGAGTATTGATAGATGTACTGAACGGTATAATCATTAGTGTTGTGATTATTGGAAGTGTTATTGTTGTTGTTAACAATTGATAGGTTGTAATGAAAGGAATTACAAGTAGAAATAAGTCAATGTAGAGGTTGGTTGAATGTAGGTAATATTTGATTGTGGTACTATTGTTGATTGAGCAAAGTACTTGTTGATTGTAGTTTTACCTACTGAGTGTGACCTCTGCTGTGCTTATTAAAGTGATATGTGAATATGGTAGGTTATTCACAAGAGTAGGTATGAAACTTTTGGATGAAAAGTTGACCTAGATTTGAGTTTTAGATCTTTGATGGTAGGGATTTAAGATTGTGATCTGTATATTAGATTGATTGTTGGTCGTGAACTGAAATTATATTTCAGTGTTGCTAGGTACATTGGGGTTTGATAAACACTGTTAATGTGATACTGTTGCTGCTGTTTTATTATTAACAGAGATGAACAGTGAAAATAGGTTAAAGATTTTAGCATGTTGCTAATTTCTGGTTGCCTAGACTTATTAAGTAATGTTAAAGTTTCACTTGTTGAAGTAAGTGTTTGTCCTATGAGAAATATCTGATTGATGATATTGATTAGATGCACTGTATGTGTGTGTAGGAAAAGATAGTAGCATGTACATTTGGATATGTGCATGTGAAAAGAATTCAACTAGTCTAAAAATAGTTGTAAGTTGCTATTGAGGACTAATGTATGCTAAAGAATATGTGATTATATCACATTAGACTGAATGAGTGAGGTTAGATTTCGGGGCGAAATCTCTTTAAGGGGGGAAGAGTTGTAACATCCTCGAAATGGACCTAGTTGTTTATGTATTATTTCTTGATTTAAATATGTATTTAAATGTGTTTGGGAATAATATTGTTTGAAATAGTTGAAATAATTGGAATAGGAGTTAAATATTCCAATGTGATAAGTGAAATATTAATTGTTGTAAATTAATATAGTTGACGGTACAATAAAATGTTTGGACTCGTAAATGGTTTTCGGGTTCCAGACAATAGATTGAGATGGGGTATTAAATTATACCCGTATATTGAAGGCGGTTCGTGAGGCCGACTTATATATATCCTTTCCTATTTAGGAAAGTTATTCATTTTTATTCCAAAACTCACAGAAACTCTCTGAAAACCTCCAAATCAATCCAGAAATCAAATCAGGAAGTTGTGATTCTCGTGAAACTTCATTATCATCAGATTATCATCGATATGTTCTTCAATCAGTAAGTGTTCTTAAGTATTTAAGAATTTGATTTTGATTGAAATTAGGTAAATTGATGATTTGAGAGAATTAGATGTTAGAAACATGTTATAAGTGTTACATATTGATTATGTAACGTTATGTGTGGTTAAAAACTGTTAGAAGTTGAGTTTGGGCGATTTTGTTATAAATATCGCGGATCAGGTTTTGATCAGGACGAACAGGGCTGGAACGATGGGGGAATCCGGCGGATTCAAGGGAATCCGGCGGATTCCGTCAGAAATGAGGGAATCCGGTCGGATTCAGGGAATCCGGCGGATTCAGGTTGTTTTGTGGGAAGCCGGCGGCTTCTTAGGGAATCCGGCGGCTTGGTAGGCTGTAATCACATTTCATGTTTGATTGTTAATAGTAATGTGGTTCATATTTGATACATGTAATTATATGATAATGATTTATTGTAATCATTAATACACAATTAGGAACTAGTAATTGAAATGTTAATTATGTTAAGTTCCTAAATGTTGAAGATTGATATAAGTTTAGTATCGATGATTATGATTACTAACTTATATTTGATTTATTGATTCTCAGATGTGGAGGAGACTCAGTGATATTAGACTACTGAGTGGAGGCCTGAGGTGTCGGTGAGTGGATCTGTAACCTCAGTGTGATTTAGTTGTAATGATTTGATTTACAACAAGTAATTTATAGTATTACTTTGATAGGATGCATATGTTGAGATAACTTGCCATGTTAGTTAGGTGGTTTGCTTACTTGGATGTTTGAGCTAGTATGTAAGATTCTGAGGTCAACTTGATTTGACAGTTGGACTTGGTTGTTATTGTAGACGACAGGAGATCTTGAAACTTGAAATGTTGGTTTAGAGATCTAGGTCGTGTGTGATTAACAACTGGTTATCGGTAATTCTGTATAGGCCAATACAGATGATTGATAAGAGTTCCTTGATTTCCAAACCGGTATTAGGGTATCTCAGGAGCCACCGATCCTCATGACGATTGATAATGTTTGATTGGTGTAGCTTGACATTGATTGGATGTCGAGTGAATGATTGATTTTCTGTTTATTGTTATTTGATGTAAACAGATTGTTATGCTAGGTTGTACTGTTGCTTATAGTTTCATTCACTTAGCTTTATGCTAACCCCACCATAGTTCTTCCTGCAGGTTAGATAGATGGGACATATTGGGCAGGAGGTTGTTGGACTGGATGGAATGTTTGACAGGCTGTTACTCTGATGTTATTTTTATAAGTGGAATTGTAAAAGTGTTTTGAATCATATAACACCGAGTTTGTTGAAATGTCAAGTGTTTGACTTTGAAAAGTTTATTGACATTTTGAGTACATTGATAGTATGTTTTAAATATACGCTTCCGAGTCGCAAATATTATATGATTGTTTATATTTAAACGAAGGGTGTTATAGCTAAACGATATGGTGCTCGTGCCACCGGCGCAGCACCCGACACGAGATCAATTGAGAACTCAACCTGTCTTGGTGGTGGTAGACCAGGCAGTTCTTCAGGAAAGACTTCAGGAAAGTCTCGGACGATTGGCACATCCTCAAGTCGCTTCTCCTCCGACTTTTTCTCCATGATGTGTGCGAGGATTGCGGGATAGCCCTTTTTCAGAAATTTGCGGGTTTTCAAGCAAGACATGATATTGAGTCTTGTCCCACCGGTCTCCCCCTGTATGATTAAAGTTCCACCGGTGGCGAGAGGTATACGAACAACTTTGTCGCCACAGATAATTTCAGCCCGATGCTTGGACAACCAGTCCATTCCAACAATGACATCGAAACTTCCTATCTTAATAGGCATGAGATCTATTGAGAAAATTTCGTCGGCTAGATTTAAAGTGCCATTAGGGATCACACTCTTGGTTTCCATAAGTTTACCGTTTGCAAGCTCTACAGTGAACTTAACATCTAAGGCAACTGGGGTGATGTCAAGTAGGGGGCAAAACTCATCGGAAATAAAACTCCTATCAGCGCCAGTATCAAACAGAATTGAAGCAGTTAAATTGTTGAGGAGGAACATACCCGTGACCACATTCGGGTCTTGACGGGCGTCCCCAGCTTTGAGCACGAAGGCTTTTCCCTTGACGTTGTTGTTGTTCTTCCGTTTGGGACATGCATCCCTGAAATGTCCCGTCTCCCCGCATCCATAACAGGTTTTGGGTTGTTGGTTGTTATTTTGTGATTTAGGGGCTTGTCAGTCTTTGGATGAATGCCCGTACTTCCTGCAGTTGTTGCAAGGAGATCTGCAAGGGCCATGGTGGTGGTAGTTACACTTGGAACAATATGGTCTGTCCCCAGTGTAGGTGCGTTTGGGTTCGGTGTTGGTGTTGTAAGCTTGGATGGTGTTGGGCTTTTTGTTTTGGTGGCTGCTGTGTGGTTCGGTGGATTTGCGTTTGTTGTTGTTGGATTTCTCACCGCTGACCACCAGTGCCATGAGCTCGTGTGCTAGCCTGATAGCACTTTCGGTGGTGGTTGGTTGTGATGAGGCGACACTTCCCTGGATGCTCTCGGGAAGGCCGCGGATGTATTTCTTAACTCCCTTTTTCTCTGGTTCCACCAGACTAGGGTACAGGGACGCGTATTGCTGGAACTTGATGGTGTATCCCTCAATATCGGTCCCCTGCACAGCTAGTTGCCAGAACTCCTCTTCTAATCGGTGTATCTCTTCCTCGGGACAATACTTCTCCCTCAGTTTGCTCTTCAACTCGGCCCAAGGTAGCTGATTAGCTATCTCAAGACCCACAGAGTTGGCATGGGCGTTCCACCATGTGAGGGCTCCCTCCTGAAAAGTGTAGGCGGCAAACTTTACCTTGTTTTCCTCGGTGCAGTTGCATAGGCTGAAAACAGATTCTATGCTTTCTATCCATCGGCTCAAACCAATAGCACCTTCCGTGCCCTTGAAGTATAGTGGTTTGCAGCTCAGAAAGTCCTTATAGGAGCAGGGTCTGGGTGGTGGAGCATTGTTGGCTGTGTCCTGGCTACTGGGTGGTGGCGTTCGGGCAGCCAAGGCTTGGGTCACACTACGGGCAATCAGTCCCGCGATCTCAGCTTCACTAAGGGTGATTTGTCGGCGAGGAGGCATGATGCTGAGCAAGAAAGAACAAGGAAAGGAAGTGAGATACTAGTCCGAAATTCATGATATATCTGCATAGATGTACATATATAAAATGGTAATATATAACATCTCAAGAATAACGTGAAATAGTTAATAGAAATCGTCAATTGATATTTCGAAGCCAAATGATTACAGACGATTTTGTGTCACAAGTTTCAAAAGTTACAGACTTAGATGTTTTACAAAAGCGCCGGGAATTGTTACATCCGGTTGAATTACATAGATCCTACAAAAGCATATTAGGGTACAGATTCAGCCTAAGCTAATTCTGACGTAAGTTGAGTTGTGGTAGCAGTGCAGTGAGATGATTCACAGACTCTGCAAGTCTGTTGGCAGTCCGGAGGGCGTCTTTGGTTTCCCTTAGACGTGTCTCGCACTGATGCAGCCTTGATTGTAAAACAGAGATCTCATTTCGGTTGCCAATCACTTGGTTGTGGACAACCTCCATGGTTTCGACTGTTCCTTCCACCAGATTTTGAATAGTGTTCATGTTGTTAACAGTGTGATCGTGGTCTTCGGAGACTTGCTCGATTCGTTCCATTGCTGTAAGTCTCCAGAGCTCACGGGTCTCTTGCAGCTCAATATCCATAGCGTTAAGTCGTTGTTCGTGGTGATGTACTCTAGCAGTTAAGCCCGGTAGAGTAAGGTGAGTTGGATATGGGCTAGCTCGAGGCAACCTGGTGTCCCTCCTAGCTACCCTTGAGTTTCGTGACGAATTTGGTGGTGTGTTTGCCATTCTGAGACAAAGCGTTAGGAAGAATGAGGCCTATACCCATATAATAACTTATATAATATAGCCTAAGATTGTAACGAGGCTTATCTATGTATACTTAGCATCACATAATAGCCTATTGAGTGTCTAGCACAGACTTGTTTGAGTCCCGGTTCTCTCGAGGTCAGAGTCAACTAGTGTATTCCTGTTCAACATGATCGTTTCAGACCTTACATCATCTTTCTTTAATTGTACATAGTTGATCAGGCTATGTTAAATTAAAGTCGTATGCTGTAATTTCTGAACCAGTCATGCCTAATGAGGAAATACTGCCTAACGGTCATAGTCTAGGCCCACTAAATGCAACCTAGTTCACTATAACCTTAGGCTCTGATACCAATCTGTGACACCCCCAAAATTGATGACTTGCGGAAGCTCGATTTGGGTGTCACTAATCAATATACAAAGCACATAAGATATATAATGAACGACCACTATATGCTCGTCTTAAACTTGTATTAATAAAGTAAACGTTTACATCAAAAATAATGTTACATTAGCTCGGTTCCTGAAATTGAGAGATTACAGAGCATAATTACTTTTACAAAATATAATAATGCAATCAAATCTCTAGTTGTATGTATGATGACTCGAGCTAAAAGTCCCTGCTTGTGCAGCCAACCTACTGCTGGGTACCTGTGATAAATACTAAAATGGGTCAGCGAAAACGCTGGTGAGCTCACAGGTTTGTATGTCAATGTATAGTTGTAAGAACCGCAAGATTTATATTGAATTTAAAATGCAATTAAGCAAAATAAAAGTTATACAATCCATGAGCACATAGTCTGAGCTTAACTTGAGCGCTAGGTCCAATTAAGGAAACCTAACTGATTTGCCTCCTACGAGTGTCTAATCCACACTCGTCTTCCCAAATGCTAATACATCCGTTTGACCGGTTAGTGCGTGCTAACCCGGATGAGGATTGTCAATCCCATATGATATCATATACTAACATTCACGCTAAAAATATTAGAGACTATGCTATAGAGGACTTTAAATTGATTAGCTTGAAACTCATGTAGTATTTGAAGGTTGGTACTTGCGTTCTACTTGTAAAACAAAATAGAGTAGTAATATCACACCCCTAGTTGTAAAATAGTGAAAATGGGGCCATGAAACTCACCTGAGTCTTGAAGTGTTTAATTTAATAAACTTGAAGTAATTAGCTGTGAATTGGTGTCCAAAGACTTGAAACCTGAATGTGTTCACGACACTGGATTATTATTAATTGTACCGGTATCTCGAAAGACTACCTTAGTAGTTGTTATACAACTATATATATGTCCAAATTACTACGATTTGGTTGATTATTTTGTTACAAGTTACTACGACTTGTTTGATTGAATTGACACAAGTTACAACGACTTGTTTGATTTAATTGACACAAGTTACAACGACTTGTTTGATTGAATTGACACAAGTTACAACGACTTGTTTGATTTTTGAAATATGTTTTGAAAACGCGTACGGCCCGTTGGTGATTTAGTTGAAATAATAATCTCGCCATATCTAAATTTGTTTGAAGTGTTATGCTTGAAAAACATGTTTTAATGTCCTTTAGAAGTTATATTGTTTAATCGTTTGAAGTCCTATTTGTTTAACACTTAACTTGGAATTAAATTGTAAATCTGCTGTGTTTTGCGACACTATATGCGACACAAGGACACGTCATGCGACACAACGGTTGTGTCGCATTATGGATGCGACATAATACCTATACGACACAAGAGTTGTGTCGCATAAGTTCGGAATGCTAAATCAATAGCGACATAGTGTTTGTGTCGTATAGAATACGACATAGTTTGCGACACAGAGTACGACACAATATTGTGTCGCATGAGTTACGACACAACAGGTTTGGTACGACACAAGATGCGACATAACGGCCAAAATACGACATAGTATGCGACACAAGGCTTGTGTCGCAAATATGAACACCAGCCCAGAAAGTCCGGCTGTCAAGATTTTTCCGGCCAAAAACCCATTTCAAACCCGTTTTTAAGCTACAAAATTGTGTTCTACCCTTTGTAATGGACACATATAAGTTATATAAACAACTAACAAGTGAAAATACAAAGAATCGAGAGTTTTCGGGATTTTGTCGGAAACTTACAAAGTGCCGAAATGAAATTCCGGAAAGATGAGAATGTAGATCGCGTCGAGGTGGTTCCTTTTCCGTAATTACTTTGCCGATTTGGTTGCGTTTTGTGGTAGTTTTTAAGGGATTTAGGTGATGGTTTGGTGTTGTGGTTTGAGAGAAAAAGAGAGAGAATAAAAGATGGTGGTGATGTTGATAATGAAAAGAAAAAAAAAGAAATGGAAATCTCCATTTTTGGAGAGGAAGGGGCCGGCCCACATGGGGCCCACCCATGTGTGGTTGGCTCCAAATTTCGTTCCCGCGTATTCGCGCTTCGTGCGGAGTTCGTTCCCCCGATCGTTTTAACGTTAAATATTTATTTATACGCGTTTTAAAATATTAATAGTTATTCGATATTTTCGTTGAAGTATTTTATAAAATACTTTATAGTTGCGTTATAACATTTAATCCTTAAGCTTGTTTCGTTTTGTCTGTCGGTCGGGTCTTCGTGGAGTTCGGTAACGTTTTAATTAAAAACGTACGTGTTTGCTATATTATCATCATAATATAAAGTGGTAATTTGTGTAATTAAATTATTCCACATAATTTTATAATTGATTCACCAACGTCCGTATGTAATTGACCGAAATACATTCGGTTTGAAACTCGTACGATTTAGACAAACCGCATAATTGTATGGATATATATATTCAACTATATATATAATAATTGATACATTAATTAGCCTAACACAGAACTAATTACATGTATTAAAATTTGATTAGGCACTAAATTCTAGTCCTAAATTGACGGGTGTCACATATGATCTCTCAGCCATTCGGCTATGATCACTCAGCCGTTCGGCTAAGGTGATCTAGCCGATCGGCTCCTGTTGGTTCCCACTCCAGTTCGAGTTTTTACCGAGTTTTTACACAGCAATCGAGTTTCAGTTTCATTTTTGGACATAATCAACTCTTTAGAACACTAATACGTGATGTAATAAACATACTAAACCCAAATTTAAAGTAAAGTTTAAAGTTTCCTTACAATTTTAAAATGGAACCGGAGTGAAGAAGATGATGATGATGAACTCGATGATGATGGTTCCAACGATGATGATGATGAACTGATTATGAAGAAGATGATGATTATTATGATGTTGTAATTGTTGATTGTTATTGTTGTTGTTGATGAAAGCCGAGAGAGAAAAGAGAGAGCCGAGAGTGATGAATTGTGTTCGGGTGTGTGTATTGCATTATTAGAGTAGGTATATAACCGGCTCCAATTATTGGTGCTAGTTGATAATTTTATACCCGTGTTCGTATACCCGATCGTTATATAGTATAATGTTTTCAAATGAAAATTTTCTAAATATAAAACCGTATATGTTTTTAATCGAAGTATTTTATAAAAATACTTTTAATGAGATATAAAATTATATCTTTGTTTCACTTTGGTTTGACGGATAGTTTTCAGTGTACAAAATGTGTCTAAAATTTCAACCGAGTAAATAATTATTATTATCATTAATAATACATTATTTAGAAATGTTTTGCACCAACGTCCGTATTTGATTTTTCTGCGTTCTTTCAGATTTGTTTGTACGAGATTAGTAAATACTCATTGTGATATATATATATATATAAATACATATATATTATCTGAATACTTTCATTTTAATACGTACTGAGTACGAATGATTAAGGTTTAAATTAGCCGCTAATTTTGGCCCTTTTTGACCGGGTGTCACAATTGAGACTTGAGAAAACTCGATGACCATGCCTTGACACATGAGATTTAATCACTTGAGTAAAAGATATGAATAATGAGAGTAAGTTATGCCTAAGAGAGAGATTGGGCATATACTTAGACATATTAATGATTGAATCGAGAAAGTAATGATTTGTAGCTATTCTTTGTTAATGAATCGTCATGAGTCTTGACTATGTTGATATTATTGAATATTTAATTATAAATGTTATTGATGAGTTGTTGATATCGATAAAGAGTTAGATATAATCTTAGAGTTGAGTTTTGAAAGAGTGAAATTACCATTCGGATCACTTGGGTGTCCAAATGGGTCGAAGTGCCAAATTGAGTCAAGTTAGAATTGGGGATGCTCTAATTCTAAATCTTGCGGTTGTAGACCCTAACCTTTGATTTTGGTCGTTAGTTCCAAAAGGTTCCAAATGGGTCGTTATTGAATACTTATGTTAAATCGAGTTGAGATTATTGTATGGTTGATGCGTTGTGAGTTTTAAACTTAAAGTGAGTTATTGGAGAAGTGTGCAAAAGGTCCAAACCAGATTGCATATGGTTTGTGATCGTGGTTGTTTCCAAAAATGGTTCAAAACAGCCATTAATTAGCCATACGTCCAAATTCGTCAATTTTGTGAAATTTGGAAAAGTGTAAAAAAGGAAATCTTTATTTTGGTATAATAAAGGTGCTCGTAAAATTTGAGAGTCTATATGTTACCGAGTCAAAAGTAATATGCGTTGGAAATTCATGGTTTAGTACGAAGCTGTGCAGACCTGCAGGCACCATGAACTACCCGGAGGGTAGGTTTGTGAAACGCCCGAAATTTATTTTTTTTTACACTGTATTGCATTTAATTAGTTCCCATATTCTATAGTAATTAGAAACATGAATACTGTTATTTCTATTTACCAATTTCATTTAAACGAATTGATTTAACCCTGATTTAGTAAATTTAACACTTTGATTCAGTGATTCTTAATACTTTGATTCAGTAAATTTTTAACACTATGATTCAGTAAATTAACATTTTGATTCAGTAAATCAGCCTGCACACTTAAATACCAAAATACGAATTTCAAACGTGCATAACTTTTAACTCGTTAAGAGTTAGACCACCAAATTTTGCAGTCACCTCCAATATGCCAAAATGAAACCTTCCCTTTTTACACTTTTTCAAGATACACGTTTATCGAGAAAACGGACATATAACCACTTTATGGTCATTTTGGACCATTTTGGTGGACACGTCATATTCCAAATGACTTGGTTTCAGGTTTCCACCTTTTTCCCGCATATTCTATGATACATTTGACACGTGTGAGCATATTCATCAACATCATACATCCACTCTAACCCATTTTGATTCGTTTGACCCGTTTGGTGTCCATTTGAACACTTTCATAAATTTTAACCCATTTAAATCATTTGACACTTGAATTCACTTCATTTCATCAACCTACCATATTTCTAAACTCATGATCACTAATTTGAACCAAAGTACAACATTTGACACGTTGATCATAATTACTCCAAAACTATGATCAATATCCACCTATTTCAACATCTAGCACTATACATTATACCCATTACCCAATTTGACACCATCATATTCCATTTGACTTTCTCAAGTCAAAGATACACTCTTAAACAATTGACACTTTAATTCATGGACATTATTCCAAATGTGTCTTTTTGGGCGATTTACACAAATGATAATTCATAACGACAATTCAAAAGGAAGAGAAGCTTGTCTAACCACATTGCAAGCTCCAATCCACGCTATTTCTTGTAATCATAATTGTGACACCCGCCAAATTAGGACTTTAATTAGTGCCTAAATTACTTGTGATTGCGTGTATTTAGTTCTGTATTAATCTAAATATATGTAACATTATGTGTAATTACATACACATTTATACGATTTGTTTAAATCGTACACTTATGAACCGGATGGATATCCGACAATGAAAATATTGACGTTGGTGACAAACTATTAAAAATATGTGGAATTATCCAAACAAACATTATTTACCTTAATATATTACGAGAATATATTACACGTATTAAATATCGTATGAAACACTCCATACTCGACAAAAACGTATGAAACGCGCCCGACACACGAAATAAACTCAAGCTATAATTTTATAACTCATTATTAAGTATTTTGATAAAATACTTCAAGTAAAAATATCGCGATTGCACGCGTACAATTAAAACGTTTGAAAACGTTACACGATTCGAATAAACGTACAATTCGCAACCGATGACCGAACGGAAACCAAAATATATTTTAATAACTTAGAATATATCATTTGAGTAAAACTTTCATTAAAAATATTGTGTTTTAAATCGTTAACAAAACGTATCATATAAAACGTCATACGATTTATTAAAACGTAAAACGAACGGGTAAACGAACACAACACGGAGCGTTAGTTTGGGAACGAGTTTGGGTGAAGTCCACACATGGGTGGACCCCACCCATAGCCGGCCACATGCAAGAGCATGGTGTGCCATGCCTTGTTGTTGTTGCTTGTTGATTTACCAAAACCCACCTCTCCACTTTTGTCATTCAACACCAACCCTCACTCTCTCTACACTCAATCTTCCTCTCCCTCTCCTCTTTCTTGCTCAGCGAAAAACCACAACCATCCACCCTTGAACCACCATCAAACACCACCTAAAAACGCCTTGGATCGCATAGCTTCTTTGGAGGAAAACGGTCACGTTAACGCTAGCATCATTTTCGTCCTCTTTGTTTCTTAATAAAAGCATTCTAAGACCTTTATGACTCAATTATTTTACTTTTATTATGTCCATTAACATGTTATGTTGCTTATTCAACTTGTTAATGTCCAAAAACAATAACGAAAAACATTTTTGAAACACGTATATGTAAACTACATTTCTGGCCAGAAAAACCGTCTCACGAAACCGATCATATCTTGAGTCCTACAAAGAATTAGACAACTAAACACCTACTAAAATTTTCATATGGAAGAGGTCTACAAAAAGTTCTTTTTGACCATTTTCAGAAATGCACGGATTATCGTGTATAACCCGATCTTTGAACGGAGGTCTGTTTTGGACCAAATCTGACACTCTCCATGTTTATTTTTGTTTAAAATAGTAAATGAACTTATAAAATTATTATAAAGTGCAGAAATAAACAAGACACCTAGGAGAATATGTGTGATTTTTTGTTAGGCTTGATTCGGACTAGAAATGGGTGAAATCGGGGGTTGAATCGGGTTAAAAATCTGGAACCGACGCTCCAAAGGGCTGTTTTTGTTATTTCACAAAACCGACACTTCGGGTCGACTATAAAATGTAACGGCAATTTTATAAAGCTTATTTAACATATTTAAGGCTTCCCTAAAAGTATCGGGTCAAACCGGAGTCGTTTGACCACAAACCCGAGCCTTGGATCCAATCAGACCCCTAGTGTCGCTAAAGGCTCAATTCCTATAGCGACACTAGCCTTGTGACGCCAAACCTGATTTAGTGTCGCCCATAGCGACACTTACCCTAGTGCCGCCACCCCTCTAGTGATGCTTACCTCAAGTGTCGCCTCACCTGAGTGACGTATCTTATCTCAAGTGTCGCCTCACCTGAGTGACGTATCTTATCCGACACTTGGCTGAGTGTCGCCCCTAAATTAAAATGCGTATAGTCTGACACTTATACCGAGACTGACCTTAGTGTCGCAATCACAATACAAGTGACGCATCTAGTGTCGCATAAAACATAAGGATTAAAAACTCTTTTCACACTAAGTGTCGAACATTTACAACCTCAAACACGGGTACGACACAACTTCTAAGCACTTTAAATATATTTTGAGAATATATGTTACACATGATTACACTTAATTGGGATTACACCCACGCTACTACGAGCTTACACTCGAACCACTTATTACATAAAGACGAGCTTACACTCGCATGAGCTTGCACTCGCATGGACTTACATCCAAACAATGGTTACACGTCACAATACAAACGATTGACTGATGTATATAATTTACAAAGTATACAACACTGTGATTTACATAATGATAATATTTGAATTATTATTACACCTCCATCACCAACGGGCCACCCCTACTTACAAAATGATTTCAAACATACAAACAAATACTTAGACATTTCCTAGTTGGGTGGACAACTAGCATGGGTGATCCTTCGCGACACCAACTTACTTACTTACTTGCTTACAACCTTGTGCGTTTCGGACGCCAGAAGGTTGTAGGGTTCGGAGAACCACACTACGGAATTACTTCCGACACATACTTACGGACTTACATCCGTTATACTTGTTTGCTTACACAAACGTACTTGCTAGACTCAGGTGACTCTTATAGCCCCAATATTACTGTTTTCTACTTTGGGTTGAGATATTTGCTACCGTTTACGTATGAACACAAGTGCTGAACTGTTTACACTACTTTTACATGCATTACATGAGTTACTTTTATCCACTGAAAGCCTCCTATCATAAGTTGTTAGTTATGGACTTAAGCGCGATTACTAGTAGATGGATCCATTTGGGACTGACAATCCCTGCCTGGGGTAGTAGCGCTACCACGGATTACACCATAGAAACATGCATATTAGTATTTGTTACATATGAGTGTTCAGATAGCACTCACGGGGGTACGTGATACTGTACTTGATTGTACCATTCACACTACACTGTTAAGCTTCAACTTGTGAGCTCATAATTGTTGTGTCGATTTATTGATTTACTGAGTTACTGAATTACTTACCTTGTTCGAGGGTATTACTGGTACTTAGTTGTGGTTCATAAATGATTTACCTTACTAAACCTGTAAGATTCACCAACCTTTTGGTTGACACTTTTTAGCATTTATCTCAGGTTTACAGCAGCCGTAGGACTGCACACCCTCAGGACTGACAGCTCGAGTCGCATGCATACAAACTGGTGGAGATTCTCTTGCATTACTTTTTGTACATCAGTTATGTAATAGAATCTCTAGGAAACTATTTTCGAACTCGATGCTCGTTACCCTGATTTAACAATGTAATACTTTTGTACTATTGTACGACGTTGCATATAGATGTCGTTTGCTTTACTTTGGTGCTTGATTATTGATTAGTAACACCCAAAGCTTGCTTCCGCTAAACAGTGTATTTGGGGGTGTTACAGATTGGTATCAGAGCCTAAGGTTATACCGAACTAGGTTGCATTAGTGGGCCTAGACTATGACCGTTAGGTAGTATTTCCTTATTTGGTATGACTGGTTCAGAAATTTCATCATACGACTTTAATTTAACATAGCCTGATCAACTATGCACAATAAAGGAAAGATGATGTGAGGTCTGAAATGGTTATGTTGAATAGGAATACAATAGTTGACTCTGACCACGAGAGAAACGGGACTATTACTTGTTTGTGCTAGACACCCTAGGCTATATATATATATATATATATAGGCCTCACGATACTCAACATTCTTGTCACTAGAAAATGGCAGACATCACTAATGTAGCACCAACTGACTCCACTACTGAAGGGACAACTCCTATTCCTGTCTCACCAATACGGGAATCTCCCGAACCTCTTTACTACATAACTGGTGAAGCCCGAGTGGCACGTACTCGCCAAAGGAGCTCCGGATCATCTCGAGCAAACCCTTACTCGAATCCTGCTGCTAACACCACAACTGGTACACGCCGTCCGACATACACCCGTAGATGGGATTGGTTACCCACAACCTTAAACACTTGGAGGTCTGAGGAGGAAATCCAAATTCCTACTGACCCCATGGACACCTCTCCATACACCTAGGAACCAACACATCACACTGTACCAGTGTTAGCCGCCCGACTACACCGCCATGAGGCAAGACTTGAAAGTTTGGAACGAGAACAATACATAGTACAAATATACTGGTTACGCCAATAACACGACCGCATCGCACAGCTTTACCAAGAACAGGAAGACGTGACGCGTACTCTAGAAATGGTTCATCAGCAGGTGATCAACGACTGGGGAGCGATCGATCTCTTACAAGCAAGATTAGAAGAATGTGAGCAACGCTCGCAAGAAGCTGAAGAATACACTCGAGTGCTGGAACAAAGACTAACTTTGGCTGAAGATAACGCCAGATAAACCAGCAGACTTGCAGGAACTGTGGACCGACTGGTCACTCTAATGGAACGAATAAACCTGCGTCAAGACTAGTGTAGTCTTTATCTTGTAATCCGTTAACTATCTATGTAGAACTCATGTAATTCGGCCGGATGTAACAATTCCCTTTATCTTTTGTAAACTATAATCCTTTGGAACTCATGTATTGTACGGGATCTAATCTTACTATCTAAGGAGTTATGGTTATCACTTCGTGTTGTTGTATATTACCCCTTGTATATATATACGTATTTGATATATCAGAACCTTGTACAGCCATCTCACTTATCTCTCTTCCTTGTTTATTTAAGCACTATGCCTCCAAGACGTACATTTAATCAAGCTGATGTTGACCGACTTGTTGCTTAAGGGGTAGCGGATGCTCTAGCTACCCGACAGCAACGATCTGAAAGCGATGAAACACTGAACAACACCCCTCCAGTAAAACCATGCTCCTACAAAGACTTCTTAAACTGCAAACCCTTGAATTTTAAGGGAACCGAAGGAGCTATCGGTTTGACACGGTGGTTTGAGAAAATGGAATCTGTATTCCGAATTTGCAACTGCCTAGAAGACTGCCGAGTCAAATACTCCACCTGTACCTTTTTGGAAGGTGCTCTTACTTGGTGGAACACCTACATACAAACGGTGGGGATTGATGTTGCTTATCAACTCCCCTGGGATGATTTAAAGAAAATGTTGAAAGATGAATACTGCCCTAGAGAAGAACTACAGCAACTTGAGGTTGAGTTCTGGAACCTCGCTGTCAAGGGTAATGATATCCCAGGGTATACCACCAGATTCCATCAACTGGCACTTTTGTGCCCCACCATGGTCGATCCGGAATATAAATGGATTGAGCGATACATCTGGGGACTTCCTACTCAGATTCAGGGAATGGTCACTGCTTCGAACCCTGGAACAATACAGAGTGCTGTCCGTATGGCACACAATCTGATGGCTCAGGTGGTTCGCCAAGGAACACCTGCTGGAAAGAATATTGGAGGCCAGTCCGGGGATAACAAACGGAAATGGACTGGGAACAACAACCAGAACCAACAGTCAAACAAAAGGCCTGAGACTGTTAAGGCCTATACTACGGGTTCTGATAACAAGAAAGGGTACATTGGAAACAAACCACACTGCTCTAAATGCAATCTTCACCATGATGGTTCTTGCCCCTGTAGCAAGTGTAAGAGATTTGGACACTTGGCTAGGGATTGCCGATCAAACACCACTGGCACTAACACCTCTGCACCAAAGACCTGCTATGAGTGCAACGGTACTGGGCATTTCAGAAAAGATTGTCCAAAACTGAAAAGCGGCAACAACAACAACAAGAACAACAACAACGCTCGAGGTAGAGCCTTTGTTCTCAACTCTGGGGAGGCCCATCAAGACCCTAATGTGGTCACGGGTACGTTCCTACTTAACAACTTAACTGTTGCTGTCCTATTTGATAGTGGTGCTAATAAGAGCTTCAGATCTGATGAGTTTTGTCCACTACTCGACACTAAACCTGTTGCCTTAGATTCTAAGTACATAGTAGAATTGGCAAACGGCAAACTCATTGAGGCCAATAGTATGATACCTAACTGCACGTTAAACTTAGCTGATGAGCTATTCTCTATTGACCTTATACCTGTCGAGATTAGCAACTTTGACATAATCGTCGGTATGGATTGGTTATCCAAACACCGTGCCGAAATCGTTTGTTTTGAGAAGATCGTCCGTATTCCTCTCGCCACTGGTGGAACTTTTGTCATACAAGGGGAGACCGGTGGGACGAGACTGAACATCATTTCATGTATGAAAACCCAGAAATATTTGAGAAAAGGGTACCAGGCAATCCTCGCACACGTTATGGAGAAAAAGTCGGAGGAGAAGCGACTTGAGGATGTGCCTATTGTTCGAGACTTCCCAGAAGTCTTTCCTGAAGACTTGCCCGGCCTACTGTGACACCCGTCAAATTAGGACTAGTTTTTAGTTCCTAATCATTTAGAAATACGTGTAATTAGTTCTATGTATTAGGCTAATTGTATGTATCAATATATATATTGTTGAATATATATCAATACGCGATTATATTTAATCGTTCATTTTTAAATCTGCCAAATTCCGATTCATTTATATGGCGTTGGTGAAAACAATATTAAGTAATATAGAAGTTATTATTTAATACAACTCATTATTTATTATATATTATTTTGATAATATATAAAGTATTCGTATCGTACAAATACAAAACATTCGCGACAAAGATTATAAATAATGTATTATTATTGAAAATGATAATTATTATTTACTTGGATAAAATGAAACATATTTCGTTTTATAACATTTAACTCAAACGCGACGAAACCCTTTAAATCATGTCCGTCTCAAAAACATAAAACAAAGATATATTTTTATATCTCATTAAAAGTATTTTTATTAAAATGCTTCGATTAAAATACGTACGATATCAATTATAGAAATTTATCGAATTAAAACATTTTACTACTTTTCGATTGGGTACAAAAACACGGGTATTTTGTACTTCGCCTTGGAGCCACCCAACTCCAATTATTGGAGCTGGGCATAAACCGATCAAACACCCTCCTGTTGTTTTCATTTCATTCTCAATCTCACTCTCAACTCTCTCTCGGTCTCTTTCATTTTCAAAAACAACAACAACAATAACAATTAACAACAACAAGATCATCTTCATCATCATCATCTTGGATTCATCATCACCATCATCCGCTCATCACCATCATCTCGTTCAAAAATCATTGTAAGGAAATCATAAACTTAAACTTTGTAATTCCGTGTTTAAATAACGTATATCATCATGTATTAATGTTAGGATAGGTCATTGTTGGTTGTTTGCGGTTTAAAATGGGTTTTGGGTGAATTTTGGAACGACAGACTCGAACCAGACCTCGGAATACGGCGTATTCAAGGGAATACGGCGTATTCCCACCCAAAAAACATGAATACGGCGTATTCAAGGGAATACGGCGTATTCCCGCCCAGAAAACATGATCTATCCGGCGCCTCTTCGGAATACGGCGTATTCAAGGGAATACGGCGTATTCCCTCTATTTTTCCGGAATACGGCGTATTCAAGGGAATACGGCGTATTCCCCACAAAAGCCACCAATCCGGCGGATTCAAGGGAATCCGGCGGATTCCCCCTTTATATTTCATGATCCAACGGATCAATAAACTAGCCCTGCGAATCTTAGCTAAAACAGAACAAATAAATTTCTGAAAACGTCGACGATTTAACAACTGAAAACAGGGTAGCTTCTCGATGAAAAATTTATTGTAACGGATTGGGCTCAAATTCGCTCGGTCATTCAAAAACAACCCAATAGACAAGGCTAAGTACCTTAGCCTAGTCAGTTTTAGGCTATCCGGAGCCATCTAGGGGTCGAAAATGGCATATTTTAGTTTTCGGACCTCCGTTTTTCCTTAAACTTAAAACTAAAGGTTTACACTAAGTGTCAGACATCGCGACATATTTCATACTTATACGATACAACATTTAAACACTTCAAATATGCTTTTATAAGTTCACAACAAATGAAAGTAGTAATAATAATTGAAGAATTATTATTTCAATCAATCACCAACGATCCGTATACATTTTCACGATTTCAAACATATTCATTAACCAAAGTATTTGGTCATAACTAGTTGAGGGAACAACTAGCATAGATGGTCCGTTGTGTCATCTAATCAATTTAACCTTGCGCGTTTAATACGCCCGGCAGGTTTCAATAATCTAATCATTTATCAAAACCTTGCGCGTCAAAGACGCCCTGCAGGTTTCAGTCGATTGAACGACATCATTGTTTTGTGAACCATCAATTGTGCTTATTAGCATCTCATTAGGCTCAGGTGAGTTTCATAGCCCCTTTTTAAATGCTTTTACCTAGGGGTGAGATACATGCTCATTTTGTTTTACATGTGAACACAAGTATCAAAACATCGATGTATACTACATGAGTTAAAATCATCTAATCATTTTAAGTCCTCATTAGCATAGTTTGGTAATACTTTGTAGCGTGAATGTTAGTGTATGGATCCATATGGGACTGACAATCCCCGTCCGGGTCAACAAGCACTGACTGGTCAAAACGGACGCATTATCATTTGTTCATACGTATGTTGATTAGGCATACGCATAGAGGCACCCTCGCTCAGGCACTTAATTGTGATCCTGACATCTCAGTTAAGCTCAGACTATGTGCTCATGGCTATATATACATTATATTTGATTAATTTCAAACATCATTATTAAATCTTGTGGTTCATACATCATATCTTATCATTAAACCTGTGAGCTCACCAGCTTTATAGCTGACCTTTTAGCATGTATTCTCAGGTTCTCAGCAGCAGTAAGTCTGCCATTCAGGATGCCCATTAGCTCGAGTCGCATTCAGACGTCAAGAGATTGTCATGCATTACTATATTTTGTATAATTTAGTTATGCCATAGAATCTCTATCATTTGAACTCAAGGGCTTTTGTAAACTATATTATAACGGTGTAAAACCTTTATTTTATCAATGTATTTGTAAACGACGTATGTAGTAGTCGTTCATTATGTAATATGGTGCTTTGTGTATTGATTAGTCGCGCCCCGAACCGACCCGCTTCCGCATCATAATTTGGGGGTGCGACACCTACCGCCGACTAGACAAGTCGAATTTTCTATTGATCTTGTGCCCGGCGCAGCACCCGTGGCACGAGCACCGTATCGTTTAGCCCCATCCGAACTGCAGGAGTTGTCTACTCAACTGCAAGAACTCCTGGATAAGGGATTTATTCGACCGAGTTCCTCACCTTGGGGAGCTCCGGTCCTGTTTGTGAAAAAGAAATAAGGTTCTTTCCGTATGTGCATCGACTATCGTGAACTCAACAAATTAACTGTCAAGAACCGTTACCCATTACCTTGCATTGATGACTTGTTTGACCAATTCCAAGGGTCGAGTTTTTACTCAAAGATCGATCTACGGTAAGGTTATCACCAACTACGATTTCGTGACACCGACATTCCAAAAACAGATTTCCGAACTCGTTACGGGCATTACGAATTCCAAGTGATGCCATTCGGCTTAACCAACGCACCGGCAGTATTCATGGACCTTATGAATTAGGTGTGTAAGCCTTACCTCGACAAGTTTGTCATCGTCTTCATTGACGACATTCTGATTTACTCGCGCAATGAACAAGAACACGCGTAACACCATAAAACCATTCTAGAACTACTCAAGCACGAGGAGTTATATGCCAAATTCTCCAAGTGTGAGTTCTGGATGCAAACATTACAATTCCTTGGACACGTAATTGACAGTCAAGGAATTCGTGTTGATTCTTCGAAAATTGAGGCCATCAAGTGTTGGCAAGCACCTACTACACCCACTGAAGTACGCCAATTCTTAGGACTCGCCGGGTACTACAGGCGATTCATTGAGAATTTTTCGAAAATAGCTCAACCTCTCACTGCACTGACTCAAAAAGAAAAGAAGTTCGATTGGACTGACAAATAAGAGTCAGCCTTCCAGCTACTCAAACAGAAAGTCTGCAGTGCACCTATCTTATCCTTACCCGAAGGCAACGATGACTTCGTGGCATACTGTGACGCTTCACACCAAGGTCTTGGTTGCGTATTGATGCAAGGAGACAAAGTCATTGCTTACGCCTCACGATAACTCAAGGTCCACGAAAAGAATTATACCACTCATGACCTATAGTTGGGGGCAGTTGTATTCGCTCTAAAAATCTGGAGACACTACTTATACAGTACCAAGTGTACAATCTTCACCGACCACAAAAGTCTCCAACACATCTTCAACCAAATAGACCTAAATATGAGGCAACGCCGTTGGGTCGAACTACTTACTGATTACGAATGTGAAATTCGCTATCATCCAGGCAAGGCAAACGTTGTGGCCGATGCCTTAAGTCGTAAAGAACGAGTAAGACTCCTCCGAGTTCGAGCGCTTAGTATGACTATATACAACGACCTGATTATCCAAATTCTTACCGCTCAACTCGAAGCACTCAAAGCTGAAAATGTGAAACACGAGGCCTTGCGAGGCATGGATAAACAGTTTGAAACCAAACCTGACGGGGCCAAATACTTTTCTAACAGAATCTGGTTACAAAGTTTTGGGAACCTACGAGAATTGGTGATGGACGAGGCTCACAAGTCTAGATACTCTATTCACCCTGGCGCCGATAAAATGTATCATGACATCAAACAGTTATATTGGTGGCATAACATGAAAGCTGACATTGCAACCTATGTTAGCAAGTGCCTTACTTGTTCCAAGGTTAAAGCTGAACACCAGAAACCTTCTGGTTTGCTACACCAACCAGAAATTCCTGAATGGAAATGGGAACAGGTTACTATGGATTTCATTACTAAACTTCCAAAAACACCTAGTGGTTGCGATACCATTTGGGTGATCGTAGACCGACTCACTAAGTCTGCTCATTTCCTAGCCATCAAGGAAACCGACAAGATGGAACGTTTGACATGAATCTACCTGAAAGAGATCGTGTCAAGGCACAGCGTGCCCATCTCGATTATCTCTGACCGAGACGCTCGATTTACTTCTCACTTCTGGCAATCACTACAAAAATCTCTTGGTACTCGTCTGGATATGAGTACGGCTTACCACCCTCAAACTGACGGCCAAAGTGAATGAACCATACAAACACTAGAAGATATGCTACGCGCTTGCGTAGTAGACTTTGGTAAAAACTGGGAAAATCACTTACCGTTGTGCGAGTTCTCGTACAACAACAGTTACCACACAAGCATTAAGGCTGCACCATTCGAGGCACTTTACGGTCGTAAGTGCCGGTCACCAATCTGTTGGACTGAGGTGGGGGATACACAACTCACCGGTCCAGAAATCATTCACGAAACAACTGAAAAGATTGTCGGCATACAAAACTAACTGAAAGCTGTGCGTGATCGTCAGAAAAGCTATGCTGATGTGAGACACAAACACCTCGAATTCCAAGTTGGGGATCGAGTACTTCTGAAAGTATCGCCTTGGAAAGGCGTTATCCGTTTTGGCAAACGTGGGAAACTGAATCCCAGGTACATTGGACCGTTCGAGATCCTTGAAATGATTGGTCCAGTGGCATACAGACTGCAGCTACCTCCTGAACTCAGTAGCGTGCACCCTACCTTTCACATTTCTAACTTGAAGAAATGTCTGTCTGATGAGACACTGATCATACCTCTTGATGAGATACACATTGACGACAAACTACACTTTGTCGAGGAACCTGTGGAAATTACGGACCGATAGGTCAAACGCTTAAAACAGAGTCGTATTCCCATAGTTAAGGTCAGGTGGAATTCGAGGCGTGGTCCTGAATTCACTTGGGAACGGGAAGACCAAATGCAACTGAAACATCCACACCTGTTCACAGACTCTACTCACACCGCTACTTCGAGCTAATTTCGGGACGAAATTCTCCTAACAAGGGGAGAATGTGACACCCGCCAAATTAGGACTTTAATTAGTGCCTAACTTACTTGTAATTACATGTATTTAGTTCTGTATTTATAAAAATATATGTAACATTATGTGTAATTACATACACGTTTATACAATTTGTTTAAATCGTACACTTATGAACCGGATGGATATCCGACAATGAAAATATGGACGTTGGTGACAAACTATTAAAAATATGTGGAATTATCTAAACAAACATTATTTACCTTAATATATTATGAGAATATATTACACGTATTAAATATCGTATGAAACACTCCATACTCGAAAAAACGTACAAAACGGGCCCGACACACGAAATAAACTCAAGCTATAATTTTATAACTCATTATTAAGTATTTTGATAAAATACTTCAAGTAAAAATATCGCGATTGCACGCGTACAATTAAAACGTTTGAAAACGTTACACGATTCGAATAAATGTACAATTCGCAACCGAAGATCGAACGGAAACCAAAATATATTTTAATAACTTAGAATATATCATTTGAGTAAAACTTTCATTAAAAATATTGTGTTTTAAATCGTTAACAAAACGTATCATATAAAACGTCATACGATTTATTTAAACGTAAAACGAACGGGTAAACGAACACAACACGGAGCGTGAGTTTGGGAACGAGTTTGGGTGAAGTCCACACATGGGTGGACCCCACCCATGGCCGGCCACATGCAAGAGCATGGTGTGCCATGCCTTGTTGTTGTTGCTTGTTGATTTACCCAAACCCACCTCTCCACTTTTTTCATTCAACACCAACCCTCACTCTCTCTACACTCAATCTTCCTCTCCTGAGGTCCTCTTTCTTGCTCAGCCGAAAACCACCACCATCCACCCTTGAACCACCATCAAACACCACCTAAAAAATCCTTGGATCGCATATGTCGCACCCCCAAATTCATGATTAGCGGAAGCATACATCGGGTGCGACTAATCAAGGAAATCAAAGCACACAAGATATATAATGAACGACTCTATATGCGTCGTTTACAAGTTACATTAATATAATGTTAAGTTTTACAAAGTTGTAATGTTTATAAAAGCTCGTAATTAATGTTTAGAGATTCTAAGGCATATCTAATTTATAAAATGTAGAAATGAAGGGGAATCTCCTGGTGTCTGTATGCGACTCGAGCTACATAATATCCTGAGCAGTCCTACTACTGCTGACTACCTGAGAATACATGCTAAAATGGTCAGCTAAAAGCTGGTGAGCTCACAGGTGTAATGTTGAAATAATATTGTATGAACCACAAGATTTAATATAGTGATTTGAAACCAATCAAATAAATATGTATATTACTGCCATGAGCCCATAGTTCGAGCTTAACTGAGGGTGTCAGGATCCACATTCAAGGACCTGAGCGAGGTGCCTCCTGCATGTGCCTAATCAACACACGTGTGAACAAATGATAATGTGCCCGTTTGACATCACAGCCATGGTAGCGCGACTACCCCGGACAGGGATTGTCAATCCCATATGGTACCATACACTAACATTCACGCTAAATCCATATTAACAAACTATGTGGTGGAGGACTTCATGATTAGTGAAAACAAACTCATGCAGTCAATATATTGAGTTTTGTACTTGTGTTCATATGTAAAATAAATCTGAGCGTGTATTCCCACCCCGGGAGTAAAAACAGTAAAAGTCGGGGCTATGAGACTCACCTGAGTTTGATGCGTTTGCAAATAGCAAATAATGATGGTGCACAAAGATGTGAGGTCGTCCAAGTGACTGTAACCTGCTGGGCGTCCTAAACGCGCAAGGTTATAATGATAAATAGGTATCTTAAAAGATCACCTATGCTAGTTGATCACACAATTAGTAATGTTCAAATACATTTGGTTTGTTTGTTTGTTTGATTGTTGGATTGCGTTGGTGAGTTTTCGTAATAATAATTCAAAGTATTATTATTATGTGCTTCGTTATTTTGTATACTTATAAAAGTTCATACATATGTAAAGGTACGTATTTGTTTGTAATATTATTTCTGGAGGTATATATATATATCCGAATGTATATACGTATGTGTCCGAATGTGCTTATTATCCGAAAGTATGATTATTTATCCGAAAGTGTGAAGGTCCGAATGTACGTATGTCCGAATGTATGGTTTACTCCGAAAGTGTTGATCCGAAACTCCAAAAATCCGATTTTTGCATAAAAGTCCGAAAGTCAACGAAAGTCAACTCCGAAAGTTGACTTTCGGAGTCAAAACTACTGTTCATCCGAAAGTCAAGGGGTCAAAGTTACTGTTCATCCGAAAGTCAAAGTTCGGAGTCACTATTCATCCGAAAGTCAAAGTTCGGAGTCACTATTCATCCGAATTTGTGATTTTTATTTAAAATAGCAAACTTTATCGAATCGTTCCGAAATATTTACACAGCGTTACTACATGTCTTATGTACTTTCTATATTTTTTTCATGAGTTTTGGAGGTCGTTTGATATTTTTTAAAAATTCATAAAGTGTCTGGGTGCAGTTTAGTCCGAATTTAGACTACTTCTTACAAATCTAATTTTCTGGAAAAATGGGTGTATTTCTGGAATAATCCAAAGAAAACCTTTTTGTAGATAACAAAATTATCAAGATTTTCCAAGTGGACTCACACGTTTTTGAGGTCTAGAACTCGAGATATAGTCCCGAGAAGTTACTGAAAATTCCTGTCCGCCGGAACAGAAACCTATGTCACCGGAGAAAAATGTTTTCAAGTAGTAAACGGAGTCAAAAAGTCACGAGACTAATTTTGTTGGAAAGATAACTTCCTGTACTTCATTTTAGGCTTAAGAAACATTTAATTTCATGTTGTAGTGATTTTTATATAATTTGTTGAAGTGAGAACAGAAATCTGGGCAGAAAACAAACCTCAAGATTTCAAGTTTTAAAATGCGATTCGACTTATATTTTGGACATTTTCTAGTTATATGAATATACTAATGTCGGAGTTCGGTGCGAACGCGCAGCGGAAAAACACGAGTTATAAAATCAGATTTAAACCCGAACTCCTTCACTAGATCGACATGCACAAAACAATAGCTACTAATGAGATAAGAACAAGAATCATACCCTTGAAGCGTGATTCCGATCGATTCGATCTTAGGCTCAACCGAGAACCTCTCTATCGGGGAGACACCCAAAGTTCCGATCTCGTATGATATGCTTTCGGTCACCAATTCCAGCTCCTTATCTCCACCACACCGCAACACCACACCTTTGTGTG
Source organism: Helichrysum umbraculigerum (assembly GCA_949592205.1). Taxonomy (NCBI): domain Eukaryota; kingdom Viridiplantae; phylum Streptophyta; class Magnoliopsida; order Asterales; family Asteraceae; genus Helichrysum; species Helichrysum umbraculigerum. The sequence goes on along the minus strand of CATIUR010000005.1, from coordinate 123,398,580 downwards.
TTGCGTATCCGAAATCCTCAAAGTCTTGAGATTTCGGATTGATTCCGTTTTTATAGAGAGAAAAACGTGAGAGAGAGTGAAAAAATGGAAGAGTATTTTGGAAGTTGAAAGAAGTGGTGTCTTTTAAAGATTTAAGAGAATCTTTTAAAGACATGCATTCTTGATAAAATACAAGACTAATGCATACACTCCTTTATGTTTAATTAATTACTAGTTACATGAATAACTAATTAATTAAACTATCCTCCATTTAGCTAATATATTAGACCATTTAACAAATGTCTAATTAGCTACTCTCACTTACGAAAGTATATTAAACGATTTAAATCGGCCTTTGCGTGTGACCGAATAGGGTAAATGGACTTTGTATTATTATGTCATGGGCATATCTTTGAATCATATGTACCACGGTCAAACCCGAAGCCAACCCGAGAACATTGATTCCAACAGACTCCCACTTGCACAGACATGAATAATATTTGTATGTCTAAAAGAACATACTAAATGTAACCAGTGCAACGACATGTTACATTTCCTATTAGTTGATTTACATCAATTATCCTTTTGTTCTAGATATCATTTTGAACGTGTGACATGGTTAAGTGTCAATCAACATCGTTCAAGATTATGTTTCTCGATAGAGATTTGTGGTGATCATGATAGACTGAAATCATACTGATTCAGTGTTAGCATGGCCATGCATTTAACATCAGCGCAAATCATCGAGGGGCAGTGATATCGCTTCAACTCGCTTAAAGAAGAAGGAACAAATTGTTTCGACTACATAGACATCCATCACATCTCATGTTGTACCCAATCTACACCCTTATAACTGGCATTTACGCACAGCGGTAGATGTAGGTTAAAGTACAACATAATTTGTGTCAGGATTCTCATGTATCTCCGCTCTAGGATAAAGATGCTGCCATCTTAGAATTACCTTTTGACTTAAAACCATGAAGTAATTCCTAAGTGTGGTCACACCAGAACCTTGAATCAATTATCAAGTTCCTCATGAACGTAGTATCATATAAGCCTATATAACTACACTTCATAGCAGCCTTAATTCAATTCTCCCTCCAGTAGAGAATGACTGACTGTGGAAGTTTATGAATTAATATTCAATGGAGTGTAAAACATGTAAAATTTGAACAAGATAATATACAATGAAATGATCGAGTCATGCGTATTATATAATCTCCATATACAAAATCATCAAATCGATTGTAATAGATTATTATCCAATGTTCAAGGCGTCAGACTTAACTATTAAAATACAATCAAAACAAATCATCAATAACACGAACACCAATAGATCTACGATGAGCATCATGCTTGGTCTATGACAAAGGCTTGGTGAATGGATCAGCCAAGTTTTCACTCGTGTCTATTCTGCTTATGACAATATCCCCTTCTGCGACAACTTGACGAATATAATGGTACTTTCTGAGTATATGCCGTGTGCGCTTTTGAGATCTTGGTTCTTGAGCTAAGACAACCGTACTCTCATTGTCGCAGAAAATCTCAACGGGATCATTAATGGTGGGAACTACACCTAGATCCCCGATGAACTTCTTTATCCACATGTCCTCTTTAGCAGCCTCACTGAGTGCTATGTACTCAGACTCTGTTGTCGAATCTGCAATGGTACTTTGCTTGGAGCTTTTCCAAGTAACTGTGCCACCATTTAGAGTAAACACAAACCCTGATTGCGAGGAGCAATCATCTCTGTCTGATTGGAAGCTAGCATCGGAATATCCTTTGACACTCAGTTCATCCTTCCCTCCATAGACCAAGAACATCTTTTTAGTCCTCCTAAGATACTTTAGAATGTTCTTGACTGCTATCCAGTGAGCTTCCCCAGGTTTGGCCTGATAACGACTAGTCATGCTTAAAGCATACGATACGTCAGGTCTAGTGCATATCATGGCATACATGATCGATCCTATAGCCGAAGCGTATGGGATACGACTCATTACTGCTACTTCTTTATCAGATGTAGGACATTGAGCTTTGCTCAGTGTCATGCCAGGATTCATAGGAACATACCCCTTCTTGGAGTCATGCATATTGAATTTCTTCAATATCTTATCTATGTATGCACTTTGGCTTAGCCCAATTAGTCTCCTAGATCTATCACGATAGATCTTTATTCCCAAAATGTACGTTGCATCTCCCATATGTTTCATTGAGAAACATTTCCCTAGCCAAGCTTTGACATCTTTCAATGTCAGGATATCGTTTCCAATGAGTAATATGTCATCGACATATAATATAAGGAAGACTACGACGCTCCCACTGGACCTGACATAGACACATGGTTCATCCTCGCTTCTAATGAAACCAAATTCTTTGATTTTCTCATTAAAGCAAAGATTCCAACTACGAGAAGCTTGCTTAAGTCCATAAATAGATTTTTGAAGCTTGCACACATGATTAGGATACTTAGGATGTATAAAACCCTCAGGTTGTGTCATAAACACATCCTCAGTTAGCTTACCATTTAGAAAAGCAGTCTTTACATCCATTTGCCATATCTCATAGTCGTAAAACGCAGCTATGGCAATAAGTATTCTAATGGATTTCAACATTGCCACTGGTGAAAAAGTTTCATCGTAGTCTACACCATATCTTTGCGTGTAACCCTTAGCCACCAGTCTAGCTTTGAATGTGTGTACATTCCCATCCATGTCGGTATTCTTCTTGAAGACCCATTTACACCCAACGTTTTTCACCCCTGGTGTATGATCAACCAAGTTCCAAACTTGGTTATCTTTCATGGATTGGATCTCGCTGTCCATAGCCTCCTGCCATTTAGCAGACTCGGGGCCTGCCATGGCTTCCTGATAAGATGTAGGTTCATCAGAATCTACTTGCGCCTCATCACCTTCAGATATATGTCGCTTTCTATCAGACCTGCGTATAGGTGGTGGCTGTATGTCAGTTTCTCCTTCATCAATAGGTTCATCGACCTTCTGAAGAGAATCAGTGTTATTATCAATTTCCATGTCGGTTGATTCTTGAATTTCTTCAAGGTCAACAGGGCTCCCATTGATTCCTTTGGATATGATGTTCCTTTCAAGGAACGTTCTCTTTCGAGACACAAAGACTTTGTTCTCTGTAGGGTTGTAGAACAAATATCCATAAGAATTAGCTGGATATCCGACAAAGAAACACTTCTCTGATATGGGTTCAAGCTTATCTTGAGTCTCACAACGCACATAAGCCTCGCAACCCCAGATTCTTAGATATGACAATGAAATTTTCTTTCCATGCCATATCTCAGAGGGTGTTTTGGAAACTTTCTTGGTTGGGATGAGGTTAAGGATCCTTGCGGCAGTTTCTAGGGCATAGCCCCAAAAACTGATTGGAAGCATTGTGTGACTCATCATGGATCGAACCATATCAAGTAATGTTCGATTTCTCCTTTCAGACACACCGTTATGTTGGGGTGTCCTTGGAGGAGTTAATTGTGAGATTATCCCACAATCCCTTAGATGATCACTAAATTCTTGATTAAGATACTCACCGCCTCTATCAGATCAGAGAATCTTAATCCTTTTGTTCAGTTGATTCTGTACTTCGTTTTGGTACGTCTTGAACACTCTAAAAGGTTTCAGACTTATGTTTAATTAAATAAACATAACCATATCTACTGAAATCATCAGTAAAAGTAACAAAGTAACGTTCACCGTGTCTAGTAGGCGATCTGAACAGACCACACACATCGGTGTGTACAAGTTCCAACAGATCCTTGCTCCTTTCACAGTTTCCTGTGAAGGGTGCTTTTGTCATTTTGCCCAATAAACAGGATTCGCAGTCATCACATGATGTAATATCAAATGATTCCAAAATTCCATCCAACTGGAGTTTTGCGATGCGTTTCTTGCTTACGTGGCCCAAACGACAATGCCATAGATACGATTTATCCAAACCATCTTTGGATGAACCAACATTATAGATTGAATTGTCATTTAATTTTATGGTGGTTTCTAATATGCCTCTACAAGGACTAGCCTTAAAGTAAAATATTTCATCCTTGTAGACTAGTATTGATCCATTATCAAACTTATAATCAAAACCATCCTTAAATAAAGCATTAAATGACATAATGTTTCTTGCCATATTGGCACTGCAGCAAACATTTTTCAAAACAATACATAAACTAGAATCAAAATGAAGCTTGTAATCTCTAATCATTTCAACTGAGGCAACATTCTTGTTCCCCATAATTAGATCAAGCTCCCCGGTTCGTAGCTTTCTACTTCTTGTTAGTCCCTGCACATTTGTACAAATGTGAGTACCACATCCTGTGTCCAATACCCAGGAATTAGAAGTAGAAGTATTGTCACACCCCCGATTTCATGATTTGCGGAAGCGACGATTTGGGTGTGACTAATCACATATCAAAGCACAAAGGTACAAGCAAACGACTCTACATGAGACGTTTATAAATATTACAAAAGTAATACAAATTTTGAGTCAAAGTTTACAACATAATAGCGAGCTCGCAAAAATGGTTTTAAAGATTTTAATACATAACCATTATACAAAATATAATGCAAGAAAATCTTCACGTCAAAATGGATGCATGCGACTCGTGAGTAGATAGCTTATCCTGAGGGCCATCCTACTACTGCTGATCACCTGAGAATACAACGCTAAAAGGGTCAGCTATAAAGCTGGTGAATCTCACAGGTTTAACATGAACATTGATGTGATCAACATCATTATTTGACGATAATAAAATGTTATATCTGAACAATGATTTAAACAATAAACCAAACAACGATTTTTGACCAAATAAGGTCACCAACAATGATTTAACAATTAAGTTTTTCTAAAACAGTGATTTAACCAATTAAGGTTACTAAACAATGATTTAAACCAACGCGGGTTTTCCAAACAATAATGAAACCAACGCAGGTTTCCTAACATTGATCGTACCAACGCAGGCTTACGAACAATGATACTAAGTTTTCAAAACAGTGATTAAACCAACGCAAGTTTACTAAACAATATAACCAAATCATGATGAAACCAACACGGGTTTCCTAACATTGAACAAACCAACGCAGGTTTTCGAACAATATATATTATGACATTGTATTGCACTAAGCTATGGTTCAAAGCATAACCCAATTTTCTACCTCCCGAACGGTGTCAACACCCATAACAATTACTAAAATGCCCGTTTGTACATGGTTGTAGCTAGCAACCCGGACGGTACAGTCCGAAATCTCCTAGAGTACAGTATGTCCGACAAGGAATGTACAGTCCGAAATCTCCTAGAGTCCTAAACACGCGAGATTCTAATGAGTATTTTATTGTCTAATACTTATCCGTATTAATATGTATCCGATTATATTATATCCAAATGTTTAAGTTTGTATTTCCCGTTCAAGGTTTGTAAAAATGTACGGCCCGTTGGTGACGGATTAAAATTATATTCTAAAAATATAACTAAGTTTGTTTTTGAGTTTAAGTAGCTCGTACGTTTGTGTATCGTGTTGTTTACAAACTGATGATCCCAGCTAGAGATCTTAGTATGTATTACTTTGATTGATTATTAATAAGCTTGCGGAATAGTTTATTAATAACTTGAAGAATAAACTTGTATATAACAGAATATCTAACCAAAAGCTTCAATATTATTAACAATAATACGAACACACAATTGTGTTAGGATTTACAACCTTGAAGCTAATAACTAGAATGAATCGTATCTTCTAGGGTTTCACAGGATCTCTATTTATAACATATAGAGTCCTTTACAGAATCAAACTATTATGGAATCATATCTATTCCATAATTCTCTCTAACCGACTATATCTAACCAACAGTGGTTATCTATATATCTAACAGGGGTGGTACTCGTATATTATTAACAGAGGTTGAGTACTTGATACAAAATACAAATTACATGTTCAACAGTGGCACTGTTAGACTAAAACTAATTGACAGTGGCAACTACTAACTAGCAGTAGTAAACTTCTAACAGCGGCAGCATACTTGTACTCTGAGCAGATTCAACAGTGGCTCAGGTCTCAACAATCTCCCCCTAAACTTGATCATTCCCAGCAATGAATCAAGTTTCTTCATCTTTCTTTTCATCTTTCTGAGTTTGATTCTGTTTTCTCCTTCTCTCCTCCTCTTTCATTTTTTCCAACTCCATTCTTTTATGAAACTGATTAAGCACCATATATAAAGCATTGAACGCTCCTTCTGATATAACTGTGGTTTTCAATTGAGAAGCAAGCACATTTCTCAGAGTCTGAGTTCCCAGAACATATCTTCTATCATCAAGCATGTAGATTGACATTCCACTTCTGAATAGAATCATATGAACTCCGGCTCTAACAAAATGTCTCCAAGTATTCACAGCATCAATACAATGTAGGAACAAATTGATGAATGGCTCAGTCTCAAACAGCATATTCAGACATCTTCCCAATTCTCTTTCCATAATCACCAATGAAGCCTGTCTATCTCCTTGACTGTTTAGCTCAAACAGATCTAGAATGTCCAATCTATTCACATTCTTAAGCACATCAGTAACAGATGACAAGTAGTGCTTATCCCCATTCTCTCTAACAATCTTGATCTGTTCTTTATCACCATCAGCAACTTTTGATTTAATTCCTTTCCATTCAATTATCCTTGATGATCTATCATGATTGATGTGAATATTTTCTTTATAATCCTTCACTTCTTTGATATATTTCTTCAACTCCTCTGCATCTCTCTCTAAATCAGAAACTACATTATCAGAAGCAAGAACTCCATTCCATCTGCTCTTTATATTTTGATCAGAAAGCCTTTTTAACTCTCTTTCTTTGGCTTCTATCTCCTCTTGCTCTTTCTTTTCAATTCTCTCTTCCTCCTCTCTTCTCACTTGCTCTGCAATCTTCTTTCTATCTTCTGCCAACTTTTTCTTAATGAATTTGTCTTTTTAAATCCTTTTCTCAAAATCTTCTTTTTCCTCATTCCGATATTTCTCATAAGCTCTTTCCAGTTTCTCTACATCCCAACCTTCAAGCACACTTCTTGGTGCATACCTATCACCAAGAATTTTGAGTAAATCCTTTTTCCTCTGAGCTGCAGTTGGAGGTTTGTTCCTTTTCTTTTCAAGCTCAGCTTGTCTTTTCAATCTTGCCTTTTCTTCATTAGCTTGTTTAAGCTTTGCAAACCCTGGATCCAAACCATCTTTATCATCCTTTCTGTTGATCATATCATGAATCTGTTGAGCAGACAAACCTTGACCTCTTGCAGCCATATCATTCAACATCTGTGCAGCTTTTTGTGATAAGGTCACCACACTTGAATCTTCTAGTATAACATCAACATCATGACCTTCCTTTCTTTTAGACTCAGCTGCCATTCTTAACATTCTCTCATCATGCTCCTCCTGAGCTCTTCTAGCCTCATCCAAATTAATTGGAGGCTCTACAACCTTCTTAATCTTTTTCTCTTCTTTCAATTTTCCCTTACCTTTGTCTTTTGAATCAATCTTTGGAAGATCAGACTTAGGTTTGGGTGATTGTGCAGGCTCTCTGATTGTAACAGGCACTTCTAGAGCCCTGGCAGTGGTCATTGCTGTAGCAGTGGTGTACACTGGAGTAACAGTAGGTGTACCAACAGTTGTAGGAATATTTGAAGTACTAACAGAGGTTAATACAATAGTGGTTGAAATTGTAGTAACAGGGGTTGTGATAATAGGGGTAGAAATTGTAGTAGCAGGGGTTGCTGTTGAAGTACCAACAGTGGTAGATACATCAACAGGGGTAGATACCAAACTACTAGCAGAGGTAGAAACACTACTAGCAGTGGTCAAACGTTGAGTTTCAACAGGGGTTTGTACCTTAGTAGAGGAAGACTTTCTCTTTGGAATTGATTTCTTTCTATTATAAATCTTCACTCTTTCTTCCTCTTTAGCTTCAGGTTTTGACTCTATCAACTCCCCCTTGCCCTCTACATCATCAGTTTCCATCTTCTCTGTTTCAACAGTTTTATCATCACTCTTTTCTTCATACACTAACCTATCACTAAAACTTAATCTTTTGCACCTATCAAGATTTGCTCCCATAATATCCCAGATATACAGATTAGCCACAGCCTTAAAAGGTAATCCTTTGTTTAATGGAAAAACATTTAGAGCTGGACCACTTGGTGTATCATTATCTGCAACATTTTCACCAACATACACCACCATTCTCCTATCATTCTCAGCATCTACCATCTGTTCATCCATGTCTTCATTAACTACATAATCTGAGACATTTAATTCATCTTCAGCAACTCTATCACTCATCTCTACATCAGCAGGTATATCCATGAAACTGAAATCATCTGCACCTCCAGTATCACCATCATTGTTGTCATCAGGACCATCATGATCATTCTTATCTTCAGGCATATCATTCTGCTCATGATCATCATCTTTATTCTCCCCCTTGCCTGAAGATTCCCTAGCAGGCAACAAAACTTTATCAACTGCATCTTCAACAATTGACAACCTGGTTTGTAAATCAATTATTTCCTCCCTCTGCTTCTTTATCAACTCACCCTGGGCAACCAACATAACCTGTTGCTCTCTTCTTAAAGCTCTTTCCCTCTCAAACTTAGTCCAAATCAGATTGACATCTTGTACCAAATCAGCAAAAGTCAATTCCCTAGTTTCATTACTAGCCTCATCAACATTGGAGTGTGACCTCCTAGATGAATCATCGACTACATCTGCCACTGCAGATGTCCCTCTGTTATTGGTACTGGGACCTACATTTGAATCATCACCCATCGGTTCATCAAATATAGTTGCCTCTGGTTGGGTCTTACTGATGTTACCACTATCCTGCCCTGCCAGTGGGCTAGAAACAGTAGTGGCAGCCCTTCCAGAATGAACATTTTCATCAAGTATGTTCACCTGTTGTGATGGATCAGTTGACTGAGACTGTGAAGAAACAGGAATCTCCATAGCCTGTTTAGCCTTCTTGGATTTCTTGGCTTTACTTTGGGTAGGCTTTTGGTTCCCTTGTTTTCTTTTGGTGCCACCTCCTGATGTGTGTTCAGAACCAACTTGTGTTGTTGGCCTGTCATCATTTGGTCCAGATGGTGTTGGTAATACACCACCAGTGGCAGAAGGAGCAACTGATATTGTAGAAAATAATGCAGTTTCCTTCTTTGAAAAAGTATTTTGATACTGATTCATGGCTTTAATAGTTCTCAAGGATAGAGTAGAACTAACTATTACACTATCCTCTGCTGGCAAATTTGACAATTGATTATTCAATAAAAGCTGAACAAATCTAGGGTACATGATGAATGTATCACCCTTTACATTCCTAATCATATTATCCAAGATAAACTTAGACATATTAAATTTAATACCCTGTGCCAAGCAGATAATAGGATATGCAATACTAGAACTAAATTCATTAAAACTAGTTCTCTTTTGAGACAAACATACCAGAAAAGTATGAATGTAGAACTTCCATTGAGGACAGAACCATGACTTCAAGAAAGTATATTCTGATTTTGCTTTTCCAGAACCTTCATACCCCATATCCATTATGCCTTTAAACAAATCATCTCTTGACAATTCCAGAATTCCTCCTTCATCATCAAACTGCAGAAGTTCTCTAAGAACAATCTCAGTCACCATTACCTTCTTTCCTTTAACAGTGGAATGAATGTGAGTAATTCCATTAACATTCCCTTCCTTTGCATTCTGCCAGAATTCTTGAATATGTGATCGAATCAATCGTGGAGCGACAGTAAGGGCATAAGCAACTGGACAATTACTCAAGAAATCGATAATAGGGTGAAAATACTCATCGGCTAGTTCTTTATTCAAGAAAGCCCTCATGTTGTGTTCAGAATGAACACTTAGCGTAGAAGTACCAGAATCAGAAGAAGATGACGATGCCATTGATGTAATTGATGCAAGAACGAAGAGCGATTTACAATAAACGAGAGTGATTATCGAAGGGTTTTGAAAATTTTGAAAGCATAATTGAAAAAGTGAAGTTATTTGAGTATTTATATGATGACAGTGCCAAGCCCTAAAAATAGAACTAACAGTGGCACTGCTAGTTATACCCAGCAGGGGCACAACTTACAAATAAGCCCAACAGGGGTACCTCACTTGGTCAATTATAGTCAACCCTTTTTAACCATCTAACAAAGCTAACAGCGGCTGATAGTCTAGCAGGGGTATCCGACCAGGGAAACTCCAGCTTAGAACTAACAGGGGCATAAACTTAGCTTTATTAGAAAACGAATTTTTTTTTTTTAACCAAAATAAGAAGCAACAAATAAAACATTAGACTCCAGCTCAAGTGATGTCTCTTGACAGTGGCTGAGTCCTGCAATATTGAACTAAGAAAAACAACCAGCAAGGGTTAATCTACATAAATATACAGCAGGGGTTTAAAATACATTGACAGTGGCATAAGTAAACTAACAGTGGCACCAACTGTTATCATGATGAAGCTAACAGTGGCAACACTTGACCCTGTCACAGACAATATACTTCACCCCTGTTAGTATCAAATCCAGACCAAAACACTAAGTGAGATTGATCATATCAATATTAGTTATCAAAAATATAAATCTTCCTACATCAAATGCTTTTGTAAAAAGATCTGCAAGTTGATTATCAGTATGAATTTTAAAAATATGAATCAATCTTTTATCATAACAATCTCGTATAAAATGATATCTGATCTCAATGTGTTTGGTTTTTGAATGCTTAACTGGATTTTGAATGATACTAATAGCAGAGGTATTATCAATATAAATAGGAGTGTTCATGAAAGTCAAACCATAATCCAACATTTGATTCTGAATCCAAAGAACCTGTGCACAGCAACTTGATGCTGCAACATATTCTGCTTCTGCTGTAGAAGTGGAAACTGTGGTCTGCTTCTTGCATTGCCATGACACTAGCCTATTTCTAAGAAATTGACATCCTCCACTTGTTGACTTTCGATCCATGTTCTCACCACCATAGTCACTGTCTGTGAAAGCCTTAAGCTCAAAATCTGATCCTTTAGCATACCAAAGTCCCAAATCTGGTTGACCTTTCAAGTATCTAAAGATCCTTTTCACATCATACATGTGTGACTGCTTTGGATTGGTTTGGTACCTAGCACAAGGACACACTGCAAACATAATATCAGGTCTAGATGAAGTTAAATACATCAAAGAACCAATCATTGACCTGTACAAGTGCACATCTACTTCCTCTCCCTCAGGGTCAGAATTAAGATGTTTGTGTGCCTCCATAGGAGTGCTAGCTATCTTTACATCTTTATAACCAAATTTAGTCAAAATATCCTGCACATACTTCCCTTGGTTAATAAAGATTCCATCTGTCTTCTGTTTAACCTGCAATCCTAAAAAGAAAGTGAGTTCACCCATTGAACTCATCTTGAATTTCTTATGCATTAATCCCTCAAACTCTTTGCACAATGAATCCCTAGTTGACCCAAAAATAATATCATCAACATAAACCTGTACCAACAATATATCTCTCTGAACCCTCTTGGTAAACAAAGTCTTGTCAATAGTACCTCTCTTGAATCTATTCTTGAGAAGATACTCAGATAGAGTATCATACCAAGCTCTTGGTGCTTGATGTAACCCATACAAAGCTTTCTTCAATCTGCACACTCTATCTGGATATTTTGGATCTTCAAACCCTGGTGGTTGGCATACATACACCTCATCATCAATTAGACCATGAAGAAAAGCACTCTTCACATCCATTTGATAAACTTTGAAATCCTGATAAGATGCATAAGCTAAAAATAACCTAATAGCTTCTATTCTAGCAACAGGAGCAAAGACATCATCATAATCAATTCCTTCTTCCTGTATGTACCCCTGTGCTACCAACCTTGCCTTATTCTTTATCACTATTCCTCTTTCATCTCTTTTGTTCTTGAAGATCCACCTTGTGCCTATAGCTTTCTTTCCTTTTGGTAGATCAACCAAATCCCATACATCTTGCAGTTTAAACTGCAACAATTCTTCTTGCATTGACTCTATCCAACTTGGATCTTTGAGAGCTTCCACTGCCTTCTTTGGTTCCATCTGAGAAAGAAAACAAACATATAGTGAAGTATGTAAATCTTCTTCTCTTACCTTTGACTGCTGTCTGGTCAGAACAGATGAATCAATATCACCAATGACCAAATCCAAGGAGTGATCTTTGTGAACCAGATACTTAGACATGGATGTATCAAGTAATTCTCTTTCCAAATTAGGACCCAAAAGATTATCCATCTCTGATTCTGAATAATAATCTCTTTCCTCTCTTTCTTTTGAAGGCTTTGGAGTTGCTTCAGAATCTGACAAAGAAGTCCTTTCCAAAACTTGAAATGGAGGACTTTGTTCAAAATGCTTTGGAGATTCATACTCTCCTTCTGAATCATGCTCTGTAACTGTATGAGAACCCTTTGAAGTAAATGGTTGAGGATCTGATGAAGTTGAACCGTCTTCATCCTTGTTTGTACCATTTTTACCAGTTGACCCACTTGTATCATCTGAAGGTTCATCTTGCTCTGATTGGAATGCTTCTGGAGGATCTGGAGACCAAATAGGAAACAAAACATACTTCAAGTCATCCTTTTTAGTCTGACTTGAGCTTGAAGGCCCATCTTCACCTGCATCATTACCTGCATCTGTACCTGCACTAGTAGACAAATCTGGATATCTAAAAGCATGAGTTAGTGCATCAATATCAAACAAAACTTCTGGACCTTTTCCTTCTACATTAGATGTATTTTCATTAAAGGTCACATCCATGGTCTCATCTATGATCCTAGTCCTTTTATTAAATACTCTATAAGACTTGCTTTGAATAGAGTATCCAACAAATACAGCCTCATCTACCTTACTCTGAAACTTACCAAGGTGATCCCTGGTATTTAAGACAGTACAAGGACATCCAAATGGTTTTAAAAAGCTAACCAAAGGTTTTCTCTTAAAAAATAACTCATAGGGTGTCTTGTTATGAGGTTTAATGATCAAAATCCTGTTCAAAACATAACAAGCAGTGCTGACTGCCTCTGCCCAAAAGGACATTGGAAGTTTAGCATCTGCTAGCATGCTTCTAGCAGCCTCAATTAGTGTCCTATTCCTCCTTTCAGCTACTCCATTTTGTTGTGGAGTCCTAGGTGCACTAAACTGTCTTTCTATACCTTTATCCTCACAGAACTTATTCATCTCATGATTCTTAAATTCTGTCCCATTATCACACCTGATGATCTTAACCTTTTGATTAGTTGAGTTCTCAATCCTAGTTATAAATGATCTAAGTATTTCACCTGTCTCATCCTTGGTCCTAAGAAAGAATACCCAACTCATTCTAGAATAATCATCAGTTATCACCAAACAGTAAGATTTCTTCCCTTGACTAGCTACATTGGTAGGGCCAAACAAGTCCATATGTAACAGGTGTAAGGGAGTGGTATTGGAATTCACAAGCTTGGTCTTATAAGAGGTCTTGTGTTGCTTGCCTTTGAGACATGCTACACAGTGGTCACTACATTCAAATAACTTTTCAGGTAAGCCTCTCACTAGCTTATTCCTAACAAGTTTATTCATGGTCTTGTAATTCAAGTGACACATCCTCCTATGCGTTCAGATTCAGAAACAGTAGCTTTAGAAATAAGACAGTTAACATTTTGAGATTCCATCTTGTTTAAATCACTACAGTATACATTATCCTTTCTTGGAACTCTCATTAAAATTTTATCTTCAGGTATTTTGAGTTTTTCAGAAAGTATAAGGCATTCTGTGTCAGTGAAATAAACAGGATTTTGCTTATCTGTGATTTGACTCACACTAAGCAAATTATATCTCAATTGCTCAACATAATATACATCATTGAAAGTGAGCTTACTGCTTTTTACCTTACCTTTTCCAGTGATCTTACCTCCTTTAGGATTGCTGCCAAATGCTACATTTCCTCCATCAAATGCTTTGAAGTTCTGCAGCTTTTCCCTATCTCCAGTCATGTGCCTTGAGCAGCCAGAATCAATGTGCCATAAGCTCTTAGGCTTGCCCTGCACATATAAAAAGAAAACATATTAGTTTCTCTTGGGAACCCAAACCAATTTGGCTTTGGGTTTCCCATGAGCATTTTTGATATCAACCCTCTTAAAGGTGATTGATCTCAATGCTCCATTGATTTTGGATACATTTGATGTAGATGCATTCTTATGTTTCCAAAAACAATATGTTTTAGACCTGACAGGGGTTAATGGTCTGACAGTGGTCACCTTTAAATTCGTATTTATTACCCTAGCAGTGGTAGCTTTACTTGGTATAAACATTCTTTTGAAATGTTTAATACCAGCAGAGGTACCATGCCTGAGTGTGGTCAAACCCTCCCCTGTTCTTGTCTTGCCTCTGTTATCCTTTGACAGTGGCACTGCTGCAGCATTAACAGGGGCTGCAGCTTTGCCTCTGTTTGGCTTAATTTTCAACATTTGTCCGTTACCACTGTTCCTATTATTTTTAGGATTGTAGTAACAGTCCTGTTGAAGATGATTATACCTACCACAAATATAACATGATTTTCTTTTCACACATTCAAACCCATTACCCAGCCTTTGTGAAACCAATTGGTTCCAATTTCTCTGATTACCCCTGGGAATGGATTTACTTACATTATTTGCAGTATTTAAATCAGACCTGTTTGATTTACATGCACATTTATCACACTCAGATTTATCTTTCGACTTATCTTTTGATTCAGTATTGACTCTTTTGTGCACATAACCTAGACAAGATCTAGATTTATTGGTTTTTCTAACTTGATCTATCTGAGCCTTTGCTTTCTCAACAAACATCTTTTTACCCTCTTCTAGTTTAGTACTATTTAGTTCAGAAACTAGACCAGTAATAGGCTTAACACAATCATCCACAGAATTACCACTAGATGAGCTATCACTATCACTCTCATCTTCCTCAGTCCAATCAGATACATCCACTTTATCAAAATTTACATTATTAGCACAATTAAATACTGGATCTACCTTTTTAACCTCCTCAGACACACCAACCTTAAGTTTTTCTAAGTCAAACTCAAGTTTAGATGGGAAGTAAGTATGATTATAAGGTGGGGGTACAGCATTAAGGTTGTAACCTAATCCAATTTTTAATTTATCATGAATTTGAGACTTGATTAAGTTTTGAACACCTTTTGAAGCATTTTCCAATTCATCTACTTTCAACCTTATTGATTCTTTATCAGAAATTGCCTCAGCCAACTTTGCACTTAGCATATCAACTTTTGTTTGTAAAGCTTTCTTTTCCCAATTCAGATATTTAATATCTAAGTGAAATTGTGATTCATTCTTTTCAAAAGCTTTTATCTGTCTTTCTAAGTTTTCAATAGCTAAAGTTGCATGTTGACTCTTCTCCACACTAGCTTTCAATTCATTACACACAACCATATTATGATCCCTATAAAATTTAACCATTTTCTTACATGTAGGAGAACATAATTTAGATTGTACCTCATATGGAATGTCTGAAGGCTCTGGTTCTTCTATGACAGCCATCAAAGCTTGATTCTTGACTACAAGCTCTTCCTGGTCACTCCAGTCAAATCCTCCCATCCCATCTTGTGCAACCAATGAATCTGAAGTGGTGTTCTGAACAGGTACCAATCTTCTCTGAGGACCAGAATTATTTCTTACAATACCATTAGAAGTATTCTGAGATCCTCCAGCCTGTGTGCTCTTGCATTCTCTAGCAAAGTGTCCCATCTTGTGACAGTTGAAACACTCCACCTTGCTCTTGTCAAATCCAGCTACACCATCTCTCTTGTAAGTAAAGTTTCTGTTCCCTGACCTCTGCATAAACCTTTTTGCCCTTATAGTGATCATAGCCATCTGCCATCTCAAATCCATCTCTTCAAGATCCTCTTCATTAACCTGTTCCAAATCCTCTGTTGTTAAGGATGAATTCACATGACTTGCAAAGAAAGCTTCCAAGACATTATCATTAGCACCAGATGTGCTACAACTACCAGATTCACCAACAGACACAAAAGCAGCATTGTTAGAGCTACCATTGGACTGTTTCAGAGCCATCACCTCAGGCTCAAAGTTCCTCAGATCATTGTATAGATCTTCAATCTCCTTTTCTTCAAGATTTGCACTTTGTCTAAGTCCCACAATGTACATATTCCAATCTGTGCCTAGTGATCTTAGAAACTTCCTATTCAAATCATCCTTATCAATCTTAACATTGTGATTTTCAAGATCACCCACAAGTTTTTGAAATCTATCAAAAGTCCGAGTCAAAGTTTCAGACTTTACACCTGCAAAGTTTTCAAATTGTTGTTTGAGAAGAGATCTCTTATTCTTCTTGGTGTTGTCATTACCACCAAATCTCTTAACAATTGCTTCCATGAGAACCTGAGCATCTTCACAGTTCTCAAATTTTCTTTGATACTCATTAGGAATAGACAAAAGTAGAGTACTTAATGCCTTCCACTCTGTTGCTCTTTCTTTCCTCTCTGCATCAGTCTTTGGTGGTGGTCTTTCCTCCTTTTTACCATCTGCATCCTTAGTATAGACTGGTCCATTAGTAACCACCTCCCACATCATATAATCCGTCAGCAACATGTATTGCCTAATCCTAGTCTGCCATAGCTCAAACTCATCGGGTTTGAGCATGGGAATCTTTGTAGCTTGAATACCTTCCATTGTTTCAGTAGACATCTTATTATTTGTTGAAAAAGCTGCAAAATTCAATTACCTTCTTCAAGATCAAAGTAATATCAAGCTCTGATACCACTTGATGATCCCAGCTAGAGATCTTAGTATGTATTACTTTGATTGATTATTAATAAGCTTGCGGAATAGTTTATTAATAACTTGAAGAATAAACTTGTATATAACAGAATATCTAACCAAAAGCTTCAATATTATTAACCATAATACGAACACACAATTGTGTTAGGATTTACAACCTTGAAGCTAATAACTAGAATGAATCGTATCTTCTAGGGTTTCACAGGATCTCTATTTATAACATATAGAGTCCTTTACAGAATCAAACTATTATGGAATCATATCTATTCCATAATTCTCTCTAACCGACTATATCTAACCAACAGTGGTTATCTATATATCTAACAGGGGTGGTACTCATATATTACTAACAGAGGTTGAGTACTTGATACAAAATACAAATTACATATTAAACAGTGGCACTGTTAGACTAAAACTAATTGACAGTGGCAACTACTAACTAGCAGTGGTAAACTTCTAACAGTGGCAGCATACTTGTACTCTGAGCAGATTCGACAGTGGCTCAGGTCTCAACACAAACATCCATGAGTGTATAAAATCGATACTTGAAAAATATAGTTCTGAGGTGTGTATTTTGGGGTGGATCCGCCGGATCCCTTGGGAATCCGCCGGATCCCTTGGGAATCCGCCTGATCCGCCAGATCCCTTGGGAATCCTCCGGATCCCTTGGGAATCCTCCTGATCCGCCGGATCCCTTGGGAATCCGCCGGATCCCTTGGGAATCCGCCTGATCCGCCGGATCCCTGGGGAATCCAGAACCTGTTCGTGAAGTTTTCACAGCAAAACCATTTTTAATCCAATTTTCGGGCATGATCAGTTAAGGGAGCATATAAGCATGTTAATATACATGTTTTAAACAAGAAAATTCAAAGGAAAAGTGAGTGATTCTTACAAATTTAAAAATGAAATCGTGAGTGATGATGATGATGATCCGGATGATGATGATGAGCAAAGATGGTGAAGATGATGATTATAATGATCACTGATTATGTTAATCTAGTTGATGTTGTTTGATAAATTGAAGAGAAACCGAGAGAGATAGATGAGAGCCGAGAGTGATGAATATGTGATCGGTGTGTATGTGTGAATTATTGAGGTTGCCTCCAATTATTGGGGGTTATAAGTCAATTTCAGGTCCGTGTTTGTTTACCCGATCGTAATGTAGTATAATGTTTTCAAATGATAATTTTCTAAAAATGAAATCGTATATGTTTTCCATTGAAGTATTTTATAAAAATACTTTTAGTGAGTTATAAAAATATAACTTTGTTTCAACTTACTTTGACGGATAGTTTTCAGAATACAAAATTTATTTAAAACCTCTATCGAGTAAATAATTATTATTCTCATCAATAATACATTATTTAAAAATGTTTTTCACCAACGTCCTTATTTGAGATTACGCGTTCCTGTAAATTTGTTTGTACGTGCTTATTATTTATTCATTGTATTATATATATATATATATATATATATATATATATATATAAATACATATATAATATTCGGATACTTTTGTTTTAACACGTACCGAGTACGAGTAATTAAGGTTTAAATTGGCCCCTAATTTTGGCCCTTTTTGACCGGGTTTCACATTCTCCCCTTGTTAGGAGAATTTAGTCCCGAAATTCAATCGAAACCTAGATCCGCGTGTTTCTATGGTCGACTATGTGATATGTCTAATTCTAAGACATCCAATTTATCCTTCTCCCCTTGTTAGGCTTAAACCTACTGATCTCAATGAATAATGGAGAAGTCCGATTCTTTACCCGCCCGTTACCTACATAACAGGGTCGGTCCGTCTTACCAAGTATCACTATGATTTGGATTTATAATCCACCGAATTCAATGAGTTCCTACGGTGTTCTTAAAGTTCAATATAACTACCGACACCGTAAATGATGTGTAACGTCCTATATTCACAAATATAGTTTTCCAATACTTATCCAAATTTTATATCACTAACGTGATAACCATGTTCCGACTAGATCACCGCAGTGATAACCAGATTATATCACCGAAGTGATACCCGACTAGATCACCGAAGTGATAATCAATTTATATGCCAAAACATGCATGCCTAGCCATATACTATTTTAGCTAATCGAATACTATAGAACATATTTTCACGGATACGTTCATGATTTGGAAAACGATGAGTTTCCTTCAACAATGATTCCAACAAGATGGCCTATTCGCCTATGTATATCAATAATGATATCCAAATTATCGATCTAGACAAAAAGCCTAGCCATTGAATTCTAAAGTGTAATTACGTTTTACACTTCCTGATTCGATTAACCACAATTTGCTAATCTAATTGTATATTTATCATCAAGGAATAGAATAGACATGACGCACAATCGTACGTACCAGTGTCAGGGTCTGCTTGAGCGTCCTTAGCTCTCAGTACGAAGAACCTTCCTTTGGCAGTGTTGGTGTTTTTCAGCTTGGGACAGTCATTTCGGTAGTGTCCCACTACACCACATTCAAAACAAGCTTTTACTCGGCAATCTTTTGCAAGATGCCCAAAACGCTTGCACTTATCACAAGGGTCGCCACAAGGCCCATCATGGTGGCGTTTGCACTTTGAACAGAAGGGTTTGGTTCCAGTGTACTCCTTCTTGTTTTTCAGTTCCAGATCCAGATCCAGAGGCATTGGCTTTGGTGGTTGCAGGCTTCTTGGTAGCCGGACTCTGGTTGCCGGGGTTTCCCTCAGATTTCCTTTTGTTGTCCTTTCCTTCCTGGACAACCTGTGCCATGAGGCTATGAGCCATACGAACGGCACCCTGAATGGTTCCTGGTTTGGAAGCAGTCACCATCCCTCTGATACTTGCAGGGAGTCCCCAAATGTACCTCTCCACCCTTTTGTACTCGGGGTTGACCATTGTTGGGCACAAGAGAGCTAGTTGGTGGAAGCGAGTAGTGTACCCAGCTATATCGTTGCCGCTGATAGAGTGATTCCAGAACTCTGTTTCCAGCCGTTGAATCTCTTCCCTAGGGCAGTACTCTTCGGTCATCATCATTTTCAGATCATCCCATGGAAGTTTGTAAGCATCATCGACACCCACCGTCTGGGCATAAGTGTTCCACCAGGTGAGTGCACCCTCCAGTAGTGTGCAGATAGAGTACTTGACTTTGCAGTCCTCCGGGCAGTTGCAGATACAGAAGACAGACTCCATCTTCTCAATCCACTGTAGTAGACCTATGGCTCCTTCCGTACCTTTGAAGTTAAGAGGGTTGCAGTTGAGGAAGTCTTTGTAGGTGCAGGGTTTTGGTACCGGAGCGTCGTTGTTGACTTCTGCGCTCCTCGGGTTTGGTCCAGATTCGCTGGTGGGAGGAGTTTGTCGTGCAGCCAGTGCTTCAGTCACTCGCTGGTTGATGAGTCGTTCCAGCTCAGCATTTGTGAAGGATTTTCGTTTTGGAGGCATGTTCCTTCAATAACAAGATAAGGAACATGTCAGAGTTTGAATCGAAGTAAATAATTATCTTAATCATATGAATACTGAACAAATGAACTGACGTATGAAATGTCATTTGACAATAAGAGATAATAGGATTGTAATCAGTTAACATGCAAGTCCAACAGATTACAAGAGTTGAAGTTTACAGAAGTGTCAAGAATGTCTCATCAGAACATATATTTAAAATTTGTTTGTTATCCAACGCGGGATTATCCATTGTGAGTTTGCCGTTTCGAGAGAATTGGTTAGGAATGATAGGAAAAGATCTCAACCCTAAGAGGAATATTGATTTTGATCGTTAAGCATAACGACGGATGAAGAACAAGATTTTTCTAACCTTACCGGAGTAAGACTCTCTCGAAGAGATGACCCTCTATACCTAGGGCACATCCCGGTACTATTTTCCCTGATTCGATCTACTTACGACCGGTAAGTTCTTATGATTTATCCAAGGCCCTATCATATATCTACAATATATAACAGCCTAAAATATATTCCATGTCCAAGTCCTATCCATATATATATACACTATATATATAATAGCCTAATCATATACACATATACTATATACGCGTATATCTCCGCCTAGTTGTGTCTAGCACAAAACAATTTGAGTCCCGGTTCTCTCGTGGTCAGAGTCTACTATTGTCTTCCTGTTCGACATAACCCCTTTCAGACTTCACATCATCCTTATTTAATTGTACATAGTTAGCTACGCTATGTTAAATTAAACTCGTATGATGTAATTCCTGAACCAGTTATACCTAATGAGGAATACTGCCTTACGGTTATAGTCTAGGCCCACTAAATGAAACCTAGTTCGCTATAACCTCAGGCTCTGAAACCAATCTGTCACACCCCCGATTTCATGATTTGTGGAAGCGACGATTTGGGTGTGACTAATCACATATCAAAGCACAAAGGTACAAGCAAACGACTCTACATGAGACGTTTATAAATATTACAAAAGTAATACAAATTTTGAGTCAAAGTTTACAACATAATAGCGAGTTCGCAAAAATGGTTTTGAAGATTTTAATACATAACCATTATACAAAATATAATGCAAGAAAATCTTCATGTCAAAATGGATGCATGCGACTCGTAAGTAGATAGCTTATCCTGAGGGCCATCCTACTACTGCTGATCACCTGAGAATACAACGCTAAAAGGGTCAGCTATAAAGCTGGTGAATCTCACAGGTTTAACATGAACATTGATGTGATCAACATCATTATTTGACGATAATAAAATGTTATATCTGAACAATGATTTAAACAATAAACCAAACAACGATTTTTGACCAAATAAGGTCACCAACAATGATTTAACAATTAAGTTTTTCTAAAACAGAACCAATTAAGGTTACTAAACAATGATTTAAACCAACGCGGGTTTTCCAAACAATAATGAAACCAACGCAGGTTTCCTAACATTGATCGTACCAACGCAGGCTTACGAACAATGATACTAAGTTTTCAAAACAGTGATTAAACCAACGCAGGTTTACTAAACAATATAACCAAATCATGATGAAACCAACGCGGGTTTCCTAACATTGAACAAACCAACGCAGGTTTTCGAACAATATATATTATGACATTGTATTGCACTAAGCTATGGTTCAAAGCATAACCCAATTTTCTGCCTCCCGAACGGTGTCAACACCCATAACAATTACTAAAATGCCCGTTTGTACATGGTTGTAGCTAGCAACCCGGACGGGGACGTCACTCCCATGATAGATCTATCTTTTAGTAACCGCGCCTTATTAAGTTAATGAACCATACATTGATGAGGACTTTCCCGTATTAAAACACTCGTGCAATACCCGAACATTTGAAAATCAAGACCAATAATGGTAACCAAACAATGTAACTTATCAAAGTTAACTGAATTAAATAATCATTTAATTCCATGAGTTAATAATCATATTAACTAATCAAATAACACTTGATCACGAAAAACAAGTAAGCATTGTATCTCACCCCAATATTTAAAAACAGTAAAAATGGGGCTGTGAGACTCACCTGAGTCTATCCGAGCAATGAGTATGTCCGACAAGGAATGTACAGTCCGAAATCTCCTAGAGTCCTAAACACGCGAGATTCTAATGAGTATTTTATTGTCTAATACTTATCCGTATTAATATGTATCCGATTATATTATATCCAAATGGTTAAGTTTGTATTTCCCGTTCAAGGTTTGTAAAAATGTACGGCCCGTTGGTGACGGATTGAAATTATATTCTAAAAATATAACTAAGTTTGTTTTTGAGTTTAAGTAGCTCGTACGTTTGTGTATCGTGTTGTTTACAAACATCCATGAGTGTATAAAATCGATACTTGAAAAATATAGTTCTGAGGTGTGCATTTTGGGGTGGATCCGCCGGATCCCTTGGGAATCCGCCGGATCCCTTGGGAATCCGCCTGATCCGCCGGATCCCTTGGGAATCCGCCGGATCCCTTGGGAATCCGCCTGATCCCTTGGGAATCCGCCTGATCCGCCGGATCCCTGGGGAATCCAGAACCTGTTCGTGAAGTTTTCATAGCAAAACCATTTTTAATCCAATTTTCGGGCATGATCAGTTAAGGGAGCATATAAGCATGTTAATATACATGTTTTAAACAAGAAAATTCAAAGGAAAAGTGAGTGATTCTTACAAATTTAAAAATGAAATCGTGAGTGATGATGATGATGATCCGGATGATGATGATGAGCAAAGATGGTGAAGATGATGATTATAATGATCACTGATTATGTTAATCTAGTTGATGTTGTTGTTGTTTGATAAATTGAAGAGAAACCGAGAGAGATAGATGAGAGCCGAGAGTGATGAATATGTGATCGGTGTGTATGTGTGAATTATTGAGGTTGCCTCCAATTATTGGGGGTTATAAGTCAATTTCGGGTCCGTGTTTGTTTACCCGATCGTAATGTAGTATAATGTTTTCAAATGATAATTTTCTAAAAATGAAATCGTATATGTTTTCCGTTGAAGTATTTTATAAAAATACTTTTAGTGAGTTATAAAAATATAACTTTGTTTCAACTTACTTTGACGGATAGTTTTCAGAATACAAAATGTATTTAAAACCTCTATCGAGTAAATAATTATTATTCTCGTCAATAATACATTATTTAAAAATGTTTTTCACCAACGTCCGTATTTGAGATTACGCGTTCCTGTAAATTTGTTTGTACGTGCTTATTATTTATTCATTGTATTATATATATATATATATATATATATATATATATATATATATATATATATATATATATATATATATATATATATATATATATATATATATATATATATAAATACATATATAATATTCGGATACTTTTGTTTTAACACGTACCGAGTACGAGTAATTAAGGTTTAAATTGGCCCCTAATTTTGGCCCTTTTTGACCGGGTGTCACAAGTATTGTTTAGTTCAATCATGAACATACCTGAAGTATTGCCAACACCACTAGCCCGTAGTGCATTGAGCTCGTTCAAGTATTTAGTACATGCACGCCTCCAATGTCCTTTCTCCCCACAATGGAAACAGGTGGCCTCCTTAGGATCCTTGGCTTGTGGGATCTTAGCAGAAGACGTGGAAGCAACACCCTTGGGCTTAGGTTTGGGATTGGAACTTGGAGTTCCAACCTGGTCCTTACCTTTGGATTTGGTTCCTTTCTTCTTCTTCTTCTTGATCCCTCATTCCCTTATGGACAAAACATCAGCAGCAGGTTTAGCCTTGGCCATGTTAGACTCAGCGGTCTTCAGCATGCCATGGAGCTCCATGATGGTTTTCTCCATACTGTTCATATTGTAGTTCAATACAAACGAGTCAAAAGAACTAGTCAGCGAGTTCAGGATAAAATCCGTAGCAAGCTCCTGACTTATGGGAAAACCAAGACGCTCTAGCTGGTCTATGTACCCTTTCATCTTGAGTACATGGACACTAACACTGCTGCCTGCTGCCATTTTGCAACAGACGAGAGATTTGACAGTGTCAAATCGTTCCTGCTTTGCTTGCACTTGAAACATGTCTTTCAGTTGTGTAAGCATGTCGTACGACCCTAAGGTTTCCAAACCCTTTTGGAGTTCTGGAGTCATGGTCGCCAACATTAAGCAGGCTACCTCATTAGATTCGGTACGACGTTTTTCAAACTCATCCCGAACTACCTGAGTAGCTCTCGCCTGTGGCTCAGCGGGTAGGGGTTCCTCAATTGCCCTGATCTTTCCTTCCATCCTGAGAACAATCCTCAAGTTGCGAAGCCAGTCAATGAAGTTCAAGCCATTAAGCTTATCCTTCTCAAGGAGCCCTTTTAGGCAAAAAGTAGAAATAGATGAGGGAGCAGAGTTTGTGTTTGTTGCAGACATCTGTCAATTTATAGATTGTATAAGTTAATCTGACATATTTAATCCTTGTTAAAATAATTACCCTTGTGTGTTTTAAAATTTAAAACAATTATAATTAACAAGGCTAAGATCCATATTTCATTTATAGTAATGCCGGGTATGCCGCGGAAACATTAGTTATAAGCTAATTAGGTAGGTATACTATATTACCAATTTCATCCATTTTGAAATTCTTAGACTCCTGCGGGATTCAATGATAATCCATTATATCAATTGACATGTTTAATCCCTTCTTCGCCAACCCTTTCTTGTGCCGGGTATGCCGCGGAAACACAAGTCCAGATTGTAAACTGTCCATGATAGATACACGTGAAATCCGGCCCAAGACTCTCGGGTATCGCGAACTTCACCTCACCCTTGCCAACACCCAATTGAAAACCGGCCCAAGACTCTCGGGTATCTCGAGTTTCAACAGGTATAAGGTTCGAATGTGTGCACTACTCGTGGATGGCGTAAAGTTTACATTTAAAACGGGTTTTCGTTTTGTATTAGCAAAAACATTTTATACCATTTTAAAATCTTGCCAATTTTATGTCGCGTTTGTTAATCCATTATAACCAAACCGATATATGATTATTACCTTTTGTTTCAAAACAATTTTCTTGTTAACACAACCAAGACAAATATTTAAAACAATAATAATTATCACATGCATTTATATCAGTAGTATGCCAATCCTATGCGTTTTCCGGTAAGCCACATACCGAAAAACGAGGTCAATCTAAGGACAAAATTAAGTAGTAGCACGGCTCCCACTTAAACCATCATCCTTGAAGGAGACCCGCTTGCACCATCTTGAACATCATCATCGTGATTCCAATCTTGGGCATCTCTTTACATTTTAAAACAATACTATTCTACTTTCTATACTATTACAAATACATAGAAAGAAAACGACACATTTGTCGTTTATACAAATACATGATTAAAATTAAAAGGACGACATGCAAGCCGTTTGATTAATTATTATTACATTCATCCGAATAAATAATACACAACCAAACATCACACATAGGCCATGGGCATAAACTACCGATATCCATTCAACAACTAAACATACAAACATCATTATACGAGAGCTTCAAAATCTCATGTACCATACGACAAAGGGCTAAAATTTCAACTCTGTTACTAGTTATTAAAAACAGCCCTTTTAACACTTTATTATATCTACTAATGTAACATTTGAAGACTCAAAAGGGGCTGTTTACATTCAATCTAAAACCGAATACAAAATCAGTCCAAAACAGCCCGAAATAAACATATGAACAAAAAGGATTTTCTGATTTTTAACAAGTTTAAAGATCTATCATTTTTATACACATGCAAAACCATTTTATGACGGATAATGCCAAAAAGTTTCGGACCAAGAATCTGTCCAAAATCAGTCCGAAAAAACAGCCATGGTACATGCATTTCGAAGCAATCAATCGATAGATTCATGAGCTAAAGTTTGTACAAGGTGGCTCTGATACCAATGTCGGAGTTCGGTGCGAACGAGCATCGGAAAAACACGAGTTATAAAATCAGATTTAAACCCGAACTCCTTCATTAGATCGACATGCACAAAACAATAGCTATTAATGAGATAAGAACAAGAATCATACCCTTGAAGCGTGATTCCGATCGATTCGATCTTAGGCTCAACCGAGAACCTCTCTATCGGGGAGACACCCAAAGTTCCGATATCGTATGATATGCTTTCGGTCACCAATTCCAGCTCCTTATCTCCACCACACCGCAACACCACACCTTTGTGTGTTGCGTATCCGAAATCCTCAAAGTCTTGAGATTTCGGATTGATTTTGCCATTTTTCTAGAGAGAAAAACGTGAGAGAGAGTGAAAAAATGGAAGAGTATATTGGAAGTTAAAAGAAGTGGTGTCTTTTAAAGATTTAAGAGAATCTTTTAAAGACATGCATTCTTGATAAAATACAAGACTAATGTATACACTCCTTTATGTTTAATTAATTACTAGTTACATGAATAACTAATTAATTAAACTATCCTCCATTTAGCTAATATATTAGACCATTTAACAAATGTCTAATTAGCTACTCTCACTTACGAAAGTATATTAAATGATTTAAATCGGCCTTTGCGTGTGACCGAATAGGGTAAATGGACTTTGTATTATTATGTCATGGGCATATCTTTGAATCATATGTACCACGGTCAAACCCGAAGCCAACCCGAGAACATTGATTCCAACAACTAACATGTAAATAAAGTTGTTACAAGTATTTTAAAAGTGAAATGAAGTTCTTACAAGTGTATGAAGAAACGGAGATGGCAAGGTTGATGTACACGCGTGTGGGATCGTTTCCTTGCTTTTCTTTCTTAAAAAAGGTGGCGGATGAAGGAGGTGATGGTGGTGGCCGATGGTGGCTGTGGTGGTGATGTTCTATCAGTTTTTAGAGAGAAGTGGAGAGGGTTTTAGAGAGAGATAGATTGGATTGAATGAGGGAGAGTGTGGTATGGTGAAGAAAGAAAATGGGTGAAGGTGTAAGGGCATGGGGGTGGGGATTTGCTGCAGATTTTCAGTGGGTCCCACCCCATGTGGGTGCTTAAATTATTTCCTCAAAGTTGCGTTACAGTGACAACCGTCAAAAATCTCAGGTCATTACCGCACTCGAATCTTAAAATACGCTTACAACATTCCTTAAATCATAGTGAAAATTCTAGGTTATGACTCCGTAGGCTTACCAAAGTCGTAAAATGTCTTATAGATTGCTTAGTGAAACTTAAGTTCCATTAGATATGCTAAATTAGGTTATTAAGTGCCAACTAAATTAAAGAAAAATCTACCTCTTTATACTTTCACAAAATCCTCATCGAATCACAAAAACCAAAATTTCCGGTGACTCGACAACGTAAATTCAATCGGATGGAATCCGGCAAAACAAGAACATTGATGAAAACATTTATATAAATAACTTGAACCTATTTTTATAAGTTATTTATCATAAATTATTATTTTGTTGAAATAATGCACGAAAAACCTTGACGTTTTGGCTAAAACGTCTCAAACACAACGAAAACGCGTGAATCGAATTCGGCAACCAAACGAACATCAATAAATATTTTGACAACTTAAAATAAAGTATTTTAATAATACTTCAATGAAAAATAATCCCAAACATATCGTGAATTTAAACGACAAAAGAAAACGTTACGCGATTTAACGTAATAACGAATTAATGAGAAAACGAACACGGAACGCAACACAACACAGTCTAGAAACCAATTTTTTTAAAACATTTCCAGCCCTATGGGGCCCCTAAATTTCGTTCTCCCATTCCCCATGAGATCACCTCACTCTTCTACCACTTAGAATACATGCATTTTCATCTCATCATCACATTTCACTCTTACTCACACTTTTCACATCTCTCTCTCTCTCTCTCAAGAACACACACATATTCTCTCAATATTCTCTCTAAAAATCCAGCCATATTCAAGAGAAATTCTAGATTTTTGAAAGTGTTCTTGCACCAAATTAACCCTTCAAGGTAAACTAAATCATCTACCTTTAGTAATCTTTAATTTTTCTTGTATTGTTCTTCATAAATTCGGATTTTAAGCCTCTTTTATGGTTAAAATCTTCATAAAATGCTTGATGTTTGTAGGTTATTCCTTTACACATCATTATGTGTTAAAAGAAAGGATAACTCATGATCAAACCAAAAATCAAGTGAAAATCTATTGTTATTTAAGAACTTTTTGAAATCTTAATCATCCTTATGTAAAAGTTTAGCTTTTAGGTTAAAAATCATTTCTCACACATCTTGAATGTAATCCAACACCATGCATGTGTTAGAGAATAGATTTAAAGGTCAAAAGATCAAAAACTTCTTGTATTTCATGATTGGTGTTCTTCACTATGAACAAAACACCCATTTTGAGTCTTGAATGTTTCTGTCCAGAAAGTTCATGCTACTTCAACGATTTTTATAAAAATCATTTCTTCATGAAAATGGACGTTTTTATAGTCTACAATCAATTTATGGAAATAATTTTTCTAACCATATAATCCTCATATTCATATGAGTTCATTTGATATTTTTAATAATTTTTATGAGCAAAGATATATAAGCTGTTAGGTTAGGTCAGAAACTTTTCTCTCAGTGTTTTAATCATAACTGGAGAATCAAAACTCCAAATGACTTGAAACCAACGCCAAAAGTTTACAAATTTCATTGGTTACAAATTTCAAGAATACCATTTTTATTAACTCCTAGTACATTTTGCTCAGAAACAATGATTGCCTGCATGTGTTCAAATCTGACCTCAGAAGATAAAAGTAAAATCTAAAAATACTTGGACTCCTCTTTTAGTTCTGGAAAAATTACGTAAAATAGATAACATATTGTAGAACATCTGTGATTTTTCCCTTATTTGAATTTGGAACATAAGTATTTTTAATAAATCCAACAAACAGGTGTAAGTTTTCTGGAATTAAGAATATGGACTGATTTTGGTAAAAGTGGGAAACCGACACTTACGGACTTGCTATTTAGAGAAAGACTAACTTTTTATGACTTATGAACATGTTTAAGGGTTGGGTAAAAGTCTCGGGTCAAACCGAGAAGGTTTAACCGAGTCAACAATAACGGGCCTCGGTTTCGAAAAACGGGAAACTTTCTATGTTTGGAAAGAATAGTAATAAAAAGGGTTTGGGTGTCTTATGATGAAATTATTGGTTAGTGTTGTTAATCTTAAATTGTAAGAAACCAAAGTTCAAACATTCAAAATACTATAAAATTGGACACTAGTAATCTTGAGACATATTTCATATAACTTGCGTATTTAAACGTTATCAAACGCGATTATTGGACATTAACAAATTTCCAACCAAACAAACCATTTTGGCACTTTGTAATCTAAATACTTAACTAAGCAATCTTACAAACCAATTCACCGAGAATCTAACTAGAGACCTCGTGTTCATAGGACTTGGATAGGAGTCATACTCGACAAGCTCACGTATTACATCCATCGATTCACGCTTACGCTCTACAGTGAGTTTTCACAGCCCCTTTTTACTTGTTTACTATTTTGGGGTGAAAAGCATGATCTTAAACTTTAACTAAATTGGTTGTAGTCATTATGAACTTGTTGAACTTTTGCTATTCAATTTATGCGAATCGGTGTACACTATTGTTATGCTTGAGTACTATCGTGCTAAAGTCCCCGGAAATATCTTTTACACTACTTATTAACTCGTCCGTGAGCCAGACGAGCCGTCCTTGATAATCATGAATAACGTTATTTAGGGTAGACCAACTCTCACTCACATGGCTATGTGTGTGCATGTTATCACTCGCTCACATCCCCGATTGGATGTGTAGAATTTACCTTGTCCCCGATTGGACGGAAGGTAACTCATGTCCCTGTGAGGACATCATTTGGGGCATTTGGTCGGTAATCGGTTTAGTAGTGGCCTCAATCGCATTAACACTTACGTATACTACATTTCATATTCGCAACTATTACAACTAATCATTTTTACTCACGTCATTTATGAACAAAGCTTTTAGTTCATTTATTTGTAACATTAAACCTGTGAACTCACCAACTATGACCATAGTTGACCCTTTTGTTTTATCATGCTTTTCAGGTGAACAACAGTAAGGTGCATTCTAGGAGTACCTTTGCATGGATATGCATTCTCACATGCGTTTGCTTTATTTTGAACTATGACTATCTTTTAGAAACTTTTATGAACTTGATGTAATCTCTTTTGAAACTACGGGTTGAACTTGTAGTAACTTGCAATACTTTCGCTAAATTATGTATGGTGTTACTTATATATCTTGTGCATTGTTACCCGGTACTGTTACACCTCGTGTTTCCGCTTTAGCGGGGTGTGACAGGTTTGGTATCAGAGCCTAAGGTTATAGAGAATGCCGGTTTTTCAAAACAAAAACCCCAACTATAACCAACATTTTTCTTTTAAATATTTTTTTAAAACTCCAAAGGTATTACCAATTAAACTAAACCGAGCATATTACTAGTATAGCTAAACCACGTGTTGCATTATTAGACCTCAATTAGACATAGCCTGATCACCTATGTTTAATTTAGGTAAGATTATGCGAGACACGAAATAGGTATACTACGGTTATGTTCGATTTTTCTTTCCTGTTTAAACCTTTGGAAAGCAAACGTTGTGTGTGTGCATTGCATATCCTAGGCATCCATGTAGCACTGTTAGTAACTAAGTATACCTTTATTTCAACCTCATCATTTAGAGGTTAATATGTTAGTGCATAATGTCAAAGTAACTTGTTTAAGGTGTTAGTCAAATCTTGTGATCTTTGTAAGCGACACTAAATATAGGATAGCAACACTTTGGGCATTGCATTAGCCACTATAGGTATATAGTGGTTGAGTCTTGATTTGTGACTTCATTTTTGACTATTCGTTATATCCATGTTCGAGCAAGATTCTGTGCTATTGTAATCGTTCCTTATTAGCTATAAAACAATAGTTGTATATACTCTTGTTTAAATTAAATTGTATTTAATTTCGCATACATAAACTTAGTAAACAATATTCTGCAAGTTTAACTTGCGATTCGAACCTAAAGAACAGTAGATTGGGAGCTACACATCATCCTCCTACACTACTTACTCAGTAGATGCGTTAGGACACGTTACTAATCGTCCTAGGAACTAAATCTTCTATTTGTAGTATTACCTTGTCGCAACCCTCACCCCACACTGCCATATCAACCGACGATTATGGTTACGTCACCGGTCACCCTCACGACAACCCACCCAATACCTAGCAGGAGAATCTATCCGAGAAGGGACCCACTTGAGGAGGTTCCGCCTGATGATGAACCAATAAACTGGACCAACACGAGAACTCGTCACCTAGGCGCGTTACATTTACTTCCTCTACTTCACACTCTTCTTTCCCCGCTTCGCGTAGACCCTATTAATCACATGTAATATACACGACTAGAAGGACTGACAGACCACCTCGAACTAGACCTTACACTATCTATACTACTACTGGTAAATCACCCACTAGGACTAGTCATCGGTCAGATGTCCGCCAATGGAATTGGTTACCCGCAACTCTTGAGACTTGGAGAAGTGAAGGAGGATTACAGTTTCCTACAGAGGACGAAGAAGCTTTCGACATGCATACCTTCCCCTACGCACAGGAACCCGATCACCATACCGTTCTGGTACTAGCTGCTAGGCTACGCCGCCACGAGAATAGAATAGACGCTATGGAGTTAGGACAATACGAAACCCATTTAGGCTGGATGCACCTGCCACAGGGCCGATTTGTACAGATCTATGAAGATCAGCAAGGTCTTAGCGAAACCATAGAAACTACCCATCTCCAGGTGATGGAGTCCAGAGTCAAAGTCGTTGCCTTGCGATTAAGACTAGTGTGCAAAATAGACCTCACTTATGACTAGTAGAAATTCCACAACACATGTACAGTGTGTGGGAAACGGTTTCAACCAAATTTTCATCAGACATTTTCTATGGATTTTCTTTTTACAAACATAAATCTTCCAATAGATTTTTGATAAAATAGAACTTTCAACACTTTTCAATGACCAGAGCTTTCAAAGTATTTTATCGACTTAAGCCTTCAACGGATTTTCATCAAACATTTAATCAAAAATTTTCATAACTTCAATCTCTTCGAACGGATTTCATTAAACAGAATTTTCAAACGATTTGTCAGTGACAAGAGTTTTCAACGTATTTTGATTGACTCAAATTTTCAACGAACTCTAAGTTGTAAAACAGATTTTCAACATAAAAATTATTCAAACAGATTTTACGACAAGTCTTCCACAAGATGTTTTATAAAATATTCAAATCCATAAATTACTAACAAAGTTACCAAAATCACGATGACGTTAGTAATAGAGGAGACGACACCAATTTAACCAGAAATAGTACCAGCAGTTTTGGGTTAAAACTCGAGATAGTTAAAAATTCCTTTCGTATACTAGAAATATATATATCTTTAGAGACTAAACCCTGATACATCAAGAGCTTGTACGAGTGTGGAAACACTGAACATTTTGGGAAAGCACATCGGAATCCTAATGTGGTCACAAGTACGTTTCTCCTAAATAACCACTACGCATCAGTACTTTTTGACTCATGGGTAGATAAGAGCTTTGTCTCACATCAGTTTCGGCCCTTAATCCATAAGGGAATCACAGCCTTTAGGACCTCCATATGCAGTAGAACTCGCTAGTGGTTACAAACTGATTGTTAGTGAAATAATACACAACTGCGTACTAAAACTGGAAGGTGAATCCTTCAGTATAGACCTTATTCCAATGAAAATAGGAAGTTTTGATGTAGTAGTCGGCATGGACTGGTTAGCCGAAAATCATGTAGACATAAGTTGTCATGAAAAGATTTTACGAGTACCCATTCAAATGAATGAGATACTATTAGTACATGGAGAAGGACCTGAAAGAAATCAGAAGATAGTGTCATCCATGAAAAAGATAGCGAGACAAATCCAAAGAAAAGACGCATACAAGATGTCCCGGTGGTATGCAACTACCCCAAAGTATATCCAGATGATCTACCAGGATTGCCCCCGCATAAGCAAGTTGAATTTCGAATCGACGATCTATTCGATCAGCTGCAAGGCACCTTCTACTTCTCCAAACTCGACCTACGGTCAGGTTATCACCAATTACGAATTCACAAACAAGATATACCTAAAACAGTGTTCCAAACACGATATGGGCATTACGAGTTTAAGCTTATGCCTTTCGGCTTAACCAATGCTCCTGCGAAATTCATGAACTTAATGAACAGAGTATGCGGAGCATACTGGGATAATTTTTGTGATTTTATCGATGACATACTAATCTACTCGCGTAGTAAAGAGAATCACGAGCAGCATTTAGGACAAGTGTTGCAACCACTCAAGGAAGAGAAGTTGCACTCCAAATTCTCTAAGTGCGAGTTTTGGAACAAAGAAGTACACTTCCTCGGTCATATAGTGAACATGGAAGGGATCCATGTGGATCCAGCTAAAATCGAGGCGATTGAGAAATGTGAAGTCCCGGCGACTCCTACGGAAATCCGTCAATTTCTAGGATTGGCTGGATACTACTAGAGATCTATAAAAATTCTCAAAGATCACCAAGCCCTTGACAAAACTGACCCAAAAGATGAAGGAATTCATTTGTGATAATGAACGAGAAAAGGCATTCCAAATGCTAAATAGAATCTGTGCAATGCGCCAATCCTATCATTGCATGAAGGAACAGATTGTAGTATATTGTGAATGCGTCGCACTAGGGATTAGGCTGCGTTCTAATGCAGAAGAATAAAGTAATTACGAATGCTTCCAGGCAGCTCAAGAAAAATGAGGTGAACTGTTCTACGCATAACTTGGAACTAGGAGTAGTGGTCTTTTCACTTAAGATCTGGAGACATTACCTATCCGATTCCAGCTGTACTGTGCTTACCGATCATAAGAGTCCCCGGGACATACTCGAACAGAAGATGCTCTACATGAGGCAAAGAAAGTGGTTGGAGTTACTTAACGATTACGATTCCGAAATTAAGTACCAAAAGCTGTCAAGGTCATTACAACAACCTAAAATACCCCAATAGAAATGGGGACAGATAGAAATGGACTTCGTCACCTCGAACTTCCAAAGGTCATGACTCCATTTGAGTTATTATTGACCAACTGACAAAATCTGTGCGTTTTCTACCTATCCGAGAGGATTACATAAAGGAGAGACTTGCTCAAATCTATATTGCAGAGATTGTGTAGCGTCACGGAGTGCCCATTTCAATTATCTCGGACAGGGATAGTCGTTTTACATCACGGTTTTGGCTATCAATGCAGAAGGCGTTGAGTACCCAACTAAACATGAGTACGGCTTATTACCCTTAAACAGACGGGAAAGTGAGCAAACAATTCAAACCTTAGAAGTTATACTACGAGTATGTGTACTAGACTTCGGAGGAAGTTGAGATGTACACTTACCCTTGATAGAATTCTCTTACAATAACAGTTACAACGCTAGCATCAAATGTGCACCATTTGAGGCCTTGTATGGACAGAAATTTTGATCACCATTGTGTTGGCACAGAGTCGGTGAGAAGCACTTGACAAGGCCAGACAACATTCAGGAAGCTGTGGACAAAATTACAACCATAAGAGAACGACTCAAGGCAACCCAAATTATACATAACAGCTACGCTGACAATCGCGGAAAGCCACTGGAATTTTGAATGGGTGATAGAGTATTTCTGAGAGTATCACCTTGGGAAGGACATGTACGCTTTGGCAAGAAAGGCAAGCTAAGCCCACGCTATATTACCCGTTCGTTTAAACGTTAAACGTTTATTTTAATACGTTTGGTTATCGATTTAAAAACACGATATTTTTAATAAAAGTGTTACTCAAATTAATATATTCTAAGTCATTAAAATATATTTCGGTTTTCGTTCGGTGTTGGTTGCGAATTGTACGTTTATTTAAACCGTGTAACGTTTTTAAACGTTTTATTTGTATGCGTGTAATCGAAATATTTTTACTTGAAGTATTTTATCAAAATACTTAATATTGAGTTATAAAAATATAACTTGAGGTTATTTCGTTTGTCGGACGCGTTTCACGCGTTTAATTCGTGTCAGTTACGTTTTAAACATAACGTACATTATTTCGTATATTATTAATTAATAATAATATGATGTAAATAACTACTATTTAAGTATCAAATAGATTTATGTTATTTATTAAAAAGTTTTACCAACGTCCGTATTTCATCGGATTTCATCCGATGTAATAATGCACGATTTAAATAAATCGCGTACGGGTGTATATATTCCAATATACATAATGATACACATAATTAGCCCTAAACATAACTAATTACACGTATTAACATGGTGATTAGGACCTAATTACTAGCCCTAATTTGTCGGGTGTCACAGCATAGCTTCTTTGGAGGAAAACGGTCAAGTTAACGCGAGCATCACTTTCGTCTTCTTCGTTTCTTAATACAAGCATTGTAAGAACTTTATGACTCAATTATTTTACTTGTATTATGTCCATTAACATGTTATGTTACTTATTCAACTTGTTAATGTCCAAAAACAATAACGAAAAACATTTTTGAAACACGTATATGTAAACTACTTTTCTGGCCAGAAAAATCGTCTCACGAAAACGATCATATCTTGAGTCCTACAAAAAATTAGACAACTAAACACCTACAAAATTTTCGTATGGAAGAGCTCTACAAAAAGTTCTTCTTTGGCCATTTTCAGAAATGCACGGATTTTCGTGTATAACCCGATCTTTTAACGGAGGTCTGTTTTGGACCAAATCTGACACTCTCCATGTTTATTTTTGTTTAAAATAGTAAATTAACTTATAAAATTATCATAAAGTGCAGAAATAAACAAAACACCTAGGAGAATATGTGTGATTTTTGGTTAGGCTTGATTCAGACTAGAAATGGGTGAAATCGGGGGTTGAATCGGGTTAAAAATCTAGAACCGAAGCTCCAAAGGGTTGTTTTTGTTATTTCACAAAACCGACACTTCGGGTCGACTATAAAATGTAACGACAATTTTATAAAGCTTATTTAACATATTTAAGGCTTCCCTAAAAGTATCGGGTAAAACCGGAGTCGTTTGACCACAAACCCGAGCCTTGGATCCAATCAGACCCCTAGTGTCGCTAAAGGCTCAATTCCTATAGCGACACTAGCCTTGTGACACCAAACCTGATTTAGTGTCGCCCATAGCTACACTTACCCTAGTGCCGCCACGCCTCTAGTGACGCACCCTACCCGACACTTACCTCAAGTGTCGCCTCACCTGAGTGACGTATCTTATCCGACACTTGGCTGAGTGTCGCCCCTAAATTAAAATGCGTATAGTCTGACACTTATACCGACACTCACCTCAGTGTCGCAATCACAATACAAGTGACGCATCTAGTGTCGCATAAAACAGAAGGATTAAAAACTCTTTTCACACTAAGTGTCGAACATTTACAACCTGAAACACGGGTACGACACAACTTCTAAGCACTTTAAATATATTTTGAGAATATATGTTACACATGATTACACTTAATTGGGATTACACCCACGCTACTACGAGCTTACACTCGAACCACTTATTACATAAAGACGAGCTTACACTCGCATGAGCTTGCACTTGCACGGACTTACATCCGAACAACGGTTACACGTCACAATACAAACGATTGACTGATGTATATAATTTACAAACTATACAACACTGTGATTTACATAATGATAATATTTGAATTATTATTACACCTCCGTCACCAACGGGCCACCCCTACTTACAAAATTATTTCAAACATACAAACAAATACTTGGACATTTCCTAGTTGGGTGGATAACTAGCATGGGTGATCCTTCGCGACACCAACTTACTTACTTACTTGCTTACAACCTTGTGCGTTTCGGACGCCAAAAGGTTGCAGGGTTCGGAGAACCACACTACGGAATTACATCCGACACATACTTACGGACTTACATCCGCTATACTTGTTTGCTTACACAAACGTACTTGCTAGACTCAGGTGAGTCTTACAGCCCCACTATTACTGTTTTCTACTTTGGGGTGAGATATTTGCTACTGTTTACGTATGAACACAAGTGCTGAACTGTTTACACTACTTTTACATGCATTACATGAGTTACTTTTATCCACTGAAAGCCTCCTATCATAAGTTGTTAGTTATGGACTTAAGCGCGATTACTACTAGATGGATCCATTTGGGACTGACAATCCCTGCCTGGGGTAGTAGCGTTACCACGGATTACAACGTAGAAACAGACATATTAGTATTTGTTACATATGAGTGTTTTGATAGCACTCACGGGGGTACGTGATACTGTACTTGATTGTACCATTCACACTACACTGTTAAGCTTCAACTTGTGAGCTCATGGTTATTGTGTCGACTTACTGATTTACTGAGTTACTGAATTACTTACCTTGTTCGAGGGTATTACTGGTACTTAGTTGTGGTTCATAAATGATTTACTTTACTAAACCTGTAAGATTCACCAACCTTTTGGTTGATACTTTTTAGCAATTATCTCAGGTTTACCGCAGCCGTAGGACTGCACACCCTCAGGACTGATAGCTCGAGTTGCATGCATACAAACTGGTGGAGATTCTCTTGCATTACTTTTTGTACATCAGTTATGTATTAGAATCTCTAGGAAACTATTTTTGAACTC
The DNA here is from genome assembly GCA_949592205.1 of Helichrysum umbraculigerum. Taxonomy (NCBI): domain Eukaryota; kingdom Viridiplantae; phylum Streptophyta; class Magnoliopsida; order Asterales; family Asteraceae; genus Helichrysum; species Helichrysum umbraculigerum. The sequence continues at coordinate 123,360,604 of CATIUR010000005.1, read as the reverse complement.
GATGCTCGTTACCCTGATTTAACAATGTAATACTTTTGTACTATTGTACGACATTGCATATAGGTGTCGTTTGCTTTACTTTGGTGCTTGATTTTTTATTAGTAACACCCAAAGCTTGCTTCCGCTAAATAGTGAATTTGGGGGTGTTACGATAATTCATCCAATTGGTTCAACCGAACCAAGCACCTACAACATAAACCACTGAAACGGGTAAGCATAAAGCTTAGTGAGCTTATGAACAATTAAATGAATAATTCACAAATACAATAACATATTTCGTTTATCAAGAATCCGCTTATCTGATTCCACAATTAATAACGAAACCATTGTAGAGATTCTCATATATTTCGTATGGATCCGCGGTCCAATAAATACAAGTAGTGCTAAGCACTTATTTCGTGATCACTGATTATTTCGTAATGATACAATCTCTACAATTCGCTCATTCCACAAAATCCACGAAATCATCATATTACTCCACATAACTATCACTTAGTCAACAACCAAACATCTTAGCACGAAACACAAACATGACATCACTACAACACGTATAATTCATATCCTAATATCCACATTTAGAAACAAGATACGAAACCATTAATATTCCGTTAGGTCATGTAAACTTTTGCTCGTAAGCAATCCGGTAATACATAACCATAATAATACACAATTAAGAAACAAAATAAGATACAAACAAATACCACTTGATTGTATGAACCTCTTGCTCGTAAGCAATCCGGGACATACAATCATTACCCATTTAATCCCCATAATACTTACCTTTGCTTTTTAGGCGAATGCATGATGTCACATCCAAATAGCTAAACCACCGTTCTTGATCACTTAGCATATAACCTATCGATACAATAACACATTTAATAACTAGAAATCATTATAATCAATGCATCAACATTATCAATCCATCACCCTTTTTGGATTGATCATATTACACCTAATCCTTTATTACATAATTCTCTTTATTTCATTATTTCATTATTTGTATAATCACTTTAATGATTACTTCTTATCATAATTCAAGATTCATCATAAACCAATTCCAAGGTTATGAAAATCATATTAAACATCCTTAATTCGAATTAACTTCTTAAAATTCATTATTCCATTACTTATTCCGTAGTCATAAACGTGACTTAATCACTTATAATTCTATTTCAATCATCACTAATGATCATTTTATCAACTTATTAATAATCATCCTCATAATCATAATTAATCCAATGGCTTAATCCTTTGATTCATTATTTCAATATCCTTTAATCATATTCCAACAACATCTTTAAACACTAATCAAGGTGTATTAACACCAAAACATATCCATATGATCAAAACCCACTTTGATCATTAATCCAACAAATCAATTAATTCATTTTTAGATCAAATTCATGTTACTCATCATCATAAACACACTTATACATTACTAATTCATCATAATACACTTCAATTTCAACCTATAAACCATTAATCATTCATATTATTCAAAACCCCCATGAAACCCTAAGTTTTAATTCAAAATTAAACAAGAATCATGATTACATTGTGTTAGAAACGATTAATCCTTGATGAATTTGGATTCTCTAGCTTCAATTTCATGTTTTGAATCGATTTCTAGTTAAGGGTTTGAGATTCTGTGTGTTTTCTTCATTCGTGAAACCTCTGGAACGTATTTTGTTTTTATGAATGAATAATACACACGTACATGATTTAGATATGTATGTGTTTATTTTACACTCCGTGATTATCATTGTCTGGAACTTTAAAACCGACATACAATTATTACTATTTTATTTCACCTAAAGTAATAATAAATTAAAACATTTACTATTACTTTATCACAATATTACTTTAGGATTTTGGGATGTTACAGTTTGGTACCCGGCGGGTAATAGTGTATATTTGTTGACAGAAAGCAAGCTAAAACTGAGTACCCGGTGCATATGACTTGTACCCGACGGGTACGCCTATTACCCGGTGGGTACCCGGCCAAGTTTGGTGCCTCTAGTTTTAATCACATATATGAGTTATTTGTTGTCTGCGACGATGATAAATAATGAGACATGTTATTTTGAGTTCCACTTTAATATTGTGTTGTTATAATAGAGAGATTATCATTGTGGTCGGATCATTTGCATATGACCAATATCTATCGTAGTTAATCACTTGAGTGTGATTAAGATTGTGCAGTAGTTGGATCACTTGCGTGTGAACGATAATTTTTGTAAATAATCTTTTGAGTAAGATTTAATATTTTATTATTAAAATTGATCATTTGCGTATGATCAAGGTTTGTCATGTATTTATAGAATTGAGAACAAGAATATATATCTTATAGATGAGATCGTGGTAGAGATCACCATTACTTACTAAGCATTATTGCTTATTCTATTACTGTTGTTGTTGTGATGTAGGTGATTGTGGGATAATGGTATCACTTTGGGACAGGGACCCGAGGCCGACTATTGGTGGGACTTAATGTGGCGTCAGTAAGTAAATCCCTTCTTTAATCATGCTCTATACAGAGAAAACCCCATTTGTATAATTATGAATCAATTGAGTATGGTTCACTTTTGTTGAGAAATAAAGAGTAATACTTTTGTATCGAGTTTATGAATATGATTTAAAAAAAAAAATCCGGGGCGTTTCAACCTAAAGGGTAAAAGTGTAAAACAACACTATCTTGATGATGCTTTCGAGCCAAGTATTTTGATTCTTAAGCTCGAATCGACGTGTGAAAACTAAAAGGTGCCTCCATATTGTATTTATTTTGACATGACGCATGATGGTGTATCTAGGTTTGCTGATTCGGGTCTAAAAGAGGGAAATGACGTACATCTTTTAACCTACTATATCACTTATTGGTACTTCTGATATCCTCAAATGATATATAACTGAAAGATAATTCACCACTTTTAGAAGATAGAACATCAATCGTAGACTTTAAAAATGCAAAAACTGGTGAAGAGTCAACGGTCGGTAGGTTGAAATAAAACTTAATGCATAAGGTTCGTTCATCAAAATTATAATTGTCATGACCATCTTCAGCCCGTACATAAGCCCAGATGAGCTTATACTCTAAAACCAACTGGTGATAGAGGGAGTAGACCATGAACTTATATACATGTTTTAGAATCCCCTTTATGTTTCCGATGTAGGATATGGGTTTGCACCTAACAATACTCCCCTCAAATCCAAATTTCGTATAACACCCCTTAATTTCTAAAACCATTTTTTTTAAATACCGGAAGCGTAAGTCCAAACAACATTAATAATTTACATATTATAATATATACATCGAGACAACTATTTCAAATCATAGTTTATCAGTTTAGGTGTTATGTAATTCAAAAGACAACACTGATTTATACAAATCAGATATCAGAGTAATCGCCCGGTCAAACATTCCGTTCAAATCAAAGCTTCTTGCCCATCCTGTTATATCAAAATCATAACCTGCAAGAAGTAGGGTGGTGGGATTAGCATAAAGCTAAGTGAGTGAATAAATAATCAACAACCCAACTTAGCATAACAAATCTGTTTACTACAAAGCATCATAAACAATTTACAACCCTGTTTACAGCATAAAGCATCGTAAACACATAGCAACCCTGTTTACAGCATAAAGCATCGTAAATTGTCAACTTTAAAGAGGATCGGTGGTTCTTGAGGTACCCTCATGCCGCGGTGGCCCTCCAAGAACGCTTATCAACCATCTGTATTGGCCTATACAGAGATACCGATAGCTTAATGCTATTCCCATACGACTAAGGTTCCTATTAACGATATGTACAAAGAACCCTCCATCGGCCAACAATAGCAACTAAGCCCAGCATCATACTGACCTCCATACCACATAGTGCCCCAAGGCCATGTATCAGATAATCACATAAGCCATAATCATTATGGCATCATGTCAGATTAAACAGTCTATCAAATAGCAATTACATCATGGCAGACTAAATAGTCTATCAAAGCAGTAAACTACGTTTACTCATTGTAACCAAACCTGTTACAAATAAATCACACTGAGGATTACAGATCCACTCACCGTTACTTCAGCCGCAAGCTCAGAGGTCTAATATCACTGAGCCTTCTCCGTATCTGAGAATACAATTAAATAATGAATTAGTAACTCATCCCACGATATATAACTCATTTCATAATCATATAACATATCTCAATACATAGTATCAAATTACAAATCAAAACCAGGTTGTAAATAAAATCATACTACTTTACAACTAATGGTTTTATCCAAGTTACAACAAATCAACTTATATAATCATTTACTCAATTATCTGGTTCCGAATCATCATCATAACATATTTACGCAAGTAATTAATCCCTGAGGTCTAAGGAAACAAAAGTCCAATCCGAAATGTAATCAGAAAGTTCCTAAACGAGGTTCAAAAACTGTAAAATGCCATTTTAGGCCCCAAGACAGCCCCGAATGGCCAAAAACTGCCTAGGCATTTAGAATAGAGCTTTGATCATGAAACCCGTTTTACCCGCCAGGTAGACCTTTACCCGCCGGATACCCGTTTAGCCTGACTACCCGCCGGGTAAGGGTCTTACCCGCCGGGTAAACCCATCTTCCAGGTCTGTTCAATCTGCTCCAAAACCCAGACCCGTAAAATCTAACCAAAACTCAATATTTCAGTTTCTAACAATTCTACTACAACAATTAACAACAATAACATCAAGTATCATCAACTATCAAGTTATTGAACCTAAATCTTCATACAATCAATAACAACTATGATTTCTACCATAATCAAAAGTAATCTAGATATCACTTACACTTTAAATAGCAAGATGACGATGATAATATGAATCTGATCACAATCACAACTCAAGATCACACTCAAAGTTTGATTTCAACTTAGTTTAGGTTTCTTAGGGTTTTAGGTTTTGAAGTTTCAATAACAAACTTTCCAAATGAGGAAAGTTAAGAACAAAAGCGGCCTACCATTTTAACCGACTCTGTATCCACTTAATATTAGTCCCCTTCCAAACCTATTGTCCGGAACCTAAAACCATTTACGATTCCAACAATTTTATTTTACCATTAACTGTATAAAGTTAAAACAAACTATTATTTACTAGTCACAATAAGTCATTTGACTTTTTGACTAATTATTCACAATAACTTGGTAAAATAAACAATTTAATTTCCTAACACGTTAAATTATTAATTTAAAGTCAGGAAATTACCCAATTATCACTAGGCCCATAAAGCGGGTGTTACATTTCGCATTGGGCCTCTCTTTCAATGTGAGTGCATCCCTCTAGATCAAGCCTTAATATTCTCGTGGGGGATCGGAACGAGACCAGACGATCACCGGGATCATTAACCAAAGCTCCATCATAATGATGTTATTTTTACCCAAGATCAAGCCTTATTATTCTCGGATTCTGTGATGAGACTAGGACATCTACCAGGATCATCGACCAGAGTTGAGAGTTTCCAAAGATCCCGTCCACATCAATATCAGGCTACAACCGTAGCTCTGATACTACTTGTCAGGACTTTTTTCAGCCCAAACAATTTAAAGCCCAGTATATAAGCCCAAATAAGGTTCCACTCTAAAACCAATTGGTGATAGAGGGAGTAACCCATGAACTTATATACATGTTTTAGTTTCTTTGTGTTTCTGATGTGGGATAAAAGTTTGTACATAACAATAATGTTCAATAAGGTGCAATCTAATATAAAGGTGACATTTTTGTAGTTTATTTTTTTCTCAACTTCATAGTTCTTATAATGTTTTTGGTTAATGTAAGACTCTCTTAAGTGAGCTTGATTGGTCTACTTGGATTTCTAGGCCTAGAAGTTTATATCATGGGTGATGTTTGTTCTTGATTCTCTATTTTGGATGTCTTAAGTTTGGTGCTTTTGTAGTTTCTTTTGGTTTATGAGTCTCTGCTAGTTTTATGCAGTCTCATGTGGTTTTTGGATGTTGCATTGTAATTCTTATTATACCTCTTGTATATTTGGGTTCTAATTAAAGTTCTTTGCTTTTCAAAAAAAGACTCTCTTATGTGAGTTGATAGAAACTAAAGAGTAAATTACACAAACGGTTCTTACAGCTAGTTTGTGTGAAATTTTAGTGGTATTCATTTACCATTTTTAATTACAAAAATCATCCTTACTTTACATATGTGTTATAGCCATGGTCCTTATACATTAATAGACGTTAGTGTTGTTTGTTACGTTGGGTTATGTGCATAACATGTGAGGGTAAAGAAAAGTCTTTTAATCTACCCTTTTATTTTTTCCATTTTATCTATTTTAACTAACTTTAACTTTCCTCTCGCCCTCCCATCATCATCAACAACTACCCCTCACTATCTCAACTCTGGTTAACTATCTCTAAAAAAACTAACATAACACTTCACCTTTTACAACCCTCCACCATTTTTTATTTATAAAAAGAAAACTCATTTATTGCGTTGCTGATTTACAGGTTCTAAAGGCCGTGCATAATGTTGTTCAAATTCAACTCATGAAATAAAAAAATGAAATGGGTATAAAAACTTACAATTCTCCTCCACCGCTCACCCCTACTATTGTTTCTCGCCATTGTTCAGCGTCACATCTTCAACTACCTTGATCTTGCTTGCCGCTACTTTGATTCCACCAAAATCGATACCAAGTTTACCATCGTCAATTAATGAATTTCACTGCTCAAATTTGATGAGTTTGATGAAATCTTAATGATTAGATTTGAGCAAAAGGACTAAATTGTTCGTATAAAGGTTGATGAATTTGTGTAGACTGTTTTACGAAGTGCCTCTTTTCTCTTCTCTGAAGTCTATAACAAATAAGTGGGAGAGGCAGAAAGCTTAGTAAAAATCAGTCATTCGGCTACCTTGGACTTAAAAGAGGAAGGAGTCTTTGCGAATTCAGTAGCCCCTATCCCTTATGTTTAGGAGCGGGATCCGCCCAAAGGAAAATGGAATTCTTAGGGTTCCATAGATATATATAGAGATGAATAATATTATTTTGCACTTTTTATTTGAATTTAGATTTAGCTTGTTTACCTTTGGGTTTTCTAATGGAATATTTGCATGAGTGTTTTGATTTCAATGTTTGTTTGTATGTTTTATTTATTTATTCCATCTATGTTTTTATGTACCAATAAAACACTTTGGTCAGTATGTGATGAGTGAGTGTAGTGGTAGAAGTGTTTGTTATCTTGAAGATTAAGAACAAAGAATATAGATAGTTGGGAGAAAGATGAGTGGGTAAAAAGTTATCTTTGAATGTGTTTATCAAGTATATGGATGAGAAATAAAATTCAGAGAAGAAGATATATAAGAGAGAAAAAATACCCTTATGTCATGTTCACATGTCCGACTTAACGAACAACACTAGCGATCGATACTGTAAAGGACAATTACTCTAGCGAGTTTCAATTTTAGCAAGATCCTTGTAATTACATGTGGTGAAAGTCTGTCAATGAAATATCATGGAAATCTTAAGGATCATTTATGTAATTTATTTAATTGATTACAAGAATGTAAGACCACTTCCAACAATCCTTTCTGTCGCACCCCCAAATTCGGGTTGCGGAAGCGAATCGGGTCGGGGCACGACTAATCAATAATCACAGCACATAAGATAAAATGAACGACCACTATATGCGTCGTTTTACACTTGTATTGATTAAACGAGAGTTTACACCAAAAATAGTTTACATTGGCTCGGTTTGAAATTGAGAGATTTAAATACATAATTAATTTATACAAAATATAATAATGCAGCTAAATCTCTGATGGTTTGCATGATGACACGAGCTAAGAATCCTGTTGGGTAGTCCAAACTACTGCTGAGTACCTGTGATACAAGCAAAAATGGGTCAGCGAAACGCTGGTGAGCTCACAGGTTTGTATGTCAAAACATATTGAATGAACCGCAAGATTTAATTGATTTTAAATTGCAATAAAGCAAAATAAAAGTAACTATACAGTCATGAGCACATAGTCTGAGCTTAACTTGGGGGTTTGGTCCAGTGAAGGAATTCCGATCGAGGTGCCTCCTACGAGTGCCTAATCCACACTCGTCTACACAAATGCTAATGCGTCTGTTTGACTAGTTAGTGCTTGCTAACCCGGACGAGGATTGTCAATCCTATATGGTACCATACACTAACATTCACGCTACTACGTATTACCAAACTATGTTGTGGAGGACTTTAAATTGATTAGTGAAAACAACTCATGCAGTATTTGATTTTGATTTGTACTTGAGTTCAATTGTAAATAAAACGAGCATTGATATCACACCCCTGAGTAAAAAAGTAAAATAGGGGCCATGAGACTCACTTGGGTCTTGAAGTGTTTAACTTAATAAACTTGATTTGATTTGCCCAGTATTGTTGTCCGAAGACTTGTAACCAGAGGGTGTCCACGACACGCGATGGTTATAAACGTGAGTAGGTATCTATAAAGACTACCTTTGTAGTTGTTCGTCCAAGTAGAATGCCCAAATGACTACAATTTGGTTGATTAACTTGTCCAAATTACTACGATTTGGTTGATTGATTTGAGTTTTGAAAACGTGTACAGTCCGTTGGTGATTGTTTGTAATAATAATCTTCAACATTATTATTTTGATTTTGAAGTGTTATACTTAAATAGTATTTACAAACTTTAGGTGACGGAGGTCCGGGGGTAGCGCCCCTGGTTAGCGGGGTTCCAGGGGTGGCAACCCCTGACTGGGTCCAAGGGGCAGAGCCCTTGGCTGGGGTCGAGATGCCAGGTCAGCTCGAAAATTTTTTATTTCTACTATATTGCTTTGGTGAAAAACGCATCTGAAACTTGAATTTGAGTGAAATCAAGTGATAAAATTTTAGGTCTCGACACTTAGTAAAATCTGTGTTTTCTTGGTTCTGTTTCATGCGACACTTATAGCGACACTTTAAGAGTTTAGGCGACACTTAAGAAGTGTCGCATAAAATGGAATATTCTGTAATAAGGGCGTCACTTAGAGAAGTGACGCATAATAAGGCGTCACTAAGGTAGTGTCGGGCTTAAGTGTCGGATATCAGGTTGGAGCGTCACTAGGGTCAAATGTCGGACGAATTCGGAATTTAATTATAGGCGACACTTAGACAAGTGTCGCTGGGAGTGTCGGTCTAAAGTGTCGGGCATTGAATTTGCGACACTTAGGCAAGTGTCGGGAAAAAGGGGTTTTATGCGGCACTAGGGTAAGTGACGCAAAATTAGGGCTTTTAGCGACACTTAGTGCGGCACTTAAGTGACGCATTAAGTGACGCTACGCTGCTTTGGCCTATGCGATACTTAAGTCTAATGGCCGGAATTTGAGTCGAAAACGTGTTTTCCGGTTTCCGTTTGACCCGAAACTTTTACCCAACCCATATTTGGACATTTCAAGCTTAAATAAACAACTTTCAAGTAAAATAACAAAGATTTAAGAGTTTTCGAGAGTTGTCAGGAATCTTACAACTTAACGCCGGAGAAATCCAAAAAGATAGCGTTGTAGATCTCGACGTAGTGGTTCTTTTTCTCCAAATGGGCATGAAGATTCGTGTGACACCCGGTCAAATAGTCAATTTTCGTGCAAAAATATAACTTTAAATAATTGTATCATACGATTATATCAAAATATTCAAAAATGTGGTTGGAGGCCACAGTCCGCGCATTGGGGATCTGAGTTTGACAAAACCCAAATCCCTTCCCCAATTCACCTCATTTCCATCATCTTCTTCTTTTTCTCCATCCCATTTTCTCTCTAAAACATAACCACCAATCACCACCACCACCGCCGGCCGACCACCGCCGCCACCATCACCAACATTTTCGAAACCACCATCAAGAGAGGAACAACATTAACAAAGGTACCACCCTCGTTTTCTTCCTCGTTTGGCCTCGATTTGCATTTGTAAGAAATTCCTAAATTTTTAGATTTAATCATTTTGGTGTAATGTTTTGATGTAATAATGTTTACACAACTTAGTTATAACCTAAACAATGAAGAAAACATGATTTTTCGGCTTAAAAATGCGTTTGGATTGGGTTTTGGATCAAAAAATCGCGACAACCGTGATTTTCTGGGTTGGTGTTCATCTTTGCGACACAACCCTTGTGACGTAGGTTGTGTCGCATAAAAACTCTTGTGTCGTATTTTGTGTCGTAGGAACCCCGTTATGTCGGACCTTTTGCGACACAACATTGTGTCGTACCTTATGTCGCAAATCCCATGCGACACAATCATTATGTCGCTGTTAAATCAACATCGAACGCTTATGCGACACAACCCTTGTGTCGCTAAGCTCTTGTATCGCATTCCTATGCGACACAACCCTTGTGTCGCATACCAAACTTTTGTGTCGCAAATTATGTCGCAGAAACCAGGATCAAGATTTTGAAGTCAAAGTTACTGTAGAAAAGTCAAATTCACTGTAGCAATTCACTGTAGCAATCGCAATAATAACATTTTGGAACTATTGTTACAAACCGTCACCAACGGGTCTGGCATGTTTTCGAAAGACAAACGATTACAAACACTTAAACAAGCATCGGGCATACTAGTTGTGTACAACTAGTCTAGGTGGTCTTGAGAGACATCCACTTACTTAACTTTATATGTTTAGGCATTTAAAGGTTACGGGTTCGGAGAACCTACATACTACTTACTGTTTGCTACTGCTTACTACTCGACTCAGGTGAGTTTCATAGCCCCACTATTTCTACTGTTTTACTATTTTCGGGGTGAAACACATGCTCAATAACTGTTTTCGAATTATATAAATTAACTTTTATAATTCACAATTATTTATATTACTGTATGTAATACGAATGTGTAATACTTGGGAACTACACCTACCATACTGTTTGAGATAGTATCAATACTTAACCTAGATAGGTTACGACCGTACACAGTTAGATTGTTGGAAAACATTTACCATTACATAACCTGATTAAGTTATCACTATCCATTGACCATATTGTCACGGGACAATACTATCATTTATATTAGAACTGGTTAGTTCTACTTACACGGGACAACGACTAGACTTTTACAGGATTAGTCTTCCTTTTAGGAACTAAAACTGTTGACACACTCCATGATCCTTAGAATGGGAAATTGTTCTTAGGTGAACATTTTCCCGTGACCCCAAATATACTTGCTAGGCTTAAGGCTAGGAGTATACAATAGTAACATACGTTAGTATAGACTCTTTATACTAATGCAAACCAACTAGGTGATGAATGTTCATACCTATGCTCAATGTGTTACAATTTATATCTAAGTATTGTACATATATATTTAGATACAATATATTACTTCATGCGTTGCATGATACACTGTTACTTGTGTTTGTAGATTTGACTAATATAGGTATATATATATATACATACTCATACACGATATCAAGCACTTGGTGCTTCTTACGATTTACATATGCATATTGGCATACATACATACAAACACAACTACTCAAGTCAGGCGCGTCGTAGTACGGCTGGCTCTCATTTACTTAGTTAGGTCTGTCGTAGTACAGCTGGCTCTACATTTCACCAGTCGGGCTTGTCGTAGTACAGCCGACTCAATTACATACTTTGCTTGCGGGCAATGCGGACGATGTTCTAGAAGGGACACACAACGATGCCACGGTAAAGTGGGCACAAAACGATGCCACGGTATTGCAGTGGGCACAAGGATGTATTCGCGGTAAAGCGATACACTCATGGATGGGCGGGCTTATGCTCGTGATCCACAACAGTTAACGGGTCGGTGAGATTTCACGCGAGGTCGTTAGCTCAGTATTTGATTAAATAATCTATCGTAGTTTTGCGGGACTGCACGGTTACTCAAACTCAGCATCGGATCGGTGAGCTTATACTGGAGATCGTTGGCTCAGCATTTGGATAAATGCACTATATTAGTTCTGCGGGACTACAATTTACATTGCCGGAGGCAACACTACATGCCAGGCGGCACACCAATCATTATACAACAGTGTATGACGTGGTCATACAACTACTTGATTTCAACTTAGGCATGTATTGCCTCACATCGATAGATTTACCTAATACCAGATAGGTATTCAGGCTCGGAATGACTCAATTAATATGTACTTGAGTACATACCACTATTACTTAGGTATTAGATACCTCGACTAGCGTATACACATTGGTGATTACAACTTCAACTTAATACAAAGCAGAATCGTGGATTCTGGACTATTTTTCTAAACATACAAGGTTTTATACTTTATGTTTTCAACTGACGATCCTATGAACTCACCAGCTTTATAGCTGACTCATTTTAGCATGTGTTCTCAGATGCCCAGCAGGATTAGGATTTCTACAAGATTTGGCTAGCTCGAGTCGCATATTTTCAAACATTGGGACTACTCTGCATTTACTTTGTATTTTCAAATTATGTATTTGGAATTTACTAAAATCTCGCAACTATTTAAACCTTTATTTTGGAAATGTAATAACTATTTTCAAACGTCTCATTTAGAGTCGTTCATTTTATATCTTATGCTGTGATATTTAATTTGGTAACACCCGACCCGACCGCTTCCGCAACCCGAGATTTGGGGGTGTTACAATTCGAGGCCGTTTGGAGGTAGTTTTTGTGAATTTAAGATTGTGGTGGTGGGTGTTTGAGAGAATAAAGAGAGAGGAGAGGTGGGAATGAGGTGAGGGGGAGGTGATGACCCCCTTTTGGCTGATTTTTCGGTGGGGTCCACGGGTGTGGGCTTCACCAAATTTTGTTCCCTGCATTCGCGCTCCGTGGGGTATTCATTTTCTCGATCGTTTAAATAATTTGATACGCGTTGGAATATAAATTTAAAATACGAGAAATTATTCGATACTTTTGTTGAAGTATTTCACTAAATACTTAATTACTTGAGTTATAAAATATAACTTAACTTTATTTAGATTGTTTGCGCGTTTAATGTTTTAATCACGTAGATGTTATTTTTACGATACGAAATAAATACGAGATATTATCAAAATGATATTCTTGGATATAATAGTGTTATTAAATAATGTTATATTATTTAATAAAATTGTTCACTAACGTCCGTATTAGTTGAATCGAATTACATTCGATTTAAATTGCGCACGATTTAATCAAATCGCATAATTGTATATATTCAACAATATATATTATTTGATACACAAATTAGCCTAACACAGAACTAATTACATGTATTACAGATGATTAAGCACTATTTACTAGTCCTAATTTGACGGGTGTCACACTTTCTTCCTTTCGTTCTTCCTTTGTGCCAGCTTAGCGCTACATCAGCACATCTAAAACTGACGAAAGACTGACAAAGCATTGCCAACAATCCTTTCTTCCTTTACATTTCTAGGACCCACTAACTATTAATTTAATTAATTAAACACAAACTAAATAAAAACTATTCTATTAAAAATTAAAAACATTACATTAATAAACAAAAACATTACAATACTAAAAATAAAAATTACAATAATATAAACCTACCATTATGATAATAAAAATAAAACGTTGCAATAATAATAATACGAATCTAGTCACTATCGGAGAACCCGTGTTGTCACGCATCATTACCGAACATCGTTTTGAAATCTTCTTGATACTTCTTGATCACATTTTGCCTAGTTTCTTCAAACATTGCAAGTTCTTGTTGTCCCCAATGCGACGGCAATTCTTTTTGGATAAATTTTCACTGTTTGAGCACCATTTTTTGCCGATCAAACTCTATTTTTTACCGAGCAGCCTCTTGAATAGTTTTCAAAGTTTGTTGTGTGGCTCTTGCGGATTCCAAAATGGCCTAACGGGTTGCGTCGCTCGAATTTCTTGAAGATGTTGCGTCCGATGACTCCGAACTTCGTTGACTTTTCCGACTTGTGTCGCGACAGAGTGGACGCCGAATTTGGTCGTTTTGGAATAACCGTTGCATATTGTTTGTAAGGTTGGTGGGGTTCGGGTTATCGTCCTCGGATAAATTAATTGGTACATGCTCTTCTTGGAATGGACGTTTGTTGTACGTTAAACCGTGGTCGGCATAGAACTTCGGGACATCTTTGAGTACGTGAAACGTAACTTCGTAAATAAAGTTGCTTTCCACTTATTGTTTAAAGTGTTCCTTTGCCACGTTAATAACGTCCTCGTCTTTTAGCCCGCTTGCTCGAGGCTCATTGTACTTTTTGTAGATGCCGATAAATTTCTTGACGTCGGTTCGAATTTTATTTCACTTACCGGTTAGTTGATTTTTTGTGCGTTTCACATCAACTAACCGATTTGGTGAATTGTCGACCTACCGTTCGGTCAATGTGTTGACTTTATATTCCTTCCACCTCACTTGTGATCTTTTTTGTTTAGCCATTCCCTTGACTACATCTCCCTCGTCTTCAGATAATATTTCATCTTGACTTTCTGGTTGTGTTTGGAAAGGAGTTTCGGGTTGTATTTGTGAGTGTTGGCCAGATTGTGGTTGAGAGTATGCTTGAAAGTCGTATGGTGGTGATGGTTGAAAGCCGTATTGTGGTGATGGTTGGTAGCCGTATAGTGGTTGTTGGTATGATTGGTAGCCGTATTGTTGTTGTTGGGAATACCATGGTTGGGGTTGGGATTGATATGGTTGAGATCCGGTTGGTGAATTGTTAGAGGTAGACGCCGAAGATGAGTTAGCCGATGAATTGGGGTAGATGGGAGTGTTAAGTAAATTTTATACATATGAAATCGTTGTTGTTGTTAGACATTTTGGGTGTTTGAAAGTTAAAAGAAGTTGATTTGTTTAGGTGTTTGGAAGTAGATAATAGCGTGGTTTTGTTTAAGTGTTTGGAAGTAACAAATATGGTTGTTTTGTATTGTGTTTAAAGGTTAAGTGAAATGTGTATTTATATAGGATAAAAGGTATTTTTTTTTAAACGGTAATATAGCCGTTTTTTTTTTGTTCAAACGGTCACATTTAATAAAAAATAAAAAAATAACGTGGGCCCCACCATTAGACCACTCCCTTTCGTCGCCCAGCCGATGAAACCCCACCGACGAGACCACCGACGAAACCGTACCAATGGCGTCGGTTCGCCGGTGCTCGTCGGCTCCCAACCGACGAAAGCCGCTGGCAACTGTCTAAGTCTGTTGTCACTTGGCATCATAACTAGTATCATGACCACCTAACTGTGTTAAATTACTCGTTTATATATTCTTAAGGTTCCCCACTTATGTAGAAAGTCAATGTTTGCACCTCACCCCTCCCGCTAAGTCTTGATTATTTTCATTTACTATATGATTTGTTGTATTAAAATGTATTATAATTTATCTTTTTTACTATTATATGGACATACGTTCGTGTAACACCCCCAAATTCGTTTAGCGGAAGCATTGGTATAAGCTGGGGATGCCACATTTACATTGTACATGCATACATATCAGAGCGTATGATTATAACAGAACATATATATATATATATATATATATATATATATATATATATATATATATATATATATTAAGATGCCAAGAGTAATAGTTACAAAGTTTACGATTCATCGAATCGTATAAGTAGTTAAATTGTACAAAAGTGGATTTCGTAAATATGACTAAAAACAGATTAGTTATACAAAAGAAATCCATATGTTTTAAAAAATTGGCATCATAAATCTTCAAGGGTCGCCTAGGTTCCATTTGTGCAGGCGGTCCTTACGTGTGCTGCTAATTCCCTGAAAAACATAGTAAAAAGTCAACAACGAAGTTGAGTGAATTCACATGTTTTATGTTTGCAATAGTTGGATCAAGTTTGTAAGCATAGTTGTTGAACCAAATACGTTCACAATAGTTATTGCCATAACAGTTAAGTAAGTTTAGTGGAATGTTATCCAAATACAAGTTATGTGGGATGTCTGCCCAAAATACGGTTTACATTGGGATGTTACCCAAAGCACAGTCTACATTGGGATGTTACCCAAAAGACAGTTTACGTTGGGATGTTACCCAAAACACAGTTTAAAATACGTTGCTGGTTGTTCTCCAGCATTTTACAATCAGTACCGGTCGTTCTCCGGCCAAATACGCATGGGTCGTTCTCCCGTCCAAACAAAACAGTTTACCGGTCGTTCTCCGGTCTAGATACGCACGGGTCGTTCTCCCGTCCAAACACTGCTGGTCGTTCTCCAGCGAGACACTGTACCGGTCGTTCTCCGGTCTAAAGACGCATGGGTCGTTCTCCCATCCAAAACGCACGGATCGTTCTCCCGTCCACTTGGCCAGTCGTTCTCTGGCATAAAATACGTGGCTGGTCGTTCTCCAGCGTTTTCATAAAGAATACCGGTCGTTCTTCGGCCAAACACGCACGGGTCGTTCTCCCGTCCAAACAAAATAGTTTACCACGTTTGTTTAATTTACAGTATGAAAATGTTATTTCATAAACATTAGTTCGCACGACAGTTCAACAGTTCAAAGTACTCTAATTGTTCGAGTAAACAAGTATGATAAACAATCATGTAAGCAAAAGCAGTTATGGCAATCAGTAAAACAGTTGACTATGTTTTCCACCCCTGTTCAAAAGCAGTCATGGCAATCAGTAAAACAGTTGACTATGTTTTCCACCCCTGTTCAAAAGCAGTTAAAACAATAAAAGTAGGGGCCGTGAACTCACCTGTTGAGTTAAGTAACGTGTGAACGCTAGCAAAGCCTAAAGCCCGAATGTAATCTAGTCGAAATCTCCTAACACCCTAAACGTATGAGATTTAATAAGTATACCTAATTCGGCCATCCATGCTAGTGTTCGTACAACCAAGTTATGTCAAAGTGTTAGTTCGACTTGTTGGTAACGGTTCGTAGTTATAACCTTTGAAAGCGCTTATCATTTTCATTCCTTTTGAGTTTCATAAAGTACAGAATTGTGTACGGAGGTCCGGGGGCAGCGCCCCTGGTAGCGGGGTCCAAGGGGCAAAGCCCCTGGTTGGGGTCGAGCTGCCAAGTCAGCTTGGAAAATTTTTATTTCTACTATATTGCTTAAGCGAAAACGCATTCGAAATTTCGTTTTGGGGTAAAATCAAGTGGTAAAAGACTTAGTGAGATCATGCGTTTTTAAGGGTCTGAAACCTGCGACGTTAAGTGCGACATTGCGTGCGACGTTAAATGCGACATAGGCGCTTGTGTCGCTATATGCGACGTCAGGGTCTAGTGCGACGTAAGGGTCGACGTCGTTATGTGCGACTTCGCAATTTAATGCGACGTTGAGGGTGATGTCGCAGTATGCGACGTTGTGAAGTGTTCTGCGACATTGTGACTGATGGCGCAATTGGCCCAAGCCAGATGCGACATCGGGGTCTGATCGGACTCCGGTGGCCGGAAACGTGGCCGGACGACTTCGGTTTTGTCCGAAACTTTTACCCAACCCTTATTTGGACATTTCTTAGTTATATAAACGCTAAACATGCATTAGAACTAAAATATAAGTAGTTTCGAGAAAGTGTCGGATACTTACGCGTGTCAGTTTTAAAATCCGAAAAGGTAGAAGTGTAGATCGTGATCCCGTGATCGTTTTTCTCTAAATGGGCTAGATGATTCGGTGAGCTTTTGTTGTAGTTTTTTGTTGATTTAGGGTGGTGCTGGTTTTGATGTTGGTGGTGATTTGAGAGAGAAAAAGAGGAGGAAAGGATGATGATGAAATGAAATGAAAAAGAAAAGAAAAGGTTGGGGTTTTGACCTCCAAACGTGGGAGGGAACTTGGTCCCAAATGTGTGGTATTTTACCCGTGTTCGTTTACCCGATTGTTAAATGTTAAAATATTTTAAGTGATAAATATTTAAATACGTTTTCGTTTATATTTTTGGTTGGAATATTTTATGGAAATAATTTAGTTAAGTTCTTAAAATTTTAATTTTGTTTCGTTTCAGTTTACAAAATAAACGTTTATACGTTATAGAATACTTTGTAAATATTATTGACATAATATTTAATAAACGTTAATGTTATTTAATAGTTTCGTTTTATTAAATAATTTTGTTCACCAACAGTCGTATATTTTTGTTGCGTGCGTTCCAATTGTCGTGTACATAATTATAACTAATTATGAATCGTAATACTACGCGTATTAACTAGTTGGGCTTTGCTAGACTTACCTCTAAAATATGTTGTGAATTCACTCAAAGTAGGGAATTAGCCTAGAAATACGTGCAATTAACGTTTATAATTATGTCGAAATTGCGGGGTGTCACAGTTCGTTCGTATTAAACTTGTCAATTACGTTGATTAAGTACATACACTTTCGTGTTTTGTACTTCTATTGTATGTTACTTATAATATACAATAAAAGTACAAATAACAAAAATGTATACAATAAAAGATAAATAAAATTGATAGTTTCAATACATACGGTAAAAGTTTTGAAAACTCATCCGATAGTAAAAAAGAGTAATGCTAAATAGACCTATTTATACGGACCTAAAAATAGGCTTAATTTAATCCTCCAAAGTTAGATTCACCAATTATTTTCTGTAATAAAAAAATCATATTTGGGCATAATCCTAGACGGTAAAGTGTTCTTATGGTTTGGTCAAAATTTCAATCGTAGTCCTTTAATTAAATTAATTACATTGATCATCCTTTTTTTTGAAACTTGTTACGCTAATAGACCTTTAGACTAACGATTGTTAACTCCCCGTTAAAAAATGACTATGTATATACTTTTTTTTTTATTCTTTTAAATATTTTTAGTAAATATAATATATAACATCTAAAATATGTATAGATACATTATTAGATGCACAAACATTATTTTCATCTTTTACATTTCACTTAGGAAATTCATTATCAAATTGTTCCTTTCTGCATTGAAACATTAAATTTTATAGTTCACAACCGTCTTTCACCACTCAAGGACCCTCCGTCACCCATTCACCTTATCTCGTCATGACTTTTGTAGCCACCATCACTTCTTTTTTACATCCATTCCAATGACATTAGCTTCAAAGTTAAACGACGTTGAAAAGTGAGGACTAATTAAGCCACAAGTGTATATTCAGGTGGAGAAAAATTGTAAATTTGGGTGGTGTGATAAAAAAAATTGATGTTTTAGAGGAGAATATGACCAAATTTGATGATAAATAAAATGAGAGAAATAAAAATAATGTTATGTGCACCTAATAATTTATCTATACATATATTATACATACATACATATATTATACATACATACATATATATATATATATATATATATATATATATATATATATATATATATATATATATATAGGGGAAGGATCAAGAGGGAAGCATCAAATTTGAGGGAAGGAGGGAAGCAAATCTCAGCCACTAATTTTCTCCCACCTTTTTCATACAATAAATAATACATATACAATACCCATTTAATCAACTTTAGTCTAAAATCCAAAATTAAAACATCAAATTCAATAATTCATCAATCAAAAACATTATAAATTTTCCAATCCATCAAACACATTCATGCATATCTTCAATTCGTCATGATTTGAAATCATCAAAAATTATGAATTTTGGGTATAACTTTTGGGTTTTTATATAAAATTTTATTTTGCCAATGAAAACAATAAATTAAACGAATTTCATCATACAAAACTTATAAACATGTAATTAATCGAATTATGGTTGTCATTAATCATCAAATTTCACAGATTTAAAAATATCCAGAACGTTAACATACATTTGCAATGCATGTTAATCAAAATTACAAGTAAGATTCTTAAACATTCATATTTGTTGAATATTACCTTATATAAGTTATTATACATCGTTGAACGTTATAACATAACATTCATCAATGTATTACAATATATATGAGTTAATATGCATTATAAATGAATGTTATAATGTTCATCAGCATGATATAAGTTAATATTCGTCATAAATGAATGTTAAAGACTCAATGAGATGTTAACATGCATTTATGATGAATAAGAGTTATTATACACTAATAACATATATAATCTAAAATATTCATCATAAATGAAGATTTAAATTGTAATTTTTATAACATGCATTTCAAATGAGTGTTAACTTTATGAAAATTTTGATTTTGAGATTTTTTTGGTGTAAAACGTAAAATAACTACAAGTTTGTTTGATTATTGATGTATATGTTCGATTTATTTGAATTTTGCTTTATATACATCTCAATTTTGTACTCAATTGAATGAATTTGTGATTTTTTATGGGTTTCTACATTTTTCTTCATAAAATCTATTTTCTAACAATTTTTTTATTGAATCTAACAATTGTTAATCAATATTGCTCAACGAGTTGTGTATTAGTGTTTTTAAATTTATTTTTGCAAGTTTCAAGCTTTAATTTGATGAATTTAAGATGAAAATCACGTTTTTAGTTGTTTTTGATTAACATACTTTTGAAATGCATGTTAACGTTCTGGGAGGTGATTTCAAGTTATTTACAAAAATGCCACCGCGTTGACTTTTGAGTTGACCAGAATGTATGGCTGAAAATCACTTCCCTCCTTCCCTAATTATTTTACTTCCCCAAGGATCTCCCCCCTATATATATATATATATATATATATATATATATGAATTGGATCAGGAAGGAACCAATAATCCTGAGAGAACCAGGGAACCAAGGGTATAGTAGGAAATAAATATTAATGGGGCCTACTAAAGCTATCCCCTTTTTCCCTTTTTTCTATCTAATACCAGTGTTTTAAAAACCGGACCGGACCGGGCGGTCGGACCGGTTGAACCGTGAACCGGAACCGCCCCGGTTTAGCGGTCGGACCGCTAAAAACCGGAAAAACCGCTAAAAAACCGCTAAAAACCGTGAACCGGAAAAAAGACCGGTTTAGTGTCCGGTCCGGTTTTTAAAACATTGTCTAATACCCTCCCACCTATTGAATCAATCAAATCATGTTTTTTCTTTTTACTTTTTATCCCTTATCCCCATCTTTTTCTAATTCCTACACCTGATTAGTCTAAAATTGAAACTGGTTCTGAACTGGACTGGAACCGATCTTAAAAAAGACTGGACTGAAAAATGACTGACTGGGCCGGGAGTTATGGGAAAGAAAACTGGTGGTATCTTTAGAATTTCCCAACATTAATTTGTCACTCTTATCTCTCCCGTTGCTAGAGCTCACAGTCACATATATCTCCCACACATAGATATGAGATTTTTTAGTCCTCTTTCTCCACAAACATCAAATCTACACATAATATCACACACTTCATATATATTGAAAATATATTCCTTCATCTGATAGCCAAAAACTCATCATCAAAAGCAACAATGAATGCTTTTTAAAATTTAGTGGACACTCAGTGGTTTCCCATGTGCGAGATTTACGACAGATCTTTCAAGCATCGTACGTCATGATCGGATTTAAAGGGTGGATTGTCGATCCTAACGAAACGAAAATGGTTAAAATTGTCGATTCTTGAGATGGGTTGGTAATGAAATAGGAAATTAGCCTGGATTTGTGATTGATGAATGTTAGGTTTATTATTATTTTATTCGGTGGCGAAAACAAAATTCAGCGACGAATATTAAGTATCTGTCAAGATTACCAAGCACTCAATGATAAATATTGTATATCAGTGATGAATATGGTATATTTTGATGTTGTTTGTATATATGTTCACCTATGAATATAGGGTGTTCAATGATAAATATTGTATACCAGTGATGAATATTGTATACTTGGATGTTGTTTGTAAATATATTCACCGATGAATATTGGGTGTTCAATAGAGAATATTGTAAAAAATCTATTTGGGCATCTTATCTTCGATTCATTCGTTGATTAATATTTAAGCTATATTGATATTCCTTCTACACTTTTTTTTTTTTTTTTTCTGTTTTAATGAGCATTCACCGATGAGTATTAATGTGATCGATTCATCAAATACTCATCCATAAATAATTACTATGATCAATGATGAAATATTAATATCGGTACATGAAAATTAAGTAAAGGATTTTAAAAAACTAAAATATTGGTATTAAATTGAAGAGTATAAAATACTCATTATCTAGATGCAATTTGTTGAGAAGATATATAAATAATTTTGATGATAATTTGTAATTGTAGAAGTCTTCAAATATACTTCGATACTTAGAACCAAAGGGTCTTTTGGCTTGGCGGTATGTGAGTTGTCCCCCAACAAGTGGTTGTGGGTTCAAGCCTCATGGGAGGCATTGTGTGTAAATATTTGTGGTTGTGTATATATTGTGTGAGGTAGTTGTAAGTTTGCTTTTCTAAAAAAAAAAAAGAAAAAAAAAAAAAAAAAAAACTTCGATACTTAGATGATATTTTTAACCGTAACTCCGAATCTATACCCCTTATTAAGGGTTTTGGTGTTTTGGCTGAAAGTTGAGTAGGAGAGATATAGAAAATCCCTATAATACCCCTCACTTTGAATTTACAATCAATTGAAATTTCTTTTACCACCCAATAAATAATAACGTGTGCAGTTACTCTTCTGCAGCAATTTATTTGGAAAGTCAACTATGTAAAAAGTGCAAGTAGCAGGTTTTTGGTAAGGTCCACTGTGTAAATAGAGCAAGTCCTTATTATTGGTTTAGATGTTTTTGGCTTATTCATATCTATTCCTCCTCCTGCGTCGATCTCTCTCATTCTCTAGAAGCCGGTTGCAGCAGCAGAAACCCCACCACCGCATCCTCCCTCCTTCGTTATGCTGAAATCATTCAAACGGTGACCACCTTCAACTCCGGTTCAAACTTTTTTCGGGTTAGGGGTTTATATTATTTATACATGTCATTCTTATATTTGATTTTAATTTAATTCTTTTAGATCTTATATATTTGGGGTTTTTCTGTTAGTGGTTTCTGATTTATGATTCGATATTATTATGGTTTCTAACGTTTGATTTTGATAATATTTGTTTTTATGTTCGTTCGGTTTTTCTTATATTAATTTAGGATCTTGATCTGATTTCAATTATATGCGTCTTTAGTTTTGTTTTCTTCCAGTTGGTTGATTTCGATGGAAAGTTATTTGGAATTATTATGCGTGTTTTGGTGTCTGCCTACATGAAGATTATAGAGAAGAAAAACATAGTAACTCCATCGAGTAACATCTACTTGTATTTTGTTTTGCTTAGTTATTACTTTCCAAACAATATTTGGGTACTTCAGCTTTTGTTCTCAGCTTGAATGTGTTTTTCAGAAAGAAGTGATGATGATTATCTGCATAGCTTGATAGAGTTGGATTTTTGGTCTGCTTTTAGATAATGTTTAATCGCTTTTGATAATTCATGATTGTGTTGCTTTCTATAAAGGAATATAGGTCCCGTGACTTCAATTTTGCTGTTTTACATAGTGTTGATGGATATTAGTTTGTTTCATATATGTGTCTTTTTGCAGTATCGTAGATATAAAGTTATATACCAGTGACGTTGTTCGGTTGTTGGCGATATGATGGACTATCTTTTTCACTTTGTGTTGATATAACTAATAATGAGCTACCATATATGTTGGGATTCAGTTATTTGTTTAGATAGTCGATCGCTTCTTCAACAACCTATTGGAACTAGATTTGGTCGTTAACTTCCATAAGGTACAGGAAGTTCATTTCTGGTCTTATTTTTGTTGTTCATATTGGAGTTTTTTTATATATTGACAAATGTTTGTGATTGTACAAAAGCTCTTGCTTTTTGTGCTTAAATTCATCTAATGTATATTGACAAACTTTTGTTGAATTTTTAAAATTAACTCGATAGTATATGGACCCAAAATATAAATAAACCTAAGGTGTGTATTACAAAATATTTTTGAAGCATTCCATGTATGTAGGTTTTTCTTGTAGTAAATCCTTTATCATAAGCCCATAACAATCCTAACACAGACTCAACGGAACAAATGTATAAGAAGAGTAGGTTATTTTGTTTAGCAGTTTATGCTTTCTTGCCATTTTATATGTTTGGTAACATTATTATTTATAGCTTTTACCTGGTAGTCTTTTATAAGGTGTAGCTGATATAAGATGAGTTTATTCTTGCTAGAGTTCCAATAAACAAGCAATAAGGTATTGTTCTTTCTTTTAGATTAAATATCTTTATATTTTATATACATTGTTTAGAGTGCAAATATACTTATTCATCGGTCCATGTGGGGAATGTATAAGTGTGTGATTGTGTTTTGAATGGACAGTGAAAGAAGTGAATAGAAGGGAGTTGATCAAATGGGTCGCATGGTTTAATGTAACACCCTCAAATTTAACGAGTTGCGGAAGCATACATTGGGTGTTACTAATCAATATACAAAGCGCAAGATTAATAGTAAACGACCTCTAAATGAGACGTTTCGAAAAGGTTTCATAAATAATAATCGTTTGAAAACCATAGGTTTTCGTATACAAAATGTAATTCCCTAGAGCCCACGTGTATAGCGGGAGATTCTATTACATAATCATAGTTACAAAAGATAATGCCAAAGAATCTCCGTTAAATGCAGTTTGTAAATCGTGCGACTCTAGCTAGTAATCCTGGAGTGATCCTACTCCGTAAGTGTACCTGAGATACAAAGCTAAAAAGTGTCAACCAAAAAGGTTGGTGAATCTCACAGGTTTAGTAATAAGTAGGTGTTATGAACCACAAGTATGTACCCGTATTGCTATCAAGCAAAATAAGTAAATCAGTAAATCAGTACAGTGCCATGAGCTCATAAGTTGAAGCTTAACCGTGTAGTGTGAATATATCACGTACCCCCGTGAGTGCTATCCGCACACTCATATGTAACAAATACTAATATGTCTGTTTCTACGTGTAAATCAGTACGTGGTGGCGCTACCACCCCAGACATGGATTGTCAGTCCCAAATGGATCCATCTATTAGTAATCGCGCTTAAGTCCATAACTAACAACTTACGATTAGGAGGCTTTCAGTGGATAAAAGTAACTCATGCGTTTGTTTGTAATCAGTAATGTTTTCAGTTCAGTACATTGTGTTCATACGTAAAACAGTTGCTAAGTATCTCACCCCAAGTATAAAACAGTAAAAGTGGGGCTGTAAGACTCACCTGAGTCGAGCAGTGGTAAATAGCAAGTAGTAGTAAAGCAAGTAGGTTCTCCGAACCCGTAACCTTCTAGTGCCTAAACACGTAAGGTTAAGTAAGTAGATGTCTCGCAAGACCATCTAGGCTAGTTGTTCATACAACCCGTTGTGTTTAAATGTTGGTTTGTTCGCGTTTGTATCAAAAGATATACGGCCCGTTGGTGATTTGTTATAATTAAAGTTTATCATTTATAACGCAATTTAGTGCAATTGTAATAGAAAGTATGTTCTATGATGTTTGTTACGTCGTATAGTATAAGTATTGGAAGTTGTATAAGTTCGACGCTTAGTGCAAAAATAGTTGGAAAGCTGCTGTTTTATGCGACACTTCATAGCGTCACTTAGGTTAGTCATGCGACACTAAGGGAGTGTCGGGTGAAGTGCCGGTTCTGAAAGGATAGCGTCACTATGGTAGTGTCGGGTAACAAAGTCATGCGACACTAAGGAAGTGTCGTATATATGTGTCGGATAATGAAGTCTAGCGGCACTAAGGAAGTGTCGGTTATATAAGTATAGGCGTCACTGTCATAGTGACGGGTAAGGATCACAAGAGGTAACAGGCGACACTTAAGAAGTGTCGGTATCGGACTTAGGGCGACACTAAGGTAGTGTCGGGTAGAGAGTATAGCGACACTAAGGAAGTGTCGCTATAAGTGACGCATATCTGGGTTCGTCTATGCGACACTATCGGCTGATCGACGGATTTCGAGTCAAAAACATGTTTTCGGGTTTCCGTTTGGTCCGATTCTTTTACCCAACCCTCATATGAACATATTAAGCCTATTTAAACCATAAACTAGTAAAAATGATCAAAAACGAGAGAAGTCGGGATTTGTCGGAAACTTACAAAGTGTCGGATTGAGAATCCGAAAAGATAGGAATGTAGATCGTGTGATGGTGAACGTTTTCTTCCAAACGAGTAGTGCAATCCAAGGTCGTTTGGTACGTTTATTTGTCGATTTAGTGAGGTTTTTGGAGTTGGTGGTGATGAGAGAAAAAGGAAAAGAGAGAGGAAGGAGAGAGAGTGAGTGGAAGAAAATGAAAGAAAAGGAAAGGGAGGTGGGGGTTTTACCTCCACTTTTCAGTCCCCGCTCCCCGTGCGGTGTTCGTTTGCTCCGTCGTTTAACGTTAAGTATTTATTTAACGTGTTTAATTATTTTTCTAAAATCATAAATCTTGTTAAATAATTTACTTAAATTATTTCCGTAAGTCTTTAATAGTTTAAATTAAATTTAGTCACTTTTGTTTTTAAATCGCGTAAGTTTTTATCGGGTGATACGAGATAATTACTATTTGTTATAAAATAGCATTTTGGTCATAATTGCGTTATTTTTAGTTTATAAACATTTGTTCACCAACGTCCGTGTTAATCGAATAGAATTTCATTCTATTTAAGTTGCGTACGATTTAAGCCAAATCGCAAAGTTGTATATATTCACCAATATATAATCCGATACATAAATTAGCCTAACACAGAACTAATTACATGTATTTACAAAGAATTAGGCACTAATTCTAGTCCTAATTTGCCGGTTGTTACATTCTCCCCTTGTTAATAGAATTTCGTCCCGAAATTAGCTCGATTGCACGGTCGGTGCGTTGTCTGGGAAGAGATGTGGGTATTTCTGTCGCATTTGGTCTTCCCGTTCCCAGGTAAATTCCGGACCACGTCTGGAATTCCACCTGACTTTTACGATGGGAATACGACTCTGTTTTAGTTGTTTGACCTCGAGGTCCAGGATTTCCATAGGTTCCTCGACAAAATGAAGTTTATCATCGATTTGAATTTCGTCAAGCGGTATAATCAGTGTCTCGTCAGACAGACATTTCTTCAGATTAGAAATGTGGAATGTGTTGTGAACGCTGCTAAGCTCAGCAGGAAGTTGCAGGCGGTATGCCACTGGACCAATCTTTTCAAGGATTTCGAATGGTCCGATGTATCTAGGATTTAGTTTGCCTCGTTTTCCGAATCGAATGACACCTTTCCAGGGTGCCACATTGAGAAGTACCTTGTCCCCTACTTGGAACTCAAGGTGTTTGCGTCTCACGTCAGCATAGCTTTTCTGACGATCACGCGCGGCTTTTAGTCGGTTTTGTATGCCGACGATCTTTTCAGTTGTTTCATGTATGATTTCTGGACCGGTGAGTTGTGTATCCCCCACCTCAGTCCAACAGATAGGTGACCGGCACTTACGACCGTACAGTGCCTCGAAGGGTGCAGCCTTTATGCTGGTGTGATAACTGTTGTTGTATGAGAACTCGCACAACGGTAAGTGATTTTCCCAGTTTTTACCGAAGTCAACTACGCAGGATCGTAGCATGTCTTCCAGTATTTGTATGGTTCGTTCGCTCTGGCCATCGGTTTGAGGATGATAAGCCGTACTCATATCCAGACGAGTACTAAGAGATTTTTGCAGTGACTGCCAGAAGCGAGAAGTAAATCGAGCATCTCTGTCGGAGATGATTGAGATGGGTACGCCGTGTCTTGACACGATCTCTTTCAGGTAGATCCGTGTCAAACGTTCCATCTTATCAGTTTCCTTGATGGCTAGGAAATGAGCAGATTTAGTGAGTCGATCAACGATCACCCAAATGGTATCGTAACCGTTAGAAGTTTTCGGGAGTTTAGTAATGAAATCCATGGTGATCTGCTCCCATTTCCATTGTGGTATTTCGGGTTGTTGTAGCAAACCGGAAGGTTTCTGATGTTCAGCTTTAACTTTGGAACAAGTAAGACACTTGCTGTGACACCCCCAAATTTAATGATTTGCGGAAGCTTGATTTGGGTGTCACTAATCAATATACAAAGCACATAAGATATAATGAACGACCACTATATGCATCGTTTTAAACTTGTATAGATAAAGTAAATGTTTACATCAAAATATAGTTACATTAGCTCGGTTCCTGAAATTGAGAGATTACATAGCATAATTACTTTTACAAAATATAATAATGCAGTCCAATCTCTAGTTGTATGTATGCTGACTCGAGCTAATAATTCCTGCTTGTGTAGCCAAACTACTGCTGGGTACCTGTGATAAATACTAAAATGGGTCAGCGAAAACGCTGGTGAGCTCACAGGTTTGTATGTCAATGTATAGTTGTCAGAACCGCAAGATTTATATTGAATTTAAAATGCAATTAAGCAAAATAAAAGTTATACTGTCCATGAGCACATAGTCTGAGCTTAACTTGATTTGTCAGGCCCACTTAAGGAAACCTAACTTGAAATGCCTCCTACGAGTGCCTAATCAACACTCGTCTTCCCAAATGCTAATACATCCGTTTGACCGGTTAGTGCGTGCTAACCCGGATGAGGATTGTCAATCCCATATGATATCATATACTAACATTCACGCTATAAAATACTAGAGACTATGCTTATGGAGGACTTTAAATTGATTAGCTTGAAACTCATGTAGTATTTGAAGTTTGGCACTTGCGTTCTACTTGTAAAACAAAATCGAGTAGTAATATCACACCCCTGGTTGTAAAGCAGTGAAAATGGGGCTATGAAACTCACCTGAGTCTTGAAGTGTTTAATTTAATAACTTGAAGTTATTAGCGGTGAATTGAAGTCCAAAGGCTTGAAACCTGAATGTGTCCACGACACTTGAATGTTATTAATTGTACCGGTATCTCGAAAGACTACCTTTGTAGTTGTTATTTAATTATATATGTCCAAATTACTACGATTTGGTTGATTAATTGTTTTGTTTCAAGTTACTACGACTTGATTGACTAAATTATCCAAGTTACTACGACTTGGTTGATTGAATTGAGACAAGTTACAACGACTTGTTTGATTTGGAAGTATGTTTTGAAAACGCGTACGGCCCGTTGGTGACGGATTTGAAATAATAAACCTTAAGTATTATTATCTTGTAATTGGCGTTTTGCACTTGAAAATGTGTCCCAAAGTGTTTTATAAGTCGTATCGTATAAGGGTTTGAGGTTATATAGTTCCGACACTTAGTGAAATTGAGATTTGAAAACCTGCTGTTTTATGCGACATAACAATGCGACACAAAAAGGGTTATGCGACACAAGTGTTGTGTCGCATAGGAGTGCGACACAAAGTCCATACGACACAAGGGTCGTGTCGCATGGATGCGAAATGCTGATTCAACAGCGACATAGTGATTGTGTCGTATGGGGTATGCGACATAGTGGTTGTGTCGCAGAACTTGCGACACAAAATATCTGGTACGACATAAGGTACGACACAAGGGAATTTATGCGACATAAAGGCTAAAATACGACACAACATGCGACACAATGCTTGTGTTGCATGGATGAACACCAGCCCAGAAATCCGGCTGTCACGACTTTTTCCGGCCAAAAATCCGTTTTAAACCCGTTTTTAAGCTATGAAATCATGTTCTATACATTGTAATGGACATATATATGTTATCTAAACAACCGCAAGTGAAAAATACTAAGAATCGAGAGATTTCGGGATTTTGTCGGAAACTTACAATTTGCCGAAAAGAAAATCCGGAAAGATAGCGTTGTAGATCGTCGCGAGGTGGTCGTGAATCTCTAAAAATATTTGTGATTCGGTCGCGTTTCGTGGTAGTATTTTGCGATTTGGTGAGTTTTGGTGGTTTGTTTGTTTAGAGGGGAAAGAAAAGAGAGAGGGAGGAATGGGAAATGAAATGAAGAAAATGAAAGGTGGAGGTGGGGTTTATCCCCACTTTCGCCCCGCGTCCCGTGTGGTGTTCGTTTGCTCCGTCGTTTAAACGTTAAATAATTATTTTGAACATTAATTGGTACATTTTAAATACAAATTATTACGCGATATTTTATTTAGTTATTTTACAAATAAGTTTATATTTGAGTTATAAATGTAAGTTGGTTTATTTAGTTTTGCGCGTTTTTAACATTTTAAATTGTGAAATTTCTGTTTGTACGATACCGATAAATACGAAGTATTATTATAATAATATTTTTGACATAACAACGTTATTTAATAAAATTTGTCACCAACGTCCATATTTATTGTATTGAAATTCATTCGATTTGAAATTCGTACGATTTAAACAAATCGCATAATTGTAGATATATATTCAACAATATATAATGATTGATACATTAATTAGCCTAACACAGAACTAATTACATGTATTAAAACTTGATTAGGCACTAAATTCTAGTCCTAAATTGACGGTTGTCACATTCTCCCCCTGTTAGAAGAATTTCGTCCCGAAATTTATGTTGAAGTCGCGTTTGATGTTGAGTCAGTGAAAAGTTGAGGATACTTGAGTCGCATTTGGTCTTCTCGTTCCCAGGTGAATTCCGGACCGCGCCGCGAATTCCACCTAACCTTGACAATGGGAATACGACTTTGTTTAAGTTGTTTGACCTCACGGTCCATGATCTCGGCGGGTTCCTCAACCAAGTGAAGTTTCTCGTCAACTCGAATTTCATCGAGTGGAATGATAAGTGTCTCATCAGATAGACACTTCTTCAGATTTGAGACATGGAATGTGGGATGCACACTGCTGAGTTCGGATGGCAGCTGCAATCGATATGCTACTGGACCAATCCTTTCAAGGATCTCGAATGGTCCAATGTATCTGGGATTCAACTTTCCTCGTTTGCCAAATCGGATTACGCCTTTCCAAGGCGATACTTTGAGTAGAACTCGATCCCCAACCTGGAACTCGAGTGGCTTGCGTCTCACATCAGCATAACTTTTCTGACGATCACGCGCGGCTTTGAGTTTGTTTTGAATTTCTACGATTCTCTCGGTCGTCTCGTGAATGATTTCTGGACCCGTGAGTTGGCTGTCCCCAACTTCGGTCCAACAGATAGGTGACCGGCACTTACGACCGTACAGTGCCTCGAAGGGTGCAGCTTTGATGCTGGTATGATAACTGTTGTTGTACGAGAACTCGCACAATGGTAGATGTTTTTCCCAGTTTACACCGAAGTCTACTACGCAGGCCCGTAGCATGTCTTCAAGTGTTTGAATGGTTCGTTCACTTTGACAGTCGGTTTGAGGATGGTATGCGGTACTCATATCCAGTCGAGTACCCAGGGATTTTTGAAGTGATTGCCAAAATTGTGAAGTGAAACGACTATCCCTATCGGAGATAATTGAGATTGGAACACCGTGTTTGGTCACGATTTCCTTCAGATAAATGTTGGTGAGGCGTTCCATTTTGTCAGATTCCTTGATTGCCAGGAAGTGAGCAGATTTTGTGAGACGATCCACGATCACCCAAATGGAATCGCAACCGTTCGAGGATTTGGGTAGCTTGGTTATGAAGTCCATGGCAATTTGTTCCCATTTCCATTCAGGAAGACTGGGTTGTTGAAGTAAACCAGAAGGTTTTTGATATTCGATTTTGACTTTGGAGCAAGTAAGGCACTTGCTGACATAGGTGGCGATTTCGGCTTTCATGTTCGGCTACCAGTAGAAGTCCTTGATACCGTGGTACATTTTGTCGGATCCCGGATGGATAGAATATTTGGACTTGTGAGCTTCATCCATCACCAAGTCTCGTAGGTTCCCAAATTTAGGCAACCAGATTCGGTTTGAGAAATACCTAATCCCGTTAGGTTTGATTTCGAACTGTTTATCCATGCCCCGCAAGGCTTCATCCTTGACGTTTTCGTGTTTTAAGGCTTCGAGTTGAGCGGTGAGAATTTGAATGTTTAAATTGTTGTGAATGGTCATACTAAGGGCTCGAACCCGAAGTGGTTTCACTCGCTCTTTTCGACTGAGGGCATCAGCAACAACATTTGCTTTGCCTGGATGATATTTGAGTTCGCAGTCGTAATCGGTAAGCAACTCGACCCATCGACGTTGCCTCATGTTGAGATCCTTCTGATCGAATATGTGTTGAAGGCTTTTATGGTCGGTAAAGATTGTACACCTGGTACCATAAAGGTAATGTCTCCAGATTTTGAGGGCAAAAACGACAGCTCCTAGCTCGAGGTCGTGGGTGGTGTAATTCTTTTCATGAATCTTGAGCTGTCGGGAAGCATAAGCTATGACTTTGTCTCGTTGCATGAGCACGCAACCGAGACCTTGATGAGAAGCATCGCAGTATACCACGAAGTCATCAGTGCCTTCGGGTAATGATAGGATAGGAGCACTGCAAAGCTTTTGTTTTAAGAGTTGGAATGCCGATTCTTG
The DNA here is from genome assembly GCA_949592205.1 of Helichrysum umbraculigerum. Taxonomy (NCBI): domain Eukaryota; kingdom Viridiplantae; phylum Streptophyta; class Magnoliopsida; order Asterales; family Asteraceae; genus Helichrysum; species Helichrysum umbraculigerum. Next base: position 123,328,395 of record CATIUR010000005.1, on the reverse strand, counting down.
TTTATCAGTCCAGTCAAACTTTTTGTCTTTCTGGGTCAGCGTCGTGAGTGGTATGGCTATCTTGGAGAAATTTTCAATGAATCGTCGATAATATCCGGCCAGTCCTAAAAACTGCCGTACTTCGGTCGGAGTGGTTGGCGATTGCCAGTCTTTGATAGCCTCGATCTTTGATGGGTCAACGTGAATCCCCTGACTGTCAATCACGTGACCAAGGAATTGAACGGTTTTAATCCAGAACTCACACTTAGAGAACTTGGCATAGAGCTCCTCGTGTTTAAGTAGTTCAAGGATGGTTCCGAGGTGTTGCGCATGCTCTTCTTTGCTTCGTGAATATATGAGGATGTCATCGATGAAGACAATGACACACTTATCAAGGTAAGGTTTACACACCCGATTCATAAGGTCCATGAATACAGCCGGTGCATTGGTTAGGCCGAATGGCATCACTTGGAATTCGTAATGCCCGTAACGGGTTCTGAAAGCGGTTTTTGGAATATCGGCATCGCGAACACGCAATTGGTGATAACCGGATCGGAGATCAATCTTTGAATAACAACTCGACCCTTGAAGTTGGTCGAACAAATCATCGATTCGAGGGAGTGGATACCGGTTCTTGACAGTTAACTTGTTCAACTCTCGATAGTCGATACACATTCGAAAAGAACCGTCTTTCTTCTTGACAAATAGGACCGGAGCTCCCCAAGGTGAAGAACTCGGCCTGATGAATCCTCGTTCCAGGAGTTCCTGTAACTGGGTGGACAGCTCCTGAAGTTCGGATGGAGCTAAACGGTATGGTGCTCGGGCCACCGGCGCAGCACCTGGTACAAGATCGATTGAGAACTCAACCTGTCTTGGTGGTGGTAGACCAGGTAGTTCTTCAGGAAAGACTTCTGGAAAGTCTCGAACAATTGGAACATCCTCAAGTCGCTTCCCCTCCGACTTTTTCTCCATGATGTGCGCGAGGATTGCTGGATAACCCTTTCTCAGAAATTTTCGGGTTTTAAGACAAGATATGATGTTAAGCCTCGTCCCTCCGGTCTCCCCCTGTATGACTAGGGTTCTACCGACAGTGAGAGGTATGCGAACAATTTTGTCATGGCAAATGATTTCGGCGCGATGCTTGGATAACCAGTCCATGCCCACAATGACATCGAAACTTCCTATCTCAACAGGCATAAGATCTATGGAGAAGGTTTCGTCGGCTAGATTTAAGGTGCAATTAGGTATCACACTATTGGTTTCTATCAATTTGCCATTTGCTAGCTCTACGGTGTACTTAACGTCTAAAGCAACAGGTGTAATGTCAAGTAGAGGGCAAAATTCATCGGAAATAAAACTCCTATCGGCACCAGTATCAAACAGTATGGAAGCAGTTAAATTGTTGAGGAGGAACATACCCGTGACCACATTCGGGTCCTGACGGGCGTCCCCTGAGTTGATCACGAAGGCGCTACTTTTGGCGTTGTTGTTGTTGCGGTGGTTGTTGTTGTTGTTGCCCTTATTCTTCAGTTTTGGGCAAGAATCCCTGAAGTGTCCTGGGTTTCCACATTCATAACAGGACTTAGGTTGTCGGTTATTTCTGTCAGAGGGGTTGTTGTTGGATTTGGGGGCTCGGCAATCCTTAGTCGAATGCCCGTACCTCCTGCAGTTGTTGCAAGGAGTACCGCACTGACCAAAGTGGTGATAGTTACACTTGGGACAATAAGGTCTGTCCCCGGTGTAGCTGCGGTTGGATTCAGAGTTGGTGGTGTAGACTTGGATGGCGTTGTTTTTCTTGTTTGAGTTGTGGTGGTGTTCAGTGGATTTGCGTTTGTTGTTGTTGGAGAATGAGGTGTTGGAGGTCTCACGGCTGACAACTAGAGCCATGAGTTCGTGGGCCAATCGAATGGCACTCTCAGTGGTGGTTGGTTTGGATGAGGCGACGTTTCCCTGGATGTTCTCGGGAAGTCCACGAATGTATTTCTTAATGCCCTTACTTTCTGGTTCGACCAAACCCGGGCATAATAGGGCAAACTGCTGAAACTTGGTGGTATATTCAGCAACATCATTTCCCTGCACCTCCAGATGCCAGAATTCTTCTTCCAGCCTGTGTAATTCCTCTTCAGGACAGTACTTTTCTGTCAGTTTCTTCTTCAGTTCGGCCCAAGGAAGCCGATTTGCAACCTCAAGGCCTACAGAGTTTGCGTGGGTTTTCCACCACGTGAGTGCACCTTCCTGAAAGGTGTAAGCAGCGAATTTGACTTTGTTGTTCTCAGTACAGTCGCAGAGACTGAAAACAGATTCCATACGCTCAATCCAACGGATCAAGCCAATGGCACCTTCCGTGCCCTTGAAATATAGTGGTTTACAGCTAAGAAAGTCCTTATAGGAGCAGGGTTTGGGTGGTGGAGTATTGGTTGCTGTGTCCTCGCTACCGGGTGGTGTTCGGGTAGCCAAGGCTTCGGTCACACTGCGGGCAATTATTCCCGCGATTTCAGCTTCGCTAAGGGTAATTTGACGACGAGGAGGCATGATGCTGAGTAAGAAAGAACAAGGAAATGAAATAAGATACTAGTCCGAGTATGATGAACTAGTGGTGTGTTTGTCATTCCGAGACAAAACGTTGAAAAGAAAGAGGCCTATATTCATATAATATAATATAGCCTAAAGTTGTAATGAGGTCTATTCATGTATATATATGTATATCACATAATAACCTATTGAGTGTCTAGCACAGACGTGTTTTGAGTCCCGTTTCTCTCGACGTCAGAGTCAACTAATGCATTCCTGTTCAACATAACTCTTTCAGATTTCACATCATCTTTCTCTAATTGTACATAGTTGATCAGGCTATGTTAAATTAAAGTCGTATGATGTAATCCCTGAACTAATCATAACTAATAAGGAATACTGCCTAACGGTCATAGTCTAGGCCCACTAAATGCAACCTAGTTCACTATAACCTTAGGCTTTGATACCAATCTGTGACACCCCCAAATTTAATGATTTGCGGAAGCTTGATTTGGGTGTCACTAATCAATATACAAAGCACATAAGATATAATGAACGACCACTATATGCGTCGTTTTAAACTTGTATAGATAAAGTAAATGTTTACATCAAAATATAGTTACATTAGCTCGGTTCCTGAAATTGAGAGATTACATAGCATAATTACTTTTACAAAATATAATAATGCAGTCCAATCTCTAGTTGTATGTATGCTGACTCGAGCTAATAATTCCTGCTTGTGTAGCCAAACTACTGCTGGGTACCTGTGATAAATACTAAAATGGGTCAGCGAAAACGCTGGTGAGCTCACAGGTTTGTATGTCAATGTATAGTTGTCAGAACCGCAAGATTTATATTGAATTTAAAATGCAATTAAGCAAAATAAAAGTTATACTGTCCATGAGCACATAGTCTGAGCTTAACTTGATTTGTCAGGCCCACTTAAGGAAACCTAACTTGAAATGCCTCCTACGAGTGCCTAATCAACACTCGTCTTCCCAAATGCTAATACATCCGTTTGACCGGTTAGTGCGTGCTAACCCGGATGAGGATTGTCAATCCCATATGATATCATATACTAACATTCACGCTATAAAATACTAGAGACTATGCTTATGGAGGACTTTAAATTGATTAGCTTGAAACTCATGTAGTATTTGAAGTTTGGCACTTGCGTTCTACTTGTAAAACAAAATCGAGTAGTAATATCACACCCCTGGTTGTAAAGCAGTGAAAATGGGGCTATGAAACTCACCTGAGTCTTGAAGTGTTTAATTTAATAACTTGAAGTTATTAGCGGTGAATTGAAGTCCAAAGGCTTGAAACCTGAATGTGTCCACGACACTTGAATGTTATTAATTGTACCGGTATCTCGAAAGACTACCTTTGTAGTTGTTATTTAATTATATATGTCCAAATTACTACGATTTGGTTGATTAATTGTTTTGTTTCAAGTTACTACGACTTGATTGACTAAATTATCCAAGTTACTACGACTTGGTTGATTGAATTGAGACAAGTTACAACGACTTGTTTGATTTGGAAGTATGTTTTGAAAACGCGTACGGCCCGTTGGTGACGGATTTGAAATAATAAACCTTAAGTATTATTATCTTGTAATTGGCGTTTTGCACTTGAAAATGTGTCCCAAAGTGTTTTATAAGTCGTATCGTATAAGGGTTTGAGGTTATATAGTTCCGACACTTAGTGAAATTGAGATTTGAAAACCTGCTGTTTTATGCGACATAACAATGCGACACAAAAAGGGTTATGCGACACAAGTGTTGTGTCGCATAGGAGTGCGACACAAAGTCCATACGACACAAGGGTCGTGTCGCATGGATGCGAAATGCTGATTCAACAGCGACATAGTGATTGTGTCGTATGGGGTATGCGACATAGTGGTTGTGTCGCAGAACTTGCGACACAAAATATCTGGTACGACATAAGGTACGACACAAGGGAATTTATGCGACATAAAGGCTAAAATACGACACAACATGCGACACAATGCTTGTGTCGCATGGATGAACACCAGCCCAGAAATCCGGCTGTCACGACTTTTTCCGGCCAAAAATCCGTTTTAAACCCGTTTTTAAGCTATGAAATCATGTTCTATACATTGTAATGGACATATATATGTTATCTAAACAACCGCAAGTGAAAAATACTAAGAATCGAGAGATTTCGGGATTTTGTCGGAAACTTACAATTTGCCGAAAAGAAAATCCGGAAAGATAGCGTTGTAGATCGTCGCGAGGTGGTCGTGAATCTCTAAAAATATTTGTGATTCGGTCGCGTTTCGTGGTAGTATTTTGCGATTTGGTGAGTTTTGGTGGTTTGTTTGTTTAGAGGGGAAAGAAAAGAGAGAGGGAGGAATGGGAAATGAAATGAAGAAAATGAAAGGTGGAGGTGGGGTTTATCCCCACTTTCGCCCCGCGTCCCGTGTGGTGTTCGTTTGCTCCGTCGTTTAAACGTTAAATAATTATTTTGAACATTAATTGGTACATTTTAAATACAAATTATTACGCGATATTTTATTTAGTTATTTTACAAATAAGTTTATATTTGAGTTATAAATGTAAGTTGGTTTATTTAGTTTTGCGCGTTTTTAACATTTTAAATTGTGAAATTTCTGTTTGTACGATACCGATAAATACGAAGTATTATTATAATAATATTTTTGACATAACAACGTTATTTAATAAAATTTGTCACCAACGTCCATATTTATTGTATTGAAATTCATTCGATTTGAAATTCGTACGATTTAAACAAATCGCATAATTGTAGATATATATTCAACAATATATAATGATTGATACATTAATTAGCCTAACACAGAACTAATTACATGTATTAAAACTTGATTAGGCACTAAATTCTAGTCCTAAATTGACGGTTGTCACACTTGCCAACATAGGTTGCAATGTCAGATTTCATGTTGGGCCACCAATACATTTCCTGGATGCCGTGATACATTTTGTCGGCACCGGGGTGTATAGAGTATTTAGACTTGTGAGCTTCATCCATCACCAAGTCTCGCAGGTTCCCAAAACTTGGCAACCAGATTCGATTCGAGAAGTATTTGACCCCGTTAGGTTTGGTTTCAAATTGTTTGTCCATGCCCTGCAAGGCCTCGTTTATCAAGTTTTCTGGTTTGAGTGCTTCGAGTTGAGCGGCGAGAGTTTGATTGATGAGGTCGTTGTGAATGGTCATACCGAGAGCTCGAACTCAAAGTGGTTTCACTCGTTCTTTTCGGCTTAAGGCATCGGCGACAACATTCGCCTTGCCTGGATGGTAGCGAATTTCGCAATCGTAATCAGTGAGCAACTCGACCCATCGACGTTGCCTCATGTTGAGATCCTTTTGATCGAAGATGTGTTGGAGACTTTTATGGTCAGTAAAGATCGTACACTTGGTACCGTATAAGTAGTGTCTCCAGATTTTTAGAGCGAATACAACAGCCCCCAACTCTAGGTCATGAGTTGTGTAATTCTTTTCGTGGACCTTGAGTTGTCGAGAGGCGTAAGCGATGACTTTGTGTCGTTGCATCAACACGCAACCAAGACCTTGGTGTGAAGCATCACAGTATACCACGAAGTCATCGTTGCCTTCGGGTAAAGATAAGATAGGTGCACTGCAGAGTTTCTGTTTTAGTAGCTGAAAAGCTGACTCCTGTTTGTCAGTCCAATCGAACTTCTTTTCTTTTTGAGTCAGTGCAGTGAGAGGTAGGGCTATTTTCGAAAAATTCTCAATGAATCGCCTGTAGTATCCGGCAAGTCCTAAGAATTGGCGTACCTCGGTCGGTGTAGTAGGTGCTTGCCAACACTTGATAGCCTCGATTTTCGAAGGATCGACATGAATCCCTTGATTGTCAATGACGTGTCCAAGGAATTGAACGGTTTGCATCCAGAACTCACACTTAGAGAATTTGGCGTATAACTCTTCGTGTTTGAGCAGCTCTAGGATAGTTTTCAGGTGTTGCGCGTGCTCTTGTTCAGTGCGCGAGTAAATCAGGATGTCATCGATGAAGACGATAACAAACTTGTCAAGGTAAGGTTTGCACACCCGATTCATAAGGTCCATGAATACAGCCGGTGCGTTGGTTAAGCCGAATGGCATCACTTGGAATTCATAATGCCCGTAGCGAGTTCGGAAAGCAGTTTTTGGGATGTCATCGTCACGAACTCGGAGTTGGTGATAACCTGACCGTAGATCGATCTTTGAGTAGAAACTCGACCCCTGAAGTTGGTCGAACAGGTCATCGATGCGAGGAAGTGGGTAACGGTTCTTGACAGTTAATTTGTTGAGTTCACGGTAGTCGATGCACATGCGGAAAGGACCGTCTTTCTTTTTCACAAACAGGACCGGAGCTCCCCAAGGTGAGGAACTTGGTCGAATAAATCCCTTGTCCAGGAGTTCCTGTAACTGAGTAGACAACTCCTGAAGTTCGGATGGGGCTAGTCGGTAAGGGGCTCGTGCCACGGGTGCTGCGCCGGGCACAAGATCAATAGAGAATTCGACTTGTCTAGTTGGCGGTAGGCCAGGCAAGTCTTCAGGAAAGACTTCTGGGAAGTCTCGAACAATAGGCACATCCTCAAGTCGCTTCTCCACCGACTTTTTCTCCATAACGTGTGCGAGGATTGCCTGGTACCCTTTTCTCAAGTATTTTCGGGTTTTCATGCAAGAAATGATATTTATTCTCGTCCCACCGGTCTCCCCTTGTATGCTCAAAGTTCCACCGGTGGCGAGAGGAATGCGTACAATTTTCTCAAAACAAACGATTTCGGCTCGGTGCTTGGACAACCAATCCATACCGACGATGATGTCAAAGCTGCCGATTTCGACAGGTATCAAGTCAATGGAAAAGAGCTCGTTAGCTAGGTTCAAAGTGCAATTAGGTATCACACTGTCGGCCTCAATAAGTTTTCCGTTTGCCAATTCTACAGTGTACTTAGAATCTAAGGCAATAGGTGGGATGTCAAGTAGTGGATAAAACTCATCAGAAATAAAGCTCTTATCAGCACCAGTATCGAATAATACAGATGCAGTCAAGTTGTTGAGAAGAAACGTACCCGTGACCACATTCGGGTCTTGACGGGCTTCCCCAGATTTCAGCACAAAAGCTCTTCCTCGAGCATTGTTGTTGTTCTTGTTGTTGTTGTTGTTCAGCTTCGGGCAGTCTTTCTTGAAATGCCCCGTACCTTTGCACCCATAACAAGTCTTTGGTGCAGAGGTGTTGGTGTCAGTGGTGTTTGATCTACAATCCTTAGCCAAGTGTTCAAATCTCTTACACTTGCTACAGAGACACGAACCATGGTGGTGTCGTTGGCACTTTGAGCAATAGGGCTTGGTTCCCTTGTACGCTCCCTTGTCATCAGAACCGGAGGTGTAGGCTTTAATGGTCTCAGGTTTCTTGGTTTGGTGGTGGTTGTGGTTGTCGGACCATTTTCTTTTATTGCTGTTGGAGGATGGAGTGGGTGGTTCTGGGTCCTCGTTCATAGCTAGAAGTTCATGGGCCAACCGAATGGCACCGTGAAGGGTGGTTTGGTTTGATGAGGCGACATTTCCCCGGACGGGTTCCGGGAGGCCACGGATGTATTACAAAAGGTGTCGGGAATTGTTACATCCGACTGAAACATAGAGTAGTGCTTAGATAGTTACTAGATTACAGGATAGTTTACAAAACGAAGACTACGCTAGTCTTAACGTAGGTTAATCTGCTCCATCATTTCGATGAGACGATCCACAGTATTTGCAAGTCTGCTGGCTTGTCGAGCATTGTCTTCAGCTAATGCTAGTCGCTGTACCAATCCACGGGTATATTCTTCCGTTTCCCGTGAGCGTTGTTCACACTCATCAAGTCTGTGTTTCAAAAGAGCGGTTTCCACGCTTATCTCCACCACTTTGTTGAAAAGAACGTCCACATTATTAACGGTGGTTTCGTGATCCTCGGTGACTTGTTCGATGCGTTCAAGAGATGTAATTCGCCAGTTTTCGTTGGTTTCTTGCAACACGACATCCATGGTGCGAAGTCGTTGCTCGTGTTGGTTCACCCTAGCGGCTAAGGCCGGCAAGGTGAAGTGAGTGGAGTACGGGCCAGCTCGAGGCAACCTGTTGTTCCTCCTTGCTACCCTTGGGTTCTGCGACCCGGATTGAGAACGAGATGAATCGGATGGGATGTTTGCCATTTCTGAGACAAAGTGTTAGTAAGATTGAGGCCTATATTCATATAGTCCCTATATAATATAGCCTATTGAGTGTCTAGCATAAACATGTGTAAGTCTCGGTTCTCTCGAAGTCAGAGTCTTCTATTGTACCCTGTTCAGCCATAACCCCTTTTAGATCTTACATCGCCTTTGCTTAATTGTACATAGTTGATCAGGCTATGTTAAATTAAACTCGTATGATGTAATCACGGAACCGGTTATACCTAATAAAGGATACTGCCTAATGGTCATAGTCTAGGCTCACTAAATGCAACCTAGTTCACTATAACCTTAGGCTCTGATACCAATCTGTAACACCCTCAAATTTAACGAGTTGCGGAAGCATACATTGGGTGTTACTAATCAATATACAAAGCGCAAGATTAATAGTAAATGACCTCTAAATGAGACGTTTCGAAAAGGTTTCATAAATAATAATCGTTTGAAAACCGTAGGTTTTCGTATACAAAATGTAATTCCCTAGAGCCCACGTGTATAGCGGGAGATTCTATTACATAATCATAGTTACAAAAGATAATGCCAAAGAATCTCCGTTAAATGCAGTTTGTAAATCGTGCGACTCTAGCTAGTAATCCTGGAGTGATCCTACTCCGTAAGTGTACCTGAGATACAAAGCTAAAAAGTGTCAACCAAAAAGGTTGGTGAATCTCACAGGTTTAGTAATAAGTAGGTGTTATGAACCACAAGTATGTACCCGTATTGCTATCAAGCAAAATAAGTAAATCAGTAAATCAGTACAGTGCCATGAGCTCATAAGTTGAAGCTTAACCGTGTAGTGTGAATATATCACGTACCCCCGTGAGTGCTATCCGCACACTCATATGTAACAAATACTAATATGTCTGTTTCTACGTGTAAATCAGTACGTGGTGGCGCTACCACCCCAGACAGGGATTGTCAGTCCCAAATGGATCCATCTATTAGTAATCGCGCTTAAGTCCATAACTAACAACTTACGATTAGGAGGCTTTCAGTGGATAAAAGTAACTCATGCGTTTGTTTGTAATCAGTAATGTTTTCAGTTCAGTACATTGTGTTCATACGTAAAACAGTTGCTAAGTATCTCACCCCAAGTATAAAACAGTAAAAGTGGGGCTGTAAGACTCACCTGAGTCGAGCAGTGGTAAATAGCAAGTAGTAGTAAAGCAAGTAGGTTCTCCGAACCCGTAACCTTCTAGTGCCTAAACACGTAAGGTTAAGTAAGTAGATGTCTCGCAAGACCATCTAGGCTAGTTGTTCATACAACCCGTTGTGTTTAAATGTTGGTTTGTTCGCGTTTGTATCAAAAGATATACGGCCCGTTGGTGATTTGTTATAATTAAAGTTTATCATTTATAACGCAATTTAGTGCAATTGTAATAGAAAGTATGTTCTATGATGTTTGTTACGTCGTATAGTATAAGTATTGGAAGTTGTATAAGTTCGACGCTTAGTGCAAAAATAGTTGGAAAGCTGCTGTTTTATGCGACACTTCATAGCGTCACTTAGGTTAGTCATGCGACACTAAGGGAGTGTCGGGTGAAGTGCCGGTTCTGAAAGGATAGCGTCACTATGGTAGTGTCGGGTAACAAAGTCATGCGACACTAAGGAAGTGTCGTATATATGTGTCGGATAATGAAGTCTAGCGGCACTAAGGAAGTGTCGGTTATATAAGTATAGGCGTCACTGTCATAGTGACGGGTAAGGATCACAAGAGGTAACAGGCGACACTTAAGAAGTGTCGGTATCGGACTTAGGGCGACACTAAGGTAGTGTCGGGTAGAGAGTATAGCGACACTAAGGAAGTGTCGCTATAAGTGACGCATATCTGGGTTCGTCTATGCGACACTATCGGCTGATCGACGGATTTCGAGTCAAAAACATGTTTTCGGGTTTCCGTTTGGTCCGATTCTTTTACCCAACCCTCATATGAACATATTAAGCCTATTTAAACCATAAACTAGTAAAAATGATCAAAAACGAGAGAAGTCGGGATTTGTCGGAAACTTACAAAGTGTCGGATTGAGAATCCGAAAAGATAGGAATGTAGATCGTGTGATGGTGAACGTTTTCTTCCAAACGAGTAGTGCAATCCAAGGTCGTTTGGTACGTTTATTTGTCGATTTAGTGAGGTTTTTGGAGTTGGTGGTGATGAGAGAAAAAGGAAAAGAGAGAGGAAGGAGAGAGAGTGAGTGGAAGAAAATGAAAGAAAAGGAAAGGGAGGTGGGGGTTTTACCTCCACTTTTCAGTCCCCGCTCCCCGTGCGGTGTTCGTTTGCTCCGTCGTTTAACGTTAAGTATTTATTTAACGTGTTTAATTATTTTTCTAAAATCATAAATCTTGTTAAATAATTTACTTAAATTATTTCCGTAAGTCTTTAATAGTTTAAATTAAATTTAGTCACTTTTGTTTTTAAATCGCGTAAGTTTTTATCGGGTGATACGAGATAATTACTATTTGTTATAAAATAGCATTTTGGTCATAATTGCGTTATTTTTAGTTTATAAACATTTGTTCACCAACGTCCGTGTTAATCGAATAGAATTTCATTCTATTTAAGTTGCGTACGATTTAAGCCAAATCGCAAAGTTGTATATATTCACCAATATATAATCCGATACATAAATTAGCCTAACACAGAACTAATTACATGTATTTACAAAGAATTAGGCACTAATTCTAGTCCTAATTTGCCGGTTGTTACATTTAAAGGTTGTTTAGAGTCGCATATTATCGTAGCTGACCTCCTAAATCATTCAATTTGAGTATTTAGCGTATCATCATAATAATATTGTTGATTTGTTTCTCTTATCATGATTGACACATTAGTTGTTTATATTAAAGTACACAGAATGGACAAGAAGTGTTTGCAATTTACCCTGACCCGACCCGTCCCAACCTCTTTTAACCTGGACTAAAAATGGGAAGGTTTCTAATATATTACTTGTTTTTTTTGCTATCCATAGGCTGATAGGCAATCATAGTGAAGATACGAGATATTGAAAAGAATTACACTTTATTGTATTCCTTATTCAACCAAGCTGTTGAGGTATCAAATACTTTACTATAATGATTTAGACTATAGTAAATTTTATTATAGATTCATCGTTTGGCATATGTATTAGTTTTAGATGATCCAAATAGCCCCATGATTCGTGCAGGAGACTGCTAAGAATGCAATCTGCCTCGTGTAAAATTTCACATATATGATTATAGTTATTAACTTTTTTTGGGTTTCTATTTAATTGTATATTTCAGCAGCTTATGAGTTGGCTTTTGTGCCTTGGTTTGGCTAATCGAGATGTACTTCCATGTGAGTTCTTCGAGATATGATTGCATATGTTTAGTTATTAAACATGGCTCAAACCCATTCAACTATCAAGCTTCCTATAAATGTCAGTGCGTAGCAAAACATGTTCGCTAGCGCTACCAAATGTGAATGATGGCTATATTTTCTGTTTGTATAGGACTTTGATTATTGAATGGTAGCTTGCTTTCTTAAAAAAAAAGGCGCAAAGAAACCTTTGTTATGGAATTAAGTGCTACATGATGGCTTTGTTGAACAGATGCTATGAGTTGTTATCGATATAAGTTTTTGCCTCAAACTCAGATATAGAAAATGACATGTGATCGGTTTCAGATACTATCTCGCCGCATCGCGCGGGTTATTTGCTAGTAATAAAAGATTGGTGAAAGCGCCGTCCTCATGTCTAACATGTTTTCAATACCCCTTTTACCCCTAACGTATTTTATTGTTCAGTTTATTACAATATTGCCATTTATAGTTTTAACCGTTAATGAATATAATCTACCAGACTACCAGTCAAAGTGGTTCTCTGGTTCCTTTCTAAACAGAGGTTTCCCAGATCCACTCCCTATATATATATATATATATATATATATATATATACTCGAAAAATTTAAAAGAATAATTTTTTTTACAGACATGGTTCCTTTTTTTTAACTGAAAGTTAACAATCGTTAGTGTAAAGGACTATTGACGTAAAAAATTTCAAAAGAAATGATGATCTGTGTAATAAATTAATTAAAGGATTACGAGTGAAATTTGAAGCAAACCATATGGATAATTTATGTAATATTCTTTAATAATAACCAAGCATGCAATGTGTTGATATCGGATTGTAATATTCTGGAACACTGTAAAAATTGTTGTTGTTGAAAAACTAAACATACTTACTATAAATACAAAAGTAAAACAAAACCTCATTATAAACTTGTCAAGGTAATTAACTGATATCATTAAATTTAATAATCTACTTAATTAAAAAGACACACTTAAAAACTTCTAATATCAACAATACTCCTTTTTGTGTGGGGCATTCCTTGTGAACCGAGTATTTATTATACCTTTCCCCATTGTTTGGGTTAGATACTTAGATACCTTTCTTGCCTTCAACACTGTGTTGTACTTTGGTACATTAGATTAGTTTTTTCTCTACGTCAACTTAAGTGAAATTGAATAGCTAACAAGTGTGTCATAGATAGACGAGTCCAAATGTCAGTTTAATTGGTTATGTTACGACAACTATCGGTAAAACTAATAATTAATTAAGTATTTTTAAGGGTTTTGTTAACGGAAGTTCTTAGGACTCTCGTTTATAAAGTTGGAGATGCATAAATGATTGTACATCCAACATGAATTCAGGGGGTCAACATAAATTTAGGAGGACGGAAGGAGACATGCAATTTGTTATGATCTTTGTACAACTATTGATACATGTCTACAAATTTTAATGAAAGCCCTAAGGGCTCTTATTATCATTTTTCTATTTTTAATTGTGGGTTCACATATTTTGAAATGGTAATAATTTACACAATACAAAACATTGATATGCGTACTACCAAAATTAGAGGTAGCAAAATTAGACCCATTGGTTATTTATAGGTCACAACGTAAACAAAGGTGGATCCTACGAGCTAATTAAGTACTCGTAAAAAAAAAAAAAAGTACTCGTATATTTAATGCTTTTTTATTTTAAGAACATGAGAAATTTTTTTGTACTAAATGTGCCCCAAGTAACTTCAACTAAACGTGCATGTGTCTCTTAAGCAATTAAAACTCAATGTCGTGCATCCTTATTATTATTATTATTATTATTATTATTATTATTATTATTATTATTATTATTATTATTATTATTATTATTATTTTTAACTAGAACGGCTAGTTAGTAGTTAGTTGTTAGGGGTCACAGTGACATCCAATTGGGCAGTATGCAACCCACTAACCTTCACCTATTTACTCCTATTACACCTGAGGAGGAAAACCCTACAGGGAGGCTCGAACCCGAGACCTCCCGTTTGATATACAACTCCCCCACCACCAGATCGTCAAAACTCAATGTCGTGCATCCTTCTTTAATTACATTATTGTTATATTAAATAAATTGAGGGCATTTCTTAGAAAGGATAAGATATTTTTTGAAAAAGAATTTGTAGGTAAATAAATACGTTCATTGGTTTGATGGAAAGAAATGAAAAATCTAAGTATTTGAACGATTAATAAATGTCTAGTTTTATATAAAACGAGGTGAATGACCCGCGACAGCGTCGTCTTTAAATTTGTGTTTATGCATTTGTTATTAATTATTTAATATCCTCACCATAGTTCATTAATATATAAGAAGATGTTTCACCTGTTTATGTTGAATATTATGAGTTTATAAGCAATAGTACTTTAATGTTTAGTAATATCGAGAGCTTAAAGTAAATGAATCATATGCTTTGGAGAACTTCTTTGTAAACAACATTCTTCGTGTTGTTCGTTACCTTCCCATCGTCATCCAATATGAGAGTCTTCAATCCGTCTTTGCTAGGTATTTCGAGAATACGCCTTAACGACCTATGGCTTACGGCTTACGATGGCTTTGATGGGCAGTTTTGCTAGAGTTGGTAATAACGAGATCAATGTTTTAGTAAATGATGCAGAGAAAAGTAGTGACATTGATCCACAAGAAGCTCAACAAACTCTTGAAATAGCGGAATGAAACGTCCTGAAATTTTATTTTTTTTATATACATTATTATTCAAAACTCATATTTGTCAAATCATAATAACTTAACCTTTAGAACTATAACCAGCGTCTTATCTCCTTTGACTTTACAAAGTCAAATATATATATATGTAACCGTTACAATTTAACAAACTTCTCATTTCTTCAACTTTAAACACAATTTTCATATTAAACTGGGCGACTTATACAAGTATCATCGTAATGATAATTTAAAAGAAGGAGAAGCTTTCCTAACCATATAGAAATTCTCTAATCCACGCTATCTTCATACAACTCTACATTATCCATCATGCATTTTTGGTTCAACTGAACCATACCTACAACATAAAACAACTGGACGGGGTAAGCTAATGCTTAGTGAGAAATATGAACAGTTAAATAAGTAATGCACATTCACATTGACACGTATCACACATCACATTACACATTTACTTATACATATAACCGTGGAGCAGTTGTAGAGATCATAGTGAACCTTTCCAATAAGTACCATACCACGGTATTCATACTAAAACATCATTTGTACTGTTAAGACCAACTCTAATGCATTACACCTTTGAAGGGTGTAATGCAATGCCACATATACATAAATATACACAGTCACAATTAAATTTAAAACAAAAAAAAAAGAATGGTAAATAGTACATGAGGTGAGAGAAAAAAGTAACGTGTGACCACAAGATGTGAGGGGGAGTTTGAGGTGGACCCCTTCTAGTACGTGTTAACAAGGGTGGTAGCAGAGTTAGACTCTCTTTTCTGCGTAGTATGACATGGTTGACTACAATGGATTTAATGATTGCCAGCACATCGTTTTAATTCCTATTCGACGGAGCCACATAGGAGGAGTGTAGATGCTCTTAAGGATCCTTAACCATCTGAACATCATCGAGCTAGTGTCATGATCACTACACGGCCATACCATACCCAACTACTCATTTGCACGAGAAGTGTAAAACATAACATAGCCATGTGCAAAGCACGCCCTTACACATACATAACCACGTGCAAAGCACGTCCTTATCCGTAATCCGTCATCTGTCTTACATGTGATCTCTACAATGTCCAATTCACATAATTCACATTTCAGCAATTTCTAACATATCCGATCAATTGCCACTTATCCGCATGCCGTATCATAACAACTTTATAACATATAACAATCTAAAACAAAATAATTTACAACTATAAACTGGCACACAATAAAGTTCACATAATACTTCACCTGATTGTGTAAACCTCTTGCTCAGAAGCAATCCGGTATTACACAATTATTACTCATTTAATTACCCATATTACTCACATTGGCCTTTTTGAAAAATATGCAACTTAATACAAAGCTCGTGGGTATCACGTCTTGAACCACATATTACATAGCACGTAAACATAATAACATATTCAATAACTAACAATCATAGTAATAATCACTAATCATAACCATAAATCTATCACCCATTAGATAGATTAAGTTTAACTTTTAATTCAGATTACATAACAACAACAATTTAGAAATCTCATATAACTCTTCACTATTAATTTACCCATTTAATACAATTTCGACCCGTTTGACAATCAATGTTATATTAATCACAACTTTGTCAACTTAATTCAAGCATCTCCATGATTATGTAAATCATCACTTAATCTATCAAATTACACTTCTCAATTCATCATTACAAGTTAACTTCCATTTTACACCTTACTACTTTTCATTAAATACTTTTAGGGCAAATGCTCCAAAAATGCATCGAAGTTGTCACAAAATCCTTTAGTATGCACCCATGTTTGAAAACTTCTTTTGTATGCATTCAATTTACTAATCATTCCTTTTGTATGCACTCATTAACTCATAACCCAAAAATTACCTACGTGGCACGGGTTAATCCTTTTTGTCGCCACCTATGCGGCCACATAAGCGCCACGCTGGATTCCATAAATGTAGTAAACTTTCATGAATGCACTAAAGTTTATATATATATATATATATATATATATATATATATATAGACACCCACTTTATCCATCACTTAATTTCAACCATGTCATCTTCGTCTAGCGGGTTTGCTCCGAAAAATTGGCCACGTTTTTGCAAATGAGGGTATCGACTGTACGTTCGCACATCATGGACCATTTATAACCCTGGTAGAAGATTCATTAGCTGCCCCGATTTCGTAAGTCCCAATCGTGCCCTAATTTTGCGATTTTTAAGTTTTTATAAATTCGTGCCCTAATTTCAGTAGCATCAAAATTGATTAGTTTTGCTGGATTTTGAAGGTATGTTAGATAAGTGGTAGCTTAATTAAAAAGTTTGATTGTGTTTATACCATAGGACAAACGGAGCAAATGTGACGTTTACCATTTTCTTGATGATGAGCTTCCAAGTGACTACTATAAAGAGCTAATGTATGGGTTGCGTTTACAAAGCCAGAAACAGATTATTCATGCCGAACATGTTGAAGACGTTCATGGTGCTCGAGGTTTGAACGACGAGATGCAGGGATTAATTGAAGAGTTGACCCTTCATAAGTCAAAATTGAAGGAAAGTCAACAACTGGTTCGGGTGTTCTAGCTATCTTGTTTTTCTTGTCCATAGGTTTATGCATTTTGGATGTAAAATGCTGATTGATCACCCTCTCTTTTGTTCGTTGTGCTGCTAGGCATCTTGTAATAGTTTAATGTAGGTGTATGCAGGATTAGTTTTTTTTGTACATGGTAAATGTAGTTTCATCCTGATAATGCCAAACCTTTTGTCGATTAATCTGTGAATGTTTAAGCATTTTTGAATTGTACATCTAACCATATACCTATCAGTGTATACTGCAATTTAGAAGTTACCATAACAAGCATACAATACATAAGATGGTCATTTCCATTCCAATAACAAGTGGGAAAGTTGCCATACAGCAACCATTTGCAGTTTAATGTTACACACGGAAATGGCACCTAATAGTTAACAAAAAGGCATTCTAATGCCACTTACAACCCATTCAAATGCCAACAGACATTTGTAATGCCTAGGACATGCCATCTACATAATTACCAAGGAAACATTGACAACTATACATGCATAATAAGTTGTTTGCCACACATAATTGGATCAGTTTAATACATTACATAATGATCAACAATATACGGTGACCCAAAAGTGATTTCCAGATGCTACTACTCCATATCTTCCAGTTCCAAACCGGTATCATACGTGCTTCCAGGACCATCATACTTAGTCTTCGACACCTGCATTGCAATTCTTTCGCTTCGCTTCCTCTTTGGTAGGCTGTTGTAATCATTCTTTTTCTTTGGAGTTGTTTTCATTGGTGACTTGTTCTGATTTGCAGTCTCCTCTTCTAGTTGAACTGGAGGTGCCTGCTTTGGCCAAATGGGCAGTGGGATACCACTTGCACTTCCCATGAATTGTTCCCCAGTTACCGGATCGGTGCATAAACCTGCACCCCACCAAACAGGCATTTGGTTTGTCCCACCTATTACTTGTTGCATTAAAATAAATACATTGCAAAATAATATTAACTTTGAGTAACAAAGACGCAGTTGCAGTTTGTACCTTTCAACTTATTTCCACATCTTGAACTTGATATGCCAATGTTGACACCACCTCTAGACCTTGGGTGTGTACCTCCTAGAAACAAATTTCCAGCACCATGTTGTGTTCCAGTTTCTGCATTGGTAGTTGTATCCCAGTCAACCACTTGACAACCAGTTGACATTGTGGAGTCACCATCATTTCCAGCTATCAAATTCACATCTCCCCCCCCCCCCCCCCCAACATTTCCAGACACATTACCAACTATATTTACATTCCCACCGACTAGATGACCAGCAACATTACCATTCACATTCACATTACCACCAGACACATTACCAACTACATTCCCTCCACTTCCACCATTAGTACCCACTACATTACCTGTGTGGCCACCACCAGAATTGTTGGTACCCTTGTTTGATGGCCTACCACGTTTCTTTTTTTCCTTTGGTGGAAGTTCCTTCCTCTCATTCTTGCACCCTTTTTTATTGTGTCCTAGTTCAAAGCAGTTTTGGCACCTCATTGTTGCTCCAGCCTTTGAAATCCTGCTAGCAGATCCGCCCTCATGTGCTGCTCTTCTCCTTTTCTTCTTTGGCCTGCCAGGCATGGTCTTTCTAAGTGGAGGCATGGTCTTTCTAGCACATCATTCTCACCAACCTTCTCTTGGTTGGTATTGCCATCTTCTACCATCTTCTCTTTGCCCTTGTTCTATTGAACCACACTAGCCTCAGCCACATTCTCCTTAATCACATTATCCTGTACCACTGTATCTTGAACCACAGCAGCCTCAGCCACATTCTCCTTATTTACATTGTCTTGTACCACTGTATCTTGAACCACACCAGCCTCACCTGCAGTCTCCTTACTCACATTCTCATGCACCACATTATCTTTACCATCATTGAGTTGTGAAATCATATACTCTAGGTCTTCAGGGTGATTGTCAATGACATCCTGAATTACATTCCCACCTTCAACATTTTTCAGGATGATAATGTTCTTACTTAATTCTGAACCATAATCACCTAAGTGGTCCAAGTAAATATGCAGCTTACCATAACAGTAACCAACATCAAACAACAAGTTCATATCTTCATCGTTGGCTAGCCTACAGACACCATCACTAACTGATCTTCCTGGTATTGTAAAGTACATACCAAAAATTTGGTTTCCAGTCTCATTTTTTAGAAGATCATACATCTCTTGATAATCACACTTAGCAACAATAAGAGGTAATAGCACATCATTATCATACCTGAAGGGTTGGAACATAAATACCCCATCATAATGGACATCAAACTCGAAACCATTAAAAGCTAGAGGTGTTCGAGCCATTCTGCAATTAACAAAGACATATATAACTTCATTTCAGTAAAGTGAACAAGACAATTTTCATGCACGCATGCAAATTTATCAATTTTAAACATTTTTGGAAAAAAAAACCCTAAATTTGAAAGCGAAGTAACACAGTTGCAAAGTAGCAATTTATGACAACAAATTGGATCGTCTAAGACCTACCAACAACCGATTACATCGTTTTTATGGTCATCACCTTAAACATTAAGCAACTTTCATGAACATCGATAAAACCTGAAATTTTTAAAGACGCCTGTTGTAGTAATCTTTAACAAATACAACGTTGATATTACTTCGATTTAACTCTGTTAATGTTCGATTACATGATTATAAAGTTCATCAGCCGAAATAATCCAAAGCTTGTACAAAACCATGAAAAAAAGCCCTAATCTTTACAACAAGTAGAACGTCAACATACCTCAGTACACATATATGACGAAATCCAGTTGAAATCGACCTAAAAAACAGGTCATTACGCAGTGATGATTTGGTTGTTTTAGTAGGTCATTACGCAAGCTTTTTGGCGGGTGTGTGAACCAGTGGAGTATGTGGAAATATTGAATGAGATGAAAAAGACGTACTTTGTCTTTATATGGTAAAAAAATCGATGTAGTGGACAAAAATGTATCCAACTTATAAACTGATGTGGAATCCAGCGTGGCGCTTATGTGGCCGCATAGGTGGCAGCAAAAAGGATTAACCCGTGCCACGTAGGTAATTTTTGGGTTAAGAGTTAATGAGTGCATACAAAAGGAATGATTAGTAAATTGAGTGCATACAAAAGAAGTTTTCAAACATGGGTGCATACTAAAGGATTTTGTGACAACTTCAATGCATTTTTGGAGCATTTGCCCATACTTTTACAACACTTTTCATATACTTTATAAAGCTGGACAACTGCTACTTAACCCCTGTATTCGATTGGCTTAAAAACATTTCTGGGCACCAAGGCCTTAACTAACATAAAGTAGACTTTCCCACCTTTCTAACGATATAAAACACATAAAAAATGAAGCTACAGTTTATTATTTATGACCTGTTAGTCCCTGTTTAACTTAATAAACAATCTTACGTAATAAGCCTTGAATATATTATTGAGAAGTTGCGGAATCACACTCAATAATATTAAGAAGATCAATGAATATTAATTAATATGATGAACAAAATAATATACCGAAAGCTTCAATCTTATTAATGATATAAGACGAATACACTTGATGTATTAGGGTTATAGAAAACCTTGAAGCTGCGCAATTATCATTAACCTATCTAGGTCTAAAGGATCTCTATTTATATCACATAGAGTCCTATACAATCTCCTACATATATGGAATATAATAACTTCCATAACCGACTCAAACTTATCACAAAATCATAAACAGTTGAAACTACCATTCTGAAGTAAACAGTTGTAACTGTTACACATTCAGTGGTAACTGCTTCAATTGTAATAAAAGACTAAGTACAAATATATATTCAGTGTTAACTGTTTCATATATAACTAACAGTTACAAATACATAAGCAGTTTTAACTACTTACAGACACATAACTATCAGTTGTAATCTATCTTCAATCAGTTGTAACACTTGTCTTCTCTTCAGTTTTCTTCTATCAGTTGTAACTTCGTAAAGACAGTTTTAACCTTCAAAACAAACAGTTTTAATCACTTGTACTCTGTCTTCATCAACAACTTCAACTCAGACCTGAAACAGTTTTGACCCAACAATCTCCCCCTAAACTTAATCTGTCCTTCACAGCATTAAGTTTCTTCTAATCCTCCATTATAAGCTTCACAAAAATCTTTTAAAACTGTTAGTCTTTTCTTCTCTTCCTCCTATCAATCTCCTCCTTCTTATGAATCTGATTTAACACCATATATACCAGTTCCAGAGCTACATCATCTAAAACTGCAGCTTGTAGCCTTGCATTTCTCAAGCCCATCAAAAATCTCAGATTTATATCATAAAATCTATCTGTCAATAACCACATAAACACTGCATCATCCATAACAATCTGATGTACTCCAGGTTTGGCATGATAAATCCAATTTCTGACCTTACTAAAAGTAGCAAACTGAAATGGAAACTCTTCTGGCTCAAACATAGCCTTAATCCAATGCCATGTAACTTTTTCAACCAGATTATCAATCCTTTTCAAATCTAAATTCTTTTCCATCCCAATCTCATACATTCTCACCAAATCAGTCCTACTGATCCTCTTTATCAAATCCCTAAAAGATCTCCACCAAGATACATTTCCATCTGCTCTTTCAACTTTAATCTTGTGAATCTTAACATGATTGACAAATTGCTCAATAGACCAATCAATGATACCAGGTAATTCAACATTAATTACCTCAGATTCCATAGGCTGTAACAGGATAAACTCCTTCAATTCATCAATATTCCTTTCTCTATCAGGAATTTCATCTAACTCTCTCTTCTTTCTTTCAAGTTCATCTTTCTTTCTCTTCTTAGCTTCTATCTTTTCTCTTTTTTTTCCTTTTCTTCATTTTCTTTCAATTTTCTTTCTTTTTCAGCCTTTTTTCTTTCCTTTTCAGCTTCTTTCTTTTCTTTTTCTTTCTTTTCAATCACATCAGGATTCATATCATCTTTATCCCATAACTCCTGCAATCTCTCTAAACTCATCTGTTTCAATGCATTCAAAGGAATATATCTTCTAGTATATATCTTCTAGTTCCTTAACTTCAATGTCTGAACTCTGCCTCAATCCAACAGTATAGATTGTCCATTCATCACCTAATGATCTTAAGAACTTTCTGTTAAGATCTTCTTTGTCAATCTTAACCTTGTGATTTTCCAATTCTCCAACTAATTTAGTAAACCTATCAAAGGTTTGAGTTAGAGTTTCAGTTTTCACATGACTAAAATTTTCAAATTGTTGCTTTAACAGAGATCTTTTATTCTTTTTGGTGTTATCATTACCACCAAACCTCTTCTCAATCGCCTCCATTAGTACCTTGGGATCTTCACAATTATCAAATCTGCTCTGATGCTCATTCGGAATGGATAGCAACAGAGTGCTAAGTGCCTTGTACTCAGTAGATCTAATTTTCCTCTCTGCTTCAGATGTTGGTGGTGCTCTTGGTTGCTTTACTCCATCACCATCAAGCGTTACTG
Organism: Helichrysum umbraculigerum; assembly: GCA_949592205.1. Taxonomy (NCBI): domain Eukaryota; kingdom Viridiplantae; phylum Streptophyta; class Magnoliopsida; order Asterales; family Asteraceae; genus Helichrysum; species Helichrysum umbraculigerum. The sequence continues at coordinate 123,305,624 of CATIUR010000005.1, read as the reverse complement.
GAATACCATTAACAACAACTTCCCACATCTGATAATCCGTGAGAAGCATATATTGCCTGATTCTGACCTTCCATAGGTCAAACTCATCAGGTTTAAGCATTGGAATCTTTGTAGCTTGAATTCCTTCATTACCTTCAGTCGCCATTGAAATCAAAACTTAATATCTGAACTAAAACTCAAATACTAATACTAATAATCCCAGATCTTCCTATCTTCAAAGCTTCACAAGCTCTGATACCACTTTGTTAGTCCCTGTTTAACTTAATAAACAATCTTACGTAATAAGCCTTGAATATATTATTGAGAAGTTGCGGAATCACACTCAATAATATTAAGAAGATCAATGAATATTAATTAATATGATGAACAAAATAATATACCGAAAGCTTCAATCTTATTAATGATATAAGACGAATACACTTGATGTATTAGGGTTATAGAAAACCTTGAAGCTGCGCAATTATCATTAACCTATCTAGGTCTAAAGGATCTCTATTTATATCACATAGAGTCCTATACAATCTCCTACATATATGGAATATAATAACTTCCATAACCGACTCAAACTTATCACAAAATCATAAACAGTTGAAACTACCATTCTGAAGTAAACAGTTGTAACTGTTACACATTCAGTGGTAACTGCTTCAATTGTAATAAAAGACTAAGTACAAATATATATTCAGTGTTAACTGTTTCATATATAACTAACAGTTACAAATACATAAGCAGTTTTAACTACTTACAGACACATAACTATCAGTTGTAATCTATCTTCAATCAGTTGTAACACTTGTCTTCTCTTCAGTTTTCTTCTATCAGTTGTAACTTCGTAAAGACAGTTTTAACCTTCAAAACAAACAGTTTTAATCACTTGTACTCTGTCTTCATCAACAACTTCAACTCAGACCTGAAACAGTTTTGACCCAACATGACCATTTCAAAATGACCATTTTTCTGTATATAAGCTGTCCAACAAAACGAGTTTTCATCAAAAACATATCAAATTGACTCCAACATGTTGAGACCTGAGCCACTGTCGAATCTGCTCAGAGTACAAGTATGCTGCCGCTGTTAGAAGTTTACCACTGCTAGTTAGTAGTTGCCACTGTCAATTAGTTTTAGTCTAACAGTGCCATTGTTGAACATGTAATTTGTATTTTGTATCAAGTACTCAACCTCTGTTAGTAATATACGAGTACCACCCCTGTTAGATATATAGATAACCACTGTTGGTTAGATATAGTCGGTTAGAGAGAATTATGGAATAGATATGATTCCATAATAGTTTGATTCTGTAAAGGACTCTATATGTTATAAATAGAGATCCTGTGAAACCCTAGAAGATACGATTCATTCTAGTTATTAGCTTCAAGGTTGTAAATCCTAACACAATTGTGTGTTCGTATTATTGTTAATAATATTGAAGCTTTTGGTTAGATATTCTGTTATATACAAGTTTATTCTTCAAGTTATTAATAAACTATTCCGCAAGCTTATTAATAATCAATCAAAGTAATACATACTAAGATCTCTAGCTGGGATCATCAAGTGGTATCAGAGCTTGATATTACTTTGATCTTGAAGAAGGTAATTGAATTTTGCAGCTTTTTCAACAAATAATAAGATGTCTATTGAAACAATGGAAGGTATTCAAGCTACAAAGATTCCCATGCTCAAACCCGATGAGTTTGAGCTATGGCAGACTAGGATTAGGCAATACATGTTGCTGACGGATTATATGATGTGGGAGGTGGTTACTAATGGACCAGTCTATACTAAGGATGCAGATGGTAAAAAGGAGGAAAGACCACCACCAAAGACTGATGCAGAGAGGAAAGAAAGAGCAACAGAGTGGAAGGCATTAAGTACTCTACTTTTGTCTATTCCTAATGAGTATCAAAGAAAATTTGAGAACTGTGAAGATGCTCAGGTTCTCATGGAAGCAATTGTTAAGAGATTTGGTGGTAATGACAACACCAAGAAGAATAAGAGATCTCTTCTCAAACAACAATTTGAAAACTTTGCAGGTGTAAAGTCTGAAACTTTGACTCAGACTTTTGATAGATTTCAAAAACTTGTGGGTGATCTTGAAAATCACAATGTTAAGATTGATAAGGATGATTTGAATAGGAAGTTTCTAAGATTACTAGGCACAGATTGGAATATGTACACTGTGGGACTTAGACAAAGTGCAGATCTTGAAGAAAAGGAGATTGAAGATCTATACAATGATCTGAGGAACTTTGAGCCTGAGGTGATGGCTCTGAAATAGTCCAATGGTAGCTCTAACAATGCTGCTTTTGTGTCTGTTGGTGAATCTGGTAGTTGTAGCACATCTAGTGCTAATGATAATGTCTTGGAAGCTTTCTTTGCAAGTCATGTGAATTCATCCTTAACAACAGAGGATTTGGAACAGGTTAATGAAGAGGATCTTGAAGAGATGGATTTGAGATGGCAGATGGCTATGATCACTATAAGGGCAAAAAGTTTATGCAGAGGTCAGGGAACAGAAACTTTACTTACAAGAGAGATGGTGTAGCTGGATTTGACAAGAGCAAGGTGGAGTGTTTCAACTGTCACAAGATGGGACACTTTGCTAGAGAATGCAAGAGCACACAGGCTGGAGGATCTCAGAATACTTCTAATGGTATTGTAAGAAATAATTCTGGTCCTCAAAGAAGATAGGTACCTGTTCAGAACACCACTTCAGATTCATTGGTTGCACAAGATGGGATGGGAGGATTTGACTGGAGTGACCAGGAAGAGCTTGTAGTCAAGAATCAAGCTTTGATGGCTGTCACAGAAGAACCAGAGCCTTCAGACATTCCATATGAGGTACAATCTAAATTATGTTCTCCTACATGTAAGAAAATGGTTAAATTTTATAGGGATCATAATATGGTTGTGTGTAATGAATTGAAAGCTAGTGTGGAAAAGAGTCAACATGCAACTTTAGCTATTGAAAACTTAGAAAGACAGATAAAAGCTTTTGAAAAGAATGAATCACAATTTCACTTAGATATTAAATATCTGAATTGGTAAAAGAAAGCTTTACAAACAAAAGTTGATATGCTAAGTGCAAAGTTGGCTGAGGCAATTTCTGATAAAGAATCAATAAGGTTGAAAGTAGATGAATTGGAAAATGCTTCAAAAGGTGTTCAAAACTTAATCAAGTCACAAATTCATGATAAATTAAAAATTGGATTAGGTTACAACCTTAATGCTGTACCCCCACCTTATAATCATACTTACTTCCCATCCAAACTTGAGTTTGACTTAGAAAAACTTAAGGTTGGTGTGTCTGAGGAGGTTAAAAAGGTAGATCCAGTAGTTAATTGTGCTGATAATGTAAATTTTGATAAAGTGGATGTATCTGATTGGACTGAGGAAGATGAGAGTGATAGTGATAGCTCATCTAGTGGTAATTCTATGGATGATTGTGTTAAGCCTATTACTGGTCTAGTTTCTGAACTAAATAGTACTAAACTAGAAGAGGGTAAAAAGATGTTTGTTGAGAAAGCAAAGGCTCAGATAGATCAAGATAGAAAAACCAATAAATCTAGATCTGGTCTAGGTTATGTGCACAAAAGAGTCAATATTGAATCAAAAGATAAGTCGAAAGATAAATCTGAGTGTGATAAATGTGCATGTAAATCAAACAGGTCTGATTTAAATACTGCAAATAATGTAAATAAATCCATTACCAGGGGTAATCAGAGAAATTGGAACCAATTGGTTTCACAAAGGCTGGGTAATGGGTTTGAATGTGTGAAAAGAAAATCATGTTATATTTGTGGTAGGTATAATCATCTTCAACAGGACTGTTACTACAATCCTAAAAATAATAGGAACAGTGGCAACAGACAAATGTTGAAAATTAAGCCAAACAGAGGCAAAGTTGCAGCCCCTGTTAATGCTGCAGCAGTGCCACTGTCAAAGGCTAACAGAGGCAAGACAAGAACAGGGGAGGGTTTGACCACTGTCAGGCATGGTACCTCTGCTGGTATTAAACATTTCAAAAGAATGTTTATACCAAGTAAAGCTACCACTGCTAGGGTAATAAATACGAATTTGAAGGTGACCACTGTCAGACCATTAACCCCTGTCAGGTCTAAAACAGATTGTTTTTGGAAACATAAAAATGCATCTACATCAAATGTATCCAAAATCAATGGAGCATTGAGATCAATCACCTTTAAGAGGGTTGATATCAAAAATGCTCATGGGAAACTCAAAGCCAAATTGGTTTGGGTTCCCAAGAGAAACTAATATGTTCTCCTTTTATATGTGCAGGGAAAGCCTAAGAGCTTATGGCACATTGATTCTGGCTGCTCAAGGCACATGACTGGAGATAGGGAAAAGCTGCAGAACTTCAAAGCATTTGATGGAGGAAATGTAGCATTTGGCAGCAATCCTAAAGGAGGTAAGATCACTGGAAAAGGTAAGGTAAAAAGCAGTAAGCTCACTTTCAATGATGTGTATTATGTTGAGCAATAGAGATATAATTTGCTCAGTGTGAGTCAAATCACAGATAAGCAAAATCCTGTTTATTTTACTGACACAGAATGCCTTATACTTTCTGAAAAACTCAAAATACCTGAAGATAAAATTTTAATGAGAGTTCCAAGAAAGGATAATGTATACTGTAGTGATTTAAACAAGATGGAATCTCAAAATGTTAACTGTCTTATTTCTAAAGCTACTGTTTCTGAATCTGAACTATGGCATAGGAGGATGTGTCACTTGAATTACAAGACCATGAATAAACTTGTTAGGAATAAGCTAGTGAGAGGCTTACCTGAAAAGTTATTTGAATGTAGTGACCACTGTGTAGCATGTCTCAAAGGCAAGCAACACAAGACCTCTTATAAGACCAAGCTTGTGAATTCCAATACCACTCCCTTACACCTGTTACATATGGACTTGTTTGGCCCTACCAATGTAGCTAGTCAAGGGAAGAAATCTTACTGTTTGGTGATAACTGATGATTATTCTAGAATGAGTTGGGTATTCTTTCTTAGGACCAAGGATGAGACAGGTGAAATACTTAGATCATTCATAACTAGGATTGAGAATTCAACTAATCAAAAGGTTAAGATCATCAGGTGTGATAATGGGACAGAATTTAAGAATCATGAGATGAATAAGTTCTGTGAGGATAAAGGTATAGGAAGACAGTTTAGTGCACCTAGGACTCCACAACAAAATGGAGTAGCTGAAAGGAGGAATAGGACACTAATTGAGGCTGCTAGAAGCATGCTAGCAGATGCTAAACTTTCAATGTCCTTTTGGACAGAGGCAGTCAGCACTGCTTGTTATGTTTTGAATAGAATTTTGATCATTAAACCTCATAACAAGACACCCTATGAGTTATTATTTAAGAGAAAACCTTTGGTTAGCTTTTTAAAACCATTTGGATGTCCTTGTACTGTCTTAAATACCAGGGATCACCTTGGTAAGTTTCAAAGTAAGGTAGATGAGGCTGTATTTGTTGGATACTCTATTCAAAGCAAGGCTTATAGAGTATTTAATAAAAGGACTAGGATCATAGATGAGACCATGGATGTGACCTTTAATGAAAATACATCAAATGTAGAAGGAAAAGGTCCAGAAGTACTGTTTGATATTGATGCACTAACCCATGCTTTTAGATATCCAGATTTGTCTACTAGTTCAGGTACAGATGCAGGTAATGATGCAGGTGAAGATGTGCTTTCAGGCTTAAGTCAGACTAAAAATGATGACTTGAAGTATGTATTGTTTCCTATTTGGTCTCCAGATCCTCCAGAAGCATTCCAATCAGAGCAAGATGAACCTTCAGATGATTCAAGTAGGTCAACTGGCAAAAATGGTTCAAACAAGGATGAAGCTGGTTCAACTCCAACAAATCATCAACCATTTACTTCAAAGAGTTCTCATACAGATTCAGAGCATGATTCAGAAGTAGAGCATGAATCTTCCAAGTATCTTGAACAAAGTCCTCCATTTCAAGTTTTGGAAAGGACTTCTTTGTCAGATTCTGAAGCAACTCCAAAGCCTTCAAAAGAAAGAGAGGAAAGAGATTCTTATTCAGAATCAGAGATGGATAATCTTTTGGGTCCTAATTTGGAAAGAGAATTACTTGATACATCCATGTCTAAGTATCTGGTTCACAAAGATCACTCCTTGGATTTGGTCATTGGTGATATTGATTCATCTGTTCTGACCAGACAGCAGTCAAAGGTAAGAGAAGAAGATTTACATACTTCACTATATGTTTGTTTTCTTTCTCAGATGGAACCAAAGAAGGCAGTGGAAGCTCTCAAAGATCCAAGTTGGATAGAGTCAATGCAAGAAGAATTGTTGCAGTTTAAACTGCAAGATGTATGGGATTTGGTTGATCTACCAAAAGGAAAGAAAGCTATAGGCACAAGGTGGATCTTCAAGAACAAAAGAGATGAAAGAGGAATAGTGATAAAGAATAAGGCAAGGTTGGTAGCACAGGGGTACACACAGGAAGAAGGAATTGATTATGATGATGTCTTTGCTCCTGTTGCTAGAATAGAAGCTATTAGGTTATTTTTAGCTTATGCATCTTATCAGGATTTCAAAGTTTATCAAATGGATGTGAAGAGTGCTTTTCTTCATGGTCTAATTGATGATGAGGTGTATGTATGCCAACCACCAGGGTTTGAAGATCCAAAATATCCAGATAGAGTGTGCAGATTGAAGAAAGCTTTGTATGGGTTACATCAAGCACCAAGAGCTTGGTATGATACTCTATCTGAGTATCTTCTCAAGAATGGATTCAAGAGAGGTACTATTGAGTATTGACAAGACTTTGTTTACCAAGAGGGTTCAGAGAGATATATTGTTGGTACAAGTATATGTTGATGATATTATTTTTGGGTCAACTAGGGATTCATTGTGCAAAGAGTTTGAGGGATTAATGCATAAGAAATTCAACATGAGTTCAATGGGTGAACTCACTTTCTTTTTAGGATTGCAGGTTAAACAGAAGACAGATGGAATCTTTATTAACCAAGGGAAGTATGTGCAGGATATTTTGAATAAATTTGGTTATAAAGATGTAAAGATAGCTAGCACTCCTATGGAGGCACACAAACATCTTAATTCTGACCCTGAGGGAGAGGAAGTAGATGTGCACTTGTACAGGTCAATAATTTTTTCTTTGATGTATTTAACTTCATCTAGACCTGATATTATGTTTGCAGTGTGTCTTTGTGCTAGGTACTAAACCAATCCAAAGCAGTCACACATGTACGTTGTGAAAAGGATCTTTAGATACTTGAAAGGTCAACCAGATTTGGGACTTTGGTATGCTAAAGGATCAGATTTTGAGCTTAAGGCTTTCACAAACAGTGACTATGGTGGTGAGAACATGGATCGAAAGTCAACAAGTGGAGGATGTCAATTTCTTGGAAATAGGCTAGTGTCATGGCAATGCAAGAAGCAGACCACAGTTTCCACTTCTACAGCAGAAGCATAATATGTTGCAGCATCAAGTTGCTGTGCACAGGTTCTTTGGATTCAGAATCAAATGTTGGATTATGGTTTGACTTTCATGAACACTCCTATTTATATTGATAATACCTCTGCTATTAGTATCATTCAAAATCCAGTTAAGCATTCAAAAACCAAACACATTGAGATCAGATATCATTTTATACGAGATTGTTATGATAAAAGATTGATTCATATTTTTAAAATTCATACTGATAATCAACTTGCAGATCTTTTTACAAAAGCATTTGATGTAGGAAGATTTACATTTTTGATAACTAATATTGGTATGATCAATCTCACTTAGTGTTTTGGTCTGGATTTGATACTAACAGGGGTGAAGTATATTGTCTGTGACAGGGTCAAGTGTTGCCACTGTTAGCTTCATCATGATAACAGTTGGTGCCACTGTTAGTTTACTTATGCCACTGTCAATGTATTTTAAACCCCTGCTGTATATTTGTGTAGATTAACCCCTGCTGGTTGTTTTTCTTAGTTCAATATTGCAGGACTCAGCCACTGTCATGAGACATCACTTGAGCTGGAGTCTAATATTTTATTTGTTGCTTCTTATTTTGGTTTAAAAAAAAAAAAAATTTTTCGTTTTCTAATAAAGCTAAGTTTATGCCCCTGTTAGTTCTAAGCTGGAGTTTCCCTGGTCGGATACCCCTGCTAGACTATCAGCCGCTGTTAGCTTTGTTAGATGGTTAAAAAGGGTTGACTATATTTGACCAAGTGAGGTACCCCTGTTGGGCTTATTTGTAAGTTGTGCCCCTGCTGGGTATAACTAGCAGTGCCACTGTTAGTTCTATTTTTAGGGCTTGGCACTGTCATCATATAAATACTCAAATAACTTCACTTTTTCAATTACGCTTTCAAAATTTTCAAAACCCTTCGATAATCACTCTCGTTTATTGTAAATCGCTCTTTGTTCTTTCATCAATTACATCAATGGCATCGCCATCTTCTTCTGATTCTGGTACTTCTATGCTAAGTGTTCATTCTGAACACAACATGAGGGCTTTCTTGAATAAAGAACTAGCCGATGAGTATTTTCACCCTATTATCGATTTCTTGAGTAATTGTCCAGTTACTTATGCCCTTACTGTCGCTCCACGATTGATTCGATCACATATTCAAGAATTCTGGCAGAATGCAAAGGAAGGGAATGTTAATGGAATTACTCACATTCATTCCACTGTTAAAGGTAAGAAGGTAATGGTGACTGAGATTGTTCTTAGAGAACTTCTGCTGTTTGATGATGAAGGAGGAATTCTAGAATTATCAAGAGGTGATTTGTTTAAAGGCATCATGGATATGGGGTATGAAGGTTCTGGAAAAGCAAGATCAGAATATACTTTCTTGAAGTCATGGTTCTGTCCTCAATGGAAGTTCTACATTCATACTTTTCTGGTATGTTTGTCACAAAAGAGAACTAGTTTTAATGAATTTAGTTCTAGTATTGCATATCCTATTATCTGCTTGGCACAGGGTATTAAATTTAATATGTCTAAGTTTATCTTGGATAATATGATTAGGAATGTAAAGGGTGATACATTCATCATGTACCCTAGATTTGTTCAGCTTTTATTAAATACTCAATTGTCAAATTTGCCAGCAGAGGATAGTGTAATAGTTAGTTCTACTCTATCCTTGAGGACTATTAAAGCCATGAATCAGTATCAAAATGCTTTCTCAAAGAAGGAAACTGCATTATTTTCTACAATGTCAGTTGCTCCTTCTGCCACTGGTGGTGTATTACCAACACCATCTGGACCTAATGATGACAGGCCAACAACACAAGTTGGTTCTGAACACACATCAGGAGGTGGCACCAAAAGAAAACAAGGGAACAAACAGCCTACCCAAAGTAAAGCCAAGAAATCCAAGAAGTCTAAACAGGCTATGGAGATTCCTGTTTCTCCACAGTCTCAGTCAACTGATCCATCACAACAGGTGAACATACTTGATGAAAATGTTCATTCTGGAAGGGCTGCCACTACTGTTTCTAGCCCACTGGCAGGGCAGGAAAGTGGTAACATCAATAAGACCCAACCAGAGGCAACTATATTTGATGAACCTATGGGTGATGATTCAAATGTAGGTCCCAGTACCAATAACAGAGGGACATCTGCAGTGGCAGATGTAGTCGATGATTCATCTAGGAGGTCACACTCCAATGTTGATGAGGCTAGTAATGAAACTAGAGAATTGACTTTTATTGATTTGGTACAAGATGTCAATCTGATTTGGACTAAGTTTGAGAGGGAAAGAGCTTTAAGAAGAGAGCAACAGGTTATGTTGGTTGCCCAGGGTGAGTTGATAAAGAAGCAGAGGGAGGAAATAATTGATTTACAAACCAGGTTGTCAATTGTTGAAGATGCAGTTGATAAAGTTTTGTTGCCTGCTAGGGAATCTTCAGGCAAGGGGGAGAATAAAGATGATGATCATGAGCAGAATGATATGCCTGAAGATAAGAATGATCATGATGGTCATGATGACAACAATGATGGTGATACTGGAGGTGCAGATGATTTCAGTTTCATGGATATACCTGCTGATGTAGAGATGAGTGATAGAGTTGCTGAAGATGAATTAAATGTCTCAGATTATGTAGTTAATGAAGACATGGATGAACAGATGGTAGATGCTGAGAATGATAGGAGAATGGTGGTGTATGTTGGTGAAAATGTTGCAGATAATGATACACCAAGTGGTCCAGCTCTAAATGTTTTTCCATTAAACAAAGGATCACCTTTTAAGGCTGTGGCTAATCTGTATATCTGGGATATTATGGGAGCAAATCTTGATAGGTGCAAAAGAGTAAGTTTTAGTGATAGGTTGATGTATGAGGAAAAGAGTGATGATAAAACTGTTGAAATAGAGAAGATGGAAACTGATGATGTAGAGGGCAAGGGGGAGTTGATAGAGTCAAAACCTGAAGCTAAAGAGGAAGAAAGAGTGAAGATTTATAATAGAAAAAAATCAATTCCAAATAGAAAGTCTTCCTCTGCTAAGGTACAAACCCCTGTTGAAACTCAACGTTTGACCACTGCTAGTAGTGTTTCTACCTCTGCTAGTAGTTTGGTATCTACCCCTGTTGATGTATCTACCACTGTTGGTACTTCAACAGCAACCCCTGTTACTACAATTTCAACCACTGTTGTATTAACCTCTGTTAGTACTTCAAATATTCCTACAACTGTTGGTACACCTACTGTTACTCCAGTGTACACCACTGCTACAGCAATGACCACTGCCAGGGCTCTAGAAGTGCCTGTTACAATCAGAGAGCCTGCACAATCACCCAAACCTAAGTCTGATTTGCCAAAGATTGATTCAAAAGACAAAGGTAAGGGAAAATTGAAAGAAGAGAAAAAGATTAAGAAGGTTGTAGAGCCTCCAATTAATTTGGATGAGGCTAGAAGAGCTCAGGAGGAGCATGATGAGAGAATGTTAAGAATGGCAGCTGAGTCTAAAAGAAAGGAAGGTCATGATGTTGATGTTATACTAGAAGATTCAAGTGTGGTGACCTTATCACAAAAAGCTGCACAGATGTTGAATGATATGGCTGCAAGAGGTCAAGGTTTGTCTGCTCAACAGATTCATGATATGATCAACAGAAAGGATGATAAAGATGGTTTGGATCCAGGGTTTGCAAAGCTTAAACAAGCTAATGAAGAAAAGGCAAGATTGAACTGAGCTTGAAAAGAAAAGGAACAAACCTCCAACTGGAGCTCAGAGGAAAAAGGATTTACTCAAAACTCTTGGTGATAGGTATGCACCAAGAAGTGTGCTTGAAGGTTGGGATGTAGAGAAACTGGAAAGAGCTTATGAGAAATATCAGAATGAGGAAAACGAAGATTTTGAGAAAAGGATTCAGAAAGATAAATTCATTAAGAAAAAGTTGGCTGAGGATAGAAAGAAGATTGCAGAGCAAGTGAGAAGAGAGGAGGAAGAAAGAATTGAAAAGAAAGAGCAAGAGGAAGCAGAAGCCAAAGAAAGAGAAATCAAAAGGCTTTCTGATCAAAATATAAAGAGCAGATGGAATGGAGTTCTTGTTTCTGATAATGTAGTTTCTGATTTAGAGAGAGATGTAGAGGAGTTGAAGAAATATATCAAAGAAGTGAAGGATTATAAAGAAAATATTCACATCAATCATGATAGATCATCAAGGATAATTGAATGGAAAGGAATTAAATCAAAAGTTGCTGATGGTGATAAAGAACAGATCAAGATTGTTAGAGAGAATGGGGATAAGCACTACTTGTCATCTGTTACTGATGTGCTTAAGAATGTGAATAGATTGGACATTCTAGATCTGTTTGAGCTAAACAGTCAAGGAGATAGATAGGCTTCATTGGTGATTATGGAAAGAGAATTGGGAAGATGTCTGAATATGCTGTTTGAGCCTGAGCCATTCATCAATTTGTTCCTACATTGTATTGATGCTGTGAATACTTGGAGACATTTTGTTAGAGCTGGAGTTCATATGATTCTATTCAGAAGTGGAATGTCAATCTACATGCTTGATGATAGAAGATATGTTCTGGGAACTCAGACTCTGAGAAATGTGCTTGCTTCTCAATTGAAAACTACAGTTATATCAGAAGGAGCGTTCAATGCTTTATATATGGTGCTTAATCAGTTTCATAAAAGAATGGAGTTGGAAAAAATGAAAGAGGAGGAGAGAAGGAGAAAACAGAATCAAACTCAGAAAGATGAAAATAAAGATGAAGAAACTTGATTCATTGCTGGGAATGATCAAGTTTAGGGGGGAGATTGTTGAGACCTGAGCCACTGTCGAATCTGCTCAGAGTACAAGTATGCTGCCGCTGTTAGAAGTTTACCACTGCTAGTTAGTAGTTGCCACTGTCAATTAGTTTTAGTCTAACAGTGCCACTGTTGAACATGTAATTTGTATTTTGTATCAAGTACTCAAACTCTGTTAGTAATATACGAGTACCACCCCTGTTAGATATATAGATAACCACTATTGGTTAGATATAGTCGGTTAGAGAGAATTATGAAATAGATATGATTCCATAATAGTTTGATTCTGTAAAGGACTTTATATGTTATAAATAGAGATCCTGTGAAACCCTAGAAGATACGATTCATTCTAGTTATTAGCTTCAAGGTTGTAAATCCTAACACAATTGTGTGTTCGTATTATTGTTAATAATATTGAAGCTTTTGGTTAGATATTCTGTTATATACAAGTTTATTCTTCAAGTTATTAATAAACTATTCCGCAAGCTTATTAATAATCAATCAAAGTAATACATACTAAGATCTCTAGCTGGGATCATCACAACATATATAAGACACTTTCATTTATTCACACCAACACAAATAAGACTTTTAGGACTGATTTTACAAGTCTACTTCATCACTAGAATCTCTATATTAAATCACATCATTCAAACACTCATGTTTTGCTCAACTTTCTGGATAGCCTATAGCACTTTTAATATTTGACCCATTTAAACTCATCTTCAGCTTTTGAGATTAACTTTTATGGAAAATAGACTCGTACACCTTTCTAACGACTCCAACCACACTAAAATACGATTTACGGTTATTTAGTTATGATTTATTGTAAACAGTCAATTTTCTGTACTACAAGCTGTCCAACTATGAATTTTTACCAAAAACATGTCAATTCCACTCAAGCATACTCAAAACACTTTTGTTGATTAACTTCAACTCAAATAACATCTTTGGGTTAATCTCAACAAGATTAAACATTCAATTCAACCACATTTACAACTCAATTCTTCACAATTTTTACTCATTAAATCACATTCTTTGTTTTAATATACTTATATCACCAAATGTACAACTCTCTAACTTAACAACAATCTACATCATTATCTCATCAATTTCCTTACTTTACAATAAGCATCAAAACACATGAATATCAACATAACTCATCACTTTTTAAGCTCTAAATCATCAAAGCAACTCATATGTGACTCACTTCAACTAGTATCTAACATATTTTCTCATGCATATAATTAGATTAACTCTATTTCAACAACAACAACAACAACAACAACAACAACATAATAATAACTTATTATCATCAATCCATCATCCAAAAACCTCTATTTTAGGAAAAATTACCAAAACTCAAGAACATCACCAAACTTATCTTTGTTAGGGTTAAAGTTACTCCTTTAAAATCATTAACATCAATAGAAACATCTAATATCTAAGAATTCAACTTTTCTCAAAAACCAAATTAGGGTTTATCTTTACAAATATCTAAATAGCTTAAATTAAAGGTTGTAGAGGGCAGTTCTTACCTTATTGATGATGAAAAACGAATTGGAAACCTCAAACAATCAAGAATTTTGTGCTCAATTTTGTGATCTCCTCTCTCCCTCTCTTCTTCCTTTTTTGGCGACACACAGAGGCTCCAAAAACAATCTGGAACAAATTTATTTTCCAGCCTTTTTAATTAAAAGAATTAATTTAATTATTTCTCTTTTAACCCCTCAAACTCCTTCTCATTTGGTAGTTAATACCCCTCCTAACAAAGTTTATTATTTCACCTAAATTAGTCCCTCAAAACTTTTAACTTCACACTTTAACCACAGAACTTGTTTCTCATAATATTTTTAACCTCATCTTAATGATTGTATTATACTAAATACAAATAAAATTAAGAAACTCATATAATATATATATATATATATATATATATATATATATATATATATATACACCTACAAAATTTAGGGTGTTACACGGAAGCATCAATAGCTGTGATAACATTGGAAAGTCTGGATCCAGAGGGTGCAGTTTAGTTTGCTACCACTGTCATGGTTTGCTTATTAGTTGTTAAGTAGATAAAAAAAGTATTTGACTTATAGTTTGTATATATTGAGTTTATAGTATGACCTTAGGTCTTGAAGCTGGAATGTGATAAACCTTGATTCTTTTTCTCTAGGTTGTTGATGATCTTTATGTCCCCCAAGTGTATAACATGACCATTCACATCTATATAGAAACATTGAAAAGTTAGAATAATCTTAGTAATTCGGTTAATTCTACAAAGAAGCATTGAAAAAGTAGATTTAAACGGTGGGAAGAAGATTATTTAAAACGTGTCAACTTACCGATAGCAATTTTATAATTGATGTGTGATACCGTAGCTCTTGTTGATTTTACTTGGGTGGTCTACCAGTAAATAATTTCCCAGATTTGATCCCACTCCAATATTGGAGAGTTCAATCACTGAGCCTTCTTCAATCTTCAAGCACATCTTCAAGGTCATCAATTAAATTTTTCTTAACTGTAGCTTGGATCTTGTGGCCTTATTTAGAGTTTCATAGCAGTATGAGTTGTGTACTGAAACGTAATTTAATTCATCGAGATTGTATACATATATTTATACTTACATGTTCGTCGGAGAGTATCATATCGAGTGTAGCTAACCAACTGGACCTTGATGTTCCAATTGTCTTTGTCACCTTGGATGTGGCGGACGTAATCGAATTGTTGATGACCTGCCATTGAAGAAAATTGAACGTAAAGACACGATGATAAAACTATTTGTTTTAACCTTGACAATTATTAGGTACCGCTAGGTGTGTATATTTTTTTCCACCTGAAAAATCAATAAACTTGTATATAGTTGCACATCCAAATTGATATACAACACATAGATACTAATTATAATGAAAAGAAACCCATCGAAGGTGTAACACCCCAAAATTTAAAAGTATTATTGTGATAAGTAAATAAATTATTGTTTTAAGTTAATGTTATTGTAAGAAAAATAAAATGGTAGAAATCGCGAATTATTTTTAAGTTCCAGACAATAGATATTAAAGGGGGCTAAATTAATAGTACACGCTTATATGGGTACGGATATATATATGTTTTCCCTTCTCAATTGTTCCACATAGATAAATGAAAGAAAAAGAAAGAAACAGAAAGAAAGAAAAGAAACCATGACTCGTCCCTGTGATTCTTGCAATTAAATCAAGAATAAGAAAACATAAAAGATTAGATGGTTGCTTATGGTCTTCATCTTCTTCTTAATACTTATAAACCATGGTAAGCCCTAATTCTCTATTTTTAACCTAGAATTTAATTATGAGAGTATTATTATGAATCAAGAATTTTAGTATGAAATTAGAACATGGAAGATGTTTGTTTGATGTTTTTAGTTGTTATTGGTGAAAAGAAAACTGGGTTTGAGGTTATTTAGAAAGAAAAATCGTTTTGCTATGTTTAAATAGAAAACTGCAGATCGCTGGAACTGGAGGTGTACCCGGCGGGTACCTCAATTACCCGGCGGGGTAAGGTAGGTTTGATGGTTACCCGGCGGGTAATCCATCAATCCGACGGGTACTAAGCTTTAGTCTGAACTGTATATGTGTAAAATCCGGGTACCCGGCGGGTAATGGATGATTAGACAGATTTCAGTTTTAGTTAACTTTTATAAATTAAATATTGTACAGGTCCAATTCAATTACGATCAAATTAAAGAAGGTTGTGAATTAATAATGATTATAGAATGAACGTAAGTGAGATGCATTAGAGTTAATGAACTTGTTATAACCAAATAATCGATATGTATACATGAGATTATGTTTAATGCTATAAGTAAAGTAACGAAAGGTTGAAGCTAATAAGATTATGAGATGTATAGTTATGTGATTGTGATGATTATTAGTTACTAAAGGTGTCGTTACTTTGATGTGCTACATGATAGGTAATTCAAGAAGTGGTATCTACGAGCTATGTGTTAAATTGCATAATCGTCGAAATAGCCAAGGTGAGTGATATGGGGGTTAAATGGGTAATGATTGTGTAAACTCTAGAATTTGCTTACGAGCAAGAGGTTTACACAATCAGGTGAAGAATTGTACTATACTTCAGATTGTTACATGTTTATAAAGTTGTTATGATATGGCATGCGAATAAGTGGTAACTGATTAGATTTGAAAGAAAGTGTAATATGTGAATTATGTGTATTGGAATTGTAGAGATCAGTTGTATGACAGGTACAGGTTAGCTAACTATGTTAGCTACGACAGATGACAGATTTACAGATACAGACGTGCTTTGCACGAGATTATGATATGTTATGCTTAGCCGAGTAATGATTGTGACATTAGCTTGATGCTAGCCAAGTAATGTTCACTTCACTAGCTCGATGATGTTCAGATTGTTGAGGATCCTTAACAGGTACAGATGATGCCTTAGTATGCATACCACCTAGAGGTATGGTACCAATGGATGATGTGTTAGTATGCATACCACCTAGAGGTATGGTACTAATTGGAAAGGTTCAGAATGATCTCTATAATTCACTACTACAAAATGAGGCTAAAGCAACACCAATAAAGTGTTGCATTAAGCCTTAAAAATGTTGCATTAGGCCTAGTGCGACACTTTATCAAGTGCTACCTTAGCTAACGTCGCCTCAGGTCTAAAGCAACACTTTTATATAAATATGCAACACTTTTAAGAAGTGTTGCATATTTTTAGCAAATGAGACACTTTAGAATGCAACACTTTTTACTATCTAATGCAACACTTACTACACTCTATTGCAACACTTTCAAACTCAAATGCAACACTTTTACGCTTTAAAGCAACACTTTGTAAAGTCAAATGCAACATTTTTTACACTCTAATGCAACACTTTTTAGAAAAGGCAACACCTTTTATACTCAAATGCAACAGTTTTATACGTAAATGCAACATTTTTTAACTCAAATGCAACACGTATTAAAGTATAATGCAACACTTTAACAATTAAGCGCAACACTTATTTAATACCAACACGCACAAGCAACACATCGCAAATGCTTCATGTTAAATGATTTGCATTCACATTATTGATCTCAACAATCTTAAGTAACTATTTTCAATTTCAATATAGCAACAATACATATAACATAGCAATAGTATTCACATTCCATTATGACAAATACGTCAGATAATTATCATAAAATGTACAAAACACATGAAAATTGACAATTATAAACAAGGAGATCTTTAGGGGCATCTTGCAAATCTGCACTCTCCAATTTACACTTCCAAAACAACATAACCTGATACCATTAAAAACAACAATAAATACCTTTAGTTAGTTAGTTAAAAAAGGTTATCAATTGCTACTTAAATTAATTAACTCAATAATAGCAATCCTTAAGACATGGCAAAATTAAATATACGATCTCAGTAATGTTGAAGGAAAGAGAAACCGTAGCTAAATCATCACATTTGTATGTGTCCATGTACCTAGGTAAGTTTTTAGAATCAATAAGCTAAATGGAAAAAAAGACAAACCAGGACCTTTCAACCTGTAGCCATTTTGATTCAGAACCATTGAGACCCATTGTTTCAACTTGAACACAGTTTGAACAAGATCACTTTTATCCGTCAAGCATCAACCGAGTCATTTGAACTATATGCGCATATGAAATTAACCTTACTAGATTTTTTGAAGTTCACATAGCAGCACAAAGACAACACCACCACCCAGCTGGCCAGCCATCACACACCAAAATATGCCAATCCAAATAACCTATTTGAAGTTCAGCAATAATACGTTATTGCAATATAAGAAACAAATTATGGCTAGTAAAAAGGAACACTTATCCAGCAATATAATATGAGGTTTCGAGGAGCGTACAACATTATTTTCTCGTCAGCTGAGTTAAACACGGTTAATTTATAATGGCGAAGTAGTACCTGTTGAAGCAGTCAGTTAACAAATATCATATTTACCTTACTATGGTTAATTTTAAGATCTTTACAAATTAAATTATGTACATAACTCTAACTGATTTAGTCATAGTTGAGTTCACTTAGATGGATCCCCCATCAATAATCGTGTGAAGCTTAATTGTGATGCATCTTATAAACAACACTTATCGGGTGTTATTGTTCACACTATAGGCTTGATTATCTTATGTTCAGGTGCGATATGGTATGCTTCTGATCCTCTCACTGCTGAACTCTTAGCCATACGAAATGCTTGTCATCTATGTCTGTAACACCCCCAAATTTAATGATTTGCGGAAGCTTGATTTGGGTGTTACTAATCAATAACAAAGCACAAAGATAAATAGCAAACGACTCTATATGCGTCGTTTTAACAAAATATATTGATAATTGAAATGTTTACAACATTTAAAGCTTTACATAGCTCGAGTTAAATATAATGAGATTTCAGTACATAAGTACTTATACAAAATATACTAATGCAAGAAAATCTCAATCGTCTGTATGCTGACTCGAGCTAAATCCTGAAGCAGAAACATCCTACTGCTGGGTACCTGCGATATATGCTAAAAGGTCAGCTATAAAGCTGGTGAGCTCACAGGTTTGAAATCAAGTAATATCGTATGAACCGCAAGATTTAAATAATGAATTGCATCCAGCAATTAAATAATGAATTGCATCCAGCAATTAAATGATAATCATCTTGTATACAGCCATGAGCACATAGTTGAGCTTAACTCGAGGGCCGGGTCCCCTATAGAGAATTCCGGGCGAGGTTGCCTCCACGAATGCCTAATCCACATTCGTCTTCCCAAATATTAGTACGTCCGTTTACCCGGTTAGTGCTTGCTAACCCGGACGAGGAGGGTCAATCCTATATGGTACCATATACTAATATTCACGCTACAACGTATTAACAACTATGCTGACGGAGGACTTTAAAATGATTAGTTTCGAAAAACTCATGTAGTATATGAAAAGTTGGTACTTGCGTTCACATGTTAAAAGTTGAGCAGTATATCACACCCCTGAGTAAAACAGTAAAAAGAGGGGCTATGAGACTCACCTGAGTCTGAATGCGTTTACACAAACGTAAGTTGATTAGCCGAATATGAAGTCCAAAGACTTGTAACCTGAGGGTGTCCACGACACGCGATGGTTATAATCATGATTGGGTATCTCAAAAGATCACCCTTGTAGTTGTTACACAACTATATATATGTCCAAATTACTACGATTTGGTTGATTTGTTAAGTGTTTGAAAACATGTACGGCCCGTTGGTGATGGATTTGTAATAATAATCTCAACTATTATTATTGTGATTTCGTGGCGTTTTACTTTGAAAAATGTGTTTCGATTGTGTTTTAGAAGCCGTTACGGAATCTAAGTACGGGGGTCCGGGGGCAGCGCCCCTGGTAGCGGGGTCCAAGGGGCGGCAGCCCCTGGCGGGGTCCAAGGGGCAGAGCCCCTGGCTGGGGTCGAGCTGCCAGGTCAGCTTGGAAAATTTTTATTTCTACTATATTGCTTTGACGAAAAAAACGCATCTGGGATCTGAATTCGGGTAAAATCGAGTGATAAATTTTAGGTCTCGACACTTAGTAAAAATCTGAGTTTTCTGTGTTTTGCGACACAATATACGACACTAAAGATGTTATGCGACACAAGGGTTGTGTCGCATAGAAAATGCGACACAATGTCTATACGACACAAGGGTTGTGTCGCATAGATGCGAGATGCTGATTCAACAGCGACATAGTGATTGTGTCGTATGGGTTATGCGACATAGTGGTTGTGTCTCAAGACTTGCGACACTAAATCTTTGGTACGACATAAGGTACGACACAAGGGATTTTATGCGACACTAAAGCCAAAATACGACACAACATGCGACACAATGCTTGTGTCGCATGGATGAACACCAGCCCAGAAATCCGGCTGTCAACGTTAATTCCGACCAAAAATCCGTTTTAAACTCATTTTTAAGCTATGAAATCGTGTTATATGCTTAGTAAGGGACATATACATGTTATATAAACAACCACAAACGAAAAATACTAAGAATCGAGTGATTTCGGGATTTTGTCGGAAACTTACAATTTGCCGAAATGAAAATCCGGAAAGGTAGCGTTGTAGATCGTCGCGAGGTGGTCGTGAATCTCTAAAAATATTTGTGATCCGGTCGCGTTTCGTGGTAGTATTTTGCGGTTTTATGAGTTTGGTGGTTTGTTTCTTTTTAGAGAGAAAAAGAAGAGAGAGAGATAGAAGGAAAGATGAAATGAAGAAAAAGATGGGAGGTGGGGGTTATCCCCACTTTTCAGTTTCTCGCCCCGCGTTCCGCGTGGTGTTCGTTTGCTCCGTCGTTTAAACGTTAAATAATTATTTACATTTTGATTATAAGTTTTAAAATACGATTTATTACGCGATATATTGTTTAAATATTTTACAAATCAATTTATATTTGTGTTATAAGATGTAAGTTAGTTTGTTTATTTAGTTTACGCATTTTATTGTTTTAAATTATGTAAGTTCGGTTTGTACGATACGAATTGAATACAAAATATTATCAAAATAATATTTTTGACATAAAAGCGCTATTTAATAAAATTGGTCACCAACGTCCGTATTAAATTGAATCGAAATACATCCGATTTAAATTGCGTACGATTTAGTCAAATCGCATTTTCGTATATATTCAACAATATATATAATTCGATACATTAATTAGCCTAACAAGGAACTAATTACATGTATTAACATATGATTAGGCACTAAATCACTAGTCCTAATTTGGCGGGTGTTACAATGTCGCACCCCCAAATTATGATGCGGAAGCTGGTCGATTCGGGGCGCGACTAATCAATACATAAAGCACCAGATTACATAATGAACGACCACTACAATGCGTCGTTTACAAATACATTGATAAAATAAAGGTTTTACACCATTATAATATAGTTTACAAAAGCCCTTGAGTTCAAATGATAGAGATTCTGTAACACCTGCTAAATTAGGATAATTAATTATGCCTAATTAATTGTAACTAGATGTAATTAGTATGTAATAGGACTAATTGCAGACTCTATTTGTATATATATAAGGTGATTTATATATATATGTGTGTGTACTTACGCGATTTGGATAAATCGTGCGAATTAACCGGACGGAGTCCGACACAGTTTACTTGGATGTTGGTGACAGAAAATTACTTAAATAATGAGAACGTATTTTGTTATATAAAATACGCAACAGAACGAGCATTATTTATATATTATAGTGACGACATTTTAACTAACGCAACAAAACGTAATAAACGCGACTTAATAATTGAAATATTGCGGCAAATGTTTTTATTATTAATTTCAAAGTATTTTTATTTAAATATTCCAGTTACAGTTTTAAAACATAACGGTTTGATTAAATACTAAAAACAAAGGATTTAACGATTAGGACGCGGAGTAAACACTGAGTTTTAGGGAGCACTTTCCCCTCCCTTGCCCCATTGGATCAGCCAACCCCACCCCATGCCCACTTCTTCTCTTTCATTTTTCATCATCTCCAAAATACACACACACATAAACTCTCTCAACCTCAACTTACACCAAATTTTCGGAATACAAACCGACACACGAAATTTACATATTCGGAATCAACGTCACGAGTGGAGCAAGAATATCAAGATCGTTTTCACAATATCATCCTCCATTTAGCTCGATTTGCAAAAGTAAGAAATTCCTAAAATCTTAGATCTATTCAATTTGGTGTAATGTTTTGATGTTTTGATGTGTACACAACTTAGATATAACCTAATACATGAAGAATACACGATTTTATAGCTCAAAAATGGGTTAGATTTGCGTTTTTGGTCGGAAAATCACGAAACCCGAAAGTTTCTGGACTGATGTTCATCTTTGCGACACAACGTTCGTGTCGCATGCTATGTCGCATAAACCATTTAGTGTCGTATTTTGTGTCGTACGTTATGTCGCACTATTGTGTCGCACTTTTTATGCGACACAACCCTTATGTCGCTATTAAATTAGCATCGCAAGCTTTTGCGACACAACCACTGTGTCGCAGAGCTCTTGTGTCGCACTTTATGCGACACAACCACTGTGTCGCATACCAAACTTTAGTGTCGCAGATTGTGTCGCAAAAACACAGAAAACCAGAATTTTAAAGTCAAAGTTACTGTACAAAAAAAAAAAGTCAAATTTTACTGTAGCAGTACTGTAGCAGTACTGTAGCAAATCTACTGTAGCAAAGTCAACAATTTAGAATTATTTTGATGAACCGTCACCAATGGGCCAAAACTGTTCTCTCAAAACAAACGACTACGAACATACAAACGAACATTGAACTATACTAGTTGTGTACAACTAAACGAAACGTCTCGTGAGACACATACTTACATAACTTCATATGATAGGCATTTGAAGGTTACGGGTTCGGAGAACCTACTTGAAATATTTACTACTTGCTATTTGCTACAGCTTATTACCAGACTCAGGTGAGTCTTACAGCCCCACTTTTACTGTTTTATACTTTGGGGTGAGATACTTAGCAACTGTTTTACGCATGAACACAATGTACTGAACTGAAAACATTACTGATTACAAACAAACGCATGAGTTACTTTTATCCACTGAAAGCCTCCTTATCGTAAGTTGTTAGTTATGGTCTTAAGCGCGAGTACTAGTAAATGGATCCATTTGGGACTGACAATCCCTGTCTGGGGTGGTAGCGCCACCACGTACTGATTTACACGTAGAAACAGACATATTAGTATTTGTTACATATGAGTGTGCGGATAGCACTCACGGGGGTACGTGATATATTCACACTACACGGTTAAGCTTCAACTTATGAGCTCATGGCACTGTACTGATTACTGATTTACTTACTTTGCTTGATAGCAATACGGGTACATACTTGTGGTTCATAACACTTACTTATTACTAAACCTGTGAGATTCACCAACCTTTTTGGTTGACACTTTCTAGCTTTGTATCTCAGGTACACTTACGGAGTAGGATCACTCCAGGATGTCTAGCTAGAGTCGCATGATTTACAAACTGCATTTAACGGAGATTCTTTGGCATTATCTTTTGTAACTATGGTTATGTAATAGAATCTCCCGCTATACGCGTGGGCTCTAGGAAATTACATTTTGTATACGAAAACCTACGGTTTTCAAACGATTATTAATTATGAAATGTAACTATTTTACAAACGTCTCATTTAGAGGTCGTTTACTATTAATCTTGTGCTTTGTATATTGATTAGTAACACCCAATGTATGCTTCCGCAAACCGTTAAATTTGGGGGTGTTACAGATTGGTATCAGAGCCTAAGGTTATAGTGAACTAGGTTGCATTTAGTGAGCCTAGACTATGACCAGTAGGCAGTATCCTTTATTAGGTATAACCGGTTCAGTGATTACATCATACGAGTTTAATTTAACATAGCCTGATCAACTATGTACAATTAAGCAAAGACGATGTAAGATCTGAAAGGGGTTATGGCTGAACAGGGTACAATAGAAGACTCTGACTTCGAGAGAACCGAGACTTAAACATGTTTATGCTAGACACTCAATAGGCTATATTATATAGGGACTATATGAATATAGGCCTCAATCTTACTAACGCTTTGTCTCAGAAATGGCAAACATCCCATCCGATTCATCTCGTTCTCAATCCGGGTCGCAGAACCCAAGAGTAGCAAGGAGGAACAACAGGTTGCCTCGAGCTGGCCCGTACTCCACTCACTTCACCTTGCCGGCTTTAGCTGCTAGGGTGAATCAAAACGAGCAACGACTTCGCACCATGGATGTCGTGTTGCAGGAAACAAACGAAAACTGGAGACTTACAGCACTTGAGCGCATCGAACAAGTCTCTGAGAATCACGAAACCACCGTTACAAATGTGGACATTCTTCTCAACAGAGTGGTGGAGATAAGCGTGGAAACCACTCTTTTGAAACACAGACTTGAGGAGTGTGAACAACGCTCACGGGAAACGGAAGAATATACCCGCGGATTGGTACAGCGACTAGCATTAGCTGAAGACAATGCTCGACAAGCCAGTAGACTTGCAAATACTGTGGATCGTCTCATCGAAATGATGGAGCAGATTAACCTACGTTAAGACTAGCGTAGTCTTTGCTTTGTAAACTTTCCTGTAATCTAGTAACTATCTAAGCTCTACTCTATGTTTCAGTCGGATGTAATAATTCCCGACACCTTTTGTAATACATCCGCAGGATGTAACCTTTGAACTCGTATCATCTATCAAATATTCCTTGCTGTTTCGACTCATATTAATTGCCATAATCCTTTTTCATATTGATGTTATGTATTACCATTTTTATACATGTACATCTGAAATAAATGCAATTTTCTTACAAAATCTCATGTATCTTCATTTCTTTTATTGAAGAGTCATGCCGCCAAAGTCAAGACCTTATACTGATGCTCAGATCACGTCACTCATAACCCAGGCTGTTACTGAAGCCTTGTATAACACCCTCACTTTCTCAAAGTGTATTTTACAACCCGGAAGCGATGTCCCGAAACAAAACGTTTCATTCTATATATAAAAGTCCAACCTGTTTTCAAACATATATATATATTATAAACATAAAATCCAAATTACATACGATAATTCAAAATACAACCGTTGGGTGTTATATAAATTCCAAAACATCACATTATTTAACAAGATCAATATCAGAGTCAACGCAGCAGTCGTCAAACATTCATTCAGGTCAACACCTTCTTGCCCGACCACCCTATCAAGTCACAACCTGCAAGAAGTAATTTAAAGTGGTGGGATTAGCACAACTGCTAAGTGAGATAGAACTATAACCGACAGTCCGATCTAGCAATAACAACTTTGTCTACAACAAATAATCACAGTCACATGGTTTCACACAACATCAGAGGATCGGTGGTTGCTGGCAGTAAAGCAACACTTAGTAACCCCACTGAGCTGTAGACCACAACAGCGGCTAATCACAACCCAACTGAGCTGCTGGTCGAAACAGCGGTTAACCGATAGCTCGTTACTATTTTCACACGACCTAATTTCCTATTAACGACATGTACAAGGAAATCCCTGTCGTCCAACAATAGTAACCAAGCCCAAATCATCTTGACCTCCGATTAATCACTTATGCCCGAAGGCCACATAATCACAATCACATAATCAGACTAAACAGTCTATCAACAATAAATCTACATTCACTTGCTGTAACCAAACCTGTTACAGCTAAATCACACTGAAGGTACAGAACCACTCACCAATACCTCAGCCGTATGCTCAGAGATCTAATGTTACCGAGCCTTCTCTGTATATCTGAAATCACAACATAATGCACAAGTTAACTATCTTGTCAACAACAATAACCTTATGTTATAATCATATAACATATCACACTATCATCTCAATATATATATATATCAACATATCAATCTCAACAATACTTATCAAGTAGTAATTATAACAATTCAATCGAATTATATCTCAATAATTCAATTATGTAGTTCCCAGTTATTATCACAGCACATTTATATAAAAGCCTACTACACATACCATCAATGATAATAATCATTTAGACTAAAGTTCATTATTTCTTTTATAATTTAACATTAACCAAATCTCTTTACCAATATTATAAACCATTTATAAAATACATTAAATAAATATATTAATTAGATTAAGGTGACATGATGATCACATGGCCAAAGCATGGATGCTCTTCTGTTTCATCATCATGCGCTATCATTATCTATATATATAGATAATTATTAACTATTGACATTTGAATATTTATTAATCACAAAATCAAACTTGATATGGAAGGAAAGAATCAGTAGGCTTTAGGCATAAAGCCACCATATCATATAAGCAAGCCATAGGCTTTCTAGTTCCCGCCGTCGGGTTATTTAAAATCTATGCAACAGAGGCTAGAATATTTCGATTACTCTAGAGAATCAGTCGGCTTGGCCTAAGGCCGCCGGCCTCCCTATCTTTGCACCAAGGCCGCCGGACTTCATCTTGAAGCCACCGGCTTCATGCCGTTTGGACACATCTCGAACAGCAGCAGCAGTGTAACTCAACCCCAAAAACGAATTAAATACCCGAAATACTTAATCTCGATTAAAATATGGAATTTCCAGCATCACTTATCAACAACAATCACTACATATTATCTACTTAATATTATGTACTAGAGATTAAATCAATTTTTTAGATTCAATTTCATACCCACCATTTATCATCTTGAACGTAAGTTAAAGCCATAACTTGAGCAACACAAACTTGGTTTTAGTTGAGTTACTAGCCTCAAGTGATTTCAAATACATCAAGTAACCACTATATTCTCAAGTCAATCACCAATTTCATAATATTTCTACTATATCCACTTTTAATACCAAACTAATTCATAAATGATATAAGTGAGAATATACTTACAAGAATTTGGTGAAGGAGATGATGAGAACAATAATTAAATTCGATCTAAGATACAATTTAACTCCTAGTTTTGAGTTTTAAGATCAAAAAAGTGTTTCGGTAATGGAGAGTACAAGGGAACTTTCAAATTTGGGGATAAAATGAAATAAAATAATGATATGAGTCGGTTCCCTTATATGCCGACTTTCAATATACGGTATAATTTAATACCCCTTCTCAACCTATTGTCTGGAACCCGAAAACCATTTGCGAGTCCAAACATTTTATTTTACCGACAACTATATTAATTTAAAACAATTAATATTTTACTGGCCTCAATAAGTCCTGAAACTTATTTTCTAGTTATTATCAAATAACCAAACAAAATAATTCATAACATCACATAAACAATTATTAAAATTCGGGAAATCAATTAAAACGTCTAGGTCCATTTTGCGGATGTTACAAATCTCTCCCCCTTAAAGAGATTTCGTCCCCGAAATCTAATCCAGTTCAATAATCCAACTTAACACAATCGCATAATATCCACAAGGATCATTTAATACACCGGTTTATACTCAAAAATCAATACTTAGAATTCACGATAATATCACATCCGATCCATGACAATCCATCGATATAATAATTTCAAATCTTTATATAATCCTCGAATACACAATCAATCAACAGTCAAAAGTTTCAACTTAAAGTCACATCTTAATAATCTCGAACAACTGATCTTCACAAAATCTTTAATCCCCTATCATTTTCCAAAAACAGTCCTTTAGTAATCCACTAAATCTGAAAAGATTGTCACACATATAGGATAATCCCATAGAAATCCAGCAAAGGTTTCAATAATATCAGTCTCACAATCAAGTCTTTAATTTAATATATTCATCAACAATACTTCCATGAGTTTAAGGCAAAATAACTGTCATAAACTCCAAGTCAATGTAGCATCATCAATTGCTCAATCATAATAGATACACATGTCACACGTTACTCCGTGAGTAACTTATAAATTAATTATATATCTTCAATTCTTTCCACATTCACATATCCCAATATATATACGCTCCTATCTGTTCCCCCAGCACATGTACTAGTTCACAATCATAATTAATCCAAGGAATAATTATTCTCACATCCCTCAAATCAAATTATACAAATTATCCCAAACCAGATCAATCATCAAGTTCCCGCATTACCAATTTATCTCAGTCATCAAATGTCAACATCTCATAAAATTAACAACAAAATTTCAAATCAAATTATGGCCCATCATCAAACACTAATTACAATCACCTATGGGGTAACTTGAATTATCTCATCATTACTTAATTCTATTATAACAGAATTAATAAACACAATGGGAACAATTTCAGCTTATCACATCACAACAATTCATAAAATACACTAACTCTAAACTACATAATTATATGCTAGAATAGAGTAATACAGAAGTACCTGGAATGACGTCACTTGTCCCGACAGTTGAATTAACTGTCATCAGAAACTCTGTCAGCAACTGATAGCACATTCTTCAACTCATGGCACAAAATGACGACCTCCCGACCAACCCCGACTCCTATCTCATAGCCTCTGGACACTGATTAGCTCGGTGACTCTCCTTGTGACAAATCCAACAAACATGATTAGGATAATCACAATCCCTAGCATCATGACCAAACACACCACACTTAATGCATCTAGAAGTTTGGGAAGTACACAATCCGGTATGTCTGGTTTTACATCTGTAACACCATTTGGGTTTATCAACTGAACCACTATGATCACTTTGTTTCCTGCTTTGCTGACTACTCTGTCCCTTATGTTTACTTTTACCAGGACCATCACTTTTAGAATACTGTAAAGTCTTTTCTTTACTTTGCATATCTCTAGCCCGTATATCACTATCCACTGAACGAGCTAAATCAAAAGCATGTCTCAAGGAACTCGCCAATCTTACAGTAGTACGATAATCAGGTGGTAATGCTCTAACAAAACGATCAATCTTGGTTTTGTCATCTGGAACCCACTGATGAACAAATCTCAATTTATCTGTAAACTGTGAAATCAACTCATCAATAGTCATCTGGTCTGTCATATGTAGTTCCATAAATTCCTGTCTAATACGTGACACATCAAACTCAGAACAAAATTGTCTACACATCTCATTATAAAAATCTGGCCATCTAATAGATACTTTTTGTTCTGGGGTTAAAACAGATGCAATCGAATCCCACCAAGTCATCGCTTGACCTTTAAGGAGCTGAACAGCAAATGGAACTTTATCTGTCTCTTCACAATTACAAACTTCAAATTTTCTGTCAGTATCTCTCAACCAATCCAAAGTAACCGAAGGATTTGAACTACCCTGAAATTCTGAAGGTTTACTTCTCATAAATGTGTTAAAAGAACAAACCTGCCTCGGTTGCTGTGAAAATCCAGTCTGTCTATCTTGTTCAACCTGTTGTTTGAAACCTCTAAGTTCAAGCAATTCACGCTTCATCTGAGATACATTCTCGTCCCTGTCAATATCCTCATGAGATGAAAATATAATACCAGTCTGCTCATATCTATCACTCTGTATCTCCAAAGGAAAAGTGTCCATCCGAGAAGTACTATGGGGAATGTTGGTCGGGTGCTCATTACCTGCCATATCTGTATCACAACAACAATCTCACAAATTGTTAATCGTTAGTACCTACAGACTAACAATTTCAATCACCAACTAATCCCACACCTGGAATGTTTGACAAACACAATCATAGATTTGGGATTGAACACTTACCGATGTCCAATTAACCCAAACCTATGCTCTGATACCAACTTATAACACCCTCACTTTCTCAAAGTGTATTTTACAACCCGGAAGCGATGTCCCGAAACAAAACGTTTCATTCTATATATAAAAGTCCAACCTGTTTTCAAACATATATATATATTATAAACATAAAATCCAAATTACATACGATAATTCAAAATACAACCGTTGGGTGTTATATAAATTCCAAAACATCACATTATTTAACAAGATCAATATCAGAGTCAACGCAGCAGTCGTCAAACATTCATTCAGGTCAACACCTTCTTGCCCGACCACCCTATCAAGTCACAACCTGCAAGAAGTAATTTAAAGTGGTGGGATTAGCACAACTGCTAAGTGAGATAGAACTATAACCGACAGTCCGATCTAGCAATAACAACTTTGTCTACAACAAATAATCACAGTCACATGGTTTCACACAACATCAGAGGATCGGTGGTTGCTGGCAGTAAAGCAACACTTAGTAACCCCACTGAGCTGTAGACCACAACAGCGGCTAATCACAACCCAACTGAGCTGCTGGTCGAAACAGCGGTTAACCGATAGCTCGTTACTATTTTCACACGACCTAATTTCCTATTAACGACATGTACAAGGAAATCCCTGTCGTCCAACAATAGTAACCAAGCCCAAATCATCTTGACCTCCGATTAATCACTTATGCCCGAAGGCCACATAATCACAATCACATAATCAGACTAAACAGTCTATCAACAATAAATCTACATTCACTTGCTGTAACCAAACCTGTTACAGCTAAATCACACTGAAGGTACAGAACCACTCACCAATACCTCAGCCGTATGCTCAGAGATCTAATGTTACCGAGCCTTCTCTGTATATCTGAAATCACAACATAATGCACAAGTTAACTATCTTGTCAACAACAATAACCTTATGTTATAATCATATAACATATCACACTATCATCTCAATATATATATATATCAACATATCAATCTCAACAATACTTATCAAGTAGTAATTATAACAATTCAATCGAATTATATCTCAATAATTCAATTATGTAGTTCCCAGTTATTATCACAGCACATTTATATAAAAGCCTACTACACATACCATCAATGATAATAATCATTTAGACTAAAGTTCATTATTTCTTTTATAATTTAACATTAACCAAATCTCTTTACCAATATTATAAACCATTTATAAAATACATTAAATAAATATATTAATTAGATTAAGGTGACATGATGATCACATGGCCAAAGCATGGATGCTCTTCTGTTTCATCATCATGCGCTATCATTATCTATATATATAGATAATTATTAACTATTGACATTTGAATATTTATTAATCACAAAATCAAACTTGATATGGAAGGAAAGAATCAGTAGGCTTTAGGCATAAAGCCACCATATCATATAAGCAAGCCATAGGCTTTCTAGTTCCCGCCGTCGGGTTATTTAAAATCTATGCAACAGAGGCTAGAATATTTCGATTACTCTAGAGAATCAGTCGGCTTGGCCTAAGGCCGCCGGCCTCCCTATCTTTGCACCAAGGCCGCCGGACTTCATCTTGAAGCCACCGGCTTCATGCCGTTTGGACACATCTCGAACAGCAGCAGCAGTGTAACTCAACCCCAAAAACGAATTAAATACCCGAAATACTTAATCTCGATTAAAATATGGAATTTCCAGCATCACTTATCAACAACAATCACTACATATTATCTACTTAATATTATGTACTAGAGATTAAATCAATTTTTTAGATTCAATTTCATACCCACCATTTATCATCTTGAACGTAAGTTAAAGCCATAACTTGAGCAACACAAACTTGGTTTTAGTTGAGTTACTAGCCTCAAGTGATTTCAAATACATCAAGTAACCACTATATTCTCAAGTCAATCACCAATTTCATAATATTTCTACTATATCCACTTTTAATACCAAACTAATTCATAAATGATATAAGTGAGAATATACTTACAAGAATTTGGTGAAGGAGATGATGAGAACAATAATTAAATTCGATCTAAGATACAATTTAACTCCTAGTTTTGAGTTTTAAGATCAAAAAAGTGTTTCGGTAATGGAGAGTACAAGGGAACTTTCAAATTTGGGGATAAAATGAAATAAAATAATGATATGAGTCGGTTCCCTTATATGCCGACTTTCAATATACGGTATAATTTAATACCCCTTCTCAACCTATTGTCTGGAACCCGAAAACCATTTGCGAGTCCAAACATTTTATTTTACCGACAACTATATTAATTTAAAACAATTAATATTTTACTGGCCTCAATAAGTCCTGAAACTTATTTTCTAGTTATTATCAAATAACCAAACAAAATAATTCATAACATCACATAAACAATTATTAAAATTCGGGAAATCAATTAAAACGTCTAGGTCCATTTTGCGGATGTTACAAATCTCTCCCCCTTAAAGAGATTTCGTCCCCGAAATCTAATCCAGTTCAATAATCCAACTTAACACAATCGCATAATATCCACAAGGATCATTTAATACACCGGTTTATACTCAAAAATCAATACTTAGAATTCACGATAATATCACATCCGATCCATGACAATCCATCGATATAATAATTTCAAATCTTTATATAATCCTCGAATACACAATCAATCAACAGTCAAAAGTTTCAACTTAAAGTCACATCTTAATAATCTCGAACAACTGATCTTCACAAAATCTTTAATCCCCTATCATTTTCCAAAAACAGTCCTTTAGTAATCCACTAAATCTGAAAAGATTGTCACACATATAGGATAATCCCATAGAAATCCAGCAAAGGTTTCAATAATATCAGTCTCACAATCAAGTCTTTAATTTAATATATTCATCAACAATACTTCCATGAGTTTAAGGCAAAATAACTGTCATAAACTCCAAGTCAATGTAGCATCATCAATTGCTCAATCATAATAGATACACATGTCACACGTTACTCCGTGAGTAACTTATAAATTAATTATATATCTTCAATTCTTTCCACATTCACATATCCCAATATATATACGCTCCTATCTGTTCCCCCAGCACATGTACTAGTTCACAATCATAATTAATCCAAGGAATAATTATTCTCACATCCCTCAAATCAAATTATACAAATTATCCCAAACCAGATCAATCATCAAGTTCCCGCATTACCAATTTATCTCAGTCATCAAATGTCAACATCTCATAAAATTAACAACAAAATTTCAAATCAAATTATGGCCCATCATCAAACACTAATTACAATCACCTATGGGGTAACTTGAATTATCTCATCATTACTTAATTCTATTATAACAGAATTAATAAACACAATGGGAACAATTTCAGCTTATCACATCACAACAATTCATAAAATACACTAACTCTAAACTACATAATTATATGCTAGAATAGAGTAATACAGAAGTACCTGGAATGACGTCACTTGTCCCGACAGTTGAATTAACTGTCATCAGAAACTCTGTCAGCAACTGATAGCACATTCTTCAACTCATGGCACAAAATGACGACCTCCCGACCAACCCCGACTCCTATCTCATAGCCTCTGGACACTGATTAGCTCGGTGACTCTCCTTGTGACAAATCCAACAAACATGATTAGGATAATCACAATCCCTAGCATCATGACCAAACACACCACACTTAATGCATCTAGAAGTTTGGGAAGTACACAATCCGGTATGTCTGGTTTTACATCTGTAACACCATTTGGGTTTATCAACTGAACCACTATGATCACTTTGTTTCCTGCTTTGCTGACTACTCTGTCCCTTATGTTTACTTTTACCAGGACCATCACTTTTAGAATACTGTAAAGTCTTTTCTTTACTTTGCATATCTCTAGCCCGTATATCACTATCCACTGAACGAGCTAAATCAAAAGCATGTCTCAAGGAACTCGCCAATCTTACAGTAGTACGATAATCAGGTGGTAATGCTCTAACAAAACGATCAATCTTGGTTTTGTCATCTGGAACCCACTGATGAACAAATCTCAATTTATCTGTAAACTGTGAAATCAACTCATCAATAGTCATCTGGTCTGTCATATGTAGTTCCATAAATTCCTGTCTAATACGTGACACATCAAACTCAGAACAAAATTGTCTACACATCTCATTATAAAAATCTGGCCATCTAATAGATACTTTTTGTTCTGGGGTTAAAACAGATGCAATCGAATCCCACCAAGTCATCGCTTGACCTTTAAGGAGCTGAACAGCAAATGGAACTTTATCTGTCTCTTCACAATTACAAACTTCAAATTTTCTGTCAGTATCTCTCAACCAATCCAAAGTAACCGAAGGATTTGAACTACCCTGAAATTCTGAAGGTTTACTTCTCATAAATGTGTTAAAAGAACAAACCTGCCTCGGTTGCTGTGAAAATCCAGTCTGTCTATCTTGTTCAACCTGTTGTTTGAAACCTCTAAGTTCAAGCAATTCACGCTTCATCTGAGATACATTCTCGTCCCTGTCAATATCCTCATGAGATGAAAATATAATACCAGTCTGCTCATATCTATCACTCTGTATCTCCAAAGGAAAAGTGTCCATCCGAGAAGTACTATGGGGAATGTTGGTCGGGTGCTCATTACCTGCCATATCTGTATCACAACAACAATCTCACAAATTGTTAATCGTTAGTACCTACAGACTAACAATTTCAATCACCAACTAATCCCACACCTGGAATGTTTGACAAACACAATCATAGATTTGGGATTGAACACTTACCGATGTCCAATTAACCCAAACCTATGCTCTGATACCAACTTATAACACCCTCACTTTCTCAAAGTGTATTTTACAACCCGGAAGCGATGTCCCGAAACAAAACGTTTCATTCTATATATAAAAGTCCAACCTGTTTTCAAACATATATATATATTATAAACATAAAATCCAAATTACATACGATAATTCAAAATACAACCGTTGGGTGTTATATAAATTCCAAAACATCACATTATTTAACAAGATCAATATCAGAGTCAACGCAGCAGTCGTCAAACATTCATTCAGGTCAACACCTTCTTGCCCGACCACCCTATCAAGTCACAACCTGCAAGAAGTAATTTAAAGTGGTGGGATTAGCACAACTGCTAAGTGAGATAGAACTATAACCGACAGTCCGATCTAGCAATAACAACTTTGTCTACAACAAATAATCACAGTCACATGGTTTCACACAACATCAGAGGATCGGTGGTTGCTGGCAGTAAAGCAACACTTAGTAACCCCACTGAGCTGTAGACCACAACAGCGGCTAATCACAACCCAACTGAGCTGCTGGTCGAAACAGCGGTTAACCGATAGCTCGTTACTATTTTCACACGACCTAATTTCCTATTAACGACATGTACAAGGAAATCCCTGTCGTCCAACAATAGTAACCAAGCCCAAATCATCTTGACCTCCGATTAATCACTTATGCCCGAAGGCCACATAATCACAATCACATAATCAGACTAAACAGTCTATCAACAATAAATCTACATTCACTTGCTGTAACCAAACCTGTTACAGCTAAATCACACTGAAGGTACAGAACCACTCACCAATACCTCAGCCGTATGCTCAGAGATCTAATGTTACCGAGCCTTCTCTGTATATCTGAAATCACAACATAATGCACAAGTTAACTATCTTGTCAACAACAATAACCTTATGTTATAATCATATAACATATCACACTATCATCTCAATATATATATATATCAACATATCAATCTCAACAATACTTATCAAGTAGTAATTATAACAATTCAATCGAATTATATCTCAATAATTCAATTATGTAGTTCCCAGTTATTATCACAGCACATTTATATAAAAGCCTACTACACATACCATCAATGATAATAATCATTTAGACTAAAGTTCATTATTTCTTTTATAATTTAACATTAACCAAATCTCTTTACCAATATTATAAACCATTTATAAAATACATTAAATAAATATATTAATTAGATTAAGGTGACATGATGATCACATGGCCAAAGCATGGATGCTCTTCTGTTTCATCATCATGCGCTATCATTATCTATATATATAGATAATTATTAACTATTGACATTTGAATATTTATTAATCACAAAATCAAACTTGATATGGAAGGAAAGAATCAGTAGGCTTTAGGCATAAAGCCACCATATCATATAAGCAAGCCATAGGCTTTCTAGTTCCCGCCGTCGGGTTATTTAAAATCTATGCAACAGAGGCTAGAATATTTCGATTACTCTAGAGAATCAGTCGGCTTGGCCTAAGGCCGCCGGCCTCCCTATCTTTGCACCAAGGCCGCCGGACTTCATCTTGAAGCCACCGGCTTCATGCCGTTTGGACACATCTCGAACAGCAGCAGCAGTGTAACTCAACCCCAAAAACGAATTAAATACCCGAAATACTTAATCTCGATTAAAATATGGAATTTCCAGCATCACTTATCAACAACAATCACTACATATTATCTACTTAATATTATGTACTAGAGATTAAATCAATTTTTTAGATTCAATTTCATACCCACCATTTATCATCTTGAACGTAAGTTAAAGCCATAACTTGAGCAACACAAACTTGGTTTTAGTTGAGTTACTAGCCTCAAGTGATTTCAAATACATCAAGTAACCACTATATTCTCAAGTCAATCACCAATTTCATAATATTTCTACTATATCCACTTTTAATACCAAACTAATTCATAAATGATATAAGTGAGAATATACTTACAAGAATTTGGTGAAGGAGATGATGAGAACAATAATTAAATTCGATCTAAGATACAATTTAACTCCTAGTTTTGAGTTTTAAGATCAAAAAAGTGTTTCGGTAATGGAGAGTACAAGGGAACTTTCAAATTTGGGGATAAAATGAAATAAAATAATGATATGAGTCGGTTCCCTTATATGCCGACTTTCAATATACGGTATAATTTAATACCCCTTCTCAACCTATTGTCTGGAACCCGAAAACCATTTGCGAGTCCAAACATTTTATTTTACCGACAACTATATTAATTTAAAACAATTAATATTTTACTGGCCTCAATAAGTCCTGAAACTTATTTTCTAGTTATTATCAAATAACCAAACAAAATAATTCATAACATCACATAAACAATTATTAAAATTCGGGAAATCAATTAAAACGTCTAGGTCCATTTTGCGGATGTTACACCTTGGCTCGAAATACTCCGCCAAACTCCACAAGAAACAGCGATGCCGCTGAAACCTCTGCTGCTAAACCTTGTTCATACAAGGATTTTCAAAACTGCAAACCCTTGAGCTTCAAGGGGACCGAAGGAGCCATCGGACTTATCAGATGGTTCGAAAAGATGGAATCCGTTTTCCGCATCAGCAAATGTGCGGAAGACGACAAGGTCAAATTCTCCACCTGCACCCTCGAAGATGGTGCCCTCTCGTGGTGGAATTCCTATACCCAGTCTGTGGGTATTGACACCGCTTATCTACTCCCTTGGGAGGATCTGAAGAAAATGCTCACTGATGAGTATTGCCCGTCCGAACAACTTCACAAGCTGGACGAAGAGTTCTGGAACTTAAAAGTGCAAGGAACTGATATCGTTGGATACACCACCAGATTCCAACAACTCACCGTTCTTCGCCCAGCTATGGCAGGTACTGGGCCCGACAAGATTAAGAAATACATCCGCGGCCTCCCTGAACCCGTCCGGGGAAACGTCGCCTCATCAAACCAAACCACTCTTCATGGTGCCATTCGGTTGGCCCATGAACTTCTGGCTATGAATGAGGACCCAGAACCACCCACTCCATCCTCCAACAGCAATAAACGAAAATGGTCCGACAACCACAACAACCACCAAAACAAGAAACCTGAAACCATTAAAGCCTACACCTCCAGTTCTGATGACAAGGGGGCGTACAAAGGAACCAAGCCCTATTGCTCGAAGTGCCAACGACACCACTTTGGTTCGTGTCCCTGTAGCAAGTGTAAGAGATTTGGACACTTGGCTAAGGACTGCAGATCAAACACCACTGACACCAACACCTCTGCACCAAAGACTTGTTATGGGTGCAACGGTACGGGGCATTTCAAGAAAGACTGCCCGAAACTGAACAACAACAACAACAAGAACAACAACAATGCTCGAGGAAGAGCTTTTGTGCTGAAATCTGGGGAAGCCCGTCAAGACCCGAATGTGGTCACGGGTACGTTTCTTCTCAACAACTTGACTGCATCTGTGTTATTTGATACTGGTGCTGATAAGAGCTTTATTTCTGATGAATTTTATCCACTACTTGACACCACACCCATTGCCCTAGATTCTAAGTACACGGTAGAATTGGCAAACGGAAAACTTATTGAGGCCGATAGTGTGATACCTGATTGCACTTTGAACCTAGCTAACGAGCTCTTTTCCATTGACTTGATACCTGTTGAAATCGGCAGCTTTGACATCATCGTCGGTATGGATTGGTTGTCCAAGCACCGAGCCGAAATCGTTTGTTTCGAGAAAATTGTACGCATTCCTCTCGTCACCGGTGGAACTTTGAGCATACAAGGGGAGACCGGTGGGACGAGAATAAATATCATTTCTTGCATGAAAACCCGAAAATACTTGAGAAAAGGGTACCAGGCAATCCTCGCACACGTTATGGAGAAGAAGTCGGTGGAGAAGCGACTTGAGGATGTGCCTATTGTTCGAGACTTTCCAGAAGTCTTTCCTGAAGACTTGCCTGGCCTACCGCCAACTAGACAAGTCGAATTCTCTATTGATCTAGTGCCCGGCGCAGCACCTGTGGCACGAGCCCCTTACCGACTAGCCCCATCCGAACTTCAGGAGTTGTCTACTCAGTTACAGGAACTCCTGGACAAGGGATTTATTCGACCAAGTTCCTCACCTTGGGGAGCTCCGGTCCTGTTTGTGAAAAAGAAAGACGGTTCTTTCCGCATGTGCATCGACTACCGTGAACTCAACAAATTAACTGTCAAGAACCGTTACCCACTTCCTCGCATCGATGACCTGTTTGACCAACTTCAGGGGTCGAGTTTCTACTCAAAAATCGATCTGCGGTCAGGTTATCACCAACTCCGAGTTCGTGATGAAGATATTCCTAAAACAGCTTTCCGAACTCGCTACGGGCATTATGAATTCCAAGTGATGCCATTCGGCTTAACCAACGCACCGGCTGTATTCATGGACCTTATGAATCGGGTGTGCAAACCTTACCTTGACAAGTTTGTTATCGTCTTTATCGATGACATCTTGATTTACTCGCGCATTGAACAAGAGCATGCGCAACACCTGAAAACTATCCTAGAGCTGCTCAAACACGAAGAGTTATACGCCAAATTCTCTAAGTGTGAGTTCTGGATGCAAACCGTTCAATTCCTTGGACACGTCATTGACAATCAAGGGATTCATGTCGATCCTTCAAAAATCGAGGCTATCAAGTGTTGGCAAGCACCTACAACACCAACCGAGGTACGCCAATTCTTAGGACTCGCCGGATACTACAGGCGGTTCATTGAGAATTTTTCGAAAATAGCCCTACCTCTCACTGCACTGACTCAAAAAGAAAAGAAGTTCGATTGGACTGACAAACAGGAGTCAGCTTTTCAGCTTCTAAAACAGAAACTCTGCAGTGCACCTATCTTATCTTTACCCGAAGGCAACGATGACTTCGTGGTATACTGTGATGCTTCACACCAAGGTCTTGGTTGCGTGCTGATGCAACGAGACAAAGTCATCGCTTACGCCTCTCGACAACTCAAGGTCCACGAAAAGAATTACACAACTCATGACCTAGAGTTGGGGGCTGTTGTATTCGCTCTGAAAATCTGGAGACACTACTTATACGGTACCAAGTGTACAATCTTTACTGACCATAAAAGTCTCCAACATATATTCGATCAAAAGGATCTCAACATGAGGCAACGTCGATGGGTCGAGTTGCTTACTGATTACGATTGCGAAATTCGCTATCATCCAGGCAAGGCGAATGTTGTCGCCGATGCTTTAAGCCGAAAGGAACGAGTGAAACCACTTCTAGTTCGAGCTCTCAGTATGACCATTCACAACGACCTTATCAATCAAACTCTCACCGCTCAACTCGAAGCACTCAAACCAGAAAACTTGATAAACGAGGCCTTGCGAGGCATGGACAAACAATTTGAAACCAAACCTAACGGGGCCAAATACTTCTCGAATCGAATCTGGTTACCAAGTTTTGGGAACCTTCGAGACTTGGTGATGAATGAAGCTCACAAGTCAAATTACTCTATACACCCCGGTGCCGACAAAATGTACCACGGCATCAAGGAAATGTACTGGTGGCCCAACATGAAATCGGACATTGCAACCTATGTTGGCAAGTGTCTTACTTGTTCCAAAGTTAAAGCTGAACACCAGAAACCCTCCGGTTTGCTACAACAACCCGAAATACCACAATGGAAATGGGAGCAGATCACCATGGATTTCATTACTAAACTCCCGAAAACTTCTAACGGTTGCGATACCATTTGGGTGATCGTTGACCGACTCACTAAATCTGCTCATTTCCTAGCCATCAAGGAAACTGATAAGATGGAACGTTTGACACGGATCTACCTGAAAGAAATCGTGTCAAGACACGGCGTGCCTATCTCAATCATCTCCGACCGAGATGCTCGATTTACTTCTCGCTTCTGGCAGTCACTGCAAAAATCTCTTGGTACTCGTCTGAATATGAGTACGGCTTACCATCCTCAAACCGATGGCCAGAGCGAACGAACCATACAAACACTGGAAGACATGCTACGAGCCTGCGTAGTTGACTTCGGTAAAAACTGGGAAATTCACTTACCGTTGTGCGAGTTCTCGTACAACAACAGTTATCACACCAGCATAAAGGCTGCACCCTTCGAGGCACTGTACGGTCGTAAGTGCCGGTCACCTATCTGTTGGACTGAGGTGGGGGATACACAACTCACCGGTCCAGAAATCATACATGAAACAACTGAAAAGATCGTCGGCATACAAAACAGACTAAAAGCCGCGCGTGATCGTCAGAAAAGCTATGCTGATGTGAGACGCAAACACCTTGAGTTCCAAGTAGGGGACAAGGTACTTCTCAAAGTGGCACCGTGGAAAGGTGTCATTCGATTCGGAAAACGAGGCAAACTAAATCCTAGATACATCGGACCATTCGAAATCCTTGAAAAGATTGGTCCAGTGGCATACCGCCTGCAACTTCCTGCTGAACTTAGCAGCGTACACAACACATTCCACATTTCTAACTTGAAGAAATGCCTGTCTGACGAGACGCTGATTATACCACTCGACGAAATTCAAATCGATGATAAACTTCATTTTGTCGAGGAACCTATGGAAATCATGGACCGCGAGGTCAAGCGATTGAAACAGAGTCGTATTCCCATCGTAAAGGTCAGGTGGAATTCTAGGCGCGGCCCTGAGTTCACCTGGGAACGGGAAGACCAAATACGACAGAAATATCCACATCTCTTCCCAGATAACGCACCGTCCGTGCACTCAAGCTAATTTCGGGACGAAATTTCTTTAACAAGGGGAGAATGTAACACCTGCTAAATTAGGATAATTAATTATGCCTAATTAATTGTAACTAGATGTAATTAGTATGTAATAGGACTAATTGCAGACTCTATTTGTATATATATAAGGTGATTTATATATATATGTGTGTGTACTTACGCGATTTGGATAAATCGTGCGAATTAACCGGACGGAGTCCGACACAGTTTACTTGGATGTTGGTGACAGAAAATTACTTAAATAATGAGAACGTATTTTGTTATATAAAATACGCAACAGAACGAGCATTATTTATATATTATAGTGACGACATTTTAACTAACGCAACAAAACGTAATAAACGCGACTTAATAATTGAAATATTGCGGCAAATGTTTTTATTATTAATTTCAAAGTATTTTTATTTAAATATTCCAGTTACAGTTTTAAAACATAACGGTTTGATTAAATACTAAAAACAAAGGATTTAACGATTAGGACGCGGAGTAAACACTGAGTTTTAGGGAGCACTTTCCCCTCCCTTGCCCCATTGGATCAGCCAACCCCACCCCATGCCCACTTCTTCTCTTTCATTTTTCATCATCTCCAAAATACACACACACATAAACTCTCTCAACCTCAACTTACACCAAATTTTCGGAATACAAACCGACACACGAAATTTACATATTCGGAATCAACGTCACGAGTGGAGCAAGAATATCAAGATCGTTTTCACCATATCATCCTCCATTTAGCTCGATTTGCAAAAGTAAGAAATTCCTAAAATCTTAGATCTATTCAATTTGGTGTAATGTTTTGATGTTTTGATGTGTACACAACTTAGATATAACCTAATACATGAAGAATACACGATTTTATAGCTCAAAAATGGGTTAGATTTGCGTTTTTGGTCGGAAAATCACGAAACCCGAAAGTTTCTGGACTGATGTTCATCTTTGCGACACAACGTTCGTGTCGCATGCTATGTCGCATAAACCATTTAGTGTCGTATTTTGTGTCGTACGTTATGTCGCACTATTGTGTCGCACTTTTTATGCGACACAACCCTTATGTCGCTATTAAATTAGCATCGCAAGCTTTTGCGACACAACCACTGTGTCGCAGAGCTCTTGTGTCGCACTTTATGCGACACAACCACTGTGTCGCATACCAAACTTTAGTGTCGCAGATTGTGTCGCAAAAACACAGAAAACCAGAATTTTAAAGTCAAAGTTACTGTACAAAAAAAAAGTCAAATTTTACTGTAGCAGTACTGTAGCAGTACTGTAGCAAATCTACTGTAGCAAAGTCAACAATTTAGAATTATTTTGATGAACCGTCACCAATGGGCCAAAACTGTTCTCTCAAAACAAACGACTACGAACATACAAACGAACATTGAACTATACTAGTTGTGTACAACTAAACGAAACGTCTCGTGAGACACATACTTACATAACTTCATATGATAGGCATTTGAAGGTTACGGGTTCGGAGAACCTACTTGAAATATTTACTACTTGCTATTTGCTACAGCTTATTACCAGACTCAGGTGAGTCTTACAGCCCCACTTTTACTGTTTTATACTTTGGGGTGAGATACTTAGCAACTGTTTTACGCATGAACACAATGTACTGAACTGAAAACATTACTGATTACAAACAAACGCATGAGTTACTTTTATCCACTGAAAGCCTCCTTATCGTAAGTTGTTAGTTATGGTCTTAAGCGCGAGTACTAGTAAATGGATCCATTTGGGACTGACAATCCCTGTCTGGGGTGGTAGCGCCACCACGTACTGATTTACACGTAGAAACAGACATATTAGTATTTGTTACATATGAGTGTGCGGATAGCACTCACGGGGGTACGTGATATATTCACACTACACGGTTAAGCTTCAACTTATGAGCTCATGGCACTGTACTGATTACTGATTTACTTACTTTGCTTGATAGCAATACGGGTACATACTTGTGGTTCATAACACTTACTTATTACTAAACCTGTGAGATTCACCAACCTTTTTGGTTGACACTTTCTAGCTTTGTATCTCAGGTACACTTACGGAGTAGGATCACTCCAGGATGTCTAGCTAGAGTCGCATGATTTACAAACTGCATTTAACGGAGATTCTTTGGCATTATCTTTTGTAACTATGGTTATGTAATAGAATCTCCCGCTATACGCGTGGGCTCTAGGAAATTACATTTTGTATACGAAAACCTACGGTTTTCAAACGATTATTAATTATGAAATGTAACTATTTTACAAACGTCTCATTTAGAGGTCGTTTACTATTAATCTTGTGCTTTGTATATTGATTAGTAACACCCAATGTATGCTTCCGCAAACCGTTAAATTTGGGGGTGTTACAGATTCTATGGCATAACTAAATTATACAAAATATAGTAATGCATGACAATCTCTTGATGTCTGTATGCGACTCGAACTAATGGGCATCTTGAGTGGCAGACCTACTGCTGCTGAGAACCTGAGAATACATGCTAAAAGGTCAGCTATAAAGCTGGTGAGCTCACAGGTTTAATGATAAGATGTAATGTATGAACCACAAGATTTAATAATGATGTTTGAAATTAATCAAATATAATGTATATATAGCCATGAGCACATAGTCTGAGCTTAACTGAGATGTCAGGATCACAATTAAGTGCCTGAGCGAGGGTGCCTCTATGCGTATGCCTAATCAACATACGTATGAACAAATGATAATGCGTCCGTTTTGACCAGTCAGTGCTTGCTGACCCGGACGGGGATTGTCAGTCCCATATGGATCCATACACTAACATTCACGCTACAAAGTATTACCAAACTATGCTATGAGGACTTAAAATGATTAGATGATTAACTCATATAGTATACAGCGATGTTTTGATACTTGTGTTCATATGTAAAACAAATTGAGCATGTATCTCACCCCTAGGTAAAAGCATTTAAAAAGGGGCTATGAGACTCACCTGAGCCTAATGTGATGCTAGTAAGCACAATTGATGTTTCACAATACAATGATGTCGATCAATCGACTGAAACCTGCAGGGCGTCTTTGACGCGCAAGGTTTTGATAAATGATTAGATTATGGAAACCTGCCGGGCGTATTAAACGCGCAAGGTTAAATTGATTAGATGACACAACGGACCATCTATGCTAGTTGTTCCCTCAACTAGTTATGACCAAATACTTTGGTTAATGATTATGTTTGAAATTGTGAAAATGTATACGGATCGTTGGTGATTGATTGAAATAATAATTCTTCAATTATTATTACTACTTTCATTTGTTG
This sequence comes from Helichrysum umbraculigerum, assembly GCA_949592205.1. Taxonomy (NCBI): domain Eukaryota; kingdom Viridiplantae; phylum Streptophyta; class Magnoliopsida; order Asterales; family Asteraceae; genus Helichrysum; species Helichrysum umbraculigerum. Next base: position 123,261,254 of record CATIUR010000005.1, on the reverse strand, counting down.
TGAACTTATAAAAGCATATTTGAAGTGTTTAAATGTTGTATCGTATAAGTATGAAATATGTCGCGATGTCAGACACTTAGTGTAAACCTTTAGTTTTTAGTTTATGGAAAAACGGAGGTCCGAGAACTAAAATACGCCATTTTCGACCCCTAGATGACTCCGGATGGCCTAAAACTGACTAGGCTAAGGTACTTAGCCTTGACCATTTGGTTGTTTTTGAGTGACCGAGCGAATTTGAGCCCAATCCGTTACAATAAATTTTTCATCGAGAAGCTACCCTGTTTTAAGTTGTTAAATCGTCGACATTTTCGAAAATTTATTTATTCTGTTTTAGCTAGAATTCACCGGGCTAGTTTATTGATCCGTTGGATCATGAAATATAAAGGGGGAATCCGCCGGATTCCCTTGAATCCGCCGGATTGGTGACATTTGTGGGAATACGCCGGATTCCCATGAATCCGACCGTATTCATGACAAACAACGGGAATACGCCGGATTCCCATGAATCCGACCGTATTCATGACAATGTAGCGTGGATCATCTTTTCTGGGTGGGAATACGCCGGATTCCCGTGAATCCGACCGTATTCCGAGGTCTGGTTCGAGTCTGTCGTTCCAAAATTCACCCAAAACCCATTTTAATCCGCAATCTAACCAACAATCATCCATTATAACGCTAATATATCATAATATACGTTATTTAAACATGAAAACTTTAAAGAAAAGTTAGTGTTTCCTTACAATGATTTATGAATGAAAATGAAGATGATGAACGGATGATGATGATGAACGATAAAGATGATGATGATTTCCAGCTGATGATGATGATCTTGTTGTAAATTATTGTTGTTGTTGTTTGCGGTTTTAGAGAGAGCCGAGAGAGATAGAGTGAGCAGAGAAAGAGATTGAGAATGAAATGGAGAAAGGAAGGGTCGGCCATCTCCAATTATTGGAGGTGGTTGGCCGGAGCTTTGATCCGTCTCGCGATATTTTGACCCGTGTTTTGGTACCCGATCGAAAAGTAGAAAAATGTTTTCATTCGATAAATTTCTAAAAATGATATCGTATTTACTTTTATTGGAAGTATTTCATAAAAATACTTTTAGTGAGATAAAATAATATATCTTTGTTTTACGTTTGAGAGACGGATATTATTTGGATAATTGAGTCGCTTTTGAGAAAATGAAATAAAATGAAATATGCTTTATTTTAATCCAAGTAAATAATAATTATCATTTTTAATAATAATACATTATTTATAAATGTTGTCACGAATGTTTTGATTTTGTACGATACGAATACTTTATATATTATCAAAATAATATATAATAAATAATGAGTTATATTAAATGATAATTCCTATATTATTTAATATTGTTTTTCACCAACGCCATATATATATGAATCGGAAATTTGGCCGATTTGATAATTGCACGATTTAATATAATCGCGTATTGATATATATTCAACAATATATATATTGATACATGCAATTAGCCTAATACATAGAACTAATTACACGTATTTCTAAATGATTAGGAACTAAAAACTAGTCCTAATTTGACGGGTGTCACAATCTAGCTTGTTCATATGGTTACAAAAGCTCCATGATTGAGTCTAATTCAAAAATGGCCATCCCTTGTGTTTCGTTAGAATCTGATCCTCCCTGGGCCGTAGCTGCTATTGTTGCTGATATCAAAAAGTGAGCATTCCAACTAGCTTTGTCTTTCTCATGGGTTACACGTCAATGTAATTTAGCGGCTCATCATGTTACTAAACTAGCTTTTAATTCTCGTATATACTTCAATTGGGATGTAAACTTTCCGGATGAGCTTTCCTCAATTGCGAGGAGTGATATGATATTGCTTAATTAAATATATTTGGGCTTAGGACCTCTGTTTGCTAAAAAAAAAAACTATATATTATATCATATAAACAAAAACCATTTGTTCGTCCTACTTGATGTTAATGTTTGAGAAGACAGAAAGCAAATAATTATATTAATAACTGCTTTTTAATTGCAACTTGAGTTTTACATATAGATTTGTCTAAGCAAACTAGCAAAGATAACATGTTACAACATACCGTAAACTAAGTGTTATATATAATCTAAATGCAACATTTTATATTCATGTTACACTTTTCTATAAAACTTGCAATTATCTAGCATTGATAAGTGCGACACTTATTTAAATGTTGCTATACATTTATTCTTTTTGCAACATTTTTTATTAAGTGTTGTCTTCTAGGTTTAACAAATGCAACACTTATTTAAAATGTTGCATTTTTTCTATAAAATTTGCAACACTTTCGGAAAAATGTTGCATTAGATCACTATATGCAACACTTTGTTTAAAAGTGTTGCATTATATTCATTGTTTTTTGAAAGGCAACATTTTCAATAAGTGTTGCTTGTAAAGTGTTGCATTAGGCTCATTTTGTAGTAGTGATTGCTCAATAGATATGTTTATGATTGGATAAATGAAAGAATACTTGTTTCATGTTAACGTGTTAAGAATTATTCATTTAACTGCTCGTATACTCACTAATCATTGGCTTACCCCTTTTAGATGTTTATGCTGTAGGTGTGGTTCGGTTGAACCAATAGTGCATGACGTATGACTTATGATGATATGGAGATAACGTGGATTGGAGCTTGCTGTATGGTTAGACAAGCTTCTCTTTCTTTTAGATTATCTTTATGATGACACTTGTATAAGTCTCCCAGTTTAATAATGTCTAGTGTCAAATGTTTAATGGAAGAGAAGTTTGTCAGTTGTAAAGATTATATATGTATTTGACTTGTAAAGTCAAAGAGATGAGATAAACGTTATGATGTTATAACTTGACAGGTATGAATTCTGAATAGAATATGTTTAAAAATATATATATCAGGGCGTTTCAAATTGGTATCAGATTGATAGTTTAAGAGAATTAGGTAATCCACGATAGGATTGCCTAGACTTAAACTGATCTGAATTGCTTGAATGGTTATGCTGATTATGTGCTGTAGTAAAGTATAGTAGACTGAACTGATATGCTTCCCTGTAGTGAACTATTCGATGATTATTATGTGTTAAAATAGTAACAAAATGTTAAATGAGATGTTAGTGTCCTGAATAGTTCTAGTTGAACATTAGTATGCCTAAAATGTTAAAGTAATTTCATGAGTAGTTTTATACTTAGTGTTATGAAGTGAATGTGAAAGTAAGTAAATTCTCAAAGGGGTCCCGATGTGTTGACATGTACCTTCTTTGTTAATCTTAAACCTGCATACATACTGTTTGATTCGGGTACCTCAAGATGTGACACCCCCAAATTTAATGATTTGCAAAAGCTTGATTTGGGTGTCACTAATCAATATACAAAGCACATAAGATATAATGAACGACCACTATATGCGTCGTTTTAAACTTGTATAGATAAAGTAAATGTTTACATCAAAATATAGTTACATTAGCTCGGTTCCTGAAATTGAGAGATTACATAGCATAATTACTTTTACAAAATATAATAATGCAGTCCAATCTCTAGTTGTATGTATGCTGACTCGAGCTAATAATTCCTGCTTGTGCAGCCAAACTACTGCTGGGTACCTGTGATAAATACTAAAATGGGTCAGCGAAAACGCTGGTGAGCTCACAGGTTTGCATGTCAATATATAGTTGTAAGAACCGCAAGATTTATATTGAATTTAAAATGCAATTAAGCAAGATAAAAGTTATACTGTCCATGAGCACATAGTCTGAGCTTAACTTGATTTGTCAGGCCCACTTAAGGAAACCTAACTTGAAATGCCTCCTACGAGTGCCTAATCAACACTCGTCTTCCCAAATGCTAATACATCCGTTTGACCGGTTAGTGCGTGCTAACCCGGATGAGGATTGTCAATCCCATATGATATCATATACTAACATTCACGCTAAAATATTAGAGACTATGCTTATGGAGGACTTTAAATTGATTAGCTTGAAACTCATGTAGTATTTGAAGTTTGGCACTTGCGTTCTACTTGTAAAACAAAATCGAGTAGTAATATCACACCCCTAGTTGTAAAGCAGTGAAAATGGGGCTATGAAACTCACCTGAGTCTTGAAGTGTTTAATTTAATAAACTCGAAATAATTAGCGGTGAATTGATGTCCAAAGACTTGAAACCTGAATGTGTTCACGACACTTGATTGTTATTAATTGTACCGGTATCCCGAAAGACTACCTTTGTAGTTGTTATACAACTATATATATATATGTCCAAATTACTACGATTTGGTTGATTGAATTGATACAAGTTACAACGACTTGTTTGATTTAATTGATACAAGTTACAACGACTTGTTTGAGTGAATTTATACAAGTTACAACGACTTGTTTGATTCTGAAGTATGTTTTGAAAACGTGTACGGCCCGTTGGTGATTTAGTTGAAATAATAATAATTCTAAAATGTTGACTTTGCTACAGTACTGCTACAGTAAATTTGACTTTTTTGAACAGTAACTTTGACTTCAAAATTCTGGTTTTTCTGTGTTTTGCGACACAATATGCGACACAAAGATTTGACATGCGACACAATGGTTGTGTCGCAGACGTCATGCGACACAAGGATACGACACAGGGACTGTGTCGCATCGAATACGAAATGCTAATTTAATAGCGACATAGTGGTTGTGTCGTATAGAAGTACGACATAGTTTGCGACATAGAGTGCGACACAATATTGTGTCGCATGAGTTACGACACTAAAGGATTTATACGACACAAGGTGCGACATAAAGGGTAAAATACGACACAACATGCGACACAAGGCTTGTGTCGCATGGATGAACACCAGCCCAGAAAGTCCGTCTGTTCGCGATTTTTCTGGCCAAAACTCAATTTAAACTCGTTTTTAAGCTATAAAACTGTGTTCTAATCTTTGTAATGGACATATATAAGTTGTGTAAACATCAAAACATCAAAATATTACATAAAACTAAACAAATCTAAGTTTTTAGAAATTTCCTTACAAATGCAAATCGAAGAAGATGGAGGCCGAAAACGATGGTAGAGCTTTTGTTAATCTTGTTCCTCACTTGATGGTGGTTCCGAAAATGTAAGTTTTGTTGTCGGATTTGATGATTCCGAAATTTTGTATGAATTTGGTGAGAGTGTTTTTGGTGTGTGTGTGTTTTTGGAGAATGAAAATGAAAGAAAGAATGAAGGAGAGGTGGGGTGTAGGTGAAAGCCTCACCTCGCAGTCTCCGTCCCGTGCTCCGCGTGGTGTTCGTTTTCTCAGTCATTTAACGTTAAATATTTATTTTATTCGTTTAAATTTTCCATTTTAAATTATAAATTATTATAAAATATTTTATTGTAAAATTTTACCAGTTATCTATTTATGATATTTAAAAGGGAAATTCGTTTTATTTGTTTGCGCGTTTGTATTTTTAATCTCGTATACATTAATTGTGTAATAAAACTTGGATACGAAATATTACAATAAATGAGATTCTGAATAAAATTGAGTTATTAGATAATATTTGTATTTCTTAATAAAATTATTCACCAACGTCCGTATTTATTGTATCGAAATTCATTCGATTTGAAACTCGTACGATTTAAATAAACCGCATAATTGTGTAGATATATATTCAACAATATATATGATAATTGATACATTAATTAGCCTAACACATAACTAATTACATGTATTAAAACTTGATTAGGCACTAAATTCTAGTCCTAAATTGACGGTTGTTACACAAGATCCTTTGTGTCTGAAAATGTTTATGAAATAAGCAGGTTATGATACGATTTTAAATTGATTTAGAATGAGGTAGGTATTCCTGATCAATTGTGAATAAATAAAAGATACGATGTAAATTGTGAGAAGTACGTGTTAAGACGAGTTAGGTGAAATGATGATATGAATAATATATTCTATTATCATTAAGTGATAAGTTGTTATGTGAGCAGATAGATGGTATAGTTATGTGTAAAAGTTCAGTCATGTTCAGATGTGTAAATATTTGCTAATATAAATATTGGCAATATGTTATGAGTTCAAATGAGAGATTGACTAACTTATGTTAGCTACAGTTGATGTGATGGTAAATGTTACATGTGTACAGAATTCCAATTTAATCAGAAATACTGACTTATGTCAGTTGTTATGTAAAGAATGCTATGTGAAAAGATAAAGATATCGGACACAGTAATGAATGTCTAGTAAAAGATGTTGACTGATTATGTGGAATTACTTGTTTATGTGAAGATGATTATGTGGACGGCAACTTATAATTTAATTATTATGTGTTATGTGTTAAAGTGAAGAATAGTCACAACGAGAATTAATGATATGAAGTAGCCTGAGAATGGAAGTGTGAACAACATAATCTAGCTACGCCTGATCAACGTAGTTATATTATGCTATCACATGAAATTGTTGAGGCTGCCAAATATCAGAGAGACTTAATGTGACTGTGTTGTGAGCACGTGTGAGATGTGTATCAACTCTTTATTGAGTAAAGCCGAAATAAGTTTCAATGCATACGTGTACATGATTATGTGAATGTACTTATAGTGATGACATGTTAGGTAAACCTCATGTGGGTTGCCAAGGTATGGATATATTTAAACGGTTCACCTTGCCGTTTGTTGCTTGTATAGAGTTAATGTATGTGGTAAAGTGGCAAATTGAGATTTGAGTCCAAACAAGTGATGACATGTAGTTGTTACTTTGAAATGGTCAACGTAGTATGGAAACTTGAATTGGAATGTTAATGGATGGTTAATGGTTAAAAGTTATAGTAATGGGTCAAAAGTGCCCAAACGGGTCACTAGTTCACCCATAGTCTAAACGTGTTAATGTATGAATATGCCAAGTGTTATAGTTGATTTAAACTTATTGTTGGTAGTTAAAAGTAGTGGTTAAAAGTTTGAAGTCAGAAATGAGTAACTAAGTGAGTCAAGAAAATGGTTATGTGTATGTTAGTTGTTAATAATGTTGACTTACTTGAATGGTTATAATAAATGGAAAAGTAATGTCATGAAATTAGTTAAAGTGATGATATATTGAATGTGGCTATGGTAACAAGGTCAAAAGACATAGCGGAAAATATGGTAAAAAGGTTGAAGATTGAAAGCCATTGGTTTGGAATTTGATGGGTCAAGGAAAATGGTCAAAAATGACCATAAATTGGTCAAGAGTCCAGATTCTCATAAAACATACAATTGGGAAAATGTAAATTAGAAAATGTTTATTTTGTCATTATATACGTGTCTGAAAATTTTGGTATTACCAGGTTTGTTAGATGGGAAGATATGCGAGTTAGAAATTTGATGGAAATAAGTTATGTATAGAAATATAACTGCAGATCTGCTGCAGGTGTATAGTACTCGGCGGGTACACGACTACCCGGCGGGTAACGTGTAAAGCTGTGGGTGCTACATGGCGGGTACGGGTATGACAAACGGGTAAGACATGACCAAAACTTGACAGAAATTTGAGGTCGCCTGGACACAAGAGTACCCGGTGGGTACTCTAGATAGGCGACGAGTACTTGGGTTACCCGGTACCCTACCCGGCGGGTAAATTATGATTTCAGCAGAATTTCGTTTAAGCTTATGATATTGTATCCAAGGTTCACATATTAAAACCGATTTGGTAGAACTGTATAGGTATGTAATAATGGTACAGTTAGTTAATAATCGCCACGCGATTCTAAGTTTGTCAGCAAGTGAATTTAGTTTTGTTTGATACGTTAAAAGATTTTTATAAACACGAATGTTAAAATGCGATATGGTTTGTAAAGAAAGTAGTAAAACGAGTCTAAGTGGGGGAGAAAATTTATTGTTATGAAAAGATAATTATAATGTAACGAGATACAATGAGTATTTAGACTCGTAGTTGTTTAATACTTATTGCCTTATTGGTATGATTAAGTGTTTATTGAATTATGATGCTAGAGGCTGAATAAGAGCTTCAACGGCTCAAATAGCCTGTTTTAAAGGAATGATGACGCCATTGACAATGTAAGAATTATAATTATGTTGCTATCAGAAAACGAGTATGTGTAGTTATCTATATGTTGTAAAGAAATGACGAGATAATGTAATAATGAAATTGCAACTAATATGAAAATGTAAGTGACATGCCTTGTGTCTAATAATAAGATATTTTACTATTTAAGTGAAATCAGATAAATGAAAATGATGTAATTCCGGGTTACACACATGTGAGAGGTTTCACATGTTTCAGATATATTTATAATTATGATTGCTAACTAGTTGCAAAGATGAAAGTAATTGTGTGACATAATGATTCTAGCACGTTGCTAGTTTCAAATGGTAAAGGTTGTTTTAAGTAATTATGTTTCAAGATGTTTAGAGATTTATGTATACATAGCCCTTGTAAATGATTGTTGACCCAAATGGGTCAAGGACAGGAACGGTATATGTGTATGGGTAAGAATAATGACAATTGCACATTTTATGTGCACATGTGGAAAGAATTGAACGTATATGTTAATATGCATAATTTGATGCATAATCTGTTTTAAGTTTATGTAAAGGGTTGTGTATATTAGTTGTTTAACTGAAAGCTAATCTCACGGTAAGAAAGAAATTTTTGATATTGCACTTGGGCTATATATCACACTTGATGCCAGTAAAAGGTGAATACAAATGTATGCATATGTTATGTGCTTATGTGAAAAGGTTAAAGGCACACTATCGTGTGCAAGTGAATGGGACAGAATGTGCAAGTGAATGGGACAGAATGCACAATTGTGCCTACATTGATAAAGTTATATGCATACTTGTTACGTGTATAAGCTATTTAAATTATATGTTACACGTGCTATAAGTGATTATGTTTTAAAGCAAACAGACAAATAAAAGTGAGAGACCCGTGTAAGGTGTAAATTGATTTAAGTAGATATGGTTAAGTACATATTTTATATGTACCGACAGAAAGAGTCAAGACAATATGTTAAATGCACAGACTGTTATGTGCTTAAAAAAAACACACGTGACATATGTGTAAGCTGATAAAGAAATATGCACATCTGTGCATAAAGTTGTTGAATGGTACTTGTAAAGTTTGTGCATAAGTTATGTAAAACAGTATGCGTATAATTGTATGTAATACTTAATTTGATTATTAAGTAATAAAGACGATATGTTGTCTATGTGCTATGTTAAATAAGATATATGTTTAGCTGAAAAGCTGTTAAGATTGATGAGACAGGTTAAGCTTATTGTAATGTGCGTATTATTTTACAGAAAATAGGATAGAAATTACAGACTCATGGTGAGTGCTGGTATTAGTGTATGTAAAGTTATTCCAAATGAATAGATGTGACCAGTATATGTTTTATGTCCATACAAACTAAGTTGTTAATGTGATAAATGGGTGAGACAAAGTATGAAAATAGTTGAGACAGGTGTAAAGTGTATATAAGTAAATGCTTCCGCTGAAATAGAAGGTGTTAAGATTGAATAGATACGAATGATATTCGTGAGGACACGAATGGAATAAGTGGGGGAGAGTTGTAACACCCCAAGATTTAAAAGTATTATTGTGATAAGTAAATAAATTATTATTTTAAGTTAATGTTATTGTAAGAAAAATAAAATGGTAGAAATCACGAATGATTTTTAAGTTCCAGACAATATATATTAAATGGGACTAAATTAATAGTACACACTTATATGGGTACGGATATATATGTTTTCCCTTCTCAATTGTTCCACATAGATAAATGAAAGAAAAAGAAAGATACAGAAAGAGAGAAAAGAAACCACGACTCGTCCCTGTAATTCTTGCAATTAAATCAAGAATAATAAAACATAAAAGATTAGATGGTTGCTTATGGTCTACATCTTCTTCTTAATATTTATAAACCATGGTAAGCCCTAATTCTCTATTTTTAACCTAGAATTTGATTATGAGAGTATTATTATGAATCAAGAATTTTAGTATGAAATTAGAACATGGAAGATGTTTGTTTGATGTTTTTAGTTGTTATTGGTGATAAGAAAACTGGGTTTGAGGTTATTTAGAAAGAAAAATCGTTTTGCTATGTTTAAATAGAAAACTTCAAATCGCTGGAACTGGAGGTGTACCCGGTGGGTACCTCAATTACCCAGCGGGTAAGGTGGGTTTGATGGTTACCCGGCGGGTAATCCATCAATCTGACGGGTGCTAAGCTTTAGTATGAACTGTATATGTGTGAAACCCGGGTACCCGGCGGGTAACCCGAGTACCCGGCGGGTAATGGATGATTGGACAGATTTCAGTTTTAGTTAACTTTTATAAATTAAATATTGTACAGGTCCAATTCAGTTACGATCAAATTAAAGAAGGTTATGAATTAATAACGATTATAGAATGAACGTAAGTGAGATGCATTAGAGTTAATGAACTTGTTATAACCAAATAATCGATATGTATATATGAGATTATGTTTAATGCGATAAGTAAAGTAACGAAAGGTTGAAGCTAATAAAATTATGAGATGTATAGTTATGTGATTGTGATGATTATTAGTTACTAAAGGTGTCGTTACTTTGATGTGCTATGTGATAGGTAATTCAAGAAGTGGTATCTACGAGCTATGTGTTAAATTGCATAATCGTCGAAAAGGCCAAGGTGAGTGATATAGGGGTTAAATGGGTAATGATTGTGTAAACTCTAGAATTTGCTTACGAGCAAGAGGTTTACACAATCATGTGAAGAATTGTACTGTATTTCAGATTGTTACATGTTTATAAAGTAGTTATGATATGGCATGCGAATAAGTGGTAACTGATTAGATATGAAAGAAAGTGTAATATGTGAATTATGTGTATTGGAATTGTAGAGATCAGTTGTATGACAGGTACAGGTTAGCTAACTATGTTAGCTACGACAGATGACAGATTTACAGATACAGACGTGCTTTGCACGAGATTATGATATGTTATGTTTAGCCGAGTAATGATTGTGACATTAGCTTGATGCTAGCCAAGTAATGTTCACTTCACTAGCTCGATGATGTTCAGATTGTTGAGGATCCTTAATAGGTACAGATGATGCCTTAGTATGCATACCACCTAGAGGTATGGTACCAATGGATGATGTGTTAGTATGCATACCACCTAGAGGTATGGTACTAATTGGAAAGGTTCATAATGATCTCTACAATTGCTCAATAGATATGTTTATGATTGGATAAATGAAAGAATACTTGTTTCATGTTAACGTGTTAAGAATTATTCATTAACTGCTCATATACTCACTAAGCATTGACTTACCACTTTCAGATGTTTATGTTGTAGGTGTGGTTCGGTTGAACCAATAGTGCATGACGTATGACTTATGATGATATGGAGATAACGTGGATTGAAGCTTGCTGTATGGCTAGACAAGCTTCTCTTTCTTTTAGATTATCGTTATAATGACACTTGTATAAGTCGCCCAGTTTAATAATGTCTAGTGTCAAATGTTTAATGGAAGAGAAGTTTGTCAGTTGTAAAGATTTTATATGTCTTTGACTTGTAAAGTCAAAGAGATGAGATAAACGTTATGATGTTATAACTTGACACGTTTGAATTCTGAATAGAATATGTTTAAAAAAATATATCATCGCATTTCAGAAGGGCCCAAATTGCTCCATGATATTCTGTTTTATATTATAATATAAATAGTATTAATCGTTATGTTTTATATATATATATATATAAAAGGTCATGTTATTAAAATTTTCCTTTTCTTTCTATGTATGTAAAGAAAGCCTAAAAGATTGCTTTACTTGACACATCATCACCATTTCCTTTTTTTTCCCCAAGACTTAGTACAAAAAAATTGTTTTAAGTTCTTGTTTTTCTACAATAATAAACAATTTCTTTTTTCTCTTTGCTTGACAACATCAAAGCCTTAGTATTTCTACATATACTTTCTTTGCTTTTGTTTGTAAAATAAGGTTTATTAAAAATGTTATTGTTACAAGTTCAACATTTATTCTCTTCTTTTTTCCCTATTCTATTTCAATGTTTATTTACAAAAACTCTTTTTACAAGTTACGTTAAAAAATTTATATTTACTATACCATAAAGACTCTACTATTTCAATATATTGTATGTATGATAAATGATGAAACTACATACAACTCTAATCGAATATCAATACAAACTTCAATATTGCTAGATTTCACAAAGTCTTTTTGTCACACCCCCAATTTCATGCTTTGCGGAAGCGATTGTTTTTGGGGCGTGACTAATCAAATATCAAGCACAAAGATTAATAGCAAACGACTCTAAATGAGACGTTTTAGAAAATACATTACATTACCAAAAGTAGTACACAGTTTTAAGTCATAAGTATACATCATTAGCGAGTTCGCAAAATGATTCTGAAGATTTTAAATACATAACCAAAGTGCAAAAGATAATGCAAATAAAATCTTCATAAGTATATATATATGCATGCGACTCGTACTAGCTTAGCATATCCTGCGGGCCATCCTACTGTTGCTGCGTACCTGAGAATGCATCACTAAAAGCGTCAACCAAAAGGTTGGTGAATGTCACAGGTTTGTAGTAAATAGTAATAGCAATTTATACACAAAGTAGTAAGTAAGTTATCGTACAAATACAATCAGTCAGTAGAAATAGTATCACCATGTACCAGTCAGTAAGTAAGAAATTTACAAATGCAGTAGGTCGGTAAGTAAGGATTTCACAAGTATAAAAGGGTCGGTGTATTCTGCCATGAGCCATCATAGTCGAAGCTTAACAAGTCTGTAATTTGCCCCCGTGAGTGCTAATCCAAAAACACTCATACGAAACGAGTAGAAAACACCTGTTTATACGAGTACGGTTCATGGTGGCGCTACCACCCCAGGCGGGGATTGTCAGTCCCATATGGATCCATATACTAAAACTCGCGCTTATCTTATAACTAACAACTATGATTCAGAGGCCTTCATTGGATTAAACGGAAACTCATGCAATTCAGTAAGTCTGTAGGTCTGTAAGTCGGTACAGTTTGTAAAATGGTAAATTTGTAAGCAGGTCATGCAGTAAGTATATAAGTCGGTAAAACAATAAATTTGTAGAGTAGCAAGTCAGTAAAGTCTGTAAAGTAGTATAGTAAAGGTCAGTAAATTTGTAAGTAGTAAAGCCTGTCAATAAGTCGGTATACTATACATACATATATGTATACAAGTAAAACAAGCAATGCATCTTCCCCAAAGTAAAGATAGTAAAAAGGGGCCGTGAGACTCACCTGAGTCTAGTAGTATCGAGTAGTAAATCAAGCAATGAGGTTCTCCGAACCAGTAACCTCTAGCGTCCTAAACGCGTAAGGTTAAGTAAGTAAATGGATATCATTAAGATTATCCATGCAAGTTGTCCACTCAACTAGTTAATGTCCATTAGTCTGTTATTTGTAATTGTTCGTATTTGTAGTCTGTCGTTGTGTAAATATGGCCCATTGGTGACGGTGTGTAATAATAATTCAAGTGTTATTATTATGTATTTCATTTCGTTGTATATTTGTAAAGTATATTTGTCATATGTTTCCGAGTTATTCCAAATATTGTATTTTTGTCATTGACGTTAAATCAAGTTTATCGTGATATTGTCTGTTGGAAAGTCGGTTATGCAAAGTTAGAGTTGGACATTATTTATGAGACAATCTCGAAGGTACTATTCATGAGACAATAACAATTACTATTCATGAGACAATAGCGATTATCGGGAGTTACTATTCATGAGACAATAGCAATTTACTATTCATGAGACAATAACGATTTTCGGGAATTACTATTATGAGACAATAGCAATTTAATATTCATGAGACAATAACGATTTTCGGGAATTACTATTCATGAGACAATAGCAATTATGAGACGGTTTCAAGTACGAATGTGTTAGTTATTGCGACAATGTGGTTTCATGCAACAATCGAGAAAATACTCAATTATCCGATGATCGATTCCGACAATAAGGTATGCGACAATGGGGTATTGTCGGACACTGTTCATGCGACAATGGTATTGTCGCAGGTGTGATTTCCAATTTCGTTTAAGTGTTCGTTTTCGTTTACAAGGTCAGACGCGTTCGGTTTGATTTAAAAATTTTAGGGAAGTTTTATAATGGTAAAATGAGTTTATAAAAGTTGTCGTTACGTTACGTGGGTGTCTCGAAGTGTCACTTTTACAAAATTTCCAAAACAGCCCTTGTAGTTATGTTTTCCAGATTTTGTACTTGATTGAGCTCTCGATTTGACCCGTTTTTAGTCCGAATCAAGCCTAACCAAAAATCACACATATTCTCCTAGGTGTCTAGTTCATTTATGCACTTTATGATATTTTTATAAGTTCATTTACTATTTTAAACAAAAATGGAAATGAAAAGTGCTCAGGTTGAGTCTAAGAACGAGCTCAGTCCATAGATCGGTTACACAATATTCCGTGGGGATCTGGTCAAAGTGGTAAACATAAACTTTGTAGCCAACATCTTAACGGTCATTTTTCGTTTAGACTTCGTAAGTTGATTCTTCCTAGAAGTCAAGATATTAACGATTTTGTGGGACTGTTTTTAAGGGACAGAATCTGTCATACGTACATACTTATGAAAAACGTTTTTAAGATTTAGTTTTGGACATTAACAAGTTGTATGAACAATATATCATATATATAAACATAATACAAGTATTTTACAAAAGTGTCAGGATTCTTACAATGAGTGTTTGAAGAATCCCAAAAGATAGAAACGTTGCTCTCGTTCTCGCGCTCGTTATTACTTCAATCGGCTTAGTGATCCAAGAGGGTTTGATGGTGGTTTTTGGGTGTATTCTTGGACAGATTTTAGAGAGAGAGAGTGGCGTGAGAGAGAGAGAGATTTAGAGAGAGAAATGGGTGATGGTGAATGGAGCATTAAGGGTGTGTTTGTGAATGCTTAATGTCAAGGAACAAGATCCACTTTTGTTGGATCTTGTTTGGGCAGATTTTTATTATAAAAATGGGAGGTGAGGTTTGTTAAAATCTTGCCTCCCAATTAGTGGTATTATATCCGTATTTGTTTACCCGATCGTTTATATATAATGCGTTATACATATGTATTTTAAATAGCGATTGAATTTCGACAATTTTAGCTTGAAGTATTAATCATAATACTTGGAAAACATTTATAAAAATGTTTGGTTATAGTATACGTATGTATTTTAAATAGCGATTGAATTTCGACAATTTTAGCTTGAAGTATTAATCATAATACTTGGAAAACATTTATAAAAATGTTTGGTTATAGTGTCGGTATTAATCTACGAAGTCGTGTTACGATTTATAAATCGCGTGACGTTTAAACTAAACGTTTTTGTTATCGATATAAAATATGATAATTATAATGAAGTATTTTATCAAAATACTTATTAATGAGTTATATAAATATAACTTAGGTTATTTCGTTTTTCGGGCGCGTCTCACGCGTTTAATTTGTGTCGGTTACGTTTTAAACAAAACGTACATTGTTTCGTATATTATTAATACGTAATAATATAATGTAAATAACTACTATTTAATTATCAAATAGATTTATGTTATTTATTAAAAAGTTTCACCAACGTCCATTTCAAGTTTCTGCGTTCTGTCAGATTCGCATATACACGATTATTAAATAATCGTTTAACGTTGTTATATATATTTATATATATATAATACTTGTACACTTCAGTAGTTTGAGTATATAATACTTGAAATAAAAGTTTAAATTTTGACCAAATTTTGGGTCATTTTTGACCGGGTGTCACATTCTCCCCTTGTTAGGAGAATTTCGTCCCAAAATTTGTTCGTAGTAATTATCGGTATATCAAAATAATGGTCTGTGCATCTCTTAAGAAAGTGTGGAAGTGACATAACACTTATCTAGCGTTGTCTTCCTCCCCTTGTTGGACTAGGGCCCTACCGGCACCTAAAAGAATTTGAAAGGCAGGTTTCGAGGTGTGTTGACCATTATGTCTGCATGACAAGGCCAGTCGGTCACTAGAGGGTAGCTACAATGTGTACTAGTAGCCTAAAGTAACTATGTAAGTTGTATTGTATTCGTAAAGTCTGTGATAGTCGGTAAGGTTGTAGAGTAAACTAAACTCTATCAGTATCGTGTAGATTCTAAGTTGTCGTTTTCCTAATCCTATCGAGTGCTTAGAATCTAGAGAAAACATAGAAGATATTAAACAGCAAGTAAGATCTACCAATGCAAATAGTATAAAGGCAATCGAGTTATCTGTGAGTGACCGTACCCGTGTTGAGTAAGTCAATAAGTCTCGGGTCCTGAGGGTTACCTTCAGTGTTAAGCACATAAAACCTGCCCTTAGCGGTGTTGCTGTTTTTGTCCTTCAGCTTTGGGCAATCCCTTCTGAAGTGTCCAGTACCATTGCATTCATAGCAGGTTTTGGGCGCTGTGGTGTTGGTACCAGTCATGACTGCTTTGCAGTCTTTGGCCACATGCCCGAATCGCTTGCATTTGGTGCAAGGACACAAACCATCATGGTGAAGGCTGCATTTAGAGCAATAGGGCTTGCTTCCTTTATACCCTATCTTGTCATCAGAGTCAGAGGCGTTAGTTTTAGCAGTTGCAGGCTTTTTGTTGGCTTGGCTTTGGTTGCCAGGGTTTCCATCAGCTTTCCTTTTGTTATCTCCAGAGCTGTTACCAGCGTTTTTGTCAACAACGGTTCCTTGGCGAACAATTTGTGCCATCAGTTTGTGTGCCATACGTACTGTACCATGAAATGTGGGAGAATTTGATGAAGTAACCATCCCCTAAATTTGTGGAGGAAGTCCCCAGAGATAGCGCTCAATACGCTTGGATTCCTCCTCAACCATAGAGGGGCACAGGTGTGCTAACTGATTGAACCGAGAAGTGTAACCGACAATGTCATTGCCTTGAGTGGTGAGATTCCAGAATTCAGCCTCGAGTTGTTGGATTTCATCCCTAGGACAATACTCGTCCTTGAGCATTTTCTTCAGCTCATCCCAAGGAGTTTTCAAAGCAATGTCTTGGCCCACAGAGTCAGCATAAGTGTTCCACCATGTCAGAGCATCATCCATAAAAGTATAGGTGGAGAACTTAACCTTACAGTCCTCAGGGCAGTTGCAGATGCGAAAGACTGACTCGGTCTTTTCCAGCCATCGTAATAACCCAATGGCACCTTCAGTTACGTTAAAGTATAAAGGCTTGCAGCTAAGGAAGTCTTTGTAGGTTCAAGGTTTTACCACAGTGGTACTTGGTTGTGTTTCAGCACTTTCAGATCGTTGTCGCTCAGCAATTAGTGCATCAGCAACTAGTTGATCAACCTGAGCTTGAGTGTACTTTTGGCGTCGTGGAGGCATGTTCCTTCAATGAAGATAGAGAATATATGAGTTTCGTATAAGAATATGATCATCGTAGTTTTATATATAACGGTAATAAATCACAACACAAGTGACAATCATTAGTGTAGAATAATAGTGGTTGTAATCATTTAACTTGCGAGTTCAAATGACTACGAGGATTAAGGTTTACAAAAGTGAAGGGGATATTACATCCGAACAGATATTGATAGTTATACAAAACGTGATAAGGAGATAAGAAAGGATTTTAATACTTAAGTGTATGTTGATCCTGATTGTTAATCGGTCCGTACCGAATAGAATGTCGAAATTCTTAACTCTACCAGGGTAAGCCTATTTCGAAGAGATGACCCTCGAAGCCAGGGCACATCCCGGTGCTACTTTCCTGACTCGATCAACTTACCGTTGGCGAGTTTTAAGGCGTATATGAACAATAAGTGCGTTACCAAGTATCGGAGGATATTAATAGGCCTAACCATATATGTATAATCCATATATACATAATATCCACCTAGTTGTGTCTAGCATAAAACAAATATGAGTCCGGTTGTAACACCCGGTCAAAAAGTCAAATTTCGCGCCGATTTTAAACTTTGAATAATGACATTTTATAGTTCAAGTGAAATATTTTATTAAAAATATTTACAAAATGATATAAACAAAATTATGGATTTAAATAATAAATCTACATTTTAAACGGGTACGAAATCACGGACATTTTGTACTGTGGTTGGAGACCACAGTACACGAGTTAGGGATCTGAGTTTTAACAAAAACCCAAACTCCCACCTCATTTCTTCATTTTCTTCTTCTTTTTCACCTACCTTTTCTCTCATCTCTCTCTCTACAACCTACCACCACCACCACCATAATCCGCCAAAAACCACCGTCAAACGACCTCCAATCTCAAAGCTCCTTTAGGGAAAAACGATCACCACGCAACGATCTACAATCCTATCTTTTCGGATTCTCCTCGCGCGGATTTGTAAGTTTCCGACAATTCTCGAAATCTCTGAAAACTTTGTTATTTTGCTTGTTTGCGGTTTAGATAAGCTTAAAATACTTAGTTACGGGTTGGGTAAAAGAATCAGACTCAACGGAGGCCGGAAAACTCGTTTTCTGCTCAAACTCCGGCGATCAGATCGCTACGTCGCAGAGACCAAAAACAGTGCTGCGACGTCGCAGCCGACGTCGCAGCCAACGTCGCAAAAACATCTCAACGTCGCATGATGCGACGTAACACCCTACGTCGCAGTAAATCTTAAACGTCGCACATTGCGACGTAACGCACAACGTCGCATTAAATTGCGACGTCGCACATAGCGACGCACGACCCTACGTCGCAGCTGACGTCGCATCTGACGTCGCATCTGACATCGCAGAACCTTAAAAACCTATGTTTTTCACTAAGTATTGACAACCAAATTTTACCACTCGATCTTACCCGAATTTGGATTCCGAACACGTTTTCTTTAAAGTAAAGTAGTAGAAATAAAAATTTTCCAAGCTGACCTGGCAGCTCGACCCCAGCCAGGGGCTCTGCCCCTTGGACCCCGCCAGGGGCTGCCGCCCCTTGGACCCCGCTACTAGGGGCGCTGCCCCCGGACCCCCGTACACCATTCCCAGACTTCAGCAACAAATGCACACATGAACAACTCGCTTAGATAAACTGATTTGTCTCATACTTATATAACCTCACGTGTTTAGGACACTAGAAGGTTACCATTTGGACGACGCGCGTATCATCGTATCGCTAACAATTCACAGGTGAGTTTCATAGCCCCACTCTTTCAACTGTTTTACTGTTTTTGGGGTGAAACACATGCACAACAACTGTTTTCGAATTATATTAATAATCTTTTATAATTCACAATCAATCTTATTACTGTATGTAATACAAATGTGTAATACTTAGGAATTACACCCAACACATTGTTTTGGAACAATATCAAGACCTAACCTAGATAGGTCACAATCGTACACTATCAGATTGTTGGAAAACAATTACTTAGGTATAACTGGATATAGTTATTACTATTCATTGGCCATATTGTCGCGGGACAATATTATCAAATACATTAGAACTGGTTAGTTCTACCTACACTAGACGACATACATACATTTACAGGATCAGTTTCTCTTTTAGGAACTAATATTGCCAATACAATTCAGAACCCAAATATACTTGCTAGGCTTTAGGCTAGAAGTATACGATAGCATCATATGTTAGTATAGATCCTTTATACTAATACAATTCAACTAGGCGATGAGTATTCATACCTAGGACCAACGTATTACTTAATATCTAAATATTTGCTTATACGTATTTAGATACAATCAATTATTTTCATGCGTGTCACGATTGTTACTTACGTTTGCTCATTTGACAAATATATGTATCTATATATATATATATATATCTACATGTTTATATATTATCATGAGCACTTGGTGCTAACTTCAATAATATTTATGTATATTAGTATACATACAATCATACAAACACAATCATTCAAGTCGGACGCGTCGTTGTACGGTCAACACTTATTTGCAATAGCTAGTATGTCGTAGTACTACTAGCTCTACATTTCAACTATGCTCTCGAGCACTTCAGAAACGATGCCGCGGTATTGCAGCGGGCACAAAACGATACCACGGTAAAGTGGGTACAAAACGATGCCACGGTATTGCAGTGGGCACAACTTCAATCAGACAAGTCGTTGTACTTGTATTATTTTCAATCAGACAAGTCGTTGTACTTGTATCATTTTCAATCAGACAAGTCGTTGTACTTGTATCATTTTCAATCAGACAAGTCGTTGTACTTGTAGCATTTTCAAACAAACAAGTCGTTGTAACTTGTATCAATTTAAGACAAACAAGTCTAAGTAACTTGTAACAATGCAACCAACCATATCGGGGTAATTGAACATTAAGTTAGACAAACAATTTCAATGGTAGACTTACAATTCAAACTAGTTAGGTATGAAATACCTAGATTAGACCTTTACACATTGGCGTTACAAACTTCAACGTATTACATATCAAAAATCACTGATTTTGGAAACAACTTTACAAAACATAAATTGTTTTATTACTTTATGTTTTCAACTAACCATCCTATGAACTCACCAGCTTTATAGCTGACCTGTTTAGCATGTGTTCTCAGGTTGCCCAGCAGGATTAGGATCGCTACAAGATCTTATTAGTTCGAGTCGCATATTTTCAACAATTGGGACAACTCTGCATCTACTTTAGTATTTTCAAATTATGTATTTGGAATTATTATTAAACTCATAACGTTGTAAACGTTCTATTTTGGGAAATGTATAATTATTTTCAAACGTCTCATTTAGAGTCGTTCATTATGTATCTTATGCGGTGATATTTGATTTAGTGACACCCGACCCGACAGCTTCCGCAAACCGAAATTTGAGGGTGTCACAGATTGGTATCAGAGCCTAAGGTTATAGTGAACTAGGTTGCATTTAGAGGGCCTAGACTATGACCGTTAGGCAGTATTCCTCGTTGGGTATGGCTGGTTCAGGGATTACATCATACGAGTTTAATTTAACATAGCGTAGCTAACTATGTACAATTAAATAAAGATGATGTAAGATTTGAAAGGGGTTATACTGAAACAGGAATGCGTAGTTGACTCTGATTGTTATGTGCTAGACATTTTAGGCTATTATATGTACTGTAGGTATATATTAATAGGCCTTACACGTGTACTACTATTACATACCTATATATATAATAAGTATGTATATACAACAAAATTCCGCTGTACTATTATTTACCCGTGAAGAGGCACATCGCCGTCTTCTTGACTATCACGACTCGACATTTTTCTCCTTATGTACGCATAGGAGGATATCACCTATATCACTGAACCTCGGGAAGGAGGTACAAACGTCATCAATGGGAATGGAAACCCGCACATGCTAAACCTTCACGAAACTTAAAACAAACTGACAACTTTTCAACTTTGACCATATGGATCACAATCGGATTAGTGTTGACTAAGTCCACAACAAAAAAAATTTTCGAATCACAATTTGATCATGTAGATCAATCAATTCAATACTTTAGTGCCTTGGCACTCGCACTTTAGCTTCTGTGTTACAACTGAGAAATTCGAACTTCAAACACATTTTGGCTTTGGGGCTACAAATCAAACAATACATGGCACGTAGTGCTACGATTTCAAGGTATGTTAATACCACAACTTGAGCACGTTAGTGCAACCTTCACAATAGGTCAACACTACAAATTATAGCATGTTGATGCCACACTCATAGTACACGGGTACTACAATTTCAATGCCGCGGGCACTTCATTACAGCACGTAGTGCTGCGTTTCATGGTACTTTGGTACTACAATTACAAAATATTAGTATTTCAATTACTGTGCTGATAGCACTGCATTATAGCACTTGGTGCTACTTCAATTATGCATGTAGATTTGTTATAGTTGCATGTACGACTGACACATATACATATACACTTACTTCACTGAGCACGAGGTGCCACACCTGACTCTTATTATGTACGTATGCTTGCATAGTTACGTGTACACCATATATGTATATACTACCAATTTAGCATGTAATGCTTTAATCAATAAATACACAATGATGTCACCACACACATGGGTTGTGTTGGTGGACCCTGCTTCAACACCACCGAGAACACGGTAGTTGTCACATACACAGGTATGAATGGCCGTACGATATTCTAGTACTACGATATAGTCCATTGGACTACCCACCACAACATAGTCTTGGATTGACTACATAGAAAACGCAACTCGGTCATGGTACGACCGCACCTAGAAACTACAACTCAACTGGTCACAACACTCGGAAAACATGAGATTCATGATAACTTAACTAAAGAAAACTAGACAACGGTTACTTAAACTGTTGTATCAACAATACAAAAGGGCAGTGATGCGCCTGCCACCTACAATATCAAAAACTTCAACGTCAAGGATCGTAGGATCCCGTGTATCATAAATTCCAACTCAAGTTAGCTACTTATGTCATTGTAATAATCATCATCTTTGATTAAAGATCTCACACTTTGTCATTTCATTCTTGTTCAAGAATCATGCCACCTAAACGACCAACTTTCACTCGAGCTGAGCAAGATCAAATCATTAATCAAGCAGTGACTGCGACTCTAGCTACTCATAGCCAAGTAGAGCCTTGCACTTTTAGGGATTTCCTGAGGTGCGAGCCACCAAACTTCGTCGGAACTGAAGGAGCTGTCGGATTAATTCGATGGTTCGAGAGAATTGAATCTATTTTCCACATGTGCAACTGCCCCGACGACTGCAAAGTCTTGTACGCCACGTACACCCTCCAGGATGATGCCTCTACCTGGTGGAATTTTCACACCCGAACTGTAGGAAACGACACTGCTCACGAACTTCCGTGGGAAGACCTGAAACAACTCATGAAGGACAAGTATTGTCCCATCGAAGTACTTCACAAACTTGAGGACGAACTTTGGTATCTCACCGTAAAGGACAACGACATTGAAACATATACCAATCGCTTCCAACAACTAGCATCCCTTTGTCCAAACATAGTAAACCCTGAAAACAAACGAATCGGGAGGTACATTGGTGGACTCCCGTTGCTAATTGAGGGAATGGTCACCGCCTCTAAACCCACTACTATTGAAGAGGCTATTCGCATGGCCCACAGACTCATGGCACAGGTGGTTCGACGTGGGCCACCTGCAACAGAAAACAATCAACAAAAAGGAAATGGAAGTTCCAGCTCTAGCCAAAACCCAACGAATCAACCTGAACCCTTGAGGTCCTACGCTGCTGAACCCAACGACAGACAAGGCTATGCGGGTAACAAACCATTTTGTCACGGCTGCAAACGTCATCATGACGGATTTTGCGGATTACCCTGCGAAAGATGCCAACGATATGGTCACGTAATCCGGGACTGCAGAGTTCCCGCCAATCCCGACTCTCGAAGGATATGCTTCAAATGTAAGGAACCTGGTCATTACAAGAAGGACTGCCCAAAAAGACGCAAAATTCACCTAATCGACTCCGAGTAAATCAAATAAATCTCCAACAATAATGTAAGTACAACCTCTCCTCGAAAACATAACTCTTCAATTTTAGATTCGCTAAACGTGTACTTATTGTCCCCACCATCATTTTAACGACTTAATGTCGATCACATCTTAGGGCTAGTTGACCTAGGCCCACATAAAACCCAAAGTTTGCTTTCAGCAGACCAATCGATAGAACACTCACCAACCAAACTCAATGTTTACTTTCAGTAGACTAATCGACTCAACGATAAATCGCTCAGCCCTGATATAACCAATTACAAAACAGTCAGAATGTGACCACAACGATTAAACATGATGCGGTCATGGAGTGACTGCTATTCAACCTCGTTATAGACATCATGTGTCTACAATCTATTCGACAAATACCTCGTACGTGCATTGCTCCCCAGACCAGGCGCAACCCTGACATCACTTTAAATTTCGGGACGAAATTTTCTTAACAGGGGGAGAATGTAACACCCGGTCAAAAAGTCAAATTTCGCGCCGATTTTAAACTTTGAATAATGACATTTTATAGTTCAAGTGAAATATTTTATTAAAAATATTTACAAAATGATATAAACAAAATTATGGATTTAAATAATAAATCTACATTTTAAACGGGTACGAAATCACGGACATTTTGTACTGTGGTTGGAGACCACAGTACACGAGTTAGGGATCTGAGTTTTAATAAAAACCCAAACTCCCACCTCATTTCTTCATTTTCTTCTTCTTTTTCACCTACCTTTTCTCTCATCTCTCTCTCTACAACCTACCACCACCACCACCATAATCCGCCAAAAACCACCGTCAAACGACCTCCAATCTCAAAGCTCCTTTAGGGAAAAACGATCACCACGCAACGATCTACAATCCTATCTTTTCGGATTCTCCTCGCGCGGATTTGTAAGTTTCCGACAATTCTCGAAATCTCTGAAAACTTTGTTATTTTGCTTGTTTGCGGTTTAGATAAGCTTAAAATACTTAGTTACGGGTTGGGTAAAAGAATCAGACTCAACGGAGGCCGGAAAACTCGTTTTCGGCTCAAACTCCGGCGATCAGATCGCTACGTCGCAGAGACCAAAAACAGTGCTGCGACGTCGCAGCCGACGTCGCAGCCAACGTCGCAAAAACATCTCAACGTCGCATGATGCGACGTAACACCCTACGTCGCAGTAAATCTTAAACGTCGCACATTGCGACGTAACGCACAACGTCGCATTAAATTGCGACGTCGCACATAGCGACGCACGACCCTACGTCGCAGCTGACGTCGCATCTGACGTCGCATCTGACATCGCAGAACCTTAAAAACCTATGTTTTTCACTAAGTATTGACAACCAAATTTTACCACTCGATCTTACCCGAATTTGGATTCCGAACACGTTTTCTTTAAAGTAAAGTAGTAGAAATAAAAATTTTCCAAGCTGACCTGGCAGCTCGACCCCAGCCAGGGGCTCTGCCCCTTGGACCCCGCCAGGGGCTGCCGCCCCTTGGACCCCGCTACTAGGGGCGCTGCCCCCGGACCCCCGTACACCATTCCCAGACTTCAGCAACAAATGCACACATGAACAACTCGCTTAGATAAACTGATTTGTCTCATACTTATATAACCTCACGTGTTTAGGACACTAGAAGGTTACCATTTGGACGACGCGCGTATCATCGTATCGCTAACAATTCACAGGTGAGTTTCATAGCCCCACTCTTTCAACTGTTTTACTGTTTTTGGGGTGAAACACATGCACAACAACTGTTTTCGAATTATATTAATAATCTTTTATAATTCACAATCAATCTTATTACTGTATGTAATACAAATGTGTAATACTTAGGAATTACACCCAACACATTGTTTTGGAACAATATCAAGACCTAACCTAGATAGGTCACAATCGTACACTATCAGATTGTTGGAAAACAATTACTTAGGTATAACTGGATATAGTTATTACTATTCATTGGCCATATTGTCGCGGGACAATATTATCAAATACATTAGAACTGGTTAGTTCTACCTACACTAGACGACATACATACATTTACAGGATCAGTTTCTCTTTTAGGAACTAATATTGCCAATACAATTCAGAACCCAAATATACTTGCTAGGCTTTAGGCTAGAAGTATACGATAGCATCATATGTTAGTATAGATCCTTTATACTAATACAATTCAACTAGGCGATGAGTATTCATACCTAGGACCAACGTATTACTTAATATCTAAATATTTGCTTATACGTATTTAGATACAATCAATTATTTTCATGCGTGTCACGATTGTTACTTACGTTTGCTCATTTGACAAATATATGTATCTATATATATATATATATATCTACATGTTTATATATTATCATGAGCACTTGGTGCTAACTTCAATAATATTTATGTATATTAGTATACATACAATCATACAAACACAATCATTCAAGTCGGACGCGTCGTTGTACGGTCAACACTTATTTGCAATAGCTAGTATGTCGTAGTACTACTAGCTCTACATTTCAACTATGCTCTCGAGCACTTCAGAAACGATGCCGCGGTATTGCAGCGGGCACAAAACGATACCACGGTAAAGTGGGTACAAAACGATGCCACGGTATTGCAGTGGGCACAACTTCAATCAGACAAGTCGTTGTACTTGTATTATTTTCAATCAGACAAGTCGTTGTACTTGTATCATTTTCAATCAGACAAGTCGTTGTACTTGTATCATTTTCAATCAGACAAGTCGTTGTACTTGTAGCATTTTCAAACAAACAAGTCGTTGTAACTTGTATCAATTTAAGACAAACAAGTCTAAGTAACTTGTAACAATGCAACCAACCATATCGGGGTAATTGAACATTAAGTTAGACAAACAATTTCAATGGTAGACTTACAATTCAAACTAGTTAGGTATGAAATACCTAGATTAGACCTTTACACATTGGCGTTACAAACTTCAACGTATTACATATCAAAAATCACTGATTTTGGAAACAACTTTACAAAACATAAATTGTTTTATTACTTTATGTTTTCAACTAACCATCCTATGAACTCACCAGCTTTATAGCTGACCTGTTTAGCATGTGTTCTCAGGTTGCCCAGCAGGATTAGGATCGCTACAAGATCTTATTAGTTCGAGTCGCATATTTTCAACAATTGGGACAACTCTGCATCTACTTTAGTATTTTCAAATTATGTATTTGGAAATTATTATTAAACTCATAACGTTGTAAACGTTCTATTTTGGGAAATGTATAATTATTTTCAAACGTCTCATTTAGAGTCGTTCATTATGTATCTTATGCGGTGATATTTGATTTAGTGACACCCGACCCGACAGCTTCCGCAAACCGAAATTTGAGGGTGTCACACCGGTTCTC
Source organism: Helichrysum umbraculigerum (assembly GCA_949592205.1). Taxonomy (NCBI): domain Eukaryota; kingdom Viridiplantae; phylum Streptophyta; class Magnoliopsida; order Asterales; family Asteraceae; genus Helichrysum; species Helichrysum umbraculigerum. Next base: position 123,234,437 of record CATIUR010000005.1, on the reverse strand, counting down.
TCGTGGTCAGAGTCAACTAGTGCATTCCTGTTCAACATAACTACTTTCAGATCTTACATCATCTTTGTTTAATTGTACATAGTTGATCAAGCTATGTTAAATTAAATTCGTATGATGTAATTACTGAACTAGTCATACCTAATAAGGAATACTGCCTAACGGTCATAGTCTAGGCCCACTAAATGCAACCTAGTTCACTATAACCTTAGGCTCTGATACCAATCTATCACACCCCCAATTTCATGCTTTGCGGAAGCGATTGTTTTTGGGGCGTGACTAATCAAATATCAAGCACAAAGATTAATAGCAAACGACTCTAAATGAGACGTTTTAGAAAATACATTACATTACCAAAAGTAGTACACAGTTTTAAGTCATAAGTATACATCATTAGCGAGTTCGCAAAATGATTCTGAAGATTTTAAATACATACCCAAAGTACAAAAGATAATGCAAATAAAATCTTCATAAGTATATATATATGCATGCGACTCGTACTAGCTTAGCATATCCTGCGGGCCATCCTACTGTTGCTGCGTACCTAAGAATGCATCACTAAAAGCGTCAACCAAAAGGTTGGTGAATCTCACAGGTTTGTAGTAAATAGTAATAGCAATTTAAACACAAAGTAGTAAGTAAGTTATCGTACAAATACAATCAGTCAGTAGAAATAGTATCACCATGTACCAGTCAGTAAGTAAGAAATTTACAAATGCAGTAGGTCGGTAAGTAAGGATTTCACAAGTATAAAAGGGTCGGTGTATTCTGCCATGAGCCATCATAGTCGAAGCTTAACAAGTCTGTAATTTGCCCCCGTGAGTGCTAATCCAAAAACACTCATACGAAACGAGTATAAAACACCTGTTTATACGAGTACGGTTCGTGGTGGCGCTACCACCCCAGGCGGGGATTGTCAGTCCCATATGGATCCATATACTAAAACTCGCGCTTATCTTATAACTAACAACTATGATTCAGAGACCTTCATTGGATTAAACGGAAACTCATGCAATTTAGTAAGTCTGTAAGTCTGTAGGTCTGTAAGTCGGTACAGTTTGTAAAATGGTAAATTTGTAAGCAGGTCATGCAGTAAGTATATAAGTCGGTAAAAGAATAAATTTGTAGAGTAGCAAGTCAGTAAAGTCTGTAAAGTAGTATAGTAATGGTCAGTAAATTTGTAAGTAGTAAAGCCTGTCAATAAGTCGGTATACTATACATACATATATGTATACAAGTAAAACAAGCAATGCATCTCCCCCAAAGTAAAGACAGTAAAAAGGGGCCGTGAGACTCACCTGAGTCTAGTAGTATCGAGCAGTAAATCAAGCAATGAGGTTCTCCGAACCAGTAACCTCTAGCGTCCTAAACACGTAAGGTTAAGTAAGTAAATGGATATCATTAAGATTATTCTTGCTAGTTGTCAACTCAACTAGTTAATGTCCATTAGTCTGTTATTTGTAATTGTTCGTATTTATAGTCTGTCGTTGTGTAAATATGGCCCGTTGGTGACGGTGTGTAATAATAATTCAAGTGTTACTATTATGTATTTCATTTCGTTGTATATTTGTAAAGTATATTTGTCATATGTTTCCGAGTTATTCCAAATATTGTATTTTTGTCATTGACGTTAAATCAAGTTTATCGTGATATTGTCTGTTGGAAAGTCGGTTATGCAAAGTTAGAGTTGGACATTATTTATGAGACAATCTCGAAGGTACTATTCATGAGACAATAGCAATTACTATTCATGAGACAATAGCGATTATCGGGAGTTACTATTCATGAGACAATAGCAATTTACTATTCATGAGACAATAACGATTTTCGGGAATTACTATTATGAGACAATAGCAATTTAATATTCATGAGACAATAACGATTTTTGGGAATTACTATTCATGAGACAATAGCAATTATGAGACGGTTTCAAGTACGAAAGTGTTAGTTATTGCGACAATGTGGTTTCATGCGACAATCAAGAAAATACTCAATTATCCGATGATCGATTCCGACAATAAGGTATGCGACAATGGGGTATTGTCGGACACTATTCATGCGACAATGGTATTGTCACAGGTGTGATTTCCGATTTCGTTTAAGTGTTCGTTTTTGTTTACAAGGTCAGACGCGTTCGGTTTGATTTAAAACTTTTAGGGAGGTTTTATAATGGTAAAATGAGTTTATAAAAGTTGTCGTTACGTTACGTGGGTGTCTCGAAGTGTCACTTTTACAAAATTACCAAAACAACCCTTGTAGTTATGTTTTCCAGATTTTGTACTCGATTGAGCTCTCGATTTGACCCGTTTTTAGTCAGAATCAAGACTAACCAAAAATCACACATATTCTCCTAGGTGTCTATTTCATTTCAGCATTTTATGATATTTTTATAAGTTCATTTACTATTTTAAACAAAAATGGAAATGAAAAGTGCTCAAGTTGAGTCTAAGAACGAGCTCAGTCCATAAATCGGTTCCTACACAAAATTCCGTGGGGATCTGGTCAAAGTGGCAAACATAAAAGTTGTAGCCAACATCTTAACGGTCATTTTTCGTTTAGACTTCGTATGTTGATTCTTCCTAGAGCTCAAGATATTAACGATTTTGTGGGACTGTTTTTAAGGGACAGAATCTCTCATACGTACATACTTATGAAAAACGTTTTTAAGATTTAGTTTTGGACATTAACAAGTTGTATGAACAATATATCATCTATATAAACATAATACAAGTATTTTACGAAAGTGTCAGGATTCTTACAATGAGTGTTTGAAGAATCCGAAAAGATAGAAACGTTGCTCTCGTTCTCGCGCTCGTTATTACTTCAATCGGCTTAGTGATCCAAGAGGGTTTGATGGTGGTTTTTGGGTGTATTCTTGGACAGATTTTAGAGAGAGAGAGTGGCGTGAGAGAGAGAGATTTAGAGAGAGAAATGGGTGATGGTGAATGGAGCATTAAGGGTGTGTTTGTGAATGCTTAATGTCAAGGAACAAGATCCACTTTTGGTGGATCTTGTTTGGGCAAATTTTTATTATAAAAATGGGAGGTGAGGTTTGTTAAAATCTTACCTCCCAATTAGTGGTATTATATCCGTGTTTGTTCACCCGATCGTTTATATATAATGCGTTATACGTATGTATTTTAAATAGCGATTGAATTTCGACAATTTCAGCTTGAAGTATTAGTCATAATACTTGGAAAACATTTATAAAAATATTTGGTTATAGTGTCGGTATTGATCTGCGAAGTCGTGTTACGATTTATAAATCGCGTGACGTTTAAACTAAACGTTTTTGTTATCGATATAAAATATGATAATTATAATGAAGTATTTTATCAAAATACTTATTAATGATTTATATAAATATAACTTAGGTTATTTCGTTTGTCGGGCGCGTCTCACGCGTTTAATTTGTGTCGGTTACGTTTTAAACAAAACGTACATTGTTTCGTATATTATTAATACATAATAATATAATGTAAATAACTACTATTTAATTATCAAATAGATTTATGTTATTTATTAAAAAGTTTCACCAACGTCCATTTTAAGTTTCTGCGTTCTGTCATATTCGCATATACACGATTATTAAATAATCGTTTAACGTTGTTATATATATTTATATATATAATACTTGTACACTTCAGTAGTTTGAGTATATAATACTTGAAATAAAAGTTTAAATTTTGACCAAATTTTGAGTCATTTTTAATCGGGTGTCACACTTTTGAAATTATATGCCTTTACATATCTAAAACATAACCATAATCATGTATACCAACAAACTTTGTTTGGTTATCTTTGCACGTTAAAACGGGTACTTTAAACTATAAGTATAAAAATTATTTATATGTTGTATGACAAACATGGTAACTTGATATTTCTCACCATAGATAAAGTATGTGTTTTGCACGAACTTATGGGAGCTTGTAGCTTGTAGTTTATAGGAGCTTATGGCCATAAGCTTTGTTTGGCTACCAAAATTTTGAGTAGCTTATGGTTTCCATAAGCTCCAAAACCATAAGCTACTTGAACTAGCTTTTCAAAGTAGCTTGTAGCTTATGGAAAATGAAATTACACAAATACCCTCCAAGTAGGGTATGTTTGGCACAACTAGCTGGAGCTGGTTACAGCTGGTAGCTTGTAGCTGGAGCTTGTAACTGGAGCTTTTGGTAATATTTGTGTTTGGCAGAGTAGCTGTAGCTTGTTGCTTATGGATGTAAAATGACATAAAAGGACAAATATATTAATTTTAAAAGATGATATATAATTACTTGGAAAGTATTTATGTAATTTCATTTACCATAAGCTACAAGCTACTTTGAAAAGCTACTTCAAGTATCTTATGGTTTTGGAGCTTATGGAAACCATAAGTTACTCAAAATTTTGGTTGCCAAACGGAGCTTATGAAAAAAATCATAAGCTACAAGCTCCCATAAGCTCCTACAAGCTGCGCGCCAAACACACCCGTAATTATATATCATCTTTTAAAATTAATATATTTGTCAATTTATGTCATTTTACATTTATAAGCTACAAGCTACAGCTACTCTGCCAAACACAAATATTACCAAAAGCTCCAGCTACTAGCTTCAGCCACAAGCTACCAGTACCAGCTACAAGCTACCATCTCCAACTACCAGCTAGTTGTGCCAAACATACCATATACATTAATAAATTCTTCCTCTATTCACAAAAAAAGATACTGATTGAATTAAACGTACATTTCGTTACAAGCTAAAAATCAATTTTGTAAGATTAAATGCGTGTAATATTATTTAATAACACAGTCAACGTATTTAGACGTGAGTTGTGTGTCGCATAACCTTTATTCCTCACTAGTACTGTATTAATATAGAGAAGAGATACGTAATTTACCCTATTATTTTATCTAGAGCCTATGCATAATCACATCAATTATTATTTTTATTACCTTTTTTGAACAAAATAATCACATTAATTATGGAGTCCCAAGAGGGACTGCAACATAAAGGTAGGGGTGTTATAGGGTCGGGTTATCAGGTTTCAGGTCCATTAGGGTTGGGTTGAATCGGGTTGAGGTTTAAAAGAATGTAACCAGTAACCCGACCCTATAAGGAATCGGGTTTTCGGGTTCGGATCAATTCGGGTTCGGGTCCAATCGGGTCAGGTTAATCCATTTATCCGGTTAGCTACTAAAAATATCGCGATACTGAATTCCAACTAGTTCATCAACTGACTGAATCATACTATTGTACACTATATAGGTTAAGAGTATATATTGATATTGGTTGAAACTAATGTATATTTCTATGTTAAAAGTCATCCCAACGATCAAAGACAACAAAGCAACGGATAGATGGAGACTAAATAAGCTAGAGGAGGAAACCGACGTTAGCAAAATAAACAAACTGCAAGTATGAAGAGAGTAAACATAATGTGTAAATGAATTCTATATTGGAGTAGGGTTTGGTGAAAATGCTAGTGAAGAATATGGATTTAGATGCAAAAATTTAATAAAAAAATGGGCTTTTAACTACATGTATGGTTAATGGACATAGATTAGTGAGCTTTTATTATTTTGTTGTGTTCTTATCGGATTGACCCGCTAACCCGATAACAATGCCTACTCAACCCTAACCCGGCCCTATAACAATATCGGGTTATTAGGTTCGGGTCAAACTAATCCGATAAGCTTTTCAAACCCGATTAAACTCGACCCTATAAGCCTTATCAGGTTCGGGTTTAGGTCGGGTCCTTTTGACACCCCTTACATGAAGGTGCCAAGCAATTGGGTTGCCATATCAAATTATTAGAAGATTAGATTATTTTGGGTTTGTTAGTTATATGGGCCGGGCCTTAAACTTTAGGTAACAGTAGTCTCACAACAGAAATTTGAATTTTGCTAGTAGCAAATTTTATCCAATTGTATGTTTACTAGACCTTCTTGGACCTGTCATAATCATTACATAGCTACGTGGCCCAAACTATAAAGTATTTAGACACGTTATATAGTTATTGGGCTTTTCATTAATTTCTCATTACATAATCGGCACATTCGGCCCGTTTTAGATCCATAACTAAATACTCCCTCCGTCCCAATTTTATTGTCCCCAGACAAAAAACACGCAGTTTAAGAAAAAGTAAGATGACAATTTTGCCATCTAATTTTTACCTACTTTTTTGTCTTACATATATACACTAGGGGTAAAAAAGACTATCTCTTTATTCTTATCTATTTATGAAAGTGAACAATAAAAAGGGGCCATCCATAAAAGGAATACTGGACTATAAATATGGGACGGAGGGAGTAGCATTTTATACCTGAATTGTTGTAATTGTGAAAATTGGGTTTTATCAACGGGCCTCACTTCGTCTAGAATAACGTGTCTTTGTGTTGATAGCTGAAACTGAAAGCATTATTTTAAATTGTTTTAGACAATCCAACAAGTTATATGCAGTAAGAAGTTAATAACCGGCGATTGAGACCGGCTTACAAGACTTTCTATTCATAATGTGATGGTTATACTTGACTTAGTCAACTATTATGGCTATAGAGGTATTTGAGCTTGAACCTGAAACCTTGTGCTATTTGTAGTAAAGATATCACCACTCATTATCAACTGAGGTACACGCCTTGACAATCCAACAAGCTGTTATTTCTTCTTAGATTGCTAAATCTTTTTTTTTTTTTTTTTTGAATAGCTAAATTATATTAAAAAATCAAAACCAAAAAAGGCTGGGCAACAATCATCCAGAATACAATACAATAGAGGCTCACAAGGAGCCAGCCAACAACACCCAAAAAGAAAAACAGAAGCGACCAACTAGAAGAAAATATAGGGGCACCCAATTACATCACATTAGCCCGAACAAGAACTGAATAGAACGGGTTAGAAGACCAGGAGACCCAAGATGATCTTGTCAGAGAAGATGTTCTACTCAAAAGTTACAAGTTACAAAGATGATAATTCATAACATATAAATATTGTTTCACTCTTGGAATAGTTTTACTGCTTTTTCTCTTTAATAGATATACTATTAAATACGTTTACCATGTCATATGACAATCTTGTGATAAACTGAATAAAAATTGAGGTACACCTAAAGAACATGGCTAATGATATTTCCACCGTAGATTTTGATAAATCCACTATAACTGTGCATTAAGTATTTATACAGTACACACAAGTGATGCACAGTTATGGTGGATTTATCAAAATCAATGGTGGAAATATCAACACCTAAGGAATATGGGGATAGAAAAATAAATAAAATAATGGAGTAAATTAATATTCTTAATGAAAAAATATATTAAAAAAAGTTGTGAAGAAAAAAGAAAAAGAAAAAGTGAAAGGTAGTCATATGTAAAATGTCAGATGATGATATCGAATTAGATTCTTACAGCGCACGAACGTTCTCCACTAATTTAAAAAATCCGCAACATGCATCCACGTGCTAACCGTCTTCGCTCTTCAAAAACCAAATGTTATCCGCTATTACATTTCACCCCCTGTACTTCAGAAGTTGTCATTTATAGCTCCTCTCAAAAGTTTTTTTTGTTCTAATTGTTTATTTTTTATAGGGGTAAGTGCACGAAAATGTAATGAACTTTGCTCTGACATTCATTGTATGTAACGAACTATTCTGACATTCATTGTATGTAACGAACTTGCTAATTTCCTTCATTGTATGTAACGAACTAGTATTTTCCTTGATTTTTCCAAGTGTTGATTATGTAGGGCGACACGTGGCGTTCTTAGGACCGTTGATCTGCCCAAAATACAAGTTCGTTACATACAATAAAAAAAATTAGCAAGTTCGTTACATACAATGAATGTCAGAATAGTTCATTACATACAATGAATGTCAGAGCATAGTTCATTACATTTTCGTGCACTTACCCTTTTTTTTAACAGAAGCAAAACATTGCATTAGAAATCCCCAAGCTGGGAATACAAAAGCCTAGCTACAACATTCAGAAAGGAAAAAAAAACGGTACTAAGAAGTTAGAACAAATCAAACCAACAAGACGAGACCTACAAACGACACCAAAACTACATTTGAACATTAGAAAGTTAAACAACCCAATGTATAGAAATCCAACAAAGCCACACAAGCAACTTCTGGCCGATTAGAAATTTATAAAAGAGAAACTCTTTAAAACTGTGATAACAAGTATTCTTCGAGCGCTTTATTTTTCTTATCACCGGATACAAACAATTTTACTTGTTGAATCCAATTATTCTAATTCGATCTATTTTATGTAGCATTATAGTTGGTAATTTCTATATCAGACATGCTTTATTAAATAATCGCCGTATTTCAAGTTTTAAATCGCTAAGATCTCTGATCTTCTATTGATAGAATGTTAGAAAGTGACCTAAAGGTTGGATCTAGTCCAACTCCATATGTTAGTAAGATAAATCACAATGTTGTTTAACAAGAGTTTTATATGCCTTATTGGAATTTAAACTTCTTAAGCTTTAAGAAAAACTACTTGAACTAGCTTTTAAAATAAGCTTCTAACTTATAAAATGAAAAATTACATAAATACCCTTTATATATTTATTTATCATCTAATTTTTTGTTCTTTTAAGTAAATTTAAACTATAAGCTTCCAGCTACTTTTCCAAACATCTTTTTTTAAAAAAGAAGCTCCAGTTTGCAACTTCAAATATATGCTCCAGCTACAACTAGAAGCTTTCGACTAGATGTATGAGTTAATTTCGCTAAACATACCAATAAGATAAGATATCATAGAATTTCAGTCCTACCTCAACTTCAATAACTAAAACACATATCAAAGTGATTACTAAAACATATGGTTGAAAAAGTGAGTGACTTTTAAGATTTATTTATTATTCATTTATATATAAATAAGTGCTGAATGAAAATTTTATAAGTTTTAAAATGAAAAATGATTATACATATATTTTTACTAAAATTAAGAGTTTTGGTTGATTGAGTTTATACATATATTTTAGCCAAAGACACTGAGTGGATTTAACTCCCACTTAGACCAATCTCCACAAGTGATTGAGTCTCTGTTAGAGATTCACAAAAGCGAAACCTTTGAAAGTTGAATAAAAAATGTGTTCGTACTGAATAAGATGTTGTTCTTTTTCCGTTGCATGAACCAATCTGTTAAGTCATTTTCAAATGAGCTAAAGAAGAAAATACATACAACCAAGATAAGATTTTCGTTTCCTTTTTGAATCTATTCCTGAAGACACACATCTATATAGAAGACAATGTTTGATAGATAGATAATGTAACAATTGAACTTTAGGTATAGACCAGGGGTGTGTAGAAAAAATTTGTTGCCAAAGTGATCTTACTTCTGATTTGGGGCCTTCTAATATCTGCTTTTGCTATATTAGTATCTTATTTAATTTATTTTTCATTATTATTATAAATTAATTAATAATAACTTAATTAAAGTGACTTATGTATTGTATTCTGTTACGCGTGATAACATTCTTATTTTCACATCCAACAACCACAAATTAAATAGGGCTATTAATTTTTACTATTGATTATTATTGAATATATTGATTATATATTCTTTACAAATAGGGCTTGCGCACTAGAGTGTTGTTCTTTAATTTAATATAAAATGCCGTTCAAAAAAAATCTTGTCTTATCTTTTCTTAATAGGTATAAAATAATTCATCATTGTCTTATACTCCGTAGTTGATTTATAAGGAATGGCTAAAACTGAAATTTCCCTTTAAAAAGTCATTAACTTTCTCAATTTTCTAAAATTTATAACATGTATTCATCATCTAAACTCTTTGTTTTGAACTTTGTATATCACCTGTTGAAAATTTCAATATATCATTTCATTGTAATATTTTTAACGATGTAGGTAAAATTACAAAATATAGAAAAACCTTCCATTAAATTTAAAAACTCAAATTTTAATATTGTTAATAATTGCTATTTTTGTTTGATGTAATAAAATGTTAAGTGTTCTTGACGTTCATAATCGACAATCAAACAAATATTAAAACATTATGTATATATTATAAAAAATATTGCAGGAAACAATGATAAATATTCACAGTGTAAACAATTGGAATATGTGATTATACGTACAAACATAGATCACATATCATTATTTATCTAATTTATATCCTTAATCCACATATATTATTGTTCAACAAGAACTAACCAAAACGGCCCTTCAAATATTACAACAAATTTGAGATGGCTTTGGTCATTCTTTCTATAAACCAATTACTACATCCGATAGTCGATACGATGCTACTAAATATTAAACCTAATTTCTGTTAATCTTGTATGCGTTTGCATATGTTGCTTAAGACTTTACTTGGTAAAATGATTCTCACAACTTTTTTGTGTTTGGGGCAAAAAGCCCCTTATATTCGTCACCATTTAGCCTCGAGTAAACCTGTTTGTCATCATCGTACAGTTCGGGCCATCGTCAACGACCATAACCTTAACAACGACAGTACTGATAAAATGTTCTTCGTCTTTCTTTTCCATTAGAATACTTTCCTATCATTCTTTGTACCTAGTTGCGTGGAATTCAACACACCTTTCCTAACGAAATCTTGGCCGTGTTCTCTTTGAAAATTCATCACCTTTCGTAAAAGATAAAAAGAAAATTGTATTTATCATTTTATTTTATTAAACAAAAGAAGAATGTAGAGTGGGGTCCTTGAGGAAGAATCATCGACCAAGAGAATCTGTGAGGCATAATCGATTGGGTGAGTGGGAGAAATGGTAGGCTCATTGTCTCCATCCTTTTACATAAATAATAACTACAGTTTGGTCCCCCCACAATTGACTGGTTCTCATGAGACCCCCCTCATAGCTTTTGCACTTCAAAAATATATGATTCCCTTTTCACCTTTTGCATGTGTATGAATGGCTCATATGCTCACATGGATATTGTTCCAATTGATTGGATTTTGGATGATATTTATGTTGCTTACAACAAGATAGATATAACTCACAATGCCAATCTATAGTCTAGCTATTAACATTAAACAGTACAAAGATGATGATCGAGTATTAACTTGACATACGTCAAAATTGATTTTTCATTGTTTGATTATTAAGCATCATAGTTCCTGAGATGTAACTTCCACGTTTTGTAAATATCAACTTTCCAAAGTAATATTACGAGTTTTCGACCCCTACTTGTAGCCTTGGTTCATGAACTCGCTTTGAGATAAAATGTAGGGATTGAACTGTTTTGGGCACAAAAAACAGATCCATTTTCATCTCAAATGTAACACCCTAAAATTCGAAAGTATTATTGTGGTAAAAGTAAAAGTTATTGTTTTAAGTTATTATTATTTTACGTGAAATAAAATAATAATAATTGTAGTCGGTTTTTAAGTTCCCGACAATGAGAATTACGGGGAATAAAATTTAACATGTATATCTATCCATATACATGTGTACGTATGACATATGTCACTAAAACATTTCCAGGAGCTTCAAGAAAGAAAGATAACACGCAGGAACCTTAAACCCTTAACTAAATGCGATTCAAAACATGAAATTGAAGCTAGAGAATCCAAATCCATCAATGATTAATCATTCATAACTTGAGGTAACCCTTGTTCTTCAATTTCCTTAATCTAGAAAAAGGGTTTATGGGGGTTTTGAGAAATTGATTGGTTGTAAAATGAAATTAGGGTTTATTATGATGAATTAGTAGTGTATAAGTGTATATATGATGGTGGTTAACATTAATTCAATGTAAAAGTAGATAAATTGAATTGTATGATTAGTGATCAAAATGAGTTTTGTGTAAATTATGATGAATTGGTGTTAATTCACCTTAAATAATAATTAGAGATGTTGTTAGAGTATTATTAGTGGGAATTGAGTTAATGAATCAAGTAATTAAATACTTGAGTTAATTATGATTATGGAAATGATTGTGGGTTGTTAATAAAATGATGAATATGATGAATTAGTGATGGTTGAAATGGTAATACAAGTATTTAGTGAAGTAATTATGGTTAATTCATCAAAGTTACTAGTGAGAAGAATTGTTATGATGATATTTGTGACACCCGACAAATTAGGGCTAGTAATTAGTACCTAATCATTTTATTAATACATGTAATTAGTTCTATGTTAGGCTAATTTTATATATCATTATGTATATTGAAATATATATACACGTACGAGGTTTGATTAAATCGTACATTTACATATCGGAGGGAATCCGACAAATCACAATGCGGACGTTGGTGAACACAATTTATTAAATAATATGGAATTATTTAATAAACATATAGATTACTAAATATTATTTCGATAATATTTCACATGTATTTCGTATCAAATAAATTATACGCGACAAACACGGTCGAGACGCGCCCGACAATCGAACGAAAACTAAAATATATTTTTATAAATGAAAATATATTATCTTGAATGAAATTATTCGTTTAAAATATCATATTATAAACCGATAACAAAAACGTACGAATAAAACGTCACGTAATTTGATAACTGTTGAGTCACTGGTCGCTGACTATGATAAAGTCACTGGTCGCTGACCAACTCAACTGTTCACTACTCGATGAAGAAATGGATTGTATCGAAGCTGCTGTTGCTATTGATAGGTTTCGCTGATCGTCATTCATTCTGTTCGATATGCTGAGGAAGATTTAAAGTTCAACTTGGTGTGTCGCTGATCAACGTCAGCGAGAGCTTTACTTCTTCAAATCAATAAAGGCAAAAGTCACTGCCAGAATAACAGCTAGTCACTGAAGATTTTTAGTTCAAGTCATTCTACAAGAGCATGTTAGCTCGCAGTGAGTGATGAGGATTACTACATCTTCAGGGACTATTCAATAAAGCCTCTCAATCATCAAGTACTAAAAGTACTGTACTTATCTATACATCAGCAAGAGTGTTCCAGTTCGAAGTATGTCTGAAAGATTACGTGGCAGCAAGTGATTGGTTTTAAGGTAACGAGATATTTGCGGTGACAGAATTGGGACCCGCAGAATGTCGGTTTATCAGAGTTCAAACCAATCAAGCAGCGACACGTGTCCTTCCAAGATCCTATTTTGTAGGCGATATTTTAGGAACTCTTGTAGTATAAATAGTTCAGTGTTTTGTACTGTAGAGGCTAGTCGTTCAATTCGTGTTAATCACTTGTGTGTCAGTGAGTAGTTTGTCTAAGCACGACTTAGCGATTCATTGAGTGAACAGTCAGCGTGTTTGTCCACTGCTGTTCATCTCACCTGTAATAGATTAGCTAAGTGTTTGAATTGGATTAACTTTGGTTAATCCATTCCGCATTCAACACTTGTGAATTTTATGATCAATACAATTCACCATTTCAGCTACTATTACATTGTTCTTTGATATTGTCATATCTATTATCTGATATACTCTGTTTCTGTTATAACGATTAAAAACTTTCAATTAACTTAGTTAAAATCAGAAAAAGTTTTTAATTGTATTCAACCCCCCTTCTACAATTAAACTTTACACTTTGCGATTCCAAATCACTAATCAATAGTGATCACGGGACTCTCAATTGGTATCAGAGCAGAGTTGGTTTAAATTCAATTAACCAGGTCTGCAATGGAATCAGTAAAGTACAGCTGTGTTGACTCTGATTATCAAAAGGGAAATGGTTCTACTACCAAGCCTCCAGCTTTTGATCCTTCATGGATTGAAACTTGGATGTCCCGGATGATGATGTTTTTGGACTTAGTTGATGACCGTCTCTGTAATATCATAACCAATGATCCACATATCCCAACTACTATTGTTCCTGCTGTAATTGCAACAGCTACTACTCCAGCTATAACAGAAATGGTTTTACCTAAAAGAGAGGAACAATGGACTGATGAGGATAGACGATTGGTTAGACTTGATAAACAAGCTAAAATCTACATAGGCATGGCACTTCCTGATGAAGTGTTCGAATCAATCAGGCTTTGTAGAACTGCTAAAGACATGTGGGATACCCTTAGGAATATATATATTGGAACTCCTGATATTATTCGCTGCAGGGAAGTCAATCTCACTCGCCAGTATGAGCTGTTCGCAATGGAACCAAATGAATCTCTGTCTTCCACTTACACTAGATACCAGTCACTGATGAACAAAATGAAGAAGGCTGGTATAGGCAAGGAACAGAGATTTGTTGTTGAAAAGTTTCTTGAGTTGCTGCCAAGAAAAATCTGGGGAACCATTGCAACGTGTACCAGACAGAGAAATGATTATTCAATTCTAAATTTAACTCAGGTCTATGGTATTTTGCTCAATTGGGAGCAGTCTGAAAAACAAGCTGATCAGAGTGAGCATATTCGTGCTACTCTTGGAAGTCAGAAGATATCTAATGCCCTTGTAGCAGAGCTTGATGAAATCGATCAAAAACAGAAGTCAAAAGTGTCTAAGAAAAGCTCGAAGTCACTGATAGCTGAAGAAGAAGGTGGTCAGAATGAAGAACAGTCAGAATATGAGTATGATGAAGGACTGGAGAAGCTTGAAAAAGATATGGCCATGATGGTTGCTAATTTCAGAAGGAACACCAGATCAAAAAGATTCGCTGGTGCTCCATCATCTGATAAATTTCAATCCAAAGGTGAATGCTACAAGTGTGGCAAACCTAGTCATTTTGCAGCTGAATGCAGATCAAAGTCAGTAAACCAAGTCCCTGAACCAGTGCCAGACTTCAGAAATGATAAGTACAACAAGTACAAGGCAAAGTACAAGAAACTGAAGGCATTGGCTAAATCAGGAAAGAAGAAAAGAAAAGGGTTTGTCGCTGAAGAAAGTTCACTCAGCGACTCTGATTCATCCTCCTCATCCGATGATGAAGGAGCAATGATTTGCTTGGACAAAGATTATTGTTTAATGGCTGATGACACTGAATTCCATGAAGACATCAAGGAAGTTGCTCAGAAATGTTCAGCATCTGGTTGGGATTCTGATAGCATCTACAAAGGTATTCCTAGAGAGACTATCTGGTATTTGGATAGCGGATGTTCCAGGCACATGACAGGATGCAAGTCTCTGCTTAGTGACTATCAGGATGAAAGAGGTCCTGATGTGGTATTTGGTGATAATAAGGTTGGAAAGACGATAGGATATGGAATCTTAACCAATGGTAATGTAATGTTCAAGCGAGTAGCATATGTAGAAGGCTTGAAGCACAATTTATTAAGCATCAGTCAGTTTTGTGATTCCAAGAACAAGGTACTTTTTGATCATGAAGCTGGTGTTGTTTACAACAAAAAGGGAAGTGTTGTTCTTGCTGCAAACAGGAAAGGGAATACTTATGTGGTCAATATGGATTCAGCACAGTCAGGAACATGTTTTTACTCCAGAACCGTTTCAGAAGAAAAATGGTTATGGCATAAGCGACTTTCTCATCTGAACTTCAAAGCTATTAACAAACTGAGCAAGAATGGTTTAGTCACTGGACTACCAAAAATGTCTTATGACAAAGACAAGCTTTGTTCAGCATGTGAAAAGGGAAAGCATCACAGCTCGTCCTTCAAAAGTAAGCAGAATTCATCAGTAACAGAATGTTTTTACTTGCTTCATATGGATCTATTCGGGCCAGTAAGTACTCCAAGTCTGGGAGGAAAAAGATACTATTTGGTGATAGTCGATGAATACTCCAGATACACTTGGGTATTTTTTCTCAAAGCCAAAAGTGAAGCTGCCAGCGAGATCATATCCTTTGTGAAGAAAATGGAAAATCTGAATGATGTCACTGTAAAACATCTGAGAAGTGACAATGGCACTGAATTTCAAAATATTGACCTGGAAAGTTTTTGTGATTCAAAAGGCATTTCTCAAAATTTTTCAGCACCTAGAACACCCCAACAAAATGGGGTGGCAGAAAGAAGAAATATAACTTTGATTGAATCTGCCAGGTCAATGCTCATTGATGCTGGTCTTAAAACCTATTTTTGGGCTGAAGCAGTAAATACTGCCTGTTACACTCAAAATAGGTCACTGATTGTCAAAAGACACAGTAAAACAGCATATGAGCTTTTAAGGGGGAGAAAACCTGATATAAGTTTTCTCCATGTTTTTGGTAGCACTTGCTATATTTTAAACAAAAGAGATCACTTAGGAAAGTTTGATCCAAAAGCTGATGAAGGAATATTTGTTGGTTACTCAATTATCTCTAAAGCTTTCAGAATCTACAATAAAAGAAGAGAATGTATTGAGGAATCAATGGATGTTACTTTTGATGAATCATATGATGAGTCACTCACTGATCCTAAAGAATATGAAAATCTTGTTTTTAACAAAATGGATGGTGACTTATCAAATGAAATCAAATCGAATGATAAGAAATATAAAAATTTCTCATCAGACTCTGAAGGTGAAGATAATGTTCCTGAAATCAATTCCAGTTCTACTTTAGCTGAGAATAATTCAGGAACATCATCTTTACCTACAGATGTTCCATCATCATCAACTCAATGTCCAAACCAAAACTCACATAACAACAATGCTCATGCTACAAATGTTGATTTGTCCTCTGAACCCTCACAAAGTAATCAAGTCACTGCTGAACCTCAGCGAATGACTAAGTGGACAAAACATATTGATAATCAATTGATTATTGGTAATCCACAATCCAGGGTTCAGACAAGATCAGCAACTGCTAACTTTTGTTTGTTTGTAAGTTTTGTGTCTCTGATAGAACCAAAGAAGGTTGATGAAGCACTCACTGATCATCACTGGATAGCTGCCATGGAAGAAGAGCTATCTCAGCTTGAAAGAAATAAAGTTTGGAAGCTTGTACCACAACCCGCTGGAAAATCAGTGATTGGAACACGATGGGTGTTCAGAAATAAAATGGATGCTGATGGTGTGGTTACAAGAAACAAGGCGAGACTAGTTGCACAAGGTTACTGTCAGCAAGAAGGCATTGATTATGACGAAACTTTTGCACCAGTGGCTAGGCTTGAAGCAATCAGGCTATTTCTTGCTTATGCAGCTCACAAGAAGTTTAAAGTATATCAAATGGATGTGAAAAGTGCCTTTCTGAATGGCAAGCTGCAGGAAGAAGTGTATGTCAAGCAACTACCTGGATTCATTGATCCAAAATATCCTGGTTATGTTTACAAACTTGATAAAGCTCTATATGGACTAAAACAAGCTCCTAGAGCATGGTATGATACTCTCTCTGTCTACCTGATAAAATGTGGCTACGTCAGAGGAAAAATTGACAGCACATTATTTATCAAAAGAGATAAGAGAGATGTCATATTAGTCCAGATCTATGTTGATGATATCATTTTCGGGTCTACTAACAGTGACATGTGCAAGGAATTTTCTGATCTAATGACCAAAAGTTATGTGATGAGCATGATGGATGAATTAACATTTTTCCTTGGTTTGCAAATAAAACAAACCAAAACTGGAATTTTTATAAGTCAAGGAAAATATGTTAAAGATCTGTTAAAGAAATTTGAATTTGCTAATTGCTCAACCCTTGCTACACCCATGTCACCTGCAGTAAAGCTACATGTTGATCCTGATGGTAAATCTGTAAACATCACAGCTTACAGAGGTATGATTGGGTCGCTATTGTATCTAACTG
Source organism: Helichrysum umbraculigerum (assembly GCA_949592205.1). Taxonomy (NCBI): domain Eukaryota; kingdom Viridiplantae; phylum Streptophyta; class Magnoliopsida; order Asterales; family Asteraceae; genus Helichrysum; species Helichrysum umbraculigerum. The sequence goes on along the minus strand of CATIUR010000005.1, from coordinate 123,216,877 downwards.
CAAGTAGACCGGACATTATGTTTGCTACTTGTCTCTGTGCTAGATATCAAGCCGATCCAAAGGAATCACACTTGCTCGCTGTCAAAAGGATATTCATATATCTGAAGGGTACACCAAATCTTGGTCTCTGGTACCCATCTGGATCAGACTTCTCCCTAAAAGGATATTCTGATTCTGATCATGCTGGATGCAAACTGGATAGAAAAAGCACATCTGGTAGCTATCAATTTCTTGGAGAAAAGCTAGTAAGCTGCTCCAGCAAGAAACAAAACTCAGTTTCAACTTCAACTGCAGAAGCTGAATATGTTGCTGCTAGTGCCTGTACTGCTCAAATTCTCTGGATGAGAAATCAACTTGCTGACTATGGATTTGACTTTAAAGAAATTCCAATCTACTGTGATAGTCAAAGTGCCATAGCCATTGCCAACAATCCAGTGATGCACTCAAGGACAAAGCTCATTGATGTCCGATATCATTTCATCAGGGACCATGTGATGCAAGGTGATATTAAATTGCATTTTATTCCAACTGATTACCAACTCGCCGATCTATTTACAAAACCTTTGGATGAGAAAAGATTTAACTTTCTCATCAGCGAGCTTGGCATGTTAAACTTAAATGACTAGCTCAGCTATCAAGCTTAGCTAGCTATTTTTTAGTTTAAAACAGCTTCATGTGTTTTAAAAAAAATTGAGTATCTATTATATCTTCATATGATCTACATTTTATTGTCCTATATTTTTTAAGCTGATTTAGTTAGTATTCTAAGTTGTAACTAGATCAGTGAAAGATAATATAGTAAGATATTACATAGTTCATATCAGACATAATCTATACTCATTTTAAAAAAAAAAAAAATAAATAAATAAATAAATTTTTTTTTTCAGAGACCTATTCCTTCCTTAGCTGATCTTGTTAGTATTCTAAGCTGTAACTCTTTCAGTGAAAGATAAGTCCCTGTAAAATTATTTTTTTAAAACAACACTCATACTCAAAGAATAAAAATTATGATTCATATTTGACAGTGATCAAATCTCTCTGACTTAGTTAGTATTCTAAGTTGTGATTAAATCAGTGAGATAACGTCTCAGACAAATTGAAAATTATGATTAGTATTCTTAAACATGAGTGTTATTTTTTTTTACCCCCTGATTCTTTCATCATTATTTGAAGGGATGTGTCACAAAAATTGCACCTCTGACACTATTTCTTCCTTACATCACATATACTTTTCTGGCGCACCTCTCAAATCACCATTAATACCACCAAGCTCCACAATCATCACCCCTATCCCATTTAACATCATCAATAATCAACCCTATGCCATCCCTACTTACCACCATCATCAAACCACGACGATTCATTTTTCACCACATACTTCTCACATAACTTCATTATAAAACCAACCCTTCACCTCATTTCACAAATCGCCCACTGTCTGATCATTTCTTTGTCACTCTGTTATAACATTTTTTTTTTTAAAAAAAATAGTAAGATCAAAATCAAGTTTTACTCACATCATTTCTACAAGTTTAAAGCTTTTCAAGCCTACGTACACACACAGAACTTGCTACAACAATTTTCAAAAACAACTCTTTTGAATATAACTTCTTGACGAAAAACAGAGCACTACAAAGTTTTTTACCATTTGCTCTCTTTTTTTTGGGAATCTCTGTGTCCCAGCATGTAACTTTTGTACATATGTCTGATTCTGCCCCCCAATCGATCATATCACTGTCAAAACTCACAGTGATCAAAACTGGTCAACCACCATCCCAGAATACTTTACCAACCTCTGCAAGAAATCTCAAAAAGAAGACGTTTTCGGACGCCAAGGATGAAACAGGGTCTGAACGTTCAGTCACTGTGGGCATTCTTGCTAAAGTCATGCTTTCAAATCACAAACTTTTATCGAGTCAACCCATGAGCCACTCATTATTCTCACAAAAGAATGATGTTTTAAACAAATGGCAAGTGACATCAGTGGGTGTTAACACACTCTTCGCTGGTGTCACATCACTGGCTACAGACCCGAGCCATCTCTCATCTCTCACTGCACCAGCTGTCAATGTCTCTCTCCAGTCACAGGGAAATATACAAGCTGATCTCTCTGTTTTCAATAATCCATTAGCTAAAACACAAGCTGATGATGATGAGAAAACCAATCACCTATTACACACAGTATTTCATGCTATCATCAAGGGGGAGAAATATTCAAGTGTTACTGATGCTACCAGAGAAATACTGATCTACTTCATGGTATTATCAAGGGGGAGAAAATGTGCAAATGAATGCAAAAACCAATGTTGCTCATGTGCCAAATCGCTAATACTTGGAAATCATATCATCCTTAGCATCGCTGATGCTGACAAAGTAACTGATACTTGGAAATCATATCACAAGATCATGTATTTCCTGTATTTGAGTTACAATTTTCTTGGTGATTTTATTTAATATTTGTGTCACTTCAGCTCAGCAATGAATCTTTCTCTATCCGGATCAGTTACAACTTAAGTATCTGAAGGTTCATTGATTTTCAGTCGGTTAAAGCTTCGTAAAAGTTGTCATGGGAATCTCTGCTATTTATCTGATCGCTGAAGATAGTAGGAATCTCTGCTATTTATCTGATCGCTGAAGATAGTAGGAATCTCTGCTATTTATCTAATCGCTGAAGATAGTAGGAATCTCGGCTGAAGATAGTAGATTTAAAGTTTGTGATAAATTAGATATATTGTAACTGAAAAACTATCTGTACTTTATATTTTGCAGTTCAATAATATATGCGTTTGAGAAAACCAAAGTGCAAAACTCAGTTCATATCAAAAAAGAATCCAAAAAGAAAAATGAATGGATCAAAGTATAAGTCACTGAATGTTTAAAATCTTAAACACTGACTATAAAATTTTCTTAGCAACTAGTTTGTCTAGGGAGCTTCAATTACAATCATTTAGGGGGAGATTATTGAGTCACTGGTCGCTGACCATGATGAAGTCACTGGTCGCTGACCAACTCAACTGTTCACTACTCGATGAAGAAATGGATTGTATCGAAGTGCTGTTGCTATTGATAGGTTTCGCTGATCGTCATTCATTCTGTTTGATATGCTGAGGAAGATTTAAAGTTCAACTTGGTGTGTCGCTGATCAACGTCAGCGAGAGCTTTACTTCTTCAAATCAATAAAGGCAAAAGTCACTGCCAGAATAACAGCTAGTCACTGAAGATTTTTAGTTCAAGTCATTCTACAAGAGCATGTTAGCTCGCAGTGAGTGAGGAGGATTACTACATCTTCAGGGACTATTCAATAAAGCCTCTCAATCATCAAGTACTAAAAGTATTGTACTTATCTATACATCAGCAAGAGTGTTCCAGTTCGAAGTATGTCTGAAAGATTACGTGGCAGCAAGTGATTGGTTTTAAGGTAACGAGATATTTGCGGTAACAGAATTGGGACCCGCAGAATGTCGGTTCATCAGAGTTCAAACCAATCAAGCAGCGACACGTGTCCTTCCAAGATCCTATTTTGTAGGTGATATTTTAGGAACTCTTGTAGTATAAATAGTTCAGTGTTTTGTACTGTAGAGGCTAGTCGTTCAATTCGTGTTAATCACTTGTGTGTCAGTGAGTAGTTTGTCTAAGCACGACTTAGCAATTCATTGAGTGAACAGTCAGCGTGTTTGTCCACTGCTGTTCATCTCACCTGTAATAGATTAGCTAAGTGTTTGAATTGGATTAACTTTGGTTAATCCATTCCGCATTCAACACTTGTGAATTTTATGATCAATACAATTCACCATTTCAGCTACTATTACATTGTTCTTTGATATTGTCATATCTATTATCTGATATACTCTGTTTCCGTTATAACGATTAAAAAATTTCAATTAACTTAGTTAAAATCAGAAAAAGTTTTTAATTGTATTCAACCCCCCTTCTACAATTAAACTTTACACTTTGCGATTCCAAATCACTAATCAATAGTGATCACGGGACTCTCAATAACCAAAACCCGAACGCGTAAATCAAACCCGACACATTAACCAAAACATTTTATAAATGTTTTCAAGTATTATTGAGTGAATACTCCAACTAAAAATATCAAATTTTAATTGACATTTAAAATACGTACGTATAACGCAAAAACTTCTAAATATACGTTTATATGACCGGGAAAACGAACACCGCACTGAGCGCAAATTTGGAGAACAAAAATTTGGACAAACCACACCCTCATATGGGGCCCACCCAGCCGGTTTTGAGCTCAATCCACCATGCCCCAAAATTGTGGATCTTGTTCCCAACTTTTTGACTAAACCACAAACTTAAACCTCATTTTCCTCATTTCCTTTCATCACCATTTCTCATTCTCTACACTCTCTCAATCTTTCTCTCATGACTCTCTCAGTTCTCTCACTCTAAAAACTTCAAAAACAACAACATCTAGCTTGATCTTGAAGGAGGAGCAAGGAAAGGAAGAGGGATTAGCAAAACCAAACACACCTCGTTCATTTCGGCTTTAGATCATCAAACACCTTGGTATAACCCACTTCTCCCTTGGTAGATTTCCTTGTATTATGTTTATTAACATGTTAGTATGTTCAACTAACTAGAAAATGTCCAAAACAAAGCTTAAAATACGTTTTTACAAACACATATCTCGAGTTCTAGGTTGAATCAACGCATGAAATATGAACCAAAATCTTTGTATGTTCGTGGACTACAACTTCCATGTTGAACATTTTCTCCAGAAATACACCAATTTTGCTACAAAATTCGGTTTATAGACAAGGGTCCATTTTGGCCGAAATCTGACCCTATGTACTTCTCAATTTTATTTACCTAGCTAAATGACCTCTAAAATTCTCGGAAAAATTTGGTAAAATATTAGAGATATAGATGAACATGTGTGATTTTTATCATGAATTGTTGCGGACTTAAAGTCATCGAGATCGGGCCATGAAACGAGTCCAAAAATCTGGAAAGTCAAATTAGGGGCTGTTTTGAGAATGAAATTAAAACCGACACTTCGGGTCGACCACAAAATGTAACGATAATTTTCTAAGGCTTATTTAATTTATTTAAGACTTGTGTAAAAGTCTCGGGTCAAACCGAGCACGTTTGACAACAAACCCGAACTCGAAAAACATCACAGCCCTTAGTGTTGCATCGGGCTCAATCCGATTACGACACTAAGCTTGTGTCGCTTAGCAATCACGATTGTCGCATTCTGCGACGCTGACATTAATGTCGCAATAATTCCGAATGTCGCACACAGCGACACTAATCCTTGTGTCGCACTGAACCCGAATGTCGCATACTGCGACACTATTACTTGTGTCGCCAAATCATGAATGTCGCATACTGTGACACTAGCCCTAGTGTCACAGCACTTATGATTTCACCATCATGCGACATTGATCTCAGTGTCGCAACCTGTACCCAGTGTCGCACCTAGTGTCGCAATTTACAGAACCTTGAAAACTCATATTTTCACTAAGTGTCGAACACTTACGACAACAGAACTTTATATGATGATGTTCGTACATAATATACATATACTTTGATTAGTATACAATACAATGAAACATATAATAATAATACTTTCGAATTATAATTACAAACCGTCGCCCACAGGCCGTACATGTTTTCAAAACACAAACAAACAACCAAAGTATTTGGACATTACTAGTTGAATGGACAACTAGCATAGATGGTTTGTTGAGACATCTACTTATTTATATAACCTTGCGCATTTAGGATGCCCAACAAGTTACAGTCGTTTGGACGACATCATTTCTTTTTGCACCATCATTGATTGCTTGTTTGCAACCCATTAGACTCAGGTGAGTCTCAGAGCCCCGCATTTTACTGTTTTTACTCCCGGGGTGGGAATACATGCTCTATTTGTTTTACATGTGAACACAAGTACTAAACCTCGCTATATTCTGCTTGAGTTATTTGCTAAACATTTAAAAGTCCTCTACGATCATAGTTTGGTAATACTTTTGTAGCGTGAATGTTAGTGTATGGTACCATATGGGATTGACAATCCCCGTCCGGGTTGGAAGCCCCAACTGGTCAAACGGACGCATTATCATTTGTTCATACGAGTGTAGATTAGGCACTCGCAGAGAGGCACCATCGATCGGGCACTTGATTGTGATACTGACACCTCAGTTAAGCTCAGACTATGACCTCATGGCAGTAATATACACATATTTATTTGCTTGGTTGCAAACACATTATTAAATCTTGTGGTTCACACACTATATTTTATCATTATACAAACCTGTGAGCTCACCAGCTTTTAGCTGACCTTTTAGCATGTATTCTCAGGTTCTCAGCAGCAGTAGGTCTGCTCTATCAGGATACTTAGCTCGAGTCGCATACAGATATCAGGAGATTCCCTTGCATTTCTACATTCTGTACAATTAGATATGCCCTAGAATCTCTCACATTATGAAAATGAGCTTTTGTAATTTATTGCAACATTGTAAAACTTTAATATTATCAATGTAAATTGTAAACGACGCATATAGAGTTTTTCATTATATCTTATGGGGTGTGATTACCTTAATTAGTCGCACCCAATGTATGCTTCCGCTAAACAGTGAATTTGGGGGTGCGACAAATTGGTATCATAATCAAGGTGATTATGTAAAAGGTTACTTAATTAGTGGAACCAAAAGTTATCATGAAAAGAGTGAGGTTATATGGGTATAGTTTGATCAAAAGTCAAACTTGGTCAACCTAAGAGGGTGATGGGTTGATAATGTTGATAAGTTGATTATGATTATTTTTGGTTGTTAAATGTGTTGTATATTGATGTGTTATGTGTTAGGTGATCAAAGAATGTGACATCCATGTTCAAGTATTATGTTGCTTAATTGCCTAAAAAGCAAATGTCAGTGTAAATGGGTAATGATTGTGTGTTCCGGATTGCTTCCATGCAGGAGGTTCATACAATCGTGTGGTGTATGGTTGGTTTCTTGTTTTGTTTCTAATTGTTGTTTAAATTATGAGGTTGTTATGACACGTTATGTTGAATACGTACTAAGATGATTAGTGTTGACAGAGTTGTTGATATGTAAAAGATTGCATAGATTATGTGGAATGAGCAATTTGTAGGGATTCAGTGATGTTGTTATAGTATGCATACTTGATGCATCTTTTTACGGACGATCGATGGATGCTTAAAAACTTATAATTGCTGGGGTCTAAGTGTAACTTACTGATACTGAACCAAGGGTTAGTATGTGATAAGTTGGACCTAGAGTCGTTCTTAAAGAGAAACTGAATTGAAACGGAGGTGATTGTCGTGCCCCTATCCGTCGGTCGGGTTTTTACCCCGAATCGTTGCTCCGACCTTACCTACCTTGTGGGTAAGGTGGCAAGTATAACCCGAGTGTCGTCTAAAATCAAAACCTACCAAAGATGATTTGACAATAGGATGGGTTTAAAACAAGGTAGGTATGGGTTTTGGTTTTATCTAATCTAACCTAAAGACAGAAATTAAAGTGCAGAAAAGTAAACGAGAATATAAGCAGCAGGTAGAGAGTGATTGCTGAAACTTTGACGATTAGGGTTTTGGGATGATATCCATTATAATGATGATAGGTGATTACTCTGGTTAAGATCTTCTCAACGGTCGGTGTAAACACTAGGACCCTATGTCTAGGTGTAACCCTAAAGCGTATGTCACTGAATCCTAGGCTATCCTGATTCTGGTCAGATGGGACTGTCTTCAGACCCACCTCACCGTCTCTTTCGGAGACCAAGCGACCCTCTGAATGGGGTTAAGGAATAAGGCGACAGTCCACAACACTGACTTTTCTTAACTCCTATGTCTATCCAATTTTAACAGAGTAATACTGGTTGTATGCTGACTAAGTTAAACTATCGGTTAAGTAGAGTTTAGGGGTTTTAAGCATCTGGGAACACAGCCGGCATCCTTGCTTTCATTTCCTAACTCATGTTTTATCTGTTTAAGTTTTAATACTTCCGTCATGGATTAGACTCTCCTTTGCCATCGGTCGTTCATCCCTAGGCATGCGTACAGTGTATAGTGTCCTTATTTTCCACAGTACTCTAACCCTAGGTATATGTACGGTGTTTTAAAGACCTATTGTATCTTTACACAACTTTATAACCAGAGGTAGTTTAATGGTGTACTATAGCATTTTCACGGCTTAACAAAACCTAGACCCGTGTCTGGAAGGGTTGCTTCCAGGTAATCCACGGTGAGATAGTCCACCGGCATTTCCTTGGCTTCCACGTATTTGTACTCTACCAGTGGTATTTCCAACGCTATACCAAGTATTCTGCCGTGTTACGGCGATCTCAAAGTTTCATACAAATAGGAGATAACTGTGTATTCGTAGTTAGGGTTGATCAGATCCTATCCTAAGGCAACAGTCACGTGAGAGACCAGAAAGGGTGATTAATTAAGTCTACATCCAGGATAAGTCTAAACATGTATGCAGCATAACAACTACCGATCATATATAAGATATATTAATTAAACATCATCCCTAATCCTAACATCTACATTTCAACAATCACATATTAATCTAGCTAATCAGCATGACAACAATCATAGATCGTACTGAAATAATATGCAAAGTAAACATTATAACAGTAAGAAAGTAAGATAATATCACCGGATTAGAAGAGTAATACTAAGGATTACAACAGTCTGACTTGAATAACCTTGCTACAGCTTGATTACCCAATTACAACTTTCCTCTAGCTCTAACCGCTAACTTATATCTCTCTAGTTCTTCTCTAACTCCTAAGAGTAGTGCTAGAGAGAGAAACTAGAGAGAGAATTAATTACAAGAACAATTCTCCTCTAACTCCTAAGAGTAGTGCTAGAGAGAGAATTCTAGAGAGAGAAAGAGAAGTGTGTGAAATGAAAGGTGTAAGGTGTGTTCGAAATGGTGAAATGAGTGAGGTATTTATAGGAGAAGCTAGTTGGCCTTGGTACAAGTCTTGAAGCACGAAATACAAGCATCAAAGCAGCATACGGGGCAAGCGGACCAGGGGGGGGGGGGGCAAACGGCACCTCACAAGCCAACCAACCCCGTATACGGCACCCTAAGGGCCGTATACGGCACTTAAGGTACCGTATATGGTACCTAGTGCCAGGGGGGGTTGGTGCTTGGTTTGGCCTCCGCTTGTTTCTCGGTTGCTTGGTTCGTCCGTATCTTCTTCGTTTGGGCTCCGATTTGCTTGATTCTTGCGCCGTTGCCTTCATTTTTCTGTTACGCTTCTAATGAAACTAAGTTTACCAAATTTGGAAGTGTTTGACTTTTGCATGTTCCGGATGACGATCGGCGGGCTTCTAGACTGCACATCTTCTTCGTTCTTCACCCGTTTCTCTTGATTCTTTCACCTCCGATCTTGGATTTTCCAATTGAATCATAAAATATGCATTAAGATTTACTTTGATAGGATAATCAAGAATGGAATATTTAAGGTGATTGGTTTTTGCCTCGGTTTGCGTGCAAAATAGTTGTTTTTACTGATTTTTGTAGCAACGCCCGTATTTAGACTACCTTGGTGATTTTTGATGATAAATGATTGTTTTGAAATGTTTTCACCAAAGAATAGTCAAAAAAGTGCGGAAATAAGTACTTAAAAACATGACTTTTTGGGTCACATCAGTGATCCAATCAATCTTGCTTTTCTAGTAAATGTTTTAAAAGAGTGCGTTGGGGGTTTTGGTTCAGTTGACTAAGTAAACTAAATAAAGCGAATAAAATGTAATAAGATGTCATATAATGCAAAGTAGTATTTGTTGTGAGTTCGTTAGCTAATAATCATGGGATGATAACTTTTACGGGAAAACGATTAACTAAATTGGGTTGCTTACGGGATTCATTAACTTGTGGTATAACCAATAGATTCCTTATCAGTCGGTTATCAACTAATATGTCACGAGGAACTAAGGTATCATGATTCTGACCAGACAGACGATGCTCAACTCTCCACACTCTCCTGTGAGGGAGTCAGTGGCCCATATTATTGAACGTATTCGCTCGTGTGCGAAGGAATAGAGTAGCAAGTCCATAACATGTCTAGCCATTCTTAATACCACAACGATTATGAATCCATTAAACAACTAACTTAGAACTTGTGTCCGGACTTATTTAATCAATTTCTACCAATGAAACTTAAGCGTGATAAACGAGGGAAAGTATTTAGGTTTCTTGCATACCGTACTTTAGGTTTCATGGTTTTAGGAAAAAGTATCAGTTTAAGTTGGATTTTAAACTTGCCTTTCTTAATACAATTAACACATCCCTAGGTTTTCGTAAATGATCATTTAGCCTATAGCCTACCTAATCTAATCTAATCTAAACTAAAACAACTAATTAAAATGCTGACGGCTTTTTATAGAAAGTCAAACCCAGACCATGTCGGAAAATGCTATGGTAGCTCACAACGTATTTAATCGTTACCGATGTTTTCGTGTTGTGAGTTTAATTGCTTCGCGATGTTTACATGATAAGTACACTGTGATCGGAAGTATACAATACTCATGGCAAGTCCACGTAATCACATTGCATTTTATAATGCTTGCATGACGTTACAATTAAAAACATAGTTTTTACACAGATAACTATTGACTGAGTATTGAGGTTCACGACTCCTCTTTGCAAGGTTACAATCACGTTTGTTAATCGAAAGGCGAATGTAAGTTTTAGGTTTAAAATCACAAGATAAGTCCGTTCACAAAGTTTCCAATTTTATAACGTCGATCCATAATACAACTACCTTCGGTCGTTACCGGCTTCCATATATTTGTATTATGCTCAAAAGCATTTCCAATACTATACCGAGTAATCAGTCGAATCGGGGCCGTCGAATTATTTCACGACGTATTTAAAGTCATCCCACAATTATATATACTAACTACATCACAACAAATACAATAGCAATCTACTCGCTAATCATGGCATAAACGATCTTTAACATAATTAAAGCAAACATATTTAATTAAGATAGATAAGGATAGAAATAACCGAGATTAATATGCGAGAAGGAATAGACTTGAATTAATGAGCGTAACTCTAAGCGTACACCAAAGATTACAAAACGTTCCTAGCTTTCTTTCTACTCTAAACAAAGTGATAAACTAATCTAATGCTAAATTTAAAGTAAGAAAGTATAGTGAAAAAGTAAGAAAGTAATATGACTAGTGCATATGGGACATCTTGAAATGAAGCCTTATGCCTCCTATTTATAGGAGAGGTTTGGCTCACATTAGCATCAAGGGGTGCACATTAGCGCAATGCGGTTAAAAAGGTGCACCAGGTACTGTACAACGAGGAAAGGTTGTGCACCGGATACTGCACAACACGGAAAGTAGGCGCATCAGGTACTGGAATTAGCCAAAAAAGGAAACCGGGGCAGGGGTCAGCAGGCCTGTGCCGCCCCACCCTTGGATGGCGGCGGCTGGGTGGTGGCCGACAGCTGGTGGCTGCCACCCGCCCCGTTTCACCGTCTTTTGCTTCGTTTCTTGATTCGTGCATGTTTTCTTCGTTATGCGCCCGTTTGAGTCGATTCTTTTTTGTTGGATTCGTAATTCAAAAACGAAGATTTTGACATAAGATAGCCCCTGAGATGAGGTCCCTAACTCCAGATATCGCGTAAGAATCATTTGGATCTTCTGGCGGGCGTAGAATCTTCATTCTTTATCTGTTTTAGCTGATTCTTCTTCTGTTGGATCCGTATTTTGAATATGAACATCTTGGATAGAATGGATGTTGATGAAGGGCATTTTAGTCTTGAAATCTCGTTTTGATGCCTTGAATCTTCAAACGTGTGTGGAATCTTCGTTTTTCATCCGTTTTGCTTGATTTTTATCGTGCAATCTTGTTTTGACCATCTTGGCATAATGTCATTGATTTGAACCATATTTGAATTAAAATGCCAAGAATCGTTCCAGAATGAGAGAGATATCGGTAGTAAAAACGTGACTTTTTACGCGATATCAAGAATCCCACACTTAGAACTTTGCTTTTCCTCAAGCAAACTCGTGTTTCAACATGGTTAAAGATAAGCAGATAATGAAATATTTTAAGACGGAACTCTTTACTAAAGGGGGTTTTGGAAAAATAAAGATATTTGATCTTTGAAAAAGCAAGGTTGTAATCTTTAGGAGCATGCTTTTGATCTTTGATCTTTGATACATGACTAGGCAATCCTCTCAAGGTGGTCACTCCAATCACTCAAAGTGTTTAGGGTTTCCTATTCTAGTATTATCAATCACTCAGAACGCCAGTCATGTATCGTTTATCGTCATAGGCTTGATTGAGAATCAAATCGTTACCTTTTGGGTGAGCGTGAAGTCGATCTAGCCACAATCATTCTAGGGAAGTGATGTAGGGTTTTGGAGTGAGGTGTTGGTGATATGAGAGGGGGTTTTGTTGGGTTTTCTTTTTGGTGAAGTTGGAAAGCTGAAGTTTTTGACTTTTTAGGACGATTGACGCCCTTTTTCTTTTGGTTCTTGGAAGGAGTCTTTTCTCCATTTGACTTTCTTTTCTTCGAGTTTTCTTGGGTAATTTTGACTTCGTATCCTTGTAGCTTTTCTTCTTTCATCTTTGAAACTCTTTATGAAGTTTGAGGGATTCTTTTGAGTAGGTACGGGATGACGTGTTTATTTTGGGGTGTATAGAAGGGTTCAAGAATGATGTGATTCGATCTCCTTTTTACTCACTAGTTTGGCTTCGAAATGCATTACAGGAGCAAGTTCTGATTCTAAACGCATACATCGGCACACTCAAGAATCGAAAAAAGTGAAGCATTAAAAGTGAATGCTTTTCATATGGCTCAAGATACCTCACGAATCGAAAGTTGGTTTGTTGTGTGCTTAGTCATGCGATGCTCTTTATGGGATTTTTAAACCGGTTTTTCAAAAGAATTTATATTTTATTCGTCCTTATTCCTCAAAGTAAATCGTTCTTCGTCTAAAATTTTTCATTTTTAGCTTAATTTTGATTTTTTTTTTTACTTTTTGGAGCAAGGCGGTCTTAAAGAGCAACGATTCTGGAATCAAGAATATACCATCATCCATTCTACAGTAGTGCAACTACTGCTATCCCACACTTACAGGAACATCGTCCTCGATGTTATTATAAGCTGTGACTGGGGTAAAATCTCACATTTAGAATTTGAAACATCTAAGAAGCATTCTTGTAGCGGTGTGTGTTGGGTTTGAATCCCACACTTAGTGATAAGCATAGTGGATATGGCATATTTAAAACTAATGAAAGAGAACGGTATAGAAGTACTCCCCGGTAGTTGCAGTATTCCTTTGGTTGCATCTGCCGGTCTTTGTCTTCTTTGGTGCATTCTTGATCAAGTCTTCTTGTGATTGGTCTCGTGAGTGTGAACACGTCGGATATACTATTCTTCGGTTGTTGATGCTTCCTTGCAAGCTGGAGCATTCTTTGTATGATCCGAGTGTGAAAGATAGTCGGAGATTTCATCACTTCTTGGAAAGTAAAATTGCAGAAATGTAAAAACACGGGTTGCCTCCCGAGAAGCGCTCTTTTAAAGTCGAGAGCTCGACTTAGTCCTTTTCTTCTTCAGATGATGCTTGACGCATCCGTAGTGGTGGCGTGGTCACTGTGGTATCTTGGTAGAGAGTATCGTGGTGGATAGTATTGTAGGAATTGCTCTACCATGTCAGCAATGAGAGTTGGTGGGTTGGTGGATTCCATTCTGAAACTTTTGAAGTGATCGGTGGCGAGTCGGTCGAGGATTGCCATTCCATAGCAGATGTATCGAACTGCCCTTGTGACTTGTCCGTTAGGGTCAATTCGAGTGCAGGTGTGAGTTCGAACGATTTCACGCTGTGGGTGGTTTCTTCCTATTGAGGCGATAAAAGCCATGAATTCGGTTTTCACTTCTTCAAAATCATTAGCCAAAGGGTCTCCTCCGAAAGATCTATTTGCTTGGCACACTTGTCTGATTAGTTGATGTTGCTCGCGGTTGAAAGGAAAATCTGAGTCGGTGAAGATGCAGATTAGCTTGCTGAATATCTCGCGATATCCATTTCGATAGACGTCGAGTTCTACGTCTTCTTCTTGGTACATTCTGCGCAGCCGAGCTGTCACGTAAGTGGCTAAATTGATTTGTGACATGTGCGGGATGAATCTCGGTACCTCACGAGTTTCCTCTTCATAGGCTGGCTTGTTTAGCTCGTCAATTATTAGTTCAACGTGGTGCCCAATGGTGGATTGAATGACGATCCTGCAGTTCTCTGGGGCTGTGAGGTGTTCTCCAGTTTCAATGAGATCTAGAAGAGTTCTAAGATCTCCCACCATTCTAATGTCAGCATAACTTCATGGGTTCCTGGTGGCTTTTTCCAGATTGGTTCTCATTGATGCAAGAATAGCTTTTTGACTTGATGAGTACGGAAAAGCTGATCCGGCTAAGGCACAATATACTTTTTGGTATATTCGCCTTTGGTTTCCGTAGAATTCGATTTCTCCCATTGGGTAGTTGGGTCTTTCTCGCTGTTGAGCTTCTCTAGTAAGTTATTCTTGAAGCAGACCAGAGAACGCTCGAATATTTCTCCGAAGAGTGCTGGGCTCTGGTTCTCCATAATTGGCGAGGTATGAATTGTAGTCTCGTATGATTGCCCTTATCATGTGTCTCTGGGCGGTGTTGTAGTCATTGGTTGACTCTTTGATGGCCTCTACGATAATTCGTACATCGTCGTATTCGTCAATCAGCTCAATCATGTCTTGATGAGTATCTATCATAGGAATTTCTAGTCTCTCAGTTGTGACAGCAGGGGAATTTGGTGGAGCAAGAGGGGTTTGTGGAATAGAGCGTTCATCAAGAGTGACGTTGACATAATCGTCGTCGCATTCGATGTTGCAGTCAGAGTCTTTGTCACGTGAATCTGGAAATTGGTGGAGTTCTTTGTCTGAGGGTGCGTTGTTGAAGGGTCGAGAACTATCGATTTTGATGGTTCGGACTTCGGTTGTTATGTCATGGAGGTTCTCTTCGGCAAAGCTTCCTGGTCGACGTGCCTTATATATTGAAATTCTCTGTAAAAGTTTAGCATACTGGTCTGGGTGTGGTGATGATCGGAGTCCTTCTTCAAAGATTTCTATGTCTCGGAGTCGGGTTTTGGTGAAGGGTTTTGATGGATCGAGATAGGAATTAAGGATGTTTCCCATTCTTTTAAGATGAGAGGATATGAGCTCTTGGCGGATGACTCCGTAATCAACCGATTCTTCTGATGAAGAGCAATCATCGCAGTTTTGTATTCTTTTAACTTCGGCCATTTGTGGCGAATCAGTGTGATCTTCATCTTCTTCCATTTCTTCCTTTTCCTCTTCCTCTTCAGGCTCTTCTTCTTCCTCCTCAGGGTCAGATTCAATTTCTTCATCTGCTTCCTCGTATTCTTCCTCTTCTGGGTCGTATTCAGTGTCAGAAATGGGAACTGATGATCGGGTGAATTGTGGTTCCTCCTCTGGTTCTGATTCGTCAGCGGAACAGATTCTTCCTGTGGATATAGCACAACATTCTTCCTCTTCTGGGGTGCATTCCGGTTGGTCAATCTTGTAAGTGATGCTTTCACCATGCGATCGTAAAACAATCGTGTGGTTATACACATCAATCACTGCTCTAGCTGTGTTCATGAATGGTCTTCCAAGGATAATTGGGATGTTTATGTCCTCGTGGATATCCATTACCACGAAATCCGTTGGGAAGAAAAATTTGTCAACTTGAACAAGGACATTCTCAGCTATTCCCTTGGGGTATCTAACAGATTGGTCGGCTAGCTGGACGGTCATCTTAGTGGGTTTCAAGTTTTTAAGTTCTAGCCTCTTAAACAGGGAGTAGGGCATAAGGTTAATGCTGGCTCCTAAGTCGGCTAAAGCGCTCATATTTCCGGAATTGTAGATAGAACAAGGGAGTGTAAATCTACCAGTATCTCCTAGTTTTTCGGGAAGGCTATTCTTAAGTAGGGCTGAGGTTTCAGAACTAAGGGGAATGTTGTTCACTTCAGGCAATTTATCTTTAGTGGATAGCAATTTCCTAATATACTTATTTCGACCAGGAACTCTAGACATGGTATCAAGGAATTTTCCATCTAACTTAAAGGACGACAGTTTCTTAGGTTGAACTTTAAGTCTAGCGGGGTAAGGGATTCTAACCTCTTTGTTCATTGTTTCTATGGCTGGTATCTTGACCTTTGGTTCTTCCTTTACTGGAACAGCAGCAGGGGGAGTAGTAGCTGCTTCCTTGGGTGTTGTAAGTTGCTTTGCTTCCTCAATATGCGGATTTTGAACCGTGTTACTAGGCAAACTTCCTCGGGGTCTATTCTCAAGACGTTGTGCCAATTGTCCAATTTGAGCTTCCAAATTCTTTAGCACAGCCAATTGATTTCTCATGAAGAGGTCGGCTTGATCTTGTCTAGCGGACGTCTTTTGGTTGAGCAGGTGTTGACCTTGCATGAATTGGGTGAAGGCGTCATCTGAACTTGTAGTTGGGGCATTTGTCTTGGTGGTTTGTTCAGTGGTTTGGTTTGTGTCGGAAGTAGGTGCAGGAAGTGCAAGGGGTTGATTATAAGAAAGTTGTGATTGTTGTCGGTAGGGTGGATATCGAGGTGGGTATCGGGGTTGGTATGGTTGTTGGTTGTTTCTCGGCGGAAAGGGAGGTCCTCTAGGTTAGTTGTTGTTTTGGTTGAAACCGGGTGGTCGAGCTGGAAACTGAGCATAGTAGACATTGCCATCTGCTTCTTCGTATTCAACTTGGTATTCTCCAGATGGTTGCGGGTTGGTGCAGTGTTGACAGACTTGCACTTGGTGTACCTGGTGCTGTTGTTTCTTAAGTTCTCCAAACTGTTTGACGAGCGAGTCCATTTTCTCTGTTAGTGCCTTAATTGCTTCGACCGGAATCGGGTTTGCAGTAGCGATAGGTGTGGAAGATGTTGAATGATTTCCAGAATTCCAATCATGGTGATGCATAGTCATGTTTTCTATAAGGTTCCATCCTTCTTCGTCGGTCTTTGCCATGAAGCTTCCTTGTGCAGCAGCATCGAGGGTAGTTCAGTGGTTAGGATCTAAACCATTGTAGAAAGTGCACAATTGTGCAGACTTATCGAGTCAGTGATTGGGGCATTTCTTCAAGGCTCCTTTGAATCGTTCCCATGCGGTATATAATGACTCGTCGAAAGCTTGTCGAAAGTTCATGATGTCATTTCGAAGTTTGGTTTGTTTAGAGGGCGGAAAGTACTTGGTTAGAAACTTTGTCGCCATCACAGTCCATGAAGGGATAGAGCCGGTCTCTAAACCTTCAAACCATGTTTGCGCATGATGGGTGAGCGAATATGGGAAAAGGTATAAACGGATTGTATCTTGCCCAATTCAGTTTTGCTTGTAGGAATTTGAAAGAGAGATGGACTTGTCGAGGTGAGAGTTTGGGTCATCACTTGGCAAATCCATGGAATTGACAGTGGTTTTGGATTAATTGGATGATGTGGTGTTTAAGCTCGAAAGATTGACCAGGGGTTTCGGGGTAGAGAATTGGTCCTCCTCTTCCTTCGATAGAGGGTTTACTGTTGTCAGCGAGAGTGATGCATTCAGCCATTGCTTGCTTAAGTGCAGATTGCTTCTTTTCTCGTCGAATAGTGCGTATTATAAGTTCTGGATCGGGAAAGTTAAACAGTGGTGCAGATCTAGGGGAACAGGTCATACACTAAAAGAAAAGACAATAAAGAAAATATTTGTGTGTTTTTTTTAGAAGGTTTTAACCTAAGGGTTTACTAGAATTGGGATTGGTTGGGCCTCTGTATCGGACAGTTAGTCTCACAGGCAGCGGCGCCAAAAGGTTGAAGCGTCTTTTTAAGGACGATCGGTGGATGCTTAAAAATTTATAATTGCTGGGGTCTAAGTGTAACTTTCTGATACTGAACCAAGGGTTAGTATGTGATAAGTTGGACCTAGAGTCGTTCTTAAAGAGAAACTGAATTGAAACGGAGGTGATCCAATCAATCTTGCTTTTCTAGTAAATGTTTTAAAAGAGTGCGTTGGGGGTTTTGGTTCAGTTGACTAAGTAAACTAAATAAAGCGAATAAAATGTAATAAGATGTCAGATAATGCAAAGTAGTATTTGTTGTGAGTTAATTAGCTAATAATCATGGGATGATAACTTTTACGGGAAAACGATTAACTAAATTGGGTTGCTTACGGGATTCATTAACTTGTGGTATAACCAATAGATTCCTTATCAGTCGGTTATCAACTAATATGTCACGAGGAACTAAGGTATCATGATTCTGACCAGACAGACGATGCTCAACTCTCCACACTCTCCTGTGAGGGAGTCAGTGGCCCATATTATTGAACGTATTCGCTCGTGGGCGAAAGAATAGAGTAGCAAGTCCATAACATGTCTAGCCGTTCTTAATACCACAACGATTATGAATCCATTAAACAACTAACTTAGAACTTGTGTCTGGACTTATTTAATCAATTTCTACCAATGAAACTTAAGCGTGATAAACGAGGGAAAGCATTTAGGTTTCTTGCATACCGTACTTTAGGTTTCATGGTTTTAGGAAAAAGTATCGGTTTAAGTTGGATTTCAAACTTGCCTTTCTTAATACAATTAACAAATCCCTAGGTTTTCGTAAATGATCATTTAGCCCATAGCCTACCTAATCTAATCTAATCTAAACTAAAACAACTAATTAAAATGTTGACGGCTTTTTACAGAAAGTCAAACCCAGACAATGTCGGAAAATGCTATGGTAGCTCACAACGTATTTAATCGTTTATCGATGTTTCCGTTGTGAGTTTAATTGCTTCGCGATGTTTACATGATAAGTACAGTGTGATCGGAAGTGTACAATACTCATGGCAAGTCCACGTAATCACATTGCATTTTATAATGCTTGCATGACGTTACAATTAAAAACATAGTTTTTACACAAATAACTATTGACCGAGTATTGAGGTTCGTGACTCCTCTTTGCAAGGTTACAATCACGTTTGTTAATCGAAAGGCGAATGTAAGTTTTAGGTTTAAAATCACAAGATAAGTCCGTTCACAAAGTTTCCAATTTTATAACGTCGATCCATAATACAACTACCTTCGGTCGTTACCGGCTTCCATATATTTGTACTATGCTCAAAAGCATTTCCAATACTATACCGAGTAATCAGTCGAATCGGGGCCGTCATATTATTTCACGACGTATTTAAAGTCATCCCACAATTATATATACTAACTACATCACAACAAATACAATAGTAATCTACTCACTAATCATGGCATAAACGATCTCTAACATAATTAAAGCAAACATATTTAATTAAGATAGATAAGGATAGAAATAACTGAGATTAATATGCGAGAAGGAATAGACTTGAATTAATGAGCGTAACTCCAAGCGTACACCAAAGATTACAAAACGTTCCTAGCTTTCTTTCTACTCTAAACAAAGTGATAAACTAATCTAATGCTAACTTTAAAGTAAGAAAGTAGAGTGAGAAAATAAGAAAGTAATATGACTAGTGCATATGGGACATCTTGAAATGAAGCCTTATGCCTCCTATTTATAGGAGAGGTTTGGCTCACATTAGCATCAAGGGGTGCACATTAGCGTAATGCGGGTAAAAAGGTGCACCAGGTACTGTACAACGCGGAAAGGTGGTGCACCGGGTACTGTACAACGCGGAAAGTAGACGCACTAGGTACGGGAATTAGCCAAAAAAGGAAACCGGGGCAGGGGTCAGCAGGCCGGCGCCGCCCCACCCTTGGCCGGCGGCGGCTGGGTGGTGGCCGGCGGCTGGTGGCTGCCACCCGCCCCGTTTCGCTGTCTTTTGCTTCGTTTCTTGATTCGTGCGTGTTTTCTTCGTTATGCGCCCATTTGAGTCGATTATTTTTTTGTCGGATTCGTAATTAAAAAACAAAGATTTTGACATAAGATAGCCCCTGAGATGAGGTCCGTAACTCCAGATATCGCGTACGAATCATTTGGATCTTCCGGCGGGCGTAGAATCTTCATTCTTTATCCGTTTTAGTTGATTCTTCTTCTGTTGGATTCGTATTTTGAATACGAACATCTTGGATAGAATGGATGTTGATGAAGGGCATTTTAGTCTTGAAATCTCGTTTTGATGCCTTGAATCTTCAAACGTGTGTGGAATCTTCGTTTTTCATCCGTTTTGCTTGATTTTTATCGTGCAATCTTGTTTTGACCATCTTGGCATAATGTCATTGATTTGAACCAAATTTAATTAAAATGCCAAGAATCGTTCCAGAATGAGAGAGATATCGGTAGTAAAAATGTGACTTTTTACACGATATCAATACTATTGACCGCGGAACTGCATATGTAGTTTAGCTAACTACGGTTAGCACTATGGTGTTGAGCTTGGTATGCATATTGACATGGTATTGTGTCTTGCATACGTAGTTATATGGGTATCAGATCCGCATAGTGTTTCTACCTATACAATTGCTCCGTAGGTATTTGACTGAGCAAGTATATGTTGTTCATAATTGCTAAGTGTTGATTTAATGTTGTTTATGTGAATTATTCATTTAATTGCTCGTATGCTCACCAAGCGTTTTGCTTACCCCTTTCAGTGGTTTTATGTTGTAGGTATGTGGTTTGGTTGAACCAATTGGACAAAAATGTGGTTGCAAGAAGGTAGTGTGGATTAGAGCTTGCAATGTGGTTAAACAAGTTTCTTCTCTTTTAAATTGTCGTTGCAAGTTATCACTTATATAAATTGCCCAAAAGATATATTTTGGAGTCATGTAGTTGACTAAAGTGTAAAGTGTTGAGTGGTTAAAAAAGTGAGCCTTTGACTTGGTAAAGTCAAAGTTGAATGTGGTAGTGTCAAATTGGGCAAGATCATGTTGTAAAGTGATAAAAGTGTTTGGTTGTGAAAGTGTATGATTTTGATCATATTTTGGATGAAAATGTGATCAAAGTGTCAAAAGTAGTATTTTGACTCATTTGCGTGTTAATGAATCATATGTCATGTTGAGTTGTAAAAATGAAGTGAAATCGATTGTTAAATGGTTAATATGTTATTGTTTTGATGAAAGTGTCCAAATGAACCTTAAACGGGTCAAAGTATCAAAAAAGTGATAATGTAAGTATGTTGCTTGTCACCATTAGATTATATGTCAAATGGGTAGTGGAATATGTTGGCAAAATGTTAGAGTCAGAAACCATATCGTTTGGAATATGACTTGGTTGAAAAAGTGGTCCAAAATGACCATAATTTGGTCACACGTCTGTTTTCTCGTTAAATGCGCATTTTGAAAAAGTGTAAGAAGGGAAAGTTTCATTTTTGCATAGTGGAGGTGCCTGCAAAATTTGGTGGTCTAACTCTTAACGAGTTATCAGTTATGCGCGTTCGAATTTGGTCTAAAATCTGAGTTTTGCTCATGTCTGTTGTCAAGCGTAAATACGCGATCCCAGAAAAATTCTAGGATCGCTTAAGATAAAGGAAATTGGTCACAGTCGAAATTCAAGAGTAAATATGCGATCCAACATGAGGTCCAGGATCGCGTAATAAAGCATGAAACAATCACAGTGCATTTTTCAGTGTACATACGCGATCCTACCAGAACTATAGGATCGCGTAAGGTAAAAAAAAAAAAAAAATTTGGGGCGTTTCACCAAATGTGTTTGATATTATACATATATAGTGGCTAACATTTTTCTGGCAGTTTACAAGGGTTAGATATACGTTTTTCCCAGATTTAGTGAGAGTTTCAAAGCAGTTACAACAACTTAGACTCAAACCAACATCGTCTAGGTCTAACAAGACAGACTCACACTGAACAAGTTGGTCAGACGCATATAAAACACGTAGGTCAAACCGAGACCAAGTAAATCGGTCACACTCAGACCAAGCAAATTGGCTAAACTCGGATTGAGCCCACCCACTGACCTTTATTTGGTATCGCAGCCAGGGGTAGACCCCACAAGAGGGTGCAACTCTCTTGACCGTCAATATTTTGATTCAGATTGAAATATAGTAATTTAGTTGGGTATGCACTTCGCATCACATATCCCGTGTCTACTATATCATCATGCACTAAAATATATGATGTAACATAAAAAGTCATGTTTTTACGTACATTATTCCGCACTTATTGGACTTATATTAGATGAAAGCATCTTAAAACAATTATTAATTACTAAAAATCACCAAAGCAGTCCAATTATAGGCTGTTTGTCCCTTACTTAGGATCTAACAGAACCGAGTCTCTCAATCGTTTGCGGAATCAACGATTAAGTTATCAAACGAACACAATGAATAATCAAACACAATAATTATGAAACCAAACGTTATATTATTGCTTATGGTCGATCAGATTACAGAGAATTTCGACAAATTGTGTTTAGGGTTTCGTCAACCCTAAAACAGAAAACGTAAAACGTTTATATACAAAACTGGCATCTGCGACGTCGCACACGACGTCGCAGGCCCAAGCCCATGCGACGTTGACTACGTCGCAGGCCCAAAACCTGATGTCGCACCTGCGACGTTACGCGCTACGTCGCAGGAGTCAGGAAACGCAAATCTAAATACAAACTACGAGCTAGACCAACTGACAGACACTAAACATGTACCAACAAACTCCCCCGTGTCTTCAGCTTGGTCTTCAAAAATCTTCTTTAAACCCAACCCGCAGGAAATTGGCCATCAGCATGAATTCCATTAGCCACGCAAACAGTAACAACATTGTAAAACTGCTCGGCTAAACGTCTGTTGAACTCATTCTTCTGACCAACACGAATCCGATCATCATAGAGTTTTCTTAAATCTTTTTCATGAAAATTAATCAAACTCATCGGATCATACAGTCTAAACGTTGCTTGCTTCAAATTCCATATACCTCCAACTTCTGGCCACGGTTCAGAATCTGGAACAAAAGTAATAACCGCTTCACCAGTCTGTGGATCAAGTTCCCATTTTACAAGTCTTCTCAGAAAATAATAAGGAACTGGTTCCAGAGGTATCTCAGTCAAACAGTTAGCAGGCGGATAATGAACTTTAACCATAGGCTTCCTGGTAACTGGATCAACTTTCCT
Organism: Helichrysum umbraculigerum; assembly: GCA_949592205.1. Lineage (NCBI taxonomy): Eukaryota > Viridiplantae > Streptophyta > Magnoliopsida > Asterales > Asteraceae > Helichrysum > Helichrysum umbraculigerum. The sequence goes on along the minus strand of CATIUR010000005.1, from coordinate 123,193,785 downwards.
TTTGAACGTATACCGAGTGCCCAACGTCGGTTTCAATTTAGAATATGTCTTCGATAACACTTCCCGACGTAAATTTCTCTGAATGAACTCGGCATAATCATTCTCGAACGGATTAATCAATTTAAGTTGAGCTAATCGATTAATCTCTCCTTTTGGCAACGTGCTCAATCTATCAAAACGCATTCTGAAGTACTGAACTCCATCTTCTCTCTTAATCATAAAAAGATTCCTCTGACACTTCCAGCTTTAATAACTCCGGTATAATTTCGACTAACCCGGTACACTTGACATTTAACTGGAATAGGAACTGGATTTCGTCCCTTAGGCCACCATTTCTTATTTCTTTCTCTCTTTTCTTCAGCAGTTAATTTCTTCTTAGGAATATCAGAAGATTCAGTTTCAGGAACTGCTGAGTCCGGTGCCTGTGTCTCTGGAGCTGGAGTTGCAGCAGAACTAGATTCTCCATGTTGAGCTTTAGCAGGTCTCTCATCTTCACTTGAATCAGACTCTATAATCGGTGCACCATCATAAGCTTCCCCAGAATGTGCATCATCATACGTTTCATCTGAATTCAATTGTTCCTCTTCAATCGAAACATCCTCATTCATCTGAAAATCATTATCCGTTTCTTCCTCAGAGCCAACTCCACTAGCCATTCTTTGAATAAACGATAAGTCCGCAAATGAATAGTCAACAGCCAGCGGTCTCGGTTGCCCTGGAATATCATCAACACAAAAGTAATCCAAAACAGAAATATTTTCATTAACAGTTTCAAGTACAGGGTTGGGATTTACAGACGCAGGTTCACTTGACTCTAAAGTGGGTATCCCAGACCCAGACTCCCCCGAGGCAAGTAACCTGCCTTCCAAAACATTAACCCTAATCTTCGTTTCCTCAAGCTCCTTAGATTGAACCTCGATCAACACAGCTTGTTCAGCAATCTTTTCGTCTTGAGCCTCCAGCTTTTGCGTCATCTTCTGCATATCTTCCATAATCTTTTGCATGAATGCTGGAGTCGGTTGAATCTCAAAATCAGCTTGCGGCTGTGGATTGACTGGAGCTCTGGCTGATGAAGAACGACGAACACGACGACGAGGACGATAAGTTTCATCAGCAGAATCATCACCGTCTCGTGTACGTTTCCCAGTATCTCTTGGAGGTACATACTTGCGTCCTGCCCTGATCCGACGCTGAATTCTCAAATATCTTAATGAATCGGATAGCCTGATACGTTCCATCTCAGAGGGATGCGGAACAGTACCATCCGAATGCTCAGGCATCGGACCCCCATCCTAAGGGCCTACATTTTCTGCAGCTTGTTCAGAATCAGAACTCTCGACCGTGTCGTGAGATGCTGGATTGTCTGAGTCAACGTGCCCAAACTGCTCGATGTTCTCCAAAATAGCCTCCACATGCTCCCCCGCAGCTTGAACAGGAATGTTCACAGGTGGTTGCTGCGGTTGCTGTGGTGCTGGAATGTCCATATATTGAGGTTCCGGAGGCGGTACGTAATTCTCATCAACAATAGCACCGAATAAGGGAACATCCCTTGCCGCCTGAACCCCACCTGCACAAATAGTAAAGATCCGATTCATCATCGGTGAAATCTTTAATTGCTGATCGATGTCACCCTGTGCCTGAAGATCTGGATGATAACGATTGATGTGCAACTGAATAAATCTCGGATATAAGATCCATTTCTGATCCCCGGCATTCGCATTATCAACCATAGCCTTGAATATAAAACCAGAGAAGTTGAACGGCTTGTTGTACACTAATGCTAACATAGCAGAAGCCAAACTTCTGCTCATACCATCCGTTCCACCTTTCCTATTGCCCAAACAAACGATAATCACGTGCATCAAATATCTCCAAACACGTGTGAGATTCGCTTTCCTATACTGATCCGTGGGAATCCCGGGATATCCAATCCTTTGCATAGCTCCCGAAACGAAAACATGATCAATCCCGAATACTCTGTTCTGTAATAGTGATTTCCGTATCAAGAACTGTAGAAACCAGTCTTCGAACGTCGTTATCAGTAACAACAATTGCGTTTCTCCAGAAAGGGTTGATCAGATTTCCAAAAGCCACAGTGTTATCCGAAATGGCGTGGAATACCCTTGAACGCCTCAGAAATGCAATCATCTGACGATACGGTGCAGCTTTATCAGAAGTATCATCAAGGTAAGCAGCAGTATTGTGACGCGCTTCGAAAACAAGAGCCATATCTGCAAAAACAGAAACATACAAGATATTCTCGAAAAGCGTTAAAACAAACAAAGTATTCTAAACTTATCACAAACGAAAGGTTTCATTGATATGTTAAATAAGTACAAAGTTACAAACACACATATCAAATCCTAAACCCTAAACCCTAAACCTAAACCTAGACCGAAGATCCTGGTTAAACGAATACAGCCAAAATCCAAGACAAGGTCAGGCTAAAATCCAAGACAGGGATGGTATCCCACCAGTCCAGAAGGCCGAGATCCTGGATAATAAAGGAATTCCTCCAGACCATAAAACCAAGATTCAGGACAAAGAGAGAATTCCACATAACGGTAAAGGGATTCCTCCATACCAGAAAACCAAGATTCAGGACAAGGAGAGAATTCCACCGGATCATTAGCCAACTGAAGAAAAAATGGTCATGTCTAAGTGACCAGATAAAAACTTTAAGGTGCTGGACCACCAGAAAGCGCAAAAGAATCCACGACCGGAAGAAGATCCTTCTAGCTGCGGACGGGCGAGTAGTGACACTCTTTTGGGCTGAAGCAGTAAGCACTATCTTTGTCGTTCAGCTAGGAACTGAAAGAAATCACTCGCCATTGCTGGACAGGATTTAAAAGTCAGAAAAACGAACATTTGATTGGTAACAAAAAAATGTCATTTTTCTGTAATAAGCGACGTAGTCGATGACGTCGCTTTTCAAATAGCGACGTAGTAAAGGACGTCGCAGAAAATCAGAATAATAACCATAGCGACGTAGACCGTGACGTCGCACAAAATTCGAGCGACGTTGATAGGTACGTCGCATTTTGCAATTTATTGTGAATTTAATCACATTAATAAAATAGCGACGTAGCGAGGGACGTCGCGTAGGACGTCGCGGTAAAAAGCGACGTAGGGAAGGGCGACGTAGGCATGTAAGAATAACTAATGAGAGCGACGTAGGCCACGACGTCGCAGCGTACGTCGCACTGAAGAACATTCATCCCCAACCCAGAAACCCTAACCATCAAATTTAGGGGTTTTCAAAATCAAACGCACTAAAAGGTGCGGCAACGAATGGTGATCACGAAAACATAAATTATACGATGTTTAGATCACGATTACACAACTAATTCAACCCAAACCGAGAACCCTAAAACCCGCAATATACATTTAACGATTAACGCAAAAATACACGGTGAAAAAGGGTAAGATTGGTACCTAAGTGTGCGGAATAACGAGTAGAAGAAAACTACAAGAGTGAATCGGAGTGAAAACGGCTACAAATCACGAAAATGCTTGAAGCAGTGCTACGTCGCAAATCGCCAATGGTACGTCGCAGGCTACGTCGCAGGTGAATATTGAATAGTGTGACGTTTTACGTCGCGGTTGAGACTATATATAGCCTAACCCTATGTGCGACGTAGGCTGGGACGTCGCAGGCGACGTTGAGTGGGACGTCGCATAGAGCAGTCAGTATGTGATTTGAGTCGATTTTGAAATTTTCAAGAACCATTTACTCGTTATTTTAGCAAACAATATCTAAATGAGTCGTGACTTGGGAAAAATAACATAGAATAGAAAATAAAGCATAAAATAACGAAAAAATCTTTTTGTTATTTTCTTTAATATCACAAAAGGTAAAAATATAACAGAATAAAATTACTAACACTCTATTTTTTGGTGACGGAGTTGTTTTGTCTTATTAGGGATCATATCGGAATAACATGCAATTATTAGGAATAGTAAGTGTTATTTCGATCATCAGTATATTTTGTCCACTTTAAATTTACGTGGCACATTTAAAACACCTGTTATAAAAATTATTTCAAAACGATTATTGGTATTGTTTGTCCACCTAAACACGTTACATCCGTGTCTGTGAGTTAACCTTTTATTGTTAATATGAATATTTCTCCGTGGTCCCCACCATAGATATACCCCTATAACTTAGACATGAACATAGTTTCTAAATTTAGAAAGAATAAAAGAGAATCAATTTTAAGAATCAAGCCAGCGGTGACAGGTCTGTACTTGCGTACAACAGAGCAACATAACTTGATTCAGGTGTAAGCAAAACCAAACGCAGTCAAACCAAATTGAGTGGCGACCTTGTTTAGTACCTTAAATTTAAGACGTTGCAAGTACTTTGACTCACGTTTGCTTAGTTTTAAGAGTAAGCTGAATTGAGACCAGGTCTGCACTTACGTACAACAGAGGAAACAATTAGCATACTCCCCCAAAAGATCTCAGATATACGATCCAAAAATAGAAGTATGTCAAGCTATGCTAAGGAATTAAGACATGGAGTCGTACATCACGAGGTGTTTACCACATGATCATAGACAAGTATTTAAATTACTTCTTAATATCTCAGAGACCGGTGTGTACCATGCCTACCAATACATCGTATGATGAAGATAATTTAGATAAAAACTGTTTTAAGTGTGTCAGATAAACCTACTGACACATCCAAGATAAACCTTAAAATTCCATTTTGTGCATGTCACCCGATGTACTATCATATCCCAAGTTGTTTACAGACACAACTTCAACGTCTATTTTAAAAATGTAGCAACCTTGCGTTTTCTTTAATACTAAAGAGTATAAAAGGTGGCTGTTGCGGTTTTTTTTTTTTTTTTTTTTTTTTTTTTTAAATTGAATTTAAAAACTTAAAAAATCCAAGTCACAAATCATTTCTTTGACTGAAAGAACCTTAAACCTATCAGATTGACCAGTTCAATAAAACGTGATCGCAAAAAGGCTTTTGTGAAAAGGTCTGCACACTGCTTAAGGGTATCTATATGTACGACATCTATAAGGTGTTTCTCAAAGCAATCCCGTATGAAGTGGAACCTAAGTTCAATATGTTTGGTCTTAGAGTGCTGTACGGGATTGTGTGTTATAGATATAGCAGCTGTATTATCAATGTAAATAGGAGTCATGGAAAGATTGAACCCGTAATCACGCAGCTGATGCTGAATCCAGAGAACTTGAGAACAGCAACTTGCAGCAGCAACATACTCGGCTTCAGCTGTGGAAATAGCAACCGCAGTCTGCTTTTTGCACTGCCAAGAAACTAAGCGCGATCCAAGGAACTAACATCCTCCAGTAGTTGACTTCATATCTATCTTGCAGCCACTAAGATCCGAATCCGAATAGGCAGTTAACTCGAAGTTTTTCTCGTTTGAATACCATAGACCCAGAGATGGCCTAAAAGCGAGATATCCAAAAATGCGTTTTACTGCCTTCATATGAGACACCTTCGGATTTGCTTGAAATCGTGAGCAGAGTGAAACAGCAAACACTATATCTGGTCTTGAGGCAGTCAGGTACATGAGAGAGCCTATCATTGAGCGATAGTCTTTCTCCTTGCAATCTTCATCATCCTCATTAGGTCCAAGATTGTGTCTTGCTTCAATTGGAGTGCCGTAGTGTTTACTGTTGAGCAATTCATACCGCTTTAACATGTCAGTGACATATTTTGACTGGTGGATATAAATTCCATTGTCAGATTGCTCAACCTGTAGTCCCAGAAAGAACGTGAGTTCCCCCATAGCACTCATTTCAAACTCAGATTTCATCAATCTTTCAAAATCCTTGCACAACTGATCATTAGTTGATCCAAAAATTATGTCGTCCACATAGACCTGCACAAGTAACAAATCCACTCCTTCCCGTTTGATGAAAAGCGTGCTATCAATCTGTCCTCTGTCAAAACCATTCTTCAGCAAGTACTTGGCAAGTCGCTCATACCAAAGTCGAGGAGATTGATGAAGACCATACAAAGCTTTCTTCAGCTTGCAAACATGATTAGGATGCTTTGGGTCTTCAAAACCAGGAGGCTGACACACATAAATCACTGCGTCGACATCTCCATATAGAAAGGCACACTTTACGTCAAGTTGATACACACGGAATCCCTTAAAAGAAGCATAGGCTAGAAAAATCTGAATTGATTCCAAACGAGCAACAGGAGCGAAAACTTCATCATAGTCAATACCTTCTAATTGTGTGACACCCGTCAAATTAGGACTAGAATTTAGTGCCTAATCAAGTTTTAATACATGTAATTAGTTCTGTGTTAGGCTAATTAATGTATCAATTATTGTATATATATTGTTGAATATATATCTACAATTATGCGGTTTGTTTAAATCGTACGAGTTTCAAATCGAATGAATTTCGATACAATAAATACGGACGTTGGTGAACAATTTTATTCAGTAATACAAATATTATTTAATAACTCAATTTTATTTAGAATATTATTGTGATAATATTTCGTATTCATTCGTATCGTACAAACCGAACTTTCACAATTTAAAATATTAAAAACGCGCAAACTAAATAAACAAACTTACATTTTATAACTCAAATAAAAATTTACTTGTAAAATATTTAAACAATATGTCGCGTAATAAATCGTATTTTAAAACTTATAATAAAAATGTAAATAATTATTTGACGTTAAACGACGGAGAAAACGAACACCACGCGGAGCGCGGGGCGAAAACCGAAAAGTGGGGATAACCTCCCACTTCTCATTTTCTTTCCTCATTTCTTTCACTTTCTCCTTTCCTCTCTCTCTTTTTCCTCTCTTTTTCTTTCAACTCACCAAACACACCAAACTCACAAAATCGACAAATAACACCACGAAACGCAATCGTATCATCAATATTTTTAGAGATTCACGACCACCTCGCGACGATCTACAACGCTATCTTTCCGGATTTTCATTTCGGCAATTTGTAAGTTTCCGACAAAATCCCGAAATCTCTCGATTCGTAGTATTTTTCATTTGTGGTTGTTATTCTAACTAGTATATGTCCATTACAATGTATAGAACACGAATTTATAGCCTAAAAACGAGTCTAAAACGGATTTTTGGCCGGAAATATCGTGACAGCCGGACTTTCTGGGCTGGTGTTCATCCATGCGACACAAGCCTTGTGTCGCATGTTGTGTCGCATTTTGGCTTTTGTGTCGCATAAAATTCATTGTGTCGTACCTTATGTCGTATCAGATAATTAGTGTCGCAAGTCTTGCGACACAACCACTATGTCGCATACCCCATACGACACAATCACTATGTCGCTGTTGAATCAGCATCTCGCAACTATGCGACACAACCCTTGTGTCGCATAGATATTGTGTCGCACTCTTATGCGACACAACCCTTGTGTCGCATAACCACTTTTGTGTCGCATTATTGTGTCGCATAACACAGCAGGATTTCAAAATACAATTTCACTAAGTGTCGAACTTATACAACTTCAACCCGCTATACAATACGACTTTTCAAACACTATGAGACATACTTTTCAAGGTTAACATTTCAAATCATAATGAGAACATTGAAATATTTAAATTTCAACGACCACCAACGGGTCGTACAAGTTTTCACAACCTTCCTTAAAATCAAACAAGTCGTTGTAACTTGTATCAATTCAGTCAAACAAGTCGCAGTAACTTGTAACTACTCAATCAACCAAATCGTAGTAATTTGGACATGTATACATAGTTGTATAACAACTACAAAGGTAGTCCTTTGGGATACATGTACAATTAATAACAATTCAAGTGTCGTGGACACATTCAGGTTTCAAGTCTTTGGACACCAACTCACAGCTAATTACTTTGAGCTTATTAAATTAAACACTTCAAGACTCAGGTGAGTTTCATAGCCCCATTTTCACTATTTTACAACTAGGGGTGTGATAATACTGCTCTATTTTGTTTTACAAGTAGAACGCAAGTGCCAAACTTCAAATACTACATGAGTTTCAAGCTAATCAATTTAAAGTCCTCCATAGCATAGTCTCTAGTATTTATAGCGTGAATGTTAGTATATGATATCATATGGGATTGACAATCCTCATCCGGGTTAGCACGCACTAACCAGTCAAACGGATGTATTAGCATTTGGGAAGACGAGTGTGGATTAGACACTCGTAGGAGGCATTTCAAGTTAGGTTTCCTTAATTGGGCCTGACAAATCAAGTTAAGCTCAGACTATGTGCTCATGGACAGTATAACTTTTATTTCGCTTAATTGCATTTTAAATTCAATATAAATCTTGCGGTTCTGACAACTATACATTGACATACAAACCTGTGAGCTCACCAGCGTTTTCGCTGACCCATTTTAGTATTTATCACAGGTATCCAGCAGTAGGTTGGCTGCACAAGCAGGAACTATTAGCTCGAGTCAGCATTCATACAACTAGAGATTGGATTGCATTATTATATTTTGTAAAAGTAATTATGCTATGTAATCTCTCAATTTCAGGAATCGAGCTAATGTAACTATATTTTGATGTAAACAATTACTTTATCTATACAAGTTTAAAACGACGCATATAGTGGTCGTTCATTATATCTTATGTGCTTTGTATATTGATTAGTGACACCCAAATCGAGCTTCCGCATATCATTAAATTTGGGGGTGTCACAGATTGGTATCAAAGCCTAAGGTTATAGTGAACTAGGTTGCATTTAGTGGACCTAGACTATGACCGTTAGGCAGTATTCCTTATTAGTTATGACTAGTTCAGGGATTACATCATACGACTTTAATTTAACATAGCCTGATCAACTATGTACAATTAAAGAAAGATGATGTGAGACCTGAAAGAGTTATGTTGAACAGGAATGCATTAGTTGACTCTGACCTCGAGAGAAACGGGACTCAAAACACGTCTGTGCTAGACACTCAATAGGTTATTATGTGATATACATATATTTACATGAATAGACCTTATTACAACTTTAGGCTATATTATATGAATATAGGCCTCTTTCTCTCTAACGTTTTATCTCGGAATGACAAACACACCACCAAATTCATCGCACTCGGACGAGTATCTCACTTCCTTTCTTTGTTATTTCTTACTCAGTATCATGCCTCCTCGTCGTCAAATTACCCTTAGCGAAGCTGAAATCGCGGGAATAATTGCCCGCAGTGTGACCGAAGCCTTGGCTACCCGAACACCACCCGGTAGCGAGGACACAGCAACCAATACTCCACCACCCAAACCTTGCTCCTATAAGGACTTTCTTAGCTGTAAACCGCTATACTTCAAGGGCACGGAAGGTGCCATTGGCTTAATCCGTTGGATTGAGCGTATGGAATCTGTTTTCAGTCTCTGCGATTGCACTGAGAACAACAAGGTCAAATTCGCTGCTTACACCTTTCAGGAAGGTGCACTCACGTGGTGGAAAACCCACGCAAACTCCGTAGGTCTTGAAGTTGCAAATCGACTTCCTTGGGCCGAACTGAAGAAAAAGCTGACAGAAAAATACTGTCCTGAAGAAGAATTGCACAGGCTGGAGGAAGAATTCTGGCACCTGGCGGTGCAGGGAAATGATGTGGCTGAATATACCACCAAATTTCAGCAGTTTGCTTTATTGTGCCCGAGTTTGGTCGAACCAGAAAGTAAGGGCATTAAGAGATACATTCGTGGACTCCCCGAGAACATCCAGGGAAACGTCGCCTCATCCAAACCAACCACCACTGAGAGTGCCATTAGATTGGCCCACGAACTCATGGCTCTAGTTGTCAGCCGTGAGACCTCCAACACCTCATCCTCCAACAACAACAAACGCAAATCCACTGAACACCACCACAACTCAAACAAGAAAAACAACGCCATCCAAGTCTACACCTCCAACTCTGAACCCACCCGCAGCTACACCGGGGACAGGCCTTATTGTCCCAAGTGTAACTACCACCATTTTGGTCAGTGCAGTACTCTTTGCAACAACTGCAGGAAGTACGGGCATTTGACTAAGGATTGCCGAGCCCCCAGATCCAACAACAACCCCTCTGACAAAAATGCCCGACAACCTAAGTCCTGCTATGAATGTGGGAATCCAGGACACTTTAGGGATACGTGCCCAAAATTGAAGAATAAGGGCAACAACAACAACAACCACAACAACAACAACAATGCCAAAAGTAGCGCCTTTGTGATCAACTCAGGGGACGCCCGTCAAGACCCGAATGTGGTCACGGGTATGTTCGTCCTCAACAACTTAACTGCTTCTATTCTGTTTGATACTGGTGCCGATAGAAGTTTTATTTCCGATGAATTTTGCCCTCTACTTGACATCACACCTGTTGCTTTAGACGTTAAGTACACCGTAGAGCTAGCAAATGGCAAATTGATAGAAACCATTAGTGTGATACCTAATTGCACTTTAAATCTAGCCGACGAAATCTTCTCCATAGATCTTATGCCTGTTGAGATAGGAAGTTTCGATGTCATCGTGGGCATGGACTGGTTATCCAAACATCGCGCCGAAATCATTTGCTACGATAAAATTGTTCGCATACCTCTCGCCGTCGGTAGGACCCTGATCATACAGGGGGAGACCGGTGGGACGAGGCTTAACATCATCTCTTGTCTTAAAACCCAGAAATTTCTGAGAAAGGGTTATCCATCAATCCTCGCGCACATCATGGAGAAAAAGTCGGAGGAGAAGCGACTTGAGGATGTTCCAATTGTTCGAGACTTTCCAGAAGTCTTTCCTGAAGAACTACCTGGTCTACCACCACCAAGACAGGTTGAGTTCTCAATCGATCTTGTACCAGGTGCTGCGCCGGTGGCCCGAGCACCATACCGCTTAGCTCCATCCGAACTTCAGGAGCTGTCCACCCAGTTACAGGAACTCCTGGAACGAGGGTTTATCAGGCCGAGTTCTTCACCTTGGGGAGCTCCGGTCCTATTTGTTAAGAAGAAAGATGGTTCTTTTCGAATGTGTATCGACTATCGAGAGTTGAACAAGTTAACTGTCAAGAACCGGTATCCACTTCCTCGAATCGATGATTTGTTCGACCAACTTCAAGGGTCGAGTTGTTATTCAAAGATTGATCTCCGATCCGGTTATCACCAACTGCGTGTCCGCGATGCCGATATTCCAAAAACCGCTTTCAGAACCCGTTACGGGCATTACGAATTTCAAGTGATGCCATTCGGACTAACAAACGCACCGGCTGTATTCATGGACCTTATGAATCGGGTGTGTAAACCTTACCTTGACAAGTTTGTCATTGTCTTTATCGATGACATTCTCATATATTCACGAAACAAAGAAGAACACGCGCAACATCTCAAAACCATCCTTGAACTACTTAAACACGAGGAGCTCTATGCCAAGTTCTCTAAGTGTGAGTTATGGATTAAAACCGTTCAATTCCTTGGTCACGTGATTGACAGTCAGGGGATTCACGTCGACCCGTCAAAAATCGAGGCTATCAAAGACTGGCAATCGCCAACCACTCCGACCGAAGTACGGCAGTTTTTAGGACTGGCCGGATACTATCGACGATTCATTGAAAATTTCTCCAAGATAGCCATACCACTCACGACGCTGACCCAGAAAGACAAAAAGTTTGACTGGACTGATAAACAAGAGTCGGCATTCCAACTCTTAAAGCAAAAGCTTTGCAGTGCTCCTATTCTATCATTACCCGAAGGCACCGATGACTTCGTGGTATACTGCGATGCTTCTCATCAAGGTCTCGGTTGTGTGCTCGTGCAACGAGACAACGTTATAGCTTATGCTTCCCGACAGCTCAAGATTCATGAAAAGAATTACACCACCCACGACCTCGAGCTAGGAGCTGTCGTTTTTGCCCTCAAAATCTGGAGACATTACCTTTACGGTACCAGATGTACAATCTTTACCGACCATAAAAGCCTTCAACACATATTCGATCAGAAGGATCTCAACATGAGGCAACGTCGATGGGTCGAGTTGCTTACCGATTACGACTGCGAACTCAAATATCATCCAGGCAAAGCAAATGTTGTTGCTGACGCCCTCAGTCGAAAAGAGCGAGTGAAACCACTTCGGGTTCGAGCCCTCAGTATGACCATTCACAACAATTTAAACATTCAAATTCTCACTGCTCAACTCGAAGCCTTAAAACCCGAAAATGTCAAAGATGAAGCCTTGCGGGGCATGGATAAACAATTCAAAATCAGACCTAACGGGATTAGGTATTTCTCAAACCCAATCTGGTTGCCTAAATTTGGGAACCTACGAGACTTGGTGATGGATGAAGCTCACAAGTCTAAATATTCTATCCACCCGGGGTCCGATAAAATGTACCACGGTATCAAGGACTTCTACTGGTGGCCGAACATGAAATCTGAAATCGCCACCTATGTCAGCAAATGCCTTACTTGCTCCAAAGTCAAAATCGAATATCAAAAACCTTCTCGTTTACTTCAACAACCCAGTCTTCCTGAATGGAAATGGGAACAAATTGCCATGGACTTCATAATCAAACTACCCAAATCGTCGAGCGGTTGCGATACCATTTGGGTGATCGTGGATCGTCTCACAAAGTCTGCTCACTTCCTGGCAATCAAGGAATCCGACAAAATGGAACGCCTCACCAACATTTATCTGAAGGAAATCGTGACCAAACACGGTGTTCCAATCTCAATTATCTCCGATAGAGATAGTCGTTTCACTTCACAATTTTGGCAATCACTTCAAAAATCTCTGGGTACTCGACTTGATATGAGTACCGCATACCATCCTCAAACCGACGGCCAAAGTGAACGAACCATTCAAACACTGGAAGACATGCTACGGGCCTGCGTAGTAGACTTCGGTGTAAACTGGGAAAAACACCTACCATTGTGCGAGTTCTCGTACAACAACAGTTATCATACCAGCATCAAAGCTGCACCTTTCGAGGCACTGTACGGTCGTAAGTGCCGGTCACCTATCTATTGGACTGAAGTTGGGGATAGCCAACTCACAGGTCCAGAAATCATTCACGAGACGACCGAGAGAAACGTCGAGATTCAAAACAAACTCAAAGCCGCGCGAGATCGTCAGAAAAGTTATGCTGACGTAAGGCGCAAGCCACTCGAGTTCCAGGTTGGGGATCGAGTTCTACTCAAAGTATCGCCTTGGAAAGGTGTAATTCGGTTTGGCAAACGAGGGAAGTTAAATCCCAGATACATTGGACCATTCGAGATCCTCGAAAGGATTGGTCCAGTGGCATATCGATTGCAGCTGCCATCCGAACTCAGCAGCGTGCATCCCACTTTTCATGTTTCAAATCTGAAGAAGTGTCTGTCTGATGAGACACTTATCATTCCACTCGATGAAATTCGAGTCGACGAAAAACTTCACTTTGTCGAGGAACCCGCTGAAATCATGGACCGTGAGGTCAAACAACTTAAACAAAGTCGTATTCCCATCGTCAAAGTTAGGTGGAATTCGCGGCGCGGTCCGGAATTCACCTGGGAACGGGAAGACCAAATGCGACTCAAGTACCCTCAACTCTTCACTGATTCAACGTCAAACACAACTTCAACATAAATTTCGGGACGAAATTCTTCTAACAGGGGGAGAATGTGACACCCGTCAAATTAGGACTAGAATTTAGTGCCTAATCAAGTTTTAATACATGTAATTAGTTCTGTGTTAGGCTAATTAATGTATCAATTATTGTATATATATTGTTGAATATATATCTACAATTATGCGGTTTGTTTAAATCGTACGAGTTTCAAATCGAATGAATTTCGATACAATAAATACGGATGTTGGTGAACAATTTTATTCAGTAATACAAATATTATTTAATAACTCAATTTTATTTAGAATATTATTGTGATAATATTTCGTATTCATTCGTATCGTACAAACCGAACTTTCACAATTTAAAATATTAAAAACGCGCAAACTAAATAAACAAACTTACATTTTATAACTCAAATAAAAATTTACTTGTAAAATATTTAAACAATATGTCGCGTAATAAATCGTATTTTAAAACTTATAATAAAAATGTAAATAATTATTTGACGTTAAACGACGGAGAAAACGAACACCACGCGGAGCGCGGGGCGAAAACCGAAAAGTGGGGATAACCTCCCACTTCTCATTTTCTTTCCTCATTTCTTTCACTTTCTCCTTTCCTCTCTCTCTTTTTCCTCTCTTTTTCTTTCAACTCACCAAACACACCAAACTCACAAAATCGACAAATAACACCACGAAACGCAATCGTATCATCAATATTTTTAGAGATTCACGACCACCTCGCGACGATCTACAACGCTATCTTTCCGGATTTTCATTTCGGCAATTTGTAAGTTTCCGACAAAATCCCGAAATCTCTCGATTCTTAGTATTTTTCATTTGTGGTTGTTATTATAACTAGTATATGTCCATTACAATGTATAGAACACGAATTTATAGCCTAAAAACGAGTCTAAAACGGATTTTTGGCCGGAAATATCGTGACAGCCGGACTTTCTGGGCTGGTGTTCATCCATGCGACACAAGCCTTGTGTCGCATGTTGTGTCGCATTTTGGCTTTTGTGTCGCATAAAATTCATTGTGTCGTACCTTATGTCGTATCAGATAATTAGTGTCGCAAGTCTTGCGACACAACCACTATGTCGCATACCCCATACGACACAATCACTATGTCGCTGTTGAATCAGCATCTCGCAACTATGCGACACAACCCTTGTGTCGCATAGATATTGTGTCGCACTCTTATGCGACACAACCCTTGTGTCGCATAACCACTTTTGTGTCGCATTATTGTGTCGCATAACACAGCAGGATTTCAAAATACAATTTCACTAAGTGTCGAACTTATACAACTTCAACCCGCTATACAATACGACTTTTCAAACACTATGAGACATACTTTTCAAGGTTAACATTTCAAATCATAATGAGAACATTGAAATATTTAAATTTCAACGACCACCAACGGGCCGTACAAGTTTTCACAACCTTCCTTAAAATCAAACAAGTCGTTGTAACTTGTATCAATTCAGTCAAACAAGTCGCAGTAACTTGTAACTACTCAATCAACCAAATCGTAGTAATTTGGACATGTATACATAGTTGTATAACAACTACAAAGGTAGTCCTTTGGGATACCTGTACAATTAATAACAATTCAAGTGTCGTGGACACATTCAGGTTTCAAGTCTTTGGACACCAACTCACAGCTAATTACTTCGAGCTTATTAAATTAAACACTTCAAGACTCAGGTGAGTTTCATAGCCCCATTTTCACTATTTTACAACTAGGGGTGTGATAATACTGCTCTATTTTGTTTTACAAGTAGAACGCAAGTGCCAAACTTCAAATACTACATGAGTTTCAAGCTAATCAATTTAAAGTCCTCCATAGCATAGTCTCTAGTATTTATAGCGTGAATGTTAGTATATGATATCATATGGTATTGACAATCCTCATCTGGGTTAGCACGCACTAACCGGTCAAACGGATGTATTAGCATTTGGGAAGACGAGTGTGGATTAGACACTCGTAGGAGGCATTTCAAGTTAGGTTTCCTTAATTGGGCCTGACAAATCAAGTTAAGCTCAGACTATGTGCTCATGGACAGTATAACTTTTATTTTGCTTAATTGCATTTTAAATTCAATATAAATCTTGCGGTTCTGACAACTATATATTGACATACAAACCTGTGAGCTCACCAGCATTTTCGCTGACCCATTTTAGTATTTATCACAGGTATCCAGCAGTAGGTTGGCTGCACAAGCAGGAACTATTAGCTCGAGTCAGCATTCATACAACTAGAGATTGGATTGCATTATTATATTTTGTAAAAGTAATTATGCTATGTAATCTCTCAATTTCAGGAATCGAGCTAATGTAACTATATTTTGATGTAAACAATTACTTTATCTATACAAGTTTAAAACGACGCATATAGTGGTCGTTCATTATATCTTATGTGCTTTGTATATTGATTAGTGACACCCAAATCGAGCTTCCGCATATCATTAAATTTGGGGGTGTCACAAATTGACTATATCCTTGAACTACCAGACGAGCTTTATTTCGAATAACCGCCCCACGATCATCCATTTTGTTACGGTAAACCCAACGAGTACCCGTCAAGTGAGCACCCTTGGGTAGAGGAACAATTTCCCAAACATTCATCTTGTTTATTTGTTGTAGTTCCTCCTGCATAGCCTCGACCCAAGATGGATCCTTTAAGGCTTGTTCAACCTTTTTAGGTTCAATTTGAGACAAATGACATGAATCGATATGAGCTATAAGTCCCAAAAGTTGCTGAGCTGAAGTCTGCTTTGCTTGCTGTCGTGTTTGAACAGATGCATGAGGATCACCAATGATATTATCAATGGGGTGATCCTTATGTATACGAGTTTCTGGTATGGCACTTGGCACAAGATCCACACCCAGATTGTTCAAATCTCCCTCAGTTTCAGGAGTAGCAGCAGACTCAGGAGAGGCTAACTCTTCTTCTTCTCCTTCATCTTCAGGAGAAAATAAGTGAGAGTAGGCCATTGTTTCTTCCATTTCATCTTCTTCTTGACGTTCCTCTAAAGGAGGCATGTTTGGATCATATGGAAGCTCCTTTGTGTAGTTATAAACTGTTTTAAAAGGAGCAGCCGAAGATGGTGGAGTAGGAGATGGTGTAGTTGGTGGTGATTTGGTTGTTGGTTGTGGTTGTGTGGGTGTTGTTTGTGAAGGTGTAGGAGTAGTTTGTTGAGGTGTAGGATTAGTCGGTGGAGGTGTGGGTGTTGCATTGGGAGATGGGTCGGATGGTTTATTATGTACAGGTGTATCTTGAGTAAGATCAAGCTCATGAAGTATAGAAACCAATTCTTCCGTTTCATCTTCTTCCGGAATATTGAAAGAGTTGAAGAGGTTTCCATAGTTGAAAAACCAATCCGGACCCGTTCCTTGAGGAGGTTCCGTATACCTTAAACATTTCACTTCAAAATGCTCCTCAATCTGATTCGTTGATTTGTTAAAGACTCTTTTGTTCGGAGAGTTGACTGAATATCCAAGAAAAATCCCTTCAACAGCTTTATCACCAAACTTAGAGACCTTATCTTTTGTTATCATGATCAGGCATGGACACCCAAATGGTTCTAGGAACTGCAGATTTGGCTTACGGTTATTGAAAAGTTCATAACACGTTTTGTTCTTTTTCTTAACCGTGAGTACTCTGTTGAGAACATAACAGGCAGTATTAACTGCCTCAGCCCAGAAGATGATTGGTAACTTGGAGTCAGCTAACATAGTCCGAGCTGTCTCGATGATTGTCCTGTTCTTCCTTTCTGCAACTCCATTCTGTTGTGGAGTCCTTGGAGCACTAAATTGATGCTCAATACTTCTTGTAGCACAAAACAATTCGAGAGTTGAGTTCTTGAATTCAGTTCCATTGTCGCTTCGTATCCTTTTCACCTTCAAGTTGCACAGATTTGCCAACTTGTCCAACAAATACACCAGAATCTCAGGAGTTTCCCCTTTTGTGGTCAAAAAGTAAACCCACGAAAACCTTGAGTAGTCATCAGTAACTACCAAGCAGTAAGACCGACCACCAATGCTCTTTGTAGAGACTGGACCGAAAAGATCCATATGCAGTAGTTCCAATGGCGCATTTATGGAATTCACATGCTTAGACTTATGGGACTTCTTACGTAACTTTCCTTTTTGGCAAGAGATACAGTCATCCTTTAGAGCAAATGACTGTTTTGGAACTCCTAGCACAAGGTCATTTTTAGTCAAGAAATTCATTTTTCGGAAATGAATATGTCCCATTCGTCTGTGCCAAAGCAGTGATTCCTTTTCAGAAGCCTTAGACAGGAGACACGTATACTCGTTCGAGGTCTCAACAGTTCTCATGTTCAGAATGTATGTGTCATTCTTTCTTGGTGCTCTCAGTAACACCCATTCTTCTGGAATGACATACCCAGGCTTCAGTATCACACACTCTGTCTTTGTGAACGCAGTGGTATAATCTTTATCACAGACCAGTGAAACACTTAGCAAGTTGTGCGTAAGCTGTTCCACGTAGTTCACATTTTCAAAACTAACATTGCCGTTAGTTAGCGTTCCTCTTCCAGAAATGGTTCCCCTAGTATCTCCAGCAAAGGCAACATATCCTCCTGCGTATGGTTTAATATCCACAAGAAGAGATACATCGCATGTCATATGTCGCGAGCAGCCGCTATCCAAATACCATTCACTATCTTTAACACGTTCTGACTGCTGCAACACACAAACGAAGGAGATTAGTGAGAAACGGTGACCCAAGCCTTTACAGACTTAGGTCGACCGTGGTCATCAACAATAAGCACGTCAGATAGGATTTTATCTTTAAACAAATTAGAATTTTTATCTGATGTGTTATTGTTGACGACTGAAGAGTCAACATCAGACTCTTTTCGTTTCCAAGCTTTAGAAGGTTCGGAATTGATATTAGAAGTAATGTTGGGCTTTTGAATTGGCAACTATTTTTGCTCAACATTACTTGGCTTTAAAACAGGCTTGGGAGAGTTTGAGTGACGCCTAGGTGGAGATTTTGAAAAAGAATTTCTGTAAACAGATGTCCTAGGCATCTCTCTCCCATAGCGCTGATTTGACAGCTTTGGGCATTCACGAATTAAATGTCCTTGTTTCTTGCAGTAGAAACAAGAACGAGTCTCAACAAACGGTTGAGGCTGAGGAATTACCACAGGAGATGAAGAAACATTTCTAGAACATGAACATTGCGTACACGTTTTAGAAGATGTTTGTTTTGGTTGAGAGGTTGAAGTTGATGGTTTATCATACGAAACATTTTCATTTAATAATTTTCTTTGCAAAATCTTTACAGGTGACTGTAAAGTTTGTTGTTTCGAGTTTAAAACCTTGGCTTTTCCCTTATTTGGTTGAACCTTAATTTCAGGTTCAACCTTTGAAATCACTTTTTCAGGTTTAACTGCAACCTTCTTAACCTCAGGATACTCCTGATCCGTAATGTCCTCAATCTCAACAATCTCCTCAATAATAGCAGGAGATTCATTCTTTAACTCAACTCTCTCCTTAACACTAACAGGAGATTCATGCACAGACTTAACAAACGTTGGCAAGGGGTACTCTGGCCGCTTGGTTTTCTCCTTTGCCGGTTTGTTGTGTTTGGTCTCTTTAGCATCTTTAGCTTTTATTCCATAAAGCTTTGACCAATCAACTGGAATCTCTTCAAAGCCCTCCTTAACAGGCAGGGGACAGTGAGTAGTAGGAGGAGGGACTGAGTGGTATCCCAATCCCTTATTCTTTTTCCCACTAGTACCATGCTTGCTAAGAATTTCATTAAACACAACCGTTGAGGAATTTGAACCTAAGATTTTACTCTTATAATTCTCATACTCAGCTTTTAAATCTGTAAGTTCTTTCTTTAGTAGTTCAATTTCAACAAGATAGCTTTTAATGGCATCTTCTTGACTAAAAACCTTAGATTTATATTTCTGAGTATCTAACCGATGAGCCTCAAGATGTTTTTCATAAAGTTTCTCATTAGCTTTTAAGAAATTATTTGACTCGGTTAGTTTTTCATTCTTTTTCCTCAACTCTACGGTTTCATTCTGAAATGCCTTTAGAGATTCAGTTAACTTAATACATGAGATACAATTTAATGGTTCATCGGGTACCTCATTCACGATGTGAGCCATCAAACACTGTTGGTATTGCTGGGAGACAGCCGTCCAATCTTGACTTGTAGGCTCAAAAGCAATCAGGGCATTATCAGCAGGCCCTTTCTTGGTAACTTCCATTTCTTTGGCCTTTGGAGGAGTAGAAGGTGTTGTGAATCCCGATGCTGGCATTTTGGGTTTCTCGCACTCCCTGGCGAAGTGACCCAAATTTTGACAATTGTAACATCGGACCTTACTCTTGTTAAATCCAAAGCCAGTCTTTCCATCACCTTCCAAGCTTTTACGCCCTGTCCTCTGCAAGAACTTTTGAATTCTTCGGGTGATCATTGCCACATTCCAAGTTAGATCCATTTGCTCCAGATCATCTTCATCAAGCTGAGCATAGTCTTCCTTAGTCAGCTCCAAAGTAAGATTCGGTTGAGAAACCAAATCCTTGTATGAGCTTAAGAAAGCTGTGTAAATGGCAGCTTGCTCCTGAATAGCAGGTGAGACTTGAACCTGTTGTTGATTTGAAGAAGGTCCAGTCATGAAAACAGAATGAATCCCATCGGAAGAAGAAGAAGAGGTTGATGAAGCATTTGTATTTGTCACGAAGGCGACTCCAGATCCATAAGTCTTTCCAGAGTTGATCTGAACACCATACACACTAGGATTCTGAACAGCAGCACCAGACCTAGTTTCTTTCTTCTTAATCTCCATCGCGTGAGCTTGAAGATCCCCTATCAACGTATCCAAAGACATGTTTGCAAGTTCTTCATTTTCTTTTAAAAATTGAACTTTAACATCCCAAGAACTTGGCAACACATCCAGTAGCTTCTTATTTACTTCAATTGAAGGAAAAGTATAACCCCCTTCAAACAACTCACCAACTAACCGTGAGTACCTAGTGAATAAAGAAGTCGTGTCTTCATTAGGAAGGATGTCAAAGATATCGTACTGTGTCTTAATCAGTTCGAGCTTGGCTTCCTTGTACTTATCATTTCCTCCACAACGAGTTTCAATTGCCTTCCATAAATCAAAGGCTGTTTCATGAGTTCTGAAAAGCCACAGAACATCCTTGGTTAGACACATTTTAATCATTGAAAAAGACTTTCTTTCAGTATCAAAATCTTTCTTCTCTTCGGGAGACATAGCTTTATAGGTCTTAGCAGGACGAATGCCACGGTATTCCCCTTCAGCTAAAGGAGCTACATAACGCTCACGTAATGGTCCCCATAATTCTGGACAATGAAAATCAATGTATTGCTCAACTCGGTCTCTCCAGTATACATAATCCATGTCCGCAGTAAATAATGGAGGTTTATTACTTGAACCTATGTCATTACTTTGTTTAATCATTTCTCTCAGACCTCTAATATCCTCTTTATCAGCTGCCATTGTAATTACTTAACTGAAAAACTATCTTCTGATCTTAGCGACGTAGATGATTACGTCGCACAAAGATTATGCGACGGCGTTAGGTACGTCGCAAAATGCAAAGGATTCAATTAAGAATCAGAAATATGCGACGTTGAGAGGTACGTCGCAGATGACGTAGTAGAGGACGTCGCAGAATCACACGACGTCGCAACAAGACGTCGCAACACAGCGTCGCAGAAGACTAATTAAAGTCAAAATAACAACGTCGCGGATGACGTCGCAACAGTACGTCGCACAGACTAATTAAAGTCCAAATTACTAACGTCGCACGCGACGTAGCAGATGACGTCGCAGGTAACGTCGCAAAACGCGAAAACCTGCGGCCAAAAACCCTAAAAACGAATTTTTAACCCAAAAAACCAAAACCACGAATGAAGATCGACGAAAACCTTCAATAATCCCAGTAATATTGATCGAACACCTGTAAAAACACAAAAAACAAACGTAATAATCACAAAACAATATGAGAATCACGTCGCTTTATCCCGAACTCGATCCTAATCGCCAAAAACGAGCACTTTCTGCTCTGATACCAGTTGTTTGTCCCTTACTTAGGATCTAACAGAACCGAGTCACTCAATCGTTTGCGGAATCAACGATTAAGTTATCACACGAACACAATGAATAATCAAACACAATAATTATGAAACCAAACGTTATATTATTGCTTATGGTCGATCAGATTACAGAGAATTTCGACAAATTGTGTTTAGGGTTTCGTCAACCCTAAAACAGAAAACGTAAAATGTTTATATACAAAACTGGCATCTGCGACGTCGCACAAGAAGTCGCAGGCCCAAGCCCATGCGACGTTGACTACGTCGCAGGCCCAAAACCTGACGTCGCACCTGCGACGTTACGCGCTACGTCGCAGGAGTCAGGAAACGCAAATCTAAATACAAACTACGAGCTAGACCAACTGACAGACACTAAACATGTACCAACATAGGCGTTGCTACAAAAGTCACCAAAAACATTCGATTTGCACGCAAAACGAGGTAGATTATGTCACCTAAAATATTCCCCTATTGATTATCTTATAGAAACAAATCTTAATCCATATCTTATGATTATATAGGAAATTACAAAACCGGAGGTGAAGGAATCAAGCAAAACGGATGAAAGACGGAGAAGATGTGCAGTCTGGAAGCCAACCGATCGTCTTCCGGAACACACAAAAGATCTACGACTCCAAATTTGACAAACTTAGTGTCATTAGAAGCATAACAAAAAGACGAATCCAACGGCGTAAGAATCAAGCAAACCGGGCTCAGAACGGATAAGATACAGACGAATCAAGCAACGAACGGATCAAGCGGAAGACAAAAGCCATTCACCCCCCCCCCCTAGGTACCATATACTGCACCCATAGGTACCATATACGGCCCTAGGAGCAAATTATGGCTGATTTTAGCCTTGATATTTGGGGTGTGGTGCCAATTGACCCCCCTTGTGCTTGTTATCCCCCGATTGCGCTTTGATGCTTTTTCTCATGCTTGAAGACTTGTACCCCTACCTTCCTCCTTCACCTATAAATACTTCATCATTTCCACCATTTCAACACACACCTCTCACCTCTCATTCTTCATTCTCTCTCTCTCTCTTTCTACTTTCTCTCTCTCTCTTTCTACTTTCTCTCTCTAGTTAGTTTAGTTAGTTTATTTGTTAGTTTTAGGTTAGCTCTTGGTTAATATTTAACCAAGACTAACGGAGGGTAATTTTTGTAATAATGTTGAAGTCTTGGAGGATCTACTTTGTAATATTGTTGGGGATATTTCGGAGCTCTATCCGTGTAATCTTTAAGCAACTATTCAATATACGCATTACTTACGGTTATTTCTATCCTTATCTTTCATGATGTTGCATGCGATTATTATGTTAGATTTAGGATATATTGCCATGATTCGTGAGTAGATTAGCTATTGTGTTTGTTGTGATGTAGTTAGCTTGTTAATATTTAGGGTGATGCTATTTTAATATACGATTGAAAACTCGGTATACTGTTTAACTATACATTTATGATTTCAAACTAAACTATCGCCTTTCCTCCAATGAAGGAGGTTATAATCTTTATGGCAAGGAGTCGCGAACCTTGCCCAAATGGTCACTACCTATCTATGTTTTTTTAAAATGAACATGGTCTGATTTTGAAGCTGTGGAAATACTGCCTAACCTACTGTATAGTACACCGTAATTTAATCAGGGATTTATTGGGATTGAATTATTAATGTGAACGGGTTGTTTAGCTATCATAGATGGTATTACTGTAATACAAGCTTAGATATATTGAGATCAGATGGCCGTAAAGTATGTAATACATCAAACGCCATAAAACGACTGAGTATCCGGTATAGCGTTGGAAACACCTCTGGTAGAGTACAAACACGTGGAAGCCATGGAAAGGTTGTTGGCTGTACACTGTATTACATCCTAGCATAATCTGTAATCCTGGAAAGACCGTAATACGGGTGAATACACGGTATAGCGTTGGAAACACCTCAGGTGGAGTACAAATACGTGGAAGCTGTGGAAAACCCTGTTGGTTGAAGACTGTATCACAGCAGAACATCTCTGAACTCAATCACAACCATTAATGTATAAGTTAGCAGTCACCACCTGTCTTAATCATAAATGCCTTGCCCACCTTAGAGACCTATGCAGTGTTAAAGAAAGGTCAGTGGATAAATTGCGGACTGTTGCCCGTTTCCTGTACCCCATCTAGAGGGTCACTTGATCTCATTAAGAGACAGCGTGTAGGGTTTCAAGGCAGTCCGATCTGACCATAATCTCGATAACCTAGTACTCAGTGACATACCAATCGGTTCACCTGATTGGTAAGGTGCTAGTGTTTACACTCATAGTTATCTACGTGAAAGCAAGACACAAACGTTTAAAAGACGTTTTCAAATATTAAAACCCTAATACAGCATCACCCCACGTATAAGCTAACGAAGTAATAATAAGCACTCTCCTCCTTAACTGATTTAAACCTACATTTTATTTCCTGCTTTATTTAGTTTAATTTTAATTAGGACCTAAGTATAAAACCCCCACTCAAAAGTATTTTAAAAACCCAGCGCTAAACTGTACTGTTCGTCTCGACAATTCGTTTCACAATACGATCGACTCTTCAGAACGACCCTAGGTCATTCTACTGCTATACAGCTTTAGTAGAACTTAGGTCCCCAGCAAAATATAAATTTTAAAACTTAACTTACCCCCGTCGTGCTGCTGCCCGTTACGAAAACGACCGTCGTAGTAATTTGGACGAGTCAATCAACCAAATCGGGGTAGTTTGGACAAACAACTGCAAGGGTAGTCCTTCGGGATGCCTAATCAATTAATAACCATCGCGTGTCATGGACACCCTCAGGTTACAAGTTTTCGGACATCAATACAAGTCAAGCCAAATCAAGTTTATTTGTTTAAACGCTTCAAGACTCAGGTGAGTCTCATGGCCCCGATTTTACTGCTTTTCAATCAGGGGTGTGATATTATTGCTCGTTTTGTTTTACAAGTTGAACCCAAGTACAGATCAAATCAAATACTACATGAGTTTCAAGCTAATCAATTTAAAGCCCTCCATAGCATAGTCTGGTAATACGTAGTAGCATGAATGTTAGTATATGATATCATATAGGATTGACAATCCTCATCCGGGTTAGCACTCACTAACTGGTCAAACGGATGTATTAGCATTTGGGAAGACGAGTGTAGATTAGGCACTTGTAGGAGGCATTCAAGTTGGGTTCCTTAATTGGACCTAACAACTCAAGTTAAACTCAGACTATGTGCTCATTGCTGTATAACTTTTATTTTGCTTAATTGCATTTTAAATTCAATTATAAATCTTGCGGTTCATACAAATATGTGTTGACATACAACCCTGTGAGCTCACCAGCGTTTCGCTGACCCATTTTAGCATGTATCACAGGTACACAGCATTAGGTTGGACTGCACAAGCATGGATTATTAGCTCGAGTCAGCATTCATACAACTAGAGATTTAATTGCATTATTATATTTTGTACAAGTAATTATGTGATGTAAATCTCTCAATTTCAGAAACCGAGCTAATGTAAACATTATTTTTGATATAAACTTATGTTTGTTTAATACAAGTTCGAAACGACGCATATAGTGGTCGTTCATTATATCTTGGTGCTTTGATTATTGATTAGTAACACCCAAATCATGCTTCCACAAATCAGTAAATTTTGGGGGTGTTACACTTCCGAAACTCAGATCTCACGTTCACCAGCTATCAAACCCAACTCATCCAGGATATTCATGATTCAATTCGAGAAATTAGAGGAAACTCTGGCATAACAAATCATGATACTCTACACCTCCAATTTCTCGGATTCATGGACTCTTTTAGGAAGCAGCACCCTCAGAGAGAAATGATTGAATATGATGGTTTCTCTATAGTTGATTCCTGCGGAGCTATCTCTAGAACAATCAAGGACATCACTTGGGATCTTCTACATATGAAAAGGGTTACTGAGCAACATCTTGAAAGTTTCCCTATCTTTTCAGCACAGATTCCAAACATCGTTCAAGTCATGGCTCGCCACTTTCTGAGGATCTATCCACGTAATCCCAGGGTTCCACTTCTGAGCACTTCCGGCAATGGAGGTTCCAGCACCAACTAAGACTGAAGGAAGGCAAAGTCGAGCTCTCGACTCTAACATCATCGCTTCTTGGGAGGCAACCCATGGAATAAGACGTAGAAGAGAGTAGAATGTTGATAACTGAAGAAGATCTCTGACAATCCTTCACACTTGGATGAGCCCAAAATGTTTTAAAACATATTTTGAATACAACCCATTTTGCAAATAAACCACTGGTCTCAGAAAATAGGAAATCATTTTAAAATAACTAAATAATTCATATGTTTCGAGCATTTGAGGTACTTGCATACTACTTTTATGCATTATGCTCGAACTTGTTTAAAAACACATGTTTTATAAACCTGATTTGTAGTAGGCAATATCTTTTCAAAATTCCGAGACAATGATTTCTTTTTCATTTGCAAAAACAACACCGAGTTTGTAAAAAGGGTTTTATCCAACGTGTTCACACTTACGAGATCTATTCACGAGGAATAAGATGAGTTGAAGAAATAATAGCAAGTCGCTTGAAGCCGATCAATGCAGAAGAGGATCTTAGCAATATCTCCCTTTAGCAACTTCAGACTTTCAACTTCAACGTGACTCGCTATCTGGGGGGTATCTATTCCTTTATCTATTTTTGCTTTGATTCATATTAGTTTGCTTTGTTAGCATGTTAAAAAAAAAGTGGTCTATACTCTATCCTAAGCTTATCACTAAGTGTGTGATTCCATCCCAAAACAAATACTTGAAAAATATTTTCTTACATGTTCAAACTCTAAGTGTAGGATTTTGCTTCTTGCAAAATTTCTACTCAAGAGAACATTAGGGACAATGTTCCTCTAAGTGTGAGATAGCAGGTATAGAATACCTTGGATAGTTTTTATGATTTTTAATCCAAAAATAGCAAAATCAGAAAATGTTCCTCAAATTTTTAAAATTTTTCAAAAATATTTTTCAATAAATATCTTAAAACATGAGTTTAATCTTCTGATTAACTCTAGATTTTTGAGTTTTGATATTTTTCAAGAGAAGTCATTTTAAAAATATAAGAAGTTTGCTTTGAAATCTAAGGAAAATAAGATAGGAATTGCTTAAGAAAGAAATAACAATCCAAGAGAAACATGACTAAGCACATACAACCCATTTGCAGTGAGATATCTTGAGCCTAATAGCATTCAACTTTAATGCTGCATTATTTCATTTCTTGTGTGTGCCGATGCATGTATCTCTGAATTAGAACTTGCTCTTGACATACGCTTCAAGACCACATTGGTGAGTACCGTATGCGGTATAGGTGTAATTAGATGACCTTGACATTCCCTAGGACTTAACCCACTTTTTAACCTTCTCTTTCAAGCCCAAAACCCTTCCGATGCTCATTTTTATTATCGATGATCCGCTTAGTAAACCCTGTTGAGCCTAAACCTTTCGTTTCATAAAAACCCACATATTTAAACTCCTACTTTCCAAAATATCCCCAACTTATCTTAGAATTTCTGAGGTTATAAAAAATGCCTTTTGGAAGCATCCTTTAAAATTTCCCCACTTTCTCGTGTTCTCCGAAAAGAAATATCCTTGGTTTGAAAAATTGGCACCGTGAAAAGACTCGAAGAAGAAAGATAAGAAGAAGGATTTCTGAAAACACAATAATCCTTGGAAATTCTCTGGCAAAGAAGTTCTGAAAGAAAAAGAAAAGAGAAAATTAGAAAAGAAAAGATGAAAAAGAAAGAAAAGAAAAGAAAAGAAAAATAGTTCCGAAAATAAAGCTTAGCGCTTCAAAGTATCACCCTACAAGAAAGATCCGACGGAAGACAAAAAAGCTACCTCTCCTTCCCGTTCCTAAATAAAGGTTTTCATAATCTTAGAGTCCTAAGATGAGCAACACCCTTACAACCTAAAAGTTCCTTTATCCATAAACCTCAACCCTCACAAACAGTACAACCCTCTGAATGTCTTGGGATAATTAGCACCGTCCACACCTAAGTGGTGGAGATCCAATTCTCGATCAAGCTTATGACGACGAGTACTGCATGACTGGCTTATTTGAGCGATTTCTTTTGTTTAGAATGATAGGAAACCCAAAACACTTTGAGTGATTTGAGTGACCTCCTTTGTGAGATCTCCTGGTCATGTATACTCCAAGATCACGAGATTTGGATGTATGCTCAAAGAGAGTCATTTCTTGTTTCGAAAAAGAATATCTTATCTTTCCTAATGATTCTGAAAATAATTTGCTTATATGAGGAAATGATGACTTGTGGAAATATTCTGACTCACCCAAACCAGACATAAAAACATTTTTTTACGAGGACATGGATGGTGTTGCTTGAGGACAATCAACGTTTAAGTGTGGGATACTTGATGTAACGTAAAAAGTCATGTTTTTACGTACATTATTCCACACTTATTGGACTTATATTTGGTGAAAACATATTAAAACAATCATTATTTACTAAAAATCACCAAAGTAGTCCAATGATAGGCGTTGCTACAAAAGTCACCAAAAACATCTGATTTGCACGCAAAATGAGGTAAATTATGTCACCTTAAATATTCCCCTCTTGATTATCTTATAGAAACAAATCTTAATCCATATCTTATGATTCTATAAGAAATTACAAAATCGGAGGTGAAGGAATCAAGCAAAACGGATGAAAGACGGAGAAGATGTGCAGTCTGGAAGCCAACCGATCGTCATCCAGAACACGCAAAAGATCTATGACTCCAAATTTGGCAAACTTAGTATCATTAGAAGCGTAATGAAAAGACAAATCCAATGGCGCAAGAATCAAGAAAATTGGGCTCCGAACGGAGAAGATACGGACGATTCAAGCAACGAACGGATCAAGCGGAAGACAAAAGCCATTCACCCCCCCCCCCCCCCTAGGTACCATATACGGCACCCATAGGTACCATATACGTCCCTAGGGGCCAATTATGGCTGATTTTAGCCTTGATATTTGGGGTGTGGTACCAATTGACCCCCCTTGTGCTTGCTACCCCCGATTGCTTTTGATGCTTGTTTCTCATGCTTGAAGACTTGTACCCCTACCTTCCTCCTTCACCTATAAATACTCCATCATTTCCACCATTTCTACACACCCCTCTCACCTCTCATTCTTCATTCTCTCTCACTCTCTTTCTACTTTCTCTCTATAGTTAGTTTAGTTAGTTTATTTGTTAGTTTTAGGTTAGCTCTTGGTTAATATTTAACCAAGACTAACGGAGGGTAGTTTTTGTAATAGTGTTGAAGTCTTGTAGGATCTCCTTTGTAATAATGTTGGGGATATTTCGGAGTTCTATCCGTGTAATCTTTCAGCAACTATTCAATATACGCATTACTTACGGTTATTTCTATCCTTATCTTTCATGATGTTGCATGCTATTATTATGTTAGATTTAGGATATATTGCCATGATTCGTGAGTAGATTAGCTATTGTGTTTGTTGTGATATAGTTAGTGTAACATCCGTCCTAAGGACCCAAGGGTATTCTGGTAAATTTTCTTAGTTTTAAATTGTTATTTAATATGTTAGGAAATTTGTGCTCAATTTGAGTAATTGTGACTATTAAATTATTATTTGATTTAACTTTATGTAGTTAACGGTAAAATAAAAGTGTTGGAATCCTAAATGGTTTTTAGGTTCCAGACAATAGGTGGAACGGGGACTAGTTTTAAATGGATACGGAGTCGGTTAAAATGTTGGGGCCGACTTATATAAACTTTCCTAAAAAGGAAAGTATCTCACTTCTTTGAAACCTAAACCTAATTACAAAAACACAAAACTTGAAATATAGCTTGAGTGATTTCCTGCATAAGATTCAACATCATCATCATCTTGATTTCTCCTTTGAATTTGTAAGTTTATTGTTTATGACTTATCAAAGTTACTAATTTAGATTGAATTTAGATTATGAATTGAATTGTATGAAATGATATTGAAAAGTTGATATGTACTGCTATATGAAGTTATATGATGTTATTTGAGATAGAAAAATGAGTATGATGTTGAGTTTGTGGGTTTTATAGCAAAAATCGGGCATGGGTTTTAGCCTGGTGCAGAATCGCTGGAAGATGGGTTTACCCGGCGGGTATGACCCTTACCCGACGGGTAGGTAAGTTCATCGGGTGATCCGGTGGGTAAAATCTATCCGGCGGATAGACTTAGTGTAAATTGTGACTGCGAAATGGACTTGGTTGGGGCTTGGGCTTACCCGGCGGGTAACCATTCCTATCCGACGGGTAACCGTCTGGTTATGCTGATCCATGTTTAAGTTTTAAATATTATATTTTTTGTATATTATTATTATTAAACCATGTTTCTAATGATATTTACTTAAGTTGTATGCTTATATTATATAAGTATTGTATATGATTAAGTTATGTAATACTTATTGATTATGGTTATACACTTAATATTAAGTGATACTTCAATTATGAAATGAGTACTAATTTGTATTCGGTTGTGTTTTCAGATCAACCAAAGACTCAGTAAAATAAGACCTCTGAGTTTGGATCTTGAGATATTCAGGTGAGTGGACTTGTGACTCTCAGTGTAAATTGGTGTAACATATTTGGTTACTACGAGTAAACCTGGTTATGATGTTTATATACTGTTAGTTTGATTTGACACGTGTGACTATGTGATACTTGGCCTTTGAGGCATGATGTGATGGGAGGTCAACTATGGTTGGACTTGATTGCTATAGGTTAGTCAACATAGGAATTGTGAACATATGTTGTGAATGGATCCTATGTTGATTGAAGATAGCAATGAGTTATCGATAAAACCACTGTGTGGCCTGTTGTTGGTTATAAGTGTTACTTGGAGGACCACCGTAGCTATGAGGGTTCCTCAAGGACCACCGATCCTCTAAGATGTTTGTGTGTTTACGGATAATTGTTGTAAACAGATTGTTAAGCTGAGTTAGACTGTTAATTGATTGTCTATTCACTTAGCTTCGTGCTAATCCCCCACTTTACTTCTTGTATGTTATGTTTGGTTATGTTTTGAGCAAGAAGGTTTGGTTTGAAGGAATGTTTGACGATGGTGCACTCTGACCATGTTTTAAACTAATGTTGCGTTATGTTTTGAAAGATTCTATAACACCCAGTTATGTATAATGTTTGAAAAAATCTAACTTATGCTATGTATGGATTTTGTTATGTAAATTAATAATATAAGGACTTGCGCTTCCAGTGTTAAAAAAAAAATATGGCTTCGAATGAGGGGTGTTATAGTTAGCTTGTTAATATTTGGGGTGATGCTATTTTAATATACGATTGAAAACTCGGTGTACTGTTTAACTATACATTTATGATTTCAAACTAAACTATCGCCTTTCCTCCAATGAACGTGGTTAGAACCTTTATGGCAAGGAGTCGCGAACCTTGTCCAAATGGTCACTACCTATCTATGTTTTCTTAAAATAAACATGGTCTGATTTTGAAGCTATGGAAATACTGCCTAACCTATTGTATAGTACACCATGAATTAATCACGGATTTATTGTGATTGAATTATTAATGTGAACGAGTTGTTTAGCTATCATAGATGGTTTTACTGTAACACAAGCTTAGATATATTGAGATCAAATGGCCATAAAGTAGGTAATACAGGAAACGCCGTAAAACGACTGAGTATCCGGTATAACGTTGGAAACACCTCTGGTGGAGTACAAACATGTGGAAGCCATAGAAAGGTCGTAGGCTGTACACTGTATTACATCCTGGCATAGTCTGTAATCCAGGAAAGACCGTAATACGGGTGAATACACAGTATAGCGTTGGAAACACCTCAGGTGGAGTACAAATACGTGGAAGCTTTGGAAAACCCTGTTAGTTGAAGACTGTATCACAGCCGAACATCTCTGAACTCAATCACAACCATTAATGTATAAGTTAGCAGTCACCACCTGTCTTAATCATAAATGCCTTGCCCACCTTAGAGACCTATGTAGTGTTAAAGAAAGATCAGTGGATAAATTGCGGACTGTCGCCCGTTTACTACACCCCATCTAGAGGGTCACTTGATCTCATTAAGAGACAGTGTGGAGGGTTTTAAGGCAGTCCGATCTGACCATACTCTCGATAACCTAGTACTCAGTAACATACCGATTGGTTCACCTGATCGGTAGGGTGCTAGTATATACACTCATTGTTATCTACGTGAAAGCAAGACACAAACCTTTAAAAGACGTTTTCAAATATTAAAACCCTAATACAGCATCACCCCACGTATAAGCTAACGAAGTCATAATAAGCACTCTCCTCCTTAACTGATTTAAACCTACATTTTATTTCCTGCTTTATTCAGTTTAATTTTAATTAGTACCTAAGTATAAAACCCCCACTCAAAAGTATTTTAAAAACCCATCGCTAAACTGTATTGTTCGTCTCGACAATTCATTTCACAATACGATCGACTCTTCAGAACGACCCTAGGTCATACTACTGGTATACGGCTTTAGTAGAACTTAGGTCCCCAGCAAAATATAAATTTTAAAATTTAACTCACCCCCGTCGTGCTGCTGCCCGTTGCGAAAACGAACGTACCGGTGCAGCAACAACAATATACAATATTTCTCTCCCATTTTATTTGCATAAAATAATAATACATAAACGCTCATGCATTATTGAAGATGTCAGGTAGAGTAAATTTCCATCTTACTACATTACACATTTCAAATATTCGAGAATCACGTTGCTCTAATAATTTAATCCTTCAACCTATTTAAATACACGATGATGCTATACATATAACTTTGAAGGTACTCATAAACTAAATCGCGACACTATATAAACCTTGTGTTCATATCTATTCATGAATATATGCAAAGTTAAATCCTAATCTTCTTGAAGTCGCCAAACTCCACATTAACATAAAAAGCATTTTTCATCATGCATTTTCACCTGCACTTTTTCAAAATGACTATTATACACTACTACAAAGGTGAGCATTTAAGGCGCTATAAAAGGCGGTCATAGAAGGAAACCCGCTTATAGGCTGAAAATGTGGGGTCCTAACGCAACATATAGCATTTTTTTACAGGTTGTTAAAGTGGGGTTCAGTTAACCGCCAAACATATAACAAAAGGTAGCGGTTTTGTTCACCCGCCATATATACTTTATTAAGGCGGTAGAAGTTATAACCGCCAGACTTAAATTCTATTTGAGGCGGTCTATTATTGCACGATGTTTTTTTCCTTTGCCAGCTGTCATAAATACGTATTCTAAAAGTTGGTGTATTTAATCTGGGAGCGAAGTTGAAGAAAAGACCGGAGAGAATTCGAGAGTTGGGTGAACGATTCACCAACTACTTCAAACATAATGATCTGATTCATCTTGTGCCGCTACCCGGTATGTAGGGCAAAGTTAAGATCGAGGAATGGATTGAATACGATGGAGTGCCAACTTGGTTGATAAACGAGTGGCTTGATGTCACCATTTTGTCTTGATGGGCGTTGTAAGTTCGTTAATGCTTTTTAAATAATGTCTTTATAAATTATATCCTTATTTATTACCATTACATAATCATAATTTTGATTTAGGAACTTGTGGTCGAATCGCGAGAAACAGTCACCTCCAAATTGATGTGCGTTCCTACATCCAGGAATCATTCAATCACTCTCTGCTGAAAATCCGGATCACCACCACACTAATACAAATCACCTCCTTACGCAGTTCGAATATTACAGTGCCAAACACTTCTTCGTTGCTTCGTATTTTCATCGGTAAATATATGGTTTTTTTTTCCCATTTATGGATTTTGTTACAAGTGCTTTATACTACAACTATACTACTAATAAATAATTAATCTTTTGTGTAGTGAACATCGGGTTCTTTATATTCTTGACAATGTCACCTTAACGTAGTACATATTAGATTCCTTGTTAGTATCAGAAGATCCGTGGGTGCCTCCCAAGATGCCGGACATGTATGCATTCACTTCTCAGGTGACAGAGTAAGAATCTTATTCTTAAACTTTTTATTCTATATTTGTTAACTCAAATGTGGATACTATGTGATGAAAGCTATGTCTCAAATGTTGATGAACATGCAATCAAACTTCCCAAATGATGTGTAAGTCTTAGTAAAAATTAAATCTTATTCTCATTTTATGTCAGCCAACTTAATTGAACTTGTTTGTAGATTTAGAGAAACTTAGAGGCTTATACAGAGTAGGAAATGGACCAAACGGTATTTTACAGCGGAATGACTTTTGCTAACTTATACCTTGATGATGACATTGGTATAAACTAGAACTCATATTGTTGTATGTTCTGTAACTAAATTATTAAAAATTCTTGGTTGCTGTATTGACACTGAAAATTTGCTCCTATTCATATTAATTTTTTGAATATATTATCTGGCATTATGCACGCATGCATGGTTGCTAATTGGATACTGCAAAATACAGGATTAAATCAGGATTCTGAAGAAATTGGCAAGACCGCCTTAAGTTGACATTATAATAACCACCTTTTATTTTAATTTAAGAAATTTAATTTTTTTATATTTAAGTAAATCATACGGCGGTTTTTAAGATACCGCCTTATACATTATTAATTAAAAAATGACCTAAAAGTAAATCAGTGGTTCTGAAAGGTCCGCTGTAATAAATTACTGAAGTAGCCGCCATAAGGTAAAAATAAAACCGCCTTTTATAAAATATAAATAATCCATTTTTTGGTGCCAATCATAAGAAATTCACCGCCATAACATAACAAAGTAACCGCCGTTAAAATAATGTAAAATATAGTTGCCGAACAAACAAAATACACCGCTTTAAGGTAGATAACTACCCTGCCCTAAAATGACACATAAACACGTGTGAAGCATAGATAATACACTGCCCTTAATTATATAAAACCGCTTTGTTGGTTGGTAATAAATGGTGGTGTTTTCACTGCCTGTAAAGGTATTTCCTTTTTGACAAAATTACACGGGTAGTCCCTGTGGTTTGCCAAAAATTACGCTGGTCGTCCCTACAAGTTTTTTTTGACATTGGTCATCCCTGTGGTTGCACGTTGTTTCACTGGCAGTCCCTCTCACTAACGGGCGTTAACCAGCACCGTTAAAAGTCGTCACGTGCATGGCATGTGAGGGTATTTCGGTAATATCTCGCACCATTTTCCAATTAATATTGATGGTTTTCACACTTCTTTACTAATCACACAAACCATCTCTTTCCTCTCAACAACCCACCATAACCACCAGTCCACCACCACCGACAATGCCACCACTGAATCTCCACCACCTCCACTACGACCACTACCTCCACTACGACCACCGCCTCCACAACTGAGTCACAACGGAATCACCACCACCGCATAAGCTGACCATCGCCATCACCACCGGAAAACCACCATCATCAGATCTGAAACCGATACATCTTTCTCCATCATCTTCATTTTCTTCTGTTTCTAAATTTCATATCAAGAGGATGCGTGCATATATACGTGATTTACTTCCAGATCTGAAATTTACTGTTGTTTCTAGGTGTCAATTTCGGATTTGATTGTGAAAGGTTTGTTTAAGTAACGGAATATGAACACGATTGTGTATTGGATGTTAGGGTTTCATTCTAGGTCTAGAGTCAAACATGTTTGTGGTGGTTGGTGATGGTCAACTGTGGTGATTAATGGTCAGCGGTGGTGGACAGTGGTGGTGCTGGACTTGATTTTGCAAATCATTTTTAAAGGTTGAAGGCTAACCATAATTAATTTCTCGCACCATTTTCCATAATTATTTTAGTACAACAACTATTACATAATGTACAACTCCAATTAACGAATAGTCGTTCTGTTACCTCTACTATGGTCCTCCGCCCCTACCTCCACCTCACAACACATTTACACTGCTATTATTCACGGTCTCCACCTTTGTTGATGTACAATTGGATCTAGAACATAAGTCCTTGAAAAAGAAGATGAACAACGATCCATAATAAGAATTTTTTTATAGGTAGCATACCTTGTTGTGTACATGAAGAAGATGAAGGTTTTGGAGAGGCACCGTTAACCACCGTCCAGTTGATATCTCCTGGAATGAAGGAGTTGAGGCTGGCGTTGATCGGGAACAAGATAAATGTGGTTGGTGTACCCTTCAATTTCAAGATGAAGAAACAAACCAGAGTAATGGAAAATTTGATACTCATCTGCAAAAAATTACATCTCGATCGTCAATACTAAATAAATGATTAAATTGAATAGAATGATGTCGACCAATAATTAATAGAATGTTGTAACCGACAATTAAATTGTTTACAACAAAAAAAAAATTAAGATTTTATTTGAGATTAAATAATTAAAAAGATAGAGATTAAAGAAATTTAAATTTGTGGGGTAGATGGATATTAATTGGAAAATGGTGCAAGAAATTACCGAAATATCCTCACATGCCATGCACGTGACGACTTTTAACGGTGTTGGTTAACGCCCGTTAGTGAGAGGGACTGCCAGTGAAACAACGTGCAACCACAGGGATGACCAATGTCAAAAAAAACTTGTAGGGACGACCAGTGTAATTTTTGGCAAACCACAGGGACGACCCGTGTAATTTTTTCTTCCTTTTTAAACATCGCTCGCATACCTGGCGGGCGAGTCGCCGCCGTGAATGGGGTTTTTCACTGCCGTAAATGTGCATTTTTGCAGTAGTGATAATATACATTTGGGATGATATGTAATATATATATACAATGTGCTCCAATCTCGAAGTGTAGGCTTTCCACATTGAATTCAATTTTATATGCCACATTATAAGGGAACTGAGACTCCTACCAATAGATATTTTATCACTTTAATCTCAATGACTTATCAACAAAGTCTCTAACTAACCCATTCGTTAATTAATCTGCTAAATTATGTTTTTATCTCACAAAATTACACTGATATCACCTCATTCGTGATTAACTCACGAATACCATGTATAACACCTAAGCGTCTAGATTTCCTATTGTAAATCAGACTATAGGCCTTACCCAAAGTAGTATAACTATCACAATGGTGTTGCCCCAAACCCGCAAAGGTGTTGTCCCTTGATCCCACCCGCTGACATGCCATCAATACTGTAGCTAGGGGCTCTGCCCCTTGGACCCCGCAAGGGTGTTACCCCTGGTATCTTCAATTTTTTTTACCTTTTACTTTACATTGTAATAATCGTGTTAGTTTAATTGTTCTGAATTTAATTCGGGCATAATTGATAATATTATGCCAAATGCATGAGGGGGGTAAAGACTATTCCAAAAACAATAAATAAAGACCCGTGCCAAATGCTTTTGGCATGGGAGTTGATAAATACAACAAAGAAATTGTTTTCTACACCAAACTGCACAACAATTAAAGCTCACGGTACAAGTATATAATAACACAACTTTGATGTAGGAATCATATTATTTATTGTATCTATCATCTCTATTTTGGCATAGGAACAAAATAGTGCCAAATGCATCTGGCAGAGTTGATTCAACTATGCCAAAATGCTTATTTAGCACCGAATTTATCAACCGTGCCAAATGCATTTGGCAGAGTTGATTGAACCATGCCAAATTGTGTATATAGCGCTGGATTTACCAACCGTGTCAAATACGCACCATTGGACCAAAATGCAAAACCGTCATAAAATTCGTGCCAAATACTTTTTAGCACAGCTTTTCTCGAACCAAATGTATTTAGCACTCTTGTATTTAAGACGAAGTAAAAAATGTGCTAAAACGGTGCCAAATAGTATTTAGCACAGTTTTTTTGAGTATTTAGCATGGTTTTACCCCTTTCCAAATATCCAGTTTCCTTGTAGTGCATCTTCCATTATTTATAGATTGATATGTTTACATTCCGTTTGACCAAAAAAGTTTGGTCAAATTAACGTGGTCAATTCATAGAATCAACTAATCAATCACAAACGTCGACCATGCATGTACAATGGACCATGAGGGAAAATAAATATTACAATATTGGTGGTTTTTATTTGTCTTTTAGCTTAATTAACAATAAGCCATAGTCGATGACATGATGGATTGCATTGCATGGCATGCACTAAGGAATATGATAATCATTAGGTTGCATATATCATAACTAATTTACAACTACCATTCCATTTTGTGCTTGTAGCTTTCCAAATGGACCCTAGCTTTTATATGATTACGATCTATGGTATCATATCTCTTCTTACATATATTTCGAATTTGATTTGATTAGGTGTAATTATAGATGCGCAATGAAATTGAATACTAATATGCCAAGTCGAGTTAAATCCGATAGTGTACACTGCTTTGTATTTTCTTTATATACTTTCTTGATTGTATTAACAAAGGCAAATTTCATAAAGGGAGTATGGTGTACCAAAACGCTCGATGAAATGTACTTAAAACTATATTTCATAGTATTGGGTTAACATGTTCTGTTTAATCAAAGAAAAGGGAATAGTTCTCGGAATAATCGTCGACGTCAGCTATTTTTAACATCTAAAGGAACGTAATATAGACCATGTGACATTTTTAATGTGTAGAATCAGATTTTTGAGCAGGTATAGCACACATCACTTTTTTAAGAAAGTTGATATACAAATGTCACACACATTATTATTATTATTATTATTATTATTATTATTATTATTATTATTATTATTATTATTATTATTATTATTATTATTATTATTATTATTATTATTATTATTATTATTATTAATATTATTATTATTATTATTATTATTATTATTATTTTTCAATAAGCAAATATATAATTGATGACTTCTAATCTAAATATATGAACTAATAATCTATTGGCTAATTATATTTATTTGACCCGTTCAGAGAAAGCTTATAACTTATGTTACATTATTCACAATATGGTAATCAAAGGGTTTTTGACCTAGTGGAAAGAGAACTCATCAATTAAGAGATTGTGGGTTCAAGCATCACTTAAATTAATGTGTATACAAGAAGACAAAATCATTCTGTTTACTACATAGAGCCCTATAGGTTCCGATCGAGAGACATCACAAAATGAAGGAGATGATGGAAAGAGCAATGAAATTGCATACCCATTGAGCATTGAACATCTAGACTTTCTCATATTGTGGTTGAATGTATATATAAAATGCAAGGAACCATAGCCTTGTAAAAGAGCTTAATTTGATGTTGCAGCTCAAACGATAAGGCCATTTGGAGTGGGTGTGGTGGGTGAATGTGGTGGCATTACGACGCTAGCCAAACCGATGTGGTGGGGCGTCGTGGTGGTGGGTATAACAGAGCCGCGTGGGAGATTTGTGGGGTTCACAAGCTTTTTTCTTTTCTTTTATTTTTTACCTAAACTAATTTAATTAGTAGGTTCATACTCTTTTATAATACAGTGTGGTAGGAGTTACATAACACTATGTTATTGATGATGTGGCACTCATAGCACACCACGATGTCCGTCAACATTGCGGGTGATCTAATTAACGGAGGTTCTTGGAAGGAATAAAGTCGAAACATTTTTTATAAGACCATCCGTAACCATAACACCAGAACGCCACTTTTTCAGCTGCCACATCAACATCACACCATAACACCAGAACGCCACTTTTTTTTTATATACCGATTTAAACGTCGAAAGAAAAAGGGAAAAGAAATTAAAAAGCGCGTGGGACCTACCAAAACGCTGCAAATCGTCCCGTTATTCGATCCAGAACGCCAACCAGAACGCCGCGTTACAGGCGTTCTAGCGTTCTAGAAGGTTAGAACGCGTGCCACGTACTAGCGTTACGGATGGTCTAAGTGCCACTTTTAGTGACAAGCTCAAGATTCATATTATTATTATTTTGAATATTTTTTCTTTGTTCTTTTTACTTGCTCTAATACGATTGGAGTAGAAATCAACTTTAAGTGATAATTTGGTCATGTGACCCCATATAGCAACTCTAGAAGCTAATTATGTTTCCTCTTTGACTCTAGCTACCTTCAATTGTTAGTGCGTTTTCAATAGAGCTGGCAAAATGGGCGGGTTGAGCGGGTATGGGCTACGGGTAAAAACGGACGAGGGTATAAACGGGCGCGGATCTAATCGGGTGCGGGTCTAAATGGGCTTGGGTCATAACGGACTATTTAAAAATTTCATAAAAATGTTCTAATTCACTAAGATATATATCTCTTCCAAAATAAGTTATACATTTTTAACTATATAATATAAAAAATATAACATGATGGCCACTCATTTAGATCCATTTATGATTTGAGTTTTACCCAATTAAGTTCATTCCTAAAATTTCTCCAGTCCATAAGAACCCAAACGTTATGTCATTATACCCAGAATTACTCAAATGTGAAGCAAATGGGCAGAATTTGACAGCATTAGTTTTCAATATAAAATCCGTTGTTTAAAGTGATATGTACAAAACAGTTATTCAGCCTTATCGATCAAACTATTTTTAGAGTTTTTTTTACATATTGCTTTGTTTGAGAATATTCATTATTTAGAAAACTAAAACGCGTGCAATTTTTTCTAACTGATTTATCGGAACACTTATAATAACATAAATTAAGCTTAATTAAAAATGAACTTATTGATGGTTCACGTATAGACAAGAAAGGAGATACTTTGTTGCTCCTATGGCCCTATACGTTTAATTTAATATTTTAAATACAATTGTATATGTATATATATATATACAAATGATAATCATAACCATTCATTTTATATATACTTTTGCTCGTGGACCTCCTGCATGATGGTATGCCCTAATTGGATCTAAATCTTGTCACTAAAGAAATTGTCTAAAATTGCTAAGTCCTAAATCCCAAATCAGACAGCTCCCTAATTAAATCACTTTAAGTAACTTCGATAAGTTTGATCTACTTAAGTATGTTTCATTAAAAGATCAAAATTATTATACCATATACTAAAAATTCAATTCGCTATTGATTAAGATATTCAAACGACTAAATAAACTCTGCACTTCAATTCGCAGTACAAAAACATAACTTTAGGCATTTCATGGACAGGAAACCATAAACATGGAAAATTTTAGGTGAACAATTAATCTGTTTTTAAGAATTAATATTGCTCATGTGACCTGAACACGTCTATATTTAATACAATTATTTATTCAGCAAGCCACACAGTTAAAATGTACAACACTTTCATAAATATATCATAAGTTAGCAGTGACGATCAGAAGATAAGATATGTTTATATGATATGATAGATTAGATTTGGCAATCGGTCTTCTAGCTCTTGCTGTTTAAAATATCTAGCTTGTTCTTTACTTCGATCACAAGGTTTCTCTTTGAAATTATTGAATTACAATAAAAAGACCTCCTTTAACTTTATAGTACGTACTTAAACGGACAACGTACCAGAAAGCTATATATATATATATATATATATATATATATATATATATATATATATATATATCCAAGTGGATCGACTTGGCTGATCGCGATCAAGTTCGTTATTTGTCTACTCAGTTACCTACTTAAGTACGTGGAGTTTGGCTACAAACCGTGGTAAAGATTTGGTTGCATACCAACTTATATGGGATTTGTATTTTAATTAGCCAAATCAAATCTTGTTGATTGGGATTTTATGCTTTTGAGAATCAGTTATATATCTACCAAGGTTAAGATGCAGAGAATTAACTGACAGTTAAATTATTTTGTGTTAACATATATGTAAAGGTAAAGTCCAGCCATATGGGATTTGTATTTTACTCCGTAGTATATAATTGTATTATGATGCAAGTAATTATGTGCTTGTTTTTGACCATGCAATCAAACCGAGAAAAAGGGTTTGTGTTGTAATCAAGAAAAGAAGAAAAAGTAAAAGAGAGAGAGAGAGAAAGATTGTGCGCTGCGAAAATGGTATAAGTTGGTTAAAGGGTAGTCAATTCAATGATTCAATAAAAGAATGTACCGCTTGGTTTTAAGTGATCCAAACCAGTTATTGATTTTTGGGTTCTGATTTCTATATTGTTTTACACGAAAACTTAACCAATTACCTTGATCCAATTGAGAAAAGGTAACCATGCATCATGCGTGTGACTGTACGTATGTGAGAAAAATGTACGTGTTTATAGACTGGAAATCATTCAAACATAACTATGGTTTAATTCGAAGATCTATAAATACGTGTTAGAAACGGAAATGGAGTGCGATGATATATGTAATCTTGGACAAACTTCTTGAATCGTGTTTGAACACTTTCACAATCAATGAAATAACTTTTCAGAAAGCCAAACGATTATGATATATGCACAATATTGTATTATGTTTTTGACGGTTAAAATCAATTAGCGGGAAATCAACTAATTAACAAGTCCATTAACAAACAAAACTAATAACGAACAAGTAGAACACTTTAGTTTTTGTTGATAAACGGGTAAATATTGTAGTGTACGAAGATATCAATATGAGCCTAACTTAATTGGGAGTTCAGACTCCTTGACCTTGTTTGATTTCAGGATAACTTAGATGTATGTGCACTTTGCAACTACTATACCAATTCATACGTATATATCGCTTAACTTGAAACACCGTACGATTTAATTTAATTCAAAGTAAGTAACAATTACACTAAAATTATCAACACTAAACAATTTAGGATGTGAGCTACATTATTAATATGACATTAACAAATTAAGAAAACCATTATAAAAAAGTTCAATAACTTTAAGGTCAATCACTATGCATTCGTAATTTCTTTTGCCAAAACATATCATTATTAACCAAGTCAGCTAGCATTATTTTATGAGACAAGCGACTATCTAATAATTATGATACAACTAACATTGACATTATAATTATGTCTCAATCAAAGATATCCATTATGTTTACTCATCCTATAGTTTCACCGGAAAAAAATGTGTACATCGATCACCTATTCTTATGTGTAAATTAAATGGCAATGATAAAAATTTGTAGTGGCCTCCTCCAGAGATTTGCAATTCTATAAATAATTACATAGGAGATTTGATCCCACCACAATCATGCCAACATATATTGCATAGAAGACAATGATATTTCACACACTTTACATGCATATGCATATATGCAATCTATCTCTCTCTCACACACATTTTCTCTTTTTTATACATATATATTCTTTTCTTTTTCATGCATGCACATATAGATACATATAGTATGCATGTATATTATGCATGAGGGGTCAGAGTTCTCTTTTTTACCCAAGCACTAAGATGGAGTGTGTCACAGAGTGTCATCCTGAGAAAGCTTAAAGGCTAAGAAACTTCATCCACTCACTCCCAAAAACCCTAATTATAATAATAAATACAAAAAGGAAGATGCATAATTTTGAATACAAATAAAAAGGGAAAATTAAGCAAAACAAAAGCCTCTTCTTTTTATCCTTCCCTCTCATCTCCTTCCCATTAATTTCTCCTTTCTCTGTGTTTTATTCTCTTGTTTTTGATTCCCCACCCTCATATATTTCCAAAAAAACCCTTGAAACCTTTCTAAAAGAGAAAAAGAAAGCTCAAATTTAAATCATGGTTTACTCATCTGTTCCACAATATCTTGATCACCACAATTGGCATCATCAGGTATATGATCTTTAACACTTATCCCTTTGATATCTATTAATTACTTCATCAACCAATCAAAGATAAAAGAAAAGGCTTTATGTAAAAAAAAAAAGATGATATATGCTCATTCATATTCCTCTTAAAATCTCTTCTTGAATATACCTTGATCTTTAAATTAAGTTCATCTCCTCTTTTTGTTTGGTTTTCTTTCTACTTAATTTTCCTTCTTTTTTCAGTTGCAACAATCAAACAATCATGGAAGTGGAAGTGTCGGCGGTAGTATTGTTGAAAACCCTAATCTTGCACCTACTCCGCCGCCTTTACAACATGGTGGAGGTGGTGAAGGATCAATTAGACCAGGATCTATGGTGGATCGAGCTCGGTTAGCTAAGCTACCCTTGCCCGAGCCCGGTCTAAATTGTCCTCGTTGTGATTCGACAAATACAAAGTTTTGCTACTTCAATAACTATAGCCTCACACAACCGCGACACTTTTGCAAGACGTGTAGGCGTTATTGGACTAGAGGAGGTGCTCTTAGAAATGTTCCGGTTGGGGGAGGTTGTAGAAGAAACAAAAGAAATAGCAAAGGTAGAAGCTCAAAATCTCCAAGCCGATCGGCCGGCCCTAAATCTCTAAGTGTAAGTCCTCCAAGAAGTAACTCAGAGAATATGACAAGTTCACAACTTTCACATCCAACTTCACTTCACTTGCCTTTCATGAGTTCTCTTAGTCAATATGGAGGTGTTGGAGGCAATCTAAGCTCAACTCTTGCTGGATTCCATTCACAAAGTGAATTGGGGAATTTTCAAACAGGAAATGGTAACTCAGGGGCGAATAATTTCAACAACATTTTATCGATTGGAGGTGGTGAGAATTGGAGAATGCCTTTCTTGCCTGGATTTGAAGTAGCACAAAATACTAATCTATTTAACTATCAAAACCAAGGTACAATTGGAGCACAATCGTCTTCAATGGTTGAAGGAGACATTAGATCAAAGAATAATTCAGGAATCGATAACCCTCAAATTGAGCCCCCGGTGAAGATGGAAGAGAATCGAGGCTTTAATATATCAAGACAGTTTTTGGGTATGATGGAAAATAGCAATCAACAACCATGGGCTGGGAATTCATGGGCTGAATTTCCAAGTGTAAGCAATTCTACTCCTACAACACATTTCCTATGATCATGGGATTAGGGGAATTGATCAACTGAATATTGATGATTCAGTTGAATGTTTCTTGTTATCAAGGTTAATTAACTTGGAATTCTAAACCCTAGATGATCCCTAGCTTGAATGTAATATGGTCGATAAATTAAGATTCCACGTCTCAACGTTTGATCGCTGAAGACATGAAGGAGAATCAATGGTAGGTATACGCTATGTTTATGTTTAATGTGATAGTACTACATGGTGTTGATTAATTTTATCAATGTGTATGCGAGTTTCCTTGTATTTGGAAGTGTTTGAGAACTAATCTGTGTGTAAGTGTGAGCTACTATGTTGATTATGCTATATTAGTGATAATGATCAACTAATTTTTCCATGGACATTACTCTTTTGAACTTTTTTCCTTTATTTTAATTATTCGGATCCTAAGATAACTTTCTACCTTCAATTCATGTTCTGACCTTTATACACATTGGCTAGACATGCTTCTTGTAATTAGATTCAACCAATGTGTAATCCATGTTAAACACATCGCAA
This sequence comes from Helichrysum umbraculigerum, assembly GCA_949592205.1. Taxonomy (NCBI): domain Eukaryota; kingdom Viridiplantae; phylum Streptophyta; class Magnoliopsida; order Asterales; family Asteraceae; genus Helichrysum; species Helichrysum umbraculigerum. The sequence continues at coordinate 123,148,840 of CATIUR010000005.1, read as the reverse complement.
ACGATGTGTTTGATGCCTGAGTTTGGTTAATAAAACTGTGATCATCGCCTACTTTTGCAAGAAAGAAGTATATAAAAGTTGGTCTGTGATTAACTCACTAATGCAACCATTTATTTATATTTAACTAATATGTATCCTTTTTAACTTGTTTACTTCCTCATTTATGATAATGATTTATCTTGTAATTAGGGTTTTTTTTTGTCTCCTATTTCAACTACGAATTTGAGAGCTTGATTTTGACATAAACTAGTTTGAGTCATCACAATCTACTTGTAAGTGTGAAACTACTTGTATACAAACGTTTAATAGTTGATTGGTTGATCATGACTTGGATCGGCCTTTTATGTCATTTTTTTAGATGTGGGATGATCGTATATTCATCATGATCAACAATAAATGTAACTTGGTAATGATACCATAATGTATGTACGTATAGTATGCATTTAGTATGTGTGTGTATATTATACAAATTAAGAGATACACTAGACTACAACAAAGATTGTTGTGTAGTGTAGATATAATCCTTTGAAATGCATAAAAATCTACCAAAGTATGCACATATTTCAACCTTAATTAATCTCTATATATGCTTATGAGAGAGAGAGAGAGAGAGAGAGGGGGGGGGGGGGGGGGGGGGGGGTGGGGGGGTGGGTTGATGATGAGTGATAATGAGGTTAAAAACGACACACATGGTGTTCTTAATTTGCATCTTGATTGCCTTATTTCTCTTCTCATCCGTGTGTTAAAGTAAAAAAGTGTGTAGTTTGATAACAAATCTTCCACACTCATAATTACCAAAATTAAAGTGATGTGTCACCTTTCAAAACAAATGGTAAAAAGAAAGAAAAGAAAAATGTGTAATGAAAGATTTATTTTTGCAGTCTAAAAAGAAAGGAATCTGGCAAACTTAGATTTTTGCTTTATAGAAAGAACCAACAAGCCCACACTAAGACACCCCTTCCCCAATAAAGGACTATATATATATATATACACATTCATATATAATTTATTATCCGTCACATTTAAATTGTCTACTTTAATTTGACTATTTACATGGTATTAAAAATCTCCACTAATATATCTACCGACTAAAATTTATTTTGATTGCTGTAATATCATAATGGACATTTATCTTAGACAACCCAAAATAATAACACTTGTAGTAAGACGGAGAGAGTAACTACTTAACAAGTAGAGAGAGAATAAACGTACACTATGACTTGGCCTAACTTGATTGGTTAAATCACTTCAAATTCGTATAAATGTCACAAAATCATTAAAATTTATGTCTATCGTCTCAATTATATACTCGTATAAAGTAAAAGAGATGAAAAGAAAAGGTGGCTGTTGTGGCTCGGAAAACTATGAAGTTAAGTTATTTGGTTTGTATGATCAAAGGAAAATGTGTATGCATGGTTTAATATGTTTGTTTAATTAGTACAATATTTAGATTAGATCATGTAAGAATCTCTTGGCTCACGTGAAAGTTTGATCCTTTGAGTTGTACATATATTGCTCTCTTGCTTTTGTTTATTAGCGACAAAGATTCAAATTAGCTTTATCATTTCTCTTCTTTATATTACACATTCTAATTCTAATTATTTCTTATTTAATCGTGCTTTGGTTTATGTGGTCCTGCACCGTTTTTTGCATCAGTAAAAGACTTCAAAATGAAAGATCAATCTTATTTGGTTTATGGGTTTATCCTCTTAATGAGATGCTCAAACACTTGCCTAATCGATTGCCGGCGGAACCAAACAACTAGCACGATTAATTTAATTATTAATCCATACAACATTTGTGTAATCGAGTTACACCCACAAACAATAAACAAACAATAAACGGATAATCAGTAAATGAAATAAACAACTTAAATGAACAATACGACCAATTAAGAAGAATGTCTTAACTGTTTTTGTGTTCTCATACTAAGTGTTGAACAAAACCTCAACACACAACGCAATACCAATCTACCAATAGACAATACAAAACAAATTATACACTAGTATAAAAGTGGGCTTATGTAGCGGTGAAAATGGGTTAATGAAGCGGTGAAGTGCATAGCTCGAGATTTGAGGGCTACAAAAAATATGCCACTTATGTAGCGGGTTCTTTAACCACGTCAATAAATGTTGTTCGTCTTTTGTAGCTCCCATATGAAAGCTACAAAAGATATCTTTGTACGTGGTATTTTTTTGTCCTCAAATCGTAATTCAATTGATTTCAAAAGAAACAGTTTTTAAAATTCTGGTGAAATGATTTCAAAATTTAAAATCTCAAATTATATATAGGAAACATTTTTATGATGTCATCATTCTAATTAAGTTTTAATTTGTCAATTAAGTCATTTAACTTTAGTAAATTTTAAAAATGGATCCTTAAGTTATTAAAAATAATTTTCTTTAATCAACAACTCACTTACATATAACAAGAAATGTAATTCATTAATTGAACATTATTCAAATTCAAATTGATATGTAGTGTTTATTTTATTAATTCAATGAGTATAAATAAAATTACTTGGAAAGGTTAATATCGACTTAAAATAATTAATTTTTTTCACTAACTTGATTTCAAAATCTTTTAATTTTTTAATCTCTACTTATATAAATCCATTTACATAAAGTGTTATTATGATGAATTCAACTAAATGGTTAATATACATATTAACTTACATACTTTATTATTGAAAACAAGATACTAAATACAAAATTTCATAAAAATTAACGGTCCGTATGTATACACGGGTTTAAAGTCTAGTAGTATATATGACACAAATATACAAAATAATCAAAAACTAATACTTAATTCATTCAAATCGATCTATATACAATAATTAACTAATTACATACATAGTAACTACATCAAATCTTCTTATACATGATATCTAATAATTTAACAAAGCTTGCTCACTTCATTCGTATACTTCTTCATTCTTCACTCATCATCTTTGAGAGTTCCTTCAAAAACAAAATATTAGTAATAATTAAGATCAAACACTAGCTAGATCTATATAATATAAAAGAAAAAAAGAAGCAAAAATACAGAGACTAAAAGTTAATACTCAAACCAAAGGTAATTAAACACCTAAAAATGTTGTTGTTGCCCATTTTTAGTTTGCGCATAATCTCGATCGTTTCATCTTGAGTTAAAAACTCCAACTGAAAATGATTCCATTCAAACTTCATATGTCACTCAAAGTAATAAAATTTAATTGAGTTTAATTTCATACCTCGGTGGCTGAAAATGCAGAGCAGTGTTAAGTTGGTCCGATTGAAGAGAAAAAGAAACAGAATTGGTGGGTGGTGCGACACTAGAGGAGAAAATGAATCAGAGAGAATAGGTTTAGGGAAAATAAGAGAAGGATTTTAGGCCAAGTAACAAAAATATTTTGGAGCTCATTAGAAGTGCTACAAAAATATGTAAGAGCTACAAATAATATTTTTTTTTATAGATAGATGTCCGTGCAAAGAGCTACAAATTATAGACATTTGGAGCATATATTCCTTACAAACATGCTCTAAATGTATTCCACGAATGCTCTTCAGGCCCACCTTTTATATTTTTGGAGCTTAACTAGCCTCTTCGCGTATATAAGACTGCTTCTAAAGCTTATTTTTGTAGTAGTGATAATCAACACACAAGAATACATAGAATATTCTCTCGACCGTTTTTAATCAACAAGTTATATAAATCCTAACTAGCTAGTATTTCTAGCACTTATGTATGACAGTCCATTACGATAAATGTCAAAATGCAACGAAAATAAATCTAACGATATAAGAGTACATGATGAAACTTATTGAATATAGGGCTAAGTATATGAAAATGTATCAAACTATGACAAAAACTCTATTATGTATATTAACTTTTCAAAACCTCTATTGTGTGTATTTAATTACCGATTTACGGTTATTGTATGCAATTTTTCGACGTGGCACTTTGTGAGAATGCCACCTGGGAGCTCATATGGATGACACAATAGCTAGGTTACATACAATTGACAATAATCGAAAATTGGATACATAAATAGAGGTTTTGAAAGTTAATATATATAATAGAGATTTTGTCAAAGTTTGTTACATTTTCAGACACTTATCCCTTCAATATAAGTTTTAGTAACGTCATTATGATATGAATTTCTTTAAAGCTTAATTATATTACAGTATTTTTCTATGATCTTGTACATTGTTTTCTAAACGTTTAACGTTCTGCTTATAATGCTTATATATTACTTCTTATAAAGGATAAAATAAATTAAATTAACATGTTATGATTTTAACTCAACATTACGCAAATAGGTCGATCATATTGTCAGAATTATCATTGGGAAAAACTAACATTCTTTTTCAATATAAGAGCTCCAATGTTAGGAATAAATGTTATTTTTTACACTAAAATAATAAAATTTAGTGTAAAGATTTAGGGCAACACATTGAAATTATTTTTTTTAGTGTAAGTATGTCCTTAAAAGATTTTCTTTTTACACTAAAACTAGTTTAAGACTCGCAAAATTTGGGGTTGACTTTATGATATGTCTTATATGGATTTAATAAGTGTTTTGGTGTTGGTGTACGGTACATCGATTTGTATTGTTTTAATTTTAAATAAAAAATGTATTAAGAATTTGAATTGTGATAGATTTTGGATTGATGAGTCCAAATTAACTAATTAATTAATAGGGATAGTATTGTGTATGATATCACCTTGTTATTTGTATTGATATTTAATAATATTATATTATTTAAAATCGTAAGGATATGTTTTTCTAAATAAGCAAATTTACCAGTTCAGCAGCTAAATACTATTTCGTACTTAAAAATAACGCTCTTTGCAGTGCATTGGTGGTTTTCGTCAATCTAAGTTACTCTCTGTAATTTAAATCAACAACCTATAATGCATTACTTTGTCTTTTTAACTTTGACGAAAGATAACAAAACATGACAACTTAAATGCAGGCTCTACTGACCCGAATGACGTTAACACAACTTTAGAAGATTAAATGGTAAATATTTTAGGGATGTTAATTGAGATATAGATAAATTAGTGACAAAAGATTAAATTAATTAATCAATTATTGATAATATTGTGCATTATACCATTTCCTTTTTTGTATTTGTATTGTTCTTTAATAATCATACACTATTATGTACCGAAACTTTCAATTAGCTATTTAAAAATTTAAATTTGTTAGCTTTAAGTTTTTCAAATCTTGTAATTCGGTATTATTTTTTTCCCGTTTTTTAAATTTACATCATATTTTTAATAACTAAATTCTTTTTATTTCGTCAAAGTTACGTACATGAGGATAACCGAAACCCTCGAATAAATATGAAAAACCAATGGATAATTCTAATTGGGTATCCAACGGGTATTGGTCGGGTATCGGTACGAATATTCTAAATCGGTATGGGTACAGATACACTAAAACCGATCAGAAACTGACCTGTTGGTATCCATAATTCAAGTATTGTAAATTGTAAATTAGAAATTGATAAAAGAATTCAAAAAAGTTAGTAGTATGAGTACAAATACACTAAAATCTGCCGGAACCTGACCCATTGGCATCCATGATCCAAAAATTGTAAATTAGAAATTGATAAAAGGATTCAAAATAGTAGGTCGTTTAAGAAATTAAATCACTGGGCAATTGAATGAAGTTATGAATTTTTTGTAATTGAAAATAACTTATTACGATTTTTTCAGAAAAAATAAAATAAATAAGATTGTAGGAAGAATTGAATTGTAGAAGAAATAATAAATAATAAAATATAGTTATCTACAAGTAAATGAAAAACAGAGAATTTATATTGTAAATATTAAAGGGTGTATCTATATTATATAATAAATGGCGGTTGAGGCTGATGTCATCAAGCTGATTTGGCCCAATCTTAGGCTGTACTTTTGCTAGCGTGGTTTAATGTGGTGCAAGAAATTTTCTCCTTTTTTTGAATTTCTTTAAATTACTTAATTTACATTGTAAAATTTTCGGGTGCGGTGCATGTTGAATTTCCTAGGCATATATGTATGAGGCTTAGTCAGGAAGCTTTTCAATTAGTCAGGAAGCTTTTCAATATTAAATGCACAATACCCTTCTCCTTCCCACTCCTTTATTGGGTATTGCAATCAATCCTTTATTGGATATATTTGAAAAAAGCTTGCCGTGCATTTTGTTTTGAAAACATAAAACTTACTTTGTAAGCTTCCCTAATTTAATTGGGTTTTCAATATCTCTGTCATCTTCTAAAAACTTATACTCCACTTTATTATCATTTCTAATCTATCAATCTTCCTGATTTCAATTTGTATATGCGATTTTTAGGGTTTTAAATTTGATCAGATTCTTGCTTCTTCTTCTTCATTTTTTTTTGGTGACGTTCCATGTTCCTCTCATATCATTTTCTAATTTCAGTTTTTAGGGTTTTTACACTTTACCATTTGTGGGTTTCGATTTTACATATATACTCATCTCTAATATACGTTATCTTTATTCAATTTTACTTTTTGAAGGTTATGGATCTCGGTTATAAAGAAGTGTGTGAGAGACGAACACAAGATGTTTCATGAAATGTATTCTGAGGTTGAAAAAAGATGAGCAAATATATTATTACATGAGTCGAAGGATGTACGATCTGAACTTGAATCTCTATTAATAATGAGTAATCGAAGCTTTGTTTGATCCAGATTGAGATATGATATCTTTAAATGTTGTGGTGAGGTTAGTCATAATCTAATAATTTTTGAATTCAGATTCTAAATTTGATGATTTTTTGGGTTTCATTTCATTGTTAGTTTGGATATATGTTTGAGTTTATCAACTTTATAATGTGATTTTAATTTTATTAGTTTATCTAAAAGATAATAAGTGTAGTTCTCTAATTAGGGTTTTATAATGCTCTAAATTGTTCTTTCAATGCTTTGGTGTTTAATTATTATGGTTTTGATGATTGTTTTTTATATTGTGTCATCAGTTATGTTTGTTTAATGAACACTTAAATAGTGCACACCAAGTGTTTGGTTATATATGTCTAAGTGAAAAGGTGTTCCTTGACTTTAGCTTAAAGTTTACTTTTGAGTTTTATAGAATGTGTAAGTTTTAAGTTTGTATATTAGTTTCTTGGTCCTGATTTGGCTAAGAATTTAAACAAAGATTTAAAGAATGTGACTCATAGAGTCTATGATGTCGAGGTTGCTGGTAAAAAAAACGCTGTTATATATCTTTTTCATTATAGGATCAAGTGATTCCCTAAATCACTCATTTGTGTGTATTACATATATGTGTTTATATACATTTAATAAAATGATAATGTGTATATGAGATAATAGTATCTGAGGAACCATTAGAGAAATATTGTTGCTTGCAACTCTAAACAAATCACTGCCTCATGGTGTCACACCCCGCCAAACGCTAATCACGATCAGTACTAATTAAACATGCGGAAGCCTTAATGACGTGACGGGGCGTGAGCAGTTTAAATCCAATCAAACAATACATACATACTCAGAGCATATGGCTATTGCGTAACATAATAGATAAGGATGCCAGTTTAAATAGTTATTACAAAAGTAATACGACTATGTAAGTCGTACAGTAGTAATAGTGTTAAAACATTTAAGTTTTACAATTCATAAGTTATAAAATAAGATTTCATAAGTATAACCGCAATTTCTGCGGTAATACAGAGGAAATCCTCAAAAGCTGTCCCAAAATATGTGGCATCCTAAGTGGTCCAGGGTTGTCCATCCTGTATGCATGCGATGCTTACTTACATAGCTAATTTCCTATAAAACATAGAAAGAAAGTCGTCAACAAATATGTTGAGTGAATTCACAGGTTTTGTATAAATGTAAGGTATGTTAAACCATTTATGTTTGTGTTATTGAAAGGTCATTCAATAAATAATTGTTTGTAGGTTTTGCAAAATATAAGTTTGTAGGGTTGTTACCCTAAAATACAGATTTATGTGGGTTGTCACCCAAAGCTTATGTCTGGTTGTTTACCAGTATTTAAAGATAACCAGATTGTTTATCTGGTATAAATAGTTGTAGGATACGTTCATCCAATATTTTAGGTGGGAAATGCTTAGACTTATAATCCCCTGAAAGGTGAGCTAAACCTCACAGGTTAAAGTAACGCGACCTAACCCTATAACCAAACCACAACCAGAACTTATGTTGTTTGCCTGAAGGACATTTAAGTATACGCTCCATCCACAGGAGGGTCGTCATGGCAATAGTACTATTCGTATACTCAGTGGCTAGAGTCACCTAGCTAATGGTTATAGTTTGCATGACATAAGGACTTTTCATGCATACATTGGGAGTCTGGGTCCGTACTAGGATATGTAGTCTAATTCTCAAAACAGTTGTGAAATATATAATTTCATATCAAACAGTTGTATAAAGCAATAAAGCATTTATATAATTTGATGCATGTGTTCGCATGCAGTTTCTATGTTTACACCCCTATGTTTAAAAGCATAAAACATTTGCAAAGTAGGGGCTGTGAACTCACTGTGATTTGCTCGGTAAGGAAAGCTAGCAGCCGACAGATAATAGTCCAAGGTGTGTTAACCTATATACAATAAATGTATTAACATAAGTACGTTTGATTTGTTTGATCAACTTATGTTAATAGTTTGTTTGTTTGAAGAAGTTATTTATTTCTTAATCGCATTAGTTGTTTAAGTTGTTAATATCAACATGTTGAAATATATGTAATATTTCTCGAGTTTTGTGGCACTTGTCGCCTGTATACACATATACATATTATAGTTATGCGTATATATATATAAATATCTTTTTGTTTCGATCGCACATACATAATAGTTATATATATATATATATATATATATATATATATATATATATATATATATATATATATATATATGTAAATACACTTGTTGTATTTTACAAGATTGTACGGTTGTTAAACGTATATTTCATTTACATATATATAAAAATATATATAGTCATCAATGTCTTATATATATATATATATATATATATATATATATATATATATATATATATATATATATATATATTCATATACACGTATATAAGTTTTTAATACGTGATTAACGTATAAAATATATATAAGTTTTATTTGTTATAAAACTCCTCATTTTATTTATTTCTGTCTATAAAATAAATATGTCATCGTTTCAAAAATTATCGTTTGTATATATATATAAAGATGGGTCGTGATATATATATGTATATCAAAATTCATGACATCCGTTTATATCGAAACATTTTAATATTTCATCGTTCGTTTTATAGTTTGTCGCGTACAATTAGTTAGTATTAATCGAATAATTAATTGACTATAATATTGTTTCGTGTCGTATAATGTTTTGACTAAAAGCATTCTTGCAATTTGATCAAATAATAAATTATTACAATTGTTAGTCCTACATGACATACTGCAAATACATACTTGTCATCTCAAGTCTTAAGAATTTTTCATGATAGTAAATGTATTTTATCCTAATCTTGATTTGATTGGTACAGTAAAAAGAGAGGTGACTTTGGTGCACCTTCGTGTCTAAACAATGCAACGTAGCGTCACATACAGTCATATGTACCACATATAATGATAACAATTTTCATTAATGTTATTTTATTTAAAAAAATCACGATTTGCTAATAATAGCAATTTCTAAAATTAGTAATATGTGTGTACTAAATGCAATCCAACCATTACCACGTAAATTTTCATAGCCATTTTTATTTATTAATTTATTTATTTTATTTTTTAAGAAATTAATATCACTAAATCACTTGATAACTTTGAAATCAATCATACTAATCATATAATAACATATTATTACTAATTTATATACATTATATAAATAAGTTATAATCACTAATATCAAAGTATGTATATATAGAAATTAAGGATTTTGAACCTCACAGTGATGTTAATGTCGATGATGATGGTGACTTCGATGATGATAACGATGAGAAGAAGATGATTTAAGATACCATTTTTGTGTTTGATGTTTGAAGATTATAATGGTTTTTGATCTTTGTTTCCTCCTGCTTGCTCCACACGAACCAAACACAGAGAGAAAAGCACACTGGTGAAGATGTATTATTGGTGGTGGTTGAATGAATGTGTAACACCCCCAAATTTGTTTAGCGGAAGCGTTTAGTTTAAGTACTGGGGTGTCACAATAATAACGCGTGCATACGTATCAGAGCTTATGATTACAACAGAACATAATATATTAAGATGTCAAAATGTTAATTACAAGATTTACGATTCATCGAATCGTACAAGTTTTTAGTAATAAGTATAAAAAAGTGGATTTCTAGAATATGACAAAATAGTTTCAGTTATACTGGAGAAATCCATATGTTTTTCCAAAAATGTTGGCATCCTAAAGCTTCACGGGTCGCCTAATTCTCCATGTGTTGGCGATTCTTACATGCGCAGCTAATTCCCTGAAAAACATAGTAAAAGTCAACAACTAGGTTGAGTGAATCCACAGGTTTAATGTTGTATGTTGTTGTTTGAAGTTTTGTAGTCATAGTTGTTGAACCAAATACGTTCATAAATAGTAATTGCCATAATAGTCGAGTAATGTTTAGTGGAACGTCATCCAAGGTATAAGTTTAGTGGGTTATTCGCCCAAAAGTTTCGTTCTTTGTCGGGACGTTACCCAAAATGCGGTTCATGTGGGATGTTGCCCAAAAATAGTTGCGTTGGGACGTTACCCAAATTATGTGTTTGAAAACGTGTTGCTGGTTGTTCCCCAGTAGTTTTAAAGTTTGAGTCGGTCGTTCTCCGACTAGTTACCAAATGTACTGGTCGTTCTCCGGTAAGATACCAAGTTAGCACCGGTCGTTCTCCGGCGAGATACACTGTTAGTACCGGTCGTTCTCCGGTAAGATACCATGTTAGTGTCGGTCGTTCTCCGACAAGTTACCAATATGTACCGGTCGTTCTCCGGTAAGATACCAAAATAGTTTCACATAGTGATAATAGTTTTTTGTATGGAATACCAATTCGTACGGACAGTTGTAGTAGTTGAAAATGTTATAAGCAGTTTTGTATAAGTGTACCAAGGGTAGTTATGTGATAGTTTGTATAACAGTTTAACAGTTCAAGTACTCTAATTGTTCGAGTAAACAGTATGATAAATAATCATATAGTAAATGCAGTTATGGCAATCAGTAAATCAGTAAAGCAGTTGATTATGTTTTCCACCCCAAAAGTAGTTAAAAACAGTAGCAGTAGGGGCTGTGAACTCACCTGTTGAGTTTAAGTAGTTGTGCGAGTGCTAGCAAACCTAAGCCCAAGTACAGTCTGAAATCTCCTAACGTCCTAAACGTACGAGATTTAATAAGTATGTGGATATCTAAACTAATCATCCATGCTAGTGTTTGTACAATCAAGCCACGTCCAAATTGTTCGTTTAACTGTTTACGTTGCATTTCGATGTTTGTGAAAACGTATACGACTCGTTGGTGATGTTTTGAAACAATAGTTCAAAAATGTCATTATCTCATTTGCTACAGTACTGCTACAGTAAAATTTGACTTTTCTACAGTAACTTTGACTTTTTAAAGTGTGTTTTTAGGGTTCTGACTTGTGCGACGTAAGGTGCGACGTACGGGTCTACGTCGCATTCAGGTTTTGCGACGTCATGGGTTGCGTCGCATAGGCGACGTTCGCAATTTAATGCGACGGAACGGGTTGCGTCGCTATCTGCGACGTGGGGATGATTATGCGACGTAAAGGCCTACGTCGCAGTACTGTTTTTGGGCAAAATGCGACGTAATCGCCTGTTCGACGAACAGATCAAAAATAACGAGTTTTTGGGCGATTTTGGACGTTTTTGGATGCATAAAACACTAAAACATGTTAATCTAAGTATATTAAACAAGAAATATCAATTATAACTTACGAGTGTCGGATTTGAAATCCGAAAAGATGGAAAGATAGATCGTGGTCTCGTGGTCGTTTTATTTCAAAGGAGTAGGGTGATTCGGCGTCGTTTTAGCGTAGTTTTGTGGCGTTTTTGTGGTGGTATTTGGTTGGTGGGGGTGATAGTAGAGAGAAAAAGAAATGTGAGAGAAAGAAAATGAAAGAAATGAAAGAAAAAGGGGAGGTGGGAGGTGGTTTTGTTCCACTTTCGGCCTCCGTGTTTGCACTCTGTGTTTGTTTACCCGATCGTTAAATGTTATTTTTATTTTAACTAAAACGTTTTTAATTTACATTTATTATTTTTAATTAGGATCTTTTTAGGAACTAAAGTAATAAATTTTAATAATATCCAACTTTGTTTCATTTTAATTATACGAATTGACGTTTTGCGTTATAAAATGATTAGTAATTATTTTTGACAAAATATTTATTCGTTACGACATTATTTAATAATTTCGTTTTATTAACTAATTTTGGTCACCAAGAGTCGTACATTTTTGTCGCGTTTGTTTTCAGATTGTTCTGTACGTAATTACAGCTAATTACGAATACGTAATACTACGCGTACTAACTAGTTGGGATATGCTAGACTTACCTCTAAAATGTGTTGTGAATTCACTCAAGTAGGGAATTTGCCTAATAATGCAAGTGATTAACGTTAATAATCGCGTTTTAAATTGCGGGGTGTTACAGAATGGTTGGTGCAAAAAAAAAAAAAAAAAAAGAATATATATTAAGAATGGTTTCAACCCATAAATTTCAAAGGAAGTATGGAGGGGCACAAATCTGTCGAACATATATTTTTATTGTGTGTAATAGTTTGGATTTTTAACCCATTAGTTTCGGGTACGGGTATAATTATAACAATATAAAATATAATATTTTATATTTTTATTTTGTAGATGCTTTCCTGGTTCGTAATATAAAATTAGAATATGAAGATTTTCAGTATTTTAGACTGTTGTACGTTAGTCCTTTTATTATTTCACGAGTTCTATCAGATGCAAATTTTCAATTGAATTTCGAATTCATATTTTGAGGAAATGTTCTAAATCCTTTCAGCATAACGAGAAAATAAAACTTTTGTCGTTTCGGGCTACGGAATTCGTTTTAAAATTATTTCTGTTCGTCCATAACATGTTTTATTTAAAATGTATATTTAACACTTTATCTATATGTTATAGATATATAATTATTCGTAATTAATAATTGAATTATTAATTATTTTTTTATCTCGACTTTTGTTATTTATTTTTGTCAGGTTCGTTCCGATACATTTGTACGTAATTATAAATAACTACGTATAAAGTAATACTTTTTGTTTTAAAAGTACTGGGCTTGCTAGGCTTACATCACATCAAAAAGTTTTGTTTAAACTTAACCAGGAAATTAGCGTAAGAATGCACATGCTTAATGTTAAACTAATACCTAATTTGAAGAGTTGTCACACATGGTATTAAAAAATGACCAAGTGCAGTTGAACCCATTCAAAATTTTGAGATCTTTGAGCTACAGTCACCCGTGTAAAGTTGTTCTCAATTATGTTATGTAAGGAATTCTTCAAAATTTTGATTTATTCAATTCATGTCAATCTTTATGAGTATTTTGCAGAGCAATCAGTATTCGTGATCCAGTTCTTGGCTCAACACGTCAATGATACAGTACATAATCACCGTAAGTTCTTATAAGCATGATATTATGTTATGGATGGGTGAGGAGAAGATCATGGGTATGATGCTATGAACGGTTAAGTAGGAACGGTGGGTTCGGTTGCAAATTTTGTACAAAGTATGAACTCATTGTGTTATATTGTTTTATATGTGTATTAATTCATTTGATCGAGTTTGTGATGTGATATGTATTTGCACATTTCATAGTGGTTTTCCTTCAGTGGGTCTATTCAAAAATCCTCATTTAGTTATATGTGTAAATTGGGGTGAGAAAATAAATAAAAAAATGGATTATAGTTATAACTTGTTGCCTTTACTATCACGTTGTTTCTTATCTAAATTGTTATGTTGTGTTTTCACTTTTATTAAAAGTGCTCTTGAAAAGTGTTGTAACATTCAACTCCACTGATTCATTTAGAAGTTGAATTTGGAGTTTGTAGTTATTAATTTATTATATGGCTCTTTAGTTTTTTCAAAGTTATGCAAGATAGTGATAGAAAGCAAAGGTATAATAATAATTATTATTACTTATAAAGTTAATGCCAATAAAATATATTGACTTCTATGTCAAATAAATGAATAATTGTTTGTTTAGTAAAAACCCGAGTATTTCGGTTATAATATGAAACTCAAATGGTCTAATCAGTTCGAGTAAATTACTTTAAATCTAATTCACTTCTTAAAGTCTTTACACCAAATTGCAATATTTAAAAACGTAATAATAACAAATTTACCATGTTTTAAGATTCTTTTATGTTACATAATGTATCACTAAAATGCCGACAAAGTGTAATAAAATAAAAATTAAATTATATTTTGAAATTTATTATAGTTTATAATAATTTTTTCCTTCAAACTTTTTCGTTTTTTTACGTTTATATATAAGTTAAGAAACACGGTAATCAGAATTCAGAAATGTGTGTTATATACATGAGTAAATATATCGATCATCATTAAAGTGGGTACAAATTAAAGTAATACCAAACCAATGTTTTATATAACTTAATATTAACAATTATATAGCCATAAAAATATTCTCATATATATTTCTATCAAACCCGTGTATACACGGGTCCATGATCTAGTATTATAAATATAGATGGGTAAATTAGTATTCATAATAATGGGATGAATGATATCATGAAATAAATTAATGGTTAGATCTTAATTGTTAATCTCTATCTAATATTCCTTATTCCCATCAAGATTTTTCTTTTAATATATAAGATAGAATAGATAGATAATGCAATTTAGTACACTAAAATAATGGATACATCTGATGTTGATTTGGAATTGAATATTGAAAGAAAAACACGTTTCAAATTCCCAAACCCATATTCAAACTCAACCCAGAATAATTGATTCCATTAAAACTTGTAATATATTTTCTTTGTTTTTTCCTTCAATTTACGAAATGTTGAGAGTGATAGAAATTGTTTTTCTGTTTCATAATAAATTTCCTAATAGTTACATCTAGTTAGTGGAAAAATAAAAATAAAATAATGAATAAATATGCTCGGTCAGCTAATTAATAATGATGGCACATATGGACGAATGAGTTTTGGGTTTTCATGTGTTCAAAGATCACACTTTTTTTTTAACCTTCACATATCACTTTGTGGCTTATGAACCGCCCGGCCAGTTTCTTTCCCCCATACCCTCTATTTGCAATTACACAACGCTCTTGGTTTAACGAACCTGGTCGAGTTGAATATCCGGAAATCGATCTGGTCTTGACTCGAATAGCAATTATTCAGCTCGAGCAAGACTTGAATTGGAAGTAACTTTCATATTGGGTTCAAGTTCAAGCTCGAAAATCTAATTGTTGTTCGAGCTCCTGGCTTGATACTCATTTAGGTTTGTAATAAATATGTTTTTAAGCTTTATTTTATCTTGTGTGAACAGCATTTCATTCATTGAAAACGCTGTAAACAAAAACAATAAAATATAAAATTGAACACTTCGATTTTCCAATTTCAATTGGAAACCTCATAAACGATATTCCTATTCCTTTAGACATTTGAAAGCTAAAATCTTGTACGTCTTCGACAGCTAGCGTATAATCCCTGTTCGTTTTCCAAAGCAAATTTGATTTTTGTTCCACCATGCCACAACGTCAAAACAGATTTCAAGATTGTTGCTGGAGTTCCAAGGAGTTGGCCCAAGCAAGAGTATCGCAGACAGAAACAGTGGGTAAATCATGTTTTCTCCACCAGATTTCCATTGGCTACCAAACTTTTTTTTTGTCTCGATCTATCTTGATGTTCGTAACAAACAGGACATCTTATTATGTCGATATCAATACCTCGTTTGTCTAGATTGAATCAGTTGATATTTATTTTTGATCGGGATCGTTTTGTTTCATCTGATTTTGTTCAGTACATGACCACTAGGAAGTGTTCCTTGAGATGATTTTGCGCATTCCCTTCATACTGTGAATAATCTTCAAAATATCACGTTCTTTTTGAAAATCGAATATAAAGATGCTTGTTTTATAGCTCCAGTCAAGGTTGAAAGTTATGACGCTCGAATCGGAGATAAACATTTCGTTCATGCTTCAAATCTTCAATAAAAATGAATTACAATTAATTGAACGCAGAATTCAAAATATCTTGCTGAACATTCACAATTTGATACTTACAATTTCTTCTATTCATTTTTACAGAATCCAGGTACATATCGTTTCAAGGCATACACGTACTGACCTTTATAGGCAATCCCTCAATTATTAGGAAACTTTAGCCGGTCTCGTTGAATAATTACCCTACTTGAACTCGAGTCGCTCACAAACAGATTTCTAAATTGTTTTGGATCTCAAATCTGATGTTCGTTTGGTTAATTTTATTTATTTTTTTCTTTTTTTTGCAAAAGACAAATATATATATTGATAAGAAGTTAAGAACTTAAATTACAATTGAGAAAGGAAAAGTGACATTCCAAACATACAAAAACAATATGGAGATTCTAAGGGCGTGTTTAGTTACGGAAAAGTTTCTCCAATTTTCTTTTTCCATTTTTCAAGAGAATGAGAAGTGTTTTATTTCTCTAGAAAAGCATAGAAAATCTAAAAAACGTGTTTAGTTGCAAGGGGTGGAGTTTTCCTTTTCCAATGAATAGTATAGATGGAAAACTTAAAAAACCATCAAAAGTAGTTTTCAACTTTGTAGTTATAAAAAGGAAAACAAGGATTTTCCTTTTCTTAGAATAGTTTTTTAGAAAACTCAAATTTGAACACGTTTTTTAATTTTCTTGTTTTCATAGAGAATTTTTATAGAAAAGTGGGGAGTTTTCTGTAACTAAACGCACCCTAAGATTCTAACATTTTTGCATTTGAAGACTTCTTTGAACCTTGAAGATTTGAATCATCTTGATATATTTCAAAAACTTGAACCTCCTAAACATCTTGAATATTTGAACTTTAAAACAACATGAACTTCATGTAGTTCAACCTCTTGGAGTCTTGATTTGTGAACATGAACTAATAGACTTACTAGTTGGATGGAAACATGAAAATCTTGGAAGAGACTATCTCCCAAACAAACTCAAGCCGTGAAACATATCATTTGATTTGTCGAATGAATTCCTTAAACGTCAAGTTTGTCTTTACACCTTTGGTATTTTCCACGATCAAAATTCCCAACGATATTCCAAGGTTCTTCATATCATAAGGCTCAACATCCGCATCTGATTGATCACTGCATGAAACATCATCGAAATCCCAACCATCTTTGATCATTGACAACTTTTTCTTACTTTTGTTGCACTTAGTTGTTTTCTTTTTCATACCGACATGCATAATTGACATGTTTTTAAGTAACTAATCTCAAGTTGCTTGTTTTCAAACTTGACCTTAATAAACTCATTGAGAGCAAACTCGCATAAGCTTATTGTAACACCTTTAGCTGTATCCCACATCGATCATGGACATGAGATATGTTGGGTTCATAAGTAATATTTTAGCTTTACCAACCGTAGTGCATTTTAGGTTCATAAGTGTGCTTGGGTGGGAGTAATAACAGAATGGGTGACATTCCCAAATATTCGCCGTGCGATAAAAAACAAAGCCATGTGCATGGTGGCAATGCGGACACTGTTGTGATTGTGGTAGGCGGTTATTATCATGTACAAACAATTTATGTATGCGTGTCTCAGCTTAGAATTTCCCTGCAAGGCCGGGCCGAAACAAAATGTTAGTAGTTAGTTGTAGAGGTGCACAAAAACCGGGTTGGGCCCAACCCGACGCAAACCCTAAACACTACCCGGTTTTTAGTCAAAAAAGTCAATCCGGGTTTTTGACCAACACGACCCGGGATTTTTAGGATTTTTGACCAGGTTTTTGACCGGTTTTCTGTGACACTCCTTCAAATTAGGTATATATTTATACTTAATTTCACGTGTTAATTACGATAATCCCCTACGAATTTAGACTAACCCCCTAATGTGAGATGAGTCTAGCGTGCCCAAAACTTTTGGACAAAAAGCATTACGAAAATTTATAATTATTTATAATTATAAATTAAACGAAACGAAACGATATCGGAAATGAATCCGACTCAAAAACAAATACAATCGTTGGTAATACAAAAGTTCAGAAATGAACTCGAAAGTATTTTTAAATATTTTTATTTGAAAATATTATACAATCAGTCGGAAACGGAAATGAAACGAAAACTATTATACGTTTTATATAAAACATATTGTACGAACAGAAACAATACAAAAACATACTCGATGATCAAAATTAATAAATATTTTATTTTTATTATTACTGTTAAAGTATTTAGAGAATTACCTCAAAATATCATTACAAAAATTTAATGAAATTTCGCTCACAATTGGACCCGTGCACAAAATTAACGGGCAAAATACTTAAAGTTTTACCACTTTAAAATATCTTTAGACAAACTTTATACTGAGCCATACCCATTTTGAAACGCCCCAAATTTGTGAACATTTTTTTTTTATAGTAACGTCCCACGTCTAAAATATGACATTATAGACTCGTTATATCATTCCCTCAATCAAATAAGGACTCGAATAAGAAAATGTTGAAATTATAAGTGATTCCCCAGGAATGACTCCCATTCCCCAGGAATCAGGCTTGCTGTTAATATTTAGATACGGATTCCCCAGGAATGACTCCCATTCCCCGGGAATCAGGGCTGCACAACTAATACCCAAATACGAATTTCAAACGCACATAACTTTTTACTCGTTACGAGTTAGACCACCAAATTTTGCAGGCACCTCCAATATGCCAAATGAAACTTTCCCTTTTTACACTTTTTCAAAATACGCGTTTATCGAGAAAACGGACGTATGACCAATTTTGACAATAAAATGACCATTTTAGTGCACTAACCAAATCTCAAACCATGAAGGCTGAGATGTTGAGCTTTTAACCACATATCATATATATCAAAACAAACTTAAAGCAATCGACCAAAGTTTCATACCCTTGGTCTAACTCGTTTTACTCACTTGGGTCGTTAATGACCCAATTTGACACTTTTTGACCCGTTGGCCCATAAGGGCTATTTTGACCCATTCACTAGCCAATCACAACCCATAATTGACCAATGAAGTGCTTGACTACATGTCAACACTCCAAATCCATTGAAAATACATTTTGACTATTTCCACCCATGAATCCCTTTCATAAACACTATTTAAATTCAACCACTAACATTAAAACTTTAGGACCATAATTTACATAATTTACAAGTGCGTTGACTTTCAAAGTCAACCTATTTCAAAAATGCATAAGTCATGGCTCACCATGACCCACTTTTAAAACAAGTCTAAAAGGGCGATTTTACGCAAGTATATCCAAACGACATAAAAGAGAAACTTGCCATACACTAACTTTAAGCAATCTACGCTATCCCCTTAAACCGCCTTCCCCTTTCCTTGTCCACTTTCACCTAAAACATTGAAACACTTAAACAATAAGCACTTTTGCTTAGTGAGCATATAAGCAACTTAACCAAATAATACATAACATAGCTACATAAACACTATGCTAGTAAAACTAGCAACTCTATATCATAAACTTCATAAGCTTCATATCACTAACTTATGATTGTACCCACCTCTAGCTCGGAAGCTATCCGGTAACATGTACAACCACAATTCATGTCACTATAATCATATACAAGTAATACACTTAATCTTCACTTGATTGTACCCACCTCTAGCTCGGAAGCTATCCGGTAACATGTACAATCAATTCATAACATAACACTTCACAAATAACAATTTAAACAATAAAGCACGATTATCTTCACATGGTTGTATGATCCTCTTACTCGGAAGTAATCCGGAAACATATACAACCACTTACTTGTTTAATCCTTATACTACTCACCTTAGCCTTGAAATGATGATTCAAAATATACAACCAAAGTTAACACTTTCAACTTCTTAGTACCTATACACATATCACATAACAATTCATTTAACTTCAAGGAATTCATAATTCTAAACCATTAATCACTCTTAAACCCTCCCCCATTTTGGTTAACCTAATCAATTCATTAACACTTTCACTTAAATCATGTTCTAACATAGTTTTCATACTCTAATTGCATCATAGATCACACTTTTAACTAGTTAACACTAATTCATACATATTTAACCAAAACCCCATAATTACTCAAGAACACCTATCACCAATTAATCACTTTTGAGTTGTAATATAGCTATTACTCATCACTAATTCACTTAATAACAATGATTCCAACAATTTCTAAACCTAATTTCGTATTAATTTCACTAATCATTCATAACCCATGATAAACCCACTAAAAATCCAAAACTAGGTTAAAACCTTAAGAGAAATCAACTTACAATGATTAAGAATGGAAAGAGATGATTACTTGAAGTTCCTAAAGCTTGATTTTAGGTTTGAATTTGAAGATTGAGTGAAGGAAATGGTTCCTGCGTGTTTTCTAGTTTCTCTGTATATATTCTGGAACTTGAAAGAAGGAAATGAGATAAACACAGACATCTCACGTATTTCTCTATTAAACCTTTACTTCATTTAACTACACAGTCTGGAACTGGTAATTCGTTTTACGTTTTTCACTATATCTCATTATTTATATCATATTACTTCATTATAAAATTATATCCGCATACGAAATTAAATTCCTAAAATTTGGGTTGTTACAACTCTCCCCCACTTAAACTGTTCGTGTCCTCACGAACACTCTAGGTACATACTATATCCTAGTCAAACCTTAAGAATACTTAAACATACATAGCAACAGGAACACTAGAGATTCAACGATGCCAGAGTCAATAAATGTAAGCAGGTGTAGAATTTAAAATATAGGTACCTGACGTCACATCTGATGACTCCTTTACCTCTCCCTCAGTTATCTGGTAAGCACGAGCTTTTGGCTTTGGAACCGTCATAGCTACTTTTTTCTCCATTCTCTTACGTCTATCTCTAGCTTTGTCCGGACAGTCAGCTTGAAGATGATCTTCCTTAAAACAATAATAACATAAGCGAAGAGGGCTTGGACAATTCGATGCCATATGCCCCGGTCTACCACACTTAAAACATTTGCACTCTTCTGTATGCTTCCTACCACATTTCTCACATGGGGGTATCTCTCTTGGTTGAGTTTGGGAACTAACTTGTTGTAATGGTTGTGGTTGCGGAATGGTTTCCTCAAAACGTACTTTCTTAGATACAAAAGATGGTGAGGTGGTCTGTTCTACCTTTCTCTTATTCACTGTTTCAGTAACTCTAGCTTGTAAATCCTTTTCACGCACTAATGCTCTATTCAAGATCTTAGCAATGGTATTATAAACAAGTGGGTCAATGGATTCACGAATTTCAAGGTTAAGATTATGATAAAAATGGTCGGTCAACAACTTAGGATTAGAGGTATACTCAGGACAGAACCTAGCTTTCTCATGGAATGCCTTCGAAAACTCAGCAACTGACTTACTTCCATGCTCAATCGTTAAAAACTCTCTCTTTAACTTCTCTAACTCTGCAGGTGGTGAAAATTCCTCTCTAAATATCTCTTTAAACTTATTCCAGGTAAACCTCGAAGCTATTTCAGAACCATACGTCTCTAACTGAGAATTCCACCACTCATGAGCATCTTTCTTAAGTTGATGAGCTGCAAATATCACTTTTGACTCATCCGAACACTTACACAACAAAAATGTCTCCTCGAGTTCACTAATCCAACGATTACTAATAACTGGGTTTAACTCTCCACTAAACTCAGGTGGATTACACGTAGCAAAACTCTTATACTCAAACTTCTCTTTCTCTTTATTCGTCTCTACTTGGGTTGAGGATGTTCCATCATTTCTTAAGGGAGCTATATGTTGTCTTTCAAACTCACTAAATCTCTCGGTCAACATGTTTTTCATTCTAGTAATCATCGTTGGGGTAAAGGCTTCTAGAGATTGTCCAACTATATTCTTTATCATTACTTCTTCCTCATGAGTCAAATTTCGGTTCTCCTCACGCGGGGAAGAACGTTCACTGGTATTCTTAGTAGCATTCATCTAACACAAAATCAACAATTCAGTTAATACCTTCAATCTTCACATAATATAAACAACAATTAAACTTCATGCACAATTTATCAAAACAATTCTCCCCTAATCTGCATTATGTTTAAGTGCTATGAATCACCTATGTGCAATAGTATAATATTAATTTCGTTGGCCAGACGAAATCATATTAGACTTACCACACACTTCTATTCATTACCCTTAAACACAATCAGTCATAACACAAATCTTGAAATCATATAAAAACATAATCATGCATTCATAATAGTTTAAGACTACGCAATCCTAATGTGGATTACATAATTCTCTTAAACTATCGCTCTGATACCAACTTGAAACGCCCCAAATTTGTGAACATTTTTTTTTATAGTAAGGTCCCACGTCTAAAATATGACATTATAGACTCGTTATATCATTCCCTCAATCAAATAAAGACTCGAATAAGAAAATTTTGAAATTACAAGTGATTCCCCAGGAATGACTCCCATTCCCCAGGAATCAGGCTTGCTGTTAATATTTAGATACGGATTCCCCAGGAATGACTCCCATTCCCCGGGAATCAGGGCTGCACAACTAATACCCAAATACGAATTTCAAACGCACATAACTTTTTACTCGTTACGAGTTAGACCACCAAATTTTGCAGGCACCTCCAATATGCCAAATGAAACTTTCCCTTTTTACACTTTTTCAAAATACGCGTTTATCGAGAAAACGGACGTATGACCAATTTTGACAATAAAATGACCATTTTAGTGCACTAACCAAATCTCAAACCATGAAGGCTGAGATGTTGAGCTTTTAACCACATATCATATATACCGAAACAAACTTAAAGCAATCGACCAAAGTTTCATACCCTTGGTCTAACTCGTTTTACTCACTTGGGTCGTTAATGACCCAATTTGACACTTTTTGACCCGTTGGCCCATAAGGGCTATTTTGACCCATTCACTAGCCAATCATAACCCATAATTGACCAATGAAGTGCTTGACTACATGTCAACACTCCAAATCCATTGAAAATACATTTTGACTATTTCCACCCATGAATCCCTTTCATAAACACTATTTAAATTCAACCACTAACATTAAAACTTTAGGAACATAATTTACATCATTTACAAGTGTGTTGACTTTCAAAGTCAACCTATTTCAAAAATGCATAAGTCATGGCTCACCATGACCCACTTCTAAAACAAGTCTAAAAGGGCGATTTTACGCAAGTATATCCAAACGACATAAAAGAGAAACTTGCCATACACTAACTTTAAGCAATCCACGCTATCCCCTTAAACCGCCTTCCCCTTTCCTTGTCCACTTCCACCTAAAACATTGAAACACTTAAACAATAAGCACTTTTGCTTAGTGAGCATATAAGCAACTTAACCAAATAATACATAACATAGCTACATAAACACTATGCTAGTAATACTAGCAACTCTATATCATAAACTTCATAAGCTTCATATCACTAACTTATGATTGTACCCACCTCTAGCTCGGAAGCTATCCGGTAACATGTACAACCACAATTCATGTCACTATAATCATATACAAGTAATACACTTAATCTTCACTTGATTGTACCCACCTCTAGCTCGGAAGCTATCCGGTAACATGTACAATCAATTCATAACATAACACTTCACAAGTAACAATTTAAACAATAAAGCACGATTAACTTCACATGGTTGTATGATCCTCTTACTCGGAAGTAATCCGGAAACATATACAACCACTTACTTGATTAATCCTTATACTACTCACCTTAGCCTTGAAATGATGATTCACAATATACAACCAAAGGTAACACTTCCAACTTCTTAGTACCTATACACATATCACATAACAATTCATTTAACTTCAAGGAATTCATAATTCTAAACCATTAATCACTCTTAAACCCTCCCCCATTTTGGTTAACCTAATCAATTCATTAACACTTTCACTTAAATCATGTTCTAACATAGTTTTCATACTCTAATTGCATCATAGATCACACTTTTAACTAGTTAACACTAATTCATACATATTTAACCAAAACCCCATAATTACTCAAGAACACCTATCACCAATTAATCACTTTTGAGTTGTAATATAGCTATTACTCATCACTAATTCACTTAATAACAATGATCCCAACAATTTCTAAACCTAATTTCATATTAATTTCACTAATTATTCATAACCCCTGATAAACCCACTAAAAATCCAAAACTAGGTTAAAACCTTAAGAGAAATCAACTTACAATGATTAAGAATGGAAAGAGATGATTACTTGAAGTTCCTAAAGCTTGATTTTAGGTTTGAATTTGAAGATTGAGTGAAGGAAATGGTTCCTGCGTGTTTTCTAGTTTCTCTATATATATTCTGGAACTTGAAAGAAGGAAATGAGATAAACACAGACATCTCACGTATTTCTCTATTAAACCTTTACTTCATTTAACTACACAGTCTGGAACTGATAATTCGTTTTACGTTTTTCACTATATCTCATTATTTATATCATATTACTTCATTATAAAATTATATCCGCGTACGAAATTAAATTCCTGAAATTTGAGGTGTTACACATTTGACAAACGAAACCCGTAATATATACTCGCTCCAACACTGTAATCAACCACCTTCAATAATTGAATCCACCTACATTTTTTTTTTTTATCTGTGAATCAATCGGCTGGAGTAGAAGAAGAGCAACAACAATATCCATCTCCTTCAATCATTTTCATCCTCATCAATATCATCACAGTATTAGGGATGGCAAAAACATCCGAACCCGATGGGGAAAACCGAACCCGACCCAATTAATACCCGTACCCGTACGGGTAAACAGGTTTGGATATGGGTTTGGGTACAAGTATTTTTATTTCGCGGGTTTGGGTACGGGTTTTAGTAAAATACCGCCCCGATTACCCGTACCCATACCCAATTACCCGTACCCGCTTGATTATTACTAATTACTAATTATTAATTATATGTAATCTAAAATATATATATATAATATAATTAAAGCCCAATTATTTTGTGGATGAAGATTGAAGAATGACGATTAAGAATGATCATATTATATATATATTTTGCATCTATTTCTTTGAATTTGAATGATCATGACATTTGGAATTTTGTACTTTTAAAAACATGCAATTGTTTGTATTATGACCGGTTTGAACAACCATTATATTATTTAGGGTATCTTGGTTTGCTTCTTTTGTTTTGTCACCTTTCCGTTTTAAGACATCATTTCTAATCGCCATACTTGCTATTTTATCTGTGGAATAGTCAAGCGGGGATAACCGATACCCGTGGGGAAACCCGACAAACCGATGGGTAATATTAAATGGGTACCCGCTAGCTATTGGGTTGGATTTGGGTATACATATTCTAAATGGGTTTGGGTACGGGTTCATTAAAACCCGACCCGAACCCGACCCATTGCCATCCCTACACAGTATCATCATCTCAGACCATCATCATTAGTGTAAGGAAACTTTATTTTCCTTCAAATTCCTTTATAAATTATGAATATATTTTGTTATACTTGAAAATTATGAAAGATTGAAAACGAAATACGAATTAAAAACATAGCAGTATGAGATTGTTGGTGATGATGATAAATTGATAAATATAAGTTCTGTACAAATTTTTTTGTAAGAATACGAGTAAAATTTATGTGTAAAATACTTGAGAGAACTCGTAAACTTGTAGCTATAACATTTGTACAAAGATTAAAGTCGAATCATAGCAAAAACACAGTTTGAATTTGGGTTAAAAATTGGATACTAAACAGAGCAGAAGTGCATAACCATGACACCCGAACGGGTGAGGAACCAAACCCGAACGGGTGAGGAACCATACCCGGACGGGTAAGGAACTACACCCGAACGGGTGGGTGAGTGAAGAAGACCCGAATGGGCCAACAATTACACCCGAAAGGGTGAGAGTGAATACAACCGGATGAGTTGTTTAATGCCTACCAACTTTACAATTTGTCACACATAGTGACTTTTAATTAATTATTAATTGTCATTATTATTATTATTATTATTATTATTATTATTATTATTATTATTATTATTATTATTATTATTATTATTACAATTAATCATATATATATATACATCACGACAAATAATACGGGTATAAATGAATATACATTCGGATAAATAAAACTTATGCAATCGTGCAGACCCTAATGAAAATATGTTATTTTGACAACTTTTGGGAACATTCATATTGATAAATTGGATAAGTGACTACAAGTTTGGTACAAACTTTATATTTTGTATGTTTATGTATATATATATACAACGACTATTTTTAGATATATATAGACAATTATATATATGTTTATATATATACGTGACCACGACAAACTTTTATATATATATATATATATATATATATATATATATATAAATGACAATTATGTTTTCAGAACGACAATGACAATTATGTTTTCGAAACGACAACAACCATATATATATATATATATATATATATTCAACTAATAAGTACATATATGTATATACTTGCACGCAACGAGTGTTTAAACGATAAAATAACTAGAGAAATAATATCTATTTTTCAAATGCATGTATCACCAACAAATCGTACAAAACTATTGGAAATCAATAATCTTCCAAGACAATCAAATTGTTAACACGATTTGACGAGTAGTCAAACACTTATGATAATATCCTTTTCGTTTAGGACGTTAAAGGACATCCATCTGGGCGACAATCTTACTTTTAACAGCTAGCTCTCACATCATAGTCACACATCAGACTCAGGTGAGTCTCATAGCCCCACTTTTACTTGTTTGAACTATTTTGGGGTGAGAATACATGCTCAATTTGTTTTCATAATACGCAAGTAACAGATCATTACTTTGTACTGCATGAGTTTGTTTATCTAATCAATCAAAGCCCTCCACAACATAGTTTGGTAATACGGTTGTAGCGTGAATGTTAGTGTATGGTACCATATAGGATTGACAATCCTCGTCCGGGTTGGAAGCCCCAACTGGTCAAACGGACGCATTAGCATTTGTTCATTAGAGTGTAGATAGGCACTCTCAGGGAGGCACCCTCGATCAGGTCCTTGAATGCGGATCCTGACACCACAGTTAAGCTCAGACTATGTGCTCATGGCAGTGATATATATATTATTTATTTGCTTGGTTGCAAATCAATTTACTAAATCTTGCGTAACATACATTAAATTGTATCAATTAAACCTGTGAGCTCACCAGCTTTTAGCTGACCCGTTTTACATGTATTCTCAGGTGATCAGCAGTAGTAGGACTGCCCACTCAGGATCTTAGCTCGAGTCACATGCAAACACTGTTATCAAGAGATTTCATTGCATTTCTACATTTTGTATAATTAGATATGTGTTAAAATCTCTCAAATCAATCATGTGAACTCAATGTTTTCGTAAAACGTATGTACTATTATTATTTTAATGTATCTTATCAAAACGACGCATGTAGATGTCGTTCATTATTATCTTATGTGCTGTGATTACTTGATTAGTAGCACCCCAAAGTATGCTTCCGCCAACAGTAAATTTGGGGGTGCTACAGATTGGTATAAGAGCCTAAGGTTATAGTGAACTAGGTTGCATTTAGTGGGCCTAGACTATGACCGTTAGGCCGTATTCCTCATTAGGTATAACTGGTTCCGGGATTTCGTCATACGAGTTTAATTTAACATAGCCTGATCATGTATGTACAATTAAACGAAGATGATGTGAGATCTGAAAGGGGTTATTTCGAACAGGAATACACTAGTTGACTCTGACCACAAGAGAACCGGGACTCATATGTATTTCGTACTAGACACACACTAGGCTATTATGTGATTTATGTATATATACATAATTATGCCTCACTCACGTATTACTCTTTAGGCTATTATATATGGAATGTATATGAATAAGCCTCACACGATGATACTTTAGCTATTCCTATAGCTGATTTTCCTCTCGAAACACCTAATACAACTATCTCATTGACTTACGTCAAACAATGATAATCCGATAAACCATTAGATCACTGTAAGATGTATGAACTAGAACTAAGGATTCAAAAAAGATCTATCTCCCGACGAATCCAAGACCGTATCCACTATGGAAGGAAGTTGTCACTGACTTAAGGCACAGGATAACAAAAGTGGATCAAGTGGATGTACAAACAAGCAACAGAAGATGGACCAATCTATCATGCGCCTCCACAATACAGAGATGTACTCGAAGCTCATTACTATCCTCATGACCTTCATCTAGAATAGACCAATGATAACCGTAACTAATCAGTATAGCGAATGTATGTAGCTAGTAGGTCGTACTAGGATCTCCTACTCTGATGGGTATGCAGTAACCCCATCTCAATTTGCATAAATCTTATGTATTCATCCGGATGTACTCATTTCCGGCATCTTTTGTAACTCTATATTCTGCAATCTTTTGAAAACTCGTACCTTTTAATCTAAAATTTATTATCTAATGAAATTATGATTATCACTTCGTGCTGTTGTGTATTATCACATATATACATACATCTATGATAATCATTCCACTTGTACAAAATCTCACGTTCCTTTCATTTCTTTTCTCGAAGGAACATGCCACCAAAGAAACAAACCTTCAGCGCTGCTAAACTCCCACGATTCGTTTCTCAAGGAGTAGCCGAAGCTCTGGCTGCTCAATCATCACGAAGGAACGGAAGAAGTGATGACACTGTTAATGATGTTCTTGTCGTCAAACCTTGCACCTACAATGACTTTCTCAAGTGCAAACCTCTGAACTTTAAGGGCACGGAAGGTGCCATTGGACTAATCAGGTGGTTTGAAAGAATGGAGTCAGTTTTTAGAATCATCAATTGCACTGAAGACTGCCAAGTGAAATATTCCACCTGTACTTTCCTGGAAGGTGCTCTGACATGGTGGAATTCTTATGTGCAATCTGTGGGAATTGATGCTGCATATCAACTTCCATGGGAAGATTTGAAAAAGATGTTGAGGGACGAGTATTGTCCCAATGAAGAACTCCAGAAATTAGAAGATGAATTCTGGCATCTGAGTGTGCAAGGAACCGATATCACTGGTTATACCACTCGCTTCCAGCAGCTTGCCCTACTTTGCCCTTCCATGGTTGACCCTGAACGCAAACGTATCGAGAGATGCGGACTTCCTGAGAACATTCAGGGGAACGTCACTTCGTCAAAACCTGGAACAATTCAGAGTGCCATTCGTATGGCTCATGAACTCATGGCTCAGGCTGTTCGTCATGGAACACCTGCACCATCTACTGGAAACAACTCTGGGAGTAACAAAAGAAAATGGTCTGAAAACTCAAACCAAAACCAACAAACCGCCAAGAAGCCTGAGACTGTTAAGGCTTACACTATTGGGTCTGGAGAGAAGAACGGCTACATTGGGAACAAGCCTTACTGTTCCAAGTGTAACCGTCATCATGATGGTCCTTGCAGTACTCCTTGCAACAACTGCAAGAGGTACGGACATCTTACCAATGACTGCAGATCACCTAAAACCAATACCAACAACAACACCAACCAACCACGAGCCTGCTTTGAGTGTGGCAACACTGGACATTTCAGGAATGAGTGTCCGTAGCTGAAGAACAAAGGCAACAACCAACCAGCTCGTGGAAGGGCATTTGTGATCGGAGCACAGGAAGCACGCCAGGACCCTAACACCGTCACTGGTACGTTTCTAGTAAACAACCATTATGCCTCTGTGTTAATAGATTCGGGTGCTGATTTAAGTTTTGTGTCTACTGAGTTTAGACCACTATTAGAACTTGAATCCCGTAAGCTAGATAACAAATACATTGTAGAATTAGCCGATGGTAAGTTGATCGAGTCAGGAGAAATAGTACCGGGATGCACCTTAGAGTTAGAAGGTCATCTCTTCGAAATAGACTTGCTACCGGTTAAGTTGGGAGGTTTCGACATTGTAGTCGGTATGGATTGGTTGTCGAAGAACCGCGCTGAAATTATCTGTTTTGAAAAGATGGTACGCATACCACTACCGACAGGAGAAACCTTGGTGATACAAGGCGAGAAACGAAAGAGTGCCACTAATATGATTACTTGCTTGAAAGCCAGTAAGTATCTCCGAAAGGGATACCAAGCCTTTTTGGCACACATTGTGGAAAAGAAACCCGAGGAGCGACATATAGATGATGTACCTATTGTGCGTGACTATCCAGGAGTATTTCCTGAAGAGTTACTAGGATTACCACCACCGCGACAAGTCGAGTTTCACATCGATCTGGTGCCTGGAGCCGCACCAATCGCCCGCGCACCTTATCGTCTAGCTCCATCAGAGATGCAGGAGTTGTCTTCGCAGTTGCAAGAACTCCTAGACTTAGGATTCATCCGACCGGGCTTTTCACCTTGGGGAGCTCCAGTTTTGTTTGTCAAGAAGAAGGATGGATCCATGCGAATGTGCATAGATTACCGAGAACTGAACAAAGTAACCATAAAGAATCGATACCCGTTACCACGCATCGACGATCTGTTTGATCAACTACAAGGGTCAAGTTACTATTCGAAAATTGACCTACGACCTGGTTATCATCAACTGAAGGTTCGGGAAGAGGATATACCAAAGACTGCGTTTAGGACTCGTTATGGTCATTACGAGTTTCTAGTGTAACACCCGCCAAATTAGGACTAGTACTTAGTGCCTAATCATATGTTAATACATGTAATTAGTTCTGTGTTAGGCTAATTAATGTATCGAATTATATATATTGTTGAATATATACGAAAATGCGATTTGATTAAATCGTACGCAAGTTAAATCGAATTTAATTCGGTTCAATTAAATACGGACGTTGGTGACCAATTTTATTAAGTAACACTAATAAGTTAAAAATATTATTTTAATAATGTTCAAATTTCAATTCGTATCGTACAATTAAAACTTACCCAATTAACAACAAAACTTACACAATTTAAAATATTAAAACGCGCAAACTAAATAAACAAACTTACATTATATAACTCAAATATAAATGGATTTGTAAAGTATTTAAATAAAATATCACGTAATAATTTGTATTTTAAAACGTACCAATTAATATGTAAAATAATTATTTAACGTTTGAACGACGGAGAAAACGAACACCACACGGAGCGGAAACGCGGGGCGAAAAATGGGAGTTTAACCTCCCATTCCCACCCTTTTCCTTTTCATTTATTTCTTTTTCTCTCTCTCTCTTCCATCTTTTTCTCTCAAAGTTTCATCACCACCAACCATCATAAATCGACAAATAACACAATCAAACGCACCCGTATCATCAATATTTTTAGAGATTCACGACCACCTCGCTACGATCTACATTTCTATCTTTCCGGATTTCCATTTCGGCAATTTGAAAGTTTCCGACAAAATCCCGAAATCTCTCGATTCTTAGTATTTTTCATTTGTAGTTGTTATTATAACTTGTATATGTCCCTTACTAAGTATAGAACACGATTTCATAGCTTAAAAACGGGTTTGAAATGGGTTTTTGGCCGGAAAATTCTTGACAGCCGGACTTTCTGGGCTGATGTTCTTCAGTGCGACACAAGCCTTGTGTCGCATGTTGTGTCGTATTTTACCTGTTGTGTCGCACGTTATGTCGTATTTCGCATGTTATGTCGTACCAAAGAATTAGTGTCGTAAGTTTTGCGACACAACCATTATGTCGTATTCTATGTCGTATTTTCATACAACACAATCACTATGTCGCTGTTGAATCAGCATCTCGCATCTATGCGACACAACCCTTGTGTCGCATAGACATTGTGTCGCATTCCTATGCGACACAACCCTTGTGTCGCATGACAAACTTTTGTGTCACATATTGTGTCGCAAAATACAGAAAACTCATATTTTTACTAAGTGTTGAGACTCGAAATTTATCACTCGATTTTACCCGAATTCAGATCCCAGATGCGTTTTTCACCAAAGCAATATAGTAGAAATAAAATTTTTTCGAGCTGACCTGGCATCTCGACCCCAGCCAGGGGCCAGCCCCTTGGACCCCGCCAGGGGCGCTGCCCCCGGACCCCCGTACTTAGATTCCGTAAGCACATTTCTCACCAAGTGTCAAACTTGTATGACTTCAAAACGCTTATATGATACAACTTTTCAAACATAATGGAATATACTTTTTAAGTATAACACTTCTAAATCAATGTGATAACATCAGGACTATTATTACAATTAATCACCAACGGGCCGTACACGTTTTCAAACACTTAACAAATCAACCAAATCATAGTAATTTGGACATATATATAGTTGTGTAACAACTACAAGGGTGATCTTTTGAGATACCCAATCATGTTTATAACCATCGCGTGTCGTGGACACCCTCAGGTTACAAGTCTTTGGACTTCATCACTCGGCTAATCAACTTACGTTTATATAAACGCTTACAGACTCAGGTGAGTCTCATGGCCCCTCTTTTCTACTGTTTTACTCAGGGGTGTGATATAATGCTTATTTTAACATGTGAACGCAAGTACAAACATTTAATATACTACATAAGTTTTTCATAACTAATCATTTAAAGTCTTCCGTCAGCATAGTTGTTAATACGTTGTAGCGTGAATATTAGTATATGGTACCATATAGGATTGACCCTCCTCGTTCGGGTTAGCAAGCACTAACCGGGTAAACGGACGTGCTAATATTTGGGAAGACGAATGTTGATTAGGCATTCGTGGAGGCACCTCGCCCGGAATTCTCTATAGGGGACCCGGCCCTCGAGTTAAGCTCAACTATGTGCTCATGGCTGTATACATATACATTATCAATTGCTGGATGCAATTCAATCATTATTAAATCTTGCGGTTCATACTATATTACTTGATTTCAAACATGTGAGCTCACCAGCTTTAGCTGACCCATTTAGCATGTATCGCAGGTACCAAGCAGTAAATTGCTTCGGCTTCAGGACTTTTAGCTCGAGTCAGCATACAGATGATTGAGATTTTCTTGCATTAGTATATTTTGTACAAGTACTTATGTACTGAAATCTCCTTTTATTTAAACTCGAGCTATGTAAAGATATAAATGTTGTAAACATTTCAATATCAATATATTTTGTTAAAACGACGCATATAGAGTCGTTTACTATATATCTTTGTGCTTTGTTATTGATTAGTAACACCCAAATCAAGCTTCCGCAAATCATTAAATTTTGGGGGTGTTACAGATTGGTATCAGAGCCTAAGGTTATAGTGAACTAGGTTACATTTAGTGGACCTAGACTATGACCATTAGGCGGTATTCCTTATTAGGTATAACTGGTTCAGTGATTACATCATATGAGTTTAATTTAACATAGCCTGATCAACTATGTACAATTAAGCAAAGATGATGTAAGATCTGAAAGTAGTTATGGCTGAACGGGGTACGATAGAAGACTCTGACCTCGAGAGAACCGAGACTTAAACATGTGTATGCTAGACACTCAATAGGCTATATTATATAGGAACTATATGAATATAGGCCTCACCTACTCTAACGCTTTATCTCAGAAATGGCAAACATCCCACCCAATTCATCTCGCTCTCAATCCGGGTCGCAGAACCCAAGGGTAGCAAGGAGGAACAACAGGTTGCCTCGAGCTGGCCCGTACCCCACTCACTTCACCTTGCCGGCCTTAGTCGCTAGGGTGAACCAACACGAGCAGCGACTTCGCACCATGGATGTCGTGCTGCAGGAAACGAACGAAAACTGGAGACTTACATCCCTTGAACGCATCAAACAAGTCTCCGATGACCTGGAAACCACAAACAACAACATGGATGTCCTTCGCAACCAAGTAATAGAGATAAGCGTGGAAAATGCCCTCCTGCTTCAAAGGATGGAAGAAGGTGAACAGCGTTCACATGAAGCAGAAGAGTATGTCCGTGGACTAACACAACGACTAGCACTAGCAGAAGATAACGCCCGACAAGCTAGTAGACTTGCAAACACTGTGGACCGTCTTGTCACGATGATGGAGCAAATTAACCTACGTTAAGACTAGTGTAGTCTTTGTTTTGTAAACTAGCTCGTAATCTAATAACTATCTAAGCGCTACTCTATAATTCGGTCAGATGTAACAATTCCCGACGCCTTTTGTAATACGTCCATAGGATGGAACCTTTGAACTCATACTATCTATCAAATATTCTTTGCTGTTTCAACTCATATTAATTACCATAATTCTTTTTCATATTGATGTTATGTATTACCGCCTTTATACATGTACATCTGAGACAAATACAATTTCTTACAAAATCTCATGTATCTTCATTTCTTTTATTGAAGAATCATGCCGCCAAAGACAAGACCTTACACCGATGCTCAGCTTACATCCCTTATAACCCAGGCTGTTACTGAAGCCTTGGCTCGGAATACTCCACAAAATTCCGCAAGAAACAGCTATGCCGCTGAAACCCCTGCTGCTAAACCTTGTTCTTACAAGGACTTTCAGAGCTGTAAACCCTCAAGTTTCAAGGGTTCTGAAGGAGCCATCGGACTGATCAGATGGTTCGAAAAGATGGAAACTGTTTTCCGTGTCAGCAAATGCGCGGAGAACGACAAAGTAAATTTCACCACCTACTCTCTCGAAGATGATGCCCACTCTTGTTGGAACTCATATACCCAATCAGTGGGTGCTGACATTGCCTACCAACTCTCTTGGGAGGATTTGAAAGCAAAACTCACTGCCAAATACTGCTCAATCGCTAAACTCCAAAAGATGGACGAGGAGTTCTGGAACCTAAAGGTTCAGGGTGGTGATATCGATGGTTATACCACCAGATTCCAACAACTCGCCGCCCTCCGCCCGGCTATGGTAAGCACAGAACCTGATAAAATCAGGAAGTACATCCTTGGTCTTCCTGAGCCTGTTCGAGGGCATGTTGCCTCTTCCAACCAAACCACCATTGACGGTGCAATCCTATTGGCCCAAGACCTGATGTCCATGAGCCAAGATGCTGAACCACCCACTTCATCCTCCCACAACAACAAACGAAAGTGGTCTGACTACCACAACAACCACTCAAGCCAACGAAACAAGAAACCCGACACCATCAAAGCCTACAACACCACCACAGACATCACACGGGGCTACACTGGGAACAAACCCTATTGTTCCAAGTGCAGCCGTCACCATGAAGGCTACTGTGGCCCCTTTTGCAACAATTGCAAGAGGTACGGCCACCTCACCAAAGATTGCAATTCTCCTACCAACAACAATTCCAACAACAACACCAGACCACCCAAAGTCTGTTTTGAGTGTGGGAAACCCGGGCATTTCAGGGACACGTGCCCAAAGCTGAAGAATAACAACAACAACAACCGCAACAGCAACAACAACAACACCCGAAGCAGAGCCTTCGTCATCAAATCCGGGGATGCCCGCCAAGACCCGAATGTGGTCTCGGGTATGTTCCTCCTCAACAACTTAACTGCTTCTGTTCTATTCGATACTGGTGCTGATAGAAGCTTTATCTCCGATGATTTTTGCCCATTACTTGACATCAATCCTGTTGCCTTAGAGGTTAAGTATACTGTAGAGCTAGCAAACGGGAAACTTATAGAAACCAATAGTGTGATACCTAATTGCACTTTAAACCTAGCTGACGAAACCTTCTCAATCGACCTTGTACCCATTGAAATCGGGAGTTTCGACGTCATCATTGGAATGGACTGGTTGTCCAAACACCGAGCTGAAATTGTTTGTTACGATAAGATCGTCCGTATCCCACTCGCCGTCGGTGGAACCTTGATCATACAGGGGGAGACCGGTGGGACGAGACTCAATATAATCTCCTGCTTAAAAACCCGAAAATTTCTGAGAAAGGGTTACCCTGCAATACTCGCACACATCACAGAGAAGAAGTCAGAGGAGAAGCGACTTGAGGATGTGCCGATTGTTAGAGACTTTCCCAAGTCTTTCCGGAAGAACTACCTGGTCTACCTCCGCCTAGACAGGTTGAGTTCTCAATCGATCTCGTGCCGGGTGCCGCACGGTTGCCCGCGCACCGTACCGTTTAGCCCCATCCGAACTTCAGGAGTTGTCCGCCCAGTTACAGGAACTCCTGGATAGAGGATTCATTAGACCGAGTTCTTCACCTTGGGGAGCTCCGGTCTTATTTGTTAAAAAGAATGACGGTTCATTCCGAATGTGCATCGACTACCGAGAGTTGAACAAATTGACCGTCAAAAACCGATATCCACTTCCTCGCATTGATGATCTATTCGACCAACTTCAGGGTTCGAGTTTCTACTCAAAAATCGACCTGCGATCAGGTTATCATCAGTTACGAGTTCGCGACACCGATATTCCAAAAACTGCTTTCAGAACTCGTTACGGGCACTACGAATTCCAAGTGATGCTTTTCGGTCTAACCAACGCACCGGCTGTATTCATGGACCTCATGAACCGGGTGTGCAAACCTTACCTCGACAAGTTTGTCATTGTCTTTATCGATGACATACTCATTTACTCGCGCAACGAGCAAGAACATGCGCAACACCTCAAAACCATCCTTGAACTACTTAGACACGAGGAGCTTTATGCCAAATTCTCTAAGTGTGAGTTCTGGATACAAACCGTTCAATTCCTTGGTCACGTGATCGACAGTCAGGGAATTCACGTTGACCCATCAAAAATCGATGCTATCAAAAACTGGCAAGCACCCACCACTGCAACTGAAGTACGACAATTCTTGGGTCTTGCTGGGTACTATCGGCGATTTATCGAAAATTTCTCCAAAATAGCTCAACCACTCACGGTACTGACTCAGAAGGACAAAAGGTTCGATTGGACCGATAAACAAGAGTCAGCGTTCCAACTTCTGAAACAAAAGCTTTGCAGTGCTCCAATTCTATCCCTACCCGAAGGCACCGATGACTTTGTGGTATACTGCGATGCTTCTCACCAAGGTCTCGGTTGCGTGCTGATGCAACGAGACAAAGTCATTGCTTATGCCTCACGACAGCTGAAAATTCACGAAAAGAACTACACCACTCATGATCTCGAACTTGGAGCTGTCGTTTTTGCTCTCAAAATCTGGAGACATTATCTCTACGGCACTAAGTGCACAATCTTTACCGACCACAAAAGTCTCCAACACATCTTCGACCAAAAAGATCTTAACATGAGGCAACGTCAATGGGTCGAGTTGCTCACCGATTACGATTGCGAGATCAAGTACCATCCAGGGAAGGCTAATGTTGTAGCCGATGCCCTCAGTCGAAAGGAACGACTAAAACCACTTCGAGTCCGAGCCCTCAGTATGACCATTCATAACGACCTTACCATTCAGATTCATACCGCTCAGATCGAAGCCCTGAAAACTGAAAACATCAAAAATGAAGCCTTACGGAGTATTGATAAACAATTCGAAATCAGACCTAACGGGATTAGGTATTTCTCAAACCGAATCTGGTTGCCTAATTTTGGGAACCTACGAGACTTGGTGATGGATGAGGCTCACAAGTCCAAATATTCTATCCATCCAGGATCCGATAAGATGTACCACGGCATCAAGGAATTTTATTGGTGGCCAAACATGAAAGCCGAAATCGCCACTTATGTCAGCAAGTGTCTTACTTGCTCGAAAGTCAAAACCGAACATCAGAAACCTCCTGGTTTACTCCAACAACCTGAAATCCCTGAATGGAAATGGGAACAAATTGCCATGGATTTCATAACCAAACTACCAAAGTCGTCGAGCGGTTGCGATACCATTTGGGTGATCGTCGATCGTCTCACCAAATCTGCTCATTTCCTGGCAATCAAGGAAAACGATAAAATGGAACGCCTTGCACACATCTACATTAAAGAAATCATTTCTCAACACGGCGTTCCAATCTCGATCATCTCTGACAGAGATGCCCGTTTCACCTCTCACTTTTGGCAGTCACTTCAGAAAGCATTGGGTACTCGTCTCGATATGAGCACCGCGTACCATCCCCAAACCGATGGCCAAAGTGAACGAACCATTCAAACACTGGAAGATATGCTACGAGCCTGCGTAGTTGATTTCGGTACAAACTGGGAAAGACATCTACCGTTGTACGAATTCTCGTACAATAACAGCTATCACGCCAGCATTAAGGCTGCACCTTTTGAGGCACTGTACGGTCGTAAGTGCCGATCACCGATTTGTTGGACCGAAGTGGGAGACAGCCAACTCACTGGTCCTGAACTCATTCACGCCACCACTGAGAAAATTGTGGAAATCCAAAACCGACTCAAAGCCGCACGTGATCGTCAGAAAAGTTATGCTGACGTGAGACGCAAACCACTCGAGTTCCAAGTTGGGGATTGAGTACTCTTAAAAGTATCGCCTCGGAAAGGCGTCATCCGTTTTGGCAAACGCGGGAAGTTAAATCCCAGGTACATCGGGCCTTTTGAGATCCTCGAACGGATTGGCCCCGTAGCTTATCGATTGCAGCTGCCATCCGAACTTAGCAGCGTGCACCCTACTTTTCATATTTCAAATCTGAAGAAGTGTCTGTCTGATGAGACACTTATCATTCCACTCGAGGAGATTCGCGTCGATAACAAACTTCATTTTGTTGAGGAACCCACTAAAATCATGGACCGTGAGGTCAAACAACTGAAACAAAGTCGTATTCCCATCGTCAAGATCAGATGGAATTCGCGGGGCGGTCCGGAATTCACCTGGGAACGGGAAGACCAAATGCGACTCAAGTATCCTCAACTCTTCACTGATTCTACATCAAACGCAACCTCGAGCTAAATTTCGGGACGAAATTCTCCTAACAGGGGGAGAATGTAACACCCGCCAAATTAGGACTAGTACTTAGTGCCTAATCATATGTTAATACATGTAATTAGTTCTGTGTTAGGCTAATTAATGTATCGAATTATATATATTGTTGAATATATACGAAAATACGATTTGATTAAATTGTACGCAAGTTAAATCGAATGTAATTCGGTTCAATTAAATACGGACGTTGGTGACCAATTTTATTAAGTAACACTAATAAGTTAAAATTATTATTTTAATAATGTTCAAATTTCAATTCGTATCGTACAATTAAAACTTACCCAATTAACAACAAAACTTACACAATTTAAAATATTAAAACGCTCAAACTAAATAAACAAACTTACATTATATAACTCAAATATAAATGGATTTGTAAAGTATTTAAATAAAATATCACGTAATAATTTGTATTTTAAAACGTACCAATTAATATGTAAAATAATTATTTAACGTTTGAACGACGGAGAAAATGAACACCACACGAAGCGGAAACGCGGGGCGAAAAATGGGAGTTTAACCTCCCATTCCCACCCTTTTCCTTTTCATTTATTTCTTTTTCTCTCTCTCTCTTCCATCTTTTTCTCTCAAAGTTTCATCACCACCAACCATCATAAATCGACAAATAACACAATCAAACGCACCCGTATCATCAATATTTTTAGAGATTCACGACCACCTCGCGACGATCTACATTTCTATCTTTCCGGATTTCCATTTCGGCAATTTGTAAGTTTCCGACAAAATCCCGAAATCTCTCGATTCTTAGTATTTTTCACTTGTAATTGTTATTATAACTTGTATATGTCCCTTACTAAGTATAGAACACGATTTCATAGCTTAAAAACGGGTTTGAAATGGGTTTTTGGCCGGAAAATTCTTGACAGCCGGACTTTCTGGGCTGAT
The DNA here is from genome assembly GCA_949592205.1 of Helichrysum umbraculigerum. Classification (NCBI taxonomy): domain Eukaryota; kingdom Viridiplantae; phylum Streptophyta; class Magnoliopsida; order Asterales; family Asteraceae; genus Helichrysum; species Helichrysum umbraculigerum. The sequence continues at coordinate 123,108,951 of CATIUR010000005.1, read as the reverse complement.
GTTCTTCAGTGCGACACAAGCCTTGTGTCGCATGTTGTGTCGTATTTTACCTGTTGTGTCGCACGTTATGTCGTATTTCGCATGTTATGTCGTACCAAAGAATTAGTGTCGTAAGTTTTGCGACACAACCATTATGTCGTATTCTATGTCGTATTTTCATACGACACAATCACTATGTCACTGTTGAATCAGCATCTCGCATCTATGCGACACAACCCTTGTGTCGCATAGACATTGTGTCGCATTCCTATGCGACACAACCCTTGTGTCGCATGACAAACTTTTGTGTCACATATTGTGTCGCAAAATACAGAAAACTCAGATTTTTACTAAGTGTTGAGACTCGAAATTTATCACTCGATTTTACCCGAATTCAGATCCCAGATGCGTTTTTCACCAAAGCAATATAGTAGAAATAAAATTTTTTCGAGCTGACCTGGCATCTCGACCCCAGCCAGGGGCCAGCCCCTTGGACCCCGCCAGGGGCGCTGCCCCCGGACCCCCGTACTTAGATTCCGTAAGCACATTTCTCACCAAGTGTCAAACTTGTATGACCTCAAAACGCTTATATGATACAACTTTTCAAACATAATGGAATATACTTTTTAAGTATAACACTTCTAAATCAATGTGATAACATCAGGACTATTATTACAATTAATCACCAACGGGCCGTACACGTTTTCAAACACTTAACAAATCAACCAAATCATAGTAATTTGGACATATATATAGTTGTGTAACAACTACAAGGGTGATCTTTTGAGATACCCAATCATGTTTATAACCATCGCGTGTCGTGGACACCCTCAGGTTACAAGTCTTTGGACTTCATCACTCGGCTAATCAACTTACGTTTATATAAACGCTTACAGACTCAGGTGAGTCTCATGGCCCCTCTTTTCTACTGTTTTACTCAGGGGTGTGATATAATGCTTATTTTAACATGTGAACGCAAGTACAAACATTTAATATACTACATAAGTTTTTCACAACTAATCATTTAAAGTCCTCCGTCAGCATAGTTGTTAATACGTTGTAGCGTGAATATTAGTATATGGTACCATATAGGATTGACCCTCCTCGTTCGGGTTAGCAAGCACTAACCAGGTAAACGGACGTGCTAATATTTGGGAAGACGAATGTTGATTAGGCATTCGTGGAGGCACCTCGCCCGGAATTCTCTATAGGGGACCCGGCCCTCGAGTTAAGCTCAACTATGTGCTCATGGCTGTATACATATACATTATCAATTGCTGGATGCAATTCAATCATTATTAAATCTTGCGGTTCATACTATATTACTTGATTTCAAACATGTGAGCTCACCAGCTTTAGCTGACCCATTTAGCATGTATCGCAGGTACCAAGCAGTAGATTGCTTCGGCTTCAGGACTTTTAGCTCGAGTCAGCATACAGATGATTGAGATTTTCTTGCATTAGTATATTTTGTACAAGTACTTATGTACTGAAATCTCCTTTTATTTAAACTCGAGCTATGTAAAGATATAAATGTTGTAAACATTTCAATATCAATATATTTTGTTAAAACGACGCATATAGAGTCGTTTACTATATATCTTTGTGCTTTGTTATTGATTAGTAACACCCAAATCAAGCTTCCGCAAATCATTAAATTTTGGGGGTGTTACATCTAGTCATGCTATTTGGACTGACAAACTCACCAGCAGTGTTCATGGATCTCATGAACAGAGTATGCAAACCGTACCTGGATAAGTTCGTCATTGTGTTCATTGACGATATCCTGATTTACTCGCAAACGAAAGATGACCACGAGCAACACCTGAAACTCATCCTCGAACTACTTGAGAAAGAGAAGCTATATGCAAAGTTATCTAAGTGCGAATTTTGGATGCGAGAGGTTCATTTCCTTGGTCATGTGATAAATGACAAGGGAATTCACGTGGACCCATCCAAAATTGAGGCAATCAAAAACTGTAAATCTATACATAATTTATTGCACATGAACGATTATTATTTAATTAAAAATCAATTTGTTCAAAAAAAAATTATTAATTATTATTAGTTAATATATATAACTGTTTATTTATTTAGTTACGAATTAGAATGTTTGACAATAAAACAAAGTTTGAAACACTCATTATACGAGAGCTGGGCTTGTAACCAAAGTTTGATGGCCATTTGTTGGATTAAATATTGGCCCATTTTTGAAACACTCGAGGTCACAAAACATAAACCCCCTCACTTTGATTTTGCTCTATAACACTTTGGTTAAGCTATTCATATTTATAAAAGAAAGATTTAGTTTGCATATGTGGCAATTTAAGATTTAATCAAATATGACATGTCATTATTAGATTATCTGTAAAACATTTATCAATTTCTAACGACGCCACATGACTTTCCATTTTTATTGGTTTATATATAATAATTCATTTTATTTAATCTTAATGATTAGAAAATTACACATGCATCATTGTGACAATTATTAAATTATAACTAATATAGGTTACATATCGATTCCATTTACATTCATTTTTATTTTACACATACATCCTTGTGACAATTATCAAAATATCAACTAATATAGGTTTAATATCGATTTCATTTATACAAACATTCATTTTTAGTTTTAATTTTAATTAAATTACACTTTGTATTGCATCAACTTTGATTGTTTCATATATGTTTATGTTGTAATATATATATTTTAATTTTTAACGTCATTTTTAAGTTTTTAATAGAGAAAATTCCATAAATGATACCTGTGGTTTACACACTTTTTCACAAATCATACCCGAACTTTTTTTTTCACGTTTTCAATACAATAAGTTTCAGTTTTGCTCGCAAATGGTGCCTCCGTCTATTTTCGTTTATTTATCTTGTTAAATCTTATCACTTGACTTGCACGTGAGGGTTTATCCGTCTTTTCCCTATCCCCTTCTCTTTTATCCCTTTCTTCGCTCCCCATTTCACATACACACAGTTAATCAAATCTAAACGCATTACGTTCCAACAATGCTCTGTATACCACGAAATTCATAAGTTGATCGTATCATTTAGGGAAACTAAATCCATCATCGATCAGTATGGTTCGTTCCGTTTGGCACATTCGAAGTGTTGACGAAATCATCGATGAACGCGATTATTACGGTGAGTTTTACTTTTCAATCCTCATTTGTACTTTTAATATACGATTCAATGTGTGAAAAAACCCAGTTACTGGTGTATTGTTTTTGTTGTCTCGTGTTTTAAACTTTCAACAGGTAAAAGCCATAATTTTTTCTCACTCAAAATTCATCATGGGGGTGTATTCACAAAGAATCCTACATTGAGTTACGATGGAGGTATGGTTAATAATGTTGATATGATCGATTGTGATTTGTTTAGTGTACCAGAACTAGATGACATGTTAAAGGATATATGTTATGTAGATGAACAACCTAAGTGGTACCACTTAAAAAACCCTAGTAGTAGTTTGGACTTTGGTATAACGTTACAAGTCACGTGCAAGTCACGTGGTAAGATCTAGCGAGATAAAAGACGGATATACCCTCACGTGCAAGTCACGTGGTAAGATTTAACGAGATAAATAAACGAAAATAGACGGAGGTACCATTTGCGAGGAAAACTGAAACTTATTATATTGAAAACGTGTAAAAAAAATTCGGGTATGATCTCTGAAAAAGTGCGTAAACCACATGTATCATTAATGGAATTTTCTCTTTTTAATATAAAGTATTAACATTATTGAAATTTTGCATAAAATATAATTGTCTTTTATATACGGTTGTGCATAAGGTTTCTTAAACAAATTTTAGACATGTCACGTCAACCTTTTGTCATAAACAACTACATGCTAACAATTTTAAAATAAAATTCTTACATATACTACATCAATTATTGCCTTAAATAATTTTAAAAAATAAAATTATTATAATTAATTAACCCCATACATAGGTCAAAAAGATCAAAACTTTAGGTTATTTAGTTATTAGTTTTTTTAATATTACTCTTTAATAATTAAATAAACATTTTAATATAAATATGAATTAAAAACACTTTTAAAACAACTTTGATCCAACGAAGTTAATATGTCATTCCGACGAACAGATATCATTTAAGTTATCCGTTTGCAATATGTTTCACAACGCCCATTAACTCGACTCAATATTTTCATTCTTCAACATTCAATTTTTACTGATGTCAAAGAATATGATGTATTTCAATAGTAAAAAGTAAAAGTGGATTAAAATTGATACTTTTTTTTACAAATAGACGAAGATCATCAACACCACCTTCAATTTCATTTATAAAGAACTGATTCAATAAAAAAATATGTTCGCAAATAATAATTTTTTAACTCCGGTTTTTTGGTTTATGTTACTGATTAATTTCATATTTAATATCCGATGATTGCACATCAAAGTTAACAGTATAAAGTTATCGAGCTATTTAGCTATGCCACATCATCAATTAATTAGTTTCACTTTTGAGATTTTAAGCAAATTTTAGACAGGTCGCATCAACCTTTTGTAATGTGACCCAAAAAGTCATGTTTATAAGTACTTATTTCTGCACTTTTTGGACTATTATTTGGTGAAAACATTTCCAAACCATCATTATTTACTAAAAATCACCAAGGTAGTCTAAATATAGACGTTGCTGCAAAAATCGGTTAAAACGTCCAAATAACACGCAAACCGAGGCAAAACTATCACCTTAAATATTCCCTTATTGTTTTTCGTATGTAATTAGATCTTAATTCATATTTTATGATTCCATAGGAAAATACAAGACCAGAGGTGAAAGAATCAGAAGAAACGGACGAAGAACGAAGAAGATATCAAGCTCGGAAGCTCGCCGATCGTCATCCGGAACACGCAAAAGCTAAACACTTCCAAATTTGGCAAACTTAGTGTCATTAGAAGCGTAACGGAAAAACGAATCCAACGGAGCAAGAATCAAGCAAATCGGAGCCCAAACGAAGAAGATACGGACGAACCAAGCAACCGAGAAACAAGCGGAGGCCAAACCAAGCACCAACCCCCCCCCCCCCTGGGCACAAGGGTACCGTATACGGCCCCTTAGGTACCGTATATGGTCCTTAGGGTGCCGTATACGGGACCTTGTGCCTTGGAAGGTGCCGTTTGACCCCCCCTTGGCCCGATACCCCCCGTATGCGCTTTGATGCTTGTTCTTCATGCTTTGTGACTTGTACCAAGCTTCCTACTCCTCTCCTATAAATAGTGGCTTCATTTCTCATTCTCAACACACCTCATTCACCTCTCACCTCTCATATTACTTTCTCTCTCTAGAAATTAGGTTAGCATTCTCTCTCTAGCACTACTCTTAGGAGTTAGAGGAGAATTAGTAGGTAGTTAGTTCTTCTCTCTAGTTTCTCTCTCTAGCACTACTCTTAGGAGTTAGAGGAGAACTAGAGAGAAGATTAGGATTAGATTAATTATGTAGTTAATTAGTAGAGGCTAGCTTATGTAATGCTTGGATATTAATGAAGAAATACAAGTGTTATTCTGCTCGCAATTCTTATCGGTATTTTCTATCCTTTCTATTATTAATTTGTCATATTGTTCTTGTTTGATGTATGTGATTTATTAATATTAGAAATGTTTATTGCTATGCATTGTGAGTAGTGTGCTTGTATGTTTGCCATGATTAGTGAGTAGTTTGTTGTGATATATCTAATTGGGATAGCACCATTATGAAACAACGGAGGTAACGTTATACGGCTTTCATTTGTATAGCGCCGGAATCATCACGAATGTGTGTAGTACGGAACGTGGAAGCTATGAAAGTCGTGGGCACAATCTGTTGTGGAATAATGTTCCCTATTATTATATATTACAATTGTTTGTGAACTTATAAGCTAAACCTCTACCCGTTTATCTGTCCAACTTATGTTGTGGTTTGTATCCTCCTCCCTAGAACCTAACCAATTGCTAGAAGTAGGATTGCAACCTATTCTGTGTATGATGATCAATGAACTCAACATGGTCGTTGTTCCCTTGATTGAAACATATCTGTGAGGGACACGAAGCATAGGATTAGAGATAGATTAGGTTCATGCTTATCTGTTGTGTATCTTTGGGACAACTTCCGGGGGTACCTGTAACACCCGCCAAATTAGGACTAGTATTTAGTGCCTAATCAGATGTTAATACATGTAATTAGTTCCTTGTTAGGCTAATTAATGTATCGAATTATATATATTGTTGAATATATACGAAAATGCGATTTGGTTAAATCGTACGCAATTTAAATCGAATGTATTTCGATTCAATTTAATACGGACGTTGGTGACCAATTTTATTAAATAACGCTTTTATGTCAAAAATATTATTATGATAATATTTCGTATTCGATTCATATCGTACAAACAAAACTTACACAATTTAAAATATTAAAACGCGCAAACTAAATAAACTAACTTACATTTTTAACTCAAAGATAAATTGATTTGTAAAATATTTAAATAAAATATCGCGTAATAAATCCGTATCTTAAAACTTAACATTTAATATGTAAAATAATTATTTTAACGTTTAAAAAAAAACGGAACAAACGAACACCGCACGGAGCATGGAGACGGAGGCTGAAAAGTGGGGCTTCCACCTACAACCTCCATCTCTCTCTTTCTCCTCCTCTCATTTCACTCAACTCTCTTTCTCTTTCTCCTCTCTTTTCTCTCAAATCACAAAAACCCACAACCTCACAAAATCACCAAATAAACATACTAAACGCACTCGGATTTCGTTACTACTTTGGAAGAAAACATTCACCTTCTCCCGATCTATCATCCTATCTTTTCGGATTTCTCATCCGACAATTTGTAAGTTTCCGACAAATCCCGAAATCTCTCGTTTTTAAGTGTTTTTACTTGTTAGTAGTTTGTAACAACTTATAATGTCCATATAAGGGTTGGGTAAAAGTTTTGGACCGAACGGAAACCGAAAAACTCGTTTTCGACACATTTTCCGGCCAACAGACCGCTACGTCGCATTTGGCCCAGAATTTATGCGACGTCAGCTTCTACGTCGCAAAACCCCTCGTGACGTCGCATGGTGCGACGTCAGTCACAACGTCGCATTAAATTGCGACGTCGCATATAGCGACGTCAGCCTTAACGTCGCCAATACCTCACTACGTCGCATTTAGCGACGTAAGCCCCTACGTCGCAGAAATTAACCAACGTCGCATTAGCGACGCAGCACCCTACGTCGCATTAAATTGCGAAACGTCGCCTTTAGCGACGTCATGCTCAACGTCGCAATCCTACCTGCGACGTCGCACCCAACGTCGCACAAATCAGAACCTCAAAAACATAGATTTTTACTAAGTGTCGAGACTCGAAATTTATCACTCGATTTTACCTAAATTCGGTTCCAGATGCGTTTTTCGTTAAAGCAATATAGTAGAAATAAAAATTTTCCAAGCTGACCTGGCAGCTCGACCCCAGCCAGGGGCTCTGCCCCTTGGACCCCGCCAGGGGCTGCCGCCCCTTGGACCCCGCTACCAGGGGCGCTGCCTCCGGACCCCCGTACTTAGATTTCGTAACGGCTTCTAAAACACAATCAAAACACTTTTTCAAGTAAAACACCACGAAATCAAAATAGTAATAATTGAGATTATTATTACAAATCCGTCACCAACGGGCCGTACACTTTTCAAACACTTAAACGTATCAACCAAATAGTGGAGATTTGGACATTATAGTTGAACGAACAACTACAAGGGTGATCTGTTGAGATACCCAATCATGATTATAACCATCGCGTGTCGTGGACACCCTCAGGTTACAAGTCTTTGGACTTCATACTCGGCTAATCAACTTACGTTTGTTTAAACGCACTCAGACTCAGGTGAATCTCATAGCCCCTCTTTTTACTGTTTTACTCAGGGGTGTGATATACTGCTCAACTTTTAACATGTGAACGCAAGTACCAACTTTTCATATACTACATGAGTTTTTCGAAACTAATCATTTTAAAGTCCTCCGTCAGCATAGTTGTTAATACGTTGTAGCGTGAATATTAGTATATGGTACCATATAGGATTGACCCTCCTCGTTCGGGTTAGCAAGCACTAACCGGGTAAACGGACGTACTAATATTTGGGAAGACGAATGTTGATTAGGCATTCGTGGAGGCACCTCGCCCGGAATTCTCTATAGGGGACCCGGCCCTCGAGTTAAGCTCAACTATGTGCTCATGGCTGTATACACGATGATTATCATTTAATTGCTGGATGCAGTTCATTATTTAATTGCTGGATGCAATTCATTATTTAATTGCTGGATGCAATTCATTATTTAAATCTTGCGGTTCATACGATATTACTTGATTTCAAACCTGTGAGCTCACCAGCTTTATAGCTGACCTTTTAGCATATATCGCAGGTACCCAGCAGTAGGATGTTTCTGCTTCAGGATTTAGCTCGAGTCAGCATACAGACGATTGAGATTTTCTTGCATTAGTATATTTTGTATAAGTACTTATGTACTGAAATCTCATTTTAATTAACTCGAGCTATGTAAAGCTTTAAATGTTGTAAACATTTCAGTTATCAATATATTTTGTAAAAACGACGCATATAGAGTCGTTTGCTATTTATCTTTGTGCTTTGTTATTGATTAGTAACACCCAAATCAAGCTTCTGCAAATCATTAAATTTGGGGGTGTTACAGATTGGTATCAGAGCCTAAGGTTATAGTGAACTAGGTTGCATTTATTGAGCCTAGACTATGACCATTAGGCCGTATTCCTTATTAGGTATGACTGGTTCAGAGATTACAGCATACGAGTTTAATTTAACATAGCCTGATCAACTATGTACAATTAAGCAAAGATGATGTAAGATCTGAAAGTAGTTATGGCTGAACAGGATACAATAGAAGACTCTGACCTCGAGAGAACCGAGACTCAAACATGTTTATGCTAGACACTCAATAGGCTATATTATATAGGAGCTATATGAATATAGGCCTCAATCTTACTAACGCTTTGTCTCAGAAATGGCAAACACACCATCAACTTCATCCCGTTCTCAATCCGGGTCGCAGAACCCAAGGGTAGCAAGGAGGAACTCCAGGTTGCCTCGAGCTGGCCCGTACTCCACTCACTCCACCTTGCCGGCTCTAGCCGCTAGGGTGAATCAACACGAGCAACGACTTCGCACCATGGATGTCGTGTTGCAGGAAACAAACGAAAACTGGAGACTTACATCCCTCGAACGCATAGAACAAGTCTCCGACGATCTTGAAACCACTAACAACAACATGGATATCCTTCGTAATCAAATAATAGAAATAAGGGTGGAAAATGCCCTTCTGCAACAAAGGATGGATGAATGTGTGCAACGCTCACTTGAGGCAGAAGAATATGCGCGTGGACTAACACAACGACTTGCACTAGCAGAAGACAACGCCCGACAAGCTAGCAGGCTTGCAAACACTGTGGACCGTCTTGTCACGATGATGGAACAAATTAATCTACGTTAAGACTAGTGTAGTCTTTGTCTTGTAATCTACCCTGTAATCTAGTAACTATCTACGCGCTATTCTATAATTCGGTCGGATGTAACAATTCCCGACATCTTTTGTAATATATCTGTAGGATGTAACCTTTGAACTCGTATCATCTATCAAGTATTCTTGCTGTTTTCGACTCATATTAATTGCCATTATTCCTGTTGATGTTATGTATTACTGCTTTTATACATGTACATCTGAGATAAATACAACTTTCTTGCAAAATCTCATGTATCTTCATTTCTTTTATTGAAGAATCATGCCGCCAAAGACCAGACCTTACACTGATGCTCAGATTACGTCACTCATAACCCAGGCTGTTACTGAAGCCTTAGCTCGGAATACCCCACCAAACTCCACAAGAAACAGCGATACCACTGGAACCTCTACCACCAAACCTTGTTCTTACAAGGACTTTCAAAGCTGCAAACCCTCGAGTTTCAAGGGTTCTGAAGGAGCCATCGGACTAATCAGATGGTTCGAGAAAATGGAAACTGTTTTCCGTGTCAGCAAATGCGCGGAGAACGACAAAGTAAACTTCGCCACCTGCTCTCTTGAAGATGATGCCCACTCTTGGTGGAATTCATATACCCAATCAGTGGGTGCTGACATTGCCTACCAAATCACTTGGGAGGAATTGAAAGCCAAACTCACTGCCAAGTACTGCTCTATCGCCAAACTCCAAAAGCTGGATGAGGAGTTCTGGAACTTAAAGGTTCAGGGTGGTGACATCGATGGTTATACCACCAGGTTTCAACAACTAGCTGCCCTCCGCCCAGCTATGGTAAGCACTGAACCTGATAAAATCAGGAAGTACGCCCTTGGTCTCCCTGATTTTGTTCGGGGACACGTCATCTCTTCCAAACCAACCACCATTGACGGTGCAATCTCATTGGCCCAAGACCTGATGTCTATGAGCCAAGATTCTGAACCACCCACTTCATCCTCCCAAAACAACAAACGCAAGTGGTCTGACTACCACAACAACCACTCCAACCAACAAAACAAGAAACCCGACACTATCAAAGCCTACAACACCACCACTGATATCATCCGGGGTTACACTGGGAGCAAACCATATTGTCCCAAGTGCAGCCGACACCATGAGGGTTCCTGTGGTCCCTTTTGCAACAACTGCAAGAGGTACGGCCACCTCACCAAAGATTGCCGCTCTCCTACCAACAACAACCCCAACAACACCAGACCACCCAAAGTATGCTTTGAGTGTGGGAAACCTGGGCATTTCAGGGACTCGTGCCCAAATCTGAAGAACAACAACAACAACAACCGCAACAACAACAACAACCGCAACAACAACAACAACAACACCCGCAGCAGAGCTTTCGTCATCAAATCTGGGGATGCCCGCCAAGACCCGAATGTGGTCTCGGGTATGTTCCTCCTCAACAACTTAACTGCTTCTGTTCTATTTGATACTGGTGCTGATAGAAGCTTTATCTCCGATGATTTTTGCCCATTACTTGACATCACTCCTGTTGACTTAGATGTTAAGTACACTGTAGAGCTAGCAAATGGAAAACTTGTAGAAACCACCAGTGTGATACCTAATTGCACTTTAAACCTAGCTGACGAAACCTTTTCGATCGACCTTATACCCATTAAAATCGGAAGTTTCGACGTCATTATGGGAATGGACTGGTTGTCCAAACATCGAGCTGAAATCATTTGTCACGATAAGATCGTCCGTATCCCACTCGCCGTCGGTGGAACCTTGATCATACAGGGGGAGACCGGTGGGACGGGACTCAATATAATCTCCTGCTTAAAAACCCGAAAATTTCTGAGAAAGGGTTACCCTGCCATACTCGCACACATCACCGAGAAGAAGTCGGAGGAGAAACAACTTGAGGATGTGCCGATTGTTAGAGACTTTCCCGAAGTCTTTCCGGAAGAACTACCTGGCCTACCTCCGTCTAGACAGGTTGAGTTCTCAATCGATCTCGTGCCGGGTGCCGCACCGGTGGCCCGCGCACCATACCGTTTAGCCCCATCCGAACTTCAGGAGTTGTCCTCTCAGTTACAGGAACTGCTGGATCGAGGATTCATTAGACCGAGTTCTTCACCTTGGGGAGCTCCGGTCTTATTTGTCAAAAAGAAGGACGGTTCATTCCGAATGTGCATCGACTATCGAGAGTTGAATAAATTGACCGTCAAGAACCGTTATCCACTTCTTGCATTGATGATCTATTCGACCAACTTCAGGGTTCAAGTTTCTACTCAAAAATCGACCTGCGATCAGGTTATCATCAGTTACGAGTTCGCGACACCGATATTCCAAAAACTGCTTTCAGAACTCGTTACGGGCACTACGAATTCCAAGTGATGCCCTTTGGTCTAACCAACGCACCGGCTGTATTCATGGACCTCATGAACCGGGTGTGCAAACCTTACCTCGATAAGTTTGTCATTGTCTTTATCGATGACATACTCATTTACTCGCGCAATGAGCAAGAACATGCGCAACACCTCAGAACCATCCTTGAACTACTTAGACACGAGGAGCTTTATGCTAAATTCTCTAAGTGTGAGTTCTGGATCCAAACCGTTCAATTTCTTGGTCACGTGATCGACAGTCAGGGAATTCACGTGGACCCATCAAAAATTGAGGCTATCAAAGACTGGCAAGCACCCACCTCTGCAACTGAAGTACGACAGTTCTTGGGTCTTGCTGGGTACTATCGGCGATTTATCGAAAATTTCTCTAAAATAGCTCAGCCACTCACGGTACTGACACAGAAGGACAAAAGGTTCGATTGGACCGAGAAACAAGAGTCAGCGTTCCAACTTCTGAAACAAAAGCTTTGCAGTGCTCCAATTCTATCACTACCCGAAGGCACCGATGACTTCGTGGTATACTGCGATGCTTCTCACCAAGGTCTCGGTTGCGTGTTGATGCAACGAGACAAGGTCATTGCTTATGCCTCACGACAGCTAAAAATTCACGAAAAGAACTACACCACTCATGATCTCGAACTTGGAGCTGTCGTTTTTGCTCTCAAAATCTGGAGACATTACCTCTACGGCACTAAGTGCACTATCTTTACCGATCATAAAAGTCTCCAACATATCTTCGATCAGAAGGATCTCAATATGAGGCAACGTCGATGGGTCGAGTTGCTTACCGATTACGATTGTGAGATCAAGTACCATCCAGGGAAGGCTAATGTTGTAGCCGATGCCCTCAGTCGAAAGGAACGACCTAAACCACTTCGAGTCCGAGCCCTCAGTATGACCATTCATAACGATCTTACCATTCAAATTCATACAGCTCAGATCGAAGCCCTGAAAGCTGAAAACATCAAAAATGAAGCCTTGCGGGGCATTGGCAAACAATTCGAAATCAGACCTAACGGGATTAGGTATTTCTCAAACCGAATCTGGTTGCCCAGTTTTGGGAACCTAAGAGACTTGGTGATGGACGAGGCTCACAAGTCTAAATATTCTATTCATCCGGGATCCGATAAGATGTACCACGGTATTAAGGAATTTTATTGGTGGCCAAACATGAAAGCCGAAATCGCCACTTATGTCAGCAAGTGTCTTACTTGCTCGAAAGTCAAAACCGAACATCAGAAACCTCCTGGTTTACTCCAGCAACCTGAAATCCCTGAATGGAAATGGGATCAAATTGTCATGGATTTCATAACCAAACTACCCAAGTCATCGAACGGTTGCGATACCATTTGGGTGATCGTTGACCGCCTCACTAAATCAGCTCATTTCCTGGCAATCAAGGAAAGCGATAAAATGGAACGCCTTACACAAATCTACATCAAGGAAATCGTTTCTCATCACGGTGTTCCAATCTCGATCATCTCTGATAGAGATGCCCGTTTCACTTCTCACTTTTGGCAATCACTTCAAAAAGCTTTGGGTACTCGCCTAGACATGAGTACCGCATACCATCCTCAAACCGATGGCCAAGGTGAACGAACCATTCAAACACTGGAAGACATGCTACGAGCCTGCGTAGTTGATTTCGGTACAAACTGGGAAAAACATCTACCGTTGTGCGAATTTTCGTACAATAACAGTTATCACGCCAGCATTAAGGCTGCACCCTTTGAAGCACTGTACGGTCGTAAGTGCCGATCACCGATCTGTTGGACTGAAGTGGGAGATAGTCAACTCACTGGTCCTGAACTCATTCACGCCACCACTGAGAAAATTGTGGAAATCCAAAACAGACTCAAAACCGCACGTGATCGTCAGAAAAGTTATGCTGACGTGAGACGCAAACCACTCGAGTTCCAAGTTGGGGATCGAGTTCTCTTAAAAGTATCGCCTTGGAAAGGCGTCATCCGTTTTGGCAAACGCGGGAAGTTAAATCCCAGATACATCGGGCCTTTTGAGATCCTCGAAAGGATTGGTCCTGTAGCTTATCGATTGCAGCTGCCATCCGAACTTAGCAGCGTGCACCCTACTTTTCATGTCTCAAACTTGAAGAAGTGTCTGTCTGATGAGACACTTATTATTCCACTAGATGAAATTCGTGTTGACGATAAACTTCACTTCGTTGAGGAACCCGCTGAAATCATGGACCGTGAGGTCAAACAACTGAAACAAAGTCGTATTCCCATCGTCAAGGTCAGATGGAATTCGCGGCGTGGTCCGGAATTCACCTGGGAACGGGAAGACCAAATGCGACTCAAATATCCTCAACTCTTCACTGATTCCACATCAAACCCGACCTCGAACTAAATTTCGGGACGAAATTCTTCTAAAAGGGGGTACCTGTAACACCCGCCAAATTAGGACTAGTATTTAGTGCCTAATCAGATGTTAATACATGTAATTAGTTCCTTGTTAGGCTAATTAATGTATCGAATTATATATATTGTTGAATATATACGAAAATGCGATTTGGTTAAATCGTACGCAATTTAAATCGAATGTATTTCGATTCAATTTAATACGGACGTTGGTGACCAATTTTATTAAATAACGCTTTTATGTCAAAAATATTATTATGATAATATTTCGTATTCGATTCATATCGTACAAACAAAACTTACACAATTTAAAATATTAAAACGCGCAAACTAAATAAACTAACTTACATTTTTAACTCAAAGATAAATTGATTTGTAAAATATTTAAATAAAATATCGCGTAATAAATCCGTATCTTAAAACTTAACATTTAATATGTAAAATAATTATTTTAACGTTTAAAAAAAACGGAACAAACGAACACCGCACGGAGCATGGAGACGGAGGCTGAAAAGTGGGGCTTCCACCTACAACCTCCATCTCTCTCTTTCTCCTCCTCTCATTTCACTCAACTCTCTTTCTCTTTCTCCTCTCTTTTCTCTCAAATCACAAAAACCCACAACCTCACAAAATCACCAAATAAACATACTAAACGCACTCGGATTTCGTTACTACTTTGGAAGAAAACATTCACCTTCTCCCGATCTATCATCCTATCTTTTCGGATTTCTCATCCGACAATTTGTAAGTTTCCGACAAATCCCGAAATCTCTCGTTTTTAAGTGTTTTTACTTGTTAGTAGTTTGTAACAACTTATAATGTCCATATAAGGGTTGGGTAAAAGTTTTGGACCGAACGGAAACCGAAAAACTCGTTTTCGACACATTTTCCGGCCAACAGACCGCTACGTCGCATTTGGCCCAGAATTTATGCGACGTCAGCTTCTACGTCGCAAAACCCCTCGTGACGTCGCATGGTGCGACGTCAGTCACAACGTCGCATTAAATTGCGACGTCGCATATAGCGACGTCAGCCTTAACGTCGCCAATACCTCACTACGTCGCATTTAGCGACGTAAGCCCCTACGTCGCAGAAATTAACCAACGTCGCATTAGCGACGCAGCACCCTACGTCGCATTAAATTGCGAAACGTCGCCTTTAGCGACGTCATGCTCAACGTCGCAATCCTACCTGCGACGTCGCACCCAACGTCGCACAAATCAGAACCTCAAAAACATAGATTTTTACTAAGTGTCGAGACTCGAAATTTATCACTCGATTTTACCTAAATTCGGTTCCAGATGCGTTTTTCGTTAAAGCAATATAGTAGAAATAAAAATTTTCCAAGCTGACCTGGCAGCTCGACCCCAGCCAGGGGCTCTGCCCCTTGGACCCCGCCAGGGGCTGCCGCCCCTTGGACCCCGCTACCAGGGGCGCTGCCCCCGGACCCCCGTACTTAGATTTCGTAACGGCTTCTAAAACACAATCAAAACACTTTTTCAAGTAAAACACCACGAAATCAAAATAGTAATAATTGAGATTATTATTACAAATCCGTCACCAACGGGCCGTACACTTTTCAAACACTTAAACGTATCAACCAAATAGTGGAGATTTGGACATTATAGTTGAACGAACAACTACAAGGGTGATCTGTTGAGATACCCAATCATGATTATAACCATCGCGTGTCGTGGACACCCTCAGGTTACAAGTCTTTGGACTTCATACTCGGCTAATCAACTTACGTTTGTTTAAACGCACTCAGACTCAGGTGAATCTCATAGCCCCTCTTTTTACTGTTTTACTCAGGGGTGTGATATACTGCTCAACTTTTAACATGTGAACGCAAGTACCAACTTTTCATATACTACATGAGTTTTTCGAAACTAATCATTTTAAAGTCCTCCGTCAGCATAGTTGTTAATACGTTGTAGCGTGAATATTAGTATATGGTACCATATAGGATTGACCCTCCTCGTTCGGGTTAGCAAGCACTAACCGGGTAAACGGACGTACTAATATTTGGGAAGACGAATGTTGATTAGGCATTCGTGGAGGCACCTCGCCCGGAATTCTCTATAGGGGACCCGGCCCTCGAGTTAAGCTCAACTATGTGCTCATGGCTGTATACACGATGATTATCATTTAATTGCTGGATGCAATTCATTATTTAATTGCTGGATGCAATTCATTATTTAATTACTGGATGCAATTCATTATTTAAATCTTGCGGTTCATACGATATTACTTGATTTCAAACCTGTGAGCTCACCAGCTTTATAGCTGACCTTTTAGCATATATCGCAGGTACCCAGCAGTAGGATGTTTCTGCTTCAGGATTTAGCTCGAGTCAGCATACAGACGATTGAGATTTTCTTGCATTAGTATATTTTGTATAAGTACTTATGTACTGAAATCTCATTTTAATTAACTCGAGCTATGTAAAGCTTTAAATGTTGTAAACATTTCAGTTATCAATATATTTTGTAAAAACGACGCATATAGAGTCGTTTGCTATTTATCTTTGTGCTTTGTTATTGATTAGTAACACCCAAATCAAGCTTCCGCAAATCATTAAATTTGGGGGTGTTACAGTACCCATGATGTAATCCTTAGGTCAGTACTGTGATGCTAGTATTCCGTCCTATTGCATGTTCTTGTTTGATTGTTGCTTAGGTACTGCATACTAGACATACAATAACAATGTTGCGGCCTTAATGATTAGGTTTTCATAAACATGATAAATGTAATACAGATAGGTTTGAAAACTTGTGGTGCTGTTTAACTATACATTTATGATTTTAAACTAAACTATCGCCTTTCCCCCAATAAACGTGGTTAGAACCCTTTTGACAAAGGAGTCATGAACCATTGATCAAACGGTCACTACCTATCTATGTTTTCCGAAATAAACATGGTCTGATTTTGAAGCTGTGGAAATACTGCCCAACTTATCGCATAGTACACCATGAATTAATCAGGGATTTATTGGGCTGGGATTTATTAAGTGAACGAGTTGTTTAGCTATCATAGATGGTTTTTCTGTAATACAATCTTAGACATAATGAGTTTAGATAGCCCTAAAGTATGTAATACAGGATAAGCCCTAAAACGTCCGAGTATCTGGTAAGCCGTGGAAAGGCCGTAGGCTGAACACTGTATTACATCCTGGCTGAGTCTGTGATCCAGGAAAGACCGTAATACGGGTGAGTACACAATGTAACCGTGGAAAACTCTGTGGGTTGAAGACTGTATCACAGCCGAATATCTCTGAACTCAATCATAACCATTAATGTATAAGTCAGCAGTCACCAATTGTCTTAATCTTAAATGCCTTGCCCAGCTTAGATATCTCTGTATGTGTTAAAGAAAGGTCAGTAGATAAATTGCGGACTGTCGCCTTATTCCTGCACCCCATCTGGAGGGTCACTTGGTCTCCTCATGAGAGACGGTGAGGGGGGGTTTCAAGACAGTCCGATCTGATCATAATCTTGATAGCATAGTACTCAGTGACATATTAATCGGTTAACCTGATTAGTAGGGTGCTAGTGTTTACACTACTAGGTTTTCTACGTGAAGGCAAGACACAAATCTTTAAAAGACATTTTCAAACTAAAACATCATCTCAGCTATTCTAAGTCATGGTAAACCACGTCTTCGTTATCCTTAGGTGTTATATATGCTAGTCTCCCTTTAGTTTTATGTTTTATTAGTTTCAGTAATTTAGTTTAATTAAAAACCAAAACAAAACCCCTCCAACTTATCAAAACCCTAGCTTAAATACCGACTTATCAGAACTAGCTCTGTTTCAATTCTACCGTTGCGAGGAACGACCCTGGATCATTCTTACCGCTTACTCGTATCAGGTATTCGTACCAGTTCCAGTAGGTAGTACGGAGGATTAGGCTCCCCCCGACTATTACAAATATTAAAACTACCCTGCCGTGTATCTCGGTGGCCGGACCAACGACCGGAGTAAAATCCGACCGACCGCTGGGTGCACGACAAGTTTTTGGCGCCGCTGCCGGGGACGGTAGTACGATTCGGAGCCTGTTTAGATAAATTAGTTTTTAAGCGATCCTTTTTGACTTGGATTCACCGTCCTTGTCAGAAGTTACTTTCCGTAGATTAGCGTAGTTAGCTTAGATTAGCTTAGAATAACTCCCCTCCATACTACAACTTTAATTCTTAAACCTTCTTCTTGTGCTGTCTTTTTCTGAAAACTTGGGCAATGGCAACTCAGCAACAATTAAAAGATCAAATTGATAGTCTTGCTAAATCAATCCAAGATAGATGTAGGAGTAATGCCTATGTAGATAACGAATGTCAAAGGAATAGTATGTTTTATTCGGATAACATAGGGTACTTAGATCCTCAATCTCAACATCATTATGACCCTTATGCTTTCCAAACACATCAATACCAGCCTTACTATCCTGGACCATTCAATATCTACCCACAACCATCTTACCCTGTACATGAACCATTACCGTATGAGAGTTCTGACTTGAGAGGTATGCCCATAGCTTATCTCGGTAGTAATACTATCTCACCTTCCTACAACCCACTTGAGCAACTATTTAAAGAACAAGAAGACATGCTTAGAAGATGTACTGATAAGCTGTCTGAAATACAAACACGAGTCCAAGTGAGTAGTAATGAAGCTAGGAATCAAGTTATAACTGACAATTGGCTACAGGAAGATGATAGGCACTTACACACCACATCTACATCCCCTGATTCAGACTTTCATGAGTTTGGTTGCAAAATCCCTTCCAACCCTTCACCTACCCAATCTTCTAAATCCCCACTTCCACCCATTCTCAACCTATCTACATCCGAGATCGATGAGGAGTTCATTCTAGAGGAACTTTCCGAGTCATGGCAACTTGAAACTTCCGACCGGAGTAACGAGGATGACGAGGTAGACGAAGAGATAGAAGTAGAGAGCCCGGAGATGGAGATTTACATAGAAGACCCAGCTTCAGAAGGACTGGAGGAATGCGCACCGACTCTGAGAAGTGATCTCATTCCAATTCAAACCGACGTGGTTGACAACATTCCGCAACAAGTTGTGGTTGACACTGTCCCACTTATCTTTCCGAATGAATCACCCAATGATCTAGTTGAACCCTTAATTGCCTTAGACCAAGTAGTCGATGAGAATGTTGCTACAAGATTGGAGACAAAAACGGATACTGTCCCACCTCCATGCCCAAAGTACAACTTTAGCATTGACCAAAAGACCATAGGAAGCAAGGTGGGTTCTGCGTCATGGTTTCCCTTCAAACCCTCTCTCAACCATATAATGTCCTATACATCATTTAGAGGTGAGGATTCCTTTGACCAACCCATTCTGACCAAGGAGGTATTAGAAGTTGAGAGACCTATTACACCCACGGTAGAACAATTCCCTCACTTCGAACCATCTCCTTATATTGGACATACCCTGGCCTTAATCTGCTTTAAACTTTTAGGTATGTTCCAATACCACCTCTTGTGTCTACTGATGGATGCTAGGGAGCCTCTAGGATTGCCTGATATGTAGTGTTAGAGTCAAGCTAGAGACTCGAACAAAAACAAGCGCTTCTCGGGAGGCAACCCGTGTTTAACATAGCTTTAGTAATAGTAGAAGATGAAACCCTAAAATGAATGTTTCAAGTTTTCTATCTTTATGAACAAATAGGTTGGTTTGCGAAATTACTTCTTTAAAAGTCAAATTTTTGTCAAACCATAAAACTTCCTACTCCCACTTGTTTAAACTTTATCGCAATATCCATTTTTCACCATTATATAAGATCTCAAGTTCTTATATCCCCTTCACTCACAAACTTTGGAAACCTACTAGAATGAGAATTAGGAACCTTAGTTATCTTATATCACCCATTCACATGTTTCGAGCATTTGAGGTACTTACATATATTTCTGTAAGCATACATATAAGATCCTTAAAAGATTCATCTGAAAACCTGATTTGTATGCTAATATGTGTATTATGCTCGAACTCGTTTAAAAATATGTTCTTTGGAAATCTTTATACCTGGTTGCCTGATTTAAAAGCTCATGCTAGTGTTTCCATATATGTTATTTGTGTTGCGGTAAAATTATAGGCAACTAACACTTTTTGTGTAGGATTGGACTCCAAGTCATACACTGGTTTGTTTCATCTACAAAGCACTTACTTTGATAGGTTCTTCGCAAACCAGTGAATCTATGATTTGGAGAATAATCACTCGTTTGTTAGATCACGTTTGTTTGTTCTACTTGTACAAATGTCTAACAGACAGGGACTGATGCCTATGGATAAAGAATCTTCGAGAATAATGGAAAGAAGACAAAGGGAGCTTACAGTTCATTAAATTTGGAAACTTCTGGAGCATTGCTTTGCAGGGGACAAGAGATGACACTTCTGGATACAAAGATGATTTCTAGTTGTCTATGACTAGTTCATCAAGTTGATTAGCTCAATACTCATCACATGTGCCCACAAATTCCAAATCCTACAGCTAAACCTTGCCATATAATGGAACCCAAAAACCAACACTACCATCCACCATCACCATATCCACCCACATTCACCCATCCATCCACCCCTTCACACGTACAACCATCACCATCAGGGACCATTCATATGAAGGAATAGATATAGGATTAAATTGGAAACTGGAGATCTCTCCCGATAAAGAACAAACATAAGATGCATTACATCAGTTTGTCGGTGAAAATCTTGGGTTATCAAACAGTTGGTGTTTCTTGGCTGATCCTGCTTATGTTTGGAAGGCGGCATCACTTCGCTTCAATTTCTACAATCTATCCTTTTAGTCTTTGTTATTTTCGAGAGAATTTGGTGATTTGAATGGATGTTGGATGACTGAGAAGATCCAGAGATGACAAGCATTCAAGGAAGAACCCGTGGAGTCAAAGGCAGACAAATAAGCTCATACAAATGCGGACCATGGAACTTACAAACATCTCTGAGGGAAGGAGTGTGGTCTATCTTCTCTCGAAACCCACACGTGCCAAAGATCTAAGTGTGGGATCTCAACCCACACTGCAATCACTCAGCAAGAATCGCCTCCAAATCTTTAAACACTAAAGTGTGGGATTCATTAATAAGAATCTCCACTTACATGATGGAACGATTCTCTGCTAAGTCTAGATACAAGGCATTGTGTACCAGATCGACACGTCTACAACTGAACCGTTCTTCATGAAAATAGAGGATCAAGATCTTCAAAGTCTCCTCTCATTTACCGCTCTCAGCTTCATAACTTCAATCGTTATCTAGGGAGTTTCTTAACCTTTACTCTGTTTCTTGATTTAAATTTTACTTTGTTAGCCTGTTAATCTAAGAAGTAATCTATACTCTATCCTAAAGCTTATCACTAAGTGTGGGATTCCAGCCCATTACATACACTTGAGTAACATTTTCTATATATTCAAACTCTAAGTGTGGGATTATACTTTACAGTATAATCTCAACTCAAGAGAACATTAGGGACAATGTTCCTCTAAGTGTGGGATAGCAGGTATAGAATACCTTGGATTGGATGTTTACAGATTTTTATGTCCGAATAGCTCAACTCGGAAAATGTTCCTCAAAATTTTCAAAATTTTTAACAAAACTAATAAAGTATGGGCCAAATCATTCGATTAGCTCTGCTATTTTTGAGTTATAATATCTTTCAAGATAAACCATTTCTAATATGATTCAGTTATTCAGGAATATTAGGGAAATTAAGGTAGAAATTTCTTAAAATAAGTAGTGATAATCTAAAAGGAACATGGCTAGGTACATACAAACCATATTTGCAGTGAGGTTTTGAGCCTTAAAAGCATTCATCTTAAATGCTACATTGTTCATTTCTTGTGTGTGCCGATGCTAGTATCTCTAAGTTAGAACTTGTTCCTGACATACGTTTCAAGACCACATTGGTGAGTACCGTACGCGGTATAGGTGCAATTAAATGATCTCGACATTCCTTAGGATTTAACCCATTTTCACATATCTTTTCAAGCCCAAAACCCTTCCGATACTCATTTTTAGTATCGATGATCCGCTTAGAAAACCCTGTTGAGCCTAAACCTTTCGTTTCTTCAAACCCTACATTTTTAACCCACTTATCCAAAACTTCCAACAACTTATCTTAGAATTTCTGAGGATTATGAAAAACATCTTGAAGAATCTTCTTCTGAATTGATCTACTCCTTCGTGTTCACCAAAATTAAAGAAAATCAAAGGTGCGAAAAATTGGCACCAAAGAAAAGACTCGAAGAAGTCCGTGATAAGAAAGAAAAGATTTCCGAAAGAAAAGCAAAATATCCTTGGAAGTTCTCTGGCAAAGAAGTTCTGAAGAAAGAAAAAGAAAATAAAAAGCATAAAAAGTAAGAAAAGAAAATAAAGCTAAGTGCTTCAAAGTATCAACCGTTCAAAGGAAGATCCGACAGAAGACGAGTAGCTATCTTCTCCGTTCTACAATAAGTTTTTCATGATTCTTAGGATGCCTAAGATAAGTAACCCTTTCAACCAAAAATCACCAATATCCATACCCCTTAACCCTCACAAACAATACAACCCACTTGAATGTCTTGGGATAATTAGTGCCGTCCTCTTCCTAAGTGGTGAAGATCCGATTCTCGACCAAGCTTATGATGATGAGTGCTGCATGACTGGCTACTTGGGCGATTTCAATTGTGCTAGAATGATAGGAAACCCGATACACTATGAGTGAATTGAGTGACCACCTTTAGTGAGATCGCCTAGTCATGTATACTCCAAGATCACGAGATTTGGAAAGTATGCCTGGGAAAGTCAGTACTTATTTCTAAAAAGATCATCTTAACTTTCCTTGTGTTCTCTAAATAATTTTCCCATATGAGAAAGTGGTGACTTTTTGGAAATGTTTTAACTCACCCAAAATATTATAAAAATGTTTTCGCTGGACATAACTGAGTTGTTGCTTGAGGACAAGCAACTTCTAAGTGTGGGATACTTGATGTGACCCAAAAAGTCATGTTTATAAGTACTTATTTCCGCACTTTTTGGACTATTATTTGGTGAAAACATTTCCAAACCATCATTATTTACTAAAAATCACCAAGGTAGTCTAAATATAGACGTTGCTGCAAAAATCGGTTAAAACGTCCAAATAACACGCAAACCGAGGCAAAACTATCACCTTAAATATTCCCTTCTTGATTTTCTTATGTAATTAGATCTTAATTCATATTTTATGATTCCATAGGAAAATACAAGACCGGAGGTGAAAGAATCAGAAGAAACGGACGAAGAACGAAGAAGATATGAAGCTCGGAAACTCGCCGATCGTCATCCGGAACACGCAAAAGCTAAACACATCCAAATTTGACAAACTTAGTGTCATTAGAAGCGTAACGGAAAAACGAATCCAACGGCGCAAGAATCAAGCAAATCGGAGCCCAAACGAAGAAGATACGGACGAACCAAGCAACCGAGAAACAAGCGGAGGCCAAACCAAGCACCAACCCCCCCCCCCCTGGTCACAAGGGTACCGTATACGGCCCCTTAGGTACCGTATACGGCCCCTTAGGTACCGTTTACGGCCCTTAGGGTGCCGTATACGGGACCTTGTGCCTTGGAAGGTGCCGTTTGACCCCCCTTGGCCCGATACCCCCCGTATGCGCTTTGATGCTTGTTCTTCAAGCTTTGTGACTTGTACCAAGCTTCCTACTTCTTTCCTATAAATAGTGGCTTCATTTCTCATTCTCAACACACCTCATTCACCTCTCACCTCTCATATTACTTTCTCTCTCTAGAAATTAGGTTAGCATTCTCTCTCTAGCACTACTCTTAGGAGTTAGAGGAGAATTAGTAGGTAGTTAGTTCTTCTCTCTAGTTTCTCTCTCTAGCACTACTCTTAGGAGTTAGAGGAGAACTAGAGAGAATATTAGGATTAGATTAATTATGTAGTTAATTAGTAGAGGCTAGCTTATGTAATGCTTGGATATTAATGAAGAAATACAAGTGTTATTCTGCTCGCAATTCTTATCGGTATTTTCTATCCTTTCTATTATTAATTTGTCATATTGTTCTTGTTTGATGTATGTAATTTATTAATATTAGAAATGTTTATTGCTATGCATTGTGAGTAGTGTGCTTGTATGTTTGCCATGATTAGTGAGTAGTTTGTTGTGATATATCTAATTGGGATAGCACCATTATGAAACAATGGAGGTAACGTTATACGGCTTTCATTTGTATAGCGCCGGAATCATCACAAATGTGTGTAGTACGGAACATGGAAGCTATGAAAGTCGTGGGCACAATCCGTTGTGGAATAATGTTCCCTATTATTATATATTACAATTGTTTGTGAACTTATAAGCTAAACCTCTACCCGTTTATCTGTCCAACTTATGCTGTGGTTTGTATCCTCCTCCCTAGAACCTAACCAATTGCTAGAAGTAGGATTGCAACCTATTCTTTGTATGATGATCAATGAACTCAACATGGTCGTTGTTCCCTTGATTGAAACATATCTGTGAGGGACACGAAGCATAGGATTAGAGATAGATTAGGTTCATGCTTATCTGTTGTGTATCTTTGGGACAACTTCCGGGGTACCCATGATGTAATCCTTAGGTCAGTACTGTGATGCTAGTATTCCATCCTATTGCATGTTCTTATTTGAGTGTTGCTTAGGTACTGCATACTAGACATACAATAACAATGTTGCTACCTTAATGATTAGGTTTTCATAAACATGATAAATGTAATACAGATAGGTTTGAAAACTTGTGGTGCTGTTTAACTATACATTTATGATTTTAAACTAAACTATCGCCTTTCCCCCAATAAACGTGGTTAGAACCCTTTTGACAAAGGAGTCATGAACCATTGATCAAACGGTCACTACCTATCTATGTTTTCCAAAATAAACATGGTCTGATTTTGAAGCTGTGGAAATACTGCCCAACTTATCGTATAGTACACCGTGAATTAATCAGGGATTTATTGGGCTGGGATTTATTAAGTGAACGGGTTGTTTAGCTATCATAGATGGTTTTTCTGTAATACAAGCTTAGACATAATGAGTTTAGATAGCCCTAAAGTATGTAATACAGGATAAGCCCTAAAACGTCCGAGTATCCGGTAAGTCGTGGAAAAGGCCGTAGGCTGAACACTGTATTACATCCTTGCTGAGTCTGTGATCCAGGAAAGACCGTAATACGGGTGAGTACACAATGTAACCGTGGAAAACTCTGTGGGTTGAAGACTGTATCACAGCCGAATATCTCTGAACTCATTCATAACCATTAATGTATAAGTCAGCAGTCACCAATTGTCTTAATCTAAAATGCCTTGCTCAGCTTAGATATCTCTGTATGTGTTAAAGAAAGGTCAGTAGATAAATTGCGGACTGTCGCCTTATTCCTGCACCCCATCTGGAGGGTCACTTGGTCTCCTCATGAGAGACAGTGAGGGGGGTTTCAAGATAGTCCGATCTGATCATAATCTTGATAGCATAGTACTCAGTGACATATTAATCGGTTAACCTGATTAGTAGGGTGCTAGTGTTTACACTACTAGGTTTTCTACGTGAAGGCAAGACACAAATCTTTAAAAGACATTTTCAAACTAAAACATCATCTCAGCTATTCTAAGTCATGGTAAACCACGTCTTCGTTATCCTTAAGTGTTATATATGCTAGTCTCCCTTTAGTTTTATGTTTTATTAGTTTCAGTAATTTAGTTTAATTAAAAACCAAAACAAAACCCCTCCAACTTATCAAAACCCTAGCTTAAATACCGACTTATCAGAACTAGCTCTGTTTCAATTCTACCGTTGTGAGGAACGACCCTGGATCATTCTTACCGCTTACTCGTATCAGGTATTCGTACCAGTTCCAGTAGGTAGTACGGAGGATTAGGCTCCCCCCGACTATTACAAATATTAAAACTACCCTGCCGTGTATCTCGGTGGCCGGACCAACGACCGGAGTAAAATCCGACCGACCGCTGGGGGCACGACAATAAATAACTACATGCTAACAATTTAAAATAAAAAATCATTCATATACCACATCAATTTTTGCCTTAAATAAATTAAAAAATAAATTTATTAGAATTAAATAATTCCATACGTACGTGGGTCAAAAGGATCAACACTTTATGTTATTTAACTATTATTTTTTAAGATTACTTTTTATTAATTAGATAAACGCTTTAATATGAATATAAATTAACAACATTCTTATAACAACTTTGATCCGACTAATATTAATATGTCTTTTCGTCAAACAAATATTATTTAAGTTATGCGTTTTCAATACGTTTCATAATGACCATTAACTCGAGTCAATATTTTGATTATTCAACATCCAATTTTTACCAATGTCAAAATATATGATGCATTTAAAAAGTTAAAAGTATTATTTTCATTTCCAATGATACTTGAAAATTTGGAGTTAACAAACACTAATTCAATAGGCTACTTATAAATAAACATATAATTTTATTTTATAAACGGCCGTGCATCGCACGGGTTCAATACCTAATAGGGTTTATGGACCAGATCGCCAACGTACTTTACTTTTTGTCCCAATGTCACCAATGAACCGGTTTTATTACCAAGGTCGACACCAAACTTTTTACTTTTGTCTCAATGTCACCAACGAACTAATTTTATTACCAATGTCGACAACGAATTTGTTAAATATATTTTGAGGTCACAAAAATACTTTTTTTAATGAGCTACGTTTTGAATTTGTTGATGTGATGTTGCTATGCATTTCATTTATGTGACAAGACTTCCATGTAAGCTAAACATGTACACGTATGGTTAAATTCATTTTCTCCGACCGACTAACATGTAATTTTGGGTTATGTTTTTGATAAAAAAAAAAGTAGTAATTGCGTTTAGATTCACTGAAAAAGTGGTGATTATCGTAAAGCAATAAAAATGACATGTTATTCGATAGCAGAAGAAGATTAACCATACATGTACAAGTTTAGCTTACGTGGAAGCCTGGTCACATAAATGAAATGCATGGCAACACCACATTAACAAATTCAAAACGTTGCTCGTTAAAAAAAGGCATTTTGGTGACCTCAAAACATATTTAACAAGTTCGTTGTCGACATTGGTAATAAAATTAGTTCGTTGATGACATTGAGACAAAAGTAAAAAGTTTGGTGTCGACCTTGGTAATAAAACCGGTTCATTGGTGACATTGGGACAAAAAGTAAAGTAAGTTGGCGATCTGATCCATAAACCCTACCTAGTATATTATAAAACAAGGCTACATTTCAATATTTTATGATTATTTATAAAACACTCGAGGTCATATAATATAACCTTCATTATAATAATTAGCTCTTAATAAAAGCTACACTAATATCTTAATCTACAGTTATCTTGTTCAAAACATTACATCTACTTTCATAATACGAGTATATTTTAATTCTTATTACAAGTATTTTTTTAACAACTCAATGCATGGTTTAGTATAACTAGTCATCATTGAAAAAAATACAATTAAAATTGAGATTTATTAAAACAAGGCCACCATTTTTTATACTATATAGCTAAGACCACTTTCAACCGTTGTTTTGTCACTTTTTTCGTCAGTTACGTCACATCACCACATCAAAAACAGACGAAAGACTAAGGGTGAGCTTGGTACCATACCGGTACCGACCGGTTGGTACCGGTTTTTTTGCCCCAAATCAAAAACTGAATACCGTACAATTTGTATCTGTTGGTATCGGTTCGGTCTCGATCAGGTACGGTTCCGGTTCGGTTTAGGTATTTTGATGTCCATGGTACCAACCGGTACCGACCGATTGGTACCTTTTTTTGCCCCAAATAAAAAATCGGATACCGTACCATTTATAACGGTCGGTACCGGTTCGGTTTCGGTATTTCGATTTTTGCTCATCCCTACGAAAGACAAACAAAAATGTGCCAATGGTGATTTCATAGTTTCAATTTTTGGTTTCTACATTTACCAATATACCTACATTTACATACACTAAACAAAAAATAATAATACATAAAATATAAGCTGGGCCCCGCGAAAAACCCCTCTCCTTTCTTCGGTTTACTGAAGGAGGAAGTGACAAAAAGAAAGAATAGGTGGTGCCAATAATGACGAAAGCTATGGCTTCGTCGGCCCCCAACCGATCAATGCCGATGGCAGTGATATGAAAAGCCTCAGCAATAAATAATAAAAACCAAAATAATAAAATAAACAAGAAAATAATAATTAAGGACACCGTTGTATTTCCACTTGGACACTTCAAGGCCCAAGCCTATTAAAGTAATTATTATTGCACTACTTATAGCCCAACAACTTGAGCAATTATAGCCCGATCATGTTTCTGATTGCCCACAATTTACCTCACTTGGGTGATTGTACATTTTCAAACTATATTCGATCTGATCGTACATTTTTACATGTGTGTAATTTTCAATTGGACACTTGAATTTGGAAGAATGGAGCATTTTGTAGTTGATCCCTAATAGTGAGAGTGTTATGTCGACTATGTGTAATTTTAATAATTTTTCGATTTGTCGTTGTAAGATAATTAATTTACAAATAAAAAATTCAATATTCAATATTGCCATTAATATATCACCAATCAATAAATAGTTGCCAAACTAATTTTTTTTTAAAGGGTTTTGCTAACGTATACCCTCGTGGCACACGTTAAGGTGTGTTTAATGAAGTCTAAATTTCCTTAAATATTAAAATTTACATTTAATACTCATTAATTCAATCTAGTAATTTCCTTTTTTTTGGATATATTAATTACAAATTCAGTTATTTAAGGAAATTACAAGTTTATTAAATATACATTAACGTATACCATAGAGACACACGTTAGCAAATCGCTTTTAAAAATCAATATATAGGGTCATTATAGTCTTTTTGTCATATTCTCCTCACTATTTAAGTAGTCATATTTTTAAAGGCTAGATCAATGGTTTATATTACATTTAATAACTAATTTAAGGGTTGAGATTAACTAAGACTACCTAATTTACACTCTATTATAAATTATATTATATATATATATATATATATATATATATATATATATATATATATATATATATATATATATATATATATATATATGGGTGGGATCAATTGGGAATCAAAGATCTTAGGGAAGGGGGGAGTAAATCCTGACGCTGAGAGTAGCCTCATTTAAAAAAATGTGGAGGGGTAATTTCGTCCATTTACAAAAGCTTATTAAAAGAAAGAAAAAGAAAAAAGGATGGGAAGGATCGAAAGAGAATTACGTTTTTTCAATTTCAAAATTGAATGTGAGGTTCATCAGATTCATGCAATAAACAACAACAAATTCATTTCGAAATGATTTCACGAACGATTCATAAATTGTTTGTCACTAGATAGAGAAACTCCAACCGTGAAACTAGGGTTTCAAACTCCAAAAGAGATCGCGAAATTAGGGCCTCAAAAATCAAAATCCGATCAACAAACACTAAATATACATCGATTGGTGAACGAGAATCATGATAAAAACGTCGATTGAACCAAAATAACAATTGAAGGTTTGATTGCATCATGAAAGATGAGAAAAGCCGAAGAAAATTATGAAAATCAATCAAAAATCGATGAAGCAGCACTCGAAGTCCATGAAGATCAAATTGGTAAGAAAGACACAAATCAGATCTTTCTATAATTTGATATTTCTATAATTTGTTATTGAGTCTTGTAATCATTAATAGGATTTTGGTGATGCTCAAATAATGAATTGGAGATGATGAAAGTTAATGATAAACAGGGTGAATGTTATATGTACTTCCATGCATACACCTTATGAAGACTAGCCAAAGCCCTTAAACAAGCAATCATTGTACCACTTAGACTATGGATATAGTACAAATAGATCGATATTAGCATCAGAAAAAGGCTAAAACTTAGTGTACAATTAGAAGGCTTTAGAATTGGTAAATGTAGTTTAGGCTTCCAAATGTAAGAAAGAAAAAGAAAAATTGCAATTGGATTTAGTTGTCACTGAACCAACAATTTGCAAATTTTCAAGAGAACAAGTTCGATTAAAGTGGGTCATATGCAGGTATAGGCAGATTCTGTAGTTGGTTGATGTGATTTCGGCTACGCCACTAATAGCTGCATAACTAAATATAAACAAGTGGGACATTATGAATAATTTCAAATAAGTATACAAGAGGTAAAAACAATCCGAGGATTTGATTGATTAAGAAAACTAACACAATTAGAGATCCTCAACTTTGTCAGCAAGTACTCCCACCATTCCAACTGTCCAGTTCAAAGGAAGAGCCCTGAAATAAAAATAAAAATTACTAAAATAAATAAAGATATAAAATAAGAAAGTTTAGCATTTTTGTTGAAAGATATGTATGTAGAGGTAAGGGTGGTGAATTCAACCCATATTGGGGTCACTATGGGTTATGTTTTACTCTATCGGTTCAATGGACCAAAAAAAGAAAAATTGTCGTGAAAGGTAAAGGGTTAGAAATATTGGGGTCACTTTTTTTTTTTCTTTCTACCTTTTTTATAATGTTGTGGCTTAATAGAAACGCAAAAAGGAGATCGTGAAGGTAAGCAATTACAAGAATTCATTAGGATTTTATTTTGTATGAATTCACGTGTTATGCCCCTGATGGGGATACATATTGTTCTCATTGGTCTGATGCTGTCATTAAGCCACTTACTTTCTAAGCTCCCGAAATTTAAATATACGTGTGATTGTAACATGTTGTATGTTAATTCTTGTGTGTGGTGATTGTCTTTTCTAGAACTAGTACCTGTATATAGATATATTCTAGTCACCTGTTTACATCTTTTGTATCTTATGTGTAATTTGCCTTTACCAAGAACTCGAAAAGTTTAATAAGTTTATTTTGGTAGTGTAGGAATGGCTATCACGAGAAGTACGACTAGAAAGGAGAATGACAATGCTTCTCTCAGGAGGAAGTCCAAAATTGGGTCAGCACCATGGTCAAGTCTGATACAAGATATTCTTGTTATAATCATGATGAAACTTGGAATTGGTGATTTTCTTTCTTTCATTGGGTAAAGAATGGAGAAAGATTCATCAAATAAAGATAAAAAGGTTGCTCAAAATGATAAAGCGAAATCAAAATTGGTAAGAATATATGAACATCAACCCTATAATCATTATAAATTGTTTTCGCTATGAACCACAAATAATTCATTCAAAATTTCAGTAAATTAGCATATAACATATGAATATTACTAATTGCGTATCCATTAGAATGAATTTTTTTAATTGCTTCATTCACTATTGATAATAATATTAGTGTATTATATATAGTTGTGTTACTGTAGTGGATGATTATTATTCATCGTGATGAATTTTAATTATATTATTGATGTGACGCAAAAAGTCATGTTTTTAAGTATGATATTCCACACTTTTTGGACACATCTTTAGTAAAAACATTCCAAAATAATCATTATTTACTAAAATTCACTAAAGTGCTCCAAATATAGGCGTTGCTACAAAAACAACTAAAAACGTCCAAATAACGAGCAAAACAGAGCGAATAAACAACAACCAATTCTCACACCCTCATTTACCTTATTATAAGCACATTCTAACCTTATGATATGTTTTAATAGGTAAAAAAGAGACGGGAGAATCAAGAATCATGCAAATTGGGTGAAGAACGGAAGAGATATGGCTTCTACAGATTGTGAAAAGTCATTTCCGCTATGCTTGAGTTACACACATCCAATTTCTGTGAGATTGGTACCATTAGAAGCGTAACGGAATTACGAAGTCACAGGCGAAAGAATCAGGTCAAACGGAAGCATAACGAAGGAGATACGGGCGTTTTAAGCAACGAAAGAAGACCGACGGACCCCGTATACGTCCCTGGAGACAGTATACTGATGCTACAGTACCGTATATGGCCGTACCTACCCCGTATACGGCCCCCTTGACCTCAATTGGTCTCCGTTCGAGCTTCGTTTGCTTGTACGCTGAGTTGTTTCGCTTGTACGTATGATTTGAGGCTTCACCTATAAATAGGGGTCACCTCCTCCACATTTTCACACACCTTCACCTCATTTCTCTCTTCCACTTTCTCTCTCACACACTCTCTCTCTCTACTCTCTCTCTCTTCATTTTCTCTCTCTAGATTTAGGGTTAGCATAAGTTAGTTCTCAGTTAATATTTAACTGGGACTAACGGAGGGACTACTTTTGTAATAGCGTAGGGAATAGTTCAGGGGCTTATTTGTAATATTGTTGAAGATATTGCGGAGGTTCTGCTTGTACTCTCTCTCTAACGTTTATTCAATCTACGCTTTATTAACGGTTACCTCTTTCCTTATATGTTATAATGGTGATTGTTATTGTTATTATGCTAGATTTAGGACCTGTTATTATGCGTAGTGAGTAGTTATATTGTGTGTTTGTTGTGATGTAGTTAGTCGTTAATTGGGATGATGCCATTATGAAACAACGGAAGTAACGTTACCGGAAACATCACTAATGTGTGGAGTACGGAACGTGGAAGCTATGAAAGTCGTGGGCACAATCCGTTGTGGAATAATGTTCCCAACTATTATATTATAAATGAAAACTCGGTGCTTTGATTACGCGTTCCATCTATGATTTTAAACCGCATATTCAACTAACGCCTTTCCACCAACAAACGTGGTTTAAACCTTTTGATAAGATGTCATATCGAGGGTAATTTATTATATGTGTTTTGGTTTTGAAGCTGTGGAAATACTTTATACGTATTGTACACCGTGAATAAACTCCGGATTAAATATATGTGTTTAAATAACATGGTCTGGTTTTGAAGCCGTGGAAATGCTGTTTTAAACAAGTATTGTACACTATGAATAAACTAGGGATTTATTGGTTAAATATAAGTGAGGGCTAGTTTAAATCATAAATGGGGAATCTCTAATCTAAAATACAAACTCAGTTTATGAATTCAGAAAGGAAGACGAGGAATCATCGAGTATTCCAAATTTTTCTATCACCTCTGGATTCTACAAAACCATTGATGGAAAGTAATCAAACACCAACCAAGTCTTAAACCTAAATGTTTTATTCAATTGAGTATTACTGTGGTGTTAAGAACGGTCGGACCGTTAGTGGGTCTGTTACTCTATGCATGCGACCAGCAATCTTCGTATTCCAGAAAAGGGTCACTGTTCCGTAACACGGCAGTGTTGAGAGTTGAGCAGCCTCCTCCGATCAGAATCACGATAGCCTAGTTACTCAGTGACATACTAATTGAGCAATCAATCAGTAGGGTGCTAGTGCTTACACCACAAATACTTAGGAAAAATAAAATACAAATCTTTAGAAAGACATTTTCATAACTTAAACTAAAACATCATCCCAATGCAAGGCTAACGAAGTCACAACAAACACCCCCTCTATCCTGACTGCTATCCCTTTATTTTATTTTATTGCGCAGTTTAATTAGTAGTATAATTAAGAATACAAACAAAAACAAACCTCCAACTTGTAACACCCCCAAATTCACTATTTAGCGGAAGCAGGTTTTGGGGTGCTACTAATCAAATATCACAGCGCAAAGATAAAGCAAACGACATCTATATGCAACGTTTGTAAATTAGTTACATTCCCATAGATATAATGTTTGAAAACTTAATGTTTTCGTATACAAAAATAGTCCCCTAGAGTCCACGCGTATGGCGGGAGATTCTATTACATAATCAAAATATACAAAAGATAATACTAAGAATCTCCGTTAATGCAGTTGTGTTGAAATCATGCGACTCTAGCTAAAGTCCTGGAGTAATCCTACTCCATCCGGGTACCTGAGAAAACATGCTAAAAAGGTCAACGCGAATGTTGGTGAATCTCACAGGTTTGTAAGTAATATCAGTCTTGAACACGAGATTTCATCAGTAGTGCCCGCAGGCGAAAAATCAGTAATTGCAATCCAGCAATCGTAAAACAAGTATTTGCAATCCCGCAAATTAAGTAAGTAAGTTAGTTATACCGTTACCATGAGGCTCATAATCGAAGCTTACCCGTAAGTAATAAGTTTGCTCCTGTGACATGCTCGTAAATGAGCAAGCATCCGTAACGAATAATTAGTCACCCGTTTCTATGTGAAAATCAGTACGTGGCAGCGCTACTGCCTCGGGTGGGGAAGGTCATTTCCCTAATGGATCCATTAACTAGTGTTCGCGCTTAAGTCCATAACTAACGATATATGATGGAGAGACTTCTGTAAATAGTAAACAACTCATGCAATTCCGTTTGGTATAGTAAACAGTTTAGTACTTGTGTTCAAGAAAAAGAAGTAGCATGTTTCTCCCCCAATCAGATAAAACAGTAAAAAGTGGGGCCGTAAGACTCACCTGAGTCTTGTAATAAGCCGTAGCAAATAGCAAGTAGTAAATATAGCAAGTAGGTTCTCCGAACCCGTAACCTTCAAATGCCTAATCATATGAAGTTATGTAAGTATGTGTCTCGCGAGACGTTTCGTTTAGTTGTACACAACTAGTATATCCAATGTTTGTCCGTATGTTTGTGATTGTTTGTTTGTTGGAAAACATGTTTGGCCCGTTGGTGATTTAGTTGAAACGTTAATCTCGACATATATATATATATGTTTGGAGTGTTATGCTTGAAAGACATGTTTCAATGTCCTTTAGATGTTATATGGTATAATCGTTTGAAGTCCCAAATGTTTAACATTTAACTTGGAATTTATTTGTAAAACTGCTGTGTTTTGCAACACAAAATGCGACACAAAAGTTTGTCATGCGACACAAGGGTTGTGTCGCATGAAGGATGCGACACAAGAGCTCTGCGACACAGTGGTTGTGTCGCAAAAGCTTGCGATGCTAATTCAATAGCGACATAAGGGTTGTGTCGTATAAAAATACGACATAATATGTGACATAGAGTGCGATACAATATTGTGTCGCAAGGGTTACGACACTAAAGGTTTGGTACGACACAAGGTGCGACATAACATGCTTTATGCGACATAGTATGCGACACAAGGCTTGTGTCGCATTGATGAACACCAGCCCAGAAACATTCGGCTGTCGAGATTTTTCGACCAAAAACGCAAATCTAACCCATTTTTAAGCTGTAAAATCGTGTTTTCTTCATTGTTTAGGTTATAGCTATGTTGTGTACACAATATTTCATCAAAACATTACACCAAATTGAATAGATCTAAGATTTTAGAAATTTCTTACTTTTGCAAATCGAGCTAGATCGAGGATGAAATGATGAAAACGGTTTTGATATCCTTGCTCCACTCGTGATGGTGATTCCGAATATGTAAATTTCGTGGGTTGGTTTGTAAATCCGAAATTTTGTAGTAATTTGGTGAGAGTATTTGAGAGATGTGTGTGTGTTTGAAATGATAAAAATGAAATGAGGGTGTGGGGTGTAGGTGGTGGTGGCTGGTGGAAAGGGGAAAAGGAGGGGAAAGCATTCCTCAAAACCCTGTGTTTACTCCGTGTCCTAATCGTTTAATCTCTCGTTTTTAATATTTGAACAAGCAGTTATATTTTTAAAATGTGACTGGAGTATTCAAATAAAAATATCTTGAAATTAATAATAAAAACATTTGTCGAAATATTCAAATTATTAATTCGCGTTTAACACGTTTTTTTTTTTTTGTTGAATTATTTGAAATGTCGTCGCGATAATATAAATAATGTTCGTTCAATTGTGTATTTTATATAATAAAATACGTTCTCATTATTTAAGTAAATTTCTGTCACCAACGTCCAAGTAAACTGTGTCGGACTCCGTCCGGTTAATTCGTACGATTCATCCAAATCGCGTAATTACACACATATATATATAAATCACCTTATATATATACAAATAGAGTCTGTAATTAGTCCTATTACATACTAATTACAACTAGTTACAAATAATTAGGCATAATTAATTATCCTAATTAGGCAGGTGTTACATTCTCCCCTTGTTAAAGAAATTTCGTCCCGAAATTAGCTCGAGTGTACGGACGGTGCTTTGTCTGGGAAGAGATGTGGGTATTTCTGTCGCATTTGGTCTTCCCGTTCCCAGGTGAACTCAGGGCCACGCCTAGAATTCCACCTGACTTTCACGATGGGAATACGACTCTGTTTCAATCGCTTAACCTCGCGGTCCATGATTTCCATAGGTTCCTCGACAAAATGAAGTTTAACATCGATTTGAATTTCGTCGAGCGGTATAATCAGTGTCTCGTCAGACAGACATTTCTTCAAGTTAGAAATGTGGAATGTGTTGTGAACGCTGCTAAGCTCAGCAGGAAGTTGCAGGCGGTATGCCACTGGACTAATCCTTTCAAGGATTTCGAATGGTCCGATGTATCAAGGGTTTAGTTTGCCTCGTTTTCCGAATCGAATGACACCCTTCCACGGTGCCACTTTGAGAAGTACCCTATCCCCTACCTGGAACTCAAGGTGTTTGCGTCTCACGTCGGCATAGCTTTTCTGACGATCACGTGCGGCTTTCAGCCGGTTTTGAATACCAATGATTTTCTCAGTAGTTTCGTGAATGATTTCTGGACCCGTGAGTTGGGAATCTCCTAACTCAGTCCAACAGATAGGTGATCGGCACTTACGCCCGTAGAGTGCCTCGAAGGGTGCAGCCTTAATGCTGGTATGGTATCTGTTGTTGTACGAGAACTCGCACAACGGTAAATGATTTTCCCAAGAAGTACCGAAGTCAACTACGCAGGCTCGTAGCATATCCTCCAGTGTTTGAATAGTTCGCTCGCTTTGGCCATCGGTTTGCGAGTGATAAGCAGTACTCATATCCAGACGAGTACCAAGAGATTTCTGTAGTGACTGCCAAAAGTTAGAAGTAAAACGGCTGTCCCTATCCGAGATGATCGAGATAGGTACACCGTGTCGCGAGATGATTTCTTTGACGTAGATGCGAGTCAGACGCTCCATCTTGTCGGTTTCCTTGATGGCCAGAAAATGAGCAGATTTCGTGAGACGGTCCACGATCACCCAAATGGTATCGCAACCACTCGACGTTTTTGGTAGTTTGGTAATGAAGTCCATGGTGATTTGTTCCCATTTCCATTGAGGAATTTTAGGTTGTTGGAGCAATCCCGAGGGTCTTTGGTGTTCGGCCTTAACTTTGGAACAGGTTAGGCATTTACTGACGTACTTGGCTATGTCAGCTTTCATGTTAGGCCACTAATACAACCCTTTGACGTCGTGATACATCTTGTCAGATCCAGGATGTATAGAGTATCGAGATTTGTGAGCTTCAGCCATCACCAATTCTCGCAAGTTTCCGAATTTGGGTAACCACACCCGGTTAGAGAAGTATCGAGTCCCATCAGGTTTGATTTCGAATCATTTATCCAAGCCTCGTAAGGCTTCATTTTTCAGGTTTTCATCGCTGAGTGCTTCGAGCTGAGTGGTAAGGATTTGAGCAGGGAGCTCGTTACGAATTATCATAGAAAGTGCTCGAACTCGAAGGGGTTTCACTCGTTCTTTTCGGCTTAAGGCATCGGCAACTACGTTAGCCTTGCCCGGATGGTATTTGATCTCGCAGTCGTAGTCACTAAGTAACTCAACCTAACGACGTTGCCTCATGTTTAGATCCTTCTGATCAAATATGTATTGGAGACTTTTGTGATCGGTAAAGATAGTGCTTTTCGTACCGTAGAGATAATGTCTCTAGATTTTTAATGCGAAGACCACGGCACCTAACTCGAGGTCGTGGGTCGTATAATTTTTCTCGTGAATTTTCAGTTGTCGTGAGGCATAGGCAATGACCTTTTCCCGTTGCATTAACACGCAACCAAGTCCTTGGTGTGAGGCGTCGCAATAAACTACGAAATCATCGGTGCCCTCGGGTAAGGACAAGATTGGTGCACTGCAAAGTTTGTGTTTCAATAGCTGGAAAGCTGACTCCTGTTTATCAGTCCAATCGAACTTCTTATCTTTCTGAGTCAGTGTTGTTAAGGGAACAGCTATTCTTGAAAAGTTTTCGATGAATCGGCGGTAATAACCAGCAAGACCTAAGAATTGTCTCACTTCGGTTGGAGTGGTCGGTGACTCCCAGCCCTTGATTGCTTCAATCTTGGCAGGATCAACATGAATTCCTTGGCTGTCAATCACGTGTCCGAGGAATTGAACGGTTCGAATCCAGAACTCACACTTAGAGAATTTGGCATATAACTCTTCGTGTCTAAGGAGTCCTAGAATGGTTTTCAGATGTTGAGCATGTTCCTGCTCATTGCGAGAGTAAATCAGGATGTCATCGATAAACACAATGATGAATTTATCAAGATACAGTTTGCACACCCGATTCATAAGGTCCATGAATACGGCCGGTGCGTTGGTTAAACCGAATGGCATTACTTGGAATTCGTAATGCCCGTAACGAGTTTGGAAGGCTGTCTTTGGAATATCATTGTCGCGGACTCGGAGTTGATGATAACCTGACCGTAGATCAATCTTTGAGTAAACACTTGATCCCTGGAGCTGGTCAAATAGGTCATCGATTCTAGGAAGTGGGTACCGATTCTTTATGGTTAGCTTATTCAGCTCTCGGTATTCGATACACATGCGAAAAGATCCATCTTTCTTTTTCACGAATAAGACCGGAGCTCCCCAAGGCGAGGAACTTGGTCGAATAAATCCTCTGTCCAGGAGTTCCTGTAGTTGGTTAGTCAACTCCTGCATTTCGGATGGTGCTAGACGGTAAGGGGCTCGTGCCACGGGTGCAGCTCCTGGCACAAGTTCGATTTGAAATTCAATTTGTCTAGGTGGTGGAAGTCCGGGCAAATCCTCAGGAAAGACTTCCGGAAAATCCCGCACGATTGGAACATCCTCAAGTCGCTTCTCCTCCGACTTCTT
This sequence comes from Helichrysum umbraculigerum, assembly GCA_949592205.1. Classification (NCBI taxonomy): domain Eukaryota; kingdom Viridiplantae; phylum Streptophyta; class Magnoliopsida; order Asterales; family Asteraceae; genus Helichrysum; species Helichrysum umbraculigerum. Next base: position 123,069,811 of record CATIUR010000005.1, on the reverse strand, counting down.
CTCCGTTACATGTGCGAGAATGGCTTGGTACCCTTTTCGTAGATATTTTCTAGTTTTGAGGCAGGATACAATATTCAGATTCCGTCTGCCGGTCTCCCCTTGTAGGACTAAGGTTCCACCGGAGACAAGAGGTATGCGAACGAGTTTGTCATGACAGATGATTTCAGCTTGGTGCTCGGATAACCAATCCATACCGACAATAATATCGAAGCTGCCGATCTCGACAAGGATTAAATCAATGGGAAACGTTTCGTTCGTAAGGTTAAGTGTACAGTTGCATATGATGCTATCAGTCTCAATCAGTTTGCCGTTAGCTAATTCTACAATGTATTTAGCATCTAAGGCAGTGGGAGTTATATCAAGTAAAGGGCTAAATTTCTCAGAAATGAAACTTCTATCGGCACCAGTATCAAATAATACGGAAGCAGTAAGGTCGTTGAGAAGGAACGTACCCGTCACGACATTCGGGTCTTGTCTAGCTTCTCCAGCCTTGATAACGAACGCTCTACCGCGAGCAGGGTTGTTGTTGTTTTTCAGCTTTGGGCAATCTTTCTTGAAATGCCCTGAATTTCCGCATCCAAAGCAGGCCTTTGGTGCATTAGTGCTGGGGGTAGGAACATTGGTCCGGCAATCCTTGGCTAGATGCCCGAACCGTTTGCAGTTGGAACAAGGTCAAGAACCGTCATGATGGCGGTTGCATTTGGAACAGTAGGGTCTGTTCCCGCTGTACCCTTTCTTCTCCGGTGCCCCCGATGAATAAGCCTTAACAGACTCAGGCTTCTTGTTGGTGAGTTGGTTGGATGAGTTGGGGTTTCCTTCCCATTTGTGTTTGTTGTTTGTGGATGGGGTTGAAGTTGTGCCACGGTGGACAGAATTTGCCGTTAGCTCATGAGCCATACGAATGGCGCTCTGAATAGTACCCGGTTTGGATGAAGTCACCAGGTCTTGGAGTCTCTCGGGAAGTCCATCGACGTATTTCTCGATCCTCTTGTACTCAGGATCAACCATGGTTGGGCACAGAAGTGCCAGTTGGTGGAAACGGTTGGTGTATCTGGTGATGTCATCACCCTGCATCTTGTGGTTCCAGAATTCCAATTCCAGCTGTTTCAATTCATCCCTGGGGCAGTACTCGCCCCTCAACATCTCCTTCAACTCCTCCCACGGGAGTTTGTAAGCATTAGCAACACCCACAGTCTGGGCATAGGTGTTCCACCAGGTGAGTGCGGTGTCAGTAAAAGTACTAACGGAGAACTTAACCTTGTCTCCCTCCGCACAGTTGCAGATAAGAAATACAGATTCGACTTTCTCGATCCAGCGTACCAGACCGATAGCTCCCTCAGTACCTGCAAAGTTCAGAGGTTTGCAGTTCTGGAAGACTTTGTAAGAATAGGGTTTGGGTTGTGGTCCATTAGTAGCTGTATCTTCGCTACCAGGAGTCGATGTTCGGGTAGCTAGGGCTTGGGCCACACTACGGGCAATCAGACCCGCAATTTCGGCTTCACTGAGGGTGATCTGTCGACGAGGAGGCATGATGCTGAACAAGGAAAGAACAAGGAAAGAGGAATAAGATATTTGCATGAAATTATGATATGTCACAAGTGTAAATGATGAGATACACGATAACAGTACGAAGTGACAATCACATATCATTTAGATAAACACGTTGAATACAAGGTACGGGTTTCCAAAAGATTACAAAGTAATAGTAGTACAAAAGTGCCGGGAATTGTTACATCCGGTTGGATTACATAGGCCCTAATAAAGTAGTTAGCTGGTTACAAGTTACATACTGATCTAATCTTGATGCAGATTAATTTGTTCCATCAGCGTGACAAGGCGGTCTACGGTTTCTGCTAGTCTGTTGGTTTGCCTGGCATTGTCTTCAACCAAGGCCAGTCGTTGTACTAGTGCTCGAGAGTGGTCCTCATTCTCCTGTGAAAGCTGTTCACATTCCTCTAGTCGGTTTCTTACGAGTTCATCCGCACCTAATTCAGCGGTCATTGAATCCTGAATTATGCTTACAGAGAGGTTGGTATCCTCTTGTTCTCGCTGGAGTTGGGATATGTGATCAAGTGCCTGGTGAAGCAGGTAGGTCATTCAGTGTTGTTCCCGTTCGAGATGTTCGAGCCTTTGCTCCTGACGGCGAAGTTGGGTAGCCAACACTGGCATCGTGAGATGTGCCGAGTTCTGAGAGTTATGAATAGAATAGGGACTGGTTCGAGGTGACCTTGTGTTCCTCCTTGCTACTCGTGGGTTTCGTGACCCATGTGAGTGAGAGTGTGACAGATTAGGTGGTGTGTTTTCCATTCATGTGGCAAAGTGTAAGTAAGACGAGGCTAATATATATAAGTATATAATATCCAGCCTAGTGTCTAGCACGTATCAAGTAATGGTCCGGTTCTCTCGTGGTCAGAGTCAACTACGCATTCCTGTTCAACATAACCATTTCAGACCTCACATCATCTTTCCTTAATTGTACATAGTTGATCAGGCTATGTTAAATTAAAGTCGTATGATGTAATTCCTGAACCAATCATGCCTAGTAAGGAAATACTGCCTAACGGTCATAGTCTAGGCCCACTAAATGCAACCTAGTTCACTATAACCTTAGGCTCTGATACCAATCTGTAACACCCCCAAATTCACTATTTAGCGGAAGCAGGTTTTGGGGTGCTACTAATCAAATATCACAGCGCAAAGATAAAGCAAACGACATCTATATGCAACGTTTGTAAATTAGTTACATTCCCATAGATATAATGTTTAAAAACTTAATGTTTTCGTATACAAAAATAGTCCCCTAGAGTCCACGCGTATGGCGGGAGATTCTATTACATACTCAAAATATACAAAAGATAATGCTAAGAATCTCCGTTAATGCAGTTGTGTTGAAATCATGCGACTCTAGCTAAAGTCCTGGAGTAATCCTACTCCATCCGGGTACCTGAGAAAACATGCTAAAAAGGTCAACACGAATGTTGGTGAATCTCACAGGTTTGTAAGTAATATCAGTTTTGAACACGAGATTTCATCAGTAGTGCCCGCAGGCGTAAAATCAGTAATTGCAATCCAGCAATCGTAAAACAAGTATTTGCAATCCCGCAAATGTAAGTAAGTAAGTTAGTTATACCGTTGCCATGAGGCTCATAATCGAAGCTTAACCCGTAAGTAATAAGTTTGCTCCCGTGACATGCTCGTAAATGAGCAAGCATCCGTAACGAATAATTAGTCACCCGTTTCTACGTGAAAAGCAGTACGTGGCAGCGCTACTGCCCCGGGCGGGGAGGGTCATTTCCCTAATGGATCCATTAACTAGTGTTCGCGGTTAAGTCCATAACTAAAGATATACGATGGAGAGACTTCTGTAAATAGTAAACAACTCATGCAATTCCGTTTGGTATAGTAAACAGTTTAGTACTTGTGTTCAAGAAAAAGTAGTAGCATGTTTCTCCCCCAATCAGATAAAACAGTAAAAAGTGGGGCCGTAAGACTCACCTGAGTCTTGTAATAAGCCGTAGCAAATAGCAAGTAGTAAATATAGCAAGTAGGTTCTCCGAACCCGTAACCTTCAAATGCCTAATCATATGAAGTTACGTAAGTATGTGTCTCGCGAGACGTTTCGTTTAGTTGTACACAACTAGTATATCCAATGTTTGTCCGTATGTTTGTAATTGTTTGTTTGTTGGAAAACATGTTTGGCCCGTTGGTGATTTAGTTGAAACGTTAATCTCGACATATATATATATGTTTGGAGTGTTATGCTTGAAAGACATGTTTCAATGTCCCTTAGATGTTATATGGTATAATCGTTTGAAGTCCCAAATGTTTAACATTTAACTTGGAATTTATTTGTAAAACTGCTTTGTTTTGCGACACAAAATGCGACACAAAAGTTTGTCATGCGACACAAGGGTTGTGTCGCATGAAGGATGCGACACAAGAGCTCTGCGACACAGTGGTTGTGTCGCAAAAGCTTGCGATGCTAATTCAATAGCGACATAAGGGTTGTGTCGTATAAAAATACGACATAATATGAGACATAAAGTGCGACACAATATTGTGTCGCAAGGGTTACGACACTAAAGGTTTGGTACGACACAAGGTGCGACATAACATGCTTTATGCGACATAGTATGCGACACAAGGCTTGTGTCGCATTGATGAACACCAGCCCAGAAACATTCGGCTGTCGAGATTTTTCGACCAAAAACGCAAATCTAACCCATTTTTAAGCTGTAAAATCGTGTTTTCTTCATTGTTTAGGTTATAGCTATGTTGTGTACATAATATTTCATCAAAACATTACACCAAATTGAATAGATCTAAGATTTTAGAAATTTCTTACTTTTGCAAATCGAGCTAGATCGAGGATGAAATGATGAAAACGGTTTTGATATCCTTGCTCCACTCGTGATGGTGATTCCGAATATGTAAATTTCGTGGGTTGGTTTGTAAATCCGAAATTTTGTAGTAATTTGGTGAGAGTATTTGAGAGATGTGTGTGTGTTTGAAATGATAAAAATGAAATGAGGGTGTGGGGTGTAGGTGGTGGTGGCTGGTGGAAAGGGGAAAAGGAGGGGAAAGCACTCCTCAAAACCCAGTGTTTACTCCGTGTCATAATCGTTTAATCTCTCGTTTTTAATATTTGACCAAGCAGTTATATTTTTAAAATGTGACTGGAGTATTCAAATAAAAATATCTTGAAATTAATAATAAAAACATTTGTCGAAATATTCAAATTATTAATTCGCGTTTAACACGTTTTTTTTTTTTTTAATTATTTGAAATGTCGTCGCGATAATATAAATAATGTTCGTTCAATTGTGTATTTTATATAACAAAATACGTTCTCATTATTTAAGTAAATTTCTGTCACCAACGTCCAAGTAAACTGTGTCGGACTCCATCCGGTTAATTCGTACGATTCATCCAAATCACGTAAGTACACATATATATATATATATATATATATATATAAATCACCTTATATATATACAAATAGAGTCTGTAATTAGTCCCATTACATACTAATTACAACTAGTTACAAATAATTAGCCATAATTAATTATCCTAATTAGGCAGGTGTTACACAACTGCTTTCAAAACAACCTTCACTAGCTAGATTCGGACATCTTGATTTCTCTATTTCACAATACCGTTGGTTTTGAAGAACGACCCTAGGTCATACTTGCTGCTATACACCTTTAGCACTGGTAAACTTAGGCCCCAGCATTTTACAAATTTAAAACTCCTCTGACACGTCGCCAGTAGTCGGTTCAACGACAGGTTAATTCCTAACCGACCGCTGGTGGCGCGTCAAGTTTTTTGGCGCCGCTGCCGGAGAATCAACTGTAAGACTCAGAGGCGTCATGATGAACTTTCTCTCTAGTGAATCTTTAGGATGGTTTTCCCTTCTTAGACCCCTAAAAATTCTTTCAACCCTTCCTTTCCCGTATCCCGAAGATGACATTCCACCCATCCGGCAAGAAAAGCCATCACCTTCCCACAATCCTACAACCACCGCGCGCATCACTCTCGCTGATAGCAACAAACCCTCGATAGAAGTTCGAGGAGGACCCATACGCTACCCAGAGACTGAAAGAGCATCATTCGAACTCAAGCACGACATAGTGCAGCTGATCCTGAATCGCTGCCAATTCAACGGACTACCGAACGATGACCCCTACTCCCACCTCAATAAATTTTTCACCCTATCCGACTCTTTCAAGCAAAATGGGGTTGAGCAAGATACAATCCGCTTATATCTGTTCCCCTACTCTCTTTCTCATCACGCACAGACTTGGTTCGAGGAATTAGAGACCAACTCTATCTCCTCATGGGCGGAAATGGAAGATAAGTTCTTAACAAAGTACTTTCCCCCATCCAAACGATTTAAGTTAAAGAAAGACATCTTGAACTTCCAACAGTTTCATGATGAATCAATCTACAGTGCATGGGAAAGATTTAAGAGGTTGCTCAAAAGATGTCCTAACCACCAAATCGAACGATCAACCCAGTTGTGCACGTTTTACAATGGTCTCGCACCGCACCACAAGCCAATGCTCGATGCCGTTGCTCGAGGAAACTTCACGCGTTGCACGGATGATGAAGCCTGGAATCTGATTGAGAGCATGACCATGAATCACAACGATTGGAACACTGATGAGCATTCCTCATCATCGGCACCGCTTGCCCTTCCCAATCCTGTGCAAACTGAGGCGATCAAATCTCTGACGGAACACATCGGAACGCTAACCTAGGAAATAGGAAAGCTGAAGAAACCTCCTCAACAGGTTTTCCATATTCAGTCCTGTCGGAACTGTACCAATCTACAAGCTACGAACCCTGTTGGTAGCACAGCCTACTATGACCAGTTCCGAACCCATCCACGTCCACCTGATTATACTCAAACCTCTCCTCCTCGTGCCAACCAATACCTACCAATTCCACCACCCAACCAATTCCAATACCCAACCTACCACCAACCACCATTACTCCTCGAAACCACACCTGAGATGGCCCAACCTCATGAACCTCCCAGGCCAATCACTAGTCCAGACGACACCCTCGCGCAAATCATCCAAACGATTACGGCTAGACAAGACCAGGTTGATCTCTTCTTAAGAGACCAACTAACTTTGCTAAATACGCTTGTAACCCAAGTAGGTCGACTAGCAGAACGTATCGACACTAGACCACAAGGTAGTCTACCTAGTAACACCTCTCATAACCCACATACTTTGGAAGCAAACCAAGTAACCAACCAAGACTCCAAGGTGGCGCCGAGCCAACCTTCAGTTCTTTCTCCAGTGAAAGAACAATCTCCTGTCACACAGACAGTTGAGAAAAAGTCTTCTCCAAATCCTAAAAAGGAAAGCTTACCATTTCCAGGACGTCTCAAGCAACAACCTAATGAAGTCAAAGCTTTCAAGTATGCTAAATATGTTAGGAGACTTATCTCAAACAAAGACAAGGTACCCGAAGTACCTAATGTCCTACTAACTGCTGAATGTTGAGCGATCCTTCAAAATCGTCTACCGGAAAAACTAGGAGACACCGGACGTTTTACCCTTCCCTGCTCTATCAATCAATCTGGTGATATTTGCTCCCAAGCCGACCTAGGAGCAAGTAGTAATCTTATGCCACATTCATTATTTAAAAGACTAGAATTAGGAGACCTAAAACCCACTAAAATGAGTATCCAGCTAACTGACCAATCAATTAGATACCTGTAACACCCAGTTTTCGGGTCTGGAATTATATAGTATTTTAATATGTTTTAAAATGGTTTATTTGAAAATAAACAAGTAAAAGAGCCTCAGATTTTATTGTGATTAATAAAATTGTACTTGTTTTAAAAAGTTGAATCTGACGGTAAAATAAAATATTTTTCTTCACGGGTATTTTCAGGTTCCAGACAATAGGCTTAGAAGGGGATATAATATTACACTGTGTTTAATTGAGTCGGTTAGATCAAACTGACATATATTCACCTAATTTCTCAAAGTTTCCTCATTTTCTTTCATTCTAAGAAATTGAAGATTTCATAAAACCCTAACACTATAACCAAATTAGTTGCTGTGATTTTGATTCAAGAACATTAACATCATCATCTTCATCTTATCACCTTCATCTTTATCATTTAGGTGAGTTTTGATTCTTGAATTTTATGAAATGGGTTTTAGAGGTATTGAGTGATTTAAGTGAAATTGAGGCTTGTTTGATTGTTATTTGATGTTGTTAAATGTTTTTAAAGGTTATATGAAGTATTAGAAACCTTAGAAATCGAGTTTCTTGAGTTTTGGTGAGATTTGAGTCGAAAAACTCGTATCAGCAGCGAAACTCGCTGAACCCAGTTCGTCCAGCGAGTCGAGTTGAGTTCTGCGAGTCGAGTTTATTCTGCGATCCGAGTTTCATTGCGAATCGAGTTTATTCTGCGAGCCGAGTTGACCTGCGAATCCAGATCACTGCGAATCGAGATTTTAAAAGTTTTTGTTTTGCAAATTTTGAAAATGCATAAGTCCTCAGGGTAGCGAGTAAGTGACAAATTTATTAACTCGGATTTGATTGAAATTCGCAAGGTTACTCGGAAACAACCCAATGACAATCAATGCATGTGGCTCAGGTTGTGGAACCACAGCAGCAGCAGCAGCAGGCTCAGGTATATCAACATCAGCAGCAGCAACATCAAGCCAACCATTGTTCGGTGGCATAATGTAAGCAGGATCAACAAGATAGCCAAAAAGATCACGGATCTCTAGCTTGACATAGTCCTCCCGTCGAATAGTCTGCTGAAACATTGCATTATATCCTCTGAGCGCGATAGTATCAACACGCAAATGCGGCTCAGGGATATCAATATCCGGAAGACGAGCACGGATAATCATCATACAGAACCTCGGATAGATCATAAAACGTGATCTGACAGAACCCGAAATCTGTCTAACCATCTCGCCAAAAATAAAATTGCAAAAACTGTATGGTTTATTGTAAACCAGTGACAGTACCGCCGATACAAGAGCAGGGCTCAACTTATCAAAACCGCCCTTCTTCGGTCCAAAAACAGTGACAATAACATGCCACAAGAATCTCCATTGCCCAATGACTAGGGCCTTGAGGAATTGACGTCCTCTCCTCTCACCAGTATAGCCCATGCGACCTAACGCACCCTCGATAAAATCACCGGAGTACTCAGTCGGACCATCTTCTTGTTGGGTTTTCTATTCCCTAACTAGATTATTATGTACGCAGCGAAATAACAAAACTTTAAATAATCTAAGGCAATTAGGAAACTAAAACCCTAAGGGATCTTTAAGTTTGACAACATAGTACAATAAATAAATTGGACAGAGAGATTATAAGGAAAACACTAACCTTAAGAGAAAACCTATTTCTCACGCGCAGACCAACGAGCAGAGCTTCGTCACTTGGAGACAAGTACCCAAAGTATAATACCTCTAATGCTTCACACCCAAAAACCCAAGAGAGAGTAGAATTTTTGAAATCCTTGAAAATTCGTACTTGAAATCGTATGGAATAAGGTATAGGTTTGACCCCTATTTATAGTTGAGGAAGAAAACCCCAGATTTCTGAATTCGACCTCCAACCGGCGGTTGGACCTTCCAACCGGCGGTTGGGGCTGTGTCCATAACCGACTCGGAAACCCTAATCCCAACCGGCGGTTGGACTCTCCAACCGGCGGTTGGATTGGTTCTGGAACCTTCCGCCTTTTAATTCTATTTGATTATTATAATTAATAAACTATTATTAATTTAATCAAGACAATTATAATATTAATACTAATTAATATTACACCTTATGTAACTCTCTTGACTGTTTATTGAGGGCAACCCAAAAAGGACTTTACCATTAATGATAGTCGCACCAATTAGTTATGATATTAGACACTATTCCAACAGTCTCCCACTTTGACAATTCATCAACTACTATTGGTCTCAAGGCTATATCACATTAACTATGTAAAGTGTGCATCCAAGCAACTGCCGAACCCTGATCTCATCTTTAGAGTTAGTCCTTTAGATAAGTGATCAACCATTCCTTTGTTTCACGATATCTTATGAACCGAGACATGGATTATAATCAATCTCAAGATTCATATATATGTTTTCCGATTTCCGATTATATTGACTATATGAGACTACTGAACTATCACTTTAGTCTCGGCCAGGCCTAGCACTTTTAAGTCAAACTTTAATCATCAGAGGGCCCATGATATCTCTTTTCCATTTTAGGCAAAAGGAACAAATAAATATCGACTACATAGCACTAGTCAACTTATCGTATCATACCCATCATACCCTTTATAACTGCCTTTTACGCACAGTTTTAGAATAGATTAAAGTATAACAGACTCGAAGAGCTAGATACTCATGTATCTCCATTTTAAGAATAGAAGATATTATCATCTCAGAGTTACTCGTGATTTCAATCCATGAAGTAACTTCCATGAGTGCGGGTTTCTCCTATACTTAAATCTCCATTAAGTACCCATGAGTGTTGCAGCAATCTCCATGCCATGACTATCTCCATAGACATCTACTAACACTCCATGACAGTCTTAATTCACCACATACTTCCTATAGTGTGATCGACTGAGGAGGTTTGAGTAAGAACTTATTACTCTGGAAGTGGTGTCTAAACATGCAAAACTGAAACACAACAACAAACAATAGTAAATGGTAGAACTCCTTCCCATTAAAAATCTCCATTATTAATCACCAAGTCTATTATAGTTTCTATCATTGTTTATAACGTTTCAAATTCAAACTATTAACTAAAACTTTACATTATCTCTTAAACCTATGCTCCTAGCATGTTCATCGTGCTTGGACTTTCCTAGAGGCTTTGTGAACGGATCAGCTGGATTTTCCTCTGATCTTATGCTCTTCACAATTACATGTCCTTCTTCGACTTTACTTCGAACAAAATGATATTTCTTTTCAATGTGCTTTGACTTTCCATGATCCTTGGGTTCTCTACTCAAGGCAACTGCACTTTCATTATCACAGAATATAGCAATAGGATCTTGTACTGTTGGAACAACTCCAAGATCTCCAATGAAATTCCTCATCCAGATAGCTTCCTTTGCGGCTTCACTAGCCGCAATGTACTCAGACTCGCATGTAGAGTCTGCTACTGTATCTTGCTTAGAACTTTTCCATGTCACCGCTCCCCCATTTAGTAAGAACACCCAACCAGACTGTGAACGGCAATCATCTCTGTCTGTTTGGAAACTGGCGTCACTATAACCCGTTACTCTTAGTTCCTCTTCTCCACCATAAACCAAGAACCTGTCTTTAGTATTTCTCAAATACTTGAGAATGTTCTTTACAGCTGTCCAATGACCTTCACCAGGATTCTGCTGATGTCGACTCACTAAGCTCAAAGCAAATGAGACATCAGGTCTTGTACACGTCATGGCATACATGATCGATCCTATAGCTGAAGCATATGGGATTCGACTCATTCTGTCCAATTCTTGTTCTGACTTTGGACAGAGATCCTTACTGATCTTTATGCCATGATTTAAGGGTAAGTTCCCTCTCTTAGAATTTTTCATATTGAATCTTTTCAAGATTTTATCTAAGTACGTGTCCTGGCTGAGTCTGTAACAACCCCAAAATTAGGGCCAATTTAAAAATTTCCCTAATTACGTGTTTATTACTTGTATATAATATGAAATAGGATTATATACATTATCTACTTATTATATATATATATATGGATGGAATATATGTATATACGCGCGTATACAATTCGTACAAATCGTATAAAACAACAATTGTACAAACATACGGACGTTGGTAAAACAATTATTAAATAATGTGAAATTATTTAATTACTTCAACTACTACTTTATATTATGTTTATAATATAACGAAAACGTACGTTTTAATTAAAACGTTACCGAACTCTCCGAAAACTCGACCAACCGACAAAACAAAACAAAGTTATGTTTTATAACTTAAAAACTAGTATTTTGATAAAATACTTCAACTAAATTAACGAATAATATTTCGTATTTTAAAACGTATAATTAAACGCGTATAAAATTATTTTAACGTTTAAACGACCGGGGAAACGAACACCGCACGGGGCGCGAACACGAGGATACGAAAAATTGGTGAGACCACACCTTGTGGCCCCACCCAAAACCGGCCAAAGACATGGGGCATCACCCCCGTGCCTCTTTGATCACCAACATAACCAAACCCACCCTTTTACTCAATCTCTCTCAACTCTCTCTCTAACCCTCACCTCTCTCTCTATATCTCGGTCTCTCTCTAGCCAAAAACACACCAAAAACAAGCTTGAATCACAAAACGGAAAGGAGCAACAACGATCACCACAACGAGGGCTACGCGTCTATCTTTTCGGATTTTTGATCCGACGATTTGTAAGTTTTCCGGCGACTCGCAAACTTTTCCGATATTAATTATTTTGCTAGATTATTGTTCCCCTAGCTTAGTAATGTCCAAATATATAATTTAAACTTGATTTCGGAACATTGTCGGTTTTGGTCGCATTTAAGAAAACGACACCTCGAACACTAAAAACGTCAACCAATAATTTTTATAAACTCATTGTAACATATTAAAGCTTGTGTAAAAGTTTCGGGCCAAACCGAGGTCGTTTGACCCAAAAACCGAACCAAAAATCGTAACAGCCGTGTATTGCATCTGGCCAAACTTTCATGTGACACAAGGCTTGTGTCACATGTTGTGTCGCATGGCAACCATGTGACACAAGGGTTGTGTCACATGTTGTGTCGCATGGCAACCATGTGACACAAGGGTTGTGTCGCATTAAGTTGCATCCATGTGACACAAGGGTTGTGTCGCATAAATCATGTGACACAAGGGTTGTGTCGCATAAATCATGTGACACAAGGGTTGTGTCGCATATTGTGTCGCATTAAGTTGCATCCATGTGACACAAGGGTTGTGTCGCATAAATCATGTGACACAAGGGCTGTGTCGCATTTAGTGTCGCAAAAACCTAAAAACAGAGGCCAAAAACATTCTAAATGTTTAAAAATCACTATTCAACAACCAAATCAAATACGATACGACTTATACATGAAAATACTATACTTTTGGAAGTATACACCAATACTCGAGTACGTACAAGATTATACTTAATTTAACGTGGGATTTCACTCACACACACGCACGAGATTACACTCGGAAACACTTAGGAGATTACACTCCAACGAACATACACTTGTACAATTACACGGGATTGCACCCGATGTGAACTTATGAGTTCACTCCAAATACTTGCGTGTGGGATTACACGCTAACTGATACGAACTTACACTCGAACACATACGAGATTTCACTCGTACCCTTTGGGGATTAGACCCACTGGAACTTACGCAAATGATACACGTTGTGATACAAACAAACAATTATACAAGTACGCTTTACAACTGTACAACTACTAAGAATACATAATAATAATGGATGGAATTATTATTATACGCCGATACCAACGGGCCATACAACTTTTCTACAAACTACAACTTACAAACAAATACAAACGTACAAACAACAAATGGACATTTACTAGTTTGGGAACAACTAGCATGGATACCTTACAAGTATTCCATTTACTTACTAAACCTTATGCGTATTAGGACGCTAAGGGTTGCTAGTTCGGGATACTACTTTGCTTGCTTACTGCATTGTCTGCTAGACTCAGGTGAGTCTTACAGCCCCTAATTTACTGCTTTATACTCAGGGGTGAGAGGCATTACTCGTTTTCATAAAACTAATAAGGGCCGAGTTAACGCATGATTAGCATGACCTGCAATCATGGTGGCTCAGGTCGTCTTCTTACTCGTTCAACATAAATGCTTTGAATTATATTCACGGGAGTACTAATAATTACTGTATGTTAAGCTTCTACTCTGGTGTCTCATGACAACGCATGATTAGCATGACCTGCAATCATTTCTGAGTGAACGATTAGCATGGCCTGCGATCGTTACTCATTGGCTAGTTAAACAAACGGTTAGCATGACCTGCAACCACTCACGTACAAATGGTTAGCATGACCTGCAACCACCCACTTACAAAGGATTAGCATGACCTGCAATCGATACCTAAGTGAACGATTAGCATGACCTGCGATCGTTACTTACTGGCTGATCAATGATTTACAAATACTACTTGTGTGTTCAAACTATTTACTTACTTACAAACCTGTGAGATTCACCAACCTTTTGGTTGACCGTTTTAGTAATGCTTCTCAGGTACACAGCATCAGTAGGGATGCCCAGCAGGATAAGCTTACTTAGCTCGAGTCGCATGCATATACAAGCTTGGAGATTTTATTACATTACTTTTGTACTTACTGTTATGTATTAGAATCTCTAGGAATTTACTCGAAACTCGAGCTTGTATTTTGAATTACTTATGTATTAATGTAATACTTTTCAAACGTCTCATTTAGAGTCGTTCACTGTATCCTTTGTGCTTGTGATTATTGATTAGTAACACCCAAAACATCGCTTCCGCAAACTGTTAAATTTGAGGGTGTTACAGAGTCCTATGAGACATTTTGTCCTATTTCTATAAATCTTTATACCTAGGATATATGCTGCATCTCCAAGATCTTTCATAGCGAAACATTTTCCCAACCATGCTTTTACACCTTGTAAAGTTGGGATATTATTTCCTATGAGCAGTATATCATCCACATACAATACTAAGAATACTACAATGCTCCCACTGAACTTGACATATATACATGACTCATCTTCACTTCTAGAAAATCCAAACTCTGTGACTTTCTCATGGAAGCAGAGATTCCAGCTACGTGAGGCTTGCTTAAGTCCATAAAAAGCCTTTTCAAGCTTGCACACTCTATTAGGATACTTTGTACTTTCAAAACCTTCCGGTTGTGCCATGAACACATCCTCTGTCAGTTTCCCATTAAGGAAAGCGGTTTTAACATCCATCTGCCAAATTTCATAGTCATGAAACGCAGCTATGGCTAGCATAATCCTAATTGACTTAATCTTAGCTACTGGTGAGAAGGTTTTCTCATAATCAATCCCGTAAGTTTGAGTATAGCCCTTTGCTAAGCTTTATAAGTATGCACGTTCCCATCCATGTCTGTCTTCTTCTTGAAGATCCACTTACATCCCACCTTCTTAAGACCGGGTGTAGTGTCAACTAAATTCCAAACTTGATTGTCATACATGGACTGAATTTCGCTTTTCATAGCTTCCTTCCACTTAGCAGCCTCAGGGCCTGCCATCGCTTCCTTGTAGTTAGCAGGCTCATCTAATTCAGCCAGTGCACTATCACTTATCTTATCCCCTTCTTCTATTTGGTAACCATAATAGAACTCAGGAGGATTGCTAACTCTACTAGATCTGCGAACGGGTAAGGATATGTCTTCAGGTTCAACAGGTGTCTCCACCTCTTGTTGAACGTTAGTGTTTATTATAGGTTCCTCATCGGTAGATTCTTGAATTTCTTCAAGATCGATTTTACTCCCACTGTCCTCTTTAGATATCATTTCTCTTTCAAGGAACACTCCTCTTCGAGCTACAAAGACCACATTATCCTTGGGTCTGTAGAATAAATATCCAAACGACTCTTGTGGATAACCGACGAAAAGACACTTTTCAGATCTGGAGTCTAGTTTGTCCTGAGTTTCCCGTCTAACGTAAACTTCATAACCCCAGATTTTGATGTGACCAAGAGAAGGTTTCTTTCCCTTCCACATCTCATAAGGTGTCTTTGAAACTTTCTTAGTAGGTCTTTGATTTAAGATATGGGCGGCTGTTTCTAATGCATAACCCCAAAAACTTATTGGAAGTGTTGCTCGACTCATCATAGATCGAACCATGTCTAACAAAGTTCTGTTTCTCCTCTCAGCAACACCATTAAGCTGCGGTGTTCTAGGAGGAGTCAATTGTGAAACTATTCCACAATCTTTAAGATGATCGAGAAACTCGATACTAAGGTACTCTCCTCCCCTATCGGATCGGAGAACCTTTATCTTTCTGCCCAGTTGATTCTCTACTTCGCTTTGATATCTTTTGAACACCTCAAAGGTATCCGACTTATGTTTGATCAGATAAACATGTCCAAATCTGCTGAAGTCATCAGTAAATGTAACATAGTATCTATTTCCATCTTTTGTAGCACATCGGAATGGTCCACATACATCTGTATGTACCAAATCCAATAATCCTTCACCTCTTTTAGATGATCCTGTGAATGGTGATTTAGTCATCTTGCCTAATAAACAAGATTCGCATACATCATCCGACTTGAGATCAAATGATTCCAATACTCCATCCTTTTGGAGTTGGGCGATGCGTTTCTTGTTTATGTGCCCTAGACGATAATGCCACAACTTGGATTTATCAAGCTCATTAGACGAATCAACATTTAAAATAACATTACAAACACATTCAACATATTCATATATTCCTTTGCAAGGAGAAGCTTTAAAAACAAAACAATTATTTAAATAAACCAAAATATCTCCATTTCCATTATCAAAAGTAAAATGATAACCATCTTTAAGCAAAGCATAAAATGAAATAATGTTTCTAGTCATTTTTGACGAATAATAGCAATTATTTAAATCTATCTTAACTCCAGAATTCAGCATGAGCTCAAATCTTCCAATCTTCATCACAGGTACAATTCCCTTGTTTCCCATAACTAGGTTGAGCTCTCCATGCTTCACACTTCTACTTTCCTTTAGCCCCTGCAATACAGTGCAAATGTGATTACCACACCCTGTATCCAGAACCCATGAATTAGAAGTTGTGGTATTATGGAGTTCGATCATAAACATACATGAGTGAGTACTCTTCTCGACCTTTCCATCTTCAAGGTCCTTCAGGTAGTTTGGGCAGTTACGCTTCCAATGCCCCTTAGTGTTGCAGTAGAAGCACACTGCTTCCTTCGGGTCACTTACAGGTGCAATCTCAGAATCGGTCCCTTTCTTAGACTTGCGAACAGACTTTCCATCAGCAGTCTTCCTTTTCCAATTAAAATTTGACCTTTTTCTTTTCTTTGCACTTTGACCAACAGTCAACACAGGAGCGGCTGAGCCAGAGGACACATCATCCTTTTTGATTCCTTGCTTAGCAGTTTGCAGTAAATTGTGGAGTTCCATTATTGAGCCTTCTCTCTCATTCATATTCATCTGATATGACATTACAAATTGATTGTAGACAGCTGGCAAACTGGATAGAATTATGGCGATGGAAAATTATGTGTCAAATACCATGTTCAATGACTCCAATCTATCAAAGTACCCTTTCATCTCTAAGACGAAAGCAGAGATAGAAACTCCAGGTTTGGGCTTGCAGGCCATAAGGGATTTCACCACATCAAGGCGTTCTTTGCTTGCCTTAGCCTGAAACATTTCTTTCAGCTGTTGGTTCATTTCATAAGCCCAAGTGTTTTCAAAAGTCTTTTGCAGTTCAGGGCTCATGGAAGATGCCATGATACAAGACACTTTATTTGCATCATCATAATGTTTCCGGTGTGCCTCAATCTCCTCTTGGGTTGATTCTTCATCAATTACGGGAATCTGCTCATCGAGAACATACTCCTTATTCTCGTACCTCAAGGTAAACCTTAGGTTACGCATCCAGTCCATATAATTTGGACCGGTTAGTCTTTCCCTTCCAAGAACCAAGAGTAGTGAGAAGTTCGAGTTATGTGCGGGATTGGGGACGGGAGGATTTGCACCATTTAAATTAGCCATCTATTAAGATAAAACAGCTTTAGTTAATTTGAATATTCCTTAATTATTTACCCAATTTTCTAAATTAAGGCTAGGATTCATATTTTCAGTTTTATGAAAAGGGTCTCCGTAATCATATAACTAAAATACCATTATCTATTTCATTTCTATGAAGCTCCTAGTTCTTTGAGATTCATTGATTTCTATCAATGGCATGTTAATCTCGGTTATGCACATATACTATTCATGACTGGTATGCCGAGGATGATGAACAAGATGGTGAATTAACCATGCAAACCCCGCGTGATCCCCGGCTCGAGTACGCTCGAGAATCGCGAGTCTCAATCATCTCTCATTATGTCCTCATATTAATGTGCCGGTAAACCACACACGCTCCATTAACAGTTCATACGAGAGATGTGCGGATTTAATGGGTTAGCATACTATTCATCATTTCCTATAGCTAAAACGGGATTTTGTTTTACTATTTTAAGTTTACTTTTAATCTTGACATCATCCTATCAAAAGTCCTCGGTAGCTCCATCGAACGAACAAAGAAGCGGAGAAGTAGGTCAGCGCGAAGCTTATTAAAAACCTGACTTCTTTAGGGAAGCAAAGCGACCCGCCTTATACCTCTCTTATAGTTTGTTCCTCATGGGTGAGCCGATTTATCAATTGACTGACGATGTATTTAGACTTTAATTATACATATATATATAAATCATATCATACATATAATCTCTCTTGAAGTTTAGGGTTCTATTTTAAACCTTTTAAAATTAGTGGTCTATTTTAAACAATTTAAAATTATCAATATCTAAACTGTAAATACATATTACCTATTTAGATAATTCTCTCTCCAATTTATCTTTACCTACATACTGTTGCAGATAATTTCATGCTACTATTTGTTAAGCTATGGCTCTGATACCACTGTTGGGTTTTCTATTCCCTAACTAGATTATTATGTACGCAGCGAAATAACAAAACTTTAAATAATCTAAGACAATTAGGAAACTAAAACCCTAAGGGATCTTTAAGTTTGACAACATAGTACAATAAATAAATTGGACAGAGAGATTATAAGGAAAACACTAACCTTAAGAGAAAACCTATTTCTCACGCGCAGACCAACGAGCAGAGCTTCGTCACTTGGAGACAAGTACCCAAAGTATAATACCTCTAATGCTTCACACCCAAAAACCCAAGAAAGAGTAGAATTTTCGAAATCCTGGAAAATTCGTACTTGAAATCGTATGGAATAAGGTATAGGTTTGACCCCTATTTATAGTTGAGGAAGAAAACCCCAGATTTCTGAATTCGACCTCCAACCGGCGGTTGGACCTTCCAACCGGCGGTTGGGGCTGTGTCCATAACCGACTCGGAAACCCTAATACCAACCGGTGGTTGGACTCTCCAACCGGCGGTTGGATTGGTTCTGGAACCTTCCGCCTTTTAATTCTATTTGATTATTATAATTAATAAACTATTATTAATTTAATCAAAACAATTATAATATTAATACTAATTAATATTACACCTTATGTAACTCTCTTGACTGTTTATTGAGGGCAACCCAAAAAGGACTTTACCATTAATGATAGTCTCACCAATTAGTTATGATATTGGACACTATTCCAACACTTCTTGGTCAACTGTACCCAGATGTAAAATCTGACGAAGATCAGAAGCAGATAAAAACTATCGGTTGCTGGTTTACCGATGCACGTATAACCGGTGGACTAACCGATTCGTCGTACTGAATATTCGTCCAAAAGTCATTTAGTATCGTCTCAGTCATCGGTGGAGACTCTGTAAGTACGTATCTAATGCGAGAACGTGCAAAGAACGTCAGCACTTGAGCTACTCTGTTGGCTCCACGTGCCGATATATCCAGGTCCACAAGAATATTGTGACCCTTGTCGAATTGTCTCGCCATATCTGTAAAAGAAACACATATGACAAAAACAATTAATGCACGTTAGTAAGTTATAAACTATAATGTTTATGAATCAAAACGATCATCTAACATCTTAGTTCTTAATATATTAAACACATATACAACTTATAACTAATAAGGTCATAAGTTCAATATGTAATTTTCGTTAGTTACTTGTAAATTTAAAATTCTCAAGTCGTTAACGTTTTATAAAACAAAAATATATATTATACCGCTAACTTAAAATTAGGACATGCCACTCGATTACTTTTTGAATCGGTAGACTTTCGATATAAATATATATTTCAATACAAGTCCAATATATACAAGTTATTACTCAAAAGTCTTAACATTTATATATTAACTTTTAAAACAGAAATTTTCTAAGTTCTGGACTCGAAGAGAAGTGACATGCGAATTGAGTAATACTCGATTCGCTAGTCAACTCGCAACTGAATCCGCAGCCTATTGAACTCGCCAATCAAGTCAATCCGCAGCCTATTGAACTTGCTAATCAAGTCAATCCGCAGGTCAACTCGCCAGTCGATCCGCTAATCAACTCGATCCGCTAATCTAACAATGAAACTCGGCTCGCTGCGAGTTGAATCTGGAAGTCAACTCGCTAGATGAACTGCCGCAGTTAGGGTAATTTCAAATTCGATGATTTTGTTGATTTTAACCTAATCAATCGATGTAACAATGTTTATTAAGGTTCGATTAACATTAACCCTTAAGATTCTTGTTAAATAACACCCTTAATCTACATGAATCGTTCACAATCCTAACCGAAACCCTAAGTTTATAAAAACTTCGATTTCTCAAAAATTACACGGTGAAATTTGTTGTATTATACCTCAAAATGTTCGCAATATGAAGATGTATAAAACCCACGGAGTGAAAAACTCGTTCCCGTATAC
Organism: Helichrysum umbraculigerum; assembly: GCA_949592205.1. Classification (NCBI taxonomy): domain Eukaryota; kingdom Viridiplantae; phylum Streptophyta; class Magnoliopsida; order Asterales; family Asteraceae; genus Helichrysum; species Helichrysum umbraculigerum. The sequence continues at coordinate 123,049,708 of CATIUR010000005.1, read as the reverse complement.
GTAAAAACTAAATCAAGCGAAAAGTGAAAATCGCTTTAATCGCCAAGTGGATTCGCAAGAATGAAGTGAGCTCGCGAATGAAGTGGGTTCGGTGGGTTGACTGGTCGATCCACAATCCCTTTATAATTTTAACTCGATTCGCGAGATTTAAGTCGATTCGCAGGTTTGACTGGTCAAACTCGCAGAATGAAATAAAAACGCGAATTAAATGCTAAGTATAAATTAAAAACCCATCATTTGTACAAGTCTAAAATAAAATTATTTTTCACTTGTATTTGTTACGATCGTTCAACAAAAAATAAAAAATATTCAGTATAATTTAATCCAAAGGGTAAGCAAATATTAAAACAAAAACTTTATTAAAACATAAAGCTAAAAATAAAATAAAGCAAAAATACAATCAAATGCAAACAATGGTATCAAGTACCATTTTATTAAACACTTGAACAAAACAAAATTTTAAAAAAATACATAAATTAACTAAATAAGAGTTTATCTGCTTAGGAATCATATTAGAAAGAACAAGCCTTTTTAGAATTATTAAGAAGTATAAGCAGATTGTTAGTATACATACCTCATGAAATTCAAATACATTACAATGAAATCACAACTTATTTTATCGTTAATCTACTTATATTTATAAAATTATATCTTAAATACCTTTATCCACATAGCATAATTGAAAAACATATTATTCACTTAAAGTGAAAATATTTTAATATAAACAGTTCAAGATGATTACTGGTATTATGATCCACATAAACAAATTACACTCACATTTGTAAGCAACACCTTTATTGTTAGTATGAATATTATCAAGTGGTCTCTAATATATGATATACTGAAGAATTCTAGTAAAACACATAACACCGATCTTTAAGACAAGGTAATGTTTACCTAACATAACATACACTTGAATTTTGAGTTTAGACAAATATCAAACATACCTTGAAGATACTAGTGGTCGCAGATCTGTACTAAGTACAACAAAGAAACCCTTAGTATAAACAAAATATACTTGAGAATATTATCTTAACTAATGGCTTCAGGTCTGTACATTGTACAACAAAGTTACGTTTAGTTAAGCTAATACCCATATTATAACTATTTGTCCTTTTTATAGCTTTATAATCACAGTGTACATGAATACTATCATTCAACAATTTAAGACATATGTCATACACCATATAATAGATACACTAGATAATAATCAAATAAATTATTACTTCTTAACACTTAGAAATGATTGTATAACTTGCATACCAGTATATCATATGATGAATTTGTCTAGTCATTTAAAACAAATAAATTATAACTTGTGGAAAGAGGTGTATAATCAAATAAATATAAATACATACCTGATAAAACAGCTGCAGTTTTAATGTAGCTTTAGTTGAACCTACTAACACTCATACTTAGGACTTAAGCTTATTATTATGAAGCTTATTCTCCTAATGTACTATCATTTCCCATAGTTTTTGCAGATAAAAACTTAAAAATTTTTAAAGAATATTATATTTATATTCTTTAATGAAGGCGATTCCCCTTAGGTAACAAGCAAATGAATGCCATACGCCCCCACGTTTTTTTTTTTTAGTTGAACCAACGTCTCAAATCTTGTTCTGTCAAACTCCTTTGTGTATAAGTCTGCTAAGTTATCCAATGATGGAACCTTAACTAACTTTATCAACTTCTTCTCAGCACAATCTTTAATAAAATGATGTCGAATATCAATGTGCTTAGTTTTACTGTGCTTCAGTGGATTGTTGGTGATCGACATAGTTGATTCATTATCAATCATCATAGGAGTATTGGTTATATATAACCCGTAATCCCGCAGTTGCTGTTGAATCCAAAGTACTTGAGAGCAATAGCTGCCAGCTGCAACGTACCCAGCTTCACATGTAGAAATGGCTACCGAGTTTTGCTTCTTGCACTGCCAGGATACTAATCTACCTCCTAGGAATTGACATCCTCCGGTTGTAGATTTCCTATTCTGATTGCATCCTCCATAATCCGAATCAGTATAAGCTATGAGATCTAAGTCTCCATCAGTCGGATACCAAAGTCCCAGCTTAGGTTTCCCTTTGAGGTAACGAAAGATTCGTTTAACAACTTGCATGTGTGTCTCTTTCGGATTAGCATGATATCTTGCGCATATACAAACAGCAAACATTATGTCAGGCCTAGAGGCAGTTAAACACATTAGTGATCCGATCATGGCTCTATAAAGAGTTGGATCCACATCGCTATCACTCGATGTATCTGGACCTAGTCCATGATTGACTGGAATTGGAGTATTGTAGACCTTACTTTCATCCATCTTAAAGCGTTCCAATAGCTCATGTGTATATTTAGATTGATGAATAAAAAATCCGTCCTTCTTTTGGTCAACTTGTAACCCTAAGAAGAAATTCACCTCTCCCATTGCAGACATTTCAAACCTTTTTCTCATGACTTGCTCGAATTCTTGACACATCTTTTCATCAGACGATCCAAAGATAATGTCATCAATATAAACTTGCACGAGAAGAAAGTCTTTCTTATTCCACTTTACAAAAAGTGTACTATCAATCAATCCTCTTGTAAATCCATTCTCAAGTAGATACGTTGATAGTGTTCCATACCACATCCTTGGTGCTTGATGTAATCCATATAGAGCCTTATTCAAACGATATACTCTATCTGGATACTCAGGATCAGCAAACCCTGGCGGTTGTAAAACATACACCAATTCTTCCACTTTGCCATACAAGAAGGCACTCTTAACATCCAACTGATAAACCTTTATACCATAAAATGATGCAAATGCTAAGAACACCCTAATTGCTTCTAGCCTAGCAACTGGTGCAAACACTTCGTTGTAATCTATACCTTCTTGTTGATTAAAACCTTGAACCACTAGACGAGCTTTATTGCGAGTAACGATTCCCTTATCATCTCTCTTACACTTAAATACCCATCTAGTTCCAATTGGAAATTCTCCCTTTGGAAGGTCAACCAACTCCCATACTTGTAGTTTAGAGAACTGAGATAGTTCTTCTTGCATTGCTTCAACCCACGAACTTTCTTTTAGAGCCATTTGCACATTTTTTAGCTCAACTTGTGAGATAAAGCATGAATGTAGACATTGATTAGGAATCCCTGTCTCTTTCAATGCAGTATACAAGCTTTGGTATTCTAAGTTTTCAGACGTACTAGCTTTTGATTGAGTCCTTGTTTGAACCGGAGTATTAATATCACCGATGATGTTTTCAACGGGATGATTCTTACTCGTTCTAGTTGAAGCAACAGGCTCAACTGGAATCTCATCTCCTAAGTTAGTACCAATTTCCTCATAGACACTATGTTGTTCAGTAGTGTCTTCCAAATCCGGTACACCCTCTCTAGATAGCTGTAAGTTATCAATACCCATAGATATTCTTAACTCTTTCAGTGGAGTGAGGATTTCTTCCACTAATTTTTCAATCAGCTCTTCTTCATTTAGAGGTGTATCTACTTTAGATTTTTGAGATCCACTAGTAGATGGTTGATTTGGATCAACATTTGTCTTGATTCCAGAGTTCGGAACACTCGATGTTGAAGTATGACCAGTATCCACATCTTCAGACAATAAATGTTCAGCTATCTCTGAATCACTACCAGAGTCACTAATAGGAACTTTAAATGATGCAAAAAGATCAGAATAATCAAATTGCCAATCTAAGCCCTTATGAACATCAGGTGAGTAGCTCGTAACTTCAATGTTATAAACTACTTCCAAACGTCCCGTGACTTTATTAAAGACTCTCTTGTTTGGCAAATTGGGCATATAACCTAGGAAAAATCCTTCGTCAATCTTCTCACCAAATTTAGCTTGATGTCCGGTCTTTAATATGGAGCATGAAACTCCAAAGGGTTCAAACCCTTTTAAGTTTGGTTTCTTATTGTTCAAAAGCTCATAACAAGTCTTGTTCTGCTTTTTAACCATAAGAACTCTATTTAGAACATAACATGCTGTGTTCACTGCTTCTGCCCAAAAGATAACAGGAAGCTTTGAATCAACAAGCATTGTTCTATCAGCTTCAATCAACGTTCTATTCTTCCTTTCAGCTACACCATTCTATTGAGGTTCACAAGGTGCACTGAATTGATGAATTATCCCTTTGCTTAAGCAATAGATATTCAACGTTGAATTTTTGAATTCCATTCCGTTGTCACTACGAATACGCTTCACTCTCTTTTTATAGACATTCTCTACCAGATCAAAGAACTCAATTAGAATTCCTGGAGTTTCATCCTTAGATCCCAAAAAGAACACCCACAAAAATCTAGAATAATCATCTGTGACAACCAAACAGTACCATTTGCCACCTAGACTTCTCTTGCTTATAGGGCCGAAGAGGTCCATGTGTAGCAACTCAAATGGTGAGGAGATAGAGTTTTCACTCTTAGATCTTGTGTGGTTTCTTGTGCTGTTTTCCTTTCATGCAAGGAACACACTTATCTTCAGACTCGAAACGTTTTTGTGGTACACCTAGAACTAATCCATTCTTGGTTATATAGTTCATTTTTCTCCAGTTTAGGTGTGCCATTCTCCTATGCCATAATAGAGCATCTGCTTCTGAAGCCTTGGATAATAAACATGTAGACACCATTGAAGAACTAGGAACACCTATGTTTATTGCATAAATGTCCTTCTTCCTTGGTGCTCTCATCAATATCCAATCATCAGGTATTTTAACTCCTGGCTTCAGGACTAAGGCTTCCTTTTCATTAAAATGAACTGGATGACCTTTATCGCAGACTTGGGAAACACTTACTAGGTTGTGAGTTAGTTCTTCAACATAGTTCACATCCTCCAAAGTCAAAGTTCCATTTGAAACATTTCCTTTCCCAGTAATTACTCCTTCTTTGTCTCCAGAAAAGTTAACTCTTTGCTTCAGACTCTCTTTGAAGTCCTTCAGTAGACTTCTCTCTCCTGTCATGTGCCTTGAGCATCCACTGTCTAGATACCACCAACTGTCCTTGTTCACAGTCTGCTCCTGCACATAACAAGTTGTACACAATTAGTTTTCAAGAGGGACCCAAGCCATTACGGTCTTGGTTTGTCCCTTATCATCAACAATCTGAACTTCCTTGAAATAACCATAACTATTCTCATCGGGAGTCTTGGTTACTTTCACAGGAGTTTGAGGCTGTTGATGATCAGAAGTCTTTTGCCTATGAGGAGAGTGAGTAGAAAACCTCCTAGGCACATAACTTTGTCCCTGTGCACGTGAAGTAGAACCACTCTCAAACTGACTGTGGTTTCTACTTGGGGTCCTAAATCTCGACGGTGTCTTATCTCTAGATCTATTTAAAACATTATCAGATTGAGAATAAGGCCGTTTAGGTTTAGGTGGAGAGACACTATGAGTACCATCTCTTTTCAGAACATTTACAGGTTTACTACCTAATCCCGGTTTGGTACCTAACCTATCCATAACTGAACTAGAATTGGTCTGTGTCTGGTCATTAATCACTAACTTATGTGATGCTTCCGGCTTTTTGTTTGGACAACACGAAGCTACATGTCCCTTTTGGTGACATTTGAAGCAAGACATCTGTTTACGTGATTTACTAACTTTTGCTTTTTCATTTGGAGTCTTAGGCACTAAAGGATCACTAGTTTTAACACTGCGTTGTACTTTATCAACTTTGTCATTAGTCTTAGTATAATCAACCATTCCACCCGATACAAACTGTATTTTGGTGAGTGGTGAAACCTTACCATTATCCAATGACAAATTCTTAATAACATTCTTCTGTGCCTCAGATTTATCAGACTTATTAGCTTCTGTAACCTCAGGATTAGCATCAGACATTTCAGAATCTTCAGGAATCGGAGTGTAATTGGCATTAAAAGGAGGAGATACATCATTGTATCCTATCCCAGTCTTGTCCTTTACACCACGTTGAGCATCAAGTATTTCATCCAATTGAGATGTTCTAAAAGTCTCTAGCTTACGATTTTGCTCAACTAACTTCAAATTAAGATTTACTGTCTCCCGATCCTTACTAGCAATTGTTTCATTTAAGTCTTTAATGTTCATATAGAGATCATCTATGATAACTGATTTTCCATTTATGGTATCTCTAAGAGCTATTCTATCAGAAGTATCAGACTTAATTTTATCTTTTAAGGCCTGTTTATCATCACTTAACCTACGCATATCCATGAGAGCTTGGTCAAGTTCAGATCTAACTGTCTTATAAGATTCTTTATCCACATTCAATTGGGATGACAAATTGCTATTTGACACAGTTAAAACACTAATATGAGATTGTAAATCAGTAACTAAATAACAAACATCGGCAAGAGTAAGAATATCCAAACATACCCTTTTCTTGTCAGTTTGTACTTCAGTCATACGTGCTACAAAGTCATCTGGACTCATATCAACAGTTGAATCCATGTACAGCACGTCATCATCACTTGCTTTCACTTCAGACTCAGGCACCTCTACTCGTTATTCTACATCAGTAGGCATGTAGGATATAGATTTAGCAGTTCCCTCTTGATCTTCAATCTCAGCCATCAAAGCTTCTTCAGATTGAGTTTTCCAATCATAAGATCCATCTAACTGCTTTACTACTAAGGCTTTGGAAGCAAGGGTACTTCCCAAACCTTGTTTTCCACTACCAGCTTCTACCTTAGGTCTTTGGCATTCACGAGCAAAGTGTCCAACACCATGACAGTTGAAACACTTGATCTTGGTTTTATCAAACCCTGATCGGTTGCCAACTACCTTTCTACCATTCTTCTTTAAGAAATTTTTTACTCTCCTTGATAACATAGCTAGTTGATCCTGGAGATCTATTTCTTCAAGATAGTCAGAGTCGATCTGATCATAATCTTCATCAAAAAGAATCGGATCATTGATTTTACTCTGAATGTAGTTCTCATATGAAGCAACAAAGGAAGCAAGAACAGACAGTTGCTGTTCAGCAGATTTCACACTCATAGGCATCTTCTGATGCTCTTGAGGTGACTTCTCAGTACCTTTTCCTTTTGGTTCACTACCAGATGAGGAAAGAAAACACATATCCTCAGTTATCATTTCACCATTTTCACCAATATCACCAACTAACAAAGCAGTGGTCGAACTGGAGGAGGAAGTCGAAAGAGTTGTTTTACCATGATATAGCCCAGGATTCTGAACCTGATCAGAATCAGTATCTCTTGACTTTTTGGTGAAATCATAACCTCTGAGCTTATCAATAACCTGCTCTAAGGTCATGGTAGCATATCTTGTTTCATTATCCTTCAGCATAACCCCATGCATTTCCCACTTAGAAGGCAAACCCTAAATGAACTTGTCGGTTCTTTCTATCTTAGTAGTAACAATCTCATGGTTCTCAAGCTCACTCAATAAATGGTAGAAACGAGTAACATATGCATCAAGATCTTCTCCTTTCAAAGCTTTAAACACGGTAAACTGCTTCTTGAGAAGATTCCTCTTGCCAGCTTTCACTTGTGGACTACCCTCACCTCTTTTCTCAAGAGCTTCCCAGAGCTCTCTAGCAGTATGAAAAGATTTTAGCTGATGATTGATCTCTTTAGGAAGACACATCTTAATACACGAATGAGCCTTGTTCTCAGTTTTAAAGTCCTCCTTTTGTTGATCATTCATGTTCTGATAGGTGATGACCACAGTCGCATTTTGAACAGTTTGAGTAGGTGCAGTGTATCCAGTTTTGATACACATCCAGATTGAGAGATCATGGAATCTACAGTAAGATTCAAATTTATCTCTCCAACTGTAATAGTCTTCAAGTCTTAACAATTTAGGCGGAACATTAGATTTTCCAACCTCGTGGTCCATTTCAATCATTTTACTTAGGTCTGACATCGTAAATTAAAAAGTCAAATTGTCTTCGCAAATTCAGAAAACTCGATTCGCAAGAACTCAACTCAACTCGCAATCTCAACTCGATTCGCAAAACTCGGTTTGCCAATCTCAGTTCGGATCGCGACAGATGTCGATTCGCAAGTGATCTTGATTCGCTAGAGATCTCGATTCGCAGCTAAAGTCAACTTGCGAAACTCAATTCAACTCGCACGTTCAACTTGGTTCGCAGACGTAGCTGAAACCCTAATCTCAACTCGCGAAATGGCTGAAAAACCCGAAAACGAAAGTTTTAGGTATTTTTTACGTTAAAATCAGTAGATTTCGACTGTAAACAAACCTAAAAACGTCCAGAGAATGATTTTGATTGTTTTTACACACTTATGCACGTCAAAACAACCCTAAATCACGCGATATAAACCTGAAAATCTCGAACTTACTCGTATTTAGCCCGAAAGCTCTGATACCAGATGTAAGTCCCTAGTTCTTAGGATCGATAACTTCGTTATCTATAGTATTAAGGTGCGGAAACCCTCAATACGTCGTTATCTTACTATAACGAATAAGTTCGCGGTTATAGAATTAATAACTAATATGCTTTGCTTTAATCTTAAGATAATCAAAGCCTAGCCGTTAGTCGTTAGGTTTTTCTCTGGAAACTCAAATCGCAGAAAGTCTGATCGCCAAAAGAATTATGCCAAAGTTATGCAAAAGTTAAGTTTTTCACGGTTGAAAAACATATATATATTTCGTCTCAACTCGCAGCCGCTGGGCCTGCGAGTTGACTCGACTCGTTACACAAGCCCAAGCCTAGTTTGACTTCGGCTCGCTATGCTTATTGTGGATCCAGATCTCATCTCGCAAGACCAAGTCCTACGACTTGAGATCTCGACTCGCCAAACTTATTTATTTCATTTTTCGATATTTGTCTAACACTTTAACACATTTAATATATTTAACGAATATTAATAACAAAACAAATATTCATTTACAAATCTAAACCAATTGTACAAACATGATTACAATTACACCAGTCCTATTTCAAGCTAGATCTGTTGTCACAAACTATATTTCAACAGAATGCAGGGGTTTGTCTACGATCAAGCATTCGAAGCGTGATTCGCGGTTTGGTTTGTGTATCTTATTTTATTTTCTATTATGAACATGATTTTGTTTATGATTTATTGTTTGACTTCCCCCATCATTATGGGCTAAGTTTTTAATGCTTGTTTAGATTAATTGACATCTAGTAGATGGATATATTTTCGTGATTGGATTTATAGACTTTGATTTCTCGGTAACGAAAGAACGATTGATATTATTTATTTATTGATTTATTAATGTAGTGACTTTATTGCTTTGCAATTAGTGATAACTTTTGCGTGATATTGTTACTTTGTCAATTGAGTGATTAATTGTGAATTCTAATTAGACATGATTAGAAGACTTGAATTAATTAGTAGATTTATTATATTGGTGGACCATAATTTAGAGACATCTTGTATGATTAATGCTTTTTATGAAAATATAACCATTAGTTAATTTGAGATTTCATTGATTACATAATTCATAGTTAAGAGGTTTTAAATTTCAAGGACACTTGGATTGTATAATCTTGACTAGGTGATTGTTAAGTGACAACTTGTAATCCGAATTGTGTTTTCTAGGTGGATTAAATCTGATCCAGTACTTAATCCAAATATCCATTAAGCTAGATGTTAAAATGTCTAAACAAGTATATTTTCTTTATTTGAGTACAACTATCATTTATTTGCTTTTCTCAGTTAATTATTACTTTAATAAACTCTTTTTGACTGTCTATCGTTAAAAGACACAAACTTTCAAATCTTTATTTGCTTTTATTAGTGTAACTGTTAGGTAAATTAATTACTTAAAATACACATATATTGTTCCCTGTGGAGACGATTTAACCGGATCTTACCATAGCTTTACTATTGTGCGATTAGGTACACTTGCCTAGTTGTGTATTAGTCTAGATCTTCGGTATTTTCTATTTTATTTTTATAACATGATTTTAGCACATCAAGTTTTTGGCGCCGCTGCCGGGGAACAGTTGCGTTATTTTAAGTTCTTAATTTTATTTTAGTAGTTTAATAGTTTAGTTGTTTTTAGTTTTTGTATTTATTTATTTTTTATTTCATAGAGTTGGTGCTTTTATTTGTTTTAGTGTTTGTGTTTTTACAGGTTACAGGTAGTTTATGACCCATTCCTCTAAATCACCACTTTTTGAGCCATTCTTTGACCCAGAAAAAGAGTTTAGGAGATTAGCGCGGATCAACATCACAGCTACTAGTTTTCAGTTATAACCAAATACAGAACAGGAAGAATCACCAAAACCCACAATGGATAACCAAACAATGGAAACTCGGATGAAGGCCATTCGGGATGGTTAGGGTCAGCTATTAATCAGCCCGCGATTACGGATGATTTTGAGATCAAGGGGGCAATTTTTGCATATGATTAACAATCAGTGCCAGTTTAGTGGAGCTGAAAAGGAAGACCCAAATGAGCATATGAGGAAATTCTTGGGGATTTGCACACTTTTTAAACTGCGAGCTTTAGAAAATGAAGTGGTATACCTCAGAGTGTTTCCTTGGACTCTCACAGGAGAGGCTAAGGACTGGTTGGATTCCTTACCAGAAGGAGAGATCACCACTTGGGATGGAATGGTTGACAGATTTCTCCAGCGATTTTTTCCTGCTTCCAAAGCAGCTGAGCTACAGGAAGAAATTTCCCAATTCGAACAGAAACCCGCAGAAACTTTATATGGGGCCTGGACTAGGTTTGGAAAGATGCTTCGGACGTGTCCTTAACATGGTTTGAACACCTTCCAGAAGGTGCAGATATTTTATAAGGGAGCTGATATAGATACCAGAAAGGCTATCGATACTGCATCAGGGGGTTCTATTATGAAGAAGACAGCCAATCAAGCTCATACCATTATTGCTGACTTAGCCGTGCTGTGACACTCCTCCAAAGTAGGTATATACTTATACTTAATTTCAAGCATACTTAGAGCTAATTCCCTGATTAGTGAATTCAAAATTATTTTTATGAGTTAAGTTTGACAAAACTTACTATTTTAATACGCGATGTATTACTAGATACGTGGTTATTTATAACTACGCACAAAACAAACGGAACGAGTCCGACAAATAAACGTATACAATAGTTGGTGATAAAAATAATTAATAATGTGAAAATTATTAATTACGAATATTGTTAATTTATATTATTGGTATAATATAAAACATTACTACGTTTTATATAAAGCGTGTCGCACGCGAACAGAAACAAATACAAAACATACCCAAAGGTCAAAAATAATAAAAGTATTATTTTTCCCCTTCATATTAAAGTATTCGAAGAAATACCTCAAAATATATTCACAAATATTAATTGTAAATTGGCACAAAATTGGACCCGTACACAAAATTAACGGGTTAAATACCCAAACTAATACCAAAATATAATATCTAGGAGACACAACTCATACGAACCATGCCTCCCATTTGACAAACTGCACTAATACAATTTAAATATATACTCCCTCCCTCACTGATCACTCACCACAACCAACTCCAATAATTTAGATCACCAACCTTTCTTCCCTGTGGTGGAGTCGACTGGCAGAACAAGAGCAGGAACCAACTCATCTTCAATCTTCACATCATAATCATCTTCAATCATCCATCATCAATTAACAAAACACTCACACTATAATCATCATCATCATCGACCGATCATCATCACCGCCGAATTTTCATCATCATCAAGTGAGGAAACTTCTTACTCTTTAAATTCCAACTTAAATTTCGATATATATAGTGTAATATAACATGAATCATGTATATAAACTTTGATAATTTGATGATTGATGGAGCTATTTCTAGAAATAGATTTTGGGTAAAACCAAACTTATAAACACAAAAATTGAAACATACAAACTTACTACATTGTGATTATTACTTGTTACACTATGTTATAACTTCGTATAATAGGATTTGGGACTGTAAAAAAAAACAATTTGGAACCGAGACAAAACGAGTATGTATGAACCTGTGCAAACTGAGTTCTGTAAACTGACGGATCCGGCGGATCACTTGAATGATCCGGCGGATCCCAAGATAAAACACACGCATTTTGCCTTCAAATGAAGCGACGGATCAAGTGTAAACCACACAGATCCGGCGGATCCTGTATGGATCCGGCGGATCCAAGTTAAAATCAAAGAGAAACCACGTAAAATTTACACTGATCCGGCGGATCACATGGCTGATCCGGCGGATCACTTGAATGATCCGATGGATCTCAGGTTTAAACCCAGAACACGCGGAAAACGTTTTGATCCAGCGGATCACTTTTGGATCCGGCGGATTCTCAACCTTAACACATGATGCGACCTATTGTATTTCGATCCGGTGGATCCCAAACTTTTGACCCGATCCGGCGGATCCCAACTCTATTTCGTAACACAGACTTTTCAAACTAAAAGTGGTACAAACAATTGACGACTACATGATCGAATATCCTTTGTTAAGCAATATTTGACATAAAACATATACGACATGTAATTTGGTTCTAAAACATTACATGACCACGAGACATTATTATGTCCGAGTAATTATTCGAAATAATACTACCAAATGAACGCGACGTTTTAGACCGAGTGATATTTAGTGGACCAACATATATACATACGGACTTATGACAAAACGATAATCGATATGAGGTGACGACAATTTGTATATATATATATATATATATATATATATATATATATATATATATATATATATATGTACGGACATTTGATAAACATAATTGTATACATATATATTGGAATGAAACGGAAGTTACTTCGTAACAAGTGAAACTTGTGTTTTCAAAACAGACGACAATTATATATATATAGGTAATGAACAAATTATATATACATATAAGACGTTGACAAGTTATTTATATGTATACGAATACATATTCAACTAATAAGTATATAGAGGTATATACTTACACGCAACGATTTTTATAAAAATAAACATAAATTGAGAAATAATATTTATTTTTCAACGACGATTATCACCAACTAAAATTGTACAATCACTTAAAAACAACGAATAGTCAAAACAATCAAACTTATTAGCATGATCTGACAAATGTCAATACTTATGTTAATACCCATCTTGCGTCTAGGACTTTGAGGGACGCCTTTGGACAATATACCGCTACTTTTGACTATCGCTCACGCTACTGCCTATACTGTGAGTTCACAGCCCCTTTTTTTTACTGTTTTAATGCTTTTAAAACCTGGGGTGAAAAACATAGCAATTGCTTTGCTACTGCATGCAATAACTGATTTAAATATTGTATGTATTTACTTAAACTGCTTATTAAATGTTATTTCATACGATTACTTGAACTACTGTTTATGAAAAGATGTTTTCATACGATGTAGTGCATTAAAGTCCTTATGGCTATAGACTATAACCATTAGATAGGTGACTCTAGCCACTGAGTATACGGATAGTACTATCGCCGTGACGACCCTCCTACAGTTTTGGAGCGTATACTTACAGGTCCTATTTGGCAAAAAACTACCGTTGGTCATGGTTTGGTTATAGGGTTAGGTCGCGTTGCTTTAACTCGACAGGTTTAGCTCACCTTTCGAGGGATCACCGTCTAATTACAAAACTACTATTTAGGAATTGAGTTCCTACGAACAACTATTTTGGGAAATGTTGATCTTTAGTTAGATTAACCTGTGTTTCCTACTAGCAACGATTTAGGAGATGTTACTCCTTGATTGGATTAACCTGTGTTTCCTACAAATTACTTCTTGGGGAATGTTATTCATACTTGTAATAACTTGCGTTCCCTACACAACAGACAACTACTATTTATTGGGAAAGGTTATTTTTCATTAAATAACCTGTGTTTCCAACAAACTACTACTTTGGGAAATGTTTCTCTTAATTGATAAACTTGTGTTTCCTACAAAGCAAACAACTACTATTTATTTGGAAATGTTATTCTTAAATGATTAACTTATGTTTCCTACACTACTTACAAACCTGTGAATTCACTCAACAATCATTGTTGACCCTTTACTATGTTTTTCAGGGAATTATGGCTCAGGTACTGATGCATGCATATTGGACGTAAGCTACCCATGACGATTAGGATGCCACATACTTTTGGGACACTTGTTTTTTTTTTTTTTTTTTTGTATTACTAATACTTTTAGTTATACTTACGAAATCCATTTTCAAAACTTATACTAATATGATAACTGTTGTTCTGACAACAAAACTACTAATACGACTTTATAAGTCGTATCTTTTGTAATAACTTTAAACTATGGCATCTTAATTATATGTTTCGTATGATCATATGCTCTGGTACGATGAATGCATACCGTTAACATCAGCACCCCCGCTGTATACACAAAATGCTTCCGCTAATACATTATTAAGCTTCCGCTAAATATTAATAAACAAGATAACGATTTTGGGTGTGTGACACGTGCACACTCACGAGTGGCATCAAAAGAAGGAAAAGTCTAGAGTATCTAAAGTGGCTAGTATCGAAGCCAATGAGGGTATTGCTGCCTTAACTGCTCAGATGGCAACTTTTGGAAGGCAAATGGAGAAAATGACCAAGGATATTCATGCCATAAAGGTTGGTTCTGAGACGTGCGGGGGTATGCACTTAACCAAAGATTGTGATAAAGACAAACCAATGGATCAGTTGGAGAATGTTTCTTTCTTGAATCAGAGACCGAATAACTATCAGAGGGATAGGAACACCTTCAATAGGAATTATAACTCGCAATATCAACATTCAGGTTCCGGTTATTACCAACAACCACAACTGCACACTGAGGTCAAGAATTTGAGTTTGGAAGATCTGGTTAACAAGTTTATTACGACCCAAAGTCAAACAAATGAAGTAACTACTCAGTCATTAAGAAACCAACAGGCTTCCATTCAGAATTTAGAGCAAGAAGTTAGCCACATCTCGGGGATGTTAGCTGAGAGGCAACCGGGTGCCTTACCGAGCAATACTAAAGTAAACCCTAGAAATGAGCATGTGAAAGCCGTGTTCATAGTTGACGAAGGAGAAGGAGTAGTAGACGAACCTCACCAAGAACACACCCCAATACCACAACCCACCGCTCGAACCAAACCCATTTTAAAGGAATATAAGCCGAAGATACCGTATCCGAAGGGGATTATCCAAGACGAGGTACAAGAGAAACACGGTAAGTTTCTTGATCTTTTAAGAACCATTCATATTAACATACCTTTTGTTGAAGCCATATCGCATATGCCGAAGTATGTTAAGTTTTTGAAAGAACTCTTAAAAGACAAGAAGAAGCTTGATGAGTTATCGACTGTAACTTTGGATGATGAATGTTCAGCAGTATTGACAGGTAAACTACCACTGAAAATGAAGGATCCATGGAGTTTTATCATCCCTTGTCAGTTAGGTAAGTTGCCTGTATGTAACGTACTAGCTGATCTAGGAGCTAGCATAAAGATCATGCCTTATTCAATGTATGCTAGACTCAACCTAGGTGAACCTACACCTACACATATGAGCATACGATTAGCCGATAGGTCATTAACTTATCCTAGAGGTATTGTGGAAAATGTGTTAGTCAAGGTTGAGAATTTACTTTTTCCGGTTGATTTTGTGATTGTGGATATGGAGGAGGATATGAATACTCCGCTTATTTTAGGCCGACCTTTCTTGCCTACAGCTAGTGCACTTGTCGATGTAAAGGCGAGTAAGTTAACTCTTAGAGTTGAAAAAGCAGAGGTGACTTTTTATAATAAACCAGTCGTGTCACCTTCACTTGAAAGTTTCGATTCCGCCTGTATGGTAAGTCAAAATGAACTTGTGATCAACAACGAGGTTAATGAAAAAGTGAAGACTGATTTAAACGAGAAAGGTTGCCATGGTACGTTGAGTGAAGTTAAAAAGGCTGGTGATGAGATCCTTGAGAAATCAATGAAAAAGGTATACAATCGGGTGCATCAAGCCGCATCTAAAGGTGATACTTTTTATGGTACTTGTATTATTTCAAAACTGTCAAAGAAAGAGAAAGGAAAGCTTCTCGAGATTGTCAACACCACACGAGGTACGAATGATTGGTTGACTTCACTTATTCAAAGTACGCGTTCCACGGATAGCCCCTATAATGAAACAAGTGTGGGAGAGCTCAAACCCCACTAAATGATAATATTCGGGGATTGAGTCAAGCTTAAGACTCTAAAATAAATAAGCATTGTAAATTGTATATTATTTGTTTTTTTTTTCTTTGTTTTTGTTTCATTTATAAAAAGTGCAGGAACTTGAACGCGAAAATACTAGTATAAAGACGCGATTTGCAACTAGCAGCAATCACAATATAGTTACTACTTTTGAACTTTGTGGGTGTGTTCCCTGGAAACCCTCACGAGACTATAACTCGTCCACTTGAGATACCGAGGGGTTTAAAGGCTTATTGCATACGCTAAATGCAATCGTGATTAACTACGAAAGTGTGAATGTTGTATATTTTGGAATCAAGATCGCAAGAGGACCAAATTACGCCGAACCGATAAAGATAATCGCTTCTAAGTCAGGGGAGTTTTTCGTATTAATCTCTTTTCTTCCTTTTTCTCACTTTATTTTTTATGTTTATATACAATGAGGACATTATATAATTTAAGTGTGGGGATGGAGTCGGTAGAAAAGAAATTTTTCATTTAACTATTACTTAAATGTTTACTTGTCCTTATATTCATCAAAAATTTAAAATTTAAGTAATAACTAAGTATTTATTAGTTAGAATACTTTTGTTAAAAGTTTTGTTTTGTATTTAAAAGTTTAGACTTTAATGTGGATTAACTGTTTTGTACATATAACATAAGCAACTTAATAATGAGTAATATATAGTTACATGATATGATGTACTAATAGGTAATCTATATGAGGATTTCTGAATTTTGAGAAATTAATAAATAACTTGTATATTATTTTATGATACATATTATGATGTATGACATAAAAGTCTTAATTTTTAGATTTATCATGCATAATTTTTTATATCTTGATACTTATATGAAAACATTTGGGAGTCTACTAATTGTTTCATCTGTTGTACTAAGTACAGACCTGGTCTCAAATTAGTATTCTCAAAAATAAAGCAAAAGAAAGAAAAATCTTTCAAATAAAATTAAAATTAATCAAACTATGTCGCTTTGTTGTACGGCTGTACAGACCTGACACCGCTGGTTTGATTTTAAATAAAATTGTTTTACCTGAATCAAGTTATGTCGCTCTGTTGCATGAAAATGCAGACCTGTCACCAATGTCTTGATTCTTAAAAATGGATTTCATATATTTATTTTGAACATAAAAGAAAATTGCATGATTAAGTTTAAGAGTATATCATATGTGAAAATCATAAGTAATATACATACTAACAATAAAGGTGTATTCTAGAATTGTGAGTATAGATTGTTTAAAGTGGAAAAATATATTAGTAATCATTTATGAGCTATATATTGCACGAATAATAATATTTTTTATTTGTACATTATAGTTATCCATGTTAATTAAATTGTTTAAAGTTTTTATTTATGAAACGTATTTTTAATTCAGGTATTTTAATTCTTAAATATTAGTTTGGTGCTTATCAAGTTTTATGATAAAAATATATATATCTACTTGAGGACAAGCAGAACTTAAGTGTGAAGATATTTGATAGCATAAAATAAGTACTATATTTATATACTATTATTCCCTATTTTTCTATACTTTTATTACAATTATTTGATAAAATATAATTATTTCGTTCATATTTACAGAATAGGTATAAATAGAGCTTATAATAGAAAAGGAATGAAATTGAGTTAAAAATGAGTAAATAAAGTAATTTTTATATAAAAGTTAATTGTACCTAAATATAGTTGGTACAAAGTGGTTGAAAGAGTGATAAAAATAAATAAAGTTAGTGAATATTTGAGTTTGAAAAGTTAAATGAATTGCACGAAAATAATTAGATTGAAGATTTATTGGAGTTTACGAATTTGATCAAATAATTATTTGGGCAAAATAATAATAATATAGTAGTATAATTAGTAATAATAATAATATAATACATAGTAATAAAGTTAGTTAGTTATTATAATAATATGTAAATAATAATATAATAAAACTAACGTTAATAAAGTAAATATAATATAATATTAAAAATCAATAATAATAATAAATCATAAATCATAAATAGTATTAATAATAAAAATGATTATTTCAAGTCTTGATATTGGCAGAACGTGAAGTCAAGCGAAAGGAGTTGGGCAAAATCAACAGGTATGGGACCAAGTCAAAATCCAGAAAATAATATTAATGGACGTGGAAGCTAGGAGGGCCGAATGGAATTGTTCATATATATGGCTGTCAAGAAGTGGACTTTTTATTTGACCTTGACTTTTACTCTCCACCCTTAGATCAAGTTGACTTTTCATCCCCACCGTTCTAACTTGATAATTGTTGGTTATTCTCCTTTGCAGTTTTTTTTGCTCCATGAGGCTCTACAACCGCTACCCACGTCTAGGGCTGTAATCGAGTCGAACCGAGCTCGAGCTCAAAGGGCTCGAGCTCGGCTCGATTCACTTATAAACGGCTCGAGCTCGGCTCGATAGCTTGACGAGCTTTCACGACGCAAGCTCGAGCTCGACTTGAAATTGTTTTAGGATGGCTCGAGCTCGGCTCGAAAAGCTCGAATATTCTTATATAAAATAATTTTGAATACCCAAACTTATTTATATTATCTTAAATATCTAAATATATACCAAAAATAATTTTAGAAATATATAAAAATTAAGTATAAAGTGTGAAAATTACTTATAGCATATGTAAAGTAGTATAATAATATTAAAAGTATAACAATAAAATCATTTTAGATTCAAAATTACATATATACAATATAAAAATATACATATCAATAAAAGCTCGAAAAGCTCGATAACAGCTCGAGCCGAGCTCTTTAAGGCTCGAGCTCGGCTCGATAAATATTTCGAGCTCTACTTTTAAGCTCGAGATTGCGCTCGAACTCGATAAAAGCTTGACTCGAACGAGCTGAAGCTCGAGCCGAGCTCGAGTTGCTCGATAAAAGCTCGACTCGTTTGCAGCCCTACCCACGTCCTCTGTTTGTGAATTGTTCATATATATGGCTATCAAGAAGTGGACTTTTTATTTGACCTTGACTTTTACTCTCCACCCTTAGATCAAGTTGACTTTTCATCCCCACCGTTCTAACTTGATAATTGTTGGTTATTCTCCTTTGCACTTTTTTTTGCTCCATGAGGCTCTACAACCGCTACCCACGTCCTCTGTTTGTGAATGTGAAGGAAGGCATCTTGAATAATTTCATCCTGTCAATTGCTTAATCCTATTTCACCATTTTCTCTTTTATGCGTCTTCTCTGTGAATTCATCCCTAGAAAAATAAACCCTAGACCGTTCAGTCAAAAGTCGAATAAGTAATCACTTTTATGATTGAGGACGGATTCACAAATTAGTAATTAATTGAATGATAGTTATGGCGGTGGTGAGAAGGTCTGATTCTACCAACAAAATGGTGCTTAAGTGCAGGTGAGAAGGTACAATTTTGATTATGACTATTATAATCTGTCTATCAATGGATTTCGTAGTCATAATATATATTTTGTAGGTTTCAATTTCAATATAGTAGGTAATCTCATATGTTCCTTTCATATGATTGCTTTTTGAATCTTCAGTATCCTTTTCTTTCACAACCCTCTGTTAAAGTTCATTTGTTCCACAATTTATCTAAACAAATATGTACTTTTACATGCATACCAGGTGCTCGGCATAATGCCAAATCAGAGGTTGTGATCGGCCTCTATTTGAACAATGGTTAGATGATGATGCATAATTGATGAGGTACCGACTATTTCTTATGCTATTTATAACATGAAATGTCCACAGATGATAGATAAATTTATGTTCGATAGAAGGAGAGACCTACACTATGGAATGAAAGAAAGTACAGGAGATTGACACGTACATATAATGGGCTCGGGAAGTGATTTGTAGGAGTTATGCAGTACGTCAATGTAAAAAATTGGTTCTTTGGGGCTGGAAATAAGCATTGAGTTGAATTTGTGTTATGAAGAACTAACTTATTTTCAAATTGTTATCGCTCAATGCCATATATATGATTACATGTTTTTGACTTTTTGCTGAGCAAGGATATTGGTTCTTATAATATTTGTATATCCACAGGCAGATCCTTGCATACGATTTAACAAGGGGTCCATTTAGTTGTCTCAACAATTGAGAATGGTGTGACTTCTCTTTTATCAAATGCGAGATGGGATTAGGTTACTATAACCATGGAGCATCGTTCTTTGACTCTTCTAGAGTTGCATTCACATCTTTGTAAAGGTAATTGCTAGCGGTTGTGCTGAATTCGATTCGTTTACTTTGACTCTTCTAGAGTTGCATTCTATTCGTTAGGAATGATCTTTAGCGTGTAAATATGGTTCTAAATCATTTCTCCACAAGTTTTCGCTGAGTATATCATTGTTCAACTTGAATTGTTTAGCAGCACCTAATTTGTTTGATAAAATGTGTTCTGGGATGGGTGGATTTATAGGTTTTACTAAGCACTGTATTTTTTGGTTTAGTTGTCCTCAAGGCTTGCTACAATGGTTGGTATTTGTTTTGAAGTGGACTTTTTATTTGACCTTGACTTTTACTCTCCACCCTTAGATCAAGTTGACTTTTCATCCCCACCGTTCTAACTTGATAATTGTTGGTTATTCTCCTTTGCAGTTTTTTTTGCTCCATGAGGCTCTACAACCGCTACCCATGTCCTCTGTTTGTGAATTGTTCATATATATGGCTGTCAAGAAGTGGACTTTTTATTTGACCTTGACTTTTACTCTCCACCCTTAGATCAAGTTGACATTTCATCCCCACCGTTCTAACTTGATAATTGTTGGTTATTCTCCTTTGCACTTTTTTTTGCTCCATGAGGCTCTACAACCGCTACCCACGTCCTCTATTTGTGAATGTGAAGGAAGGCATCTTGATTAATTTCATCCTGTCAATTGCTTAATCCTATTTCACCATTTTCTCTTTTATGCGTCTTCTCTGTGAATTCATCCCTAGAAAAATAAACCCTAGACCGTTCAGTCAAAAGTCGAATAAGTAATCACTTTTATGATTGAGGACGGATTCACAAATTAGTAACCAATTGAATGATAGTTATGGCGGTGGTGAGAAGGTCTGATTCTACCAACAAAATGGTGCTTAAGTGCAGGTGAGAAGGTACAATTTTGATTATGACTATTATAATCTGTCTATCAATGGATTTCGTAGTCGTAATATATATTTTGTAGGTTTCAATTTCAATATAGTAGGTAATCTCATATGTTCCTTTCATATGATTGCTTTTTGAATCTTCAGTATCCTTTTCTTTCACAACCCTCTGTTAAAGTTCATTTGTTCCACAGTTTATCTAAACAAATATGTACTTTTACATGCATACCAGGTGCTCGGCATAATGCCAAATCAGAGGTTGTGATCGGCCTCTATTTTAACAATGGTTAGATGATGATGCATAATTGATGAGGTACCGACTATTTCTTATGCTATTTATAACATGAAATGTCCACAGATGATAGATAAATTTATGTTCGATAGAAGGAGAGACCTACACTATGGAATGAAAAGAAAGTACAGAAGATTGACACGTACATATAATGGGCTCGGGAAGTGATTTGTAGGAGTTATGCAGTACGTCACTGTAAAAAATTGGTTCTTTGGGGCTGGAAATAAGCATTGAGTTGAATTTGTGTTATGAAGAACTAACTTATTTCCAAACTGTTATCGCTCAATGCCATATATATGATTACATGTTTTTGACTTTTTGCTGAGCAAGGATATTGGTTCTTATAATATTTGTATATCCACAGGCAGATCCTTGCATACGATTTAACAAGGGGTTCATTTGGTTGTCTCAACAATTGAGAATGGTGTGACTTCTCTTTTATCAAATGCGAGATGGGATTAGGTTACTATAACCATGGAGCATCGTTCTTTGACTCTTCTAGAGTTGCATTCACATTTGTTGTAAATGTAATTGCTAGCGGTTGTGCTGAATTCGATTCGTTTACCTTGACTCTTCTAGAGTTGCATTCTATTCGTTAGGAATGATCTTTAGCGTGTAAATATGGTTCTAAATCATTTCTCCGCAAGTTTTCGCTGAGTATATCGTTGTTCAACTTGAATTGTTTAGCAGCACCTAATTTGTTTGATAAAATGTGTTCTGGGATGGGTGGATTTATAGGTTTTACTAAGCACTGTATTTTTTGGTTCAGTTGTCCTCAAGGCTTGCTTCAATGGTTGGTATTTGTTTTGTTTACGTCTAATGGTATAATAAGAAATTTTGGTTAAGTTTTGGTTTTGGCCAACTATTTACTATTTTAGCCTGAACATGCTATCAAAGTAAGAAAAAAATATCTAAGGTCGTCATTAAGTTAACTCCATTACTTTTCTACTTTCCTAGATATGGACAGAGCTTTGGCGATGAGCAGTTACTATTAATATATTGGCGTATGATGATATTTGGCCAGGATCGTAAGTTTTGAGCTATAATTGGGATAATGATTTTGGCAAGTAACAAGCACTACTATCAGCCTGTTTTTATCATACTACTTTGCTGTTTTTGTAATGTCTGAATATGTAACCTTCGCTTAAAAAAAATGTTCAAGGGTAATTCTCATACCCATGGATGAAGAAACTGTGCAGGAGGTAATCTTCGTGCAAGTAAGTTTTCATTGTTAATCTTTTTGAAGGCTTGATGAATAGGAACACATAACACATCATAATACAGAGTCTTTATGAATGTTTTTAAGCTCCTTTGAAGACCCACTTTTGCAGTTGAAACGCGTCATAATAAGGGCTTCAAGTCAACTCAAAATAAAGAGTCTTTATTTTCTTGGAACATAAGGATTATTAAAAAAATTATTGAAAGCCGGTAGTTTAGCTGCATTAAGGACAACTTTAAATCATTATTAGTTGTGGCTAAACGGGCGGGTTGGATAATGGGTCAAAATGGGTTGTCTTTCAAACGAGACGGTTCGTTCCATTAATGAATGGGTACACCATAAATGAGTATGTGTAAGAATTCGTCAGCCATAGGAATAGAGTTCGAGGGAGTCTGCATTTATCTCTTAAACTTTATGCAGGTAGTTCCAGCATTTGCAGCTGCACCACAGGTTTCTTCAAAATCAAGTAGCAGTTGTGTAAGCTTTTCAACTTTAGCAATTTTTTTAGGATGCTTTTTATCCAATAATTTATTTTCCTCATGATACAATGTGGCAGGTAACATGTTGGTGTTCGAACATCAACATGCACGACATTAGACCTTATTGATCTCGAAGTTCAATTTTTTTTAGCACGCATGCTGGAGCTATGTTTATGATGTTTTATATCCAATGTGGGTGACTAAAGATGTTCTTTTTTTGTTTTTGTAGATTGCACCTAATTGTACATACTACATACAACTTATTGATATTACCCACAAAAGGCACACAAGTTTATAATCAAGAAGTATGCTTTGTTTTCGTGATTTATATGCTAGACAATTCATTCTTTCCATTGTTGTAATTGATTTATTCTGAAGTGCCTTATCAGAGCAGTTTTAGTTACCAATTTGGAACCCAACCACTAGAAAAATCTAAGGATTCAAATATTTTATTGCGTGCATTAGCTTAGAGGCTAACTAAAGCCCTTGATGAAAGTGCGGTAAGTCAGATTTAAACGTAGAATAGAAAATCAAGTTACACATAAAATTCGTCTTGCACATCACGATATAAACGTTTTTTTTATGACAGTATGTAACCGAGCAATGCCCGGGTAAAATACTAGTTTGAATTGTTAGAAGGAAGTTGGGCCCATAAATTGAAGAAGCAGCCCAAGTCACAAATTAATTGGATCGGTGGAGACGTGAATATTCGAGAAGAAGACGATTGGCAACAAACAAGCAAAGGCGGTGGAGTAAACTCGGAGGTTACGCCACTTTTGACCCAACCGTCGGTTCACATCACCAACCGCCGGTTGGGACACCGCCCAGCTCAACTATAAATAGAGGCTTCATTTTGCATACGAAATATACCCCAAAAACCTTAATAATTCGTAAATACGAATTATTATACCCTAAATTCGACTAGAAATATTTTCTAGGGGTTTTAGGAACAACTTAGAGTCACGGGAATGCAAGGGTTTGTCTACGATCAAGCATTCGGAGCGTGAATCGCGGTTTGGTTTGTGTATCTTATTTTATTTTCTATTATGAACATGATTTTGTGTATGATTTATTGTTTGACTTCCCCCATCATTATGGGCTAAGTTTTTAATGCTTGTTTAGATTAATTGACATCTAGTAGATGGATATTTTTTTCGTGATTGGATTTATAGACTTTGATTTCTCGGTAACGAAAGAACGATTGATATTATTTATTTATTGATTTATTCAAGTAGTGACTTTATTGCTTTGCAATTAGTGATAACTTTTGCGTGATATTATCGAGTGATTAATTGTGAATTCTAATTAGACGTGATTAGAAGACTTGAATTAATTAGTAGATTTACTATATATTGGTGGACCATAATTTAAAGACATCTTGTATGGTTAATGGTTTTTATGAAAATATAATCATTAGTTAATTTGAGATTTCATTGATTACATAATTCATAGTTAAAAGGTTTTAAATTTCAAGGACACTTGGATTGTATAATCTTGACTAGGTGATTGTTAAGTGACAACTTGTAATTCGAATTGTGTTTTCTAGGTGGACTAAATCTGATCCAGTACTTAATCCAAATATCCATTAAGCTAGATGTTAAAAGGTCTAAACAATTATATTTTCTTTATTTGAGTACAACTATCATTTATTTGCTTTTCTCAGTTAATTATTAGTTTAATAAACTCTTTTTGACTGTCTGTCGTTAAAAGACACAAACTTTCAAATCTTTATTTGCTTTTATTAGTGTAACTGTTAGGTAAATTAATTACTTAAAATACACATATATTGTTCCCTGTGGTGACGATTTAACCGGATCTTACCATAGTTATACTATTGTGCGATTATGTACACTTGCCTAGTTGTGTTTTAGTCTAGATCTTCGGTATTTTTTATTTTATTTTTATAACATGATTTTAGCACATCAATAAGTAAATAAGCAATGCAAATAAGCCCCCCCCCCCCCCCCCCCCCCCCCCCCCCCCCAACACCCACTTAGTGTAATGGTTAATGATTTATCCTTTTACTTTCATTTATTGTAATAGTAAATTTATCATTGTTGTTCCAAGACTTAACCTTTATAGTACTGTAGATTGTAGATTACAATGCTTATATTTTTCAAGAAATTTGGAGATACTTTGAATCTCGGTTTTTGGATGTGGAAAAATATTTTATAACCTGGTATATTGTTGTAACTTTATTCTTTTTGCATTCATGTTTTAACTTTTAACACAATTACTATTATAGATTGTTATATGTATATATGTATGCTCAATTCTATCTTGCTCTTATTAATATAAGGAAAGGCATAGTAAGTCGGTTATTGCTCAGCTTAAAAGTGGAAGCATAGATTTATAAAGGTATAATGACACTTCCGATGGCATTATGTGATTATACTGGAAACTGTATAAAGGTATAATTATACAATAATTATACAATCATTCTTCATTGCACTATCTATGAATTTTATGTTATGTTAGGTGTAATATGTATGTTTATTGTGTGTGAGTATTTGCTACATTGCTTATGTTTATAATAAGATACATTTAAATATCCTCACCACCTGTGAGGATTTTGACAGTCACTGAAGATGAGAAAGAGAATGCAATGGAGTATGGATTGCGCTCTTTACATACTCTTAACACTGTCTGCTTATCTGGGTATGTTCATCCTTTTCACCTTTCCATACCAAAAAATGCATAACGTGAAGTGTTTTAGTTTCCATTTTGTTAAAATTTCAGGACTAAATTTGCTGTTAAGTAAGGTGTTTTAATATTTTTAGTAGAATATAGATAAAGATAATTCTTGTAAGTTGTAACTTAGCAAATATGTTAACATTTTATAAAAGTGTGACGAAAAAAAGGTGGAGAATTGACACTTTTATTGTAGTGAAAGTTCAATGGCAATCATTGTCAATCGTAGGATTGTATTTACGACGATTAGCTTCTTCATGGACAGTTTTGTGTTGATGTCTCATCGGTTAAACCCAAGTAGGGGTTGAAGGTTCTTCTTTCTGACAAAGATGACCGTGAGAAGAAAAAGATGACAAATGTAGTGTACAAAAATATTTTACAAAAAATATAATTGTTGCTATTTATTACAACTTCATTTTTATGATAGCAACCTTTTATTTTATTTTTATAATTTTGATTTTGTTATTTATAATTATATTAATTATTTATTCAATGTTATTTGACTTATCTTAAATATTTTGAGTTACTACTGTTTACACTCTCACATTTGTACACATAAACTAACATTAATATGACATCAAGTAAATGATTCGTATACATACTCGTATTACCTTAAATAATTTAATTTGCACCTTCATTATATTATCTTTTTGAATTCATTTAAAACGATAAAACTTTATCATATACATTATGTGCATACTTATAAAAACAAATACAAATTCAACGGACTGTGTATATGTACGGGTTTGAGGACTAGTTTAATATTGTAAGAGGGTAAAAATATAATTTACCTTTTCTCCTATTAAGACTATGGTACTATAAGATAAATCGAAAAACTCATGACTAATTGTTACCCACCAACAAATCGGCTACAAAAATAATAAAAGGATTTGAGTTTGAATAAACATGAACCCTACCCGTTGCCAACTTGCCATTCATCACTGCTTAAAATAATAATAATAATAAAAAAAAAGATATTCTGTTCATTTCCTCGTTGTTGTTTCCGTCTCCCACTCCGCCGGTGGACCACCGAAATATCCAAAGGTTACCTCGCTGTTGGTCTGATTTAATTGTAAGTCTTCAAAATTCGATAACTTTTCAATGTTGCAAGTTAATTTAACGGCGTGAGTGTAAGGTATAATGGTAACCTTTTCCCCTATTGGATAGTGTGTTTTTGCTAGGGCGTTATACTAACCAGATCTGAAGCTTCAATTTGGATATGAATCTGTTTCAGAGGGTGGGTTGGTTGGGAGTACAGGGTCGCTGAAAAGTTATTAATTTATTTTATTTAATGTAAATGAGAAAATTTGTTGAATTATGAATGGGTATACCTAATTTATTGTGGTTTCTCTACCCACGATGGCAGAGGTTACTACTGATTTGCTTGAGCAGATACTGGTAAAATTGGATGTGACAGATCTGATCCGATGTAAAAGTGTGTGTAAATCATGGAATTCTTTGATCTCCAAACCCACTTTTATTAACCTTCATCTTAAATATAGTTACATCTGTGATCGCAACACTTATAAGCCTGGGCATAGGAGGATCGTTTTGTTCAATGAATCTGATATCGATGTTAGTGATAGTGGCTTTACTTATCTTGAATGGAGTAACATTGGTTGTTTCGGTGACGACGTACCTTATATTATCGGTTCATCCAATGGGCTGGTATGTGTATGTACTCGCCGTGATGAAGCTGTAGTCGTCAATCCCTCAACTAGAGAGGTGAGAACGCTGCCAAGGCCCTATAATTTTGATGGCATGTCAACAATATGTTGGGGTTTTGGTTATGATTCATTGACCGATGATTACAAGCTTTTAGTGGGGTTCCAAAATGGTTCTTTCTACAAAATGTTTTTTAAACTTCTATCTTTGAAAACTAATTCCTGGAAACATGTTGGAGTAGTGCCTTATGATAGTTTTAGCAAAGTTGGTACCTTTTGCAATGGGCATCTTCACTGGCTTATGCGTCCTCCCACCGGAAGGATTATTATTCTTTCTTTTGATTTATCCAAACACAATTTCAAACTCTTCCCTGAACCTCATGATCCCACCTATGAATCTCTTTCGTCTCGCTACCTACACCTCGGGATCATCGATGAATATCTTTGCATATTTCTTCCTTTATATCGTCATAGTCCTAGATGGGTAATGAAAAACTATGATGATGCAAAACAGTCTTGGACCTTGCTGCCTTTTGTTTTCAAAAGGGATATTGAGAGTAATCTTACACACTACTTGAAACATCCCAAGGACTGCGTTCCACACCAGAGTTTCTTCTCTGATCATCACATGGTTTTGTCCGGATGTTTCGAAGATACCCCAGCCCCTATATTCGTGCGCAGCCTTGTGTCCCCTCATCTTTGCACGAGAATGAAGAGAAAAAGTGGGGCCCATAATGATGATAAGGTACGTGAATTATTTCTATATGTTCCTTTCTTTTGTCTATCGACTATACAACTTTACATGTGCCTTGTGATTCTTTTTTCTTAACCAATGTTTGTGATGCTTAACGGGTGTAGCCAGCTGGGTATTGACCTCATTAGGGGCATGTATCATTTCATTTCAATAGTAACACATGAGGTCTTAAGAAGTACATCATCCCATTCTACGTAAAAGTCCTTTTTTATATGAACAGACATAGACCATCCTTCTACATTTTTGCTGCTTATGATAACCGAGATTGCAACCTATTCAACTTCAGCTCTTCGTGGGATTCCACATCTTTCCATCCTACTGAATATGAACCTTTTCATAAAAGAATACAAATATTCCAATCTGAAATTCAGTATGGTCCTTGTGAAACATGTGGCAATCATGCTTGTATTATGTCCATATTATATAATGTAGAGATCTGCTGCAGATTATAGTGGCTTTAGTTGATGTTTTAATTAGACTATCATCTTGTCCTTGTCTCATTTATGTGGTACGCAGAAGGTGCGAAGTTAAAGAACCCTTTTTTTATTTGTCTGTATGAGAATCTTTGTACAAGTAACTTTTCCTTAAATCTAGAGATTGTAAGTAGGGGTTGAATTTGCGATTGAAGCTTATTAGTTGTCAAAAGCACAAGTGTTGCTCAACTTTTGTGGTTCGTAGACTCGATACTCTTTCCATAGCTTACTGCTAATCGACTGAAATGGACTTGCGCATCTATGATAATAATTTTTTCATACAACAATTAGATTCTGTCATGCTTTCTCAGTTGTAAAATCTTGAAAAAGCTTCACAGTAATTTAAACTTATTGTCGTGTTTGTGACTTCTCTCTTTGGTGGCTGTTTTCCCCCTCTTGACCCTTCTTTCATACGTGTGGCTTTCCGTTCACATCTTGCTATTGATCTTGTGATAGCAACTGTTTTAAGGGGGCGTTTGGGATTGCTTTTTTATAAGTGATTATTTGCTATATTGCTATGACAACAGAAGAGCGGATGCACAAAATTTCTCAAGGGAGATTCTAGCAGATGAGCGATCCATAGATTTCCTCTTCGATTTGTCAGTTGATAAAGGGAGGCTCTTCGTTTAACAGAGCAAGTGCCCAAGTTTAATGTTGTCCGAGTGAAGAAGATGGACGAAGCAGTAGCAGATATTGTATGGACTTTGACTGTTCCTTAGGACCCTGCTTCAAAGATCCATGCTTATTTATTTTCTTCTTGTTACCCGTATCTTGTGTTCGATGCTTCCAAGTAAGTTGCATTTGATGGACCTGAGTAATTAATGTTGCGTGATTTCTTGAAGTGTTGATGGCTGTTACTGTGTTCTACTAGTATAGCTTGTGATTGTAGCAATGCCTTACATATTATCACTTCCATTTAATCTTCAAGTCTTCTATTTTCAGTAAATGTTTGTGATCTTGTGCGGTTTCTGCAGTGCACCTGATTTAGGTTTCTGTCATGGTTTGCTATACATCACTTAGTGGGATTGAATTATCAAAAAGATTGTGTATAAAACCTCAAACTGACATTTAGGGATGGCTGTGTGCTCGGTTTGGGAAAATAGTAATACCAGTCCTTAAACATGTGTTGAGATCTCTGTTTATCTTAAATCGTTTGATATTAATCCAGTGGGATACCTGACCTGTTACATGAAAATTGACTCAAAAATCAACAACTCAAAGGAGCATTTTTTTTTTTTGTCTCATACATATACCCCCTTAGGTCTGTTACTGACTCGTAGGTCACGCCCTGGGTGTGCCAGAGTGCCAGCCTTGTCAACGTTACAAACAGGATTCTCGAATCACGTCAACATAATAGACCTGCAGGTTTGCCCACTTACCCAGATTGGTATGGCTATTAACCTTGTTCCCTCACCTGATTGGATGAAGGTTTAGACCATTGTGGAAGGGTAAATACATTTTGTCAGCATCGGGCCCTCCTACTTTGTTTCGAGATCAGCAACTAACCCTTAAAACTACCGATGTATGCATTCAACTGGTTATTGTTGTATCGAGATCGGCAATATGGTAACCGGTTACAGGAAGTACCAGTCATAATAATTACGTGTCATTTTTGAATTAAAAAAAATATATTAGGGGGAAATAAGTTGCACAATTGGAAAAATTAAAATTAAACTTGAGATTTATTAAAACAAGGCCACCATTTTTATGCCATATAGCTAAAAAGCCTCAGCAATAAATAATAAAAAACAAAATAAATAAATAAACAAAAAAATAATAATTAAGGACACCATTGTTTTTCCACTTGACCACTACAAGGCTCAAGCTTATTAAAGTAATTATTATTGCACTACGTATAGCCCAATAGCTTGAACAATTATAGATTTATAGCCCGATCATGTTTCTGATTGCCCACAATTTACCTCATTTGGGTGATTGTACATTTTCAAACTATATTCGATCCTACATTTTTACATGTATTTTCAAACTACCTCACTTGAATTTGAAAGGATGGAGTATTTTGTAGTTGATCCTTAATAGTGAGAGTGTTATGTCGACTAAGTGTTTTAAGTCGATCTATAATTTGTCTAAACCAATCACTTACCACACACAGTTAACGATTATTTCCTTTATAGAGTTGTAACGGAGTGCA
This sequence comes from Helichrysum umbraculigerum, assembly GCA_949592205.1. Lineage (NCBI taxonomy): Eukaryota > Viridiplantae > Streptophyta > Magnoliopsida > Asterales > Asteraceae > Helichrysum > Helichrysum umbraculigerum. Next base: position 123,018,752 of record CATIUR010000005.1, on the reverse strand, counting down.
AAAAAGTCGAATATTAACATAGAAAAAGCAAGACAAACTTTTAATCACCATATACTTTCCCTTGATACTTTCGAGTTTCGACAAAAGAAACCATACGTCGTCCCAAATTTCTTATTTAGTCGATTGATATTAATGTTATTATTATTATTACCCTCTCCGTTCCAACTTGGTTGATTTTGGATGACTTTCGACCTACTAATTAGTTCGTTTTCACTATGATTAAATCTTGTAACTTATTTCAATTGCTTACGTTACCGGTACCTCAAATCGACCTGTTTATATAACGATTTATTAAAGTGAATTGGGTACATAAAAACAACTAATTAAAAAGCAAGTGTATATCTATATATGTCACATTCATGACTAGAATAGAATCACTTGCAAGTATCATGAAACTCTTGGTCCATGTCATTGCCGTGTACACCTTTCGAACCTTTTTTTTGGTTTTTAATAAATCTAAGTTTTTATTTCGTAGTCATGGGGTCGTTTTCGCAATATTATAAATCGTTTTCCAATGATAATTAGTTAGATCTTTTTATCTACCATCTAAAGCACCACGTCACCAATAACAGATATTTTTTCAAATTTTGGCCATCATAAAAAAGGTTGCTTAAACGCTTGTTAACGATCATAATTGGCTATGTTATGCATGCAATTTATATGTATGTAACTAAAATATTCCATGTATCGTATGTACACTTTAGAATCTAAATTGCTCCCTCCTGTATCAAAATGATTGTCCCTTAACAAATTTTCTTTGATTTAAGATAGACTGATATATTGTCCCTTTTTCTCTTGTTATTTAAAGCAAGTTGAACGGAAATTGTCAATTTTATGATTAAATAGATGTATAATAGGAAGATTAACGATTTTTAATTGTTATTTTTTGTAAGTAAATATATTTTTAGTTATATAAATAAAAATGGTAAAGTGAACAATCCAAATAGGACGGACATAATAATATATGTGTGGCGGGAACTTTGTTTTACATTCTTTAAAGAGTAATATTACACTCACACAAATTTTACAAAGAAACTTTCACAAAATGAGGTGGCACATGAATTCCACCAATTACATAATTTTCTTTTCTCTCTCTCATATTTATCTCTCTTAATTTGATTGGTCCATCTCATTTTGTGAACATATTTTTTTAAACATTTTGTGATCCAAGCATTTCTCTTCTTTAAAAGACCATATTTTTGGTAAGTTTAACGAATAATGAATGAGGGTATTCCAATAAAATAGTTCGAGTTGTTTACTCTTACAACCCATTTTTGTGTTGATATTCACATGAGACGCAATATTCTTACATTAAGCCGAGATTAAAACTAATCATAATGATCAGTATTAAGTTATATCTATCTAACACCGTTATAAGGTTTACACTTTTTCTTTAAATAACTTAAAATTTAAAGATTTAAGATTTCTATTATATTTTCTTTAATAAACTCATAAAAATATTACAACTATAACCATTAATTACATATATCATTTACAAAATTTACAAAATTATACTTACAAAATTATACTTACAAAATGACATGTACCAATGAAATGAAGAGAGAGAAGTATGAGAGAGAAAATAGAAAGTGATTTGATTGGTTGAATCCACTTGCCACCTCATTTTGTGAAAATTTCTTTATAAAATTTATGTGAATGTAGTATTGCTCAATTACATAATCAACAAACTAAAATACCTTCCATATTACAATTATAGAAATTATATGAATATAATATAGTTTGATTCCCCTTTACTATAACACATTAAGTATTATCAAATTCTTTTACTATCACAATAATTATAAAATGAACATACTATGATCAGTGAAGTACCGATATCATTTATAGTAAACTTCAAATCCTGTCGCTTAGCGTCGGTATCTTCTAGTATGCCTTAAGTAATGTTTTTTGATTTCTTCTTAAGAGCTGATCGATCTTGATCTTAATCTTGTACATATCATGAGATTCCAACACCCCAACAACCGGTAGGGTATATACCATATAATTGTGACATGCATGTTTGTACGTCCTCCTTTTATATATATATATATATATATATATATATATATATATATATATATATATATATATGGGAGGGATCAAGAGGGAAGCAATTTTTTGGGGAAGTAGGGAAGTGTAATATTCATCACGAAACATCTTAAATTAGCCAATACAAATATCAAAGATAGAATTAATTTTACTCATATATAGTAATCAAAATCGATGCTATAAAGAATATATTAACATATGAAAGTAAATTTTAAGTCATAACATTAGTTTATGAATAATTATTTAATAAAACGTTAATATTCATCGTGGTGAATATTAACTTAAGATTCATCACGATGAATTTTAAAAAGTAACATTAATTTTATTCATCGTGATGAAAGTTAAGTTAACATTCACCACGACGAATATTAACGATTTGGGATATAAAATTCATCAACTGATGTTATAGCCTACGAAAAGAATTTATCATGGAAGCTTAACATTCATAACATCCATTCTGATTAACATTTATTAAATTTCACTTTTGAATTTTCGACAAACGTATTAACGAAGTTAAGATGCATCATAATGAATATTACACTTCCCTACTTCCCCCAAAAAAAGTGCTTCCCCCTGGATCCTCCCACTATATATATATATATATATATATATATATATATATATATATATATATAGAGAGAGAGAGAATTGGGATCCTGTGAGAACAAGAAGATTCCGTGAGAACGGTGAGAACACATCTTAGTCATACATTTTTTAATCAAAAAACCTAATTTTGGAGGTGGCATTTTTGTAAATACTTTGAAGTTTGATTTTGAATGGTTCACACAAGGATTGCTATGTGAAGTTTATTTTTTTTGCTTCATAATAGTTTTAACATGATGAAGTTTTATTTAATTATTATTAATCAACATATTTGAAGTAGTGAATTGATAAGTATAAAAATTAATCTTTTCAAAAACTAATGTTAACCAAAAAATATTTACTTAATCTCATTAAAATTATGTGAATCTATGAAAATAAAAATTCATAGCATCGTAACCTTATGTTAAAAAAATATATATTAAACTTAACCTCACCAAAATGATGTGAAGCTAAAAAAAAGAAGCTTCACGTGAGCAAAATGATGTGAAGCTAAAAAAAAAAAAAGCTTCACGGGAGCAAAATGATTTGAAGCTAAATAAATAAAAAATTCACATGAGCAAAATGATGTGAAGCTTAAAAAAAAAAAACTTCACATGAGCAAAATGATGTGAAGTTAAAAAAAAAAAAAACTTCACATGAGCAAAGGTGATGTGAACCTTACAAAATCAAACTTCAAAGTATTTACAAAATTGTCACCTCCAAAATCAGGATTTTTGATCAAAAAATGGATGGTTAAGATGTGTTCTCACCGTTCTAACGGAATCGCCTTGTTCTCACCAGAACCCAACCACACACACACACACACACACACACATATATATATATATATATATATATATATATATATATATATATATATATATATATATTAAATTAAGCTATAGTATATAATAATCATTACATATATGCGATTTAGATCTACTAATATCAATCTACTATTTTAGTTTTGACGTGTTGTAGATCATTTGTTTCCTAAGATATAAGGAGTTGAATTCATGTCACAAAGATTTGATCACAGAAAATATACTACATTCGTCACAATTTTATTGTACATGTTTCTTTTTTAGGATGTTTTAAAATAGTTATCCAATTTCAGTTATAACCAATCAGAATGTGTTCAAGTGGAAAATAATGAAATCTTCTTACTCAAGAGTATAATTATTGTAGATTTCTAAAATTGTGTGTGGAAGATTGGTATCGCGTTGACAATTGAATTGGAACGAAGAGAATAATATATTAAGCTTAGACGAAAAAATCTGTCTTTCAGAAAAAATAATCATATATATATATATATATATATATATATATATATATATATATATATATATCGATAGTTGTGACATTCATCTCACATAGAAAAATTGATAATAACTTAATCATCATGTTTTAAAGTGAAACCTACTCAAAATCATTGAACCAGATTATTATTAGGACTTTGAAATGCTACCACAATTTTTTTGAACGGAAATTCTACAAATTTACCACACATATATGGATAACAACTACGGATATATATACTCATTGCCTCAAATAACACTTACATACACAACCTCTTAGTTGAAAGGTTTATCTCATACCACTAGGTGAAAACCCTTTTCTGAAATACTACCGAAAATGACTACTAAATTAAAGTAATCAATAATTAATATAGATTCTAGGTATGCAATGAATGTGTTTTGTACGCAGGCTTAAAACATCATTTTCCGTAGTATATCCTCCCATGAAAAAGGCCAATTTATGCAAGGAACCATCTTACTTGTATCATCAGGAAGAATCTTCGATCAGTTGATAATTATTATTTTTTGGTTTGAGAATCCCATACACTTTACATTGCATATATCATTTGTTTATCTATCTATTATATATACGTATGGTGTATTACAAAAGGGAGTCGATAAATACAACACTATAATTGTTTCATACAACACACTGTACAGCAGTTATAGCTTACTGTATAAGTATGCGGAAGCAAAACTATGTTGTATTAAACAAATTTGGTGTTGTATATACCAACACCCATTACAAAAACTTTAAATGGGTATTACAAAAAGATAAAAGGGTGATGATAAGTTCACCAAGGATTTTGATAAATTCATCATAAGTGTGCAATTCTGGTTTGTACAGTACAAACTTTGGTTGCACAAGTGTGGTGGATTTATCAAAATGTTTGGTGGAAATATCACCATGCAAAGATAAAATGTAATTATATATATTTTGATATTCATATAGTGTATTTAACTATTCAGGCTTCCATAGTACCACATTCGTCCAATAGTAAATGTCCACATTAATTTTTATACGTTGTCCCAGATTAAGTTTCCACTTTGTATTTCAACCAATCGAAAGAGACCTCAGTGGGTAGAGATGATATTTTATTGGTGAATAGTGAAGTTAGTGGAGTTTCCTAAAACTTTATGCATTTTCAATATACGTGGACACTTATAATGCAATGAAGGGAGTATAATGAAGTTGTTATTCATTGTTATTGCGTATAACTTTTGTTACTTTTATTTACGTTTCAGCTGTATGAATTGGCACATCATCATTTTTTTTGTATTTTTTTAATTTATTTATTTTGTTTTGTCTTCAGAAAAACTAAACGCGAAAAAGCATAATTTCCAATAGCTTAAAACCAAAAGAAGGGCTTTAAATTAAATTAAATTAAATGTACATGAGTTTAGGCATATGTGTAAGTTTGGGTTTATTGTTTCGTTATGTATTAAACTTTACACTTTTTACTATTGTATGTGACGTACTTTCATTTGTTCTATTGTATGTAGTGAACTTGTAAATATGGTCTATTGTATATATTATTTCATTTTTGGGCAAGACCAAAAAATGAAACTTTCCTATTTGGGCCTTACCCAAAAAGGAAATTTTGCATACAATAGACCATATTTAGAAGTTCAATACATACAATATAAGTTTTCAAAGTTCGACTCATACAATATTAAAAAATGTAAACTTTAATACATAACGAAACAATAAACCCTTTTACGAAATGGCTAGTTAAATACACTCCCAATAATAATGAGTAAATTTTAACGAAGGCCCAAGGTTAAATTAAAGTGTTAAATGGTCGTTATTTTTTTCGTGATAGAGTAGGACAAATGTATATATTCGTGGATTAATGTAAATATATGTGGTATTAGGGTGTGTGAGTACTTGTCGTTCTAAAAAAAATAAACATAATTTGATCATCGTCATAATAACGTTGAGTTGAATTGATCCGAACAAATTAATTAAGAAACTAATTTTCTAAGATATTGACGTTGAAACTAAAATCAGTATTTCGTAGTGTAAACTCTGAATAACTTTCAAATTGAAAGAAAGAATAAAAAGTAGCTTACCTTTTAAAACTACAAACATTCAACACTCCATTTTCTTGTAAAAATGTAGAACTAGTACTAGTAAATTAATCACCGTCGTCAGTCGTGACCGATCAATAATTTAAAAATTGAATCATTGAGGCTATTATTTATGAATGAATAGTATATAGTACTAACCTCCATTTATTTATTAATAAAACTAATAGAGCATGTTACATATAATAATATTAAATAAATTTCTTGTACAAGTTTTTGTGTATATAAGCGTGTAGCATAAGTCCAAGCTCATGTGCTATATCATTACTTAATAAAAAAGCCCATATCATCTTAAAATTGAACACGTTTATACCCTGTAAAATTTCCACGTAGCCAAATAATTATAAACTTTATACTAATTAATCAATACAATTTAGTCATGTTAGTATCTTATAATTAGCCACACCACATCTTCTTTTTATACACCATCTCCACTATTTACATCCATATTTTCAATTAATGGTCTTATACATGTTTATTATTTAATTCTTTCTCATAAAATCATCTCAAAGCTTTTTAGTCTTAAATAAAAAATTTAACAATTGAACGTAATTTGACATTTAAAGAATCTAAGGGTAAATCAACTCAAAACTTCAAGAGAATTTAAGAAATTGAAGAATCAAAAGAGATTAAGCCCTAATTCATTTAAGGCTTCGTCGAGATAAAAATCCTAGAGAAACATTCTATAACTTTTATAATTTCTTTCTTGTAACTTGGTTCCATCATAATTTTTTTATGTTTGTGAAGACTTCCTTTTATGTGTTTTAGAGAGTACATTAATTGTTGTTGTATTGTCCTTGCTCTAAGATGTCACCACTATGTACTTGGTATGCTATATATTTATGCATGTAAGGTTTTTCCTACATTTTTGTTATCTCAAAATCAAAACTATTTCAACTTTAATTCTTATCATATTCGGTCAAATATGGGATGTAGTTTTATCGTTTTCGTGGACATTTTTAGGTGGTAAAAGAAACAATTGTTCGGATTTCTCCACTAGCAATATAATTAAGGGAACATATATATGATCATTTAAAAAGGGGAGCCGCACACAAACAGCGCAAAGGAGATCTCGCTGAACTAAGAGATCAAGGTTATGTTCACATATCGTTTAAAAAGATTGAGGTCTGAAGAATGTTTTCAAAAAATGTCAATAATACGTTGCATGTCAATTATATTTTTGACCAAGTACGAGGCACTTACGGATGTCAATTATATGTTGCATCTCTATATTTGTTTGTTCATTACACCATTTCATTATGTAATTTGTGTACTCACTGTATTTTTTTAGAACGACAATAACTCACACCCCCCATAATATTTACATTTTTTCTACAAATTTATACAATTGTTCCACCCTGGATTTGAACCCTTAACCACTTAGTTGGAGGGCTACTTCCATACCGCTAGGCCAATATACACCCGGCTTTTGGTCATTCACAATTTTTGGAAACCGGCCATTTCGTTGTTTTGTGTATTGAAGCTTTCAAACATCTTGAATATTCATTATCAGTTGTTAACCTACAGTCTTGATTAAAGGTTATATATATGAAATTCTTTGAACGAAATCTATATGAGCACATTGAAATCTACATGAGCATTAGAGGGTTGTGCGTATGCACAGCTACAATGTTTTCTAGTATAATATATATATTAACCTAACCATTTTATTTTAAGCCGAATTCGTTTTATTTACGTACTTAGATCATCTCTAATATATGCACCAGAATACTAAATTAGATAGTTTGATTTGTATTGATATTTAAAGTTACATCAAACTATAACACGTTCATTTTAGGTTATTATTTTTGTCAGTGAAATGTTAAAGTTATATTTTCTTCACTATAATATGTGGTAGATGATGATAAAGTGATGGAAAGACGAAAGAACTATTTTTTTTTTTTTATCAAAGGACCATTGAACTAGTGGTATCGAGGTGACCTTACAGTTTTGAGGTTGAGGGTTAAAGTCATGAGGTAGGACAAAATGTAGATATTCGTAGATTATTGTGTGTATTCGTGTGCTAGTAGTGGTAGGGTCAATGTTTTGATAAACCGGTTGAACCGGATCTATTCAACCGGTCGGACCAGATCCGGACACAAAACCTATTCGATTCATATAGCACAAAATAGGCACTTCGACCGGAAATCAAACTGGTTAAACCGGATTGAACCGGATCAGGACAGATTTTCGGTTCACTACAAAAACCGGTTTTTAAAACATTGTGTACGGTACTTGCCTAGAAAAAATATAGACAAAGTATGACATTAATTTGGATAATGGTAAAGTCATATCTTAAAGAATTGATCTTTCATTTGTACTTATTCAAACATGGAATGTCAATGATCCATTTGGGAATGACCATTCAATGTTATTGAAGCCTCACAAAATCAAGTATTCAATTTATTTAGAAGAAAAAGTAGAGACGTCACTTAATTTAACGCGTATGCAAAGTGGATTATAATTAATTAATTAATTATTAAAAACAAACTTCATCCGTTCCAATATAATAGTTAACTACATATTTACAAAAGTACAATAATTGTATTGTTGATTGATAAGAACAAGATTTTTATTGCCCTCGCGATGCGACGAGTTTTAAAAAGTTGATATTTTTCACATAAATATTAAACTTTAAATTTGGGATTGATTCTTTTATTTTATAATAATTTTAATACAAAAGTTATGAAATCATACTCTTTTGTTGTTGTAATGTAACGTCCCAAATTTTGTAAGTTTAAATTATATTATATGCATCTAGTTATTTAATTATATGTATATAATATTATGTTATGTGAAATAATGGTTATGTGTTAGAATTAGTTAGTGAAACTAACTATGTAAAGAAATTGAGTTAGAGGGTAGAAACTGTCATATTTGCAAAGTTGGAGGGTTAATGTTGAAAATTTGTAAGTAAAATCCTGCAACTTCTATTTCCTTCCACATTCAGAAAGTAAAATACGTACAGAACATTTTAGAGAGAGAGAGAGAGGCGATTTTAGAGAGAGAAGCAAGAAGAAGAGGTGAATCAAGCTAGGGTTTGTGTAATTAAAGGTTTCTAATCTTCAATTCATCAATTCTAAGGTATGTGTGATCCTCTAGCTTGTTTAATTTGAGTTAGGGTTTAAGTTACATAAACCCTAAGTTAGTGATTTTGATGGGTAATTGGATAATTGAATGAAACTAAGTTCCATACATGTTTATAAGTTAGAAAGAATGATTTAATTGTGTTAGTTATGTTGATAATCTTATAATCATGTGTTTAGTGGGTAATTGAATTATTATGAGTATGTTTGATCACTAGTTAGTGATGTTTATGATGTATGAAAGTGTTAATGATAAGAATTAGTTTCAATTACCCAAATACATGTGATTATGTAGTTATGTGTATGGAACTTATGTTAGATAATTGGAGGTTATGGGATTTAACTTATAATCTACATGTGAGAAGTAAGAAAGAGTAGTTAAGTGTGTAATTGATAAGTGTTTATGTGATTATGTGAATAGGTGATCAAGTGTGAAAGAGTTCAAGTTATTGTTTGTGCAAGTAAAAAGGTAAGTATATGGACATGTGGAACCAAGGAGTGATTTATCATTCGCTTTGTGGTATCTAAGTAATGACTTTGTCATTAGCTTAGTTTGATGTCAATTCTTCGGAATTTGGCATGTTAGATGTTATGGATCCTTAACTTGTTGCAGATTTTGATTGTTAGAGTCCATTTACTTACTAAGTATTTATGCTTATGTGTTATGTTTAACATGTTTCAGGAAGTTCCAGTAAGGTAAAGGAGGAATCGGGAAAGAAGGTTATGGAAAGCTAGTGGTGGAGCTCATTGCTTGGTCGGTAATGAGTTTTATCCCTTTTGATCATGCTTACGATACAATAACACCCCCGTTTGTAAAGTTTAAGATTTTAATCAATGTTTATAAAAGTTAGTAATTCTCACTTGTGAAAGATATATGGTTTTGATGAAGCTAATGTTTTGGTTAAAGTTAGATTAGTGAAACTTGAAATGTTAGAGCTTATGTATATATATGAATGAAAAGTGGTTGTTTTGACTTTGTAAAGTCAACTGAGTAAGAATGTATGCTATTGGTTAGTCAAAGATTGAAATGGGTCAATTTGGTGCCCAAATGGGTCATCAAGTGCTTATGTGTCAAAATGGGTCAAGGTTGTTGAAAGTCAATTATTTTGGTTCTCACAAGTTCTAAAGTTAAGTTGAAATGTGTAGTCAAAAGATGGAGGTCAGATTTGATGTATTTTAGAATTTGACATGTTAGCATTTTTGGTTTAAAATAGCCGAAAACTCGTTTACGGGTCAAATCTTGTTAAAATATAAAAATTGAAAAAGTAGAATTGAGGAAATGTTTATATGGTCATAGTGAATGTGTGTGCAAAATTTCAAGTCCTAACTCATAACGAGTAAAAAGTTATGCCCGTTTGAAGTTGGTTTAAAAAGTGAATTTTTGGCTGATTTCTGAAATATACTAAGGAACGCGATCCTGACCACTTGAGCCGGATCGCGTTCGCAAGGCAAAAATCGTCACAGAATGTTTTTAACACATGAACGCGATCCCGACCACTTTCCCGGATCGCGTTTGTCAGTGAAAAATGAAATTTTGTGTCTTAAAAAGCTTGTTTCAACTAAGGGAAATTATTAAAGTTAAATTATACAAATGGGTTAGTTATGGGACATTAAAGAGAGTGTAAAAAAAAAAAAATCTAAATTTCGGGGTGTTTCATGTAAATTACTAAAAAGTTTTAGAAAACCCATGATAAATAATAATCTAAATAATAATAACAACGAAATATTGATAGTATTTACCCTAGTTAAATCTATCATAACAAAAGTAATAACTATGAATTTAATATTTGGTAACTTTATTTATACTCTGTGTCTATGTTTTCTAACTTTTATATATATATATATATATATATATATATATATATATATATATATATATATATATATATATAGGGGTTGGTTATTGTGAAACAATAGTTAAAATAGAATAAATAAAACAAAATATCATCCATTAGATCATAATCAGACCAGATCAGTATTTTTAAAAAAGTCAAAACGTCTTTAATAGTTGTTGAGGGCATAATTGACTTTTGCACACATTAAACCAAAATTAATCCGACGCACAACAATAAACTGATGCACCTATAAATTAAATTCATTAATATGATTCACAAGTCGGTATAGAAATTGATGCACTTAAAATTTCATTAATATTGATTCACAACAATATACCATTATCGTTTTTATCATCGTTTCTACAATTCAATGCTAATTATTTAGCAATAATAATTCTATCAAAATCGAAATCAGTTTGAAATTAAAAGCCAGTGATGCACAATCATTCATAAAAGAATACAAACTACAAAGCTATGAACAAACTTACAAAATACTTTATGAATTGATGTACAAGGTTTACAAAGTTGATTCCAATCATTTTCATAAAACAATTAAGAAAGAAGGATGTGAAACACTGATTCACGAAACCAATATTGATTCACATAAACCAAGGCATATTTGATACACAACATGTAAAACATTGATTCACATTCTTAACTTTCAATGCAAAATTTGAAAAAACGTTGATTCACAGCAAAATTTGAAGCCCACCAGGATAGTTTTCGACCAAAAACTCGGAGACGTGATGCACAATCGTGTACTATAATGAACGGAACTTGTAGATGGAGATTTCGGAAAATATGATACCACAAAATCAAGCTTTATGTCGTCACTTTTATTCCGGCTAAAGAAGTTACCGGTTTAGAGAGAGGATGGCCGCTGGATGCCCAGAAAGAGAGGGGGAGAGGATTAGGTTTTTGGTTTTGGAAGAGAAGAAACATTCGTCCAGTGAAAAAATAAAGAGGGGGAGATTTATTAGGGTTATTAAATGTGGTATAAATTATCTAAAATACCCTTGAATTATATTAAGTTTTTTTAAATTTATATTTTATTCTATTTATTCTATCATAAACTTTATTCTATTGAATCCAAACCATATATATATATATATATATATATATATATATTACAATTGGAGTTAATCGAAAGTTTCTCAAATATAAAAATAAAAACACAAAATATAATATAAAGGCTTAAACTCATGTAACCCATAACAAATTTAAAGTCATTTACCATCAAACTACAACTATTTTATGATAATATATATATATATATATATATATATATATATATATATATATATATATATATATTTAGGATCAAAATATATATACAAAGTATAATATGTCACAAAAGACAAAAAAGTTAATATTCATAATAATCTGTTAATTGAGATTAAGAGGTAAGACCCCTCCTAACCGTGGTTGAACCACTTCTTAACCACTTCTGTCACATCAACGCCACATCAGCTTTCCACCAACTAATTCAAAACTGATTCGTCCGTGCCAACAGTTTAACTACTTCCAAATCACTTTATTTTCATTTTAATTATTTAATACAAACAAATAAAAAAAATATGGAATTTTATTGTGCGGGGCTCACAGTTTTTCAAGTGATTAAGAAGTGGTTTGAACTACTTCTCCGGTTTCAATCGGTGCTTCCAAACCGGTTAAGAAAGTGATTAAGCAAGTGGTTACCATTGGCACGGAGTTTCCAAATCGGTTGGTAACTGGTTCCCATAACCGGTTACCATTGGGAGCGCTCTAAGGATCAAAAATATATAAATTAATATGTCATGAAAGACAAAAGAGTTACTATTCATAAGTAGCTTACAATTGATATTATACGAGGAGTATATATGCTCGTGCGTTGCACCGGGTAGGAATTTACATGTATATATTTATATTTTGTAATTATGTCATACTCGATATTATTTGTATTTCCTGAAGTACAAAAGAGCATATTTTTAACATTTTTTTGGTTATGCCAATTAGCTATAATAAAATAATAAATATTTGCTTAAAATATAACATTGAAATTGAAAATTCATACATCAATCTATCTACTAACAAATTAAAAGGGAGTTAATGGCAATATAATCTAACAAATTAATATGGAGCTAGTGAAAATATATATATATATATATATATATATACAAATATACAATAATAACAATAAAAAAATATTGAAGAGGGAAAAAAAAAGCCCCATGCCTAGGTTTGAACATGGGTCGACTTCCAAACAGACATAACGTAGAAACCTCGAAGCTGTTTATGCTGCTTTGATGTTGTTTCTTATACTATATATATATATATATATATATATATATATATATATATATATATATATATATATATATATATATGATTATTTAGCCTAATTAGACAAAGTAATTACTATTCATAGTAGCATGTAAACATTTATGTGTATGTATAATTTAAAAAAAGTAAATTAATAACATAACTTTGTTTTTTTTTTTTTAAAGATTTTTTTTACAAATTTTTTTCTTTAAATTATAAATATGTGAGAATGATAATTATGGAATAAGTTACTAACTTGTGTGTTATGTGGTGTTTCAGATACTCCAAAGACTCAGTGATATAAGACTGCTGAGTGTGGAATCTACAGAGGTATCTGTGAGTGGATTTGAAACTCACCTTTTGATTTAGTTGTAACTGTTTGGTTACAACAAGTGAACGTAGATGTGTTTATTGGACTGTTTAGTCTGTGTTATTGATTATTGATCTACGTGATATGTGGACCTCTGTGTATCAGATTATTGAGGTCAACGTGTAGTTGGACTTTTTGGTTATTATGTGATTTACACAGGTTTTGATTCATTTGTTGTGTTTGAAACCTGTGTATGAGTTTAATAACCAATAGTTATCGGTCTCGTCCGTTATGACCATACGGATATGTACGATAAGTGTTCTTGGGGAATCCCCGGGTATTATGATATCCCAAGAGCCACCGATCCTCATTGAAATATGTGTGTTTACGGTTATTTGATGTAAACTCATAGTTATGCTAAGTTGAATTGTGCGTGACAAATTCATTCACTTAGCTTCGTGCTAATCCCTCATTTACTTCCTGCAGGTTATGAATAGATATGTGGGTGGACAGGAAGTTGATGCCTTTGGTAGGGGATGTTTGACTGCTCTGCTAACTCTGATATAGTTTTGTTATAAACTAAGTTTGTAATTATATAATACCCCGATTGTGTAATATGTGTGCAGTGTTTTAATAACTTTAAACTATGGTGTATCATATTTTGAAAAAGTTATGTACATTTCTAGTATGTATAATAGTAAAGTATGTTTTTAATATACGCTTCCGAGCAAAATCATATAATATTGATGTTCAGAATGAGGGGTGTTATAATTAGTAAAAAAAAAGGGAAAAAAATTAAAGTTAAAATATAAAGGGTGAAAATGGAAAATGTTAAAACCTAAAGGGTAGAAAATGAAAGAGTGTTAATAGTTGAGACGAAGAAAATGAAAAGTAGTTAAAAGTTAGAGGGTAAAAAGTGAAAATATTCTAAAAGATAAGGGATACAAATTTAAAAATTAAAGGATAGAAAATAAAAAAGTTTTAAAACATTAGGGGGTGAAATGAAAAAGGGTTAAAAGTTAAAGGGTAGAAAATAAAAAATGTTTGAAAGTTAAAAGGTGGCAATTGAAATTTTTTTGAGTACTATTCATAACTACTATCTAATTGATATTAGGGGGGAATGATAATTTACCATCCTTCACTTTAACAATTTTTATTGGTTGAAATTGAAAATGAACAATTATTTTGAAAGAAAAATATGATTAATAATATTGAGACGGATACAGTAGAATAGAATAGAATTAACAATTTAAAGCAAAAGAGGAAAGGTACTACCATCATTTACCCATTACTTTAATCATGTCTCAAGACTAAACAATTTCTTAATATAGTGTGGCATACAAATATGGGTTTTATAAATATATTGATCATTTGGGATAACAACAAATATGTAGTTGTATGAGGATGATCAAACATGTCATAAGTTAAGAGTAGGTTTTTAACTTTTTACACACAAAATGAATATGGTGGGTGATGGTTGATGAAGGCTATTAAGTGTTGCTTGTTTAAAATTAAATGTTGGTATACTTTTCAATATCAAATCCAAAACCACATTAGGTAACGTTTTTGTTTTGACTTTTGTTATATTAGTTTTCTCAAAGATGTGAACCAAAAAGATCAATGTTTGACATATACTTTGGTTGTTAATAAACTTGTCGTAAGTACCAAAATCGACTTATAGTAGACATGTAAGGTTTTGTGATTAAGTATAAACTTGAGGATTAATTTTGTGATTTACAAATTAAGTAGGGAGTTATTTTGTTGTACGTTTTTGAATATCAATGGCTTGAATGAAGTCTATTCGAACCGAATTAGCACTTCTCAGATCAGGCGAGGCCTCTCCAGCGGAGTTGGGCGCCGGGGCCCTGGCTGCACTAGCGATTGACACATAGGGGAGTGGTTGCCCGGCTTTCTCTGCCTGGTATCCTGCACCTCGCGTTCATGATCTCTACATTCAACTGTGCCCCAGAGACACGGTCGAAGCACGCCCGCCCAGTGTGCTTCTTTCACGACATGCTCTGGTCCCGGGTGTCTCATACAGCTCCCAGCCAGCAAGCAGTTAGCCTTCCTCTACAAGGAATGGAGGATTCAAGTTCAGGATCAAGCCTCAAATGAGTTCAAATGAATGTCACATGGTTTAATTATAAATTAAAGCCTTAAACAAATCAACTTCTCTTTAAGTTCAAGGTCATATGTCAGATCATAGATGGATTCAATCTCGAGTTCATCTTCAAATTAACCTCAATATCATACATGCATCCTTTAGATTTTTATCCATGTTTCAATTGGTTTGGAATGTTATGGTATAGACGTATAGTGTTAACGTTATAGCTAAGCTTTAGTGTCCATTTTTTTTTTTTTTTTTTATATATCTCGATGAGTCGTTATTTGTGTTTGTGCACATGTGCGTGCGTGCACTATGGTGATATCGGTGTTAAATCCATTTGTATAGTTAGACGCTATGCGTTGACAGCATATCTTGAGTGTTTGAGTATGAGTTCTATATTTATAGGTTTCAACTACTACTATCTGATACGGGATCGTTTAATTGTCTGTCTAAATTGATGTTTTCTAAAGAATTACATTGAGACATACTTCTAATCCCGTTCACTTTTGAGTTTGAACCGTTTCAAAACCATAGCAGACTATATATATAACATTATAACATATACGAGAAGAGTTCTACTTATAACTTATATATCGTTATAACCTGTAAAACCACTCGTTACGAATATCTTTACTCTTTAATGAATAAATATACTTATGAGAAAGTTTACCAGGGTAACTTCCTTTTACACAAAAAAATATACTTATGAGATGCATTCATACATATGTACTCCCTCTGTCCCAAATTAAGTGTCCTGTATCAGATTTGGAAGTATTTCTTTTTCAACTTTGACCTTAAATATTTTTGTTTGTGTTATATATTACTTTATGAAAATTATACCAATGAAAATATATTTAAAATCCAATCCATACATATATTTTGCATCAAGTATTATGTAACACAAACAAAAATATTTAAGGTCAAAGTTGAAAAGGGAAGACTCCAGTGGCGGATCCAGAAATTTTCATCATGGGGGGCAAAAGTTAGCACTTAAAACAATTTCGATAGAAAATTTACTGAACTTGGTGTTTGTACTAGTTTTTCTTGAGAAAAAATTCAAAATATACATATAGAGGGGGCCATTTTAATGTTTTTTATTCATAATGGGTTATTTCTAGGGGGGCTAATCATATTTAGTGCTGTATTATGTTAAAAATATACATATAATTACACTACAAGTTTACTTTCATGGGGGGCCATGGACCCCCATTATATAAAGCCACATCCGCCCCTGGAAGACTCAAAAAGTCAAACCAGGACACTTAATTTGGGACGGAGGGAGTATATTACTACGTACTTATTTATCTTTGATAAATAATACAGAGTATGTAATTTGTGAAGTTTTCAACTTATACGGCTTAGATCAAAGTTTTTTAGAAGTTTTTTTATACTTCCTTCGTCTCAATCAAAGTGTCCGCTTTGATTTTCCACACAGTTTTAGGATTCTCCACTAATAATATTTTTTCACCAATCAAATAACATATCTACACACTAAAATCTATTTTGATTCGTTGAAACATAGAAGAGAACACTTATACGAGACAACACAAAAAAGTAATGTAAACACTTGTTATAAGGTCGTAGATTATAATTTTCACATTTTTTTATTGGAATAGAAACATTTAATGTGGTCGAGTTTTACTGTTTTTTACTCGTTTCACACGGAGTAATCTATTTTATTGAAGTAAGGGGTACATGGACCCACTTACACTAACTTTGGAATCTCTAAACTGCCCGTCATTTACTGACACCTGCCCGTTGTCAGTTGTATACCCTTCCCATCTGCCCGTTCGCCACCCTCCCCTGTTTTTCTGTACTCTACTTAAATATGACGCCATTTAACACTTTCCCCCATTCACCACCTTAAATCTCTTTCTCCGGTGGCTGTTTCCGGCGACCCTCCGCCGTAACAACCCAACCCAATCAAACCCAACAAAATCAAAAACCAATATACAATGGGCCAGAAACTTAGTTGCAATTATCAAGATGAACATGGGTTGTTTACAGCAGTTCAATTTGGGGATTTAGAGATTGTGAAAACTCTTTTAGAAAATGACCCAAATCTTGTTAAAAAAACTACTGTTTATGATCGCCATTCTGCTCTTCATATTGCTGCTGCTAATGGTCAGATCGAGGTGGGTATTTTCAAGATTTCCTGATTTTTTTAATTTTTAAAGTTTGAATCTTTATTATAAAAAGCTTTCATTTTTAGTTAATTTGATTAATGGGTGTTGTCGGATTTGTTTGTTTATTTGATATATGATATGGGTTTTCAATCTTTTGATTCAGATTGTTTGTATGCTATTGGAAAATGGATCAGTCAACCCTGATTCCTTAAATCGTCATAAACAGGTGTGTTTAGTGTTGATTGAATTATTAATGTAGAGCTTTTGTAAGTTTTTATACTATTGTTCTCTATAGTTTGTTAATTCTGTGATATTTTGATTAATGGAAATTACTGTTAGACTCCATTGATGTTGGCTGCAATGCATGGAAAGATTACTTGTGTTAAGAAGCTAATTGAAGCTGGTGCAAATGTATGTCAATTTGTTAATTTTAAGATTGTGTAAAGTAGAAATTGATGATAAATTTTGTTAGAAACTGATTGACTGAATTGGGAACTAATGATGATATTGTTGGATATCTACAGATTTTGATGTTTGATTCATTAAATACAAGAACATGTTTACACTATGCTGCTTATTATGGCCATTCTGATTGTCTCCAAGCCATTCTTTCCTCTGCCCGAACATCACATGTTGCGGTTTCTTGGTGAGTTCCCTTTAGATTTATTACTTTTTCAAGAAAATCAATATGTTTTTTACCCGAAATACGTATTTGAATTATCATAATTTTAATTGGGGATTTGGGTATTCAAGGGGTTTTTCAAGATTTGTGAATATAAGAGATGGTAAAGGGGCAACACCATTGCATTTAGCCGCCCGTCAAAGGCGTCCCGAATGTGTTCATATACTACTAGATAATGGAGCTCTTGTTTGTGCCTCCACCGGTGGATACGGGTACTAATTATTCAAATAGCTTCTTTCTGTTTTCATTATGTGTTAATTAATTACTTTGGTGTATCCTAATCTATCTCAAAATTTAGTCTTCCGGGTAGCACTCCACTTCATTCGGCTGCAAGAGGGGGTTCAATAGATTGCATTAGAGAACTGTTAGCGTGGGGTGCCGATCGACTTCATAGAGATGCATCGGGGTAAACTATTTCATAAATATTCATACATTAAATGTGATTTTAGTGTATATAGTATATACCGTGGTAAAAGATCAAAGAATAGATACTCATATTTAGTAATAAATACAGGAGAATCCCGTACACCGTTGCTTTAAAACATAAAAACGGGGCGTGTGCAGCTTTACTAAACCCTTCATCCGCAGAGCCACTAGTATGGCCATCACCATTGAAGTTTATTAGTGAACTTAATCAAGATGCGAAAGCTTTATTAGAGCAGGCTCTTATGGAGGTTAATAGGGAAAGGGAGAAAAACATTTTAAAGGGTTCGGGCTTCTTAGTGTCATCTCCATCCCACTCTGATGCTACTGACATCGATGATAACATCTCAGAGGTAATTCAAATTTACATGTTTTGTTTTACTTTAGAGAGTTGTATGGATGATCATTTTGAAACCGATTATCTGGTTCCTATTAATTTTGGATAACCTGTTTTACAATCGGATGCAACAAACCTGATTATTAAAAGGGAAAATAAGATTACCTAATATCTTTATAACCTTAATTCAAGTATACTTTTACTTCCATTTCACATCACATCTGTTTTTTTTTTTTTTTAAGAAGAATGTATATGTTTTAGTCATTCTATCATTTAATCTCTTAATTAACACCAAACACCCTCTAAAAGGTCAAGAACATGAGACAGTAAACAAATGCATAGAGACAAAAAGGAATGGGAACTTTTTATTTATATAAATACAAATACTTTGGCTTGTTATAGACTTATAGGTTGAAATGGTCATAGTTGATGACTTTTGACATTTGATCAATAATCAACAGATATTTTTGTTGACTTTAAACAACTTATGTCGACACTCAATCTATATTAGTTTAATGAACATCCAAAATATCTTTTTCCATTAAGCTTAATTAAATGATATTTGCAGGCCAGTGATTCGCAATTATGTTGCATATGCTTTGACCAACTATGTGCCATTGAGGTTCAAGATTGTGGTCACCAAATGTGTGCTCAATGCACACTCGCTTTATGTTGCCACAACAAACCCAACCCAACAACCGCAATCCAGCCCACGCCCATATGCCCCTTTTGCAGAAGCAATATAGCGCGACTAACAGTCGTGAAAGTCAAAGTCAACTCTGCTGACCAAGAACTCGACATGTATTCCTCTCCTAAGCTGCGGAAATCAAGAAAGTCACAGAATTTGAGTGAGGGAAGCAGCAGCTTCAGGGGCTTATCGGCTGTACCCTCATTTGGGAAAATGGTGGGCCGTTCGGGTCGGGTCTCCGTTGAACCTGAATGTGATAAACAATGAAAAAGGGATCAGGTGAAGAATGGTCCGGGCCTGATTGGGCATTGTGTATAGAAAGATTGGGGGAGCAATAAGCAAAGGAATATGGTGAGTATTGTTTGTTTGTTATGTTTACTTCAGCTTGAAGGAGAAGGAAAAAGGTTCGATGGGAGCCTTTGGTTAGTTATTACTTGTTAAAAATGTAATTCTTTTTTACTTCTTTTGTTACCTAAGGCTAGAAAATTCAAATTCATCTATGTAATGCTATTATGGAAAAAGTGGTGAGTGGTTAATTGAACCCCGCCTTTTCTTTTTATTTCTGTAGTTATGGATTGATTGTTGTGATAGTTTATATAATAAAGTCATTCTATTTTTAAAGATTCTACTTTCCGATCAAAACACGATTTCTTGTAATTTGACGCACGATCAGGGTGAACGTTTGTCGTTCTAAAAATGATCATCTTTTAGTTTCGTAGAGAATATGGTGACAAAAGTAAAAATGTTAAGTAATATGTATGTGATTCTTTGAACACATGTTTCGCGGGTTTAGATGTTATAAAGCAGATATAAGGTATCAAAAGTAAAGCACCAATTTCGTTGAGTATTAAAAGGATTTGTCTTGGGTTGTTTTGTACAAAAGACATAGTGTAACAAAAAGTAACGAGGAGAATAAATGTGAACGTGATTCCTTGAACTCGTGATTCAGGCTTAGATGACATGTAAGGTAAACAAAAGGAAGGTGATGTGAATCATTGTGTACGCGCATAGATATAAGGTAATAAAAAATGGAAGACGAGACGTAGTATGTATGTGATTCTTTAAGTAAGGTGTTCGGGTTAGTTGGCGTAAAAGTTTTTATCCCCACCTATCTACTTACGATTGTTCGGAAAAGTAGCTAGTTGCTGGAGCTTCTTACAAGAACTTAAGGGTTAACAGTTGAAGTACGGTTAAAGCAAATCGTTGTTAGATTTGTGGATTTTGGACGAACAAAATTTAATAATTAAGCTGGATCGTCTTTATACTTTTCGAAAGATAAAGACGACCGGTAAATACTTATAAGATTATGTGGACGATTCAAATAAGTTGCTCAAAAATAAGTAATGAAAATGTCATAATCAGGAGTTTAAGATACATTTTTAAACATTGTCGACATAAACAAAATAATGAATTATGAATTACATGTGACATCTAAAGTCAAGAGTTTGATGACTCATATTTCAATGATTTTCTATTCTAAATCTAAACTAATACTCCGTATAATTATTAGGTTAATTATGAATCAGATCTTAATAGTTATGAAAGTTATTATCTACTCAGAGTAAGGTTCAAATGAGTACACCAATTTTGAGTAAGAATGAGGGAACCAACAGATTTCTGCCATGTGTCACTTTATTCTTCTCCTCCACACTTTATTCTCTTTCCTCCACATTTTTAAAAATTAAATATCTCACAAACAGTAAGTCGAAAAATCATGAAAATTGCACCATAAAATTCAGCGTTTTCTCCTCTTCGATTTGCCGTCCCTCAAGGCATACTTTTGACAACTTTTTTTTTTTCTCATTTTTTGACGGGTTTCACAAATTAGTAACACATGTGTTAGTGATTAGTTGTACATTTAATTTGTGGTTAAGGTTAGGGTTTAGGGTTAGGTTTAGGGTTTAGTAGGGTTTATGGTTTAGGGTTTATAAGGGTTTAGGGTTTAGAAGGGGTTCAAGGTTTAGGGTTTAGAAAGATTTAGGGTTTAGCGTTTTGTAAAGCGTTTAGGGTTTAGGGTTTGTGGTTTAGGGGTTAGGGTTTAGGGTTTGAGGTTTGGGGTTTCGGGGAGAAACCCCAAACCTCAAACCCTAAACCCTAAACCCTAACCCCTAAACCACAAACCCTAAACCCTAAACGCAACACTTTAACACATGTGTTAGTAAATGTGAAACCCACCAAAAAAATGAAAAAAAAAAACTTTTCGAAAGTATGTCTTGAGGGACGGCAAATCAAAGAGGAGAAAACGACGAATTTAATGGTGCAATTTTCATAATTTTTCGATTTGTCGTTTGTGAGATAATTGATGTTGGGGGTAAATGGGTTTTGTACATGTGAAACATTCTCTTTGTACACATGGCTTGATATCATTGGTTCCCTCATTCTCACACAAATTCCTATTCTCATTTGAACCCTACCCTATCCACTCAATTAGATAATAATATTAAGAATAATTGATGTTTAATCAATAACAATGTAACCAACAAAGATATATAAAAAAAAAGTGTATTAAATAAGTAAGTTATACGTCATGTATTATCCATACATATAATTTTTATTAAAAACACGAAGATATTTCTGTAACACTACTTGAGAACATTATAATATCTACAAGTACCCATTCACAAACTTATTTAAAAAAATTTAAACCTTAAGCGTACCTTTTATTATTTAACCGAGTCGTGATGGATTCATGGAGTTGTTTGGTGCTTTTTAGGTATTTTAAGCTTGACGGATTTTTTATTAGGCTTTCTCAATTTCTCGTAAGTTAAATTTTCTTAATGCTTGGTATGTTTGTCTTTAGGTGTGCTTAGAAGTGTATTTTGGAGGTATTAGTTTGGTTGTTGTAGACAAGGATAGGAGAGGCTTTTAAATGGTGTTTGCTTCATTCTAGCTTATAAGTGGCAAAATGAATGGGTCGGGTCGGGTCGGGTCTCATGTTTAGATGAGTTTGGGTCTAAATGAGTCCGGGTCTAGATGGATCATTTAGAAGGATGGGTCTAAACGGGTCCGGGTCAAATGGGTCTCGGGTCGGGTAAACCCATCGGGTTTTCACCAAACTTTTTTTTTATTTGAGTGAAAAATAAAAAAAAATAAAATGAGGTGAAAAAAAATAAAGTTACCCGTTAAACCAATTTAGACCCGTTGGTTAATTGCTACACAATTGGAGGTTATATTAAAAAACTCATTTAGACCCATCCAAAAAATGGGGAGGAGACCCAACAAACCCATCCCCTCTTAAATATTAACCAAATTGACCCATAATTAACTAATGGGTCTAAAATTGTCACCTCTATTCTAGCTTCTTGCTAGCTTTTTAATATATTTATCTCTGCCGTTCAAAAAATAAATTATTTAACAGAGTAAAAAATTGATTAAAGCAGGTTTATCTAGTTTATTACTCCAAAATTAAAGATTTTTGCTATGATAGATGGTAAATTCGACCTTTTTCAGTATGTATGCTGTCGAAATTTTTTGGTATTCCCTCCATTCCAAAATTATTTTTCGAAATACACATATGAAGAAAAGTACAATCATTACATTGTTTTATCAATAAGATTTTACCTTTATCACAAATAAGCTTTTTGATTGGTTGAAATTTGAAAATGAAAAATAATTTTGGGACATTAAAAAATAGAAATATGAATAATAATTTCGGGACCAATAGAGTAGGTATATGTAATAGCATATCAAAATAGTCTAAGCTAATTTTAGAGGTGAAATGAAAACACAATGATAACGAATGTAGTGTATATATATTTTCACTAATTGAATAATGTACAACTTTGACATCATGATGTACAACTTAGTGATGCGGTATGATCGTACAACATACATACTTCGTACATGGTATCTTAATTAAGGTACAAGTGTGTGGTTGCTGGTTGGTCATGTGATCTCTGTCTGTTGGTTGGTTTCAATAATGTGGTGGTGTACTGTACCATCATGTATTCATGCCTATTACAGTATGTATCAAGACAACTGAGATTGTGTCAAAATTTGTGGGGACCAAATTGTAAGTTTCATCTGACTCGTGGGGGCTGATTTAAAATTTCTGAAATTTGGTGGGGTTAAGTTTTGATTGCCTTTTTACACCCCTCAATTTCTAGTGTTTTAAATTGTGACACTAGTCAAGATATTGTGGTCCATCGACGTCTTCTTGTGTTCTATGAGAAAGGCGAGTACACGTAGGGAGGTCAAGATATGTAAGAAAAATCCGTAACATTGTATGACAATAGCCGCTAATACACTTTAGTGTGTATTATGATTTACTCTGTAGTCTGTACAAATGTACAATTATTGATGATAACGGGGAAATTTTTGCCCGTACGTTATGACGGGAATTGATAAAAGAACAATTTGTTTAATTGGGTGTTTAGGTTTTTAAAAGATAAACATATAAATAATCATTGTCGTTGTGGTTGCATAGATTACATAAATGAGAAATTTAAAATCATTGTAAAATGAGGAATTGTAAAATGATAACAAAATAATTACAGTAAAATATGGAATATTTGTAGTGAAATAGATAAAATTTAAGTATATGTCAAGGTTAATACTATAATATGATGAATCTCAAAGGTAGAATGGTGATATTTAAAAAACATAATTCAGAGTAATACCTAAAATTGTAAAAAGAAATACTAACTATTTCAGTTTCGAATTGTCCCAAATTAATTTTCCCCCGCTAAAAATAGATAGGGAAGTTTGATTGAGATTGTCATATCACTCTAACCTGAAATTATTATTATTACGAATTTGAAAAAAAAAAGCGTAATTTATTAGCTACTGGTAAAACAACCAAACCAAACTCGTTAGCTGAGAGTAATTGTATATGTTTTCTTTTTCTGGTTGTCATAAATTAATTGTCCACTACTAAATATAGATAGGGAAGTTTGATTGAGATTGTTATATCACCCCTACTTGAAATTATTATTATTACAAAGTTGAAAAATCATGTAATTTATTAGTTAGTGGTAAGAGAGTCACTCTGCAAAATGTGAGAAAGAGAAATCAGTAATTATTATGTTTTTATTGAATTGTATGTTTTTTTTCGGATGACAATTATTTTGAGACAAAAAAAAAATACTATACTATACCTACATATAATTAATAGGATAGGATGTTAAATATATAGATATAAAAAGCAGAAGATGACAAAACTAAAAGAAGCTTCCTTTAATGTTCATAAGGCCTTCCGGGTTAATGAAATGACAACTATATATCTATATTCACGTCTGATACAAATGGCTGAAAACATGTGTGTGATGGTGTTCATACAAACGACTGATAAGGGTTATGATGTCAATTCGACTTTCCTAGAATGGTAGTGATGTAGTCAAAAATATGTGGAGGTGTTCATTCGCGTTCATTGCACATCATCAAGTTAAGAATATTAAATGAATGCATACAAATTGTTTTTATGTATGGGTCATGGGTGAATTAATACTCGAGACATCTCTTACTAAAAGACGAATTTTGTTTTGTCAAGTTGGGATTGGGCCTAGAAATCGATTAAGTTTAAACGAATACACGTAAAAACATGAAGAGACGTTCACAACAATATATTTATCATGTATTTAGCGTATCGTGAATAAATGTCACAACAATAATCAAAAGAAAATTGTAATGAATTACATAATATTCTTCCTTCGACAGTCTACAACATTCAATTGTGGTCCCTCTTGAATGGTATTGAATCTGGATCTTAAAGGTAATATCTTTTACACGTTGGAATATTTTCGATCCGTACATGAACCCCTAAATATATTCTAGCTATTATGTATGTTTGAAACGATTTATGGTATGACTTTAGTTTCTAAACATATATGAAACCAATATGAATACTTCAAAAATATTTAGATAAATATAATCAAAGATTTTTGAGCCAAGTTCAAACATATATGTATCCCAGAAGTTCCTTGAATCCAGATGATACTAGACGTTTGCAGCCTAGACAAAACTTTTTATTATATATCTACTCGGATGATTTGACACCCAACATCTTTCACAAACCTATACTATACAGAGTACTTTTTACAGTAGGGAAAATTGGAAGTTTCTACGTTTCTAAAAAATGCAATGTAAAACCAAATTTGTGTTTTTTCTGAAAGGGCCACTATAACTTGGAGGTGGGTCCAAAGTTAGTTAGGCGAAGACTTTTTAGAGTTTACCTACGATTTCTTTTGTACGTGTTGTTGTTACGTTATAAATTTGGGTTTATCTACGCTCTCTATCGTAACAGACAGTCGATTTATCAACACAGGTGTATACATGAATTTGATACTTGTGGGCCCATTCTACAAATTGATGTAAACTAGGAATTTAGGTGGCAAATATTCATAAACTTGGAGAGTGATAAGTGATAACGAGTTTAACGTACTTAACTTGGTAACTTTATAATACGTGTCAGAACAGTTTAAGTATTTTATTAACTATTGTCTCTAAATTTTATTACATGACTAGAGTGTGTTCGGAATTGCATTTTCAAAACGTCTTTTGCATTTTCTTAGAAAGGCAAATCTACACTACCAACCCACGATTATTATATACAATCACAAATATTTACAAATTGACCCGCACAAGACTTAAACCCATAACCATCAAGTTGAAAGGTTCCCCACATACCGCTAGGCCATAGGGCATTTGGTGTCTTTTGCATTTATAAAATGGGTTTTTTTTTTTTTTAAAAAAAAAAAAAAAAAAAAAAAGGTCTCAACTAGTTATTTTAGAAATGGTGGTTTCTCCTTAACAAAAACATAAAAAAAATCATTTATTTATCGACCAAACAAATTGTCTCTTTTATTATTATTACTATCTATGTTCTGCTAACACAATAACCAGAGAATCAATATAAAATGGAATCTCAAACACTCTCTAAGATAAAGAAAATAAAATATAACAAACTTTTTGTTGTTATGGAACAACTTATGATAAAGTTTGTAATCGTTAGTTTTGGAGAACGCGAATTCATTTTAGTTTTTATACTTTATTCAATTGACTTGTTTATTACTTACACATCATCACTTGTGTCATATACCTTAATTAGTATGGATTATTCCTTTTTTTTAGGTAAAGGGTTACCCCGGTGAATTGTATTACCACTCAAAACATTTAAATACTAAAGAATGTGGATGAGTTCCACATCAACCTCGAATTAAGCACTAGCTATGCTTAAAAGAGCATCTATATGACATGCCATATACCTTAATTAGTTATTGTCCGATTTGGGTTTTTACAAAAGGGTTTAACTTAACATTACGCTTAGGACAATAGTTAAGCTAAATCTGAGTAGCTCACTTTCTTGATATTTCGTTACTCTATCATTGCACTTGATCACATTTCTCCATTTATTTATTCCCGCCTGATCATCAAATAAAAAGAAAATGTATTGGGCCATTAGTTAATGGGCTGAAGTTTATAGACATTATTTTGTATTACACAAATGGGCCCTTATGCAGAAATTGGCCCATGCATATAGTTCACTACATTGCTTAGGCCCAAGCCCGGTGCTGACCCTGATAAGTGATATCTCATCCGTTTAATCTAAAAAAAAAATAATTGACTTCCAATCCTAGCCTTTTACCATACGACCGGCAGCTACCAACCGTCAGTAGCCCATGACCACTCCCCTTAAACCCACCATGAAACCTCCAATGAAAAGTCCATGTTTCAAAGAGTGTGTGACTGTGCCATGATGTTCTCCTGAGATGAAATGTTTTAGTACTAAAATGGATTTGTTACCTAACGCGGTACAAAAATAATTGTTCATATGCAACTTTAACCCTATATTTATATTTATTTTAACTTGAAAAGGGGTAATTTGGAGGGTACCACTTACTCCCGTATCATATTTTAATGGTACGCGTCCGCTCCACCCGCAAAGAGCATCAAGGCAAATCACCTGTCCACAAATCAAGCACATGTGCTGATTAACGGATTCAAACCCTTACCCTTCGGTCACACATGTGTAGTATGAGCGTTTGCGGTGGCGGTAGCACTTGAGCTTTACTCAATTAGTTACTTAATCTAACTCGAGAGAAGGTTGGTTGGTCAAGTCTGGTAGTTTGTTAACGAGCTTTGTCTTACAAAACTAATACATGCGGTACTTGATCAATTTATGAGAACACGAAAAAAGATGATGAACATGAATATATCACCTGCTTGATTGATATTTACAGACGGAAGAAGAGCGAATAGACTTTGTGGGTCGCTGGATGATCTGAGTGAAGAATAGGCAGGAATGTATGAAATTATGAGACGACAAATGGGCTTCTGGTTATGATAAAACCATTATAATGGTTAATACTTTAATTTAGTCTTAAAATGACTATTGCTATATATGATACTATTTTTTAAGTTTAATGACATATTTGATATTTTGAAATCAGATTGACCCATATTTGATATTAAGCCACTAAATAATAACATATATGAAAATTTTAGATAAATATGTGAATCTAATGGAGTCAATAGCTCACAACTCTATAATGATTCATACAAAAACATCTTTAAGGATTTTCTGCACCACATCAGAACTATTAAATTTGCTTATTAAATCTGAATTTACACAAGTTTAAGATAAGATTTTTTCAAGCTTTTGGGTTTATTATTCTTCGATATATCAAATGCCAATATGCTCACAATCTCATAGCCATTAGCTTTAGCAAAGTTAACAAATTAACTCTAGTAGAATAACACATGAAATGGATTAATGGAACGATTAATATATAAACAGAAGCAACATTTAATGGTAGACGAGCTAGCTAGTATCTATCGTTTGATTCCATGAGATATAATACTTCATGATGTAGGCTAATTTCTCTTACAGAAGATTGTCTCTTACCCATAGGACCTTTATAACAACGATATCTGCAATTTTGTTTTGCAACAGAGATCATGTCATGCTTATTAGTTATTCTCTCTAATCAAAGAACAATCCAGAGTATTTCCGGAACTAGCTTCCACATTAACATGATGATTTTATAGGTATTTCCAGATGGCGGTTTAGGCGGAGATGGATGTAAGACTTGCAGAGTTGCAGCAAGTAAATATGCCACCAAATGGATCAGGCCTTTTTTCCAGATATAAACATTCCAAAAAGTCTTTACAGATGAGGAACCCTCAAACGGCTTTACCACGGCTTTACCACGTTTTACCCACACTAACACTCCTCATGTAACACATCTATCTATAGTGATAACAGAGTAACAAAATTGTTGACAAGCCAAAATAATAAAACGTGTATCTGATATAGTTTACTTGAATTTAATCATGATTTTCGTACACAATTAACGTTCTCAGAAACATTAAGATTTCTTATGATATACTTCAAAAACATTGATCTCACCCTTTAGAAAAGTATCTCCATCAACTTGACATATTGATGTATCCACACAAGATAAAAATATTCATTCTAAAAGTAAAAAACATTGATGTCACCGAAAGATAAATATCTATTAAATATCAAATGCACTTAGCATTTCAACTAATATATGCACTCTATATGTAATTCAATCCCCATGCCAAGCTTGCCGGCTCCAAAAGTCAATAGTTTGTTCTTAACTCTACCATTTTGAATTCTGACATCATCTTCTCCTTGACTAATATCCACAAGTCAATATTGAAATATAATTTGTGTCTCAATGATCAAACAATAGTAGCGTTTCCATGTATGAAATGGCAGAGCTTAGAAATCCACTTCCATAACAAATCCCAATCTCACTGATGTCTTCTGAGTTGGGTTCATAAACAAAATATTTATTTGGTTCATCAAGACCATTCGACATATCAATTATAGGTTCACCAGTTTTCCTAAATCCAAGTACAGTAACTATTGATGCATTCGGTCCCTTAATAACGAATAGCTTTGTAAACGAGTTTTGAACACCATGCTCCATCCTCCATACACAATATTCTGGTTTCTCAGCCCCGAGATCGGTTTCAAGGACAACAAGAGACATCTTTGACTTAGATATAGAAATATTACCGTTATCAAGGTGAGCCAAATTATGTGGGAGGTATACTTCTGTAAATTCTTCGGTTATCATATCGAATGACAAAATCAAACTCTTAAACTGATACCTATCATCCACACGAATACTATCAGTAGCAAGCCAATAAATTAACCTATCTATGCATACTTGGCCCAGTTTCAATATAATTGATTTACGAGGCAGATTAACAGACAAACTCTTCCAAGCTCCCAAGCTTAAAGAAAAGACCTCAACTTGCCAAGGGATGCAGATTTTGGTATCTAGTGTCAAATCATCAATATAAATAATCTTGACAAGCTTAGGATCACTAGTGTGAGGACAAACCCCAAAACCAACAACGGTTTTAAAGTGCCAGTCGTTTAATACATTAGGCACATCAATATCAACTGATTTTCTAATAGACGGATTCCAAAGAACAACCATGTTCGTTTTAGAATCACCATACAGTCTGGGAATACCGTAAAAGCAGAACACACCTTCAGAGCTACCTATTATGCGTGGATACCAACCAAGTAGTTGAACAGACGTTGGAACAATCAGGGGAAACCTATTATGGGGAAAACTATCATCATCGACAATTGAAAAACATTTTTCATCTCCTTCATTGGAAGAAAATTTATACGGTGAATCGATATACCTTACAAGTAGCTGATGCTGCATATGGGTATGGTTGACGTGATATTTAGAGATGAATTTAGAACTATCGATCAGAGACTTCCACGGTTTGGAAACCGATCTGAATCGAATCAATGATCTAACAGGAAGTTTTTTGTTGATCTCTATTTGAATTTCGAAAGGCATGTGGTCACCTTTTTTCATTTTCATCTTGATTTTCGGGATATTTAAGGGTTTGAATCTTAGGGTTTTAAGATAAAAGTGTAGAAGGGAACTAAGAGATTACTGTTTTATTAGATATCGGTTTCATGTAAGGAAGAGGTTTAGGGAGGGAAGGGAGAGAAGCAAATAGGGAGGTGACAAGTGTCCTCCTCCATTTCTCCATCTCCTTTATTTCTCCACCATTATCATTTCTTCTCTATTTTTTTTTTAAATTTTTTTAGTTTTATTTTTTATATAATTTTTTTCTTGACTTTTTCGTATTTTTTTTTTAAATTTTAATTTTTTTTTTAATTTTTGCATTTTTTAGAGTTCTTGTTATCGGGTTTTTTTTTTTTTTTTTTTGCGTTTTTTAACCTTATCATTTAACTTTTTTCACGACTTATTTATAATTGTTTTTGTTTTTTTCACGTTTTCAACCTTTTTTCTGTAGTTGTTTTACCTCACATTATTATATGTAAATACAATTTTATATATAGTAATAAAAAAAACATTTATGATATTTATACCTTGAATGAAATAAATTCTGATATAACAAAATTATAACTTCAATGCCTCGTAGAATTAAAATTATGATGCATCATATTTTATAACTATGATGCACCAAGATTTATACACTAATAATGTTTATCTTATATCTAAAAGCCGGAGCGTCATATTTATAACTATGATACATCATATTTTATAATTATGATGCACCATATTTTATAACTATGATGCACCACCTTTTAGTTTAATAACAATGTTTTATAGTATATTATGAAAGTCAATGCATGCTATTTTAAAAACTCGATGCACCATGTTTTAAAAATATGATAAACCATGTTTTATAACTATGATGCACTACTTTTTATAATTATGATGCACCATATTCTATAACTATGATGCACCAAGATTTATACACTAATGATGTTTATCGTATATCTTAAAGTCGGAACGTTATATTTATAATTATGATGCACCATATTTTATAATTATGATGCACCATGTTTTATAACTATGATGGACCACTATTTTAATTCAATAACGATGTTTTATAATACATTTTGAATGTCAATGCACGATATTTTTAAACAATCGATACACCATTTTTTATGACTATGATGAACCATGTTTTATAACTATGATGCATCACTTTTTAATTCAATTACGATGTTTTATAGTATATTTTGAAAGTTGATGCATGATATTTAAATACTCGATGCATCATATTCAGAAAAATTCAGTGTATCATATTTATAATGTTGTTGAACACAATAATAATTTAGTTTTATTGCAGCTTGTTTTTGATATTCATGTGCATCGCTATATATAATTTCTGGTGCATCACAAATTTGAAAATGATATATGAAAAAGAAAAAACTAAACATGAAAAAAGGTTAAAAACTAATTTTTAGATTTGGAATTTTTTCTAAAAAAAATGTTAACAAATTTTATTTAATTATTTTTTTTAACAAAAAGTGTTATAGAAGTTTTTACATGTTTTAAATATATTTTTTTAAAGTTTAAAATCTTTTTTTAATAATAAAAAAATAAATTTAAAAAAAAGAAATAGAAAAAAAAAAGTGGAGAAATGAAGAAATGGGGAGAATTGGATAAAAATGTGGAGAAATGAAAAAAAGGAAGGGGAAATGAATAAAAAATGTGGAGAAATGAAAAAAGGGAAGGGGAAATGAATAAAAAAGGTGGAGAAATGAGGAGACACTTGTCACCTTCTCATTGGCTTCTCTCCCTTCCCTTACTTTTACCCCTTCTCCCAGAAACCTCACCCTTAATTAAACCGTAAAAAATCGGCTACTAACTCTGAAAATTTGGGCCGACTAGGTTTTAGACCATTCGTAACCGTAACACCAGAACGCCCAATTTTCAGGCGTCAGGTCAGCATAACACCAGAACGGCACCCTGGTAACACATAACACCAGAACGCCCCTTTTTTCCCCTCTGGGACCCACTAATTAAATATAATTTTCATTTATTTAACAAAACAAATACAATTTAATTAACTAAAATACAATACAATAATTATATAAATAGAGGTAAATTAAAATGAGATAACGTTACAATAGAACCGAAATAAAAAGTACGTAAATTAAAAACACGTTACAATCCTAAAAATAAAAATACAATAAACTAAAGTTTGAGATTACGTCCTAAAAATATAAAAAAACAACCAACAAATAATTAAACTACTCGTCATCCTCGTTGGCTTCGTCTTCGGCTTCGTAGAAATCCCGAAACTCTTTTCGAATCGTTTTCTTCATTCTCCTTACTACCGCAAGGTCTTCCGGATCCGTGATGGTCGAGGTGTTGAGTGTAAGAAATTGAACGCCTTGCATAGCGGTTCGAAGTTTTTCTTGACGGGTAAACGTCTCAATGGCGTTTCTCCTTGCGGCTAACATTTCGGCATTGTAGTTGGTTATATTCTCTATCATCTCCTCTATCTTGTTGTTCGGGGTGGATGTTCGGGATGATATCGCCGCGTCGGAAGAACCCGAACTTCTAGCCGCTTTTCGGGCTTTGTTTCGGCCCATTGGGCTTAGAAGCGGGTCGAGCCCAAATAGCTCGTTTGGGAGTGATGGATGGTGGTCGGCAGAGAGATCAACAGATTTATCAAAAGAATCTTCTTCCTCGTGGCATAATCCGGTTCCACCAAACGCCGGCACCGCTTTCCATTTCGGATGATCTTTGATCGCCAACCAAGACTCCTTCATGATGAATGTTTTTTTGTAAGTGTCGTAGTATTCGGCTACAGATAAATCGTACACCATTCCATCGTTGGCACCGCTTCCCCAAGCTCGGGCTTGCGATTCATAAATACCGATGAAGTTTTTGCATGTATTATTAATAGCACGCCACTTGGATGATAGTTGGTCGGCGCCGCGAATCCAACCATAATTGTTGGATAAAAACTTTTCTTCAACCGTACCCCACAAAGTTCCTCTCCTTTGTGAGTTGCCGACGGCCGAGTCTTCGGACGTGTCGCACCAACAAGTTGCTAAACACGCCTCTTCTTTTGGCGACCACACCCGCTTGTTGCATGTTTTTTTTCCCCCGTCATTTTTATTTTTGTGGCTTCTTTTTTTAGGGGATTGCGAAACTTGGTGTTGTTTTCCGGATCGTTGGGAGATTTCTTCATCCGGTTGTTGTTCGGGTTGTTGTTGATATTGTTGTTGATGATGAAAGAACGGTTGTTGTTCGGGTGGTTGTTGAGGATGCAAGAACGGTTGTTGTTGGAAATACGGGTTAGGAAAAGATCCGCGATGTTGTTGTTGATACATTCCGTATGGTGGATACATTCCGTACGGTGGCATATTCGGACGGAAATTTAGGTTAGAGCCACTCGATCCGGGTGTGTTTGTTGTTCCGAATAACATTAGGTTGGTGTATGACATGTTATCCGGATTTTGGGATTGATTTGAGTCGGGATTGGGGTTTGAATTTGGAGAAGACATTGTGGTGATGAAAGTGGTTTTGATGATGAAATAAGTTTAGAAAATGAGATGGTGATGAAAGTGTTTGATGTTGTGTGAATTGGTAGTGATAAAAGTGTGTTTGTTGTGTAAATTGGTGGTATGTATGTGTGTATATGTAGATAGAGTTAGTATGGAATATTGATAAAAAAAAAAATTAAATTTTGCCGTTAGGAGGAGCGTCCCTTTTTTTCCTCTTCCTATTCTAACCGTTGGAACCAACAAAAAAAAAGTTTTTTTTTAAACGATTAAAACATGCAAAAGAAAAGAGAAAAGGAAAAAAAAATACGTGGGGCCCACACAATGCCTGTTTACGCCTCGTCTTCCCTCACACAACGTCACGAAAAACACCCCTCCAGAACGCTCCACTAGGGACGTTCTGGCGTTCTCGCCCCTTCAAAACGCCGGGTTACGAATGGTCTTAGAAGTTAACCCTATAATGGGTTTGTTTCAAGATAATATGTTTAACTATTTTGAATTTTTGATAAATTAGTTTGGTTTTGTATTTTACATAGATGTAATGTACAATTAGATAGAGAAGATAACAGTCTAAAATTGAAACTGGTCCTGAAGTGGAATGGACCGGTCCTAGAAAAAACTGAATTGAAAAAAGACTAGACTGGACCTAGGACTGCTTGACAGTGTTAATTTAGTCAGAAGACCGATTAAAAACTGAATTGAATTCAGTTTAAACTGGTTAAAGATTGAACTGGTATAAAACTGGAAAAAAGACTGAAATATATTATAAGGTACATATGTTTATTTATTTTTATCTATTTATTTATGAACTTTTATCTCTTTGATTTTATCAATTGATCAACAACGAGGGGATTGCTACAACCATAACAGTAGTTTGTAAATGCATACATATACAAAGCGAATCGATCATATTTTGCTACTCTAGTACTATTACGTAATTTGCTCATATTTATATATATGTGTATCTTTTAAAGTAAACTATGAAAATGATATATGTTAGATATAAATTTGTTTTAACATCGCATCTTTCATTGAACTCTGTCACTTTTCTTAATTTCCTCAAATAATTATATCAGTTTGTATGCATTTTATAAGTTTAAGTATTCTTTTTTTTTCTTATAAATGTTCTACTTAATTATGTATATATCTTGATTGTTCATTTTCCATTACAAATATAATAATGAACATATGTATATCATTCAACCAATTCATCCACATGCAAACTCCACTATAACTAATTACTCTTGTGAGAATTTCAGATTCTCATGAATCATGTTGTAATGATAAACTCAAGATATATAATTTAAAATATCGAGATAAATTGAGGAGTTACTATGTGGATTGATTATAAGGGTTAATTTTAAATGTATACATTTTATTTTCACCCATACTTTATTGAATTTTTCTATTAATATTAAAGATTTTCCTCACAAAATATGAAGTTATATTTTTCGTCAAAAGTTTGTTGTTACTACATATTAATAAAATCTCAATTAAAAACATATAGAAGTTCAAATTGTAAGTATTGATAATAATATCGACCACGAAAAAAAAAGACTAGAAAGAACTGAAACTGGTCTGGGATTAGAATGAAATTCTAAGAAGACTGAAAAACTAGCAAAAAACTGGACAGAAACTGGTCCAGTTTAAAAAAAGACTAGTTTTATTTTTTGTTAGAAATATGAACGGGAGACTGGTTTAAACCGATCTTTGCTTATCTCTACCGTACTATATATAGTACTTATATAAAGTTCAGTTGCATTCCACCATTTTGTAATCTTTATATGCTACTAGTGACTTGCTAGTATTTTAATAAATTTTATGCCGTTAAAAAAATGTATTTTTTTTTTAATTTTTTTAAAAAACCAGAAAAGTTCACTTTTAAGTATTAAGGGGGTGCTTGGTTGAAGGTATCAAGGGGTGGGGAATGGAAAAGGTAATGAATTTTACATGTTTGACGCGTAACCAACCCATTAAATTTGACCAATTTGACACGGAATTAACCAACCAACCCATATTAAAGATCGTGTCTAGGTTGGATACATTCGACCTGCCAACCCGTTTATCAAGTCATGTCGGGTTCAAGTTGGGTAATTTAGACCTGTCAAGTTGGCTCAACCCAATTTGTCACCTTACTCGTAATGATTAATTGTATTAATCAAACAACATCAATAACAAATGTATTACTAGGGAATGCTCATTGCATTGCTTATTATTCCCTTAGTATTGCCTTTTCCTTTCCCATTTCCATTCCCCTCTTTGAACAGAGCGCACCCTGATAGTTCGTTTATATTTCTTCCAAGAAGAGCATACCACATGAACAGCATAACCTATCTTAAATCTCTATAGCCGTTGATCTACCGTAAAATAAGCTAACAGTTAGCAATGTTACAAAATGCTTCCTAAATGTATAATATTTTGTGAGTAAACGATATGGTCTACATATTTTATGACATTTGTTTCCCTCGGATGATTATTATTAGTTGTAACCATGTATTCGAATAACATCTGTCATCTCACAGTTTATATAATCTATATGCATTATACTAATTAACATAGTTTCCATTCTCTGGAGTGTATAATTAGATTCTCGTTACTTTGGCCAACCGTGATCTTGCTACGTCTTAGTACATATTACAATCCTTTGCACTTACACATGCTCATTATAAACACTTTAAAGTACTAGCCCGCAAATACTTGCAATAAAAACCCATAAACTTTTCATGAACTCATACGACTTGGGGTAAAACTCTTATCCATCTCATTCATTTTGTATGTCCACTTTTGACATCAAGATCAATCAAATTTCACATTACTAAACTTAACAATATGATTTAATCTACAGTCGTGATTATTTTCATGGAAATATCGTGCTAAATAGCATAGATACTAACCGCTTACACCTTAATTGCAGGTTTCTCTTCCAAATATCAATTTAGTATTTTCGCCACGAATGCCAGGAGCATTAATTAGTGTAGTGTACTCTGCAACAAAGAAAAATGTGGACTATCTTTGACTGATCTGTATTGTCTTAATCAAACAGGGATATAAAAATTAAACCAACAATATTAGGATTCTAGGAAAAGTATCGTCATAAATGGAAACAATTTTCTGTAACTAGTGCATGTAAAGCAAGTGGGCCCAGGGCTCTTGCTAGTTGCTTTGCAAGTGGATGGCTCATGTGGTTGAAATGAAGGCCACATATTTGGAACTTGTAATTGGGGGATGTATTGGAGCCTATAAATAGGCATCCTCATTTGTGTAGAAATCACACCAAAAATTGGCCAAGAAATAATAAAGTTGTACAAGAAATAATAAAGTTGGTGGTGTGTTGGAGGATGTAGGCAAACATTAGCCGAACCTCGGTAATCTCTGATGTTCATTTGTGTTGTTTATTTTTAATAGCTTTATTTGAGGTATCATTATTGTGATCTATTGTGCTAGTAAGTTATCGGAATAATTCTTTTCCACTTATAATTCATTAGTTCAATCTTTCACGGGCTTTACCCATTCGGTGGAGTAATTAGCACGATTATTTCCACAACAATTGGTATCAGAGCCGAGGTTATTCTTAGTATGCTCTGTGGTTGCAATTTGATTTGATCTTCCACATCAGATTAGATATCCGTTGGGCTATTTTGAAAGCTTTTGAAAATTATTTGTATTCAAAATGGCTGAGGAAGAAGTTGTCAAAGCTTCCACATCGGGTGAACTAATTTCATCAAGTTGGACAAGACCACTCTTGTCAAAAACAAGATTGACGGTGAAGGTTTTCGACGGTACCGGTCATTTTGGCATGTGGCAAAGTGAGGTTCTGGACGTGCCTTTTCAGCAAGGTCTAGACATTGCCACTGAAGAACATAAACCAGAAGATATTGAAGAGAAGAACTTTAGAACCATCAATCGGTTAGCTTGTGGTACTATTCGATTATGCCTCTCTAGAGAACAACAATATGCTTTCTCTAAAGAAACATCCGCACACAAATTGCGGAGGGCATTGGAGGGGAAGTTTTTGAAGAAAAGTTGCCAGAACAAATTGTACATGAAGAAAAGATTGTTTCGCTTTACTTATGTACAAGGTACCACAATGAATGATCACATAACCAGTTTTAATCAGTTGGTTACCGATTTGATGAATATGGATGAGGTGTTCAAAGATCAAGATCTGGCTTTAATATTGTTGGGTTCACTTCCTGATGAGTTTGAGTTACTTAACTCTACTCAATGGGAAAGATGACGTATCTCTAAGCGAAGTTTGTGCTGCCTTATACAGTCAAGAACTGAGAAAGAAGGACAAAGTTGTAAGTTCAAGTGGTGACTCAAAGTTTTTGTTAGTCAGAGGTCGTTCGCAAAAGAAGAACACCGAAAATGGGTGGAGATCTAAGTCTAGGCATAGACCAAGCAAAGATGAATGTGCCTTTTGTCATGAAAAAGGTCATTGGAAGAGAGATTGCCAGAAGTTGAAAAATTATGAAAAATCTCAGAAAGGGAAGGTTATAGCAGAGATGAATGTGACTAACTGTGATGATTCACAATCTGATCTCTCACTCGCAACCTCGTCAACAAGAAACGCTTTGTGACACCCGTCAAATTAGGACTAGTGATTAGTGCCTAATCCTCTCTAATACATGTAATTAGTTCTATGTTAGGCTAATTAATGTATCAATTAATATATATTGTTGAATATATATCTCTATGCGATTTGATTTAAATCGTACACATTTCAAATCGAATGTAATTCGATACAATTAATACGGACGTTGGTGAACTCAATTTATTAAATAATATGAAATTATTTAATAACCTCATCATTTCCTAAATATTATTTTGATAATATGCAAAACATAAATCGTATCGTATAAAGCTGACCGTACGCGATTAAAACGCATCCGAAAAATCAAATAATCAAAAGTTATATTTTTATAACTCAAACTAAAGTATTTTGATAAATTACTTCTATTAAAAATATTGGAATTTGAATCGAAAACGAAAACGTATCTATATAACAATACGCGTTAAATTAATGTTTAAACGATCCGAGTAAACGAACACCGCACTTAGCGCAAACGCAGGGAATGAAAAATTAGAGACACCGACCTAAGTGGGGCCCCCTTGAGCCGGCCCAAGCACCCCCCAAAATGGGGTTTTGCTTGTTTGACCACATCACCACCAAATCCACTTCCATTTTCCTCATTTTCATCATCTCCACTCTCTCTCTACCTCACTCTCTCTCTCAGTTTGTCTCTCTAAACCACCACCTTCATCACCCAAAAACTACCACAAAAACACCTTGGATTACTTCAAGACTTGAGGCAAAAACGATCACCACGCAACGAGGAACACATTCATCTTTTCAAATTTCTCGCATGACGATTCGTAAGATCCCGAAAACTTTTGGAAACTCTTAGATTATGTTTATTTTTCATGTTTGTTGTTCATCTAGCTCAGTTATGTCCAAATAACAAGTCGAAAACTCGTTTTCTAAACATTTGTCGAAAAGTGTGGTTTTGGTCATTTCATAAAACCGACGTTTCGGGCCAACTACGAAACGAACCGATAATTTTCGCAAACTCTACAAACTACTCCAAGACTTGTGTACAAGTTTCGAGTCAAACCGGGGTCGTTTGACCACAAAACCGACACATGTTGAGCATCACAGCCTGTTATGTCGCAGAAAGGCTGGGCCTTCTGTGACACAAGCCCTTATGTCGCAAATACCTTCCAACGTCGCACATAGCGATGCAAAGCCTTATGTCGCATTGAATTGCGAATGTCGCATACTGCGACACAGCACCCTATGTCGCATTAAATTGCGGACGTTGCACATAGCGACACCAAGACTTATGTCACATTAAATTGCGGATGTCGCATGATTGCGACACAAAACCTTACGTCGCGACTTAACCTAGTGTCGCACCCAGTGTCGCACAAATCAGAACCTTGAAAACACAGATTTTTACTAGTGTCAAGACCTGAAATTTTATCACTTAAAGATGACCGAATTCAGAATTTGAATGCGTTTTTCACTAAAGCAACATAGTAGGAATAAAATTTTTTCGAGCTGACCTGGCATCTCGACCCCAGCCAGGGGCTCTGCCCCTTGGACCCCGCCAGGGGTTGCCACCCCTGGAACCCCGCTACCAGGGGCGCTGCCCCCGGACCCCCATCAACCAGGACTTGAAAATACTCTATACACTAAGTGTCGAATACTTACAATATTCAACCTTTATACGATAACACTCGCACATGATATACATATACTTTAATAAGTATACAATACAACGAGACATATGATGATAATACTTTGAAATTATTATTACAAACCGTCACCACCGGGCCGTACACGTTTTCAAAATTCAAACAAATCAACCAAATCGTAGTCATTTGGACATTCTAGTTGGACGAACAACTACAAAGGTAATCTTTTAAGATACTTACTCACGTTTATAACCATCGCGCGTATTGGACGCCCACAGGTTACAAGTCTTCGGACATCACTGCTTGACTAATCAACTCACGTTTATTTAGATAAACAATCAAGACTCAGGTGAGTCTCATGGCTCCTCGTTTACTGTTTTCTCAGGGGTGTGATATATTGCTCGATTTATTTTCAATATGAACGCAAGTACGAAACTAAACTGATACTACATGAGTTTTCACAACTAATCATTTTAAAGTCCTCCACAACATAGTTTGGTAATACTGCTGTAGCGTGAATATTAGTGTGTGGTACCATATAGGATTGACAATCCTCGTTCGGGTTAGCACGCACTAACTGGGTAAACGGACGCATTAGTATTTGTTCAGGCGAGTGTAGATTAGGCACTCGTAGGAGGCACCTCGATCGGAATCCTTAAATGTGGATCAGACAATGTAAGTCCGTATGTATTAGGATCGATAACGAGGTTATCTTTAGGTATTAAGGCGCGGAATTCCTTAATACTTGGTTCACGGATTGTGAACGAATTGTTTCGCAAGATATTAGCGAATTGATTAATCAACAAGGTTTTGTATCGATTAATTAATGTTAATCGATCAATACCTAACCTTATGAATGCTTAGAATCGCAATAGAAAAGCTCTGGAAAACGAATTGCAAAAGTTCTCAATTGGTTAAACCTAATTTTGTATTTATATGTTTCAGCCCGACTCGACTCGCAGCCCGATGGGCTCTGCGAGTCGACTGACTTCGCAGCCCAAAACCAAGCCCATGCTGGTCTCGGTTCGTTGCCACCTCTGCGAGCCCAGATCTCGACTCGCAGAACTCAATCCTGCGACTTGAGATCTCATCTCGCAGACAGACTTTAGTTTGCATTTTCATTCTCGATATTCGTCTAACACTTTATCTTACTAATATATTTAACGAATATAAATAACAAACTAATATCATATCAATTATTACAATTCAAAATCAATTGTACACACTTGATTACAATAATCACTAGTACTATTACAAGCTAGATCTGTTGTCACATATACATGTCCCAACAGACTCCCCCTTGACAATAGCTCTAGCGTCTATGCTACTATGTCTATAAGTTGTCTTTGATCTTTACTTGTAAATCTTACTTCCAACATAAATCTTCAATTTGATACAAGTCTTAACCATCATTTGATAATCACGCGCTAAATCACCCAATGCTACTGTCGTCAAGATTCTATTTTCATTCAACTTTATCAAATCTTTCTTCGACATGTTCATTAGGTGTCGATGGTCATAAACTCTGAAGATTTCTCTTTCACCACCTTCAACCTCATCATCAGCTTCAACCATGACAGCTTCTCCATTCTCTGAATCCACGTGCCATCTCTTCATATTACCCAGAATATCTTGTGGCATTGTCTTCAGTGGAATTTGCTGAACACACCTGACAGCTGGATAAACCTTCTTTCTCCTTTTTCTTCCAGTCCTTTGACTTCGTTCCTTCAATTTGATTGTCTTTCCTTTCCTTGGCTTAATCTTATCAAACTTCTTTGTTCTAACCTCAGTTCTGATTATTCTTTCAACATAATTAGCATAATCATCATCACTCGGGTTATTCAACTCTAATCTAGCCAAGTCCATAACTTCAAATCTTGGTAACGAACTAAATACTGCAAGCTTTTTATCAAAATATTGAACTCCGTCAATACGAAAAGGGCTGAAAATACACTGAAATAGGCACCAAATTGAGCCAAACCCTAAATCTACTGTAAACTCCATACCAATACCTCACATTTATCTTATTTTGTATCTATGGAGATTACGAGAATGTGGATATAAGGATTGCGCAAAACGGATCAAGGATGAAAAAGTTATGCAACTTACAGTGTAGCCGAAAGCTACAAAACGTATTCTGGACACGCCCGGGCCCTACACATCCAATTTCTACCAAATTGGCATCATTAGAAGCGTAACGGAATTACGAAGCCGTAGGCGAAAGAATCAAGTCAAACGGACGCAAAACGAAGAAGATACGGCCTTCCGAAGTTGCGAGAAAAGTCAGAAAAATCACACAGCCAAGCACACGGCCACCACAGGGCCGTACACGGCCTCCATAGAGCCGTACACGGCCTGTAGGAATCCGTACATGACCTCTACAGGGCCGTACATAGCCTGATTTGGTCTCACACGACCTCGTTTTTGCTTCGTTGGCTTGTACGTGTGCTTGTGGACTTGTACTCTTGGATACAAGGCTTGCCTATAAATATTGGCCTCATTCACCTCATTCCACACACCAATTCTTCATAGAATTCTCACTTTCTCTCTCACACACACTCTCTCTCTCTCTCTACTTTCTCTCTCTAGCACTACTCTTAGGAGTTAGAGGAGAATTAGAAAGAGTAACTAGTTAGCGTAGCGGTAGTTGTAGCGTCTGTACGGAGTTACTCCGAGACTTTGGGTCACGAGGGTTTGTCTGTAATACTTATTCAGGTTATATTTATATCTCTTTTCTTTATTTCGTAAATATGATTTGCTTATATTATGTTTACGTTGTATTGCTTACTAGAGATGCCATGCTAGGCTAGACAAATCTGTGTTTGCTATGATAATGGTTATGCTTAAATAGTTATGATTTAATATGCAATTGGGATGAAACCATTATGAAACAATGGAGGTAACGTTATACGGCTTTCATTTGTATAGCGCCGGAAACATCACGAATGTGTGTAGAACGGAACGTGGAAGCTATGAAAGTCGTGGGCACAATCCGTTGTGGAAATAATGATCCCAATTGTAACATGCTATTACTCTGTGTGTGTGAATATTAAACTGTATCTGAATTTATGAATTGAATCTAGATTATTTACCTATCCAACTTATGCTGTGGTTAGAAACTTCCTGCTAAAACCTGGCCAGTTATTAGTGGTACGTACTCTACCTATTCTATGTATGATGAAGCATTTGAACTCGATAAAGCTGTATTCTCTAGATTGAAACTATATCATAAGAGATACGGAGCATAGGATTAGAGATAGGTTAGATTCAAGCTCATATATTAAATATCTTTGAGAGACCTTTCGGGATATTTATGATTCGATCATCTGGTTATGTGAAATGGTATGAACTAGGAATAGTTATCTGTGTGCCTTTCTATCGCATGTTCTTGTTTGATTGTTGCCTTAGGAATGCTGCGTGCTAGAACTGAACCTCCGATTACTATATGTAACTGCATGATTAGGGTTTTCAAATATAAGTTAATGTTTATACAGTAGAGTGATGTGCATGTAATAGTTATGGTGATTTATATGATTAATGATGAACAATTCAATTGACCGTTAGACAAGTTAATCCAACCTATTCCGTAGGGTAACTCCTGTTCACATTATTGTTTATTCAACAATTCGTGCTATGATACGGACACACATTTGTCAGAGATTGGGGAATAGGATTAGAGAATAACTGTTGACTGAATTGATCAGTACA
Source organism: Helichrysum umbraculigerum (assembly GCA_949592205.1). Classification (NCBI taxonomy): domain Eukaryota; kingdom Viridiplantae; phylum Streptophyta; class Magnoliopsida; order Asterales; family Asteraceae; genus Helichrysum; species Helichrysum umbraculigerum. Next base: position 122,974,659 of record CATIUR010000005.1, on the reverse strand, counting down.
TTTGGGAGAACTTCCGGTGTATCTGACACTATATAATTGCTATCCATGTGACATATTATTTATCTAATTGTAGAGACCTTTACGTTAGATATTTGATAGGATCGTAATTATACATCATTAATAATATAGGGTATCCAATGAGCAAACTGGTAATTTGAATCAATGCTAAGGAAAAATCATAAAACGGCACAGTACTTCGTATAACGTTTAAATACGTGGGAAAAGCTAAGGAACTGCCGTAGGTATAATACTTCGTGTTAATTTAAGTTCCTGGTTACTCAATGGATTAATCATCATAACTAGTGGCTTTAATACCCATAACTACTTATTCAAAGCATATACCAGCATCATAGTAAACACTCTCGTATCCACTGTTCTCTGAGCCTCTGTACAAACATCCTTTCCTTTTCTGCATTTATTTTCCGTAGACTAGTTATAAAACCAAACCAAATCAAATCTTATTTTAAACCCTAGCTAGATTACAAAAAGATAATTAGAACGCCTAAGATCCCATGCCCGTTGTAGTATAAGAACGACACCTGAGTCAACATACCGCTTACTACCCTAGTAACCTAATTAGGGCTGAAAGTAGTATTAGCTTAGGATTTCCCCAGCTCTATAAATTTAAAACAACCCACTGGTGTGTCCCGCTTCGAGAACGACCGCTTCGGGACGCATCAAAGTTTTTTGGCGCCGCTGCCGGGGACTACAACGACCGATTTTAGGTTTTTAGTTATCTTAGTTATTTAGCGATCCTTTCGGAAGATCAATATCATCCGTAAGTTCCTTTTCCTGTCTTTAGGTTAGATTTCCTTTTCCGTTTTTAGATTAGTTAAACCCATCCTTTCCAAAACTCTACTTTCTACCAACAAGTTATGACGAATCGTATCACTCTCGCCTCATCAATCAAGCCACTGCTAGAGGAACGAGGAGGACCAATCGTATCATCTGCTGACGAAAACCTTGAAATTAAGCCACACTTCATCAAAATGATTAAATCTCAGTGTCGATTTCATGGTCTTTCGGTTGAAAATCCAAACTCTCATCTTAATAAATTCATCAACCTTTCTGACTCCTTCGAACAAACGGGATCCAGTAATGAAGTTACTCGACTTCACCTGTTTCCCTATTCTTTAGATTCTCGAGCACAGACATGGTTTTATGAACTCGAACCCAATTCGATTCATACATGGGAGGAGATGGCTACCAAATTCATGGCTAAATATTTCCCTCCATCCCTACAAACCAAGCTTAAGAATGAAATCACTAACTTTCTCCAAAAGGATAATGAATCATTAAGCTTTGCTTGGGAACGCTTTAAGAATTTGCTCGGAAGATGTCCGAATCATCAGTTTGCTGAAACGAATCTGGTCTGCACATTCTACAATAGTTTGAATCCTCATCATCAACAAACCCTCGATGCTGCTTCATCCGGAAATTTCATGCTACATACCTCAGACGAAGCGTGGAAGTTGATCGAGACGATGACGATGCATCAACATGACTTGGAGCAAGATGAATCAACTTCGGAGGAAAGGAGTACTTCTAATGCCTTGGACACTTTGAAAGCTCAAATTTAATCAATCACTAAAGTTGTCAAGGACATGCAAGAACCTTCTAAACCCAAACACGAGAAGAAACGTCAAAGGCTATTCTCAAGCCAAAGGTTCAAGGAAGATATTCTTGCCACTACTGGTGAAACCTCTAATCAAGCCCATCATTCAAAATCTTTCATTCAGAGGCCAACCAATCGACCTTCTTCTCAATCGTTAGTTCTTTCTTCACCCTCTACTTCCTCTCATTTGACTTCTCGTCTATACACCGAAATTTTCAATAACTTCATGGTTAATCAAAATAATATTAATAAACAAATTGGTGATTTTCAAAACCAAATTGATAGTTTGCTTAGAATTTTAAACGATTTAGTTAAAAACATGGAGGATAATGTAAAGAGGTTGTTTTTAAAAGTTGATGAGAAGCGAAGAGAAGAAGCGATTAGCAAAGCTATTCATCATTCATCTTATGATTATGATGATATCCTTGTGGTCACTAGAGGAGGAAAAGAGACTAAGAATGAGAAATCAATAGATATTCCGACAAACGAACCTTCTATTTCTTCACCTCTCACTGACTCAGTACCAGTTAAGACTCCCGTCACTTCTCCTGAGCCAACACCTTCTAAAGCCCCAGAAGTCATTATTTCTACACGTATACCTTTCCCTGGTAGGCTTAAGAAAGAGAAACAAGAAGCTCAGTTTGGAAAATATCTAGAGATGTTTAAAAGCTTACACTTAAATGTCAAACTTTTAGATGCTTTAGTTGAGATGCCTAGTTGTGCCAAATTCTTTAAAGAACTCTTATCAAATAAAGAAAAGCTTAGACAAATAGTTAACTTGCCTTTAGATGTAGAGTGCTCTTTGATCATGCAACAAGGACTACCCCCAAAGCTAGGAGATACTGGCCTTTTCACTATACCTTGTTATCTACAGGATGTTCAAATAAGTAACGCCTTAGCCGACTTAGGAGCTAGTGTAAACCTTATGCCGTATTCCCTCTATAGGAAATTAGGATTGAGCGAACTTTTACCAACTCGTATGACCATCCAATTAGCCGATAGATCAGTTAAACTCCCTCGTGGAATTGCGGAAGATATTATGGTACGTGTTGATAAATTCGTCTTTCTTGTGGATTTTGTTGTCATGGACATTGAGGAAGACACCGAAGTTCCACTCATCCTTGGCAGACCTTTCTTAAACACTGCCAAGGCCGTCATTGACGTAAATGAAAAATCTTTAAAACTTCGAGTTGGAACTGAGGAGGTCACCTTCAATGTTGACAAACTAATGAAACAACCTGTGGGAGAAGACCTTGGTCTTGTAGACTTTATGCAGGAAATAATTGAAGAACACCTGGAAGAGATCCTCGCAGTAAGCAGTAATAACTCTTTTCAAAACACGGTCATCACTACCAGAAGACTTTGCCAAGAAGATGGAGGTCTATGCTCAGCTATCTCGGATCCACCAACCGCATCTAAGGAAGTGCTATTTCTTTTAAAGAAATCCATTAATCAGCTTAACAGTTCTATCACAGCTGTTCCGCTTGGATCTGGCACACCTGTCACTCTTCTAAGAAGGAACCCTACTCCTGAAGTGCCTGATTCATCTCTCACAAAAAACCAAATTCTGAAGACTCTCGAAGAGATGGAGTCAATGCTTAAACCACCTTATCTACAATCTGAAAGATCAAATCCAGAGATCACATTCAGCACATCTTCTTCTGCTCAAATCCAGAGATTTGCATTCACGGAAAACAATGATACCATAATCACTGAAGACAATGCAGTCTCTCACTCTTCAAAAGCAAAATACGAGCTAAGAAAAGATGAGCTCTCCGATAAACCAGAATGGGTTGAAATAGCATCAGCCGACAGTCCAGAGATCCCTGCAGAAGATTCAGAATTTCAAACGAAGTTCGACGAGCTTAAAAGAGACGAAATTGCAAGGATGAAACCTTCCATAGAAGAACCACGAGAATTGGAGCTAAAGGAACTACCCTCACACCTTGAATACGCTTTTCTCGAAGGACCTTCACACTTACCAGTTATCATTTCAAAAGACCTGAAGCCGGAAGAGAAAGCAAAACTTATTCAAGTTTTGATGTCACATAAGAAGGCAATTGCTTGGAAGATTTCTAACATTCAAGGTATCAGTCCGAACTATTGCACTCACAAGATCTTAATGGAAAACGACTTCAGACCCTCAATTCAAAGGCAGAGGAGAGTCAACCCGAAGATTCAAGAAGTGGTTAAGAAGGAAGTTATCAAACTCTTGGACGCTGGCCTGATTTACCTTATTTCAGATTCCCCTTGGGTCAGCCCAGTTCAAGTTGTCCCAAAGAAAGGAGGAATGACGGTTATCGCTAACTAAAATAATGAATTAGTTCCAACACGAGCCGTCACCGGTTGGAGGGTGTGTATTGACTACCGAAAACTAAATGAAGCCACTCGCAAAGATCACTTCCCTCTACCGTTCATTGATCAGATGCTGGAGAGATTATCAGGAAATGAATTCTACTATTTTCTTGATGGATTCTCCGGATATTTTCAGATTCCTCTCGATCCAAAGGACCAAAAAAAGACGACATTCACATGTCCATATGGAACTTTCGCTTACCGACGTATGCCGTTTGGTTTATGTAATGCACCCGCTACATTTCAGCGATGCATGGTGGCAATTTTTCATGACATGATCGAACAATGCATGGAGGTATTCATGGACGACTTCTCAGTCTTTGGAGATTCCTTCTCTACTTGTCTTTCCAACTTGGATAGGATGCTTTCCCGATGTGAAGAATCAAACCTCGTTCTGAATTGGGAAAAATGCCATTTCATGGTAAAAGAAGGAATAGTTTTAGGGCACCACATATCAAAAGCCGGAATTGAAGTTGACAAAGATAAAGTTGAAACTATCTCAAAACTTCCTCCACCTACTTCTGTTAAAGCCATCCGAAGTTTTCTAGGTCACGCCGGATTCTACCGTCGCTTCATCAAGGATTTCTCCAAGATCTCTCGACCTATGACTCACCTTCTTGAAAAAGATACTCTGTTTGCCTTTACAGATGAATGTCTCCAAGCTTTCAACTATTTGAAAGATCAGCTTGTACATGCACCGATAATGATTGCCCCAGATTGGAGCCTTCCATTTGAGATCATGTGCGACGCCAGTGATTTCGCAGTTGGAGCTGTATTGGGACAGAGGAAGGATAAACATTTTCAACCAATATACTATGCCAGCAAAACGCTCACGGACGCTCAAGAAAATTACACAACCACAGAAAAGGACCTGCTTGCGGTAGTATTTGCTTTCGATAAATTTCGTTCCTATCTTATGTTGTCCAAGACTATTGTCTATATAGATCATTCAGCCTTGAAGTATCTTTTCAAAAAGCAAGATGCAAAGCCTAGACTGCTAAGATGCATTCTACTCCTGCAAGAATTCGATATCGAAATCAGAGATAAGAAAGGAGCAGAAAACGTTGCAGCAGATCATCTAAGCCGATTAGAAAATCCTACACTAGAGCAGCTTAATGAAAAGGATATTCAAGGCCAGTTTCCTGAAGAACAACTCATGCACATCAGCAAATACCATCAAGGATCCACATCCAAAGACCCTTGGTATGTTGATCATGCTAATTTCCTGGTAGGAAATTGTCGCGGTCCCAGCGGTCGGTCGGGTTTTTAGAATCCGGGTCGTTGCACCGACGGCTACCGAGACGTGTGAACAGAGAAGTTTTAAAAATTTATATTTGCTGGGCTCAAACTATGCAAGCTACCTACCTTGTGGGTAAAGCGGCAAGTATAACTCGAGTGTCGTCCAAAATCGGAACGAATTAAATTGAATTGGAACCTACCAAAGATAACTTGACAATAGGATGGGTTTAAAACAAGGTAGGTATGGGTTTTGGTTTTATCTAATCTGATCTAAAGACAGAAAATTAAAATGCAGAAAAGTAAACGAGAATATAAGCAGCAGGTAGAGAGTGATTGCTGAAACTTCGATGATTAGGGTTTCGGGATGATATTATATAGATGATAGGCGATTACTCTGGTTAAGAATCTTCTAAACAGTTGGTGTAAACACTAGGACCCTACGTCTAGGTGTAACCCTAAAGCATATGTCACTGAATCCTAGGTTATCCTGATTCTGATCAGATGGGACTGTCTTCAGACCCACCTCACCGTCTCTTTCGGAGACCAAGCGACCCTCTGAATGGGGTTAAGGAATAAGGCGACAGTCCACAACACTGACTTTTCTTAACACCTATGTCTATCCAATTTTAACAGAGTTATACTGGTTGTATGCTGAATAAGTTAAACTATCGGTTAAGTAGAGTTTAGGGGTTTTAAGCATCTGGGAACACAGCCGGCATCCTTGCTTTCATTTCCTAACTCATGTTTTATCTGTTTAAGTTCTTAATACTTCCGTCATGGATTAGACCCTCCTTTGCCATCGGTCGCTCATCCCTAGGTATGCGTACAGTGTATAGTGTCCTTATTTTCCACAGTACTCTAACCCTAGGTATATCTACGGTGTTTTAAAGACCTATTGTATCTTTACACAGCTTTATAACCGGTAGTTTAACGGTGTACTATAGCATTTTCACGGCTTAACAAGACCTAGACCCGTGTCTGGAAGGGTTGCTTCCAGGTAATCCACGGTGAGATAGGCCACCGGCATTTCCTTGGCTTCCACGTATTTGTACTCTACCAGCGGTATTTCCAACGCTATACCAAGTATTCTGACGTGTTATGGCGATCTCACAGTTTCATACAAATAGGAGATAACTGTGTATTCGTAGCTAGGGTTGATCAGATCCTATCCTAAGGCAACAGTCACGTGAGAGATCAGAAAGGGTGATTAATTAAATCTACATCCAGGATAAGTCTAAACATGTATGCAGCATAACAACTACCAATCATATATAAGATATATTAATTAAACATCATCCATAATCCTAACATCTACATTCCAACAATCACATATTAATCTAGCTAATCAGCATGGCAACAATCATAAATCGTACTGAAATAATATGCAAAGTAAACATTATAATAGTAAGAAAGTAAGATAATATCACCGGATTAGAAGAGTAATACTGAGGATTACAACAGTCTGACTTGAATAACCTTGCTACAGCTTGATTACCCAATTACAACTTTCCTCTAGCTTTAACCGCTAACTTATATCTCTCTAGTTCTCCTCTAACTCCTAAGAGTAGTGCTAGAGAGAGAAACTAGAGAGAGAACTAACTACAAGAACAATTCTCCTCTAACTCCTAAGAGTAGTGCTAGAGAGAGAATTCTAGAGAGAGAAAGAGAAGTATGTGAGAATGAATGGTGTAAGGTGTGTTTTGAAATGAGTGAGGAGGCCCTCTATTTATAGGGAAAGAGTAGGAAGCTTGGTACAAGTCACAAAGCATGAAGAACAAGCATCAAAGCGCATACGGGGGGTACCAGACCAAAGGGGGGGGGGGGGGCAAACGGCACCTCACAAGCCACCAGGCCCCGTATACGGTACCCCAAGGGCCGTATACGGCACCTAGGGTACCGTATACGGTACCTAGGTGGGCAGGGGGGGGGGGGGTTGGTGCTTGGTTTGGCCTCCGCTTGTTTCTTGGTTGCTTGGTTCGTCCGTATCTTCTTCGTTTGGGCTCCGATTTGCTTGATTCTTGCGCCGTTGGCTTCGTTTTTCTGTTACGCTTCTAATGACACTGAGTTTGCCAAATTTGGAAGTGTTTGACTTTTGCGTGTTCCGGATGACGATCGGCGGGCTTCTAGACTGCATATCTTCTTCGTTCTTCACCCGTTTCTCTTGATTCTTTCACCACCGATCTTGGATTTTCCTATTGAATCATAAAATATGCATTAAGATCTACTTTGATAGGATAATCAAGAATGGAATATTTAAGGTGATAGTTTTCGCCTCGGTTTGCGTGCAAAATGGATGTTTTTACTGATTTTTGTAGCAACGCCCGTATTTAGACTACCTTGATGATTTATGATGATAAATGATTGTTTTGAAATGTTTTCACCAAAGAATAGTCTAAAAAGTGCGGAAATAAGTACTTAAAAACATGACTTTTTGGGTCACATCAAGTATCTCACACTTAAGCGTTGCTTGTCCTCAAGCAACACTCAGTTGTGTCCCTGTGAAAACATTTTACAAATTTTAGGTGAGTTAGAGCACTTTCCAAAAAGTTACCACTTTGTCATATGGGAAAATTATTCAGAGGACATAGGGAAAGCTAAGATGATCCTTTCAGAAATAAGTATTGACTTTCCCAGGCATACTTTCCAAATCTCGTGATCTTGGAGTATACATGACTAGGCGATCTCACTAAAGGTGGTCACTCAATTCACTCAGAGTGTATCGGGTTTCCTATCAATCTAGCACAATTGAAATCGCTCAAATAGCCAGTCATGCAGCACTCATCATCATAAGCTTGGTCGAGAATCGGATCTCCACCACTTAGGAATAGGACGGCGCTAATTATCCCAAGACATTCAAGTGGGTTGTAATGTTTGTGAGGGTTAAGGGGTATGGATAGTGGTGATTTTTGGTTTAAGGGGTTGCTTATCATGGGCATTCTAAGAATCATGAAAAACTTATTGTAGAACGGAGAGAAGATAGCTACTCGTATTTCATTGAATCTTTCTTTGAAAGATTGATACTCTGAAGCACTTTAGCTTTATTTTCTTTTCTTTTTCTTTTCTTTCTTTTCTGCTTTTTATTTTCTTTTCTTTCTTCAGAACTTTTTTGCCAGAGAATTTCCAAGGATATTTTTGATTTTCTTTCGGAAATCTCTTTTCTTTCTTATCACGGACTTCTTCGAGTCTTCTCTTCTGGTGCCAATTTTTCGCACTCTTGATTTTCTAATTTTTGGTGAACATGGAGGAGTAGATCAATTCAGAAAGAGATTCTTCAAGATGTTTTTCATAACCTTAGAAATTCCAAGATAAGTTGTTGAGAATTTGGGGAAAGTGGTTAAAGATATATGGTTTTGAAGAAACGAAAGGCTTAGGCTCAAAGGGTTTTTCTAGGCGGATCATCGATACTAAAAATGAGTATCGGAAGGGTTTTGGGCTTGAAAAGGTACGTAAGAATGGGTTTAATCGTAAGGAATGTCAAGATCATCTAATTGCACCTATACCGCGTACGGTACTCTCCAATGTGGTCTCGAAACGTATGTCAGGAACAAGTTCTAATTTAGAGATACTAGCCTCGGCACACACAAAAAATGAACAATGTAGCATTTAAAATGAATGCTTTTAAGGCTCAAAACCTCACTGCAAATTCGGGTTTGTATGTGCCTAGCCATGCTCCTTAGTTTGTTAATACTAATTTAAGAAATTTCTACCTTAATTTCCCTAATATTCTTGAATAACTAACTCACATTAGAAATGGTTCCTCTTTGAAAGGAATCATAACTCAAAAATAGTAGAGCTAATCGGGTGATTTGGCTCATACTTTATTATTTGTTGTTAAAAAAGTTTTGAAAATTTTGAAAATTTGAGGAACATTTTCTAAGTAAAGCTATTTGGACATTAAAATCTGTAAAACATCTAATTCAAGGTATTCTATACCTGCTATCCCACACTTAGAGGAACATTGTCCCTAATGTTCTCTTGAGTTGAGATTATATTTGAAAATATAATCCCACACTTAGAGTTTGAACATATAGAAAACGTTTCTTCAAGTGTTTGGTTTGGGCTGGAATCCCACACTTAGTGATAAGTTTAGGATAGAGTATAGATTACTTTGCATTCCTAAGCTATCAAAATGAATCAATGTATGAAAAGGAGGTGAAAGGTAAGAAACTCCCCAGATGATGATTAGACGTTTAGAAGCGAAAGCTGAGAATTCAAAGATCTTCATTAAGAGTGATTCAGCTCTGCATGTCCTTATCTGGTGCACAGCGCTTTCTCATTCATGCTTAGCCAAGAGTCGACCCATAATGTAAGTGGAAATTCTTATTAGTGAATTTCACACTTTTGTGATTTAAGATTTGGAGACGATTCTAGCTAAGATGTCTTGGAGTGTGGGTTGAGATCCCACACTTAGATCTTTGAAGAGTCTGCGGTGCGTGTGCGAGTTTCAGAAGAAGATAGACCAAAGCTCCTCTCCTGAGATGTGTGTAAGTTCCGTGGTCTGCAGTTGTGAATTCCTTGGTTGTCTGCCTCTTGACATCACGGTTATTTTTCTTGAACGCTCGTCATCTCATGTGGTCTCGTGCTCATTCATCACACATTCAATCACTTATTCTAAATAAAGAAACAAACATAATAAGTAAATATGATAAACGAAATATAATAATAAAGGTTCAACCATAAAGGTTGACAAATATCCCAAAAGTTTAACCAAGTGCAAGATAGAGATCACTGTAATCAATACAATACGAAAGTCAGTGATATAAATATGAATCATAAGATAAGTAGTCTAGAATGGAGGATCCTCTGCTGGTATGTCATCAGGCTGAGTTGGAGGTCCTGCAACTGACTGCTGTCCGCTAGATACCCTCTGCTCATCTGGAGGTAGTAGTCCTCTCTGAATCAATATTTGCCCGAGAGTCATCGCTGGAATTGCCATCATATCATCATAACCCTGTGCGAGCATGTCCGCAGTGGTAACACCTGCCGTCTGTAACATATCAAGGTAGAGCTGCCTGAGAGTGCTCTCAGTAGGAACCTGATCTGAGAAGATGGGGCCCAAATCCAAGTAAGGGCCGACGCTACCAGTGAACAATGCATCGGTACCAATGTAGAGCAGATCTGGTCTGTATGATGTGCTAGCCTCTGGATGCTGGTCATGGGTCGGAATGGGTACAGTCGGATGAGGCAATGATGCCTGCTGACGGGCTGGTGATGGTATGTGTACTGATTAGACTCTGGCTATATCAGATGTGGATCTGTGAGTGGGTAATGGTGCGGAGTATGTGGTAGGTGTGCGTGGGCATCTATATGGATGTGGTGACTGAGTGGAGGTATGTGGATGTGGTGGAGGAAATGTGGTGTATGGGCGAGTGGTGGTGTATGGGTGAGTGGGTGGAGGTGGTGGTCCACATCTATATAAGAAATGATCAGGCTCAGGAGTACCATGTGTCCTAGCTGTCAGAACCTGCTGGTCACGGATAACCTGTAAAGCATGTAGTAGATAGTACTGAGTAAGAGGAGTGACCGGATCCGTGTGATGCACAACGGCCTGTGTAGGCAGTACTGATGTGTCTGCTCCTCGTGATGTCTCAGGTATCTCTGCTGCAACTGGTCTCTGTGGCTGGGGACCAACATCTCTATCCTCTGTAGTCACGCGCTTCCTGGTTATGAAGCATCCAGGAATGGGCTGCCGAGTCTGATACCATAAGCACTGTCTCTCAGGTCCCTCATCAATGATCCTGATGAACTTACAATACTCTAAATCAAACGGCTGCGAGCTAGCGTGATGGGTGTAATCCTCACGGTGATGGTCAGTGAGAATCCCCATGCCGACTAACAATCTCGTGATAATGGCTCCCATGAATACATGGCGTCTATCCTCCCTCTTCTCCTTCCACAATCTATCTGCTATGATGTATGCGACATTCAGGTTCTGCTTCCTTATGATCGCATCCATGAACTTAAGCTCCTCTGATGTAGCAGGTCCAACGTCTCTCTTCCCAAAGATAGTACAGCACAGGAGCTTGTGAAGAATGTGATGAACTGGTCGGGTCATGAGTGAAGCTTTCACTCCACTCCTGAAGGTTATCCCCGTCAATCCCCTCCATATCTCCTTGTGATCCCGTGATGGTAAACTGGAGATAGACTGAAAACTGCTAGTGAACCAATCAGAAATGGCCTGAGACTGTGTGTAAAGGCCAAGGTATTCCCCGAAATCTCCAACTGTCATATGATATTTCTTCCCACGATACCGAAAAGTGATCTTCTTCTTATCAGTGATCTCCAATCTCTCTCGGAACTCGTAAGTCATCATAAACTCAGTGATGACCTCTCGGTATATAGCCTCATCAATGGAGAAAAGATGGAAAAACGCAGCATGTTCCTCGCCATCTTTATCATACTTAATCAAATCTTCCAACTCATCCCTAATACCCATGCGTCTCATATCCTGCCATATGATGACTCTGTTTGACCCGAGGTAACGTCCCATCCATTTCGTGATATCGTCAATATTCTCGGGGGATGAAGCAAGCTTCCTCAATGAAGGGTTTGATAGATCCATCTGTGACAAGAAAATGAGATGCATAAGTAATACAAATTGCTAAGTACATTTCCAAATTTTAAACAAAAATTGGAAATGTAGGCTTTAAAATATGAATAAATCCGCAATTTATTTTAAACTAAACCTAGGCCTAACCAATCCTCAATCCGCAATTTTTGCAACCATAAGTGTCTAACCTATTCCAAGGGTATTAAAGCAACAATAATACTAGCGTTTAATCCAAGTAAGCTCGTCATTTCAAACAACTAGCTAATATTTTTACTTTCATTCATGGCAACTTAATATAAGTGAGCTTCAACCATGTAATTACCTCAAATACATCAAGTGAACCAAAAAGAGCATGCAAATACCATATGGTTAAAGACACGTGTCAACTTATTCGGTTAATAACTTTGCAAGATTTAAAGATTTTTGATAAATGAATGACGGTAGCTTACGTGTGATGGTTACATTAAAATTATTCAACACTTTATTAATTAAGGTGGTGAATAATTAAAATATTCAAGGACCAAAAAGCTAACTAATGAATTATTGAAAATCTAAGAAACTTGCCATGATTTAATTAACACAAGTACCATTTAAAAATTGAATATTTAAAATAAAGTATGATACTTAGTTATTTTTAATCACAACGTGCTTACTTTAACTTTTAATAATCCTAGAGATCATTCAAAATAAACTAGCAATCATGTAAACATGTTTATTAAATCATACTAAGCATGAATTAATCAAAACAAGTCAAATCAATCTACTAGTTACCAAAAGTCAACAATTCTAGCAACTTTGACAACTTAAAGTCAACACTTGAAGATCAAAGTAACAATTTATCAAGTAATCTACTCAATCAAGCATGTAATCATGTTAAGCAACTATGCAAGAACACTCTTGAACCATAAAACACAAGTTTTCACCATGGATTTCATAGATCAAAAGTTGAAACCCTAACTTTTAAAAAGTTAATGAAATTTAAAGATTTGAGTTAGGAATTACCTTGCAAGTGATGAAATGATGTTATGTATGCAAGAGAGATGATAAAATGAAGAACTTGAAGCTTTAAATCATCAAAAATGGTGGAGAAATGGAGGTTTTAGAAATGGTGATGGGGGCCGTGGGTTTTGGGGAAGAGGAAGGAGAAGAAATTTTGACTTTTTGTTTGTAGTGGATCCCTTCCTCTTGGTATAAATACGTTTCGATTTAAAACGCGAAAGATACGATACGTACGATTGGTTTTCGAAAGGTTTTAAGATTTTTAATAAAGTAACCAAAAGTAAATACGAATCTTTATAAAAAGTTTTCGCGAATTAAAATTGTATTTTAAATTGCGTGCGAAAAATTCTTTGCGTTTAAACAGAAACGAGTTTATTTAAAAATGAAACAATATTTTTGTGTACTTTAAACTTTAAAACAAATCATAATTAATTTACCAAAATTTTAAGATTAAAACTTTGTTAAATTTTTCTGAAAAATTCGAACTTACGCAAATTGCGCGAGTTTAAAGTTTAAAGGACGTTTTCTTGATTTTTAAACGAAAGCTCTAAAACGAAAAATTAATTTAAACTAAAATTAATACTAACTAATATTAATTAACCTAGATAAGCTTGGGGTGCCTCCCAAGAGCGCTTTGTTAAAGATAAAAGCTCGTCCATATCAGACTTACTGCTTTACCGGATAGTGTCTGAGATGACACTGTTGGGTACAGTTGATGCTTTGGATAGAGACAAGGTATAGCGGGAAATAAACGTACCTCGGAGAGCTCGGATGACATAGTAAACTAAATCAGCAGGATTTATGAAATACCGTTCAAATTCTGTTAAGAATTCTCGTTCTTCCTGACTGAGTTGTAACAATGCATCGACAAAACGATTAAATTCCCGTTTCACCTTTTTCTGGTTTGAAATGCCATCCCTAAATCCTGTATCTAAATAAGACAGATCATAGAGCAGTTTTGAAAGTAAATCCACAAATTCCGTTTCCTCAGAAGAATCGGGGTTTCCGTAAGTAGTGTGAACTGCTTGCGAAAGCTCTTTGATATAAATCTTCTGTTGGTTAGTAAACGGGAATTTGGTTTTTTGGAATAACTGGATTAGCTGGATATGGATCTGTTTCCTTTTTGCAAAGAAAGCAGCGTCCATAGCTTCCTCAGTTGATTCGGAAAAAATAGCTCTAAGCTCATTAATTAAATAAGTAGCAGGATCAACAAAGAATGGAATATCTGCAAGAATCATGTTAGAATTGATAGGGCTTCTTTCTATCCAAAATTCAAGCTCGTCAATCAGGAACGCAACATAACGATTAATCCTAGGCTGTGAATCAGAGGGATAATCGGTGCTGGCAAGTAAATCCATTAAAAGATCTAATTCTGATTTTAAAAATAGCTCGTCTTTTCGACTGTGTTTAGCACGAAGAAGTCTAATTATTCTATCAATCTCAACAAAGGTCTTTCTCTGCTCAAATGTAAATGGAAAATCAGATATCTTAAGATATTTCAGAAAGTTGGCATGGATATCTATCCTCCTATTGGGCTTTTGAGAATTTCCTAAGTGATGGTCTGTTTCTGATTTGGGTAGATGATTCCTAGATTCAGTGTTTAATCGGGTTGGTGTTTCTATCCTAAGTTCATTCTCAACCTGATACTGGAGACACTCTTCCTCAACAACACTTGAATAAAGTGTAGTGGGGTGGGCTCGCAAAATATCTGGGAGATCGTACTCAAAGTATTCATCTAAACAATGAAGACGTTCATTCAAATCCATCCAAGGCATGGGTGGATAGAAGAACACTTCGATTCCAAATGGTTCATCATCAGGTAAAGTAGCAGGTCTAATATAGTGTGGATACTTAGACAAGATTGACAGAATCTCAGGGTCAAGTGTGGGTTGACCACTTAAAGAAACAGTAACAGAAGCTGAAATCTTCTGCTGAGATTTATCAAAACCTAAGTCTAAGCTCGATATTTTTGGGTTCTCAACTTCATGGTTAACACAGATTTCTCTAACGTCAGAGGAGTTTGACTCATACTCTGGATAGTCAAAGAATTCCGCATCTTCAAAAACCGTCATCTCATCCGTCATCATTTGATTGAGAGGAGAGATGGGGTTTGAAGGAGAATTAGGGTTTTTCATTTTCTAATTTTTATGTATTTTCTAGGGTTTAAGAACTAAGTTATCTAACTAATAAAGCAATTAACTTCCTAAGTAATGATAATCTTAGGGAAGGATCTCCTAAAGTTAATTATCTAAGGCAGAATTCAATTCTTGACGAAACCGATCCCCGGCAGCGGCGCCAAAAACTTGTCGCGGTCCCAGCGGTCGGTCGGGTTTTTAGAATCCGGGTCGTTGCACCGACGGATACCGAGACGCGCGAACAGAGAAGTTTTAAAAATTTATATTTGCTGGGCTCAAACTATGCAAGCTACCTACCTTGTGGGTAAAACGGCAAGTATAACTCGAGTGTCGTCCAAAATCGGAACGAATTGAATTGAATTGGAACCTACCAAAGATAACTTGACAATAGGATGGGTTTAAAACAAGGTAGGTATGGGTTTTGGTTTTATCTAATCTGATCTAAAGACAGAAAATTAAAATGCAGAAAAGTAAACGAGAATATAAGCAGCAGGTAGAGAGTGATTGCTGAAACTTCGATGATTAGGGTTTCGGGATGATATTATATAGATGATAGGCGATTACTCTGGTTAAGAATCTTCTAAACAGTTGGTGTAAACACTAGGACCCTACGTCTAGGTGTAACCCTAAAGCATATGTCACTGAATCCTAGGTTATCCTGATTCTGATCAGATGGGACTGTCTTCAGACCCACCTCACCGTCTCTTTCGGAGACCAAGCGACCCTCTGAATGGGGTTAAGGAATAAGGCGACAGTCCACAACACTGACTTTTCTTAACACCTATGTCTATCCAATTTTAACAGAGTTATACTGGTTGTATGCTGAATAAGTTAAACTATCGGTTAAGTAGAGTTTAGGGGTTTTAAGCATCTGGGAACACAGCCGGCATCCTTGCTTTCATTTCCTAACTCATGTTTTATCTGTTTAAGTTCTTAATACTTCCGTCATGGATTAGACCCTCCTTTGCCATCGGTCGCTCATCCCTAGGTATGCGTACAGTGTATAGTGTCCTTATTTTCCACAGTACTCTAACCCTAGGTATATCTACGGTGTTTTAAAGACCTATTGTATCTTTACACAGCTTTATAACCAGAGGTAGTTTAACGGTGTACTATAGCATTTTCACGGCTTAACAAGACCTAGACCCGTGTCTGGAAGGGTTGCTTCCAGGTAATCCACGGTGAGATAGGCCACCGGCATTTCCTTGGCTTCCACGTATTTGTACTCTACCAACGGTATTTCCAACGCTATACCAAGTATTCTGACGTGTTATGGCGATCTCACAGTTTCATACAAACAGGAGATAACTGTGTATTCGTAGCTAGGGTTGATCAGATCCTATCCTAAGGCAACAGTCACGTGAGAGATCGAAAAAGGGTGATTAATTAAATCTACATCCAGGATAAGTCTAAACATGTATGCAGCATAACAACTACCAATCATATATAAGATATATTAATTAAACATCATCCCTAATCCTAACATCTACATTCCAACAATCACATATTAATCTAGCTAATCAGCATGGCAACAATCATAAATCGTACTGAAATAATATGCAAAGTAAACATTATAACAGTAAGAAAGTAAGATAATATCACCGGATTAGAAGAGTAATACTGAGGATTACAACAGTCTGACTTGAATAAACTTGCTACAGCTTGATTACCCAATTACAACTTTCCTCTAGCTTTAACCGCTAACTTATATCTCTCTAGTTCTCCTCTAACTCCTAAGAGTAGTGCTAGAGAGAGAAACTAGAGAGAGAACTAACTACAAGAACAATTCTCCTCTAACTCCTAAGAGTAGTGCTAGAGAGAGAATTCTAGAGAGAGAAAGAGAAGTATGTGAGAATGAATGGTGTAAGGTGTGTTTTGAAATGAGTGAGGAGGCCTTCTATTTATAGGGAAAGAGTAGGAAGCTTGGTACAAGTCACAAAGCATGAAGAACAAGCATCAAAGTGCATACGGGGGGTACTGGACCAAGGGGGGGGCAAATGGCACCTCACAAGCCACCAGGCCCCGTATACGGCACCCCAAGGGCCGTATACGGAACCTAGGGTACCGTATACGGTACCTAGGTGGGCAGGGGGGGGGGGGGTTGGTGCTTGGTTTGGCCTCCGCTTGTTTCTTGGTTGCTTGGTTCGTCCGTATCTTCTTCGTTTGGGCTCCGATTTGCTTGATTCTTGCGCCGTTGGCTTCGTTTTTCTGTTACGCTTCTAATGACACTGAGTTTTCCAAATTTGGAAGTGTTTGACTTTTGCGTGTTCCGGATGACGATCGGCGGGCTTCTAGACTGCATATCTTCTTCGTTCTTCACCCGTTTTTCTTGATTCTTTCACCACCGATCTTGGATTTTCCTATTGAATCATAAAATATGCATTAAGATCTACTTTGATAGGATAATCAAGAATGGAATATTTAAGGTGATAGTTTTCGCCTCGGTTTGCGTGCAAAATGGATGTTTTTACTGATTTTTGTAGCAACGCCCGTATTTAGACTACCTTGATGATTTATGATGATAAATGATTGTTTTGAAATGTTTTCACCAAAGAATAGTCTAAAAAGTGCGGAAATAAGTACTTAAAAACATGACTTTTTGGGTCACATCAGAAATATAATACCCAAAGGAATGCCGACATCTCAGAGACGAAGATTCTTCCGCGACATAAAGAATTACTATTGGGACGATCCTTTCCTCTTTAAGGTTTGCCCTGATCAGATCATTAGAAGATGCGTCGATGGGAAGGAAGCAGAACAAATCCTTCGACAAAGCCACCATGGACCTACTGGAGGACATCACGCAGTTAACCTAACAGCACGAAAGGTGTATGATTCTGGCTTTTACTGGCCAACCATCTATCAAGATACTTATGACCTGGTGAAAAGCTGCGACATTTGCCAAAGACAAGGCAATGTGTCAGCAAGGAACGAAATGCCACTCACTAATATCCAGGCTTGTGAGATCTTTGATATATA
This sequence comes from Helichrysum umbraculigerum, assembly GCA_949592205.1. Lineage (NCBI taxonomy): Eukaryota > Viridiplantae > Streptophyta > Magnoliopsida > Asterales > Asteraceae > Helichrysum > Helichrysum umbraculigerum. The sequence continues at coordinate 122,956,787 of CATIUR010000005.1, read as the reverse complement.
GGGGTTAGATTTTATGGGACCTTTCCCTAAGTCTAATGGAAAAGAATACATCCTAGTTGCTGTCGATTATGTCTCTAGGTGGGCCGAAGCACAAGCTTTCCTGACAAATGATGCCAGAGTAGTGACAAAGTTTCTCAAACAACTATTCTGTCGATTCGGAACTCCAAGAGCTATCATAAGTGATCGTGGCACTCACTTCTGCAACACTCAATTCATGAAGGTTATGCAGCAGTATGGCGTCACTCACAAGATGTCCACCGCCTACCATCCACAGACAAATGGACAAGCTGAGATCACAAACAGAGTTTTAAAGAGAATCTTAGAGCGAACAGTCGGAAATCATGGGGATAAGTGGGCTGACAAATTAGATGATGCGTTGTGGGCATTCAGAACTGCTTACAAAACACCTTTAGGTACCACACCATATCGTCTGGTTTATGGCAAGGCATGTCACCTACCAGTGGAGTTGGAATACAAAGCATACTGGGCGCTAAAGAACTGCAATCTGGACACTTCTGTAACAGGTTCCCATAGGAGAATGCAATTAAATGAATTGGCCGAATTAAGAAATCAAGCATATGAAAGCTCCCTGAACTACAAAGATAGAACCAAGAGGATTCATGATTCCAAACTTAAACTCTCAAGGTTCAAACCAGGAGATAAAGTGCTTCTCTTCAATTCGCGCTTCAAAAAGTTCTCTGAAAAATTCAAGATCAGGTGGACCGGATCATTCATAATCTCAAAGGTATTCCCTTATGGTGCAGTCGAACTCGAATCACCAGAAGGTAATTTTAAGGTAAATGGTCATCGGTTAAAGCATTACATCGAAGACTTCCCCATTCGTGAGGATGTCTTTATCTTCGAACCACCATGAGTCGGCCAGAAAGGTACAAAAGTCGAGCTAAAAGATTCTTTAAACAAAGCGCTCTTGGAAGGCACCCCAAGCTTATCTTACTTTTCCTGTCCTTTTTTATTTCTTAGTTTATTTTTAATCTAGTATTGTTATCACTGATCTAATATATGCAGGCTTGCGACTTATCCGACAATCAAATAGCTTTATCTGAGATAAGTTTCATTTACACAAGTGCAAAAAGATCAGATGGCATTCCATCTGTTCTTTCTGCATTTGTCTACTTTCTATTAGCATTACCTATTTTATGTTTATTTCAGGATGGACGCTCGGATCGAGACTAAGGATCATGTTGCTGAGAGGCAACCTAGACAGAGGAGACGACACAGACCCAGACAGAGGAGACACCCCAGACACAGGAGAGCTTTATCTGCTATCCCTGAGGAGGGACTTGTAGATGTTCAGCTAGAGCATGAGGAAGAGGCCACATCACCTGCAGCCCAGCCTGTGCCACCACAGACTACTCCAGAGATCAGACATCCACCTACTCTTGAGTATGGCATTACCCTGTATGATCCCGCTGCTACTTGGGCCTTGTTCCAGACTTTCACCCGCACATCATCAGATCATTTCAGCACTGTGTGAGGTAGCCGGATTGCCGAGACCTGCGGGACCACCTTTCAGGTTGGGACCAGACCCAGGACCATCTCGACCACCCTGGACTTTCTTCCCTCCTGCTGGATCTTTTGTTGGACCTGCTGCTGGACCATCTACTGGACACCCTATTGCTCCTACTACTGAGCCTACTGCCTCTGGGACCTCTGCATCTATGGATCCAGTTCTTCGTGAGCAGCTTTATCCCATGCTTGATGTTTCGAGCTCAGCTACTATACCAGTCTATGACAGGACTGTAGAGGATGAGTTTGATCCAGATAGCGATGACTTGCTAGATGACTATTATTAGTTTACTTTATCTTTATTTTATCTTTATTTTATTACTCTGTACTTTTGTTGTGACTATTGAGACGTGATACTCTGATGAGGTTGTGATTACTACAGAACTAGCTTCGTATGGAATGGCTGAGCCTAAACTTCTGAAAATCATTTGCACCACTTCTGCACGAACCTGGTCCAACTCCAGTAACCACTATTTATAGGGAAGTTCCTTTTCAGTATTTTTATTTTAAATATTTTGCCATGACCCCCATTTCAAACTCTAAGTGTGGGATTAGCAACCCCATTCTTAGAGACTATTTGAAACTAAAAATTGTTCAACAAAATCATTAAAACCCTAAGTGTGGGATTCTCCCTACTTAGTGGCAAAAACATTGAGGACAATGTTTATTTTTAAGTGTGGGATAGCAATATACCCTACTTCGTATAATAAGCTTAAATTTTTTCAAAAATGTCCTCAAATTTTTCAACTTGTTCTCGCATGAAGCCAATATGTCATCACTTTACCCTAAACTTTCAAAACCATTTTGAGTCAACAATATATGTAAGGCTACAAAATTTTCAAAATAAACTCAAAGGTTAAGCATAAGGAGGTAGAATCAGGTCAGATTCCAACTTTTTCTTAATGAAAGTCTAAGAGGGGCATCACATGAATGGGCACATACAACCCTATAAACTTGCAGTGAGGTATCTTGAGCCCAAAAGCATTCATTTTTAATGCTTCACTTTTTGTTTCTTGTGTGTGACCGGTGCATGTGTTCTGAATTAGAACTTGCTCCTGACATGCGTTTCGAGACCATATTGACAGGTGCCATACGTGGCATAGGTGCAATTAGATGACCTGGACATTTTTAGGAATAACCCCTTTTTCTCATATGTTTTCAAGCCAACCCTTTTCCGACACTTTTAGTGTTGAAGATCCCTTAGAAAACCCTGTTGAGCCTAAGCCTTTTCATTTCTTTCAAAACCCTAAAAAACCACATTTCCACTCACCACCAAAACGTCTTGATAAAAGAAATTTCTGAGGAAGTGAGAAACAACTATTTGGATATCCTTACCCACTCGAGCAATTGCTCCCTCAAGTCATAAATTCCTGGTGACGAACTTTAAAAAGAAGAATATCAAAAGAAATCACCCGAAGCTCCCAAAAGAATCATTCTTGGAGCCGTGAAAATTATCTTGAAGAAACTGCAAAAGCGAAAAGAGGATGAGGCATCTAAAAAAGCAAAAGAAAAAGAAAAAGAAAATAGAAAAAGAAAATGCCTCACGAAAATACAAAAAGAAAGAATAAAAGATCCAAGGAAGTTCAAGAATCATCCAAAAAGAAGAAATTCTCGGTGGATTCCCCTTTCTATAGGATTCAGTCAAATAAAGGTTTCTCACGACCTTAAGAGTTTCTGGAGTCAAGATCAGTCCTTCCTTCCATACCCTACCAACCTTTCCTTTTTCAAAATATTTCCCTTTTCACCCCTAAAATACAACCCAATCAAATGTCCTGGGATAATTAGTGCCGTCCCTGTCTAAGTGGTGGAGATTCGATTCTCGGTCAAGCCTATGACGATGAATGCTGCATGACTGGTATTATGAGCGATTTCGTTTGATCTAGATTATTAGGAAACCCGATACACTTGTGTGAATTGAGTGACCACCTGGTGAGGAATCGCCCAGTCATGTATATTACAAGATCACGAGAATTGAAAGCATGCCTAAGATGATCATTCTGAAAAGTTGGATACGTCGTGTGCATATCTCCTATGTTACACCTGAGGGATTGTTTGATTATTTTCGTATTTTTACTTATATTTACGACTCCCGTAAAAACATTTTTTCATAAAAAGTTTATGGGTGTAGTTGACAGGCGGAATTGCTTGAGGACAAGCAAAACTCTAAGTGTGGGATATTTGATGTAGTGTAAAAACTCACGTTTTTACCTACATTATTGACCCCATATTTAGGCCTTTTATAACAAAAACATTCTTAAAACATCATTATTTATCATATTTTGTTATAAAGGTGAAAACTTGACGGACTTTCCAAAACGATACGAAAAGGGCTGAAAGTACACTGAAATAGGCACCAAATTGAGCCGAACCCTAAATCTACTGTAAACTCCATACCAATACCTCACATTTATCTTATTTTGTAGCTATGGAGATTACGAGAACGTGGATATAAGGATTGCTCAAAACGGATCAAGGATGAAAAAGTTATGCAAGTTACAGCGCAGCCGAAAGCTACAAAATGTATTCTGGACACGCCCGGGCCCCACACATCCAATTTCTACCAAATTGGCATCATTAGAAGCGTAACGGAATTATGAAGCCGTAGGCGAAAGAATCAAGTCAAACGGAAGCAAAACGAAGAAGATACGGCCTTCCGAAGTTGCGAGAAAAGTCAGAAAAATCACACAGCCACCACAGGGCCGTACACGGCCTCCATAGAGCCGTACACGGCCTGTAGGAAGCCGTGCACGGCATCTACAGGGCCGTACACGGCCTGGTTTGGTCTCACATGGCCTTGTTTTTGCTTCGTTGGCTTGTACGTGTGCTTGTGGACTTGTACTCTTGGATCCAAGGCTTGCCTATAAATAGTGGCCTCATTCACCTCATTCCACACACCAATTCTTCATAGAATTCTCACTTTCTCTCTCACACTCTCTCTCTCTCTCTACTTTCTCTCTCTAGCACTACTCTTAGGAGTTAGAGGAGAATTAGAAAGAGTAACTAGTTAGCGTAGCGGTAGTTGTAGCGTCTGTACGGAGTTACTCCGAGACTTTGGGTCACGATGATTTGTCTGTAATACTTATTCAGGTTATATTTATATCTCTTTTCTTTATTTCGTAAATATGATTTGCTTATATTATGTTTACGTTGTATTGCTTACTAGAGATGCCATGCTAGGCTAGACAAATCTGTGTTTGCTATGATAATGGTTATGCTTAAATAGTTATGATTTAATATGCAATTGGGATGAAACCATTATGAAACAATGGAGGTAACGTTATACGGCTTTCATTTGTATAGCGCCGGAAACATCACGAATGTGTGTAGTACGGAACGTGGAAGCTATGAAAGTCGTGGGTACAATCCGTTGTGGAAACAATGATCCCAATTGTAACATGCTATTACTCTGTGTGTGTGAATATTAAACTGTATCTGAATTTATGAATTGAATCTCAATTGTTTACCTATCCAACTTATGCAGTGGTTAGAAACTTCCTGCTAAAACCTGGCCAGTTATTAGTGGTACGTACTCTACCTATTCTATGTATGATGAAGCATTTGAACTCGACATGGCTGTATTCTCTAGATTGAAACTATATCATAAGAGATACGGAGCATAGGATTAGAGATAGGTTAGATTCAAGCTCATATATTAAATATCTTTGAGAGACCTTTCGGGATATTTATGATTCGATCATCTGGTTATGTGAAATGGTATGAACTAGGAATAGTTATCTGTGTGCCTTTCTATCGCATGTTCTTGTTTGATTGTTGCCTTAGGAATGCTGCATGCTAGAACTGAACCTCCGATTACTATATGTAACTGCATGATTAGGGTTTTCAGATATAAGTTAATGTTTATACAGTAGAGTGATGTGCATGTAGTAGTTACGGTGATTTATATGATTAATGATGAACAATTCAATTGACCGTTAGACAAGTTAATCCAACCTATTCCGTAGGGTAACTCCTATTCACATTATTGTTTTTTCAACAATTCGTGCCATGATACCGACACACATTTGTCAGAGATTGGGGAATAGGATTAGAGAATAACTGTTGACTGAATTGATCAGTACATTTGGGAGAACTTCCGGTGTATCTGACACTATATAATTGCTATCCATGTGACATATTATTTATCTAATTGTAGAGACCTTTACGTTAGATATTTGATAGGATCGTAATTATACATCATTAATAATATAGGGTATCCAATGAGCAAACTGGTAATTTGAATCAATGCTAAGGAAAAACCATAAAACGGCACAGTACTTCGTATAACGTTTAAATACGTGGGAAAAGCTAAGGAACTGCCGTAGGTATAATACTTCGTGTTAATTTAAGTTCCTGGTTACTCAATGGATTAATCATCATAACTAGTGGCTTTAATACCCATAACTACTTATTCAAAGCATATACCAGCATCATAGTAAACACTCTCGTATCCACTGTTCTCCGAGCCTCCGTACAAACATCCTTTCCTTTTCTGCATTTATTTTCCGTAGATTAGTTATAAAACCAAACCAAATCAAATCTTATTTTAAACCCTAGCTAGATTACAAAAGATAATTAGAACGCCTAAGATCCCATGCCCGTTGTAGTATAAGAACGACACCTGAGTCAACATACCGCTTACTACCCTAGTAACCTAATTAGGGCTGAAAGTAGTAGTAGCTTAGGATTTCTCCAGCTCTATAAATTTAAAACAACCCACTGGTGTGTCCCGCTTCGAGAACGACCGCTTCGGGACGCATCAACAACCGTTGGACCTTGATCATTTTCAATAATAACTTCTGTCCTAGATGGGCTCACATGGTGTTCATCAATATTTGCATCTGGATCTACACCAATGTCTTGCACATTCTCAGGTACAGCGGTCCAATCTTCAGGTAATAAAAATTCTCCTTCTTCTAGGTCAAAATCAATTTCTTCATCGATTTCATCAAGAAGATCATTTCCAGAGTCACTCAATTCTAGCATTTCCATACCTACACAAATCAAATTAATAATATAAATTCTTTTATTGATTTCCCTGAATCAATCTAAGAATCTCTTTATAATCTCAATTGTGTAATGAATCAATATTATATAACTTATAAAATTTTATTGATTACCCTGAATCAACCAAAAATTCTTAAGTCTTATTAAGATACTTAACAAATATTAATTAAATTTAAATTCTAATGCATTTTGAATAATCATCAAGCATTTAAATTTACTATTAATTATCTTATATAATTTCTAAGATTTAATTGAACTAACAATCTAACTTTTAAATTATATATCATTTGTCTAGCAAACATATTACATATTTAACTTGTCAGTTATACAAACTCTCAAGTCTAAAATGTCTAAGTTAGAATAAATTTTGACTGCTGATATAAATCAGAACACGCCGCACGACTACTCAATGAGTCGGAAGTCTTTCGATCACTAATTTATTTAACTTTTCAAAATTAACTAACTTAAATAATTTCTAATATATTTAACTTGTAATAATAATCTCAAGCCGAATATACTACCAAAATATTAAGTTACAATTATTCAGTTACAATTATAATGTACAATCATAATTCGACTAAATTCTAAGTACAAATAACTACATAAGTCTAAGCTGTCTTACCAGCTTCACCTGTACCAGTAGCACTTGTACCAACACCATCACCAGCAGACTCCCCCTGAGTAGTAGCTTGATCACTAGTCTTTGAAGGACCAGTCGGCTCACTCTCTTTCTGTTACTGGGATCATCATCTTCATCTCTTCTCTGCTTCTTCCTTAGCTCATCTTCTCTGCAGGCCTCATGATATGCCAGAATCTCCCCTTGAGACGGCTTGTCCTTCGTCAACTCCAGCACTAAACGCTCAAGTCGATCAAGCTTTCTCCGGTTATCCTCGGCATCTCTAAGCAACATCGTGTGTGCCTTCAGCAGAGCAGTATAAGCCATACCTTGCTCAGTAAACTCCTTGGCAAGAATAACATTCTGAGCTTCAAGAGTTTGAACTCGAGATTCCAAGCTAGAAATCCTTTCAGAAGCTTTCACTGGCGGTGGCTTATGTTGTGCAGGTTGAGCAGAAGCAAATTGTCCCGCTTGATGGACCATCTTTTCAAATGCATCACTCAACATACCAGCTGCAATACGAGCTGCCTTGTTTGTCGTAAACCGACCAGTCATACCAGACACCTATAAACAACTTAAATTAGTAACAGTAACAGAATTATCTGTCTCAATCTCTAATTAAGTTCTACTGCAATAACAATACTCATATCTCTAACCTGCTCTGAGGTTTCAGATATACGAGCAGTCGGTCGTTTTGTCGTAGGTTTCGACCTAGCAGGCTGTAGTTCCCTAGCAACTGTTATATAAAAGATCTATCTCAGTCTCTATTTCAAAATTTACAACCTACTATTAGTAATAAAATAAATAACCTGGCATGTTTCCAATCGAAAGCTCTGGTGTAGATGTCCTAACACGCTTCCTACGTGTAGTTCTAAGAGGTTGAACCTCTTCATCATCATCCTCATCTACAAGCTTTCGCTTTCCTCTTTCTGTCGGTTCTAAAACCCTCAGCGCATCATCATCTGTGGTTTCCTCAGAATCTGAATCAGATGCTGTATCACCATCTTTCCTAAAAGGAACAGATGGACCAGCACCCCTCTGACCTTGTGAACCCTCAGGTTGAAAAACCTCTAGGTCAACAACTTCAGTATCCTATTCATGAGTAAGCACATATGATGATAAGAAAGATAGTAAATTTTAACAATTGAATTATTATATATAACAAACATTACCTTAAACTGTTCAATTGCAACCAAAACTGGATCATGAGCGTCATCGTTCTGTATCAGAACCTCATGAAGAACCTCAGCAGCTAGCTCAGGTATGACCTGCTCACCTTGTAGTGCAGCCTGATGTATAACATCTTCAATGAGCTCTTGTTGCTCAGCTGCTTGTGGAACTGGAGCTTGAGGTTGTTGTTGAGCTTCCTGTTGCTGTTGAGCTTGAGCTTGAGGTTGAGCTCCGGCATCCATCCAACCATTATTTGGTGGAGCAACATAATCAGCATCAAGAAGATGCCCAAAAAGATCAGCAGCCTCAGGTTTGATGTCATCTTTACGCTTGGATAAAAGAAAACAAGCGTTGTAACCTCTCAACCCTATCGTCTCAACATGAAAATCAGCTTCATAAGAAGGTAGATTTGGAACTTGATTGCGAATCAGAAGCATGCAGAATCGGGGATAAAGAATAAACTGCGTTCGCACAGCTCCTGTAATCTGTCCGATAAAAGAATTGAAGATGTAAGAAGAGAAACTGTATGGTTTATTGTAAACCAGTGACAGTACAGCAGACATAAGCTCTGGACTGAGCTCATCTAACCCTGACTTCTTGTTCCCAAAACTAGAAACAATAACCGTGAACAGGAACCTCCATTGGCCTAGAACAAACGCCTTGACAAACTGGCGTCCTCTCCTGGGTCCAGAATATCCAGTACGACCCAAAGCTCCCTCAATAAAATCAGCAGAATAAGGCCGAATACCAGCATCTTGTTCTTCAGTCCCTAAACGTAATAGCTGTCGAAGGTCAGCAACAGTAAAAGAGATAGGATGCTGATTGACTGTCGTACGGATAGTAGGAGGATTTGCAGCAGAATCATAGACAATGTTTCTCCAAAACTCCGTAAGAAGACCTCTGTTCAGCGGCAGTGACTCTGTAATAGCAAATCGAATTCTCGATCGTGCTAGATAAGTCAAAATATGCTCAAAGCGCTCAGCACCGCGCTCATTCAGATCTAGGTTCACCAGTATGTTGTGACCCTTCTCAAAAGATCTGTTAGCCATATTTGTAATTCAAAATTACACAAATAGCAAAAAGATTAACTAAACAAACATTAATCAATTTAAACTTTAACGTATTATGATCAAAAGATCATCAAATGACTAAGTCTACTATTAACTAATAACTTAATTTACTAAAACTTAATTGAACAATTAAAAATATTTAACCTTTCAATTATATTCTGCAAATTATATATAAAGTCCGTTAGCTAAGAATAACAATTTGAGTTATCATACCGCCGATAAAGATCAGGACACGCTACTCAACTACACTATGAGTCGGAAGACTTGCGATATGAAATAACTAAAATTATTAAATGTTAATACATTTTTAACTTATAACATAAGTTCATAAGTCTAAAAGTGTAAAAACTAGTAACTTGTTAATTATTTGTAACCAAACGATTCTCAAATCGAAAACAAGTTATTATTTAAAAAATTATAAAATTTACTTAATTTTACAAAGTCAACTGAAGTCAACAACGTTAATTCAGTTCTCAAAGTCAAACTAAGTCAATTAAAAATAGAAATGAAATTAAATAAATCATTCAACTCGGTTCGCAGAGATTCCACGAGTTGAAATCGAGTCGCTCAGGTCAACTCAAGTCAAACGAATCGAGTTCGTTTCACTTCAGTCAACTGAAGTCAACCATAAAGTCGGTTCGGTTCGTTAAACTGAAATCAAACGAAATCACTCGACTCGGTTCGTTGGAGCGGGCTACGAAGCGAGATTAGATCTCGGTTCGTAGGATGAACGGTTTAACGAGATCAACACTTAAATCATCGATTAAATGTGTTACGAAGCAATTAAATGATTAAAACATGTCTATTAAGCATCGATTAACCATTATTAACAATTTTTAGGTTTTATAACTCACTAATTTGTGTCAAATCCGTGAAAAACTAAACCGAAACATCCGAAAACATAAACCGATCGATTACTCGTAAATTACATGGTGAAATCGCATGAAACTTACGTCAAAAGATGCATAATAAAAAGATGAATAAGTTCCACGGATCAAAAATTCCTTCCTCGTTCGAAAAAATCGAAAATCAACCGAAAATAGTCTTCGGTTCGTTTCGCCAGAAATCGAGTCGCAGAAGTGTGTGAGTTCGGTTCGTGAGAAATGTGGAAAGTGTGAGTCGATTCGTTGAGTTGTCCCCTTTTATACCCTAAGTTCAATTTCGCACAGGTAAACTCACTTCGTAGGTTTGACTGGTCAAACTTGCAATCTTAATATAAAATGCGAAATAAAACCTAAGTATAAATTAAAACTCATGTATTTTGTACAAGTCTAAAATAAAATTATTTTTCACTTGTAATTGTAACGATTATTCAACAATAAATAGAGACAATTATTCAGCATAATTTAATTCCAAAGGGTAATATTTAAAAATAAAAATAAAATAAAATACGAAACATAAAACCTAACAGTGGTATCAAGTACCATTTTATTAATCACTTCAATAAAATAAAGTACATAACACAACTGAATAAGAATTTAACTGCTTAGGGATCATATTAGAAAGAACAAGCTATTTAAATTTATTAAAAAGTCTAAGTTGATTGTTAGTATACATACCTTATGAAATTCAAATAAATTATTATAAAAATTACAACTAAGTTTATCATTTATACATTTATATTTATAAAACTATATCTTAGGTACCTTTATCCACATAACATAATTAATAAATGCATTACTCACTTAACGTGAATATTTTTAATTATAGACAGTTCAAGACGATTACCAGTATTATGATCCACATAAACAAATTATACTCGACTTTCTAAGCAAACACTTTATTGTTAGTATGAATATTATCAAGTGCTTACTATTATATGACATACTGAATAATTTCAAGTAAAACTCATAACACTGCATCGTTTAATTTCAAGGTAGCGGTTACTAAATGATGTATCTTTTCGAAACATATAACATACACTTGAATTTTAAGGTTAGACAAATATATACCTTGAATATGCTATGTTATCCAAGTCTGTACTTAGTACAACAGAGGATTCCTTCTAGCATAATTCAAAATATATTTGAGAATATTAATTTATCTAAAGGCTTCAGATCTGTACTCAGTACAACAAAGTTACCAGTAATTAAGTTAATACCCATATTGCTACTATTTGTCAATTTAAATTAAAAATGCATGATAACAGTGTATGGCAATACCATCATTCAACAATTAAAACTAATGTCATACGTCATAGAATAGTAACACAAGATAATAAACAAGTAGTTAATTAACTTCTTAAGGCTTAGAAAATTTCATATAATTTGCCTACCAGTATATCATATGATGAAGCCATCAAATCTTTTAAATAAAATAGACAAATTATAACTTGTGGATATAGGTGTATAATCAAATAAATATAAACACATACCTGATAGAACCGCTGTAGTTTTAAAGCAACTTTATTTGAACCTTCTAACACATCATACTTAGGACTTAAGCTTATTATTGTAAAGCTTATTCTCCTAATGTACTATCATCTCCCTAGTTTTTGCAGATAAAAAACTTTTAATTTTTTTTTAAAGAATATTATGTTTATATTCTTTAATGAAAGCGATTCCCCTTAGGTAACAAGCAAATAAATGCCATACGCTTTTTTTTTAACACATAAAAATACTAACTATTACAAAAACCCTTGGAAGACTAATCACTCTGGATTTCTCATTCCGTTCAGTTGAACCAACGTCTCAAATCTTGCTCTGTCGAACGCCTTCGTGTAAAGGTCTGCTAAGTTATCCGCAGTTGGAACCTTAACTAACCTTATCATTTTCTTTTCAGCACAATCTCTAATAAAATGATGTCGAATATCAATGTGTTTAGTTTTACTGTGCTTCACCGGATTATTGGTGATCGACATAGTTGATTCATTATCAATCATCATAGGAGTATTGGTTATATTTAACCTGTAATCCCGCAGTTGCTGTTGAATCCAAAGAACTTGAGAGCAACAGCTGCCAGCTGCAACATACTAAGCTTCACATGTAGAAATGGCTACCGAGGTTTGCTTCTTGCACTACCAGGATACTAATCTACCTCCTAGGAATTGACATCCTCCGGTTGTAGATTTCCTATTCTGATTGCATCCTCCATAATCCGAATCAGTATAAGCAACGAGATCTAAGTATCCATCATTCGGATACCAAAGACCCAGCTTAGGTTTCCCTTTGAGGTAACGAAAGATTCGTTTAACAGCTTGCATGTGAGACTCTTTCGGATTAGCCTGATATCTTGCACATAAACAAACAGCAAACATTATGTCAGGCCTCGAGGATGTTAGATACATTAGTGATCCGATCATGGCTCTATAAAGAGTTGGATCCACATCGCCATCACTCGATGTATCTGGACCTAGTCCATGATTGACTGGAATTGGAGTATTGTAGACCTTACTTTCATCCATCTTAAAGCGTTCTAATAGCTCATATGTATATTTAGATTGATGAATAAAGAATCCATCCTTCTTTTGATCAACTTGTAATCCCAAGAAGAAATTCAACTCTCCCATTGCAGACATTTCAAACCTTTTTCTCATGACTTTCTCGAATTCTTGACACATCTTTTCATCAGACGATCTAAAGATAATGTCATCAACATAAACTTGCACGAGAAGAAAGTCCTTCTTCTTCCACTTTACAAAAGTGTACTATCAATTGATCCTCTTGTAAATCCATTCTTAAGTAGATACGTTGATAGTGTTCCATACCACATCCTTGGTGCTTGATGTAATCCATATAGAGCCTTATTCAAACGATATACTCTATCTGGATACTCAGGATCAGCAAACCCTGGCGGTTGTGAAACATACACCAATTCTTCCACTTTGCCATACAAGAAGGCACTCTTAACATCCAACTGATAAACCTTTATACCATAATATGATGCGAATGCTAAGAAAACTCTAATTGCTTCTAGCCTAGCAACTAGAGCAAACACTTCGTTGTAATCTATACCTTCTTGTTGATTAAAACCTTGAACCACTAGACGAGCTTTATTGCGAGTAACGATTCCCTTATCATCTCTCTTACACTTAAATACCCATATAGTACCAATTGGATATTTTCCCTTTAGTAGGTCAACCAACTCCCATACTTGTAATTTGGAGAACTGAGATAGTTCTTCTTGCATTGCTTCTACCCACGAGCTTTCTTTTAAAGCCATTTGAACATTTTTCGGCTCAACTTGTGAGATAAAGCATGAATGTAGACATTGATTAGGAATCCATGTCTCTTTCAATGCAGTATACAAGCTTTGGTATTCTAAATTTTCAGATGTACTAGCTTTTGATTGAGTCCTTGTTGGAACCGGAGTATTAATATCACCGATGATGTTTCCAACGGGATGATTCTTACTCATTCTAGTTGAAGCAACAGGCTCAACTGGAATCTCATCTCCTATGTTAGTACCGATTTCCTCATAAACACTATGTTATTCAGGAATATCTTCCAAATCTGGTACACCCTCTTTAGATAACTGCGAGTTATCAATACCCATAGATATTCTTAACTCTCTCAGTGGAGTAAGGATTTCATCCACTAAATTTTCAGTTAGCTCTTCTTCATTTAGAGGTGTATCTACTTTGGATTTCTGAGATCCACTAGTAGATGGTTGATTTGGATCAACATTTATCTTGATTCCAGAATTCAGAACACTCGATGTTGAAGTATGGCCAGTATCCACATCTTCAGACACTAAATGTTCAGCTATCTCTTCATCACTGACATAGTCACTAATAGGAACTTTAAATGATGCAAAGAGATCTGAATAATCAAATTGCCAATCAACTCCCTTATGCACATCAGGTGAGTAGCTCTTAACCTCAATATTATAAACTACTTCCAAACGTCCCGTGACTTTATTAAAGACTCTTTTATTTGGCGAATTAGGCATATAACCTAGGAAAAATCCTTCGTCAGCATTCTCACCAAATTTAGCTTGATGTCTGGTCTTTAATATGGTGCATGAAACTCCAAAGGGTTCAAACCCTTTTAAGTTAGGTTTCTTATTGTTTAAAAGCTCATAACAATTCTTGTTATGTCTTTTAACCGTAAGAACTCTATTGAGAACATAACATGCTGTATCCACTGCTTCTGCCCAAAAGATGACCGGAAGTTTTGAATCAGCAAGAATTGTTCTAGCAGCTTCAATCAACGTCCTATTCTTCCTTTCAGCAACACCATTCTGTTGAGGTTCATAAGGTGCACTGAATTGATGTAATATCCCTTTGCTTAAGCAATAGATATTCAACGTTGAATTCTTAAACTCTGTTCCATTGTCACTACGAATACGCTTTACTCTCATTTTGTAGACATTCTCAACTAGATCGAAGAACTCAATTAGAGTTCCTGGAGTTTCATCCTTAGATCCCAAAAAGAATACCCACGAGAATCTAGAATAGTCATCTGTGACAACCAAACAGTACCATTTGCCACCTAGACTTCTCTTGCTTATAGGGCCGAAGAGGTCCATGTGTAGCAACTCAAATGGTGAGGAGATAGAGTTTTTAGTCTTAGATCTATGTGGTTTCTTGTGCTGCTTTCCTTTCATGCAAGGAACACACTTATCTTCAGACTCGAAACGTTTTTGTGGTACACCTAGAACCAAACCATTGTTGGTTATGTAATTCATCTTTCTCCAGTTCAGGTGTGCCATTCTCCTATGCCATAATAATGCATCTGCTTCCGAAGCCTTGGATAATAAACATGTAGACACCATTGAAGAGTTAGGAACACCCATGTTGATTGCATAGATGTCCTTCTTCCTTGGTGCCCTCATCAATATCCATTTCTCGGGAATTATGAAACTCGGCTTCAGGACTAAGGCCTCCTTTTCATTAAAGTAAACTGGATGACCTTTATCACAGACTTGGGAAACACTCACTAGGTTGTGAGTTAGTTCTTCAACATAATTCACATCCTCAAGAGTCAAAGTTCCATTTAAAACTTTTCCTTTTCCCGTAATCACTCCTCCTTTATCTCCTGCAAAATTGACATTTTGCTTGAGACCTTCCTTGAAGTCTGTCAATAGACTTCGTTCTCCTGTCATGTGTCTTGAGCATCCGCTGTCTACATACCACCAGCTATCTTTGTTCATAGCATGCTCCTGCACATAACACAAAATACGATCAGTTATCAAGAGGGACCCAAGCCATTACGGTCTTGGTTTGTCCCTAATCATCAACAAACTTAAGCTCTTTAAAATAACCATCCTTCCCATCAGGATCTTTGGTTACTTTTGAAGATGTTTGAGCTTGTGAACGATCAACCTTAAGAGGTGAATTTGAGGAAAACCTCCTAGGCACTGAATCTTGAGCTCTATTATGATAGTTATAATTAAGCCCATGAGATCGCGAAGTAGAACTATTCTCAAAATGACTATGGCTTCTACCTTGAGTTCTAAACCTCGACGGTGTCATATCCCTAGGTTTATTGAAAGAATTATCACTTAGAGTATATGGCCGTTTAGGCTTAGGTGGGGAGACACTATGTTTACCTTCTCTCTTAAGAATGTTAACAGGTTTATTATCTAACTTATGTTTGGTATCTAACCTATCTACAGACATACTAGAGTCAGTCGGTGTCTTTTCATCGATCACTAACTTATGTGATGCCTCCGGCTTCTTGTTTGGACAACATGAAGCTACATGTCCCTTTTGGTGACATTTAAAGCAAGACATCTGTTTTCGTGATTTAATAACTTTTGCTTTCTCATCCGGAGTGTTAGGCACAAAAGGTTTAGATCTTTGTTCCTTATCATCCTTATCATCAGTCTTAGTATCATTAATCACTCCACCCGATACAAACTGTATTTTGGTGAAATGAGAAACCTTACTATTATCTGGTGATAGGTTCTTAATAACATCCTTCTGTGCCTCTAAGTTTTCAAGGTCAATAGTTACTAAAATCTCAGGATTAGCATCTATCATTTCAGAATCTATAGAGTTGCTAGTGTAATTAGCATTAAAAGGATGAGGCACATCATTGTATCCTATCCCAGTCTTGTCCTCTACACTACGTTGAGCTTCTAACATTTTGTCCATTTCTAAAGTTCTATTGTTTTCAATCTTACGATCTTGCTCTACTAACTTCTGTTTAAGCTCAGCTAACTCTCTATCCTTATTAGCTATTGTTTGATTTAAGTCGTTGATGTTTATATAGAGTCCATCTATGATTACAGCCTTTTCTTTAATGGTATCTCTAAGTGCAATCTTATCAGAAACATCAGACTTAATCTTATTCTTAAGATCTACCTTATCTGTACTTAACCTTAGGACATCACATTTAGCTTGTTCAAATTCAGATATCATAGACCTATTAGAATCAGTTAAAGCACTAACTTGGGATAGTAAATTTTGATTTGAAACAGATAAAACACTTAATTGAGATTGCAAATCAGTAACTAAATAACAAACATCAGCAAGAGTAAGAATATCCAAACGTACCCTTTTCTTGTCAGTTTGTACTTCAGCCATGTGTGCTACAAAGTCATCTGGACTCATTTCAGCATTTGAGTCCAAATACAGCACATCCTCATCACTTGTCTTCACTTCAGACTCAGGCACCTCTACTCTTTGTTCTACATCAGTGGGCATGTAGGACATTGATCCAACAGTTGTCTCTTAATCTTCAATTTCAGCCATCAAAGCTTCTTCTTCTGACTGAGCTTTCCAATCATAAGATCCATCTAACTGCTTAACCACCAAAGCTTTGGAAGCAAGATTACTTCCCGAACCTTGTTTTCCACTACCAGCTTCTACCTTAGGTCTTTGGCACTCACGAGCAAAGTGTCCAATACCGTGACAGTTGAAACACTTGATCTTGGTTTTATCAAACCCTGATCGGTTGCCAACTACCTTTCTACCATTCTTCTTTAAGAAAATTTTCACTCTCCTTGATAACATAGCCAGTTGATCCTAGAGATCTATTTCTTCAAGATAATCAGAGTCAATTTGATCATAATCTTCATCAAAAAGAATTGGATCATTGATTTTACTCTGAATGTAATTCTCATATGAAGCAACAAAGGAGGCAAGAACAGAAAGTTGCTGTTCCGCAGATTTCAGACACATAAATGATTTCTAGTTGTCTATGATGTAACACCTGCTAAATTAGGATAATTATTTATGCCTAATTGATTGTAACTAGTTGTAATTAGTATGTAATAGGACTAATTGCAGACTCTATTTGTATATATATATAAGGTGAATTATATATATATATGCGTGTACTTACGCGATTTGGATTAATCGTACGAATTAACCGGACGGAGTCCGACACAGTTACTTGGACGTTGGTGACAGAAACTTACCTAAATAATGAGAACGTATTTTATTATATAAAATACACAGCGAACAAACTTTATTTATAATACCGCGACGACAATTTAAAAAAATTTAACGAATATGTATTAAACGCGAGTTAAAAATTTTAATACTTCGACAAATGTTTTTATAATTAATTTCAAGGTATTTCATTAAAATATTCCCGTCATCTTTTAAAAATATAACTGCTTGATTTAACGCCTAAATGACGGAGAAAACGAACACCGCACGGAGCGCGGGGCGTACACTGAAAACGGTGGGGATCTCCCACCTAAATCACCACTTCCTTCTTTTTCCCCATTTTCATTTTCCATTCTCTCTCTCTCTTTCTTTTACTTTCAATCACCAAACCAATTTCATCACTAAAATCGCAAAATAACACCACGAAACCTCGCCGAATCATACCACTCTTTTGGAGAAAAGTGACCACGACAACACGATCTACATTCCTATCTTTTCGGATTTTCTATCCGACATTTTGTAAGTTTCCGATAAAACCCGAAACTCTCCGTTTTTGCTCATTTTTACGTTTTTATGGTTTATATATGCTTAAAATGTCCAAAAATGGGTTGGGTAAAAGATTTGGACCGAACGGAAGCTTTTCGACCGATTTTCCGGCCACCAAATTCCGATCAGACCGCTACGTCGCAGAGACGCTGGACTATCTGCGACGTAGCTCAAAACGTCGCATTTAGCGACGTCGCGGCCTACGTCGCACAAAAATCCCAACGTCGCACTAGCGACGCAGCCTATTACGTCGCATTAACTTGCGGACGTCGCATTTAGCGACGTAGACTTTTACGTCGCATTGATTTGCGAAGGTCGCATCATGCGACGTACCTTCCTACGTCGCACCCTACGTCGCATGCTACGTCGCATGCTACGTCGCACAAACCAGAACCTTGAAAAGTCAGATTTTACTAAGTGTCGAACTTACACAACTTCAAATACTTATGTCATACGACTTAACAAACGTCATAGAACATACTTTCTATTACAATTACACTAAATTGCGTTATAAATGATAACACTTTGAATCATTATTACAAACCGTCACCAACGGGCCATATTTGTTTTCAAACTACAAACGGATTACTAAACAAACACTTGGACATAATGAGTTGTGTAAACAACTAGCCTAGATGGTCTTGCGAGACATCTACTTACTTAAATTTATATGTTTAGGCATTTGAAGGTTACGGGTTCGGAGAACCTACGGTTGATATTACTTACTCGTTTATTGATATAAACGTACTTGCAAAGACTCAGGTGAGTCTTACGGCCCCACTTTTACTGTTTTATCTTATTGGGGGAGATACATGCTACTACTTTTCCTTAAACACAAGTACTAAACTGATTTCTATACCAAACGGAATTGCATGAGTTAATTACTATTTACAGAAGTCTCTCCATCATATATCGTTAGTTATGGACTTAAGCGCGAACACTAGTTAATGGATCCATTAGGGAAATGACCCTCCCCACCCGGGGCAGTAGCGCTGCCACGTACCGATTTACACGTATAAACGGGTGACAACTTATTCGTTACTGATGCTTGCTCACTTACGAGCATGTCACGGGAGCAAACATATTATTACGGGTTAAGCTTCGATTATGAGCCTCATGGCAACGGTATAAACTTATTTATTTACATTTGCTGGATTGCAAATACAGATTTTACGATTGCTGGATTGCAATGGCTGATTTTACGCCTACGGGCACTACTAATGAAATCTCGTGTTCAAAGCCGATATTATTTACAAACCTGTGAGATTCACCAACCTTTTTGGTTGACACTTTTTAGCATGTTTTCTCAGGTACCCGGATGGAGTAGGATTACTCCAGGATTTTAGCTAGAGTCGCATGATTTCAACACAACTGCATTAACGGAGATTCTTAGCATTATCTTTTGTATATTACGATTATGTAATAGAATCTCCCTCTATACGCGTGGACTCTAGGGGAAACTACATTTTGTATACGAAAACACTAAGTTTTCAAACATTATATCTATGGAATGTAACTAATTTACAAAACGTCTCATTTAGAGGTCGTTTGCTGTATATCTTGTGCTTTGTATATTGATTAGTAACACCCATGTATGCTTCCGCAAAACAGTGAATTTCGGGGGTGTTACATATGACTAGTTCATTAAGTAGATCAGCTCAACATTCACAACATGTACCCATATCCTAGAGCTAAACCTTAGCACATCCTTGATTGCTAGCATAGTTTTGTTTGGAACCCCAAAACATCATCCGTCATCACAATAGCCACGCACATTCACCCATCCATCCACCCATTCAGACTTATCACCACCACCATCGGGAACCATTCATCTGCTATAGTAATGTCACCGCCTACAAGTATACACAGAAACATCTCAGAGATATAGGCTGACGTAGGAATGGCTATCAAAGGATTAGATATGGGATTGATCTCTGCTGATAAGAATAACAATCAGATTCATTGCATCAGTTGTCAGCAAAGATCTCGGGCGATAGAGATTTATGGTCATTGGATTCAGCACTTTCAGATCATTAGAGAGTCATTTACATCATCATCTCTTAATGATTAGGATCCTCGTCCAGTTATCTCTATCCAACATTCGTGTTTCAAGGTTGACTCTGCTTGTGTCCGGAAAATGACATCACTTCACATTATTTTCTATCGTTTTGGAAGTCGAGCTCTCGACTATAACAGCAGCGCTGCTCGGGAGGCAACCCGTGGAATAAGACGTGTTGAGAGAAAGTGTCAACAAGTGAAGAAAATCTCCGACTATCCTTCTGTAACACCCCCGAAATTCACTGTTTTGCGGAAGCATAATTTGGGGTGTTACTAATCAAATATCACAGCACAAAGATAAAGTAAACGACATCTATATGCAACGTTTGTAAATTAGTTACATTCCATAGATATATTGTTTGAAAACTTAGTGTTTTCGTATACAAAAATGTAGTTTCCCTAGAGTCCGCGCGTGTAGCGGGAGATTCTATTACATAATCAAAATATACAAAAGATAATGCTAAGAATCTCCGTTAATGCAGTTGTGTTGAAATCATGCGACTCTAGCTAAAAATCCTGGAGTAATCCTACTCCATCCGAGTACCTGAGAAAACATGCTAAAAAGTGTCAACCAAAAGGTTGGTGAATCTCACAGGTTTGTAAGTAATATCAGCTTTGAACACGAGATTTCATCAGTAATGCCCGCAGGCGTAAAATCAGCAATTTCAATCCAGAAATCGTAAACCAGTATTTGCAATCCCGCAAATGTAAGTAAGTAAGTTTATACCGTTGCCATGAGGCTCATAATCGAAGCTTAACCCGTAAGTAATAAGTTTGCTCCCGTGACATGCTCGTAAATGAGCAAGCATCAGTAACGAATAATTAGTCACCCGTTTCTACGTGTAAATCAGTACGTGGCAGCGCTACTGCCCCGGGTGGGGAGGGTCATTTCCCTAATGGATCCATTAACTAGTGTTCGCGCTTAAGTCCATAACTAACGATATATGATGGAGAGACTTCTGTTTGTAAGTAAACTCATGCAATTTCGTTTGGTATAGTAAACAGTTTAGTACTTGTGTTCAAGAAAATCAGTAGCATGTATCTCCCCCAATAAGATAAAACAGTAAAAGTGGGGCCGTAAGACTCACCTGAGTCTTGTAGTAATCAGTTGCAATTAGCAAGTAGTAAGTAAAGCAAGTAGGTTCTCTGAACCCGTAACCTTCAAATGCCTAATCATATGAAGTTATGTAAGTATGCGTCTCACGAGACGTTTCGTTTAGTTGTACACAACTAGTATATCCAGTGTTTGTCCGTATGTTTGTAATTGTTTGTTTGTTGGAAAACATGTTTGGCCCGTTGGTGACGGTTTGTAGCAAAAATTCTAAAATGTTGACTTTGCTACAGTAAATGTGCTACAGTGAATTGCTACAGTAAAATTTGACTTTTTGCTACAGTAACTTTGACTTTTCTATAGTGAAAATCCTTTAAAATTTCCAAGTTTTCTGTTTTCTGCTACATAAGCTGCGACACAAGGATTTGTATGCGACACAAGGGTTGTGTCGCATGAAGGATGCGACACAATAGCTCTGCGACACAGTGGTTGTGTCGTAAAAAGCTTGCGATGCTAATTCAATAGCGACAGAACGGTTGTGTCGTATTAAATACGACATAGTATGCGACATAGAGTGCGACACAATATTGTGTCGCAAAGGTTACGTCACTAAAGGGTTGGTACGACACAAGGTGCGACACAAACGGGTTTATGCGACACAGCATGCGACACAAGGCTTGTGTCGCATGTATGAACACCAGCCCAGAAACTTTCGGGTTTCAAGAATTTTCGACCAAAAACGCAAATCTAACCCATTTTTGAGCTATAAAATCGTGTATTCTTCATGTATTAGGTTATAACTAAGTTGTGTACACATCAAAACATTACACCAAATTGAATAGATCTAAGATTTTAGGAATTTCTTACTTTTGCAAATCGAGCTAAATGGAGGATGAGATGATGAAAACGGTCTTGATATTCTTGCTCCACTCGTGATGGTGATTCCGAATATGTAAATTTCGTGTGTCGGTTTGTATTCCGAAAATTTAGTGTAGATTGGAGTTGAGAGAGTTTTTGAGGTGTGTGTGTTTTTAGTGATAATGAAAATGAAAAAGAGAAGTGGGTGGGGGTTGGAGTTGGCTGATCCAAAGGAGGAAGGAGGGGAAAACGCTCCCTAAAACTCAGTGTTTACTCCGTGTCCTAAGCGTTTAATCCTTTGTTTTTAGTATTTTAACCAAACCGTTATATTTAAAAATGTAACTGGAATATTTAAATAAAAACACTTTGAAATTAATAATAAAAACATTTGTCGCAGTATGTAAATTTTTAATTCGCGTTTATTACGTTTTATTGCATTATTTAAAATGTCGTCGCGATAACATATAAATAGTGTTCGTTCGGTTGCGCATTTTATATAACAAAATACGTTCTCATTATTTAAGTAAATTTCTGTCACCAACGTCCAAGTAAACTGTGTCGGACTCCGTCCGGTTAATTCGCACGATTTATCCAAATCGCGTAAGTACACACATATATATATATAAATCACCTTATATATATATACAAATAGAGTCTGCAATTAGTCCTATTACATACTAATTACATCTAGTTACAATTAATTAGGCGTAATTAATTACCCTAATTTAGCAGGTGTTACACCTTCACACTTGGACGTACCAGAAATACTTTATGAAAACTTCTGCAGATTTACAACATTTGCAAATAAATCACTGTCTCAGAAAATAGGAAATAACTTTGAAAACTGATAATTCATGTGTTTCGAGCATTTGAGGTACTTGCATACTACTTTTATGCATTATGCTCGAACTCCTTTACAAAACACATGCTTTATAAAACTGATTTGTAATAGAAAACATCTTTTCAAATTCTGAGACAGTGATTTCTCTTTCCATTTGCATAAAAATTGAGTTTGAAAAAGGCTACGTCCAACGTGTTCACACCTACGAGATTGATTCATAAGAGAATGATGAATGAATAAACCAATAGCAAGATGCTTGAAGCCGAGCCAATCTTCATGGATGCAGAAAAAAAGATCTTGGCAACGTCTCTTTTCAGCAAATTCAGACTTTCAGCTTCAGTGCAGCTCGCTATCGGGGGAGTGTCTTAACCCTTTACCCTCTTTTGTTTATAATTTTGTATATTATTTGCCTTGTTAAGTTTGTTAAAGTAGTCTATACTCTATCCTAAGCTTATTACTAAGTGTGGGATTCCAACCCAAAACAAACATTTGAGAAACATTTTCTTACATGTTTAAACTCTAAGTGTGAGATTCTACTTTCAGTAAATCTCAACTCAAGAGAACATTAGGGACAATGTTCCTCTAAGTGTGAGATAGCAGGTATAGAATACCTTGGTTAGTTTTTTATGATTTTTAATGTCTGAAATAGCAAACTCAGAAAATGTTCCTCAAATTTTTCAAAATTTTTCAAGAAAATTAAAAAGTATGAGCTAAATCATCTGATTAACTCTGCTATTTTTGAGTCATAATGTCTTTGGAGAGGAGCTATTTTCAAATATGAGTAAAATATTTTGGAATCTAGGGAAAATAAGGTAGAAATTTCTTAAGCAAGAAATGATAATCTAATAGGAAGCATGACGAAGCACATACAACCCTAATTGCAGTGAGGTATCTTGAGCCTAAAAGCATTCATCTTTAATGCTTCACTATTCATTTCTTGTGTGTGCCGATGCATGTATCTCTGAATTAGAACTTGCTCTTGACAAACGCTTCGAGACCACATTGGTGTGTACCGTACGCGGTATAGGTGCAATTAGATGACCTTGACATTCCCTAGGAATTAAACCACTTTTTACATATCTCTTCAAGCCCAAAACCCTTCCGATACTCATTTTTAGTATCGATGATCCGCCTAGTAAATCCTGTTGAGCCTAAACCTTTCGTTTCATAAAAACCTCATCATTAAACCCTACTTCCCGAAATATCCCCAAAACTTATCTTAGAATTTCTGAGGTTATGAGGAACATCTCTTAGAATATCCGCTTCACTTATCCTACCGCTTTCGTGTTCTCCAAAAGATTATCTCTCTTGAGAATCCCTGGTGCGTAAAATTGGCACCATGAAAAGACTCGAAATGTTCAAGATAAGGGATTTCTGAAAGAATCAAAATAAAAATATCCTTGGAAATTCTCTGGCAAAGAAGTTCTGAAGAAGAAAAAGAAAATAGAAAAATAGAAAAAAGCAGAAAAAGAAAATAGATTAGAAGAAAAAGCAGAAAAGAAAAGAAAAATAGTTCCGCAAGAATAAAGCTAAGTCCTTCAAAGTATCATCCTCGCAAGAAGAATATGATAGAAGACCGATAGCTATCTCCTTTCCGTTCTAGAATAAAGTTGTTCATAATCTCAGTAGTTTTAAGATAAGCAAAACCCTTACAACCCAAATATACCACTATCCATACACTTTAACCCTCACCAAACATTACAACCCTCATGAATGTCTTGGGATAATTAGCACCGTCCTCACCTAAGTGGTGGAGATCCGATTCTCGATCATGCCTATGACGATGAGTGCTGCATGACTGGCTATTTGAGCGATTTCGTTTGTTCTAGAATGATAGGAAACCCGATACACTTTGAGTGAATTGAGTGACCACCTTTAGTGAGATCGCCTAGTCATGTGTACTCCAAGATCATGAGATTTGGAAGTATGCCTAAGAGAATTTTTTTTTGTTTAAGGAAGGATCATCTTATCTTTCCCTATATTCTTGAAATTATCTTACTGATAGTCCCGTGCCGTGGGATCTGATCGGATCGATTAATCGATTGTTAGTGCGGAATCTAAACAAACGAAACACAAACGTTTTCTCTATAATCTTTTGTATATATTCACAATTGAATAATAAAGATTACAATCACCAATACAAACTTTCGTTTCTCTCCTCTCTGCTCTCACACATTCGGCTCTCTCTCTCTAATTCGTCTCACACACACACACACTATTAACGAACCTTTACAAATGAAGCCCTAATTGACTATTTATACGTTGGACCATTGGACCCTGCGACATTGGGCTCAATGTCGCAGGCCCAAGCCCATTGAGACATTGACAGTGTCGCAGGCCCAAACACGTATAATTTCAATTACAAATTCAAGCTAAATATTCTATACAAGATATTGACAAACCATGTTGATTTTGCATCAACAAACTCCCCCTTGGCAATAGCTTGGATATGTCTTCAAATCTTCAACTTTAGCTTGAGTATCTGCTAGCACTTATCCTCTCTCTGATCAACAACTTCTCATTCGTAGACTAATTGACTTTGACAATTACAATAGTTGATAGTCCCTTGCCGTGGGATCTGATCGGATCGTTTGATTGATTGCTATTGCGGAATGATAAACAATCAATATAATGAATCACGAACACAAACGATTCTATAACGTTTTCTGTATATTGACAATTGAAGTATAATCGTTACAATCACCAAACACGATTTCTCTGCCTCTCTACTCTCACACAAAAACGGCTCCACCTATATCTCACACGTCCAACCCTAAAACTGAGGTTTAACTCACTATATATATCAACCTAATGGGCCCTGCGACGTTAGGCCCAACGTCGCAGGCCAGGCCCAATGCGACGTAGCCCATGTCGTCGCAGGCCCAATTACAACGTCACCATTCTATGTATATTTCATTTACAGACTCGAATACACACTCTAAACACTATACATTCGTAGACTAATTGACTTTGACAATTACAATAGTTTGACCAACTGACTGACACACTAAATGCACCAACAAACTCCCCCTTGTCATCAGCTTGGTCAAATAAGTCTTCAATTAGTCTTCATCAACAAACTCTTTCATGTCTTCAACAATCAGAAACTCCCCCTTAGAGATAGCATGGTCTTCCAAGAAATCTTGATGTCCAAATTCATGTGACTGACACAAATTTATCATACAATAAGATCTTCAAACTCAGTGACCATCTCTCAATCATCAGCAGCTTCTCCGATAGAATAATCTTCACAATCTTTGGAGAATAACCGACATCCTTTACATCTTCAATATTTTACTCTAACAAGATATGTGATGTTTGAAGAAAATAACATAGAAATAAAATCTTTTTGTATTTTCTTTTTAAATGAAAGGTAAAGAACGAAGATTAAAATAAATTGGGGATAGAATTGTTTTAAGTCTGCTTAGGGATCATATCAGGCCAACATGCAATTATTAGGGAATAGTAAGTCTTATTTCGATCATCAGTATATTTGTCCACTTTAAATTTACTTGACATATTTAAAGCATCTTTTATAAAAATTAGTTCAAGACGATCATCGGTATTGTTTGTCCACTTAAACATGTTACATCCGTATCTGTGAGCTAACCTTTATTGTTGGTATGAATATTAATTTTGAGAAACCTATTATATGATATACTGATAAACTTCAGTAAAACAAACACTGCATATTCACACAAGGTAGAGATTACAAGACCAAGTTTATCTCGGTTTTCTCGTAACATACACTTGATATTTATATTTAGGCATACATCAAACCGACTATGAAGATACTAGTGGCCCCAGATCTGTACAAAGTACAACAGAGGGTCCCTTAGTATGAACATAACAAGTTTGAGACTATTTGCGTAACTAATGGATTCAGGTCTGTACGTGAGTACAACAATAGTCACCATTAGTTAGGCGAATAATCATATTATTACTATATGCCCATTTTACATTGACATAAGTATGACAGTGTATGATAGTACTTCCATTTATCAATTAAGACTTATGTCATACATCATATAACATTTTTCACAAAGTAATAGACAAGTTTTATCATTACTTCTTACTCACTCACAAACCGGTGTGTACCATGCCTACCAATACATCATATGATGAAGCTAATGTTTATAAAAGATGTGTTAAATATACCAGATAAACCTACTGACACATCAAACATAAACCTTAAAATTTCCATTTTTATGCATGTCACCCGATGTACTATCATATCCCACGTTGTTTTACAAACACACAATCCAACATCTTTTCAAGAATTAAGAATCTTGCTGTTCACATTTCTGAATTAAATAATCAGAATTTTGAATATTCAGAATTACTCCCCCTGAACAGCAAATTCTTATATCCAATCCAAAAAATACTCCCCTTAAACATTAAACATATTTTTGTATTTGTTAATTGAATAAATTTCGCAACATTGCATTTCTTTAATACTAAAAAGTATAAAGAATGGCTGTTGCACTAAGTAACAAATAAAAATAGATAAAATTTAAATAAAAGTTTCAAAATCACATATCAAGTCAATTCAAATCCCTTTTAGCACTTTTACCACCTCATAACATCGAAATTCTCATCCAATCTCAAATCATCATCGCATTCTTCCAACAATATCCACATCCTTGCAGTCACTAAAAATGTTAGCTTTCAATAATCTGACTGCACCACCACAAACAATTAAACGTTAGTACTTATGGGACACCCAAGCCTTGATAGACTTGGGTTGTCCATGGTCATCCATAATCATCACATCAATGAGTTTATGATATTTTAAAAACTCAGAAGATTTCATTGATGTGTTGTTTGTGGATTTTGGTTTCCAAACCTTTGTAGATTCAGATGAGTTGTTTTCAACAATGTTGTGCTGTTGAACTTGAGGTTTACTAGACACAACTTTGTTTACTCTAGCCACGGGTTTTGGAGAAGAGGATGCATATCTTGATATAGGCGAATACGAAGCACGCCTAGAAAACGATTTTGAATAAGAATTCCTAAAGGAGGAAGTTCTTGGCATCCCTCTACCAAACCTATCTAGGGATAATAACCGACAATCCCTAATTATATGTCCTTGTTGTCCACAATGGAAACAAGAACGTCTCTCAACATAAGATTGATTCCAATGAGTTCCCTCAAATCGTTTCGGTGGAGGACAATACACAGAAGGTCTATGACCAGGAACATTTGTTGAACATGCACTCTTAGGAGAACATGTTGAAGTAGATGTTCCTGAGGTTGAGTTAGTTGATTTTGAAGGTTTATTCTTTTCAGATTTATCAACTACAACTTTTGAGGATTCATTGTCAACCTTAGCTTTGCCTTTGCATTTAAAATAATCATCATTTTCAGTTGTAATGATGAAATTTTCAGGTTTGAAATTTATTTTCTCAACCTTAATGGTAGACTCTTCAGGTATATCTTCTACCTTAACGACCTCCTCAACACGAACTGAAGGTGAATTATCAGACTTAACAAAAGTGGGCAAAGGATACTCTGTCCGATTGGTTTTCTCCTTTCCCTGCCTCTTAGGCTTAGCTTCTTTATCTTTGGTAGCTGACCAAGACGAGTAGTCAGCTACTACCTCTTCGATCCCTTCCTTAACAGGCTTAGGATAATAGTTAGTGGGAGGTGGATACCCAAGTCCCGCTTTACTTTTATCTGTCCTCATCTTGTCAACCATTTCATCGAAGAGTTTATGAGAATTTGAGAAATTTGTGATCCCCTTTTTAAAATTGTCAGACTCAGACTTTAGCTCAGAAAGTTCTTTATTCAAAAGTTCAATTTCTTTAAGATAGCTATTAATAGCATCTTGTTGGCTAAAAACTTTAGACTTGTATTTTTCAGTGTCTAACTTATAAGCCTCAATTTGTTTTTCATAAAGAAATTCATTAGCTTTCAAAAACTTGTTTGAGTCAGTGAGTTTAACAACTTTTTCTCTCAAATCTAAATTGTCATATTGATAATTCTCAAGAGATTCAGTCAATGTAAAACAGGAAACACACTTTATGGGTACCTTAGGTTCATCATGTACCGCATGTATCTTTGCCAAAAGCGCACTGTGTTGAACCTCTCCTTGAAGTGCACTAAAATCAAACACTCCCTGAGAATACACCGTCATAGCCTGTGATGTTGTATTCTTCTCTGGAGTCGTTGGAGCTGTAGGAGTAGTGAATCCAGATGAAGGATATTTGACTTTCTCACACTCCTTAGCAAAGTGCCCATGAATCTGACAGTTCTTGCATTTCACTTTGCTTTTATTAAAACCAAGACCTGTATCACCATCATCATCCAGGTCTTTTCTACCCGTTCTCTGAAGAAACTTCTTGGTTCTTTGGGTTATCATGGCCATGCTCCATTTGATGTCCATTTGCTCGAGATCATCAGAATCGATCTGTTCAAAGTCTTCCTCAGTAAGCTGTAGAGTACTAGCCTTCTTTGAAAGGAAAGTCTCATAAGAGTTGAGGAAAGCTGCAAAGATTGTAGCATGATCCTCAGTAGCCTTTGAAGGAGCTGTATGATCTGTATGAGAAGTATAGGAAGCATATGAAGTGCTAGTAGAAGTAGATGCTGCTGAGTTGGAAGTAGATCTGGAAGTATCATTTAGACTAGGAACTTGAATATTAGCCTCTGACTTCTTTTCCTTTTGATCGTAAGCCACTATAAGAGCATCCCATAAACTTATAGAAGTTGCTTGATTTTTAAATTCATTAATCACAACTTCTGGCAAGCACTTGGTAATCATCTCATACAGTCTATTGTCTTTATCAAACTCTGCTCGTTCGTTGACGGACATTTGTGCTCTTGATTTAAGCACCCCATCGAGTCTTGGTTGCTCATATCGATCAATGGTGTTAAACCAATTGAACAGATTTGGATCTTTGTATTCAATGAAATTGCATAACTGAATCTTCCAACTTGCAAAATCACTATAGAACAAAGATGTAGAAGGAAGCATTTTCGCACCAAAAGCCATATCCGAATTTTCCCTCCAAAATCGAATTCAAAAATTTCAAAAAATATCCGAGTACAGCGAAACTTTTCCGACACTAAAATAAAGCTATTCTAAGCCTAAAAACAAAATTTGAAATTACAAAAATTTTCGCGTTTTTCCCGCCAAAATTTCGTCCGAAAACGTCAAAAACTGGCCGGGTAAAATGAAACTTTTTCCAGGCTAAAATCAAACACTTTTAAGCCGATAGAAAAAATTTGAAAACGCAAAAAATTTTCGGAGTTTCCCGCCAAAAAAATTTTTTTTTTTTTTTTTTTTTTTTTTTTTTTTTTTTTTTTTTTTTTTTACGAATCTAGAACGAGGTTAATGTCGGAGAAAAATCGCAACGTCGCAACGGTACGTCGCAGAAGTCCGATGACTCAATTAAGAATCGAAAATGCGACGTAGCGTCCTACGTCGCAGTCCAACGTCGCAGAGCCTAGCGACGTCGCAGCCTACGTCGCAAAGACTAATTAAAGTCAAAATAGCGACGTCGCGGATGACGTCGCAACGGTACGTCGCAACGGTACGTCGCACGGACTAATTAAAGTCCAAATCACTACGTCGCACGCGACGTCGCAGCTGACGTCGCAGGCTACATCGCACAGTCGGGCTGCAGCGGCCAAAACCCCAAAAATCGAAAATTTTCGAAACCCTAACGAATTTCGAAAACCGAACGACGAACAAACCCAGAAAAACTCTTCAGAAAACGGAATCTTCAAGCCAATCAACCCAGAAACGAAGATTAAACAATAAAACCTTCGCGAATCAAACCGAAAACGTTCTAAAGCACGATCCGAAACCGACGAATCCTTGATTCTACGGCTCTGATACCAGTTGATAGTCCCGTGCCGTGGGATCTGATCGGATCGATTAATCGATTGTTAGTGCGGAATCTAAACAAACGAAACACAAACGTTTTCTCTATAATCTTTTGTATATATTCACAATTGAATAATAAAGATTACAATCACCAATACAAACTTTCGTTTCTCTCCTCTCTGCTCTCACACATTCGGCTCTCTCTCTCTAATTCGTCTCACACACACACACACTATTAACGAACCTTTACAAATGAAGCCCTAATTGACTATTTATACGTTGGACCATTGGACCCTGCGACATTGGGCTCAATGTCGCAGGCCCAAGCCCATTGAGACATTGACAGTGTCGCAGGCCCAAACACGTATAATTTCAATTACAAATTCAAGCTAAATATTCTATACAAGATATTGACAAACCATGTTGATTTTGCATCAACACTTACTTACATTTGGAAGTGGTAACTCTTAAAAATGTTGTGACTCACTCTAAAATGTTTTAAAATGTTTTCAAAAACTGAGTGTTGCTTGAGGACAAGCAACGTCTAAATGTGGGATAACTTGATGTGACGCAAAAAGTCATGTTTTTAAGTATGATATTCCACACTTTTTGGACACATCTTTAGTGAAAACATTCCAAAACAATCATTATTTACTAAAATTCACTAAAGTGCTCCAAATATGGGCGTTGCTGCAAAAACCACTAAAAACGTCTAAATAACGAGCAAAACAGAGCGAATAAACAACAACCAATTCTCACACCCTCATTTACCTTATGATAAGAACATTCTAACCTTATGACATGTTGTAATAGGTAAAAACGAGACGGGAGAATCAAGAATCATGCAAATTGGGTTAAGAACGGAAGAGATACGGCTTCTACAGATCGTTAAAAGTCATTCCAAACATGCTTGAGTTAAACACATCCAATTTCTGTGAAATTGGTACCATTAGAAGTGTAACGGAATTACAAGATCACAGGCGAAAGAATCAAGTCAAACGGACGCATAACGAAGGAGATACGGGCGTTTTAAGCAACGAACGAAAACCGACGGAACCCGTATACGGCCCTGGAGACCGTATACGGCCCCATGCACACCGTATACGGCCCCCACAAGGCCGTATACGGCCCCCACAAGGCCGTATACGGCCCCATTGACCTCGTATACGGCCCTCCTAAGGCCAATTGGTCTCCGTTCGTGCTTCGTTTGCTTGTACGTGCGTGCTTCGCGACTTGTATGGCTGATTTCACCCTTTGCCTATAAATAGGGCCTTCATCCTCCAACCATTCCACACTTCATTCTCATTTCTCACTTTCTCTCTCACACACTCTCTCTCTACTTTCTCTCTCTAGGTTCTCTCTCTAGTCTCTCTCTCTAGTTTCTTGCTAGGGTTTTTAACCCTTGGACTAGTGAGAAGATTAGTGGGGGAATCCTTTTCTTTACTTTTAGATTAGTTATGTAATAAATTAGTAGAGGCTAGCTTATGTAATGCTCGGATTTTATGAAGAAATACAAGTGTTATTCTGCTCACAATTCGTATCGGTATTATCTACCTTTTCTATTATTAATTTGTCATAATGTTCTTGTTTGATGTTTGTGATTTATTAATATTATAAATGTTTATTGATATGCTTGGTGATTAGTTGCTTGTATGTTTGCCATGATTTAAATAGTAGTGATGATGTTACTCCAAATATATGATATTGGGATAACATCATTATGAAACAACGAAGGTAACGTTATACGGCTTTCATTTGTATAGCGCCGGAAACATCACTAATGTGTGGAGTACGGAACGTGGAAGCTATGAAAGTCGTGGGCACAATCCGTTGTGGAATAATGTTCCCGATTATTATATAAATGGGAGTTGTTATACTTTGTTATCAGTCTAAACTTATCCTGAATATAGACTTTATCGTTCACCCTTTCCGGTCTTTCACGTGACTATTTCCCTTAGGATAGGACTTTGCAAACCCGAATACTACGTAAACATAGTTATCTGTGTTACAGTATGAAGCTATGAGACTCCGTTAAATGGCACTGTACTTTGTATAGCGTTGGAAACACCTTGTGTGGAGTACAAATACGTGGAAGCTAAGGAAATGCCGTAGGATCATCTCATCGTGAATTACCTAGAAGCCACCCTTCTAGAACATGGTCTAGGATACATAAAGCTGTGGAAATGCTAAACCTTAAAAGTACTGTACACCGTGAGTATACTTAGATTTATACAAGCTGTGGAAATACTTAATGCACTATACACCGTAAGTATACCTAGGGATGAACGTCTGATTGTAAAGGAGGGTCTAATTCTAGACGGAAGTATTTGAGCTTAACAAATAGAATATGAGTTTTGAAAAGAAAGCAAGGAGTCGGCTGTATTCCCAGATGCTTAAACCCCTTAACTCTTCTTAATCGATAGTTTAGAATAACATAGTTAAATAACCAGTACACATTTAGATGACACATTTAGGTTTAGGTGTTAAGAAAGGTCAGAGTATCCTTAATGGCAGTTTGTTACCTCATGCATGCACCCCGGAGTTATCTCCAGAGACTCACTATTCCGTAACAGGTTAGTTGAGCAAGGGTTACTGTACCGTCACAAGGGCAGTGTTGGGGGGTTGAGCAACCTGTTCTGATCAGAATCACCATAGCCTAGGTACTCAGTGACATACTAATTTAGAACCGGAACTAAATAAGTAGGGTCCTAGTGTTTACACCTAAGTTTATTTGTTTGTCAACTGAATGTGTCCCCATATAATCATCATCTCTGCACATACACTATCCTAAATCATGGTGAACCACGTCTTTGTTATCCTTAGGTGTTACATATGCTAGTCTCCCTTTACTTTTATGCTTTATAAGTTTTAGTAGTTTAACTAGATAAAAACCAAAAACAATCACCTATCCACTTATTCAAACCCTAGCTTGAAAGTTAGTTTATCGGAACGAGCTCTGTTTCAATTCTACCATCGTGAGGAACGACCCTGGATCATCCTTACCGCATACTCGTATCAAGGTATTCGTACCAGTACCAGTAGGTAGTACGGAGGTTTAGGCTCCCCCGACTATTATAAATTTAAAACTACCACCTGACGCCGTGCCTAGTGGAAAGGTCTGCAACGATAGGAAGCAATTCCTGAACCGATCGCTGGGTGCGCGTCAATAACACCATACATTTCCCACTTAGAAGGCAAACCCTTAATAAACTTGTCGGTTTTATCAACTTCTTCTACAGTGATTTCCTGGTATTCTAGCTCACTTAGCAAATGGTAGAAACGAGTAACATATCCATCAAGATCTTCTCCCTTCAAAGCTTTAAACATGGTAAACTGCTTCTTGAGAAGATTCTTCTTGCCAGCTCTCACTTGTGGACTTCCCTCACCTCTTTTCTCAAGAGCTTCCCAGAGCGTTCTTGCAGTATGAAAAGACTTCAGCTGATGAGCGATTTCCTTTGGAAGACACATCTTAATACAAGAATGAGCTCGATTTTCAGACTTGTATTCTTCCTTCTGTTGGTCACTCATGTTCTGATAAGTAAGGACCACAATAGCATTTTGAACAGTTTGAGTAGGTGCCATGTATCTGTAACACCCTCGAAATGGGCCTAGTTGAGATACGGTAATTTCTTTATTTTGATTGGTATTTAAATTGTATTTACAATACTTGGTGTATTTTGATAACTAAAATAAATAGGTCAAATGGTCAACTGATTTATTGTGATAAATGAATTATTATTTGTTTTGAAGTAATTTAGCTGATGATAAAATAAAAGTATTTTAGCTATCGGGTATTTTCGGGTTCCAGACAATAGATTAGAAGGAGTGTAATTTTACACTGTATATTAATTGTACAACTTAGGAAATGTCGACCATTTCTTCCCCACCATCATCATTTTCTGTTTTTGTTTAACTCTCAAGAAAACACACTTGCATTCTCTATAATTAGCTAAATCACAACCTGATTTCTTCCATTGAAGCTGAGATTGTGGGTTTTCATCTAGTTCTTCATCTTCTTCATATCATCATCATCATCATTGTAAGTGTATAATACCTATTTTCACACATGAGCTTGTGATATCGCGTAAAAAGTCATGTTTTTACTACAGATATCTCTCTCATTCTGGAAAGATTCTTGGCAATTTAATTCAAATATAATACAAATCGATAACATTATGCCAAGATGGTCAAAACAAGGTTGCACGATAAAAATCAAGCAAAACGGATGAGAAATGAAGATTCCACACACGTTTGAAGATTCAAGGCATCAAAACAAGATTTCAAGACTAAAGTGTCCTCCACCAACATCCATTCTGTCCAAGATGTTCGTTTTCAAAATACGAATCCAACAGAACAAGAATCAACTAAAACGGATAAATAATGAAGATTCTACGCCCACCGGAAGATCCAAATGATTCGTACGCAATATCTAGAGCTAGGAACCTCATCTCAGGGCCTATCTTATCTCAAAATCTTCGTTTTTGAATTATGAATCCAACAAAAAAAGAATCGACACAAACGGACGCATAACGAAGAAAATACGCACGAATCAAGAAACGAAGCAAAAAATGGCAAAACGGGGCGGGGGTGGGCCAGCCGCCACCGGGCACCACACCACCGCCGCCGGCCACCCTTGGGCCGCCGCCAGCCACCCTTGCCCCACCTCGGTTTCCATTTTTGGTAACTTTTGGTACCTGGTGCGCCTACTTTTCGTGTTGTACAGTACCCGGTGCGCCTACTTTTCGTGTTGTACGGTACCTGGTGCACCCTTTTGGCCACCTATTACTAACATGCACCTCTTGGTGCTAATATGAGCCAAAGCACACCTATAAATAGGAGGCTTAGGTTCATTTGAAACACACACCACAATCACACATTCTAGCATATTTCACTCTTTCTTTCTCACTAGAAAATCTTTCGTAGTCTTTTAGTCTTTCTCATTCTAGGAATATTGTAATTAGTCCACGGACTAACGTAGGAGCTAGGACGAACGCTAGAGATTCGGAGATCAATCTTTGTACGTGTGAAAGAGTTTGTCAATTATACTGATACGCTGCTACGCATTTAATTCCGGGAGATATCTAAACTTTTATTATACTTGTCTCATTTCATATTTTGAATATGTATTATTGCCTGGTATGTGATCTATTTGTTGCATGAATTGCGAGTAGTTTATTATTGTGATTGCTAATGATGTAGATAATTATAAGTAAGGATGTCGTTACACAATCAATGCACGATAATCATAAAATGATATAACTGCCCCTATTCAACTGTTTATTCGGTATAGTGCTGGAAATGCTTCATGCAAAGTACAAACGTACGGAAGCCGATAAACGACCGAAGGTAGTTATATCATTGGAATCAGATCTGGTTCAAAAGTTGGAACTCCGAAAGGACAATACAACTACACAACTAACTGGTGTATCCTACGAGAATCAATGCATTATAAAATAATGTTCGTAAAACACGTTCAGATAAAATAGGAGATAATAATCTTTGTACCGTTAGGACTTTATGAATTTAAGTTTAATTTATGGAGCACCCTTTCCAGTTATCCACGTGACTGCAACCTAGTAATTAGGACCTGATCAACCTTAATTATGGTAAGTAGTTATCTATGCCCATGACACGCAATAAGTAAGACACAGTGAAAACACTCGTTGTATATATTAAGTTTA
The DNA here is from genome assembly GCA_949592205.1 of Helichrysum umbraculigerum. Classification (NCBI taxonomy): domain Eukaryota; kingdom Viridiplantae; phylum Streptophyta; class Magnoliopsida; order Asterales; family Asteraceae; genus Helichrysum; species Helichrysum umbraculigerum. The sequence goes on along the minus strand of CATIUR010000005.1, from coordinate 122,920,256 downwards.
CTTTTCTGCACTGCTTTACATTTAATTAGTTAGAGTGTCACTTTCACTGTCAATTACTCTTGACCGCGTGTTGGATATAAGAAGCATTGGAAATCTCATGTAAAGTACACTGTCTATTATTGAAAGGCATGGTCCTCATATGAAACATGTTTTATCAAACTGCGGATAATCTGGAGATGTATAACTGTTTGAAAAGGAGAACTTAAGTCATAAGTCGAAGTAATTAGAACTTAATTAAACAAAGACAAGACTTAGGGATAAGAACAAAGTCCTAGTTACCTAGAGTTCATAAAACACTAAGTCTTACATAATCGGCGGTCTAAACATACAAAGCTATTAATCTTCGTGCTAATAGAGTAGTAAACTACCTTAGGGGTTAAGAACGGTCGGACCTATGAGACGATACGCTACTGATTCATGTACCTCGGTATAACACCAAAATAGGTTGCTCATCTTTGAACTAGATGAGTATTGGAAGTTTGCGTATTGCTCCGATCAGAATCACGATAACCTAGTTCCAAGTGACACGCCAATGGGAAACTGAGTTGGTAGGGTTCTAGAGTTTACACCTAGTAGTTTAACCGCCACATTTAGTATCAACCCTATTTGTTCTGTCATCCTGAAATATTAATTATCGAAATCTCAGCAATCACATCTTTATCTGCTTTCCTGCATTTTAATTTCCTGCAATTTACTTTCTTGCATTTTAATTATCTGTCTTTAAATCCCAAACCTACCTACTTTATGCCATCCTAAATACTTCTCTACTGAAAGTGTCAACTTTAATCGCCCACACGTTTGGATTCATAGAACGATCTTAGGTTATACTTACCGCTTACTAATCAAGTAGGTAGTACGGTTAATTTAAGCCCCGCAAAATATAAATTTAAAACCCCTGGTGCGCTCGCATTATCATTTGAAAAACGACATGGTGTGAGCACAACAAGTTTTTGGTGCCGCTGCCGGGGAATCACAAACGTAGATTCAAGCCACCTTAAGTAGTAGTATTTAGGAGATCCTTCCGATTGACACCTTCTTAGAAATCTCTCGAAAGTTACTTTAAGCGGTTTTAATTTAATTTGCTGTTAATTTAGTGTTAATTAGGATAATATTAGTTTAAATATGACATCTAAAAATGTAACACCTGCTAAATTAGGATAATTATTTATGCCTAATTGATTGTAACTAGTTGTAATTAGTATGTAATAGGACTAATTGCAGACTCTAATTGTACATATATAAGGTGAATTATATATATATGTGTGTACTTACGCGATTTGGATTAATCGTACGAATTAACCGGACGGAGTCCGACACAGTTACTTGGACGTTGGTGACAGAAACTTACCTAAATAATGAGAACGTATTTTATTATATAAAATACACAGCGAACAAACATTATTTATAATACCACGACGACAATTTAAATAATTTAACGAATACGTATTAAACGCGAGTTAAGAATTTTAATACTTCGACAAATGTTTTTATAATTAATTAATTTCAAGGTATTTCATTAAAACATTCCCGTCACCTTTTAAAAATATAACTGCTTGATATAATGCCTAAATGACGGAGAAAACGAACACCGCACGGAGCGCGGGGCGTACACTGAAAACGGTGGGGACCTCCCACCTAAATCACCACTTTCCTTCTTTCTTCCCCATTTTCATTTTCCATTCTCTCTCTCTCTTTCTTTTACTTTCAAATCACCAAACCAATTTCATCACTAAAATCGCAAAATAACACCACGAAACCTCGCCGAATCATATCACTCTTTTGGAGAAAAGTGACCACGACAACACGATCTACATTCCTATCTTTTCGGATTTTCTATCCGACATTTTGTAAGTTTCCGACAAAACCCGAAACTTTCCGTTTTTGCTCATTTTTACGTTTTTATGGTTTATATATGCTTAAAATGTCCAAAAATGGGTTGGGTAAAAGATTTGGACCTAACGGAAGTTTTTCGACCGATTTTCCGGCCACCAAATTCCGATCAGACCGCTACGTCGCAGAGACGCTGGACTATCTGCGACGTAGCTCAAAACGTCGCATTATGTGGCCAACGTCGCACTTAGCGACGCCGCGGCCTACGTCGCACAAAAATCCCAACGTCGCACTAGCGACGCAGCCTATTACGTCGCATTAACTTGCGGACGTCGCACATAGCGACGTAGACTTTTACGTCGCAAACCGAACCAACGTCGCATTAGCGACGTCGCCCCCTACGTCGCATTGATTTGCGAAGGTCGCATCATGCGACGTACCACCCTACGTCGCATGCTACGTCGCATGCTACGTCGCACAAACCAGAACCTTGAAAAGTCAGATTTTACTAAGTGTCGAACTTACACAACTTCAAATACTTATGTCATACGACTTAACAAACGTCATAGAACATACTTTCTATTACAATTACACTAAATTGCGTTATAAATGATAACGCTTTGAATCATTATTACAAACCGTCACCAACGGGCCATATTTGTTTTCAAACTACAAACGGATTACTAAACAAACACTTGGACATAATGAGTTGTGTAAACAACTAGCCTAGATGGTCTTGCGAGACATCTACTTACTTAACTTTATATGTTTAGGCATTTGAAGGTTACGGGTTCGGAGAACCTACGGTTGATATTATTTACTCGTTTATTGATATAAACGTACTTGCAAGGACTCAGGTGAGTCTTACGGCCCCACTTTTACTGTTTTATCTTATTGGGGGAGATACATGCTACTGATTTTTCCTGAACACAAGTACTAAACTGATTTCTATACCAAACGGAATTGCATGAGTTAATTACTATTTACAGAAGTCTCTCCATCATATATCGTTAGTTATGGACTTAAGCGCGAACACTAGTTAATGGATCCATTAGGGAAATGACCCTCCCCACCCGGGGCAGTAGCGCTGCCACGTACTGATTTACACGTATAAACGGGTGACTACTTATTCGTTACTGATGCTTGCTCACTTACGAGCATGTCACGGGAGCAAACATATTATTTACGGGTTAAGCTTCGATTATGAGCCTCATGGCAACGGTATAAACTTATTTATTTACATTTGCTGATTGCAAATACTGATTTTACGATTGCTGGATTGCAATGGCTGATTTTACGCCTACGGGCACTACTAATGAAATCTCGTGTTCAAAGCCGATATTATTTACAAACCTGTGAGATTCACCAACCTTTTTGGTTGATACTTTTTAGCATGTTTTCTCAGGTACCCAGATGGAGTAGGATTACTCCAAGATTTTAGCTAGAGTCGCATGATTTCAACACAACTGCATTAACGGAGATTCTTAGCATTATCTTTTGTATATTTTGATTATGTAATAGAATCTCCCGCTATACGCGTGGACTCTAGGGGAAACTACATTTTGTATACGAAAACACTAAGTTTTCAAACATTATCTCTATGGAATGTGACTAATTTACAAAACGTCTCATTTAGAGGTCGTTTGCTGTATATCTTGTGCTTTGTATATTGATTAGTAACACCCAAGTATGCTTCCGCAAAACAGCGAATTTCTGGGGTGTTACAGATTGGTATCAGAGCCTAAGGTTATAGTGAACTAGGTTGCATTTAGTGGGCCTAGACTATGACCATTAGGCAGTATTTCCTTATTAGGCATAATTGGTTCAGGAATCACATCATACGACTTTAATTTAACATAGCCTGATCAACTATGTACAATTAAGGAAAGATGATGTGAGGTCTGAAATGGTTATGTTAAACGGGGATGCATTAGTTGACTCTGACCACGAGGGAACCGAGACTCTTACTTGTTATGTGCTAGACATACGCTAGGCTATTATATATTGAATATATGTGAATAGGCCTCGCACGTAAACACACTCGCTATAGAGATAGCCGACGTTTCTCTGGTAACACTTACGAATTTCTCTCAGCGGTTTGCACCGACCATGACAGACTTGACTTCCGTCACACCACCTTGTGGCGCACTCTAATGATTTTATAAAAATCACATCTAACACCCGGAAACAACGTACTTCCAAGGACTAAAATCCTCTCTCTGTCATTTCTATAGAACTCAAAGCCACGAATTCCCAAATGGACGACTACGTGTCTGATAGTGACCAGGTCCACGAGGAACAAATCCAGTACACGTATCTCGATGAGGACATCGTACCAGAAGAAGAAATCATGCTGGAGGAAAACGAAAACCAGAATTTCGAAATGACTGGCATCGACATAGAAGAATATGAAAGAGTGCGAGATCAGGCCGTGGGACTAGACGGCCGAAATTGGGCACTTAAGCGTAAGTGCATAGACTATGAACAAAGATTGAGAATCTCAAACCGATCTGTCCCTACACGAATCAAAGATAAGATCCGTTACTGGAAGAAAGTGGCCACCAACCTAACCCGTAGGACCAAAACATGGATCAAACGTTTGGGCAGGAAATCAACGGAGGAGACTAGGTACCGCTCCACGACTCAAGGATACAGGGACATGCTCGAAGCACGCTACCACCCACACGACCTGAACCTGGAGTCGGAAGACGAATCCGAAAGCCAGGAACCGTAACTAAGAATGAACCAACCGACTAGCAGAAACTGTGGACCGCCTTGGCACACTATGGAACAAATTAATCTACATTAAGAATAGTGTAGTTTTTGTCTTGTAATCTACCTCGTAATCTAGGGACTATCTAGCACTACTTTATAAACTAGTCGGATGTAACCATTCCCGACACCTTTTGTAATATCTCTGTAGGATGTAACTTTTGAACTCACTTTATCTATCAGATATCCTTTGTTATCTCAACTCACATTAATTGTCATTTTCCATGTTGATGTTATGTATTACTGCTTTTATACATGTACATCTGTGACAATTACAATTTCATACAAAATCTCATGTATCTTCATTTCTTTCATTGAAGAATCATGCCGCCAAAGACACGACCATACACCGATGCCCAGATTACCTCCCTTATAACCCAGGCTGTTACTGAAGCCTTGGCTCGGAATACTCCACCAAACTCCTCGAGAAACAGCGATGCCGCTGAAACCACTACTGCTAAACCCTGTTCATACAAAGACTTTCAGAACTGCAAACCTCTAAACTTTGCAGGTACTGAGGGAGCTATCGGTCTAGTACGCTGGATCGAGAAAGTTGAGTCTGTATTTCTTATCTGCAACTGTGCGGAGGGAGATAAGGTTAAGTTCTCCGTTAGTACTTTTACTGACACCGCACTCACCTGGTGGAACACTTATGCCCAGACTGTGAGTGTTGCTACTGCTTACCAACTCCCGTGGGAGGAGTTGAAGAAGATGTTGAGGGGCGAGTATTGCCCCAGGGATGAATTGAAACAACTAGAAGTGGAATTCTGGAACCACAAGATGCAGGGTGATGACATCACCGGATACACCAACCGTTTCCACCAACTGGCACTTCTGTGCCCAACCATGGTCGATCCTGAGTACAAGAGGATCGAGAAATTCGTTGACGGTCTTCCTGAGAGACTCCAAGACCTGGTGACTTCATCCAAACCGGGTACTATTCAGAGCGCCATCCGTATGGCCCATGAACTAACGGCAAATTCTGTCCGCCGTGGCACAACTTCAACCCCATCTGCAAACAACAAACGCAAGTGGGAAGGTAACCCCAACTCATCCAACCAAACCTCCAACAAAAAGCCTGGGAACACTAAGGCTTATGCATCGGGGACTTCGGAAAAGAAAGGGTACAGCGGGAACAAGCCATACTGTTCCAAATGCAGCCGCCATCATGACGGTTCTTGCCCTTGCTCCAACTGCAAACGGTTCGGGCATCTAGCCAAGGATTGCCGAATCAACATATCTACCCCCAACACTAATGCACCAAAGGCCTGCTTTGGGTGCGGAAATACAGGGCATTTCAGGAAAGATTGCCCAAAGCTGAAAAACAACAACAACCCTGCTCGCGGCAGATCATTCGTTATCAAGGCTGGGGAAGCCAGACAAGACCCGAACGTCGTGACGGGTACGTTCCTTCTCAACGACCTTACTGCTTCTGTGTTATTTGATACCGGTGCCGATAGAAGCTTCATATCTGAGAAATTTAGCCCTTTACTTGATATTACTCCCACTGCCTTAGATGCTAATTACATTGTAGAATTAGCTAACGGCAAACTGATTGAGACTGATAGTATCATACACAACTGTACACTTAACCTCACGAACGAAACGTTTCCCATTGATTTAATCCCTGTCGAGATCGGCAGCTTCGATATTATTGTCGGTATGGATTGGTTATCCAAGCACCGAGCTGAAATCATCTGTCATGACAAACTCGTTCGCATACCTCTTGTCTCCGGTGGAACCTTAGTTCTACAAGGGGAGACCGGCAGACGGAATCTGAATATTGTCTCCTGTCTAAAAACGAGAAAATATCTACGAAAAGGGTATCAAGCCATCCTCGCACATGTAACGGAGAAGAAGTCGGAGGAGAAGCGACTTGAGGATGTTCCGGTCGTGCGGGATTTCCCGGAAGTCTTTCCTGAAGACTTGCCCGGACTCCCGCCACCTAGACAAGTTGAATTCCAAATCGAACTTGTGCCCGGAGCTGCACCTGTGGCACGAGCCCCTTACCGTTTAGCACCATCCGAAATGCAGGAGTTGTCTAACCAACTACAGGAACTCCTGGACAGAGGATTCATTCGACCAAGTTCCTCACCTTGGGGAGCTCCGGTCTTATTCGTGAAAAAGAAAGATGGGTCTTTCCGCATGTGTATCGACTACCGAGAGCTGAATAAGCTAACCATAAAGAATCGGTACCCACTTCCTAGAATCGATGACCTGTTCGACCAACTCCAGGGATCGAGTGTTTACTCGAAGATTGATCTACGGTCGGGTTATCATCAACTCCGAGTCCGTGACAATGATATCCCAAAGACAGCTTTCCGAACTCGTTATGGGCATTATGAATTCCAAGTGATGCCATTCGGGTTAACCAACGCACCGGCCGTATTCATGGACCTTATGAATCGGGTGTGCAAACCATATCTTGATAAATTCGTCATTGTGTTCATCGATGATATCCTGATTTACTCTCGCAACGAACAGGAACATGCTCAACATCTGAAAACCATTCTAGGACTTCTGAAACACGAAGAGTTATATGCCAAATTCTCTAAGTGTGAGTTTTGGATTCGAACCGTTCAATTCCTCGGGCACGTGATTGACAGCCAAGGAATTCATGTTGATCCCGCCAAGATTGAAGCAATCAAGGGCTGGGAGTCACCGACCACTCCAACCGAAGTGAGACAATTCTTAGGTCTTGCTGGTTATTATCGCCGATTCATCGAAAACTTTTCAAGAATAGCTGTTCCACTAACCGCACTGACTCAGAAGGATAAGAAGTTCGATTGGACTGATAAACAAGAGTCAGCCTTCCAGCTATTGAAAAACAAACTTTGCAGTGCACCAATCCTGTCCTTACCCGAGGGCACCGACGATTTCGTAGTTTACTGCGACGCCTCACACCAGGGACTTGGTTGTGTGTTGATGCAACGGGAAAAAGTCATTGCCTATGCCTCACGACAACTGAAAATCCACGAGAAAAACTATACGACCCACGACCTCGAATTAGGTGCTGTGGTCTTCGCATTGAAAATCTGGAGACATTATCTCTACGGTACGAAAAGCACTATCTTTACCGATCACAAAAGTCTCCAACACATATTCGATCAGAAAGATCTAAACATGAGACAACGTCGCTGGGTTGAGTTACTTAGTGACTACGACTGCGAGATCAAATACCATCCGGGCAAGGCTAACGTAGTTGCCGATGCCTTAAGCCGAAAAGAACGAGTGAAACCCTTTCGAGTTCGAGCACTTTCTATGACAATTCATAACGAGCTTTCTGCTCAAATCCTTACCGCTCAACTTGAGGCACTCAACGATGAAAACTTGAAAAATGAAGCCTTGCGAGGCTTGGATAAACAATTCGAAATCAAACCCGATGGGACTCGATACTTCTCTAACCGGGTGTGGTTACCCAAATTCGGAAACTTGCGAGATTTGGTGATGGCTGAAGCTCACAAATCTCGATACTCTATACATCCTGGATCTGACAAGATGTATCATGACGTCAAAGGGTTGTATTGGTGGCCTAACATGAAAGCTGACATCGCCTTGTACGTCAGTAAATGCCTAACCTGTTCCAAAGTAAAGACCGAACACCAAAGACCCTCTGGGTTGCTTCAACAACCTGAAATTCCTCAATGGAAATGGGAACAGATTTCCATGGACTTCATTACCAAACTACCGAAAACTTCGAGTGGTTGCGATACCATTTGGGTGATCGTGGACCGTCTCACGAAATCTGCTCATTTTCTGGCCATCAAGGAAACCGACAAGATGGAGCGTCTGACTCGCATCTATGTCAAAGAAATCATCTCGCGACACGGTGTACCTATCTCGATCATCTCGGATAGGGACAGCCGTTTTACTTCTAACTTTTGGCAATCGCTACAGAAATCTCTTGGTACTCGTCTGGATATGAGTACTGCTTATCACCCACAAACCGATGGCCAAAGCGAGCGAACTATTCAAACACTGGAGGATATGCTACGAGCCTGCGTAGTCGACTTCGGTACTTCTTGGGAAAATCATTTACCGTTGTGCGAGTTCTCGTACAACAACAGTTATCATACCAGCATAAAGGCTGCACCCTTTGAGGCACTTTACGGGCGTAAGTGCCGATCACCCATCTGTTGGACTGAGTTAGGAGATTCCCAACTCACGGGTCCAGAAATCATTCAAGAAACTACTGAGAAAATCGTTGGTATTCAAAACCGGCTGAAAGCCGCGCGTGATCGTCAGAAAAGCTATGCTGACGTGAGACGCAAACACCTTGAGTTCCAGGTAGGAGACAAGGTACTCCTCAAAGTGGCACCGTGGAAAGGTGTTATTCGATTCGGGAAACGAGGCAAACTAAATCCTAGATACATCGGACCATTCGAAATCCTTGAAAGGATTGGTCCAGTGGCATATCGCCTGCAACTTCCTGCTGAACTTAGCAGCGTACACAACACATTCCACATTTCTAACTTGAAGAAATGTCTGTCTGACGAGACGCTGATTATACCGCTCGACGAAATTCAAATCGATGATAAACTTCATTTTGTCGAGAAACCTATGGAAATCATGGACCGTGAGGTCAAGCAATTGAAACAGAGTCGTATTCCCATAGTAAAAGTCAGGTGGAATTCTAGGCGCGGCCCTGAGTTCACCTGGGAACGGGAAGACCAAATGCGACAGAAATATCCACATCTCTTCCCAGACAACGCACCGTCCGTGCACTCAAGATAATTTCGGGACGAAATTTCTTTAACAAGGGGAGAATGTAACACCTGCTAAATTAGGATAATTATTTATGCCTAATTGATTGTAACTAGTTGTAATTAGTATGTAATAGGACTAATTGCAGACTCTAATTGTACATATATAAGGTGAATTATATATATATGTGTGTACTTACGCGATTTGGATTAATCGTACGAATTAACCGGACGGAGTCCGACACAGTTACTTGGACGTTGGTGACAGAAACTTACCTAAATAATGAGAACGTATTTTATTATATAAAATACACAGCGAACAAACATTATTTATAATACCACGACGACAATTTAAATAATTTAACGAATACGTATTAAACGCGAGTTAAGAATTTTAATACTTCGACAAATGTTTTTATAATTAATTAATTTCAAGGTATTTCATTAAAACATTCCCGTCACCTTTTAAAAATATAACTGCTTGATATAATGCCTAAATGACGGAGAAAACGAACACCGCACGGAGCGCGGGGCGTACACTGAAAACGGTGGGGACCTCCCACCTAAATCACCACTTTCCTTCTTTCTTCCCCATTTTCATTTTCCATTCTCTCTCTCTCTTTCTTTTACTTTCAAATCACCAAACCAATTTCATCACTAAAATCGCAAAATAACACCACGAAACCTCGCCGAATCATATCACTCTTTTGGAGAAAAGTGACCACGACAACACGATCTACATTCCTATCTTTTCGGATTTTCTATCCGACATTTTGTAAGTTTCCGACAAAACCCGAAACTTTCCGTTTTTGCTCATTTTTACGTTTTTATGGTTTATATATGCTTAAAATGTCCAAAAATGGGTTGGGTAAAAGATTTGGACCTAACGGAAGTTTTTCGACCGATTTTCCGGCCACCAAATTCCGATCAGACCGCTACGTCGCAGAGACGCTGGACTATCTGCGACGTAGCTCAAAACGTCGCATTATGTGGCCAACGTCGCACTTAGCGACGCCGCGGCCTACGTCGCACAAAAATCCCAACGTCGCACTAGCGACGCAGCCTATTACGTCGCATTAACTTGCGGACGTCGCACATAGCGACGTAGACTTTTACGTCGCAAACCGAACCAACGTCGCATTAGCGACGTCGCCCCCTACGTCGCATTGATTTGCGAAGGTCGCATCATGCGACGTACCACCCTACGTCGCATGCTACGTCGCATGCTACGTCGCACAAACCAGAACCTTGAAAAGTCAGATTTTACTAAGTGTCGAACTTACACAACTTCAAATACTTATGTCATACGACTTAACAAACGTCATAGAACATACTTTCTATTACAATTACACTAAATTGCGTTATAAATGATAACGCTTTGAATCATTATTACAAACCGTCACCAACGGGCCATATTTGTTTTCAAACTACAAACGGATTACTAAACAAACACTTGGACATAATGAGTTGTGTAAACAACTAGCCTAGATGGTCTTGCGAGACATCTACTTACTTAACTTTATATGTTTAGGCATTTGAAGGTTACGGGTTCGGAGAACCTACGGTTGATATTATTTACTCGTTTATTGATATAAACGTACTTGCAAGGACTCAGGTGAGTCTTACGGCCCCACTTTTACTGTTTTATCTTATTGGGGGAGATACATGCTACTGATTTTTCCTGAACACAAGTACTAAACTGATTTCTATACCAAACGGAATTGCATGAGTTAATTACTATTTACAGAAGTCTCTCCATCATATATCGTTAGTTATGGACTTAAGCGCGAACACTAGTTAATGGATCCATTAGGGAAATGACCCTCCCCACCCGGGGCAGTAGCGCTGCCACGTACTGATTTACACGTATAAACGGGTGACTACTTATTCGTTACTGATGCTTGCTCACTTACGAGCATGTCACGGGAGCAAACATATTATTTACGGGTTAAGCTTCGATTATGAGCCTCATGGCAACGGTATAAACTTATTTATTTACATTTGCTGATTGCAAATACTGATTTTACGATTGCTGGATTGCAATGGCTGATTTTACGCCTACGGGCACTACTAATGAAATCTCGTGTTCAAAGCCGATATTATTTACAAACCTGTGAGATTCACCAACCTTTTTGGTTGATACTTTTTAGCATGTTTTCTCAGGTACCCAGATGGAGTAGGATTACTCCAAGATTTTAGCTAGAGTCGCATGATTTCAACACAACTGCATTAACGGAGATTCTTAGCATTATCTTTTGTATATTTTTATTATGTAATAGAATCTCCCGCTATACGCGTGGACTCTAGGGGAAACTACATTTTGTATACGAAAACACTAAGTTTTCAAACATTATCTCTATGGAATGTGACTAATTTACAAAACGTCTCATTTAGAGGTCGTTTGCTGTATATCTTGTGCTTTGTATATTGATTAGTAACACCCAAGTATGCTTCCGCAAAACAGCGAATTTCTGGGGTGTTACAAAAAAACCCACTTCTATTTGTACTTCAAAGGATGAATTATATGCTTCCCTAGAAGAATTTAGGATCCCGCATTCCATTCCAAACCATTTCCTGGACTTTGATGTCACGGATCAGCTACCTGACCTGGCATCATCTCCAGAAGATCACTCTCCAACTTTGCAAATGCCTAAAGTGTCAAATTCTGTCCACTTCGATTATCTTCCCGAAGAAAATCATGAAGTAAAACCTCCGAAAACATGTGACCTAATTACCCTCATTCCTGAGATATCGGTATATGCCCAAACTATATCCGATTCTCACAATGACAATATCTTTCCATTCTCTTCATACGAACCTAAATACACCATATACCGAGTGGTGGATAAGGTTCCATCCGTCGAAATAGAACAACCTTGTTTTAAAGAACGCCACCTTGGTGCTTCTTTCGATCCTTCCCGAAGGGCGGACGTCTATAAAGCATTCGTCATGCAATTGACCTATGCCAATCTCCCGTTTTCCTTCAACCAACGAGAAACGATTGCTGGATTAGAAAAACAAATAAACCTTCTTCTTCGTCTGTCAAATCAAGAATGCGAAAGCCCCTCTGTAACATCCTCAAATTGGGCCTAGAAGTAATAGTTATTTTCTGTAAAGTTTAAATGCGATTTAAAATTGTTATTGTGTTTGATTGTATAATTAATAGGTCGATAAGCCTCAGGAAATATTGTGGCTAGTGAAATATTGATTGTTTTAAAATTTAGTTAGTTGACGGTAAAATAAATTTGTATTTCCCCGCAAATGGTTTTTAAGTTCCAGACAATAATAAATATGGGGAATGAAAATTAACACTTATATGGTATATTATATGTGTTGGATCGGTTTTTATTCCCACACAAATACATACATACGTACGTGCATACAAACACATAAACCCTAGATCATTTCACTTCCTCTCTTCAAATCAAAGCTTCCAATATCAAATTTAAGCTTCAAACACATGGATTAATGATTCTTCAATCTTTCTTATTGCTTGGTAAGTTTGATTCTTTAATTTTAAACCCTAGAAATTGGGGGTTTTGATGTTCTTGGTGATAATTCGAAATTAAGCTTTGATTATGTGAAATTGATGTTAGTTAAGCTTATTGTTGTTGATATCTAGCAAGATTCAAGCTTAAGTGTGTAAATTAATCTTGGTTCTTAAGTTTTGATGATTTTGATGGGTTATTGATTATAATCCGAAAATTGAAAGTTGTGGTGGTTAAATTCTTGTTAGTTGATGGGTAAATGATGATTATAATAGAAACACTAACTTAGAAATGATGAATATGATATATATATCATGAATAAAGTGATGGGTTTCATTGATTGTTCTTGAAGTAGGATATATGAGCCTAATCTAATAATGTGTAAGTGATATGTATTGTTAATAAACATATTAGAGGTGATTAGTGATGATGATTGAAATGATTTAACTAAAAGAGTATGAGTGAATAAGTGTTCTTGAGAATTTGTTGATAATAATGAATTAACCAAGTAAGTGAATGGTAATTCAAGTGAAATTTGTGAAAGTGTGATGATTATGTGTTAATCACCTTGAGTGATAAATTAGAAGAGATTGTTATATGAGGTTGATAGTTTACTTATGTTGATTAACTATAATTGAGTTGAATTAAAGTAACGATGTGATTCTATGTTCATAGTTGATAGTGATTGTGAATTAATGATGATAAATATGGAATTAAATCAAGTTGGTGATAAGTTGATTGAATTGTAAATAGAAAGTGATTATCATGATAACTAATCATGATTAGATGATGATTTGAGAAATATGATGTAAATCCATAAAGGTATGGATTGAATATTGAGAATTTTAATGATTGTGCTAAATCGTTATGATTTGAGTAATTTGGATTTGTTGATGTAAATCTATTGGAGTAATGTTATATAGATTTGATACAAGTAACTGACTTGTGTATTCTGTTGTATTTCCAGATATGGAGAAGACTCAGTGATATTAGACTACTGAGTGGGCGATTATGGTAGTCGGTGAGTGGACTTTGATCTCTCACTATAATTTAGTGATCACTATTGTGGTTACTTCAAGTGTTAAGTGTTATTCCTGTGTTAAGTTGAATTGTGAATTGTGTTAAAGTGTTAAAGTGTTAAGTGTTAAGTGACCTATTGGTAACTGTGTTAATAGAGGTCAACTATGTTGGACTGTGTGGTTACAGGTTAGTCAACACAAGGGTTGTGAACATTCGTTGTAAGTAAGGCTTGTGTTGACTAAAGGTAACAAACAGTTATCGGTTAACCACTGTATTGGCCTGCAGTTGGTGTAAGTGTCGCTTGGTGGGCCACCGCGGCTGAGGGCGCCACAAGGGCCACCGATCCTCTGGTGATGTTGAGTCAAAGTGTTAAATGTGGTGAACTCATAGTGTTAAACTAAGTTGTATTGTTAGTGATGAGTTAACTCACTTAGCTTCGTGCTAATCCCTCGTTGTTTACTCCTTGCAGGTTAATATCTATTGTTATGGGCGGGTCAAGGAGTAACTGAAGAATGTTTGACTAGGATTACTCTGATTATTATTTAATACAGTTTAAATTGTTTGATTATATAATGTCCCGGATATAAAGGATTGTTTTGGTAAAAGTTAATAATCAATACTTAGAACTTAGGTAATGGAAGATGACGACATGTCATTTTATGTATATATATGTTTTGGGACTTGAGCTTCCGCATTGTAAAAAAAAAAAAAAAAACAGTTGTAGAATTTTGGGGCGTTATAAGTTGGTATCAGAGCATAGGTTTGGGCGAATTGAACAATGGTTGGATTGTTCAATCCCAAGCCTAGTGATGGTGGTCAAACATTCCGAGGTGGGATTAGTGGTGGTATGAGCAAGTTGTTGTTAAATGTGAACTAATCTATAACAATGTGTTAGATTGTTGTTTTGAGTGCAGAGATGGAGGATAGTGAGGAACCGATTGGTATTCTCAATCCTCAACACTCGTGGGCCTAGATGTGCCAGGTAATTTCTGATAAACTTGGTGAATTTCAATAAATTTTAATTGTTTTACTTTACTATGTTATGATTATTAGTAAAGTAAATTGAATTGTTGGTGATTATTACTTGCTAATAAGGTGATAGAGCTATTAGTATGTAATTAAGAAGTTGAAATTGTGTGTAGATGCATTGGTGACTAAAGTGTAACAGTTGTGTTATGTGGAATTAAGTGTATACGCAAGGTGTGATTATATATCCTTGCTAGGGAAATAATTGATAAATGATAATCTAATTTGATGTGACACACTATGATGAATTCAATGGGTCGCGGGTGAATCCATTTATAAGTTTGGAGTTGTATTGTTGTATGACTTAGAATGTGTCTAGTTGTTGAAATATATGTTATTGACTTGGAAAGGTCAATGTTGAATGTAATTGTGTCAAACTTGACAATAGCCATACTATGAAGTGAGGAATGTGACTAGATGTCTAAATGTTTAGCATTGATCATGATTATGGTTGCATTATGATCTATATATTAAAAGTAGTAAAGTAATAAAGTCAATGTGGTCAACCCAAACTTAAAATGTGCGGTGACGAGTTTGTGAAAAGTCAAATTGAAAATATATGATGAAGTTGGTTTATATATGATGAAATTTTGTGAACTTGGTGTTTTAGGGTGATAATATGAAACTAATGATGAAAGTGGGTTAGTTTGACTTGGAATAGTCAAAGAAGTGTGGGTTGGGTGTTAGAATGGTGATCATATGGTCGTAAAACCAAACGGGTCATTTAAGTGTCCAAATGGGTCACTTAGTGTTAAAACGTATAGAATTTGATGTGGTACGTGTATGATAACTTTTAAAGTGACTGAAAGTCATAAGTATAGATAAAAGGTGGATTGAAAATGTTAATGTTGTCATTTTGAATGAAATTGGTGAAATTGTCCATTTTGACCCCTAAACGGGTCAACGTGTTAAAATAATGTAGAAGGAGTGTTTGTATATGATGAATATGCCCACACGTCACTAATGTATATAGAAACATGTTGGTAAAAGGTGGAAGTCAGAAACCAAGTCGTTTGAAATATAGCGTGTCAACCAAAATGGTCGAAAATGGTCAAAAAATGAGTCGTACGTCCGTTTTCTCGTAAAACGAGTAAATTGAAAAAGTGTAAAAAGGGAAAGTTTCATTTTGGCATAGTGGATGTGCCTGCAAAATTTTAGAGTCTAACTCTGAAAGAGTAAAAAGTTATACGAGTTTGAAATTGGCTAAAAATTTGATTTTTCTGAATCTCAGATTTCTGCTTGGGAACGCGATCCCAACAAGTTTTTCTGGATCGCGTTCGTACGTGTTATTTTGTCTCAGATTATTTTTATGCTTGGGAACGCGATCCCAGCCATTTTCCAGGATCGCGTTTGTGTGTGTATTTCGTGTTCAGATGCGTTTTCTCTTGGGAACGCGATCCCGCTCACTTCTCCGGATCGCGTTTGTATGCCTAATTTGGCTACAGAATATTTTTCAATAGGGAACGCGATCCTGACCTGTTTCCCGGATCGCGTTAGTATAAAAAAAAAAAAAAAATTCTTGCGACGTTCGACGTAATACTTGACGTAGAAAATTTTTTAGAAAATTTCGGTGTCCGATTAAGACGAAATTTACATGTCCACTCAAAAATGGCCCAACGGTCAAAGCTCATGCATTGCCATGAGCCCTGTCAGTTTTCGGCACTTCGGGGTCGTTTGGGGCCCGAAAATCGCGTTTTATTGTTTTTCGGACATTATTTCAGACTTTTAGCTTATGAATTGTACTGGGCTTTTGTTTCTTTGAGCCCAGAGATCATTCCTGTGACTATATGCAATATTAAAAGTTGTTTTAAGAGGTTTATATGGTTCTTTGTGTAGGAGTGGTTTGTAGGCAGTTTATTTAACTGCATAGTATACCAGTAAGGGTATTGTTGATTGATGCTTGTTAGGGTAAATAAATATTGATTATGTAATCATGTTAATTACATTATGTGAAATACTTAATATGATTGAATAAGTATTTGTAAGAGTTGAAGAGTATTGTAGGAGCTTACTCTTGCTTGATAACTAAATATGGAAGGTTATTTATTAATCAACTTAGAAATTATATATTGATGAATATATGTGGAATATGACCTGGTATTTTAACAGGTACTTAGTGCTAAATGTTATATAGAGTATTATACTTGATAATTAAAGTGTTAAGTGATTGATATTGAATCGTGTAGAGAGGGTGTTAAATTGATTTAGTTGTGTTAAAACTTACACATGTGTTAATAAGATAATGAGGAATGTGTTAGATGATAGAATTGTTATGTTTACTTAATTTTGTGAGTAGTTTCACATTCAAGCGATAAATGAAAATAGTAACAAGTTAACACGTGGTCATAAATCTATTACAAAGTGTTACTATATGTGTGTGATAATTATTGATTTAGCATTGTGATATATGTGAGAGTAAAAGTTAATTACTTTAGAGATCAATGGTATGAAGTGGCCTGAGAATAAAGTGTGATTGACATAATATGACGACGTCTGGCCAACGTATTTATATTATACCATTTCACATGGAGTATTGAGGCTACCAAGTACCATAGAAATTAATGTGACTTTAAAAATTAGTAAGTTTTCGATGTGGACGTATGAGTGAGAGAGTCAGAGAAGACTAGAATGAAATGATAGTAAAGTATTAAATTATTGTATTAATGAGTTACTATTAATAACAGAAATATATAAATATTTATATATAGAGAGTCTTTTGATTGATAGTTATATTATCGTTAATTGAGAATTTTGTGAAACTTGATTGTTATTATATGCATAATATCAAAGTGAAATGATAGGTTGCGTATAGAAATGATGGAAATATGAAATAATTTTATGAAGAGATTAAAGAGATACGGTTGATTGAAGGAATATCGTTGAAAAATGTGTGTGTGGTTAGCACATTTTGTTGGAGTGGTAATTGAGCTTGAATGGCAATGTACTCGTTGATGGGAAACTCAGTAATTATTCAATTTGAATTGGTACTAAGTGACTTGGTGATTAAGTGATAATAGTGTTAACTATGAAGAATTGAATTGTATTTTGCTTGTTAATATGTGAATAGTGTTATATGAGTTTGAGATACTTTTAAATAAAAGATTATCAAATACAGTAGTGATATGTGGTACTAGCACAAATGTTAGTTATGAATTGAAATTTAAATTTCATTGTTGTTAAGTGTATTGTGATTTTCATAATCATTGTTTTGCTGTTAAAAGGGGTATAAATCATATATCCATTTTAAAAGATTCTAGCACGTCGCTAGTTTCTAGTGTTAAGAGTATGTTATGTGCATGATGATGTTATTCACTTACGTCAAGTGATTACCTGTTTAAAGTGATTAATTGGGAATAATTTCCTTAAGTGAACATAGTATGAATGAAAATATGATTTAGATACGTATCATATGTTAAGGTAAGAAATAGAAACATATACATGCGGATATGTATATGTAGATAGAATTTAAATTGTGTGCATATAATTAAGAGTTGCTCAAGGGAGTAATTATTTTAAGTGATAAATATTACACTTGTTGTATAGTATTGCAAGTTAAATTGAGTATGAGACACAATGTATGTGTTTGTGTAAAGTTAATTGTGATATACACATTGGTGATGTGTAAGTTGATGAAATAAAATATATCTAAATAAATATATGTAAGTACATGGTGTGTGTGGTGAAGGACATGTATAGGTAATTTAAATTGTGTACACACTTTAGGTGAATATAGTGATGAGTAATTACGATGTTAGAATAGTACGAAGAGTGCAATATTAATAAACTGAAAAATGGTGATATTAAAATCTCATAAGGAATGAGAGATGTCAAGTAATTGAGTTCTTTAGAATAATCAAGGTTGATTAGATTTCGAGGACGAAATCTCTTTAAGGGGGAGAGATTTGTAACATCCTCAAATTGGGCCTAGAAGTAATAGGTATTTTCTGTAAAGTTTAAATGCGATTTAAAATTGTTATTGTGTTTGATTGTATAATTAATAGGTCGATAAGCCTCAGGAAATATTGTGGCTAGTGAAATATTGATTGTTTTAAAATTTATTTAGTTGACGGTAAAATAAATTTGTATTTCCCCGCAAATGGTTTTTAAGTTCCAGACAATAATAAATACGGGGAATGAAAATTAACACTTATATGGTATATTATATGTGTTGGATCGGTTTTTATTCCCACACAAATACATACATACGTACGTGCATACAAACACATAAACCCTAGATCATTTCACTTCCTCTCTTCAAATCAAAGCTTCCAATATCAAATTTAAGCTTCAAACACATGGATTAATGATTCTTCAATCTTTCTTATTGCTTGGTAAGTTTGATTCTTTAATTTTAAACCCTAGAAATTGGGGGTTTTGATGTTCTTGGTGATAATTCGAAATTAAGCTTTGATTATGTGAAATTGATGTTAGTTAAGCTTATTGTTGTTGATATCTAGCAAGATTCAAGCTTAAGTGTGTAAATTAATCTTGGTTCTTAAGTTTTGATGATTTTGATGGGTTATTGATTATAATCCGAAAATTGAAAGTTGTGGTGGTTAAATTCTTGTTAGTTGATGGGTAAATGATGATTATAATAGAAACACTAACTTAGAAATGATGAATATGATATATATATCATGAATAAAGTGATGGGTTTCATTGATTGTTCTTGAAGTAGGATATATGAGCCTAATCTAATAATGTGTAAGTGATATGTATTGTTAATAAACATATTAGAGGTGATTAGTGATGATGATTGAAATGATTTAACTAAAAGAGTATGAGTGAATAAGTGTTCTTGAGAATTTGTTGATAATAATGAATTAACCAAGTAAGTGAATGGTAATTCAAGTGAAATTTGTGAAAGTGTGATGATTATGTGTTAATCACCTTGAGTGATAAATTAGAAGAGATTGTTATATGAGGTTGATAGTTTACTTATGTTGATTAACTATAATTGAGTTGAATTAAAGTAACGATGTGATTCTATGTTCATAGTTGATAGTGATTGTGAATTAATGATGATAAATATGGAATTAAATCAAGTTGGTGATAAGTTGATTGAATTGTAAATAGAAAGTGATTATCATGATAACTAATCATGATTAGATGATGATTTGAGAAATATGATGTAAATCCATAAAGGTATGGATTGAATATTGAGAATTTTAATGATTGTGCTAAATCGTTATGATTTGAGTAATTTGGATTTGTTGATGTAAATCTATTGGAGTAATGTTATATAGATTTGATACAAGTAACTGACTTGTGTATTCTGTTGTATTTCCAGATATGGAGAAGACTCAGTGATATTAGACTACTGAGTGGGCGATTATGGTAGTCGGTGAGTGGACTTTGATCTCTCACTATAATTTAGTGATCACTATTGTGGTTACTTCAAGTGTTAAGTGTTATTCCTGTGTTAAGTTGAATTGTGAATTGTGTTAAAGTGTTAAAGTGTTAAGTGTTAAGTGACCTATTGGTAACTGTGTTAATAGAGGTCAACTATGTTGGACTGTGTGGTTACAGGTTAGTCAACACAAGGGTTGTGAACATTCGTTGTAAGTAAGGCTTGTGTTGACTAAAGGTAACAAACAGTTATCGGTTAACCACTGTATTGGCCTGCAGTTGGTGTAAGTGTCGCTTGGTGGGCCACCGCGGCTGAGGGCGCCACAAGGGCCACCGATCCTCTGGTGATGTTGAGTCAAAGTGTTAAATGTGGTGAACTCATAGTGTTAAACTAAGTTGTATTGTTAGTGATGAGTTAACTCACTTAGCTTCGTGCTAATCCCTCGTTGTTTACTCCTTGCAGGTTAATATCTATTGTTATGGGCGGGTCAAGGAGTAACTGAAGAATGTTTGACTAGGATTACTCTGATTATTATTTAATACAGTTTAAATTGTTTGATTATATAATGTCCCGGATATAAAGGATTGTTTTGGTAAAAGTTAATAATCAATACTTAGAACTTAGGTAATGGAAGATGACGACATGTCATTTTATGTATATATATGTTTTGGGACTTGAGCTTCCGCATTGTAAAAAAAAAAAAAAAAAAACAGTTGTAGAATTTTGGGGCGTTATACCCTCCACAAATTTCGAGGACCAAGAACTGAAGTTTGTAGAAGATTTAGATCTTCTCTTCGAATCATTTGCCGACATGGATTACCTTCCAATATCTATGATATTAATAAATCACAATGTTGCCACAATGATCAACAAACTTGAGTTCTGGATAGAACAAAACCCGATGATTCCTATCACATTTCTTGGTAAAATTCCGTTCTTTGTTGACCCCGCTTCTTACCTAATCTCAAAAGTGCGAGAAGTTTTTCCTAATTCCAAAAAGGAAAGAATCGACACAAGCTTCTTTGAAAAAAGAAAAGACCTTCACGTCAAGCTTGTTCGAATCTTCACCTTCACCAAATACCCCTTCACTTCCACACAAAAAGCCGAAATTAGTGAACTATGTAAGCTAGTTAAACTTACAACCGGAGAACCTGATTCACCGGAAGAGAATGCGTTTATGGAAGCTGTGAATAAACTTACTCACAATCTGAACTACAAAAACAAAGGAGAACGCGACGGTCTATCAAATCCCAAGAAGATAAGGAAGGCGTATAATAAATTGATTGATGATCTTGTCAATTTAGGGTATGAGGAACGAGAGATCCTAGGAGGTTTAGAGGATCGTCATTTTCTAGTTTACAATGTCATCTGGGAGCTATCAAAATGTTTTGTACCGAAAAATGTTCGATTAAGGGAGCAAATCTCGACCCTTCATTTGGAGGGATCGGAACGAATCATAAAACAATTTTCTCCGAAAAGGTTGGGGCTCGCGACTTTAAATGAGCATATTTTAATACATATATATAATAAATTTTTGAAAATTCCCTTTAATAGATAATGTTTTTTAATTATTTTCTGAAAACGCACGCACTTCTAAAAGAACGTACACCTTTTTAGCATTCTGCCGAAACAGTAGTACATTCTATAAACCCGCGTCAGACAAAGATTTTTCTTAAACACCAAAAATAGCGTGAGTTTAATGTTTAAAGTTGATTTTGATTGTTCCGCAAAAATTTGCGCGTTTCTTAAATTATTTACAACGTAACAAGAGACTAACAAGTAACTAGTTACAAGTAACACATTTAAGATTCCTCATCATTATTAGTGGGACATTGGAAATGAATCCAAGACATTAATACTTCACATTCAATTCACCTTAGGGACCATATGAGTACCATAGTACTTAGGGTGAGTACATGTACCCTAAAGGACCACTATGAACCTCCTTAACTCCCCATAATTCAAATCATCTAACAAACTTCATCTTCCTCCCTCCTCCCTCTAAAAATCGGCCATGCCATGACCACCATGAATCCACCATCAAAACTCCATCAAATTACATAATCTCTTGTCCTTTCGAGCTCCTTGTTGCATATACTTCGCGGTTGTACTTTCGTTTTTTCATTTCACTCACTAAAAGCAAGGTATGATCACAAAACCCACTTTGAACTTGAAAAAGCTTGTTTCTTGAAAATAGCTAGGTTAGTAACTAGGAAATATAGTTTTTCTTGATTAAATACTTTGTTACTACATGTTCCTACCACTTAGCCATATAATTGACTTTTTTTTTCAATAGGAATGACTTTGACCCATTGATTTAGCTTAGAACTTTGCTTAATTAAGTGTTCGTATGCTAAGTATCTTAGTAATTATGGTGTTTTGTATGATTACTCTATGTTAATTGCATTATGTGAACAACTTAGGGTTAGCAATTTTGATTTTTGAAAGTCAACAAAAAGTTGGCTAGCTTGCATGAATAATATGATAGGTTGAAAATTGCATGACCACACTTGTACTTGCTTGACTAGTCAAACTAGGCAATTTAACTAGAGAACCATCATCTTTGAATATTAAGTCTTGGACCACACCAAATACATGGGCATGATAACTTTTTGTGCACAACCTAGTTTGTTTACCAATTAGGGAATGCTTGAAATAAGTAAGATCATGTATAGGTTACAATCATGGCATGCGGATATTTGAAAATATCATTTGAAGAGAAGTTTGACCTAAAAAGTCAACTTGAAGTATTGAAAGTTTAAGACAAAACATTTTATTCAAAAAACCTTACTTCAACTTGTACTCCCTCGAAAGATATCTTGAAGTTTGGGTGTCTCAGGCACATTGACTGGAATATTATGCAAGCATTAGGATTTAAGCAAAGACTCGAAAGCATACTTACCTATACAGTTGATGGGCAGCAGTTTGAATCATTCAAGAGATTATTCAGTATTGATGAGCTAGTATATGTGGAGATGGTTACTGAATTTATGGCCACCTTCAAATTTCAGAAGAATGAGAGAATTGAAGAATGTTCGATCTCATTTCAGTACATGGGCAGCCCGCACACTTTATCACTCGCCCAGTTCTCGCTCCACCTAGATTTGTACACACCAGAAGAGATACAATCACCTCTGTTCATCACTGGAGCCACCTCTGTTTCCATCGCGACAACACACGCTGAAGCATGGAGTCAATGGTCACCCACACCATACTTCTCGGGTATTAAGGCAACCCGACTCCGAGACCCAGTCCTACAGATCCTACACAAGCTCATAGCTTGTTCATTTGACGGGAAGCATACGACTAGCGGTCGATTTTCTGGATTTGATGTCGCTCTTATGGCATGTATTCTCGACAAGAGAAACATACAGGTTGCTTATTTAGTTGCGCATCGACTTTTAGAAGAAAAAGGCTTTGGCAAGAAAAGATCGTACTTGGGCTCAGTAATTACCAGATTGATCCGAAAGATGGGATTACTTCGGACATCGGATGTCGAGAAATTTAAATCAGTATGGAGCTCTAAGCCACTCGACTACCATTTTCTTAGGAGTATGGAAATACTCTGGATCACGAAAGACGGTGCTGTTTACATCAAAGCACGGGCAGCGGATCCTGACATTGTTGACACATTGATACCATACCTGGTTCTGCCAAAGGAAACAAAGAAAAGGAAACGCCAGCAAGGACCTAGTGATTCAGATACAAATGACGATGATAATGATGACGAGGATGATGATGATAAGGATGATGATGATGATGATGACATCCCATCACCACCACCAGTGGTGCCACCACATACTAGGAAAGGACCTTCTACTCCTGCCCCAAGACCGCGAGTGCCCGCATACATCTACCACTACGGGGCACCTCCAGGTCCAGATTATTGGTATTGGTCTATGCAGATGCAGATTAGGATCTATACAGCCATGAGACAGCAGGCAGCTGGGATTCCCATGACTCCACTACCACACTTACCATGTGGGATGGGCCGAGCACCACCACACATATATCCACCTGTAGTCCCTACTCCAGCACCTCGACCACCGCCAGGCCGTGGGCATGTTATACCACCTCGGATCATCATTCCTAGACCACAGCCACCTCCAGTGTAGGTCCCAATCACTAGACAGACTATTCCGTTAGTTGTTGGATCATTTAGAGTGCACACATCGAGAGGCAGTAGGACATCTAGAGTATCTGCACGGACTGTCACAATTCAGAGCCCCAGAACTGGCAGACATACCATCCCTTCAGCTACTATACCTGTGCCGGTCTCATCTCACAGACAGACAGATCTCTTCCAAGACAACACACACCAAGGATCAGCCATGTTCCCATTCGACAGCTTCGAAATACCATCCGGGCCACTAATCGATCAGCTAGTTGATCAAGGAGCTTTTACAATCGGTATGCCAGACGAAGAAGCTATCCATGATGCATCGAACGAAGGCACTAACGATCAGCATGATGACTCTTCATCAGACGAGACTTCTCCTGGACCTACCACATCTACTGCAGCAGCAAGATCATCAACAGAGCAATGGATTGCTCCACTTTCTGCTTCTCTCTACTTTCTACCAAAACTCTATTTACTATTTTATTATTGTCTGTATTGATGTACGATTGATGCTTCGACATCACATCTATCTATTTACTATTTTATTATGCTTTCACTTTATTTTTCTTATTAGCAGCTATTATTTGATTGTTGAATGGATTGTTTGTTTGATCAAACGACTATTTATCGAAGACCGGATCAAAGGAAGCAACAGACCCCCACGGTGGAGAATTCTGGAGCCATAAGCTACAAGCCGCAGATTAGCAAACTCCTGGCAATCAGCAAACAACGCATATAGCAAAAGTGGTACACCGTTCCAAAACCCTCTATCCGTTTAAAGCTTCGATTATCTCACCCGATATTCCAACACTAAGTGTGGGATCCTTAATACCACACAACACTTATGAAACAACCCAAAGATAAGTAGAATCTCTAAGTGTGGGATACTTCGTCAAGAGGTGTTCAACAAATAGATTCGAACATTAGGGACAATGTTCCTCTAAGTGTGGGATATTCGGTCTACACCCGCAAGTTTTACCTCTTGTCCGTAAGCCAAACAATATTTTCATCAAAAGGGTAAAAATGGAAAAATTTTCAAATTTTTCGGATTCAAAAACATCTCTTTAGAAATCCTATCTTTCAAAACTATGAATTACAGCGAGAAACGAGTTTTAACAAAGAAACAAAACTGTTTTAGAATAAGATACGGACGAAAAAGGCAACACATGGCTAGGCACATACTAACCAAAACATTCGACTCGTGAGGATTGAGCCCATAATTAGCATTCAACTTTAATGCTTCACTTTTGGTTTCATGTGTGTGCCGATGTATGCATTTGAATTAGAACTTGCTCTTGTAATGCATTTCGAGATCACATCGATGAATGCCACACGTGGCATAGGTACAACCTATCTTGATAGCTTCCAAGGAATCCAAAACACCTTTCCACCATCAAACATTCACCCACTCAACACCCACTCTTCACACCCAATAAAAATCTCCTGTCATTTATCCCGAACCTACAGAAGTCTCATCAACCCGCAAACCTTCAGAGACACTCCCGAATTCCTAAGACCTTTGCAAGAAAAGCCAACATAACCCAAATCATTAAAATCCTTCCAGGCCACAAAGTACATTATTAAGATCGGCAGAATAGAAGAAAAGAAATCGAAAGAATCACGCCGACACAATCATGAAAAGGGGCCAAGAAAAAGGAAGAATCCAAAGAAGAAAGGCTATGTAGCCCTTTCAAAAACCTAAGGAATTTCAAAGAAAAGCTTCAAGAAAATACAAGGAAAACCATCACACCCCTCACCACTTACCTTCTTCAACCCAAAAACCCGATTCCTTCCAAGATATCTCGAAAGGTTAGTATCATCCTCATCAAAAGTGATGGAGATTTGATTCTCGATCAAGCCTATGACGAGAATGCTGCATGACTGGCTATCCGAGTGATTGACACTAGTAAGTAGGAAACCCTAAACACTTGAGTGATTCGAGTGACCCACTTGTGAGGATTGCCTAGTCATGATCACCTTATAAGTTGCCCGAAGAAGGTATCAAGTTCTATAAACCCTTAGTTTCTAGTAAAAAACACTTTCATAACCATAATTTTATATTTTCTGAAAATAATATTTCTAGCAAATGATGCAATTAGAATCCTTCCAGAAGTTTTTATGAATGAGTTTGCTTGAGGACAAGCAAAGTTCTAAGTGTGGGATACTTGATATCGCGTAAAAAGTCATGTTTTTACTACCGATATCTCTCTCATTCTGGAACGATTCTTGGCATTTTAATTCAAATATAATACAAATCAATAACATTATGCCAAGATGGTCAAAACAAGGTTGCACAATAAAAATCAAGCAAAACGGATGAGAAACGAAGATTCCACACACGTTGAAGATTCAAGGCATCAAAACAAGATTTCAAGACTAAAGTGTCCTCCACCAACATCCATTCTGTCCAATATGTTTGTTTTCAAAATATGAATCCAACAGAAGAAGAATCAACTAAAACGGATAAAGAATGAAGATTCAAATGATTCGTACGCAATATCTGGAGCTAGGTACCTCATCTCAGGGCCTATCTTATGTCAAAATCTTCGTTTTTGAATTACGAATCCAACAAAAAAAGAATCGACGCAAACGGACGCATAACGAAGAAAATACGCACGAATCAAGAAACGAAGCAAAAAATGGCGAAACGGGGCGGGGGTGGGCCAGCCGCCGCCGGCCACCACACCACCGCCGCCGGCCACCCTTGGGCCGCCGCCGGCCACCCTTGCCCCGCCTCGGTTTCTATTTTTGGTAACTTTTGGTACCTGGTGCGCCTACTTTTCGTGTTGTACAGTACCTGGTGAGCCTACTTTTCGTGTTGTATGGTACCTGGTGCACCCTTTTGGCCACCTTTTACTAACATGCATCTCTTGGTGCTAATATGAGCCAAAGCCCACCTATAAATAGGAGGCTAGGTTCATTTGAAACACACACCACATATGCACACATTCTAGCATATTTCACTCTTTCTTTCTCACTAGAAAATCTTTCGTAGTCTTTTAGTCTTTCTCATTCTAGGAATATTGTAATTAGTCCATGGACTAACGTAGGAGCTAGGGCGAACGCTAGAGATTCGGAGATCAATCTTTGTACGTGTGAAAGAGTTTGTCAATTATAATGATACGCTGCTACGCATTTAATTCCGGGTGATATCTAAACTTTTATTATACTTGTCTCATTTCATATTTTGAAAATATGTATTATTGCCTGGTATGTGATCTGTTTGTTGCTATGAATTGCGAGTAGTTTATTATTGTGATTGCTGATGATGTAGATAATTATAAGTAAGGATGTCATTACACAATCAATGCACGATAATCGTAAAATGATATAACGGCCCCTATTCAACTGTTTATTCGGTATAGTGCTGGAAATGCTTCATGCAAAGTACAAACGTACGGAAGCCGATAAACGACCGAAGGTAGTTATATCATTGGAATCAGCTCTGGTTCAAAAGTTGGAACTCTGAAAGGACAATACAACTACACAACTAACTGGTGTATCCTACGAGAATCAATGCATTATAAAATAATGTTCGTAAAACACGTTCAGATAAAATAGGAGATAATAATCTTTGTACCGTTAGGACTTTATGAATTTAAGTTTAATTTATGGAGCACCCTTTCCAGTTATCCACGTGACTGCAACCTAGTAATTAGGACCTGATCAACCTTAATTATGGTAAGTAGTTATCTGTGCCCATGACACGCAATAAGTAAGACACAGTGAAAACACTCGTTGTATAAATTAAGTTTACTTTTCTGCACTGCTTTACATTTAATTAGTTAGAGTGTCACTTTCACTGTCAATTACTCTTGACCACGTGTTGGATATAAGAAGCAGTGGAAATCTCATATAAAGTACACTGTCTATTATTGAAAGGCATGGTCCTCATATGAAACACGTTTTATCAAACTGCGGATAATCTGGAGATGTATAACTGTTTGAAAATGAGAACTTAAGTCATAAGTCGAAGTAATTAGAACTTAATTAAACAAAGACAAGACTTAGGGATAAGAACAAAGTCCTAGTTACCTAGAGTTCATAAAACACTAAGTCTTACATAATCGGCGGTGTAAACATACAAAGCTATTAATCTTCGTGCTAATAGAGTAGTAAACTACCTTAGAGGTTAAGAACGGTCGAACCTATGAGACGATACGCTACTGATTCATGTACCTCGGTATAACACCAAAATAGGTTTCTCATCTTTCAACTTGATGAGTATTGGAAGTTTGCGTATTGCTCCGATCAGAATCATGATAACCTAGTTCCAAGTGACACGCCAATGGGAAACTGAGTTGGTAGGGTTCTAGAGTTTACACCTAGTAGTTTAACCGCCACATTTAGTATCAACCCTATTTGTTCTGTCATCCTGAAATATTAATTATCGAAATCTCAGCAATCACATCTTTATCTTTATCTGCTTTCCTGCATTTTAATTTCCTGCAATTTACTTTCTTGCATTTTAATTATCTGTCTTTAAATCCCAAGCCTACCTACTTTATGCCATCCTAAATACTTCTCTACTGAAAGTGTCAACTTTAATCGCCCACACGTTTGGATTCATAGAACGATCTTAGGTTATACTTACCGCTTACTAATCAAGTAGGTAGTACGGTTAATTTAAGCCCCGCATAAATAAATTTAAAACCCCT
This sequence comes from Helichrysum umbraculigerum, assembly GCA_949592205.1. NCBI lineage: Eukaryota > Viridiplantae > Streptophyta > Magnoliopsida > Asterales > Asteraceae > Helichrysum > Helichrysum umbraculigerum. The sequence continues at coordinate 122,891,289 of CATIUR010000005.1, read as the reverse complement.
GCTGCGCTCGCATTATCATTTGAAAAACAACGACACGGTGTGAGCACAACAGCTTGTAATGTTGATTTAGGTTAAATTCATGATGGAATGAAGTTAGTTTGTGTTTTTATATAGTCTTTGTGTGATGATTATAAACTGAATTCATACTTAATTAGGTTGAAATACTTGTGTTTCATGTTCTATTTGGATGAATGTGGGTTTTGGTTGAAAATGGATAAATTGATGATGCATGTATGGATTTTGATGTTATATGTTATTGTTTATTGATATACTATGTTCATAGATGATATTTGAGGTCAAATGTTAGGTTAATTCGCGTTTAGTATCTGCAATTTGAGTTTTGGTGTTTTTGGTTCGGGCTGAAACTTGTTGCAGGTCTGACCCTTTGTTGTAAAACGTGGGAACGCGATCCTGGAAAACTTATCTGGATCGCGTTGCTTAGTGTTATTTTGAGTTAGTCACGTTTTGCTCTTGTGAACGCGATCCAGCTCATTCACCCGGATCGCGTTGGTCAGTGTAAAACGGTTACAGAATGTTTTCCTTCTTGTGAACGCGATCCAGCTCATTTACCCGGATCGCGTTGGTCAGTGTAAAACGGTTACAGAATGTTTTCCTTCTGTGGAACGCGATCCCAACCCTTTTACCCGGATCACGTTTACCTGTTATAATTTGACATCTTTGATAACTCGTGACTTGTATATTTGTAATGGTTAAATAGAATTGAATGTATATCTTGTGCACTTAATTGACACTATATACATGTGAAGATTATAATAACTTGTTAAATGAGACAATAATTGGGTTTTGATTTTGTTCTCAGATAAACCGAAGACTCAATAAAATAAGACCTTTGAGTGGAGTCGGTGATCATCAAGGGTGAGTGGATTAATGACTTACAATCTAAGTTAGTTGTAACAATCTGGTTACAACGGGTAAATGTGGTTATACCGTTTATATTTGCATAGTGTCATGATGATTATGATTTATGTGAATCTTTCAGAGGTCAATTGCGATTGGGTTTGGGTACTATTACTTGGATAACATCAGTGCCTTGTACATGGGTTGTTCACTGAAATGATGTTGGAAGTAGTACTAGTACCAAACCATCGGTTAGATCACTGAATTGGCCTTCAGTGGTTGTAAGTGTTGCTTGGGGGCCACCGCGGCAGTAGGGTGCCTCAAGGACCACCGATCCTCTTTGAAGTTAATTGTTTAAGATGCTTAGCTGTAAACAATTGTGAATCTGAGTTAGGTTGATAGTTAATGATCTATTCACTTAGCTTTGTGCTAATCCCTCTCATTACTTCTTGCAGGTTATCTTTTGTATGTGGGTTAGCAAGATTTTGGGAATGGAATGTTTGAGGATGCATACTCTGTTTTGGGATACTCATGTTTAACTGTTGTTATCATGTTTGAATTTAATCATACTAAGGCGTACTGTTTAAAAAGTTTGTAATACACTAAGTACTTGGATAAATTATGTGGATTGCACTTTTGGTTTAATATATGCAATCTAAATTGTGAATGTTAATTATCGCTTCTGACATGTTTTTTTTTAAAAAAAAATTTGCGTTGGTAATTTTAGAGTGTGTTATAAATTGGTATCAGAGCAAAGATTTGGGTGAATTGGGCATGGGTTAAATGTTCAATCCCAAACCTATTTGTGTTAGTCAAACATTCCAGGAGTGGGATTTAGCTATGATAGGATAATTGGTTAGTATGTAGGTACTAACTATTAACGAGTTGTGAGATGTGATGTGGTGCAGGAAATGGCAGATAATGAGAACCCAACCGTTACCTCCAATGATGTCTCTAGAACAGAAGTCAACCCTCCAGAAATTCGAAATGTTAGTCAGGGTCAGACTGGCACTTCTTTCACAGCAGAGGATTTAAATCAGGAGGATTATATGTTGCATTTGGAAGGGGAAGTAGTTAGGCTAAAGGCTATCGAGCGACAGTTTTTGCAAAGTCAACAATTTAGGGTATCTCAGCAGATTCACCAGACTTTACCACCTGTAGTGAGTGCTATCCCATCTACAATAGTGACATCTCAGCCTTTTACATCTTTGCCATTTGACTGGCAACAACAGCAGTTTAATACTTATCAAACATCGACTCCATTCTCTTCGGGTCCTTCTGGTCATCAAATTCCGGTATTTCCACCGTCATATCAACATAAGTTTTGTTCTTTCAAGACTTTTAAATATTGTGGACCATCTGATTATTGTGGTAGCTCTAATCCGTCCGTTACATTGGATTGGTTGAGAGATGTTGAGAGAAAATTCGAGGTTTGTCAATGTGAAGAAGAAGTTAAGGTTCCTTATGCGGTGCAACTTCTTAAAGGTCCAGCAATGGGTTGGTGGGATTCTATTACATCTCGTTTGTCACCTCAACAAAGGTCTTCTATAAGATGGTCGGATTTCCATAACGAGGTTTGCAAGAAATATTGTTCTGGATTTGACATGACCCGTATCCGACGTGAGTTTTTGGACTTGCATCTAGCGGATAGTATGACGATGGATGACCTTATCTCTCAGTTTTCTGAAAAATTTAGATTTGTGCATCAGTGGGTACCAGATGAACGTACACATATTGATCACTTTGTTGGAATGTTGCCCCATACTTATCGGACAACAGTGAGACTTGCGGGTACTCTTACCCAAGCTTTTGACTTAGCCCGTTCTGTGGATGGTGATATTCGGGCGCAAGGCTTGGAAATTAAAGAAAAATCTCCATTGAAACTTAAAGTCGACTCTTCGGGGAGCCCCGGGAAAAAGAAATGGCAAGGATCATCGCCTAGTAAGAAGCAAAGTTCGGGTGGTGGTGGTATTGTGGATAGAGCCAATTGGTGTCATGGTTGTAAATCTAAACACACCAGGCCTTGTACTCCTCAAACCCATAGGTGTGTTAAGTGTGGAAAATTTGGGCATGACTATAAAGATTGTAATTTTCCAAGGAATGTGTGTTGGAATTGTCTTAAGGAGGGGCATCGTGCGGGGCAATGTACCGAGGCAGGTAAGCAAAGAACGGGTACGGTTGGGGGATCTTCATCGTCTGGCCAGAAAAGAAAGAATCCACCAGCAGCATCTAGCCGAGCTTTTCAAATGACAGCTGATGAAGCTGTGAGAACAGAGGATGTCATAACCGGTACTTTTCTTATCAATTCTGTACCGGCATGTGTTTTATTTGATTCAGGAGCCAATTGTTCTTTTGTATCTATGAACTTCTGTGATAGACTGAAATTGACTCCTACTGTTATTACAAATCCTGTCGAGGTCGAAGTAGCTAGTGGTAAAATGGTTCCGGTTACCACATCGGTGACTGGAGCTAGTATACTGATTGAGGGCCATAGTTTTCTTGTTTCTTTCCTTTTGATGCCTATTCCCGGTTTTGATGCGGTTTTGGGTATGGATTGGTTGAGCCAACATAAGGCTACCATTGATTGCCATAGAAAGATAATTAAACTTCCAATCTCGGATGGGTCACATGTAGTGGCTCGGGGAGAACGGGAGAGGGGTAGTATTCCTTTAATCTCCTTGTTGAAAGCTAGAAGATCTTTAGCTAAAGGGTGTGAATCGTTCTTGGCTTACGTTATTGATGCTAAGTTAGAAAAGAAAAAGGTCTCCGATGTCCGTGTGGTTTCCGATTACTTAGATGTCTTTCCCGATGAGTTGCCTGGCTTACCTCCTATTAGAGAAGTGGAATATAAAATTGATTTGATTCATGGTTCTTCTCCTGTAGCTAAGGCTCCTTATAGAGTAGCTCCCTCCGAAATTAGAGAAATGATGAGTCAAATTTAGGAGTTATTAGATAAAGGCTTTGTTAGACCTAGCTCTTCTCCCTGGGGTGCACCGGTGTTATTTGTTAAAAAGAAGGATGGCACCTTGCGTATGTGTATTGATTATAGGGAGTTGAATAAGAGAACCATAAAGAATAAGTGCCCTTTGCCCCGAATAGATGAATTGTTTGATCAATTGCAAGGGTCATCTTATTTTTCTAAAATCGATTTGAGGTCGGGGTATCACCAAGTTTGTGTTTGTGAGGAGGATATCTCTAAGACAGCTTTCCGCACTAGATATGGTCATTATAAGTTTCTTGTTATGCCATTTGGATTGACAAATGCTCCGGCGATTTTCATGGATTTGATGAATAGAGTTTGTCGGGCTTTTCTTGATAAATTTGTCATTGAGTTTATTGACGATATCTTGGTATATTCTAAGTCAGAAGCCGAACATGAAATGCATTTGAGATTGGTTTTGGAAACTTTAAAGAAAGAAAAATTGTATGCCAAGTTCTCTAAATGTGAGTTTTGGTTGCGTGAGGTACAGTTTTTGGGGCATATCATTTGTGAGAACGGGGTTAAAGTGGATCCATCAAAGATTGAGGCTGTCATGAATTGGCAAGCACCTAGATCTCCTTCTGAGATTAAGAGTTTTCTGGGATTAGCGGGCTACTACCGGAAGTTTATAAAGGATTTTTCTAAGATTGCAGGTCCTTTGACTAAGCTAACTCGGAAAGATGTTAAATTTCAGTGGACTGAACGACAGGAATCAGCTTTTCAAACTTTGAGGCAGCTTTTGTGTCAGGCTCCTGTTTTAGCCTTGCCTGATGGGTCTGATGACTTCGTTGTTTATTGTGATGCTTCATCTGCAGGTTTGGGTTGCGTTTTAATGCAACGAGACCGTGTTATTGCCTATGCTTTGCGTCAATTGAAACCTCATGAGATTAATTATCCTACCCATGACTTGGAACTAGCGGCCGTGGTTTTTGCTTTAAAAATTTGGAGGCACTATCTTTATGGCACGAAATGTGTCATTTGTACGGATCACAAAAGTCTTCAATATATGTTCACTCAGAAAGAGCTCAACATGCGACAAAGACGATGGTTGGAGTTGATCAAAGACTATGATTGAGAGATTCGTTACCACCCGGGTAAAGCCAATGTTGTGGCGGATGCATTAAGTCGGAAAGGAAAACCAGAAAAAGTTAGTTTTATGCGTTTAGAGGTTTCTTCGGATTTGATTGATCAATTGAAAGTGGCTCAATTGGAGGCACTGATGGATGATAACTTGAAATCTGAGATTTTGTTGAAAAGGAAGGATTTATTGATTGATGATTCTCGGGGGTTGAAGACCTTTCAATCCCGAGTTTGGGTTCCTTTACTTGGTGGACTCCGTGATGTGATCTTGTTGGAGGCCCATAAATCTAAGTTTTCGGTTCATCCCGGAAGTACTAAGATGTACCATGATTTGAAACCGTTGTATTGGTGGCCTACCTTGAAATTGGATGTAGCTCGGTTTGTGGAATCTTGTCATATTTGCTCGCAGGTTAAAGCCGAACATCAGAAACCATATGGAGCTTTGAAACAACTTGAGATTCCCGAGTGGAAATGGGAACATATTACCATGGATTTTGTAACTAAGTTACCTCGAACAGTTAAGGGTAACGATATGATTTGGGTAATTGTTGACAGATTAACAAAGAGTGCTCATTTTCTTGCTACTAGTGAGACGGCATCTTTGAGCAAGTTAGCACAGTTGTATATTCATGAGGTGGTTTCTAGGCATGGAATTCCGTTGTCTATTGTTTCCGACAGAGATTCTAGGTTCACATCGGGTTTTTGGCAAAGTTTACAGCGGGAATTGGGTTCTAGAATAAATTTGAGTGCGGCTTATCATCCTCAGACTGATGGTCAGTCTGAGCGGACTATTCAAACCTTGGAGGACATGTTGCGAGCGTGTGTTTTGGAATTTGGCGGGTCGTGGGATTCTCACTTACCGCTAATTGAATTTGCCTATAATAATTCTTTCCACTCTAGTATAGGCATGCCACCTTATGAAATGTTATATGGCCGTAAATGTAGAACACCCACTTGTTGGTTAGAGGCGCGTGAGAAACAGTTTGCGGGTCCTGACATAGTACAAATTACAGCCGATAAGGTAGCTATAGCCCGAGATAGGTTGAGAGTTGCCCGAGATAGACAAAAGCAATATGCCGATCCTCGTCGTCGACCCGCTTCATTTGTTAAGGGTCAATTGGTCTACTTGAAGTTTTCACCTTGGAAGGGTGTTATCCGGTTTAGTAAACGTGGAAAACTTGCCCCTAGATTCATTGGACCATTTAGAATTCGGCAAGTGGTTAATGATCAAACTGTGTCGTTAGAGCTTCCTCCAGAGTTAGCGGGTATTCATGATACTTTCAATGTGTGTTATTTGAGAAAATGCAATGTGGAGGACCAATCCCAAGTTCTTCCATTGCAAGACCTGCGCGTTGACTTAAGTCAAAGGCTTGTAGAAGAACCCGTAGAGCTCTTAGACCGTACGGTGACCAAACTTCGAAAGAAGGACATACCCATGGTGTTGGTTAAGTGGAATCATAGTTTGGGTCCGAACCTTACTTGGGAGACCGAATCTAGCATGAGGACACGTTATCCCAATCTCTTTGAGCATAGCGAGATTTCGGGGACGAAATCTCCTTAAGGAGAGAAGATTTGTAACACCCTCGAAATGGGCCTAGTTGAGATACGGTAATTTCTTTATTTTGATTGGTATTTAAATTGAATTTACAATACTTGGTTTATTTTGATAACTAAAATAAATAGGTCAAATGGTCAACTGATTTATTGTGATAAATGAATTATTATTTGTTTTGAAGTAATTTAGCTGATGATAAAATAAAAGTATTTTAGCTATCGGGTATTTTTGGGTTCCAGACAATAGATTAGAAGGAGTGTAATTTTACACTGTATATTAATTGTACAACTTAGGAAATGTCGACCATTTCTTCCCCACCATCTTCACTTTCTGATTTTGTTTAACTCTCAAGAAAACACACTTGCATTCTCTATAATTAGCTAAATCACAACCTGATTTCTTCCATTGAAGCTGAGATTGTGGGTTTTCATCTTGTTCTTCATCTTCTTCATATCATCATCATCATCATTGTAAGTGTATAATACCTATTTTCACACATGAGCTTGTAATGTTGATTTAGGTTAAATTCATGATGGAATGAAGTTAGTTTGTGTTTGGATATGCTTTGTGTGATGATTATAAACTGAATTCATACTTAATTAGGTTGAAATACTTGTGTTTCATGTTCTATTTGGATGAATGTGGGTTTTGGTTGAAAATGGGTAAATTGATGATGCATGTATGGATTTTGATGTTAGATGTTATTGTTTATTGATATACTATGTTCATAGATGATATTTGAGGTCAAATGTAAGGTTAATTCGCGTTTAGTATCTGCAATTTGAGTTTTGGTGTTTTTGGTTCGGGCTGAAACTTGTTGCAGGTCTGACCCTTTGTTGTAAAACGTGGGAACGCGATCCTGGAAAACTTATCCGGATCGCGTTGCTTAGTGTTATTTTGAGTTAGTCACGTTTTGTTCTTGTGAACGCGATCCAGCTCATTCACCCGGATCGCGTTGGTCAGTGTAAAACGGTTACAGAATGTTTTCCTTCTTGTGAACGCGATCCAGCTCATTCACCCGGATCGCGTTGGTCAGTGTAAAATGGTTACAGAATGTTTTCCTTCTGTGGAACGCGATCCCAACCCTTTTACCCGGATCGCGTTTACCTGTTATAATTTGACATCTTTGATAACTCGTGACTTGTATATTTGTAATGGTTAAATAGAATTGAATGTATATCTTGTGCACTTAATTGACACTATATACATGTGAAGATTATAATAACTTGTTAAATGAGACACTAATTGGGTTTTGATTTTGTTCTCAGATAAACTTAAGACTCAATTAAATAAGACCTTTGAGTGGAGTCGGTGATCATCAAGGGTGAGTGGATTAATGACTTACAATCTAAGTTAGTTGTAACAATCTGGTTACAACGGGTAAATGTGGTTATACCGTTTATATTTGCATAGTGTCATGATGATTATGATTTATGTGAATCTTTCAGAGGTCAATTGCGATTGGGTTTGGGTACTATTACTTGGATAACATCAGTGCCTTGTACATGGGTTGTTCACTGAAATGATGTTGGAAGTAGTACTAGTACCAAACCATCGGTTAGATCACTGAATTGGCCTTCAGTGGTTGTAAGTGTTGCTTGGGGGCCACCGCGGCAGTAGGGTGCCTCAAGGACCACCGATCCTCTTTGAAGTTAATTGTTTAAGATGCTTAGCTGTAAACAATTGTGAATCTGAGTTAGGTTGATAGTTAATGATCTATTCACTTAGCTTTGTGCTAATCCCTCTCATTACTTCTTGCAGGTTATCTTTTGTATGTGGGTTAGCAAGATTTTGGGAATGGAATGTTTGAGGATGCATACTCTGTTTTGGGATACTCATGTTTAACTGTTGTTATCATGTTTGAATTTAATCATACTAAGGCGTACTGTTTAAAAAGTTTGTAATACACTAAGTACTTGGATAAATTATGTGGATTGCACTTTTGGTTTAATATATGCAATCTAAATTGTGAATGTTAATTATCGCTTCCGACATGTTTTTTTTTTAAAAAAAATTTGCGTTGGTAATTTTAGAGTGTGTTATAAATTGGTATCAGAGCAAAGATTTGGGTGAATTGGGCATGGGTTAAATGTTCAATCCCAAACCTATTTGTGTTAGTCAAACATTCCAGGAGTGGGATTTAGCTATGATAGGATAATTGGTTAGTATGTAGGTACTAACTATTAACGAGTTGTGAGATGTGATGTGGTGCAGGAAATGGCAGATAATGAGAACCCAACCGTTACCTCCAATGATGTCTCTAGAACAGAAGTCAACCCTCCAGAAATTCGAAATGTTAGTCAGGGTCAGACTGGCACTTCTTTCACAGCAGAGGATTTAAATCAGGAGGATTATATGTTGCATTTGGAAGGGGAAGTAGTTAGGCTAAAGGCTATCGAGCGACAGTTTTTACAAAGTCAACAATCTAGGGTATCTCAGCAGATTCACCAGACTTTACCACCTGTAGTGAGTGCTATCCCATCTACAATAGTGACATCTCAGCCTTTTACATCTTTGCCATTTGACTGGCAACAACAGCAGTTTAATACTTATCAAACATCGACTCCATTCTCTTCGGGTCCTTCTGGTCATCAAATTCCGGTATTTCCACCGCCATATCAACATAAGTTTTGTTCTTTCAAGACTTTTAAATATTGTGGACCATCTGATTATTGTGGTAGCTCTAATCCGTCCGTTACATTGGATTGGTTGAGAGATGTTGAGAGAAAATTCGAGGTTTGTCAATGTGAAGAAGAAGTTAAGGTTCCTTATGCGGTGCAACTTCTTAAAGGTCCAGCAATGGGTTGGTGGGATTCTATTACATCTCGTTTGTCACCTCAACAAAGGTCTTCTATAAGATGGTCGGATTTCCATAACGAGGTTTGCAAGAAATATTGTTCTGGATTTGACATGACCCGTATCCGACGTGAGTTTTTGGACTTGCATCTAGCGGATAGTATGACGATGGATGACCTTATCTCTCAGTTTTCTGAAAAATTTAGATTTGTGCATCAGTGGGTACCAGATGAACTTACACATATTGATCACTTTGTTGGAATGTTGCCCCATACTTATCGGACAACAGTGAGACTTGCGGGTACTCTTACCCAAGCTTTTGACTTAGCCCGTTCTGTGGATGGTGATATTCGGGCGCAAGGCTTGGAAATTAAAGAAAAATCTCCATTGAAACTTAAAGTCGACTCTTCGGGGAGCCCTGGGAAAAAGAAATGGCAAGGATCATCGCCTAGTAAGAAGCAAAGTTCGGGTGGTGGTGGTATTGTGGATAGAGCCAATTGGTGTCATGGTTGTAAATCTAAACACACCAGGCCTTGTACTCCTCAAACCCATAGGTGTGTTAAGTGTGGAAAATTTGGGCATGACTATAAAGATTGTAATTTTCCAAGGAATGTGTGTTGGAATTGTCTTAAGGAGGGGCATCGTGCGGGGCAATGTACCGAGGCAGGTAAGCAAAGAACGGGTACGGTTGGGGGATCTTCATCGTCTGGCCAGAAAAGAAAGAATCCACCAGCAGCATCTAGCCGAGCTTTTCAAATGACAGCTGATGAAGCTGTGAGAACAGAGGATGTCATAACCGGTACTTTTCTTATCAATTCTGTACCGGCATGTGTTTTATTTGATTCAGGAGCCAATTGTTCTTTTGTATCTATGAACTTCTGTGATAGACTGAAATTGACTCCTACTGTTATTACAAATCCTGTCGAGGTCGAAGTAGCTAGTGGTAAAATGGTTCCGGTTACCACATCGGTGACTGGAGCTAGTATACTGATTGAGGGCCATAGTTTTCTTGTTTCTTTCCTTTTGATGCCTATTCCCGGTTTTGATGCGGTTTTGGGTATGGATTGGTTGAGCCAACATAAGGCTACCATTGATTGCCATAGAAAGATAATTAAACTTCCAATCTCGGATGGGTCACATGTAGTGGCTCGGGGAGAACGGGAGAGGGGTAGTATTCCTTTAATCTCCTTGTTGAAAGCTAGAAGATCTTTAGCTAAAGGGTGTGAATCGTTCTTGGCTTACGTTATTGATGCTAAGTTAGAAAAGAAAAAGGTCTCCGATGTCCGTGTGGTTTCCGATTACTTAGATGTCTTTCCCGATGAGTTGCCTGGCTTACCTCCTATTAGAGAAGTGGAATATAAAATTGATTTGATTCATGGTTCTTCTCCTGTAGCTAAGGCTCCTTATAGAGTAGCTCCCTCCGAAATTAGAGAAATGATGAGTCAAATTTAGGAGTTATTAGATAAAGGCTTTGTTAGACCTAGCTCTTCTCCCTGGGGTGCACCGGTGTTATTTGTTAAAAAGAAGGATGGCACCTTGCGTATGTGTATTGATTATAGGGAGTTGAATAAGAGAACCATAAAGAATAAGTGCCCTTTGCCCCGAATAGATGAATTGTTTGATCAATTGCAAGGGTCATCTTATTTTTCTAAAATCGATTTGAGGTCGGGGTATCACCAAGTTTGTGTTTGTGAGGAGGATATCTCTAAGACAGCTTTCCGCACTAGATATGGTCATTATAAGTTTCTTGTTATGCCATTTGGATTGACAAATGCTCCGGCGATTTTCATGGATTTGATGAATAGAGTTTGTCGGGCTTTTCTTGATAAATTTGTCATTGAGTTTATTGACGATATCTTGGTATATTCTAAGTCAGAAGCCGAACATGAAATGCATTTGAGATTGGTTTTGGAAACTTTAAAGAAAGAAAAATTGTATGCCAAGTTCTCTAAATGTGAGTTTTGGTTGCGTGAGGTACAGTTTTTGGGGCATATCATTTGTGAGAACGGGGTTAAAGTGGATCCATCAAAGATTGAGGCTGTCATGAATTGGCAAGCACCTAGATCTCCTTCTGAGATTAAGAGTTTTCTGGGATTAACGGGCTACTACCGGAAGTTTATAAAGGATTTTTCTAAGATTGCAGGTCCTTTGACTAAGCTAACTCGGAAAGATGTTAAATTTCAGTGGACTGAACGACAGGAATCAGCTTTTCAAACTTTGAGGCAGCTTTTGTGTCAGGCTCCTGTTTTAGCCTTGCCTGATGGGTCTGATGACTTCGTTGTTTATTGTGATGCTTCATCTGCAGGTTTGGGTTGCGTTTTAATGCAACGAGACCGTGTTATTGCCTATGCTTTGCGTCAATTGAAACCTCATGAGATTAATTATCCTACCCATGACTTGGAACTAGCGGCCGTGGTTTTTGCTTTAAAAATTTGGAGGCACTATCTTTATGGCACGAAATGTGTCATTTGTACGGATCACAAAAGTCTTCAATATATGTTCACTCAGAAAGAGCTCAACATGCGACAAAGACGATGGTTGGAGTTGATCAAAGACTATGATTGAGAGATTCGTTACCACCCGGGTAAAGCCAATGTTGTGGCGGATGCATTAAGTTGGAAAGGAAAACCAGAAAAAGTTAGTTTTATGCGTTTAGAGGTTTCTTCGGATTTGATTGATCAATTGAAAGTGGCTCAATTGGAGGCACTGATGGATGATAACTTGAAATCTGAGATTTTGTTGAAAAGGAAGGATTTATTGATTGATGATTCTCGGGGGTTGAAGACCTTTCAATCCCGAGTTTGGGTTCCTTTACTTGGTGGACTCCGTGATGTGATCTTGTTGGAGGCCCATAAATCTAAGTTTTCGGTTCATCCCGGAAGTACTAAGATGTACCATGATTTGAAACCGTTGTATTGGTGGCCTACCTTGAAATTGGATGTAGCTCGGTTTGTGGAATCTTGTCATATTTGCTCGCAGGTTAAAGCCGAACATCAGAAACCATATGGAGCTTTGAAACAACTTGAGATTCCCGAGTGGAAATGGGAACATATTACCATGGATTTTGTAACTAAGTTACCTCGAACAGTTAAGGGTAACGATATGATTTGGGTAATTGTTGACAGATTAACAAAGAGTGCTCATTTTCTTGCTACTAGTGAGACGGCATCTTTGAGCAAGTTAGCACAGTTGTATATTCATGAGGTGGTTTCTAGGCATGGAATTCCGTTGTCTATTGTTTCCGACAGAGATTCTAGGTTCACATCGGGTTTTTGGCAAAGTTTACAGCGGGAATTGGGTTCTAGAATAAATTTGAGTGCGGCTTATCATCCTCAGACTGATGGTCAGTCTGAGCGGACTATTCAAACCTTGGAGGACATGTTGCGAGCGTGTGTTTTGGAATTTGGCGGGTCGTGGGATTCTCACTTACCGCTAATTGAATTTGCCTATAATAATTCTTTCCACTCTAGTATAGGCATGCCACCTTATGAAATGTTATATGGCCGTAAATGTAGAACACCCACTTGTTGGTTAGAGGCGCGTGAGAAACAGTTTGCGGGTCCTGACATAGTACAAATTACAGCCGATAAGGTAGCTATAGCCCGAGATAGGTTGAGAGTTGCCCGATATAGACAAAAGCAATATGCCGATCCTCGTCGTCGACCCGCTTCATTTGTTAAGGGTCAATTGGTCTACTTGAAGTTTTCACCTTGGAAGGGTGTTTGTGACACCCGACGATTTAGGGTTACTGATTAACCTGCTAGAAACCCTAATTACGTGTGTTTAGTTTAGTATTAGGCTAAATACTTGTAATTACTTGTAACTATTTGTATATTTATGTGAATATATACTCCCGTAATTGATTCATATTACGCTTACGTAATTAGTTGTAATTACGCTTACGCAATTTGGTGAAATTGTGCAAAACAACCGGACGGAGTCCGACACAGTATAGATACGGACGTTGGTGAAAAACTATCTATAGATAACTTAAATCTATTTTTAGAAGTTATTTATCATTATTTATTATTTTATTAAAATAATATACGAAAACCCTAGGCGTTTTGGCTAAAACGTCTCAAACGCAACAGAAACGCGCGGAACACGCCAGACAATCGAACGAAAACCAAAATATATTTTAAGAATTTAAAATATATCATTTAGAGTAAAACTTTCATTTAAAATATCTCATTTAATGTTAATAATGAAAAACGTCTAATAAAAACGTTACGCGATTAAACCTCCATAAAACGTGCACGCAAACCGAGGCCGACGAATTAACGGAACATTTTTATAAATGTTTTTAAGTATTTTAATAAATACTTCAATCAAAAATATCAAAATTTAAGTCGTCACTTAAAAACGCGTATAAAACATTTAACGTCTAAATAAACGTCTAAACAATCGAGTAAACGAACGGGAAATGTAACCAATTAAAAGGAAATGTGAAATGACTAAAATACCCTTGTGGGGGACCCACAAAAACCTGCCCCAAGGCCACCTCCCTCCATCCACCACTCCAATTACATGCAAATCAAATGATGACTAAAACACTTACACCTCCATTCCTCTTTCATGCATCTTTCATTTCCCACTCCAACACTTCACCAAAAACTCTCTAACCTCTCTCTAGACATTTCCCTCTCACTCTAAAAATCTGGAACCTCAGCCCTAAACACCACCATAAACCACCATTAAACACCACATTCTTGAAGAGGAGATCAAGAAGATCAAGTCCAAGACAAGAGCATCATCTTCATCTACACTTGTTCTTCATCATTCCTTTGTGAGATTTATCAAAACCCTTCACTTATTTTACTTTTAATCTACTGATTATGATGTTATTAAGCTCTATCAACAAGATTATGTCCAAACCTTGTGCTAAAATACGTTTTTATAACTTATACTTTAACATGCATGAATCTGCCTAAAAATCGACAGTTCACGAAAATATTCGTATAAAATCATCTGTTAGAATTTAGAGGTCGAATTTTTTTTTAAAATTTGCGTATCGAAAAGATCTACAACTTTCGTGTTTTACACTTTTTCTCTACGAGCCGATTTGTAGGACTGACCTGTAGGTTTTCAATAAATCTGTTCGGAACTTTCTCGGAATTAATTAAATATGTTAATGGACCCATTGGAAGCTGAAAATTTGATATGTTAGTCTAGACTCATTGTAGATCAGTTGGTAAAAATTTGGAAGTTTGATTTGGACTAGAGATAGGTGAAATCAGTTGGCGTAATAACCCGACAAAAACCGAAACATGGAATCTTGAAGTTGTAAAGTACATTTTAAAAACCGACACCTCGGGATGATCCCGACATGAGCCGACAATTTTTATGAGCTTTATTAACTGAGATATGGGTTGGGAAAAAGTTTCGGGTCAAACCGAGTAGGTTTGACCAAGTCAACAAAAACGGCTCGGCGGCTAAAAACGACAAAACTTACTGTTTTTGGAAAGTGGTAACAAAAAAATGGTTTTGGGAGACTTAGTTAGTAACTTGGACCAAAAACTAAACTTAGAAAGTTTCCCGAATTAGAAACCGACACTTAGAACACTTGGATTTGATAAGTGACTCATGAAATTGGTAAGTGTCTCATAAATTGATAAGTGACTCATAAAATCAGTAAGTGTCTCATGAAATTGGTAAGTGACTCATAAAATCAGTAAGTGTCTCATAAATTGATAAGTGACTCATAAAATCAGTAAGTGTCTCATGAATTGGTAAGTGACTCTATAAATTAGAAGTGACTCAGGTTTGACCAGGTTTGACCAGTTTGACCAGGTTTGACCAGTTTGACCAGGTTTGACCAGTTTGACTAGGTTTGACCAGGTTTGACCAGTTTGACCAGGTTTGACCAGTTTGATCAGGTTTGACCGGTTTGACCAACTTTGACCAGCTTTGACCAACGAGTTGACCAACTTTGACATACGGTTTAAGACTTATACAAACTAAAATAATCTGTTCGCAACACACGATATGTACTAATAAATATTATACAACAAAACAAACTTAATAATAATGTCTAAATGAATTATTATTACAAACTTTCACCAACGGGTCGTACATGTTTTTAATAAACGAACTTGAACAACTTATTTGGACATACTAGTTGATGAACTAGCCTTAGGTGGACATTAACCCTCCACCTACACGATTGGCTTAAGTGGACATTGACCCCCACTTATACAATCGCTATAGATGGTCTTTTGAGACATCTACTTACACAACCTTATACGTTTAGGACGTTAGAAGGTTGCACATTGGATCACACCTTGCTTGCTATTTGATATTGCTTGCTTACTATTTGCTAGAACTCAGGTGAGTTTCATAGCCCCCTTTTTACTTGTTTTTGAACTGTTTTGGGGTGAGAATACATACACACAGAAACTTTTCAGATTTTACTTATGATTGTTTGAAACAGAAACAGAACCTTTTACAGATTTTTACTTATGATTGCTAGAAACAGAAACAGAAACAGAAAACAGAACATATACTAGTTGCATGAGTAGCAGAACTAATCCACCAATAAGACCTCAATTTCATGGTTCGTTAATTTCATAAAGCGCGAATAATTGTGAATAGATCTATTTGGGATTGACAATCCCGTCCGAGCTGGTCGCTCCAGCTAACCCACGGGCGCATAATTATTTGATTCAGGATGTGTCCCGGATTAGACACATAGAGGCAGCAGAATTTGTTAAGCTTCGAATACATGAGCTCATGGCAATAGTAAACAGGACTATAGTATACAATACTATAGTATACCGAATCTTTATTATACAGAAACTTTGTTATACAGAATTTGATTTTACACAGAAACTATGTTATACAGAACTGGATCCATGCAGAACTTGATGTACTCAGAAACTCTATTTTTACAGAACTGGATCCATGCAGAACTTAATTTACTCAGAAACTCTATTTTTACAGAACTGGATCCATGCAGAACTTAATTTACTCAGATACTCTATTTATACAGAACTGGATCCATGCAGAACTTGAATTACTCAGAAACTCTATTTTTACAGAACTCTGTTTTACAGAACTTTGATATGCAGAACTTGATTTCACACAGAAACTGTTTTAACAGAACTTTATTACGCAGAACTTGACTTAACACAGAAACTCTATTTTACAAAACTCTATTTTACAAACAGAAAACCTTGTGTTTACATGATTCCTTTACAGATTAAACCTATGAACTCACCAACTTTATGTTGACCCTTTTAGTATGTATTCTCAGGTTTACAGACGCAGTAGGACTACCCACAGGAAACAGGACAGTAGGATGCTTTTGGGAAAGCATAGCTCGAGTCGCATATTTTCAAACAGGAGATTTAAATTGCATTACGACATTTTGTATCAACGATTATGTATTATAAATCTCTAGACTATGTTTGCGAGCTTTAGAATCTTATGTAAACTTTTATTCATGAAATGTAACGTTTTCAAACGTCTCATATAGAGGTCGTTTGCTTTAATCTTTGTGTTGTGATATTTGATTTGGTCGGCGCCCCCAGGACACCTCATGTTTCCGCTGCCACGTGTTTCGGGGGTGCGACAGATTGGTATCAGAGCCTAAGGTTATAGCGAACTAGGATTGCATTAGTGACCTAGACTATAACCGTTAGGTTAGTATTCTTGTTTGGTATGACTGGTTCAGCGATTGTATCAATTGAATTTAATTTAACATAGCCTGATCAACTATGTACAATTAAATGAGATTCGATGCAAGACCTGAAATGGTTATAGTTAACGAGAATACAGTAGTAGACATAGACCGAGGATAGAACGGGACCAACCTATATACGTGCTTATGTGCTAGGCTTTTATGTGTATATATATATATGTATAATCTTACGTACACTAAACTTATTTGCCACCTTTCATGGCAACCACTCCTACAGCTACGTCACCCGACTCTGAAAATGAGACTCAACTCTTATTTACCGCTGAGGAGACTTCCACGGTACCACTTGCCCAACCGCATAGGGTAACTACATAATCGAATAAGACTCACTTGAGAAGAATCTACTTTAGGATTCGCCAACCAAACAAGTCACATCTATTTCACCCACTTCTTTCCGCTTGCAACCAAATAACTCGGGAACACGTATAGAACTTAAACTTTACGATACTTCGTCACTTAGACGGACTATACCTACTTCCGCCACTTCACTTTCTCCACCCGCTCTCGACCTAGACATATGAATCGCGTGTGTTTTACACCACTAGAGGGACTGACTAATAGACCTCCTCGGACTAGACCTTATCCTATTCATACTATTTCTACTTGATCTCGTTAGGTCACTATTTTGACACGTTCGTTAAACGATTTACCCATAACTTGATTCGCGACTTTGAATGCTCCGAACACCTTTATCAAGCATTCGTTCATTTCGAAACAATAACATAGTCATGATTGACTATTTCAAGAACACTACTCGGTCATTGTCATGACTACCTTTTGAAACTACGATTTGGCTATTTACAATTCTTGAGACGCGGAGAATCTTCCGACATGAATACCCCCCCATACGCATAGGAACCCGCTCATCATGCCGTTCTGGTACTAGCTGTTAGACTACGCCGCCACGAGAATAGAATAGATGATACGGATTTTTCACAGACGTAAACTTTCAACGGATTTTTGACAAAACAAAATTTTCAACACTTTTCAATAACTAGAGCTTTCAACGAATTTTTGCGAAACAGAGTCTTTCAACGTGCTGACAAGAGTTTCCAACTTATTTTGATTGACATTAAAGTTTTTAACAGATATTATGATGACATTTTTAACAAATAAAAACCGTACCTATAGACAAACACTTGATTTTCACTTAATTTTTCTCAAAGATCTATGTTTTCTAACGAACGATAACGACTTATACTTTGAAACACCTGCTGGTCTTCTAACGATTTACATATTGAAAATACGTTTACAACGATTTATATTGGATGTGATCCAACGAATTACTCATAACTTGCGAATTGTTTACAAACTGGTTTATTGACAGTTTTAACAAACTATTTATTGGAATCCAATTACTACTTTCATTTTTTCTTTTATCAAGATTTGATCACTACTTTGTCTCTGTTTTGTGAACTACTCCGTCTCTGTTTTGTGAACTACTATGAAGCTGTTTTGAGAACTGTTTACGAACTATTTAATGCTCGTTTTCTATGATTTACTACGAACCATTTGAACTCTGTTTTAAGAACTATTTGAACTTCGATTTATGAACTATTTGAACTTTGATTTACCAACTTGAACTCCGCTTTATGAACGATTTTGTACTATACCGTGAACTATGTTTATGAAATTACTTTTACGTATTGTATAATACGACTATGAAACTACTATGATAGCAACTACGAGCCCCACTACGATAATAACTACGATTCCAACTACGATTACATCTGTGATTAAACTTTGGAAACTTTGACAACTTTGAAAACTTGAGACTTGTACTCCGATTTTAGAACTATGCTTTGAACTATGATCTCAACTATGACCTTTTCTTTGATTTCAACTACGATTCCTACAACGAATCACATAGGAACATTTTCCAACTACGAATCACATCGGAATGTTTTCCTACTAAGAACCACATAGGAACATTTTCCTACTACGAATCACATAGGGATGTTTTCCTACTACGAACCACATAGGAATGTTTTCCTACTACTACGAACCTTATAGTAAATGACCTTACTACGATTGACTATTTAGGAATAATTGTCCCACTAATAGTACACGGAGATAATTCTCCAAACGAATACAAACGGATGCGTTGCATTACAACAACGAACTTTTCTTTCATGGACTTAGTTAAACGTCAGAAATACTCACACTTTCGCTAAATCCCACACAAACTATGACTACAAGCAAATTTCGGGATGAAATTCTCCTAACAGGGGGAGAATGTGACACCCGACGATTTAGGGTTACTGATTAACCTGCTAGAAACCCTAATTACGTGTGTTTAGTTTAGTATTAGGCTAAATACTTGTAATTACTTGTAACTATTTGTATATTTATGTGAATATATACTCCCGTAATTGATTCATATTACGCTTACGTAATTAGTTGTAATTACGCTTACGCAATTTGGTGAAATTGTGCAAAACAACCGGACGGAGTCCGACACAGTATAGATACGGACGTTGGTGAAAAACTATCTATAGATAACTTAAATCTATTTTTAGAAGTTATTTATCATTATTTATTATTTTATTAAAATAATATACGAAAACCCTAGGCGTTTTGGCTAAAACGTCTCAAACGCAACAGAAACGCGCGGAACACGCCAGACAATCGAACGAAAACCAAAATATATTTTAAGAATTTAAAATATATCATTTAGAGTAAAACTTTCATTTAAAATATCTCATTTAATGTTAATAATGAAAAATGTCTAATAAAAACGTTACGCGATTAAACCTCCATAAAACGTGCACGCAAACCGAGGCCGACGAATTAACGGAACATTTTTATAAATGTTTTTAAGTATTTTAATAAATACTTCAATCAAAAATATCAAAATTTAAGTCGTCACTTAAAAACGCGTATAAAACATTTAACGTCTAAATAAACGTCTAAACAATCGAGTAAACGAACGGGAAATGTAACCAATTAAAAGGAAATGTGAAATGACTAAAATACCCTTGTGGGGGACCCACAAAAACCTGCCCCAAGGCCACCTCCCTCCATCCACCACTCCAATTACATGCAAATCAAATGATGACTAAAACACTTACACCTCCATTCCTCTTTCATGCATCTTTCATTTCCCACTCCAACACTTCACCAAAAACTCTCTAACCTCTCTCTAGACATTTCCCTCTCACTCTAAAAATCTGGAACCTCAGCCCTAAACACCACCATAAACCACCATTAAACACCACATTCTTGAAGAGGAGATCAAGAAGATCAAGTCCAAGACAAGAGCATCATCTTCATCTACACTTGTTCTTCATCATTCCTTTGTGAGATTTATCAAAACCCTTCACTTATTTTACTTTTAATCTACTGATTATGATGTTATTAAGCTCTATCAACAAGATTATGTCCAAACCTTGTGCTAAAATACGTTTTTATAACTTATACTTTAACATGCATGAATCTGCCTAAAAATCGACAGTTCACGAAAATATTCGTATAAAATCATCTGTTAGAATTTAGAGGTCGAATTTTTTTTTAAAATTTGCGTATCGAAAAGATCTACAACTTTCGTGTTTTACACTTTTTCCAGAAACGTACTCGTTTTTCTCTACGAGCCGATTTGTAGGACTGACCTGTAGGTTTTCAATAAATCTGTTCGGAACTTTCTCGGAATTAATTAAATATGTTAATGGACCCATTGAAAGCTGAAAATTTGATATGTTAGTCTAGACTCATTGTAGATCAGTTGGTAAAAATTTGGAAGTTTGATTTGGACTAGAGATAGGTGAAATCAGTTGGCGTAATAACCCGACAAAAACCGAAACATGGAATCTTGAAGTTGTAAAGTACATTTTAAAAACCGACACCTCGGGATGATCCCGACATGAGCCGACAATTTTTATGAGCTTTATTAACTGAGATATGGGTTGGGAAAAAGTTTCGGGTCAAACCGAGTAGGTTTGACCAAGTCAACAAAAACGGCTCGGCGGCTAAAAACGACAAAACTTACTGTTTTTGGAAAGTGGTAACAAAAAAATGGTTTTGGGAGACTTAGTTAGTAACTTGGACCAAAAACTAAACTTAGAAAGTTTCCCGAATTAGAAACCGACACTTAGAACACTTGGATTTGATAAGTGACTCATGAAATTGGTAAGTGTCTCATAAATTGATAAATGACTCATAAAATCAGTAAGTGTCTCATGAAATTGGTAAGTGACTCATAAAATCAGTAAGTGTCTCATAAATTGATAAGTGACTCATAAAATCAGTAAGTGTCTCATGAATTGGTAAGTGACTCTATAAATTAGAAGTGACTCAGGTTTGACCAGGTTTGACCAGTTTGACCAGGTTTGACCAGTTTGACCAGGTTTAACCAGTTTGACTAGGTTTGACCAGTTTGACCAGGTTTGACCAGTTTGATCAGGTTTGACCGGTTTGACCAACTTTGACCAGCTTTGACCAACGAGTTGACCAACTTTGACATACGGTTTAAGACTTATACAAACTAAAATAATCTGTTCGCAACACACGATATGTACTAATAAATATTATACAACAAAACAAACTTAATAATAATGTCTAAATGAATTATTATTACAAACTTTCACCAACGGGTCGTACATGTTTTTAATAAACGAACTTGAACAACTTATTTGGACATACTAGTTGATGAACTAGCCTTAGGTGGACATTAACCCTCCACCTACACGATTGGCTTAAGTGGACATTGACCCCCACTTATACAATCGCTATAGATGGTCTTTTGAGACATCTACTTACACAACCTTATACGTTTAGGACGTTAGAAGGTTGCACATTGGATCACACCTTGCTTGCTATTTGATATTGCTTGCTTACTATTTGCTAGAACTCAGGTGAGTTTCATAGCCCCCTTTTTACTTGTTTTTGAACTGTTTTGGGGTGAGAATACATACACACAGAAACTTTTCAGATTTTACTTATGATTGTTTGAAACAGAAACAGAACCTTTTACAGATTTTTACTTATGATTGCTAGAAACAGAAACAGAAACAGAAAACAGAACATATACTAGTTGCATGAGTAGCAGAACTAATCCACCAATAAGACCTCAATTTCATGGTTCGTTAATTTCATAAAGCGCGAATAATTGTGAATAGATCTATTTGGGATTGACAATCCCGTCCGAGCTGGTCGCTCCAGCTAACCCACGGGCGCATAATTATTTGATTCAGGATGTGTCCCGGATTAGACACATAGAGGCAGCAGAATTTGTTAAGCTTCGAATACATGAGCTCATGGCAATAGTAAACAGGACTATAGTATACAATACTATAGTATACCGAATCTTTATTATACAGAAACTTTGTTATACAGAATTTGATTTTACACAGAAACTATGTTATACAGAACTGGATCCATGCAGAACTTGATGTACTCAGAAACTCTATTTTTACAGAACTGGATCCATGCAGAACTTAATTTACTCAGAAACTCTATTTTTACAGAACTGGATCCATGCAGAACTTAATTTACTCAGATACTCTATTTATACAGAACTGGATCCATGCAGAACTTGAATTACTCAGAAACTCTATTTTTACAGAACTCTGTTTTACAGAACTTTGATATGCAGAACTTGATTTCACACAGAAACTGTTTTAACAGAACTTTATTACGCAGAACTTGACTTAACACAGAAACTCTATTTTACAAAACTCTATTTTACAAACAGAAAACCTTGTGTTTACATGATTCCTTTACAGATTAAACCTATGAACTCACCAACTTTATGTTGACCCTTTTAGTATGTATTCTCAGGTTTACAGACGCAGTAGGACTACCCACAGGAAACAGGACAGTAGGATGCTTTTGGGAAAGCATAGCTCGAGTCGCATATTTTCAAACAGGAGATTTAAATTGCATTACGACATTTTGTATCAACGATTATGTATTATAAATCTCTAGACTATGTTTGCGAGCTTTAGAATCTTATGTAAACTTTTATTCATGAAATGTAACGTTTTCAAACGTCTCATATAGAGGTCGTTTGCTTTAATCTTTGTGTTGTGATATTTGATTTGGTCGGCGCCCCCAGGACACCTCATGTTTCCGCTGCCACGTGTTTCGGGGGTGCGACAGTGTTATCCGGTTTGGTAAACGTGGAAAACTTGCCCCTAGATTCATTGGACCATTTAGAATTCGGCAAGTGGTTAATGATCAAACTGTGTCGTTAGAGCTTCCTCCAGAGTTAGCGGGTATTCATGATACTTTCAATGTGTGTTATTTGAGAAAATGCAATGTGGAGGACCAATCCCAAGTTCTTCCATTGCAAGACCTGCGCGTTGACTTAAGTCAAAGGCTTGTAGAAGAACCCGTAGAGCTCTTAGACCGTACGGTGACCAAACTTCGAAAGAAGGACATACCCATGGTGTTGGTTAAGTGGAATCATAGTTTGGGTCCGAACCTTACTTGGGAGACCGAATCTAGCATGAGGACACGTTATCCCAATCTCTTTGAGCATAGCGAGATTTCGGGGACGAAATCTCCTTAAGGAGAGAAGATTTGTAACACCCTCGAAATGGGCCTAGTTGAGATACGGTAATTTCTTTATTTTGATTGGTATTTAAATTGAATTTACAATACTTGGTTTATTTTGATAACTAAAATAAATAGGTCAAATGGTCAACTGATTTATTGTGATAAATGAATTATTATTTGTTTTGAAGTAATTTAGCTGATGATAAAATAAAAGTATTTTAGCTATCGGGTATTTTCGGGTTCCAGACAATAGATTAGAAGGAGTGTAATTTTACACTGTATATTAATTGTACAACTTAGGAAATGTCGACCATTTCTTCCCCACCATCTTCACTTTCTGATTTTGTTTAACTCTCAAGAAAACACACTTGCATTCTCTATAATTAGCTAAATCACAACCTGATTTCTTCCATTGAAGCTGAGATTGTGGGTTTTCATCTTGTTCTTCATCTTCTTCATATCATCATCATCATCATTGTAAGTGTATAATACCTATTTTCACACATGAGCTTGTAATGTTGATTTAGGTTAAATTCATGATGGAATGAAGTTAGTTTGTGTTTGGATATGCTTTGTGTGATGATTATAAACTGAATTCATACTTAATTAGGTTGAAATACTTGTGTTTCATGTTCTATTTGGATGAATGTGGGTTTTGGTTGAAAATGGGTAAATTGATGATGTATGTATGGATTTTGATGTTAGATGTTATTGTTTATTGATATACTATGTTCATAGATGATATTTGAGGTCAAATGTAAGGTTAATTCGCGTTTAGTATCTGCAATTTGAGTTTTGGTGTTTTTGGTTCGGGCTGAAACTTGTTGCAGGTCTGACCCTTTGTTGTAAAACGTGGGAACGCGATCCTGGAAAACTTATCCGGATCGCGTTGCTTAGTGTTATTTTGAGTTAGTCACGTTTTGTTCTTGTGAACGCGATCCAGCTCATTCACCCGGATCGCGTTGGTCAGTGTAAAACGGTTACAGAATGTTTTCCTTCTTGTGAACGCGATCCAGCTCATTCACCCGGATCGCGTTGGTCAGTGTAAAACGGTTACAGAATGTTTTCCTTCTGTGGAACGCGATCCCAACCCTTTTACCCGGATCGCGTTTACCTGTTATAATTTGACATCTTTGATAACTCGTGACTTGTATATTTGTAATGGTTAAATAGAATTGAATGTATATCTTGTGCACTTAATTGACACTATATACATGTGAAGATTATAATAACTTGTTAAATGAGACACTAATTGGGTTTTGATTTTGTTCTCAGATAAACTTAAGACTCAATTAAATAAGACCTTTGAGTGGAGTCGGTGATCATCAAGGGTGAGTGGATTAATGACTTACAATCTAAGTTAGTTGTAACAATCTGGTTACAACGGGTAAATGTGGTTATACCGTTTATATTTGCATAGTGTCATGATGATTATGATTTATGTGAATCTTTCAGAGGTCAATTGCGATTGGGTTTGGGTACTATTACTTGGATAACATCAGTGCCTTGTACATGGGTTGTTCACTGAAATGATGTTGGAAGTAGTACTAGTACCAAACCATCGGTTAGATCACTGAATTGGCCTTCAGTGGTTGTAAGTGTTGCTTGGGGGCCACCGCGGCAGTAGGGTGCCTCAAGGACCACCGATCCTCTTTGAAGTTAATTGTTTAAGATGCTTAGCTGTAAACAATTGTGAATCTGAGTTAGGTTGATAGTTAATTCAAAATCAATTGTACACACTTGATTACAATAATCACTAGTACTATTACAAGCTAGATCTGTTGTCACAAATACATGTCCCAACAGACAACTCAAGTTAAGCTTAGACTATGTGCTCATGACTGTATACTCTATTTTATTTTGCTGTTGCAATTTAAATTCAATTAAAAATCTTGCGGTTCATACAATATGTTTTGACATACAAACCTGTGAGCTCACCAGCGTTCCGCTGACCATTTTTAGCATGTATCACAGGTACTCAGCAGTAGGTTGGACTGCCCATCAGGACTCATTAGCTCGAGTCAGGATTCAATCAATCAGAGATTTAATTGCATTATTATATTTTGTATAAAGTAATTATGTAATGTAAATCTCTCAATTCAGAAACTGAGCTAATGTAAACTATATTTTTGATGTAACTTTGGTTTAATCAATACAAGTGTAAAATGACGCATATAGTGGTCGTTCATTATATCTTTGTGCTGTGATTACCGTATTTGGTCCCGCCCCGACCCAAACCACTTCCGCATCATAATTTGGGGGTGCGACACGCTTCAAATGTATGGCAATTAGATTCCCCATGTAGTCATCATATGACACCACACCGTGAGTGGTTTAGTGATTTTCAAAATGGTTCGAGGTAAGAAGAATCTTAATTCTGTGGGAACTTTAGAATCTAAAGGGTTCGAGGTTAGAGCCAGAAATGGAGTTATGAAAATTATCTATGGCATGCTTGTAGTATTGAAGGGTATCCATAAAAACAACAACACGTACCACTACGAGGGTAGAACAGTTGTCTGAACTGTCGCAGCTGTTACAAGTGGTGATAGAAATCCGGAAGCGGTTAGGCTATGGCATATGTGCTTTGGTCATGCAGGTGAAAAATCCTTGAATTTGCTCACGAGTCAAGGATTGTTGAAAGGAGTACGCTCCTGTAAGTTGGATCTTTGTGAGCATTGTATTAGCGGGCAGAAGACCAGGGTCAAATTTGGGACATCCGTTCATAATACTCAGGGTATTATGGACTATGTCCACTCTGATGTGTGAGGACCCTCCAAAACAAGTTCTTTGGGAGGAAAGCACTACTATGTGACCTTTGTTGATGACTTTTCCCGGAGGGTGTAGGTGTACACATTGAAGACAAAGGATGAAGTGTTAGGAGCTTTCCTTAAATGGAAAAAGATGGTGGATACTCAGACAGGCGGAAAGATCAAGCGTCTCCGTACAGACAATGGCGGAGAGTACATGAATGATCAGTTTAGATAAGTCTGTGAAGATGATGGCATCATTAGACATTTCACTGTCAGACCTACACCACAACATAATGGGGTGGCTGAACGCATGGACCGGACGTTGCTGGAGAAAATTTGGTGTATGTTATCCAATGCTGGGTTGGGTAAAGAGTTTTGGGCTGATGCTGTAACTTATGCTTGTCACCTCGTTAATCGTTTGCCATCGACTGCTATTGATGGAAAACACCATTGTAGAAATGGTTTGGGAAGCCCGCTACTGATTATGATTACATGTGTTTGATTCCACTGCATATTACCATGTAAAAGAATCAAAGTTGGATCCTAGAGAAAAGAAAGCATTGTTCATGGGTATCACCTATGGAATCAAAGGCTATCGTTTGTGGTGTCTAGAGACGAGGAAAACGATCTTTAGCAGGGATGTCACCTTCGATGAATTACCATGTTGAAGAAGGTAAATGTTGAACAGTCGGATGGAACCACCAAAAAGGTGGAGTTCGAAAGAACAATTGCACCAGCAGATCCGGAAACGGGTGTTGATTCTCCTACGGTAGAAGGAGATTTTGATGAAGAGGAGGTTCAGACTCTCTGTAACACCTGCTAAATTATGATAATTAATTATGCCTAATTATTTATAACTAGTTGTAATTAGTATGTAATAGGACTAATTACAGGCTCTATTTGTATATATATAAGGTGATTTATATATATATGTGTGTACTTACGCGATTTGGATGAATCGTACGAATTAACCGGACAGAGTCCGACACAGTTTATTTGGACGTTGGTGACAGAAATTTACTTAAATAATGAGAATGTATTTAACGAACACTATTTATATATTATCGCGACGACATTTTAAATAATGCAACAAAACGTATTAAACGCGAATTAATAATTTAGATACTTCGACAAATGTTTTATTATTAATTTCAAAGTATTTTTATTTAAATATTCCAGTTACATTTTAAAATATAACGGTTTGGTTAAAATACTAAAAACAAAGGATTAAACGATTAGGACACGGTGTAAACACTGAGTTTTAGGGAGCGTTTTCCCCTCCCTCCCCCTTTGGATCAGCCAACCCCAACCAACCCCTCCTCCCATTCTTTCATTTTCACCATTTCAAACACACACACATCTTCCAAACACTCTCAACCAAATCCACACCAAATTTTCGGAATACAAACCGACCCACGAAAATTACATATTCGGAATCACCATCACGAGTGGAACAAGAATATCAAGATCGTTTTCATCATCTCATCCTCCATTTAGCTCGATTTGCAAAAGTAAGAAATTTCAAAAATCTTAGATCTATTCAATTTGGTGTAATGTTTTGATGTTTTGATGTGTACACAACTTAGATATAACCTAATACATGAAGAATACACGATTTTATAGCTCAAAAATGGGTTAGATTTGCGTATTTGGTCGAAAATTCTTGAAACCAGAAAGTTTCTGGGCTGGTGTTCATACATGCGACACAAGCCTTGTGTCGCATGCTGTGTGTCATAAACCCGTTTGTGTCGCACCTTGTGTCGTACCAATCCTTTAGTGTCGTAACCTTTGCGACACAATATTGTGTCGCACTCTATGTCGCATACTATGTCGTATTTAATACGACACAACCGTTCTGTCGCTATTGAATTAGCATTGCAAGCTTTTTGCGACACAACCACTGTGTCGCAGAGCTATTGTGTCGCATCCTTCATGCGACACAACCCTTGTGTCGCATACAAATCCTTGTGTCGCAGCTTATTTCGCAGAAAACAGAAAACTTGGAAATTTTAAAGGATTTTCACTATAGAAAAGTCAAAGTTACTGTAGCAAAAAGTCAAATTTTACTGTAGCAATTCACTGTAGCACATTTACTGTAGCAAAGTCAACATTTTAGAATTTTTGCTACAAACCGTCACCAACGGGCCAAACATGTTTTCCAACAAACAAACAATTACAAACATACGGACAAACACTGGATATACTAGTTGTGTACAACTAAACGAAACGTCTCGTGAGACGCATACTTACATAACTTCATATGATTAGGCATTTGAAGGTTACGGGTTCAGAGAACCTACTTGCTTTACTTACTACTTGCTAATTGCAACTGATTACTACAAGACTCAGGTGAGTCTTACGGCCCCACTTTTACTGTTTTATCTTACTGGGGGAGATACATGCTACTGATTTTCTTGAACACAAGTACTAAACTGTTTACTATACCAAACGAAATTGCATGAGTTTACTTACAAACAGAAGTCTCTCCATCATATATCGTTAGTTATGGACTTAAGTGCGAACACTAGTTAATGGATCCATTAGGGAAATGACCCTCCCCGCCCGGGGCAGTAGCGCTGCCACGTACTGATTTACACGTAGAAACGGGTGACTAATTATTCGTTACTGATGCTTGCTCATTTACGAGCATGTCACGGGAGCAAACTTATTACTTACGGGTTAAGCTTCGATTATGAGCCTCATGGCAACGGTATAAACTTACTTACTTACATTTGCGGGATTGCAAATACTGGTTTACGATTTCTAGATTGAAATTGCTTATTTTACGCCTGTGGGCATTACTGATGAAATCTCGTGTTCAAAGCTGATATTACTTACAAACCTGTGAGATTCACCAACCTTTTGGTTGACACTTTTTAGCATGTTTTCTCAGGTACCCGGATGGAGTAGGATTACTCCAGGATTTTAGCTAGAGTCGCATGATTTCAACACAACTGCATTAACGGAGATTCTTAGCATTATCTTTTGTATATTACGATTATGTAATAGAATCTCCCGCTATACGCGTGGACTCTAGGGGAAACTACATTTTGTATACGAAAACACTAAGTTTTCAAACATTATATCTGGAATGTAACTAATTTACAAACGTTGCATATAGATGTCGTTTGCTTTATCTTTGTGCTGTGATATTTGATTAGTAACACCCCAAACTATGCTTCCGCAAAACAGTGAATTTCGGGGGTGTTACACTCTCGAACCTCAAACGCAACAAGAATCAGTTGCAACCTGCAAGCCAAAGAGAGTAATTGCAAAGCCTGCTTGCTATACAGATACGGAGGCTTGTGCATCTTCAATTGCAGCTGATGATGTTCCTACAACTTACTCTGAAGCTATTCGAAATTCAAAGAATAAGAAATGGAGGATTTCCATGAGTGAAGAAATTGTTGGAATAGTGTCCAAGATCATAACTAATTGGTAAGAATGTCATTAAAAGTAGAGTCCTTTTTGGGTCGCCCTCAATGAACAGTAAGAGAAATAAACGAGAGATAATTAATTATTGGAATAATTAATGGAATATTCTGGAAAGCGGATCCAACCGCCGGTTGGAAGGTTCAACCGGCGGCTGGAGTCCAAAGTGGAATGGCGGTAGAGCACGCGGGTCGTGGCTCGGGCAAATGGGTCAAAAGCAGATCCAACCGCCGGTTGGAAGTCTGTCCCACATCGGCCAGATGACAAAACCCTAGGCCTCCTTCTCTACTATAAATAGGGACCTCCCCTATGCTTTCAGATCCATCCTAGAATTGAATAGAGTTCAATTATTTCTCTCTTTCTCATTCCTACTCCTTGTGAGAGTTTACACGACTTAGAGTCGGGACCCCTAGGAGTTAGGGAATTTCTATTAGTTCTTGGGTGTGAGCCATTAGAGGTGTTCTGGTTTGGGCACTCGCCTCCAAGAAAGGAAGCTCTGCAGGATCGTCTGCGCGTGAGAAATTGGTTTTCTCAAAGGTTAGTATTTTCTTCTTTATCTATTTAATTATTGCTTTTATTTATTCAAGTTAAGATCCCTTTAGGGTTTAGTTTCCTAATTGCTCTAGATTAATTATTTTGTTGTAATTCCGCTGCGTATATTAATCTTGTTAGGGAATAGAAAATCCAACAGTGGTATCAAAGCCTTAGCTTAATAAATACTAGCATTTAATTATCTGCAATAGTATGTAGGTAAAGATAAATTGGAAATAGAATTTTCTAAATTGTTAAAATGAATTTACACTTTAGACCCTATATTTTGAATTGTTTTAAAATATACCCTTAAATTTTAAAATGTTTTAAAATAGAACTGCATACCTTAAAAGTTAGGAGAGACTTTACATATATTATGAGTTATAAGTATATGTATCATTAAAGTTAAATACATCGCTAGTCAATTGATAAATCGGCTCACCCATAGTGAACAAACTATAAGAGAGGTATAAGGCGGGTCGCTCAGCTTCTCTAAAGAAGTCAGGTTTTTAATAAGCTTCGCGCTGACCTGCTTCTCCGCTTCTTTGTGCGTTCAATGGAGCTACTGAGGACTTTTGATAGGATGATGTCAAGATCAAAAGTATGACAAAAAAGTACTAAAACAAAATCCCGTTCTAGATACTAAAAACGTGAATAGTATGCTAACCCATAAAAACCGCACATCTCTCGTATGGTCTGTTAATGGAGCGTGTGTGGTTTATTGGCACATTAATATGAGAACATACTGAGAGGTGATGTGAGACTCGCGATTCTCGAGCGTACTCGGGCCGGGGACCACGCGGGTTTTGCATGGAAGTTCATCATCTTGTTCATGATCCTCGGCTTACCAGTCGTGAATGGGAGATGAGCATATCCGAGATTAACATGCAGTTGATAAGAATCAATGAATCTCAAAAGAACTAGGAGTTTCATAGAGAATGAAATTGACAAAGGCATTGTCTACCTAAAATAAATTCGCAATATGATTACGGCAAACCTTTTCATAAAACGAATCTAAAATATGGATCCTAGCCTTAATTTTATAAATGGGTAATTAATTAAGGAATATTCAAACTAACTAAAATTGTTTATCTTATAGATGTCTTCTACAAATGGTAATAATCCTCCCGTCCCCAATCCCGTTCACAACTCGAACTTCTCACTACTCTCAGTTCTTGGGAGGGAAAGACTGACCGGTCCAAATTATATGGACTGGATGCGAAATCTAAGGTTTATCCTAAGGTACGAGAAAAAGGAGTATGTTCTCGATGAGTAGATTCCCACTATTGATGAAGATTCAACCCAAGAAGAGATTGAGGCACACCGGAAACATTATGATGATGCGAATAAAGTGTCCTGTTTCATGGCATCGTCCATGAGCCCTGAATTGCAAAAGACTTTTGAGAATACTTGGGCTTATGAAATGAACCAACAGCTTAAGGAAATGTTTCAGGCAAAGGCAAGCAAAGAACTCCTTGATGTGGTTAAGTCTCTCATGGCTTGCAAACCCAAACCTGGAGCATCTATCTGTGCTTTCGTCTTGGAGATGAAAGGGTACTTTGATAGGTTGGAATCATTGAATATGATGTTTGACACAGAGTTTTCCATTGCCATAATTTTGTCAAGTCTTCCAGCTGTCTACAATCAGTTTGTAATATCATATCAGATGAATATGAATGAGAGAGAAGGCTCAATAATGGAACTCCATAATTTACTGCAAACCGCTGAGCAAGGAATCAAAAAGGATGATGAGTCCACTAGCTCAGCAGCTCCTGTGTTGGCAATTGGTCAAAATGCAAAGAAAAGAAAGAGGTCAAATTGGAAAGCAAAGACTGCGAATGGAAAGTCCAATCGTGGGTCCAAAAGAAAGACTGATTCTGATATTGCACCAGCAAATGATCCAAAGGAAGCACTGTTCTTTTACTGCAAAACAAAGTGGCACTGGAAACGTAGCTGCCCGAAATACATGAAGGACCTTGAAGATGGAAAGGTCGAAAAGAGTGTTCACTCAGGTATGTTCATGATCGAACTCCATAATACTACAACTTCTAATTCGTGGGTTCTGGATACAGGGTGTGGTACTCACATTTGCACTGTATTGCAGGGTTTAAAGGAAAGTAGGAAGTTGAAGCATGGAGAGCTCAACCTAGTCATGGGAAACAGAGGAATCACGCCTGTTACCGAGATTGGGAAGTATGAGTGCGTGCTGAAGTCTGGAGTTAGGATAGATTTAAATAATTGCTGTTATTCGTCAGAAATGACTAGAAACATAATTTCATTTCATGCTTTGTTTAAGGATGGTTATCGATTTTCATTTGATAATGAGAATAGTGATATTTTGATTTATTTAAATGGTTGTTTTATTTTTAAAGCTTGTCCTTACAATGGCATATATGAAAATGTTGAATGTATTAGCAATATGATTTTAAATGTTGATTCGTCTAATGAGCTTGATAAATCCAAATTGTGGCATTATCGTCTTGGGCACGTAAACAAGAAACGCATCGGCCAACTCCAAAAGGATGGAGTGTTGGAATCATTCGACCTCAAATCGGATGATGTATGTGAATCTTGTTTATTGGGCAAGATGACTAAATCACCATTCACTGGTTCTTGTGAAAGAGGTGAAGGACTATTGGACTTGGTACATACGGATGTATGTGGACCGTTCCGATGAGCCATAAAAGATGGAAATCGTTATTATGTTACATTTACTGATGACTACAGTAGATTTGGACATGTCTATCTGATTAAGCATAAGTCAGATACTTTTGAGATATTCAAAAGATATCAAAGCGAAGTAAAGAATCAATTGGGCAAAAAGATAAAGGTACTCCGATCTGATAGGGGAGGAGAATACCTTAGTATCGAGTTTCTCGATCATCTTAAAGACTGTGGAATAGTTTCACAATTAACTCCTCCTAGAACGCCACAACTTAATGGTGTTGCTGAGAGGAGAAATAGAACCTTGTTGGACATGGTTCGGTCTATGATGAGTCGGGCTACACTTCCAATAAGTTTTTGTGGTTATCCATTAGAAACAGTCGCTCGCATCTTAAATCTTTTGCCTACCAAGAAGGTTTCAAAGACACCTTATAAGATGTGGAAGGGAAGACGTCCTTCTCTTGGTCACATCAAAATCTGGGGTTGTGAATTTTTTTTAGACGAGAAACTCAGGACAAACTAGACTCCAGATCTGAAAAGTGTCTTTTCGTCGGTTATCCACAAGAGTCGTTTGGATATCTATTCTACAGACTCACAGAAAATGTGGTCTTTGTAGCTTGAAGATGAGTGTTCCTTGAGAGAGAAATGATATCTAAAGAGGACAGTGGGAGTACAATTGATCTTGAAGAAATTCGAGAGTCTACCGACGAAGAACCTACAGTAAACACTGACACTCAACTTGAGGTGGCAACACCTGTTGAACCTGACGACATAACATTACCCGTTCGTAGATCTAGTAGAGTTAGCAATCCTCCTCAGTACTATTATGATTTACAAATAGAAGAAGAGGATAAAATTAGTGATGGTACACTAAATGACTTAGATGAACCTGCTAACTACATGGAAGCGATGGCAGGCATTGAGGCTGCTAAATGGAAGGAAGCTATGAAAAGCGAAATTCAGTCTATGTATGACAACCAAGTTTGGAATTTGGTTGACACTACACCCGGTCTTAAGACGGTGGGTTGTAAGTGGATCTTCAAGAAGAAGACATACATGGATGTGAAAGTACACACTTATAAAGCTAGGTTGGTAGCGAAAGGTTATACTCAAACCCATGGAATTGATTATGAGGAAACCTTCTCACCAGTAGCTAAGATAAATTCAATTAGGATAATGCTAGCCATAGCTGCATTTCAGGATTATGAAATTTGGCAGATGGATGTCAAAACCGCTTTCCTTAACGGGAAACTGACAGAGGATGTGTTCATGGCACAGTCGGAGGGTTTTGAGAATGCAAAGTATCCTAATAGAGTGTGTAAGCTTCAAAAGGCTATTTATGGACTTAAACAAGCCTCTCGTAGCTGGAATCTCTGCTTCCATGAGAAAGTCACAGAGTTTGGATTTTCTAGAAGCGAAGATGAGTCATGTATATATATGTCAAGTTCAGCGGGAGTGTTGTAGTCTTCCTAGTATTATATGTGGATGATATACTACTCATAGGAAACGATATCCCAACATTACAAGGTGTAAAAGATTGGTTGGGAAAATGTTTCGCTATGAAAGACTTGGGAGATGCAGCATACATTCTTGGTATAAAGATTTACAGAGATAGGTCGAAGCGTCTCATAGGACTTAGCCAGGACACATACTTAGATAAAATTTTGAAAAGATTCAAAATGGAGAACTCTAAGAGAGGGAATCTACCCTTACACCATGGTATAAAGATTAGTAAGGATATTTGTCCTATATCTAAAGAAGAATCGGACAGAATGAGTCGAATCCCATATGCTTCGGCTATAGGATCGATCATGTATGCCATGACGTGTACAAGACATGATGTCCCATTTGCTTTAAGCTTAGTGAGTCGACATCAGCAGAATCCTGGTGAAGGTCATTCGACAGCTGTAAACAATATTCTTAAGTATTTGAGGAATACTAAAGACAGGTTCTTAGTTTATGGTGGGGAAGAAGAACTCAGAGTAACGGGTTATAGTGACGCTAGTTTTCAAACAGACAGAGATGATAGTCGTTCACAGTCTGGTTGGGTATTCTTACTGAATGGGGGAGCAATTACATGGAAAAGTTCCAAGCAAGATACGGTGGTAGACTCCACGTGCGAGTCTGAGTACATTGCGGCTTGCGAGGCTTCAAAGGAAGCTATCTGGATTAAGAATTTCATTAGAGATCTTGGAGTTGTACCAACGGTTCAAGACCCCATTGAAATATTTCTTGATAACAAAAGTGCAGTTGCCTTGAGTAAAGAACCCAAGGATCACGGAAAGTCAAAGCACATTGAAAGAAAATACCATTTTGTTCGAAGAAAAATAGAAGAAGGACACGTGATTGTGAAGAGCATAAGATCAGAGGACAATCCAGCTGATCCGTTCACAAAGCCACTTGGAAAGTCCAAACATGATGAACATGCTAGGAGCATAGGTTTAAGAGATAATGTAAAGTTTTAGTTGTTAATTTGATTTTGAAACATTGTAAACAATGATGGAAATTGTAATAGACTTGGTGATTAAATAATGGAGATTTATTTATTGGAAGGAGTTATGCCATTTACTATTGTTTGTCATTGTGTTTCAGTTTTGCATGTTTAGACACCACTTCCAGAGTAAAACAATTTTACTCAAAACTCCTCAATCGTTCATACTCCTGGAAGTAAGTGATGAATAAAGACTGTCATGGAGTGTTAGTAGATTGTCTATGGAGATTAGACATTGCATGGAGATTGCTGCAACACTCATGGGTACTTAATGGGGATTTAAGTATAGGAGAGACCCGTACTTAAAGAGATCACTTCATGGATTAAATCACGAGTGATTTTAAGATGATAATATCCTCTATTTTTAAAATGGAGATACATTGAGTTTCTAGTTTTACAAGTCTGTTATACTTTAGTCTATTCAAACGCTGTGCGTAACTGCCAATTATAAAGGGTATGCTAGGTATGACATGACTAGTTGACTAGTACTATGTAGTCGAAATTTATTTGTTCCTTTTCGCCTAAATGGGGAAATGGATATCTTGGGCCCTCTGATGATTAAAGATTGACTCTAAAGTGTTAGGTCTGGCCGGGACTAAGTTGATGGTTCAATAGTCTCATAAGTCAAAATAATCGGAAATCAGAAAACAAATTATGAATCTTGAGATTGATTAAAATCCATGTCTCGATTCATACGATATCGGTAGAACAAAGGAATAGTTGATCACTTATCTAAGGGCTAACTCTAAGATAAGATTCAGAGTTCGGCAGTTGCGTTGGATGGCACTCTCTGCTTAGTTAATGGATAGACTTGATATCAATAACAGTTGATGACTTGTCTAAGTGGGAGATGTTGGAATAGTGTCCAAGATCATAACTAATTGGTAAGAATATCATTAAAAGTAGAGTCCTTTTTGGGTCGCCCTCAATGAACAGTAAGAGAAATAAACGAGAGATAATTAATTATTGGAATAATTAATGGAATATTCTGGAAAGCGGATCCAACCGCCGGTTGGAAGGTTCAACCGGCGGTTGGAGTCCAAAGTGGAATGGAAGTAGAGCACGCGGGTCGTGGCTCGGGCAAATGGGTCAAAAGCAGATCAAACCGCCGGTTGGAAAGTCCAACCGCCGGTTGGAAGTCTGTCCCACATCGGCCAGATGACAAAACCCTAGGCCTCCTCCTCCACTATAAATAGGGACCTCCCCTATGCTTTCAGATCCATCCTAGAATTGAATAGAGTTCAATTCTTTCTCTCTTTCTCATTCCTACTCCTTGTGAGAGTTTACACGACTTAGAGTCGGAACCTTAGGAGTTTGGGAATTTCTCTTAGTTCTTGGGTGTGAGCCATTAGAGGTGTTCTGGTTTGGGCACCCGCCTCCAAGAAAGGAAGCTCTGCAAGATCGTCTGCGCGTGAGAAATTGGTTTTCTCAAAGGTTAGTATTTTCCTCTTTATCTATTTGTTTATTGCTTTTATTTATTCAAGTTAAGATCCCTTTATGGTTTAGTTTCCTAATTGCCCTAGATTAATTATTTTGTTGTAATTCCGCTGCGTATATTAATCTTGTTAGGGAATAGAAAACCCAACAGAAATGCAGTTCCTTAAAAAGAATCAGACATGGGAGTTGACCAACCTCCCAAATGGAATGAAGGCAATTGGATGCAAATGGGTGTTTGCAAAGAAAGATGGGTTCTCCGACCAAGATGATGTTCGCTACAAAGCAAGATTGGTAACTAAGGGATACGCTCAGAAAGAAGGAATTGATTACAATGAAGTATTTTCTCCAGTCATAAAGCATTCCTCTATTAGAATTTTGTTGGCTTTAGTAGCACAATTGGATCTTGAACTAGGGATGGATGTAAAGACTGCATTTCTACATGGAGACTTGGAGGAGGAAATATTTATGGTTCATCCAGAAGGATTTAAAGTTGCTGGAAAAGAAAATGAAGTGTGTAAACTTAATAAGTCTTTGTATGGGTTAAAATAGTCCCCGAGGCAGTGGTACAAGAGATTTGATAAGTATATGTTGGAGTCAGGGTACACAAAAAGCAAATATGACCATTGTGTCTATTTGAACAAGCTACAAGATGGATCCTTCATATATCTTCTTCTATATGTAGACGATATGTTGATAGCTTCCCAGAGTTCAGCAGAAATTGGAAACTCGAAGGCTCGATTGAAAAGGGAATTTGAAATGAAGGATCTTGGTGAAGCAAAGAAGATTCTTGGCATGGAAATAGTCAGAGATAGAAAATCAAGGAAGCTTTGTTTGACTCAGAAAAACTATATGAGAAGGATGCTAAAGCATTTTGGGATCAACGAACGTGCAAAACCTGTTAGCACTCTGCTCGCTCCTCATTTTAAACTCAGTGCTGCTATGTCGCCAAAGAATGATGCTGAAAGAGAGTACATGGAAAATGTACCCTATGCAAATGTTGTTGGTAGCTTGATGTATGCTATGTTGTGTACAAGACTAGATATTTACCAAGCAGTTTGAGTAGTGAGCAGGTATATGCATGATCCAGGAAAGGAGCATTGACAAGCTGTTAAATGGATTTTACGATACATCCATAATATAGCTGATGTTGGATTGGTTTTCGAACAAGATGATAAGCAGCGGGTGGTTGGACATTGTAATTTAGATTATGGCTGTGATTTAGACAAACGTAGGTCAACTACTGGCTACTTCTTTAC
Organism: Helichrysum umbraculigerum; assembly: GCA_949592205.1. Classification (NCBI taxonomy): domain Eukaryota; kingdom Viridiplantae; phylum Streptophyta; class Magnoliopsida; order Asterales; family Asteraceae; genus Helichrysum; species Helichrysum umbraculigerum. Next base: position 122,853,265 of record CATIUR010000005.1, on the reverse strand, counting down.
TCTGGCAAAAGCACATGTCAGTTGGAAGTTTACCTTGCAGTCTACTATTGCTCTGTCAACAATAGAAGCAGAGTATATGGCGATCACAGAGGCTATGAATGAAGAAAGAAAGAAGCAATATGGCTTCAAGGGTTGCTTGGTGAACTTGGAATTGATCAAAAATTCGTCAACTTGCACTACGATAGTCAAAGTGCAATTCACTTAGCCAAGAACCAGGTTTATCATTTCATTCGAGAGATACTTGAAGAAGGTGGAGTCAAAATCCAGAATATCCACACCACAAAGAATCCTGCTGACATGTTGACAAAAGTTTTGGTTGCGATCAAGTTCACTTCTTGTTTGGACTTGATCAAGATTGTCAAAACTTGAAGATTGATTTGAAACACCACCAACGATAGTTGATACGAAGAGAAGAGACCTTTGGGCATTCGCCAAGGTGGAGATTTGTAAAGAAAGTGGGCCCAGGGCTCTTGCTAGTTGCTTTGCAAGTGGATGGCTCATGTGGTTGAAATGAAGGCCAAGTATTTGGAACTTGCAATTGGGGGGGGGGGGGGGGGGGGGGGGGGGGGGGGGGGGGGAGGGATGTATTGGAGCCTACAAATAGGCATCCTCATTTGTGTAGAAATCACACCAAAACACATCAACACTTCTAGTAGTTGTCTGTGCTCTCTTCTCTCTATTTGTATTATTTCTATTGTACAAGATATAATATAGTTGGTGGTGTGTTGGAGGATGTAGGCAAAAATTGGCCGAACCTCGGTAATCTCTGGTGTTCTCGTGTGTTGTTTATTTTTAATAGCTTTATTTGGGGTATCATTATTGTGATCTATTGTGCTAATAACTTATCAGAATAATTCTTTTCCACTTATAATTTATTAGTTTAATCTTTCACGGGCTTTACCCATTCGGTGGAGTAATTAGTGCGATTATTTCCACAACAGTGCAGGCTGAACATTACCAGCCAATATGTTGAGTTCAAATGTACAATTAACATTATATCAGGTTACAGCTATAAGCATATCCAAATAACACAACTTACTTCTACATACAACATCATCTAATTACAATTTTTGATGTAGGACCAATGCACATAAAAAGGTAAATTATAGCCGATATTTACGGTGAAACAAAAGGGTCATTTACATAGTACATTGACTAATAGTCAAAGTTAGATAAGGAATAGGTTACAGGTAACATCCCCTTTTTCAGTAGAGCATGAGCGACAAGGTTGTACCCTCTGTGAGCCTCCTCGTGAGATGGTATATCATCTTTTGCAATAATAGAGCAACAATATAGATGCTGAACCAAAAATAACAAAAGAAATATGATATAATTTACTTTAATTTTAATAATATGTTGGTGACCCCCTCAAAACAGCAAGATTTACTCCATATAACATTCATCAGCAAAAAATATGCTTCAATCTATATTTAATACATCTGACATTCGTCAACTTTAACTAACATTCACCATAATTATGCTTTAATCTTCCTGCCTTGCTTGCAAGTTATAAATTATGGTTTAAGTTCCATACTCTGTAATGTTGCCTTTAATGTTGCTCACTATTCATCTTAGTGATCAAGCAAAAGTAATGTTTCTATGTAGGAGCTTGCAAAGCATGAATATTTTACTCCCGAAATCCCAATGTATTTGATGTGTTTCGAGTAAGGTTCATAAGCAAAAAGTGCACCCAGCTCTTCAATACCATATATCATTTGAATTATAGGTTCACCACTCTTCCTGAATCCAAGCACATTTCCTAGTAATGCGTCTGGTGGTGTGTTAATGTTAAATAGCTTTTTAAACGAATTTGGATGACGATGCTCCATCATCCATACACCATAAGATAGTTTTTTGGCCTCTATAATAGGCTCCAACACAACAAGAGACTCCCTAACCTTAGATATAGTCAAATCTTATTCATAGTCACAGTTAAGTGCTAAACTATCGGGAAGGTGTATTTCTATAAATTCTTCACTTGTCATATTGAATTATAAAATCATATTATACCAATTTTCATGAGCATCAACATAAGCCCTATCATTAGCAGACCAATAAATTAATCCATTTATATCTACTTGATTCTCTGTCACAAATATTGATTTACGAGGAAGATTGACAGACAAACTTCTCCAAGCCCCCAAGCTTAATGTATAAACCTCAACTTGACGTGGGATGTCAGTTATAGTATTATATTTGTCACTTTGAATACAAGTAATCTTGATAAGCTTAACATCTCTTGTATGAAGACAAACCCCAAAACCAATAACATTTCCATAGGGCCAACCAAACAAATTAGGCACAACAATATCAACGGAATTTCTGATAGTAGGATTCCAAATAACCGCCTTCTTCGTTCCAGAAGCACTTGGTTTTTCCCAATAACTATAAAAGCACAACAAGCCTTGAGAGCTACCAATTAATTGTGGTTTGTCCAGCATTCTAATGGACATGGGAACAGTAACTGAAACCTTCTTTTCTGGGAAACTATCATTATCGTCCCCAATCGAAACATATTTTTGCTTGTAATATGTTTCATCAACGTTAGTTACAACAACATGATGATTAGACAGAGAGGGACTAACGAGATAGTTAGCGATAAACTTGGAGCTATTAATTAGAGACTTCCAAGGTTTTGATGTGTATTTCGGAACATCTTTTTGCTCAGCATCTTTAGGATCTATGTAACTTACGAGTAGATGATTAGGCCGAGTGTTGTTAATGTGGTAATTAGCGATAAACTTTGAGCTATCTATTAGAGACTTCCATGGTTTTGAAACGGATCTGAATCGAATCAATGATTTGATAGGAAGTTTTTTGATGATTTCAACTTGGGCTTCAAAAGGTATGTGGTTAGACATCTTAATTTATGAATTTACGTGGTTTCACACGCGAATAGTAAAGTATTACTTTATAGTGTTTTGTAGACACTTTTTTCTGAGATTTAAGTATCAATATAGTTTTTGTTTGAAAACCAAAACTTGAAACATGCAAAGTTGAGTTTCACGTGAGACAACTACAATACTTGAAACACAAAAATGATGCTCTCAAATTGAGGCAAGGATAGCATGACTCTAACAGATTGGAAAATTATATGTATATAAATCTATATTTATATTTATTTATATATATATATAAGAAAACCCTTGAAGAATCGCCTCCATTAATTTCAAGCTAATCCTTCTATAATCAACCCTTGGATTAAAACATGACATACTTTAATTCAATTATTATGTGATAAAATACTAATATGTCCTTGATTTATTTAAACTTACCATCATCCATTCTTTTTATTTTACATAATAAACACTTCATATTTTGACTTAATCTCTCTTTATTGTAACAAAGTTCCATATGAACAACCAACCCTGACATTTAGGCTAAAAAGATAAATGGGGGCCGATTTACACATAGAAAAACTTCCATCTTCTTTTTTTCTAAACTTTTTAAAACACAATCTATTATAACAATTAATAAAAACCTTCACCTCCGCTTTTCCGTATTTAATGATTTTGTTTTTGAGTCGCAAGAAAAAAAAACCTCCCGGCAAACCCCTTCACCACCGGAACGCCGTCGCCACCTACACTCCTACACCATCAACCGTTCCTTGCTGGCAAACCCCTTCACCATCGCCTTTTCGTTACCACATGCAGTTCTCTACCGTTATCCTTTGCTTTCCTCTTGGTGAGATTTTTTTTTAGTTCTCTGAAATTAATTTAGTTGTCTGCCAATTAAATTTAAAATTCAAATCATGTGAGCTGTAAATTGTAGCTGATATTATGGGATTTACATCATTTAAATCATAAAAAAGAAAAAATCCTTGATATATGGTTAATAGGTGATTTCCACCAAAATAGGGATGTTATGCATTTGAAGATAAGCTTATTAAGGAAATGATTCTATCTCATCAACAAATTGAGTTTTTCCCTCCATCTTCCCAATTTTATATGCATTTCAAATTTGCTAGGTCAACAATATAATAATAGTATAAATAGATATCCTAGCCCCATATGATCACACCTACATGCAAATCATTATCTAATGTCATACATTATACTTTTTCTTGTCTTTGAGTCTTAACAATGGCGAATCGACATTAACTAAACTGTGCATAACTGTTTTTTTAAACAGGCTAATCAGAGTAAAACATTGAAGAGTCCAGCAAATTTTGCGGGGTCTAAACTAGTTATAATAATATGTGATGTGATTTATAAACCATAAATATTACTCTCTCCATCACAAAATAATTGTCATGTTTTGACCTTTTGAAGTCTTTCTTTTTCAACTTTGACTTAAAATATTTTTATTCGAGTTATAAAAAATTTGATGCAAAATATATAAATGGATTAGGTTTTATATGTATTTTCATTGTTATAATTTTCATCAAATATTATATAACACAAACAAAAATTTTTAAAGTCAAAGTTGAAAAAGAAAGACTTTATAAAGTTAAAACAAGACAATTATTTTTTGGGATGGAAGTAATATGTTATTAGAATGAAACCATTGTGGTTAGTTAGATTGATTATTTCTTCTCATGTTTTTTTAGAAGTTTCAAATGAGATATCACACTTATCTACATGTTGTTTGTGAGAAATTACATTTGCATTATGTAATCTTAATGTAAATCGTTTTCTTCTCTTATTTTTTCTTTTCATCTTTTCAATGAAGTATAAATTCGTGAGAGGTTCAAATGAGTACACTAACATTGAGTGAGAATGAAGGATTTAATAAGAATGTGTCACGTGTCACAAAACTCACTTTCCACCACGTTTTTAAAAATTAAATATCTCTCAAACAATAATTCAAAAAATTATAAAAATTACACCATAAAAATCAGCGTTTTTTCTCTTCCATTAGAGATCTCACAAGGTATACTTTTGACTAACTTTTTTTTTCCATTTTTTGGTGGTTTTGAAAACAACTACCACTACATGTGATACCAGCGAGTACATGTGATACTAATATTGTACAATTTGTAAAATCCATAAAACAAAGGTCGTCGAAAGTATATCTTGTGAGTTTTTCTAATCAAAGAGGAAGAAACGCTGATTTTTATTGTGCAATTTTTATAATTTTTCGACTTACCATTTATGCGATATTTAATTTTTTAAAAAGTAGAGAAAATTGGGTTTTATGATACATGTTGCATTGTTATTGATTCTCGCATTCTCATCAAAATTCTTGAACATCACTCTCAATACATATAACTAGTGTAGCGTTGCCCAAGTTAACCCGTAACCATGTACATCATGGTTGAATTTGCATTATCATACGGCGATCTTTTTAATTCGAGAAAGCTGGTTAAATTTGTATTATCATACGATGTTCCTTTTAATTCGAGATGACCGCAAGCCAGCTGACGTTGGGCCACGACACAATCCCTTGTATCACCATCAAGAGTCAAGACTCTCTCATGAAATTATTTGCATTAAAAGAATACATTAAACTTAATAAACTACTCTAGAAAAGCTCCACTTTTGCCGTATTTAGGTTAATAATGGTTTAATCCTCATAGTTTCATTTTTTTCCGTTTTAACCACTCAAATTTTTTTCTCATGATTTAATCCTTAAAGTTTGCATAAACTTTATGCTTTAACTCTTTAAAGGGTTAAACTATTAAAATTTTTATTTTGAAAGTTAGATGATTAAATTAAAAAATTTTAAAATGGCAAAATCATTATAAAAGAATTTGAGGATTAGACTATCAAAATCATTATGAAAGATAAACTTAAAAAGTTAAACCACCAAAACTTTAAAACTTGAAGGATTAAATTATGAGAAAAAAACTTGAGTTGTTAAAATGAAATAATAGTGAAACTTTGAGGATTAAACTATTATTAACCCTATTTTGTTATGTCTTGCTCTCTAAATTTATATTACGTAGCCAATCCACTCATTAGTAGTGTTTTGTTCATGAAATAAAATTAGTTAGCATCTAATAAGTGAAGATTTATACTCCCTTCGTTCCAATTTAATCGTCCAGTATACCATTTTGAGATGTCCCACATTTATTTTTCACTTTTGATTTCAACCGGTCAGGATGGATTTTAGTAGATTTTGATGGATAGATATTAAATCTTATTGGTTGACACGGTAATCAATATACATATATACGTTCCTAAAACTGTGTGCATTTCAGTAGTGAATAACTAAATTGGGGGTACGTAATGTAGTTTTGACTCATTAGTTATTTCTTTCACTTCTCCTTTCCAATTGCTTTTGAGATGCAAGGGATCAAAATTTGGGAATGGTTAGAATGAAAGAGCTTAAAGATAAAGAGGTTACATATGAACTGTAAAATGATCTGCTAATACCATCGCATTTGTAGAGCTTGAGCACAATATCAGAAAAATTGCATAAACTTAATGACTTAGAAGTTTTAAAATATGAACCACTCTTATACTAAGCTACTTATAGCAACAGCCAACATTGAATAAAACCTCGTAAAGCCATATAATCTAATCACAATTATAGACTTTTCTTGCAAAATAAAATAGAGAACAAAATGAAACATGTGGTTTCTTATAAAAACAAAGCTGACAAGTGCCCAAGTAATCATGAATTGGTGGTAAAATGGGCGGGTCAACATACATAATAAGTTTAAATGAGTCAAGGCCATAACATGTATATCTTCAGCAAGGTATCAATAGCACATACAAAGTCTAGGATATCTACCTGCACTAACTGCACTTTAGTGTTTTGGCTAAGGAGCACAAATTCTCTACCATAACTCTGATACATTAATTCAAGCATTAGATGGAGCCTACTTGTCATTTTCTTGATTTATTCTCCACCATAATCATACAATTTGTATTGAATAAGGTAAAATAATGTATATAGTTTGCGTGTAAACTTAATATTGAATATATAGAAATATGGTGACTCAAAATAGTTAAATGAATGAAGATATTGAACAGTTAGGCAATTAAAGGAAAGTAATATATTCAAGTTTAGAGAAGGAAGAATAATTTGTTGTACAGGATCTAGTAAAACCGTTTCTACAAGTGCGAACGGATCTAGTAAAGTCGTTTTGTGGCATTTTACTTATTATAATGCTTTCAACCCCATTTCAGTTTTAGCTAAATCATTTGAGGCGACACACTTGACCCATTTAAGATTCAATCAGTACCCTTATGGGCCATCATTAAATGGGTTAAATGTGCCACCTATACCAAAACATGAGGTTACTAAAAGGCAGGAGTAATTACAATTTGGAGTGGTGAGCTATAGGGGCCTAAAGCAGATGTCATAAAGAGCCTAATTCTCGAGGACAGTGTTTTCAAGCAGCTGGTATAATGAGAGTCTTTCATTATATGTCTCAACAACTGTCTCATACACCTTTGTAAATGCAAAACAGAGAATGTAAGCATCATTCTACCTTAGTTTTTTTTCTCCCATATCTTTCAAATCAAGAGTGATCCCATTTTGGAATGCGTGCCTCCTCCAAGTGAGTTGCATAACTAAAACCACTCATCACAAAAACAGATAAAATGATTTAAACCGAACACAACTCAGCACGTAAGTGACATGGTGCATTTTATATCTTTAATTATAGATCTGAATAAAAACAAACAATGATTATGAAAATACAAGTATAAAAAAAACACAACCATCATACTTAACAGATCATTCGGCTAAAAATGTATTAGGCTTCTTCTAACAGCAAAGTACGAATTCAATATTAAACTAACATAAAGATTACAAAGAAAAATAAATTATACACTCCTTGCCATAATCACTCGCAACGAAAAATTAAAAACTGGCCCAACACTTTATAATTGTTGATGCAGATCCATGCATGTCATAATATTAGCATGTCATAATATTAGCATGAAAGTTGTTGATGCTCAAAATACAGCTTCACTTCCAAAATTGTAAATAGAGATGATCAAGGCCTAAAATCAATCTGAATTACCCTATGGTTAAACGGACGGTTTTGGTCCCTTGATATGAGATTCTAAGGTTCTAATCAGCGTCATTTTTATGTGGAAATGAGAGTGGTTTGTGAGGTTGTTTAAAGCGATGTGGGACTCTTTTCATATATGTGTGGCTATTTTTTACTGGGAGGCAAAAACTATTAGCAAAGAGAACGACTGATACTGTAAAGATAGCTTACTTGCAAATAAACCTCACTGGATCACAATACTATCATCTCCATGCACCAGAATCGTCTAAGTGTACAATAAAACTTTCACTAGCAATAAATCAAACAACCAGACAACTTCATTTTAACTCGGCCATGCAGTTAAACTTATGCACCAATATATCTACGGAGTACGGAATTACCATTAGAACATCTATGCATCGATCCTTACCCAAATAATTTATAATTTCACATTACTGAAAACATCGATCTTCTTAACAACAACTTGAACCAAACACTAGCTCATGCAAGACACATATATAGTATATATGATGTCTACTTGAATCAGCTTTTTATGACCCCTATATGATGTTTAGAAATAAATGTTTTATAGTGTATCATTGCATATGGTGATATATTAATTCTGTACATATATAATTATTCAATACAACTGAATCCTTGTAACTTATAGAAGCTATGAACCTAGACTTGAATTTGCAACAAGTAAACATTTCCAACTGGAGAGAGCAAATGCTAGATTTCAATATTGAGATTGTATAAAGAATATTACACCCAACAATGGACAAATATTTGACGGATGTGGAGAATTCATGTCTGTGAAGATGAAGACACGACTGAAACACTGATTTGAAGAAATAAATGTTTTGGCACTTCCATGCAACACAAATAATTTCTTCAATCGTGCCTTCATTTCTATCATACGTGAACTCCCCACATATATCAAATATCGGTCCACGCTTTCGTACAATATTCTGTGTGTACTATGAATATCAAATCCAACATTTGGATTCCATTATTCCACTCCGGGATGGCAAAATTTACTTCTTGCACATTCAATTCCATGTTCATTGCTTCTGCAAATTACAAGGATTCAGTTGTAATGAAAACTTATATATGGAGAGAATTAGTATTTCTCCATATGCAATGACACATAATAACAAATTTATGGAATTTTTGAAGTGTATGTCTACATCATCAAATTCTCTACACTTAATTATAAATGTATAAGATAAATAAGCAAACGAACATCATGAAAAGTTAGGCATGTGGAGGCAAATATTATTAGCAAAGAGAACGACTGATAGTGTAAAGATAGCCTACTTGCAAATAAACCTCACCGGATCACAATACGATCATCTCCATGCACCAGAAACGTCTAATCTACAGCAAAACTTTCACTTGCAATAAATCAAACAACCAGAAAGCTTCATTTTAACTCGGTCACGCAGTTAAACTTATGCACCAATATATCTACAGAATACCCTTAGAACAGCTATGCATCAATCCTTACCCAAATAATATATAATTTCACAATACTGAAAACATCAATCTTCTTGACAACAACTTGAACCAAACACTACCTCATGCATGACCCATATAGAGCATATATGATGTTTACGTGAATCAGCTTTTTATGACCCATATATGATGTTTAGAAATAAGTGTTTTATAGTGCATCATTGCATATGGTGATATATTAATTATGTACATATATAATTTTTCAATACAACTGAATCCTTGTAACTTATAGAAACTATGAACCTAGACTTGAATGTGCAACAAGTAAACATTTCCAACTGGAGAGGGCAAATGCTAGATTTCAATATTGAGATTGTATAAAGAATATTACACCCAACAATGGACAAATATTTGACGGATGTGGAGAATTCATGTCCGTGAAGATGAAGACACGACTGAAGCAATGATTTGAACAAATATTGTTTTGGCACTTCCATGCAACACAAATAATTTCTTCAATCGTGCCTTCATTTCCATCATACGTGATCTCACTACATCTATCAAATATCGGTCCACGCTTTCATGCAATATTCTATGTGCACTATGAATATCAAATCCAGCATTTGGATTCCATTTTTCCACTCCGGGATGGCAATATTTACTTCTTGCACATTCAATTCCATGTTCATTGCTTCTGCAAATTTCAAGGATTAAGTTGTAATGAAAACTTATATATGGAGAGAATTAGTATTTCTCAATACGCAATGACACAGAATAACAAATTTATGGAATTTTTGAAGTGTATGGCTACATTATCAAATTCTCTACACTTAATTATAAATGTATAAGATAAATAAACAACCGAACATCATGAAAAGTTAGGCATGTGGATTACCTCTAGGATTTGTAGACACAACTCCATGCAACAGGTCAATAATTCCCAACTTCTATATAATCAACAAACGAACATCATTAAAAAGTTGTGAGCATGGTGGGATAGATATAGTACCACCTTATATCGACGTGTAGCATCCAATCACCATTATTTAAAGATCTTGTTTGTAGACTAATAGTATTTAAAGATTTATTTTGTATGTAAAAGATGAAGACCGTCAATTCAAATGAAAGTAACTATATTAGTATTTAACTAGTGTAATAAGAAAAAAAATATAAAAAATGACAGTTACCTATTACATTATAAAATAATTTGATATTCAGTTGGGTTTAAATCATTATTACTTGAAGCCCATACCATTCTTTGTAGGTCCATACCATTCTTTTTTTCTCCTGATCTCTCTATCAATTGAAATTGATTGTAGAGGATCCAAATTCACAGTTGGCTAATGGCGCCATGTTCTAATGAGACTGGTGATTGGGAATATTAACAGTCTGTCCTTGATTAAATTAACAAAAAGGTAGATCATAAAACAATTCAACAAGGTGTAAGAAATAAGGCCATCTGTTCTTATTGTCCACTCTAAACTTTTAACTAGAATCATAAACAATAATCCAGTTATGAGCCATGTCAGAAATCCATCATTGTATATTAGTGATCTTAGAGATCTTACATGTGAATTGGACATTTCAGCAGGTATCAACCGAGATATATGTGATTGATACACAGGAAAATGGACACTTGGACACCGTTTATATGCTATATCAATAATCAGTAAGTAATGTAATACTCAAGTAGCATTGGACATCATCATAGGAAAGAAATAATGTTTTGACTGAAGTCAGAGAAGAGCTTATGAACAGGATTTAGACCAACAAAAAAGACAATAATAAACTATTTAAAAGAGTAAACTGACAAGCAACTGCGGCCCTATGTTACAATAGTATCACAATAAAACCTACTTAAGAGGGAAAAAGAACTTACAAATCTCCTTCTGAACAGATTTTACAAAACAGGGCAAAGATGTTATCTCTATGCTCACCAAATTCTTATAAGACTTCGCGGACTTGGAAGAATATCCATGGAGTGAAACTGTGGAGCTGTAAATCCCTGCCACATCATGATGTCATTATCCCCATCATACATAAATAGGCAAACATCATGAATAGAAAAAAATTGCCAGAAGCAAGACATTTATACAAATATAAAAAGTAATATTCATCTAACGAGTGTGAAAGAAGTACACAAAACTAAAGTTATCCGAATGAACTGATTAGGAGATACAAATTGCATGAGATCTTTATGGTAAAACTAGTTGAACATTGCTTATTCACAATAAATAAAGTTGATTACTTTTTAAGGAAACTAAACTCTGAATGCAGTCATATTGCCATTTAAATGATCAAAAACCTATCTACAAATTCGGCACATCACAAGAAACCACTACCCAACCCTCGTGGTGCCCTAGATTTGCCAATTTAATTAATACTTATTTCAGATAAATAGGTTAAAAGGAACACTTAATTTTTTAAATTTATTTCCTTCACTAGAATATGAATCTTCCTTAAACCGATCTCATAATTATAACTTGAATTCAGAAATTGCAGTTTTTTAAATAAACTAGGTCGAAATAAGTAAAAACAATTGAGTTCACAGATTTTGTTTCATGTTGGTCACAAAAGCCATATAGGAACAATACAAACACATATAGATTAATCGTAGACACATAAAGAATCCAAGTCTATGAAGTGTGATACTAGCTCGAAATTGTTCATGTATACCAACCATATGAACAGAGAGAGATAAAATTAAGTAGTTTCATTATCCACCTCTTATGCCAATGTCATTTTGCATAAACATGTTCTAAATTTTTCGTAGTGTAACATTTCTCTAATCATTTGTACATTTATAATTACATGAAAAAAAATAAACATTCTTATATAAGTTTTGGGATAAGCGATATAATCATACACTTTTTTCATAAGTCAAAAACATATACTTTTTTCGTAAGTCCCTAAACTATATACAAAGAAGAGATTTGTTATAGCGTATCATGCATATGGTGAAATACAAATTATGTTTCTGTCATTACAACTGAATGCTTTTAACTTGCTGAAGCAGTGAACATGGATTTGAATGTGTAAGTAAACAAAGCCAACTCAAAGACGGCAAATGGAAGGAATAATTCACAAGTTGGCATTCAATATCGAGAGTCCGTAGAGAACATTGCACCCAAGTAAACACGGATATTCGATGGATGTGGTGAATTTATGCCTAGTAGAGTTGAAGGCACAATTGAAGCGAAAATTTGCACTACATGCAAGTGTCATAACAAGTATTCTTGTAAATCATTGCTCCAATAGAGCATTCAACTCCAAAAGGCATGAATTCGCCACATCCATCGAATATCGGTCCACTGTTAGGTGAAATAATGTACTTTATGCACTCTAGATATTGAAATCCAACATTAGGATTATTCCTTCTATTTTCCCTCTCCAGGTTGGGAATGTTAATTTACTTTTTGCAAATGCAAATCCATTTTGATGTCCTTGCACCTTACCTTCACAAACACCAATTATCCAAGAAGATGGCTGAAAATTCATCACCTATATCAATGCATTGCACCTTTCAATTTATTACGATATGAAGTAAGATTTGGTAAAGATTTCTACACATATACTGAGTAAATATTTAGATATTTCTGATCATTCTTATATCTTCTTGCTGAAAATTAAAGGTTCTATGCAATGGTGTTACCCTGATCATCAGTGACTTCTGGTTGGTCAATGAGCATGGACGCAAAGCTTAATATGTGGCTGTACAGACACCATCAACTCAATATATCGTAACTTCATGCAAATCACCACTACCTACAATAATAAAAAAATGAACTAAGTAAGCTCATTCATACTTATTGAGCGTCTAAAGAACAAACTCAATATTTCCCAACTTCATCATGATTAGAAAAAAAAGAAATCATGGATCATTTATCATGATTCTTTCCTGCTAGAAGCATCATGATTCGGCTTTCTAGCCATACTCTTTGTGACAACCATTAGTACAAAATCAAAAGTAAATTAAATAATGGTTGAAGCTCTTATTGAATGAAAAATTCCACATAAAATGGATTTAATCATACACTAATGAGAACATGTATCAAGATTAAATTTCAATTAGCCAAGTTAATATTGAAGCACTAGAATTCAAATTCTGCTCAGTTATTAATCTTGAATAAATCCACCAAACACTTATTTCAGAAGTCACTAAACCATATAGAGATAAGAGATTTGTTATAGTGTATCACTTCATATGATGCAATACAAATTATGTCCTTGTCATTACAACCGAAAGCTTTTTACTTGCACAGCAATGAACATGGATTTGAATGTGTAAGAAGTAAAAAAAGCCAACTCAAAGATGGTAAATGGAAGCAGTAATCCAAATGTTGGCATTCGATATTGAGAGTGCGTAGAGAACATTCCACCCAATGGCGGACAAATATCTGACGGATGTGGAGAATTTATGCGTGGTGAAGATGAAGTAACAATTGAAGCAATGAATTGCATTGCATGCAAGTTTCATAAGAAGTATTTGCGCAAATATTTGCTTTAATTGTGCATTCAATTCCATCACGCATAAATTCCCCACATCCATCAAATATCAGTTCACCGTTAGGTGAAATTTAGTTTATGCACTCTCGATATTGAAATCCAACCATTCCTTCTTCTATTTGCGCTCTCTAGTTTAGCAATGTTTACTTCTTCCATATACAAATCCATGTTAATGTCCTTGCACCTTACGTTCAAAACAGGGCAGAGAGGTTCTTGCTATGCTTCTAGACTTTTTCAACCTTAAAAGGATATCCATCGGTACAAATTTGAAGAGTAAAATTGTGGAGATGAAAATGTCATCTACATCATACACAAGTAGGTAAGCATTACACAGAAAACATCATAATCATAAACAAAAATAATTCTTCCAAATCTAACTAATGTGAAAGTACACAACCGAAGTTAATTATCTAAATGAATTTTAATGGACACACAAATTGAACAAGACCTTTATGGTAAAAGTAGTTGAACATTGTTTTTTCTAAGGAAAAAAATCTGATATCATGCTGAATCTTCTTTTATATATAGCAATGTCATCTTAAACATATGGGCAAACATCACCAATGATAAAAGTTGTAAGAAACAGGAAGTCCTTCCAAATAAAAGAAAACATATAATTGATCTAATTAATGAGTGTGAAGGTACACAAAACCGAAGTTATCTGAATGTATTGCAAAGGAGATACAAAATTCATGAGATCTTTATAGTAAAAGTAGTTAGAAATTGTTTATTCACAATAAAGTTTGAATTGATATGATTACTTCTTATAAGGAAGAAGATAAACTTTCAAAATCATGAAAAATCTGTAATTCAATCATAATGCCAGTTAAATAATCAAAAAACCTGTACAGTATGATCTGTCACTAAATTTGCCAATTTAATATATAACTTATTTCAGAAAAATAGGTTATTAGGAAACCCATGTTTTTTCAGATTTAATACCTGCATGTTGATGATTTTCAATTCAGAAACTAAATCGAGAAAAATGCAACAAAAAGCATACCACAAATCAACCAATGCTAGCTAGGAAAGAATTGCACACAAAAATTTGAAAGAATTGACATATTTAAGCACATATAAAAATAAAAAAACTATAAAAAAACTATGAAAAAAAGAAAAAAAAAGTAATCGATGGGAATACATACCTTGTTAGAACAACCATGAAAGAATAGAGATGATCAACCAGTGAATAGAGATGGTTAATCGGGTTGTGGACAGAACCCTAAAACTGAACCGAAAGATGGGTCGGGTTTTGGCCACTTGATTTGTGATTGTAATAAGAGGGAATGATTTATATAGGGAAGGGAAAGAGGTTTCTGATGGTGTCTCTCAAGATGTGGGACTCCTATATTTGAAGTGGGGTTGCCATTATAAGAAAGAATTAGAAAAAAAATAAACGAATGTGAAGTGGGAAACATCAGACTACACTACAGTTGCATATATCATTTTAACCTGTTTGTTAACAATTATATTTGAACAAATGTACATTTGTCACTATTGCATGACTTCCATAGAACTGTAAGATTCATTCCCTACATATCGTAACGGTTGGGAAAACCCTAAAACATTCACCTCTGTTTCCAAATCGATTTAACGAAACTACAAACCAAAAAGAACGTCACTGTGAGTTCATGATATATAAGAAAGAGCGCGAGCAGTCAGCTTGTCCATTCGTTTGCACAACTAGCTTCAATGACTCTTGCTAGCTCCAACAAAATCTTATCATCGCTATGAAAACTTCTTGAAAGCACGTACGGTTACCACTGTCAATATACAATTCTTCACTTTCGTTGACATAGCTAAGCGTAATAATTAAGAAAGATATCATAGCATTCCAGTGACTCAACAGAGTTACGTGTATTGACGCACATCGGTGGTCTTTCAGTGTAACCTAACAATTACCTATTAGGATCACACACACATGTATGTATGCATATGCATGTATACATGATCAAATTCAAGAACATTAAAAACTTATGGATCTCCATCGTGCTACCAAACAAATGAATTAAATTAGCACAATGTTATTTAAACGAGCAAATACACTACAAGAAACACCCACACTCGTGGTGCCCTCGTGAAACACCTGATGTTAATAAATTCTTCTCTGTAGCTAGTAAGTCTACGAATCTTCCATAAAGTGGTCTCATAGCAACTCGAATTTAGACAACAGCCAAATCTGGGATAAACTTGTTCTGAAATAAGTAATTAATTAAGTTGGCAGAAAGTTTGTATCAAGAAATCAATTGAATTATGAAAATGTAATGCTTAGGTCTTTCACCAGAAGAAACCTGAAACCCAATAGCCAGCTACATACGTACAAACTGCGATGGTTATGACTTATGATACAGAAGATGGGTGATGGTTATTATTTTGGTCACCGTAGCTATCGATCACCTTCACAATTATTTTGATTTCGAGTCCATGAAAGCAAGCATGATTTTCCCCTCTCTCCTTTGTTATGACTTATGATATCATAATAATTTACATTAAATGTAGTTTATTATAGTGTGAGGGTGAGGGAGGATAATATGAAGTTGGAGTTTATCAAGAGATCAGACGGTTTTCAGAGAACATGAGGGAAGTTATATTGTGAGAAACTGATGAATGGTATAACTGTTCGAAATAACCGTAAATCAGAGAACCGAAATTCCTAATCAAAGACGGTCAGGATTCAAAGTCAATGCGATCTAAGGGCTGAGATTCGAAGTCAACGGGCGGCGGTTACGCTACCCGGCGGCAATATATATATAGAATTGGACAATTCGGTTTGTCCAAATAGTGAACACCCCTAATCATTCCAAGTGGAGTCAACATGGGGTCATCATTACGTACTCATTGTGACAACCATTAGTACACTATCTAAAGAAAATTAAATAACTATTCATGCTCTTGGTAAATGAAACTTCCACCTAAGTTCTTACACAGGTTGAAAACAAGGCATAAGCATATGCTAATAAGAATGGGTGTTGTAATTGTTTAAAGGATCGGAGTATTTTCTGAAAGATTGCCTATATTACAAGTCAGAAATGGACAACTCTGTTAAAGTGATTGACATGAAGTAACCTTGTTTGTGATCTAATGTTGGATCGTTGACAGATTCACCAATATATTCACATGGAAGTCTCCTCGTCTTTATTAAGCTTAGATATGTTTGAATTCCAATTAATAAACATATAAACGATGATTCTAAACCTTGTAAAAGTCTCAAACTACAATATATCACCAATAACGAATCAGTGTAGAAATCAATAAAGGTACAAAACAATTAATATTTTCACTTATAGTCTAACATAATAACGTTTTGAATACATGTGACTTCAGATATGTTCATTATGCCTTCGCCACTGAATCCAAAAGAATGTTTCGAATGCACGTGAAATCGGATATGTTCAGTGTGCCTTTACCACTAAATCCAAAAGAATGTTTTGAATACACCTGACTTCAGATATGTTCATTGTACCTTCACCCCTGAATACAAATGATATACTCCGTATTATGTATATTAACTCGTACGTGTTTGTGTGATGAAAATCATAATCAGTATGTTGTAAGTGATAATAGCTCCAAACAATATATTTGAACGACTTATAACCATGTCCGATCAACTTTTGCTATACATTATACAACCAAACAAATGAAGTTTTGAACTAAATACACCATTTTACACTTGATAAAACAGAACCAAGAGATAATCACACTTATTAAAAACAGGGCAGAGAGTTTATCGCACTTGATAAAACATGTCATAGAGGTTATCGCACTTGATAAAACCAACAATAATACACATTACAACCTATAGATTATGCTAAACAGGGAAGAGAGATTATCTATATTCCCACCAAAATTTTTAAAGACTTTATCGGGCTTGGAAGGATTTCCATTAGTACAACTTTGAGGGGTAAAATTGGGGAGCTGTTGCCTAATAACAATCTCATCCCCATAGTCATATGCAAATAGGTAAGCTTCATGAAAAGATATAACGTTCCAGAAACAAGAAGTTTTCCATATAAAAAATATAAGATTCATCTAACAAGTGTGAAAACATATCAAAAAATCAGAGTTATATTACAGAATTGCGAACGAGACACAAATTGCACAAGAACATTTTGGTAAAAGTAGTTGAAAATCATTTATTCACAATAAACTTTGAATTAATATGATTATTCTCAGGGGAAAAAAACTTCATAATCATGCTGAATCTATGCAGTGACAATTCCATTTATATGATCATAAACTTACAACATTTAGGCCGCATTAAGAAAAACTTACAACATTTATGACACTCCTTATTATACTCTTCTTCCCATAACCTTATCCTTCTAATATAATTCAATCATGTCAACAATGTCACCGTTGGCGGTAACTTCTGTTAAATTATAAAAACTGATTACAATGGTCCAGTTAAGGTTTCAATAGTACTCCATCATATCCTGAATAAAATGAATTTTTTTCAAAAATAGTATCTTTTTGCCAACAATTTTCAGAACTAATTTTTTTTCGAAATGGTTTTCATAACTAGTAGAAGCGGGTTTTCGAACCCCGCTTCTCCATTTGCATTAAGTGAAAATCGGGCTTCCAAAACACGGCTTTGAATATGTCAGGCATGGAGAGAGGAACCGGGGTTTGAAACCCCGATTTTGGACATCTTTGTTTGAAGAATCGGGGTTAGAAAGTAGGGTTTCACAGTGTGGTCAGACAAGAGAGAGAAACGGGTTTAATAACCCCGACTCTCTTTAAAAAAAACATATATATTAAAACATTGATAAAACATAAAAACATGGACGATATACACAGACATATCACTTTCATATATACAAAAACATATCACTTTCATAATTTATTGATTATTTTAATTCCACACCGGATTTAGGAAGTGATATATACGTGTGCAGTAATTTAATATATTTTATGTTTAGTATTTAATCAACGCAATATTTCGTTTTTCTTTGATAACTTTTTATATACAATGTATAAAATAATTTCGAATATATATTCATGATCAGCGTAATTTTATCTACGTTTCGATATAAATTTTATGGTCATATGTTAAGTATTTAACAAACTCATTTTTTAGTCTCGAAATCAACATTTTTTTATATCAGAATGTATATAAAAATAATCTGGTAATAGTGGTATATTTAAACTTATATAGTATTACATATAAAGTCAAATAGTCAAATTATTAATCCACCTTTATATAACATACATAACTCTATTTATTATTCCACCTTTATATGTAACATACGATACTAAAAAATGTTTTCATTAAATATATAACATATGAAGATAAAATTTATGTCGAAATGTAGATAAAATTACACTGATCATGGATATATATTCAAATTTATTAATTATATTGTGTATAAAAAGTTAACAAAGAAATACAAAACACTACCTTAATTAAATACAAAACATATAATATACTCCCTCGGTCCCAATTTTATTGTCACCCGACAAAAATCACACAGTTTAATAAAATACAATCATTACCTTTTACTTTTTGATCAAATTACACATTTACCCTCTTCTACCTTTTTAAACAACAATCAAGTACTCCGTAAAAAAGATGAAATGTTAATTGTTAAATAAACAAAAATGGTACTCTGCACTGCTAGTTACGGAAAATCTCATATCATATGTACGGAGTATCTTTCATTGCTACAGCAAATATTTTGGAGGTAAATCTTTCCCACCCAAATTACTTCTCTAAAAGTTTCTCTAATGTTGATTGAAAAATTTCTTCCCACCAAATTTACTACTCTAAAATTTTAATCTACTTAAATTTGATTTTCCCACCAATACTTCTCTAAAATTTCCCACTAAAATTTCCCTCTATTTCCCAAAAAAACGACATACGGAATACTCAAAAACTTAAAAACGTTGAAAAGTCCATATGAGACTTTTGTAGTTTTGCTCACACCTTACATTTCATACAAATCATGGATCATTTCTCAAACTCCAACACAAATAAAAATTGGTAAAGCTGATGGTAAGTTGAATGGGTTTTGCTATTACATTGAACATGTTAGTAATGTTCCCAGCAAGAAAAATTGGTAATTTGGTCGATGTAATTTTGTTCATATGTTTTTGAACGTACATGCATGCATGTAATGTTAATGCAGGTATGTAAAGCTGATGGTAATGGACCAATTATGTTTAATTATTGTGTTTCTTCAATATGTTAATTTGCCTTATACGGAGTATCTTAGAGTAAATATTAGGGGTAGAATGGGAAAATTAGAAACCTAGTTTTATCCAATTATCAAAGTGTACAATTAATTTGGTACAGCCTAAAAAGGAAATGTGGACAATAGATTCGGGACGGAGGGAGTATTAAACTATAACACAAATTCACAAACCAATATATACATATGTACAACATTCGTTTGTTAATTAAGGTAGTGACTTTGTGACTGTGTGTATACAATTTATTGGTTTGTGACTTTGTGTTATAGTTTAATATATTACTACGTATATGTTTTGTATTTAATTAAGGTAGTGTTTTGTATTTCTTTGATAACTTTTTATACACAATATAATTAATAAGTTTAAATATATATCCATGACCAGTTTATTTTTATATACATTCTGATATAAAAAAAATTGATTTCAAGATTAAAAAATGCTTTTGTTAAATACATAACATATGACCATAAAATTTATATCGAAACGTAGATAAAATTACACTGATCATGAATATATATTCGAAATTATTTTATACATTGTATATAAAAAGTTATCAAAGAAAAACGAAACATTGCGTTAATTAAATACTAAACATAAAATATATTAAATTACTGCAGACGTATATATCACTTCCTAAATCCGGTGTGGAATTAAAATAATCAATAAATTATGAAAGTGATATGTTTTTGTATATATGAAAGTGATATGTCTTTGTATATCGTCCATGTTTTTATGTTTTATCAATGTTTTTATATATATGTTTTATAATTGTTTAAATCAATCGTCAATCCCTAAAGAGAGTCGGGGTTATTAAACCCGTTTCTCTCTCTTGTCTGACACAATGTGAAACCCTACTTCCTAACCCCGATTCTTCAAAGTCTAAAATCGGGGTTTCAAACCCCGGTACCTCTCTCCATGCCTGACATATTCATAGCCGTGTTTTGAAAGCCCGATTTTCACTTAATGCAAATGGAGAAGCGGGGTTCGAAAACCCGCTTCTACTAGTTATGAAAACCATTTCGAAAAAAAATTAGTTCTGAAAATTGTTGGCAAAAAGGTACTATTTTTGAAAAAAATTCGAATAAAATTGATATTGATGGGATCAACTTATTTTCATTACTCTCATCCTTGTGAGATATTATGTCACAGTTGATTTATTCCTGAATTGTGTTATTATAACACATTATTAGTTGTCAACATAGTTTCGTGCTTTGGGCATCATCCTGCTACTTTTTCTTGGTACACGCTTCTTTTACCTAAGTCCCTTACAAATTAAAAATACTTAAAGTTCAAGCATACCGATAATAATAAACGCTAAACTTTGAATGAACCCATTCATCTTGGGGGCAAAACTCTTGTCCATCTCAGTAATATTGTCAACCTTTGCCTTCAACATTCAATATATTTCACATTTCCGAAAATTAGAAATTTTACATCATTAGTAATATTCTGATAAACCTTGCAGGTTTCGTTATTATACTACTAATAAAAAGGGATGAATGTAGTTCTCTTCAATATACAATAGTATAATCTGCAACAGAGAATAAAGTGGCCTTTGTTTGACAGATTTATTATTGTCTTAATTAAACAGGGTCGGAGACAAATTAATTATTAAAATATCAACTTTCTCTGAAAACACTCTTAAATTGGAAACATATTTCTATGACTAATGCAGGCTGAACATTACAAGCCAATATGTTGGTTTCATTTCAATAGTACATCCAATATTTATCAGCTTGATAACATCACTAATTATAAGTTTTGACTCAGGACCAGAGCACACAAACTGTTTTAGAGCCATTTACAGATAAATGTATATTATACCTGATATTTACAATTATATAGGCATGAACAAAAACCCGAACCCGGAACCGAACCCGGAAAAAACCGGTTTTTTTGAACCCGGTTCGGGTTTTTTTCGTACCCGCCGGGTACGGAACCGGTTTGGGTTTTCGGATCTCACAATCGGGTTGGGACCGGGTAGGAAGCGGGTCGGGTTGGAAAACCCGGTATAAAACCCGGAAAAACCCGGTTTAAAAACCGGTATTCGTGGGTCAAAAACCCAGGTCGGGTTGGTCAACAACCCGGTTCTCATCATTTGACCTAGTACCCGGTTCGGGTTCCGGGTACGGGTAGGCCCAGTACCCGGTTTTGTTCACGGCTGCAATTATACAGAAGGGTCATTACATATTACATATAGGTATCCTGGTTGTATAGTAAGCTTAAATGTGTTAAAAAAAATCCAATGAACACAGAAATTCTTTCTTAAACTCGGTAAAAGTCTCAAACGCCAATAATCATGAGTTATTAATTAGTGAATTGATCAATAAAAGTATCCTAAGCATATTAAATCTTCTCTTCTGAAGCGTATAGATATTTCTCAACAGAAGGCATTTCAACCCAACATTAAATAGTCATATCTAATCATCTGAACCTCAATATAGTTCTACACTATATGTTTCAAGACCACTACCTAATGAAGCATTTCAATCGAATACAAAGCTCTCCAATATAAATTGTAAATCTTTAAACTCAATTGAAATAATTTATAAAAAAAATTCAATTAGGAATGATGCAGCGGAGGCTATCACAAGGAGTATCACTAGAAGGAAGAATCACAACGCTTCTGGAAGAAAGAAGTCCAAAACTTTTGACGATGGTGGGTCAGCACGATGGTCAAATCTGATCCCTGATACCCTTTTTCTAATCATGACAACTTATAAATGTTTGTACTCTTTCTTAATGAATTGCATCCAACAAGACAACTAGTTCGATGCAAGGTGTCAACAATCAAACGAGAACTTGTATCAAGTTTGTTTTATGAACTTTTGTTCATACCCAAACCTCCCACAATAAATTGGCTCTTCATATGCAAGTGATAATGATAAGAGGTAACAGAAGGGGAAACGCAAAAGTTGATGGTAACTTTTAACTCACACATGAATTTCAATGCTTGGATATGATTAAAGTTGCTACTGGAATATCAGTGTGTAATAAGGAAAATTCAATCTAAAGATTTATTAAGAATTGAACCAATTTATTGCTGAAAATTTGCTAAGGGTAAAAGTTGATGAGAAACTCGGTACTAATTCTAGTTTGCAAGTTGACGGTCAGCATCGAACAGGGTGTCTTTGTATGCAATTCATGGATAGTAAAATCAGTTTCAAGTCATCATAAATAGAAAAATGGCATCATCGATCAGATTAGACAATCGTGCTGATCCACCATCGTCAGAAGTCTTGGACCTCTTCCTGCCATAAGCATTGTGATTCTGCTTTCTAGTCATACTTCTTGTAACAGTAGCCTACACTATCAAAAAATATTATTAATTATAAAAAAATGACTTTGTTACCCCACCTGCTTAATTACCCAACCCGCTTGATTTACTACTTGTAATGCATACTAGTCTAAGACAAGTCAAACACCTTATTTATAGGGTTGGTAATTTTATTTTTGTGCGGAACTGCATTGAGAATTACATTCTGCACTTGAGCATTGCGCTTTCTGATGACATCACATAAGCTGTAATCGGGGAATTCTCGATTCAAAACTTACAGCACCCCGAACGTTTCTTTGTACAGAAGA
The DNA here is from genome assembly GCA_949592205.1 of Helichrysum umbraculigerum. Taxonomy (NCBI): domain Eukaryota; kingdom Viridiplantae; phylum Streptophyta; class Magnoliopsida; order Asterales; family Asteraceae; genus Helichrysum; species Helichrysum umbraculigerum. Next base: position 122,829,639 of record CATIUR010000005.1, on the reverse strand, counting down.
TCAGCCTGAATGATTTAAAAAAGATAAAAAAAAATGATGAGCATAAGTTCTGATTTCTGAAAGTGTAAATAGTAACTGAAGATTGATTTGGTTAGTAAAAGATGCACACCGGCTCTAAGAGTTCACGGGTCTTCAACTTAAGGTCCATGAACTGTAAGAATTCTACCACAAGAAATAAATATTATGGCATAGAAAATATGATCCTCTGTTTTGGCATCCTCATCATTATTGCTATTGACAAAATTCCAGTATTGTGCAAAGGAGGAGAGGGTGAAGCTGATGAAATTGCATGAAGAGAAGAAGGCTAAATTGAAGAGCAGGCACCGGAAGAAAGAGCTAGGGTAAGAGGGAGGATCTATTGCCAAGTTGACTCGATTGATGGACAAGTAGTGAAGTACACCGCCCAAACTTGAAGTGCAAAGGCTGATGAGATAGAGAAAGGTGAAAGTTTTAAATATTTCACCCTACAAGTAAATTGGATATATCAGTAGGCCAATGTAAATCAAATCCAGTTCATATAGAAGGTTGACTAGCAAACAATGAAAATGAATCATGGTACCTGAATATGAGATCAACATGTGCGTTCACACAGATATCGTAACCTGAATTGAACTGTACGTAACATACCAAAATCCAGTTACACATTTAAGTAGGGATGGTAATCGTTTATTGAATTATGATGTGAAGAGATGTATTTTGACTAAAAGCAAAACAACTTGGATGTTCTGCTATATACAAGATTTTGAACAAGGAAAAGAAAATCTATTATGTGTGATCCTAATAAATCAATTAGATTTACACTGTACACAATTTGTTTGACTTACCAACACATGTTCGAGCAAGTGTGCCCCTCAATTGCAATGGTGTCGTGATAAAACCTATAAGAAAAAAACATTAAAGGCTTAATTAAACATTGTTTATTCACAATTAACTTTCTAATATGAGGACTTCCTCTAACAGGATATTTTCCCTAATTTCTTGATTTGACCTGAACTGATTTTTCCCTCCCAAGTGATTTAGTCTAATCAGTTTAATTAATAGTCAATAGTCATTGAATGAAACAAAATACAATCACATTCTAATGCTTTCAAGTTTCAACAAAAGCACATTTTATATTTTTGTTTCGCTTCATGGTTTAGATATTCATAAAAAGACTGTAAATTTCTTGCTTTTGCATGCTTTAATTTACGTTACACCGTCTATTAATATACAGAACATTTTAAACGTAATCAATCATCCATCTATCTATTTAGTTCATGCATTTCCTCGTTAGTATGTGCTTGTCCCCTATTTCCATCTTTTGTATTTTATATTTTACATTTCAGAGATCCTAACATATTAATTTTGTCTAATAGTGTACTAATGGCTGTCACAAGAAGTATGACTAAAAGTCAGAATGATGTTACTGGCTATAAGAGGTCTAAGACAACTGAACACAGTGGTTCGACATGGTGATCACAACCATATGATGTCCCTTTGTTGATTGTAATGAAGTTGGAAACTGTTTACTTTGCTCCATTCAGTTGTACCCGGAGGGAATTCACACGCTCTAAATAGTACATGTTTATGTCATCTAAAAAACCTAGGACATTATAAATTTTATTGGTCCAAATAAGAAATGCCATTCGGAGGAGGATGAAAGATGATGAAAATTCAGGACCACATTTCGCATTCTACTAGCAGTACCTGTGTTGGAATAACTCGTGGTTTCTTGAACTCGTTCGAGATGAGAATTCGTGAATTACAAGATCAAGTAACCATAAGTTAATCCAACACAAGGATTCCTAGTAGCATGCAGAACGATGGTCCTAAGCTTTCTTCTTTCATGTTCCTCCAAAAGAAAAAATTTCTTGTTAGAACAAATAAACATGTAAAACGTCTTAGGCTTTCTAGATGACATTAACATGCACCAGTTAGATTGTGTGAATTTCCTATAGGGTGTGTAGACACTACTGAATGTAGAAAGTTAATATTATCCAACTTCATTATCATTATAATCAGCAAAAGGACATGGAATTTATGACCTCGGAGTCGAACCACCGTGCTCAACTGTCCTTAGACCTCTTATGGCCATAAATACATGATCCTAACTTTTAGTCATACTCACTGTGACAACCATTAACGCTATTAGATAAAACTAATAAGTCAAGATCTTAGTAAATGCAAATTATACATAAAATACAAAAGTTCTAAACAGCGGACAAGTGTATACTAATGAGGAAATACATGGACATTATCTTTGTAACTTTGTTGGTGCAACAACTAAATTTTACTTGTGCTCAGAGACTAAAAAGTGACATTCAAATATCAAATCAACTATATATATATATAGTTAGAGGATCTAAAAAGAAGGATTATTTTATGGAGAAAAGGGAGAAGGATTTATGACCAATCATTTTAATTTAAGGTCAAAGGGTATATAAGTCATTTCTTATTTTATTATTATATCATTTAATATTAAACGTGGTTTCCTATTTTGTGCAACCGTTTTACTTCTCCAATAAAATAGGAGATACACAACAACAATCATATCATTATGAAAATGCAATCTCAGACTTTAATATTTTTTTAGGGAAGCATCAATTAAACTATGTAGGGTTCTCATACTTTTTTTTGAAACACCTCAAACATCTAGACTCAATCGTTAGGGAAGCAGAATATTATTACTAGTTGTTTCAGCACATACGATTTTATGCAACATCCGTTACTCACACTGAAGTATGATATGGATCATCAGAAGAAACACTATGAATCTGCACTGCTATCAATTGATTCAGCAACAAGCAAAATATGATCCAATATTCCCATACATTATTTTAGTCCTACTTTAAGAACTACAAAAATTTTCTCAACATAAATAAATAAGAACCAATCACCACATAAACATTCAACAGTGAATGCAAAATCAAACGTTAATCCGTACACATTAAATCCCCAAAAAACCAAATTTAAATTTACTGTACGTTACAAAAAAAGAAAAGCTATAGTACATTCACGACACCTTGTGCAGTTTTCAAAAGCACAATAAAATTCCAGTCTCATTGACGAATGTAAACACGTTTTTATTGCCCGAACATCGCAAGTCGTTTCTCTCTTATTTCATTAGCCCGCAAATCAATTCCCGCCAGGAAATCAGGGTCAAGTTTAGCATGATCCTTTGCTTCTCGCTGGACGTGTAAAAAGCTATAGAGTTCAATCGAGCACATATATATGCCCAGTTTCAAGGTTGAACACAACGCCCCAGAAATGCCCACGATTCAAAACCAGGAAGAAAACCTGGACAACAGTTATGTTATATATATTTATATGTTAAAAAAATACCAATGTAAGTGTATTCTGTTTAAAATCACTTACCAGCCCATAATCAATAAAATTACCGATCTTGTATCGTACAACACAATCATTCAGGTTTTCGGTGAATATCTTATTCCGCTCAACCAACTTCGTCTTCGCATCCATACAAATGAGTTTCTTAAAAAAAATACACAGCAAACGTCCTTGATTAATGAAATTACCCAAAAACGAATCAACAATAATGCTACTGAGTTGCAGCTGTATGCAAATTATATTTCGTAATACAACAAAAAAACATCAACCTTAACACTATTGAAATTCAGCTTTTATCAACTATGTTTAAGCATTGTACAAACCAACTATGTTTTCGGCTTTTATAAACTATGATTCAACTAATAACCAATACGATTAAGAAGAAACACAACTATGATTCAGGTTGAAACCTACTATGATTCAACATAAAACAAATAGCCTTACTACAACCAAATGCCTACCATCAAACAAATAACCAATAACGATTCCAATGGTAAAGTACTTAGATTCATATTAATTTTAACATGATTCATCAAAAAAATCTACCCTCATTCAGTACGCTAAAAATATGATTCAGCTTTTATATTTTTTTAGCATTCACTCCAAATATAAAAAGATTCAGCAGATAACCATTAACGATTCAACGATAACCCTACTTCTATGAAAAAACACAATTGCCTATGCTTCTGCTTTTACAATTTACAGGTCAGCATAGAACTAACAGCAACACCGATGCCCGATATACTAACAATGATTCTGTTTATATGTTATACGATTCAGATGTCATATACATTTAAAACAAATGGCTATCAAGTAAACTCCACATTATAAACAGAAAACAGATTTTAAGCTGTTACTTACCAATAAGCCCGTGCACATGTAAGCATTTGGCATAAAATCATCATCTGATGCACATGCTTCCTTTTTGTGACTCCTAACTTCCACTTTGGGAGTAGGCATAAAATCATCATCTGATGCACATGCTTCCTTTTTCCCGTTACCTGCAACATGTAAACAATACATCCAACTAACTAATAAACCGCAAATACATGTATTCCATCAATTATAAAACGCAACTTATTACCAAAACAAGTTTGTTAACGCACTTCCTACAAGAACGATTCGACATATTAACATTATGCTTCAGCTTCAGCAAAGTATATAATTGCAAATGCCAATGTAAGTGTATTCTGTTTAAAATCACTTACCAGCCCATAATCAATAAAATTACCGATCTTGTATCGTACAACACAATCGTTCAGGTTTTCGGTGAATATCTTATTCCGCTCAACCAACTTCGTCTTCGCATCCATACAAATGGGTGTCTTAAAAAAATACACAACAAACGTCCTTGATTAATGAAATTACCCAAAAACGAATCAACAATAATGCTACTGAGTTGCAGCTGTATGCAAATTATATTTCGTAATACAACAAAAAAACATCAACCTTAACACTATTGAAATTCAGCTTTTATCAACTATGTTTAAGCATTGTACAAACCAACTATGTTTTCGGCTTTTATAAACTATGATTCAACTAATAACCAATACGATTCAAAAGAAACACAACTATGATTCAGGTTGAAACCTACTATGATTCAACATAAAACAAATAGCCTTACTACAACCAAATGCCTACCATCAAACAAATAACCAACAACGATTCCAATGGTAAAGTACTTAGATTCATATTAATTTTATCACTTTCTATTTTTCTCACTTCAGCAACACATTACACCAAACAACACCAATCAATTTAGAGTATACACAGCAACATTCCAAAATCCTAATTACACTCCTAATACCTCTCGATGCTGATTGATTCAGGATTCTTGTTCGACCCATATTTCTTCTCGTCAACTAAACACGAAATCCGATATTGTGTCGTTGCGCAGACGTGATTCAGTGGCCGTAACCAACTCTCAAACAACTAAAACCAAGAAGGTAGCGCTAATCAAGAAAGAAGTAGGCAACGATTCTGAATATTAAAACTAGGGTTTTGTGTATTTCGATTCCGATCAGGGAGAAACCTTGGAATGTGAATCGCCACTTTTTTCTCTGCATAGCACCGATCGGTTTCTGATTTTTTAATAAATTGATTTTGTTTCCTTTTTGGAATACCTCAACCGAATGGACAGAATTACCCCTATGTACATCTACCCCCACCCAAAATTTCAGTTTTTGCTTTTGACCAATCTGGTCCGTTGAATCGCCAATCTAACGCTCCAGATTCCTTCTCCGATTTCTCCAGTAAAAAACCTTTCTCCCTAGATCCCATATATATATATATATATATATATATATATATATATATATATATATAAACTAGAATAATCAAGTTATGAGCCACATCAGAATCCATCATCGTATGTTAGTGATTACATGATCCCTACAATCAAAAGAACACTGCAAGTATCAAGTAGGGACAGAAGTTTTCTCGGTCTTGAAAGGATATCCATCAGTGAAATTATAAGGAGTGCAATAAGTAAGAATCATGCAAAAACAAAAGTAGCCAGAAACAAGCAGCTCTAACCTACAATGCAGTCATAATTCCATTCAAGTGATGAAAAACCTCCAATGTTTCTGTTTCATTACGAGAAACCCCTACCCTCGTGGGGCTAAATTTTCCAATTTAATTTATTAACTATTTCAGACAATTGGAACACTTAGTTTATTAAAATCCTTTCCATTGCTCATATATGAATCGATCTTAAACTGGTCTCATAGTAAAGTAAATTTAGACAACGAAAATTTTGAAAGAAACTTAGGTGAAATAAGTAACAAATTGAATTGGCAGATTTTGTTTCAAGCTGGTAACGAAACACATATATGAAATATACAAACACATAATGAATGCAAGACTAAGCCCGAAAGTTGTCCATGTTCGATAAATCTGATTTAACCAACTCTTACAACTGTAAACTTTAAGTTATACAGAACAAATAATGTGATAAGATTTTATTATGGATGCATGAACGTGTGTTTTATAAGAACAATTTTGATGCGACTCAATTCAGAAACTATATTGACCAAAAATGCAAACAAAAAGCATACAACAAATCAAGCAATCCTAGGAGACAATTGCACACAAAAATGAAAAGAATTAATAACTTAGCAAATGAATATATGAAAGAATAAATAAAAACCATGAAAAAAGGAAAAAAAAAAAATAAAGTAATGTGATTCCGTACCTTGTTAGAACAGCCATGAAGAAGATGAAATGTTTCATCAGTGGGTAGAGATGGCTAATCAGGTCGGGGACAGAACCCTAAAAATGACCCGATCATTTTATGAGAACAGTTTTGATGCAACTCAATTGAGAAACTAAATAGACTAGAAATGCAACAAAAGGCACACAAAAATCAAAAGAATATATGTAAGAAATAATATAATAAAAATAAAAATCATGAAAAAAGAAAAAGAAAAAAGTAAGTAATGTGATTGCGTACCTTGTTAGAACAGCCATGAAGGAATAGAGATGATTAATCAGTGAACGGAGATGGTTAGTCGGGTTGTGGACAGAACCCTAAAAATGAACCCATCTTTTGGTCACTTGATTTGAGCTTTGTAATAAGAGGGAAATGATTTATATAGACTAAGAAAAGAGGTTTGTGATGGTGTTTCTTACAATGTGGGACTCCTTTCACTGAAGTTGGGTTGCTATTATTAGAAAGAATTTGAAAAAAAAGGAATGTGAAGTGGGGAATTAGATCGACCACTCTACACTTCACCATGTTCACTCTAACCTATTTTTCTAGCAATCCAATTTATGTATTAAACGCATTTACATTTGTTGTTATTGTACTTTTATCTTTTTAATGGGATTTTGTAGTTTTTTAGGTATATCAAAGATCCGGGAGAGGTGTTAACTATTGATATAGAGGGAAAATATCAGATACGAATTGACAGGTTTGTCGATCAAAAGTCTGGTAGCTAATATTTAATGATGAATATCGTACTCGAACTTGTATGTCTCCGTATATGATCGACACATTGAATGGAAAGACTAATATATATTCTTTATATAGATTGTATGGGTGTCGGTTCTAATTCATTTAATCCTGGTGCCGCCGAATTCCACATAGATTGTTAGATTCATTTCAATCGTATCATACTAAAATCAAAGTAAATGAAACAAAAAGGGGGAAAACCGAAAATCGTTCACCAATGCATGCAAATCCTTCAACGAAGTATGAACCATAAAGTACATCAGTGAGTGGTCATGATTAAACAGAGCAGTCAGGTTTTCCATTCATTTACACTATCAGCTTCTACTCTTGCTAGCTCTGACACAATCTTATTATAGCTATTAACAACTCTTTGAAAGCATATACACTTACCGGTATATACAATTTCTCTTCACGTTCGTTGACATAGCTAAGCTTGATAAAAAATGAATCATAAGATTTCAGTAACTCATCGGGGAGGTTACGTGTATTGATGCACACTGGTGCTCTTATTCCTATTAGGTTTAGACACACATGTGTATATCTATATTCATATATAAAACATCTCCACATTTCAATTTCAACACTACTTAAAATATTCAATCTTCCTAAAATGCCCCTACCCCATTCTCTATTATCTTTTACTATTTATTCTCCACTAACTAAACTTCCATTAATACACCTATCCCATTATCAATTATTTTTAATTACTACTTATTCACCACTAACTACAATTTTCATCCATCAAATATTAAATTTACAATTTTCACCCAAAATAGTAATGTCGACATTTTAAATGGGACGGACGGAGTACAATATGTTTTTATTTTAAAACATTTGTTCGCTCCTCCATTCACCGTCGCCATGTTCACCGCTGCATTGCGCGGGTATTGTGCTAGTATATATATATATATGATTACCTATTCATCCTATTACAATAAAAATTCAAAGGACAACTGATCTTAAAGTCGATACCAAAAGACCAACAAAATGTACTCCACGCCAACGCAAAAGTATGTTTGCACACAATGCATTAGGACACACGAATCCAAATGCTATAGAAGGGGAGATTTAGCTAATGGGTGAGATGCCAATTGTTTAAATCATAGATAGCAGAATACACACCTACTTTATGCCTGTATATTGCAGAGGGTTGGGTTTGGTTGGGTTCGGTTCAAAACGGGTCGTGTTACTTAGATTGGTTGAACAGGTCGGCTGGACCATATATAGTCATTACAGATTAGATTACTATTATCTTAGACCTTTAACTTGCGCCCCTCAATTGCATTAGCATCATGATATACAACCTAGAAGGAAAAACATTGAAGGGATTTCCATTAGTACAACTTTGAGGGGTAATATTGTGGAGCTGTAAATTTCTGCCAAATAACAATGTCATTACCATCATACACAAATATGTAAGCATCAAACGCATAGATAAAAGTAGCCAGAAACAGGAAGTTATTTCGAATCAGAATTTATTGAAATGTGAAAGAGGATATGATTACTTCTTCTAAGGAAAAGAACTTTGGAATCATGCTTGTAATCTATAATGCATTCATAATGTAATTTAAATGATCATATACATGTACAACATTTATGTGGGCATTACGAGAAACCCCCACACTCGTGTTGTACTAAATTTATCAATTTAAAATTATTACCTATTTCAGACAAATAGGTTAGTAGGAACACTCAAATTTATTAAAATCCTTTCCTTCTCTAAAATATGAATCTTTCTTAAAGTGGTTACATAGTAACTTGAATTTAGACAATGGCAAAATTTGTGACGAACTAATCTGAAAAAAGTGATAAAAAAAAAGTATTGCATAACACTTGTATTTTGAAATCAGCCTAAATCATGAAATTGTATTGTATATGGCTTTCGCCAATATGAAAAGAAACCAAACGCCAATTCTATACTTGAAAAATAATTTGGATGCATGTCATAATATTAACTAGCTTGAAAGTTGTTTCTCAACATGTCAACATGAAATTGTACGTGTCCGATATTAGATTTAATTTGAACATATCACCTCTAAATTACCACTAGACAACGTAATTTATGCCTAAAGCTTACATTCCTAAAACAAAATATGACGATATTACGATCCAAATGACATTAATGATCCTGAGTAGAGCTCAGGTTATTTATGCAGAGTAAATCTTAAGCTTGATTCTGACCCGTTTCATTTTTAATTCACTACCTGCATACTTTTTTGAGCCGTTGGTCCTAATTGGGATTAGTATAGTGCGGCAGTGAGTGGTCCCAATGTTCTTCCAAATTTTGACTAAAAACCAGAATATCATCAAAGAACACCGGTGTAAACTTTCTCAAAAAAAGGTTTAAAAACAGTATTTATCAAGGATTGATAGGTGGATGGCAGTTGGTGAGACCAAAAGGCATCAGTAGGAGTTCATAGTGACCCTCATGTGTTGTGAAACCTATCTTGCTCAAACATTCTGATTTGGTGATACCCAGATCTGCGGTCCAACTTAGAAAAGACTAATGCACCAGAGAGTTCATCAATAAGTTCTTCAATAACCGGGATGGAAAACTTGTCTTTCACTGTACTCTTATTCAATTCTCTATAATCCACTCTCATCCTCCAAGAACCATCTTTCTTCTTAAACATAACAATATACAAAGAGAAAGGGCTTTGGCTATGTCCAATCTCCCTGATTCCAATAACTTCTACACCATCTATTCAATAGCATCTTTTTGGGTTGGTCGATGCCTATATGGATCAATGTTAACAGGGACTGCAGTAGGTAGCAAAAGTATCTTATGGTCATGATCTGTGAGGTGAGGTGGTAACTCCTTTGGTATCTCAAATACTTTTTTAGAACCTTTAAGCACATTGGATAGCCCATCTGACTCATGAGACACTTCAGCTATTCTGTATAAGGTAGCCGGATATACACATAAGGCCATTGAAGCCAGTTATACATGCATACCCTTGTTTTCAATAGATTTTTGTTTTTCTGGCGTCCATTCAATAGGTGTTCGACTAGCTACCCTTAACATTACTCTCTTCTTATTAAACCAAAACTCCATAGTCAAATTCTGAAAGTTGACAGAATATTACCAAGAGTAGCCAACCATTGTATTCCTAATACCATTACACAACCCTTCGAAGGCAATTTCATCATATCAGAAATGTAAGGCTGATCTTGAAAGGTCCACTGAAAGTCTTGACATGTAAAGGAACTAGTCATATTATGGCCTCCACCAACAAAAACTTGCAAAGGATAAGTATCTAAAATTACGAGTGAACTGTCTTACAACTAAGACCTGTCTTCCAATGCAAACATCTGACCTCTGCACTTATGGCCAGGACTATATCATTCATCAGGATAGAAACACAAGTTATTTGCTCTTGTTTCTTTGAAACTCTTTCTGAGATAACTGCTTCTAAAGTTTCCATTATTAGCTGGCTTATAAACACTAGAGATTATTGGTGCATGCATAGCATAAGTAATAATACTAGACTTAGGTTGGAAGGCAACATTTTTATTAGCATAACTATTGATACCGTTTATAGGACTAGGCAAAACAGGATTATACCATTAAATTGGTTGCGGCAATAGTAGCTTCCTGCATTTTAGCCAAACAATACACATAGGCAAGGGGATACTAGCTTGAACATCCTAACGGGCATACTGATCTCTGGTTTCAACCCTCCAATGAACAAACTGATATCTCCAATGGAACATTAACACCATGCCTTCTATCAAATTGTTGATGCCAAGTAAGAACTTTATCATACAAGTGCATTGAAGCTAACACAAACTTCTGTTCATCAGGAACGTTATCGTACTTGAAGAATTGTTGAGTCCTATATACCCATCCTCTTACACCATCCCCTGAAAGCTTATGAAATCCAGCTTAGTAAGCCTTCAATACTGTGATCTATGACTAGTACCATTACCACTCATAATATTTCCTATCTCATCATTAGTAAATTGTTGATTCAGTAACAGATGTTTTCAAAGCCTTAATTTACTCACATAATTCCACATTAGCATATCAGAATGTTTCAGCTATCTGAATCATCTACACCCGTAGTACGAGTGACAACCATGATTATGAATCCCAATTACACACAGGGAAAAGTACAATAAAATGTACGATACTTATCATCTATTCCTATTTAAGGTACACAACTTTAAATTTTTTAATTTAAGGTATCAAACTTTCAATTTGTAATCAAGTTAGGGACGCGAATTTCACAAATGACGAGTTGTAACCGAATTTCTTTTGTATAAGTAACATATCTATTTAATCGATTAATATTCCTCGATCAATTTTAAAAAATATCGAGTGATGAGAAAGAATTTAACAAAAACTCATTACCACTTTCAACTTTAATATCTCCCATTATACACAATATTTTTTAAAATTGATCGAGGAATATTAATCGATTAAATAGATATGTTACTTATAAAAAAGAAATTCGGTGACAACTCGTCATTTGTGAAATCCGCATCCCTAACTTGATTACAAATTGAAAGTTTGATACCTTAAATTAAAAAACTTAAAGTTGTGTACCTTAAATAGGAATAAGTGATAAGTATAGTACCTTTTATTGTACTTTTCTCTTACACAAATGAACTAAAATTAGGACAGAATTCACCGTGAATTGGACGTATTGAGGATGAATCAAACATATTTTGATTGAATAAAACCTAACTAAATTCATTATGAGAAGGAATTGCACAAAAATTAAATTTTTAACGGTCAATGTCCTCCTCATGCATCCATGATTTAGGATTTTAATATTGTGATCCTTTTAAATTCATCATCATCTGAATCAGTCATTCACCTTATAGTAGCTTTTAACAAGAACACCAACTCACTTGAATGAGTTTGTTTATTTTTTATTGGCACTGGATTGATTCTTGATTTCAACAGCACTGCCAAATCAATAGATAGGTACCAAACCCACTGATCGATTCCAATGATTGAAGTCTTCAACATCAACAACAATTAGTTACGAGTATGTTTACCAGATGCACCAAATATTGAATATTTAAGCTCTGTTTTTATTGACACCTACCCATTTTAGTAAATGCTTCTTATGAGTTTCGTAACTTTTTGTTATTTTATAGTTATTTACTTTGTGAATTGCATATATTGACTCTTGAGCAACATCTTGGGAAGGAAATACCGGGATTTGAAGAAGATAACTTCGACTAAAGGACTGAAAAACTCAGTTGGCATTATACTGTGTGTAATTTGTCCATCCTTGCCCCATTAGAGACAATAAGTTTTCTCATTCATTGCTTCGAAATTGTATTTTAACTTATCCTTATCGTAAGTTACTATTGTTGTTTTGTGGTAGATTGAGTTTGGTTTATATAATTATTATGTCTGCTTCAAATACTCATTCATTGTTTCTGTAGGTTTATTGTAAGAATGAAGGGCTAATAGACAAATATGTTATTGTACTTTGCGAAAATGTTCAAATAAGTTACTACACTATAAATTTGTTCAATTGAATTACTAACTATCTTCAATTATAAGAAACTATTCAATCAATTGATACAACTTTTAAAATATTTCCTTTTCAACTTTGACATTAAATATTATTTTGTGTTATACTCCGTAAAATATTTGATACAAAATATATGAATGGATTGAATTTTAAATATATTTTCTTTGATACTAGCTTATAACCCGCGAATTCGCGGGGCTATAGCATGAAAATTTATATACGATGTTTTAATTATTTTGCCAATAATTGTATTAGTTAATTGTTAGCATAAAGTTGAGTGAATGCATATATATTAATATTCAAAACTAAAAATCAACAAATTAGTTTTTATTCATTTTTAAGATGAACCAAATCCAAAATCAAATAAAATGAAAGAGCAACTGTATGGATTCGTTGGAAAGTAAAAACTGAATTATCAGATGATCAGGTACTTTATTCTACTCATTGTCATGGTTGATGATTCCAAAGAGTGTTCAGTGTTTGTAGCCTTGCGAAGTAGTCATTAATTGCTAGTAAAGCATGTGCTGATTGTCTTGTTTTGAGTATTTCATGCACCTTCTTGATGATGTCATCTCTAAGTGTATCTGCCTGAATGTTTATTTAAGAATAATGATTAGATAAGAAAAAGCCAAATATGAACGAAAGAAAAATATATATTGTTTAAAACTGTCATAAAAAGAAAGTGATTTATTATGTTGTAATTCGATTGACTAAGGTATGTGTTCCATAATGACCAGTATTTGTTAATTTATTTTCTAATCATACCTAGTGTAAGAAAGTCTCAATTGCTTCTAATTCTCCCATTGCTATGGCCATTTGTGACATGTAAGTAGATTTATCGGATGATGCGGTTGGGACCTTATTTGCGTTACTAACAAGAGATTCAGCCAAACATACTTCCATCTTTGTCATTCCTTGAAATAAGCACTTTTCTTCACGTAGGGTTGTGGAAAGCATTTCTGTTAAATCGCTATGTTGTGATTCTAAAAGTTCCACCCGATTCTCAATAATCTGGCACGTCCAATAAAAATGAACTGGTAATGAATTAAGTTCAATAAATAATACAGAAGTATATTTTATAAGTCTACTTAATCTACCACAAAAGTTTCATCGATTGTTTTGCACAAAGTAATTAAGAACATATTATTTATTAGAATCTGAAATTAGAAAAGTTAAATTTAAAAATCGTTGACTCGTATATACCTTTAGTAAGGAAGTAGGGCGAAATCCACCAATCCATATAATGCAACGTTCTGCAAGTGATGTCCAATTTCCATACACTATATTGAGTATGTCATCCTTGGATGCGGCTCTCTTTTTTTCCAAAAGATCATTGAAATGTGATATTGTTTTATCAACAATAGGTCCTAGTTGAACATCAGTTTGATTTGAATAAATAGCCAACCTAAGCTCGTGTGTATAATTCAATTGCTCTTGAAACCATGTTGAGTATATATGTTGAGTTAAATGATGTGTATGCTGGTTAATACGATAAAAAAATGATCAACATATAACATTAATAATAACAATTTTCAAGTTGGGGTTGAGTTTGTTAATTAATAAGTATATGTTGTTACTCCATGAAGTATAGCAGCCTATAAAAAGTGAGTTATGAAAAGGAAAAATGTATTCATGTTATGTTGGTAAGCTAACCGTTTTGTGGATTTTCCGGAGATGTTGCACCCTGATTAGTGGTTAACAACTACTACCAAAGTGAAAGAAGATCAGCAACGACATCCATCGTAGTATGTATCAATGTTATTAACATTCAAAATATATATAATGATGTATTGTATACCTTTTTTCCCCGTTGTTGGAATTAGTATGAATATTATATCGGTGTTACAATCATACATGTATACAAAATAAGACAACGACAATATAATGCTTGAATATATGAAGTAGTCCAAGTGAAATAATTCAACACCCATTCTTTAGGAAAGATGCATGACCTAATATAATATAAGTCATCAATAACACAGAGTTACTTGGAGGGTACTGATGATGAGTAAAAAAAAACATTGAGAAATGAAAAGATTCATAATATGATGTGATATTCGTGGTCGAATTCTTGTTCGAGAAACTTGAGGATAACAACGACCGGTTCAATGTAGAGTTTCTTGTCGATTACATGAAAGTACTCGCCAGTAAACTCATCTTCATCAGTATCTTCATCAAGTAAGCGATATACTTGGGTTTTGGCAATATCTTCGCTTCTTCAGCTTCTTTCTTGAGTATTGCATTAAGTACCAATTTATCCTCAAGATATTCCTGTAAATGTAATGTGTTAGATAAGGAACACATCAGTTGAAAAGTAACAGTTTTTATGGAGAATGTTGCATCATGATCGTCGTACGTCTCTTCAATTCTACCACCTGTTGTCTATGGTCTTGTGGATGATAATCCTCCTCGAGTTTCTCTAAATCCTCCTCGCCCTACAATCAAGAAGTATGTATTATGTACATATTTTATTGAAAATCATAATTAACAACAACATATAAAATATGCGATACCAGGTCATCCGGTGAACCGGTCAGATCGATAGCATCGAAAAACTTTAATTTTTCGATGCAGTCTTCGCGCTTACGCTTTCTTGTTTCTTTAGCACCCTTCATTTGCGAGTTAATAAGGTCAGATACATTGCAGACTGAAAACGAAAAAAACAATACAAACAAACAATTGGTAATATGCATTAATAGACTTCGTTATAAATGTTAGTACAGTTAGTTCTTGTGAATCATTAATTTCAATGATCTCCTTTCCCTTTGAGTTATCCTCTCTTTTGATCTCTGAAGTTTCTTTTGAATCATTTACCTACAACATAATACCGAACTATGGGTTTGGTTGCATTGTATCAAGATTAATAAAATTAAAAATGTTATGGACCTTTTCAATTGTACTATTAAGCCAATACATGATCAAAAGATTTATCATAAACGATCACAATAAATAGAAAGAGGGAGAGTATTCTGATGTACAAACTTTCGAACGGAAGTTGATGCAAAGACGGCCAGGTTGTCCGGAGTTTCTTGGTGGAGGAAGATGAAGCGCAGAATCCGGCCATGTAATCACTCTTTGTAAACGATCGTAATAATCCTAAAGAGAGAGTATAATGATGTACTAACTTACGATCGGAAGTTTGATGCAAACACGGCCATGCTCACCGGAGATTTTTTATTGGGGAAGATGAAGGGCAGGAACTGTAACCCTACATTTTATTAATTGAATTTATTAATAGCATAAATTTTACATACGTAATTCAGTTATTGATTTTGTATTCAATTGATTATAATAATAAATGTGTGGCCGATTGTTTCCAAAGAATTTGAAAGACTTTGTTGACTAATTTAATACACATATGACATATTGGTGTTGATATTGTTTTTTGTATATTAATTACTTAATTAATATTTATATTATTACTCTTTATTTGCTTGGATTCGTTTATTTCTCTGGAGTCAGCTCAAGTTTAATTTTGAATTTGAATTAATTGTATTGTGATAGTAATTAGGAGGGTAATTAAGTAAATGATCAAAGACAAATCATACTTACTACATGGACATGTTTAGGATTTAAGATCAATGGTTTAAATCAATTAGGTTAATTCATTGAAAGGTCAAGATTAAATTAGGGGAGGTTAAACTTGGAATGTCTACATATTTTAAGTTTTGTTATAAATATAATATATAATATATAATAGGGATAATTTTTTTATATCAATATATATCCGCGGCGAAGCGCGGAAAGGCACCTCCCTTGTTACTCAATAGGCGAGGTATGGTTACCGTTCATTAGAGAGTTTTTACTCCCTACAACCTTAAGTTTTTTGTAGTTCTACATCTCCTTCACTTTATTGGTCACATATCCCAAATCTTCCCATGTGATAATGAATTTTTTAATATTATATACCAAAAATTACAATAATATACTATAAAATATATAAAATAATTGTCGACTAAACATGGAGTTCATTAGTATTATACAAACCAAACTGTGACACCCGCACTTTTAGGACTATGATTAGTGCCTAATTACTTGTAAAATATGTGTATTTAGTATTATTTTAATCTAAATATACACACCCTTTGGTGTAATTACATACACACTTGCACGATTATTTAAATCGTACACTACGTACTGGACGAGGTCCAACACTGTTTAAAACGGACGTTGGTGACAACTGTTAAAATAATGTGGATTTGTTGTAGTATATTACACGATTATACATTTTAATAAAACGTAAAACGAACGGGTAAACGACCACGAGACGTTACGTATATATTTGGGAACTTAAAAAGTATATCAAACCTCACTTGGTGGGACCCCAAAGGGCCGGCCATGCCCTTCCCATGGCTCCCTTTTTCCTTTACTAGATCAACAAACAAGTATGGCATCCCATACTTCTCACTCATTTCATTTCAAACTCTCAACCACCTCCTTCTCTCTCCCACACCTCTCCATCTACGGCTCTCTCTCTAAAAATACTACCACCACCGCCACCATAAAACACCACAAAACACCACCAAAAATAGCTTGGATTGCTAGACCCGTTTGGAAGAAAACGTCCACCGCAAAGAGCTCTACCTCTCTATCTTTTCCGTTTCCTCATTCGACGTTGTAAGAACTTCACTCCTCATGTATTTTACTTACAATATGTATATTACCATGACATGTTGTTTAACTAACTTAGAAATGTCCAAATATAAACTTAAAACTCGTTTTTGAAACACATATATACATCTAAGAAATCTGGCCAGAAAAACCGTCTCACTAAAACGTTAATATCTTGAGTTCTAGAAAGAGTTAGACAACGAAACACCTACCAAAATTTGCGTGTGAAAGAGCTCTACAAAAAGTCCCTTTATAACGGTTTCCATAAATGCCCTCATTTTCGGATATAACTCAATCTTTGAACAGAGGTCCGTTTTGGATCAAATCTGACCACCCGACATGTTTATTTTCCTTTAAAATAGTAAATGAACTTATAGAAATACCATAAAGTGCATAAATGAACAAGACATATAGGAGAACATGGGTGATTTTTGGTTAGACTTGGTTCGGTCTAGAAGTGGGAAATCGGGGGTTGAAACCGAGTTAAAACCTGGAACCAAAGCCTAAGGGGTTGTTTTTGTCATTTTGCAAAACCAACAATTTCATAAACTCTATAAACAATCTTAAGACTACTCTAAAGATCCGGATCAAACCAAACCCATTTGACTTAGTCAACGCAAACGAACACTTAAACGAAATCGGAAACCTCAGACCTGCGACAATACCATCGTCATTGTCGCATGAACAGTGCTCCGTGAATGCTATTGTTGCATGAACAAAATTCCGAGAATGCTATTGTCGTAGTAACAGTGTCCGTGAATGTCATTGTCGGATACCCTATTGTCGGAGTCGATTAATTGAATAATTATTTTCATCATAGTCGCATGAACAGTACTCGAAACCCTATTGTCGCATTGCCACTGTCGGAATACATATGTCGCATGAAACGGACAACTTTAAAATACTTTTTACACTAAGTATTGAATACATACAACAACTATACCTTATACGACAATACACTTACATGATATACATATTCTTTGGGAAGTATATATGAAACTACTTCACTCGACACAATTAGTGCATGAAAACTACTATACTATGGAAAGTATACACTACGACTTGAATATAAGACGAGCTTACACTCGCACGAGCACTTACACGGACTTACATCCGAACAGCGGTTACACGTCGCATTACAAATAAACAATTTATGTATATACTTACAAAGTATACTAATACGATGAATTACATAATAATAACATTTGAATTATTATTATACCTCCGTCACCAACGGGCCACATCTATTTACAAATGATTACAAACGTACAAACGAATACTTGGACATTTCCTAGTTGAGTGGACAACTAGCATGGGTGATCTTTCGAGACACCGACTCACTTACTTACTTGCTTACAACCTTGTGCGTTTCGGACGCCAGAAGGTTGCAGGGTTCGGAGAACCACACTACGGAATTACATCCGACACATACTTACGGACTTACATCCGCTGTACTTGTTTGCTTACACGAACATACTTGCTAGACTCAGGTGAGTCTTACAGCCCCGCTTTTACTGTTTTTCTACTTCGGGGTGAGATATTTGCTACTGTTTTACGTATGAACACAAGTACTGAACTGCTATACACTACTTTTACATACATTACGTGAGTTACTTTTTATCCACTGAAATCCTCCTATCATAAGTTGTTAGTTATGGACTTAAGTGCAATTACTAGTAGATGGATCCATTTGGGACTGACAATCCCTGCTTGGGGTGGTAGCGCCATCACGGATTACACCGTAGAAACAGGCATATTAGTATTTGTTACATATGAGTGTTCGGATAGCACTCACGGGGGTACGTGATGCTGTACTTGTGACACCCCCAAATTTAACGATTTGCGGAAGCTTGATTTGGGTGTCACTAATCAATATGCAAAGCACATAAGATATAATGAACGACCACTATATGCGTCGTTTTAAACTTGTATAAATAAAGTAAATGTTTACATCAAAATATAGTTACATTAGCTCGTTTCCTGAAATTGAGAGATTACATAGCATAATTACTTTTACAAAATATAATAATGCAGTCCAATCTCTAGTTGTATGTATGCTGACTCGAGCTAATAATTCCTGCTTGTGCAGCCAAACTACTGCTGGGTACCTGTGATAAATACTAAAATGGGTCAGCGAAAACGCTGGTGAGCTCACAGGTTTGTATGTCAATGTATAGTTGTAAGAACCGCAAGATTTATATTGAATTTAAAATGCAATTAAGCAAAATAAAAGTTATACTGTCCATGAGCACATAGTCTGAGCTTAACTTGATTTGTCAGGCCCAATTAAGGAAACCTAACTTGGAGTGCCTCCTACGAGTGCCTAATCAACACTCGTCTTCCCAAATGCTAATACATCCGTTTGACCGATTAGTGCGTGCTAACCCGGATGAGGATTGTCAATCCCATATGATATCATATACTAACATTCACGCTATAAAATACTAGAGACTATGCTTATGGAGGACTTTAAATTGATTAGCTTGAAACTCATGTAGTATTTGAAGTTTGGCACTTGCGTTCTACTTGTAAAACAAAATCGAGTAGTAATATCACACCCCTAGTTGTAAAGCAGTGAAAATGGGGCTATGAAACTCACCTGGTTCTTGAAGTGTTTAACTTAATAAACTTGAAGTAATTAGCTGTGAGTTGGTGTCCAAAGGCTTGAAACCTGAATGTGTCCACGACACTTAAATTGTCATTAATTGTATTGGTATCTCGAAGGACTACCATTGAAATTGTTTGTCTAACTCAATGTCCAAATTACCCCGATTTGGTTGATTGTGTTGTTACAAGTTACTACGACTTGTTTGAATAAATTGGTACAAGTTACAACGACTTGTTTGATTGAATTATCTAAGTTTCAACGACTTAGTTGATTTAATTGTGCATTTGAAAGGGTGTACGGCCCGTTAGTGACGGTTGTATCGATAGTTCTAAAATGTTATTACATTGTTGCTACAGTGAATCGCTACAGCAAATTGCTACAGTGAATTTTGACTTCGAAAATTTTAAGTTTTGAAGATTCTGTTTTGTGCGACGTAGGGTGCTACGTCGCAGATCCGGACTGCGACGTTGGGCATGACGTCGCTATGTGCGACCTTCGCAATTTAATGCGACGTTGAACGTGACGTCGCTATAGGCGACGTAGTTGATTTCTGCGACGTAAGGGTCTGCGTCGCTAAATGCGACGTCCGCAAGTCAATGCGACGTACTAGGCTGCGTCGCTATATGCGACGTTGGGGATATGGTGCGACGTAGGCCGCTGCGTCGCATTTGCTCCAGGCCAAATGCGACGTACGGGTTCTGATCGGATTTTCGACCCCAAAAACGCATTTTCCGGCCATCGATCGGCATAATATTTTTACCCAACCCATTTTAGGACATTACAAGGTTATACAAACAACTAGCAAGTTATAAAACTTAAAAACGAGAGTTTTCGGAGTTGTGTCGGAAACTTACAAATCGCCGAAATGAAATTCCGGAAAGATAGGAGTGTAGATCGTCGCGTGGTGGTCGTTTATTTCCAAAGGGGCTTGAAGATCCGAGGTCGTTTAAGGTGTTTATTTTGTGATTTTTGATGATTTGGGGGTGGTGAAATTTGAGAGAAATTAGAGAAGAGAGAGATAGAGAAAAAAGAGAAATGAGAGAAAAGTGGGTGGGAGTGGGAGGTTAAGCCCCCATTTTCGCCCCGTGCGGTGTTCGTTTGCTCCGTCGTTTAAACGTTAAATGATTTTTTTACACATCAAAAGGTAAGTTTTAAATTACGAATTTATTATAAAATGTTTCATTAAAATAATTTATCAATTATCCATTTGGGATATCTAAATTGAAATTCGTTTTATTTGTTTGCGCGTTTGTATGTTTAATCGCGTATACGTTAATTGTTTAATAAAATTTGGATACAAAATATTATTATAAATAATATTTTTGAATAAATTGAGTTATTAAATAACATTTGTATTACATAATAATTTGTTCACCAACGTCCGTATTTATTGTATCGAAATTCATTCGATTTGAGACTCGTACGATTTAAACAAACCGCATAATTGTAGATATATATTCAACAATATATATAATAATTGATACATTAATTAGCTTAACACAGAACTAATTACATGTATTAAAACTTGATTAGGCACTAAATTCTAGTCCTAATTTGACGGTTGTCACATTCTCCCCCTGTTAGGAGAATTTC
This sequence comes from Helichrysum umbraculigerum, assembly GCA_949592205.1. Lineage (NCBI taxonomy): Eukaryota > Viridiplantae > Streptophyta > Magnoliopsida > Asterales > Asteraceae > Helichrysum > Helichrysum umbraculigerum. The sequence continues at coordinate 122,808,053 of CATIUR010000005.1, read as the reverse complement.
GTCCCGAAATTTATGTTGAAGTCGTGTTTGACGTTGAATCAGTGAAGAGTTGAGGATACTTGAGTCGCATTTGGTCCTCCCGTTCCCAGGTGAATTCCGGACCGCGCCGCGAATTCCACCTAATCTTGACGATAGGAATACGACTTTGTTTAAGTTGTTTGACCTCACGGTCCATGATTTCAACGGGTTCCTCAACAAAGTGAAGTTTTTCGTCAACTCGAATTTCATCGAGTGGAATGATAAGTGTCTCATCAGACAGACACTTCTTCAGGTTTGAAACATGAAATGTGGGATGCACGCTGCTGAGTTCAGATGGCAGCTGCAATCGATAAGCCACTGGACCAATCCTTTCGAGGATCTCGAATGGTCCAATGTATCTGGGATTTAACTTCCCTCGTTTACCAAATCGGATTACGCCTTTCCAAGGCGATACTTTGAGTAGAACTCGATCCCCAACTTGGAACTCGAGTGGTTTGCGTCTCACGTCAGCATAACTTTTCGGACGATCACGCGCGGCTTTGAGTTTGTTTTGAATTTCAACGATTCTCTCGGTCGTCTCGTGAATGATTTCTGGACCTGTGAGTTGGCTATCCCCAACTTCTGTCCAACAGATAGGTGACCGGCACTTACGACCGTACAGTGCCTCGAAGGGTGCAGCTTTGATGCTGGTATGATAACTGTTGTTGTACGAGAACTCGCACAATGGTAGATGTTTTTCCCAGTTTACACCGAAGTCTACTACGCAGGCCCGTAGCATGTCTTCAAGTGTTTGAATGGTTCGTTCACTTTGACCGTCTGTTTGAGGATGATATGCGGTACTCATATCAAGTCGAGTACCCAGGGATTTTTGAAGTGATTGCCAAAATTGTGAAGTGAAACGACTATCTCTATCGGAGATAATTGAGATTGGAACACCGTGTTTGGTCACAATTTCCTTCAGATAAATGTTGGTGAGGCGTTCCATTTTGTCGGATTCCTTGATTGCCAGGAAGTGAGCGGATTTTGTGAGACGATCCACGATCATCCAAATGGTATCGCAACCGTTCGAGGATCGAGGTAGTTTGGTTATGAAGTCCATGGCAATTTGTTCCCATTTCCATTCAGGAAGACTGGGTTGTTGAAGTAAACCAGAAGGTTTTTGATATTCGATTTTGACTTTGGAGCAAGTAAGGCACTTGCTGACATAGGTGGCGATTTCAGCTTTCATGTTCGGCCACCAGTAGAAGTCCTTGATACCGTGGTACATTTTATCGGATCCCGGATGGATAGAATATTTGGACTTGTGAGCTTCATCCATCACCAAGTCTCGTAGGTTCCCACATTTAGGCAACCATATTCGGTTTGAGAAATACCTAATCCCGTTAGGTTTGACTTCGAATTGTTTATCCATGCCCAGCAAGGCTTCATCCTTGACGTTTTCGTTTTTTAAGGCTTCGAGTTGAGCAGTGAGAATTTGAATGTTTAAATTGTTGTGAATGGTCATACTAAGGGCTCGAACCCGAAGTGGTTTCACTCGCTCTTTTCGACTGAGGGCGTCAGCAACAACATTTGCTTTGCCTGGATGATATTTGAGTTCGCAGTCGTAATCGGTAAGCAACTCGACCCATCGACGTTGCCTCATGTTGAGATCCTTCTGATCGAATATGTGTTGAAGGCTTTTATGGTCGGTAAAGATTGTACATCTGGTACCATAAAGGTAATGTCTCCAGATTTTGAGGGCAAAAACGACAGCTCCTAGCTCGAGGTCGTGGGTGGTGTAATTCTTTTCATGAATCTTAAGCTGTCGGGAAGCATAAGCTATGACTTTGTCTCGTTGCATGAGCACACAACCGAGACCTTGATGAGAAGCATCGCAGTATACCACGAAGTCATTGGTGCCTTCGGGTAATGAGAGGATAGGAGCACTGCAAAGCTTTTGTTTTAAGAGTTGGAATGCCGATTCTTGTTTGTCAGTCCAGTCAAACTTTTTATCTTTCTGGGTCAGTGTCGTGAGTGGTATGGCTATCTTTGAGAAATTTTCAATGAATCGTCGATAGTATCCGGCCAGTCCTAGAAACTGCCGTACTTCGGTCGGAGTGGTTGGCGATTGCCAGTCTTTGATAGCCTCGATTTTTGACGGGTCAACGTGAATTCCCTGACTGTCAATCACGTGACCAAGGAATTGAATGGTTTTGATCCAGAACTCACACTTAGAGAACTTGGCATAGAGCTCCTCGCGTTTAAGTAGTTCAAGGATGGTTTTGAGGTGTTGCGCGTGTTCTTCTTGGCTTCGTGAATATATGAGGATGTCATCGATGAAGACAATGACAAACTTATCAAGGTAAGGTTTACACACCCGATTCATAAGGTCCATGAATACAGCCGGTGCATTGGTTAGGCCGAATGGCATCACTTGAAATTCGTAATGCCCGTAACGGGTTCTGAAAGCGGTTTTTGGAATATCGGCATCGCGAACACGCAATTGGTGATAACCGGATCGGAGATCAATCTTTGAATAACAACTCGACCCTTGAAGTTGGTCGAACAGGTCATCGATTCGAGGGAGTGGATACCGGTTCTTGACAGTTAACTTGTTCAACTCTCGATAGTCGATACACATTCGAAAAGAACCATCTTTCTTCTTAACAAATAGGACCGGAGCTCCCCAAGGTGAAGAACTCGGCCTGATAAATCCTCGTTCCAGGAGTTCCTGTAACTGGGTGGACAGCTCTTGAAGTTCGGATGGAGCTAAACGGTATGGTGCTCGGGCCACCGGTGCAGCACCTGGTACAAGATCGATTGAGAACTCGACCTGTCTTGGTGGTGGTAGACCAGGTAGTTCTTCAGGAAAGACTTCTGGAAAGTCTCGGACAATTGGAACATCCTCAAGTCGCTTCTCCTCCGACTTTTTCTCCATGATGTGCGCGAGGATTGATGGATAACCCTTTTTCAGAAATTTTCGGGTCTTAAGACAAGATATGATGTTAGGCCTCGTCCCTCCGGTCTCCCCCTGTATGACTAGGGTTCTACCGACAGTGAGAGGTATGCGAACAATTTTGTCGTAGCAGATGATTTCGGCTCGATGTTTGGACAACCAGTCCATGCCTACGATGACATCGAAACTTCCTATCTCAATAGGCATAAGATCTATGGAGAAGATTTCGTCGGCTAGATTTAAAGTGCAATTAGGTATCACACTATCGGTTTCTATCTGTTTGCCATTTGCTAACTCTACGGTGTACTTAACGTCTAAAGCAACAGGTGTAATGTCAAGTAGAGGGCAAAATTCATCGGAAATAAAACTCCTATCGGCACCAGTATCAAATAGTATGGAAGCAGTTAAATTGTTGAGGAGGAACATACCCGTGACCACATTCGGGTCCAGACGGGCGTCCCCTGAGTTGATCACGAAGGCGGTACTTTTGGCGTTGTTGTTGTTGCGGTGGTTGTTGTTGTTGCCCTTATTCTTCAATTTTGGGCAAGAATCCCTGAAGTGTCCTGGGTTTCCACATTCATAGCAGGACTTAGGTTGTCGGGTATTTCTGTCAGAGGGGTTGTTGTTGGATTTGGGGGTTCGGCAATCCTTAGTCAAATGCCCGTACCTCCTGCAGTTGTTGCAAGGAGTACCGCACTGACCAAAATGGTGGTAGTTACACTTGGGACAATAAGGCCTGTCCCCGGTGTAGCTGCGGGTGGTTTCAGAGTTGGTGTTGTAGACTTGGATGGCGTTGTTTTTCTTGTTTGAGTTATGGTGGTGTTCAGTGGATTTGCGTTTGTTGTTGTTGGAGGATGAGGTGTTGGAGGTCTCACGGCTGACAACTAGAGCCATGAGTTCGTGGGCCAATCGAATGGCACTCTCAGTAGTGGTTGGTTTGGATGAGGCGACGTTTCCTTGGATGTTCTCGGGGAGTCCACGAATGTATTTCTTAATGCCCTTACTTTCTGGTTCGACCAAACCCGGGCATAATAGGGCAAACTGCTGAAACTTGGTGGTATATTCAGCAACATCATTTCCCTGCACCTCCAGATGCCAGAATTCTTCCTCCAGCCTGTGTAATTCCTCTTCAGGACAGTATTTTTCTGTCAGCTTCTTCTTCAGTTCGGCCCAAGGAAGTCGGTTTGCAACCTCAAGGCCTACGGAGTTTGCGTGGGTTTTCCACCACGTGAGTGCACCTTCCTGGAAGGTATAAGCGGCGAATTTGACCTTGTTGTTCTCAGTGCAGTCGCAGAGACTGAAAACAGATTCCATACGCTCAATCCAACGGATCAAGCCAAAGGCACCTTCCGTGCCCTTGAAGTACAGCGGTTTACAGCTAAGAAAGTCCTTGTAGGAGCAGGGTTTGGGTGGTGGAGTATTGGTTGCTGTGTCCTCGCTACCGGGTGGTGTTCGGGTAGCCAAGGCTTCGGTCACACTGCGGGCAATGATTCCCGCGATTTCAGCCTCGCTAAGGGTGATTTGACGACGAGGAGGCATGATGCTGAGTAAGAAAGAACAAGGAAATGAAATAAGATGCTAGTCCGAGTATGATGAACTAGTGGTGTGTTTGTCATTTCGAGACAAAGCGTTAGAGAGAAAGAGGCCTATATTCATATAATAATATAGCCTAAAGTGGTAATGAGGTCTACTTATGTAAGTATATATGTATATCACATAATAACCTATTGAGTGTCTAGCACAGACGTGTTTTGAGTCCCGTTTCTCTCGAGGTCAGAGTCAACTAATGCATTCCTGTTCAACATAACTCTTTCAGATTTCACATCATCTTTCTCTAATTGTACATATTTGATCAGGCTATGTTAAATTAAAGTCGTATGATGTAATCCCTGAACTAGTCATAACTAATAAGGAATACTGCCTAACGGTCATAGTCTAGGCCCACTAAATGCAACCTAGTTCACTATAACCTTAGGCTCTGATACCAATCTGTGACACCCCCAAATTTAACGATTTGCGGAAGCTTGATTTGGGTGTCACTAATCAATATGCAAAGCACATAAGATATAATGAACGACCACTATATGCGTCGTTTTAAACTTGTATAAATAAAGTAAATGTTTACATCAAAATATAGTTACATTAGCTCGTTTCCTGAAATTGAGAGATTACATAGCATAATTACTTTTACAAAATATAATAATGCAGTCCAATCTCTAGTTGTATGTATGCTGACTCGAGCTAATAATTCCTGCTTGTGCAGCCAAACTACTGCTGGGTACCTGTGATAAATACTAAAATGGGTCAGCGAAAACGCTGGTGAGCTCACAGGTTTGTATGTCAATGTATAGTTGTAAGAACCGCAAGATTTATATTGAATTTAAAATGCAATTAAGCAAAATAAAAGTTATACTGTCCATGAGCACATAGTCTGAGCTTAACTTGATTTGTCAGGCCCAATTAAGGAAACCTAACTTGGAGTGCCTCCTACGAGTGCCTAATCAACACTCGTCTTCCCAAATGCTAATACATCCGTTTGACCGATTAGTGCGTGCTAACCCGGATGAGGATTGTCAATCTGTGACACCCGACCAATTAGGGCTACTGTTAGTTCCTAATCATTGTGCTAATACATGTAATTAGGGTGAATTATGTGTATCATTATGTGTATTAATATATGTTATTATATTTGCACACATTTGCGATTTGTTTAAATCGTACACTTTATTATCGGATGGAGTCCGACACAGTTTAAATACGACGTTGGTGAAAACATTTCTATAAATAACTTTAATCTATTTTTAGAAGTTGTTTATCATTATCTATTATTTTGCTAAAATAATACTCGAAAAACCTAGACGTTTCGGTTAAAACGTCTCAAACGCAACGATAACGCGCGAATTTATTTCGACAACCAAACGAACGTCAATAATTAAATTGACAACCTAAATTAAGTATTTTAAATAATACTTCAATGGAAATTTATCCAAATTATATCGTTAACCTAAACGACTCAAAATAACGTTACGCGATTAAACCGCCGTAGAACAAACACGCAAATCGAGGCCGACGAATTAACGGGACATTTTTATAAATGTTTTCAAGTATTTCAATAAACGTCTCAATCAAAAATATCGAAATTTATGTCGTCACTTAAAAACGCGTATAAAACGTTTAACATATAAATAAACGTTTAAACAATCGGGTAAACGAACGTAAAACGCAACGATTTAAGCTTGAAATGTGAAATGACCAAAATACCCCTTGTGGGACCACATGGGGGCCGGCCACCCCATGTGCCACCACCCTTCTTCCTCCTCTCTTATTACATGCAAAGTCATGATGATGTTCATCACCACTTACACACACTTCACTCCCATTTTCATTTCACACTCAACTCCTTTCCCCAAGTTTCTCTCAAAACTCTCTCTCATTTTCTGGAGAAAAACACAGCCCAAACACCTCCATAAACCACCATTGATCACCACCATTAATCAAGAACAAGGAAGAAGAAGAAACAAGAATCAAGCTCCATTTCATCACCACCATTTTTTCTTCATCATTTGCTTGGTATAAATCATCAAACCTTTTACTTATCTTACTTTTAATCTACTGATTATGATGTTATAGTGTTCATCTATCATGATTATGTCCAAACTTGGTGTTGAAAATCGTTTTTATAAAGCAAACAAGAACATGCATGAAATCTGCCTAGAAATCGACAGTTCACAAAAATATTCGTATAAAATCAAATACTGAGAGTTAGAAGATGCATTTTTTTTTAAAATTTGCGTATTGAAAAGATCTACAACTTTCATGTTTTACACTTTTTCCAGAAACGTACTCATTTTTCTCTACGATCCGATTTATAAGACTGACCAGGAAGTTTTTCGATAAAATGTGTTCGGTTGTTACGCGGCTTTATTTAACTATGTTAATGGACTTGTTAGAAGCTGAAAATTTGATATGTTAGTCAAGACACTTAGTAAATCAGTTGGTAAAAATTTGGAAGTTTGATTTGGACTATAGATAGGTGAAATCAGTTGGCGTAATGACCCGACATAAACCGAAAACATTAAATCTTGAAGTTTAAGGTGTAAACTTAAAAACCGACATCTCGAAACGACCCCGACTCGAACCAAAATTTCTGGAGACTCTTTGAACATATCTAAGGCTTCCCTAAAAATTTCGGGTCAAACCGAGCCCGTTTGACCATGTTTACAAAGCAAAAACACAACAGTTTGACTTTGCGAGTTGACTTTGACTTGCGAGTTCAGTTTGACTTGCGAGTTCAGTTGACTTGCGAGTTCAGTTTGACTTGCGAGTTCAGTTGACTTGCGAGTTCAGTTTGACTTGCGAGTTCAGTTTGACTTGCGAGTTCAGTTTGACTTTGCGAGTTCAGTTTGACTTGCGAGTTCAGTTTGACTTTGCGAGTTCAGTTTGACTTTGCGAGTTCAGTTTGACTTGCGAGTTCAGTTTGACTTGCGAACTGAAGACTTGCGAGTTCAGTTTGACTTGCGAACTGAAGACTTCCGAGTTGACTTTGACTTAGGAGTTGACCTTTTTCAGTTGACTTTTTGACCTTGAGAGTTGACTTTTTAACCCTTAGTTAATTCTCATAAAATCACATTTTGGACTCTAAATTCCGAGCCTTAACACATTCGGACATATATAAAAGCAATAAACACCTACAAAGATCAAACCTTTATGATGTAGATTCATATATGAAACACAGGTGCTTCGAGAAGTATACAACACGATGAACTTAACAATAATAATACTTTGAATTATTATTACAAACTTTCACCAACGGGTCGTACACATTTTTAGTAAACGAACTTGAACAACTTATATGGACATACTAGTTAGATGAACTAGCTCTAGGTGGACATTAACCCTCCACCTACATTGTGAATTAAGTGGACATTAACCATCCACTTACATAGATGATCTTTTAAGACATCTACTCATACAACCTTATACGTTTAGGACGTTAAAAGGCTACACATTGGATCACACTTTGCTTGCTAATTGATATTGCTTGCTTGCTATTTGCTAGAACTCAGGTGAGTTTCATAGCCCCTCTTTTTACAGTTTTATAACTATTTTGGGGGAGAATACATACTACAACTGTTTTATACAATTGCTTTGCAACTGCTTTGTATACATTTGAATTACACAACTGCTTTTATGAACACAAGTACCATAAACAACGCTATACGGATTGCATGAGTTACACACTAATCCACAAAGGCCCTACACATCATAGTTTGTTAGTTTTGCTAAAGCGTGAATATTAGTAAATAGATCTATTTGGGACTGACAATCCCCGTCCGGGTTAGTCGCGCTAACCAGTCAAACGGACGTATTAATATTTGTTCATAACGAGTGTACCGGATTAGACACTTGCATTGGGGCACCCACGATCGTGTACTCGAAAGAGGCACGGCACACATTGTTAAGCTTCGGACTATGAGCTCATGGCAAATGGTATACATATTTTTGCATTCGTGCAACTACATATTTACTTATCGTTTGTTAACGATACATTTACATGACATATTTACCTATCGTTTGTTAACGATACATTTACTCAACACATTTACCTATCGTTTGTTAACGATACATTTACTTATCATTGTTGAATGATACAACGATTAAAATCTTGTGTTTCATAACTCGTGTTTCATACTATTGGGTTTTATACCAACATTTAAACAACTCTATGAACTCACCAACTTTATGTTGACCTTTTAGTATGTATTTCTCAGGTAACCCGCCGCAGTAGGAAGCTATGGATAGCTTAACTCGAGTCGCATATTTTTCAACATCTCAGGATCTAGATTGCATTTTACTATATTTAGTAACTTTGTAATTCAACTTATATTATGCGAACTCCAAATGTTTTGTACAACTATTGTAAACAAATTTGAATTATGGAATGTAATATTTTCAAACGTCTCATATAGAGGTCGTTTGCTTTAATCTTTGTGTAATGATATTTGATTTGGTCGGCGCCCCCATGACACCTCATGTTTCCGCTGCCACGTGTTTTGGGGGTGCGATAGATTGGTATCAGAGCCTAAGGTTATAGCGAACTAGGATTGCATTAGTGACCTAGACTATAACCGTTAGGTTAGTATTCCTCATTTGTTATGACTGGTTCAGCAATTGCATCATTTGAATTTAATTTAACATAGCTTGATCAACTATGTACAATTAAACAAGAATCGATGCAAGACCTGAAATGGTTATGGTGGATGGGAATGCATTAGAAGGCTTTGACCGAGGATAGAACGGGACCAACCTTATACGTGCTTATGTGCTAGGTTATTGTATCTATATAACCTTAACCTTACGTATACTAAAACTCCTTGCCACAGAAAATGGCAACCACTCCCACCGCTACGTCTCCCAACTCTGAGAACGAAGCCCAAACACGACCCGCTACTGAGGAAATCGTTACTATGTCTTCAGCACCAAACTCTCCTGAACGACTTCACTACATCACTGGCGAAGCCCGAGTGTTACGTACTCACCCAAGGGGTACCAGATCATCTCGAGCCAACCCTTACTCAAACTCCATTGCTAATACCACCCGCCGTCCATCATACCCTCGTAGATGGGACTGGCTACCCACAACTCTAAATACTTGGAGGTCTGAGGAAAACATGGAGGTTTTCGATGATTCCATGGACATCTCTCTATACACCCAGGAACCAATACACCACACTGTACCCGTGTTAGCTGCTCGACTTCACCGCCATGAGGCAAGACTTGAAAACCTGGAACGAGAACAATACATAGTGCAAATGTACTGGCTGCGCCAATCACATGACCGCATTGCACAACTGTTTCAAGACCAAGAAAACATGACAAACACTCTAGAAATGATGCACCAACACGTCATTGACGACAGAGGCGCGGTTGACCTTCTTCAAGCAAGGTTAGAAGAATGTGAACAACGTTCACGGGAAGCTGAAGAGTACACCCGAGTACTAGAGCAACGATTAACCTTGGCTGAGGATAACGCCCGACAAGCTGGTAGACTTGCAAGAAACGTGGACCGACTTGTCACACTAATGGAACGAATAAACTTGCGTTAGAACTAGTTTGATCTTTATCTTGTAACCTATCGAGGCGGGATATGCCCGACTAATCTATCTTATGTTGTCTTTTGTAAACTCTAGTAATAAGGCCGGTAGTAACAATTCCCGGCATGTTTTGTGAAATTCCTAAATTTTGTAACCGTTTAAACTTGCGCCTCGGTGTGGTTATAAAAATTTGCTTCCTTGTTTTATTGAATATCTTGCTGTACATACTTGTTTTATTTTCTTGTGTACACCTGCAAAGATTTTAAGATCTTACTCACTGAAATCTTATGTACCTCGTATTCTCTTTATCTCAGAATCATGGCACCAAAACGTCAAATGAACTCCGCTGACATCGAGCAACTCGTCAATCAGAGGGTCCAAGCAGCTCTAGAAGCTGCCAGAAACAATCCCAATCCGAACCAAGGAAACCCTGGAGGGACAGGCAATAACCCACCTGTGCCAAAGCCCTGCACCCACAAAGATTTCATGAATTGTAAACCTCTCCATTTCAAAGGAACCGAAGGAGCCGTCGGTCTTATGCGATGGATTGAGAAAATGGAGTCAGTCTTCCGAATAAGTAACTGTCAAGAAGAGAACAAAGTCAAATTCTCTACCTACACTCTAGCTGAGGGTGCACTCACTTTCTGGAACACATACGCCCAAACTCAGGGTATTGATGCTGCTTATCAAATATCTTGGGACGAACTTAAGAACTTGTTGAGGGAAGAATACTGTCCGCGCGAGCAACTCCAACAGCTCGAACATGAATTCTGGAACCTCACAGTTCAAGGAAATGATATTACTGGCTACACAACCAGATTTCACCAGCTTGCTCTTCTTTGTCCATCTATGGTGGACCCTGAATCCAAACGTGTCGAAAGATACATTTGGGGACTACCTGATTCCATCCAAGGCAATGTCATCTCTTCCAAACCCGGGACCATCCAGAGTGCCGTCCGCATGGCACACGAGCTTATGGCTCAAATTGTCCGCCGTGGGGCACCCACCGTGAAAACCACAGGGGACAACAAAAGAAAATGGTCTGGGAACAACAGCAACCAACAACAAACCAACAAAAAGGCCGAGACTGTAAAGGCCTACACTTCTGGTTCAGGATCTGGGGATAAGAAAGCATACGTAGGAAAGAAACCTTACTGTTCCTCTTGCAATCGACACCATGATGGTCCGTGTGGTAACCAATGCGGTAACTGCAAACGCTACGGACATCTAACCAAAGATTGCCGAACTCAACCCACAAATGCCAACCCAAACAACCAACCCAACGCACCAAAAGCTTGTTTCGAGTGTGGCAGCACTGCCCATTTTAGAAACACCTGCCCGAAACGCAACAACAACGCCAACAGAAACAACAACAATAACAACAACCCCCGCGGTCGCGCTTTCGTCATCAACGCAGGAGAAGCCCGCCAGGATCCCAATGTGGTAACCGGTATGTTTCTCCTCAATGATTTAACCGTTACTGTTTTGTTTGATACCGGAGCTGATAAAAGCTTCATATCTGATGAATTCATTTCACTTCTCAACATAACACCCATTGCCCTAGATGCTAAGTACACTGTAGAGTTAGCTAACGGCAAACTGATCGAGGCCGATAGTGTGATACCTAATTGCACTTTAAACCTCGCCAATGAATTGTTTCCCATAGACCTTATCCCTGTTGAAATCGGGAGCTTCGATGTCATCGTAGGCATGGACTGGTTGTCCAAGCATCATGCTGAAATTGTCTGTTTTGAAAAGATTGTACGTATACCTCTCGCTACCGGTGGAACCTTGATCATACAGGGGGAGACTGGTAGGCGAAACTTAAACATCATCTCGTGTATGAAAACCCAAAAGTACCTGAGGAAAGGCTACCCAGCAATCCTTGCTCATGTAACCGAAAAGAAGTCGGCTGAAAAGCGACTCGAAGATGTACCCATTGTACGAGACTTTCCTGAAGTCTTTCCCGAAGACTTGCCAGGCCTTCCCCCGCCTAGACAAGTCGAGTTCCAAATCGACCTTGTGCCCGGTGCTGCACCCGTGGCACGAGCCCCATACAGATTAGCCCCATCCGAGTTGCAGGAGTTATCCACCCAATTACAGGAACTCCTGGACAAGGGATTTATTCGACCAAGTTCCTCACCTTGGGGAGCTCCGGTCCTATTCGTTAAAAAGAAGGATGGATCCTTCCGCATGTGTATCGATTACCGTGAACTAAACAAACTCACTATCAAAAACCGATACCCACTTCCTAGAATCGACGACCTGTTTGACCAACTTCAAGGTTCGAGCTTTTACTCAAAGATCGACCTTCGGTCTGGTTATCACCAACTTCGCGTTCGAGACGCCGACATCCCGAAAACCGCTTTCCGAACCCGCTACGGGCATTACGAATTTCAAGTGATGCCTTTTGGTCTAACTAACGCACCGGCTGTATTCATGGATCTTATGAATCGGGTGTGCAAACCATATCTAGATAAGTTTGTCATTGTATTCATTGATGACATCTTGATCTACTCTCGCAACGAAACAGAACATGGCCAACACCTCAAAACTATCTTGGAATTACTCAAACACGAGGAGCTATACGCCAAGTACTCCAAGTGTGAGTTCTGGATGCGAACAGTACAATTCCTAGGGCATGTCGTTGACAGCCAAGGGATACGTGTTGATCCAGCAAAAATCGAGGCCATCAAGTGCTGGAAAGCACCAACCACTCCAACCGAGGTCCGACAATTCTTAGGTCTCGCCGGGTATTATCGGCGATTCATCGAGAATTTTTCCCGAATTGCTCAACCATTAACCTCCTTGACTCAGAAAGACAAGAAATTCGACTGGACCGACAAACAGGAGTCGGCTTTTCAACTCCTTAAACAGAAACTCTGCAGTGCACCAATCCTATCCTTACCCGAAGGCACCGATGATTTCGTAGTTTACTGCGACGCCTCACATCAAGGACTAGGCTGTGTGTTAATGCAACGTGATAAGGTCATCGCTTACGCCTCCCGGCAACTGAAAATCCATGAGAAAAACTATACCACTCACGATCTCGAATTAGGAGCCGTTGTTTTTGCGCTCAAAATTTGGAGACACTACCTATATGGTACCAAGTGCACTATCTTCACTGACCACAAAAGCCTTCAACATATCTTTGATCAGAAGGACCTAAACATGAGACAACGTCGTTGGGTCGAGTTACTTAGTGACTACGACTGTGAAATCCGATACCACCCGGGTAAGGCTAACGTTGTTGCCGATGCCCTAAGCCGTAAAGAACGAGTGAAACCCCTTCGAGTTCGAGCCCTTGGTTTAACCATCCACAACGATCTTATTGCTCAAATTCATTCCACTCAACTCGAAGCACTCAACGAGAAAAATATCAAAAATGAGGCCTTGCGAGGCATGGAAAAACAATTCGAAATCAAATCCGATGGAACCCGATACTTCTCCAACCGAATTTGGTTACCTAACTTTGGGAACCTACGAGAATTGGTCATGGACGAAGCTCACAAATCCCGGTACTCCATACATCCTGGTTCTGACAAGATGTATCATGACGTCAAACAACGGTATTGGTGGCCCAACATGAAAGCTGACATAGCCACGTATGTTAGTAAGTGTCTAACCTGTGCCAAGGTTAAGGCCGAATACCAGAAACCTTCTGGGTTACTCCAACAACCCGAGATACCTCAATGGAAATGGGAAAACATAACCATGGACTTCATCAACAAGCTACCAAAAACACCGAGCGGTTGCGATACCATTTGGGTGATCGTAGATCGTCTCACAAAATCCGCCCATTTCCTAGCCATCAAAGAAAACGACAAGATGGAGCGATTGGCTCGCATCTACATCAAAGAGGTTGTAGCACGACACGGCATACCCATCTCGATCATCTCCGATAGAGATAGCCGCTTCACCTCTCGATTTTGGCAAACACTTCAGAAAGCCCTTGGTACTCGCCTTGATTTGAGTACTGCTTATCATCCGCAAACCGATGGTCAGAGTGAACGGACCATTCAAACTCTTGAAGATATGCTTCGAGCATGTGTAATCGACTTCGGAAACACATGGGAAAACCACCTACCTTTGTGTGAGTTTTCCTACAACAACAGTTACCACACCAGCATTGATGCTGCACCTTTTGAGGCACTTTATGGGAGAAAGTGCCGATCACCCATTTGTTGGACCGAAATCGGCGATAGCCAACTCACTGGTCCTGAAATCATCCATGAAACGACCGAGAAAATCGTGACCATTCAAAACCGGCTGAAAGCCGCCCGTGATCGTCAGAAAAGTTATGCTGACGTGAGACGCAAACCGCTCGAGTTCCAGGTTGGGGACCGAGTACTCTTGAAAGTATCACCTTGGAAAGGTGTCATTCGTTTTGGTAAACGCGGCAAACTAAACCCTAGGTACATCGGACCTTTTGAAATTCTTGAAAGAATTGGTCCGGTGGCATATCGACTGCAGCTACCCCCTCAACTCAGTAGCGTGCACAATACTTTTCACATTTCTAACCTAAAGAAATGTCTGTCTGATGAGACACTTGTTGTTCCTCTCGACGAAATCCATATCGACGATAAACTCCACTTTGTAGAGGAACCGATAGAAATCATGGACCGTGAGGTCAAACGATTGAAACATAGTCGTATTCCCATCGTTAAAGTCCGGTGGAATTCTAGGCGCGGTCCTGAATTCACTTGGGAACGGGAAGACCAAATGCGACTAAAACATCCACATCTATTCTTAGATGCCCCTCAGACCACGGCAACAAGCTAATTTCGGGACGAAATTCTCCTAACAGGGGGAGAATGTGACACCCGACCAATTAGGGCTACTGTTAGTTCCTAATCATTGTGCTAATACATGTAATTAGGGTGAATTATGTGTATCATTATGTGTATTAATATATGTTATTATATTTGCACACATTTGCGATTTGTTTAAATCGTACACTTTATTATCGGATGGAGTCCGACACAGTTTAAATACGACGTTGGTGAAAACATTTCTATAAATAACTTTAATCTATTTTTAGAAGTTGTTTATCATTATCTATTATTTTGCTAAAATAATACTCGAAAAACCTAGACGTTTCGGTTAAAACGTCTCAAACGCAACGATAACGCGCGAATTTATTTCGACAACCAAACGAACGTCAATAATTAAATTGACAACCTAAATTAAGTATTTTAAATAATACTTCAATGGAAATTTATCCAAATTATATCGTTAACCTAAACGACTCAAAATAACGTTACGCGATTAAACCGCCGTAGAACAAACACGCAAATCGAGGCCGACGAATTAACGGGACATTTTTATAAATGTTTTCAAGTATTTCAATAAACGTCTCAATCAAAAATATCGAAATTTATGTCGTCACTTAAAAACGCGTATAAAACGTTTAACATATAAATAAACGTTTAAACAATCGGGTAAACGAACGTAAAACGCAACGATTTAAGCTTGAAATGTGAAATGACCAAAATACCCCTTGTGGGACCACATGGGGGCCGGCCACCCCATGTGCCACCACCCTTCTTCCTCCTCTCTTATTACATGCAAAGTCATGATGATGTTCATCACCACTTACACACACTTCACTCCCATTTTCATTTCACACTCAACTCCTTTCCCCAAGTTTCTCTCAAAACTCTCTCTCATTTTCTGGAGAAAAACACAGCCCAAACACCTCCATAAACCACCATTGATCACCACCATTAATCAAGAACAAGGAAGAAGAAGAAACAAGAATCAAGCTCCATTTCATCACCACCATTTTTTCTTCATCATTTGCTTGGTATAAATCATCAAACCTTTTACTTATCTTACTTTTAATCTACTGATTATGATGTTATAGTGTTCATCTATCATGATTATGTCCAAACTTGGTGTTGAAAATCGTTTTTATAAAGCAAACAAGAACATGCATGAAATCTGCCTAGAAATCGACAGTTCACAAAAATATTCGTATAAAATCAAATACTGAGAGTTAGAAGATGCATTTTTTTTTAAAATTTGCGTATTGAAAAGATCTACAACTTTCATGTTTTACACTTTTTCCAGAAACGTACTCATTTTTCTCTACGATCCGATTTATAAGACTGACCAGGAAGTTTTTCGATAAAATGTGTTCGGTTGTTACGCGGCTTTATTTAACTATGTTAATGGACTTGTTAGAAGCTGAAAATTTGATATGTTAGTCAAGACACTTAGTAAATCAGTTGGTAAAAATTTGGAAGTTTGATTTGGACTATAGATAGGTGAAATCAGTTGGCGTAATGACCCGACATAAACCGAAAACATTAAATCTTGAAGTTTAAGGTGTAAACTTAAAAACCGACATCTCGAAACGACCCCGACTCGAACCAAAATTTCTGGAGACTCTTTGAACATATCTAAGGCTTCCCTAAAAATTTCGGGTCAAACCGAGCCCGTTTGACCATGTTTACAAAGCAAAAACACAACAGTTTGACTTTGCGAGTTGACTTTGACTTGCGAGTTCAGTTTGACTTGCGAGTTCAGTTGACTTGCGAGTTCAGTTTGACTTGCGAGTTCAGTTGACTTGCGAGTTCAGTTTGACTTGCGAGTTCAGTTTGACTTGCGAGTTCAGTTTGACTTTGCGAGTTCAGTTTGACTTGCGAGTTCAGTTTGACTTTGCGAGTTCAGTTTGACTTTGCGAGTTCAGTTTGACTTGCGAGTTCAGTTTGACTTGCGAACTGAAGACTTGCGAGTTCAGTTTGACTTGCGAACTGAAGACTTCCGAGTTGACTTTGACTTAGGAGTTGACCTTTTTCAGTTGACTTTTTGACCTTGAGAGTTGACTTTTTAACCCTTAGTTAATTCTCATAAAATCACATTTTGGACTCTAAATTCCGAGCCTTAACACATTCGGACATATATAAAAGCAATAAACACCTACAAAGATCAAACCTTTATGATGTAGATTCATATATGAAACACAGGTGCTTCGAGAAGTATACAACACGATGAACTTAACAATAATAATACTTTGAATTATTATTACAAACTTTCACCAACGGGTCGTACACATTTTTAGTAAACGAACTTGAACAACTTATATGGACATACTAGTTAGATGAACTAGCTCTAGGTGGACATTAACCCTCCACCTACATTGTGAATTAAGTGGACATTAACCATCCACTTACATAGATGATCTTTTAAGACATCTACTCATACAACCTTATACGTTTAGGACGTTAAAAGGCTACACATTGGATCACACTTTGCTTGCTAATTGATATTGCTTGCTTGCTATTTGCTAGAACTCAGGTGAGTTTCATAGCCCCTCTTTTTACAGTTTTATAACTATTTTGGGGGAGAATACATACTACAACTGTTTTATACAATTGCTTTGCAACTGCTTTGTATACATTTGAATTACACAACTGCTTTTATGAACACAAGTACCATAAACAACGCTATACGGATTGCATGAGTTACACACTAATCCACAAAGGCCCTACACATCATAGTTTGTTAGTTTTGCTAAAGCGTGAATATTAGTAAATAGATCTATTTGGGACTGACAATCCCCGTCCGGGTTAGTCGCGCTAACCAGTCAAACGGACGTATTAATATTTGTTCATAACGAGTGTACCGGATTAGACACTTGCATTGGGGCACCCACGATCGTGTACTCGAAAGAGGCACGGCACACATTGTTAAGCTTCGGACTATGAGCTCATGGCAAATGGTATACATATTTTTGCATTCGTGCAACTACATATTTACTTATCGTTTGTTAACGATACATTTACATGACATATTTACCTATCGTTTGTTAACGATACATTTACTCAACACATTTACCTATCGTTTGTTAACGATACATTTACTTATCATTGTTGAATGATACAACGATTAAAATCTTGTGTTTCATAACTCGTGTTTCATACTATTGGGTTTTATACCAACATTTAAACAACTCTATGAACTCACCAACTTTATGTTGACCTTTTAGTATGTATTTCTCAGGTAACCCGCCGCAGTAGGAAGCTATGGATAGCTTAACTCGAGTCGCATATTTTTCAACATCTCAGGATCTAGATTGCATTTTACTATATTTAGTAACTTTGTAATTCAACTTATATTATGCGAACTCCAAATGTTTTGTACAACTATTGTAAACAAATTTGAATTATGGAATGTAATATTTTCAAACGTCTCATATAGAGGTCGTTTGCTTTAATCTTTGTGTAATGATATTTGATTTGGTCGGCGCCCCCATGACACCTCATGTTTCCGCTGCCACGTGTTTTGGGGGTGCGACACAATCCCATATGATATCATATACTAACATTCACGCTATAAAATACTAGAGACTATGCTTATGGAGGACTTTAAATTGATTAGCTTGAAACTCATGTAGTATTTGAAGTTTGGCACTTGCGTTCTACTTGTAAAACAAAATCGAGTAGTAATATCACACCCCTAGTTGTAAAGCAGTGAAAATGGGGCTATGAAACTCACCTGGTTCTTGAAGTGTTTAACTTAATAAACTTGAAGTAATTAGCTGTGAGTTGGTGTCCAAAGGCTTGAAACCTGAATGTGTCCACGACACTTAAATTGTCATTAATTGTATTGGTATCTCGAAGGACTACCATTGAAATTGTTTGTCTAACTCAATGTCCAAATTACCCCGATTTGGTTGATTGTGTTGTTACAAGTTACTACGACTTGTTTGAATAAATTGGTACAAGTTACAACGACTTGTTTGATTGAATTATCTAAGTTTCAACGACTTAGTTGATTTAATTGTGCATTTGAAAGGGTGTACGGCCCGTTGGTGACGGTTGTATCGATAGTTCTAAAATGTTATTACATTGTTGCTACAGTGAATCGCTACAGCAAATTGCTACAGTGAATTTTGACTTCGAAAATTTTAAGTTTTGAAGATTCTGTTTTGTGCGACGTAGGGTGCTACGTCGCAGATCCGGACTGCGACGTTGGGCATGACGTCGCTATGTGCGACCTTCGCAATTTAATGCGACGTTGAACGTGACGTCGCTATAGGCGACGTAGTTGATTTCTGCGACGTAAGGGTCTGCGTCGCTAAATGCGACGTCCGCAAGTCAATGCGACGTACTAGGCTGCGTCGCTATATGCGACGTTGGGGATATGGTGCGACGTAGGCCGCTGCGTCGCATTTGCTCCAGGCCAAATGCGACGTACGGGTTCTGATCGGATTTTCGACCCCAAAAACGCATTTTCCGGCCATCGATCGGCATAATATTTTTACCCAACCCATTTTAGGACATTACAAGGTTATACAAACAACTAGCAAGTTATAAAACTTAAAAACGAGAGTTTTCGGAGTTGTGTCGGAAACTTACAAATCGCCGAAATGAAATTCCGGAAAGATAGGAGTGTAGATCGTCGCGTGGTGGTCGTTTATTTCCAAAGGGGCTTGAAGATCCGAGGTCGTTTAAGGTGTTTATTTTGTGATTTTTGATGATTTGGGGGTGGTGAAATTTGAGAGAAATTAGAGAAGAGAGAGATAGAGAAAAAAGAGAAATGAGAGAAAAGTGGGTGGGAGTGGGAGGTTAAGCCCCCATTTTCGCCCCGTGCGGTGTTCGTTTGCTCCGTCGTTTAAACGTTAAATGATTTTTTTACACATCAAAAGGTAAGTTTTAAATTACGAATTTATTATAAAATGTTTCATTAAAATAATTTATCAATTATCCATTTGGGATATCTAAATTGAAATTCGTTTTATTTGTTTGCGCGTTTGTATGTTTAATCGCGTATACGTTAATTGTTTAATAAAATTTGGATACAAAATATTATTATAAATAATATTTTTGAATAAATTGAGTTATTAAATAACATTTGTATTACATAATAATTTGTTCACCAACGTCCGTATTTATTGTATCGAAATTCATTCGATTTGAGACTCGTACGATTTAAACAAACCGCATAATTGTAGATATATATTCAACAATATATATAATAATTGATACATTAATTAGCTTAACACAGAACTAATTACATGTATTAAAACTTGATTAGGCACTAAATTCTAGTCCTAATTTGACGGTTGTCACAGTACTTGACTGTACCATTCACACTACACTGTTAAGCTTCAACTTGTAAGCTCATGGTAATTGTGTTGACCTACTGATTTACTGAGTACTTATTTACTTACTATGCTCGAGGGCATTACTGGTACATACTTGTGGTTCATAATTGATTTACTATACTAAACCTGTAAGATTCACCAATTACTTACTATGCTCGAGGGCATTACTGGTACATACTTGTGGTTCATAATTGATTTACTATACTAAACCTGTAAGATTCACCAACCTTTTGGTTGACACTTTTTAGCATTTATCTCAGGTTTACACCAGCAGTAGGACTGCACCACCCTCAGGTCTGATAGCTCGAGTCGCATGCATACACACTTGTGGAGATTCTCTTGCATTACTTTTTGTATATCTGTTATGTATTAGAATCTCTAGGAAACTATTTTCGAACTCGCAGCTGGTTATTATAATTCAACAATGTAATATTTTTGTACTATTGTACGACGTTGCATATAGATGTCGTTTGCTTTACTTTAGTGCTTGATTATTGATTAGTAACACCCAAAGCTTGCTTCCGCGCAACTATAAATTTGGGGGTGTTACACAAACGTGAGGTAGCTAAAGTAGCTCACGCCATCATCAAACACCGCCACCTAATGTCCCCCACCGCCGGCCACCGTTACCGCCAGTCCCATAACAATATCGCAAATACAAGAATAATTGGGAAATTACGACATTGTGGCTAACAAACGGGGTTAGAACTTTGACGAAAAAATCCGAACGTGATGAAATTTCTTTTTGAATCGACCTTCAAGTTGAAAATCAGCTAACATTAGAAAAGGATTTGGAAACTGACCATCGTTAGTACGACAAAATACATAATTATGATATGGATCGTAACGTCTTTTTTCAGTTATATGAGATGAAACTTTAACCGGAAAAATAAAATAATGTCCACCTCCATCGTTAGAGATAACCACTTTTAGAGAGGAAGATATAGAAAAAGAAACCTTTCAAATGTGTTTTGTAATGTTTGAAGAAGATGCATAAGAAGTAACTAAGAATTTAAATCTCAGTTGTATTTTCAGATGCAGAGGTCGATGGAAAATGGAGGTATGATTGTTGTGATTAGGATGATGATAGAGTGTTGGTGTGTTGTGTATAGGGTAGGTAAATGGAGGTCCAATAATATTCATTGAATTTAACTATGGTTAGGTTATATATTATGGAGTATCTATATTATATATTAAAGGGCAGTTTAGGCTGATGTCATAATGCTGATTTGGCGAATTCTTAAGCTGCTAACCATGGTGATGTGGCGCTCTATAATGCAAGAAATTTTCTGGTAATTTTGAATTTTTCTAATTATGCAAAAATTAGTTTGGTTTAATTTTGTTGCGAGTTCCCAACATACAAGAAGCAGCTTTTTTCATCCCTGATTATCCATTGGAAGCTGTTGCCGCCCAGTTTGTTTTGAAAATATACAACTTCCTTTGTACGCTTCCCTAATAATTTAATTGGGGTTTTCAGTTTCTCTATCATCTTCTAAAAACATTTACATCTTCCTGACTTAAGTTTGTATTTACGATTTTTCTGGTTTTCATATTCCAGTAGATTCTTGCTCAATCAAGGTTAGTATCTCAAAGTTTATCTTTTTTGCATTTTGTACATATATTTTGTTTCCTTCAATTCTTAATTTGGGTTTTGGATCTGAAAGTACAAGATACACATACCAGCTCCTTCATAAAAAAAACATCTCCACGACTACATGTCTGTCGATTATGTGACTGTAGTTTAATTAGATGGAGCTTCAATCTTTGGATAACCATTTTAAGGTGTTTATTCTTTGCTTTGATCTAATTATTATATCTCTAACTACATACTCGATTTTTAGGGTTTTCATATTTGATCAGATTCTTGCTCAATCAAGGTTTGTATCTCAAAGTTTATCTTTTTTGCATTTTGTACATATATTTTGTTTCCTTCAATTCTGAATTTGGGTTTTGGATCTGAAAGTACAATATACACATACCAGCTCCTTCATAAAACAAACATCTCCATGACTGCATCTCTGTCGATTATGTGACTGCAGTTTAATTAGATGGATCTTCAATCTTTGGATCATCATTTTAAGGTGTTTATTCTTTGCTTTCATCTGATTATTATATCTCTAACTACATACTCGATATATTATACTTATTTCTCTATCACCATGTTTCAAACAAAGTCATGTAAGCTATACGCATTTCTTTATAGAGATGTGTCAGCAGGTATGTTGAGAACATTGACTTTTGTGTAGCATTGTTACTCCTCAGTGCCACATAATGGATCTAGATCGACTCTTTTTACTGCTAGAGTTCTAGACATCATTATAATATATGTGGCCTGCTGAGAGATGGTATGTGTTGTGGTGATTCGTTTTCCATGCAGGGTACTAATTATCAGACAGAATTTCAAGTAGGAAATGGAGGATTGCTTTAAGCTAATTATACACAGGTAACATATATTTCACTTTTTGTTACTTTCTTACGTTTGTACAGCGTAAGCTTATAAAGATGTTATGAACTTACTTCCAAGATTGAAGCTATAAGTTGATTTGACCCATTTGCGCTTTTAGAAACTGTACGAAACCCGTGTAAATGGGTCGAAACTGTTACTTCTAATGTGATTACTTATATATATTGTTTTGAAACTACAACGTTAATGTACTCCATAATTTTAATGGGATTTCTTGCCATAGATTTGGCCTTATAATGGCAAAAGGTGAGACATAGATAGTCAATTAATGTGAAACAATTTTCAATTTTGATTGGGAAGAATATTTTTCAGCCCTTCAATCATGAAACCAATAAGGATCGTTTTCTTCACCAAGACAAATCAATAATGTAATTTTAATTTTAATTTCCTTTACAAGTTGGTCACTTTGATAGCAAATCATATAAATTGACATGGATTGGTTCATTGGATTGGTGTTTGTCGAAATCTTTTGTAGGTCATCCACATGTAGTCAGATAACCTCAAGGCTCAAATCATTATGGAGCATCACACTAGAGGTTGAATGTTTGAACTCAATGAACGCGCTGTATTCAACTATTTATGCCGAGAGTCCCTAACCAGTAGACTTCCTCAAGTAGTTGCAATAGTTGAGATGGGCTTGATCAAGCTTATTGTAAAATCTTCGTTAATAAGTTTGTTGAGATTGAATAAGTAGTTGTTTTCTTTTTGTTTAATTCTTGGTAAAGTTACTTGTGTAACTATTCTTATTTGATCGGTTAAGGTTTAATCATGTTGCATAAGAACAATAAGTTGAGTTGATGCACGTGTCTACTTTGTAATATACTACGGAGTAAAAATTTATAAAGAGGTCATGGTTGATCCTACGGGTAGGCTATAAAAGTAACAAATTATTGTTAGTTGCCATGTTATTATATATTTAAGCTTTTCTTTATTTAGTGCAGTAGTGTCTTAAGGGTGTATTTGTGAATATGTATCTGTGAGTGTAATATGCCTTTGTTTGTTTTTTCATTATCTATGTCTCATAGATGTTTTTTAAGATATGTATTTATTTTTAATGTTTTGATTTGTTTCTTATGTAATATTTTGTTCTTATACAAATTGATTGGGTCGTTGTAACTATGAATTACAACGAAACCAAATATGAATACTCTTTTGGTTTGCTTTCTAATTTAAGATGATTATAAGTACATATAGATATGCTTTAAAAATCCTCTAAAACTTTAACATATGCAACAGAAACAAATACTCCGTCTATCCCATTTCAAGCGTCACATTGTTATTTTGGGTTACCATTATAAATGTCCACCAATCAAAAAAGAATTTAGTGGCTAGATATGATATTTGATTGGTGAAAAGTGTGGTTGGTAGTGAATTCTAAAACTTTATGCTCACTCAAAGTAGACACTTTAAACGAGAGACAGATGGAGTATAATTTTAGAATACAAATTTGATACATAAAACTTATTTCTATAATAATTATACTTACAACTTTATCAAATAATCTTAATATTTTATTTTTTTGTCAAAACCCGTGTATACACGGGTCAATAAACTAGTTCATTATTTAAACCGTATGCAATTGCATGTTTAGCTTTCAATTTGATGAGGTGGTGTGGTTTAGAAAGGACATGTGTCACTTAAAAGTATATTGAAGTTGTCATAGGAAATGAGCCTTTATTTGTTTATTTTTATTTTTATTCATTTTTGTCAAATAAATGACTGACATGTGATTTTGCATATGTATGTTTTGGAGATAAATGAGAAAATAATATGATACAGATCCATAATAAGTGAGCTGTGTAATGTGTTCAACTTGGTTTCTGATTAAAAGTGTTAGATATAACTTTAATATGAACAAAGTCATTGTTGGATTGACCCAACAATATTTTTGTTAAATTTGAAAGTCATCTCTTTTGATAAAATTGTACAATAATAATAATAATAAATCTAACAATTATTATCGTCCAAGCTACTATGACCCTTTCATTCATCAAACAAAAAGTCAATTAAAAAATCAATATCTGTGATTACTGGGGAGTAATATATTTTCACCTACCATACTATACATGTTTATTTCGAGCGTCATAATAAAATTAATTGTTAATATTGTGATTCCAATCAAGCTTAATTATATTGACTTAGAGCACACGGAGTGGTGACGGTCTAAACACAGTGTTCTGAGTGAGAATTTTGTGGTGAAGATTTTGTGGAGTGGTAACAGTGTTCTGGACAGTGTTCTAGAATTTTTTATTAGTTGTTTTATTTGTTTTAATAATGATTATAATTGTATCCATATCCCTATCCCTATCCCTATCCCTATTATATTTATAACAAAACTTAAAATATGTAGACATTCCAAGTTTAACCTCCCCTAATTTAATCTTGACCTTTCAATTAATTACCTAATTGATTTAAACCATTGATCTTAAATCCTAAACATGTCCATGTAGTAAGTATGATTTGTCTTTGATCATTTACTTAATTACCCTCCTAATTACTATCACAATACAATTAATTCAAATTCAAAATTAAACTTGAGCTGACTCCAGAGAAATAAACGAATCCAAGCAAATAAAGAGTAATAATATAAATATTAATTAAGTAATTAATATACAAAAAACAATATCAACACCAATATGTCATATGTGTATTAAATTAGTCAACAAAGTCTTTCAAATTCTTTGGAAACAATCGGCCACACATTTATTATTATAATCAATTGAATACAAAATCAATAACTGAATTACGTATGTAAAATTTATGCTATTAATAAATTCAATTAATAAAATGTAGGGTTACAGTTCCTGCCCTTCATCTTCCCCAATAAAAAATCTCCGGTGAGCATGGCCGTGTTTGCATCAAACTTCCGATCGTAAGTTAGTACATCATTATACTCTCTCTTTAGGATTATTACGATCGTTTACAAAGAGTGATTACATGGCCGGATTCTGCGCTTCATCTTCCTCCACCAAGAAACTCCGGACAACCTGGCCGTCTTTGCATCAACTTCCGTTCGAAAGTTTGTACATCAGAATACTCTCCCTCTTTCTATTTATTGTGATCGTTTATGATAAATCTTTTGATCATGTATTGGCTTAATAGTACAATTGAAAAGGTCCATAACATTTTTAATTTTATTAATCTTGATACAATGCAACCAAACCCATAGTTCGGTATTATGTTGTAGGTAAATGATTCAAAAGAAACTTCAGAGATCAAAAGAGAGGATAACTCAAAGGGAAAGGAGATCATTGAAATTAATGATTCACAAGAACTAACTGTACTAACATTTATAACGAAGTCTATTAATGCATATTACCAATTGTTTGTTTGTATTGTTTTTTTCGTTTTCAGTCTGCAATGTATCTGACCTTATTAACTCGCAAATGAAGGGTGCTAAAGAAACAAGAAAGCGTAAGCGCGAAGACTGCATCGAAAAATTAAAGTTTTTCGATGCTATCGATCTGACCGGTTCACCGGATGACCTGGTATCGCATATTTTATATGTTGTTAATTATGATTTTCAATAAAATATGTACATAATACATACTTCTTGATTGTAGGGCGAGGAGGATTTAGAGAAACTCGAGGAGGATTATCATCCACAAGACCATAGACAACAGGTGGTAGAATTGAAGAGACGTACGACGATCATGATGCAACATTCTCCATAAAAACTGTTACTTTTCAACTGATGTGTTCCTTATCTAACACATTACATTTACAGGAATATCTTGAGGATAAATTGGTACTTAATGCAATACTCAAGAAAGAAGCTGAAGAAGCGAAGATATTGCCAAAACCCAAGTATATCGCTTACTTGATGAAGATACTGATGAAGATGAGTTTACTGGCGAGTACTTTCATGTAATCGACAAGAAACTCTACATTGAACCGGTCGTTGTTATCCTCAAGTTTCTCGAACAAGAATTCGACCACGAATATCACATCATATTATGAATCTTTTCATTTCTCAATGTTTTTTTTTACTCATCATCAGTACCCTCCAAGTAACTCTGTGTTATTGATGACTTATATTATATTAGGTCATGCATCTTTCCTAAAGAATGGGTGTTGAATTATTTCACTTGGACTACTTCATATATTCAAGCATTATATTGTCGTTGTCTTATTTTGTATACATGTATGATTGTAACACCGATATAATATTCATACTAATTCCAACAACGGGGAAAAAAGGTATACAATACATCATTATATATATTTTGAATGTTAATAACATTGATACATACTACGATGGATGTCGTTGCTGATCTTCTTTCACTTTGGTAGTAGTTGTTAACCACTAATCAGGGTGCAACATCTCCGGAAAATCCACAAAACGGTTAGCTTACCAACATAACATGAATACATTTTTCCTTTTCATAACTCACTTTTTATAGGCTGCTATACTTCATGGAGTAACAACATATACTTATTAATTAACAAACTCAACCCCAACTTGAAAATTGTTATTATTAATGTTATATGTTGATCATTTTTTTATCGTATTAACCAGCATACACATCATTTAACTCAACATATATACTCAACATGGTTTCAAGAGCAATTGAATTATACACACGAGCTTAGGTTGGCTATTTATTCAAATCAAACTGATGTTCAACTAGGACCTATTGTTGATAAAACAATATCACATTTCAATGATCTTTTGGAAAAAAAGAGAGCCGCATCCAAGGATGACATACTCAATATAGTGTATGGAAATTGGACATCACTTGCAGAACGTTGCATTATATGGATTGGTGGATTTCGCCCTACTTCCTTACTAAAGGTATATACGAGTCAACGATTTTTAAATTTAACTTTTCTAATTTCAGATTCTAATAAATAATATGTTCTTAATTACTTTGTGCAAAACAATCGATGAAACTTTTGTGGTAGATTAAGCAGACTTATAAAATATACTTGTGTATTATTTATTGAACTTAATTCATTACCAGTTCATTTTTATTGGACGTGCCAGATTATTGAGAATCGGGTGTGTAACGCCCCAAAATTTGTAAGTTTAAAACTTTAAATATACAATTTTGATTATATAAGTTAGTGGGACTAACTATGTAAACTATTTTATGCCCATAGGACATGTAATATTATGAAATATGTGTTGAGGGACTAAATATGACAAGTACTATAAGTTAAGGGGTTTAAATGAAATATGCAGTATAAAACTTAGTTCTGTAAACTTCTACTGCATTTTTACATCTGAAAACTAAAAAGATACGTACTATATGTTTGTGTGAAGTCGGTTAAGGAAGAACAAGAACAAAGATCCAAAATTTGTTAGGGTTTTGTGGAATTGAAGCTTCTAACTTCAAATTTACAACTTCTAAGGTATGATTAACAATATCTTCTTGTTTAATTAGATGATTATGTGTGAAATTGAGTTATAGGGATAAACCCTAACTTAAGGAAAGTAACGGGTAATTGGGTATTAAGGTTTCATACATGATGAAGAACATGTCTTTATACTTAATTCATGATTTGAATCAAGTTGTGTAAACCCTAGCTTCTTGAAATTAAAGGCTTAATGGGTTAATGAATTATATATGTTTCATACACATGATTAAGTTATGAAGTAGGTTTAAATGATGTTAATTTTTATAAAAGAACTCATAACCTTGTGTTTATGAGTAAATGAATGATTTTGATTATGTAAATGATGATAGTAATTGGTAATTGATGAAAGAATAATGATTTGATGAATGAATTCATTAATTAGCATGTTAAATTATATTCCTTGTGTAAAGGAAATGAAAGTCATGTATAAATGGGTAAATGATATATGATGAATATGATTATACACTAAGAGATGATGCTCTTGGTGATTATTGATGAAATTGATGATGTGATAATGATAATTACCCATTTATACATGATTATGAGTAAAGTGTATGAAACATATGATGAGATCTTATGATGAAATTAATACTTGTATAATATGATACAAGTAATGAATTGGAGGTTGAGTATGAATTGGATATAGGTGTTAAGTGAATTAACATCTATGTTATATGATGAATGATTATTGAATGTGTAATTGATATGTGTTTATATGATTATATGAATAGGTGATAAAAGTATGCCAAGTGTTACAAGTGATTGGTTGTATGGGCTATCACGAGGTAAGTTAATGGATGATGCTATCTTTCTTCAAGTAATGCTTGTTCCATTTACTTGGAAGGACCGGTAATGGATATGTCATTTACTTGATGAGTTATGATTATATACCGGGGTGTAGGCCCGAAGATGTTAATTCTTGCAGGAATTAGCATATGATATTATGGATCCTTAATATACGTATGTTGAATTGATATTGATTATCATTGATAGCCCATTGCTTACTAAGCTTTATGCTTACTTTATCATGTTTATATGTTTTTAGGTGAGCCAAGTGGGACCCAACGGGATCCGGGCAAACGGCCCGAAGGTTGCTAGTGGTGGAGCTTGTTTCATTGTCGGTAACAAGCTTATCCCTTGATCATGCTCTTGATGTTGATGTCACCCCTTTTTGTTAAGAAAACATGGTTTTGTCACATGTTGTTAAAAGTCAAGGTCTTGTTATGTGGATGGTCAAAGTCAAACTTGATATGGTATTGAAGTCAAACTAGTCAATGAGTTGGGTCAATGATCATTGATGTTTTGGAATGATAATCTTGAACCCTTGATGTAAATGATGTAAATGATGTAAATATTGTAGTTTATGGAAATTTTGATGTTCATGGTTAAATTGGAGTATAGATAGTGAAATTGGTCTAAGTTGACTTAGAATAGTCAAATGAAAGTGAATTGAGAGTTTGAATGGTGGTTACATGGGTAAAGACCCAAATGGGTCATAAAAGTGCCCAAATGGGTCACTTAATGAGTAAATGACTAGAATAGGTTGGGGTTATAATATGACGAGTATAAATATTGCACTAAGTCCTAAATATGGTATTAGAAATGTGGTAAAAAGGTTGAAGTCTAATGTTGGATGGATTGGAATTTGGTATGTCTTTAGAATGGGTCGAAAATGACCATAAAGAGGTCACTAGTCCAATTCTTGATAAAACGCGAATTTACGAAAAGTGAAAATTGGGAAATGTTTGAAATATCATTTTACGCGTGCCTGCAAATTTTCATGGCCATTGGAATTGTCATTTTCAAGATATGCACGTTTGAAATTCGATAAATGGTAATATGGACAGCAGGCTTGATTCCCGGGGAATGGGAGTCATTCCTGGGGAATCCGACTCAAATTGTTAACAGCATGCTTCATTCCTGGGGAATGGGAGTCATTCCTGGGGAATCTCTTAGAAATTCAACATTTTCTTATTTAAATCCTTATTTGATTGAGGGAATGATACAACAAGTCTACAATGTCATATTTTAAATGTAGGACCTTATGAAAAAAAAAAAATTGTTCTAAATTTCGGGGTGTTTCAAGTTGGTATCAGAGCTTGGTTTAAGGGATTCGGGTATCCACCATTAGTGGGTACTTGATCTTAAGCCATTATTATTTATGTTGAGCATGATTATTTATGATGACTAATTATTATGATTATGTGCAATAGTGAAGCTTGATAGAATGAACTGATATGATTTCCCTGTAGAGAACCGTTTGATAATATGTTAAAGATTTGAATAGTTCTTATTGAACTTTAATACGTTAGAAATTGTTGGAAGGAGATAAGAACCCCGATGTGTGGACAGGTACCTTAATTGTTAATATTAAACCTGCATACATACTGTTTAATTCGGGTGTTCAAGATCGTTAGTATTTAAAAATGTATACGAAACAAGTTGATTTTATGAGTAGTTCTAAATGAACATAAGTATGCCTGAAAGTGTTAAAGAAAACATGAAAGTATATAATGTGGGCATACCTATAGAAAATAAAGGAATGTGAACAGATAATTGATTTGATAATTGTATAGATAAGTGTAAAAGAGTATGTTTACATATTCATTTATATTAGTTCAGATGTGTATAAAATTGCTAATATGTATATTGGCGATATGTTATGAGTTGGACGAAATAATTGTTAACTTATGTTAGCCGCAACTGATATGATGATATATGTTATATGTGTATGAGAATACTGAATGATCAGAAATACTGACTTATGTCAGTTGTTCTATAAAGAACGTTATGTGGAATGATAAAGTGGCAGAGGCAGTAATGAATGCCTCATAAATATAATTTGAATGATTATGTAAAGTATAAGTATTAGAGGTAGTAATTAATACCTCTTACGTGATGTTGACTGACTAAGTAGAATTGTTTGCCACTATGAAAATAGTTTTGTGACCGGCAACTTATAATTTAATTATTATTGTTGCTGAATTGTTGCATTATGTGTTATATGTTTAAGTGAATGACAGTCATTGTGAGAATCAGTGATATGAAGTGGCCTAAAAGTGGAAGTGTGAATAACATAATATTGCTACGCCTGATCAACGCAACTATATTATGCTACCACATAAAATTATTGAGGCTGCCAAATATCAGAGAGACTTAATGTGACCGTGTTATGAAAATGTGTAAGGTGTGTATTGATTCTTATTGAGTAAAGTATGAATAAAATGAATGCACATTTGTGCATGATTATATGGAACGTATTTGTAGTAGTGTCACACTAAATTAAATAGATCGAGTCATAGTGTGATGTTTACGTGGGACTTTAGTCCACTTGGGTGATGACATATAGTCGTTACCTTGAAATAGTTGTTGTGTATGGAAATTTAATTTGAAAATTTTAATAAATGTGTTATTATTACCCTTAATAGTTCCCTTAGGCAGGATGCCTTCCTATAGAGAAAAATGTAGAGAAACATGGTCAGTCTGGTATGTCATCCTCACTGGGGGAGGATGTTGACAGGAATGAGTATGTGTTGCAATTAGAGGATATACCTAATGTTGCTTGTAGCACAGGTATGGTTATTGCGAGTTTTAGTTATGTCATTTGGATTAACATGGATTATCCAAAGTTGTAATGATGATTTCTTGAAATTCAAAGAATTCTTGGATTAATTGTAGAGTAAACAACAGAATTTAGTCTTTTGACATTGAAACAGTTTTTGAGTCAGGTTGCTATTTCAGTATTACATTGATTGGATGGTACTACAATGCGATAATGGTACGGATCATTGAAGGATTTGGTATATTTTTCGAAGGAGTTTTTAACTGAGTCAGTGTTGATGGTTAAACTTATAAATAATTTTAATGGAGAAATTTGATATTATTCGGGGAAAAGATAATGTGGTTGTAGATTGTATTATGTTATAAAAGACTTGTGACAGGATTTACCTCATATGTTTGGAATTTTCCTGACTTAGTGGATTGATTGAAAGCTATTTAGCTTGAGACATTGATGGAATGATTATAGAGGATTAAAGACTGTTCAGTCTTGTGTTTAAATTCATTTGAAGGAGAATTTCGAAAGATGATTTTAATCGAGACTTATAAATTTGGATTTATTGTTCATCCGAGAAATGATTATATGGTGTAATGACCTGAATCTATTATATAGATGGGATTTATAACTAATCTTCCACGGATATCATGGAACTATGAAATGACATGATATTGCCGAAATGGAAACCAAATTTGTGAGCAAGATTTTGTAACACCCCCAAATATCGTTTAGCGGAAGCGTTTAGTTTAAGTATGGGGTGTCACAATAACAAAGCATGCATACGTATCAGAGCTTATGATTACAACAGAACAATATATATTAAGATGCCAAAAGTGTTAATTACAAAGTTTACGATTCATCGAATCGTATAAGTTAAAAGTAGTAAGTTTACAAAAGTGGATTTCTAGAATATGACAAAATAGTTTCAGTTATACTAGAGAAATCCATATGTTTTCCCAAAAAGTTGGCATCCTAATCTTCAAGGGTCGCCTAGTTCTCCATGTGTATTGGCGATCTTACATGCGCAGCTAATTCCCTGAAAAACATAGTAAAAGTCAACAACTAGGTTGAGTGAATCCACAGGTTTTATGTTGTATATTGTTATTTCAAGTTTTGTAGTCACATTTGTTGGACCAAATACGTTCGTAAATAGTAATTGCCATAATAGTCGAGTAATGTTTAGTGGAACGTCATCCAAAGTATAAGTTCAGTGGGTTGTTCGCCCAAAAGTTTCAGTTTATGTGGGATGTTGCCCGAAATAGTTGTGCTGGGACGTTACCCAAAGTACTATGTTTGAAAACGTGTTACTGGTCGTTCTCCAGTAGTTTTAAAGTTTGAGTCGGTCGTTCTCCGACTAGTTACCAAATGTACCGGTCGTTCTCCGGTAAGATACCAAGTTAGCACTGGTCGTTCTCCAGTGAGATACATTGTTAGTACTGGTCGTTCTCCAGTGAGATACACTGTTAGTACCGGTCGTTCTCCGGTAAGATACCATGTTAGTGTCGGTCGTTCTCCGACAAGTTACCAATATGTACCGGTCGTTCTCCGGTAAGATACCAATTTAGTTTCACATAGTGATAATAGTTTTTGTTTGGAATGCCATGTCGTACGGACAGTTGTAGTAGTTGTCCACAGATATAAGTTGTTTGTATGAGTGTGCCAAAGGCAGTTATGTGATAGTTTGTATAGCAGTTTAACAGTTCAAGTACTCTAATTGTTCGAGTAAGTAGTATGATAAATAATCATATAGTAAAAGCAGTTATGGCAATCAGTAATCAGTAAAGCAGTTGACTATGTTTTCCACCCCAAAAGTAGTTACAAACAGTAAAAGTAGGGGCTGTGAACTCACCTGTTGAGTTAAGTAGTTGTGCGAGTGCTAGCAAACCTAAGCCCAAGTATAGTCCGAATCTCCTAACGTCCTAAACGTACGAGATTTAATAAGTATGTGGATGTCTAAGTTGAGCACCCATGCTAGTGTTTGTACAACCAAGTCACGTTCAAATCGTTTGTTTAATGTTTATGTTTGTATTTCGTTGTTTGTGAAAATGTATACGACTCGTTGGTGATAGTTTGAAATCAACCTTTCGATAAAACAAGTATGTTTGTAATGTTTGTATAGTTTGTGTATCGTATAATATGTGAGTATTCGATGCCGGTTAAGTTCGATACTTAGTGAAAAATTAGTTTAGAACCTGCTGTTTTTAGCGACGTAGGGTGCGACGCTGGGTTGTTATGCGACGTAGGGTGCGACGTACGGGGCTACGTCGCATTCAGGTTTTGCGACGTCATGGGTTACGTCGCATAGGCGACGTTCGCAATTTAATGCGACGTAGGGGTCTGCGTCGCTATGTGCGACGTAAGGAAAGGTAATGCGACGTAAAGGCCTACGTCGCAGTACTGTTTTCGGTCCCAATGCGACGTAGTCGCCTGTTCGACGAACAGATTGAAAATAACGAGTTTCGGGTCGGTTTTGGACATGATCGGTTGTATAAAACACTAAAACATGGTAATCTAAGTATATTAAACATGAAATATTAATTATAACTTCGAAATCTAAAGATTTGCGGGATTTGTCGGAAACTTACGGGTGTCGGATTTGAAATCCGAAAAGGTAGAAGTGTAGATCGTAGTCTCGTGGTCGTTTTATTCCAAAGAAGATATGTGATTCGGCGTCGTTTTAGTGTAGTTTTTATGTGATTTGTGTGGTTTGTGGGGGAGTTTAGAGAGAAGGTAGAGAAAAGAGAAAAGAAGAGAGAGAGAGATGAAATGAAAAATGAAAGAAAGTTGGGAGGTGGGAGGTGGTTTTGTTCCACTTTCCGCCTCCGTGTTTGCGTTCCGTGTTTGTTTACCCGATCGTTAAATGTTATTTTATTTTAACTATTACGTTTTTAATTACATTTTCATTATTTTTAATTATGATCTTTTTATGAAACCAAATTAATAAATTTTATATATTTCAAACTTTGTTTTATTTAAATTGTACGAATTAAACGTTTTGCGTTATAAAAAGACTTGTAAATATTTTTGACAAAATATTTATTCGCTACTACGTTATTTAATAATTTCGTTTTATTAAATAATTTTGTTCACCAACAGTCGTACGTTTTTGTCGCGTTTGTTTTCAATTTGTTCTGTACGTAATTACCACTAATGACGAATACGTAATACTACGCGTACTAACTAGTTGGGCTATGCTAGACTTACCTCCAAAATGTGTTGTGAATTCACTCAAGTAGGGAATTAGCCTAATAATGCAAGTGATTAATTTAATTAATCGTGTTTAAATTTGCGGGGTGTTACAGATTTTGATTGTTGGAGTAAATTACTATTGGGAGCTTTGATATTAATTGTTAAAAAGCAAGATGGCACCATGTATATGTATGTTGATTTCAGAGAAGTGAACAAGGTTACCATTGAGAATGGGTACCTTTTTAACTAGGATTGATGTCTTATTCGATTGGTGAACAAGGTGCTAGCTTTTCTCAAAGAGTGAATTATGTCTTGATTATGCTTTATGGTTTGACCAATGCTCCTATCGTTTTTGTAGATCTCATGAATTTAGTATGATGAATTGTGCTCGATGAATTGAAATGGTATTCAGTGATAATATTCTTATCTATTCTAAATCTGCTGATGAGCAGGATATTCAGTTAACACAGATAGGACAGATTTGGAGAATTGAGAGACTTTATGCCAACTTCTCCAAATATGAATTTTGACTTTGTGAGGTCCAAATTTTGGGTTATGTAATGAATAGTCAAGGTATTATATCGATTCTGAAAATGTTAAGGTGTAAAGTATTAAGGATCAATTTAATGATATTGTTGCGGATTCCTGAGGTGGAAAGACACACTATGAAAGAATATAGATATTCTATTCATCCTGGTGCAATAGATATGTACCATGAATTGAAAGTTGATTATTGGTGATCTGGGATGAAGCGTGAAAGTTTATTAATGTGAAACTGAGTTTGATTTGTCTACAGATTTGGTTGGCAAAATGCAACTGTTGAAAATACCTGTATGGAAAAGAGAGCACATTACTATGGATTTTATCATTAAATTTCCCAAAATTCCATGTCATCATGACAATAATTGGGTGATAGTGGATCGGTTGACGAAAAGTGCTCTATTTTTGCCTGTTAAGGAACTTATAATTTTAAGGCACTTGCTGATTTATATATCTAAGAGGTTGTAGTACGACATGGTATGCCTATTATATTGTCTCTGACAAAGATAGTAGAATCATTTTTAGACTATGGATTAAATTTCAAGAAGATATGAGTACTCGTATTTATTTAAGTACTGCATATCATGCTCAGATTGCAGACAGAGTGAAAGAATAATCTAAACTTGGAAGACATATTGAGGACATGTACCAATGATTTTGGTGATAGCCGGAATACTTAATTAGTATTGGCTGAGTTTTTATAGAAATAGCTATTATGTGGGTATTAGAATGCCACATTATTAGATGTTCTATGGGAGAAAATATTGAACTCCAATATATTGGGGTGAATTTGGTTAGAAAAGATCTGAGAAATTCTAACATTGTTCAGAGAACGGTTAAAAATAGCCCAGAATTGATAAAAGTCCTATATTGACAATCGGAGATTTTGTAATGCTATAAATATCTCCATGGAAAGATATTATCTAATTTAGAAAACAAGGAATGTTGAGTCCTCGGTTTATTGGATTTTTAAATTCTTAAAAAGGTTGGAAAGGTAACTTATCGCTTTGAGTTGCCTAATGAGTTACCTGGAATTCATAATACTTTCATGTGTCCTATTTGAGGAAATGTATGGTTGATGAAACCGCTTATGTATCAATGGATGAAATTGAAATCAAGGATCGACTAAATTATATTGAGTAATATGTTATGATTCTTGATGAAAAGATTAAGAATCTGAGAAACAAAGAGATCAATTGTTATTATCTGGCTATACATTAGGAATGGATTGTGAGGACACAATCCTGAATAAGTGGGGGAGAGTTGTAACGCCCCAAAATTTGTAAGTTTAAAACTTTAAATATACAATTTTGATTATATAAGTTAGTGGGACTAACTATGTAAACTATTTTATGCCCATAGGACATGTAATATTATGAAATATGTGTTGAGGGACTAAATATGACAAGTACTATAAGTTAAGGGGTTTAAATGAAATATGCAGTATAAAACTTAGTTCTGTAAACTTCTACTGCATTTTTACATCTGAAAACTAAAAAGATACGTACTATATGTTTGTGTGAAGTCGGTTAAGGAAGAACAAGAACAAAGATCCAAAATTTGTTAGGGTTTTGTGGAATTGAAGCTTCTAACTTCAAATTTACAACTTCTAAGGTATGATTAACAATATCTTCTTGTTTAATTAGATGATTATGTGTGAAATTGAGTTATAGGGATAAACCCTAACTTAAGGAAAGTAACGGGTAATTGGGTATTAAGGTTTCATACATGATGAAGAACATGTCTTTATACTTAATTCATGATTTGAATCAAGTTGTGTAAACCCTAGCTTCTTGAAATTAAAGGCTTAATGGGTTAATGAATTATATATGTTTCATACACATGATTAAGTTATGAAGTAGGTTTAAATGATGTTAATTTTTATAAAAGAACTCATAACCTTGTGTTTATGAGTAAATGAATGATTTTGATTATGTAAATGATGATAGTAATTGGTAATTGATGAAAGAATAATGATTTGATGAATGAATTCATTAATTAGCATGTTGAATTATATTCCTTGTGTAAAGGAAATGAAAGTCATGTATAAATGGGTAAATGATATATGATGAATATGATTATACACTAAGAGATGATGCTCTTGGTGATTATTGATGAAATTGATGATGTGATAATGATAATTACCCATTTATACATGATTATGAGTAAAGTGTATGAAACATATGATGAGATCTTATGATGAAATTAATACTTGTATAATATGATACAAGTAATGAATTGGAGGTTGAGTATGAATTGGATATAGGTGTTAAGTGAATTAACATCTATGTTATATGATGAATGATTATTGAATGTGTAATTGATATGTGTTTATATGATTATATGAATAGGTGATAAAAGTATGCCAAGTGTTACAAGTGATTGGTTGTATGGGCTATCGCGAGGTAAGTTAATGGATGGTGCTATCTTTCTTCAAGTAATGCTTGTTCCATTTACTTGGAAGGACCGGTAATGGATATGTCATTTACTTGATGAGTTATGATTATATACCGGGGTGTAGGCCCGAAGATGTTAATTCTTGCAGGAATTAGCATATGATATTATGGATCCTTAATATACGTATGTTGAATTGATATTGATTATCATTGATAGCCCATTGCTTACTAAGCTTTATGCTTACTTTATCATGTTTATATGTTTTTAGGTGAGCCAAGTGGGACCCAACGGGATCCGGGCAAACGGCCCGAAGGTTGCTAGTGGTGGAGCTTGTTTCATTGTCGGTAACAAGCTTATCCCTTGATCATGCTCTTGATGTTGATGTCACCCCTTTTTGTTAAGAAAACATGGTTTTGTCACATGTTGTTAAAAGTCAAGGTCTTGTTATGTGGATGGTCAAAGTCAAACTTGATATGGTATTGAAGTCAAACTAGTCAATGAGTTGGGTCAATGATCATTGATGTTTTGGAATGATAATCTTGAACCCTTGATGTAAATGATGTAAATGATGTAAATATTGTAGTTTATGGAAATTTTGATGTTCATGGTTAAATTGGAGTATAGATAGTGAAATTGGCCTAAGTTGACTTAGAATAGTCAAATGAAAGTGAATTGAGAGTTTGAATGGTGGTTACATGGGTAAAGACCCAAATGGGTCATAAAAGTGCCCAAATGGGTCACTTAATGAGTAAATGACTAGAATAGGTTGGGGTTATGATATGACGAGTATAAATATTGCACTAAGTCCTAAATATGGTATTAGAAATGTGGTAAAAAGGTTGAAGTCTAATGTTGGATGGATTGGAATTTGGTATGTCTTTAGAATGGGTCGAAAATGACCATAAAGAGGTCACTAGTCCAATTCTTGATAAAACGCGAATTTACGAAAAGTGAAAATTGGGAAATGTTTGAAATATCATTTTACGCGTGCCTGCAAATTTTCATGGCCATTGGAATTGTCATTTTCAAGATATGCACGTTTGAAGTTCGATAAATGGTAATATGGACAGCAGGCTTGATTCCCGGGGAATGGGAGTCATTCCTGGGGAATCCGACTCAAATTGTTAACAGCATGCTTCATTCCTGGGGAATGGGAGTCATTCCTGGGGAATCTCTTAGAAATTCAACATTTTCTTATTTAAATCCTTATTTGATTGAGGGAATGATACAACAAGTCTACAATGTCATATTTTAAATGTAGGACCTTATGAAAAAAAAAAAACTGTTCTAAATTTCGGGGTGTTTCAGGGTGGAACTTTCAGAATCACAACATAGCGATTTAACAGAAATGCTTTCCACAACCCTACGTGAAGAAAAGTGCTTATTTCAAGGAATGACAAAGATGGAAGTATGTTTGGCTGAATCTCTTGTTAGTAACGCAAATAAGGTCCCAACCGCATCATCCGATAAACCTATTTACATGTCACAAATGGCCATAGCAATGGGAGAATTAGAAGCAATTGAGACTTTCTTACACTATGTATGATTAGAAAATAAATTAACAAATACTGGTCATTATGGAACACATACCTTAGTCAATCGAATTACAACATAATAAATCACTTTCTTTTTATGACAGTTTTAAACAATATATATTTTTCTTTCGTTCATATTTGGCTTTTTCTTATCTAATCATTATTCTTAAATAAACATTCAGGCAGATACACTTAGAGATGACATCATCAGGAAGGTGCATGGAATACTCAAAACAAGACAATCAGCACATGCTTTACTAGCAATTAATGACTACTTCGCAAGGCTACAAACACTGAACACTCTTTGGAATCATCGACCATGACAATGAGTAGAATAAAGTACCTGATCATCTGATAATTCAGTTTTTACTTTCCAACGAATCCATACAGTTGCTCTTTCATTTTATTTGATTTTGGATTTGGTTCATCTTAAAAATGAATAAAAACTAATTTGTTGATTTTTAGTTTTGAATATTAATATATATGCATTCACTCAACTTTATGCTAACAATTAACTAATACAATTATTGGCAAAATAATTAAAACATCGTATATAAATTTTCATGCTATAGCCCCGCGAATTCGCGGGTTATAAGCTAGTAAACTAATATATAAAAAACAAATTAATTAAATAAACTAACATTTAATTCATTAAAACCACAATTTAAAAATTACAAATCCTAAATATAGTGATTGAAATTGTGAGAAAGATGAGAGGTGAAGTGTGATTTTTAGTGTAGAAGTACGTATCTATAAATAGAGAAGGAATATAAATTTTTGAGATTTTTTTCCCCACCTACCACAAATTGCTACCAGCACAAATTTCTACCTAAAATAATATTTTCCTACCTAAAAGAAGGCAATTCTGTCCCTATCAACTTTTTTTCCAAATAGTTTTTCGCTTTTCATTTTAATAATAATAATAATAATAAATAATATAATAATAATAATATAAATAACAACAGCACATAGTTTGACACTCATTTTTCTCATCTCTCGATTTTTTCTTCTTCACCTCTGCTGCATTTTTTTCTTTGTTCATCTCTCTATTTCTTCAAAGAGAAAACAAAAAAAATAATAATAATAATAAAGAGGAAACGTCGAAGAACCGGTATCTTGAAATGGACGGCGATAGCTGAACACTGATGAGAACGGCGACGAGAACGCTGTCCTGGTGCGGCAAAACGCCGTCCGACGGCGTCCTCGTAGAAAAACGGCGATGAAGAAGGAGCCACTCCGTGTGCTCTTATACCCGCAGGGAAGCGTCGCAAAACACCCCTTGTTAAAAACATTAACTAAAGACACTATAATCTGCAGAAGATCTAGACTTAATATATTATGGACTTAGAGAAGAGTTCAATTGAAACCATTTATTTTGTGTGAGAATGGGGGAACCAACCACAATATGCCATATGTCACTTTTTTCTCTCTCATCCACGTTTTTAAAAATTAAATATCTCACAAACGACAAGTCGGAAAATCATGAAAATTCCACCATATTTTTCAGCGTTTTATCCTCTTCGATTTGCCGTCCATCAAGGCATACTTTCGACGAACTTTTTTTTTTCATTTTTTTGATGGGTTTTACATATTAGTAACACATGTGTTAGTGATTGATTATACATTTGATTTAGGGTTTAGGGTTAGGGTTTAGAGTTAGGGTTTAGCAGGGTTTAGTGTTAGGGTTTAGCAGGGTTTAGGGTTTAGGGTTTAGTATGATTTAGGGTTTAGAGTTTTATAAAGCGTTTAGGGTTTAGGGGTTAGGGTTTAGAGTTTAGGGTTGGGAGTTTGGGGTTTCGGAAACTCCCAACCCTAAACCCTAACCCCTAAACCCCAAACCCTAAACCCTAAACGCAACCCTGTAACACACGTGTTAGTAATGTGAAACCCACTAAAAATAATGAAAAAAAAAACTCGTCGAAAGTATGCCTTAATGGATGGCAAATCGAAGATGATCAAACGCTGAATCTAATGGTGCAATTTTCATAATTTTTAATTTGTCGTTTGTTAGATATTTAACTTAAGGGGTAAATGGGTTTTGTATTCTCTTTGTACACATGGCACCATATCATTGGTTCCTCGATTCTCATAAAAATTTTTAGTCTCATTTGAACCTTACCCTATGGACTTAATAAAAGCTTGATTGGCGCATGTTTCAGAAGGACGATACTGAATTTCAGATTGGAATATTTGTATTCTTTAATATAAAGATTCATATTCAGTATAGGATAGGATGGAAAGATGTGGAATCCCACGAAGAGCCGAAGTTGAATAGGTTGTTATCTCGGTTATCGTAAGCAGCAAAAATGTAGAAGGATGGTCTATGTCTGTTCATATAAAATAGGACTCTTAAGTATAATGGGACGATGTATTTCTTAAAACCTCATGTACGTCTTACGGCTGAAATGAAATGATACATGCCTAATGAGGTCAATACCCGGCCGGCTACACCCGTTAAGCATCACAAACATTGGTTAATAAAGAAAATCTAGAGTTGTATAGTCGAAAAATAAAAGAAGGAACATATAGAAATTAATACTCCATAATTAATAACATTATAATTAGCTAGAGCACTATGCACGGCTGCACGAGCACACGTACCTTAGATCATCATTATTGGCCGTACTTTTTCTCTTCATTCTCGTGCAAAGATGAGGGGACACAAGGCTGCGCACGAATATAGGGGCTGGGGTATCTTCGAAACATCCGGACAAAACCATGTGACGATCAAAGAAGAAACTCTGGTGTGGAACGCAGTCCTTGGGATGTTTCAAGTAGTGTGTAAGATTACTCTCTATATCCCTCTTGAAAACAAAAGGCAGCAAGGTCCAAGACTGTTTTGCATCATCGTAGTTTTTCATTACCCATCTGGGACTATGACAATACAAAGGAAGAAATATGCAAAGACATTCATCGATGATCCCGAGGTGTAGGTAGCGAGACGAAAGAGATTCATAGGTGGGATCATGAGGTTCAGGGAAGAGTTTGAAATCGTGTTTTGATAAATCAAAAGAAATAATAATAATCCTTCCGGTGGGAGGACGCATAAGCCAGTGAAGATGCCCGTTGCACAAGGTACCAACTTTGCTAAAACTTTCATAAGAGCCATGCCAACGGATAATCACTTACACCAACCGGTTGCAACCGGTTGGTTACATCCATGCCATCGGTAATCGGTTTCTAACCGGTTGGAGGGTCCCATGCAATTAGAACCGGAAAACTGATTCAAATCGCTTCCCAAATCACTTCCAAATCATGGGTCCCATGCAATTAAATAACTTATTTTTTTTTATTTTCATTATATACTCGACCTTTTTGGGGGTAAAAAAATAAAAAATTAAATGCCATCTTTGTAGATCCATGTAACGGCCCAAAAAAATTCTAAAAGTTAAAAATTTCAAAATTTCAAAACTTAAAAATTTTAGGAAAAGTAATGTGTGTTTTAGTTAAGGCATTTTTTTTAGAAAAAGTAATGTGTGTTTTAATTATTGTATTTTTTTTTTAGGAAAAGTAATGTGTTATTTTTATTTTATGTAATGTTTTATTTTCATTTAATGAAATATGTTTTATTTTAATTTATTTTGTATTAAATAATTAAAATGAAAATAAAGTAGTTTGAAAGTGGTTTGGAAGTGGTTAAACTGTTGGCATTGATGAATCAGTTTTGAATCAGTTGGTGGAAAGCTGATGTGACGCTGATGTGGCAGAAGTGGTTCAACCACGGTTGGAAATGGTCTAAGGCACTACTCCAACATGTTTCCAAGAATTAGTTTTCAAAGATAGAAGTTTAAAAAACATTTTGTAGATATAACCATCTTGGAACCCCACTAAAAGCTTGTAATCATCAGTCAATGAATCATAACCAAAACCACAACATATTGTTGTTGACATGTAGCCATCAAAATTATAAGGCCTTGGCAGCGTTCTCACCTCTCTAGTTGAGGGATTGACTACTACAGCTTCATCACGGTGAGTACATACGCAGACCAGCCCATTGGAAGAACCGATAATATAAGATACGCCGTCACCTAAACAACCAATGTTCCTCCATTCAAGATAAGTAAAGCCACTATTACTAACAACGATATCAGATTCATTGAACAAAACGATCCTCCTATGCCCAGGCTTATAAGTGTTGCGATCACAGTCGTAACTATATTTAAGATGAAGGTTAATAAAACTGGGTTTGGAGATCAAAAACTTCCATAACTTACACACACTTTTGCATCGGATCAGATCTGTCACATCCAATCGTACCAGTATCTGCTCAAGCATATCAGTAACAAGCTCTGCCATCGTGAGTAGAGAAACCACAATATTACACGAGTGACAAATTAACTAGGTTAGACACACCCATGAAACAGATTCATATCCAAATCGAAGCTTCAGATCTGATTTGTAATAACGCTCTTGAAAAAATTCACTATCCAATAGGGGAAAAGTTAATTAACTTGCAACATTGAAAAGTTATGGACTTTTGAAGACTTACAATTAAATCATACCATCTCCGGGGAAACCGTTGAATATTACGGTGGTCCACTGGTCGGTAACTGGCAGAGTGGGAGACGAAAACGACGAGGAAATGAACGGAGAAAATCAATACATATCTTTTTTTTCTGTTAACCAGTGATGGCAACGGGTAGGGTTAACTCAAATCGTTTTATTATTTTTCCATACTCGGCCCATTAGACCATTCGCAACCGTAACACCAGAACATCCATTTTTCAGATGGCACATCAGCATAACACCATAACACCATTTTCAGCACGTGCAATGGTAACACCAGAACGCCCCCTTTTTACCCCCAGGACCCACTAAATAAATTTACATTTCAATTATTTAACAAAACAAATTCAATTAATTAAAATACAATACAATCTCTTCTCTCTTCTCTATTAAATGATAGGGGATATTAACTAATCTTAGTACTTAAAAATTAATCCTTATCATCCATGTTTTAGGTTAACCTAATCTAGACCATTGATTCAAAGTAATTTGATGATTAATTAAGCTTTAAAATAATTTACACCTAATTAATTACATGTTTTGATTAGTCAACACACTCATTTAATACAATTAATTTTAATATTTAATGTCTTAATATAATAGTGTTCAAAATTCATCCTAATTTATTGTCTATATATATATATATATATATATATATATATATATATATATATATAGTCCCAGGTTCAAATGAGAAGGCTAATTTTCGTGAGAACGTAAGAAACACTTTAAAATCACTTTTTAACTATTTAAAACACGTTATTTTACAAAATTTTCTTCGTAGCTTCTTTTTCAAATAACTTTTAGAATCTATTTTTCAAATAAAAAAAGTTTCAACGTTTTTTTATTTTTTTAATTATTTTTTATTAAATTTTTTATTCACAAAAGCACATTTTATAACTTGATAATCACATGAATAATATGTGATTATTATGTCATATCTTGTGATTATCTCGAACACATGATAATCACATTATATTAGAGAATAATCACATGTGATTATCATATTATATTTTGTGATTATCTTAAATAATCAAAACAGTAACGATTGTAAAAAAGTTCAAAAAAAAAGTTAATATTTTTTATTTATATTTATATCATTGCTTCCAAAAGTTATTTTAATAGTAATCATTGAAAAAGTTTTGAAGAATAATGTGTTTCGGATAGTTAAAAAGTGATTTTGAATGATTTCCTACGTTCTCACGAAAATTAGCCTTCTTATTTTAACACACCTATATATATATATATATATATATATATATATATATATATATATATATATATATATATATATATATATTTACAGG
Source organism: Helichrysum umbraculigerum (assembly GCA_949592205.1). Taxonomy (NCBI): domain Eukaryota; kingdom Viridiplantae; phylum Streptophyta; class Magnoliopsida; order Asterales; family Asteraceae; genus Helichrysum; species Helichrysum umbraculigerum. The sequence goes on along the minus strand of CATIUR010000005.1, from coordinate 122,763,076 downwards.
ATATACATCCACATTTTTAAAAGATGACAAAAGTATTCAACTTAATTTCAATAGATGATATTTTTTTCAACTTAATTAAATTTACTCTCAGCTATCAATCAGAATGAACGATTTTATTCATATGACCAAATTTACAGTACTAATAGTTTACTATAATACATCCTCTTAAATATACCTACACATGTAATACCACTATATTTTTATTATTATTATTATTATTATTATTATTATTATTATTATTATTATTATTATTATTATTATTATTATTATTATTATTATTATCAGATTCAGATAATGATTTACAATTTGAATACTTGGTTAGTTTATATTATTTGTAGACGTTGTAGGTCTCCTTGTGTCATTAGATTCTACGAACATCAAACGTTAAAACGGTTATGAAAAGAAGTCAATGCAAGTAACATTTTTATGCAGTATTATTAAGTATTACGTATATTATCTATACCGCTATTCATTGTAGTTTGAAAACTTTACGTTGATCTCTAAATAATCGTAGGTTACTTAATGTGCTACTTGTTGAGTCACTGGTCGCTGACCATGATGAAGTCACTGGTCGCTGACCAACTCAACTGTTCACTACTCGATGAATAAATGGATTGTATCGAAGCTGCTGTTGCTAATGATAGGTTTCGCTGATCGTCATTCATTCCGCTTGATATACTGAGGAAGATTTAAAGCTCAACTTGGTGTGTCGCTGATCAACGTCAGCGAGAGCCTTACTTCTTCAAATCAATAAAGGCAAAAGTCACTGCCAGAATAACAGCTAGTCACTGAAGATCTTTAGTTCAATTCATTCTACAAGAGCATGTTAGCTCGCAGTGAGTGAGGAGGATTACTGCATCTTCAGGGACTATTCAATAAAGCCTCTCAATCATCAAGTACTAAAAAGTACTGTACTTATCTATACATCAGCAAGAGTGTTCCAGTTCGAAGTATGTCCGAAAGATTACGTGGCAGCAAGTGATTAGTTTTAAGGTAACGAGATATTTGAGGTAACAGAATTGGGACACGCAGAATGTCGGTTCATCAGAGTTCAAACAAATCAAGCAGCGACACGTGTCCTTCCAAGATCCTATTTTGTAGGCGATATTTTAGGAACTCTTGTAGTATAAATAGTTCAGTGTTTTGTACTGTTGAGGCTAGTCGTTCAATTCGTGTTAATCACTTGTGTGTCAGTGAGTAGTTTGTCTAAGCACGACTTAGCGATTCATAGAGTGAACAGTCAGCGTGTTTGTCAACTGTTGTTCATCTCGATAGTAATAGTTTAGCTAAGTGTTTGAATTGGATTAACTTTGGTTAATCCATTCCGCATTCAACACTTGTGAATTTTATGATTAATACAATTCACCATTTCAGCTACTATTACATTGTTCTTTGATATTGTCATATCTGTTATCTGATATACTCTGTTTCTGTTAAAAACGTTTAAAAACTTTCAATTAACTTAGTTAAAATTAGAAAAAGTTTTTAATTGTATTCAACCCCCCCCCCCCCCCCCCTTCTACAATTAAACTTTACACTTTGCGATTCCAAGTCACTAATCAATAGTGATCACGGGACTCTCAATTGGTATCAGAGCAGAGTTGGTTTAAATTCAATTAACCAGATCTGCAATGGAATCAGTAAAGTACAGCTGTGTTGACTCTGATTATCAAAAGGGAAATGGTTCTACAACCAAACCTCCAGCTTTTGATCCTTCAAGGATTGAAACTTGGATGTCCCGGATGATGATGTTTTTGGACTTAGTTGATGACCGTCTCTGTAATATCATAACCAATGGTCCACATATCCCAACTACTATTGTTCCTGCTGTAATTGCAACAGCTACTACTCCAGCTATACCAGAAATGGTTTTACCTAAAAGAGAGGAACAATGGACTGATGAGGATAGGCGATTGGTTAGACTTGATAAACAAGCTAAAATCTATATAGGCATGGCACTTCCTGATGAAGTGTTCGAATCAATCAGGCTTTGTAGAACTGCTAAAGATATGTGGGATACCCTTAGGAATATATATATATATATTGGAACTCCTGATATTATTCGCTGCAGGGAAGTCAATCTCACTCGCCAGTATGAGTTGTTCGCAATGGAACCAAATGAATCTCTGTCTTCCACTTGCACCAGATACCAGTCACTGATGAACAAAATGGAGAAGGCTGGTATAGGCAAGGAACAGAGATTTGTTGTTGAAAAGTTTCTTGAGTTGCTGCCAAGGAAAATCTGGGGAACCATTGCAACTTGTACCAGACAGAGAAATGATTATTCAATTCTGAATTTAACTCAGGTCTATGGTATTTTGCTCAATTAGGAGCAGTCTAAAAAGCAAGCTGATCAGAGTGAGCATATTCGTGCTACTCTTGGAAGTCAGAAGATATCCAATGCCCTTGTAGCAGAACTTGATGAAATCGATCAGAGACAGAAGTCAAAGGTGTCTAAGAAAAGCTCGAAGTCACTGATAGCTGAAGAAGAAGGTGGTCAGAATGAAGAACAGTCAGAATATGAGTATGATGAAGGATTGGAGAAGCTTGAGAAGGATATGGCCATGATGGTTGCTAATTTCATAAGGAACACCAGATCAAAAAGATTCACTGGTGCTCCATCATCTGACAAATTTCAATCCAAAGGTGAATACTACAAATGTGGCAAAATTGGTCATTTTGCAGCTGAATGCAGATCAAAGTCAGTAAATCAAGTCCCTGAACCCGTGCCAGACTTCAGAAATGATAAGTACAACAAGTACAAGGCAAAATACAAGAAACTGAAGGCATTGGCTAAATCTGGAAAGAAGAAGGGAAAAGGTTTCTGATATCGCGTAAAAAGTCATGTTTTTACTACCGATATCTCTCTCATTCTGGAACGATTCTTGGCATATTAACTCCAATATAGCACAAATCAGTAACATTATGCCAAAAAGGTCAAAACGAGGTTGCACGATAAAAATCAAGTAAAACGGATGTAAAACGAAGATTGCACACACGTTTGAAGATTCAAGGCATCAAAACGAGATTTCAAGACTAAAATGCCCTCCACCAACATCCATTATTTCCAAGATGTTCGTTTTCAAAATACGAATCCAACAGAAGAAGAATCAACCAAAACGGGTAAAAAATGAAGATTTCACGCCCGCCGGAAGATCCAAATGATCCGTACGCAATATCTGGAGCTAGGGACCTCATCTCAGGGACTATCTTATGTCAAAATCTTCGCTTTTGAATTACGAATCTAACAAAAAAAGAATCGACTCAAACGGACGTATAACGAAGAAAACACGCACGAATCAAGAAACGAAGCAAAAGATCGCGCAACGGGGCGGGGGTGGGCCCACCGCCGCCGGCCTCACCACCACCGCCGCCGGCCACACAGGTGGCGCCGCCGGCTGGCCTGTAACCTCCTCAGTTTCCGTTTTTGGTAACTTTTGGTACCCGGTGCGCCTACTTTTCGTGTTGTACGGTACCCGGTGCGCCTACTTTTCGTGTTGTACACACCATTTTTGGCAAGCTTTCTAACATGCACCGCATGGTGCTAATGTGAGCCAAAGCTCACCTATAAATAGGAGGCTTTAGGCTTCATTTCAAAATATCCCATATGCACTAGTCATATCACTTTCTTACTTTCTCATTCTACTTTCTTACTTTAAATTTAGCATTAGATTAGTTTATTACTTTGTTTAGAGTAGAAAGAAAGCTAGGAACGTGTTGTAATCTTTGGTGTACGCTTGGAGTTACGCTCATTAATTCAAGTCTATTCCTTCTCGCATATTAATCTCGGTTATCTCTATCCTTATCTATCTTAATTAAACATGTTTGCTTTAATTATGTTTGCGATCGTTATTACCATGATTAGCGAGTAGATTACTGTTGTATTTGTTGTGATGTAGTTAGTATATAATTGTGGGATGACTTTGAATACGTCGTTAGATAGGCCCCTATTCGACTGATTACTCGGTATAGTATTGGAAATGCTTTTGAGCATAATACAAATATATGGAAGCCAGTAACGACCGAAGGTAGTTGTATTATTGATCGACGTTATAAAATGGGAAACTTTGTGAACGGACTTATCTCGTGATTTTAAACCTAAAACTTATATTCGCCTTTCGATTAACAAACGTGATTGTAACCTTGTAAAGAGGAGTCGCGAACCTCAATACTCGGTCAATAGTTATCTGTGTAAAAACTATGTTTTTAATTGTAACGTCATGCAAGCATTATAAAATGCAATGTGATTATGTGGACTTGCCATGAGTATTGTACACTTCTGATCACATTGTACTTATCATGTAAACATCGCGAAGCAATTAAACTCACAACGGAAACATTGGTAAACAATTCAATACATTGTGAGCTACCATAGTATTTTCCGACACGGTCTGGGTTTAACTTTCTGTAAAAAGCCGTCAGCATTTTAATTAGTTGTTTTAGTTTAAATTAGATTAGATTAGGTAGGCTAAAGGCTAAATGACCATTTACGAAAACCTAGGGATTTGTTAATTGTATTGAGAAAGGCAAGTTTGAAATCCACCTTAAACTGATACTTTTGCTTAAAACCATGGAACCCTAAAGTAAGATACGCAAGAAATCCGAATGGTTTCCCTCGTTTATCACGCTTAAGTTTCATTGGTAGAAATTGATTAAATAAGTCCGGACATAAGTTCTAAGTTAGTTGTTTAATGGATTCATAATCATTGTGGTATTAAGAACGGCTAGACATGTTATGGACTTGCTACTCTATTCCTTCGCCCACGAGCGAATACGTTCAATAATATGGGCCACTGACTCCCTCACCGGAGAGTGTGGAGAGTTGAGCATTGTCTGTCTGGTCAGAATCATGATACCTTAGTTCCTCGTGACATATTAGTTGATAACCGACTAATAAGGAATCTATTGGTTATACCATAAGTTAATGAATCTCATAAGCAACCCAATTTAGTTAATCGTTTTCCCGTAAGAGTCATCATCCCATAATTATTAACTAACGAACTCACAACAAATACTACTTTGCATTATCTGACATCTTATTACATTTTATCCGCTTTATTTAATTTACTTAATTAACTGGACCAAAACCCCCAACGCACTCTTTTAAAACATTTACTAGAAAAGAAAGATTGATTGGATCACCTCCGTTTCAATTCAGTTTCTCTTTAAGAACGACTCTAGGTCCAACTTACCGCCTACTAACCTTTTGGTTCAGTACTAGAATGTCACACTTAGACCCCAGCAATTATAAAATTTAAAACCACCCGTTGATATCGACATCAACAAGTTTTTGGCGCCGCTGCCGGGGAGACTAACTGTCCGATCCAGAGGCCCAACCAATCCCAATTCTAGTAAACCCTTAGGATAAAACTTTCTAAAAAAAAAACACAAAAACATTTCCTTTATTGTCTATTTTCTTTTATTGTTTTTTTTTTTAGTTTATGACCTGTTCCCCTAGATCTGCACCACTGTTTAATTTTCCCGATCCAGAACTTATAATACGCACTATTCGACGAGAAAAGAAGCAATCTGCACTTAAGCAAGCAATGGCTGAACGCATCACTCTCGCTGATAATAGCAAACCCTCTATCGAAGGAAGAGGAGGACCAATTCTCTACCCTGAAACCCCTGGTCAATCTTTCGAGCTTAAACACCACATCATCCAACTAATCCAAAACCACTGTCAATTCCATGGATTGCCCAGTGATGACCCAAACTCTCACCTCGACAAGTTCATCTCTCTCTCAAATTCCTACAAGCAAAACGGAATTGGCCAAGACACAATCCGTTTATACCTTTTCCCTTATTCGCTCACCCATCATGCGCAAACATGGTTTGAAGGTCTAGAGACCGGCTCTATCCATTCATGGACTGCGATGGCGACAAAGTTTCTAACCAAGTACTTTCCGCCTTCTAAACAAACCAAACTCCGAAATGACATCATGAACTTCCGACAAGCTTTCGATGAGTCATTATATACCGCATGGGAACGATTCAAAGGAGCCTTAAAGAAATGCCCTAATCACCGACTCGATAAGTCTGCACAATTGTGCACTTTCTACAATGGTTTAGATCCTAACCACCGAACTACCCTCGATACTGCTGCACAAGGAAGCTTCATGGCAAAGACCGACGAAGAAGGATGGAACCTTATTGAAAACATGACTATGCACCACCACGATTGGAATTCTGGAGATCACTCAACATCTTCCAAACCTATCGCTGCTGCAAACCCAATTCCATTCGAAGCAATTAAGACACTGACGGAGAAAATGGACTCGCTCGTCAAACAGTTTGGAGAACTTAAGAAACAACAGCACCAAGTACACCAAGTGCAAGTCTGTCAACACTGCACCAACCCGCAACCATCTGGAGAATACCAAGTTGAATATGAAGAAGCAGATGGCACCGTCTACTATGCTCAGTTTCCAGCTCGACCACCCGGTTTCAACCAGAACAACAACCAACCTAGAGGACCTCCCTTTCTGCCGAGAAAAAACCAACAACCATACCAACCCCGATACCCACCTAGATATCCACCTTACCAACAACAGCCACAACTTTCTTATAATCAACCCCTTGCAGTTCCTGCACCCACTTCCGACACAAACCAAACCACTTAACAAACCACCAAGACAAATGCCCCAGCTTCAAGTTCAGACGACGCCTTCACCCAATTCATGCAAGGTCAACACCTGCTCAACCAAAAGACGTCCGCTAGACAAGATCAAGCCGACCTCTTCATGAGAAATCAATTGGTTGTGCTAAAGAATTTGGAAGCTCAAATTGGACAATTGGCACAACGTCTTGAGAATAGACCCCGAGGAAGTTTTCCTAGCAACACGGTTCAAAATCCGCATGTTGAGGAAGCAAAGCAACTTACGACACCCAAGGAAGCAGCCACTACTCCACCTGCTGTTATTCCAGTAAAAGAAGAACCAAAGGTCAAGATACCAGCTGTAGAAACTACTCAAACCATGAACAAAGAGGTTAGAATCCCTTACCCCGCTAGACTTAAAGTTCAACCTAAGAAACTGTCATCCTTTAAACTAGATGGAAAATTCCTTAATACCATGTCTAGAGTTCCTGGTCGTAATAAGTATATTAGAAAATTACTATCCACCAAAGATAAATTGCCTGAAGTGAACAACATTCCCCTTAGTTCTGAAACCTCAGCCCTACTTAAAAATAGCCTTCCCGAAAAATTAGGAGATACTGGTAGATTTACACTCCCTTGTTCTATCTACAATTCCGGAAATATGAGCGCTTTAGCCGACTTAGGAACCAGCATTAACCTTATGCCCTACTCCCTGTTTAAAAGGCTAGAACTTGAAAACTTGAAACCCACTAAGATGACCGTCCAGCTAGCCAACCAATCTGTTAGATACCCCAAGGGAATAGCTGCGAATGTCCTTGTTCAAGTTGACAAATTTTTCTTTCCAACGGATTTCGTGGTAATGGATATCCACGAGGACATAAACATCCCAATTATCCTTGGAAGACCATTCATGAACACAGCTAGAGCAGTGATTGATGTGTATAACCACACGATTGTTTTACGATCGCATGGTGAAAGCATCACTTACAAGATCAACCAACCGGAATACACCCCAGAAGAGGAAGAATGTTATGCTATATCCACAGGAAAAGTCTGTTCCGATGATGAATCAGAACCAGAGGAGGAACCACAATTCACCCGATCATCAGTTCTCATTTCTGACACTGAATACGACCCAGAAGAGGAAGAATACGAGGAAGCATATGAAGAAATTGAATCTGACCCTGAGGAGGAAGAAGAAGAACCAGAAGAGGAAGAAGAGGAAGAAATGGAAGAAGATGAAGATCATACTGATTCGTCACAAATGGCCGAAGTTAAAAGGATACAAAACTGCGATGATTACTCTTCATCTGAAGAATCAGTTGATTACGGAGTCATCCGTCAAGAGCTCAGATCCTCTCATCTTAAAAGAATGGGAAACATCCTAAATTCCTATCTCGATCCATCAAAACCCTTTACCAGAACCCGACTCCGAGACATAGAAATCTTTAAAGAAGGACTCCGATCATCACCACACCCAGACCAGTATGCCAAACTACTACAGAGAATTTCGGCATATAAGGCACGTCAACCAGGAAGCTTTGCCGAAGAGAACATTCATGACATAACAACCGAAGTCCGAACCATCGAAATCGATAATTCTCGACCCTTCAACAACGCACCCTCCGACGTAGAATTCCACCAATTTCCAGATTCACGTGATAAGGACTCCGACTGCAACAGTGAATGTGATGACGATTACGTCAACATCACTCTTGACGAACGCTCTATTCCACAACCTCCTCTTGCTCCCCCTAATTCCCCTGCTGTCGCAACTGAGAGACTAGAAATTCCTCTGATAGATACTCATCAAGACATGATCGAGATGATTGACGAATACAATGATGTCCGAATCATCGTAGAAGCTATCAAAGAGTTAACTAACGACTACAACACCGCACAGAGACACATGATAAAGGTAATCGTACGAGACTACGATTCATACCTCGCCAATTATGGAGAACCAGAGCCTAGCACTCTTCGGAGAAACATTCGAGCATTCTCTGACCTGCTTCAAGAACAACTTACCAGAGAAGCTCGACAGCGAGAAAGACCCAACTACCCAATGGGAGAAATCGAATTCTACGGAAACCAAAGGCGAATATACCAAAAAGTATATTGTGCCTTAGCCGGGTCAGCTTTTCCGTACTCATCAAGTCAAAAAGCTATTCTTGCATCAATGAGAACCAATCTGGAAAGAGCCACAGGGAACCCAAGAAGTTATGCCGACATCAGAATGGTGGGAGATCTTAGAACTCTTCTAGATCTCATCGAAATTGGAGAGCACCTCACAGCATCAGAGAACTGCAGGATCGTCATTCAATCCACCATTGGGCACCACATTGAACTAATAATTGATGAACTAAACGAGCCAGCCTATGAAGAGGAAACTCGTGAGGTACCGAGATTCATCCCGCACATGTCGCAAATCAATTTAGCCACTTATGTGACTACCCGACTGCGCGAAATGTACCAAGAAGAAGACGTAGAACTTGACGTCTACCGAAATGGATATCGCGAGATATTCAGCAAGTTAATTTGCATCTTCATCGACTCGGATTTTCCCTTCAACCGCGAGCAACATCAACTAATCAGACAAGTGTGCCAAGCAACTAGATCTTTCGGAGGAGACCCTTGGGCTAATGACTTTGAAGAAGTGAAAACCGAATTCATGGCTTTAATCACCTCGATAGGAAGAAACCACCCACAGCGTGAAATAGTTCGAACTTACGCCTGCACTCTAATTGACCCTAACGGACCAGTCACAAGGGCAGTTCGATACATCTGCTATGGAATGGCAATTCTCGACCGACTCGCCACCGATCACTTCAAAAGCTTCAGGATGCTATCCACCAACCCACCAACTCTCATTGCTGACATGATAGAGCAATTCCTGCAATACTATCCACCACGATACTCTTTACCAAGGAACCACAGTGACCACGCCACCACTACGGATGCATCAAGAATCATCTGAAGAAGAAAAGGACTAAGTCGAGCTCTCGACTTTAAAAGAGCGCTTCTCGGGAGGCAACCCGTGTTTTTATTTCTGCAATTTTACTTTCCAAGAAGTGATGACATCTCCGACTATCTTTCACACTCGGATCTTGCAAAGAATGCTCCAGCCTGCAAGGAAGCATAAAACCCTGAAGAATCGCATATCCGACGTGTTCACACTTACGAGACTAATCACAAGAAGACTTGACCAAGAGCGCACCAAGAAAAACGAGGTCCGGCTAATGCATGCAAAGACACTGCAATCACCGGGGAGTACTTCTAAACCGTTTCTTTCATTCGTTTGAAATATACCATGTCCATCACTAAGTGTGGGACTCAAACCCAACAAACACACAGAACGAATGAATCTTAGATGTTCAAAACACTAAGTGTGGGATTTTACCCCATGCAGAGCTTAGTAGAACATCGAGGACGATGTTCCTTTAAGTGTGGGATAACAGTAGTTGCACTACTGTTAATTGGATATTGGTATATACTTGATTCTAAATCGTTGCTCTTTATTAGACCTTGCTTCTCCATAAAAGTAAACAAAATTTTTCAAAACTAAGTTAAAAATAGATGGAAAATGAAAAATTTTAAAAGGATGATTTACTTTGGGGAAGAAAGAAAAATAAAAGTTCTTTTGAAAAACAAGTTTGACAATCCCATAAAGAGCATCGCATGACTAAGCACACAACAACCCAACTTTCGATTCGTGAGGTATCTTGAGCCATATAAAAAGTATTCACTTTTAATGCTTCACTTTTTCGATTCTTGATTGTGCCGATGTATGCGTTTAGAATCAGAACTTGCTCTTGCTATGCATTTCGAATCCGAACTTGTGAGTCAAAAAGGAGAACGAATCACATCATTCTTGAACCCATCCATACACCCAAAATAAGCACGTTACCCCTTTACCCACTCAAAAACATCCCTCAAACTTCCTACAAAGTTCCAAAAAAAAAAAAAAAGAGAAAAATCAAGGATATGACGTCAAAAGGATAGAAAAAGTCCCAAGAAAATTCGAAGTAAAATGGAGAAAGAAGATTCCGCCCAAAATAGAAAGAAGGCGTCAATCCTCCCAAAAATTCAAAAATTCTCAGCTTTCCGCTTCACCAAAAAGAAAACCCAACAAAACCCCTCTCACACCACCAACATTCCACCACCAAAAACCCTACATCACTTCCCTTAGAATGATTGTGGCTAGATCGACTTCGCGCTCACCAAAAAGGTAACGATTTGATACTCGATCAAGCCTATGACGATAAACAATACATGACTGGCGTTCTGAGCGATTGATATAATAGAATAGGAAAACCTAAACACTTTGAGTGATTGGAGTGACCACCTTGAGAGGATCGCCTAGTCATGTATCAACGATCAATGATCAAAAGCATGCTTCTAAAGATTACAACCTTGCTTTCTAAAATATCAAATATCTTTATTTTTCCGAAACCCCCTTATTAAAAAGTTCCCATCTTAAAATAATTTCATTATCTGCTTATCTTTAACCATGTTGAACGTTAGTTTGCTTGAGGACAAGCAAAGTTCTAAGTGTGGGATACTTGATATCGCGTAAAAAGTCATATTTTTACTACCGATATCTCTCTCATTCTGGAACGATTCTTGGCATATTAACTCCAATATAGCACAAATCAGTAACATTATGCCAAGAAGGTCAAAAAGAGGTTGCACGATAAAAATCAAGTAAAACGGATGTAAAACGAAGATTCCACACACGTTTGAAGATTCAAGGCATCAAAACGAGATTTCAAGACTAAAATGCCCTCCACCAACATCCATTATTTCCAAGATGTTCGTTTTCAAAATACGAATCCAACAGAAGAAGAATCAACCAAAGCGGGTAAAAAATGAAGATTTTGCGCCCGCCGGAAGATTCAAATGATCCGTATGCAATATCTGGAGCTAGGGACCTCATCTCAGGGCCTATCTTATGTCAAAATCTTCGTTTTTGAATTACGAATCCAACAAAAAAAGAATCGACTCAAACGGACGTATAACGAAGAAAACACGCACGAATCAAGAAACGAAGCAAAAGATCACGCAACGGGGCGGGGGTGGGCCCACCGCCGCCGGCCTCACCACCACCGCCGCCGGCCACACAGGTGGCGCCGCCGGCTGGCCTGTACCTGCCTCGGTTTCCGTTTTTGGTAACTTTTGGTACCCGGTGCGCCTACTTTTCGTGTTGTACGGTACCCGGTGCGCCTACTTTTCGTGTTGTACACACCATTTTTGGCAAGCTTTCTAACATGCACCTCATGGTGCTAATGTGAGCCAAAGCTCACCTATAAATAGGAGGCTTTAGGCTTCATTTCAAAATGTTCCATATGCACTAGTCATATCACTTTTTACTTTCTCATTCTACTTTCTTACTTTAAATTTAGCATTAGATTAGTTTATTACTTTGTTTAGAGTAGAAAGAAAGCTAGGAACGTGTTGTAATCTTTGGTGTACGCTTGGAGTTACGCTCATTAATTCAAGTCTATTCCTTCTCGCATATTAATCTCAGTTATCTCTATCCTTATCTATCTTAATTAAACATGTTTGCTTTAATTATGTTTGCGATCGTTATTACCATGATTAGCGAGTAGATTACTATTGTATTTGTTGTGATGTAGTTAGTATATAATTGTGGGATGACTTTGAATACGTCGTTAGATAGGCCCCTATTCGACTGATTATTCGGTATAGTATTGGAAATGCTTTTGAGCATAGTACAAATATATGGAAGCCAGTAACGACCGAAGGTAGTTGTATTATTGATCGACGTTATAAAATGGGAAACTTTGTGAACGGACTTATCTCGTGATTTTAAACCTAAAACTTATATTCGCCTTTCGATTAACAAACGTGATTGTAACCTTGTAAAGAGGAGTCGCGAACCTCAATACTCGGTCAATAGTTATCTGTGTAAAAACTATGTTTTTAATTGTAACGTCATGCAAGCATTATAAAATGCAATGTGATTATGTGGACTTGCCATGAGTATTGTACACTTCTGATCACATTGTACTTATCATGTAAACATCGCGAAGCAATTAAACTCACAACGGAAACATTGGTAAACAATTCAATACATTGTGAGCTACCATAGTATTTTCCGACACGGTCTGGGTTTAACTTTCTGTAAAAAGCCGTCAGCATTTTAATTAGTTGTTTTAGTTTAAATTAGATTAGATTAGGTAGGCTAAAGGCTAAATGACCATTTACGAAAACCTAGGGATTTGTTAATTGTATTGAGAAAGGCAAGTTTGAAATCCACCTTAAACTGATACTTTTGCTTAAAACCATGGAACCCTAAAGTAAGATACGCAAGAAATCCGAATGGTTTCCCTCGTTTATCACGCTTAAGTTTCATTGGTAGAAATTGATTAAATAAGTCCGGACATAAGTTCTAAGTTAGTTGTTTAATGGATTCATAATCATTGTGGTATTAAGAACGGCTAGACATGTTATGGACTTGCTACTCTATTCCTTCGCCCACGAGCGAATACGTTCAATAATATGGGCCACTGACTCCCTCACCGGAGAGTGTGGAGAGTTGAGCATTGTCTGTCTGGTCAGAATCATGATACCTTAGTTCCTCATGACATATTAGTTGATAACCGACTAATAAGGAATCTATTGGTTATACCATAAGTTAATGAATCTCATAAGCAACCCAATTTAGTTAATCGTTTTCCCGTAAGAGTCATCATCCCATAATTATTAACTAACGAACTCACAACAAATACTACTTTGCATTATCTGACATCTTATTACATTTTATCCGCTTTATTTAATTTACTTAATTAACTGGACCAAAACCCCCAACGCACTCTTTTAAAACATTTACTAGAAAAGAAAGATTGATTGGATCACCTCCGTTTCAATTCAGTTTCTCTTTAAGAACGACTCTAGGTCCAACTTACCGCCTACTAACCTTTTGGTTCAGTACTAGTAAGTCACACTTAGACCCCAGTAATTATAAATTTTAAAACCACCCGTTGATATCGACATCAACAGTTTCATCGCTGAAGAAGGTTCATTCAGTGATTCTGACTCCTCATCATCAGATGAAGAAGAAGCAATGATTTGTTTAGATAAGGAGTACTGTCTGATGGCTGATGACACTGAACTTCTTGAAGACATCAAACAAGTCACTCCTAAATGTTCAGCATCTGAATGGGATCCTGAAACTCTTTACAAGGTACATTGCTTTAAAACATATACAGCTGCTGAAAAAGATAATGTATTTGAGTCTTTGATAGTTGACTTATCAAATGCTCATGATATTCAAAGAGGGCAGAAACGTAAAATCAGTGATTTACAATCCAAACTTAATGACCAAAATGAAAATGAGTCAAGAATGAAGAAATTAAAACTGGATCTTGATGCACAAACTTATGCAAATCAAGTATGTGTTCAAGAAAAGGTTAAATTTGAAACACAATTTTAACAGCTTAAAAAGGTCATGGAATTTTGGTGTAAGTCAAATGATAAAGTCAATCACTGTGTAAATAATCAAATTCCAAAACAAGTCAAAGCTATTTTGGGAGGAGATTATGAATATGCTGCATCCCTCGCTGATTCAACAATGGTTGACCCTGTTTTTGATCCCAAGGGTAATTTTTCAGAAGCTGTATTTGAACCCATCTCCATCTTCAGTGGGCCACGACCAAACTATTTTACTAAAAGCAAGTTGGTCACTGAAGATACTGATGTCTTAAATGGTAATAATGAGATGAATGTTTTGAAAACTGTCAAATCATCAGTAACTTCACATCTCATCAAAACCATCGCTGATAATCAAACAATCATCAGCAACTTCACTGACACTGTATCTGTCACTAAGACAACCTCCATCAGTGACATAAAGTCAAAGATGCAAGAAGTAACAATCAGCAATAAAAGTTGTGTGATTGTGTCAGATCAGCAACTTAAAAAGAGGAAAGTCAAAAAGGCCGGCTATTTGAACAAAAAGTGTTATAAATGTGGCAACAGGCAACATGTGTCATCTGAATGTTCTGTTACACCTTTTGAAAAATAAAACATCATCAGTGAACATTCAGATACTGTTTATTCAAATCAGTGGAAGCCAAAACCAGCGCTTGGTCACTATGAACCTGTCTCTGGATGGGTTCATCAACTGGACTAATCATTTAAAAAAAAAAAAAAACAGAGAGAGGAACATGAGTATTTATTATGTGGTCATATTTGTTTTATATCAGTGATTTAAATTCTTCTAAGCTGATTTTGTTAGTATTCTAAGTTGTAACTTAATCAGTGAAGAAGCAATCTAATGATGTGTTATACAACTTATATATAACATAATCTCTACTCATGATTTTTTTTAAAAGCTTTCAATATAAATAATCAAGAATGATAACCTTTTCTCTTTATTTATGAAGTGATCACATATCTATGGTTTATTCAGTATTCTAAGTTGTGTTTAAACCAGCGAGACAACATCCTTGTCTATATAAAGAAATAATTTTATTTCGCTTGAATTTTTTTTTGTGGTAAATCAAGAAATTGGTTATGTATCTTCAGTAACTTTCAAACTCACTGAAGATATCATTTAATGGTGATTGTCAATTGACAAAACATTCGTTATATTTAGTACATTCTGTATTTAAATTAACGGATTTCAAAAATAAATGTTTTATGGTATATCGGAAAATCGCGCGCTTCTGACACTCTCTTTCCTACGTCAGGGTACTTTTTCCGGCACACCACTCCCATCACCATTAATGCCACCATGCACCACCATCATAACCCTCTACCACCTCTACATCTTCCTCCACGACTGTCCACGTTGTTTTCATCTCAGCCACACGATCATTAGTAAAGTGTACTATTTAAACCTACAAATCAGCAACTTGTCATCTTTTACACTTTACTAATTTTCGAAAAACCTTTGGCGTTCAAAAACCCTAAAATAAGTGTTTAATTAAAGATTTTCAAAGGTTCTGCAATGGCTAAATCAAAATATTTTCTCAACTCATACACTGCCACTGCAGATATCAAAGCTCTTCGAGCTCCTGCAGTTGGTGAAGATTATATCATTACAGTTCCAAAAGCAAATTATTTGGGTAATCTTTCATGCCCTAAAACAGAGTACGCGGAGATAATCAATTTTCTGAAAAATCATTTTATTCTCCATGCTCTAATGTTATCCCCTGGGAAGATTAATCCAGTATGGCTGAGTGAGTTCTGGTATACCTGTACTCACTCAATCGTTAATAGTACATCACAACTCAAAGGTTTCATTGATAACGGTGGTCAAGAAATAATTATTTCTGCACACACCATCCGTACCATTTTACAACTTCCTGAGCATGGTACTTACGACCCACTGCCTGACAAAGAAGATGCCAAAGCTGGCATAGTGAATCTCACTGGGATTGACTACAAATACACTGTGGATAGCAATGGAAATCGTAAGTATACTACTGTTCATAAATCTAAAATGGATGGTGTGTGGAATGCCCTATTTTCAAACTTTATTCAATCTCTGGGCACAAAAACAGGGAGTTATGATCAATTCAACTCCCTAGAAGCACAGTTAAGCTGGTCACTGGTCAACTCTTTAAAAGTTGACTATGCAAGTATGATCTTTGATGATATTGTTTTAAGAATCAGTGAAACTACCAGAGCAAAATCTGTTCCCTATCCTAGGTTTCTCTCACTGATCATTAAAAATCAGTTTGAAACCTATGATAGACTTCCTTTCTCTGGTTTTGAACCTACTCTGATAGGAAATCAAATTTTTAGTAAAAATGCTACTTTGCTTCTCCCTGATTTTATGAAACCAAAAGGGGTTCTTGCACCAACGCCTTTACAAACAGTACATCCGTCAGATCCTGCACCCCAATTGACCAAGTCACTGACCACACCCCCAGTGACCACTATTGGTCAACCACCAAAGCTAAAACCACCAACTGCACCAAAGAAAATCAAGTTAAAGTCCCTGACATTAAAGGATCAGGGACAGAGTCAGAAAAAGACGTCTAAAGACGCCAAGAGTGGAACAGCGACTGAACGTTCAGTCCCTGCGGGCACTCTTGATCAACCCAAACCTACAGCTGCTTCACTGGACTCACAAAAGTCCAGTGACTCTATAAAGGGAAACCTACAGACAGCTACAATGGATCAACCCATTGTTAGCAGTGATTCGGGTGCAACCCACACCCCCCTATCGAGTCAACCCATCAGCCACTCATCATTCTCACAAAAGAATGATGTTTCAGTCAAAGGGCAAGTGCCATCAGCGGGTGATAACACACTCATTACTGATGACACATCACTGGCTACAGACCCGGGCCAACTCTCATCTTTCACTGCACCAACCGACAATGTCCCTCCCCAGTCACAGGGAGAGATACAGGTTGACATCTCTGTTTCTAATGATCCATCAGCTAAAACACAAGCTGATGATGTTGAGGAAGCCCAACCAATGGATACTTCTTCATCTTCTTCTGAAAAGGATCAGCAACATCGATCTTATAATCTTACTCTTCCAAAGGTGAATCAGCAACCAGATAATACTGATGTTTCATCTCTACCCTTCTCCACTATTCCACATACTGAAACCATAACCTCACCCATCCAGGAATTAGATGCAATGTCTCTTTCCAGTGATAACATATCTCAACATGCTGCTGATCAACCGTTTCAACCAGAAACTGAAATCCAATCTCAACCACAACCAACATCTCCACTATCCCCGATCACTCAAAAATCACCACAAACCACCAAAACATCAACTTCCACCACATCATCAACAGACAAATTGCTGCTTGATTATATTGCTGCTTCACAGCAACAAATTCGACTACTCACTGAAGATAGAGAGACCTTGACAGGCCAACTAGCTGATCTCACTAGTAAAGTTCACTCTCTTGCAGCACCTTATGAATCCATTCCAGATTGGAGTGATTCTATCAAAGAAAAGGTCAAACTAATTGCAAATGCTAAAATAGATCACTACCAACTTCTGGAAACTCATGCTAAGTCTCTTGCTGATCTCGCCTCATTCACCAGAATCGGCCTCAAAACTCATGAAGATGCAATAATCTCTCTCAATGAAAATCAAAAAACGATGGCATCTTCTGTTGTGGATTATATCACTCATGCTGATAAAGTTATCAGCGAACTTCCAAAAATTGTCTCCAACCATCATGAGACCATCACAGGTCTAGAAACTATGCATGTTGATCATCAGAAAATCTGTAATCGACTTGAGGAGATTATTTATTTAGTTTCTGAGGCTGAGGGGGAGAATGAAGAAGATGATGATGCTAAGAATTACACCCCTTTGATAATGATGCATCAGATATGGATGTCGCTGAGGAAAGAGATAATGTGGGTGTTTTCCCTGAGTTTCATCCTGATGAACAAAGGAGGTATGACTATCTAGTCAAAGAGTGGGCTGCTGATGAGAATGCACGAGTTATGGGGGAGTCAGCAAGCTTTGAGCTGATGAGGTGGGAATGGATGAATAGACAACAAGAAGATGATGTTGTCGATATGGATGAAGGAGATGATGATGATGGTGATAATAATTATGGTAATAATGGAAGCGATGAAAAGAAAAAGGATGATGCTGGTATGCAAGATGGTGATGATAAAGAAGTCAAGAATGATGGGACTAGTGAAAAAGGTACTGATGCTGGTACTAATGATAAGAGAGAAGAAGATATTGCTAATCAGATGGAAGATCAGCAACCAGTTGCCTCTGATGATCAAATGGAAGATCAGCTACCAATCTCTTCTATTCTAATTAAAAGAAAAAGGACCAGCAAGTCTTCCACATCAGAGTCCATTCCTTCCAAAAAGATAAACTTCTCTAAGGAAGAAATATCAGCCACCATGCACAATCTCAAAACTATCATGGAGCAACCTAAGTCCTTATCAGAAATGCCTCATACAGACACTGTCATATATGAGGCATCCCCAGCAACAGCAATCATACCATCAGTAACAATTCAAACAACAGCAATAACATAACCACCAGCAACAATCCAAACAACAGCAACAACATAACCATCAACAACACAACAAACAATTCCAGCAACAACAACTTCACCAGCTACCACATTCACAACCCCACAAACAACAATTCCAGCAACAACAACAACTGCACCAACTACCACAACCACAACAGTAACAACACAGATCACCCTCTCAATCCCCACTATCATTACACCAACAGAAGCAACAACTACTACAACTTATCATCACTCTCAATCAGAGATCACAGATTCAGATTCTTCTGTTCCTGTTCATCTTCTGTCATCAGTTTTAACTTCAGAAAGTTCTCATCCTGAAGAAACTGAACAGCAGCGAATAGTAAGAAAAATTAGAGAGAGACAGAAGCATGAGAGGGAGATGCTCTTAAAATTTCAAGCTGAGCAAGATGCGGAAGAAGAAGAAGAAAGAAAGAGAAAGCTGAAAGAACAACCTGATTCTGATCGAGCTTATCTGTTGAAGCTGGGTGGAGATGAAGCCATTCAAAGAGAAAGAGAAATCTTCTTAAAAGGAAAGCAAGAAGATGAAGATTTTAGGCTGTCTAAACTCCTTCAAGATGTTGAAGAATCTGATCTTCAACAAGAGCTTTGTGCAGATAAAAAGGGCAGCAAGTTGAAAAAGAAAGGGGGAGCAAAGACATCGGCTGATAAAATGTTGGATGAGATTGACAGGAAGAAATATGCTGTCAGAATGGTTGGAAGATCAAACCCTGCTCCTATCACCAAAGTCTACCTGAAAAAGCCTAAGAACAAGTCTCAAGCTCAGCTACTTATCCACAGAGGATTGGATTCTCAAGCAATCAATCTTGATCAAGTCTGTAAACTTCATAGAGAAGAATGGAATGAAATTAGACTCGCTATCAGTCACTCCTCAAGTGCTGCAAAAGAAGAAGTCTTGGCTGAGATTGACAGGTTGTTCAAGAAAATGGTGGATCTACAGCTACTTAGACCAGAAGACACTGTCATATTTGGTGAGGAGATAGTGCAGCCACCAAGTCCAAGGTATAGGCTAGGTACCAACAGAATCATCAGAATTCCAAACACCAGCAAGCTGAATCTATCGATTCCTGATGGAGTGCCAAGGGTTGAGGGCACTGAAGTTACTGAAGGAGAGAAAGGGATTGTTTATAGGGACTTCAATGGAAAGCTGTGTTTCCAAAGAGAATCAGAACTTGAAAAGATAGATCATGAGCAGCTTGTTCATCTCATCAGAATAGTTAGTGTGCTTCCCAAAAACTCAATAATGAGAAAAGCAATCATGGAAGAAGGGCTTGCTAGACAGTACAGGTACCTGCCATCCAGTGACAAATATGAATTGCAGAGTGAGTTGGGCATCGTAAAAGAAGAAGAAGTTTGGGGATGTCTAAATTGAAGCTTGTAATAGATTAGGTTTATTGTAACTAAATTTACTTTATGATATACAGTTCAATGAAACCTAATTTTGCTTTTGAGAAAACCAAAGTGCAAAACTCAGATCATATCAAAAAGAATCCAAAAAGATAAATGAATGGATCACAAGTATAAGTCACTGAATGTTTAAAATCTTAAACACTGACTATAAACTTTCACAGCAACAAGTTTGTCTAGGGAGCTTCAATCACAATCATTTAGGGGGAGATTGTTGAGTCACTGGTCGCTGACCATGATGAAGTCACTGGTCGCTGACCAACTCAACTGTTCACTACTCGATGAAGAAATGGATTGTATCGAAGCTGCTGTTGCTAATGATAGGTTTCGCTGATCGTCATTCATTCCGCTTGATATACTGAGGAAGATTTAAAGCTCAACTTGGTGTGTCGCTGATCAACGTCAGCGAGAGCCTTACTTCTTCAAATCAATAAAGGCAAAAGTCACTGCCAGAATAACAGCTAGTCACTGAAGATCTTTAGTTCAATTCATTCTACAAGAGCATGTTAGCTCGCAGTGAGTGAGGAGGATTACTGCATCTTCAGGGACTATTCAATAAAGCCTCTCAATCATCAAGTACTAAAAAGTACTGTACTTATCTATACATCAGCAAGAGTGTTCCAGTTCGAAGTATGTCCGAAAGATTACGTGGCAGCAAGTGATTGGTTTTAAGGTAACGAGATATTTGCGGTAACAGAATTGGGACCTGCAAAATGTCGGTTCATCAGAGTTCAAACAAATCAAGCAGCGACACGTGTCCTTCCAAGATCCTATTTTGTAGGCGATATTTTAGGAACTCTTGTAGTATAAATAGTTCAGTGTTTTGTACTGTTGAGGCTAGTCGTTCAATTCGTGTTAATCACTTGTGTGTCAGTGAGTAGTTTGTCTAAGCACGACTTAGCGATTCATAGAGTGAACAGTCAGCGTGTTTGTCCACTGCTGTTCATCTCGATTGTAATAGTTTAGCTAAGTGTTTGAATTGGATTAACTTTGGTTAATCCATTCCGCATTCAACACTTGTGAATTTTATGATCAATACAATTCACCATTTCAGCTACTATTACATTGTTCTTTGATATTGTCATATCTGTTATCTGATATACTCTGTTTCTGTTAAAAACGATTAAAAACTTTCAATTAACTTAGTTAAAATCAGAAAAAGTTTTTAATTGTATTCAAACCCCCCCCCCCCCCCCCCTTCTACAATTAAACTTTACACTTTGCGATTCCAAGTCACTAATCAATAGTGATCACGGGACTCTCACTACTACATTCGTCCTAACATAATTGTCCAGTTTAGACTTTTTGAAGTCTTTCTTTTTCTACTTTGACCTTAAATATTTTTGTTTGTGTTATATAATATTTACTGAAAATTATACCAATATAAATACATTTAAAACCGAATCCATTCATATATTTTGCATCAAGTATTATATAACACAAACAAAATAATAAAGGTCAAAGTTGAAAAGAAATACTTCAAAAAGTTAAAACTGGACAATTATTTTGGGAAGGAGGTAGTATTATCGAGACTTTGTAGTTCTTTATTTTTTCCTTGCAGGCATCGTCAAATGAATGCGTTAATTCTAATGTTGCATACTCTCATGGTGTTCAAGAAGACCAATCTATGTTAGCCGATCAAAAGGTACACATAAAACTGTTAAGATTTTACAAAGGAATATCGCGGTGCAATTACTTTAATTGACTAATATACATTGATCTATAGAAAAGAAAAAAAAAGAGGCGTGCATAGGTACTTAAAGCTATGAAGAGGTGCAGTTTTAGACATAAGGTAACATATTTTAATATTTACTTATTTAGTCATTCCACTTCTATTGATTTACATTTATTGTTATGTATTTTCGATAATATGGATTATAAAAACTCCAACTTATTTTATTATGTTTAATTGTTATCAATCTTATTATAAGTTGTTAATGTTGTAGAATTGTAACTGTGTTTTTAAAAAAAATATTTAGGAATATTACAATCATCTGGAACATAATCAAATAATATTTGAGAAACTTAGGGAGCTGGTCCATGAAGAGCTAAAGAAGGTAAAATTTTGAACTTTTGTATCATTAAAATAGTTTCTTTAGGGTAATTTTTGTATTCGGTTTTATATGTGTAACATTGATCCAAATTTTTTCAGGGTAATTTGATGAACATAAGTATTGAACCAGATCGACCTCATAATTATAACAGTATATTTTTCATCATACTAAAGCTCATATAGTGTTACGTCTCACACTTGTGATTGTTTGTATGATTGTTTAAGTTCTATTCATTTAATTACTCATATGCTCACTAAGCTTAAAGCTTACTCTTTCATATGTTAAATATTGTAGGTGTTTGGTTCGGTTGAACCAATTGGCTAAGACAAGTGGACTATGATGACATGGAGTTAAAGTGGATATGGAGCTAGCTTCTATGGTTATATAAAGCTCCTCTTTAAATTGTCGTTATGTATGCCATTATGTAAATCGCCTAAAATGTTTTGAAGACATACAAAGTTAAAGTGTAAAGTGGTTAATGAGTATTTATGTATATCTTTGACTTGGTAAAGTCAAAGGGAATGATAAAAGTCAATGACTTGAATTGTCATGGTAAGTTTGTTAAAGTGAAGGAAAAAGGGTTAAATGTTGAAATAAAGGTTGGGTTGACTTTGGTGTTGACTTATAGTCAACTACTCTTGAAATGGCCAATTATATGTGAAAGTGTAAGAAAATTAGTCAAAGTATAGCCGGAATGTAAAACGGGTCAAGAAGTGTCCAAATGAGCGATAAATAGGTCAACGTGCCAAAATTAGCCATGGTACAAGTATGTAACTTGTTACTATCGGTTTAAGTGTCAAATATATGGTAAAACATGTTGGTAAAAGATGGGAATCTGAATGTGAGTCATAAACTAGTCACACGTCTGTTTTCTCGTTTAACGTGTATTTTGAAAAAGTATAAAAAGGGAAAGTTTAATTTTGGCATAGTGGAGATGCCTGCAAAATTTGTGAGTCTAATTCTTAATGAGTTAAAAGTTATGTTTGTTGGAAATTCATAAAAATGCAAAGAATTCTGCAGGTCTGGGCTGTAGATGAACTACCCGGCGGGTAATGTTAGTACCCGCCGGGTACTCATGCCCAAACGTTAACAGAAGCTGGCCTAGGATGACTACCCGACGGGTACATGTGTACCCGGTTGTTTACCCGGCGGGTACTCAGCCAATTTCAGTGTATGTTATGTTTGCAAATTTTAAAAATGCATAAGTGTTTAGTTGAATTTAGAGACCTCTTTTATTTCACAGTTTCCAGTCAGTTTTATTTTAAGTCTAAGTTTAATCGTGTAATTGATATATGTATCTAATATACATTCAATTAAGTTATGGGACATTGTTTATGTGGTTCAATAAAAATAAAAATAAAAATTTGGAGCGTTTCAAGTATTAGAACCGGATTATCCAAATAAACCAAATAGTTATAATTGTATATGTAATGCTCATATGTGTCAAAGTGAATGTTAAATATTCTTGTTATATTTGTAATACTCTTGTTTATCTATCAAAGTGAATGTTAAATATTTGTTTGGTTATTTTTTTACGGGAAACCTTATTATATTATTGGTATATATTGTTAATATATATCATTAAATATAACTTAAAATCTTAAGTTTGGATATAAAACACTAACTCCACATTTATATAAACCGTCAACGCAACATGACAATAGGGGTAAAAACACGCAGTTTAAGAAAATATAATCATCTCTCTTACTTTTTGGTAAAATGACAGTTTTACCCTCTACTTTTTACTTACTTTATTGTCTTATATATATACACTAGGGGTAAAAAAGAACTTTATCTCCCTATTCTTATCTATTTATGGAAGTGGACAATTAATTTGGTACAGCCCAAAATGGAATAGTGGACAATAGATTAGGGACGGAGGGAGTATATTGTTATACAAGTCACCTAATAAGACAAAAATTTACTATTCATAGAGGTATTCAATTGATATTAGTAGGTAATAAGGTAAAATAATGTATATAGTTTGCGTGTAAACTTAATATTGAATATATAGAAATATACGGTGACTCAAAATAGCTAAATGAATGAAGATATTGAACAGTTAGACAATTAAAGGAAAGTAATACATTCATGTTTAGAGCAACGTAGGGATGGCAAAAACATCCGAACCCGATGGAGAAAACCGAACCCGACCCAATTAATACCCGTACCCGTATGGGTAGATGGATTTGGATACGGGTTTGGGTACAAGTTTTTCTTTCTTCGCGGGTTTGGGTTTGGGTACGGGTTTTAGTAATATCCGCCCCGATTACCCGTACCCGTACCCATACCCAATTACCCGTACCCGTATCCGCATAATTGTTATTCTTAATTATATGTAATCTATAATATATATTATATATTAAAGCATAATTAATTTATGGATGAAAATTGAATAATGAAGATTAAGAATGATCATATTATCTATATATTTTGCATCTATTTCTTTAAATTTGAATGATCATGACATTTGAATTTTGTACTTTCAAAACACATGTAATTGTTTGTATTATGACAAGTTTGAACAACCATTCTATTATTTAGGGTATCTTGGTTTGATTCTTATGTTTTGTCACGTTTCCGTTTTAAGACATCATTTATAATCGTCATACTTGCTATTTTATATGCGGAATAGTCAAACGGGGATAACCGATACCCGTGGGAAAACCCGAAAAACCGATGGGTAATATTAAATGGGTACCCGCTAGCTATTGGGTTGGATTTGGGTATGCATATTCTAAATGGGTTTGGATACGGGTTCATTAAAACCCGACCCGAACCCGACCCATTGCCATCCCTAAGAGCAAGTAGGAAACTATACAGAAAGAATAATTTGCTGTACAGGATCTGTTAAAACCGTTTCTAGAAGTGCGAACGGATCTAGTAAAGTCGTTTTGTGGCATTTTACTTATTTTAACGCTTTCAACCCCATTTCAGTTTTAGCTAAATCATTGATGCGACACACTTGACCCATTTGAGATTCAATTAGTACCCTTATGGGCCATCATTTATAAATGGGTTAAATGTGCCACCTATACCAAAACATGAGGTTACTAAAAGGCAGGAGTAATTACAACTTGGAGTGGTGAGCTTTAGGGGCCTAAAGTAGATGTCATAAAGAGCCTAATTCTCGAGGACCAGAAATTCATCAGTGTTTTCAAGTAGCTGGTGGACCGAGAGTGTTTCATTATATGTCTCAACAACTGTCTCATACACCTTTGAAAATGCAAAACAGAGAATGTAAGCATCATTCTGCCTTAGTTTTATTCTCCCATATCTTTCAAATCAAGAGTGATCCCATTTTGGAACGCATGCCTCCTCCAAGTGAGTTGCATAACTGAAAACCACTCATCACAAAAACGGAAGAAAGGATTAAAACCGTACACAATTCAGCACGTAAGTGACATGGTGCATTTTATATCTTTCATTATAAAAACAAACAATGATCATGAACATATAAAAAAACACAACCATCATACTTAAGAGATCATTCGGCTAAAAGTGTACAAGACTTCTTCTAACAGCAAAGTACGAATTCAATATTAAACTAACATAAAGATTACAAAGAAAAAAAAATTATACACTCCTTGCCGTAATCACTCACAACGAAAAATTAAAAACTGGCCTAACACTTTATAATTGTTGATGCAGATCCATGCATGTCATAACATTAGCATGAAAGTGGTTGATGCTCAAAATACAGCTTCACTTCCAAAACGGTAAATAGAGATGATCAAGGCCTAAAATCAATCCGAATTACCCTATTGTTAAACGGGTCGGTTTTGGTCCCTTGATATGAGATTCTAAGGTTCTAATCAGCATCATTTTTATGTGGAAAGGAGAGTGGTCGATGTGGGACTCTTGTCACATATGTGTGGCTATTTTTTTCTGGGGAGGCATATATTATTAGCAAAGAGAACGACTGATACTGTAAAGAGAGCCTACCTGCAGATAAACCTCACCAGATCACAAATTCACAATACGATCATCTCCATGCACCACCAGAAATGTCTAAGCATAGAACAAAACATTTACTTGCAATAAATCAAACAACCAGAAAACTTCATTTTAACTCGGTCATGCAGTTAAACTTATGGACCAATATATCTACGGAATTACCATTAGAACAGCTATGCATCAATCCTTACCCAAATAATATATAATTTCACATTACTGAAAACATCGATCTTCTTGACAACAACTTGAACCAAACACTACCTCGTGCATGACCCATATATGATGTTTAGAAATAAGTGTTTTATAGTGTATCATTGCATATGGTGATATATTAATTCTGTACATATATAATTTTTCAATACAACTGAATCCTTGTAACTTATAGAAACTATGAACCTGGACTTGAATGTGCAACAAGCAAAAATTTCCAACCGGAGAGGGCAAATGCTAGATTTCAATATTGAGATCGTGTAAAGAATATTACACCCAACAATGGACAAATATTTGATGGATGTGGAGAATTCATGTCTGTGAAGATGAAGACACGACTGAAGTAATGATTTGAACAAATAATTGTTTTGGCACTTCCATGCAATACAAATAATTTCTTCAATTGTGCCTTCATTTCCATCATACGTGAACTCACCACATCTATCAAATATCGGTCCACGCTTTCGTGCAATATTCTGTGTGCACTAAGAATATCAAATCCAGCATTTGGATTCCATTTTTCCACTCCGGGATGGCAATATTTACTTCTTGCACATTCAATTCCATGTTCATTGCTTCTGCAAATTACAAGGATTCAGTTGTAATGAAAACTTATATATGGAGAGAATTAGTATTTCTCCACACGCAATGACACAGAATAACAAATTTATGGAAATTTTTAAGTGTATGGCTACATTATTAAATTCTCAACACTTAATTATAAATGTATAAGATAAATAAACAAACGAACAACATGAAAAGTTAGGCATGTGGAGGCAAATATTATTAGCAAAGAGAACGACTGATACTGTAAAGATAGCCTACTTGCAAATAAACCTCACCGGATCACAATACGATCATCTCCATGCACCAGAAACATCTAAGCGTACAAAAAAACTTTCACTTGCAATACATCAAACAACCAGAAAACTTCATTTTAACTCGGTCATGCAGTTAAACTTATGCAACAATATATCTACGGAATTACCATTAGAACAGCTATGCATCAATCCTTACCCAAATAATATATAATTTCACATTACTGAAAACATTGATCTTCTTGACAACTTGAACCAAACACTACCTCATGCATGACCCATATAGACAATATATGATGTTTACGTGAATCAGCTTTTTATGACCCATATATGATGTTTAGAAATAAGTGTTTTTATAGTGTATCATTGCATTTGGTGATATATTTATTCTGTACATATATAATTTTTCAACACAACTGAATCCTTGTAACTTATAGAAACTATGAACCTGGACTTGAATGTGCAACAAGCAAAAATTTCCAACCGGAGAGGGCAAATGCTAGATTTCAATATTGAGATTGTGTAAAGAATATTACACCCAACAATGGACAAATATTTGATGGATGTGGAGAATTCATGTCTGTGAAGATGAAGACACGACTGAAGCAATGATTTGAACAAATAATTGTTTTGGCACTTCCATGCAATACAATTAATTTCTTCAATCGTGCCTTCATTTTCATCATACGTGAACTCACCACATCTATCAAATATCAGTCCACGCTTTCGTGCAATATTCTGTGTGCACTATGAATATCAAATCCAGTATTTGGATTCCATTTTTCCACTCAGGGATGGCAATATTTACTTCTTGCACATTCAATTCCATGTTCATTGCTTCTGCAAATTGCAAGGATTCAGTTGTAATGAAAACTTATATATGGAGAGAATTAGTATTTCTCCACACGCAATGACACAGAATAACAAATTTATGGAATTTTTTAAGTGTATGGCTACATTATCAAATTCTCAGCACTTAATTATAAATGTATAAGATAAATAAACAAACGAACATCATGAAAAGTTAGGCATGTGGATTACCTCTAGGATTTGTAGACACAACTCCATGCAACAGGTTAATAATTCCCAACTTCTTTATAATCAACAAACGAACATCATTAAAAAGTTGTGACCATGGTGGGATAGATATAGTACCACCTTATATCGACATGTAGCATCTAATCACCATTATTTATCAGGAAGTGGTATATACAAAAAAATTTTAATAGATACATTACTATGTATAAATGTTGGTGTGCGCATCAAAAAGTCTGTTGTATTCATCAACTCCTTTATCTATATGTCAACAAATTGTACAAAAGTAAAAAGGTCAATGACATATTACATTAATAATCAGCCAAAACAAATCATGGTATCTTTGAAGGAGATCAAAATGTGCATACAAATAATATATATGGTCCATTATTAATTAATTATATTATGAAAAGAAAAAAAAGAACCATACATATTGCTTTTGTTGTATATCTAAAGAACGAAGCGGAATAGAAAATATGAAACACCTTTTGTTGAAAGCATAGAAATATGATTGTCTTTAGTTTCCTTTAAAGCCTATTAATTAACCAAATCAAACTGAATAGAACACACTAAATCAATTAGAGGAAAAATCAGATCAGGTCAAAATTTAAGAAAAAGCAATCATATTAGGGGAAAGATCCTGTTTGTAGACTAATAGTATGTAAAAGATGAAGACCGTCAATTCAAATGAAAGTAACTATATTAGTATTTAACTAGTGTAATAAGAAAAAAAATATAAAAAATGACAGTTACCTATAACATTATAAAATAGGGAGAATTACATATTTCCCCACCTTAAACTATCATAATATCAAATATATCCACCTTAACTTAAAAATATCATATATACCCAAAATAATATTTTAATTAATATTAAAATTATAAATTCACTATTAACTATCAATTAAGCCATTAATCACTAAAATACCCTCGTTCATTTTCCAAACAGAGAAACCCTCCTGTCCTTTTTATTCGTTCTCTCCTTATGGATCAACTCTATAAACTCAAATCCTTGTTAATTTAAGCCTCCATTCACCTTTAAACTAGCTATATTTAATACTCTCGCTTATTGTTTTCTTTGAGTAAATCAATTTAGCATATGTGTTATCAAGTCTTTGAGTTATTAATATGTTTAATGGAGGTCGTAGAAATAGAGTAATAGTTATCGGTTATGGTTTTTTATTGTACTTTATTCCGTAAACAATATTGTTACGTTATATATGTTTGGGTAATTGGTTATTAGACATCTTTCAGGTTGAATGGTCGTAAGTTTCACACGTTCGTACAATTATTTTTGCAAATATTATTTTTATAAAACAAAGCAAGGAAGAAATAATTAATGATTTGTGATGACGGTTAACTTCCGATGAGTATACAGAACGAGAGTTACAGTCACTTTATAAGAGAGAAACATGACAAGGGCAAATTAGTAATTTATGGACTTATTGTTTTATTACTAATTAATTTAAAGTTTTAATTGTAATTAAAATAGAAATTTGGGTATATATGATATTTTCAAGTTCATGTGGGTATATTTGATATTATCATGGTTTAAGGTGGGGAAATGTGTAATTCTCCCTATAAAATAAGTTGATATTCAGTTGGGTTTAAATTATTATACCTTGAAGCCCATACCATTCTTTTTTTTCTCCTGATCCCTCTGTCAATTGAAATTAATTGTAGAGGATCCAAATTCACAGTTGGCTAATGGCGCCCTGTTCTAATGAGGCGGGTGATTGGGAATATTAACAACCTGTCCTTGATTAAATTAACAAAAAGGTAGATTATAAAACAATTCAACAAGGTGTAAGAAATAAGGCCATCTGTTCTTATTGTCCACTCTAAACTTTTAAACTAGAATCATAAACAATAATCCAGTTATGAGCCATGTCAGAAATCCATCATTGTATATTAGTGATCTTACATGTGAATTGGACATTTCAGCAGGTATCAACCGAGATATATGTAATTGATACACCAGAACATGGACACTGTTTATATGCTATATCAATTATCAGTAAGTAATGTAATACTCAAGTAGCATTGGACATCATCAAAGGTAAGAAATAATGTTTTGACTGAAGTCAGAGAAGAGCTTATGAACAGGATTTAGACCAACAAAAAAGACAATAATAAATTATTTAGAAGAGTAAACTGACGAATGAAATGTTTTATGGTTATATTTGACCAAAGAAAAGAAAATTCCATAAAAGTGATCCTAATAACTTATGTTGATGTATATATTGTGTAGGTTGATGGACCTACCCAGAGATGTTCGAGCAACTGCGGCCCTATGTTACAATAGCATCACGATAAAACCTACTTGAGAGGGAAAAAGAACTTACAGATCTCCTTCTGAACAGATTTTACAAAACAGGGCAAAGATGTTATCTTTATGCTCACCAAATTCTTATGAGACTTCTCGGACTTGGAAGAATATCCATGGGGTGAAACTGTGGAGCCGTAAATCCCTGCCACATCACGATGTCAGTATCCCCATCATACATAACTAGGTAAACATCATGAATATTAAAAAATAGCCATAAGCAAGACATTTATACAAATATAAAAAGTAATATTCATCTAACGAGTGCGAAAGTACACAAAACTAAAGTTATCTGAATGAAATGTGAAGGAGATACAAATTGCATGAGATCTTTATGGTAAAAGTAGTTGACATTGTTTATTAACAATAAATAAAATTGATTAATTTTTAAGGAAACTAAACTCTGAATGCAGTGATATTGCCATTTAAATGATCAAAAACCTGTCTAATTCGGCACATCACGAGAAACCACTACCCGACCCTCGTGGTGCACTAGATTTGCCAATTTAATTTATACTTATTTCATATAAATAGGTTAAGACTTAAGAGGAACATTTAATTTTACTAGATTTGCCAATCTAATTTATACTTATTTCACAGATTTTGTTTCATCTTGGTCACAAAAGGCATATAGGAACAATACAAACACATAAAGAATCCAACTCTATGAAGTGTGATACTAGCTCGAAATTGTTCATGTTCAAAATATCTAATAACCGTAAGCTTGTTTTTTGTACAATTTATGTGCTAAGATTTTATTAAGAATGCCTGAACCTGTGTTTCATGTAAGTTAATTGCGTACTAAACAAGAACTGGATTACCCAGATAATCAAAATATGTGCAGTTTGATAATGAAATTGCAACAAATAATCAAATTGCAACGAAGGCATACGAGAAATCAAGCGATGCTAGGAAAGAATTGCACACAATAACTTTAACAAGAATTGAATAAGTAAGAAAACCCTAATAATATTACGTACCTTGCTTAGAACAGCTATGAAAGAACAGAGATGGTTAATCGGGCTGCTGTGGACAGAGCCCTAAAACTGAACCGACAGATGGGTCGGATTTTGGGCACTTGATTTGATTTGAGATTGTAATAAGAGCGAAGGATTTAGGGGTGTTTGGCGTGGCTTTTTAAGGTGTGTTTGGACGACCTTTTCAGGGAGGGTTTTTGAAATTTAAGGGGTTAAAAGCTAAAAAGTTAAAAAGTCAAAAGATTTTTCTAGCTTTTAGATAACGCAAAAGTTAAAAAGCATAAGCTAAGCCAAATACCCTTGTATAGAGAATGGACAGAGGTTTGTGATGGTGTCTCCTACGATGTGTGATTCCTATTCAATTAATTGTGTTGTGATTGCTATTATTAGGATTAGGAAAAATATATATAAAGAAAAAAAACAGGAATGTGAAGTGGGAAATTATCGACTCCTCTACACTTTCACCATTGTAGGCTATTGTTTAGCAATCCATTTCAACACATTTACATCTGCAGCTGGTTTTCTTTTTAAGCAAGAGACATCATTTGTGTGCTTATCCTTATCAGAGAGAAAAAAGACGGGGTAAATATTGACTACTCTGATGGGATTCGTAGTTTTTCCGGTCTATCAATGATTCGTGAGAGGTGTTAACTATTAACATAAAGGAATTTGTGGTTTGATTAAACTACAGATTGTAAGGGGAAAGGCACTTTACTAGAAATTTATATACTTTTTCAAGCTTCAAAAACTAATACCCCCCCCAGCCGAAAAACAAAACTTCTACTTGCAAATAAACCCCATCCAGATGAAAATCTGATCATCTCCAAGTAGGTCAAACAAAATCTTACAAACAACAATAAGGAAAACTGTTAAGAGTTTTGTTTTCTATGGTGAGCGAGCAGTGTTAAGTTCAAGTCCCGCATTGTGTGATATGTTTTAACAATGTACACCTTGACGAAAAATGGTTGTAAAAGTTAAACCTTCAAAATATTGCTATCATGTTATCGGTCATAATGAGCCGTTAAGAACGTGTAATAACAAAATCCGTATCATTAAATTTATGTTTCTAACCGCCGTTACACTACAAGATTTGACACAAAAGGCAATGAAGTGTTATTTTGGTAAAGAACAAGATCTTCCCACTTACTACATTAGAACCCGCTGAGTGATCAAGCAAGAATCAAGTTGCGGGAATGTTGAGAACAAAGCCTATATTGTACGTGACTAAAGAAGTAACAAAGTCATGCATGGTTATTAATAAAAAGATTCTACTACCATAACAACTAATTAGTAATTGCAATATCATACGGATCCAACATTTATACAACAAGACGATGCAAGCCCATGATGTAAATGTTTAACATTTATATATAGCATTATTCTAATCTATAATCTATATCTATAATCTTATAATCTATAATATATATATATATATATATATATATATATATATATATATATATATATATATATATATATATATATATATATATATATATATATATAGGGTAGTGATCTAGGGGGAAGTGACAATTTTGGGGGAAGGGGGAAGCTGATCTCGGTCGTCCATCTCATCAGGCTAATAAAACACGCGGAGGGGTAGTCTAGTAATTTACAAATACATTAATTAAAAAAAGCAACATAAACAACGACATAATTCCGATCCGTAATCAATATCTCATTCATTTGCATAATCAACATCAGATTCATCAGATTCATTACATAATCAACCTAAATTCGTTCTTCCGATTACGATTTCAAGGTGCGATTCATCAGATTCATTACATAATCAACATCTCATTCATTTACGGTAACTTTTAGCGGGATCTAATCAACAAAAAGGAGATTCATCTATGGCAAAAGAATCAAAAGAAAAGGGGAAAAAATTGACGAACGAGGTAAACCTAATTCTCAAAATTGAATTATTTGTTACTTGTAGATGATGACTGTTACAGATTACGAATTAAAATTTTGATGAATAATATTTACTGTGGTGTTTGTTAATACGTAGTTATAATTTTAGAAGTCTTCCGCATAGATGTTAATATGTATGAATAAACATCACTATAATTAAAATTATGTTAACATACACCACAGTGCATAGTATTCAAATGGGTGTTAAAATGTATCAACAAACATAACTCTGAGGTAAAACTATGATATGATGCATCACAGTGCATACTATGAGTAATCATAAACATGTGTGCTAGTTTGTATTGAAATACATCACTATAATGTAAATTCTGTTAACATGCAACATAGTGCATACTATTGTCGGCCGAGTTGAAAAATGTCACACCCCCAATTTCATGCTTTGCGGAAGCGATTGTTTTTGGGCGTGACTAATCAAATATCAAAACACCAAAGTACAAGCAAACGACTCTAAATGAGACGTTGTAGAAAATATATTACATTACATAAGTTTTCAAAAGTAGTACAAAGTTTAAGTCATAAGTTTGAAACATAGTAGTGAGTTCGCAAAATGATTTCAGAAGATTTTAATACATAACCATTATACAAAATATAATGCAAGAAAATCTTCATGTCTAAATGGATGCATGCGACTCGTGATAGCTAGCTTATCCTGTAGGCCAGTCCTACTGTTGATGAGCACCTGAGAATACAACACTAAAAGGTCAGCTATAAAGCTGGTGAATCTCACAGGTTTAACAAAAACATTGATGTGATCAATATGATTATCCGACGATAATAACCAGTTATAAATGAATAGTGATTTAAGCAATTTACTCAAACAATGATTTTTAAACCAACGCAGGTTCCTAAACAATGATTTAAACCAACGCAGGTTTTCTAAATGGTGATTTGTCAATTAAGCTTCAAAACAATGATTTAACCATTTCCGGTTACTAAATAATGACTTGAACCAACGCAGGTTCCCTAAACAATAACGAAATCAACTAGGATGAAACCAACGCAGGTTTCGGAACATTGAACAAACCAACGCAGGTTTTCGAACAATGTGCAATTAGAAAATGATGAAACCAACGCAGGTTTCGCAACATGTAACAAACCAACGCAGGTTTGCGAACAATATGAACTTAGACCATGATGAAACCAACGCAGGTTTCGTAACATTGAACAAACCATCGCAGGTCTTCGAACAATGTGCAATTAAACAATGATGAAACCAACGCAGATTTCGCAACATGGAACAAACCAACGCAGGTTTCCGAACAATGTGAAGTTTAACAATGCTAATCAGGACCAAAGAATGGTAGCCAAACAATGTAACTAATATAGTTAACCGAACTAAATAATCATTTAATTCCATGAGTTAATAATTAAATTAACTAATCAAATAACATATGATCACGAAAACATGTAAGCATTGTATCTCACCCCAATATTTAAAACAGTAAAAATGGGGCTGTGAGACTCACCTGTAGAGCGAGCAATCCTATTGTGCGTACGTATCCCAACAGTAATCTCCTAACGTCCTAAACACGCAAGATTGTATGTTTGTAAGTGTACGCGTAGTAGTTCGTTTGTTTAGTTGTTCATGTGGTTGATTACTTCTAAAGTATTTGTTACGTGTTACATTCGATGTTTCATAAAATACGCGGCCCTTTGGTGGTGCTTCGGGATTATATTTTGAAAATATAATATTGTTTGTTTTGTATAAACTCCTTTCGTACATTTGTATACCGTGTCGTTTATCCTTATTTGAAAACGTATAAAGTTAATTACTTAGTTTGTAAAAAGGTACGACTCGTAGTCGTCAGGTTACAATTATATTTCAAAAATATAATTAAGTTTGTTTCATGTAAAAATGTTTATTTAAACGTATATTGTATCCATATAAATGTTTGTATTCGTTTTAGTTAACATTGAAATCAGAAAACTGGGCTGGGCTAGGTACCCGCCGGGTAGTCGAGGTACCCGCCGGGTAAAACGGTAATGGGTCGAATCCGCCGGATTTAAATCAATACGCCGGATTCAATGGATTTCGAGGGGAATCCGCCGGATTCACCCGAATCCGCCGGATTGGGCTCAAAGTTTGGGGAATACGCCGGATTCCCTTGAATCCGCCGTGTTCATGTTTTCTGGGTAGGAATCCGCCGGATTCATCATGAATCCGCCGGATTCACGTAACTGGTTCGACTCTGTACGCACAGAAAACATACAAAACCATTTCTAAATCCAAATTCCGCTTACAACAACTTAATACAAAGCTAATACATGTTATATTACGTAGTTTAAACACGAAATAAAAAGGAAAAACGAAACGATTCCTTACAATTTTTGAAAACGAAATCGTGTGGGTGTTGATGAAGATGAACACGATGGTGATGGTGATGATCCAAAAAGAAGAAGAAGGTGGTGATGATGATGTTGATGATTGTTGTTGTTGTTGAAGATGAAAGCCGAGAGAGGGAGGGAGCAAGAGACCGAGAGAGATCAAAATATGTGTTCGTGTGTGTGAAAATAATTGAGGTCGGGTTATTATAACCGGCCTCAATTATTGAGGTAGATGGGGACTTTTCGACCCGTGTTTGCGTATCCGATCGTAAAATAGTAAAATCTTTTAAAATGATAATTTTCTAAAAATAGAATCGTATACGTTTTAAATCAAAGTATTTTATAAAAATACTTTTTTTAAAGAGATATAAAAATATATCTTTGTTTAACTTAAAATGTACAGATAGTTTTCAGTATCCAAAATGTATTTAAATTTAAAATGGAGTACGTAATTATTATCCTCAATAATAATACTTTGTTTAAAAATGTTTTTCGCTCGCTTTCATTTTGAGTTTCTACGTTTTGTTAAATTCGTGTCTTTGCGATTATTAATTAATCGTTTCGGTTTATATATATACATATATATATAATACTTGTGTACTTGAGTATTGACACGTATGTAATTACGTGTTTTAAAAGTTTAAATTCGGTGCTAATTTTGGGTTATTTTGACCGGGTGTCACATTCTCCCCTTGTTAGGAGAATTTCGTCCCGAAATTTGTTCGTAGTATTTATCGTTGTATTTAAGTTGTAGATTGCGTGTTATCTACGTAAGTCTGACAACACCTATCTAGAGTTGTCTATCTCCCCTTGTTGAACTAGTGCCCTTCCGGCAACTAAGGAGTTCGAAATGAGGTTTCAAGATGTTTTAACTATTGTGCCTACATGATCAGTCCAGTCGATCACTAGGGAGTAGCTACAATGTGTACTAGTAGCTTAAAGTAATTCAGTAAATCCTTGATGGTTTGGTCGGTAGGACAAAGTTTGTCGTTTAGCCAATTGCTTGAGTACAACTACTTTTTGCACTAGTAGCCCACCTTAGACTCTATCAGTCTCCTATAGAAACGAAATGATTCAGCCTACATTAGCTTTATATGGGATGTGACCCATTGTTTTCATAAAAATATTAACCGGTGTGTTTTCCGGTATAAAACAATGTAGGATTTGTTATCCCAACACTTATGCAAGCTAAACCTCGTCTCATAAAGAAACTATAGAACCTAAATTGTCACCTTGCCCTAACCCTATCGTACAGTTAGGATCTAGGGAAAACATAAAAGATATCAAGCAACAAGTAATATCTATCCATGTAAACAGTGTAAAGCAATTAGGTCATGTATGAGTGACCATACCAGTGTTGAGCAAGTCAATGAGTCTAGGGTTCTGGTCGTCATCCCTAGTTCTGAGTACGTAGGCTCTTCCTCGAGCAGGGCCGATGTTCTTGTCCTTTAGATTCGGACAGTCATTTCTGTAGTGACCTACACTAGAACAAAATTGAGATTTCGTTACACCAAAAAAGTGTGACGATATGCATATAGTCACACTTGGTTTTTTAACATAGGTGTGACGAAAGGTCGAGTGACCATAGGGTACATACGATGACATTAGCGAGTTAGTGGCCGTATCCATTTAAAAAGAGTAACCGAAACCATAAAACATGTGACCATATGCTCTTTAAACTCAAGTAAATGTGTATTTTGTGTGACTACTGTTCATCCAATGGCCACTGGAATTTTATGTTTGTGTGACGTTTTGTAACATTTAGTCACACAACGATTGTTTTATATTGGGATTTGGTCACATAAATTTAAGACAAACGTGGCTAAAAGTGTTAATAAGTGTGACCATATGCTCTTTAAAGTCAATAAAAGTGTATTTTGTGTGACTACTGTTCATCAAATAGCCACGTGAATTTTATGTTTATGTGATGTTTTGTAACATTTAGTCACACAACGATTGTTTTATATTAGGATTTGGTCACATAAAATTATGACAAAAGTGGCCAAAAGTGTTAATAAGTGTGACCATATACCTTTTAAAATCAAGTAAACGTGTATTTTGTGTGACTATTGTTCATCCAATGGCCACTTGAATTTTATGTTTGTGTGGCGTTTGTAACATTTAGTCACACAACAATTGTTTTATATTGGGGTTTGATCACATAAAATTAAGACAAAAGTGGCCAAAAGTGTTAATAAATGTGACCATATGCTCTTTAAACTCAAGTAAATGTGTATTTTGTGTGACTACTGTTCATCCAATGACCACTTGAATTTTATGTTTGTGTGACGTATTGTAACATTTAGTCACACAACAATTGTTTTATATTGGGGTTTGGTCGCATAAAATTAAGACAAAAGTGGCCAAAAGTGCTAATAAGTGTGACCATATGCTCTTTAAACTCAAGTAAACGTGTATTTTGTGTGACTACTGTTCATCCAATGGCCACTTGAATTTTATGTTTGTGTGACGTTTTGTAACATTTAGTCACACAACGATTGTTTTATATTGGGGTTTGGTCACATAAATTTAAGACAAAAGTGGTCAAAAGTGTTAATAAGTGTGACCATATGCTCTTTAAAGTCAAGTAAACGTGTATTTTGTGTGACTACTGTTCATCCAATGGCCACTTGAATTTTATATTTGTGTGACGTTTTGTAACATTTAGTCACACAACGATTGTTTTATTTTGAGTTTTGGTCACATAAAATTAAGACAAAAGTGGCCAAAAGTGTTAATAAGTGTGACCATATGCTCTTTAAACTCAAGTAAACGTTTATTTTGTGTGACTACTGTTCATCCAATGGCCACTGGAATTTTAAGTTTGTGTGACGTTTTGTAATTCGCTATCCGAAATCCGAAATTTCAGGTATCCGAAATTTCGAATATCCGATTATCCGAAATAATTCACAATATCAAAATATTCGATGATAAATCTGGAAAAATAAGTTCACACCACTTAATACCATTACTTATCAATAACTATTATCAAGATTCAAAAGTTCAAAATGAATATGATAAAACATCAATCCAAAGCAACGAAACACACGGTTACTAAAAGTCTTAGAACCCTAATACATATTACATAGTCTTAATGTTTAAACCCATTACAATCATTTAAAAGTTCAATCCTGAAAAAAAGAAAATCCACCAAACTTGATCATCTTGATCCATACTTCAACACTGCTACAAATCTGTCCACAGTCCCACAATCCTATTCAAAAAAATAAGACATTGTATTGTAAGATAAGAAGTTAAGAACAATAATCACATTAAATAAATTAGTAATATAAAAATCTATACAAAATGTAGAACTCTTAAACTCCCTATACAACTAACAATCTACTATGGATTTCACTTTCCACAGTCTCAAAAGTCCATGCACTATTCGGATACTAATATGACCTTCACTTTCCTAAATAAAACTCCGTATACAACAAAACCAAGCATTGCTAAACCCCAAAACTATGTATCATTATTATTATTATCATCAAAGTTGCAATCTGTCATCCCAAAACCATGTAGTATTAGTATTATCATCAAAATCAAGCATTGCTAAACCCTAACATATACATCAGAAGCAGCGAATGATGAATGGATAGTAAAGCATGCTAACTAAAAAGAAAAAAGAACTCACCTTGTTTCATTTAAATATCTTCTAACACCTCCATGTTTTCGCCATCTACTGTTTCATCAATAACGATCACAGGTTGCTCAGATGTTAGCTCTTTCAATGTTGCATAAAATACAACATATACATCAGAAGCAGCGAATGAAGAATAGACACGAGTATTAATGGAACGATGTATGAGGCCACATCATTATCATCAACAATCTTGCCTTTATCCATTTAGTTTTTTTCTTCCCTTTAGTACTTGTCTACCTTAATTCCATCTGTTCAGCCTGTGAAACATTAAAATTATAAGCAAAGACTTCCAATAAACGCCAACACGAATCAACAAGTGTATAGTCCATAAGCAATCATTTATTTGTACCCAATTACACTTTAACTATAGTTTAGAGCAATCAACTTTTTAACTATAATGTGGGTTCAAAGGTATTTGTTAGACGTATTGATGGATATGACACTAAGAATATTAGACATAAAGAAGAAATAACCTGGAGGTAGTTGGTCATTTCTTCCCTGTTAAATAAGGACTTTAAGTCGAGCAATTCTTAATTGAATAAAAAAACAAACTGAATATATGTAGCAGAATATGAACTTATATTCACAAGCTGTTACAGTGGCGTTGCGCACTCAATAAAAGAATAACAGCTAGATGTGGCAAGATGGGTGAGTTTGTCTCGTTACAGGTGATCAGAAATGCTTCCCTTTTATGCTACTCTATTGTAAAAACCATGACTCCAATTAGATATTTTAAAAGAGAATAACTTATACCTGGTACAATGGTTGAGATGGTTGTTGGGCCATGTTAGTAAGAGGTCCTGAACCTAACTACAACACTCAAATAAATAAAAAACAAATGAAAAGGAAATCAGTAAGTACCAATTTGTTAGCAGGAATGGAATTGGGTAATGGGAAAACAAGATAATGCAATGGATCATTAAAGTACATTTAGTAAATAAGTTGCTCTAAACGTTATATTATCACTAAAGCACAAATAACTTAAAATAAATTTAGTAAATAAGTTGCTCTAAAACGAGTTCTTAACAATCATATTTGGAAGTTACAATACCTTATATAAGTGTCTCCTCAAGCGTCTTTTGAGCTCTTTTTAAGCATACTTTAACCAACTAGGGTTGCGTAAGTTAGACTATTGATTCTATTGATAACAAGGTGAACTAAAGTTTGTTATAAAAAAACAACGTAAAGAACGATAGCTTTAGCTCAATTCAGGTTATTGAAAAACAATTCATATTTTTTAAGTAGCTACTCATTACAATATACTATATGACATGAAGTCTTTTAACAAGCTAAACCACCAACAAACAAACTTTAAAGGCCCAAAACCAAAGTAATAACGTATAACATAAAAAATGGAAGGAAATAGGCACTACATTGCATAGATTCCATGTACCAGGACAAGAAGATGATATGTTTCATCATCTTTACATATCTTGGTATTGATGCAAGACTACCCTATGTTTGAGTTGTGCATAGCTTGAACTTAAAGACTTTGATGTTTTTAGATGCCAAATATCCCTACTCACAAAAACGCAAACAAGAAATGAATTCATATTGTAATACCGAGCAGACGAGGATTGCAACGTCTTCCCTTCCCGCTGAGTTATAAACAGGATTTCTAGGAAGGCAGCATTCACAACATACAAAGTGGCTGAGGTCTCCCATGGTTTAACTGGATAAACCCACCTGCAACACAAGATGATCATTATCCATATGATTCTATGCGAGCAAAATATGATTGAGTACTTTACTAAACATGGCATTTGTTACTCTACACAATCATGGAAGGTACAAACTTCTATTTTGTTTTAATTTTTAATTTATTTAAACAAATTTGTGTGGAACCTGATGCTTCATGATCACAATATTCAATACATACAACACTCTCCTTATGAAAACAATTAAAAGATAGAATGATTGGAAATCAATCGAAAGAAACGTACCTCTGTATTTATGCTAGTAGTACTAGAGCCGACGGTGAATACTAGCCGGAGATGAGGCGACATAGACATTCCGGTAAGGAGGCGACAGAGACACTGCAGTGAGGAGCGATGGAGACATTCCGGTGAAGAGACGGCGGAGACAATCCGACAACGAGACGACGGCGGAGAAATCACTAGCGGCCATGGGGGGAGAACACAGAGGCTAGGGTTATAATTGTGGTAACTACGATTGGGTTGTGTTTGAAACCTTACACTTAATTTCAATCAATTTATTGTACTAATTTAGGGCCTGTTTTAATTTTAATATTAAATATTAAATATTTAAATATTAATATTAATATTAATCAAAAGGCAATACTAAGCTACGGAGTATTAATCAATTTATTCAACTTATACTAACTTAGGACATGTTATAGTTAACTTCATCAGTACACCTTAAAATGATTCCATGGTTACCCCATTGAGAACATCTATCCACTTGTACGGTACAACTTTTTAACCAAGCTATGAGTTTAGTAGTTGAACTACAATATTTATCGATAACAACGACACGTAATTTTATCCTAAGTTTAATAGTGTCATATGTGATATTGGTAATGTCATATATCATATATTCAATTATTAAACTTAGGATAATAATGTCATATATTCCAAAATCCTGAATTAATATTATCTTAAGTTTAATAGTGACATATGTGATATTGGTAATGTCATATATCATATATTCCATTTTTAAACTTAGGATAAGGTCGTATATTTGAAAATGATAAATTAATTTTATCCTAAGTTTAATAGTGTCATATGTAATATTGGTAATGTCATATATCATATATTCCATTATTAAACTTAGGATATGTCATATATGCCGAAATGATGAATTAATTTTATCCTAAATTTAATAGTGGCATATGTGATTTTAGTATTGTCATATATCATATATTTCAATATTAAACTTAAGATAATGTCATATATGCTCAAATGATGAATAAATCTTATCCTAAGTTCAATAGTGGCTTATGTGATATTGATAATGTCATATATCATATATTCCATTATTAAATTTAGGATAATGTCATATATTCCAAAATTCTGTATTAATTTTATCTTAAGTTTAATATTGGCATATGTGATATTGATAATGTCATATATCATTTATTCTATCATTAAACTTAGGATTATGTCATATACGCTCAAATGATGAATTAATTTTATCCCAAGTTTAATAGTGGCATATGTGATATTGGTAATATATTCCATTATTAAACTTCGGATAATGTCATATATTCTAAATGATGAATTAATTTTATCCCAAGTTTAATAGTGGCATATGTGATATTGGTAATATATTTCATTATTAAACTTAGGATAATGTCATATATTCCAAATGATGAATTAATTTTATCGCAAGTTTAATAGTGGCATATGTGATATTGGTAATATATTCCATTATTAAACTTAGGATAATGTCATATATTCCAAATGATGAATTAATTTTATCTCAAGTTTAATAGTGGCATATGTGATATTGGTAATGTCATATATCATATATTCCATTATTAAACTTAGGATAATGTCATATACGCTAAAATGATGCATTAATTTTATCCTAAGTTTAATAGTAGCATATATGATATTGGTAATATATTTCGTTATTAAACTTAGGATAATGTCATATATTCCAAATGATGAATTAATTTTATTTCAAGTTTAATAGTGGCATATGTGATATTGGTAATGTCATATATCATATATTCCATTATTAAACTTAGAATAATGTCATATATTCCAAAATGATATTCCAAAATGATGAATTAATTTTATTCTAGGTTTAATAGTGGCATATGTGATATTGGTAATGTCATACACGATAAATGTATGGAGTCACACTTAGTTCTATTATAATATAGTATGCTTTTTGTAAAGGGAGTTGATATATACAACAAATAAATTACTCCATACAACAAACTGTACAAGTATTAAAGCACGCAGTACAAACACTGTAAAACATACAATTGGTGTTTGAATCAAAAACATTGTTGTATTTATCACCTCCCTTT
Source organism: Helichrysum umbraculigerum (assembly GCA_949592205.1). Lineage (NCBI taxonomy): Eukaryota > Viridiplantae > Streptophyta > Magnoliopsida > Asterales > Asteraceae > Helichrysum > Helichrysum umbraculigerum. The sequence goes on along the minus strand of CATIUR010000005.1, from coordinate 122,719,759 downwards.
TGTAAATGTTAATTTAAAACAATAATCTTTCAAAATATAATTTCATAATAATAACATTGAATATAATAACAGTGTAAATTTGAGTGAGATGCTGTAAAAAATTAGTAACATAAAACAGAGAAGTAGGGACTCGAACCATTGATCAAGATATTAGGTGAAATAAACTTAACCAACCACTATAAACAACGATAATTGAACTATAAACAACGATAATTGAATTATAATTGCTCTTAAATTATTTATATATAATACGATGTATAGTAAGTATATGGAAACAATGGTTCCTTTTAACTTGGCGCCTACCCCAAATATTTCAAACATTTTCTCTGTTCTTTCTAACTTGGCGCCAGCACGCCACTTACCCCAAAATCATTTTCTCTTTAACCCTAATATTATTACCGCCATTGCAGCCCGCCACCCACTACACCACCACCTCTCTTTCGATCTCTTTCTCCATTGCAGAACGACCACCATTGTGGCACCACTACCACACAATTTTGTGTAAAATTTGTGTGCTTCTACAAAGAAGAAAGTTGGGCTGTTAACTTGGTAATTCCTTTTCATTTGGTGATTATAATATTGTGTACATTTAAAAATCTATGAATCTTAAGATGTGTGAAATATGGAAATTGAATATACCTTCGAAATTAATTGCTATAAGTTAATCGATTGTTGTGTAGGTATTGGGAGACATTAATTTAGCATGTGATAAAATTTTATTTCGGCAGGAGTTTTAACTGCAAATGAATCGATCGATACTATTCCCAAACTGGAAATTTGCTGCCTCGATTCAATTGGTGTATATGTATATAGTATTTACTATTTAGTGGTTACTTTGAAAAAAAAGAAGAGGAGGAAAGTGCACACAATTCGACCTCCTGAGTCCTGACTGGTATGAATTATATTTGATGAAAATTAAATACGTGTGTTAGTATTAATATATTATATATAATTAAAGTTTGTCAATGGCTTCAAGCTACAAGTGCATATGATGTGAAGAATTGAAGATGAATAATTATTTGTATAAATAAATGTTATTGGTGGGTTTTTTTATAGGTATCAAGTGGTAACAGTTGCTGTTTGATCTTGTTATTGTCGACAAGAAAAGTTAACTCGCATTTTGGAGGCAGAGTGTGGGTCTACAGGAGTACAGGTTATTTTATTTTAAAGCTCTGTCATTTCATTATGTTGAGATCTCAAGGCTTCTTTGTGACTGATGAGTGGCTTCACTTGATTAATAACATACTCTGTAGATGTCAAGCTACTGAAGTAGGATTTGTGATCATTTGTATTTTATGTATATGTAGTTTTGGTGAAGAAATTCTCGAAGTGGAGGTTCACGAGCTTGTATTTTTATTTGTAATAGGTAAGGTCTATTATTGAACATATCAAAGGAGTATGGTTTCACAAAATTGGCATTGGATTGGAGAAGTTTTCATACCTTTGTAACAAAGGTATGCTTCACCTTTAAATTGTAAATTAGCTACAACTCATAAAATATATATGGTTGGAACTTGGTAGTGCTAGGCATATGTCATTTATTTACCAAGTAGTATATCATACAAGTGAGTGGGTTGAAAAAGCCACTTTTATAACAGATTATTAGATTAATGAATGATGTCTTTAGTTTTAGCGATTTGATTAGGCATTCAAGAAACTTATATAATAGTCAAACTTGCAGCTTGATTTATCTTCACTGAAAGTAAATTAAAGGGATACATGCCATTTGATAAGGTAGAGCTAACAACATTATACAAACGTGGGAACGTATATATGATCTACATATTACAGAGAACGTCTGGACATGCTATTACAGTGAACCAAGGGTAAGCTTTTTCAACCCATTTGTTCACTAGTATGCTTTTCTTTTTTTTATATATAGTTCAGTTTATTAATAGTAACATACATGCTATTATGAATATATACATGCTGGGGATTTATTTATTTTATCTTTTATTTTTCCAGCCTGAATCAAGACCATGAATACTTCTTCAACATGATGTTCAGAAGTTGCAAGAAATGGACTGATAGTCATTTAGTTGATTTCTAGAGTCGTTGATAGGAGCTCAGACTTCACTACTCAACATCTTTTTGCTTTATTTGAAAGGAAATTGTACCCTAACACCTCTGATATAAGGAGGTTTGGATATTATTAAATGTATTTCGCATTCTTGATGAATAAAACTATGATTTCATTGTATGAATATAAGTATAGTATTTTGTTGCATTTGTTGGCAAATTAGGTTGGCTAGTAGATTTTCTAGTTTATAACAGGTTTGAAATTTTAGAAATATGGGGTTTGCAAAAAAAATAAAAAAATAATAATAAATAAAAAGAAAAATGAAAAAGGAATAGAGACATGTTGGTTATTAGCAAACTGGTCTCTTTGTGTTTAATTTGAACTTGGATCTCAATCCATCCATCTACAAAGAAACGTGTTAACCAAGTGAGCTAAATGTTATGTTTGTTTACAAATCCAATACTTTTTATATAATTATACATACTAGCTTTTGACAATCTAACACACGCACATAATAAGTTATGTGACCATTTGTACTGGATTTTGGATACACTGAAATCATGTGTGACAAACTCGACTATATGATTTAGTCACATAAACAATTACTTCATCTGACATATAAAGTCTCGTGATTTAGACACACAAACTAACACTCGATGTGACTAATATCAAATTTAATGATAAATGTTTTTTCCCATTTTTGCTCTAAATAATAGCCACATGAATATTTCATAACGTGACTGTTGTGAATATATTGGTCATATATAATCATCTCAAATGTGGCCATAAACATCATTTAGATACACATTTGTGATACGGTGTGGCTATTATAAAGCTATATAATCACATGATCGTGCTAAAAATTAATGTGACTATACACATTAGCTTTTGGCATTCTAACACACACTAAACTTTAGACACACATATTAAGTTATGTGACCATATGTACCGAATTTTGGCTACACTAAAATCATGTGTGACAATTCGACTATCTGATTTAGTCACATAAACAATTACTTCATCTGACATATAAAGTCTCGTGATTTAGACATAGAAACTAACACTCAATGTGACTAATATCAAATTTAATGATAATCGTTTTTGCCCATTTTTGCTCTAAATAATAGCCACATGAATATTTCACAACGTGACTGTTGTGCATATATTTGTCACATATAATCACCTAAAATGTGGTTATAAACATCATTTAGATACACATTTATGATATGGTGTGGCTATTATAAAGCCATATAGTCACATGATGGTGCTAGAAAATTAATGTGACTATACACATTAGCTTTTGACATTCTAACACACACTAAACTTTAAACACACATAATAAGTTATGTGACCATAAGTACCGGATTTTGGCTACACTGAAATCGTGTGTGACAAACTCGACTATATAATTTAGTCACATAAACAATTACTTCATGCGACCATATAGTGGCATTTGGTCACAGTGTTCAAGTGTGTGACACAGATTTGTCACGTTTTATGTGTATAACGTGACTAATGCTTTGAACTTACTCTTCATTTGTCACGCGTTCCAAATTCATATGTGACTAAATAATCAGCCAAAAAATAGCAGTACCCTTTAGCCACATAAATGTTCGAAAGTGTAGCAATACATTTCAGAATGGTCACATGATTGGAGTTCAGATGTGGCTAACTAATAACATAAATTTTATTTTTGTATCTTTAGTCACATAAATATTCGAATGTGTGACCGTTTTATTTTGACTATGTGTGACCAAATTGCAAATTTGTACTAGTGCTACAGTTCCACATTCAAAACAGGCTTTCACATGGCAATCTTTAGCAAGATGCCCAAAACGCTTGCACTTCTCACAGTGGTCGCCACAAGGCCCATCATGATGGCGTTTGCACTTTGAGCAGAAGGGCTTGGTTCCAGCGTACTCTTTCTTGTTTTCAGACCCAGAGGTGTTGGCCTTGATGGTTGCAGGCTTTTTGGTAGCCGAGCTTTGATTATCAGGATTTCCCTCAAGTTTTCTCTTGTTATCACTAGGGTGGTTTACAGTACTCTTGACAACAGACGTTCCTTGGCGAACGATCTGTGTCATCAGCTTATGTGCCATGCGCACAGTACCATGAAATGTAGGAGAGTTGGATGAAGTAACCATCCCTTGAATTTGTGGAGGAAGTCCCCAGACATAGCGCTCAATTCGCTTGGATTCCGTATCCACCATAGATGGACACAGGTGGGCCAACTGATTAAATCGAGAAGTGTAGCTGGCAATGTCGTTCCCTTGAGTGGAGAGATTCCAGAATTCTGCCTCAAGCTGTTGAATTTCATCCCTAGGACAATACTCATCCTTGAGCATTCTCTTCAGATCATCCCAGGGAGTTTCCAGAGCAATGTCTTGGCCTATGGAGTCAGCATAAGTGTTCCACCATGTCAGAGCATCATCCATGAAAGTGTAGGTGGAGAACTTGACCTTACAGTTCTCAGGGCAACTGCAGATGCGAAAGACTGCTTCTGTCTTCTCCATCCATCGCAACAACCCAATGGCACCTTCTGTGCCTTTGAAGGTCAAAGGATTGCAGTTGAGGAAGTCTTTGTAGGTGCAGGGTTTCACTACAGGGGCATTTGGTGGTGTTTCAGCACCGCTGGATCGTTGTCGCTCAGCACTTACTGCGTCAGCAACCAGTCGATCGACCTGAGCTTGAGTGAATTGGCGACGTGGAGGCATGTTCCTTCAATGAAGATAAGGGACATGTCAGAGTTTCGTATAAGAATATGATCATCGTAGTTGTATATATAACAATAATATACCACAACACAAATGACAATCAATAGTGTAGAATAAAGAAGATTGCAATCATTTAACATGCGAGTTCAAATGATTACGAGGATTAGGGTTTACAAAAGTGAAAGGGATATTACATCCGTACATGTATCAGCAGTTAAGCGGAATATGATAGGTGGTAGGAAAAGATTTGTACTTAAAGAAATACTGGATTCGAATGTTAAAACTGATGGGTGAGCGAAGGATGGTCCTCTGATGACCAGTTGATGTCAAATAAGATATTGAAGTTTTAATCTCTACCTAGGGTAAGCCTATTTCGAAGAGATGACCCTCTCAGGTAGGGCACATCCCGATACTATATTTCCTGACTAGATCAACTTACCATAGGCAAATTCTAAAATGTATCTTATCATTGATTATGTTAACAAGTATCTGAGGCGTATTATTATCCATACTATATAATAGCCTAATTGTATAAACCATATATACATATCGTCCACCTAGTCGTGACTAGCATAAAACAATTATGAGTCCCGGTTCTCTCGTGATCAGAGTCAACTAATGCATTCCTGTTCAACATAACCCCTTTCAGATCTTACATCATCTTTATTTAATTGTACATAGTTGATCAGGCTATGTTAAATTAAACTTGTATGATGAAATCCCTGAACCAGTTATATCTAATGAGGAATACTGCCTAACGGTCATAGTCTAGGCCCACTACATGCAACCTAGTTCGCTATAACCTTAGGCTCTGATACCAATCTGTCACACCCCCAATTTCATGCTTTGCGGAAGCGATTGTTTTTGGGCGTGACTAATCAAATATCAAAACACCAAAGTACAAGCAAACGACTCTAAATGAGACGTTGTAGAAAATATATTACATTACATAAGTTTTCAAAAGTAGTACAAAGTTTAAGTCATAAGTTTGAAACATAGTAGTGAGTTCGCAAAATGATTTCAGAAGATTTTAATACATAACCATTATACAAAATATAATGCAAGAAAATCTTCATGTCTAAATGGATGCATGCGACTCGTGATAGCTAGCTTATCCTGTAGGCCAGTCCTACTGTTGATGAGCACCTGAGAATACAACACTAAAAGGTCAGCTATAAAGCTGGTGAATCTCACAGGTTTAACAAAAACATTGATGTGATCAATATGATTATCCGACGATAATAACCAGTTATAAATGAATAGTGATTTAAGCAATTTACTCAAACAATGATTTTTAAACCAACGCAGGTTCCTAAACAATGATTTAAACCAACGCAGGTTTTCTAAATGGTGATTTGTCAATTAAGCTTCAAAACAATGATTTAACCATTTCCGGTTACTAAATAATGACTTGAACCAACGCAGGTTCCCTAAACAATAACGAAATCAACTAGGATGAAACCAACGCAGGTTTCGGAACATTGAACAAACCAACGCAGGTTTTCGAACAATGTGCAATTAGAAAATGATGAAACCAACGCAGGTTTCGCAACATGTAACAAACCAACGCAGGTTTGCGAACAATATGAACTTAGACCATGATGAAACCAACGCAGGTTTCGTAACATTGAACAAACCATCGCAGGTCTTCGAACAATGTGCAATTAAACAATGATGAAACCAACGCAGATTTCGCAACATGGAACAAACCAACGCAGGTTTCCGAACAATGTGAAGTTTAACAATGCTAATCAGGACCAAAGAATGGTAGCCAAACAATGTAACTAATATAGTTAACCGAACTAAATAATCATTTAATTCCATGAGTTAATAATTAAATTAACTAATCAAATAACATATGATCACGAAAACATGTAAGCATTGTATCTCACCCCAATATTTAAAACAGTAAAAATGGGGCTGTGAGACTCACCTGTAGAGCGAGCAATCCTATTGTGCGTACGTATCCCAACAGTAATCTCCTAATGTCCTAAACACGCAAGATTGTATGTTTGTAAGTGTACGCGTAGTAGTTCGTTTGTTTAGTTGTTCATGTGGTTGATTACTTCTAAAGTATTTGTTACGTGTTACATTCGATGTTTCATAAAATACGCGGCCCTTTGGTGGTGCTTCGGGATTATATTTTGAAAATATAATATTGTTTGTTTTGTATAAACTCCTTTCGTACATTTGTATACCGTGTCGTTTATCCTTATTTGAAAACGTATAAAGTTAATTACTTAGTTTGTAAAAAGGTACGACTCGTAGTCGTCAGGTTACAATTATATTTCAAAAATATAATTAAGTTTGTTTCATGTAAAAATGTTTATTTAAACGTATATTGTATCCATATAAATGTTTGTATTCGTTTTAGTTAACATTGAAATCAGAAAACTGGGCTGGGCTAGGTACCCGCCGGGTAGTCGAGGTACCCGCCGGGTAAAACGGTAATGGGTCGAATCCGCCGGATTTAAATCAATACGCCGGATTCAATGGATTTCGAGGGGAATCCGCCGGATTCACCCGAATCCGCCGGATTGGGCTCAAAGTTTGGGGAATACGCCGGATTCCCTTGAATCCGCCGTGTTCATGTTTTCTGGGTAGGAATCCGCCGGATTCATCATGAATCCGCCGGATTCACGTAACTGGTTCGACTCTGTACGCACAGAAAACATACAAAACCATTTCTAAATCCAAATTCCGCTTACAACAACTTAATACAAAGCTAATACATGTTATATTACGTAGTTTAAACACGAAATAAAAAGGAAAAACGAAACGATTCCTTACAATTTTTGAAAACGAAATCGTGTGGGTGTTGATGAAGATGAACACGATGGTGATGGTGATGATCCAAAAAGAAGAAGAAGGTGGTGATGATGATGTTGATGATTGTTGTTGTTGTTGAAGATGAAAGCCGAGAGAGGGAGGGAGCAAGAGACCGAGAGAGATCAAAATATGTGTTCGTGTGTGTGAAAATAATTGAGGTCGGGTTATTATAACTGGCCTCAATTATTGAGGTAGATGGGGACTTTTCGACCCGTGTTTGCGTATCCGATCGTAAAATAGTAAAATCTTTTAAAATGATAATTTTCTAAAAATAGAATCGTATACGTTTTAAATCAAAGTATTTTATAAAAATACTTTTTTTAAAGAGATATAAAAATATATCTTTGTTTAACTTAAAATGTACAGATAGTTTTCAGTATCCAAAATGTATTTAAATTTAAAATGGAGTACGTAATTATTATCCTCAATAATAATACTTTGTTTAAAAATGTTTTTCGCTCGCTTTCATTTTGAGTTTCTACATTTTGTTAAATTCGTGTCTTTGCGATTATTAATTAATCGTTTCGGTTTATATATATACATATATATATAATACTTGTGTACTTGAGTATTGACACGTATGTAATTACGTGTTTTAAAAGTTTAAATTCGGTGCTAATTTTGGGTTATTTTGACCGGGTGTCACAAAAAAACATGCGTGAGCTGCTAAAACTATCCACATGGGTGTTAAAATGTATCAACAAACATAACTCTGAGGTAAACCTATGATATGATGCATCACAGTGCATACTATGAAGTAATCATAAACATGTGTGTTAGTTTGTATTGAAATACATCACTATATTAATGCAACATAGTGCATACTATTGTCGGCCGAGTTGAAAAAACATGTGTGAGCTGCTAAAACTATCCACATGGGTGTTAAAATGTATCAACAAACATAACTCTGAGGTAAAACTCTCATAAGATGAATCGCAGTGCATACTATAAGTAATAATAAACATGTGTGTTACTATGTATCGTAACATAATTTTAACATAAAGAAATCTCGACCCTTAATTGGATTTTACCAAAATAGTTGATAATGGAGTTGATATGTTTACATGCAAAATGAATGCGGTTACTTGGATGTATTGATAGAATGCTTATATTAATCAATTTGTATGCTTTTCTGTTTTAAGGTGAAATTTATGTAATCTAAAACAGTTGTTACGACTTTTATGTGCATCTGGCCTGTGAGAGGGTCTAGATATACAATTTTAGAAACTACATAATTAGAATTTGCTTTTTAATAACCACTAAATGCCTATATACATAATTATGTGTTATCTAAACAATTTCCGTTTACAGATAACTATTACTTAAAAATTTTTTTAACTAATATATCTTTAACATAATGCTTAGGAGTTGGAGCACAATCTGAAGTTGAGATATAAATACATTGTTGGGTACAAGGAAGAAATGGATGCAGCTCTACAATTGTACCCACAATTGAATGTATTCAGGGAGATATCAGATAATGTCAAGAAGCTCTTTGAAACCAAAGAAAGAATCTCGAGGTCAATCACACCTGTATATAACAGTCGCAATGTAGATTGCCATGATATAACTTCTACTTTAAAAAAGGGTGATCATTCAACAAGATATGCTTCGTCAGCTCCGATTCCATGCAGTTTCAGTAGTCAACAAGATCCAATGGGAACGATCGGACATGTTCTAAAAGACCTATCAACAGAACATAATGGAGAAGAAGAGGATGAGAATGTGTCGAGCGATAGGACAGTGAGTGAAAGGAATTCAGGGAAAAATGGAGAACCAAATGAAGAAGAGAGTGACGAAGGAAATTCACCACATAGAAACAAAAGGGAACGACAAATCTCACATGTTTACAGGTCACCATATAAACAAAGAGAAGTGGAGATAAAAGAGAGATTACAATTGATTGAAAGGAAAATAGCAAGATATTTAGCCTGTTTCTTGGAAGTTCCCGGGTAAAACATAAGCTTTTTGTAAAATTTTTTTTTTTCTAAGACATATAGTTAATTATATTTGAAGTGCTTACTCATGAGATAAACGTAATTAAGATAAATAGTTAAATATATTTGCAGGAATGTCATCTTTAACAGCAACCGAGGTGCATTCTGTTTTAGCATATCGCTTGCAAGCTTGGTGCACAGTCACTGGATCTTTGCAGATGTAATAGACGTTTGGGCCGCATGTCTCAATGCTGAAGAGAAATATGCTCAACCCGGATCACCCAAACGATACTTCCTGCCAACTTATCTACTGGTAAGAATAAAACTATCAAACAAAACTTCAAACTGTAAAACTACAAACTGATAAAATATAAAATATATACATATTATCTGTTGCAGAAGAAGAACATGTTGGAGGATGGTGCAACAGATGAAAGCAATGAAGTTTTCAAGAAAACAATTGTTCAAATCCTGATGCAAGATGATGAAAGATTAACGTCATTTAAGAATATTGACCCGGTATGTACAAATGTATAACAACAATATAATGGTTTTATATAACAGTTAATTATAAAATAATATTATGTAAAAATGCAGGTTTTCTTTCCAATTTGCTAAAGCAGCCATTATTATGTAATGGTTTTCAACATGAAAGCAGGAATAATAGATTTACTCGACAACAGCAGCAACCAACCAGATTTCGATGCGAAATATCAAGGAGTACCGCAAAATGTGGTAAGTAGAAACTGAACAAAAATGACTAGATGCAAACACATACAGTATATGTAATGCTACTAACACTACAACTCGAAATGATTGTTTTTAGGTAAAGTTGTTTGTCTGCTATTTGAAGAATGTTGAACACCCCGGGGCAGAAAACTTTGAGAAAGCAAAGATCACAAGAAGACAAATGAAGTGGAGAACCAAAGAGAATGGAACCGATTGTGGAGTATTCCTAATGTGCCACATGGAAAACTTCATTGGACTCAAAAATTGGAACTGTAGGTTAGAAAAAGAAGGGAAGGCTCAACTGAAGCAGTTGACAGAGCTTAGGACAAAGTATGCAGTCAAAATTATTACCCACGAAATCAATGAAAAGCAGGCAGATGTAATGAAGAGGTATGAGCAATTTGAAAGAAGCCACAAAGAAAAAGAGAAACGTAAAATGCTAGAAGCGGCAAAGAAACAGGCAACTGATCTATTGATGGAATGGGATGATGGGAGAGTCTACGAGGACTGTCATAATGAGTGACAGTAGAATGTAATGTGTGTTCCAAAACAAAAACTTATAGATTATTAGTATCTTAAATCTTGACAATGTCATTGCTATATCCTAAGTAGATAGGTTGGTTGACTATGTTATAAAATCTTGACTAGTTTGGTACCACGACTATTTTGATTTTGAAAATGTTAAGTACTTCACGACAATCGCTACGATGTAAACTTAAGTTAAGATGCATCACAGTGCATAGTATTAATACTCGCACAGTCATATCAATATACATCACTAGATGTAAACACCTTTCTTAAGATGCATTACAATGCATACTATTAATACTCATCCACATGGGTGCTAAAATATTATCGATATACATTTAAATATTTGTTTTATATATATTAGGTAGTAAGATCATTACGACTATCACATACTATCTAAACTTTATGATGCATTTTAATTTTAAATTTTTGTTATGTCATATAAATACATGTTCCCATGTGTAAAAATGTTAACAGTACGCCCTTCGATACATCCTCACTAAAAATCTGTTGCATCGACGATTCGATCCATCATAGCAACGGTTAAATATTGGCAGGAACTATGTGATCGGCAGGAAATATGTATCAGAAGAACCCCCATGTAGTTACTTAAAATAGTATGCACGCAGATGCGTATTAATACTCAATTTACCATGTCATTTTAATGATTACATAGTGTGAACTGAGATGCATATTAAATTTGCAATATGATGCATCATAACATTTATAAGTATCATAGTCAACGATATCAAATACATATTAACACCCATGTGTAAAAGTGCTAATAGTATGCATTGTGATGCATCATAACATAATTTGAAAAAATGACAAACTCACGACACTTCACAGTTGCAAATAAAATCTCAGACTGCATAACTTTGAATATGTGACAATTATTTAAAACTTTAAATTAAAGTAAGAATAAAAAAAATCAATATATAAAAAATGTCATTAAATCAAAATTCTAAGCATAGTATCAAAACAATATATGTAACCAAAAAATAAAAATTCGATACCATGATTCAGAGTGCATACTAATATCAAACTTGTCACATTTAAATAATCAAGTTCCCCAAAGATCAAATGTTTAAGTAACATTGAACAGAATACTACAGTAAAATTGAAGTAAAAAAAAATCAGAATTCATCAGAAACGTCATCATCAGAATCTTCGTTGTCAAGATCTTCTTCATAGACATCTTCGTCTTCTTCAAGTTGAGCATCATCATCTTCATTATCCTCAGATTGTTTCAACTCATCTGCAATTCTTTCTTGGCAAATCCTAATATTATGACCAGTTTCAAAACAATATTGGCATTCTCTTTTCTTAACCTGTTTGTTGACAGCCCTTTCTCGTGCACTAGTATATCTCTTTGAAGAACGTTGACCTTTTTTACGAACATTCTTAGGAGGATGAATGGAAACGTTAGTTGGCTTAGAGAATCCGTATACTTGCTGAATATTTTCAACTCTGCTAGAAGATGATTGCTCATCTGGCTTTCCGTCAGCAAACTCTTGCAAAAATAGATCAAATTTACCACTAAAATCTAAGAGCTTTTCTCTATCATTCTTAAAATGAGAAACAACTTTCCTAAGCTTGTTAAAAGTATCTTTACCTAATTTAAAGCACTCACCTACAGGATCAACATCTAAACTTAACAAATTAAAAGTTTCAGATGCTTCCTTTGTCCACCTCCTAAGAATGTACTTATTGGGAATAGAATAAATGTCGTTAATATCATACACACAATATATGTGACGACATAAACGACCTTCACGTTCAAATAACAAACACGAACAATTTGATTCACAACTGACTGGATCAAAAACCACCTGAATAAGAAAAATAACATTTTTAAACAATTAAAATTAACATTCAAAATAAACTGTACTAACAGTGTCTGTTAACATGCATCACGGTGCATACTGTTAGTACTGTTAACATGTTAATAGTAGGAACTGTGATGCATAGTAACATAACATTTACATTATAATGCTGTTTATCGATGTATGATAACATGTATCACAGTGCAAAATACTAATACTATATAGAAATACAGAATTAAATGGGAAATAAAGGCATAATATTTTAACCTTGTAATTCCACTTTGGACGAGGAGGAGGGAATTTTTCTTGCACTATGCTGAGCTGTTTGTCTCCATTAGTTACGGAGCTGGTTTGAGCACATGATAACGAAGCTCTTTCGATTTCTTCTTGAACTAACAAGAATAAGGAAGGCGTATAAACGTCCCTAGCATGAAGTTCAATCTTTTTGGGGGTCAAACAGTTGATAGACTTGTTTTCCATCTCATATTCAAGCAACCGATTATTGTGACGCTGCTTTTCCATAGCAGCATCGAATCTTGAAAAGAAATCAACTAAAGTTGATTGTTTGTTCTTGCATCTCTTGAAAAATGCATTTTCACTTTCGGAAAGTGATGAAGTCCTCATTAAGCCATTCATGGGAAGATCCATAAAATAACAAGGTACCCACATTTCCTTCATTTCATATAAATCATTGAACCACCTCAAATCATGCAATCCAAAATCATCAACTACTGATTTCCAGCGTGTTTCGAATTTCTCAGGTGTCATTTCTTGATTCCAAAAAATATAATTCATTCTCTTCTGAAAATCTTTATTGTTATACAAGACATAATCAACCTAAAATAACATGAACAAATAATGTTAAAATATTATTCAATGCAACTTAATATACACCTTCAAACAAATACTTAACAGAAAAATAATGGTAACAAATGATACTAACCAAAATGAATATTAAGATAGAATAAATGGTTACATAGGTGTTAATAGGTGCATACTATTAGTAGTCATCAACATTTGGAGTTAACATGTATGAATATATGTCACTTCAATGTAAACCTATCTTAAGATGAATCACAGTGCATACTGGTGTTAACATGTATCAATATATGTCACTTCAATGTAAGCCTATCTTAAGATGCATCAGAGTGCATACTGGTGTTAACATGTATCAATATATGTCACTCTAATGTAAGCCTATCTTAAGATGCATCACAGTACATACTACTAGTAGTCATCCACATGGGTGTTAACATGTATCAATATATGTCCATTTCGATGTAAACCTATCTTAAGATGCATCACAGTGCATACTGGTGTCAACATGTATCAATATATGTCACTCTGATGTAAACCTATGATAAGATGCATCACAGTGCATACTATCATAATGTTCATCATTTGGAATATTAAAAAATACTTAACAGAAAATATACACCTTCAAACAAATACTTAACAGAAAATAAACTGTAACAAATGATACTAACCAAAATGAATATTAAGATATATTAAAGTGCACTTCATATTTAGACGTAAAAAACATACCTTGTCAACAAGTTTTTGACTTATATGCCACATGCAAAACCGGTGTTTGGCACTTTTAAATTTGACACGAATCGCCTCTTTCATAGCTGGATCTTGGTCAGTAACAATTAGGCCCGGTTCAGTTGGAAAGACTTTTAAGAAACAATCAAGAAACCAATTGAATGACGTTATGGATTCACTGTATAACAGTGCAGCTCCAAAAATAACAAGTCGTTTGTGATTATCAACACCCGTAAGCGGAACAAACTTCATATTATATCTAAAAATAAATTAACCAAAACAGATTTAGTGTTCCAATCAGATTATTAACAGAAAAAATGTAATAAATAATGCATTTAATAAAGGAAAAAAAAAACATACTTATTCGTGCCATATGTCGCATCGAAGCAAACGATATCACCAAACTCTTGATAATTCAATTTACAAACGTTGTCGGCCCAAAAAACACCGAGTAGAGACCCATCATCATCACAAACATATTCGCAAGTAAAAGTTGGAAGATGTTCTTTTTTCCTAAGAAGATTCTCTATAGCAATATGCGCATCACTTTCACCAATAAACCGATTCATATCACGTTTGAAGTTCTTGTATTCTAGACTACTAGGACCGACCATGTCAAAGCCACCACTAAGATCACATTTTAAACGGTGAGCAATGGTAGGACCAATGTTCGATCGACTACTCAAATCATGAAGATGTTGCATATCATCTGCATCTAATCTTCGTTTCTTAAGCATTTGATTCTTATTAGACTCGGAAACAAGCTTGTGGTTATGACCCTCGAAAAACTTAGTTATAACACACTTCCCTTTCAAAAATTTGCATCTCAAGCTAGCATCACAACCTGTCTTGATAGAAGACGATTTACGGTTACCAACTTTTTTAACACGCTTTTTACGTTTACGAGAAGGCTCAACAGCAGGTTCAACAACCGGTTCAGGAACAAGTTTCAAAGTGTCGACAGCTAACTTCTTAGAAAAACCAGATTTATTACACCTATAAACTTTATACTTCACAGACCCATCTTCAAAAAAATTCTGTGATGATTTCTTAGCATCAAAACCACTAACCTCAGCATATGATTCATAGAAACTAAAACAATGATCATACGAATTGAAAACAGAACCAATTATGGGCTTAAACGAATCAGGAACAATAGGAAACCATAATTTTGTGCCATCTGGATATTCTTTTTCAAATGATGAAAGAACATGCCTCTTTGTAACTGAATCACCACCTAATAAAACAAATAAAAATAACCAAAATAAATCATAAATTTAGATTAACATGGGTGTTAATATGCATCTAACTGCATACTATTAGTACGCATCCACATGGGTGTTAATATGTATCTACATACATCACTACAATGTAAACTTATGTTAACATACATCAGGGTGCATACTATTAGTAGTCATCCACATGGGTGTTAACATGTATCAATATATGTCACTTCAATGTAAACCTATCTTAAAATGGATCACAATTCATACTGGTGTTAACATGTATCAATATATGTCACTTAGATGTAAGCCTATCTTAAGACGCATCACAATACATACTAGCATAATGTTCATCATTTGGAAGATTAAGAATTACATAATTAAAAGAAACAAAATAATACTAAAAATCATGAAGACTTACCAGTAGAATCAGGAAGACTAGGATTAGATTCCAATGGAACATTTGAACTGGAAGCAATAACATGAGCTGCAAAATAACATTAATGGAAATGCATATTAACACAATTACAACAAGTAAACACAAAAACCTAAATTTAATGCATATCTCTGTGTTTGTTGTTCAAAAGTATAATATAAATAAAGATTAAAACACATACCAAGAGCTTGTGGTTCAATTGTGGATTTGAGTGAAAAATAAAGGTGTTCTCAAAATTTCCATAGAGACATTGATATTGGTGCATTTTCTTTCAAACACCAATCAATCTAAACCCGAGCAAACTAAACCAGACATTCCTAAAACTTCATACTCCTCGCCATACATATAAATTAAGATTCTTGATCCAACTTAGGGGTATTAATTTGAATTAACATATCTTAAGGGCTTATCGCCTTATTAAGACTCGAAGAAACCTAACAAGCTCACTTTTTTCGGCTTTCTGACCTTATGGGATTAAAGAAGCACACGTTGATAAGGTAATAGGCCGGAAAAAAGCAAGCTTGTTGTTTTTCTCAAATATTAAAAAGCTTGTATAATAAGGTAAGCTAAACAACTCCTAAACCACAGCAATAAAACACAAATTAGCCCAACAGCATACTGGTTAGTAAAAAAATTAGTATTTTAAACTTTTAATTGTGAGCAGTAGCAATGACATGTATCAATATATGTCACTTAGATGTAAGCCTATCTTAAGACGTATCACAGTGCATACTAGCATAATGTTCATCATTTGGAAGATTAAGAATTACATAATTAAAAGAAACAAAATAATACAAAAAAATCAGGAAGACTTACCAATAGAATCAGGAAGACTAGGATTAGATTCCAATGGAACATTTGAACTGGAAGCAATAACATGAGCTGCAAAATAACATTAATGGAAATGCATATTAACACAATTACAACAAATAAACACAAAAACCTAAATTAAATGAACAATAAAATTATTAATATACACTTACCAGTAGATTCAGCAATAAATGAATTCGAATCACCAGGAACATTGGAACTAGAAACATTGGAACTAGAAGACATAATAAACACTGACAAATTCACTTGACGTTTAAAGGAATGCGATTACAATCTAAGCCCTAATTATGAACGATGTAAAACAGAACGAATCAACGAAACAACGAGAGGGGACATTGAAGAAACGAAGAAATTTAATGCATACGAATTTCAGTTTATATTTACGGGAATCGATTAATTGATTACGCGAATGAAATTTGTGCAGAAGATGAAGAAGACGACGAACAAAATTGAATCAGCAGCGTATATGCATATCAGTAATTGAATTATGTTTTATTTTTAATAAATAATGAAATTACCGTTTTAACCCCTTCCCTGTAAACTCATTGAAGCGCAGGTGCACAGTACATATCATGAGCGGGAGTTGAGCGATGAAGATGAACGGTGAGATCGCTGCTTCCCCCCTTCCCTCAAAAACACCACTTCCCTCTGGATCATGCCACTATATATATATATATATATATATATATATATATATATATATATATATATATATATATATATATATATATATATAATATAACACATATAATGCATCTTACTAACTTTATTTTTAGAAACTTTTAAGAACTAAGATTTAACATTTCCAAATTTAACTTATATACATTTTAGATTGTAGTAACTTATCTTTTTATACTTTTTCACTTTTGACCCCACATTTCGTATTCCGATTTTTCAACTTTACAAATCAAACTATCGTTCGATTTAACATCATAAGTAATATATCAATGATTTACGAATTACAAAAAAGTTTTATTACTGCTGCGTAACGCAGGTATTATACTAGTATATATCAATCACATTCAATTAGGTTATTACATTTTTTTGTTATTAGTTTTGGTATTAATTTCAGGGAAATTGATGTGTATTAATTTCAGGGAAATTGATGTATTTGCCCAAAAAATCGAATATAATGATTTGCCCTTTCAATATTTTTTTTAGGATTTACTGTAATGCCCCTTAAAGCCGAAAGCCATGACTAACCGAATACCTTCAGGTTTCAACTAAAACCCATGGTGGAAGGTATCTGTTAGCCACAACTTTAGACTTATAAGCGACTCAAACTTTCTTATCCATACCGATGTGGGACGGGTTGTTACAAATTCCCCCACTTGGAATCTTGACGTCCTCGTTAGGCCTAAACATATCCATAACCAATAACCATGATCCATACCCTAGGAGATGCACAAGCCGCATGTCCATCATACCCCGAAAGTCTATGACTCTGATACCATATGTAACACCCCTCAAATCCGAAAGCCATGACTAACCGAATACCTTTAGGTTTCAACTAAAAACCATGGTGGAAGGTATCTATTAGCTACAACTTTAGACTTATAAGGGATTCAAACTTTCTTATCCATACTGATGTGGGACGTGTTGTTACATTCACCTCGCTAGGGAGCAAGTCGCAAGCTACGACTTTCGATCTGATGCTTGCTTCTTGCGACCAGGCTACAAAGGAAACCATGATTGAGATCGTTACCGCGAACGTGCTTTTTGTGTCCTAGTAGCGGGAGCAAGTCGCAAGATGGAGGGAGCAAGTCCAAAAATTTGGGATTTGCGACCCAATTCTTCGTGGCTTTTGGCTTGTGTCTTGTGACCCGGCGACAAACAAGCCACCTCTAGGAACGTGTCCGGGTACGCGGTGTCGTGTCCTGATTTCCTGGTCGGATCACTTTATGGCTAAAATGTCTTTATCCTTTATCCGTTTGGATAAGATTTTCCGAGATTTATGGGATTTTTAACATTTCAATATATACAATACCTTTAGTTTAAAATAAAAATAAGTTTTTTTCATAATTTCTCATAAAACGGCTCACTTTTTTTTAGTTGAAATTTTTTAATAATTCTTCCCGAAATGGTTCGCATGGATCATTTTTGGTATTTTTTTCTCCAAATGAAGAACCAATAACTGATAAAATATACGCAGAAGTTTTGGTATCTTTGCATACACATGTTCTAAATTTTATGTAGTGTAACATTTATCTAATCATATGTACATTTATAATTACATGAATTAAAAATAAACATTCTTATACATTTATGTATAAGTTTTGGGGAAAGTGATATAATCATACACTTTTTTCATAAGTCAAAAACATATACTTTTTTCATAAGTTCCTAAACTAAGTCCCTAAACTATATACAAAGAAGAGATTTGTTATAGTGTATCGATGCATATGGTGAAATATAAATTATGTTTCTGTCATTACAACTGAATACTTTTAACTTGCTGAAGCGTTGATCATGGATTTGAATGTGTAAAAAGTAAACAAAGCCAACTCAAAGACGGCAAATGGAAGGAATAATCCACAAGTTAGCATTCAATATCGAGAGTCCATAGAGAACATTGCACCCAAGGGCAGACATGTATTCGACGGATGTGGTGAATTTATGCCTAGTGGAGTTGAAGGCACAATTGAAGCAATGATTTGCACTACATGCAAGTGTCATAAAAAGTATTCTTGTAAATCATTGCTCCAATAGAGCATTCAACTCCAAAAGGCATGAATTCGCCACATCCATCGAATATTGGTCCACTGTTAGGTGAAATAATGTACTTTGTGCACTCTCGATATTGAAATCCAACATTAGGATTATTCCTTCTATTTTCCCTCTCCAGGTTGGGAATGTTAATTTACTTCTTGCAAATGCAAATCCATGTTGATGTCCTTGGACCTTCCCTTCACATACACCAATTATCCAAAAAGATGGCTGAAAATTCATCGCCTATATTCATGCATTGCACCTTTCAATTAGTTACGATCTGAAGTAAGCTTTAGTCAAGATTTCTACACATTTACTGAGTCAATATTTCTGATCATTCTTATTTCTCTAAGCTGAAAATTAAAGGTTCTATGCAATGGTGTTACCCTGATCATCAGTGACTTATGGTTGGTCAATGAGCCTGGACGTGAAGCTCAATATGTGGCTGTACATACACCATCAACTCAATTTATCGTAACTTCATGCAAATCACCACTACCTACAATAATAAAAAATTGAACTAAGGAAGGTCATTCATACTTATTAAGCGTCTAAATAACAAAGTTAATATTTCCGAACTTCATCATGATTAGAAAAAAAAAAATCATGGTTCATTTATCATGATTTTCCGCTAGAAGCATCATGATTCGGCTTTCTAGCCATACTCTTTGTGACAGCCATTAGTACAAAATCAAAAGTAAATTAAATAATGGTTGAAGCTCTTACTGAATGAAAAATTCCACATAAAATGGATTTGTAAACAAGGGACATTTAGTCAGACACTCATGAGATCAAGTATCAAGATTATATTTCAAATAGCCAAGTTAATAGTGAAGCACTAGAATTCAAATTCTGCTCAGTTATTAATCTTGGGTAAATCCACCAAACACTTTTTTCAGAAGTCACTAAACCATATAAGAGATTTGTTATAGTGTATCACTTCATATGATGTGATACAAATTAAAGATAGTAAATGGAAGCAGTAATCCAAATGTTGGCATTCGATATCGAGAGTGCACAAGCAGTGAACACGGATTTGAATGTGTAAGAACTAAACAAAGCAATGTGTAAGAACTAAACAAAGCCAACTCAAAGATGGTAAATGGAAGCACTAATCTAAATGTTGGCATTCGATATCCAGAGTGCATAGAGAACATTCCACCTGTGACACCCCCAAATTCGGTCAGCGCGGTCAACGCGCGATTAGCGGAAGCATTAGAGTAAACTGGGGTGCTGACGTCAACATTGAACATCATGCAGATCAGAGCGTATGATTATTGCAGAACAATTTAATTAAGATGCCATTTATGTAAATAGTTGGTTTACAAAAGAACTAAGACTTGTCGAGTCGTAGAAATAGTATTAGTTATTCAAAACAAATTTTTATTTGTCCCAAAATGTGGCATCCTAATTCGTCATGGGTCGCCTAACTCCGTAAGTATGCATTCTTACATGTGCTGTGAATCACCTGAAAAACATAGTAAATCGTCAACACATGGTTGAGTGAATTCACAGGTTTTATGTTTGTATGTGGTTTGTTAAACTATATTCATTTAGTAAAAGAGTTGACAATGTGAGTCAAACAAGGTCGTTCACAACAGTTTGTAGGAAGGTAATATCCTATGACCATACATAAACATACAAGTATTCACATATAGTCCTCATTCATAAAATGAAGTCATTCATATAATCAGTGGCACATAAGTATCCAAAACAATTAATAAGCACATAAGCACCAAAGCAGTTACAAATAATTATTGCATGTTCTAGCAATTGCATATTCTAGCAAAACAGTTGTTATGTTTTTCACCCCAGGTTTTAAAAGCATTAAAACAGTAAAAAGGGGCTGTGAACTCACTGTAGTTTGCTCGGTGTGAATGCTAGCAGCTGACAGATTTGCCCGAGGTATGTTAACCTATATACAAAATGTGTATTAACATAAGTACGGTTGATTTGTTTGTTCAACTTATGTTAACAGTTTGTTTGTTTGAAGAAATTGTTGATTTCTTACTCGTATAAATCGTTGGTGACGATATGTGTTGGAAATATGTAATATTTCACAAGTCGTATGTTTTGCTAAGTACATATACATGTATGTAGATGTATATATTTGAATGTCGTTAAGTTTTCACGGTACATATATATATTTGGTCTATATATATATATATATATATGAATATACTTGTTGTATATTATGCTTAGTACGTTTGTAAAACGTATATTCCATTTGTATATATATGTGAAAATATATTGTTATAATTCTCAATACGTTGTACTTGTCGTATGTATATATATATATATATATATATATATAAGTTTATAAGTTTCGTTTTAAGTTTGCGTTTTTAAAACTTCACAATCCGTTGGGCTTGACCCAATTGGTTCGGCCCATTTAACATGTTCATCCATTTGGCCCATTTACAAAGCTTAACCCATTGGGCTAGGCCCATTATCATATTAAAAACCTTTGGCCCAATATCTATTCGGCCCATTTACATAGTTTTGGCCCAATACACAAATGATTAAATTATATAATTCGTTCGGCCCGTTTATTTTATCTTGGCCCAATGGCCCGTTTAACCGGCCCATTAAATACACATACGGCCCATTATATATATTTGGCCCAATATATACTTGTTTATATAATACTCGGCCCATTAGCCCATTTGTTTAATTATCCCATTTATTTTAAAACTCTCGGTCTAATCCATAAACATTCGGCCCAGCAGCTTGCGGGTTAACCCGTTCGGGTTTAAAGGTGACCCGTTCGGGTTGTGATTGGTATTCGGTCCACTCGCTAAGCCCCAGCCCAACAACCACTCGGCCCAGCTAATAATCATCGAATTTGGGCCCATTTTGCAGAGTAACCCGTTCGGATTGGGCTTCGACCCAGGTACTCTGTTTCGTTTTTCACACTCTGCGCAGTATACATACATATATTATATCCTCATTTTTCATAACCAATACCCATTATATGTTATATAAACATGATATTACATGTTTTTAATAAGTTATAACAACTTATTACTCCAATCATCAACCAAATTTTTGTATTTACAAATTTTTGGGTTTTAACTTTGTTTTCAAGAATACATCACCAATTCATTACATAATCTTGTAATCAACCACATATAGTGTAATAACACCTTATAACTCATTTATATACATTAATATATAGTTATAATCAATATATATAAAATCAAAGAAATATGAAATATAAGTTTGAATCCTCACTTTGATTAACATTATGATGATGATTGATGACCGATGGTGATGATGCTGTTAGGCGATGATGATGATGATTATAGTATGTATTTGTTGTTCGTTTGAGATGAAGAATGAAAGTGTAATGAAAGTGATAGACTTGATGTTCTTGGTTTGATGTTCCTGCTTCTCAATTTCGTGAAGATCATAGAGAGGAAAAAAAAGAGATACTCAAATAATTGTAGTTAGGTGTGTACACTGGAGTGTGAAGGAGTGAGTATAATATAGGAGTTTAAACCAATATTTCAACTGAGGTGGTATGGCTCTAGTCCTCTATTGTCGGACCGATATTTGTTTGGTGTTAATTGTTTGGATTTTTAACTCGTTAATTCCGGATACGGGTATAATTACAGCAATATAAAATATAACATTTATATATTTTTATTTTGTAGATGCTCTTCTGGTTCGTTATTTAAATTTAGAATAATGAGATTTTCATTATTTTAGACTGTTGTACAAATTTGTACATTTTACTGCGCGCATCCAATTAAGTGCCAAATTTCAGTTAAATTATGATTTCATATTTTGAGGTAATGTTCCAAATACTAAAACAGGAATGGCAAAAATAACACTTTTGTTATTTTTGACTTTTAGGCACGTTTTATAATTGTTTCTGTTCGTGTATAACGTGTCCTAAATAGTCATCTAAAATATCCCGAACAACTTTTGTTCCAACTATTTTATATAATAGTTTCCAATAAAATTTGTTCAAAAGTATTTTGAGATACTTTTTGGACATTTGTACTGTGTCCTATACGTTAAATAATAAACGTATAATATATTATATTATTTCAATAATATAATTATAATAGTAATCGTAATTAATAATTTTCGATTTATTAATTATTTTTGTATCACCAACTTTATTGTATTTAATTTGTCGGGTTCGTCCTGATAAGTTTGTACGTAATTTAGTTAATTACGAAATACGCAATACTTTTTGTTTAAAAGTGTTGGGCTTGCTAGGTTTATTTCACAAGGAAAGTTTTGTTTAAACTTTGGTCAGAAAATTAGCGTAAAATGCATGTATTTACTGTTCTTAATTGTACCCAAATTTGAGGGGTGTCACATTCTCCCTTTGTTAAAGAAATTTCGTCCTCGAAATTTGAATCAAGTAGTGAGTGTCTAACACTCGTGTTTCGTTTCTTGCGTTCATAGTTCGCTTGCGACGTTTCAAATTGTTGTAACAATCCTAACGGCTTGTAGTACGAGTATAGTTCATTTTTTCAGATTGTATACCTGATAGTGTGTCTAGTTTGCTAGCTGCAAAACCTTATTCGACGTCTTGAAAAGTTCCTCTACAAAGTTAAATTTTTATGCCAATAGTAGTTATGTCGGGAAAAAGGGATTAAAGTCTCGTTAGAGAACACCCTTTTCATGTTAGAAATGGGTAATGTCGTAAATGTTGTTGAACTCTCGTGTTAGTTCAAACCTGTATGTGACGGGGTTTCTTGTAAGGACTTTCAAACGGTCCTACGTGGCGGAGGTTAAGTTTTTCCGCTCATATCGCCAGGGTTTCTCCAGTTAGTAATGGTATAGGGAGAAATGTACGTAAGATGAGTTTGTTACAAGTTTACTTTGCCTCACGTCCCAGTTGTAATTAAATCATTTAACTGATATTTGGCCTAGCATGTTTATCGTAGTAGTCGAGTCCTGACTATTTTATGGTTCAAATCGTAGTTATATCGTGGCTGCAAGGTAGCCATATATATACAGTGGTCCTTTCATGACTAATTATGTGACACCCGTCAATTTAGGACTAGAATTTAGTGTCTAATCAAGTTTTAATACATGTAATTAGTTCTGTGTTAGGCTAATTAATGTATCAATTATTATATATATTGTTGAATATATATCTACACAATTATGCGGTTTGTTTAAATCGTACAAGTTTCAAATCGAATGCATTTCGATTTAATTATACACGGACGTTGGTGATGCAAGTATTAATTATGTGGAATACTTTAATCTCACAAATAACTACTTTATATTATGTCGAAAATATAATAAACACATGCGTTCTGTTTAAAACGTTACCGAACTCTACAAAAATTCGACCAACCGACAAAACAAAAAGAAGTTAAAATTTTAAAACGTACACACAAGGTATTTTGTAAAATACTTCAATCAAAATTTTGGGTAATTATTTATACTTCAAAACGTATATTTGAAGTTAACTAAGAATAATGTAAACGTTTAAATAATCAGGAAAACGAACACCGCACGGAGCGCTAGGCGTAGACTGAAAATGGTGGGGATTTCCACCAAAACCCCCTCTTTTCTTCTTTTCTTTTCATTTCTATCTTCTCATCTCTCTCTCTCTACCAATTTCTCTCTCAAATTCCACCACCACAAATTCATCAAAAATCACAAGATTGGGACACTAAACGACATCAAAACATCAAGATTTTTATAGAAACGGAACCACCTCGACACGATCTACTCTTCCATCTACTCGGATTTTCAATCCGACACCGCGTAAGTTTCCGACAAATTCCCGAAACTTCTCGTTTTAGCTTGTTTTTACATATCTATGAGTTATATAACATGTATATGTCCAAATATATGAAGAAAACACGAATTTACAACCTGAAAATGAGTTTGATTTTGATTTTGGGATTGAAAAATCGAGACTCCCGTTGTTCACTGTCTGAGTGTTCTTCAGTGCGACACAAGCCTTGTGTCGCATACTGTGTCGCATAAAACCCTTTATGTCGCATCTTGTGTCGTACCAAACCTTTAGTGTCGCAACCCATGCGACACAATATTGTGTCGCAAACTATGTCGTATTTCTATACGACACAACCACTATGTCGCTATTGATTTAGCATTCCGAACCTATGCGACACAACCCTTGTGTCGTATAGGTATTGTGTCGCATACTTATGCGACACAACCCTTGTGTCGCATAACAAATTATTATGTCGCATATTGTGTCGCATAAAACAGAATATTTACAACTTTTTACTAAGTGTCGAGACCAAAATTTTATCACTTGATTTCACCCAAATTCAAGTCCAGATGCGTTTTTCCTTAAAGCAATATAGTAGAAATAAAAATTTTCCAAGCTGACCTGGCAGCTCGACCCCAGCCAGGGGCTCTGCCCCTTAGATCCCGCCAGGGGCTGCCGCCCCTTGGACCCCGCTACCAGGGGCGCTGCCCTCGGACCCCCGTACTTAGATTCTGTAAGCACATTTTTCACCAAGTGTCGAACTTGTACAACTTCAAGACACTTATACGATATAACTTTTCAAACATAATGGAATTTGTTTTTCAAGTATAACGTTTCGAAATCAATGTGATAACATCAAGACTATTGTTACAATTAATCACCAACGGGTCGTACGTGTTTTCAAACATATTTCAGAATCAAACAAGTCGTTGTAACTTGTATCAATTTACTCAAACAAGTCGTTGTAACTTGTATCAATTCAATCAAACAAGTCGTTGTAACTTGTATCAATTCAATCAACCAAATCGTAGTAATTTGGACATATGTATATATAGTTGTATAACAACTACAAAGGTAGTCTTTCGGGATACCGGTACAATTAATAACAATTCAAGTGTCGTGGACACATTCAGGTTGCAAGTCTTTGGACATCAATTCACAGCTAATTACTTCAAGTTTATTAAATTAAACACTTCAAGACTCAGGTGAGTTTCATGGCCCCATTTTCACTATTTTACAACTAGGGGTGTGATATTACTACTCTATTTTGTTTTACAAGTAGAACGCAAGTACCAACCTTCAAATACTACATGAGTTTCAAGCTAATCAATTTAAAGTCCTCTATAGCATAGTCTCTAATATTTTAGCGTGAATGTTAGTATATGATATCATATGGGATTGACAATCCTCATCCGGGTTAGCACGCACTAACCGGTCAAACGGATGTATTAGCATTTGGGAAGACGAGTGTGGATTAGACACTCGTAGGAGGCAAACCAGTTAGGTTTCCTTAATTGGACCTAGCGCTCAAGTTAAGCTCAGACTATGTGCTCATGGATTGTATAACTTTTATTTTGCTTAATTGCATTTTAAATTCAATATAAATCTTGCGGTTCTTACAACTATACATTGACATACAAACCTGTGAGCTCACCAGCGTTTTCGCTGACCCATTTTAGTATTTATCACAGGTACCCAGCAGTAGGTTGGCTGCACAAGCAGGGACTTTTAGCTCGAGTCATCATACATACAACTAGAGATTTGATTGCATTATTATATTTTGTAAAAGTAATTATGCTATGTAATCTCTCAATTTCAGGAACCGAGCTAATGTAACATTATTTTTGATGTAAACGTTTACTTTATTAATACAAGTTTAAAACGACGCATATAGTGGTCGTTCATTATATATCTTATGTGCTTTGTATATTGATTAGTGACACCCAAATTGAGCTTCCGCAAATCATTAAATTTGGGGGTGTCACAAATTAGTTTGACCAAACTGTAATTTGACTTGTCTGCTAAATGCAAACCCTGAGTTTATCGTTGACTTAGATAGGTCATCCCTATTCTGCACTTGATGTCAAATCAGTGAAAGTGGTATTGAGGAATGAGCAACATGCGTTAGTGCTAACTGAAATCAATGAGTTAAGTTTTGGAGAAAGTGTAAGGTTGTCAATGTGGTGTTCAAAGTTGTATATCACCCACTCTATCCCATAGAGTGGTAATCGGTATTTTGTTTCGTATAGTGCCTTAATGGCGTCATTTGTATCCTAGGGTGGTAATTATTGTTGTAGTAGGATTCGGTTAGTGGGAGACGAACATCCCAATTTCCTCCATAATTAATTACACAGGCTCACAACGAGTCCTCAATCGTTTGTATCGTTCGTTTGTTTTGGCCGTTAGTTTTGTGAATAGTAGGCGGTACTCATATTTAGACCAATGTTCACAGCCTGTTGCAGTAATGGTCAAATGCAAAATGTATATCTCCTATCTTCATTAGAGATAATAGATAGTGAGTAGAGGTACTCGTACCAACTTATAAGAACATACAATCTTATCTCAAATTCTCGACAAACACAATCCCTAACGACTATGATGTCGAAACTCCCCAACTCTACCGATAGCAAGTCTATATCGAAGAGATGATCCCCAAACGCTAGGAAACATCCCGGTACTATTCGTCATGATTCGATCAACTTACCATCGGTTAGTTCTATAGCATGTTTGTCATTCTAGTTTACGTGAGTCAACTTCTAAAAGTTGAGTCATCATTCTCCACGACATCTCGGTGACGGTGTTAGGGTTCAATAAATTTCGTTTTGTTGAATTGTCATCAGAAAGTAAAATTTTGTTGGGATATCACCCAAAATACAGTTTAGTTGAGATGTCTACTCAAATTACAACTTAAGTGGGATGTCTGTCCCTAATATAGTTTAGTTGTTTGCTTTGTAGGAAGCACAAGTTTATCAATTAAGAGAAACATTTCCTAAAGTAATGGTTTATAGGAAACACCTGTTATTTAGTAAAAATAACATTTCCCAAAATAGTTATCGTAGGAAACATGGGTTATTTATTAAAATAACATTTTCCCAAAATAGTTATCGTAGGAAACATGGGTTATTTATTAAAATAACATTTTCCAAAATAGATATCGTAGGAAACACAGGTTAATTCAATCAAGATTTAACATTCCCCAAAAAAGTAATAGCAAGAAACACAGGCTATTTAAATAAAATAACATTCCCCAAAATCGTTATCGTAGGAAACGCAGGCTGATCCAACTAAGGATCAACATTTCCAAAGTTTACCGGTCGTTCTCCGGTTTGTAATACTGCTGGTCGTTCTCTAACAAATCATAGTACTGGTTGTTCTCCAGTTAATCCACCGGTCGTTCTCCGGTTTAAAGCCTTACTGATACATTCTCCAGTGTCTCAAAACGTTACCGGTACGTTCTCTGGTTAATTCAAAATGATACCGGTCGTTGTCCGGTTCATAAATGCGTACTGGTATGTTTTCCAGTATCCCTTTCAAAGTGTTTGCAGGAATGTTATTCAAAGTTATTGTTTCCATTGGAACGCTATCCAAAATATAGTTTTTGTTGAAATGTTATCCAAAATATAGTTTTTGTTGGAATGTTATCCAAAATATAGTAAAACGTTTTTTTTTTTAGACAAATTTTATAAAAATTGTCAAGATAACTTTGTCATTTGTGGGGAGGAGTTTGTTACACATAATTGGGTATGGCTACCCTAGTGGTTGTTTGAGACTCTATTTCAATTAGTGTATAACGACACCGTACTATGTTTGTTCTTGTAGTACTTAAGGCTCGTTACTCCTATATGTATCACACTTCCATTTGTTTTCTCCATCCACTCGACTGATAAGCTGTCAGTCCTAATCGTTAAATGTTTAGTGAGGATTTGTTCGATCCCTTAGAAAGTGAGATTTTGTTTGCGTAGTGGTCAACCATGACCGAGTGCGTCAAACATGACATTCGTATGATAGTGTTCATATACAATGTGATGGGTTTTATATGTATCCATCAGATAGAGGTATTAATACAGTACAGCAGAGGTACGGCCCATCGTACGTAGGTTTAATGAAGATAAGATAAATACGTTCCTACAGTTGTCATGTTATAGTCATCTTCCTGCTGACCCCAGCTACCCTTTCTGCCACTCGAGCATGCTCTTCTAGCATCTGTGCTCGGGCATAGATAGCATGGGCGGTTTCATTTTCCAAGTTCGTGTGGCCTTCAACAAGTTCTGGGCGTTCATATGTGGAGCATGTCTCCATCCAATCGGGGGCATTGCTTTGTGATTTCTTTAAACGTTATTTCGTGTGTCAGGGAGTTTCCTGATTAGTGTGTGTAGTATAGTAACTAAGGTAGGGACCATTAGTTTTATATGTTTATTCATAAAAGTTGGAGCTGTATGAATGAGAAGAGTTCCAGACTTTTAATATGATATAAGTGCCCCCTAGCATTCTTCTGATGCTCAAGTAGGCTTGACTGCCTAAAGTGTAATTTGGTTCAGGGACTACAAGTCAGATTTACTATGCATCAGACGATAATGTTTGTAAAAATTACGTGCGTGATGGTGTTGGTTGATGGTTTCTCGTGTATCGAGTTGTCATTGTTATCCCAACCATATTTGAGAAGTCACGCGTAGGAACACGCAATTATTCATCTAAACGCATTGTGATGATAGTTGTCATATAGTGAGTTAGACGTATGCAATTATGTGCATGCATGTTCTAGCCAAGGCTATAGTCTAGGTCTCTAAGGTTTCAGGTCACTTAAAGACTTCTAGTTCGCTATAACCAATGGCTCTGATACCAAACTGTGACACCCCCAAATTCGGTCAGCCCGGTCAACGCGCGATTAGCGGAAGCATTAGAGTAAACTGGGGTGCTGACGTCAACATTGAACATCATGCAGATCAGAGCGTATGATTATTGCAGAACAATTTAATTAAGATGCCATTTATGTAAATAGTTGGTTTACAAAAGAACTAAGACTTGTCGAGTCGTAGAAATAGTATTAGTTATTCAAAACAAATTTTTATTTGTCCCAAAATGTGGCATCCTAATTCGTCATGGGTCGCCTAACTCCGTAAGTATGCATTCTTACATGTGCTGTGAATCACCTGAAAAACATAGTAAATCGTCAACACATGGTTGAGTGAATTCACAGGTTTTATGTTTGTATGTGGTTTGTTAAACTATATTCATTTAGTAAAAGAGTTGACAATGTGAGTCAAACAAGGTCGTTCACAACCGTTTGTAGGAAGGTAATATCCTATGACCGTACATAAACATACAAGTATTCACATATAGTCCTCATTCATAAAATGAAGTCATTCATATAATCAGTGGCACATAAGTATCCAAAACAATTAATAAGCACATAAGCACCAAAGCAGTTACAAATAATTATTGCATGTTCTAGCAATTGCATATTCTAGCAAAACAGTTGTTATGTTTTTCACCCCAGGTTTTAAAAGCATTAAAACAGTAAAAAGGGGCTGTGAACTCACTGTAGTTTGCTCGGTGCGAATGCTAGCAGCTGACAGATTTGCCCGATGTATGTTAACCTATATACAAAATGTGTATTAACATAAGTACGGTTGATTTGTTTGTTCAACTTATGTTAACAGTTTGTTTGTTTGAAGAAATTGTTGATTTCTTACTCGTATAAATCGTTGGTGACGATATGTGTTGGAAATATGTAATATTTCACAAGTCGTATGTTTTGCTAAGTACATATACATGTATGTAGATGTATATATTTGAATGTCGTTAAGTTTTCACGGTACATATATATATTTGGTATATATATATATATATATATGAATATACTTGTTGTATATTATGCTTAGTACGTTTGTAAAACGTATATTCCATTTGTATATATATGTGAAAATATATTGTTATAATTCTCAATACGTTGTACTTGTCGTATGTATATATATATATATATATATATATATATATATATATATATATATATATATATATAAGTTTATAAGTTTCGTTTTAAGTTTGCGTTTTTAAAACTTCACAATCCGTTGGGCTTGACCCAATTGGTTCGGCCCATTTAACATGTTAATCCATTTGGCCCATTTACAAAGCTTAACCCATTGGGCTAGGCCCATTATCATATTAAAAACCTTTGGCCCAATATCTATTCGGCCCATTTACATAGTTTTGGCCTAATACACAAATGATTAAATTATATAATTCGTTCGGCCCGTTTATTTTATCTTGGCCTAATGGCCCGTTTAACCGGCCCATTAAATACACATACGGCCCATTATATATATTCGGCCCAATATATACTTGTTTATATAATACTCGGCCCATTAGCCCATTTGTTTAATTATCCCATTTATTTTAAAACTCTCGGTCTAATCCATAAACATTCGGCCCAGCAGCTTGCGGGTTAACCCGTTCGGGTTTAAAGGTGACCCGTTCGGGTTGTGATTGGTATTCGGTCCACTCGCTAAGCCCCAGCCCAACAACCACTCGGCCCAGCTAATAATCATCGAATTTGGGCCCATTTTGCAGAGTAACCCGTTCGGATTGGGCTTCGACCCAGGTACTCTGTTTCGTTTTTCACACTCTGCGCAGTATACATACATATATTATATCCTCATTTTTCATAACCAATACCCATTATATGTTATATAAACATGATATTACATGTTTTTAATAAGTTATAACAACTTATTACTCCAATCATCAACCAAATTTTTGTATTTACAAATTTTTGGGTTTTAACTTTGTTTTCAAGAATACATCACCAATTCATTACATAATCTTGTAATCAACCACATATAGTGTAATAACACCTTATAACTCATTTATATACATTAATATATAGTTATAATCAATATATATATAAAATCAAAGAAATATGAAATATAAGTTTGAATCCTCACTTTGATTAACATTATGATGATGATTGATGACCGATGGTGATGATGCTGTTAGGCGATGATGATGATTATAGTATGTATTTGTTGTTGGTTTGAGATGAAGAATGAAAGTGTAATGAAAGTGATAGACTTGATGTTCTTGGTTTGATGTTCCTGCTTATCAATTTCGTGAAGATCACAGAGAGGAAAAAAAAGAGATACTCAAATAATTGTAGTTAGGTGTGTACACTGGAGTGTGAAGGAGTGAGTATAATATAGGAGTTTAAACCAATATTTCAACTGAGGTGGTATGGCTCTAGTCCTCTATTGTCGGACCAATATTTGTTTGGTGTTAATTGTTTGGATTTTTAACTCGTTAATTCCGGATACGGGTATAATTACAACAATAT
This sequence comes from Helichrysum umbraculigerum, assembly GCA_949592205.1. NCBI lineage: Eukaryota > Viridiplantae > Streptophyta > Magnoliopsida > Asterales > Asteraceae > Helichrysum > Helichrysum umbraculigerum. Next base: position 122,687,386 of record CATIUR010000005.1, on the reverse strand, counting down.
AAAATATAACATTTTATATTTTTATTTTGTAGATGCTCTTCTGGTTCGTTATTTAAATTTAGAATAATGAGATTTTCATTATTTTAGACTGTTGTACAAATTTGTACATTTTACTGCGCGCATCCAATTAAGTGCCAAATTTCAGTTAAATTATGATTTCATATTTTGAGGTAATGTTCCAAATACTAAAACAGGAATGGCAAAAATAACACTTTTGTTATTTTTGACTTTTAGGCACGTTTTATAATTGTTTCTGTTCGTGTATAACGTGTCCTAAATAGTCATCTAAAATATCCCGAACAACTTTTGTTCCAACTATTTTATATAATAGTTTCCAATAAAATTTGTTCAAAAGTATTTTGAGATACTTTTTGGACATTTGTACTGTGTCCTATACGTTAAATAATAAACGTATAATATATTATATTATTTCAATAATATAATTATAATAGTAATCGTAATTAATAATTTTCGATTTATTAATTATTTTTGTATCACCAACTTTATTGTATTTAATTTGTCGGGTTCGTCCTGATAAGTTTGTACGTAATTTAGTTAATTACGAAATACGCAATACTTTTTGTTTAAAAGTGTTGGGCTTGCTAGGTTTATTTCACAAGGAAAGTTTTGTTTAAACTTTGGTCAGAAAATTAGCGTAAAATGCATGTATTTACTGTTCTTAATTGTACCCAAATTTGAGGGGTGTCACACCACCCAAGACAAATATCTGACGGATGTGGGGAATTTATGCGTGGTGGAGATGAAGTACCAATTGAAGCAATGATTTTCATTGCATGCAAGTGTCATAAAAAGTATTTGCGCAAATATTTGCTTTAATTGTGCATTCAATTCCAACACGCATAAATTCCCCACATCCATCAAATATCTAGGTGAAATTTAGTTTATGCGCTCTCGATATTGAAATCCAACCATTCCTTCTTCTATTTGCCCTCTCTAGTTTGGCAATGTTTACTTCTTCCATATACAAATCCATATTGATGTCCTTGCACCTTACATTCAAAGTAGGGCAGAGAGGTTATTGCTATGCTCTTAGACTTTTTTCGACCCTAAAAGGATCAGTACAAAAATTTGAGGAGTAAAATTGTGGAGCTGGAAATGCCTATCAAATGACAATGTCATCTACATCATACGCAAGTAGGTAAGCATTACACAGAAAACATAATAAACAAAGAAATTCTTCCAAATCTAACGAATGTTAATTATCTAAATGAGTTTTGATGGACACACAAATTGAACATTGTTATTTCTAAGGAAAAAAAATCTGATATCATGCGGAATCTTCTTTTATATATCGCAATGTCATCTTAAACATATGGGCAAACATCATCGATTATAAAAGTTGTAAGAAACAGGAAGTCCTTCCAAATAAAAGAAAATATGTAATCGATCTAATTAATGAGTGTGAAGGTACACAAAACCAAAGTTATCTGAATGTACTGCAAAGGAGATACAAAATTCATGAGATCTTTATCGTAAAAGTAGTTAAAAATTGTTTATTTTCAATAATGTTTGAATTGATAATGGTTACTTCTTATAAGGAAGATGAACTTCAAAATCATGTCTGTGATTCAATCATAATGCCATTTAAATGATCAAAAAAACCTGTACAGTATGATCTGTCACTAAATTTGCCAATTTAATTTATAACCTATCTCAGACAAATAGGTTAGTAGGAAACCCATGTTATTTCAGACATAAGATTTTATCAAGGATTCGTGAACCCGTGTTTTATGAGAACTGGATTTATTCAAATTCTATTCTAATAATTCTAATAATTATAATACGTGCATGTTGATACTTTTCAATTCAGAAACTAAATCGAGAAAAATGCAACAAAAAGCATACCACAAATCAACCAATGCTAGCTAGGAAAGAATTGCACACAAAAATTTGAAAGAACTGACAAATTTAAGCACATTTAAAAATAAAAAGAACTAAAAAAAACATGATAAAAAGGTAAACAAAATCTTATTATCGCTATGAAAACTTCTTGAAAGCACATACGGTTACCACTGTCAATATACCATTCTTCACTTTCGTTGACATAGCTAAGCGTGATAAGAAAGATATCGTAGCATTGCCGTGACTCACCAGAGTTACGTGTATTGACACACATCGGTGGTCTTTCAGTGTAACCTAACAATTGCCTATTAGGTTCACACACACATGTATGTATGCATATTTATATATACATGATCAACCATTCACCCTTAAAATAACAATTCAAGAACATTAAAAACTTATGGATCTCCATCGTGCTACCCAACAAATGAATTAAATTGGCACAATGTCATTTAAACGAGCAAATCAATACACTACAAGAAACACCCACACTCGTGGTGCCCTCGTGAATCACTTGATATTTGTTAGCTCTTTGAGCTTTCTAAGCTTGATGTAATTGAGAGGTTTTAGGTGAAAGAGGTTGGAAGAGTATTTGAAAGAGAGGATTTAGAGAACAATGTGTTTATTGATTACAAATTTGCTTACAATGACTTACTTACAAATGGTTATACCACCACCTATTTATACTAGTCCATGGAAGTTTCCACACACTAGATGTTTCTATGGATACTAGATATTTCTTACTAAATATCTAGATATTTCTCATACTAATATCTAGATATTTCTAACTAGATATTTCTAATAATATCTAGATATTTCTATCACATACTAATATCTAGATATTTTAACTAGATACTTCCACTAGATATTTTTACTAGATATTTGTAGATCTTTTATTCTAGAAGCTTCCAAACACTTCTCTAGATATTTTCCCATGTTTGAGCTTGGGCCTTGCTTCCTTATTTTGGTTAGTCTAATATCAGTTTGGACCTAATCAAGTTTATGATCCAACACCCCCCTTTAAACTTGATTTGCCGACTCGAGCATCATCCTTAGTCTTGAAAGGTCTCTCTTCTTTAAAAGCTTGGTGAAGATGTCCATGACTTGGTCTTCTAATCTCGTATGTGTCACTCGTACATCCTTTCTTGCAATGCACTCTTAAATAAAATTGATAATGAGTGTTGATATGTTTACCTCGATCATAGTAGACGATATTTTTCACTAAGTCAATCGTTGACTTTTTATCCACAAAGATCTCTATCGCATCCTCTTGTGCCATGTGTAGCTCTTTTAATACGTTCCTCTGCCAGCACAACATTGGATCAACCACTCCTCCTTCATCATGCTTGGAGTGTTCCTCTCCACATTCAATGGGGTTACCACTAGGATTGTTGTTCTCCATGCCAAACCTTTTCAGTAAGTCGCTCGTGTATCCTTCTTGCCAGATGAAGATTCCATCTTCCATTTTGTTTACCTCGTAGTGCTTGATGTCGTGATTTTCCTTGTCACCTTTGAGTAATCGTCTTTCCTTATACTTCTTTATTTCTCTTTTAGCATTGCTTGTCTCCCAAGAATTATTCTTCTCAATCGACTTTATCTCCTCGTCCACTTCTTGTCTCCATTTAGTGCTTTGCACTACTTCCTCGAATGTTAGAGGTTCACAAAGAAGAGATGTTCCTTCATTTACCTCATAGAGCTCCTGTAAACTTCTTGTCTTCAAACCTCTTTCATTTGAGATTGAACTTGAACTTGATGGAAGGCCTTGACTTGGGGATGGACTTGGAGGTTGATGAGCATCTTGCTTGTAGTCGGGTATCTCATCTTCTTCTTCTTCATCGTCATCTTCTTCTTTATCAAGCATATGAAATAAATCGTACTTCTGATTTGTATTTGTGCTCCACAAACCCATAGTTCTTCCTCGAACTCCACATCTCTACTCACAACCACTTTCCTTGTGATAGAGTTATAGAGAGCGTAATCTTTTGAATGATTTTCACCCCTATCATCAACATTGGGTTGCCTTTGGCTTGGTTCTTGGACATAGTCTTCTTCTTGTCCAAGTGTCTTCGATTCATCTCCAAAAGTGACATTACCTTTACTTTTCTCTATCTCCATGGACAAGTCATCTTCACACATCATATGATTACTTGCAGTGGAATTTTGATGACATTGTGTACTTTTCTCTTCTAGTTCATCAATATTTGCCATTAGCATTGTAAGCTCCACTTCATCTTCTATATCCACAAGATTAGCCTCCTCTTCCACTCGTTTCGAGCTTCTACATTCTCTTGCATAATGACCATACTTTTGAAAATTGTAACATCGTACTTGGGACTTACCTCCTCTTTGAGGAACAAAACCTCTCTCACGACCTCTTCTAGAAGATTCATTTTCATCTTCTCTTCTTCCTCGTCCTTGGGCTCCATCACGACCTCGATAACCACATCCATGTTCACGTCCGTGTTCCTTCCCGTGTACAAAACTCTTTTCTCTTTCTTTGAAAGAGAGCTTTGAGTATAAAGCTTGCTCTAAGGGCTCTTTCTCCCTTCTCTTCTTTAGCTTCTCCTCATGAGCTTGTAGAGAACCCATGAGTTGATCATGGTCATAGAGTCAACATCTTTTGACTCCTCTATGGCCACCACAATATAGTCAAAGCTTGGTGTCAAAGAGCGAAGAATCTTTTCTATCACTCTTGTGTCACTTAAGCTTTCACCATTTCTCTTCATCTCATTTGAGATTGTTAAAACACAGGTGAAGTAATCCGATATGCTTTCGGATTCTTCCATTTGTAGTTTCTCGAACTCTCCTCTAAGAGTTTGAAGACGTTTCTTCTTCACCTTATCAACTCCTTTGAATGCATTTTGAAGAATCTCCCATGCCTCCTTTGAGGTAGTTGCATTTGCAACCTTCTCAAACATTGCATCATCAAGACCTTGATGAATGAGAGTGAGGGCATTTTGATCCTTCTTTCTTAGCTTATGTAGTTCACCCTTTTGGGCATCATTTAACTTATCTTCATCAAGCTCTTTGTAGCCTTTCTCAACAATCTCCCATGCATCATATGAGCCGAGTAACGCCTTCATTCGAATACACCAACTTCCATAGTTATCTTTGGTAAGACGAGGAAATAGAAACGAGTTCATCATACTTGACATCTTGATCGACGTAGCTCTGATACCACTTTGTTAGCTCTTTGAGCTTTCTAAGCTTGATGTAACTGAGAGGTTTTAGGTGAAAGAGGTTGGAAGAGTATTTGAAAGAGAGGATTTAGAGAACAATGTGTTTATTGATTACAAATTTGCTTACAATGACTTACTTACAAATGGTTAAACCACCACCTATTTATACTAGTCCATGAAAGTTTCCACACACTAGATGTTTCCATGGATACTAGATATTTCTTACTAAATATCTAGATATTTCTCATACTAATATCTAGATATTTCTAACTAGATATTTCTAATAATATCTAGATATTTCTATCACATACTAATATCTAGATATTATAACTAGATACTTCCACTAGATATTTTTACTAGATATTTGTATATCTTTTATTCTAGAAGCTTCCAAACACTTCTCTAGATATTTTCCCATGTTTGAGCTTGTGCCTTGCTTCCTTATTTTGGTTAGTCCAATATCAGTTTGGACCTAATCAAGTTTATGATCCAACAATATTAATAAATTCTTTTCCTTAGCTAGTAAGTCTACGTATCTTCCTTAAAGCGGTCTCATAGTAACTCGAATTTAGACAACAGCCAAATTTGGGATAAACTTGGTCTGAAATAAGTAATTAATTAAGTTGGCAGAAAGTTTGTATCAAGAAATCAATTGAATTATGAAAAAGTAATGCTTAGGGCTTTTGCCAGAAGAAACCCAATAGCTATCTACGTACGTACTTGAAAGAAGTAGGGTTAATAATGGTTTAATCCCTAAAGTTTTATTTTTTTTTTCGTTTTAACCACTCAACTTTTTTTTGAATGTTTTAACCACTCAACTTAGGGTCAATAATGGTTTAATCCCTGAACTTTCAATTTGTTTTCGTTTTAACCACTCAACTTTGTTTTAAACGTTTTAACCACTCAACTTATGAGTTGACCATACTTTAACCACCAAAGTTCATTTAACCATTTAATAAAACCCTTTCGTTAACTTATAATGAAAGTTTAGACCAGGATATATAAACTTTGAACTGATTTTTTATCGACCAAGGTTGTCAAGAGAGAGATCTTACCTAGGATCGTTTTTGTCTTCACAAGATCGAAATCGTAAGAACAAATCAGGATCGTAAGATCTTACGATTTCGATTTGAGCATAGGATCTTACGATGTCGATTCGATCCGATCTTACTTAACATGAATATAAGTTAAGAAAATATAAATTAGTTAATTTTTGTCCAATAAAAGGTTAATAGGTTTATTATTTGTCATACAATTAATCTTTTATATGCATTATAATACACATTTATGAGATCATAATGTATGAGTAGGATCTTACGATCCCGTATTGATCTTACGATTTCGATCTTGTGTATACAAAAACGATTCTAGGTAAGATCTCTCTCTTGACAACCTTAGTCGATAAAAAAATCAGTTCAAAGTTTATATATCCCGATCTAAACTTTCATTATAAGTTAACGAAAGGGTTTTTTAAATGGGTAAATGAACTTTAGTGGTTAAAGTATGGTCAACTCATAAGTTGAGCGGTTAAAACGTTTAAAACAAAGTTGAGTGGTTAAAACGAAAACAAATTGAAAGTTCAGGGATTAAACCATTATTGACCCTAAGTTGAGTGGTTAAAACATTCAAAAAAAAAGTTGAGTGGTTAACTGATGAATGGTATAACTGTTCGAAATAACCGTAAATCAGATAACCGAAATTCCTAATCAAAGACGGTCAGGATTCAAAGTCAATGCGATCTAAGGGCTGAGATTCGAAGTCAACGGGCGACGGTTACGCTACACGGCGGCAATATATATATAGAATTGGACAATTCGGTTTGTCCAAATAGTGAACACCCCTCATCATTCCAAGTGGGGCAACATGGGGTCATCATTACGTACTCATTGTGACAACCATTAGTACACTATCTAAAAAAAAATTAAATAACTATTCATGCTCTTGGTATTTGAAACTTCCACCTAAGTTCTTACACAGGTTGAAAACAAGGCATAAGCATATGCTAATAAGAATGGGTGTTGTAATTGTTTAAAGGATCGGAGTATTTTATGAAAGATTGCCTATATTACAAGTCAGAAATGGACAACTCTTTTAAAGTGATCAGTGGCGAAACTTGAAGAAAACTTTTGGGGGGGCCAAAATAATTTGACATGTAAAATATACGTTTAATAAATATAGATAAAACATTCATTCAATTATGCTATAAAGCTAAATAACTCTAAAGTATCAACATAAACAAGCTAAATGGCCGATCTTGAACATTTTTGTGCACCGAGTTAGACAAGCGAAGAATGCACCTACTAAATTTTGTAAAAGTAAGAACCTACTTTTTATTTGTAAATAAATACCACATTTATATATAGGAGTTTCAAACTTACAATACTAATTTTAGTAAAATTAGTGGTTATGTAGTTTTATAAAAATAAGTTCTAACCAAATTAAAACAATTATATTTTGAATTAAGAAAAAGTATACCTTTAAGATAATAAAAGTATCAACCTGTAACTATTACTTTTTCGTAAAACATTTACGTTGTTTTTTCAAATTAAATGTAAATGTAAATGGTAGGATATCATATTATACTACAAAATGTTGATGCTTTTAGATGAACTTATAATAGGGACTAATATAATCTTACTACAAACTTTGAGGGGTTAAATTGAACTTTAATCAGGGACCTATAAAATTTTACAACAACTTATGAGGGGCTAAAATGAATTCTTAAGTAATAATAGGGTAGTAGAAACAAAAATGCAATAGAGATTGGAATCTCTGTCATCTTCTCCATCTAAACTTTCCCACTTTCCCCACCCAAATCACATAAACTCCATTAAAATGCAACTCAGGCTCTTAGTTTTTCTTGTAAATATTCAGTATATAATACTACTAAAAGCTCAAATTTTAGGGGGGGGGGGGGGGGGGGGGCACCCCTCCTGGCCCTAACAATGCTCCGCCCTTGAAAGTGATTGACATGAAGTAACCTTGTTTGTGATCTAATGTTGGATCGTTGACAGATTCACCAATATATTCACATGGAAGTCTCCTTATGTTTGAATTCCAATATACATATAAACAATATCTTTAAACCTTGTAAAAGTCTCAAACTACAATATATCACGAATTATGAATGGGTGTAGAACTCAATAAAGGTAATAAGAAACAATTTACATTTTCACTTATAATCTAGGGTAAGTTTCAAATGAGACTAAAAATTTGCGTGAGAATAGAGGAACCAATGATATGGTGTCATGTGTACAAAGAGAATACAAAACTCATTTACCCCTTAAGTTAAATATCTCACAAATGACAAATCGAAAAATTATGAAAATTGCACCATTAGATTCAGCGTTTGATCCTCTTCGATTTACCGTCCATTAAGGCATACTTTCGACGAGTTTTTTTTTTCATTATTTTTAGTGGGTTTCACATTACTAACACGTGTGTTACAGTGTTGCGTTTAGGGTTTAGGGGTTAGGGTTTAGGGTTTAGGGTTGGGAGTTTGGGGTTTCGTCCCGAAACCCCAAACTCCCAACCCTAAACCCTAACCCCTAAACCCCAAACCCTAAACCCTAAACGCTTTATAAAACTCTAAACCCTAAATCATACTAAACCCTAAACCCTGCTAAACCCTAACACTAAACCCTACTAAACCCTAACACTAAACCCTGCTAAACCATAACTATAAACCCTAACCCTAAACCCTAAATCAAATGTATAATCAATCACTAACACATGTGTTACTAATATGTAAAACCCACCAAAAAAATGAAAAAAAAAGTTCGTTGGAAGTATGCCTTGATGGACGGCAAATCGAAGAGGATAAAACGCTGAAAAATATGGTGCAATTGTTATGATTTTTCGACTTGTCGTGTGTGAGATATTTAGTTTTTAAAAACGTGGATGAGAGAGAAAAAAGTGACACATGGCATATTGTGGTTGGTTCCCCCATTCTCACAAAAAATAAATGGTCTCAATTGAACTCTTCTCTATAATCTAACATAATAACGTTTTGAATACATGTGATTTCAGATATGTTCATTATGCCTTCACCACTGAATCCAAAAGAATGTTTTGAATACACGTGACTTTGGATATGTTCATTGTACCTTCACCCCTGAATACAAATGGAATATTGTATATTTACTCTTATGTGTTTCTGTGATGAAAATCACAATCAGTATGTTATAAGTGATAACTAGATCATAACCCGCAATATTTGCGGGCTAATACATGATTTAAAGACAAATGCTTTCTTATTATGTAACTTTTTCAATAACACTATAAATACATATTTTACTTTTATAATGTTGCATACATGTATAGAAGTTAAGAACACATGATTGTTTATCGATAGCATTGATAGTAAATAGTGGTTACTACAAATCAATTAAATTTTCACCAAACATGTATTTTTACTCGAACATATCACAAAGCATATTGTATTGCATGATCATCGTATATGCTTTCAAGATTTTTGTTGTGACATGATTTATTTTTCTTGTTTGGTACCTGACAGTATACAAGGAGTTCTTTCTTTGGACATACAGGTTTAATCTCTAAACAATTCTCCAATATTCCATCAATTGTGAGTCCTACCACATTGATCATATAATGAAAAAAATGACCTTCGAGAATTTATGAAAAAGTAGGTTTACAGAGTATCATGATTTATACTTTACTTACCGGCCCTCACCTAATATATTACAATCATAGTTGGACATACCGTATATAACAACCACAAAAGAGCATATATAGAATTATATTTGATCATATAGAAATCACGAACCAGATCCAAAAAGTGCTTTGAAAAATGAGAGAAGAAAACATGCATTTTAAAATGTTAGTAGCCAAAAGTCTATATCTAAGGTCATTATAAGGTAATACATTTAAGATGTATGTATAACACATTATTTGAAGGAAAAGATGTAAATACTAGAGCAAACCCAAAACAATACAATATATATTTGGAGGAAAAGATAATACATTTAAGATGTATGTATAATACATTATTTTTTTAGAAAATCAGACAAAGATAACATTACCAAAAAAACCAAATCAAAGAGTCACCAGCTACAACCAAACTAAACACCAAAAAGCCATATTACAAAATGTAAATATAGGACAAACTACCAAGCCACCAACAAGATGACAAAACCTCCACAAAAGAAACACTATGACTAATTACATCTATGTGACCAGAAAGTAAGACAACGTGAGTAGTAAAGTCGAGTCCCACATTGCCACAGCAGCAGAACCACCCACCATCAGTAAACTAACAAAAAAACCATCACTATTGAGAACCATAATGTGCCAGGGACCATAAAAGAACTTATAGACATGACCACATCAGCAAAACTGAACCTTGACCACTGTACACAATGCAGAAGCAGACGAGAAGCATCTACCAAGTGGAGACTAAAACCAACACCAGAAAATTAAGACTTAATAACACATATTATTCAATGTTTATAACCAAAAAATTCATGATGACAACACGTAATATTTAAGGTATCCTTTGTATACATATTTTTATTATAGTTTAACTAATATAACGAAATCGATCACATTAGCCAATTATAAGATGAGAGGAAGATAATTGAAAGTAAATCAACAATCTCTGAATGATAAAATTATATATATAATGTGGAGTTAAGTAAAGGTGGCAATATTGCCGTGTGTCTAATGGGTAAAAAAAGGTTGGGGTTAAAAGTGGTTGACTTTGACTCTCTAAAAAATGAAAGAAATGTATGTTCAACCGAAACGAATGATTGAATAATCAAGATGTCATTCGAAGATGTATAACTATATAAATTTCAGACTACTCAATAAAAAAGGCATCACTACTATATCATGTTCATAATAGGACAAGTGTCAAATAGCAAGCATGGTAAATTGAAGATTGCGTCATTTGAATGAAATTGAAATAGCAAAGCGTGGTGGATTATAATAGCCCACATTTTTTGTGTGGATCCTATGTAGTAAATGGGCTAATGACCATAGAAGGGATTAACTTGAGGGGTATATGTGGCAAGCCGTGTTTGCCTACATGTATATACTGAATTGGTAAAGACAAAAGGGGTCTGCCTTTGATATACAGAAAGTGTTTTTGGGTCATTCCTGGTCCCAACCCAACACGATCAGCCTAATAGATTATACTTCAAATGAGCCAGAAAGTTTTGACCTTTATTTGGATAGAAAGAGTATCTTCTGTCTTGCAATCTGCAGCGAGTAACAATTCTGTAATTGTTGTATACCTTCAGTTTTTCTCATCCACCTTCTACTTGGACTTGAAGATCTAATGCAATATTGCATTAGAGTTGAGAGCATAATATCTACCATTCTCAGCAACAAAAATGCAAAAAAGGAAAATTACTATAAAAGTGTGGTTTTCTTCCGTCCCCTATTAGATCAAAAATTATGAAAAACGACTTAAATGAATAGCTGTTACTTGATATTTTTAGAAAATGAGGGAAAAAACAATACATAACATACCTATGATATTATGAAACTGAACTATCAATGAACAACCTGATCGGATCAGTACTAAACCTGCTAAAATTAAATTGTAAGATATTAAAAAACAACAGAGCTTGAAACGATTCCAAAACTAAACTTAAATATCTAAGAAAATTAAATTGTAAGATATCAGTAATAGTGTTTGAAATCAAATATAATACATTAACTATTAACGGAAAGTTTGAAAGTACTTTATACTTACCAATGCATCTTGGTGAATACTTGTCGAGTGCATAAGCAACCTCCTCTTGTCAAATAGGTCGTAAACTAAAAGGATTAAATGTCATTAAATTTGAAGGTTGCATCAAGCCATCAACCATCATGAATTCACATAGTATATAGGTATACAAATATTCATTAGATATCAATAACATCTTTTTTGTTTCAAGCTATTCACAATCAATACTTAAAAGATACAACATACGTGTGGTTTTAGCAACCCACATATGTCTTCTTAATAAACATAAAACGTTTAATGGCTCCAGCCTCTCTAGCGCAGCCAATTTTAGACCATTTATCTCCACAAAAGAGTATGGTTTAGTAATTTCACCATCAACTTCAGAATGAAGAATCCGCATCACTGCAAGCACACTCATTGTTTGTAGATAAGCCCATATTAGAACCCGGTATGCCATAGGTTATGTAAGAGAAGAATTTCATTAAGTATATTCAAGTATCCCACATGTTTATGTTTTTTAAGTGTAGCATGTAGTTCAGTCAAGTCTCCTTAAAAGCACAAAGATGTAGACATTGCTAAAGTCTACCTTGCCAATTCCTGGAACAGCATGGATGTAAAGGCAACGTCTTAGACATTGATTATCGCATATAGCACCTTTGATAAATGCAGTTACTTCCTCCATCTCTCAACATTTTTCAATTCACGTCTTTAATTATTAATATCTATATTTTTTAAATCTAAATCTAAAAAAAGTTGATCGATTGAATTACCTACATGACAAGACCCAAACCAACCAGACCCATTTAGACCCATAATAAAAAAGACTTTTTTCAAGTCATTATCCCACCCACCTGACCACCTTTTTTCCACATCAATAAAAGCTGAAACGCAACCAGATTAAAAGAGTACATCTTTGAATCGTTTGGTCATAACCCCACGGATCCATACGTCTTGCAACTCTGAAAATATTTTAAATCACTGAAAATGAATATATTTTAAATCACTGAAAATGAATGGGTCACTGATTAATTAAATGAGGGATCATGATTACTCACAACATCCACATCTTATTGATCTCACATATATATAAGTGTTTAATAGAATAATGGTGAGTTACTTTGTGCAAGACACCTCCAGCAGCCTCCTACAACCATAACCTACCAATATGAAGAACAACTATTGAAAAGAAAGTAAAGTTCTGACCTCATCACTTGTAACTTGGGGTATAAGAAGAGCATGATAAAGATAAAGTGTATGTTTTGAACAACAAATTATATTAATAATGGCTACGATTAATACTCATGATCAACATTTAACCACAGTTTGACTCAGAATTTTATTTAGAACATCAACTCATGCATTTCATGACGACCATACTTCAAATGCAGTTTGAAACAACACAGTGATGTACGATATACATTGTTATATAGGACATTGGATACTCACATTTGGCTTCAAATATGTTCCTAAAAGACATATAAACTGACAATAAAATATCAAATGAGGTTAATACTTGATACCATCTGAGCAAATATGAACTTGTTCGAATTGGAGAAAAAAGTAGTGACATGACAACCATTCAAAATATGTGTAGCGACTACCAAAATCAAATAATGTACACCAAAAATTAGATGCTTATTTCCCCAGACCAAATAATTCGTTAGTGCACCTCCTAGATGAACCTCTCGGCCCATAGTGCTCCACTTAACCTGATGAAAAAGATAAATAATCAAAGCTCAGACACAAACTTTATACCTTTTTATCTGTTTGCCACCGCCGGATCATCACCAAACAATTTCAAGTCATTACCCATATGGACCATTCTAATTTCAACTTCTTCACTCTTACCTTCATCCACTCAAATCTCTTTACATGCACTTCTTGAAACAAACCCGGACACCCTAAGATTTTATCACCGAAGAACTTTGGGTATGTTTTTCCAAAGTAAATACGCCGCGACCCATAATACCCCTGTCCACAGTTCCAAATTTCATGTGTCGCACTTGATCCAGTTCCAGATTTACTACCTTGCCTGCTTTTACCTTGCTTCCACATATAATATTCACACGTGTTTCACCCAAAAGTACTGGTAAAATTTTAAGTAACGGAATAATATATATTTAAATTCTATTATTTACTACAGATAATAAAGGGTACCTGTTAGAGTGTTTCAAGTTTGTGAAGCTACTTAAATATAGTTTGTTGATACTCAAAAAGAAAATGAAGATAAATCCTATAGTAGGTAATTATTATTATTTATTTTTTTCAAATTGAGGGTTTAATAGAGTTATCTAACCAATAAGCATAACAAATATCTAAGTGTAAGCACTCGTTGGAGATAAAAAAAACACCTACTAACATGGGTACTCTATCGGTATCTGGTATACTCGGTACTTGGTATACACGATTGTAAGAAAGCCTAATAATTATCATGTCAAACTACCAAAAAAGAAGTAGCAGAAGCAAGCAGTACCAAACATGATTCATTGATTCATCAAATTCACATAGCCCGGATTCACAAGATAATATCATATTGTAAGCAATTGACATCATCTTTATAAAACGTTGACCAGAAGTACAACATATAACATAGGTGTGTATTTAAAACATAACATAATAGCTCCATTCTAATAATATCACATAAAATTTTACAATACTAAATTGAGATTCACATCAGCCTTGTGGATATCCTCCAGATCATTACCAACATTCATAAGACTATTTATTCTAAGATCATATTATGACAAAACTAAATGACAAATGAAATCCAAAATCACAATTACAACAACGTAAATTCAATTACATAAACCCTAACTACCACGAAATTAACTGAATTGACAAAATTGAGTAATTTAAAACCCTAATTCGCAATAGTACCTAATTGACCGTATAAGGGTTTCTGAATCATTGCTGATGTTCATATAACCTGAAACAGAGAAAATTAATCGATTAAGATGATCGAATAATCCAAACTGAAATCAAAATCAAAATCAAAGACCAACACCTTCTTCCACCAGTTACTACTTACACAAACACACCCACCACCACTAACGCCGCCGCCTATGTTAAAGGTTTTAGTGAAGAAGAATGTGATGTGTAGCGGGCCTTTTTTTTCTTCTTCTGTAAACGATGGTTTTTTAAGATGTGTAGCGCCGCTTTTTTGCTTCTTCCGTAATGGTGATGGTTTTTTATTTTTTAATTATAATTATTAATAAAAAAAAGTTTTTTCTTTTTTTTTTCTTACGGGTTTTTTGTTTTCTAAAATTAACCTAAACTAAATAAATTAAACTAATTTAATTTAATTTGTAATATGTAAGGAGGGACAATTATGACTTTTGAGGAATACACATTTACTATTTAGGTTGTCATTTACATGGGAGATTATTAATGGTTTAGATTAAAATTGGTTAATCAATGGAGGGTTGGGATTAGATTAGAGTTGCCTAAATTAAAAATGACAACCTAATAACCACTCTATTATAATATATTAAAGAGATAGCGCCAAACAATATATTGAATGACTTGTGAACATGTCCAATCAAGTTTTGCTCTGCAAGCGAAACAAATGAAGTTGTGAACTAAATACACCATTTTACATAACAGGGCAGAGAGGTTATCACATTTGATAAAGCAGAGCCAAGAGATTATCACACTTATTAAAAACCGGGCAGAGAGGTTATCGCACTTGATAAAACAGGGCATAGAGGTTATTGCACTTGATAAAACAAGGCAGAGAGGTTATCACACTATAAAACCTACAAGAATACACATTAAAACCTATAGATTATGCTAAACAGGAAAGAGAGGTTATGTATTTTTCCACCAAAATTTTTAGAGACTTTAATGGCCTTGGAAGGATTTCCATTAGTACAACTCTGAGGGGTAAAACTGGGGAGCTGTAAATGATGCCTGCCTAATAACAATCTCATCCCCATCGTCATATGAAAATATGTGTAAGCTTCATGAAACGATATAAGGTTCCAGAAACAAGAAATTTTCCATATCAAAAAACATAAGATTCATCTAACAAGTGTGAAAATAATCATGAGTTATTTAATTAGTGAAGTGATTAATAAAAGTATCCTAAGCACTTTAGATCTTCTGAAGCATAATTTCTCAACATAAGGCATTTCAACCCATCATTAAATAGTTATATCTTTCAAGACCACTACCTAATGAAGCATTTCAATCTAATACAAAGCTCTCCGATTAATTTAAAAAAGAAAAATTCAGTTAGGAATGATGCATGTATGAGGAGGTGGCCAAAGTATTATTTTTTTCTTTTCTTATATATATATATATATATATATATATATGTATATATATGTATATGTATATGTATATATATGTACATGTATATACATGTATACATGTACATATATATACATGTACATATATATACATGTACATATATATATATATATATATATATATATATATATATATATATATATATATATAGATATATATATATATATATATATATATATATATATATATATATACCCATGTATTGAGACGACTAATTAACAGGCGACCCAAGTATCATATTTTTGGGTAATACCGGTATAACGAAAACAAGATACATACTTGAGCAGCATATAAGAACAGCTTTAATACAGGACTGGCCTTGCTTAATTAATGCAAAAAAAAAATTATATTTGGGTGTCACAACATACATTTGCTCTTATAAGAAAGTGATATACAGTATCAAACTCATGGCACCAAACACACAATTACACGAGCAATATATTCCCAACAGATGTAGGTTTTAACAAACATCCAAAGTCCAAACTAACAAGGTCAACATATAACCTTTCATAAGTATAACACGTGGACGACGTATTCATAAGTTCCTAACCATAATATTAACATTAGTTAATGATATATAAGTCTTTGTCTTATAGATACATCAACTATAAGACCCCTCAAAAGGTGTAGTGAAGGCTGTCAAAGGAGTATCACTAGAAGGCAGAATCACAACGCTTCTTGAAGGAAGAAGTCCAAAACTTTTGACCAAGGTGGGTCAGCACGATGGTCAAATCTGATCCAAGATGACCTTTTCTAATCATGATGACCTAAAATTGTTTGTACTCTTTCTTTATGAATTGCATCCAACAAGACAATCAGTTCGATGCAAGATGTCAACAATCAAACAAGAACTAGTATCAAGTTAGTTTTATGAACTTTTGTTCATACCCAAACTGTGACACCCGGTCAAAAATGACCCAAAATTCGCTCCGAATTTAAACTTTTAATTCGTGTATTATATACACGCAATACCAAAGTCTACAAGTATTATATATATATAACATGGAACGATTATTGAATAATCGCATATAAACAAATCTGGCAGGACGCGTAAGCCAAAGTACAAAAGTTAGTGATACAAAAATAATTAATAATTCGAAAATTATTAATTACGATTATTATTATGCTTATATTATTGAAATAATATAATATATTATACGTTTTACATTAAACGTATCGAGCGCAATACAAAAGTCCAAAAAGAATTTCGAAATACTTTTGAACAAATTTTATTGGAAACTATTATATAAAATAGTTGGAACAAAAGTTGTTCGGGAACCTTTAGACGACTATTTTGAACGCGTTATACACGAACAGAAACAATTATAAAACGTACCTAAAGGTCGAAAATAGTAAAAGTATTTATTTTCCTGTTACTGTTTTAGTATTTGGAACATTACTTCAAAATATAAATTCCAAATTTGACTGAAATCTGGCACGCAATTTCACCGTACAGTACTTCTACTGTAACCAATTTTATTAATGATTTTAATAAAATATTTCATTTTTATAAATATCAATTACTAAGTCTAAAATATATATTAAACTAACGAATAATTGATTTATACACGAAGTACCACAAATTGGACCCGTACACGGAACTAACTGGTTAAAAACTAAAACTTATACACTAAGTTAAAATATCTGTTCGACAAGGGGCTGTACACAGCCATCCTCCCTTTTGAAAAAGTTGATTTACTTGAGTTTAATATATACTCCCTCTTGTACTGTGGTTACACCCAACAACCTCAATAATACAATTTCACCAACTTTGTTACTTCTCTTTTCTGTGAGCCGAAGGGTAGAGGAAAAACAAGCAAGCAGGAGAAATTTTCTTATTCATCTTCAAACCATAACCCACTAAACACATAACAAATATTTACAAAAATCATCATCATCTCATCGTCTAACAACATCATCATCGTCGTTCATCATCATCATCATCTACATCAGAATCATCATCATAATCTTTAAAACACTTTGTGAGGAATTTTCTCCATTTTAATTTCATTTATATAATTTGTGAGAATTATGAAATTGTTAGATGATTTGCGTTATAAAGTGTTAAAAGATGTTATAATATGTAAACATATGGTGTTATGGTTGTTTGATCATGAAAAAAAGGGAATTAAAAACTAAATCATGTATATGTACGTAGTAACAGAGACGATCGAAACAGAAACCTGAACCGATTGGTTCTTGTAATTTAAGTAAACACATCAACACATAAATAGATGTTGTTGCATTTAAAAACTAATAAGTAAGCCTTAGTCTCGTGGTTGTGTCTTGCGTTGAGTAAAGGGAGGTCACAGGTTCGAAACCTGTGACCAACCTTTTTGCTTATCCTTATATTTTATATATGTAATCTATTATTATTATACTTTGTTTCCATAAATTAAGTACATTATTGTACATTATATTAAAACTTAACTAATAATTGGTTGAGTAAATAGCTTTGAATATGAACTTTTTTTTTCTAAAATTCTACATGACCGCGAGACAATATTTTTACACAAATAATTAAGCGATATAACTTTTGGGCCGATTGTATGTTGGGCCAAACTATTTGTATTTGTTAATGGGCCAAAGTAATTAGTTAATGTATTTGGGCCGAACGAGTTGGGCCAAAGCCCAATGAGTCACGTAATATCAAAACGCAAACTTAAATCGGTTTATATATATAAGACGAGTAAAATGAAACGGACGGACACTTTTATATATATATATACAATTAAACGAGGTTATTTTTATAACACATAAAACTTATTTTGTTGAAACATAAACGACGACGATAAACTATAAAATGGACGCGACATTATTTGGAACAAAAACAATATATTATATATATATAAACTGAGTAACTAAGTAACTGAATAACGAACTTAGAAGGAATTATTAAGTCACTTACTTATACATTTAACCTCACGTGTTTAGGACACTAGGAAGTTACAATTGGATTTCACGTGTACTTAGGGAAGCTAGCACCCAAAGGTGAGTCTCACGGCCCCTTTTTACTGTTTTATTGTTTTGGGGAAGATGCATTACTTGTTTTACTCGAACACATGTACTTACTTACTTGATTTACTTACTGATTTACTGGTATATCGATTGCATGGGTTTTTACTTAATCCAATGAAGTCCCTTTAATCATAGTTGTTAGTTATGGACTTAAGCGCGAGTTTTAGTATATGGATCCATATGGGACTGACAATCCCCACCTGGGGTGGTAGCACCACCACGAACCGTACTCGTATAAACAGGTGTTTTCTACTCGTTTCATATGAATGTTTTTGGATTAGCATTCACGAGGGCAAATTACTTACTTACTGTTAAGCTTCAACTATGGTGCTCATGGCAATGTATATCGAAACTATTGCATAAGTGCAATTATTACTTACTTTTACAAATTGATGTGTTCAAAACTGTTACTTACTATAAACCTGTGAGATTCACCAACCTTTTGGTTGACCTTTTTAGTGATGCATTCTCAGGTACGCATCAACAGTAGGATGACCCAGCAGGATCTACTTATATGCTAAGCTAGTACGAGTCGTATGCATACACACTTATGAAGATTTTAATGGCATTATCTTTTGTACAATGATTATGTATTTAAAATCTTTAAGAATTAGTTTGCGAACTCATTAATGATGTATCTTTATGACTTAAAACTTTTGAAAACTTATGTAATGTACTGAATTACAATGTATTTTATAAAACGTCTCATTTAGAGTCGTTTACTATATATCTTGTGCTTTGGTTATTGATTAGTCACGCCCCGACCCGATTCGCTTCCGCAACCCGAATTAGGGGGTGTGACAGATTGGTATCAGAGCCTAAGGTTATAGTGAACTAGGTTGCATTTAGTGGGCCTAGACTATGACCGTTAGGCAGTATTCCTTATTAGGTATGACCGGTTCAGGGATTTCATCATACAAGTTTAATTTAACATAGCCTGATCAACTATGTACAATTAAATGAAGATGATGTGAACTCTGAAAGGGGTTATGTTGAACAGGAATGCATTAGTTGACTCTGACCATGAGAGAACCGTGACTTGTACTTGTTTTGCGTTAGACACGACTAGGTAGATAATACGTATGTATAGGTTATACATATATGGTTAGACCTATTATTGTCCTCCGATACTTAGTAACTAACTTATTGTTCATATACGCCTTGGAAATCACCAACGGTACGTTGATCGAGTCAGGAAAGTTGTACTGGGATGTGCCCTGGTTTCGAGGGTCATCTCTTCGAAATTGGCTTACCCTGGCAGAGTTGAGAACTTCGACATTCTATTCGATACAAACCGATTAGTAATTAGGATTGACATATACGTAAAAAAAAAAAAAAAAAAAAAATCCTTTCTCGCCACCCTATCACGTTTGTATAACAATCAATACTTGTTCGGATGTAATATCCCCCTCACTTTTGTAAACCTCAATCCTCGTAATCATTTGAACTCGCAAGTCAAGTGATTGCAACCACTATTATTCTACACTAATGAATGTCACTTGTGTTGTGATATATTTTTGTTATATATACAACTACGATGATCATATTCTTATACGAAACTCTGATCCCTTATTTTCATTGAAGGAACATGCCTCCACGACGCTAAAAATACACCCAAGCTCAGGTTGATCAACTGGTTGCTGACGCACTAAGTGCTGAGCGACGACGAACTGACGGCGCTGAAACACCACCAAGTACCACTGTGGTAAAACCTTGCACCTACAAGGATTTCCTTAGCTGCAAACCTTTAAACTTCAACGGCACTGAAGGTGCCATTGGGTTGTTACGATGGCTGGAAAAGACAGAGTCAGTCTTTCGCATCTGCAACTGCGCTGAGGACTGTAAGGTCAAGTTCTCCACCTACACTTTCATGGATGATGCTCTGACATGGTGGAACACTTACGTTGACTCTGTGGGCCAAGACATTGCTTTGGAAACTCCTTGGGATGAGCTGAAGAAAATGCTCAAGGATGAGTATTGTCCTAGGGATGAAATCCAACAGCTCAAGGCGGAATTCTGGAATCTCACCACTCAAGGGAATGATATTGCCGGCTACACTTCTCGATTCAATCAGTTAGCACACCTGTGCCCATCTATGGTTGATACGGAATCCAAGCGAATTGAGCGCTATGTCTGGGGACTTCCTCCACAAATTCAAGGAATGGTTACCTCGTCCGATTCTCCCACATTCCATGGCACTGTGCGTATGGCACATAAATTGATGGCACAAATAGTTCGCCAAGGAACAGCTGGCGAAAAAAATTCTGGAAGCAGCTCCGGAGACAACAAGAGGAAAGCTGATGGAAACCCTGGAAACCAGAGCCAAGCTAACAAGAAGCCTGCGACTGCTAAGGCCAACGCCTCTAAATATGATGACAAGATAGGGTACAAAGGAAGCAAGCCCTATTGCTCTAAGTGCAAGCTTCATCATGATGGTCTATGTCCTTGCACCAAATGCAAGCGATTTGGACACCTAACCAAAGACTGCAAAGCAAACCCCACTGGTACTGACACTTCAACAAGCAAGACCTGCTATGAGTGCAATGGTACCGGGCATTTCAAGAGGGACTGCCCAAAGCTGAAAAACAACCCTGCTAGAGGTAGGTTCTATGTACTCAAAACTAAGGAGGACGATCAGGACCCGAGACTTATTGACTTGCTCAACTCGGGTATGGTCACTCATACATAACCTGACTGCCTTTATACTACTTACTTGATAGGTCTTACTTGCTGCTTGATACCTTGTATGTTTTCCTTAGATTCTAAGTGCACGATAGGGTTGGGGAAAAATGATAATTTAGTTTCTAATGGTTTCTATATGAGACGAGGTTTAGCTCATATGTATAGGAATAACATATCCTATACCTTCTTATACCGGAAAATATGCCGGTTAACTTTTATATACTGGGTAACATCCCAGGTAAGATTAATTTATGCTAAACCCTCTCGTTTCTATATGAAACTGATAGACTCTAAGTTATGTTACGACAATACTGCCCGTTATAAGCTGTATGAATACAGTGAAAGATTACTACTTTACTTTAGGCTACTAGTACAAACGTAGCTACACATTGAATGATCGACTGACCTTGTCCTACCGACAAAATGGTCAATTACATTGCAACACACTTCCTCTATTCTTTTAACGGCCAGTAGGGCATTAGCCTAACAAGGGGAGGAAGGTAACATTAGATTGAGGTTTTATCACTCATAGTCAACACACACATTCTGAGCATACGTACCGACTATAACTTCAATACACTGATAATTACTGCCAATGAATTTCGGGACGAAATTCTCCTAACAAGGGGAGAATGTGACACCCGGTCAAAAATGACCCAAAATTCGCTCCGAATTTAAACTTTTAATTCGTGTATTATATACACGCAATACCAAAGTCTACAAGTATTATATATATATAACATGGAACGATTATTGAATAATCGCATATAAACAAATCTGGCAGGACGCGTAAGCCAAAGTACAAAAGTTAGTGATACAAAAATAATTAATAATTCGAAAATTATTAATTACGATTATTATTATGCTTATATTATTGAAATAATATAATATATTATACGTTTTACATTAAACGTATCGAGCGCAATACAAAAGTCCAAAAAGAATTTCGAAATACTTTTGAACAAATTTTATTGGAAACTATTATATAAAATAGTTGGAACAAAAGTTGTTCGGGAACCTTTAGACGACTATTTTGAACGCGTTATACACGAACAGAAACAATTATAAAACGTACCTAAAGGTCGAAAATAGTAAAAGTATTTATTTTCCTGTTACTGTTTTAGTATTTGGAACATTACTTCAAAATATAAATTCCAAATTTGACTGAAATCTGGCACGCAATTTCACCGTACAGTACTTCTACTGTAACCAATTTTATTAATGATTTTAATAAAATATTTCATTTTTATAAATATCAATTACTAAGTCTAAAATATATATTAAACTAACGAATAATTGATTTATACACGAAGTACCACAAATTGGACCCGTACACGGAACTAACTGGTTAAAAACTAAAACTTATACACTAAGTTAAAATATCTGTTCGACAAGGGGCTGTACACAGCCATCCTCCCTTTTGAAAAAGTTGATTTACTTGAGTTTAATATATACTCCCTCTTGTACTGTGGTTACACCCAACAACCTCAATAATACAATTTCACCAACTTTGTTACTTCTCTTTTCTGTGAGCCGAAGGGTAGAGGAAAAACAAGCAAGCAGGAGAAATTTTCTTATTCATCTTCAAACCATAACCCACTAAACACATAACAAATATTTACAAAAATCATCATCATCTCATCGTCTAACAACATCATCATCGTCGTTCGTCATCATCATCATCTACATCAGAATCATCATCATAATCTTTAAAACACTTTGTGAGGAATTTTCTCCATTTTAATTTCATTTATATAATTTGTGAGAATTATGAAATTGTTAGATGATTTGCGTTATAAAGTGTTAAAAGATGTTATGATATGTAAACATATGGTGTTATGGTTGTTTGATCATGAAAAAAAGGGAATTAAAAACTAAATCATGTATATGTACGTAGTAACAGAGACGATCGAAACAGAAACCTGAACCGATTGGTTCTTGTAATTTAAGTAAACACATCAACACATAAATAGATGTTGTTGCATTTAAAAACTAATAAGTAAGCCTTAGTCTCGTGGTTGTGTCTTGCGTTGAGTAAAGGGATTGCTTATCCTTATATTTTATATATGTAATCTATTATTATTATACTTTGTTTCCATAAATTAAGTACATTATTATACATTATATTAAAACTTAACTAATAATTGGTTGAGTAAATAGCTTTGAATATGAACTTTTTTTTCTAAAATTGTACATGACCGCGAGACAATATTTTTACACAAATAATTAAGCGATATAACTTTTGGGCCGATTGTATGTTGGGCCAAACTATTTGTATTTGTTAATGGGCCAAAGTAATTAGTTAATGTATTTGGGCCGAACGAGTTGGGCCAAAGCCCAATGAGTCACGTAATTTCAAAACGCAAACTTAAATCGGTTTATATATATAAGACGAGTAAAATGAAACGGACGGACACTTTTATATATATATACAATTAAACGAGGTTATTTTTATAACACATAAAACTTATTTTGTTGAAACATAAACGACAACGATAAACTATAAAATGGACGCGACATTATTTGGAACAAAAACAATATATTATATATATATAAACTGAGTAACTAAGTAACTGAATAACGAACTTAGAAGGAATTATTAAGTCACTTACTTATACATTTAACCTCACGTGTTTAGGACACTAGGAGGTTACAATTGGATTTCACGTGTACTTAGGGAAGCTAGCACCCAAAGGTGAGTCTCACGGCCCCTTTTTACTGTTTTATTGTTTTGGGGAAGATGCATTACTTGTTTTACTCGAACACATGTACTTACTTACTTGATTTACTTACTGATTTACTGGTATATCGATTGCATGGGTTTTTACTTAATCCAATGAAGTCCCTTTAATCATAGTTGTTAGTTATGGACTTAAGCGCGAGTTTTAGTATATGGATCCATATGGGACTGACAATCCCCACCTGGGGTGGTAGCGCCACCACGAACCGTACTCGTATAAACATGTGCATTCTACTCGTTTCATATGAATGTTTTTGGATTAGCATTCACGAGGGCAAATTACTTACTTACTGTTAAGCTTCAACTATGGTGCTCATGGCAATGTATATCGAAACTATTGCATACGTGCAATTATTACTTACTTTTACAAATTGATGTGTTCAAAACTGTTACTTACTATAAACCTGTGAGATTCACCAACCTTTTGGTTGACCTTTTTAGTGATGCATTCTCAGGTACGCATCAACAGTAGGATGACCCAGCAGGATCTACTTATATGCTAAGCTAGTACGAGTCGCATGCATACACACTTATGAAGATTTTACTGGCATTATCTTTTGTACAATGATTATGTATTTAAAATCTTTAAGAATTAGTTTGCGAACTCATTAATGATGTATCTTTATGACTTAAAACTTTTGAAAACTTATGTAATGTACTGAATTACAATGTATTTTTTAAAACGTCTCATTTAGAGTCGTTTACTATATATCTTGTGCTTTGGTTATTGATTAGTCACGCCCCGACCCGATTCGCTTCCGCAGCCCGAATTAGGGGGTGTGACACAAACCTCCCACAATAAACTGGCTCTCCATATTCAAGTGATAATGATAAGAGGGAGTAAAAGGGGAAACGCAAAAGTTGATAACTTTTTAACTCACACAAGAATTTCAATGATTGGATATGATTAATGTAGCTATTGAAATATCAGTGTTCAAAATAAGGAAAAATCAATCTAAAGATTTAATTAAGAACCAATTTATTGCAGAAAATTTGCTAAGGGTAAAAGTTGATGAGAAACTTGGTACTAATTCTATTTTGCTTGTTGACGTTTAGCATCGAACTGGGTGTCTTTTTGTATATGCAATTCATGAATATTAAAATCATCATAAATAGAAATATGGCATCATCGATCAGATTTGACAGTCATGCTGATCCACCATCGTCAGAAGTCTTGGACCTCTTCCTGCCATAAGCATTGTGATTCTGCTTTCTAGTCATACTTCTTGTGACAGTATCCTACAGTATCAAAAGGAAAATTAATTATAAAAAAGAAATAGCTATTTACACAACCCACTTGATTTACTACCTCTAATGCATACTCGGCTTAGACAAGTCAAACACCTTATTGATAGGGTTGATAATTTTCTTTTGTGCCGAACTGCTCTGAGAATTACATTCTGCACTTGAGCATTGCGCGTTCTGATGACATGACATAAGCTGTAATCTGGGAATTCTTGATTCAAAACTTACAGCACCCCGAAAGTTTCTTTGTAGAGAAGATCAGCCTGAATGGTTTAAGAAAAAATTTGATGAGCATAAGTTCTGATTTCTGAAAGTATAAATAGTAACTGAAGATTGATTTGGTATGTGAAAGATGCACACCGGCTCTAAGAGTCCACGGGTCTTCAACTTAAGGTCCATGAACTGTAAGAATTCTACCACAAGCCATAAATATTATGGCATTGAAAATATGATCCTCTGTTTTGGCACGTTAACTAGGTTTTTATAATAATGTCATCATCATCATTATTGTTATTGACAAAAAACCGGTACTGTGCAAAGTATTTTGTAGGAAGAAACGGTGAAGCTGATGAAATTGCATGAAGCGAAGAAGGCTAAATTGAAGAGCAGGCACCTGAAGGAAGAGCTAATGCCAAGTTGACTCAATTGATGGACAGGTAGTCAAGTACACCTTCAAAGCTTGAAGTGCAAAGGCTGATGAGATGGAGAAAGAGAAAGGTAAAAGTTTAGAATATTTCACCCTACAAGTAGGCCAATGTAAATCAAATCCTTTTCATATAGAAGGATGACTAGCAATCAATGAAAGTAAATCATGGTACCTGATCGAGATCAACATGTGCGTTCACATAGATATCGTAACCTGAATTTAATTGTACGTAGCATACCAAAATCCAGTTAAATATTTTATATAAATAACTTGGATGTTCTACTATATTAAATATTTAAGTAAGGCATTAATGGAATTATGATGTGAAAAGATGTATTTTGACAAAAAGCAAAGAAGAGCTGGTGTATATACAAGATTTTGAACAAGGAAAAGAAAATCTATTATGCGTGATCCTAATAAATCATTTGGATTTTACATTGTACAGTTTGTTTGAGTTACCAACACATGTTCAAGCAAGTGTGCCCCTTTATTGCAATCGCATCGTGATAAAACCTATAAGAAAAAATTTAAAGGCTTATTTAAAAATTGTTTATTCACATTAACTTTATAATATGAGTACTTCCTCAACAAAATCTTTGCCCTAATTTCTTGATTTGACCTGAACTGATTTTTCCCTCCCAAGCGATCTAGTCTAATCAGTTTAATTAATAGTCAATAGTCAGTAGATGAGACTACACATTCCTATGCTTTCAAGTTTCAACAAAACCCGTTTTATATTTTTGTTTCACTTCATGATTGTAACCCCCTTTTCAAGTACCATGATTTACTTTCTCTAATTGTTAACGTAATCAATCATCCATCTATCTATTTAGTTCATGCCTTTCCTCGTTAGCATGTGCTTGTCCCCTGTTTCCATCTTCTTTAATTTATATAAGATTTACAATTCATAGATCCTAACAAAATTTCCGTCTAACAATGTACTAATGGCTGTCACAAGAAGTATGACTAATAGTCAGATTCATGATGTTACTGGCAATAAGAGGTCTATGACAACTGACCAAAGTGGTTCGACACGGTGATCACAACCATATGATATCCCTTTGTTGATTATGATGAAGTTGGAAACTATCGACTTTGCTGCATTCAGTTGTACAACCGGAGGGAATTCGCACGCTCTAACTAGTACACGTTTATGTAATCTAAAAAACCTAGGACATTATAAATTTTATGGGTCAAAATAAGAAATGCCATTCGGAGGACCATGAAAGATGAAGGAAATTCAGGATCACATTCCACATTCTACTAGCATTACCTGTGTTGGAATAACTCGTGGTTACTTGATTTTGTTCGAGATTAGAATCTGTGAATTACAGGATCTAGTAACCTTAAGTTAATCCAACACAGGGACTCCTAGTAGAATGTGGAACGATGGTCCCGAACTTTCTTATTTCATGGTCCTCCAAATAAAAATTTCTTGCTTTCTAGATAACATTAATATGGCACCAGTTAGGTTGCATGAATTTCCTCTAGGGTTTGTAGACACAAATGAATGCAGAAAGTTAACATTATCTAATTTCATATTTAATCAAAAAAGGACATGGAAAATTATGACCTTGGTGTCGAACCACCATGCTCAATTGTCTTAGAACTCTTAAGGCCAGAAATATATGATTCTAATTTTTAGTCATACTCCTTGTAACAACCATTAACGCTAGCTATCAGATAAAGTTAATAAGTCAAGGTCTTAGTAAATGCAAATTCTACATAAGATACAAAAGTTCTAAACAGGGGAAAGTGTACGCTATACAGTCATAATGCCATTTAAATGATGAAAAACCTCCAATGTTTCTGTCTCATTACGAGAGACCCTTATCCTCGTGGTCCTAAATTTTCCAATTTATTACTTATTTCAGACAAATGGAACACTTAATTTATTAAAATCCTTTGCTTTGCTAGAATATATATCTTCCTTAAACTGGTCTCATAGTAAAGTAAAGTTAGATAACGAAAATTTTGAAATAAAGTTAGGTGAAATAAGTAAGAAATTGAATTGGCAGATTTTGTTTCAAGTTGGTCACGAAACACATATATGAAATATACAAACACATAATAAATGCAAGACTAAATTTTGTGGTTATGAAGTGAAATCTTAGCTCAAAAGTAATCCACGTTCAATTAATCTGATTTAATCAACTCTTACAACTGTAAACTTTATTATGAACGTATGAACACGTGTTTTATAAGGGCAATTTTGATGCAACTCAATTCAAAAACTAGATTGACCAAAAATGCAACAAAAAGCATACAACAAATCAAGCAAAGCTAGGAGAGAATGGCACACAAAAATCAAAAGAATATATGAAAGAAATAATATAATAAAAATCATGAAAAAAGAAAAAGAAGAAAGTAAGTAATGTGATTGCGTACCTTGTTAGAACAACCATGAAGGAATAGAGATGATTAATCGGTGAACAGAGATGGTTAGTCGGGTTGTGGACAGAACCCGTAAAAATTTAAACCAATCTTTTGGTCACTTGATTTGAGCTTTGTAATAAGAGGGAAATGATTTATATAGAGGAGGTGGAGATCTGTGAGATGGTGTTTCTTACGATGTGGGACTCCTTTCACTGAAGTGGGGTTGCTGTTATTAGAAAGAAATTAAAATAGGAATGTGAAGTGGGGAATTAGATCGACCACTCTACAATTGCACCATGTTAACCTATTTTTTAGCAATCCAATTTAAGTATTTAACACATGTACAATGTTGTTATTGTACCTTTTAGCTTTTTAATGGGATTTTGTAGTTTTTCTGGTATATCAAAGATCCGCGAGAGGTGTTAACTATTGATATAAAGGGAAAATATCATATACGAATTGACAGGTTTGTCGACCAAAAGTCTCGTAGATAATATTTAATGATGAATATCGTACTCGAATTTGTATGTCGTCGTATATGATCGACACATTGAGTGACTAGACTAATATATATTCTTTATAAAGATTGTATGGGTGTCGGTCCTAATTCATTTAATCCTGGTGCTACCGAATTCCACATAGATTAATTGTTAGATTCATTTCAATTGTATCATACTAAATTCAAAATAAATGAAAAAAAAAAACAATGGGAAAAACGAAAATCGTTCACCAATGCATGCAGATCCGTTTCAACGAATCTATGAACCATAAAGTACGTCAGTGAGAGGTCTTGATTAAACAGAGCAGTCAGGTTTTCCATTCATTTACACTATCAGCTTCTACTCTTGCTAGCTTTGACACAATCTTATTATAGCTATTAACTACTATTTGAAAGCATATACACTTACCAATATATACAAATTCTCTTCACGTTCATTGACATAGCTGAGCTAGATAAGAACTACAGTAAATCATAAAGATTTCTGTGACTCATCGGGGTTACGTGTATTGATGCACACCGGTGCTCTTCAGTGTAACCTAATAGTTTTCGATTAGGTTTACAAATGCATGTATATATTATCACCTATTCAGCCTATTATAATAAAAATTTAAAGGGCAACTAACCTTTAAAATCGATACCAAGAAACCAACAAATGTACTCCATGCCAACGCAAAAGTATGTTTGCACACAATGCATTAGGACACGCGAATCCAAATGCTATAAAAGGGGAGATTTAGCCAATGGGTGAGATGCCTATTGTTTAAATCATCGATAGAAGAATACATACCTACTTTATGCCCGTAAAATGCAGAGGGTTGGGTTCGGTTTGGTTCAAAACGGGTCATATTAGTTAGATTGGTTGAACGGGTCAGTTGGACCAGATTGATCCGTTTCTTGTCACCTGAAATTTTTTACTCTTTATGTATCTCTCCAAAACTTTGTTAACACATATCTATGGGACCCCAATTTCATCTAGACTTTTAAATTTATAACAAGAAATCGTGATTCATAAAAGAAGAGCAGAAGAGAAACGAATAGGCAAAATGCCTTGTCTATATTGTCTATACATATAGTCATTTCAGATTATATTACTATTATCTTAAACCTTTAACTTGCGCCCCTCAATTGCATTAGCATCATGATATAGAACCTACAAAAAAAACATTGAAGACTTGTGGATCTTCATGCAAACCAAACAAATGAATTTATGCATTAACGTGATATACAAAACAGGGCAGAGAGGTTCGCTGTGCTCACCAAATTCCTTAGAGATTTTCTATGCCTTAAAGGGATTTCCATTAGTACAACTTTGAGGGGTAATATTGTGGAGCTGTAAATTCTGCCAAATAACAATGTCATTACCATCATACACAAATACGTCAGCATCAAACATAAAAGTAGCCAGAAACAAGAAGTTATTTCAAATCAGAATTTACAAGATTCATCTAAAGATTGTGAATAAACAGAAAAGTGAACAAAACCAAAGTTATCGGAATGAATTGTGAAAGAGGATATGATTACTTCTTCAAAGGAAAAGAACTATGGAATCATGCTTATAATCTATAATGCATTCATTATGTAATTTAAATGATCATAAACTTGTACAACATTTATGTTGCATTACGAGAAACCCCCACACTCGTGTTGTACAAAATTTGCCAGTTTAATATATTACCTATTTCAGACAAATAGTTTAGTAGGAACACTAAAATTTATTAAAATCCTTTCCTTCGCTAAAATATGAATCTTCCTTAAAGTGGTTACATAGTGACTTGAAGAATTTTGACAATGGCAAAATTTGTAACAAGGTAATCTGTATTAAGTGATAAATTAAAAATTGCAGAACACTTGTATTTTGAAATCAGCCTAAATCATGAAATTGTATTGTATATGGCTTTCGCCAATATGAAAAGAAACCAAATGCCAGTTATATACTTGTAAAAGAATTCGGATGCATGTCATAATATAAATTAGCTTGAAAGTTGTTGCTCAACATGTCA
This sequence comes from Helichrysum umbraculigerum, assembly GCA_949592205.1. NCBI lineage: Eukaryota > Viridiplantae > Streptophyta > Magnoliopsida > Asterales > Asteraceae > Helichrysum > Helichrysum umbraculigerum. The sequence goes on along the minus strand of CATIUR010000005.1, from coordinate 122,656,130 downwards.
GCTTCACTCACCAAAACTGTAAATAAGCTTTTTGTGCAACTTGTGTGATATAATATTGTCAGCTTCACTTCCCAAAACTATAAATAGTTGAGGATGTATATTTTCATCTCAAAAGAGGGGATATGGTGAAATCAGTAGACACTGCGGACTCAATTGGATTGGCGGAATGATACGTGTCACCAACAAGCGTCGAGTCGATGGTACCTGTTTAGGGAAGTCAGTACCAATTTGGGGAATGCTAGTGGTGTATAAATCAACCAATGCTAGGAAAATGTTTGACACAAACAAATAAAGAATTGAATCAACTTATGCAAATTCAATAATAAAAGAACCACAAATAATCAGAATTTTGTTTATAAGATATTTCCTTGTCAGAAAAGCCATGAATGAGTAGATGATTGAGGACTTTGGAAAGGAACCACAGGGTTAATCGAATACTAAACATAAACCAAATTACCCAATAAGATTAAATGGGTCGGGTTTTGGTCCCAATAAGGTTGTTTTTTGTTTGCGGAATGTTTTGTTGGGTTTAATCTTGATGAGTTAGTTTTTTGTTAGTTAGTATTTTAGTATTTGAATTAAATAAATAGCAAAAGATCATGGATTGAATTAGTCTAGCTAAGACCGAATTGCATGGAGGGTTACGTGGTATGGTGCAAGAGTGGGTCTCCATGTTTACCTAGTTTTTAGGAAGATTAAGTATTGTTTTATGGTTCACGTTTGTTTCTCAAAAGGCTATTTATAGCCCCATTAGTTTATTGAATGAAGTGTGTGTTTCTTTGACAAAAGTTCTCTATCAACATATTAGTAGCGAGGGCCTGAAACCTACATTTGGTATCAGAGCCTCCAGGGGCTCATACCTGGACCAGGACCGAGAAGAATGTAGCAAAGCAAGGAGCAGCCATGACTGTTGCCGGAAAATGACTTCCGGTGTGAGACCGAGTGGACTGACGGGCCGCAATAAAAGACCGGCGGCATCTAGAACGTGAAAGTGTAGACGAGAAGAAAGAAAGACCATGGCCGGAAAGTGAGTTCCGCCAAAGACCGGAAAAGACCGACGCCTGTGAGACCGATAAAGTCCGGCATAGACCGACGCTAGCAAAGAAGACCGAGAAGACCGAGGAGCTGCAAGAGACCAGACAGTTTAGACCGAGACCGAAGGAGACAACCGTGACCGGCGGGTTGTCTAGACCGAAGCTTTGATAGCTGAAGACCGAACCGTTGAATCAAATGACCGAATATTCACGGAAAGACCAAACAAGGTTGATCACGTGGGTGATCAAAAGAAAGAATCAAGCCAGCAAGTAGCAAGTCGAACGTGATCGAGAATGAGATCAGGTTCAAGACCGAAGTATGTATTTACGTGGCTGTGGTAGTTGTTGTTGAAGCTAAGGTTTTCAACAGAGGTGTTGTTAATGACAATGATCGTAGCATGTGCAAGAATGAAGAATCGAGATCATCAAGATTAAGAGGGTGAACGTTGGGTTTAATCTTGATGAGATAGTTTTTTGTTAGTTAGTATTTTAATTAAATAAATAGCAAAATGTTGGGTCAGAATGACCACTGGTGCTGGTTGGAATATAGTCTAAGTGTTTTTATAATGTTGGGGTTCATTGTTAATACTGCTAGTATTGGTTTCCACCGTTGGTGGGAATTTACACTGCTGCGATGGTTACTAATGCTAGTTACTGTTCAGAGTTTCTACTGCCAAGCTTGTAGATTCAAGAGTTAACGCTGCTACAACATTTCCACTGCCAGTATCAATTCCTTAGTTTCCACTGCTAGTTTCAATTATCACTAAAGTTGCTCTTGTGGGCCTGCAGACTACCAACTTGTGTACAAAGTCAAATATACAGTATTTGCATAGCATGCTTTGAGACAAGAAGTTGTCAAACATTAATTACATTCACGTGTTAAGAAGATCAAGTATAATCGAAGGCCATGCTTTATTGGTAATCAAAATCTTGATAATTGAAATGTAATAGACTTGATATATATTAGTAATGATGCAATATGTCAAGTAGAGTAATAAAACTGATAATATCAGCTTCAAGGTTTTCTCTGTAAACCCTGATACAAAGAAAGTGTATCCGTATTATTATCATAATAATATTGAAGCTTTGGTTGTGAAATTATATCTTGTTGTTCATATTCTTTATGTGTTAAATTCTTCCTTGTTAACAAGTGTTATTTCGCAAACTTCTTGTTGATACTTCAAAGCTTGTTGTTAGTTAAATCTTGACTTGGGGTCAAGCTGGGATTCACAAGTGGTATCAGAGCATTGTGTTAGCTTTGGATACAAGAAGAATTAAAAGGTTAAGCTTTGTTTTAAGGTTTAGGCTACATTTAAGGTTGATCTTAAGATGACTTCTGAAAGCTCAGATGGTGTTCAAGCAACAAAGATTCCCATACTCAGACCTGATGAGTATGAGATGTGGAGAAACAGAATCAGGCAATATATATTGCTTACAGATTATCAAATGTGGGACATTGTTGAAAATGGTCCAAAATTTAAGACTTATGTAAACGGTGTTAGATTACCAAGAGCAGCTCCAACAACTGACATTGAAAGAAAGGAGAGAGCAACAGAGATGAAAACTCTTAGCACTCTGTTGATATTTATTCCGAATGAATATCAAAGCAACTTTGATCAGTGTGAAGATGCAAATGTTCCCGATAGAAGCATTAGAAAAAAGATTTGGTGGAAATGCAAGCACCAAAAAGAATAAGAGATCTCTGCTCAAGCAACAGTTTGAAAACTTTGGTGCTATGAAGACTGAAAATTTGACATAAGTTTTTGACAGATTTTCAAGGTTAGTGGGTGATTTAGAAAATCATAAGGTTAAGATAGATAAATATGATCTTAACAGGAAATTTTTAAGATCACTTGGTGATGAATGGACAATGTATACAGTTGGATTGAGGCAGAAAAGTGATCTGGATGATAAGGAGTTGAGTGATATGTATAATGATCTTAGATCATTTGAGTCAGAAGTAGAAAGCAAAAAGCAAGCTGAAGGGTATTCTCAAAGTGCACAGAATGCTGCATTTATATCCACTGGTAGAAGACAAGCTGATTCAAAGTCTTATGGAGCTTCACCAGTTGGATATGGATCTGGATCAGGATCATTGTCACAAGATAGACTTTATGATCAAGTCATGGAAGCCTTCTTTGCTGCTCATGTGAACTCACCACTAATTCATGAAGAATTAGAACAGATTAATCCTGATGATCTTGAGGATATGGATCTTAAATGGCAGATGGCCATGATTACCATGAGAGTAAAAAGGTATTTGCAAAGAACAGGAAGAAGTAACTTTGCAAAGAAGAGAGAAGATAATGCTGGGTTTGATAAAAGCAAGGTGGAATGCTACAACTGCTACAAAATGGGTCATTTGGCTAGAGAATGCAGATCTCCAAGGGATGAAGGAAATGATCAAAGAACAAGACAGAGAACTGGAGGATATAATGGTGGTCAAAGAAAAAACATCCAAATTCAAGATACTACCTCAAATGCTCTGGTGTCTCAGGATGGAGTCGGGTTTGACTGGAGTGACCAAGTTCCGACTGAAGAAGTTCAAAATCTTGCACTTATGGCACAAACAGAAGCTGAAAACTCAGATGAAGTTCCATATGAGGTACAAGTTAAATTATGCTCTAGTGTATGCAAGAAAACTGTTAAACATTATAGAGATCATAATGATAAAATTTGTGATGAGCTAAAAGAATGGGACATAAAAAATAAGCATTATGTTGCTTCAATTGAAGATCTGGAAAAACGAATCAAATATACCAACAAAATGAGAGTCAATTTGTTTATGATGTTGAGTATGTCAAATATGAAAGAGATATTTTAAAAGATAAGGTTGAGGATCTTAAAAAATTGTTAGCTCAAGTCACTAGTGAAAAGGAAAGCATGAAATTGAAAGTTTGGGATCTTGAAAATGCATCAAAAAGTGTTCAACACATAATTGACTCTCAAATCCACAACAGAATTAAAATTGGATTAGGATACAATCTGAATAGTGTTCCTCCACCTTATAACCAAAACTACTTTCCTCCTAAAACTGATTTAGACATGAATAAGCTTAAGGAGAGTATGGTAGAAGAAGTTAAAAAGGTAGATCCAGTCAAAGCTTTAGAAGAGAATATGGATGTTGAAAATGTAGAAGTGATAGATTGGAATTCTGATGATGAAAATGAGTCTAAACCTGAGTGTAACAAGACTGAAACATCATGTGAAAAGGAAATGAAATCTCTTGTTGGACTAATTTCTGATCTCAAGTAAGAGAAATTGGTAGAGGGTAAGAAAATGTTTCAATAAAAGGCAAAGCTAAATTTGGAAAGAATGAATATAACAGATAACAAATCCAAAACGGGTTTATGATCTGTTAACAACAAGGGCACATCAGAAAGTAAATCAGTTAACCAATCTATGTATGAAAAATCTATTACTGTTAACTGTGCTAATTGTATGTGCAAAGCAAGCAGCTCATCATCTTTACCAAATATAAAAACAAGTTCCAGGGGAAATCAAAGAAACTGGAATCAAATGGTCTCACAAAAATTGGGGACAAATTTTCAAAGAACCAATCATCTTTAACATGACTGCTATCATAATCCAAGTTTTCAAAGGATTATGAGACCTTCATGGACAGCTGTTGATAGAATTAACCACCAAAATTTTAAATCAAAAGTTAATTCCTTTAACACAGCTAAGAAGAGCAAGGCTAACATAGTCAGTTCTGCTGCCTCTAAGACAAAGGCAGCAGTGTTAACTAGAAACAAAGCCAACAGTAAAAACAACAAGACTTTAACAGCAACAAAATTTAACACTGCCAAGCATGTTAAGACTGCTAGCAATATTAATACCGCTAAACAGGTTATCACTGCTTACACAGTTAAGACTGCTCGACCAGTTAACACCGGGAGTTCAGTTAAGACTGACAAAGCAGTTAGCACTGTTAGAGGTATTAACACTGCTACCAATTTCAATAATGCCAGGCATCTACATACTGGTTCAACTTCAAAATCTGCTAAACCAGCATCAGCTGCTAAGTCTAACATAAGTTGGACTTGGAAATACAAGAATGATGATAAATCAAAAATTTTCAAGAACAACAGTGCATCACAATTAATGACTTTCAAGAGAGTTGACTGTGTGAATGCACATGGGATGCCCAAAACCAATCTGCTTTGGGTTCCCAAGAGAAACTGATCTTTTGTTTGACTGTATGTGCAGAGCAAATCAAGGAGTACGTGGCATATTGATAGTGGCTGCTCTAGATACATGACATGAGATAAAAGCAAGTTGCAGAACTTCAAGAAATTTGATGGAGGTCCTGCAGCATTTGGAAGTAGTCCTAATGGTGGAAGGATTACTAGAAAAGGAAATGTCAACAGTGATAAGATGAGTTTCAATGATGTTTATTTTGTTGAATAGTTGAAGTATAATTTGCTAAATGTGAGCCAAATTACTGAGAAAAAGAATCCAGTTCACTTCACAGACACAGAATGTCTTATTCTTTCTGATAAATTTAAACTTGATCCAAACATAATCTTAATGAGAATTCCAAGAAAGAATAACATGTGCTGTTGTGACTTAGCAAATTTCATACCTCAACAAGAATTAAACTGTCTTATTTCAAAGGCAACTGTTGATGAATCTGATCTTTGGCATAGAAGGATGTGTCACATGAATTTCAAAACAATTAACAAACTTGTTAAAGGCAAACTTGTCAGAGGCTTACCTGAGAAAACATATTCATGTATTGATCACTGTGTTGCCTGTCAAAAGGGCAAGCAACATAAATCCTCTAATAAGTCCAAAATCATGAACTCTAATTGCACCCCTTTATACTTACTGCACATGGATTTGTTTGGACCAACAAATGTGAGTAGTATAGGAAAGAAATCATATTGTCTTGTGATCACTGATGATTATAGCAGATTTAGTTGGGTATTCTTTCTTAGAACAAAGGATGAAACAGGTGAGCAACTTAGATCATTCATCACTAAGATAGAAAACCTATTAAATCAAAAGGTTAAAATCATTAGAAGTGACAATGGTACAGAGTTTAAAAATCAATTGATGGATAAATTCTGTGATTCAAAGGGTATTGAAAGACAGTTTAGTGCTCCTAGAACTCCACAAAAAAATGGAATAGCTGAAAGAAAGAATATGACACTAATAGAGGCTGCTAGAACAATGTTAGCAGATGCCAGATTACCAATGACTTTTTGGGCTGAAGCAATCAGTACTGCTTGTTATGTTCAGAACAGGGCATTAGTAGTTAAGCCTCATAATAGGACACCATATGAGCTAATCTTCAATAGGAAACCTTTAATTAGCCTTTTGAAACCATTTGGATGTCCTGTTACCATCTTAAATACCAAGGATCACTTAGGCAAATTTCAAAGCAAAGTTGATGAAGGATGTTTTGTTGGATACTCCATTCACAGTAAAGCATACAGAGTATTCAATCTCAGAACTAGAATTGTAGAGGAAACACTAAATTTGACTTTTAATGAACACACTCCAAATGTTGTAGGTTCGGGTCCAGCACACTTTTTTGATATAGATGCTCTAACCAAATCATTTATATAATTGTGTGAGCCATCTAATCCAGGTACACATGCAAATGTGCAAGTTGAAGAAGATAAGAAAAAAAAGGAAATCACCTGAATATGATATTTTCCCTATTTGGACTCCTGATCCTCCAGAAATTTTTGAATCACCTTCAGATCAACAAGCACATAGTTCAGAACAAATAACAACAGTTCATGATGATGGGAATAAATCATCAGATCTTGAACTGCACCAAGGTGAAGAGGAATCAGATCAAGGAAATGCTGAGAATGTAGTTGATGCTGTTGATGAAGATCAAAGTCCTCCAAGTCATATTGTGTCTGATTCAACTAATTTGGATCAGAATATGACAAACTTGGAAACTGACATACCTGAATCATCTTCATCACATTATCAAGCTCACAAGAGCTATCTTCCTTTGGAAAATATGATTGGTCCCATTGAAGCTCCTATGCAGACCAGAAGGCAATCAAAAGGCACTGAAGAAGATACCAATACTTCTTTGTTTGTATGTTTCTTATCTTAGATGGAACCAAAGAAAGCTATTGAAGCTTTGAAAGATCCTAGTTGGGTTGAAGCTATGTAAGAGGAACTACTTCAATTTAAGATCCAAGATGTGTGGACCTTAATGGATCTTCCACAAGGAAAAAGGGCTAATGGAACCAAATGGGTATTCAAAAATAAGAAGGATGAAAGAGGTATTGTGATTAAGAACAAGGCCAGATTAGTTGCTCAAGGTTATTCTCAAGAAGAAGGCATTGATTATGATGAAGTATTTGCTCCTGTTGCAAGAATTGAAGCAATCAGATTGTTCTTAGCATATGCATCTTTCAAGAATTTCAAGGTGTACCAAATGGATGTCAAAAGTGCATTTTTGTATGGCACTATTGATGAAGAAGTGTATGTGTGTCAACCTCTAGGGTTTGAAGATCCTAAGCATCCTGATAAGGTATACAGATTGGATAAGGCACTGTATGGTTTGCATCAAGCTCCAAGGGCATGGTATGACACATTATATATGTATCTTTTAGAAAATGGCTTCAAGAGAGGTTCAATAGACAAGACTTTGTTCACCAAAAGGGTTAAAGTGATATCTTGCTTGTTCAAGTGTATGTAGATGATATCATTTTTGGTTCTACAAAAGACTGTTTATGCAACGAATTTGAATCTCTCATGCATCAGAAATTCAAGATAAACTCAATGGGTGAGCTAACCTTCTTTTTGGGGTTACAAGTGAATCAACAACCTGATGGTTTCTTCATTCACCAAGGAAGGTATGTGAATGACATTCTAAACAGGTTTGGCTACAAATATGTTAAGATTGCTAGCACTCCAATGGAAACACACAAACCACTAGTTGCAAATCTTGAGGGGGAGAGTGTTGATGAACTCTTATATAGATCAATGATTAGATCTCTCATGTATCTAACTTCAAGCAGACTAGATATCATGTTTGCAGTAAGTGTATGTGCTAGATTCCAGGCAAATCCTAAGATGTCACATCTTCATGCTGTAAAAAGGATCTTCAGATATCTTAAAGGTCAATCAAAATTGGGCCTTTGGTATCTAAGAAGTTCTGCATTTGAGCTTGTAGCTTACACTGACAGTGATTATGGAGGTGCCAATATGGATAGAAAGTCCACATCAGGAGGATGTCAATTTCTGGGAGATAGGCTGGTATCATGGCAATGCAAAAAGCAAACCACTGTATCCACTTCGACAGCAGAAGCAGAGTATGTTGCTGCAGCAAGCTGCTGTGCACAGATCTTATGGATTCAGAATCAATTGGTAGATTATGGTTTGCAATTTTTAAATACTCCCATGTATATTGACAATAATTCTGCTATCAGTATTATCAATAACCCTGTTAAGCATTCAAAAACGAAACACATTGAGATCAGATATCATTTTATCAGAGATTGCAATGAAAAAAAATTGATTCAAATTTTCAAAGTTCATACTGATAATCAATTTGCAGATCTATTCACTAAAGCGTTTGATGTGGGTCGATTTACATATTTGATTACAAGTATTGGGATGATCAACTTTACATAAATCTTTTTCATTGACATCATGCTGTGCAAATCTCATATGTGTTTGATTCGGGTTAATACTGATATGCTAGTTATAACTGCTGGTGTTAACACTCCCAGTGTATATGTTAACACTGCCAGTGTATATGTTTACGCTGCCAGTGTATATATTAACGTTGCCAGTGTATACGTTAACACTGCCAGTCTTAATTTCCACTACCAGTTGTATATATTGGCACTACTGTTTTGTCTGTATATAAATGTTTTGTGCAGGTTGTAGGTTTTGTTCCAGATGTATGGTTATCGTTTGTTATCATAAAATCCAAAAGGTTTTCTCACCATACATTTATTATTGTTTAATAAAGATTTCAATGTGATTAAGTACAACTTATTCACATCTTTTTAGGAGAATAGTTATATTCTCTTACAAAGACTTGTCTTTCAATCTTTCGATGTTTAATCAGGCTTTTCATAATTACTCTTTGTTCTATAAATACACCAACTAAATTGTTACTCTTTCAAACTATCAAAAAAAAAAAAAAAAAAAAAAAAAAACTCTTCAAGAAAAAACATGGAACAGAACATTGAATATTTCTCTCCAAAAGATCATTTATCTTCCACATCTGGTTATACAACTTCTGACAATGAAATACAAGAAGAGCCAGAGCCTAAGTTAGATTGTATGGATCAGTATCATCAAATGGAAGCAATTCAAGAACAGGAGCAAGGCCGTATACTTGAAACTCTTCAAGAATAGATCACTCAGTTAAGCAATTATAACTGGGAGATGATGCATCAATGCAGAGAGTCTGAGACTAGAAGGAGGATTACAAACCGATCCATCCCTTGTCACATTAAAGATCGTGTGCGCCATTGGAAGTATCTGGTAAAACGGGCAAAAACAAAGGCAAAGGCATGGATTAAATACAAGTGTGATCCATCAAATGCAGTTCGTTATGAATACATTCCTCCATACTCTAGTCACCGTGACCTTCTTATGAATCGCTACTATGCTCAAGACATGGAATTTCCGGACATCTCAAATCCTGAGTTGTTTTGAAATTTTTTTTAAAAAAGGGAATTTCCACCGTTATGTTGTTTCTACCGCTGCTAGTAATAGTTAGTGTTGCTGGCTATACTAGTCCCTGTTTCCACCGTTAGTTTTCACTATATGTTTCCACCGCCAGTGCTCATTTCACAGTTGACACAGCTGGTGTTATTTCCACTGTTTTAAATTAGGGCTTGTAATTGCTACTAGTTTATAACGGTAGAAAGGGCCAAATACTCTCACTTTTTCTATCTCGCTGCCACTTGCTTTCAAACCTTAATCTAGCACTCAAAATCATCATATCAAATCTCTCAATTTCTAATTTAAACCGACCAATGGCTTCATCTTCTTCATCTGATATTCTTCCAATCGCGGAAAAACACAATATTCTTGCGTTTTTAAAGAAATCTCAAAGATCGGATGATTATCATGGAATGATCGATTTTCTGATCAGAAGCAACCTCAAAGAAGCCCTCACAGTAAACCCCATCGTCTATATTTCTCATTTAAATGATTTCTGGTCTTTGGCAGCAAAAACAGAAGTCGAAGGGATGATGTCTATTGTGGGAAAGGTTGCTGGCAAAGTCATCCAAGTTACTAAGGATTCAATTCTTACTCATTTGCTCCTACATGATGCAGATGGTATAGATTATTATCCTACTTCTCAAATATTTGATCAACTACAGTTGTTAGGGTATGAGGGGGAGAATGACGGTAAACTGACATATTTTAAATCAATGTTTTGTCCCCACTGGAAATATTTAATTAATACCCTACAACAATGTATTTCTCAAAAAAGGACTTCTTTCGATCTGTTTAGCAGCAATATTGCAGCTGCAATAATCTGCTTAGCTAATGGTGAGAAGTTCAATTTTTCAAAATTGATATTTACTGGCATGTTATACAATCTAGAGCATCCCAAAGACAAATTTTTGATGTATCTAAGATTTTTACAACATATTTTCAGCAAAGAACTGAAAGACTTGCCGGTTGATGGTGGCAAGCTTGTTATCTCTTCTCACACCAAAAAGATTTTTGCAAATATGAAGAGAAAAGGTTCTGTTAAAGATACTGCCTTTTCTGAAAATGTCACTCCTTTAACTGCACATATAACCAGTACACCTACCACTGCAGAAGCTGGTCCATCAACCACTTCTGCACCTGCAGTACAGGAGGAAGTCACACCCTCTTCCTCTCATCCCAAAACTGCAGGGAAACAATCAAAGAAAACAAGGGACCCTAAACCATCCAAACCCAAAGCCAAAAGGCTAAGAATCAGGCATCTGAGGCTCCTCTTTCTCAGATGTCTCAGCCTCAAACAAATATAAATGAGGTGGTCAATGCAGAGGGTGATGACCATATGGAAAGGGCTGCCAATACTGTATCTACCCCAGAGGGAGTACAGGACAGTGGTAATGGAATAGGACCCAATCCATGGCAACACATGATACTCAGGTGTTACTGGACTCATATATTGCAGAAGACCCAGTGGATACCAATGTATCTTGTGGTCCCAGAACCAAGAACAAAGGGGCCTCTGTCAGTTGTGCTAGGCATGATGCAGATGGTGGTTCCAGTGATCCATCAAAGGAGGATAACACTTCCGGAGATGGTGAGGATAGGTCTGTACTAAATGAATTAACGAATACTTGTACCAAGCTGTGTGATGAGGTAAAGAGGCAGCCAGGCAGGGTATGGAAATAGTTGATCAAATGAAAGAAATCAAGGAGTTGAGAGGATTGGTTGAAAAACTGTTGAATGAAAGAAACAAAAGAAAATCAAAGGCAAAGAATAAGTCTGAGGAACTGAAAAGGTTGGTGAAGGGTGGAAAAAGGAAATTAGACATATCTCCTTCAAGCTCATCCAGCTCCTCTGAAAACAGTGGTGAAAATGCTGAAAACCAGTGGTTGTTCACTGGAGCTCACCCTACTTCTGCTGTATCAAAGGATCAGGCTGATAAACTTCTGGCAGCAGAGGAACAAAGAAAAGAGCATGAAGCAGAAAATGAATATCCTCCTCTGTTTTCAACTCTTGAACATAATGATGATCAGATTAATGATTGTGAAGAGATGGATGATGTTGATGAGACAGGTGAAAGAACGGTTCTAGGAACTGGATTGTTTGATGATGTTCTACCAGAGCAGGTAGAGGCCACAATTGTGAATGTAATAAATGATGCCTTAGATTTAAATCTTCCTTCTACTACTACTGCTGTTGAAAAGCCAGTTGACACTGCTAGTGTTAAAGATAGCACTGCTAGTGAAATTCCAGTGGTTTCCACTGCTGGCACAAGTACTACTGCTACTGAGCTACATGAGTCACTTAGCACTGCCATAGTGGATGAATCAGTAACTACTGCTAGTGATGAGCATACAGCTGCAGAAGCCTTAGTTGAAGTTGCCAAATCTCTTTCCCCTGACAAATCTGCTCCATCAAGAGGTGTGGGTATAACATTGAGAGAACCTATTTTTGATAAGAGAGCAGAAGGTGTAGAGAAGGATTTAAAAGAAAAGGAAAAGTCTGCATCAAAAGATAAAGGGAAGGGTTTGTATATAGAGCCTGAGAAGCCTTTGAAAAGGAAATAGCTAGAAGCATTAAGTGAAGCAGAAGCTCAAAGGCTTAATGCAGAAATCAATTCTGATGTGTATGATGTAGCAGAAGCTCAAAGGCTTGATGCTGAAGTCAATGCAGATGTGTATGCTGGTCAGGATGAAATGGTGTTTGTTGATTATGCACCAGGGGTTGTGGTTTCTATGACTAGAGAAGAACAAGTCCATTTTGATCACTGGTTTGCTCAAGAAAGTGTGCAACAGGAATGGGCTGAACTCTCCAATGAACAAAAGCTAATTCATGTGGAAACCATTTTAAGAAACAGGAGAGCTCAAGAAGCAGCAGAAAGACAATCCAAGCTCAAAGCCAAGCCAAAGACAAAGGCTCAACTGAAAGATATGTATGCTAGAGGCTTGAGAGGAGCAACTGGTTTATCTCTCACTGCTCTGAAGAAATGGGATTTTGACGTACTAAAGAGGAGGTATGAAGCTGAACATAAAGAAGTTAATAAGGCAGAAGAGAAAAAGGATGATGATTGTCTTATGAAGTTTGCAAGAAAAAGGAAAAGATCAAGCACTGGTGCCTTTGATGAGATGAAAAAGCATGAGAATGTGGGAGAAGCTGAAAAAGAAAAAGAAGTGCATACTGATGTGTCTTCTACTGCAGATAATGAGAAAGTGGATGAGCCAGATATGGACAGATTGAGAAGCATGGTGGTAATTGACAATACATGGATGAAACCTTTGGAGGTTCACTTTCTGTAACACCCCCAAATTTAATGATTTGCGGAAGCTTGATTTGGGTGTTACTAATCAATAACAAAGCACAAAGATATATAGTAAACGACTCTATATGCGTCGTTTTAACAAAAAATATATTGATAATTGAAATGTTTACAACATTTAAAGCTTTACATAGCTCGAGTTTAAATAAAAGGAGATTTCAGTACATAAGTACTTGTACAAAATATACTAATGCAAGAAAATCTCAATCGTCTGTATGCTGACTCGAGCTAAAGTCCTGAAGCAGAAACATCCTACTGCTTGGTACCTGCGATATATGCTAAAAGGTCAGCTAAAAGCTGGTGAGCTCACAGGTTTGAAGTCAGTTAATATAGTATGAACCGCAAGATTTAAATAATGAATTGCATCCAGCAATTTAATGATAGTCATCGTGTATACAGCCATGAGCACATAGTTGAGCTTAACTCGAGGGCCGGGTCCCCTATAGAGAATTCCGGGCGAGGTGCCTCCACGAATGCCTAATCCACATTCGTCTTCCCAAATATTAGTACGTCCGTTTACCCGGTTAGTGCTTGCTAACCCGGACGAGGTGGGTCAATCCTATATGGTACCATATACTAATATTCACGCTACAACGTATTAACAACTATGCTGACGGAGGACTTTAAAATGATTAGTTTTGAAAAACTCATGTAGTATATGAAATGTTTGTACTTGCGTTCACATGTAAAAGTTGAGCAATATATCACACCCCTGAGTAAAACAGTAAAAGAGGGGCTATGAGACTCACCTGAGTCTGAAAGCGTTTAAACAAACGTAAGTTGATTAGGCGAGTATGAAGTCCAAAGACTTGTAACCTGAGGGTGTCCACGACATGCGATGGTTATAATCATGATTGGGTATCTCAAAAGATCACCCTTGTAGTTGTTCATCCAACTATAATGTCCAAATCTCCACTATTTGGTTGATATGTTTAAGTGTTTGAAAAGTGTATGGCCCGTTGGTGACGGGTTTGAAATAATAAACTTTAAGTATTATTACCAAATTATTGATGTTTTGCACTTACAAATGTGTCCGAAAGTGTTTTATAAGTCGTATCGTATAAGTGTTTGAGGTTATATAAGTTCGACACTTAGTGAAATTTTAGTTTGAAAACCTGCTGTTTTATGCGACACTTATATGCGTCACTTACATGTTTTATGCGTCACTTATGGAGTGTCGGGTATCTGTGTCGGTATAAAGGTATGCGTCACTAGGACAGTGTCGTGTATCATATTATGCGTCACTTAAGAAATGACGGGTTCCGTAACATAGCGGCACTCAAGGAGTGTCGTATAAAATAGATATTTCCAGAATTCGGGCGTCACTTACGGAGTGACGTGTAGTATAGCGACACTAAAGAAGTGTCGGGTAAAAGAGTATGGCGGCACTAAGGGAGTGTCGTTAGATAGTGTCGGTTAACATAGAGGGCGGCACCAGGGAAGTGTCGTTAAGTAGTGTATGCGTCACTATTGAAGTGACTGTATGAGGTTCGGGTGACGTCATCAGTAGTAATCGGACGTCATTCGTTTCTACGGAAAGTTATAGGCTTCTACTGATGATAGCGACACTTGAGAAGTGTCGCATGATTCTACTGATAGTTATATGATTGCGTCACTATAGAAGTGACGGTGTATGTGTTATAGCGGCACTTAAGTAGTGTCGCTATAGGGGCGACACTTAGGCATAGCGACACTATAGTGTCGCTAGCACTGTTTTTGGCACAATAGCGACACTTAAGACTGTTCGACGGATTTCGAGTAAAAATCGTGTTTTCGGGTTTCCGATCGGTCCAATATTTTTACCCAACCCTTTTAAGGACATTATAAGTTGTTACAAACTACTAGAAAGTGAAAACATTTAAATACGAGAGATTTCGGGATTTGTCGGAAACTTACAAAGTGTCGGATCAAAAATCCGAAAAGATAGAGTTGTAGATCGGGAAGTGGTGAACGTTTTTCTCCAAAGCGTCGAGGTGATCCGAGCGAGTTTAGTATGTTTATTTTGCGATTTAATGGGGCGGTGGGGGTTTTTCTTTTTAGATAGAAAAAGGGAGAGGAGAGAGTAAGAGAGAGAAAGAGTGAGGTGAAAGTGAAAGAAGAAGGAGGGAGTTGGGGGTTTAACCTCCAACTTTCAGTCCCCGCTCTCCGTGCGGTGTTCGTTTGCTTCGTCGTTTAAACGTTAAATAATTATTTTAAATATTAAATGGTACGTTTTAAAATACAAATTATTACGCGATATTTTATTTAAATATTTTACAAATCCATTTATATTTGAGTTATAAAATGTAAGTTTGTTTATTTAGTTTGCAATGTGTAATATTTTAAATGGTGTAAGTTCTGTTTGTACGATACGAATGAATACGAAATATTATCATAATAATACTTTTGACATAAAAGCGTTATTTAATAAATTTGGTCACCAACGTCCGTATTAAATTGAATCGAAATACATTCGATTTAAATTGCGTACGATTTAATCAAACCGCATTTTCGTATATATTCATCAATATATTTAATTCGATACATTAATTAGCCTAACACAGAACTAATTACATGTATTCACATCTGATTAGGCACTAATTACTAGTCCTAATTTGGCGGGTGTTACATTCTCCCCCTGTTAGAAGAATTTCGTCCCGAAATTTAGCTCGAAGTCGTGATTGATGTAGAATCAGTGAATAGTTGAGGATATTTGAGTCGCATTTGGTCTTCCCGTTCCCAGGTGAATTCCGGACCACACCGCGAATTCCATCTGACCTTGACGATGGGAATACGACTTTGTTTCAGTTGTTTGACCTCACGGTCCATAATTTCAGCGGGTTCCTCAACGAAGTGAAGTTTATCGTCAACACGAATTTCATCTAGTGGGATAATAAGTGTCTCATCAGACAGACACTTCTTCAAATTTGAAATATGAAAAGTAGGGGCCAATCCGTTCGAGGATCTCAAAAGGCCCGATATACCAGGGATTCAACTTCCCGCGTTTGCCAAAACGGATGACGCCTTTCCAAGGCGATACTTTTAAGAGTACTCGATCCCCAACTTGGAACTCGAGTGGTTTGCGTCTCACGTCAGCATAACTTTTCTGACGATCACGTGCGACTTTGAGTCGGTTTTGGATTTCCACAATTTTCTCAGTGGTGGCGTGTATGAGTTCAGGACCAGTGAGTTGACTATCTCCCACTTCAGTCCAACAAATCGGTGATCGGCACTTACGACCGTACAGTGCCTCAAAAGGTGCAGCTTTGATGCTGGCGTGATAGCTGTTATTGTACGAGAATTCGCACAACGGTAGATGTCTTTCCCAGTTTGTACCGAAATCAACTACGCAGGCGCGTAGCATATCTTCCAGGGTCTGAATGGTTCGTTCACTTTGGCCATCGGTTTGAGGATGGTATGCGGTACTCATATCGAGACGAGTACCCAATGCTTTTTGAAGTGACTGCCAAAAGTGAGAGGTGAAACGGGCATCTCTGTCAGAGATGATCGAGATTGGAACGCCGTGATGAGAAACGATTTCTTTGATGTAGATTTGTGTAAGGCGTTCCATTTTATCGTTTTCTTTGATTGCCAGGAAATGAGCAGATTTAGTGAGACGATCGACAATCACCCAAATGGTATCGCAACCGTTCGACGACTTGGGTAGTTTGGTTATGAAATCCATGGCAATTTGTTCCCATTTCCATTCAGGGATTTCAGGTTGTTGGAGTAAGCCAGGTGGTTTCTGATGTTCGGTTTTGACTTTCGAGCAAGTAAGGCACTTGCTGACATAAGAGGCGATTTCGGCTTTCATGTTTGGCCACCAATAAAATTCCTTGATACCGTGGTACATCTTATCGGATCTCGGATGGATAGAATATTTGGACTTGTGAGCTTCATCCATCACCAAGTCTCGTAGGTTTCCAAAATTAGGCAACCAGATTCGGTTTGAGAAATACCTAATCCCGTTAGGTTTGGTTTCAAATTGTTTGTCAACACCCCGTAGGGCTTCATTTTTGATGTTTTCAGGTTTCAGGGCTTCGATCTGAGCGGTATGAATCTGAACGGTAAGATCGTTGTAATGGTCATACTGAGGGCTCGGACTCGAAGTGGTTTTGGTCGTTCCTTTCGACTGAGGGCATCGCCTACAACATTAGCCTTCCCCGGATGGTACTTGATCTCGCAATCGTAATCGGTAAGCAACTCGACCCATCGACGTTGCCTCATATTGAGATCCTTCTGATCGAATATATGTTGGAGACTTTTATGATCGGTAAAGATTGTGCACTTAGTGCCGTAGAGATAATGTCTCCAGATCTTGAGAGCAAAAACGACAGCTCCAAGTTCGAGATCATGAGTGGTGTACTTCTTTTCGTGAATTTTTAGCTGTCGTGAGGCATAGGCAATGACCTTGTCTCGTTGCATCAGCACGCAACCGAGACCTTGGTGAGAAGCATCGCAGTATACCACGAAGTCATCGGTGCCTTCGGGTAAGGATAGAATTGGAGCACTGCAAAGCTTTTGTTTCAATAGTTGAAACGCTGACTCTTGTTTATCGGTCCAATCGAACCTTTTGTCCTTCTGAGTCAGTACCGTAAGCGGTTGAGCTATTTTGGAGAAATTTTCGATAAATCGCCGATAGTACCCAGCAAGACCCAAAAATTGTCGTACTTCAGTTGCAGAGGTGGGTGCTTGCTAGTCTTTGATAGCCTCGATTTTTGATGGGTCAACGTGAATTCCCTGACCGTCGATCACGTGACCAAGGAATTGGACGGTTTGTATCCAGAACTCACACTTAGAGAATTTGGCATAAAGCTCCTCGTGTCTAAGTCGTTCTAGAATGGTTCTGAGGTGTTGAGCATGTTCGTGCTCGCTGCGCGAATAAATGAGTATGTCATCTATAAAGACAATGACAAACTTGTCGAGGTAAGGTTTGCACACCCGGTTCATGAGGTCCATGAATACAGCCGGTGCGTTGGTTAGACCAAAGGGCATCACTTGGAATTCATAGTGCCCGTAACGAGTTCTGAAAGCAGTTTTTGGAATATCGGTGTCGCGAACTCGTAATTGGTGATAGCCTGATCGCAGGTCGATTTTTGAGTAGAAGCTTGAACCCTGAAGTTGGTCGAATAGATCATCAATGCGAGGAAGTGGATAACGGTTCTTGACGGTCAATTTGTTCAACTCTCGGTAGTCGATGCACATTCGGAATGAACCGTCCTTCTTTTTAACAAATAAGACCGGAGCTCCCCAAGCTAAAGAACTCGGTCTTATGAATCCTCTATCCAGAAGTTCCTGTAACTGGGCAGACAACTCCTGAAGTTCGGATGGGGCTAAACGGTACGGTGCGCGGGCCACCTGTGCGGTACCCGGCACGAGATCGATTGAGAACTCAACCTGTCTAGGTGGAGGTAAACCAGGTAGTTCTTCCGGAAAGACTTCGGGAAAGTCTCTAACAATTGGCACATCCTCAAGTCGCTTCTCCTCCGACTTCTTCTCTGTGATGTGTGCGAGTATTGCAGGGTAACCCTTTCTCAGAAATTTTCGGGTTTTTAAGCAAGAGATGATATTGAGTCCCGTCCCACCGGTCTCCCCCTGTATGATCAAGGTTCCACTGGCAGCGAGTGGAATGCGGACGATCTTATCGTAACAAATGATTTCAGCTCGGTGTTTGGACAACCAGTCCATTCCAATGATGACGTCGAAACTTTCGATTTCAACGGGTACAAGATCGATTGAAAAGGTTTCATCAGCTAGGTTTAAAGTGCCATTAGGTATCACACTATCGGTTTCTATAAGTTCCCCATTTGCTAGCTCTACAGTGTACTTAACATCTAAGGCAACAGGATTGATGTCAAGTAGTGGGCAAAAGTCATCAGAGATAAAGCTTCTATCAGCACCAGTATCAAATAGAACAGAAGCATTTAAGTTGTTGAGGAGGAACATACCCGAGACCACATTCGGGTCTTGGCGGGCGTCCCTAGATTTGATGACGAAGGCTCTGCTTCGGGTGTTGTCGTTGTTGTTGTTGCTGTTGCGGTTGTTGTTGTTGTTGTTGTTGTTGTTGTTGTTGTTGTTGTTGTTGTTGTTGTTATTCTTCAGCTTTGGGCACGTGTCCCTGAAGTGCCCTGGTTTCCCACACTCAAAGCAGACTTTGGGTGGTCTGGTGTTGTTGTTGGAATTGTTGTTGGCAGGAGAATTGCAATCCTTGGTGAGGTGGCCGTACCTCTTGCAGTTGTTGCAAAAGGGACCACAGGAACCTTCATGGTGACGGCTGCACTTGGAACAATAGGGTTTGCTCCCAGTGTAGCCCCGTGTGATGTCGGTGGTGGTGTTGTAGGCTTTGATGGTGTCAGGTTTCTTGTTTTGTTGGTTTGAGTGGTTGTTGTGGTAGTCGGACCACTTTCGTTTGTTGTTGTGGGAGGATGAAGTAGGTGGTTCAGAATCTTGGCTCATTGACATCAGGTCTTGGGCCAATAGGATTGCACCGTCAATGGTGGTTTGGTTGGAAGAGGCGACATGCCCCCGAACAGGCTCAGGAAGACCAAGGATGTACTTCCTGATTTTGTCAGGTTCTGTGCTTACCATAGCTGGGCGGAGGGCGGCGAGTTGTTGAAATCTGGTGGTATAACCATCGATATCCCCACCCTGAACCTTCAAGTTCCAGAACTCCTCGTCTAGCTTTTGGAGTTTGGCGATTGAGCAGTATTTGGCAGTGAGTTTTGCTTTCAAGTCCTCCCAAGAGAGTTGGTAGGCAATGTCAGCACCCACTGATTGGGTATATGAGTTCCACCAAGAGTGGGCATCATCTTCGAGAGAGCAGGTGGCGAAGTTTACTTTGTCGTTCTCCGCGCATTTGCTGAAACGGAAAACTGTTTCCATCTTTTCGAACCATCTGATCAGTCCGATGGCTCCTTCAGAACCCTTGAAGCTTGAGGGCTTGCAGCTTTGAAAGTCCTTGTAAGAACAAGGTTTAGCAGCAGGGGTTTCAGCGGCATCGCTGTTTCTCGTGGAGTTTTGTGGAGTATTCCGAGCCAAGGCTTCAGTAACAGCCTGGGTTATAAGGGATGTAAGCTGAGCATCGGTGTATGGTCTTGTCTTTGGCGGCATGATTCTTTAATAAAAGAAATGAAGATACATGAGATTTCGTAGGAAAGTTGTATTTGTTATAGATGTACATGTATAAAAGCAGTAATACATGACATCAACATGGAAAAATGAAAATTAATATGTGTTGAAACAACAAGGAATATTTGATAGCTAATATGAGTTCAAAGGTTACATCCTATGGATGTATTACAAAAGGCGTCGGGAATTGTTACATCCGATCGAATTTTAGATTAGCGCTTAGATAGTTACTAGATTACAGAATAGATTACAAGGCAAAGACTACACTAGTCTTAACGTAGATTAATTTGTTCCATCATCGTGACAAGACGGTCCACAGTGTTTGCAAGTCTGCTAGCTTGTCGGCCGTTATCTTCTGCTAGGCCTAGTCGTTGTGTTAGTCCACGGGCATACTCTTCTGCTTCATGTGAGCGCTGTTCACATTCTTCCATCCTTTGTCGCAGGAGGGCATTTTCCACGCTTATTCCTATTACTTGGTTGCGAAGGACATCCATGTTGTTGTTTGTGGTTTCAAGGTCATCGGAGACTTGTTCGATGCGTTCAAGGGATGTAAGTCTCCAGTTTTCGTTCGTTTCCTGCAGCACGACATCCATGGTGCGAAGTCGCTGCTCGTGTTGGTTCACCCTAGCGGCTAAAGCCGGCAAGGTGAGGTGAGTGGGGTACGGGCCAGCTCGAGGCAACCTGGCGTTCCTCCTAGCTACCCTTGGGTTCTACGACCCAGATTGAGAGCGAGATGAATTTGATGGTGTGTTTGCCATTTCTGAGACAAAGCGTTAGTAAGATTGAGGCCTATATTCATATAGTTCCTATATAATATAGCCTATTGAGTGTCTAGCATAAACATGTTTAAGTCTCGGTTCGCTCGAGGTCAGAGTCTTCTATCGTACCCTGTTCAGCCATAACTACTTTCAGGTCTTACATCATCTTTGCTTAATTGTACATAGTTGATCAGGCTATGTTAAATTAAACGCGTATGATGTAATCACCGAACCAGTTATACCTAATAAGGAATACCGCCTAATGGTCATAGTCTAGGTCCACTAAATGCAACCTAGTTCACTATAACCTTAGGCTCTGATACCAATCTGTAACACCCCCAAATTTAATGATTTGCGGAAGCTTGATTTGGGTGTTACTAATCAATAACAAAGCACAAAGATATATAGTAAACGACTCTATATGCGTCGTTTTAACAAAAAATATATTGATAATTGAAATGTTTACAACATTTAAAGCTTTACATAGCTCGAGTTTAAATAAAAGGAGATTTCAGTTCATAAGTACTTGTACAAAATATACTAATGCAAGAAAATCTCAATCGTCTGTATGCTGACTCGAGCTAAAGTCCTGAAGCAGAAACATCCTATTGCTTGGTACCTGCGATATATGCTAAAAGGTCAGCTAAAAGCTGGTGAGCTCACAGGTTTGAAATCAGTTAATATAGTATGAACCGCAAGATTTAAATATTTAATTGCATCCAGCAATTTAATGATAGTCATCGTGTATACAGCCATGAGCACATAGTTGAGCTTAACTCAAGGGCCGGGTCCCCTATAGAGAATTCCGGGCGAGGTGCCTCCACGAATGCCTAATCCACATTCGTCTTCCCAAATATTAGTACGTCCGTTTACCCGGTTAGTGCTTGCTAACCCGGACGAGGTGGGTCAATCCTATATGGTACCATATACTAATATTCACGCTACAACGTATTAACAACTATGCTGACGGAGGACTTTAAAATGATTAGTTTCGAAAAACTCATGTAGTATATGAAATGTTTGTACTTGCGTTCACATGTAAAAGTTGAGCAATATATCACACCCCTGAGTAAAACTGTAACACCCTCAAATTTAATGATTTGCGGAAGCATACATTGGGTGTTACTAATCAATATACAAAGCACAAGATTAATAGTAAACGACCTCTAAATGAGACGTTTCAAAAAGGTTTCATAAATAATAATCGTTTGAAAACCATAGGTTTTCGTATACAAAAATGTAGTTCCCTAGAGTCCGCGCGTATAGCGGGAGATTCTATTACATAATCATAATATACAAAAGATAATGCTAAGAATCTCCGTTAAATGCAAAGTAGAAATCATGCGACTCTAGCTAGTGTCCAAGGGTGGTCCTACTCCGTCTGTGTACCTGAGATACAAAGCTAAAAAGTGTCAACCAAAAAGGTTGGTGAATCTCACAGGTTAGAATTAAGTACGTGTTATGAACCACAAGTATGTACCCGTATTGCTATCAAGCAAAGTAAGTAAATCAGTAAATCAGTACAGTGCCATGAGCTCATAAGTTGAAGCTTAACCGTGTAGTGTGAATATATCACGTACCCCCGTGAGTGCTATCCGCACACTCATATGTAACAAATACTAATATGTATGTTTCTACGTGTAAATCAGTACGTGGTGGCGCTACCACCCCAGACAGGGATTGTCAGTCCCAAATGGATCCATCTATTAGTAATCGCGCTTAAGTCCATAACTAACAACTTACGATTAGGAGGCTTTCAGTGGATAAAAGTAACTCATGCGTTTGTTTGTAAACAGTAATGTTTTCAGTTCAGTACATTGTGTTCATACGTAAAACAGTTGCTAAGTATCTGACCCCAAAGTATAAAACAGTAAAAGTGGGGCTGTAAGACTCACCTGAGTCTGGTAATAAGCCGTAGCAAATAGCAAGTAGTAAAATATAGCCAGTAGGTTCTCCGAACCCGTAACCTTCAAATGCCTATTCATATGAAGTTATGTAAGTATGCGTCTCACGAGACGTTTCGTTTAGTTGTACACAACTAGTATAGCCGATGTTTGTCCGTATGTTTGTAATTGTTCGTTTGTTTGAAAAACATGTTTGGGCCCGTTGGTGACTTAGTTGAAACGTTAATCTCGACATTTATATACTTGTTTGAATTGTTATGCTTGAAAAACATGTTTCAATGTACCTTAGATGTTATATCGTATAGTCGTTGGAAGTCCGAAATGTATAACACTTAACTTGGAATTTATTTGTGAATCTGCTGTGTTTTGCGACACAAAATGCGACACTAAAGTTGTCATGCGACACAAGGGTTGTGTCGCATGAAGGACGCGACACAAGAGCCCTGCGACACAGTGGTTGTGTCGCAAAAAGGTTGCGATGCTAATTCAATAGCGACATAAGGGTTGTGTCGTATAAAATACGACATAGTATGCGACATAGAGTGCGACACAATATTGTGTCGCAAAGGTTACGACACTAAAGGATTGGTACGACACAAGGTGCGACACAAATGGGTTTATGCGACACAGTATGCGACACAAGGCTTGTGTCGCATGTATGAACACCAGCCCAGAAACTTTCGGGTTTCAAGAATTTTCGACCAAAAACGCAAATCTAACCCATTTTTGAGCTATAAAATCGTGTATTCTTCATGTATTAGGTTATATCTAAGTTGTGTACACATCAAAACATCAAAACATTACACCAAATTGAATAGATCTAAGATTTTAGAAATTTCTTACTTTTGCAAATCGAGCTAGATGAAGGATGAAACGATGAAAACGGTCTTGATATTCTTGCTCCACTCGTGATGGTGATTCCGAATATGTAATTTTCGTGGTCGGGATTTGATTCCGAAAATTTGGTGTGAATTGAGGTTGAGAGAGTTTGGTTTGTGTGTGTTTTTGTGATAATGAAAAATGAAAGAGAAAAGTGGGTGTGGGGTGGGGTTTGGCTGATCCACCAAGGAAGGAGGGGGAAATACTCCCCAAAACAAAGTGTTGACTCCGTGTCCTAATCGTTTAATCACTAGTTTTTAATATTTAACCAAACGTTTATATTCTTAAAACGTAACTAAAGTATTTAAATAAAAATACTTTGAAATTAATAGTAAAACATTTGTCGCAATATTTTAATTATTAATTCGCGTTTATTACGTTTTGTTGCGTTAGTTAAAATGTCGTCACGATAATATATAAATAATGCTCGTTCGGTTGCGTATTTTATATAACAAAATACGTTCTCATTATTTAAGAAAATTTCTGTCACCAACGTCCAAGTAAACTGTGTCGGACTCCGTCCGGTTAATTCGCACGATTTATCCAAATCGCGTAAGTACACACACATATATATAAATCACCTTATATATATATACAAAAAGAGCCTGTAATTAGTCCTATTACATACTAATTACAACTAGTTACAAACAATTAGGCGTAATTAATTATCCTAATTATGCAGGTGTTACATTCTCCCCTTGTTAAAGAAATTTCGTCCCGAAATTAGCTTGAGTGCACGGACGGTGCGTTATCTGGGAAAAGATGTGGGTATTTCAGTCGCATTTGGTCTTCCCGTTCCCAGGTGAACTCAGGACCGCGCCTAGAATTCCACCTGACCTTTACGATGGGAATACGACTCTGTTTTAGTTGTTTGACCTCGCGGTCCAGGATTTCCATAGGTTCCTCGACAAAATGAAGTTTATCATCGATTTGAATTTCGTCGAGCGGTATAACCAGTGTCTCGTCAGACAGACATTTCTTCAAGTTAGAAATGTGGAATGTTTTGTGAACGCTGCTAAGCTCAGTAGGAAGTTGCAGGCGGTATGCCACTGGACCAATCTTTTCAAGGATTTCGAATGGTCCGATGTATCTAGGATTTAGTTTGCCTCTTTTTCCGAATCGAATGACACCTTTCCACGGTGCCACTTTGAGAAGTACCTTGTCCCCTACTTGGAACTCAAGGTGTTTGCGTCTCATGTCAGCATAGGATTTAGTCGGTTTTGTATGCCGACGATCTTTTCAGTTGTTTCATGTATGATTTCTGGACCGGTGAGTTGTGTATCCCCCACCTCAGTCCAACAGATAGGTGACCGGCACTTACGACCGTACAGTGCCTCGAAGGGTGCAGCCTTTATGCTGGTGTGATAACTGTTGTTGTACGAGAACTCGCACAACGGTAAGTGATTTTCCCAGTTTTTACCGAAGTCAACTACGCAGGCTCGTAGCATGTCTTCCAGTGTTTGTATGGTTCGTTCGCTCTGGCCATCGGTTTGAGGATGGTAAGCCGTACTCATATCCAGACGAGTACCAAGAGATTTTTGCAGTGACTGCCAGAAGCGAGAAGTAAATCGAGCATCTCGGTCGGAGATGATTGAGATGGGCACGCCGTGTCTTGACACGATTTCTTTCAGGTAGATCCGTGTCAAACGTTCCATCTTATCAGTTTCCTTGATGGCTAGAAAATGAGCAGATTTAGTGAGTCGGTCAATGATCACCCAAATGGTATCGCAACCGTTAGAAGTTTTCGGGAGTTTAGTAATGAAATCCATGGTGATCTGCTCCCATTTCCATTGTGGTATTTCGGGTTGTTGTAGCAAACCGGAAGGTTTCTGGTGTTCAGCTTTAACTTTAGAACAAGTAAGACACTTGCCAACATAGGTTGCAATGTCAGCTTTCATGTTGGGCCACCAATACATTTCCTTGATGCCGTGATACATTTTGTCAGCACCGGGGTCATAGAGTATTTAGACTTGTGAGCTTCATCCATCACCAAGTCTCGCAGGTTCCCAAAACTTGGTAACCAGATTCTGTTAGTACATGTTTAGTGTCTGTCAGTTGGTCTAGCTCGTAGTTTGTAATTAGAAATAGTGTTTCTGACTCCTGCGACGTAGCGCACAACGTCGCAGGTGCGACGTCAGGTTTTGGGCCTGCGACGTAGCAGACGTCGCATGGGCTTGGGCCTGCGACGTAGCGTGCTACGTCGCAGGTGCCAGATTTTGTATAAAAACGTTTTGTGTTTTCTGTTTTAGGGTTGACGAAACCCTAAACGCAATTTGTCGAAATTCTCTGTAATCTGATCGACTATAAGCAATAATATTACGTTCGTTTGATATTGATTGCGTATTGATTGTTCGTGTGATTATTCGTGATCTAATTGTTATTTCCGCTAGCAATTAGAGTGACTCGGTTCGTTCCAGATCCAAAGTAAGGGACAAACAACTGGTATCAGAGCAGTGAGGCTCGTTTTTGGCGATTCGGATCGAGTTTGGGTTTTAAAAGGACGTGATATTCGTGAGTTTTCGTGTTTATTACGTTTGTTTTGTGTTTTTACAGGTTTTCGATCAGTATTATTGGGATTCTTGAAGGTTTCAGTCGTTCGACATTCGTGGTTTTGATTTTAGGGTTAAAAATTCGTTTTTAGGGTTTTTGGCCGCTGCTCAGCGCGTTTTGCGACGTAGCATAGCGACGTAAGCTGCGACGTCGCGTGCGACGTAGTGTTTTTGAACTTTAATTAGTTCGTGCGACGTACCGTTGCGACGTACCTTTCTACGTCGCTATTTTGACTTTAATTAGTCTTCTGCGACGCTGAGTTGCGACGTAGCCTGATTCTGCGACGTCCTCTGCGACGTCATCTGCGACGTACCTTTCAACGTCGCACTTTCTGATTCTTAATTGAATCCTTTGCTTTTTGCGACGTACCCATCTACGTCGCATATTCTTTTTGCGACGTACCCATCTACGTCGCATATTCTTTGTGCGACGTACCCTTCTACGTCGCTAAGATCAGAAGTTTGATTTTTTCGTTTAAGTAATTAAAATGGCAGCAGATAAAGAGGATATTAGAGGACTTAGGGAAATGATTAAACAAAGTAATGACATTGGTTCAAGCAATAAACCTCCACTATTTACAGCTGATATGGATTATGTGTACTGGAGAGACCGAGTTGAGCAATATATTGACTTTCACTGTCCAGAATTATGGGGACCGTTACGTGAGCGTTATGTACCTCCATTAGCTGAAGGAGAATACCGGGGTATTCGTCCTGCTAAGCCCTATAAAGCCATGTCTCCCGAAGAAAAGAAAGATTTTGATACTGAAAGAAAGTCTTTCTCAATGATTAAAATGTGTTTAACCAAGGATGTGCTATGGCTTTTTAGAACTCATGAAACAGCCTTCGATCTGTGGAAGGCAATTGAAACTCGTTGTGGGGGTAATGATAAGTACAAGGAAGCAAAGCTCGAACTGATTAAGAAACAGTACGATATCTTTGACATCCTTCCTGATGAAGACACGACTTCTTTATTCACTAGATACTCACGGTTAGTTGGTGAGTTGTTTGAAGGCGGTTATACTTTTCCTTCAATTGAAGTAAATAAGAAGCTACTGGATGTGTTGCCGAGTTCTTGGGATATTAAAGTTCAATTTTTAAAAGAAAATGAAGAACTTGCAAACATGTCTTTGGATGCGTTGATAGGGGATCTTCAAGCTCATGCGATGGAGATTAAGAAGAAAGAAACTAGGTCTGGTTCTGCTGTTCAGAATCCTAGTGTGTATGGTGTTAAGATTAACTCTGGAAAGACTTATGGATCAGGAGTTGCCTTTGTATCAAATACAAATGCTTCATCGACTTCTTCTTCTTCTGATGGGATTCATTCTGTTTTCATGACTGGACCTTCTTCAAATCAACAACAGGTTCAAGTCTCACCTGCTATTCAGGAGCAAGCTGCCATCTACACAGCTTTCTTAAGCTCTTACAAGGATTTGGTTACTCAACCGAATCTAACTTTGGAGTTGACTAAGGAGGACTATGCTCAGCTTGATGAAGACGATTTGGAGCAAATGGATTTAACATGGAATGTGGCGATGATCACCAGAAGAATTCAAAAGTTCTTGCAGAGAACAGGGCGTAAAAGCTTGGAGGGTGATGGAAAGACTGGCTTCGGATTTGACAAGAGTAAGGTCCGTTGTTACAATTGTCAAAATTTGGGTCACTTCGCCAGGGAGTGCGAGAAACCCAAAATGCCAGCTTCGGGATTCACAACACCTTCTACTCCTCCAAAGGCCAAAGAACCGGAAGTTACTAAGAAAGGGATTGCTGATAATGCCCTGATTGCTTTTGAGCCTACAAGTCAAGATTGGACGCCTGTCTCCCAGCATTACCAACAGTGTCTGATGGCTCACATTGTGAATGAGGTACATGATGAACCGTTAAATTGTATTTCATGCATTAAGTTAACTGAATCTCTAAAGGCATATCAGACAGAGACCGCTGAGTTGAGGAAAAAGAATGAAAAACTAACCGACTCAAATAATTTTTTAAAAGCTAATGAGAAACTTTATGAAAAACATCTTGAGGCTCATCGGTTAGATACTCAAAAATATAAGTCTAAAGTTTTTAGTCAAGAAGATGCGATTAAAAGTTATCTGATTGAAATTGAACTTTTAAATAAAGAACTTAAAGATTTAAAAGCTGAGTATGAAAATTATAAGAGTAAAATCTTAGGTTCAAATTCCTCAACGGTTGTCTTTAATGAAATTCTTAGCAAGCACGGTACTAAAGGGAAGAAGAATGAGGGATTGGGATACAACTCAGTTCCTCCTCCTACTACTCACTGTCCCCTGCCTGTTAAGGAAGGCTTTGAAGAGATTCCAGTTGACTGGTCCAAGCTTTACGGTTTAAAAGCTATAGATGCTAAAGAGACCAAACATAACAAACCGGCAAAGGAGAAAACCAAGCGGCCAGAGTACCCCTTGCCAAAGTTTGTTAAGTCAGTGCATGAATCTACTGTTAGTGTTAAGGAGAATGTTGAGGTAAAGAATGAATCTCCTGTTAGTGTTGAGGAGATAGTTGAGATTGAGGACATTACGGATCAGGAGTATCCGGAGGTTAAGAAGGTTGCATTTAAACCTGAAAAAGTGATTTCAAAGGTTGAACCTGAAATTAAGGTTCAACCAAATAAAGGAAAAGCTAAGGTTTTAAACTCGAAACAACAAACTTTACAGTCACCTGTAAAGATTTTGCAAAGAAAATTAGTAAATGAAAATGTTTCGTATGATAAACCATCAACTTCAACCTCTCAACCAAGACAAACATTTTCTAAGACGTGTACTCAATGTTCATGTTCTAGAAATGTTTCTCCACCTCCTGTGGTAATTCCTCAGCCTCAACCGTTTGTTGAGACTCGTTCTTGTTTCTACTGCAAGAAACAAGGACATTTAATCCGTGAGTGTCCAAAGCTGTCAAATCAGCGATATGGGAGAGAGATGCCTAGGACATCTGTTTATAGAAACTCTTTTTCAAAATCACCACCTAGGCGTTACTCTACCTCTCCCAAGCCTATTTTGAAGCCTGTTTCGAAACCAAGTAATGTTGAGCAAAAACCTTTGCTAATTCAAAAGCCCAACATTACTTCTAATATCAATTCCGAATCTTCAAAAGTTTGGAAACGAAAAGAGTCTGATGTTGACTCTTCAGTCGTCAACAGTAACACATCAGATAAAAATTTTAATTTGTTTAAAGATAAAATCCTATCTGACGTGCTTATTGTTGATGACCACGGTCGACCTAAGTCTGTAAAGGCTTGGGTCACCGTTTCTCACTAATCTCCTTTCGTTTGTGTGTTGCAGCAGTCAGAACGTGTTAAAGATAGTGAATGGTATTTGGACAGTGGCTGCTCGCGACATATGACAGGCGATGTATCTCTTCTTGTTGATATTAAACCATACGCAGGAGGATATGTTGCTTTTGCTGGAGATACTGGGGGAACCATTTCTGGAAGAGGAACGTTAACTAACGGCAATGTTAGTTTTGAAAATGTGAACTACGTGGAACAGCTTACGCACAACTTGCTAAGTGTTTCACAGGTCTGTGATAAGGATTATACAACTGTGTTCACAAAGACAGAGTGTGTGATACTGAAGCCTGGCTATGTCATTCCGGAAGAATGGGTGTTACTGAGAGCACCAAGAAAGAATGACACATACATTCTGAATATGAGAACTGTTGAGACATCAAACGAGTATACGTGTCTTTTGTCTAAGGCTTCTGAAAAGGAATCACTGCTTTGGCACAGACGAATGGGACATATTCATTTCCGAAAAATGAATTTCTTGACTAAAAATGACCTAGTGCTAGGAGTTCCGAAACAGTCATTTGCTCTAAAGGATGACTGTATCTCCTGCCAAAAAGGAAAGTTACGTAAGAAGTCCCATAAGTCTAAGCAGATGAATTCTATAAATGCTCCATTGGAACTACTGCATATGGATCTTTTCGGTCCAGTTTCTACAAAGAGCATTGGTGGTCGGTCTTACTGCTTGGTAGTTACTGATGACTACTCAAGGTTTTCGTGGGTTTACTTTTTGACCACGAAAGGGGAAACTCCTGAGATTCTGGTGTATTTGTTGGACAAGTTGGCAAATCTGTGCAACTTGAAGGTGAAAAGGATACGAAGTGATAATGGAACTGAGTTCAAGAACTCAACTCTCGAATTGTTTTGTGCTACAAGAGGTATTGAGCATCAATTTAGTGCTCCGAGGACTCCACAACAGAATGGAGTTGCAGAAAGGAAGAACAGGACAATAATCGAGACAGCTCGGACTATGTTAGCTGACTCCAAGTTACCAATCATATTCTGGGCTGAGGCAGTTAATACTGCCTGTTATGTTCTCAACAGAGTACTCACGGTTAAGAAAAGGAACAAAACGTGTTATGAACTTTTTAATAACCGTAAGCCTAATCTACAGTTCCTAGAACCATTTGGGTGTCCATGCCTAATCATGATTACAAAAGATAAGGTCTCTAAGTTTGGTGATAAGGCTGTTGAAGGGATTTTTCTTGGATATTCAGTCAACTCTCCGAACAAAAGAGTCTTTAACAAATCATCGAATCAGATTGAAGAGCATTTTGAAGTGAAATGTTTAAGGTATACGGAACCTCCTCAAGGAACGGGTCCGGATTGGTTTTTCAACTATGGAAACCTCTTCAACTCTTTCAATATTCCGGAAGAAGATGAAACGGAAGAATTGGTTTCTATACTTCATGAGCTTGATCTTACTCAAGATACACCTGTTACTAATAAACCATCCGACCCATCTCCCAATGCAACACCCGCACCTCCACCAACTAATCCTACACCTCCACAACCTACACCTCCACCCACACAACCACAAACAACTACCAAATCACCACCATCAACACCATCTCCTACTCCATCATCTTCGGCTGCTCCTTCTAAAACAGTTTATACCTACACAAAGGAGCTTCCATATGATCCGAATATGCCTCCTTTAGAGGAACCACAAGAAGAAGATGAAATGGAGGAAACAATGGCCTACTCTCACTTATTTTCTACTGAAGATGAAGAACAAGAAGAAGAGATAGCCATTCCTGAGTCTGCTGCTACTCCCGATACTGAGGGAGATTTGAACAATCTAGGTGTGAATCTTGTGCCAGGTGCCATACCAGAAACTCGTATACATAAGGATCACCCCATTGATAATATCATTGGTGATCCTCATGCATCTGTTCAAACACGACAGCAAGCAAAGCAGACTTCAGCTCAGCAGCTTTTGGGACTTATAGCTCATATTGATTCATGTCATTTGTCTCAAATTGAACCTAAAAAGGTTGATCAAGCCTTAAAGGATCCATCTTGGGTCGAGGCTATGCAGGAGGAACTACAGCAAATAAACAAGATGAATGTGTGGGAAATTGTTCCTCTACCCAAGGGTGCTCACTTGACGGGTACTCGTTGGGTTTTCCGTAACAAAATGGATGATCGTGGGGCTGTTATTCGAAACAAAGCCCGTCTGGTAGTTCAAGGATATAGTCAATTAGAAGGTATTGACTATGATGAAGTTTTCGCTCCTGTTGCTCGTTTGGAATCAATTCGGATTTTTCTAGCTTATGCTTCTTTTAAAGGATTCCGCGTGTATCAACTTGACGTGAAGTGTGCCTTTCTTTATGGAGATGTCGACGCAGTGATTTATGTGTGTCAACCTCCAGGTTTTGAAGACCCAAAGCATCCTAATCATGTTTGCAAACTGAAGAAAGCTTTGTATGGTCTTCATCAATCTCCTCGACTTTGGTATGAGCGACTTGCCAAGTATTTGCTGAAGAATGGTTTTGACAGAGGACAGATTGATAGCACGCTTTTCATCAAAAGGGAAGGAGCGGATTTGTTACTTGTGCAGGTCTATGTGGACGACATTATTTTTGGTTCAACTAATGATCAGTTGTGCAAAGATTTTGAAGGACTGATGAAATCTGAGTTTGAAATGAGTGCTATGGGGGAACTCACGTTCTTTCTGGGGCTACAGGTTGAGCAATCTGATAATGGAATATATATCCACCAGTCAAAATATGTCACTGACATGTTAAAGCGATATGAATTGCTCAACTGTAAACACTACGGCACTCCAATTGAAGCAAAACACAATCTTGGACCTAATGAGGACGATGAAGACTGCAAGGAGAAAGACTATCGCTCAATGATAGGCTCTCTCATGTACCTGACTGCCTCAAGACCAGATATAGTGTTTGCTGTTTCTCTCTGCTCACGATTTCAGGCAAATCCGAAGGTGTCTCATATGAAGGCAGTAAAACGCATTTTTGGATATCTCGCTTTTAGGCCATCTCTGGGTCTATGGTATTCAAACGAGAAAAACTTCGAGTTAACTGCCTATTCGGATTCGGATCTTGGTGGCTGCAAGATAGATATGAAGTCAACTACTGGAGGATGTCAGTTCCTTGGATCGCGCTTAGTTTCTTGGCAGTGCAAAAAGCAGACTGCGGTTGCTATTTCCACAGCTGAAGCCGAGTATGTTGCTGCTGCAAGTTGCTGTTCTCAAGTTCTATGGATTCAGCATCAGCTGCGTGATTACGGGTTCAATCTCTCTATGACTCCTATTTATATAGATAATACAGCTGCTATATCTATAACTCACAATCCCGTACAGCACTCTAAGACCAAACATATTGAACTTAGGTTCCACTTTATACGGGATTGCTTTGAGAAACACCTTATAGATGTCGTACATATAGAGACCCTTAAGCAGTGTGCGGACCTTTTCACAAAAGCCTTTTTGCGATCACGTTTTATTGAACTAGTCAATCTGATAGGTTTAAGGTTCTTTCAGTCAAAGAAATGATTTGTGACTTGGATTTTTAAGTTTTTAAATTCAGTTAAAAAAAAAAAAAAAAAAAAAAAAAAATCGCAATAGCCACTCTTTATACTCTTTAGTATTAAAGAAAACGCAAGGTTGCTACATTTTTAAAATAGACGTTGAAGTTGTGTCTGTAAACAACCTGGGATATGATAGTACATCGGATGACATGCACAAAATGGAATTTTAAGGTTTATCTTGGATGTGTCAGTAGGTTTATCTGACACACTTAAAAACAGTTTTTATCTAAATTATCTTCATCATATGATGTATTGGTAGGCATGCTACACACCGGTTTGTGAGTGAGTAAGAAGTAATGATAAAACTTGTCTATTACTTTGTGAAAAATGTTATATGATGTATGACATAAGTCTTAATTGATAAATGGAAGTACTATCATACACTGTCATAATTATGTAAATGTAAAATGGGCATATAGTGTCAATATGGTTATTTGCCTAACTAATGGTGACTATTGTTGTACTCTCGTACAGACCTGAATCCATTAGTTATGCAAATAGTCTCAAACTTGTTATGTTCATACTAAGGGACCCTCTGTTGTACTAAGTACAGATCTGGGGCCACTAGTATCTTCATAATCAGTTTGATGTATGCCTACATATAAATATCAAGTGTATATTACGAGAAAACCGAGATAAACTTGGTCTTGTAATCTCTACCTTGTGTGAATATGCAGTGTTTGTTTTACTAAAGTTTATCAGTATATCATATAATAGGTTTCACAAAATTAATATTCATTCTAACAATAAAGGTTAGCTCACAAATACGGATGTAACATGTTTAGGTGGACAAACAATACCAATAATTGTCTTGAAATAATTTCTATAAAAGGTGTTTTAAATGTGCCACGTAAATTTAAAGTGGACAAATATACTGATGATCGAAATAACACTTACTATTCCTAATAAATGCATGTTATTCCGATATGATCCCTAATCAGACAACGCAACTCCGTCACCAAAAATAGAGTGTTAGTACTTTTTATTTTTTGTAAAATTTAAGAAAATACCAAAAAGAATTTTTAGTTTTATGTTTTATTTTTATTCTAATTTATTTTTCCCAAGTCACGAGTTATTTGATTTTATTTGCTAAAATAACGAGTAATCGGTTTAAAAATTCAAATTTGGATCACAACTGTTCTATGCGACGTCCGGCTCTACGTCGCCTGCGACGTCCCAGCCTACGTCGCACATAGGGTTAGACTTTAAATAGTATCCACTGCGACGTAACTCGTCACACTATTCACTATTCACGTGCGACGTAGCCTGCGACGTACGAGAGGCGATTTGCGACGTAGCATTTTTACGAGCATATTTGTGATTTGTTGCTGTTTTCTTTCCGATCTATTCACGTAGTTTTGATCTACTCGTTATTCCGCACACTTAGGTACCGATTTTACCCATTTTCACCGTGTATATTGTGTTTAATTGCTTTGTATATATTACGGGTTAAAGGGGTTTCGGTTTTGGGATAAATTTGATGGTATATCGTGTAAATCACTGGTTATAAATTATGTTTTCGTGATCACCATCGTTAGCCGCACGTTGTAGTGCCTTTGATTTTGAAAACCCCTAAATTCGAGGGTTAGGGTTTCTGGGTTGGGGATGAATGTTCGTCAGTGCGACGTACGATGCGACGTAGTGTCCTACGTCGCTTTTATTATTTATTGTTCATTTCCTACGTCGCCCTTCCCTACGTCGCTTTTTCTGCGACGTCCGATGCGACGTACCACGCTACGTCGCTCTTTTAATTAAAGTGATTAAATTCACAATAAATTGCAAAATGCGACGTCCCCCTTGACGTCGCTCGAATTTTATGCGACGTCAGGCCTTATGTCGCTTTTCAATTTATTTTGAATTTTAGCGACGTACAGTTCTACGTCGCTCTGTGTTCATGCGACGTACGTGGCTACGTCGCTATTTCCAGGGAATTTGAAAGGTTTTGTTTAAAAAATATAACATTTTACTAACCTTTTTCGAGTTGCAATCTGTTTCTGTTTGTGCAGATATGGCTTTGATTTTTGAAGCTCGTCACAATACGGCTGCTTTCCTTACTGACACTTCTGACAAAGCTGCACCGTATCGTCAGATGATCGCGTTTTTGAGACGCTCAAGGGTATTTCACGCCATTTCTGATAACACTATGGCGTTTGGAAATCTGATCAACCCTTTTTGGAGAAACGCAACTGTCGTTACTGAAAACGACGTTACACGATTGGTCTCTACTGTTCTGGGTACGGAGATTACTATTACAGAACAAAGCATTCGGGAACTTTTACAGCTGAATGATCAACCGGATATGCCTGTCGGTTTTGATCATATTTTTGTTACCGGAGCTATGCAACGGATAGGATATCCCGGGATTCCCTCTGATCAATATCGAAAAGCGAATCTCACACGCGTCTGGAGATATTTGATGCACGTGATCATTGTGTGCTTGGGGAATAGGAAAGGTGGAACGGATGGGATGAGCCGAAGTCTGGCTTCTGCTATGCTAGCATTGGTATATAACAAGCCGTTCAATTTCTCGGGATTTATCTTCAGGGCTATGGTTGATAATGCGAATGCTGGGGATCAGAAATGGATTTTATATCCAAGATTTGTACAGTTGCACATCAATCGTCATCATCCGGAGCTTCAGGCACAGGGTGATATCGATCATCCGCTAAAGATTTCACCGATGATGAGTCGGATTTTTACTATCTGTGCAGGGTTTGAGAAAGGGGTCGAGGCACCAAGGGATGTTCCTTTATTCGGTGCTATTATTGATGAAAATTATGTTCCGCCCCCAGATCCTCAGTATATGGATGTTCCAGCACCTCAGCAACCGCAGCAACCGTTTTTGAACATTCCAGTTCAAGCTGCGGGGGAGAACATTCCTGCTCAAGCTGCGGGGGAGAACGTGGATGCTCTTTTGGAGAACATTGAGCAGTTCGGGCATGTGGATTCGGACAATCCAGCATCGCATGATACGGTTGAGAATTCCGATTCTGAAGATACTGTGAATGTAGGACCTCAGGATGGGGGTCCGACGCCTGAGCATTCTGATGGTACTGTTCCGCATCCCTCTGAGATGGAACGTATCAGGCTTTCCGATTCATTCCGATATCTGAGGATTAAGCGTCGAATCAGACAAGGACGCAAGTATGTACCTCCAAGGGATACTGGAAAACGTACACGCGACGGTGATGATCCTGCTGATGAGACTTATCGACCGCCTCGTCGTGTTCGTCGCTCTTCGTCAACACGAGCTCCAGTCAATCCACAGCAACAGGATGTTTTTGAGATTCAACCGACTCCAGCTTTCATGCAAAAGATCATGGAAGATATGCAGCAGATGAAGCAAAAGCTGGAGGCTCAGGATGAGAAGATTGCTGAACAAGCTGCTTTGATCGAGGTCCAATCTAAAGAGCTTGAGGAAACGAAGAATAGGGTTAACGTTTTGGAAGGCAGGTTACTTGCCTCGGGGGAGTCTGGGTCTGGGATACCCACTTTAGAGTCAAGTGAACCTGCGTCTGTAAATCCCAACCCTGTAATTGAAAATATTAATGAAAACATTTCTCTTTTGGATTATTTCTCCGTTGATGATATTCCAGGGCAACCAAGACCGCTGGCAGTTGATTACTCATTCGCTGACTTGTCATTTATTCAAAGAATGGCCAGTGGAGTTGGCTCTGAGGAAGAAATAGAGAATGTGTTTGAAATGAACGAGGATGTCTCGATTGAAGAGGAGCAGTTGAATGCAGATGAAACATATGATGATGCACAATCTGGGGAAGCTTATGATGGTGCACCAATTATAGAATCTGATTCAAGTGAAGACGAGAGTTCTGATAAAGCGCAACATGGAGAATCTAGTTCTGCTGCAACTCCAGCTTCAGAGACACAGGCATCGGACTCAGCAGCAAAGAAATTAACTGCTGAAGAAAAGAGAGAGAGAAACAAGAAATGGTGGCCTAAGGGACGAAATCCAGTTCCTATTCCAGTGAAATGTCAAGTGTACCGGGTTAGTCGGAATTATACCGGTGTTATTAAAAGCTGGAAGTGTCAGAGGAATTTGTTTATGATCAAGAGAGAAGATGGAGTTCAGTATTTTAGAATGCGTTTTGATAGATTGAGCACGTTGCCAAAAGGAGAGATTAATCGATTAGCTCAGCTTAAGTTGATTAATCCTTTCGAGAATGATTATGCTGAGTTCATTCAGAGAAGTCTACGTCGGGAAGTATTATTGAAGACTTATTCGAAATTGAAGCCGACGTTGGGAACTCGGTATACGTGGAAGAAAAAGATTGATCCAGTCACCAGGAAGCCTTTCGTTAAAGTTCACTATTCGCCGGCTAAATGTTTGACTGAGATACCTCTGGAATCAGTTCCTTATTATTTTCTGAGAAGACTTGTAAAATGGGAACTTGATCCACAGACTGGTGAAGCGGTTATTACTTTCGTTCCAGATTCTGAACCGTGGCCAGAAGTTGGAGGTATATGGAATTTGAAGCAAGCAACGTTTAGGCTGTATGATCCGATGAGTTTGATTAATTTTCATGAAAAAGATTTAAGAAAA
The DNA here is from genome assembly GCA_949592205.1 of Helichrysum umbraculigerum. Classification (NCBI taxonomy): domain Eukaryota; kingdom Viridiplantae; phylum Streptophyta; class Magnoliopsida; order Asterales; family Asteraceae; genus Helichrysum; species Helichrysum umbraculigerum. Next base: position 122,618,511 of record CATIUR010000005.1, on the reverse strand, counting down.
CTCTATGATAATCGGATTCGAGTTGGTCAGAAGAATGAATTCAACAGACGTTTAGCACAACAGTTTTACAATGTTGTTACTGTTTGTGTAGCTAATGGAATTCATGCCGACGGCCAGTTTCCTGCGGGCTGGGTTTAATGAAGATTTTTGAAGACCAAGCTGAAGACACGGGGGAGTTTGTTAGTACATGTTTAGTGTCTGTCAGTTGGTCTAGCTCGTAGTTTGTAATTAGAAATAGTGTTTCTGACTCCTGCGACGTAGCGCACAACGTCGCAGGTGCGACGTCAGGTTTTGGGCCTGCGACGTAGCAGACGTCGCATGGGCTTGGGCCTGCGACGTAGCGTGCTACGTCGCAGGTGCCAGATTTTGTATAAAAACGTTTTGTGTTTTCTGTTTTAGGGTTGACGAAACCCTAAACGCAATTTGTCGAAATTCTCTGTAATCTGATCGACTATAAGCAATAATATTACGTTCGTTTGATATTGATTGCGTATTGATTGTTCGTGTGATTATTCGTGATCTAATTGTTATTTCCGCTAGCAATTAGAGTGACTCGGTTCGTTCCAGATCCAAAGTAAGGGACAAACATATTCGATTCGAGAAGTATTTGGCCCCGTTGGGTTTGGTTTCAAATTGTTTGTCCATGCCCCGCAAGGCCTCGTTTATCACGTTTTCTGGTTTGAGTGCTTCGAGTTGAGCGGTGAGAGTTTGATTGATGAGGTCGTTGTGAATGGTCATACCGAGAGCTCGAACTCGAAGTGGTTTCACTCGTTCTTTTCGGCTTAAAGCATCGGCGACAACATTCGCCTTGCCTGGATGATAGCGAATTTCGCAATCGTAATCAGTAAGCAATTCGACCCATCGACGTTGCCTCATGTTGAGATCCTTTTGATCGAAGATATGTTGGAGACTTTTATGGTCAGTAAAGATTGTACACTTGGTACCTTATAAGTAGTGTCTCCAGATTTTTTGAGCGAATACAACAGCCCCCAACTCTAGGTCATGAGTTGTGTAATTCTTTTCGTGGACCTTGAGTTGTCGAGAGGCGTAAGCGATGACTTTGTCTCGTTGCATCAACACGCAACCAAGACCTTGGTGCGAAGCATCGCAGTATACCACGAAGTCATCGTTGCCTTCGGGTAAGGATAAGATGGGTGCACTGCAGAGTTTCTGTTTTAGTAGCTGAAAAGCCGACTCCTGTTTGTCAGTCCAATCGAACTTCTTTTCCTTTTGAGTCAGTGCAGTGAGAGGTAAGGCTATTTTCGAAAAACTCTCAATGAACCGCCTGTAGTATCCGGCGAGTCCTAAGAATTGGCGTACCTCGGTTGGTGTTGTAGGTGCTTGCCAGCACTTGATAGCCTCGATTTTTGAAGGATCGACATGAATCCCTTGATTGTCAATGACGTGTCCAAGGAATTGAACGGTTTGCATCCAGAACTCACACTTAGAGAATTTGGCGTATAACTCTTCGTGTTTGAGCAGCTCTAGGACGGTTTTCAGGTGTTGCGTGTGTTCTTGTTCAGTGCGCGAGTAAATCAAGATGTCATCGATAAAGACGATAACAAACTTGTCAAGGTAAGGTTTGCACACCCGATTCATAAGGTCCATGAATACAGCCGGTGCGTTGGTTAAGCCGAAGGGCATCACTTGGAATTCATAATGCCCGTAACGAGTTCGGAAAGCAGTTTTTGGGATGTCATCGTCACGAACTCGGAGTTGGTGATAACCTGACCGTAGATCGATCTTTGAGTAGAAACTCGACCCCTGAAGTTGGTCAAACAGGTCATCAATGCGAGGAAGTGGGTAACGGTTCTTGACAGTTAATTTGTTGAGTTCACGGTAGTCGATGCACATGCGGAAAGAACCGTCTTTCTTTTTCACAAACAGGACCGGAGCTCCCCAAGGTGAGGAACTTGTTCGAATAAATCCCTTGTCCAGGAGTTCCTGTAACTGAGTAGACAACTCCTGAAGTTCGGATGGGGCTAGTCGGTAAGGGGCTCGTGCCACGGGTGCTACGCCGGGCACAAGATCAATAGAGAATTCTACTTGTCTAGTTGGCGGTAGGCCAGGCAAGTCTTCAGGAAAGACTTCTGGGAAGTCTCGAACAATATGCACATCCTCAAGTCGCTTCTCCACCGACTTTTTCTCCATTACGTGTGTGAGGATTGCCTGGTACCCTTTTCTCAAGTATTTTCGGGTTTTCATGCAAGAAATGATATTTATTCTCGTCCCACCGGTCTCCCCTTGTATGCTCAAAGTTCCACCGGTGACGAGAGGAATGCGTACAATTTTCTCAAAACAAACGATTTCGGCTCGGTGCTTGGACAACCAATCCATACCGACGATGATGTCAAAGCTGCCGATTTCGACAGGTATCAAGTCAATGGAAAAGAGCTCGTTAGCTAAGTTTAGAGTGCAATTAGGTATCACACTGTCGGCCTCAATAAGTTTTCCGTTTGCCAATTCTACAGTGTACTTAGAATCTAAGGCAATAGGTGTAGTGTCAAGTAGGGGATAAAACTCATCAGAAATAAAGCTCTTATCAGCACCAGTATCGAATAATACAGATGCAGTCAAGTTGTTGAGAAGAAACGTACCCGTGACCACATTCGGGTCTTGACGGGCTTCCCCAGATTTCAGCACGAAAGCTCTTCCTCGAGCATTGTTGTTGTTCTTGTTGTTGTTGTTATTCAGCTTCGGGCAGTCTTTCTTGAAATGCCCCGTACCGTTGCACCCATAACAAGTCTTTGGTGCCGAGGTGTTGGTGTCAGTGGTATTTGATCTACAATCCTTAGCCAAGTGTCCAAATCTCTTACACTTGCTACAGGGACACGAACCATGGTGGTGTCGTTGGCACTTTGAGCAATAGGGCTTGGTTCCCTTGTACGCTCCCTTGTCATCAGAACTGGAGGTGTAGGCTTTAATGGTCTCAGGTTTCTTGGTTTGGTGGTTGTTGTGGTTGTCGGGCCATTTTCTTTTATTGCCGTTGGAGGATGGAGTGGGTGGTTCTGGGTCCTCGTTCATGGCTAGAAGTTCATGGGCCAACCGAATGGCACCGTGAAGGGTGGTTTGGTTTGATGAGGCGACATTTCCCCGGACGGGTTCCGGGAGGCCGCGGATGTACTTCTTAATCTTGTCGGGTTCAGTACCTGCCATAGCTGGGCGAAGGACGGTGAGTTGTTGGAATCTGGTGGTGTATCCAACGATATCAGTTCCTTGCACTTTTAAGTTCCGGAACTCTTCGTCCAGCTTGTGAAGTTGTTCGGACGGGCAATACTCATCCGTGAGCATTTTCTTCAGATCCTCCCAAGGGAGTAGATAAGCGGTGTTAATCCCCACGGACTGGGTATAGGAATTCCACCACGAGAGGGCACCATCTTCGAGGGTGCAGGTGGAGAATTTGACTTTGTCGTCCTCCGCACGTTTGCTGATGCGGAAAACGGATTCCATCTTTTCGAACCATCTGATAAGTCCGATGGCTCCTTCGGTCCCCTTGAAGCTCAAGGGTTTGCAGTTTTGAAAATCCTTGTATGAACAAGGTTTAGCAGCAGGGGTTTCAGCGGCATCGCTGTTTCGTGTGGAGTTTGGTGGAGTATTCCGAGCCAAGGCTTCAGTAACAGCCTGGGTTATGAGTGACGTGATCTGAGCATCAGTGTAAGGTCTTGACTTTGGCGGCATGACTCTTCAATAAAAGAAATGAAGATACATGAGATTTTGTAAGAAAGTTGTATTTATTTCAGATGTACATGTATAAAGGTGGTAATACATAACATCTATATGACAAAGGATTATGGCAATTAATATGAGTCGAAACAGCAAGGAATATTTAATAGATGATACGAGTTCAAAGGTTACATCCTACGGATGTGTTACAAAAGATGTCGGGAATTGTTACATCCGACTGGAACATAGAGTAGTGCTTAGATAGTTACTAGATTACAGGATAGTTTACAAAACAATGACTATGCTAGTCTTAACGTAGGTTAATCTGCTCCATCATTTCAATGAGACGATCTACAGTGTTGGCAAGTCTGCTGGCTTGCCGAGCATTGTCTTCAGCTAATGCTAGTCGCTGTACCAATCCACGGGTATATTCTTCCGTTTCCAGTGAGCGTTGTTCACACTCATCAAGTCTGTGTTTCAAAAGAGCGGTTTCCACGCTTATCTCCACCACTTTGTTGAAAAGAACGTCCACATTATTAACGGTGGTTTCGTGATCCTTGGTGACTTGTTCGATGCGTTCAAGAGATGTAATCCGCCAGTTTTCGTTGGTTTCTTGCAACACTACATCCATGGTGCGAAGTCGTTGCTCGTGTTGGTTCACCCTAGCAGCTAAGGCCGGCAAGGTGAAGTGAGTGGGGTACGGGCCAGCTCGAGGCAACCTGTTGTTCCTCCTTGCTACCCTTGGGTTCTGCGACCCGGATTGAGAACGAGATGAATCGGATGGAATGTTTGCCATTTCTGAGACAAAGCGTTAGTAAGATTGAGGCCTATATTCATATAGTTACTATATAATATAGCCTATTGAGTGTCTAGCATAAACATGTTTAAGTCTCGGTTCTCTCGAGGTCAGAGTCTTCTATTGTACCCTGTTCAGCCATAACCCCTTTCAGATCTTACACCGTCTTTGCTTAATTGTACATAGTTGATCAGGCTATGTTAAATTAAACTCGTATGATGTAATCACTGAACCAGTTATACCTAATAAGGGATACTGCCTAATGGTCATAGTCTAGGCTCACTAAATGCAACCTAGTTCACTATAACCTTAGGCTCTGATACCAATCTGTAACACCCTCAAATTTAACGATTTGCGGAAGCATACATTGGGTGTTACTAATCAATATACAAAGCACAAGATTAATAGTAAACGACCTCTAAATGAGACGTTTCGAAAAGGATTCATAAATAATAATCGTTTGAAAACCGTAGGTTTTCATATACAAAAATGTAGTTCCCTAGAGTCCGCGCGTATAGCGGGAGATTCTATTACATAATCATAATATACAAAAGATAATGCTAAGAATCTCCGTTAAATGCAAAGTAGAAATCATGCGACTCTAGCTAGTGTCCAAGGGTGGTCCTACTCCGTCTGTGTACCTGAGATACAAAGCTAAAAAGTGTCAACCAAAAAGGTTGGTGAATCTCACAGGTTAGAATTAAGTACGTGTTATGAACCACAAGTATGTACCCGTATTGCTATCAAGCAAAGTAAGAAAATCAGTAAATCAGTACAGTGCCATGAGCTCATAAGTTGAAGCTTAACCGTGTAGTGTGAATATATCACGTACCCCCGTGAGTGCTATCCGCACACTCATATGTAACAAATACTAATATGTCTGTTTCTACGTGTAAATCAGTACGTGGTGGCGCTACCACCCCAGACAGGGATTGTCAGTCCCAAATGGATCCATCTATTAGTAATCGCGCTTAAGTCCATAACTAACAACTTACGATTAGGAGGCTTTCAGTGGATAAAAGTAACTCATGCGTTTGTTTGTAAACAGTAATGTTTTCAGTTCAGTACATTGTGTTCATACGTAAAACAGTTGCTAAGTATCTCACCCCAAAGTATAAAACAGTAAAAGTGGGGCTGTAAGACTCACCTGAGTCTGGTAATAAGCCGTAGCAAATAGCAAGTAGTAAAATATAGCCAGTAGGTTCTCCGAACCCGTAACCTTCAAATGCCTATTCATATGAAGTTATGTAAGTATGCGTCTCACGAGACGTTTCGTTTAGTTGTACACAACTAGTATAGCCGATGTTTGTCCGTATGTTTGTAATTGTTCGTTTGTTTGAAAAACATGTTTGGGCCCGTTGGTGACTTAGTTGAAACGTTAATCTCGACATTTATATACTTGTTTGAATTGTTATGCTTGAAAAACATGTTTCAATGTACCTTAGATGTTATATCGTATAGTCATTGGAAGTCCGAAATGTATAACACTTAACTTGGAATTTATTTGTGAATCTGCTGTGTTTTGCGACACAAAATGCGACACTAAAGTTGTCATGCGACACAAGGGTTGTGTCGCATGAAGGACGCGACACAAGAGCCCTGCGACACAGTGGTTGTGTCGCAAAAAGGTTGCGATGCTAATTCAATAGCGACATAAGGGTTGTGTCGTATAAAATACGACATAGTATGTGACATAGAGTGCGACACAATATTGTGTCGCAAAGGTTACGACACTAAAGGATTGGTACGACACAAGGTGCGACACAAATGGGTTTATGCGACACAAGGCTTGTGTCGCATGTATGAACACCAGCCCAGAAACTTTCGGGTTTCAAGAATTTTCGACCAAAAACGCAAATCTAACCCATTTTTGAGCTATAAAATCGTGTATTCTTCATGTATTAGGTTATATCTAAGTTGTGTACACATCAAAACATCAAAACATTACACCAAATTGAATAGATCTAAGATTTTAGAAATTTCTTACTTTTGCAAATCGAGCTAGATGAAGGATGAAACGATGAAAACGGTCTTGATATTCTTGCTCCACTCGTGATGGTGATTCCGAATATGTAATTTTCGTGGTCGGGATTTGATTCCGAAAATTTGGTGTGAATTGAGGTTGAGAGAGTTTGGTTTGTGTGTGTTTTTGTGATAATGAAAAATGAAAGAGAAAAGTGGGTGTGGGGTGGGGTTTGGCTGATCCACCAAGGAAGGAGGGGGAAATACTCCCCAAAACAAAGTGTTGACTCCGTTTCCTAATCGTTTAATCACTAGTTTTTAATATTTAACCAAACGTTTATATTCTTAAAACGTAACTAAAGTATTTAAATAAAAATACTTTGAAATTAATAGTAAAACATTTGTCGCAATATTTTAATTATTAATTCGCGTTTATTACGTTTTGTTGCGTTAGTTAAAATGTCGTCACGATAATATATAAATAATGCTCGTTCGGTTGCGTATTTTATATAACAAAATATGTTCTCATTATTTAAGAAAATTTCTGTCACCAACGTCCAAGTAAACTGTGTCGGACTCCGTCCGGTTAATTCGCACGATTTATCCAAATCGCGTAAGTACACACACATATATATAAATCACCTTATATATATATACAAAAAGAGCCTGTAATTAGTCCTATTACATACTAATTACAACTAGTTACAAACAATTAGGCGTAATTAATTATCCTAATTATGCAGGTGTTACAAAAACAGTAAAAGAGGGGCTATGAGACTCACCTGAGTCTGAAAGCGTTTAAACAAACGTAAGTTAATTAGCCGAGTATGAAGTCCAAAGACTTGTAACCTGAGGGTGTCCACGACACGCGATGGTTATAATCATGATTGGGTATCTCAAAAGATCACCCTTGTAGATGTTCATCCAACTATAATGTCCAAATCTCCACTATTTGGTTGATATGTTTAAGTGTTTGAAAAGTGTACGGCCCGTTGGTGACGGGTTTGAAATAATAAACTTTAAGTATTATTACCAAATTATTGATGTTTTGCACTTACAAATGTGTCCCAAAGTGTTTTATAAGTCGTATCGTATAAGTGTTTGAGGTTATATAAGTTCGACACTTAGTGAAATTTTAGTTTGAAAACCTGCTGTTTTATGCGACACTTATATGTGTCACTTACATGTTCTATGCGTCACTTATGGAGTGTCGGGAATCTGTGTCGGTATAAAGGTATGCGTCACTAGGACAGTGTCGTGTATCATATTATGCGTCACTTAAGAAATGACGGGTTCCGTAACATAGCGGCACTCAAGGAGTGTCGTATAAAATAGATATTTCCAGAATTCGGGGGTCACTTACGGAGTGACGTGTAGTATGGCGACACTAAAGAAGTGTCGGGTAAAAGAGTATGGCGGCACTAAGGGAGTGTCGTTAGATAGTGTCGGTTAACATAGAGGGCGGCACTAGGGAAGTGTCGTTAAGTAGTGTATGCGTCACTATTGAAGTGACTGTATGAGGTTCGGGTGACGTCATCAGTAGTAATCGGACGTCATTCGTTTCTACGGAAAGTTATAGGCTTCTACTGATGATAGCGACACTTGAGAAGTGTCGCATGATTCTACTGATAGTTATATGATTGCGTCACTATAGAAGTGACGGTGTATGTGTTATAGTGGCACTTAAGTAGTGTCGCTATAGGGGCGACACTTAGGCATAGCGACACTATAGTGTCGCTAGCAATGTTTTTGGCACAATAGCTACACTTAAGACTGTTCGACGGATTTCGAGTAAAAATCGTGTTTTCGGGTTTCCGATCGGTCCAATATTTTTACCCAACCCTTTTAAGGACATTATAAGTTGTTACAAACTACTAGAAAGTGAAAACATTTAAATACGAGAGATTTCAGGATTTGTCGGAAACTTACAAAGTGTCGGATCAAAAATCCGAAAAGATAGAGTTGTAGATCGGGAAGTGGTGAACGTTTTTCTCCAAAGCGTCGAGGTGATCCGAGCGAGTTTAGTATGTTTATTTTGCGATTTAATGGGGCGGTGGGGGTTTTTCTTTTTAGAGAGAAAAAGGGAGAGGAGAGAGTAAGAGAGAGAAAGAGTGAGGTGAAAGTGAAAGAAGAAGGAGGGAGTTGGGGGTTTAACCTCCAACTTTCAGTCTCCGCTCTCCGTGCGGTGTTCGTTTGCTTCGTCGTTTAAACGTTAAATAATTATTTTAAATATTAAATGGTACGTTTTAAAATACAAATTATTACGCGATATTTTATTTAAATATTTTACAAATCCATTTATATTTGAGTTATAAAATGTAAGTTTGTTTATTTAGTTTGCGCGGTGTAATATTTTAAATGGTGTAAGTTCTGTTTGTACGATACGAATGAATACGAAATATTATCATAATAATACTTTTGACATAAAAGCGTTATTTAATAAATTTGGTCACCAACGTCCGTATTAAATTGAATCGAAATACATTCGATTTAAATTGCGTACGATTTAATCAAACCGCATTTTCGTATATATTCATCAATATATTTAATTCGATACATTGATTAGCCTAACACAGAACTAATTACATGTATTCACATCTGATTAGGCACTAATTACTAGTCCTAATTTGGCGGGTGTTACACTTTCCTATTATAGACTGGTTCAGTTTTGTTGATGTGAAAATGAACAAACGATATACAATAATAAGGGGTGGAGCTGATCAAGAAGAAAATATATACAGATCTTTCTATCACATGGTGTGTTCTCTGTCAAGGAATGACTTGGATGACATGTGGGATATTGCAATGAGGAAATATGCCAATGCAGATAGGCATAGTGAAGAAAGGATCATATTTGACTCTCTGGCTGTCATCTATGAACAAAATCCTAAACTGAGATACTTCTTTGAAGTGAAATATGAAGTGTCTACTTGGTATTGCTTTGTTCACAATGGAGTCCACATGATAGTTCACAAGAATGGAGCTTCTGGTTTCTTCTTTGTTGGAACTGAATATCCTTGGCCAATGCAAACTCTGAAGAGCTTGATGAGAACAAAGGTGCACTACAGAGATCTTGATATTGCTGCCATGCTTGCTCATGAAATCGAAGGGTATCTGAAAAGAAGACAAAAGGAGCACATAGAACTGGATGAAGAAACTAAAAGGAAATCTGAAGAAAGGATAAGGAAGAAGATCATGAAAGGTCTTCAGAAAAGCAAGAAATAATCTATTTCTTGATACTTGTGAATGAAACTTAAGGCTGCTGAGAGAAGCTTAAGTTTAGGGGGAGATTGTTGGGTCAGAATGACCACTGGTGCTGGTTGGAATATAGTCTAAGAGTTTTTATACTGCTGGGGTTCATTGTTAATACTGCTAGTATTGGTTTCCACTGTTGGTGGGAATTTACACTGCTGCAATGGTTACTACTGCTAGTTATAGTTCAGAGTTTCTACTGCCAAGCTTGTAGCTTCAAGAGTTAACACTGCTACAACATTTCAACTACCAGTATCAATTCCTTAGTTTCCACTGCTGGTTTCAATTATCACTAAAGCTGCTCTTGTAGGCCTGCAGACTACCAACTTGTGTACAAAGTCAAATATACGGTATTTGCAGAGCATGCTTTGAGACAAGAAGTTGCCAAACATTAATTACATTCACGTGTTAAGAAGATCAAGTACAATCAAAGGCCATGCTTTATTGGTAATCAAAATCTTGATAATTGAAATGTAATAGACTTGATATATATTAGTAATGATGCAATATGTCAAGTAGAGTAATAAAAATGATAATATCAACTTCAAGGTTTTCTCTCTAAACCCTGATACAAAGAAAGTGTATCCGTATTAATATCATAATAATATTGAAGCTTTGGTTGTGAAATTATATCTTGTTGTTCATATTCGTTATGTGTTAAATTCTTCCTTGTTAATAAGTGTTATTCTGTAACACCTGCCTAATTAGGATAATTAATTATGCCTAATTATTTGTAACTAGTTGTAATTAGTATGTAATAGGATTAATTACAGACTCTATTTGTATATATAAGGTGAATTATATATATGTGTGTACTTACGCGATTTGGATAAATCGTGCGGATTAACCGAACGGAGTCCGATACATTTTACTTGAACGTTGGTGACAGAACTTACTTAAATAATGGGAACGTATTTTACTGTATAGGTACATATTTGAACAAACATTATTTATATTATCGCGACGACATTTGAATAATTCAACAAAAACGTATCAAACGCGAACCAAATAATTTAAATATCTCAGCAAATGTTTTAATAATTAATTTCAAAACATTTTAAATAAAATACTCCGATAACATTTTTACAAATATATTTACTTAGCCAACTAAAAAAAAAAAACGAAGGATTAAACGATTAGGACACGGAGTAAACACTGTGTTTTAGGGAGTGTTTTCCCTCCCTTGTCTCTTTGGAACCAGCCAACACCCACCACCCCCTCACTTTTCTTTCATTTTCATTAAAACACAACACACACATACCTCAAAACTCTCTCAAATCTCCACCAAAATTCAGAATTTCAAACCAACCCACAAGGGTTATATTTTCGGAATCACCATCAAGCAAGGAACAAGATTAAGAAAAGCATCATCATCATTTTCGGCCTCCATCTCTCTCGATTTGCATTTGTAAGAAATTTCTAAAAACTTAGATCTATTCATTTTGGTGTAATGTTTTGATGAAATATTGTGTACACAACATAGTTATAACCTAAACAATGAAGAAAACACGATTTTAAAGCTTAAAAATATGTTAGATTTGCGTTTTTGGTCAAAAAATCTCGACAGCCGAAACTTTCTGGGCTGGTGTTCATCTTTGCGACACAACGCTTGTGTCGCATGTTGTGTCACATAAATCCGTTTGTGTCGTATTTTGTGTCGTAGCTTATGTCGTACATTGTGTCGTACCCTTGTGTCGCAAACCTTATACGACACAACCCTTATGTCGCTATTGATTTAGCATCGAACGCTTATGCGACACAACCCTTGTGTCGCTAAGCCCTTGTGTCGCATTCCTATGCGACACAACGCTTGTGTCGCATACCGAATCCTTGTGTCGCAGAATCAGAAATTTTGAAGGATTTTCACTATAGCAAAGTCAAAGTTACTGTAGTAATTCACTGTAGCATAGTTACTGTAGCAAAATCAACATTTTAGAATTTTTGATACAAACCGTCACCAACGGGCCAAACATGTTTTCCAACAAACAAACAATTACAGACATACGGACAAACATTGGATATACTAGTTGTGTACAACTAAACGAAACGTCTCGCGAGACACATACTTACATAACTTCATATGATTAGGCATTTGAAGGTTACAGGTTCGGAGAACCTACTTGCTATATTTACTACTTGCTACTTGCTACGGCTTATTACAAGACTCAGGTGAGTCTTACAGCCCCACTTTTACTGTTTTACATACGGGGTGAGATACATTGCTTACTTTTCTTGAACACAAGTACTAAACTGCTTACTATACCAAACGGAATTGCATGAGTTATTTACTATTTACATAAGTCTCTCCATCATATATCGTTAGTTATGGACTTAAGCGCGAACACTAGTTAATGGATCCATTAGGGAAATGACCCTCCCCGCCCGGGGTATAGCGCTACCACGAACCGTTCTGTATAAACGGGCGACTATTATTCGTTACATCTGCTTGCTCAGTTACGAGCATGTCACGGGAGCAAACATTATTACTTACGGGTTAAGCTTCGATTATGAGCCTCATGGCAACGGTATAACTTACTTATTTACATTTGATGGATTGCAAATACTGGTTTTACATTTGCTGGATTGCAAATACTGATATTACGCCTACGGGCACTACTGATGAAATCATGTGTTCAAAACTGATATTACTTACAAACTTGTGAGATTCACCAACATTCGTGTTGACCCTTTTAGCATATATTCTCAGGTACACAGACGGAGTAGGATTACTCCAGGACATAGCTAGAGTCGCATGATTTCAACACAACTGCATTAACGGAGATTCTTAGCATTATCTTTTGTATTTTTCGATTATGTAATAGAATCTCCCGCCATATGCGTGGACTCTAGGAAACTACATTTTTGTATACGAAAACATTAAGTTTTCAAACATTATATCTATGGGAATGTAACTAATTTACAAACGTTGCACATAGATGTCGTTTGCTTTATCTTTACGCTGTGATATTTGATTAGTAGCACCCCAAAACTTGCTTCCGCCAAACAGTAAATTTGGGGGTGTTACAGATTGGTATCAGAGCCTAAGGTTATAGTGAACTAGGTTGCATTTAGTGGGCCTAGACTATGACCGTTAGGCAGTATTTCCTTATTAGGCATGACGGGTTCAGGAATTACAACATACGACTTTAATTTAACATAGCCTGATCAACTATGTACATTTAAGGAAAGATGATGTAAGGTCTGAAACGATTATGTTGAACGGGGATACGTTAGTTGCTTCTGACCACGAGGGAACCAGACCACTACTTGATACGTGCTAGACACTAGGCTGGATATTATGTACTTACCTATATATTAGCCTCGTCTTACCTACACTCTGCCACAGGAATAGCAAATACACCACCCAATTCGTCACGCTCTCATCCGCAAGGATCTCGAAACCCGCGAATAGCCAGGAGGACCACTAGGTCACCTCGAACCAGCCCCTATCCTGTTCATAACTCTCGAAACTCGGCACACCCCACGGTGCCAGTGTTGACTGCCCGACTTCATCAACAAGAGCAAAGGCTCGAGAATCTCGAACGGGAAGAACACCGAATGACCTACCTACTCCACCAAGCACTGGATCACATATCCCAACTCCAGCGAGAACAAGAAGATACCAGCCTCTCTGTAAGCATAATTCAGGATTCAATGACCGCTGAATTAGGTGCGGATGAACTCATAAGAAACCGACTAGAGGAATGTGAACAGCGTTCACAGGAGACGGAGGAGTACTCCCGAGCATTGGTACAACGACTGGCCTTGGTTGAAGACAATGCCAGGCAAACCAACAGACTTGCAGAAACCGTGGATCGCCTGGTTGCGCTAATGGAGCAAGTTAACTTATGTCAAGACTAGAGTAGTCTTCACTTTGTAACCAACTATCTGCCAAAGTAGGACTTATGTAATTCGACCGGATGTAATAATTCCCGGTACTTTTGTACTACTATTACTTTGTAATCTTTTGGAAAACCCGTACCTTGTATCCAACTTGTTTATCTAAATGGAATGTGATTGTCACTTCGTACTGTTATCGTGTATCTCATCATTTACACTTGTGACATATCATAATTTCATGCAATTATCTTATTCCTCTTTCCTTGTCCTTTTCTTGTCAGCATCATGCCCCCTCGCCGACAAGTCACCCTCAGTGAAGCTGAAATCGCGGGGCTGATTGCCCGCAGTGTGGCTCAAGCCTTGGCCACCCGAACGCCGACTTCTGGTAGCGAGGATTCAGCTACTAACGGGTCGCAACCCAAACCCTGCTCTTACAAGGACTTCCATAACTGCAAACCTTTAAGCTTTGCAGGTACTGAAGGAGCTATCGGTCTAGTACGCTGGATCGAGAAAATCGAATCTGTATTCCTTATCTGCAACTGCACAGAGGGAGACAAGGTCAAGTTCTCCGCCAGTACTTTCTCTGACACCGCTCTCACCTGGTGGAACACCTATGCCCAGACTGTGGGTATTGATAATGCTTACAAACTCCCGTGGGAGGAGTTGAAGAAGATGTTGAGGGGCGAGTACTGTCCCAGAGATGAGCTGAAACAACTGGAAGTGGAATTCTGGAACCATAAAATGCAGGGTGATGACATCACTGGATACACCAACCGTTTCCACCAACTGGCACTTCTGTGCCCATCCATGGTCGATCCTGAGTACAAGAGGATCGAGAAATATGTTGATGGACTTCCTGAGAGACTCCAAGACCTGGTGACATCATCCAAACCTGGTACTATTCAGAGCGCCATTCGTATGGCCCATGAGCTAACGGCAAATTCTGTCCGCCGTGGCACAACTTCAACCCCATCTGCAAACAACAAACGCAAATGGGAAGGAAACCCTAACTCATCCAACCAAATCACCAACAAAAAGCCCGAGTCTGTTAAGGCTTATTCATCGGGGACTACAGAAAAGAAAGGGTACATTGGGAACAAGCCCTACTGTCCCAAATGCAATCGTCACCACGACGGTTCCTGCCCTTGCACCAATTGCAAACGGTTCGGGCACCTAGCCAAGGATTGCCGAGCCAACATTCCTAACCCCAATACTAATGCACCAAAGACCTGCTTTGGATGCGGAAATCCGGGACATTTCAAGAACAACTGCCCCAAACTGAAAAACAACAACAACCCTGCTCGCGGTAGAGCATTCGTTATCAAGGCTGGGAAAGCCAGACAATACCCGAATGTCGTGACGGGTACGTTCCTTCTCAACGACCTTACTGCTTCGGTATTATTTGATACTGGTGCCGATAGAAGTTTCATTTCTGAGAAATTTAGCCCTTTACTTGATATAACTCCTACTGCCTTAGATGCTAAATACATTGTAGAATTAGCTAACGGCAAATTAATTGAGACTGATAGCATCATACGCAACTGCACACTTAACCTTACGAACGAAACGTTTTCCATTGATTTAATCCCTGTCGAGATTGGCAGCTTCGATATTATTGTCGGTATGGATTGGTTATCCAAGCACCGAGCTGAAATCGTCTGTTATGACAAACTCGTTCGTATACCTCTTGTCTCCGGTGGAACCTTAGTCCTACAAGGGGAGACCGGTAGACGGAATCTGAACATCGTATCGTGCCTGAAAACTAGAAAATATCTGCGAAAAGGGTATCAAGCTATCCTCGCACATGTAACGGAGAAGAAGTCGGAGGAGAAGCGACTTGAGGATGTTCCAATCGTGCGAGATTTCCCGGAAGTCTTTCCTAAAGATTTGCCTGGACTTCCTCCACCTAGACAAATCGAATTCCAAATCGAACTCGTGCCGGGAGCTGCACCCGTGGCACGAGCCCCATACCGTCTAGCACCATCCGAAATGCAGTAGTTGTCTAACCAATTACAGGAACTCCTGGACATAGGATTTATTCGACCAAGTTCCTCGCCTTGGGGAGCTCCGGTCTTATTCGTGAAAAAGAAAGATGGATCTTTCCACATGTGTATTGATGTCGTGTAAACGGGGCTTTAGTTTTAAAATGGAAAATACCTAACTTACTACACACAACACAGGCAAGAATACCTGATCATATATAGCATAGCTCAGTAAGTCCGAGTCGAACACAGGGAACGGATGTCAATATCAACAAATTGGAAATTGCTACAATTAATTAAAGCAGTAAAAAGTGGGGACGTTTTAGTTCCGATCGAACAATTGATAAACAATTATAAAAGAAATGATTTATTAAATAAAACTTAATTATAAAATAAAGAAATAATAAAATAATTTAATTAAAATAAAAGATTAAATTCAAATGGTAAAAGAAGTACAATTGCTTAGACTAGTTTCCTCAGAATCCGATTATCACTTTATTGAATTGCTAATGTATGAACTTCATTGTGACATGACAATTGTATCAACCATCTTTGCAGGATTAATTGATTAAACACAATTCAGAAAGATATAAAGTTGTTTTCAACCCGCTAACAGTTCAATTTAGCGTTATCCACCGAATTGTATTATGAATGATAACTACACCGTTTATATGATTTACCCTTATAACTTGAATCAACAAAGTCTATAACTATTACTAGTTATCACATTCATTACCAATTCTTGACAACAATTGATCCTAGCCTATCAAACTCAATCTATTTAGTGATAATCGTCAATTAAAACCAACAATCATCAATAATGACCAATCAATAGAGAACTCAATCATAAATCAATGGATCATCACGCTAGGTTATCATCAAGATTCAATAATTAAACATGGATCTTCGAATAAACATATAAACATTCATGAAATTCAGTATTAACTAGCAATTCAACAATCAAATCATCATCCGAGTATTATCGTCTAAGCAATTGTATATAAAACTTAGCCAATCATATATCTACAGAAAATCAGATTCAATAACATGCCCATAATCATAATCAAATGAAAGATAGAAACGTATTCGAACCGAAATAGTGAATTAATGATTGAACGAATGAAGCCTTTGATTATCTTCTATCTTTTTCCCTTCCAAATGCTCCAGAATTAGGGTTTTTGGCTGAGAGAATCGACTGGAAGAAAATATGATGAGTTGTTTGTAAAATGAGGGCAAAATGAGTTTTTTAGGTTTTCTGCCGAAACGATCCATACGCCGTATGGAATTCCATACGCCGTATGGATTGCAAAGCCCATGGGTTTAACCCGCGTCTTCTGGCGGCCCGGCTCAACTGATCCATACGCCGTATGGATTCCATACGCCGTATGGATCGATTTTCTCAGCTTTTTCACCATCGACCAAATTCTTCATTTTTCCTCTTTTTAACTTCTATTCTTCAATTCTCGCTCGTTTTCAGCTTCTTTTCCGATTCAAGCTCCAGAAAATTCCTAAATGCAAATATGAACGAATTGAGTATCGAATTCAAATCAAATGCATAAGAAATTAATCAAACTAAGGGGTACTTAGTACTATAAAATAGCACATTTTGGCGTTCATCAAACATCCCCCACTTGAATCCTACTTGTCCTCAAGTAGACTAGTAATTTAAAAATTCAAACTTTAAATATGAACGGCAAACAATGCATAAAAGGACTTACAAACTACACAGCATCCGACAAACCAAAATTTTATCTTAAAATCGATTCTACCTTAAAACTCAGCAATCAAGAAACTCTACATGGGAAGCCATTCTAACATATTATTATTACACATAAAAGATAAATCACTTAGATTACCGATATTGTTATCCACTTAAACAATCTAAATTTCAGAAATTGAGCTCAACTTATTATTATTCTGGCAGGCCTTACCCCTGATTTTCTATAGCAAAATAATCTCATAAAAATAACGTGTCACAATTCTCCAAATAATGAACATCCAAATAAATCAATCATTTTTCAAACCAAGACATTGGTGACAGGTCTGTACCTCAGTACAACAGAGCGACATAACTTGGCTTTGGTTTTTCAATTTATGAGTCTTTTGTACTCATTTATTTTTATTTATTTTGATATCAAATATACTGACGGAAACCAGGTCTGTACTTTCGTACAACAGAGGAGACAACACCCAGTATATTCACAAATGATGATAATTAGGATCCCAAAATTATGGATTATAACACGCTATCATACAAGAATTAAGACTAGGGTCATACCTTGCTAAAAGATCCTCATAGGATAAATCCCTACTTAATTCATTACATTTCTTACTAGCTCAATAACCTTCATATAGATTGCCTATCGATACATCATAAGATGAACTATCTAATATTTAAAAATTAAATTTATTTCATTCTTTGCATTCCCAAAATGTGTTACAAGATTGCTAAACTTTACATAGAAAACAATTTTAAAACAAAAATTTGGGTTGAAAAATGACTAACACGTAGAATGCCTCTTAACTTCAATATTTTTCAATAGCTACCATTCATAACTTAAGGACAATTAGACTTCTTTTCCCCCATCCCCCACTTAGAAACATGCAATGTCCTCATTGCAAAACTAAATAAAAATAAAGGGAATAGAAAAGAAGTGAAACAGAAAACTCCCCTGATTTGAAGGCAATTTGCTTGAAGGACTTCATTCAGAAATAAAATACAACAGCACACTTCCGTAGGCAACACGATTGCATTTAGCACATGCAATAAGCCTTTCAACCCCTCGGTATCCCGAGTGGACGAGTTGTAGTCTCGTGAGGGTTTCCAGAGAACACACCCACAAAGTTCAAACCTGCAAACAAAAACAATAAAACAAAATACAAATTAACAAAATAACGGGTTGTCTCCCGAAAGCGCTTTTGTTTATCACGTCGGTAAGCTCGACATCTTGCTTCACCACTTAATTCAAATCCATCTCCAAATCACGCTTGGAGTCCCTTATATCACCATAGTACTTCTTCACTCTACTTCCATTAACCTTGAAAGTTTTTCCAGAATATCCTTGCAAATCAACAGCTCCAAATGGATAAACCTTATCAACAACAAATGGGCTAGTCCAGCGTGTCTTTAACTTTCCTGGAAACAAATGTAATCTAGAACTATACAACAGAACTTTATCACCTTTCTAGAATGTATGGTTCGACTTAAGACGAGCATCATGCCATTTCTTAGTTCGTTCCTTAAACAATCTCGAATTGTCATAAGCATTTATTCTTAATTCATCCAACTCATTTAACTGTTCCATTCTTTCCTTTCCAGCTAACTTATCATCAAGATTGCACTTCTGTAAAGCCCAATATGCTTTATGCTCTAACTCAAAAGGTAAATGACAAGCTTTTCCATAAACAAGGCGATAAGGCGTTGTTCCAACTGACGACTTAAATGCTGTTCGTGCCGCCCATAATGCATCATCCAACTTGTATGACCAATTCTTAGGGTTTCCTTCAACTGATTGTTCTAAAATACGCTTCAACCCTCTATTAGTCACTTCCACTTGACCACTCGTCTGTGGATGATAAGCAGTTGAAAACTTATGTCTAACTCCATACTTTCGCAGCACTTTTTCCAATTGCAGATTTGTGAAATGTGTTCCTCGATCATTAATTAAAGCTTTTGGTGCTCCAAAGCGCGAAAATAATTGCTTAAGAAAATTTACCACAACGCGAGCATCATTCGTGGGTAATGCTTTTGCTTCGGCCCACTTAGAAACATAATCCATAGCCACAATGATGTATTTGTTTCCATTGCTAGGTGGAAACGGGCCCATAAAGTCTATACCCCAGACATCAAAAATCTCACTTACCATAATTGGATTTTGCAACATTTCATCCTTCTTTGAGATTCTCCCAGTACGTTGGCAGGCATCGCATTCCTTCACATACTTGAATGCATCCTTGTAAACTGTTGGCCAATAAAAACCTGCCTCGAACACTTTCCTTGCAGTGTAGTTTGGACCATGATGTCCTCCAGCCGGACCATCATGACAGTGCTCTAAGATAATATCACATTCCTCCAGCTACACATCGTCGGACAATTCCATCAGCACACTGTCTGAACAGATATGGGTCTTCCCAAAAGTAATAACGTAAAGATGAGAAAAACCTCTTTCTTTGGTTAAAATCCAATCCGGATGGAAGAGTCTTTGTAACTAGAAAGTTTGCAATATCAGCGAACCATGGAAATTCATTCAGAACTGCTTTCAACAAGCTTTCATCAGGAAACTTATCTCGAATTTCAGTTTCATCCAACTTATCCAATTCTGGATTTTCCAGTCTTGACAGATGATCTGCAGCCAGATTTTCCGCTCCCTTCTTATCACGAATCTCAATGTCAAACTCCTGCAATAACAAAATCCATCGCAACAACCTTGGTTTTGCGTCTTGTTTCCCAAACAAGTATCTTAATGCAGAGTGATCGGTAAAAACAACCATTTTTGACAGGACCAGGTAAGAGCGAAACTTATCAAACGCAAAAACAACAGCAAGCATTCCTTCTCAGTCGTAGTGTAATTCTCCTGTGCACTCGTCAAAGTCTTGCTTGCGTAATAAATAGGTTGAAACTTCTTATCAACCCTCTGACCTAAAACTGCTCCCACAACGTAATCACTGGCGTCACACATCAATTCAAATGGAAGATCCTAATTCGGACTTATCATAATTGGTGCGGATACCAATTTCTCCTTTAAAATCTTGAACGCATCTTGGCACTCCTTTGAAAACTCGAACTTAGCTTCCTTTTCCAACAACTTGTTCATAGGACGTGCTATCTTTGAAAAATCCTTGATGAATCTTCTATAGAACCCAGCATGTCCTAAGAAACTTCGTATTCCTTTAACATTTGTTGGATAAGGTAGCTTTGCTATGGCCTCAATCTTCGCTTGATCAACTTCAATACCAGCTCTTGAAATTTTATGCCCCAACACAACTCCTTCTCGTACCATGAAATGACACTTTTCCCAATTTAAAACGAGATTGGAACTCTCACACCTTTGCAACATCTTCTTTAGATTCATCAGACACTTATCAAAAGAATCTCCAAACACAGAGAAGTCATCCATGAATATTTCCATGCTGTCTTCTACCATATCATGGAATATTGCCATCATGCACCGTTGAAATGTGGCGGGTGCGTTACATAGAGCGAAAGGCATTCTCCGATAAGCGAAAGTTCCGAATAGGCAGGTGAAAGTAGTCTTATCTTGATCATTTGCATCAATTGGGATTTGGAAGTACCCGGAGAATCCGTCTAGAAAGCAATAATACTCTTTTCCTGTTAGACGTTCGAGCATCTGATCAATGAATGGCAAGGGAAAGTGATCCTTGCGTGTTGCATCATTCAGCTTTCTATAATCGATACAGACCCTCCATCCAGTAACAGTTCTTGTGGGAATTAACTCATTCTTCTCATTCGCAACCACTGTCATACCTCCTTTTTTAGGCACAACATGAATGGGGCTGACCCATGGACTATCAGAAATCGGGTATATCAATCCAGAATCAAGCAATTTAATGATTTCCTTCCTCACAACATCCGTAACCTTAGGATTTAATCGTCTTAATGGTTTCACAACTGGTTTGAAATCAGACTCCATAAGGATCTTGTGCGTACAATATGATGGGCTAATTCCCTTGATGTCACCGATCGTCCATGCTATAGCATGCTTATGTTCCTTCAGAACTTTTACCGGACTTTCTTTTTCGTTTGCTGATAGCTTGGATGAAATGATAACTGGCAAATCCGACTCTCCTTGTAGGTATGCATATTCCAAATGGGTCGTTAAATCTTTCAATTCTAACCTTGGTGGTTCTTCAAAAGAAGATTTACATGCCAACACCTCTTCTCGTGAGCAGGGAATCCCATGCATAGTGATGCGAGTCTCTTTCTTGACTAAAATACCATTAGTCTCAACCGATTCTTCATTCTCAGTTGGCTGATCACCTTCTACTTCCTCATCACTCTCGAACTCTAACTCCTCAAGCATTTTATCGAATTCTTCAATATCTCTAATCGCTTCTATGCTTCCCGTCCATCCTTCCAGAATCATGGGATCTAGATCTTCATCTTCCATAAGACTTTGAAGGAACTCCTCATCATTAGTCATTTCTCTGGCACTCAAAAAGTAGCAAGTATCATCAACTGCAGCAGGATATCGCATTGATTTGTTGACATCAAACACTACTTCATCTTCTCCTAACCTCAGAGTGATTTTTCTATCATGAACATCAATCAATGCCCTTGCAGTGGCTAGAAAAGGTCTTCCCAAAATGATAGGTACCTTTTTATCTTCAACCATGTCCAGAATGATGAAATCACATGGAAAAACAAACCTATCCACTTTAACTAGCACATTCTCTACCATACCCCTAGGATATTGAAATGAACGATCTGCTAACTCAATGCACATTCTAATTGGCTTTGGTTCCCCCAACTTAAGTCTGGCATACATAGTATAAGGCATTATTGATATGCTTGCCCCCAAGTCAGCCAATGCATGAGTAAGGTCTAAACTTCCAATCAGACAAATAAGGGTAATACTCTCAGGGTCTTTCATTTTCGGTGGAAGTTTATTTTGCATAACTGCTGAACATCTCTCGTTCATTGTCACCGTGGTTGCCTCCATCAGTTTGCTCTTATTAGTTAAAAGTTCCTTCAGATACTTTGCATACTTTGGCATTTGAGCAATGGCTTCCACGAATGGGATGTTAATGTGCAGTTGCTTCAGATTCTCTAGGAACTGGTGGTATTGAGCATCATCTTTCCCTCTTCTCAAAGCTACTGGATAAGGTGGCGGCGGTGCATGATCCTTAGCATATTGCTTATCTCTTGCAATTTGTTCAGCCTCAGTGTCCACCTTGGGACTTTCCACAACTTCTACTTCCTTCTCTTTTTGCGGTAGGGGCTGAGAAACAGGTTTCTTCTTTGGAATGGGGTCTTCAAAACCCCTTCCACTCCGGGTGATCACTGCTTTCGCCTGATCCCGTGGATTGGTCTCAGTGTATCCAGGTAGGGTCCCAGGGAATCTTTCTTGAAGAACTTTGGCTATGTTGGAAACATTCCCTTCAACTTGCTTAATCGCAGCTCCTTAGTTTCTCAATGCAGCGTCTGTAGCATCCATCCGTTGTCCAGAGCTCGTAATGAATTTCTAATTGGAGATGAGAAACTTACCCATCATTTCTTCTAAATTAGCTTGCTTGTCTGAAGATGATGCACCTGGCTGCTCCTTGGTGAAAAATCCAGGTTGAGTTTGGCGAAACGGTCGCCCTCCATCTTGGTATGGTCTTCTGAAGAAGTTTCCACCGCCCTGACGATATGGTGCTTGAGCTTCTCCATACTTGACTTCTTCAGTCTGTTCTCCCGTTCGCATCTCGGGGCAATCCTTTACTAAATGGCTTCCTCCACAGTTGTCGCATCCCATTTGGATAGCATGGACAGTCTCAGTAACCTTCTTGATATCTCTGCCCATGTTGTCTAGCTTAGCGGTGATGGCTGCAAATCCATCTTCATCATTCACAGACCTCTTCCGTCTAGAAGTGCCATCATCCCATAACTGAGAGTGTTTCGCTTGGTCGCGAATGGCAGTCAACGCATCACGAGGGACTTTCTTGGGAATAGGCCCTTGGGAATCCAGTTGCTGTCTCGTGGCACGATCCACTCCTTTATAGAAAATACTCACGACTTACTGATAGTTCAGGTCGTGCTGCGGGCACTTATGCATCAAGTCCTTATATCTCTCCCAAGCTTGGCGTAGTGACTCATCCATTTCCTGCTTGAAATTTCTGATCCCGTCAATCATCTTTGAAGTTTTGGAAGGAGGACAATACATCTTCAGAAACTTCGTGCGAAGGTCTTCCCATGTGGTTATGGACCCAGCTGGCTCATTTTGAATCCATCTCTTTGCAGCTCCCTTGAGTGTGATTGGGAATACCCTGAGCATAACTTGATCGCGTGTGATGTTAGGAACGTTGAACATATCGGCTATCTCAACGATTTTCTCTACATGATCATTAGCATCCTCCCTTTCTTCTCCTCAGAAAGGATTCTCCCTAAGCTCCTTGAGGAACTGTCCCTTGATTTCGAACTCCACATCTTGTGCAATCGCTGGCCTTACTACTCCAGTGCCACGGTCATTACGCATCCGACTCGAATACTCTTCGAGCGTTATGTTGGCGATATCTTCTGCCATTGCGTCTCTTGGGTCTGCCTGATTGATCGGAGGTTCGAATAAGGACCGAAGATACTCTCCAAAATCCCCCTCTGAATACGACGGAAGGTTGTGGTGTAAACTTGAGTTGGGTGGTACAGAAGCAAACCGTCTTCTCTGACGAAAAACTCTTTCAGGATCTTCAAAAGGATCAGCGAGATGAGGATTCCTTGATCGGGTCATAAACTTCCTGTAATATAATTCCCGAATCAGTAGAACAAGACTCTAAATGAATTACTTACTAAACAATCCTAAACACAAAAATATAATTCGAAAAATAAATAAAACAGAACTGAACTTAAATAACAATATACAAGGATCAAGTCCCAATTTGTCAAATTGAATCAAACCGTTCCCCGGCAGCGGCACCAAAAACTTGATGTCGTGTAAACGGGGCTTTAGTTTTAAAATGGAAAATACCTAACTTACTACACACAACACAGGCAAGAATACCTAATCATATATAGTATAGCTCAGTAAGTCTGAGTCGAACACAAGGAACGGATGTCAATATCAACAAATTGGAAATTGCTACAATCAATTAAAGCAGTAAAAAGTGAGGACGTTTTAGTTCCGATCGAACAATTGATAAACAATTATAAAAGAAATGATTTATTAAATAAAACTTAATTATAAAATAAAGAAATAATAAAATAATTTAATTAAAATAAAAGATTAAATTCAAATGGTAAAAGAAGTACAATTGCTTAGACTAGTTTCCTCAGAATCCGATTATCACTTTATTGAATTGCTAATGTATGAACTTCATTGTGACATGACGATTGTATCAACCATCTTTGCAGGATTAATTGATTAAACACAATTCAGAAAGATATAAAGTTGTTTTCAACCCGCTAACAGTTCAATTTAGCGTTATCCACCGAATTGTATTATGAATGATAACTACACCGTTTATATGATTTACCCTTATAACTTGAATCAACAAAGTCTATAACTATTACTAGTTATCACATTCATTACCAATTCTTGACAACAATTGATCCTAGCCTATCAAACTCAATCTATTTAGTGATAATCGTCAATTAAAACCAACAATCATCAATAATGACCAATCAATAGATAACTCAATCATAAATCAATGGATCATCACGCTAGGTTATCATCAAGATTCAATAATTAAACATGGATCTTCGAATAAACATATAAACATTCATGAAATTCAATATTAACTAGCAATTCAACAATCAAATCATCATCAGAGTATTATCGTCTAAGCAATTGTATATAAAACTTAGCCAATCATATATCTACAGAAAATCAGATTCAATAACATGCCCATAATCATAATCAAATGAAAGATAGAAACGTATTCGAACCGAAATAGTGAATTAATGATTGAACGAATGAAGCCTTTGATTATCTTCTATCTTTTTCCCTTCCAAATGCTCCAGAATTAGGGTTTTTGGCTGAGAGAATCGACTGGAAGAAAATATGACGAGTTGTTTGTAAAATGAGGGCAAAATGAGTTTTTTAGGTTTTCTGCCGAAACGATCCATACGCCGTATGGAATTCCATACGCCGTATGGATTGCAAAGCCCATGGGTTTAACCCGCGTCTTCTGGTGGCCCGGCTCAACTGATCCATACGCCGTATGGATTCCATACGCCGTATGGATCGATTTTCTCAGCTTTTTCACCATCGACCAAATTCTTCATTTTTCCTCTTTTTAACTTCTATTCTTCAATTCTCGCTCGTTTTCAGCTTCTTTTCCGATTCAAGCTCCAGAAAATTCCTAAATGCAAATATAAACGAATTGAGTATCGAATTCAAATCAAATGCATAAAAAATTAATCAAACTAAGGGGTACTTAGTACTATAAAATAGCACATTTTGGCGTTCATCATGTATCGACTATCGAGAGCTGAATAAGCTAACCATAAAGAATCGGTACCCGCTTCCTAGAATCGATGACCTATTTGACCAACTCCAGGGATCGAGTGTCTACTCAAAGATTGATCTACGGTCAGGTTATCATCAACTCCGAGTCCGCGATAATGATATCCCAAAGACAGCTTTCCGAACCCGATATGGGCATTACGAATTCCAAGTTATGCCATTCGGTCTGACCAACGCACCGGCTGTATTCATGGACCTTATGAATCGGGTGTGCAAACCATACCTTGACAAATTCGTCATTGTGTTTATCGATGATATCCTGATTTACTCTCGCAATGAGCAGGAACATGCTCAACATCTGAAAACCATTCTAGGACTCCTTAGACACGAAGAATTATATGCCAAATTCTCTAAGTGTGAGTTCTGGATTCGAACCGTTCAATTCCTCGGACACGTGATTGACAACCAGGGAATTCATGTTGATCCCACCAAGATTGAAGCAATCAAGGGCTGGGAGTCACCGACCACTCCAACCGAAGTGAGACAATTCTTAGGACTTGCTGGTTATTACCGCCGATTCATTGAAAACTTTTCAAGAATAGCTGTTCCATTAACAACACTGACTCAGAAAGATAAGAAGTTCGATTGGACTGATAAACAAGAGTCAGCTTTCCAGCTATTGAAACATAAACTTTGCAGTGCACCAATCTTGTCCTTACCCGAGGGCACCGATGACTTCGTAGTTTATTGCGACGCCTCACACCAAGGACTTGGTTGCGTGTTAATGCAACGGGAAAAAGTCATTGCCTATGCCTCACGACAACTAAAAATCCACGAGAAAAACTATACGACCCACGACCTCGAGTTAGGTGCCGTGGTCTTCGCATTGAAAATCTGGAGACATTATCTCTACGGTACGAAAAGCACTATCTTTACCGATCACAAAAGTCTCCAACACATATTCGATCAGAAGGATCTAAACATGAGGCAACGTCGTTCGGTTGAGTTACTTAGTGACTACGACTGCGGGATCAAATACCATCCGGGCAAGGCAAACGTAGTTGCCGATGCCTTAAGCTGAAAAGAACGAGTGAAACCCCTTCGAGTCTGAGCACTTTCTATGACAATTCGTAACGAGCTCCCTGCTCAAATCCTTACCACTCAACTTGAAGCACTCAGCGATGAAAACCTGAAAAATGAAGCCTTACGAGGCTTGGATAAACAATTCGAAATCAAACCCGATGGGACTCGATACTTCTCTAACCGGGTGTGGTTACCCAAATTCGGAAACTTGCGAGATTTGGTGATGGCTGAAGCTCACAAATCTCGATACTCTATACATCCTGGTTCTGACAAGATGTATCACGACGTCAAAGGGTTGTATTGGTGGCCTAACATGAAAGCTGACATCGCCATGTACGTCAGTAAATGCTTAACCTGTTCCAAAGTCAAGGCCGAACACCAAAGACCCTCGGGATTGCTCCAACAACCTGAAATTCCTCAATGGAAATGGGAGCAAATTGCCATGGACTTCATTACCAAACTACCGAAAACTTCGAGCGGTTGCGATACCATTTGGGTGATTATGGACCGTCTCACAAAGTCTGCTCATTTTCTAGCCATCAAGGAAACTGACAAGATGGAGCGTTTGGCTCGCATCTACATCAAAGAAATTGTTTCGCGACACGGTGTACCTATCTCGATCATCTCGGATAGAGACAGCCGTTTCACTTCCAACTTTTGGCAATCGTTACAGAAATCTCTTGGTACTCGTCTGGATATGAGTACAGCTTATCACCCGCAAACCGATGGTCAAAGCGAGCGAACCATCCAAACACTGGAAGATATGCTACGAGCCTGCGTAGTGGACTTCGGTACTTCTTGGGAAAGCCACTTACCGTTGTGCGAGTTCTCGTACAACAACAGTTACCATACCAGCATTAAGGCTGCACCCTTTGAGGCACTCTACGGGCGTAAGTGCCGATCACCTATCTGTTGGACTGAGTTAGGAGATTCCCAACTCACGGGTCCGGAAATCATTCACGAAACTACTGAGAAAATCATTGGTGTTCAAAACCAGCTGAAAGCCGCACGTTATCGTCAGAAAAGTTATGCTGACGTGAGACGCAAACACCTTGAGTTCCAGGTAGGGGACAAGGTACTGCTCAAAGTGGCACCGTGGAAAGGTGTCATTCGATTCGGAAAGCGAGGCAAACTAAACCCTAGATACATCGGACCATTCGAAATCCTTGAAAGGATTGGTCCAGTAGCATACCGTCTGCAACTTCCTACTGAGCTTAGCAGAGTTTACAACACCTTCCACATTTCTAACCTTAAGAAATGTCTGTCTGACGAGACACTAATAATACCGCTCGACGAAATCCAAATCGATGATAAACTTTATTTTGTCGAGGAACCTATGGAAATTATGGACGGTGAGGTCAAGCGATTGAAACAGAGTCGTATTCCCATCGTAAAAGTCAGGTGGAATTCTAGACGTGGTCCTGAATTCACCTGGGAACGGGAAGACCAAATGCAACAGAAATACCCACATCTCTTCCCAGACAAAACACCGTCCGTGCATTCGAGCTAATTTCGGGACGAAATTTCTTTAACAAGGGGAGAATGTAACACCTGCCTAATTAGGATAATTAATTATGCCTAATTATTTGTAACTAGTTGTAATTAGTATGTAATAGGACTAATTACAGACTCTATTTGTATATATAAGGTGAATTTTATATATGTGTGTACTTACGCGATTTGGATAAATCGTGCGGATTAACCGGACGGAGTCCGATACATTTTACTTGAACGTTGGTGACAGAACTTACTTAAATAATGGGAACGTATTTTACTGTATAAGTACATATTTGAACAAACATTATTTATATTATCGCGACGACATTTGAATAATTCAACAAAAACGTATCAAACGCGAACCAAATAATTTAAATATCTCGGCAAATGTTTTAATAATTAATTTCATAACATTTTAAATAAAATACTCCGATAACATTTTTACAAATATATTTACTTAGCCAACTAAAAAAAAACCGAAGGATTAAACGATTAGGACACGGAGTAAACACTGTGTTTTAGGGAGTGTTTTCCCTCCCTTGTCTCTTTGGAACCAGCCAACACCCACCACCCCCTCACTTTTCTTTCATTTTCATTAAAACACAACACACACATACCTCAAAACTCTCTCAAATCTCCACCAAAATTCGGAATTTCAAACCAACCCACAAGGGTTATATTTTCGGAATCACCATCAAGCAAGGAACAAGATTAACAAAAGCATCATCATCATTTTCGGCCTCCATCTCTCTCGATTTGCATTTGTAAGAAATTTCTAAAAACTTAGATCTATTCATTTTGGTGTAATGTTTTGATGAAATATTGTGTACACAACATAGTTATAACCTAAACAATGAAGAAAACACGATTTTACAGCTTAAAAATATGTTAGATTTGCGTTTTTGGTCGAAAAATCTCGACAGCCGAAACTTTCTGGGCTGGTGTTCATCTTTGCGACACAACGCTTGTGTCGCATGTTGTGTCGCATAAATCCGTTTGTGTCGTATTTTGTGTCGTAGCTTATGTCGTACATTGTGTCGTACCCTTGTGTCGCAAACCTTATACGACACAACCCTTATGTCGCTATTGATTTAGCATCGAACGCTTATGCGACACAACCCTTGTGTCGCATTCCTATGCGACACAACGCTTGTGTCGCATACCGAATCCTTGTGTCACAAATTGTGTCGCAGAATCAGAAATTTTGAAGGATTTTCACTATAGCAAAGTCAAAGTTACTGTAGTAATTCACTGTAGCACAGTTACTGTAGCAAAATCAACATTTTAGAATTTTTGATACAAACTGTCACCAACGGCCAAACATGTTTTCCAACAAACAAACAATTACAGACATACGGACAAACATTGGATATACTAGTTGTGTACAACTAAACGAAACGTCTCGCGAGACACATACTTACATAACTTCATATGATTAGGCATTTGAAGGTTACGGGTTCGGAGAACCTACTTGCTATATTTACTACTTGCTACTTGCTACGGCTTATTACAAGACTCAGGTGAGTCTTACAGCCCCACTTTTACTGTTTTACATACGGGGTGAGATACATTGCTTACTTTTCTTGAACACAAGTACTAAACTGCTTACTATACCAAACGGAATTGCATGAGTTATTTACTATTTACAGAAGTCTCTCCATCATATATCGTTAGTTATGGACTTAAGCGCGAACACTAGTTAATGGATCCATTAGGGAAATGACCCTCCCCGCCCAGGGTAGTAGCGCTACCACGAACCGTTCTGTATAAACGGTCGACTATTATTCGTTACATCTACTTGCTCAGTTACGAGCATGTCACGGGAGCAAACATTATTACTTACGGGTTAAGCTTCGATTATGAGCCTCATGGCAACGGTATAACTTACTTATTTACATTTGCTGGATTGCAAATACTGATATTACGCCTACGGGCACTACTGATGAAATCTTGTGTTCAAAACTGATATTACTTACAAACCTGTGAGATTCACCAACATTCGTGTTGACCCTTTTAGCATATATTCTCAGGTACACAGACGGAGTAGGATTACTCCAGGACATAGCTAGAGTCGCATGATTTCAACACAACTGCATTAACGGAGATTCTTAGCATTATCTTTTGTATTTTTCGATTATGTAATAGATACTCCCGCCATACGTGTGGACTCTAGGAAACTACATTTTTGTATACGAAAACATTAAGTTTTCAAACATTATATCTATGGGAATGTAACTAATTTACAAACGTTGCACATAGATGTCGTTTGCTTTATCTTTGCGCTGTGATATTTGATTAGTAGCACCCCAAAACTTGCTTCCGCCAAACAGTAAATTTGGGGGTGTTACATATTCCACAAACTTCTTGTTGATACTTCAAAGCTTGTTGTTAGTTAAATCTTGACTTGGGGTCAAGCTGGGATTCACCCAAGATCATGGATTGAATTAGTCTAGCTAAGACCGAATTGCATGGAGGGTTACGTGGTATGGTGCAAGAGTGGGTCTCCATGTTTACCTAGTTTTTAGAAAGATTAAGTATTGTTTTATGGTTCACGTTTGTTTCTCAAAAGGCTATTTATAGCCCCATTAGTTTATTGAATGAAGTGTGTGTTTCTTTGACAAAAGTTCTCTATCAACATATTAGTAGCTAGGGCCTGAAACCTACATGTTTTCAATGGAATTGGAATTCATCAAAGGAAGTGGAAAATCAAGGAATGTGAATTCTATTAAATGAATGGACTTGGTGAATTCGAATGCAGTTCATATTTAACCAAATAGGATTCTAATTCCATCATATTCGATTATATGAACCAAACGCAGCATATGATTATTTTTAGTGATCATTTTTATGTAGAAAGGAGAGAGGTTAGCGAGGGTTTTTAAGTAACCGTGGGATCCTGTCATATATGTGGCTTTTATTTTTTCAGAAAGAAAATAGTATTACTACGGAAAACAAATGAAACTGCACAAATAGCCTACTTACGAAAAAGCACTTGGCTTAAAACACGATTCTACTTGCAAATAAACCTTCAATAACGTAGTTTCTTTTCGTCATCCAGGTCGGCCAGAATCATGCAGGATTGACAAATTTTAATAGATGACCTATCAGTTGGAATTGACAAATTTTAATTTGAAGACTTGCTATTATAGAATTACGAGCAAACATTTGGATTGACTATGTGACTTTGTTAGATATTTTTATTCATTATAAATTTGTTGTAACCTCATTTTGTTAATTTTTATACATTTACATGAAGCTGAAGTTATACCCTTGTATGATCTGATATGGTTATCTAATAAAGATTGGTTCTATAAACGATATTCAAACACTTCTAGTCATATACAATACTGATACTTCTACTTAGGTTGCTATATATAAAGTATAACCTCTATAGTACGTGTCCGATATTAGATTTTGAACAGATCACTTCTAAATTACCACTAACAACGTAATTTATGCCTGAAGCTTACATTCTTAGAACAAAATATGACAATATAATAATCCAAATGACATTAATGATCCTGAGTAGAGCTCAGGTTATTTATGCAGAGTACATCTTAAGCTTGATTCTGACCCGTTTCAATTTTAAATCACTACTTGCATACCTTTTCGAGCCATTGGTCCTAATTGGGATTACTATAGTGCGGCAGTGAGTGGCCCCATTCTTCTAAAGTATGACTAAAAACCGACGCACGTTCAACAGAGAAGACAATCGGAGATGTGGAAGCAAGTTGTAGGAGCTGAATGGAGTAGAGGCCATGTTCACTAGGGCCCATTAGGAGGATAGCACGCGTATGTTTGTCCTTCACAGCAAAGAAACTGGAGTGAAACTCAAAGAAAACATTGTTATTTTGGAGTTTGAAATTCTTTTTAATTTCAGGTACATGAAGAATATTTTGGAGTTTGAAATTTTTGAGAGGTGAATAGTAAGTAAAAGAACCAACATGAAGGATGGGAAGACCTTTACCATTACCAGCGTAAAGTGAGTCATATCCAGAGTAGGTTGATGCAGAGTCCAATGTTGGTAAATCGGGAATTACATGGCTATTAGCTCCTGTGTCAGGGAACCAACGGGTATACGAACTCGGTACAGATCGATAAGTAGCAAGATTAACATTATGGTGGTCCGTGGTGTCACGTATAAAAGAACGTTCATTGCGATTGGGGCATTCTGAAGGTATATGACGTATACCACACTGTCCACAAGAACCAAACACAATATTCTGAGTGGAGGCTCATGAAAAACGATTATCATTATAACTTCCTCTTAAATTTCCACGAGAGTTGCCATGGTAACTGTCACGGTTATTTCCACGTCGTGCACCTCGATTAGAGGTGGACTGACGACAACCAAAAAATGCTTGATTATTGGAAGTTGAGTTACCTGTAGGAACAAGATTAAAACCAAGAGTAGCAGCTTGTGCTGCTAGTTGTTATTGAGCAAGATTAAAACCAAAAGTAGCAGCTTGTGCTGCGGTTGAAAGGTCGGTTAAGAAAAACAATAAATAGAACCCATATTCAGCTTAAACCATATACGATTTCAATATTCTAAAATCGATTCTAGGGGTTAAGTTCAATTAGGGGTACGAATTTGGAGGCTAGGTTGCTAGAGTTTGAAGGTTTTCAACCCTAAGAAGAGTTAGTTCGTCAATTGGTTCGATTCTTGATTCTTGTAACTTCAATAATGTTTATTAGGTTTATTATGGATCTTGTTTACTCGTTTTCAATTATAAATTAATAGTCTTGTTGTATTTATTTAGATGAATATTACTTGAATTATAATTTGAATTTATGTTTATGTTGGTATTGATTTATTGAAAATTTATTATGCTTGAATAATTATTGTGTTAATTATATGATTAAAGTTGTTCTTAACATGATTATTTAATTTATATTACAAACGAAAGTTTTTATAAGTTGATTAGTTGTGTACGATTATTTACTTTTAATAATTATGGCTTGACACTTTACCTAGTGATAGATTAAGAACGTATAACTTATGAATTATAATTAATGTGGTAATTTAAGCATCGTTGTCACGAACTTGCTATAATAAATTGTTGATAGGTCTAATAGAATAAGTTATAATTGAACAATACTTACAAAGTAACTTCTATAGTATATTCGCATCGAATCTTGTGTTTTACTTATATTACTTATAAGGAAGTTAACTTAGATTAGAAACTTTCTACATTTGTTAATTCACCAATAAATCAACCAACGATAAATAAACATAAAGGAAAATTAGAATTTAAGTAAGACTAATCTAAATAAATACAATCTTCTATATATCTGATTATCCCTAATTGTTCTTAATTGCTTTAATTGTTTAGTTTGTTTTAATTTAGTATCAATTAAAATACGTTCGTACGGAACTAATACGGCCCCTTATCTGTAATATTAATTGTAAATATAGGATTTAATTAATTATTTTAAATCACCACTCCCTGTGGTTCGACTCGGACTTACCAAAGCTATATTATTATATGAACGGGTTATTCGTGCCTGTATTGTGTGATAGTATTATTTAGTATTTCCATTATTTAAAACTTGTTATTTTTAAAAGACTACTTAGCACACATCAAGTTTTTGACGCCGCTGCCGGGGAAGAAGTTGAATTTAAAATTTTTAATTTTCCCTGTAAATATATTTTTGTACATTGTCGGTCAATCGAAAAATCGGCTCACCCATTGTGATTACAACATAACAGAGGTATAAGGAGGGTCGCTCTGCTTCCCGAAGGGGGTAGGTTTTTAATACGCTTCGTGCTGACCTATTTCTCCGCTTCTGTGTATGATCATTGGAGATACCGAGGACTTTTGACTAGCTTTGTAAAATCACTAACCATTTGTAATATATAAATTAACTGTACTCTAACTTACTTTAACTAAGTGTTTATATCATCTAACTTTGTAAATCAACTTAAATAACTAATTGCGTGGTTCGTGGTTTTGGTTTGCGTAGTCTTTATTCATTATTCAATTTTGAATGTGTTTTATTATTGGATTATGTTTTTAGTTTACTACAACTAAGTCATGAACTACATTCGTATTTACTAATTTACTACATTACTAATTTTTTTTTTTTTTTTTTTTTTTATAGTTTTAACCCTTTTTATGTTTTAATTTTACTAGTATTAGTGAACTTGTTTTCTGTTTGCATGTGATTGCATGACCTGGACAACAAATCCGGATCCATTAAGTCCACTTGATGAACCGGAACGAGAATTTCATTCACGAAGACGTTTATCCTACGCACCACCAAATTCACCAGTTCACGGGGCAGCATCAGAAGAGGATTTTGAAGTATTTCATAATACTTTTTACTACGGCTGAATCAGGTCAATATTCCGGAGCGGAACCCTTTGAGGATAAACCACCCTCTCATCATTCTTCTCATCACTATTCTAGTGATTCTCATCACTATTCTAGTGATTCGGAATCAGAAGTAGATATGGCAGACATAGCTAACATGACAATTGAGGACTATACAAATCAAACTCGTGATGATGTTCGTCCAGGAGTAGTCCGCCCAGCAATAGCTAGAGAAGTGGAGTTCGAATTGAAGGGCCAATTTCTCAAGGAGCTTTGAGAAAATCCTTTCAAAGGTGAAGACAAGGAAGACGCTAACGAGCATGTAGAAAAGATACTAGAGATTGCTGATATGTTCAATATTCCTAATGTTACTAAAGATCAGGTTATGCTTAGGGTGTTTCCCTTAACACTCAAGGATGGAGCTAAAAGATGGATTAACAATGAATCAGCAGGTTCTATTACTACACGGGAGGATCTTCGTACAAAATTTTTGAAAATGTATTGTACTCCATCTAAAACTTCAAAGATGATTGAAGAAATCAAGAACTTCAAATAGAAACCTGATGAATCTTTATTTCAAGCTTGGGAACGATACAAGGAAATATTACACAAATGCCCACATCACGATCTGAATGTGCAACAGGAAATTACGGTATTTTATAAAGGAGTTGATTTGAGCAACTCGTCAACAATTAGATGCACAAGGACCAGTACCCAAGAAGGCTTCGGCTGCAGTACGCACAGGAATAGAAGAACTGGCAAAGCATTCACAGCTTTGGGATGACGGTTCAACAGGAAGGAAGAGATCTGTGGAAGACAGTGAAGGACTAGCATCAATCACTGCCAAGTTAGAAAGTTTGGGATGAGATATTAAGAAAGTAAATGAACAAGTCCATGCAATACGAATCGGTTGTGAAATATGTCGAGGAAATCATCTGAAAACACAATGTCCTAATGTAGATACCGAATTAGCTACTGAAGAAGTTATGTATGGGGATTTTCAAGGAAATCTAAATTACCGACAGGTGACTAACTTTCGAAGGACCAATCAAGGCGGGAGTGGACAGTATCAACAAGGGGCGCCAGGTTTCTTTGTAAAGACTGGACAAAATGCATCAGTTTCAGATAGGATGGGATCATTGGAAAGCATGATTGGTAAATTTATTAAATCTAATACCAAACGGATGAATGAATCTGAAACAGTGGTTCGTAACCAAGGAGCATCTATAAAGCAAATTGAAGGAGCTGTTCATCAAATTGCTAAGGTTTTGCAGGAAAGATTTCCAGGAACGTTATCGGGCTTCATAGAAACAAACCCATGAGAACATGCTAAGGCAGTGGTTACAAGAAGCGGTAAAACTTCGAACCCTATTATTATTTCTGATAAAATTGTTGATTCTGAACAGGTTACTGAGAAGACTAGAGAAGTAAAAGAAAAGGCACAAAAACAAGCTCGTGAACCTGAAAAATCAAAAGTAAAAGTTAAAGATTATACACCCCCAGAACCATATCCGGCTGCACTATGAAAAGGAAGATATGATGAGCAGTACCACAAGTTTTTAGAAAACTTGAAGCAGTTGCATATCAACATACCATATGTGGAAGCTATCGCTCAAATGCCAAAATATGCTAAATATTTGAATGAGCTATTGACTAATAAGAGCAAACTGGATGATGTGACTAAAATAACTATGAATGCAAGATTTTCAACACTGATGCAGAACAAATTACCTCCAAAAATCAAGGATCCAGGGAGTATTACTATACCTTGCTTAATTGGTAACATGTCTATTAATAATGCATTAGCAGATCTAGGTGCTACTATTTCATTAATGCCATATACTCTATATACTCATTTAGGATTAGGGGAACCGAAACCTATTCGCATGTGTATTGAGCTAGCTGATCGATCTGTGCAATATCCTAAGGGTATGGTTGAAAATGTTTTAATTAAAGTTGATAAATTTGTTTTTCCATGTGATTTTGTCATCTTAGATATGGTAGAAGATCCAAGAGTCCCTATAATATTAGGAAGACCATTTTTAGCAACATCTCATGGTTTAATAGATGTTTTTAATAGACGAATTACTATGAGGGTTGGGGACGAAAAAGTTGTTTTTGATGTTAATGATTCTATGAAATTTCCTGATTACGTGGATGATACATGTTATTATTTGAATTCTTTTGAATATATGGATAACACATTTTTACAGAATCTATTAGAAGATGATCGTACGGAAACAAGTATTTTGGAAGGATGGTCCGGAGATTTTGATAGTGTTAAAGACTTGGTAGAATTTGACAAGTTACTTTTGGAAGCAAATGAGCTGTTTGAACCAGAAAATGATAAAGCAATAATTTGTCAACAACAGCATCCAGTCATTGATTTGGTTCAGCCAGCTGCTGAAATAGCTAAAAGGGAACTTTTACCATTTTCTGTACATGGAATTCCTTGTTTACGTTATGAAGTATTTGAAACTAAAACTTCCTATGAAGAACCAACTCAACTGGAATTAAAGGAATTACCATCTCATCTGGAATATGCGTATTTGCAAGGTACATCAGATTTACCAATTATTATATCTTCTAAATTAACTAACGAGGGAAATTGTTACACCTGGATAAGGCTTAAAATCCGAATTTTTACCAAGAAGAACACAAGGGAAATGAAAGATAACAAGTGTAGATGATGTAGATTTACCTTTAGGATTTCTTTGGTGATAGAACACCTTCAAGAAATCTGGATTTTCTCTTGAATATGGCTGAAAATTAGAGAGAGTTTAGAGAGAGTTTGTTTGTGTGTTTTAGAGAGAGGAAGGAGAAGAGTGTGGGTTTGAGTTTTGGGGAAATGAGAGTAATAATGTGTGTTTATGGGAAATAAAAGAGTTTGAAATACAAAAAGGGAGGCAGATTTTTGAAGGTTTTATTTATGTTATTATCATTTTTATTTTTTTTGTTAAATAATATGTCTAAAAGTTGTATAATTAATTTGTATTAAAACTGTGTAAGTATTTGTATTTTATAAGGTTAATTTTGAGATAATTTAGTGATTAATATTTGAGTTCTAAAAGTTAGTAATTTTAAATTCTTGAATTAAATTATCATACACTTAATTTGTCTAAGTTTGATGTTTACGTATTATTTATCCGATTTAGTTTGCGTTGTCGAGTCACGGGAATTTTAGTTTTGCGAATCGTTAAGAATTTTATTAAAGCATAAAGGGATAAATATTTCATTGTTTAATTTGGCACTTAGTAACCTAATTCAACATGTCTAAAAGAACTTATGATTCACTAAGCAATTTCTAAGTCGTTCTGTGGCTTTGTAAGCCTACGAGGTCATAACCTTGGAATTTCACTCGGATTTAAGGAGTGCGGTAAATGTAATTTAAGATTCGAGTGTGATAATGACCTGAGATTTGACGGTTGTCACAAAAATACCAGTCTGATACAGATATTAAAAAAACATAAGCGAGCTATTGGGTGGAAGATAAGCGACATTAAGGGTATCAGTCCATCTTACTGTACTCACAAAATATTAATGGAAACTGATTTTAAGTGTAACACCCCCAAATTTATTGTTTAGCGGAAGCACGCTTTGGGTGTTACGAATCAATAATCACAGGACAAAGATATATAATGAACGACCACTATATGCGTCGTTTTACATTTGTATTGATAAAACCAAAAGTTTACATCAAAAATATTGTTTACATTAGCTCGGTTGAAATTGAGAGATTTAAGTACATAATTAATCTATACAAAATATAATAATGCAGCTAAATCTCTGATTGTTTGCATGATGACTCAAGCTAATTGATCCTTACTTGAGCAGTCCAACCTACTGCTGGTCACCTGTGATACATGCTAAAATTTGTCAGCGAAACGCTGGTGAGCTCACAGGTTTGTATGTCAACACATATGTTTGTATGAACCGCAAGATTTAATAATTGAATTTAAAATGCAATTAAGCAAAATAAAAGTTATACAGTCATGAGTACATAGTCTGAGCTTAACTTGAGTTGTCAGGCCCACTTAAGGAAACCTAACTTGAAATGCCTCCCACGAGTGCCTAATCCACACTCGTCTTCCCAAATGCTAATACGTCCGTTTGACCAGTTAGTGCGTGCTAACCCGGACGAGGATTGTCAATCCTATATGATATCATATACTAACATTCACGCTACTACGTATTACCAGACTATGCTATGGAGGGCTTTAAATTGATTAGCTTGAAACTCATGTAGTATTTGATTTGATTCGTACTTGCGTTCAACTTGTAAAACAAAACAAGCAATAATATCACACCCCTGATTGAAAAGCAGTAAAATAGGGGCCATGAGACTCACCTGAGTCTTGAAAGTTTGAATTAATAACTTGGATTGATTTTCCTTGAAGTGTGGTCCGAAGACTTGTAACCTGAAGGTGTCCAAGACACGCGATGGTTATTAATTGTTTAGGCATCTCGAAAGACTACCTTTGTAGTTGTTTGTCCAAATTTCCCTGATTTGGTTGATTGACTTGTCCAAATTACTAAAATTTGGTTGATTGATTTGAGTATTTGAAAATGTGTACGACCCGTTGGTGATTAATTGTAATAATAGTCTTGATGTTATCACATTGATTTCGAAGCGTTATACTTGAAAAACAAATTCCATTATGTTTGAAATGTTGTATCGTATAAGCGTTTTGAAGTCGTACAAGTTTGACACTTGGTGAGAAATGTGCTTACGGAATCTAGGTACGGGGGTCCGGGGGCAGCGCCCCTGGTAGCGGGGTCCAAGGGGCAGAGCCCCTGGTTGGGGTCGAGCTGCCAAGTCAGCTTGGAAAATTTTTATTTCTACTATATTGTTTTGGTGAAAAACTCATCTGGACTTGAAATTGGGTGAAATCAAGTGATAAAATTTAGGGTCTCGACACTTAGTGAAAATCTGTGTTTTTAAACTTTCTGTTTTATGCGACACAAGATGCGACATAAAATTTGTCATGCGACACAAGGGTTGTGCCGCATAGAAGTGCGACACAAGAGCTTAGCGACACAAGGGTTGTGTCGCATAAGCGGATAATGCTGATTCAACAGCGACATAGTTATTGTGTCGCATGGTATTTGCGACATAAGGTGCGACATAACATTGTGTCGCAAAAGGTCTGACATAACAGGGTTTTTACGACACAAAATACGACATAAGTGATTTTATAGGACACAATATGCGACACAAGGCTTGTGTCGCAAAGATGAACATCAGAACAGAACCCAGCGACTGTCAATGTTTTTCGACCCAAAACTCAAATCTAACCCATTTTTAAGCTATAAAATCGTGTTCCCCTTGTGTAATGGACATTTATATACTTAAATAAACCATAAGTATGTAAAAACAAGCTAAAACGAGAGGTTTCGGGATTTTGTCGGAAACATACAAAGTGTCGAATCGAAAATCTGAAAAGATGAGGTTGTAGATCGTTGCGTGGTGGTTCCTTTTGTCTAAAAATCTTCGGGATTGGAGGTCGTTTGTGGTTGTTATATGGTGATTGAAGGAGGTGGTGGTGTGGTGGTAGAAGAAATGAGAGAAAAGAGAAAGAGAGTGAGATAGAGATGAGTGACAAATGAGGTGGGGGAAGCGGTGACCCTCACCTTTTAGGCTGATTTTTGGTGGGGTCCACGGGTGTGGGCTTCACCGATTTTTGGTTCTCCGTGTTTGCGCTCCGTGCGGTGTTCGTTTTCCCGATTCTTTTAAAACGTTAAATAATTAGTTTATACATTTAATTATACGTTTTAAAAATACGAATATTTATTCCATATTTTTGTTGAAGTATTTCCTAAAAGACTTAATAGTTGCGTTATAAAAATATAACTTTATTTCGTTTTGTTTGTTTGCGCGTTTACATTTTAATCGCGTTGTCCTCGCTTGTACGATATGGAATGAATTCGGAATATTATAAAAATAATATTCTTGGGATATAATAGTTTCATTAAATAATCTTTAGATTATTTAATTAAATTGTTCACCAACGTCCGTATTAAATTGAACTGAATTACATTCGATTTGAAACTTGTACGATTTAATCAAATCGCATAATACTTGTATATATATATTCAACAATATATATATATATATATATATATATATATATATTGATCGATACATTAATTAGCCTAACACAAAACTAATTACATGTATTAACAGTTGATTAGGTACTATTCACTAGTCCTAATTTGACGGGTGTCACATTCTCCCCCTGTTAGAAGAATTTCGTCCCGAAATTTAAGTTGAAGTCGTGTTTGAAATAGCATCAGCGAATAACTGTGGATACTTGAGTCGCATTTGGTCCTCCCGTTCCCAGGTGAATTCCGGACCGCGCCGCGAATTCCACCTAACCTTGACGATGCGGATACGACTTTGTTTGAGTTGTTTGACCTCACGGTCCATGATTTCGGAGGGTTCTTCAACGAAGTGAAGCTTGTCGTCAACTCGAATCTCATCGAGTGGAATGATAAGTGTCTCATCAGACAGACACTTCTTCAAATTTGAAATGTGAAAAGTGGGATGCACACTGCTGAGCTCGGATGGTAGTTGCAATCAATATGCCACTGGACCAATCCTCTCGAGGATCTCGAATGGTCCAATGTATCTCGGATTTAACTTCCCTCGTTTGCCAAATCGAATTACGCCTTTCCAAGGCGATACTTTGAGTAGTACTCAATCCCCAACCTGGAACTCGAGTGGTTTGCGACTCACGTCAGCATAACTTTTCTGACGGTCACGCGTGGCTTTGAGCTTGTTTTGAATTTCGAAGATTTTCTCGGTTGTTTCGTGAATGATTTCTGGACCCGTGAGTTGGCTGTCCCCAACTTCGGTCCAACAGATAGGTGATCGGCACTTACGACCGTAAAGTGCCTCGAAAGGTGCAGCCTTGATGCTGGTATGATAGCTATTGTTGTACGAAAACTCGCACAATGGTAGGTGTCGTTCCCGATTTACACCGAAGTCAACTACACAGGCCCGTAGCATGTCCTCCAGTGTTTGAATTGTTCGTTCACTTTGGCCGTCGGTTTGAGGATGGTATGCGGTACTCATATCGAGACCTGGTACCCAATGATTTTTGAAGTGACTGCCAAAATTGAGATGTGAAACGACTATCCCTGTCGGAGATAATCGAGATTGGAACACCGTGTCGGGTTACGATTTCCTTGATGTAAAGTCGTGTGAGGCGTTCCATTTTATCAGTTTCTTTGATTGCCAGGA
Organism: Helichrysum umbraculigerum; assembly: GCA_949592205.1. NCBI lineage: Eukaryota > Viridiplantae > Streptophyta > Magnoliopsida > Asterales > Asteraceae > Helichrysum > Helichrysum umbraculigerum. Next base: position 122,576,761 of record CATIUR010000005.1, on the reverse strand, counting down.
AGTGAGCAGACTTTGTGAGACGATCGACGATCACCCAAATGGTATCGCAACCGCTCGATGACTTGGGTAGTTTGGTTATGAAATCCATGGCAATTTGTTCCCATTTCCATTCAGGAATGTCGAGTTGTTGAAGTAAGCCATAAGGCTTTTGATATTCGGCTTTGACTTTGGAGCAAGTAAGGCACTTGCCGACGTAGGTGGCGATCTCGGCTTTCATGTTAGGCCACCAGTAGAAGTCTTTGATACCGTGATACATTTTGTCGGATCCCGAATGGATAGAATATTTAGACTTGTGAGCTTCATCCATCACCAAGTCTCGCAGGTTCCCAAAACTAGGCAACCAGATTCGGTTTGAGAAACACCTAACTCCGTTAGGTTTGATTTCGAATTGTTTGTCCATGCCTCGCAAGGCTTCGTTTTTGATGTTATCGGGTTTCAAGGCTTCGAGTTGAGCAGTGAGAATCTGAATGTTTAGATCGTTATGAATTGTCATGCTGAGGGCTCGGACTCGAAGTGGTTTCGATCGTTCCTTTCGACTGAGGGCGTCGGCAACAACATTTGCCTTCCCCGGATGGTATTTGATTTCGCAGTCGTAATCGGTAAGCAACTCGACCCATTGACGTTGCCTCATGTTGAGATCTTTCTGATCGAATATATGTTGGAGACTCTTGTGGTCGGTGAAGATTGTGCACTTAGTGCCGTAGAGGAAATGTCTCCAGATTTTGAGGGCAAAAACTACTGCTCCAAGTTCGAGGTCATGAGTGGTGTAGTTCTTTTCGTGAATTTTGAGTTGTCGTGAGGCGTAAGCAATGACCTTGTCTCGTTGCATCAACACGCAACCGAGACCTTGATGTGAAGCATCGCAGTATACCACGAAGTCATCGGTGCCTTCGGGTAATGATAGGATGGGAGCACTGCAAAGCTTTTGTTTAAGTAGTTGAAATGCTGACTCTTGTTTTTCAGTCCAGTCGAACTTTCTGTCTTTCTGAGTCAGCGTCGTGAGTGGCAAAGCTATTTTTGAGAAATTTTCGATGAATCGTCGATAGTACCCGGCCAGTCCTAAAAACTGGCGTACTTCTGTTCGATTTGTCGGCGATTGCCAATTTTTGATAGCCTCGATTTTTGATGGATCGACATTGATTCCTTGACTGTCTATAACATGACCAAGGAATTGAACTGTTCGCATCCAGAACTCGCACTTAGAGAACTTGGCGTATAACTCCTCGTGCTTAAGTAGTTCAAGGATGGTTCTAAGGTGTTGTGCATGTTCTTGTTCATTTCGTGAGTATATGAGAATGTCGTCGATGAAAACGATGACGAACTTGTCGAGGTAAGGCTTGCACACCCGATTCATAAGATCCATGAATACAGCCGGTGCATTGGTTAGACCGAATGGCATCACCTGAAATTCGTAATGCCCATAACGGGTTCTGAAAGCAGTTTTCGGGATATCAATGTCGCGAACACGTAATTGATGATATCCTGATCGAAGATCGATCTTGGAATAGAAACTCGACCCTTGAAGTTGGTCAAACAGGTCATCTATTCGAGGAAGTGGGTATCGATTCTTGACGGTTAACTTGTTTAACTCTCGGTAGTCGATACATATTCGGAAAGAACCATCTTTCTTTTTGACAAATAGGACCGGAGCTCCCCAAGGTGAAGAACTCGGCCTAATGAATCCTCTTTCCAGGAGCTCCTGTAACTGGGTGGACAACTCCTGAAGTTCGGATGGAGCTAAACGGTATGGTGCTCGGGCCACAGGTTCAGCACCTAGCACGAGATCGATTGAGAACTCAACCTGTCTTGGTGGTGGTAGACCAGGTAGTTCTTCGGGAAAGACTTCCGGAAAGTCTCGAACGATTGGCACATCCTCAAGTCGCTTCTCCTCCGACTTTTTCTCCATGATGTGTGCGAGGATTGCTGGATAACCCTTTCTCAGAAATTTTTGGGTTTTCAAACAAGATATGATATTGAGTCTCATCCCACCGGTTTCCCCCTGTATGACCAAAGTTCTATCGGCGGCGAGAGGAATTTGAACGACCTTGTCGTAGCAAACGATTTCAGCGCGATGATTGGACAACCAGTACATACCGATAATGACATCAAAACTTCCTATTTTAACGGGCATCAGATAAATTGAGAAAATTTCATCGGCTAGTTTTAGAGTGCAATTAGGTATCACACTATCGGTTTCTATGAGTTTACCATTTGCAAGTTCTACGATGTACTTAACATCTAAGGCAACGGGAGTGATGTCAAGTAGTGGGCAAAACTCATCAAATATAAAGCTTCTACTAGCACCAATATCAAAAAGAACAGAAGCAGTTAAGTTGTTGAGGAGGAACATACCCGTGACCACGTTCGGGTCCTGACGGGCATCCCCGGAGTTGAGAACGAATGCTCTTCCCTTGGCATTGTTGTTGTTGTTGCCCTTGTTCTTTCGTTTGGGACATGCATCTCTGAAATGTCCCATCTCTCCGCATCCATAGCAGGATTTGGGTTGTTGGGTATTGTTGTTGGAGACGTTGTTGTTGAACTTGGGGGCTCGGCAGTCTTTGGTCAAATGCCCGTACCTCCTGCAGTTGTTGCAGGGGGTACTGCATGGACCGTTGTGGTGGTAGTTACACTTGGAACAGTATGGTCTGTCCCCAGTGTAGGCGCGTTTGGGTTCAGAGTTGGTATTGTAAACTTGGATGGCGTTGGGCTTTTTGTTCTGGTGGTTGTCGTGGTGTTCCACGGCTGACAACTAGAGCCATAAGCTCGTGTGCTAGCCGGATAGCACTCTCAGTAGTGGTTGGTTTGGAAGAAGAGACATTCCCTTGAATGCTCTTAGGGAGGCCGCGGATGTACCTCTTGATGCTCTTCTCCTCCGGATTAACCAGACCCGGGCATAACAACGCAAATTGCTGGAATTTGGTGGTGTATTCAGCGATGTCAGTTCCCTGCACCGTCAAATGCCAGAACTCTTCCTCTAGACGGTGCAGTTCTTCTTCGGGACAGTACTTCTCCCTCAACTTCTTCTTCAATTCAGCCCAGGGGAGTTGGTTTGCTATCTCGATGCCTACAGAGTTGGCGTGGGTATTCCACCACGTAAGTGCACCTTCTTGAAAGGTGTAAGCAGAGAATTTGACCTTGTTTTCCTCTGTACAGTTGCAGAGGTTGAAGACGGATTCCATCCGTTCTATCCAACGGATCAGTCCAATGGCACATTTCGTGCCCTTGAAGTAGAGTGGTTTGCAGCTGAGAAAATCCTTGTAAGAACAAGGCTTGATGACAGGGGTATTACTGGGAGCTTCACCAGTATTTCGGGAGTTTCGAGGCGATTCCCGAGCAGCCAAGGCATCGGCCACAGCTCGAGAAACGATAGCATTGATTTCCGCATCACTGTAACTTTTCTTCTTGGGCGGCATGATTCTTCAAGAAAGAAAGAAACAAAAGGTACATAAGAAATTGTACTAGAATGAAAATTACAATAGATGCATATATGTAAAAGCGGTAACATACGACATCACAATGTAAAATCAATAATATAGAATAATCGAGGGGAATTGTCAATTGATATTACGAGTTCAAAAGATGATAGACAATTCCAAATTACGAGTTCCAAAAATTACAGGATTAGATGTTTTACAAAAGTACCGAGAATTGTTACATCCGGTTGAATTACATAGGTCCTACAAAAGCATATTAGGGTACAGATTCAGCCTAAGCTAATTCTGACGTAAGTTGAGTTGTGGCAGCAGTGCAGTGAGATGATTCACAGACTCTGCAAGTCTGTTAGCGTACTGATGTAGTCTTGATTGTAGGACAGAGATTTCATTTCGGTTGCCAATCACTTGGTTGTGGACAACCTCCATGGTTTCGATTGTTTCTTCCACTTGATTTTGAAGAGTGTTCATGGTGTTGACAGTGTGCTCGTGATCTTCGGAGACTTGCTCGATCTGTTCCATAGCTGTGAGTCTCCAGTTTTCGCGAGTTTCTTGGAGTTCGATATCCATAGCGTTAAGTCGTTGCTCATGATGGTGTAGCCTAGCGGCTAAAACTGGTGGAGTAAGGTGGGTGGAATATGGGCTAGTTCGAGGAAATCTGGTGTCCCTCCTAGCTACCCTTGAGGTTTGGGATTCGTACGGATAAGAGCGCGACGAGTTGGAGTTGGGTGGTGTGTTTGCCATTCTGAGACAAAGCGTTAGAAAGAATGAGGCCTATATCCATATAATAACTTATATAATATAACCTAAGATTGTAACGAGGTCTATCTATGTATACTTAGTATCACATAATAGCCTATTGGGTGTCTAACACAGACTTGTTTGAGTCTCGGTTCTCTCGAGGTCAGAGTCAACTAGTGTATTCCCGTTCAACATAACTACTACAGACCTTACATCATCTTTCTTTAATTGTACATAGTTGATCAGGCTATGTTAAATTAAAGTCGTATGCTATAATTCCTGAACCAGTCATGCCTAATAAGGAAATACTGCCTAACGGTCATAGTCTAGGCCCACTACATGCAACCTAGTTCACTATAACCTTAGGCTCTGATACCAATCTGTAACACCCCCAAATTTATTGTTTAGCGGAAGCACGATTTGGGTGTTACGAATCAATAATCACAGCACAAAGATATATAATGAACGACCACTATTTGCGTCGTTTTACATTTGTATTGATAAAACCAAAAGTTTACATCAAAAATATTGTTTACATTAGCTCGGTTGAAATTGAGAGATTTAAGTACATAATTAATCTATACAAAATATAATAATGCAGTTAAATCTCTGATTGTTTGCATGATGACTCGAGCTAATTGATCCTTACTTGAGCAGTCCAACCTACTGCTGGTCACCTGTGATACATGCTAAAATTGGTCAGCGAAACCCTGTTGAGCTCACAGGTTTGTATGTGACATATGTTTGTATGAACCGCAAGATTTAATAATTGAATTTAAAATGCAATTAAGCAAAATAAAAGTTATACAGTCATGAGCACATAGTCTGAGCTTAACTTGAGTTGTCAGGCCCACTTAAGGAAACCTAACTTGAAATGCCTCCCACGAGTGCCTAATCCACACTCGTCTTCCCAAATGCTAATACGTCCGTTTGACTAGTTAGTGCGTGCTAACCCGGATGAGGATTGTCAATCCTATATGATATCATATACTAACATTCACGCTACTATGTATTACCAGACTATGCTATGGAGGGCTTTAAATTGATTAGCTTGAAACTCATGTAGTATTTGATTTGATTCGTACTTGCGTTCAACATGTAAAACAAAACAAGCAATAATATCACACCCCTGATTGAAAAGCAGTAAAATAGAGGCCATGAGACTCACCTGAGTCTTGAAAGTTTGAATTAATAACTTGGATAGATTTGCCTTGAAGTGTGGTCCGAAGACTTGTAACCTGAAGGTGTCCAAGACACGCGATGTTTATTAATTGTTTAGGCATCTCGAAAGACTACCTTTGTAGTTGTTTGTCCAAATTTCCCTAATTTGGTTGATTGACTTGTCCAAATTACTAAAATTTGGTTGATTGATTTGAGTATTTGAAAATGTGTACGGCCCGTTGGTGATTAATTGTAATAATAGTCTTGATGTTATCACATTGATTTCGAAGCGTTATACTTGAAAAGCAAATTCCATTATGTTTGAAATGTTGTATCGTATAAGCGTTTTGAAGTCGTACAAGTTTGACACTTGGTGAGAAATGTGCTTACGGAATCTAAGTACGGGGGTCCGGGGGCAGCGCCCCTGGTAGCGGGGTCCAAGGGGCAGAGCCCCTGGTTGGGGTCGAGCTGCCAAGTCAGCTTGGAAAATTTTTATTTCTACTATATTGCTTTGGTGAAAAACACATATGGACTTGAAATTGGGTGAAATCAAGTGATAAAATTTAGGGTCTCGACACTTAGTGAAAATCTGTGTTTTTAAATTTCTGTTTTATGTGACACAAGATGGGACATAAAATTTGTCATGCGACACAAGGGTTGTGTCGCAAAGAAGTGCGACACAAGAGCTTAGCGACACAAGGGTTGTGTCGCATAAGCGGATAATGCTAATTCAACAGCGACATAGTTATTGTGTCGCATGGTATTTGCGACATAAGGTGCGACATAACATTGTGTCGCAAAAGGTCCGACATAACAGGGTTTTTACGACACAAAATACGACATAAGTGATTTTATACGACACAATATGCGACACAAGGCTTGTGTCGCAAAGATGAACATCAGAACAGAACCCAGCGACTGTCGATGTTTTTTGGCCTAAAACTCAAATCTAACCCATTTTTAAGCTATAAAATCGTGTTCCCCTTGTGTAATGGACATTTATATACTTAAATAAACCATAAGTATGTAAAAACAAGCTAAAACGAGAGGTTTCAGGATTTTGTCGGAAACTTACAAAGTGTCGAATCGAAAATCTGAAAAGATGAGGTTGTAGATCATTGCGTGGTGGTTCCTTTTCTCTAAAAATCTTCGGGATTGGAGGTCGTTTGTGGTTGTTATATGGTGATTGAAGGAGGTGGTGGTGTGGTGGTGGAAGAAATGAGAGAAAAGAGAAAGAGAGTGAGATAGAGATGAGTGACAAATGAGGTGGGGGAAGTGGTGACCCTCACCTTTTAGGCTGATTTTCGGTGGGGTCCACGGGTTTGGGCTTCACCGATTTTTGGTTCTCCGTGTTTGCGCTCCGTGCGGTGTTCGTTTTCCCGATTCTTTTAAAACGTTAAATAATTAGTTTATACATTTAATTATATGTTTTAAAAATACGAATATTTATTCGATATTTTTGTTGAAGTATTTCCTAAAAGACTTAATAGTTGCGTTATAAAAATATAACGTTATTTCGTTTTGTTTGTTTGCACGTTTACATTTTAATCGCGTTGTCCTCGCTTGTACGATATGGAATGAATTCGGAATATTATAAAAATAATATTCTTGGGATATAATAGTTTCATTAAATAATCTTTAGGTTATTTAATTAAATTGTTTACCAACGTCCGTATTTAATTGAACTAAATTACATTCGATTTGAAAATTGTACGATTTAATCAAATCGCATAATACTTGTATATATATATTCAACAATATATATATATATATATATATATATATATATATATATATATTGATTGATACATTAATTAGCCTAACACAAAACTAATTACATGTATTGACAGTTGATTAGGTACTATTCACTAGTCCTAATTTGACGGGTGTCACATTAAGCCAGTAGTACAGCCACTCCGAAGACTAAATCCGAAGGTAAAGGATGTTGTGCGAAAAGATATAATTAAATTGTTGGATTCAGGATTGATTTATCCAATTTTAGATAGTCCTTGGGTAAGTCCTGTCCGCGTAGTACCAAAGAAAGGAGGAATGACAGTTGTGGCTCATGAGAAGAATGAGCTAATCCCTACAAGAACGGGAACAGGATGGAGAGTTTGTATTGATTATCGAAAGTTAAATAATGCCACTAGGAAAGATCATTTTCCTTTACCATTTATTGATCAGAAGATAGAATGGTTAGCGGAAAGGAATTTTATTGTTTTCTAGATGGATTTTCAGGATATTTTCAGATACCGATTGCGGCAGAAGATCATGACAAGACAACTTTTACTTGTCCATTCGGTACTTTTGCTTATAGAAGAATGCCATTCGGGTTATGTAATGCGCCAGCAACATTTCAGCGTTGCATGATGGCAATTTTTCACGATATGGTAGAAGATTTCATGGAAATATTTATGGATGATTTTTCGGTTTTCAGTGATTCATTTGAATTATGCTTAGAGAATCTTAAAAGGATGTTGGAAAGATGTGAGGTGTCTAATCTTGTGCTTAACTGGGAGAAATGTCATTTTATGGTTCTTGAAGGAATAGTATTAGGACATAAAATCTCCAAGGTAGGAATTGAGGTCGATCAGGCAAAAATAGAAGCAAATTTTGAAATTACCTCCTCCTACTAATGTCAAGGGTGTACGTAGTTTATTAGGACATGCTGGATTTTATAGGCATTTTATCAAAGACTTTTTCAAAATATCGAGACCGATGAATCAGTTATTGGAGAAGGATGCTAAGTTTATTTTTACTGATGCTTGCTTAAATTCTTTCAATATATTAAAAGAAAAGTTAGTTTCCGCTCCAATCATGACTAGACCAGATTAGAATCTACCTTTTGAGCTAATGTGTGACGCCAGTGATTATGCGGTTGGTGCTGTTCTGGGACAACGAATAGAGAAAAAATTTAAGCCAATTTATTATGCCAGCAAAACTTTAACCGATGCACAGGAAAACTACACAACTACAGAGAAGGAACTTCTAGCAGTAGTTTTTGCATTTGATAAGTTTTGCTCTTATTTGGTTTTATCTAAAACTGTTGTTTTTACTGACCATTCTGTGTTAAAATATTTGTTTAATAAACAGGATGCTAGACCGCGTTTGTTGCGTTGGATTCTTTTGTTGCAGGAATTTGATATTGAAATACGAGATAAGAAAGGAGATGAGAATCTAGCAGCAGATCATTTATCAAGATTAGAGAATCCGGAATTAGAAGCATTAGACGAGTCAGAAATTCAAGATACATTTCCAGATGAAAAATTGATGGCTGCTGAGGAAATTTCTGAGATACCATGGTTTGCTAATTATGCTAATTACTTAGTGACTAAGATTTTACCTAAAAGAATGGATTATCAGCAAAAGAAGCGATTCTTTGCAGATTTAAAACGGTACTTTTGGGAAGATCCGTTTTTGTTTAAATCATGTGCAGATGGAATAATTCGAAGATGTGTTCACGGATAAGAGATTGTTAAAATTTTAGCACATTGCCATGAAGGACCAATCGGAGGACATCATGGATCAAATTATACAGCCAAGAAGGTTTTTGATTCAGGTTTTTTATTGGCCTACTATTTTTAAAGATGCTCAGGAATTTGTGAGGAATTGTGACGCATGTCAACGATCGGGTAATTTATCAAAAAGAGATGAAATGCCACAAACATGGATTCAAGTGTGCGAAATTTTTGATGTCTGGGGTATTGATTTTATGGGACCATTTCCATCGAGCCGAGGTAATAAATATATCTTGGTGGCAGTAGATTATGTTTCTAAATGGGTGGAAGCAAAGGCTTTGCCTACAAATGATACGAGAGTTGTTGTCAAATTTCTAAAACAGCTATTTTCAAGATTTGGTACTCCTAAAGCATTGATTAGTGATCGCGGTACTCACTTTTGTAATGCTCAGCTCGAAAAAGTTTTGAAACGATATGGAATGCATCATCGGTTTGCAACACCTTATCATCCGCAGACAAGTGGACAAGTTGAGGTAACTAATTGGGGGTTAAAACGTATTTTAAAACGTTCAGTGGGTGCTAATCGTAAGGACTGGTCTGATAAGTTGGATGATGCATTATGGGCTTTTAGAACAACATTCAAGACTCCAATTGGATGTACACCATTTCATCTAATATATGGAAAAGCTTGCCATTTACCCATTGAGCTGTAACGTAAAGCTTATTGGGCTTAACAAACTCGTAATTTGGATGAAGATAAAGCAGGAAGGCTTAGGTTTTGGCAAATTAATGAGTTAGATGAGTTAAGATGGATTGCATATGAAAATTAAAGGTTTTATAAAGAAAGAACGAAGAGATGGCACGATGCTCGACTTAAGGGCAATAGAGAAATCGTTGAAGGAGATCGTGTGCTTTTATATAATTCGCGTGTCACACCCCCGATTTCATGGTTTGCGGAAGTGACGATTTTTGGGTGTGACTAATCAATAATCAAAGCGCAGAGGTACAAAGCAAACGACTCTACATGAGAAGTTTATACATTTTACAAAAGTAATACATAGTTTAGGTGATATCGCGTAAAAAGTCACGTTTTAACTACCAATATCTCTCTCATTCTGGAACAATTCTTGGTATATTAACTCAAAAAATATTACAAATCAGTAGTATTATGCCAAGATGGTCAAAACAAGGTTGCACGATGAAAATCAAGCAAAACGGCCAAAAAACGAAGATTCCACGCAAGTTTGAAGATTCAAGACATCAAAACAAGATTTCAAGACAAAAGTGCCCATCACCAACATCCATTTTACCCAAGATGTTCGTTTTCAAATTACGAATCCAACAGAAGAAGAATCAACAAAAACGGACGAAGAATGAAGATTCTACGTACGCCGGAAGATCCAAATGATTCATACGACACATCTAAAGTTCAGAGACATATTTTTGGGATATCTTTTCATCAAAGTCTTCGTTTTTGAATTACGAATCCAACAAAAAAATAATCAACGCAAACGGACGCATAACGAAGAAGATACGCGCGAAACGAGCAACGAGGCAACAAGCGACGAACCAGGACGGGTGGCAGCCAGCCGCCGCCGGCCAGCCACCAGACCGCCGACTGCCACCATCCAGCCGCCGGCTGCTGTCACCCCCATCCGGTTCCTACTTTTTGGTCCTTGCGTGTACCCGGTGCTAGACCTTTACGCAACTTTACGTACCTCGTGCACCATCTTTACGCAACTTTACGTACCTCGTGCCACCACCTGCCCGTACCCGGTGCCACCACCTTTTTCACCTTTTGCTATTGTGAGCCTTAGCTTGCTAACATGCACCAAAACTCTCCTATAAATAGGAGGCATTAGGCTCATTTGCAAAATGCACCATCCATACCTTGGAAAAACACAATTTCTTTCTATAGCTTCTAGCTTTTCTTTCTTTTTTTATTTTCTTACTTTAAAGTAGTGTTAGGCTAGTTAAAATAGAAGCAAGGAACGAGCTTGTAATCCTTCGTGAGGGACGTATTTGTAATCTTTGGTGTACGCTTGGAGCAACTCTTATTAATTCAAGTCTATTCCTTCTAGCATATTAATCTCGGTTATTTCTATCCTTTTCTATCTTAATTAAATATGTGTACTTTAATTACGCTAGAGATCGTTTATGCCATGATTAGCGAGTAGATTACTATTGTATTTGTTGTGATGTAGTTAGAATATATATTTGTGGGATGACTTTAAAAGTGTCGTGAAATAATATGACGGCCCCTATTCGTCTGTTTACTTGGTATAGTGCTGGAAACGCTTTCGAGCAAATACAAACGCATGGAAGCCGGTAACGATCGAAGATAGTTGTATTATGGATCGACGCCAAAATGGAAACTTTATGAACGGACTTACCTTATGATTTTAAACCTAAAACTTATATTCGCCTTTCGATTAACAAACGTGATTGTAACCTTGTAGAGAGGAGTCGCGAACCTTAATACTTGGTCAATAGTTATCTGTGTAAAAACTATGGTTTTAACTGTAACGTCATGCGAGCATCATAAAATTCAATGTGATTACGTGGAACTGCCATGAGTATTGTACACTTATAATCACAATGTACTTATCATGTAAACATCGCGAAGCAATTAAACCCACACTGGAAACATCGGTAAACGATTAAATACATTGTGGATTACCATAGCATTTTCTGACATGGTCTGGGTTTAACTTTATGCAAAAAGCTGTCATCATTTTAATTAGCATTTTAATTAGATTAGTTAGTTTAGATTAGATTAGATTATGTAGGCTACAGGCTAAATAACCATTTACGAAAACCTAGGGATTTGTTAATTGTATTGAGAAAGGCAAGTTTAAAATCCACTTTAAAACGATACTTTTCCTTAACCTATGAAATCTAGAGTACGGTACGCAAGAAACCTCAACACTTTCCTTCGCTTACCATGCTTAAACTTCATTAATCGGAATTGATCAACTAAGTCAGAACATATTTGCTGAAGTTAGTTGTTTGCTGAATTTATAGTCTTCATGGTATTAAGAACGGTTAGACTTGTTGTTGACTTGCTACTATATTCCTTCGCCCACGAGCAAATGCGTTCGACAATAAGGGCCACTGACTCCCTCGTAGGAGAGTGTGGAGAGTTGAGGCATTGTCTGTCTGATCAGAATCGTGATACCTCAGTTCCTCGTAACATATTAGTTGATAACCGACTAATAGGGAATCTATTGGTTATACCATGGACTATCAAGTCTAGTGAATGTTCCAAATTTAGTAAACGCTTTCCCTAAAAGTCATCGTCCCACATTATAAGCTAGTGAACTCACAACATATACTTCCTTTTATTATCTGATTTATTATTATCTTTTAGTCGCTTTACTTAGTTAACTGAACCCAAAAACCCCCAACGCTCTCTTTTAAAACCTTTACTAGAAAAGAAAGATTGATTGCACCACCTCTGTTTCAATTCAATTTCTTTTTAAGAACGACTCTAGGTCATACTTACCATCTACTAACCTTTGGTTCAATATTAGTAAGTCACGCTTAGACCCCAACAATTATAAATTTTAAAAACATCCGTTGACGGTTCGTAACAGAAACGCCTCCAACAAGTTTTTGGCGCCGCTGCCGGGGAGACTAACTGTCCGATATAGAGGCCCAACCAATCCCAATTCTAGTAAACCCTTAGGATAAAACCTTCTTAAAAAAAACAAACAAAAATATTTTCTTTATTATTAGATTTCCTTTATTGTCTGTTTTTCTTTAGTGTATGACCTGTTCCCCTAGATCTGCACTACTGTTTAATTTCCCTGATCCAGAACTTATAATATGTACCATTCGACGAGAAAAGAAGCAATCCGCACTTAGACAAGCAATGGCTGAACGCATCACTCTCGCTGACAACAGTAAACCCTCTATCGAAGGAAGAGGAGGACCAATTCTCTACCCTGAAACCCCTGGTCAATCTTTCGTGCTTAAACGCCACATCATCCAACTAATCCAAAACCACAGTCAATTCCATGGATTACCAAGTGATGATCCAAAATCTCACCTCGACAAGTTCATATCTCTTTCAAATTCCTACAAACAAAACGGAATTAGTCAAGACACGATCCGCTTGTATCTTTTCCCTTATTCGCTCACACATCATGCGCAAACATGGTTTGAAGGTTTAGAGACCGGCTCTATCCCTTCATGGACCGTAATGGCAACAAAGTTTCTAACCAAATACTTTCCGCCCTCTAAACAAACCAAACTTCAAAATGACATCATGAATTTCCAACAAGATTTTGATGAGTCATTATACACCGCATGGGAACGATTCAAAGGAGCCTTGAAGAAATGCCCCAATCACCGTCTCAAAAAATCCGCACAGTTGTGCACCTTCTACAATGGTTTAGACCCTAACCACCGAACCACCCTCGATGCTGCTGCACAAGGAAGCTTCATGGCAAAGACCGACGAAGAAGGATGGAACCTGATAGAGAACATGACCATGCATCACCATGATTGGAACTCTGGAGATCACTCAACAACTTCAGCACCTATCGCTGCATCGAATCCGATTCCAGTCGAAGCAATTAAAGTATTGACAGAGAAAATGGACTCACTTGTCAAACAGTTTGGAGAACTTAAGAAACAATAGCACCAAGTACACCAAGTGCAAGTCTGCCAACATTGCACCAACCCGCAACCATCTGGTGAATACCAAGTGGAATACGAAGAAGCAGATGGCACCGTCTACTATGCTCAGTTTCCCGCTCGACCACAAAATTTTCCACCCGGTTTCAACCAAAACAATAACCAACCTAGAGGACCTTCATTCCCGCAAAGAACCAACCAACCTTTCCAACCCCGATACCCACCTAGATACCCACCTTACCCACAGCAACCACAACTTCCTTACAACCAACCCCTCGCACTTCCTGGACCCACTTCTGATACAAACTAAACCTCTGAACAACCTGAAAAGATAAATGCCCCAACTTCAAGTTCAGATGACGCCTTCACCCAATTCATGCAAGGTCAACACCTACTCAACCAAAAGACGTCCGCTAGACAAGATCAAGCCGACCTCTTTATGAGAAACCAATTGGCCGTGCTAAAGAATTTAGAAGCTCAAATTGGACAATTGGCACAACGCCTTGATAACAGACCTAGAGGAAGTTTGCCTAGCAACACGGTTCACAACCCACATGTTGAGGAAGCGAAGCAACTCACTACCACGAAGGAAGCAGCCACTTCACCTCCTGCTGCTGTACCAGTAAAGGAAGAACCAAAGATCAAGATACCAGCTGTGGAAACCACTCCGACCATGAACAAAGAGGTTAGAATCCCTTACCCCGCTAGACTTAAAGTCCAACCTAAGAAATTATCATCCTTTAAGTTAGATGGAAAATTCCTTGACACCATGTCTAGAGTTCCCGGTCGTAACAAATATATAAGGAAATTGCTTTCCACTAAGGATAAACTGCCCGAAGTAAACAACATTCCCCTTAGTTATGAAACATCAGCCCTACTTAAGAATAGCCTTCCCGAAAAATTTGGAGACACCGGTAGATTCACACTCCCTTGTTCTATTTACCAATTCGGAGATATAAGCGCCTTAGCCGACCTAGGAGCTAGCATTAACCTTATGCCCTACTCCCTGTTCAAAAGGCTAGAACTTAAAAATTTGAAACCCACTAAGATGACTGTCCAGCTAACTGACCAATCCATTAGATACCCAAAAGGAATAGCTGAAAATGTCTTAGTTCAAGTTAACAAATTTTTCTTTCTTACGGATTTCGTGGTAATGGATATCCACGAGGACATAAGCATCCCGATTATCCTTGGAAGACCATTCATGAACACGGCTAGAGCAGTGATTGATGTATATAACCACACTATTGTTCTACGAGCACAAGGTGAAAGAATCACTTACAAGATCGACCAACCGGAATGTACACCAGAACAAGAAAAATGTTATGCTATATCAACAGGCAGAATTTGTTCCAATGACGAATCAGACCCCGAAGAAGAACAACATTTCACTCGACCAACAACCCTGATCTATGACACTGAAACTGACCGAGATGAGGACAAGGAATATCAAGAAGCAGAGGAAGATGTAGAATCTGAGGAGGAAGAATCAGAACCTGAAGAAGAAGAGGAAGAACCTGAAGAAGAAGAAACTGAAGATGAAAAGGAAGAAATGGACGAAGAGACCGATGAAGAATCCGTTGATTATAAAACTCTCCGTAAAGAACTCCGGTTCACTCATCTCAGAAGAATGGGAAACATTCTCGGCTCTTATCTCGATCCTTCCAAACCTTTCACCCGAACCCGACTACGAGATATAGATACTTTTGAAGAAGAACTTTGATCATCAAAACACCCGGACCTGTATGCCGAACTCTACCAAAGAATAGCTTCATATAAGGCAAGGAAAAAAGGTGGCTTTGTTGAAGAAACTCCTCGAGAATCGATCATGGAAGTCAGGACCATCGAAGTCGACAGTTCCCAATAATGCACCCTCAGATGAAGAAATCCACCAATTTCCAGATTCGCGTAGATTCTGAAAATGAGAGCGAGTCTGATGATGAATGTATCGACGTCGTCATTGATGAACGCTCTATTCCACAAACACCCCTTGCTACACCAAATTCACCCATCATCACGAATGAGAGACTAGAAATCCCCCTCATCGACACTCACGAAGAGATGATTGACCTAATTGATGAAAATGACGATGTACGCATCCTTGTGGAGGCTATCAAAGAGTCAACTAACAACTACACCACCGCACAGAGACACCTGAAAAGGCAAATTGAATGAGAGTACGATTCATACCTCGCCAATTATGGAGAACCAGTACCCCAGACTCTAATCCGACATATTCAAGAATTTTCAGATTCCCTTCAAGAACAAGTCAACAGAGAAGCTCAACTGCCCGAGAGACCCAACTACCCGATGGGAGAAGTCGAGTTCTGCAGCAGCCAGAAGCAAATATACCAAAAAGTATATTGTGCTTTGGCCGGATCAGCTTTTCCCTATTCAGCAAGTCAAAAGGCTACACTAGCATCCATGAGGACCTATCTTGAAAGAGCTACTGGAAACCCACAAAACTATGCCGATATCAGAATGGTGGGAGATCTTAGAACCCTACTAGATCTCATCGAGACTGGAGAGCACCTCACAGCCACAGAGAACTATAGAATCGTCATTCACTCCACCATTGGTCATCATGTTGAACTGATAATTTATGAACTGAACCAGTCAGCATATGAAGAAGAAACTCTTGAGGTACCAAGATTCATTCCGCATATGTAATAAATCAACCTGGCAACTTATGTGACAACTCGACTACGCGGAATGTACACTGAAGAAGATGTAGAGCTTAATGTCTATCGTGATGGATATCGCAAGATATTCAGCAAGCTAATCTATGTTTTCATAGACTCAGACTTTCCCTTCAACCGTGAGCAGCATCAACTCATTCGACAAGTATGCCAAGCAACCAGATCCTTTGGAGGAGACCCTCTGGCTAGTGACTTTGAAGAAGTAAAAACTCAATTCATGGCCCTAATCGCCTCGATAGGTCACAACCACCCCCATCATGAGATTGTTCGAACCTACACTTGCACCCGAATTGACCCTAACGGACCGGTCACAAGGGCAGTTCGATACATCAGCTATGGGATGGAAATCCTAGACAGACTGGCCACTGATCACTTCAAAAGCTTCAGAATGGAATCCACCACCCCACCAACTCTCATTTCCGACATGATAGAGCAATTCCTGCGATACTTCCCTCTACGCTACAACTTACCAAGAAACCACGGTGACCAAACCAGCAACAGGGACGCATCCAACATCATCATCTGAAGAAAGGACTAAGTCGAGCTCTTGACTTTAAAAGAGCGCTTCTCGGGAGGCAACCCATGTTTTTACATTTCTGCAATTTTACTTTCCAAGAAGTGATGAAATCTCCGACTATCTTTCACACTCGGATCATACGAAACATGCTCCAGCCTGCAAGGAAGCATCAACACCCGAAGAATCGTTGATCCGACGTGTTCACACCTACGAGACAAATCACAAGAAGACTTGATCAAGAATGCACCACGAAAGACGGAGTCCGGCAAATGCAAACCAAGGAACACTGCAACTACCGGGAAGTACTTCTATACCGGGTTTTTTTCATTCGTTTTAAAATATACCATATCCAATATGCTTATCGCTAAGTGTGGGATTCAAACCCAACACACACTGAAAGAATGCAACTTAGATGTTCAAAACCCTAAGTGTGGGATTTTACCCAATTCAAAGCTTAGTATAACATCGAGGACGATGTTCCTTTAAGTGTGGGATAGCAGTAGTTGCACTACTGTAAAATGGATAATGGTATATGCTTGATTCTAAAATCGTTGCTCTTTATAAGACCATCCTTCTCCAAAAAAAAGTAAACAAAAATTTTCAAAATTAAGTTAAAAATATGATTGAAAATGAAAAATTTTAGACGAAGAATGATTTACTTTGGGGAAGAAGGACAAATAAAATACAGATTCTTCTGAAAAATTAGTTTAGTAATCCCATAAAGAGCATCGCATGACTAAGCACACAACAACCCAACTTTCGATTCATGAGGTATCTTGAGCCATATGAAAAGCATTCACTTTTAATGCTTCACTTTTTCGATTCTTGAGTGTGCCGATGTATGCGTTTAGAATCAGAACTTGCTCTTGTTATGCATTTCGAATCCGAACTGGTGAGCAAAAAGGAGATCGAATCACATCATTCTTGAACCCATCCATACAAAAATAAATACGTTAACCCATACCCACTCAAAAGCATCCCTCAAACTTCATAAGAAGTTCTAAAGATGAAAGAAGAGAAGTCACAAGGATATGACGTCAAAGAAAGAAAATATCCAAGAAAATTCGAAGAAAAGAAAGTCAAATGGAGAAAAAGACTCCTCCCGAAAGAAAAAGGCGTCAATCCTCCCGAAAATTCAAAAATTTCAGCTTTCTGCTTCACCAAAAAGAGAACCTATGAAAAACCAACACAACCCCCTCTCATACCACCAACACTCCACTCCAAAAACCGTACATCACTTCCCTTAGAATGATTGTGGCAGGATCGGCTTTGCGCTCACCTAAAAGGTAACGATTTGATACTCGATCAAGCCTATGACGATAAACGATACATGTCTGGCGTTCTGAGTGATTGATAATATAATAGAATAGGGAACCCTAAACACTTTGAGTGATTTGAGTGACCACCTTGAGAGGATCGCCGAGACATGTATCCAAGATCAAAGATCGAAAGCATGCTCCTAAAGATTACAATCCTTCCTTTTCAAAGAACAAGTGCTTTATTCTTTCCCAAAACCCCTTTAGTAAAAAGTTCCGCCTTAAAATTTTTCATTATCTTCTTATCTTTAACCATGTTGAAAACGAGTTTGCTTGAGGACAAGCAAAGTTCTAAGTGTGGGATACTTGATATCGCGTAAAAAGTCACGTTTTTACTACCGATATCTCTCTCATTCTGAAACAATTCTTGGCATATTAACTCAAAAAACATTACAAATCAGTAGTATTATGCCAAGATGGTCAAAACAAGGTTGCACGATGAAAATCAAGCAAAACGGCCAAAAAACGAAGATTCCACGTACGTTTGAAGATTTAAGACATCAAAACAAGATTTCAAGACAAAAGTGTCCATCACCAACATCTATTTTACCCAAGATGTTTGTTTTCAAATTACGAATCCAACAGAAGAAGAATCAACAAAAACGGACGAAGAATGAAGATTCTACATACGCCGGAAGATCCAAACGATTCGTACGACACATCTAAAGTTCAGAGACATATTTTTGGGATATCTTTTCATCAAAGTCTTCGTTTTTGAATTACGAATCCAACAAAAAAAGAATCGACGCAAACGGACGCATAACGAAGAAGATACGCGCGAAACGAGCAACGACGCAACGGCCGACGAACCGGGACGTGTGGCAGCCAGCCGCCGCCGGCCAGCCACCAGGCCGCCGGCTGCCACCATCCAGCCACCGGTTGCTGTCACCCCCCATCCGGTTCCTGATTTTTGGTCCTTGCGTGTACCCGGTGCTAGACCTTTACGCAACTTTACGTACCTCGTGCACCACCTTTACGCAACTTTACGTACCTCGTGCCACCACCTGCCCGTACCCGGTGCCACCACCTTTTTCACCTTTTGCTATTGTGAGCCTTAGCTTGCTAACATGCACCAAAACTCTCCTATAAATAGGAGGCATTAGGCTCATTTGCAAAATGCACCATCCATACCTTGGAAAAACACAATTTCTTTCTATAGCTTCTAGCTTTTCTTTCTTTTTTTATTTTCTTACTTTAAAGTAGTGTTAGGCTAGTTAAAACAGAAGCAAGGAACGAGCTTGTAATCCTTCATGAGGGACGTATTTGTAATCTTTGGTGTACGCTTGGAGCAACTGTTATTAATTCAAGTCTATTCCTTCTCGCATATTAATCTCGGTTATTTCTATCCTTTTCTATCTTAATTAAATATGTATACTTTAATTATGCTAGAGATCGTTTATGCCATGATTAGCGAGTAGATTACTATTGTATTTGTTGTGATGTAGTTAGCATATATATTTGTGGGATGACTTTAAAAGTGTCATGAAATAATATGACGGCCCCTATTCGACTGTTTACTTGGTATAGTGCTGGAAACGCTTTCGAGCAAAGTACAAATACATGGAAGCCGGTAACGATCGAAGGTAGTTGTATTATGGATCGACGCCAAAATGGAAACTTTATGAACGGACTTACCTTATGATTTTAAACCTAAAACTTATATTCGCCTTTCGATTAACAAACGTGATTGTAACCTTGTAGAGAGGAGTCGCGAACCTTAATACTTGGTCAATAGTTATCTGTGTAAAAACTATGGTTTTAACTGTAACGTCATGCGAGCATCATAAAATGCAATGTGATTACGTGGAACTGCCATGAGTATTGTACACTTATAATCACAATGTACTTACCATGTAAACATCGCGAAGCAATTAAACCCAGAATGGAAACATCGGTAAACGATTAAATACATTGTGGATTACCATAGCATTTTCTGACATGGTCTGGGTTTAACTTTATGCAAAAAGCCGTCAGCATTTTAATTAGCATTTTAATTAGATTAGTTAGTTTAGATTAGATTAGATTAGGTAGGCTACAGGCTAAATAACCATTTACGAATATCTAGGGATTTGTTAATTGTATTGAGAAAGGCAAGTTTAAAATCCACTTTAAAACGATACTTTTCCTTAACCTATGAAATCTAAAGTACGGTACGCAAGAAACCTCAACACTTTCCTTCGCTTACCATGCTTAAACTTCATTAATCGGAATTGATCAACTAAGTCAGAACATATTTGCTGAAGTTAGTTGTTTGCTGAATTTATAGTCTTCATGGTATTAAGAACGGTTAGACTTGTTGTTGACTTGCTACTCTATTCCTTCGCCCACGAGCAAATGCATTCGACAATAAGGGCCACTGACTCCCTCGTAGGAGAGTGTGGAGAGTTGAGCATTGTCTGTCTGATCAGAATCATGATACCTCGGTTCCTCGTGACATATTAGTTGATAACCGACTAATAGGGAATCTATTGGTTATACCATGGACTATCAAGTCTAGTGAATGTTCCAAATTTAGTAAACGCTTTCCCTAAAAGTCATCGTCCCACATTATAAGCTAGTGAACTCACAACAAATACTTCCTTTTATTATCTGATTTATTATTAACTTTTATTCGTTTTACTTAGTTAACTAAACCAAAAACCCCTAACGCTCTCTTTTAAAACCTTTACTAGAAAAGAAAGATTGATTAGACCACCTCTGTTTCAATTCAGTTTCTTTTTAAGAATGACTCTAGGTCATACTTACCATCTAATAACCTTTGGTTCAGTATTAGTAAGTCACGCTTAGACCCCAGCAATTATAAATTTTAAAAATATCCGTTGACGGTTCGTAACAGAAACGCCTCCAACATTAGGTCATAAGTTTTACAACATAATTGAATTCACTTAATGGTTCTGGAGATTTTAATACATAACCGATTAACAAAAGATAATGCTATAAAATCTCCATATGTTTGTAGATGCATGCCACTTGTACTAGCTAGCATATCCTGCGGGCCACCCTACTATTGCTGATCACCTGAGAATACAACACTAAATGGTCATTATAAAGCCGGTGAATCTCACAGGTTTAACATAAAACATGATGTGATCAACATGATTATCCGACGATTTATAACCGAACATTGTAACCGAACAATGATTAAACTAATTAAGGTTTCCGAATTTGATATACCGACACTCATATTGCATTGAGCTATGGTTCAAGGCCTAACCCGATTTTCTGTCTCCCGAATGGTGTCAACACCCATAACAATTACTAAAATGCCCGTTTTTACGTGGTTGTAGCTAGCAACCCGGACAGGGACGTCACTCTCATGATAGATCTATCTTTTAGCAATCGCGCCTTATTAAGTTAATGAACCATACACTGATGAGGACTTTACTGAATTAAAACACTCATGCAATAACCGAACAAAATCAATACCGACAATGAGAACCGAATATAATAACCGAATTAAAACCAATTTAACTAACCGAATAACTATGATCACGAAAACAAGTAAGCATTGTATCTCACCCCGAGTTTAAAACAGTAAAATAGTAAAATGGGGCTGTGAGACTCACCTATGTGAGCTAGCGATCCTATAGTATACTTATTGTCCGAACCGTAATCTCCTAGTGTCCTAAACACACGAGATTATAATTAAGTAAATGGATGTTTAAAATATATCATCCATACTAGTGTTCACCGAATAGATTATGTCCAAAGTATTTAATTAGTGTTTACGTTTGAAGCTTGTAAAATGGGTACGGCCCGTTGGTGACGGTTGATAATAATAACTTTCGAAAACATTATTATTTTATTTGTCTCATTGCACTTTTATAGAGTATGGAATTGTGTACGGGGGTTCGGGGGCAGCGCCCCTGGTAGCGGGGTCCAAGGGGTGGCAACCCCTGGCGGGGTCCAAGGGGCAAAGCCCCTGGCTGGGTTCGAGCTGCCAGGTCAGCTTGGAAAATTTTTATTTCTACTATATTGCGTTAGTAAAAATGCATTCGAAATTTAAATTTGGAGTAAAATTAGGTGGCAAAAACTTAGTTCCGATACTTAATAAAAATCGTGCTATTCGAAGTTAACACGTGAACGAGTGAGGTTCTAGTACGCGATCGGGTGAGTATACATATATAGCCGATCGGCTAGCGGCTACACGATCGGCTAGGTGCCGTTACCCGATCGGCTAGATGCCGATACCGATCGGCTAGGGTCTGATACCCGATCGGCTAGGGTCTGATACCCGATCGGTTGAGTGATGTTTCAGGGATCTGTTCGTGCGAGTATACTCGTAAAATGAGTTTCGATTCGATTTTTGGACATAATAAATCGGTAGAACGCTAATATATGATGGTATAAGTGGTTGTAAACACACAAATTAAAGAAAAGTGAATTTTCTTACGAATCAAAAATGGAGGCCGAAGGATGATGATGATGCCAAGATGATGGTGAAGAAGATGATAAAGATGGTGATGATGATGATGATCCTGCTACTGCTACTGCTGATTGTTGTTGTTATTGTTAACTTTGTTGTTGTTGTTGTTTTGATGATTGAAGAAGAAGAAGAAGAACCGAGAGGAAGAAGAAGAAAAAATGGTAAGGTCGTGTGTGTGTTTGTGAATTATTGGAGTCGGTTATATCCGGCCCTAATAATTGATATTGGTGGGTATTTTATACCCGTGTTCGTTTACCCGATCGTTAAGTAGTATAATGTTTTCAAATGATAAATTTTTAAATATGAAATCGTATATATTTATAATCGAAGTATTTTATAAAAATACTTTTAGTGAGATATAAAATTATATCTTTGTTTCAGCTCATTTTGACGAATAGTTTCCAGTGTTCAAATGTGCTTAAATTTTTCAATCTAGTAAATAATTATTATTATTCTCATCAATAATATATTATTTAGAATTTTTTTGCACCAACGTCCGTAATTGAGTTTGTTCGGTCTTTCAGATTTGTTTGTATGTGATTATTAAATAATCATTTAACGTTATATATATATATATATATATATATATATATATATATATATATATATATATATATATATATATATATATATATATATATATATATATATATATATAATATATATATATATATATGTATATATATATATATGTGTGTGTATATATATATATGTGTGTGTGTATATATATATGTGTGTGTGTATATATACATATATGTGTGTGTGTATATATACATGTGTATATATGTATATACATATATGTATATATGTATATACATATATGTATATATGTATATACATATATGTATATATGTATATACATATATATATATATATATATATATATATATATATTATCCGAATACTTTCGTATTAACGCGTACTGAGTACGAATGATTAAGGTATATATATATATATATATATATACATATATGTATATATATATATATATATATATATATATATATATATATAGGTTTTGGTTCAAATAAAAAGAAGCTTAACGTAAAAAGGGGTAAAAAGCCATGATATAGTGACACGTGTCCCTTACAAATAGCATTCAATTATATTAATTGAAGATATAATCATGTATCAAACTACTATGTATCAAAATCATGATGTATCAAACTACAATCGAATATGTATCATTTTTTTATGTTTATCGAGAATATGTATCATTCTTTAAATGAAATTGTATCAACTTGGCAAAGTATGTTTGAACAAGTTTAATATACGTTTCTTCATTTTGTATTGATCAACATGAACCATTTTCTTTATAGTAAATATGAAATTTAACATTGTTTATTATCCTTTTTACTTTAAATGTCTTTTTACAATAACCACACATATATTATCCGAATACTTTCGTATTAACGCGTACTGAGTACGAATGATTAAGGTTTAAATTGGCTGCTAATTTTGCCCTTTTTGACCGGGTGTCACATCGCGTCTCCGTTTATTTCCAGGAAAATTGAAATCCAAATGGACTGGACCTTTTGTTGTTCATCAGATTTCTCTGAACGGTAGTGTCGATTTATAGCATCCTAATGGTGGGATTTTGAAGGTTAATGGTCTTCGACTAAAGAAATATTTTGGGGATACTCAAGATCCAGCAGAGGAAGATGTTCCTACCCTCCGTTTATTGCATTAAAAGAATTTATAATTTAACAGTCGAGCTTAACGACTTTGGATTCAAAAGAAAAAGCGCTTCTCGGGAGACAACCCATGTTTTGGCTGGAACCCTTATATTTTGTTTTTTTTTCCAGGTATTTGAACTTTGTGGATGTATTCCCTGGAAACCTCACGAGACTATAACTCGTCCACTCGGGATACCGAGGGGTTTAAAGGCTTGTTGCATATGCTAAATGCAATCGTGATTGCCTACGAAAGTGTTCTTTGTTGTAGATTTATTTAGCAAGATTGAGAGAAGACCTAATTAGCTAGCTGACAAAATTTGCTTCAACAGTTGGGGGAGTTTTTTGTTCTAATTTCTTTTCTTCCTTTTTCTCACTTTATTTTTATATTGTTTATGTACAATGAGGATATTGTACAATTTCAATGTGGGGAAGGGGTCGGTAGAAAAGAAATATTCATTTAATTTTTACTTGTCTTTTGGTTATAATTTTTCTTTTAAATTTTCATCAAAATTTTAAATTTTTAAAGTTAATAACTAGCTATTTATTAGTTAGAATATTTTTGTTAAAAGTTTTGTTGTATGTTTAAAAGTTTAGACTTTAACATGGATTAACTATTTTGTATATATAATGTTTAAAAAATGTAATAATAAGTAATATATAGTTTCATGATATGATGTACTAATATGCAATCTATATGAAGATTTCTGAATTTTAAGAAATTAATAAAATAACTTGTATATTATGATACATATTATGATGTATGACATAAAAAATCTTAATTCTTAGATTTATCATGCAATATTTTATATTTTTGATACTTATATGAAAACATTTGGGGGTCTACTAATTATTTTCTCTGTTGTACGAAAGTACAGACCTGGTCTCGTATTAGTATTCTCAATAATAAGTAAAAAGATATATTAAATCTTTAAAATCATATGATTTCGAATTAATCAAACTATGTCGCTCTATTATACTAAGGTATAACCTGTCACCTCTGGTTTGATTTAAATAATTTTGCTTTACTTGAATCAAGTTATGTCGCTTTGTTGCATGAAAATGCAGACCTATCACTGAACACACATCATGAGTCATAGAAGGACCTGGGGCACGTGTTTTCCCAAGCATAAAATCATGATCACTTAAAAGTCCCTATAATTAGGAGAAGGTTGTGGCAAATTATCGGGCAGTAATGGTGGTTTTGAGACCATTATACTCATCACGAAGTCCAGCCACCATAAGCATAAAAAGATCCTTATCTTTAATTGGTTCTCCTATAGCTGCTAGAGCATCGGCATATTCTTGTGCTCGGTTGAGATAATTTTCCGTGGATTCGTCACCGTGCATTTCAATTTTTAACAATTGTGTCTTCAAGGGGTACTCTCTGGATGACGTATGTGGTGCATATGCCCGCTCAAGTGACACCCATAAGTCTTTTGCAGTCACTCCTTGAACGTGGTGGAATGATGCTTCAGAGATGGTTGAGATGATGAGCATACGAACATGGGCATCATTAGATGTCCAGTTAATGTAATTCGGTTTATCATTGGAGCTGCATTCGTTATTTCAGTAGAGGTTGTAATAGATGGTACAAATTGCTCTGGACATGGGATGGTGCCATCAATGTATCCTATTAAACAATTAGAAGAGAGAAACGGTTGTAGCATAGTTTTCCAGTAGCCATAGTTTGTGGGTGTGAGATCAAAAGCAAAACGATGATGGTTGTGTGCAGCTTTATCAGTTGATGAAAAGGCACATATTGTAGGAGATGGTGCCATGAAGAGACAAATAAATTAAAGAGTTTGAATAGTTGTTGATCAAACAGAGAAGTTGAATATCGTCTTTGAAAAGAAAAAGAACAACCCTTTAAGGAATTTCTTATATTCAATCGACAATAAAAGTTTGCTGATGATGAGCAAATAAAAGTTAAATAACAGGGGTAGGTCAACAATGGTGAGTATTAAATTACATATCACTAGCATCAATTTGATGAATGACGACAGTTAATAGATCCGACTACTTACCCATCAATTGTGGTGGATGAATTTAGGGTTTTAGGATGCAACCTTTGAGAATGAAACCTATATGCATGTATATGATATGCTTCCTCATTTAATTTTTAATTTACTTATTTAGTCCAAAACCTCATTTGACTACTGTCGCATCGTCAGCGGTCGGTCGGTCAGGTATTTAGTATACCTATGTGAAAGTTTTACTATTTAAAGAGCTAGGGTATCCTATGCTATATACTACTTAAGGACCTAATTAGGTCAGTAAGCGGTACGTATGACTCATGTATCATTCTTCAAACTATAAATTGCATGGGATCTTAGGAGGACTTATTATCTTTTGTAATTTAGCTAGGATTTAAAACTTCTGAGAGGTTTGTTTTGGTTTTCTAATTAACTACGAAAATTAAAAGTAAATAAAAGGTGGATTGTATGGAGAACTAGGAGAAATCAGGATAAAGAAAGCATTTAATATGACTTCAGCAAATGTTGTTGGTGGATAGTTATTACGGATAAGGCAACTAGGTATGATGACTAATCCAGCGAGATCGAGTATCTCGGAAACTTAACTGATACGAAGCATTCTGCCCACGGCCTTTCCTTGGCTTCCACGTATTTGTACTACACCAACTGGTGCTTCCAACGCTATACCAAATATTCGGACGTTTTATGGCTTTTCCGTTATACCAATTAGGCTTCCATAATACTTTAATGGACTTTCCTGTATTTCCTAATGAGCTATAACTACGATCCTCTATCTAACGTAGAGTTATCTGCAATCAGATACATAATATGTCACATGGATAACAGTTATAGAGTGTCAAGTACACCGGAAGTTCTCCCAAATGTATTGACGACTATCCTCGAGTCCTAGACCCCAATCTCAGACATTAGAGACGTCTGTATCATGGCATGAATTGTTGAGTAAACAATAACATGAACAGGAATTATCCCGCGGAACAAGTTGGGTGTGACACCCGACAAATTAGGACATTTAATTGTGCCTAACAATGATGTAATTACGTGTGTTTAGTTTTGTATTAGGCTAAATACGTGTAACACTTTGTATACACACACACACACATACATACACACACACACACACACACACACACACACACACACACACACACATATATATATATATATACACCTACACGATTGATTTAAATCGTGTAATTTCGAATCGGATAGAATCCGACACTTTAAATACGGACGTTGGTGGAAAACTTTTCTAAATAATGTGAATTTATTAAAACAAACATTAATTACATTACAAAATTACGATAATACATTAATTGTTATACGTTTTGTATAAAACGTATCGTATGCGACAAAAATGCGCGAATCGCGCCCGACAATCGAACGGAACCCGACAACATTTTTAATAACTTAAAATAGAGTATTTTAAATAATACTTTCACTAAAAATTACGCAAATAAATTGTTAACGAAATATGACGAATAATACGTTTAACGTTTAAACAAACGACGAAACGAACGGTAAACGAGCACCGCGCGTAACGTAACTTTGGGAACAAGATTTAAACACCCACACGGGGATGAGACCCACCTAAAATCTGTAGAGAATCACCAACCCATACCACCCTCACCTTCCTTCTTTTACTTGTTGACTACTTCAAACAACACCACCATACCTCATCATTCTTCACACTCTTTTCTCCAATCACTCTCCCTTCTCTCTCTCTCTCTTTGTTGCTGCATTTTTCTCAGCCACAAAACCACCCAAAACAACGACCATATAGCACCACCATCATCCACCATTCGGTTTTGAAGAAAAACGTGAGGAAACGAGCACGCTATCTTCTTCTTCTTCTTCTCGGTTGTACAAACGTTGTAAGAACTTCAAAACTCTTCTAAAATACTTGTAATATATATGTTTTCATGTTTTAGTAACCACTCAATGAAATCATGTCCAAAACGAGTGTCGAAATATTTTTTAAAACCTAAAAATGCCTACCATTTTCTGGACAGAAACTTGGTCCGAATTCCATGAAATGTACAACATTAAAACTTAACTAAAATGGACGAATCTTAGCTCTAAAATGAAGTTCAAGAAGTTAAATTTGCAACAAAATTAGTTTCATAATTTTTCGACTCCGTTTACTACTCGAAAACGGAAAAATAAAACGACATGTATTTTCTGTCTCGGTTGACATAAAATTTCACCAACTTTGCGTGACTATATCTCGAGCTACACACATCAAAAATACATGATATTTTCTCCAAAATCTCACAAATTTTGTTAGCTTTCCAAGTAGTATAATTACACCTCGTGAAAATAAGTATATATTTTTCTATGATTTATTTTGTACACCTGTGTCCGGATTCGTCATATTTGGATGTCATGGGATTTGCCAATTTATTTGACCGACTAGATGATGCCTAACAATCATGAAAAAATTTTCTAAACTAGTTAAGACATAGAAGAATGACTGTGATTTTTCTCGGATTTTATTTCGGGCATTTAACTAGTGAAAACGAGCCTCGAAAATGACCTAAAAATATGGAAAACAAGGGCTGTTTTGGTAATTTTGTAAAAACGACACTTTTGGTTAACCATAAAACGTAACAATAGTTTTTGTAAGTTCTAAAAACATATTTAAGACTTGTGTAAAAGTTTTGGGTCAAACCGAGCACGTTTGACCACGTTCACAAACTCGAAATCACAACATCTTCTTAGTGTCGCATCGGGACCAATCCGATGGCGACACTAACCCTGTGTCGCTAAAATCATTTGAGTGTCGCAACTGCGACACAACCTGTGTGTCGCTATTACCTATCGAATGTCGCAGGTAGCGACACTAAGCCTTGTGTCACTAAAATACTCGAATGTCGCATATAGCGACACTAACCTCTGTGTCGCCACAAATTAAATTCTTACCACCTGCGACACTAAGCCTAGTGTCGCAACATCTCTGATTTTCATAACTAGCGATACTGACCTCAGTGTCGCACTCCAATGTCGCTACCCAGTGTCGCCATCTAGTGTCGCAGATCACAGCAGGTTGAAAACATGATTTACACAAAGTGTCAAACTCGAGTAACGACAACTAAATCATACACGATACTACACATACATGCAATACATATACTCTTATAAGCATACAACGAAATAAAACATAATAATAATGTCTTATGAATTATTATTATAAAACTTCACCAACGAGCCGTACATGTTTTCTAAACACAAACGATAAACAAACATTTGGACATAACTAGTTGAGTGGACAACTAGCATAAGTGGGCATTAACCATCTACCTATACGTGATTATATAAGAGGACATTAACCCCCCCCCCCCCCCCCCCCACTTACACCCAACCTTATGCGTTTAGGGCGCTAGAAAGTTGCAATTTGGGACACCGACACCCACTGTTTGGTAACTAGCTTACAAGACTCAGGTGAGTCTCATAGCCCCACTATTACTATTTTATACTATGGGGTGAGATTACATACACTGTTTTATAATCACAAGTACTGAAACCACTTTTATACGGATTGCATGAGACCTTAATCCACTATAAGTCCTCACTTTATCATAGTTCATTAATCGTATAAGCGCAAGTATTATTGGATAGATCTATCGGGGATTGATATCCCTGTCCGGGCTAGTCGCTCTAGCCAACCCACGGATGATTTAATATTTGATTGTTACGGGTGTACTGGATTATACACCTGCCCGAGGCAAAAACCAAGTTAAGCGTCGAACTGTGAGACTCATGGCAATAGTATATACTTATTTTTCATTCGTGCAACACTGACAAATCATGTGATTCATATCAACTTTTGATAACTATTTCAAACCTATGAACTCACCAACAATATGTTGACCGTTTTAGTATGTAATCTCAGGCTTGCAGATACAGTAGGATGGCCTACAGAGAACTCTAGCTCGAGTCGCATGCTTTACAAACAAACAAGAGATTTTCCTGCATTACTATTTTTGTAGTAGTAGTTATGTACTAGAATCTCTAGGCTTTCATGTGAACTCGCAGATTATTGCCACCTTATTTTGTAAACAGTACATTTTATGAAATGTAATTAAAAAGTCTCATTTAGAGGTCGTTTGTTGTAACTTGTGTAATGATCCATGATTAGTCGCGCCCCGACCCGTCTTCCGCTGCTGTTAATTTGGGGGTGCGACATTGGGATAGTCTGACTAATGATCAGTTGAATTGTTCATCATTAATCATATAATCATCATAACAATTGCATGCATGTTAGCCTTCTGTATTTTAGTTAATTCATTCATGAAAATTTAATCATTTAGTCGGTGATAGTGGTTACATATGTCTAACATACAGTTCCTAAGCAACAATCAAACAGGAACATGCAATAAGACGGTATACTAGCATCATATAGCTGACCTAAAGATTAAGTCATGGATATCCCGGAAGTTCTCCCAAAGATATCTGATGTGACGTAAAAAAGTCATGTTTTTAGAAGCTTTATTCCTCACATTTTAAACCTTTCTTTAGTGAAAACATTCCAAAACATTGATTATTTACTAAAATGCACTAAAGTGGTTCAAAATTGGACGTTGTGATAAAAATCACTAAAAACACTCTAAAAATGCACAAAACATAGCATTTTAATACAGGCAGATTCTTCCGACCTCATTTTCCTGTCAAGGCACACCTCCTAACTTCTACCATCTGTTGTATAGGTAAAATTGAGTCGGAAAAATGTGGAATCAAGTGAAACGGCCAAAGGACGGAGAAACCACTACGCTTTCAGAGCCATTAAAAGTCATTTCGGCTACGCCTAAGGTCTACACATCCAATTTCTGTGAGATTGGCATCATTAGAAGCGTAACGGAATTATTAAACCACAGGCGAAAGAATCGAGTCAAACAGACGCATAACGAAGGAGATACGGACGTTTTAAGCAACGAACGAAATCAGACAGAGACCGTATACGGCCTCAGGCACCGTATACGGCCCTTGTAAGACCGTATACGGCCTGTATACCACCGTATACGGCCCCTACAAGGCCGTATACGGCCCCTACCCCATATCGTGCTTCGTTTGCTTGTACGTGCTGCTTCGTGAGTTGTACGTGCGATTTGATGGTTTGCCTATAAATGGTGGACATCCCCAACACTTCATTCATACCATTTTCTCTCATTTTCTTTCTTTCCCTACACTTTCTCTCTCACACACATCACTCTCTCTAGTTTCTCTCTCTAGAAGATTTTCTCTCTCTAGAATTGAGCTAGTTAGAGAGATAGTTAGGTAGAGGTAGCTTTTAGCTTTTGTACGGAGTCACTCCAAGACATTGTATTTGCGAAGATCTGTCTGTAATAAATTCGTATCAGGTTCTATTTATATATCTCTTACTTTCCAGTTTTAAACATGTGTTGCTTTGTTTATGCTTGTTTAGGATTGTATGCTAGATATATGATGTTAGGCTAGACATTTCTTTGTGTTTACTATGATGTAGTTATCTTAGAATAGTCAAAATGTTTATGACATGCTGTTACTCTGCCCGTGTTACTTTAAACTGTGTATGAACTAGTAAACTGAATCTCGAATGTTTATCTATCCAACTTATGCTGTGGTTAGAAGCTTCCTGCTAGAACTTGGCCAATTACTAGTGGTACGTTCTCTACCTATTCTATACTTGATGATCAATGAACTTGGTATGGCTGTGTTCTCTAGGTTGAAACAAATCATAAGAGACACGGAGCGTAGGATTAGAGATATGTTAGATTCATGTTTATCTGTTATATATCTTTGAGAGAACTTTCGGGATATCTATGATCTGATTATTGGTTATCTGCTATGCTTAGGTTTATGGTGTTCTGTTATGTGTCACCCTATTGCATGTTCTTGTTTGATTGTTGCCTTAGGAATGATGCATGCTAGAGTTATCCTTCTGGTTCATATCAGTAACTGTATAATTAGGTTTTCAGACACAGAATATTGGTTTACACAGTAGGTTAACATGCATGGAATAGTTGTGATGATTTATATCTGTAATGTTGAACAATTTAACTGATCGTTAGCCCGATTATCCCCACTTGGTCTACGGGATTACCCCCATTCGTGTTCTTGTTCAATCAACAATTCACGCTACGATACAGACGTCTCTGATGACTGTGACTGGGGACCAGGATTCGAGGATAGTCGTCGGTTAAATTGGTCTGTACATTTGGGAGAACTTCCGGTGTATTTGACTTCTATAACTGCTATCCATGTGACATGTTATTTATCTGATTGCGGACAACTCTACGTTAGATATTTAATAGGCTCGTAGTTGTAGCTCATTAGGATTTAGTAAATCTGCTAGAGTAATGTGGAACCCTAATTAATGTAACGGAAAAACCGTAAAACGCCCTATTACTCGGTATAGTGCTGGAAACACCAATTGGTGGAGTACAAACGTATGGAAGCTGCGGAACGGTCATAGGTACAATACTTTGCATTAATTATGTTTCTATCCTCTCCGGATTAGTCATCACATCTAGTAGCCTTACCCTTGACTATTCATCAGTAACACATAACGAAATCATAGTAAACACTCGCTTATCCTCTGTTGACCGAGTCTCCGTACAAACCTCTTTTGTTTTATTTTCTTTATTTAAATTAGTATTTAGTTATAAAAACCAAACCTATCCAAAAACTTTTAAAAACCCTAGCTGAATCTCCAAAGATAATAAAACTTCCTAGACTCCCATGTCCGTTGTAGTTTGAAGAACGACACCTGAGTCATACATACCACTTGCTGCCCTTTTAGGTCTGTCAGTAGTATACAACTTAGGATTCCCCTGCTCTACAAATTTAAAACTCACTGTTTGCCGCTTCTATTGCTGTTGGAACAACGACCGGAATCAAATCCGTCCGACCGATAGAGGCAGCGACAAGTTTTTGGCGCCTCTGCCGGGGACTACAACGACCGATTTTAGGAATTTTGTTATCTCAGTTATTTAGCGATCCTTACGGAAGATCAACATCATCCGGAAGTTACAGTTTTTATCCCTAGGTTAGTTAGTTTTTAATTTCCCGTCCTTAGTTAAACCTATCCTTCCAAAAACCCTATTTTCTTCTAAAAACAAGTTATGGCGAATCGTATCACTCTCGCCTCATCAACCCAACCACTGCTAAAGGGACGAGGAGGACCAATCGTATCACCAACCGACGAAACCATTGAAATCAGACCACACTTCATTAAATTACTTAAATCTCAGTGTCAGTTTCATGGTCTTTCAGTTGAGAATCCAAACGAACATCTTAACAAGTTCATCAACCTTTCCGACTCTTTCGAACAAACCGGATCCAGTGTCAAAGTCACCCGACTCCACCTGTTTCCTTATTCTTTAGCTTTCCGAGCTCAGACTTGGTTTTATGAACTTGAACCCAATTCGATTCATACATGGGAGGAGATGGCTACTAAGTTCTTAGCTAAGTTTTTCCCTTCGTCCCTACAAACCAAGCTCAAAAATGAAATCATTAACTTTCGTCAAGGAACTACTGAATCATTAAGCTCAGCTTGGGAACGCTTTAAGAATCTGCTAGGAAGATGTCCGAATCATCAGTTGGCTGAAACGAATCTGGTCTGCACATTCTACAACAGTCTGAATCCTCATCACCAACAAACCTTCGATGCTGCTTCATCTGGAAATTTCATGCTACATACGTCAGAAGAAGCCTGGAAGTTGATTGAGACGATAAGGATGCACCAACATGACTTGGAGTTTGATGAATCAACCTCGGAAGACAAAGACACTTCTACTCAAGCTTTCAACACTTTAAAAGCTCAACTCGAATCCATCTCTAAAGTTGTTAAGGATATGCAAGACTCTTCCAAATCTAAGAAGCAACCTCAACGGCTCTTCTCACACTCGAAGCCCAAGGAAGATGTTCTCGCCACATCTGAAGCCACTGATCACATCATTCATTCAAAATCTTTCACTCAGCGGGTATCCAAACAACCTATCTCTCATTTGTTAGTTCCCTCTACACCCTCTACTTCCTCTCAAATGTCTTCTCGTCTAAACAATGCGATTTTCAATAACTTCATGGTTGAGCAAAATAATAAAAACAAACAAATTGTTGATTTTCAAAACCAAATTGATTATTTGCTCAGAATTTCAAACGATTTAATTAAAAACATGGAGGATAATGTTAATAGATTGTTTTTAAAAGTTGAGGAGAAGCAAAGAGAAGAAGCGAGTAGCAAAGCTATTCATCATTCATCTTATGATTATGATGATATCCTTGTTGTCACTAGAGGCGGAAAAGAGACTAAGAATGAGAAATCAGAAGATATTCCTTCAGACAAGCCTTCTAGTTCTTCTCTACCCACTGATTCAGTACATGTTGACACTCCTGTCACCTCTCCTTAACCAGAATCTTCCAAAGCCCCAGAAGTAGTTAAACCAACACGTATACCTTTCCCTGGTAGGCTTAAGAAAGAGAAACAAGAAGCCCAGTTTGGAAAATATCTAGAGATGTTCAAAAGCCTACACTTAAACGTTCGATTATTAGATGCTTTAGTTGAAATGCCTAGTTGTGCCAAATTCTTTAAAGAACTTATATCCAACAAAGAAAAACTCAGACAAATAGTTAACTTGCCCTTAGACGCAGAATGCTCTTTAATTATGCAACAAGGACTGCCCCCAAAGCTAGGAGACACTGGCCGTTTCACTATTCCTTGTTACCTTCAGGATGTTCAAATAAGTAATGCCTTAGCTGACTTAGGAGCTAGTGTAAACCTTATGCCATACTCGCTTTATAGGAAACTAGGATTAAGCGAACTTTTAGCAACCCGTATGACCATCCAATTAGCTGATAGATCAGTTAAACTCCCTCGAGGAATTGCTGAAGATATTATGGTGCGTGTTGATAAATTCGTCTTTCCTGTTGATTTTGTTGTTATGGATATTGAGGAAGACACTCAGGTACCACTCATCCTTGGTAGACCTTTCCTAAATACTGCCAAGGCCGTCATTGGCGTGAATGAAAAATCTTTAAAACTTAGAGTGGGAACTGAGGAAATCACCTTCAATGTCGATAAACTAATGAAACTTCCTATGGGAGAAGACCTTGGTCTTGTAGATTCTATGCAGGAAATAATTGAAGAACACTTGGAAGAAATCCTCGCAGTAAGCAGCATTAATCCCCTTCCGAACACTGTCATCACAACAAGGAAAATCTGTGAAGAAGGTGCGGGTCTATGCTCAGCTATCTCGGATCCATCCATTGCATCAAAGGAAGTGCTATTACCTTTAAAGAATTCCAACTTACAGCCCAACAGATTTATCACTGCTGTACCACTTGGACAAGGCACTCCGGACACTCTCTTGAGAAGAAGCCCTAATTCTGAAGTTCCTGATTCATCTCTCTCAAAAGAAGAAATTCTGAAGACTCTCAAGGAAATGGAGTCAATGCTTAAACCATCCGATCCGCAACTTTCTAAAAACTTGAAACCAGAGATTACTTTTACCACATCTTCTTCAGCTCAGTTTCAGAGATTCGCATTCAAAAAGGACAACAAGGAAATAATCACTGAAGATAATGCAATCTCTCAATCTTCCCAAGTAAAATATGAGCTGAGAAAAGATGAGCTTTGCAACAATAGAGAATGGGTTGAAATAGCATCAGCCGACATTCTAGAGGCACCTGCAGTTGAGTCAGATTATCAGACAACGTACGATGAGCTTAAAAAAGACGAGATTGCCAGGATGAAGCCTTCCACTGAAGAACCACCCGAATTGGAGCTAAAGGAACTTCCCTCACACCTTTAATATGTTTTTCTCGAAGGAACTTCGCACTTACCAGTTATCATATCCAAAAATCTGAAGCCTGAAGAGAAAGCACTACTCATTAAGGTTCTAAAGTCACATAAGAAAGCGATTGCATGGAAAATCTCTGACATACAGGGGATCAGCCCAAATTACTGCACTCACAAGATCTTAATGGAAAATGACTTCAGGCCTTCCATTCAAAGGCAAAGGAGAGTTAACCCGAAGATTCAAGACGTGGTGAAAAAGGAGGTTATCAAACTCTTGGATGCTGGTTTAATTTACCCTATTTCAGATTCCCCATGGGTCAGTCCAGTTCAAGTCGTCCCAAAGAAAGGAGGCATGACGTCATCGCTAACGAAGACAACGAGTTGATTCCAACATGAACCGTCACCGGTTGGAGGGTATGTATCGACTATCGGAAACTAAATGAAGCTACACGCAAAGATCACTTCCCTCTACCGTTCATTGATCAGATGCTTGAAAGATTGTCAGGAAACGAATTCTATTGCTTCCTCGACGGTTTCTCCGGCTATTTTCAGATACCTCTCGACCCAAAGGACCAAGAAAAGATGACGTTCACTTGTCCATACGGAACCTTTGCCTACCCACGTATGCCGTTTGGCTTATGTAATACACCGGCGACATTTCAAAGATGCATGGTAGCAATCTTCCATGACATGATTGAACAATGCATGGAAGTGTTCATGGATGATTTTTCGGTTTTCGGAGATTCATTCACCACTTGTCTTTCTAACATGAACAAGATACTCACCCGATGTGAAGAATCGAACCTAGTTCTGAATTGGTAAAAATGCCATTTCATGGTAAAAGAAGGCATAGTTTTAGGACACCGTATATCCAAAGCTGGAATTGAAGTTGACAAAGCAAAAGTCGAGACCATCTCAAAACTTCCACCACCCACCTCTGTCAAAGCCATCCGCAGTTTTCTAGGACACGCCGGGTTCTACCGTCGCTTTATCAAAGATTTCTCAAAGATATCCCGACCTATGACTCATCTCCTTGAAAAGGATACTCCGTTTGTCTTTACAGACGAATGTCTCAAGGCCTTCGATCATCTGAAAGATCTGCTTATTCATGCACCGATCATGGTTGCTCCAGACTGGAGTCTCCCATTTGAAATCATGTGCGACGCCAGTGATTTCGCAGTCGGAGCAGTTCTGGGACAGCGGAAGGAGAAACAGTTTCAACCAATATACTACGCCAGCAAAACGCTCACTGACGCCCAAGAAAATTATACAACTACAGAAAAAGAGCTGCTAGCGGTAGTATTTGCTTTTGATAAATTTCGTTCTTATCTAATCTTGTCCAAAACTATTGTCTATACAGATCACTGAGCTCTGAAATATCTTTTTAAGAAGCAAGATGCTAAACCTCGCCTTCTACGATGGATTTTACTCCTTCAAGAATTCGACATCGAAATCAAAGACAAAAAAGGAGCAGAAAACGTCGCGGCAGACCATCTCAGCCGATTAGAGAATCCTTCAATGGATAAGTTGCAAGAAAAAGACATTCAAGACCAGTTTCCAGAAGAACAACTCATGCATATTGGTAAATACCATCAAGGGTCACGATCTACAAATGATCCCTGGTATGCTGACTATGCCAATTATTTGGTGGGAAAAGTTGTACCTAAAGGAATGCCAACCTCTCGAAGACAAAAATTCTTTCGCGATATAAAATATTACTATTGGGACAACCCTTTCCTCTTTAAGGTTTGCCCTGATCAAATCATTAGAAGATGCGTTGATGGGAAAGAGGAAGAACACATCTTACACCAAAGCCACCATGGACCTACTGGAGGACATCACGGTACCAACATGACCGCAAGAAAAGTGTATGATGCCGGCTTTTTCTGGCCAACCATATTTCGAGATGCGTACGATCTGGTGAGACGCTGCGATATCTGCCAAAGATAAGGCAATATAACAGCCCGGAATGAAATGCCACTCACAAATATCCAGGCCGTGGAAATCTTCGATATCTGGGGATTAGATTTCATGGGACCATTCCCTAAATCTAACGGTAAAGAGTACATCTTGGTTGCAGTCGACTACGTCTCCAGGTGGGCCGAGGCCCAAGCTCTCCCAACAAATGACGCCAAAGTGGTAACCAAATTTCTCAAAAAGCTATTTAGTCAATTTGGAACTCCAAAAGCAATAATTAGTGATCGTGGTACACACTTTTGCAACGTTCAGTTCATGAAAGTTCTGCAACAGTATGGTGTCACTCACAAGACATCAATAGCTTATCACCCCCAGACAAATGGCCAAGCTGAGGCAACAAATCGAGCTTTGAAAAGAATCTTGGAAAGAACTGTTGGTAATCATGGGTACAAATGGGCTGAAAAATTAGATGATGCATTGTGGGCATTCAGAACCGCCTATAAAATACCATTAGGAACCACACCGTATTGTCTAGTTTATGGCAAGGCATGTCACTTACCAATCGAGCTGGAATATAAAGCATACTGGGCTTTGAAGAACTGCAACTTAGATATTTCTACAGCTGGAGCAAATAGACGAATGCAGTTGAATGAGTTAGCCGAACTAAGGGATCAGGCATATGACAGTTCGTTAAGCTTCAAGGAACGAACTAAGAGAATTCACGATGCTAAGCTGAGGCCCTCAAGATTCAAAACAGGAGATAAGGTGCTGCTTTTCAACTCGCATTTCAAGAAATTCTCTGGCAAGTTTAGGATCAGGTGGAGCGGACCATTCATAGTATCAAAGGTATTTCCTTACGGTGCAGTCGAACTTGAGGCACCAGAAGGTAATTTTAAGGTAAATGGTCATCGCTTAAAGCATTACTTCGAAGACTTTCCCATCAGGGAAGATGTCTTTATCTTTGAACCACCGTGAGTCGACAGAAAGGTACAAAGAGTCAAGCTAGAGACTTGTAAAACAAGCGCTCTTGGGAGGCACCCCAAGCCTATCTTTATTTCTGTCATTTTATTTCTTAGTTTATTTTTATTAAGTATGGTTGTCTCTGAACTAATAAAATTGCAGGCTTGCCACTTATCTGACTCCGAATTGTAAAATCTGAGATAAGTATTGTTCATTAACTATCACTTTTAGGATTACCTGTTTATTTTATCTTGTTGCAGGATGGACGTTGTTGACACTGATCATGTAGCTGCGAGACCACGCAGACGACACAGACCCCGTAGACGCAGAGCACAGAGAGCGGCTATGCTGACCATCACTGAGGAGGACCTGACTGATGTCCCGATCACTAACGAGGAGTTGCCCGACGAGAGGCCCTCATCACCTTTGCCAGCCCCCGTACCCACTTTCGAGTACGGTATCACTACGGCTGACCCAGCTGCTTCGTGGGCCCTCTTCCGGACACTCTCCATCCAGCATGACATCATGTCTTCTATCTGTGAGCAGCTCGAGATTCCGAGACCTGATGCCATTCCCTACAGGCTTAGCCCAGATCCAGGACCATCTCGACCTCCATGGCCCTTTCCTCCTGCAGACCCACCTGTTGTCTCTACTGCCGGACCTTCCACTGGCCCCACTACTGCAGCTGCTGATCCTGATCCAGCATTACCCACAGGATTTGCATCACCAGATCGCAGCCTCACAGAGCAGCTTCTGGCTAATTTTGATGCTCACACTTCTTTCACTTCCTCTAACGAGATTGTGAGTATGGCTATGGCAACTATGGATTTTTCCATCCCATCTCCGACTTCTGTTTTCGACAGGGATGCTGAGGCAGAGTTTGATCCTGACACTGACGACCTACTTGATGATTACTAGATTATATCTTTATTATTTACTTTTGGTATTATGACTCTGTACTTACGCTTTAGACCTGCTACCTTGATGAGATACTGTGATATGTGTGTCGTGGTTTATTGCAGAATTCAGCTTTGTGTGGAATGGATGATCTTAAACGAGCCTGGCCCTTAAAATCCAGCAATTCACTAGCACCACTCCTGCACAAACCTGGTCTATTCCAGTAAACACAAATGGGGAGTCTCTCTGTTCCTTTCCCGCCGTTTCAATTATGTTTATCATGCCTATGTTAGTGCGTTTAATTTCTGTGCCTCATCCTAAACTTATCACTAAGTGTGGGATTCCAGCCCAAATTGAACACTTGAGAAACATCTACTTACATGTTCAAACTCTAAGTGTGGGATTTTACCAGTAAAATCTCTACTCAAGAGAACATTAGGGACAATGTTCCTCTAAGTGTGGGATGGTAGGTATAGAATACCTTAAATAGTGATTTTTATGTCCAATGGCAATCTTTCTCTCAAAATTGTTTCAAAAATAAGGTCAAATTTTTTCAAAATTAATGAGTCTAACTCAGTTTTTGAGTCTCAGATACTACTGAGAGAAACCATTTTCAAAATATAAGTATGATATTTCTAAAAGCCTAAAGGAAATAAGGTAGAAATTGCTTAAGCAAGAAG
This sequence comes from Helichrysum umbraculigerum, assembly GCA_949592205.1. Classification (NCBI taxonomy): domain Eukaryota; kingdom Viridiplantae; phylum Streptophyta; class Magnoliopsida; order Asterales; family Asteraceae; genus Helichrysum; species Helichrysum umbraculigerum. Next base: position 122,536,475 of record CATIUR010000005.1, on the reverse strand, counting down.
TAATAATCAAAGGAACATGACTAGACACATACAACCCTTTACAGTGAGGTATCTTGAGCCAAAAAAGCATTCATCTTTAATGCTTCACTTTCATTTCTTGTGTGTGTGCCAATGTCTGTATCTCTGAATTAGAACTTGCTCTTAACATATGCTTCGAGACCATATTGGTGTGTACCGTACGCGGTATAGGTACAATTAAATGACATTGACATTCCTTAGGACTTAACCCATTTCTTACATATCTTTTCAAGCCCAAAACCCTTTCCGATGCTCATTTTTAGTATCGAAGATCAACCTAGTATACCCTGTTGAGCCTAAACCTTTCGTTTCTTCAAAACCCTAATTTTCACCCACTTCCCAAAATTACCCCCCAAACTTATCTTGGAATTTCTGAGGTTATGAAGAACTGTTGGTGCATTTTGTGTGTCATTCAGTTGGTCAAACTATTGTAATTGTCAAAGTCAATTAGTCTACGTATGATGTGTTTAGTGTGTCAACGAAATGTAATTATATAGAATATACATGGCGACGTCATGGGCTACGTCGCATTGGGTTGGGCATGCGACGTTGGGCCTAACGTCGCAAGGTCCATTAGGTTTGATATAAATAGCGATTTATACTTCAGATTTAGGGTTGGACGTCATAGAGAGAGAGAGGGCCGTTTTGTGTGAGAGAAGAAAGGAGAAAACGAGTTTGAGTCTGTAATCGTATATTATCAATTGTGAATATATACAAAAGATCATAGTAAACGTTTGTGTTTCGTTTGTTTGGATTCCGAACTAACAATCGATTAAACGATCCGATCAGATCCCACGAGTACGGGACTATCAACTGGTATCAGAGCCGTAGAATCAAGGATTCGTCGGTTTCGGATCGTGCTTTAGAACGTTTTCGGTTTGATTCGCGAAGGTTTTATTGATTAATCTTCGTTTCTGGGTTAGTTTGCTTGAAGAAATCGATTTCTGGAAGTGTGTTTTGGGTTTGTTCGTCGTTCGGTTTTCGAAATTCGTTAGGGTTTCAAAAATTTTCGACTTTTGGGGTATTGGCCGCTGCAGCCCGACTGTGCGACGTCACCTGCGACGTCACCTGCGACGTCGCTTGCGACGTAACTGATCTTGACTTTAATTAGTCTTTGCGACGTAGAGTTGCGACGTTACCTGCGACGTCGTTATTTTGACCTTAAGTGGTTATTGCGACGTAGGCTGCGACGTCGCTAGACTCTGCGACGTTGGACTGCGACGTTATACACTACGTCGCATTTTCGATTCTTAATTGAGTCATCGGACTTCTGCGACGTACCGCTGCGACGTTGCTATTTTTCTCCGACGTTAACCTCGTTCTAAGTTCGGAAAAAAAAAAAAAAAAAAAAGTTCAATTTTAGTCTGGAAAAAGTTTCATTTTACCCGGCCAGTTTTTGACGTTTTCGGACGAAATTTTGGCGGGAAAAACGCGAAAATTTTGTAATTTCAAATTTTGTTTTTAGGCTTAGAATAGCTTAATTTTAGTGTCGGAAAAGTTTCGCTACACTCTGTCAGTTTTCGAAATTTTCGAATTCAATTTTGGAGGGAAAATTCGGATATGGCTTTTGGTGCGAAAATGCTTCCTTCTACATCTTTGTTCTATAGTGATTTTGCGAGTTGGAAGATTAAGTTATGCAATTTCATTGAACACAAAGATCCAAATCTGTGGAATTGGTTTAACACCATTGATCGATATGAGCAACCAAGACTCGATGGGGTGCTTAAGTCAAGAGCACAAATGTCAGTCAAGGAACGAGCAGAGTTTGATAAAGACAATAGAGCATATGAGATGATTACCAAGTGTTTGCCAGAAGTTGTGATTAATGAATTTAAAAATCAAGCAACTTCTATAAGTTTATGGGATGCTCTTATAGTGGCTTACGATCAAAAGGAAAAGAAGTCAGAGGCTAATATTCAAGTTCCTAGTCTAAATGATACTTCCAGATCTACTTCCAACTCAGCAGCATCTACTTCCACTAGCACTTCATTTGCTTCTGATACTTCTCATACTGCTCATACAGCTCCTTTAAAGGCTACTGAGGACCATGCTAAAATCTTTGCAGCTTTCCTCAACTCTTATGAGAACTTTCTTTCCAAGAAGGCTAGTACTCTACAGCTTACTGAAGAAGACTTTGAACAGATTGATTCTGATGATCTCGAACAGATGGACATCAAATGGAGTATGGCCATGATAACCCAAAGGACAAAGAAATTTCTTCAGCGAACGGGCAGAAAAGACCTGGATGACGATGGTGATACAGGTCTTGGTTTTAATAAAAGCAAAGTGAAATGCAAGAACTGTCAGATTCATGGGCACTTTGCTAAGGAGTGTGAGAAAGTAAAATATCCTTCATCTGGATTCACTACTCCTACAGCTCCAACGACTCCAGAGAAAAACACAACATCACAGGCTGTGACGGTGTATTCTCAAGGAGTGTTTGATTTTAGTGCACTTCAAGGAGAGGTTCAACACAGTGCGATCTTGGCAAAGATACATGAGGTAGAAACAGAATCTAAACAACCTTTTACTTGCATATCTTGTATTAAATTGGAAGCTTCTTTAAAATGTTTTCAAATAGACTATGTAGACTTGAGAGAAAAGGTTGAGAAACTCACTGAGTCAAATAAGTTTCTAAAAGCTAATGAAATACTTTATGAAAAGGAAGTTGAGGCTCATAAGTTTGACACTGAGAAATATAAAGCTAAAGTTTTCAGTCAACAAGATGCCATTAACAGCTATTTAACAGAAATTGAGTTGTTAAATAAAGAACTTTCTGAGCTAAAGTCTGAGTCTGACTCTTTTAAAAAAGGAATCACAAGTTTCTCAAACTCTCATAAAATCTTCGATGAAATTGTTGACAAGCAGAGGACAAATACAAGTAGTAAGGCTGGAATAGGGTATAACTCAGTTCCACCTCCTACTAATCACTATCCTCGGCCTGTTAAGGAAGGCACCGAAGAACTTGTGGCTGACTACTCATCATGGCTAGCTACAAAGTCTAAAGAAGCTACATCCAATCCCAAAAGGCAGGCAAAGGAGAAAACTAAACGGACAGAGTATCCCTTGCCTACTTTTGTTAAGTCTGATAGTACACCTCCAGTTAGTGTAGAGGAGGGTGTTGAGATAGAGGATCTACCGGAAGAGGCTGAAATCAAAGTTGAAAAAGTTAATGTAAAGCCAGAAAATCATATACTTACCAATGAAACTGTAAAGGTTTCAACTACAAAGGGTAAAAACAAGGTTGAAAATGAATCCAAAAGAGTTCAACATCAAATGAAGGATTCAAATATAAAATCTAAAAGTGAACAACCTTCAACATCAACTTGTTCAACTTCTGAGGCTTCTACATCAACGTGTACACATAAGTGTTCACGTCCTGTAAATGCCTCATCTTCTAAGCCTCCAACAGTTCATTCTCCACCTCAACCTTTTTTGGGTAATCATTGGAATAGGTCGTACATTGAACGACGTTCTTGTTTCCATTGTGGACAACAAGGTCTTATTATTAGGGATTGTCGGTTATTATCCCTAGATAGGTTTGGTAGAGGGATGCCAAGAACTTCCTCCTTTAGGAATTCTCATTCAAAATCGTTTTCTAGGCGTGCTTCGTATTCGCCTATATCAAGATATGCATCCTCTTCTCCAAAACCTGTGGCTAGAGTAAACAAAGTTGTGCCTAGTAAACCTCAAGTTCAACAGCACAACATTGTTGAAAACAACTCATCTGAACCTACAAAGGTTTGGAAACCCAAATCCATAGACAACGCATCAATGAAATCTTCTGAGTTTTTAAAATATCATAAACTCATTGATGTGATGGTTATGGATGACCATGGACAACCCAAGTCTATCAAGGCTTGGGTATCCCATAAGTACTAACGTTTAATTGTTTGTGGTGGTGCAGTCAGGTTATTGAAAGCTAACATTTTTAGTGACTGCATGGATATGGATATTGTTGGAAGAATGCGATGATGATTTGTGATTGGATGAGATTTTCGATGTTATGAGGTGGTAAAAGTGCTAAAAGGTATTTGACTTGACTTGATATGTGATTTTGATAATTATCTATTTTTAGTTGTTACTCTGTGCAACAGCCATTCTTTGTACTTTTTAGTATCAAAGAAATGCAATGTTGCGAAATTTATTCAATTAAAAAAAAATTATACAAAAATTTGCTTTCAATATAAGAATTTGCTGTTCAGGGGGAGTAATTCTGAATATTAAAAATTCTGATTATTTAATTCAGAAATGTGAACAGCAAGATTCTTAATTCTTGAAAAGATGTTGGATTGTGTGTCTGTAAAACAACTTGGGATATGATAGTACATCAGATGACATGCACAAAATGGAAATTTTAAGGTTTATCCTTGATGTATCAGTAGGTTTATCTAGCATACTTAATACAGTTTTTATGAAAATTATCTTCATCATATGATGTATTGGTAGGCATGATACATACCGGTCTATGGGTTATTAAGAAAGTAATTCAAATACGTGTCTATGATCTTGTGGTAAACACCTTGTGATGTACGACTCTAAGTCTTAATTCCTTACCGTAGCTTGACATACTTCTAATTTTTGGATCATATATCTGAGATCTCTTGGGGGAGTTTGCTGATTGTTTCCTCTGTTGTACGTAAGTGCAGACCTGGTCTCGATTCAGCTTACTCTCAAAACTAAGCAAACGTGAGTCAATGTACTTGCAAAGTCTTATATTTAAGATACTGGTCAAGGTCGCCAATTGAATAAATCAAGTTTGGTTTGACTGCGATCAGTTTTGCTTAAACCTGAATCAAGTGTATGTCGCTCTGTTGTACACAAGTACAGACCTGTCACCGCTGGCTTGATTCTTAAAATTGATTCTCTTATATTCTTTCTAAATTTGGAAACTATGTTCTCGTCTGGGCTAAAGGGGTATGTCTATGGTGGGGACCACGGTGAAATATTCATACTAATAATAAAAGGTTAGCTCGCAGACACGGATGTAACATGTTTAAGTGGAAAAACAATACCAGTAATCGTCTTGAAGTATTTTTTATACCAGGTGTATTAAATGTGCTAAGGAAATTTAAAGTGGACAAATATACTGATGATCGAAATAACACTTACTATTTCCTAATAATTGCATGTTGGCCTGATATGATCCCTAAGCAGACTTAAAACAATCATATCCCCAATTTATTTTAATCTTCGTTCTTTGTTTTTCATTTATAAAGAAAAATACAAAAAGATTTTATTTCTATGTTATTTTCTTCAATATCACATATCTTGTTAAAGTCAAATATTGAAGATGCAAAGGATGTCAGCTATTCTCCAAAGTTTGTGAAGATAATTCTATCGGAGAAGCTGCTGATGATTGAGAGATGGTCATTGAGTTTGAAGATCTTATTGTATGATAAATTTGTGTTAGTCACATGAATTTGGACACCAAGATTTCTTTGAAGACCATGCTATCTCAAAGGGGGAGTTTCTGATTGTCAAAGACATGAAAGAGTTTGTTGATGAAGACTAATTGAAGACTTATTTGACCAAGCTACTGACAAGGGGGAGTTTGTTGGTGCATTTTGTGTGTCAGTCAGTTGGTCAAACTATTGTAATTGTCAAAGTCAATTAGTCTACGTATGATGTGTTTAGTGTGTCAACGAAATGTAATTATATAGAATATACATGGCGACGTCATGGGCTACGTCGCATTGGGTTGGGCCTGCGACGTTGGGCCTAACGTCGCAAGGTCCATTAGGTTTGATATAAATAGCAATTTATACTTCAGATTTAGGGTTGGACGTCATAGAGAGAGAGAGGGCCGTTTTGTGTGAGAGAAGAAAGGAGAAAACGAGTTTGAGTCTGTAATCGTATATTATCAATTGTGAATATATACAAAAGATCATAGTAAACGTTTGTGTTTCGTTTGTTTGGATTCCGAACTAACAATCGATTAAACGATCCGATCAGATCCCACGAGTACGGGACTATCAAGAACACCCTTTTAGAATATCTGTTTCAATTATCCTACTCATCCGCATTCTCCAAAATCAAGCTTCTCAACAAATGGTGCGGGAAAATTAGCACACAAGAGAACTGGAAGGACGATGGTGCGGGAAAAATTAGCACCTGGAAAAGAATCAAAATGATCAAGATAGAAGAAAAGATTTCTAAAGGATTCAAAATATAAAATTCTTTGGAAATTCTCTAAAAGAAATTCTGAAGAAAAGAAAAAGAAAAGACAAAAGAAGAAAAAGAAGAAAAAGAAAAGAAAAGAAAAATAGCTCCGCAAATAAAAGTTTCAAGGCATAGCTCTTCATGGAAAATCCGACAAAAGCTGAAACAGCTATCAACTCTCCGTTCCTCTCCGTTCTAAATAAAGTTGTTCATGATCTCAGTGATTCTAGGATAAGCTAAACACCCTCACAAACCACTATCCATACCCTTCACCCTCACCAAACACTACAACCCTCTGAATGTCTTGAGATAATTAGCACCGTCCTCACCTAAGTGGTGGAGATCCGATTCTCGATCAAGCCTATGACGATGAGTGCAGCATGACTGGCTATTTTGAGCGATTTCGTTTGAGCTAGATTGATAGGAAACCCGATACACTTTGAGTGAATTGAGTGACCACCTATAGTGAGATCGCCTAGTCATGTGTACTCCAAGATCATGAGATTTGGACGTACGCCTAAGAGAATCCCTTCTTGTTTATGGAAGGATCATCTTATCCTCCTCCACACTTTTAGTAACTTACTTATATGAGGAAATGCTAATCTCGAAACATATTCTCTGACTCGCCCATAAAAACATGACCTAAAAATATTTTTCAGAGAGTTGTTGCTTGAGGAAAAGCAACGTCTAAGTGTGGGATAACTTGATGTGACGTAAAAAAGTCATGTTTTTAGAAGCTTTATTCCTCACATTTTGAACCTTTCTTTAGTGAAAACATTCCAAAACATTGATTATTTACTAAAATGCACTAAAGTGGTTCAAAATTGGACGTTGTGATAAAAATCACTGAAAACACTCTAAAAATGCACAAAACACAGCATTTTAATACAGACAGATTCTTCCGACCTCATTTTCCTGTCAAGGCACACCTCCTAACTTCTACCATCTGTTGTATAGGTAAAATCGAGACGGAAGAATCTGGAATCAAGTGAAACGGCCAAAGGATGGAGAAACCACTATGCTTTCAGAGCCATTAAAAGTCATTTCGGATACGCCTAAGCTCTACACATCCAATTTCTGTGAGATTGGCATCATTAGAAGCGTAACGGAATTATTAAACCACAGGCTAAAGAATCGAGTCAAACAGACGCATAACGAAGGAGATACGGACGTTTTAAGCAACGAACGAAATCAGACAGAGACCGTATACGGCCTCAGGCACCGTATACGGCCCTTGTAAGACCGTATATGGCCTGTATACCACCGTATACGGCCCCTGCAGGGCCGTATACGGCACCCTACCCCATATCGTGCTTCGTTTGCTTGTACGTGCTGCTTTGTGAGTTGTAAGTGCGATTTGATGGTTTGCCTATAAATAGTGGACATCCCCAACACTTCATTCATACCATTTTCTCTCATTTTCATTCTTTCCCAACACTTTCTCTCTCACACACATCATTCTCTCTCTAGTTTCTCTCTCTAGAAGATTTTCTCTCTCTAGAATTGAGCTAGTTAGAGAGATAGTTAGGTAGAGGTAGCTTTTAGCTTTTGTACGGAGTCACTCCAAGACATTGTATTTGTGAAGATCTGTCTGTAATAAATTCGTATCAGGTTCTATTTATATATCTCTTACTTTCCAGTTTTAAACATGTGTTGCTTTGTTTATGCTTGTTTAGGATTGTATACTAGATATATGATGTTAGGCTAGACATTTCTTTGTGTTTACTAAGATGTAGTTATGTTAGAATAGTCAAAATGTTTATGCCATGCTGTTACTCTGCCCGTGTTACTTTAAACTGTGTATGAACTCGCAAACTGAATCTCGAATGTTTATCTATCCAACTTATGCTGTGGTTAGAAGCTTCCTGCTAGAACTTGGCCAATTACTAGTGGTACGTTCTCTACCTATTCTATACTTGATGATCAATGAACTTGGTATGGCTGTGTTCTCTAGGTTGAAACAAATCATAAGAGACACGGAGCGTAGGATTAGAGATAGGTTAGATTCATGTTTATCTGTTATATATCTTTGAGAGAACTTTCGGGATATCTATGATCTGATTATTGGTTATCTGCTATGCTTAGGTTTATGGTGTTGTGTTATGTGTCACCCTATTGCATGTTCTTGTTTGATTGTTGCCTTAGGAATGATGCATGCTAGAGTTATCCTTCTGGTTCATATCAGTAACTGTATAATTAGGTTTTCAGACACAGAATATTGGTTTACACAGTAGGTTAACATGCATGGAATAGTTGTGATGATTTATATCTGTAATGTTGAACAATTTAACTGATCGTTAGCCCGATTATCCCAACTTGGTCCGCGGGATTACCCCCGTTCGTGTTCTTGTTCAATCAACAATTCACGCTACGATACAGACGTCTCTGATGACTATGACTGGGGACCAGGATTCAAGGATAGTCATCGGTTAAATTGGTCTGTACATTTGGGAGAACTTCCGGTGTATTTGACTTCTATAACTGCTATCCACGTGACATGTTATTTATCTGATTGCGGACAACTCTACGTTAGATATTTAATAGGCTCGTAGTTGTAGCTCATTAGGATTTAGTAAATCTGCGAGAGTAATGTGGAACCCTAATTAATGTAACGGAAAAACCGTAAAACGCCCTATTACTCGGTATAGTGCTGGAAACACCAATTGGTGGAGTACAAACGTATGGAAGCCGCGGAATGGTCGTAGGTATAATACTTTGCATTAATTATGTTTCTATCCTCTCCGGATTAGTCATCACATCTAGTAGCCTTACCCTTGACTATTCATCAGTAACACATAACGAAATCATAGTAAACACTCCCTTATCCTCTGTTGACCGAGTCTCTGTACAAACCTCTTTTGTTTTATTTTCTTTATTTAAATTAGTATTTAGTTATAAAAACCAAACATATCCAAAAACTTTTAAAAACCCTAGCTGAATCTCCAAAGATAATAAAACTTCCTAGACTCCCATGCACGTTGTAGTTTGAAGAACGACACCTGAGTCATACATACCACTTGCTGCCCTTTTAGGTCTGTCAGTAGTATACAACTTAGGATTCCCCTGCTCTACAAATTTAAAACTCACTGTTTGCCGCTTCTATTGCTGTTGGAACAACGACCGGAATCAAATCCGTCCGACCGATAGAGGCAGCGACAATATCTAACAAACAAACATGAACCTAATCTATCTCTAATCCTATGCTCCGTGTCTATCTGGTATGTTTCAACCAAGAGAACAACGGCCATGCATGTCGAGTTCAGTAATCATCATACACAGAATAGTTGGAATTCCTACTGCTAGTAATTGGCCAGATTCTAGGGGTAGGGTTCAAACCAGAGCATAAGTTAGATAGATAATCGGCAGAGGTTCAGCTTATAAGATCATGAATAATTTAAGCTCATACAGATAGAGTAATAGCATGGTAAATACTATATAAGTATCCTAGCATTGCATACATCACATAAAACACAGATTTTTCTAGCCTAGCCTAGCATAATTCTAGCAATCATTCCTAAGCATGCATAATAACACAACATGTTAAAAGAATAAATACGAGAGATTATATTAGAACCTGAATAGGAGAGAGTACGGACAAATCTTCACAAATCCGAAGTCTCGGAGTTACTCCATAAAATAACTAAAATTACCGCTACGCTAATCTAGCTCTAACTAGCTCAATTCTAGAGAGTGGTTTCTAGAGAGAGAGACTAGAGAGAAATGTATGAGAGAGTGTGTAATGAGAGAAATGGAATGAAATGGATGAATGAGAAGTGAGGAGCGGGATCCCTATTTATAGTTGAATCTAGGAGAGCCATGTTTAAGTCGACAAGCACACAAAACAACTCGTGAAGCATCGATTGGGACAATTGGGCAATTGGTACCCCCAATTGGCACTTGGGGGCTAATTTCCAAGCCAACCATGGCCATATACGACCCTAAGGTACCGTATATGGCCCCTTTAGGTGCCGTATACGGCCCTAGGGGGGGCAATTTCTTTTCGTTACTCGGTTCGTTCGTTCGTTGTTTGTTTCGGTCGTATCTTCTTCGTTATTAGCCCGATTGACTTGATTCTTTCGCCGATGAACTCCTCTTTCCATTACGCTTCTAATGATACCAAAATTGTGGTATTTGGAGCTGTATAGATCATGCATTCTTCGGAATACGATCGGTTGGTCTCAAGACTTCATATGTCTTCCGTCTCTTATCCGTTTCGCTTGATTCTTGATTCTCCGATCTTGTAGTTACCTATGAAATCATAAAATAGTAGTTAAGAGTTGTGTCTCATAATGTAAGTAAGAACAGAAGAATTGGGTTAGGTTTATTTGCCTCGTTTTACGTGTTATTTGGACATTTTTACCGATTTTTGTTGCAATGTCTATATTTGGACCATCTTGGTGAATTTTGGTAAATAATGATTGTTTTAAGATGTTTTCACCAAAGATTAGTCCAAAAAGTGAGAAAATATGTACCTAAAAACATGACTTTTTATGTTACATCACAAATCATCCAACAAATCACTCAATTTTGCACATAATCATGTTAAGCAACAATGCAAGAACAAGCTTGAACCATAAAACACAAGCTTTAACCATGGATTTCAAGAATCAAAGTTCAAACCCTAACTTTTCATAAGATATTAAACTTATGAGAATTAGGTTAGGAATTACCTTGCACTTGATGAAATGATGATGAATATGCAAATGAGATGATTAAATGATGGATTTGGAGCTTTGAATCATCAAAAATGGTGGAAAAATGAGGAATTGGGAGGATAGTGATGGTGGTGCGATGGTGTGGATGGGGGGAGAAGTGGAGAAAAAGTTTTGATTTTGTTTGTTTGGTTGGTAGTTGTCCCTTCTTCTTAGTTTAAAAACGTTTCGGTTTAAAACGAGAAAGATACGATACGTACGATTGGTTTTCGAAATGTCTTTGATTTTTAATAAAGTAACCAAAAGTAAATACGTAATTTTATAAAATTTTGCATGAATGAAATACGTACTATATTTCGTGCGCGAAACTATTTAGTTAAAGACACGTTCTTATATGAAAGTAAATGATATTTTGTGGTCTTTAAACTTTTAAGACAAGTCCAAAATTAATTTACCAAAATTTTAAAATAAAACTTTGTCAAATTTTGTGAAAGTTTTGGACAAACGCGAAATGCGCGAATTAAAACTTAAAAGAACGTTTTCTTTGTTTTAACGAAAGCTATAAAATAGAAATTAACCACTTAATGAAAATTAGTTATTACTAAACTATAATTATTATTAAACCTATTTAATCTTGGGTTGCCTCCTAATAAGCGCTCTGTTAAAGACGAGAGCTCGTCTTTTATTAGACTTTCTTTTTACCTGACAGTGTCCGAGATGACACTTGTGGATACGTTCTGATCTTCAGGCTTAGAAAAAGTATGGCGAGGAATAAACGTACCTTAGAGTGCTCGGATGACATTTAAGATTAAGTCGGCAGGATTCGTATAGTATGTTTCAAATTCGTTTAAGAATTCTCTTTCTTCGTGACCTAATTCCAACAATGTATCAACGAATCGGTTGAATTCCCGCTTTACTTTTTTCGGATTTGAAATGCCATCCCTGAATCCTTCATCTAAATAAGAGAGATCAAAGAGTAATTTTCCCAAAATATCTAAAAATTCATATTCTTCTTTAGAATCAGGTTTCCGTAATGAGTATTTACCGCTCGCGAAACTTCCCTGATATTAATCTTTTGCTGGTCAGTAAAAGGGTATCTAGTTAGTTGAAATAACTGAATTAGCTAGAGACGTCCTTTCTTTTTGCAAAGAAAGCAGACTCAATGGCTTCTTCACTTGATTCAGGAAAAATTGCTCTTAATTCTTCAATCAAATATGAAGCAGGATCAACAAAGAACGGAATATCCGTTGGAATCAAAACATACCTGATAGGGTTTCTCTCAATCCAGAATTTGAGCTCGTTAATTAGGGCCGCAACATAACGTTTAATTCGTGTTTGTGAGACATATGGATAATCGGTGCTAGCAAGTAAATCCATTAATAGATCTAACTCTTATTTTAACGATAACTCGTCTTTTCGACTATAGGTAGTGCGTAGAAATCTTATTATCCTATCAATCTTAACAAAGGTCTTTCTATGTTCACTCGAAAGGGGGAAATCAGATATCTTAAGGTTTCTCAGAAAGTATATATCTATCCTCCTATCGGGCTTATGAGAGTTTCCCATGTGATGTTCAGTTTCCAATTCGGGTGGAAGGTTCCTAATGTTGGTCTTTCTGGCATATATTCAGCCTCAACCGGATATTGGAGATGCTCATCCTCAGCTACACTTGATACAAGAGTAGTGGGGTAGGCTCACAGAATATCTGGGAGTTCATACTCAAAGTATTCATCTAAACAGTGTAGACGTTCATTTAAATCCATCCAAGGCATAGGTGGATAAAAGAACACTTCGATTCCAAAGGGCATATCTTCTGGTAAGTTGGTCGGTCTAATATAATGAGGATACTTAGACAAGATAGGGTCAAGTGTGGGTTGACCACTTAATTCAACAGTAACAGAAGGTGGAATCTTCGGTTGAGATTTATCAAAATCTAAGTCTATGTACGATATTTTTGTATTCTCGACTTCCTGGTTAACACATACCTCTTCGGTGTCCGAGGAGTAGTAGGTGTTATCCTGTAACTCATACTCTGGACAATCAATGAATTCTGCATCTTCCATAACTGTTGTATCATCCGTCATCATTTGATTGAGAGGAGAGATAAGGCTTGAAGGAGAATTGGGGTTTTTCATCATTTTTAATTTTTTTATATTCTCAATGGAAGGATCTCCTAAAGGCTATTTATCTAAGGTAAATTCAATTCATGACGTTCTGCGATCCCCGACAGCGGCGCCAAAAACTTGTCGCGACCTTAACGCAACACTGCAGTAGTTAATTACCGCAGCGGAGGGCAACGATGGGAAGTTTTAATATTTATATTTGTTGGGGCTCAACCTATACGTACTACTGACCTTTTAAGTAAGCGTCAAGTATAACTCGAGTGTCGTCCTTAAATCGGAACGATAATGGGACTACCTAAGATAAGTTCGCTAATAGGATGAGGTTTTAAAGATAGGTAGGTTTGGTTTTGTGGTTTAAGTAAATTATCTAAAACTAAAATTAAATACCAGAAAATAAAGATAAATTATAAGAAGGTATAGAGAGATTGCTGAAACTTCAATGATTAGGGTTTCGGGATGATATTCATTATAAAGTTGATTGGAGATTCCCCTAAATAAATATCAACTAGGCAGTCAGTGTAAACACTAGGACCCTACATTTTAGTTTTAATTCTAAAAGCATATATCACAGAATCCTAGGTTATCATGATTCTGATTAGATCAGACTGTCTTAAAAACCCCCTCACCGTCTCTTTGGAAGACCAAGTGACCCTCTATCCGGGGTGCAAGAATGAGGCGACAGTCCGTAATTTATCTACTGACCTTTCTTAACACCTAATTCTATTTGATTTTAACAGGTTAATACTAATTGCATGCTATGTATATTAAGCTATCGGTTAAGTAGAGTTAAGGGGTTTAAGCATCCTGGACTACAGCCGAGTCCTTGCTTTCTTTTCAAAACTCATATTCAACCAGTGTTTAGCTCATATACTTCCGTCGTGAATTAGACCCTCCTTTGCCATCATTCGTTCATCCCTAAGTATGCGTGCAGTGTATAGTGCGTTATTTTCCACAGTGTTCTAACCCTAGGTATATCTACGCTATACAATACTTCTACGTATTTCCACAGCTTTATAACCAGAGGTAGATTAACGGTGTACTACGGCTTTCCACGACTTAACAATTCCTAGACCCATGTTCTAAAAGAGTAACTTCCAGGTAATCCACGGTGAGATAGACCGATGACATTTCCTTAGCTTCCACGTATGTATTTGTACTCTACCAGTGGTATTTCCAATGCTATACCAAGTACAGTGCCGTATTATGGCGATTCCACAGCTTCATACGGTAACATGAGATAACTATATATTCGTAGTTAGGATTGATCAGATCCTATCCTTAGGCAATAGTCACGTGAAAGACTGAAAAGGGTGAATCAAGAAATTAAGTCTATATTCAGGATAAGCTTAACCAGATACACAACATAACAATTTCAATCATATATAAGACATATTAATTAAACATCTTACCTAATCTTAACATCTACATTTCAACAATCACATATTAAACTATGTAACAATCATGGCAATAATCAAAGATCGTACTGAGATAACATGCATAACAAACATTATAACTGTAACAGATTGAGAGAGATTAATATCATCGGAGATTAAGAAGTGTAATACTGAGGAATGAAGTGTGAGAGGTGTTTTGAGAAGTGAGGAGGATGCATCTATTTATAGTGGAAGCATAGAAGGCCTTGTACAAGTCATAATGCACAAGAAACAACCAAAGAAGCAACGATTGGGCCAATTGGGCAATTGACACCTAGTAATTGGCACTTAGGTGCCAATTACCAAGCTTGAGACTTCCGTATACAGCCCTAGGGTACCGTATATGGCCCTATATGGTGCCATATACGGTCCTAGGGGGTAATTGCTTTTGATGCTCGGTTCGTTCATTTGTTGCTTGTTTCAATCGTATCTTCTTTCTTACTAGCACGATTGACTTGATTCTTTCACCGATGGACTCATATTTCCATTGCACTTCCAATGATACCAAATTTGTGTAATTTAGAGGTGTATAGCTCATGCGTGCTTTGGAATACGGTCGGTTGGTCTTCACTGGCCATATCTTCTCCGTCCTTCATCCGTTTTGCATGATTCTTGATTCTTCGGTCTCATGTTTTCCTATGTCATCATATGAAAGTATTTAGCAAGTTTATCTCATAAGAATGGAAGAATAGGTTTGTATTTAATTGCCTCATTTTGCGTGTTAATTGGACGTTTTTGGTGATTTTTATTGCAACGTCTACATTTGAACTACTTTGGTGATTTTTAGTAAATAAAGGTTGTTTTAAGATGTTTTCACCAAATATTAGCTCAAATAGTGCGGAATAATGTACGTAAAAACATGACTTTTGATAAGCATCAAATAGATAGTATATTTTATAGTAATTTATCCCTATATTTATATACATTTTAGTGCATTTATATGATTTTAGATACTTATTTTGTTAATATTTGCAGAGATGTATTTTAATTAAAGATTGAAGAAAAAGGAACGAAAATGAATCCAAAGCTAAACAAAACTGAAGAAAATGAAGAAATGAAGAAATGAAGAAAAAAGGAGCTTAAATCTTAAAGAATTGAAGACTTAAATAATAATATTGAAGAATTGGGCCAGAAGAAGGACTAAAATCCGTAAAAGAAAAGAAGAAGCCTAAAAATGAAGCCCAAACCCGAAGTTGGAAGATTCTGGAATTGAAGTCCAACCGGCGGTTGGATTACCCAACCGGCGGTTATGGTTTAAAGGGATTAAGGCGGTTCCAGACGCGGAGTTAGACGAGGACTCAAATTGATCCAACTGGCGGTTGGGAAGTCCAACCAGCAGTTGGACTGGCGGTTTTGAAAACTATAAATAGAGGCCTAAGTTAGGGTTTGAGATATACGATTCAAGAATACCAAAACCGATTGTTAGGGTTTAAGGTCGACTTAAGGTGCGATTTTGGAGGTTAAGGAGCTAGAGTTTGAAGGTTTTTAACCCTAGGAAAAGCTGGTTCGACAATTGGTTCGGTTTCTTTATCCTTGTAACTTTAATAACCTTATTGAGTTAATTTATGGATATTGTTTATTTGAATTACTTGTTAATTAGGTTTTCGTTATAATTATTTGAATGAATGTTGATTGAGTTTATTATATGAATTATATGTTTATGTTGGAACTATATTATTGAATGTTTATTATACAAGAATTGTCTTTATTATGATATATTGATGATTGTTCTTGACATAGTTAGACTGATTTATATTAAACGAGGATGACCATATTAAGTTTATATAAATTAAGTGATTGTGTTTATGTCTTGATCTTAACCTTATGCGATAGACGAAGAATTATTCATTAATATAAAGTAATATTGTGATTCACGCCATACCGATGAAATTGTATTAATAAACTGATGATAGATCTTATTAATTAGTGATACTTTGCGTAACCTTATGATTGTATTGCTATGATGAAGATTAGCTTAACCTTATGTAATTTTCTACATTAGTAATTCACCAGTAATAATAGCCAACAAAGCAAATAGACATAAGTAAATATAATAAGTTTAATAAATAATAGTTTGAATAATTATAATCTTCTATCCATCTGAGTATTATTAAGTTGTTCCTGAAACTTATCTATTAGAATCTGTATCAAAATATAAATATAAATATGTTCGTTCGGAACTAAAACGTCCCCCTTATCTTGTATATTATTGTAAATTGGATCCTTGTTGGCGCCCGAACAGGTCGGTGTCGTTAACGATGACTATTCGGGCACCAGCAGCGGGTTTTAAATTTATAAGGCTGGGGCCTAGGGTTACTATTATTGCTAATCTAAGGGCTAGCAAGGATAAGTATGACCTAGGATCGTTCTTCAAAGCGCGACGAATTGAGACTAGGGGAACTTAGAGACTTTTATGAATTTAGCTAGGGTGGAAGGGAGTTGATTTGGATTTTGGGTTTTCTATTCTAAGGTTAAACTAAATTAAATCAGAAATGGATATGGAGGTTACTTCGGGCGTTCAGCAGTTAAAAGCGATTGTCTACTATGAAGTGGTTTAGGTGATATTAAAATGTGAAGAGTTCTAATGATGATAGGTTCATAAGTTAATGTGAGTTATTGCTACAATCCTACTATCGGGCTAACGCGGAGGTGTCCACAATTAGGCAGATAGAATGTCACGTGGGTTGCAGAATATATTAAAGCATACACCGAAAGTTCTCTCAAATGCATGTCCATATTATCTGACAGTTAATCTCGAATCCTATTCCCCAATCTCGGTCATCATAGACGTCCGAATCATGGCACAGTTTGTTGAATAAACAATCTTGTAAACAGGTTTTACCCTTGTTGGGATAAGTTGGAAGAACTGGTCTAAGCGGTCAGATAAGATGTCATCACTTATTCGTATGAATTATCAACATTATTCAAGTATGCAGCAAGATAGGGATGGTTTATATTACAAATAGAAACTTAAATAATACGTTTGTTTAATTGATCCATAACACAACTACCTTCGGTCGTTCTCGACTTCCATACGTTTGTACTTTGCCATAAGCATTTCCAATACTATATCAAAGAACAGTTGAATAGGGGCCGTCGTATTATTTCACAACAATTGAGGCTAGGTGTATTTTACTAGTACGATAATCCTAAGGCAACAATCAAACAAGAACATGCAATAAGACAATCAAGACAATAGTTAAACCTAAGCATTCAAATGTATTAATTAAATCGAGGATATTCTGAAAGTTGTCTCGAAAATACCGTCTGTCTGAATTAAATCTTAATCTACCTCTATTCCCATATTCCGTGTCTCTTAGATCCTAATTTGGCCTAGAGAACACCGGCCATGCCGAGCTCAATGATTCAATTCAAACATAGTATAACTAAGTGACCAGTACCCTATGAGTTAGCTACGTTCATTTTTGGATAAGGTTTTAGTCACAACATGAGTTGGGCAGATAAACAATAAAGATTCAATTCCTACATCTATTCATGATATAAAGCGCCCGTAATCTCATAGCATACATTATAATCACATATTTAAATCTTTCCTAAACTACTATCATAGTAGACAATTGAGTTATTTAGCAAATCATGGCAATTCTAGCATACATATTTAATTTTATTAAGGAAAGAAAGAACATGATTAAATATGAAAGATAGATTAAAACCTGATAAAGAAATACAATAACTCGTAGCTACAAATGCGTCCCGGAGCACCTCCGTACAAATCTTCCTTGACTAGTTAATTAGCTAGTCTAATTAACCAAGGAAGTATTACAATAAAGAAAGAAAAGAATGGATGGTGAGAAAGTATGAAATATGCTAGAAAGAGTGCATATGTTGGTGTGTGTTTCAAATGAACCCAAACACCCCTTTTATAGGTGAGTCTTGGCTCATTTTAGCATCATGAAGCCTTGAGGTGCATGTTAGAAAAACTAGCTAAAAGTGGATCGTACAACGCGAAAAGTGACCGCACCGGGTACTGTACAACGCGAAAAGTGACCGCACCAGGTACCAAAACTTGCCAAAAACGGAAACCGGGACGGGGGAAGGGTGGCTGGCGGCGCCAGCCAGGTGGCCGGCGGCGGTTGGCTGGTGGCCGGTGGCGGTGGGCCCCACCCCGCCCCGTTGCGCAATCTTTTGCTTCGTTTCTTGATTCGTGCGTGTTTTCTTCGTTATACGTCCGTTTGAGTTGATTCTTTTTTTGTTGGATTCGTAACTCAAAAACGAAGATTTTGACATAGGATATGCCTTAAAATGAGGTCCATAGCTCCAGATATTGCGTACGGATCATTTGGATCTTCTGGCAGGCGCGAAATCTTCATTCTTTGCCCGTTTTGGTTGATTCTTCTTCTGTTAGATTCGTATTTTGAAAACGAACATCTTGAAAATAATGGATATTGATGGGGGGCATTTTGGTCTTGAAATCTCGATTTTGTGCCTTGAATCTTCGAACGTGTGTGGAATCTTCATTTTACATCCGTTTTGCTTGATTTTTCTCGTGCAACCTTGTTTTAATCATCTTGGCATAATATCAATGATTTGTGCTATATTTGAGTTATAATGCCAAGAATCGTTCCAGAATGAGAGAGATATCGGCAGTAAAAACATGACTTTTTACGCGATATCAAGTATCCCACACTTAGAATTTTGCTTGTCCTCAAGCAAACCCTCAGAAAATTGTGAAAGATTGAATGGGTGTCTTCAGATTCCGGAGAACTTTGATTCCTGCAGGTTTGGTAGAAAGATTTTGGACAAGGTTCCATTCCTTGATGTTCCCCCAAACTTTTGGTTCTAACAAGCTTTCTTCTAAATCTACACATGACTGGGGCCCTCACAGGTGGTCACTCGGTTCACTCAAGTGTATAAGGGTTCCTAGCTTCTAATTCACTCAGGGACCAGTTATGTAGCTCTTCCGTTGTCTTAAGCTTGATCGAAAATCAAATCTATAATACCTAAATGAGGACGGTGCTAATTATCCTAGACATTCGCAAGAAGGTGAAGATGGTGTATGGTAAAAGGGTTTTGGTGTAGGTGGTTCAATTTGGGAGTTTAATATAGTCTAAGAGTGACGACTTGCCTTTGATGTTTTAGATGATACCTCTCTTTGAGAGCCTTCTTTCCATGACTTTTTCTTTTCTAAAGAACCTTTCCCTTGGTTTTAAATGATCATTGGGTTTTTCAGTTCTTCAATTTTCCTGGCAGCTTTATCTGTGCTTTCTCTGGAGTCCTTTCGTGAATGATGTTCTTTTTCCTTTTCGGGATTCCTTCTAGAGTTTTGTTTCTTGCAGTAATTTTTGCTTACCCAATAGAAGCTTCAGCTATGTAAAGACAGGATTGGGATTTTGAAGTGAGTATTTGAAATGAAAAAGCTAGGGCTCAACAAGTTTTCTAATTGATCTTCAATGCCGAAGACTGGCACTGGTAAGGTCAGGCTTGAAAATAGGGGTTTTATAAGAGGATTTAATCTTAGGGAATGTCAAGATCCTCTAATTGCACCTTCGTCACGTATGACGCTCATTTTTGTAACTTCGAAATGTATTCTCTGAACAAGTTTTAACTCGAGAAGGCATACACAACGGCACACTCACAAACGAAAGAGTGCAGCATTAAATGTGAATGCTTTTATATGGCTCAAGATTCCTCACTCATTTTTGGTGGTTTTGTGCCTAGTCATGTGATTGCTTGTTTGAAACTTAGTTCGAAGGTTGTCAAAGAGTTTTGCCCGTCGTGGTCGATTTGCCAAACTTTTTGAATCTTTGTTGACCGAAAATTTTGAAAATTTTGCTGAAAATATGAGTTTTGCTAAGAAGTGTGATCAAAAGTTTATGTTGTTTATGTTGCAATACAGTAGTGAATACTACTGCTATCCCACACTTAAAGAGAACATTGTCTCTAATGTTCTACCTCTAAGTTTGTCAATCCCACACTTAGAGTTTTACTTAAAGAGGTACTTCCTTGTGATGCGTGTGATGCCACTGGATTAATGGACCAGGTTCAAATGTATGTGAATTTGCTGGAGATGGACCAGGCTCATTAAGAATGAACTTGTTCCGCAAATTCTATTTTCAATTCTGCATAGTACACAACCTTCATAAGACACAAATGTTAATACGAGTTAATACTAAGCATAAATAATAATAATAACTAGAAGTAGCTAATCCGTGTCAGCATAGAGCGCCTCCCAGTCGGTGAAGTCATCATCCATAAAGATCGTGCTTTCCACGATCGATGTAGGGGATGCTGACTCCTCGATGGTATAGACAGGAGATGCAGCACCATCCTCTGGATCCTGGATCCAAGCGTCCAGTGCAGCAGTCTCCTCCTCTAGTGGGACCATAAAAGTGGGGTTGGTCCTGCGCAGTCAAGCTCCAAGATGGGAATAAATCCCATGGTGGAATGTGCGGAGCGGGATCAGGTCCCATCTGAAAGGGGCACACTGGTGTAGAGGTAAAGCCTAAAGCAGTGTGGATTTTAGAGATGGCGGTGTGCTGGACCTCAAGGGCTCTCAGTATAGACCAAGTGACAGCAGGGTCTGCAGTAGTAACCCCATGCTCAAAGATGGGTACTCTGGAGGTCCCTGCGGTCTGTCCTGCTGGTCGGTGAGGTGAGGGTAACCTGGCCTGGATGGGACGTAACAGGAATGACTCCTGAACGTACACCTCCACCAAGTCTGCCGAGATCTCATCCAAACTAGGAGGTGGTGACTGGGATCCTCTGACAGTCCTCATGCTACTACCCGATGATGAACTCCGGGAGTGGTGCATGGTACGCGAGCGTCTCTGTCTGGGGGCTCGTGCTCTGTCTGACTGCGAACTCATCCTGAAAAATATGAAAGGTTAATGGTCTAAGATCATTAGTCCTTTATGAGGTACTGCATAGAAAATTGGATTAGCTTAAACACAATAGAAAAATAAAATTAATGCTGAAAACATAAGATAGGCTTGGGGTGCCTCCCAAGAGCGCTTTGTTTATCGAGTCTCGTAGCTTGACTTTTTGATGACTACTAATATATTAAGATGATTCGTAGTTGTAGACTTTGTAACACCCTCAAATTTCGGGTCGCGGAAGCAGTCGGGTCGGGTGTTACTAAATCAATTATCACAAGCATAAAGATATATAATGAACGACTCTAAATGAGACGTTGAAAATAGTTATACATTTACTAAATAAAACGTTTACAAAGTTGATAGTGGTTTTCAAATACATAATTTGAAATACAAAGTAAATGCAGAGTTGTCCCGAAGTTTGAAAACATGCGACTCGAGCTAGCATAGCTTGTAGTGGTCCTAATCCTGCGGCCCACCTGAGAATACATACTAAAACAGGTCAGCTATAAAGCTGGTGAGTTCACAGAGTATTTAATATGAATCGTGTGATAATACCATCCGTATTATAAAAAGCGGTTATCCACCGTGTATTTAGATTAAATGAGTTTGCCAAGACATTACAAAAGTTGTATATCGGGGTGTAGGTTACCCTAACCATATGATTTACTAGATGGTGGAGTTTAGTATGCATCGGCTATTAGTCTTTACATAGAGGTACGGGTTCCTAGAATTAGGTCATCTACCCATGTAGGAACCATAATATATGTTGATTGTTAATAAGCATCCCGAGTCCCAATAATCCATCGGATTATCCTGCAGTATATAAGTAATGAAAGTAGCACTACGTGCATACTTTATGTTCAAGAGCACCACGTGCTTAAACTGGATAAACAATGAAGCACCACGTGCTTAAGGTCAAATGTATTGAGGCACTCCGTGCCTGATGTATGTAATAGGTATGCATATGTATGAAGCACCACGTGCTTAGCAATGTAGTAATGTATAGATAATCAGTAGTAGCACCACGTGCCAAGTAGTGGTTCAGCGAACCCGGAAGTAGCACAACGTGCCAAGTAGTGGTTCAGCGAACCCGGAAGTAGCACAACGTGCCAAGTAGTGGTTCAGCGAACCCGGAAGTAGCACAACGTGACAAGTAGTGGTTCAGCGAACCCGGAAGTAGCACAACGTGCCCGGAAGTAGCGCAACGCGCCCAGTGATGGCCCTACAGGCTCGGCAGTAGCATAACATGCCTACTGTGTGATCAAATGAAGCATTACATGCTTGTTTAAAGTTAATGAAGCACTACGTGCTTAATGGTGTAAACAGGGTGTGTACATCTGTATATATATATATACGCGAAGCACCGCGTGCTTGTTAGTGTAAGCGTGTGTACATCATCATGTACATGTAATCAGAAGTAGCACCACGTGCTAAATAGTGGTTCAACGAACCCGGAAGTAGCACAATGTGCTCGGAAGTAGCGCAACGCGCCCAATGATGGCCCCACGGGCTCGATAGTAGCACAACGTGCTAAACAGTTTATGTATGCATAAATTAGTGTAAGATATCTACAGATAAACACTACACTCAATTTATGTGCGTTTATTACCCTACGGTAATGTTGAAGGTGTAATCTAACAATCTACACCTATGAGTAAAGTTTAGTGTTCACAATGTATCTAAGTGTGACTAATCACCACCTAGATGATGGGCGTAGCATGTCATGTCTAGATGCGTATAAATGTCACCTAGCTATTCGGAGTAGTACATAATGCCTAAGTGTGTCATCATATCACTTAGTTGTCGAAAAGTACCTACAGCACTTAAATGATGGATACTATCAGTCGGTTCTATAAATCGTGACTTGATTAGTAAGCGTGGTCTTGTTACAGCTGAAACGGTCGTTACGCAACAACTGCAACGGTGTAGTTTTAAATTTATAATAGTCGGGGGGAGCCAAAACCTTCCGAACAACCTACTATTACTTGGTACGAGTACCTGATACTAGTAAGTGGTAAGGATGATCCAGGGTCGTTCCTCACGACGGTAGAATTGAAACAGAGCTTACTCAGATAACTTAGTAATTAAGCTGGGTTTTGAATAGTTGGATAGGTTTGTATTTGGTTTTCTAATTTATTAAACTAATAAAACATAAAATAAAAGGGAAGCTAGCATATTTGCAACACTTAAGGATGACGGAGACGTGGCTTACCATGATTTAGGTATGATGTTCAATATGGGGGCACTTCTAGGTAACAGACAAATAAACTATAGATGTAAACACTAGGACCCTACTTCTTTAGATAGATTCTAAATCAGTATGTCACTGAGTACCTAGGCTATCGTGATTCTGATCAGAACAGGCTGCTCAACCCCCCTCACCTGTCTTTGTGGAGACAGTGACCCTTAAAGGGTGCAGGAATAAGGTAACAGACTGCCCATTGGGTTATTCTGACCGTTCTTAACACCTAAGTCTAAATGTTATTATCTAAACGTGTACTGATCATTATCCTTGTATTCTAAACTATCAGTTTTGTAGAGTCTAGGGGTTTTAAGAATCCTGAACCACTGCTGGGCTTGACTTTCATCTCTAGACTCATTCCTTACGTTTGATTAGCTCAAATACTTCTGTCATGATCTAGACTCTCCTTTGCAATCAGTCATTCAGCCCTAGGAACACCAGCGGTGTACAATGCATACTCATTCCACAGCGTACCACACTAGGCACCGTTCACGATGTACTACACTTAAACAGTTCCACAGACCCTCGTAACCAGGGATATGTTGTAGATTTTATCCCTAGGTACAGGTACGGTGTACTATGTCGAAATGTTTCCATAGCTTCAGTTCCAGGGGTGGACAGACGGTGTACTGTAACATTTCCACAACTATATTGGTTCCTAGGCCATATTCTAGGGTCTCTAGGTAATCCACAGTGTTGGCACATACGGCTTTTTCCGGAGCTTCCACGTTGTACTCCACCAGTGGTGTTTCCAAAGCTATACTCAGTATTTCAGCCGAATTATAGTGACAGACACGGCTTCGTACAAACATACAGATAACATATCTACCGTAACTTAGGCCTACAGCTAAGGTGATAGTCACGCGAAGGACTGGAAAGGGTGATCCATAACTAAGTCTAGATACATGATAAGTTTAGACAGATACAGAGTTTAACAATTCCATTAATCATACCTAATCATGGCAAACATACAAGAAACTACTCACAAAGCATGGCAATAAACATTTCCAACATTAATAGATCACAAATATCAAACAAGAACATTATGACAAATTAATATAAGAAAGGATAGATATTACCGGTAAATAAATGCGAGCAGAATAACACTTGTATTTCTCCGAATAATATCCCAAGTATTACAAATGCTAGCTTCTACGAATTACATTACATAGCTACTCCTAAAGCGATGGATTCTCCCCCTAATCTTCCCACTAGTTTCTAGAGAGAGAAACTAGAGAGAGAGACTAGAGAGAGAACCTAGAGAGAGAGAGACTAAAACTAGAAAATGAAAACGTAAATAAAATCTAGAGAGAGAGTAGTGAGAGAGTGAAGTGTGAATTGATGGATGAAAATGGTGAAAATGAGGCTTGTATATATAGTACTCGCACAACCGTATCCGTAGACCGTATCCAAAACTTCAAACGCACAACCGTATCGCAAACCCGAATAAAAATCAGATTTTTATCGCCTAAACGCACGATACGGTTGAGCTAGGGCAAATACGGGAGAACTGGAGCGTATACGGTTGAGCGTAGGGTGAATACGGGAGAACACAAGCCGTATACGGCTGTGCTAGGCCGTATACGGTCTAGCTAGGCCGTATACGGTCTGTGCTAGGCCGTATACGGTCTAGTTTGGCCGTATACGGTCTAGCTCTCCCGTATCCTGATTCCTCGGTTCTTCGTTTCTTCGTTCGGGCGTAACTTCTTCATCCGATGTCCGTTTTGAGCGTTCTTTATATCCCTGAAATCGTAATAGAAAAACGAAGACAATGAGATAAGTTAGAGGTCCTAACTCTATGTCTTGCTCAAAAAGTGCTAGAATACGTTAACCGGAAGATTCAATGATTGTTTGTGCTCTATTTTACTCATTTTTAGGTTGTTTTTGTTGATTCTTGAAACATCGTCTATATTTTAGCCCTCTTGATGAAATGTGACATTTAAGTTCATATTCAAGTGTTTTCATTAATAATAGGGCTAAAATGGTGAGATAATGACGCATAAAAACATGACTTTTTACGTGTCATCAAATATCCCACACTTAGACTTTGCTTGTCCTCAAGCAAAACTCAAAATTCTCACTTGCTTTTTAGGAAAACATTTTGAAAACACGAGTTTATTTTTGGGGTGAATCAAAACATCTCAAAAACAACCATCTCCACATACAAGTAACATATCCTGGAAATAAGAGAAAGTAAGGTATTCCTTTCAGAGGCATAAAATGATTTTCTTAGGCATGCTCTCAATTCTCGCGATCTTGGAATATACATGACTAGGCGATCTCACAAGGTGGTCACTCAATTCACTCAAAAGTGTTTCGGGTTACCTATCAATCTGATCAAACGAAATCGCTCATAAGCCAGTCATGCAACATCCATCGTCATAGGCTTGCTCGAGAATCATATCTCCACCACTTAGGTGAGGACGGTGCTAGCTATCCCAGGACATTCAGAGTGGGCTGTAATGGCAAGTGAGGGTTACGGAGTATGGATAAGTGGGAATTTTTAGTTGTTGTAAAGGTTTTTGCTTATCTTAGGACTTCCAAACTTTTGAAAAACATTATTTAAACAACCTTTTTAATGAAAACGGAAATGGATAACAGTAAGGGAAGAAGATAGCTATTTTGACTTCTATCTTTTTGAAAATACACAAGGGAATTTATGTCTTTACAAGAGCGGGAATTTTCGAGAGATTCAAAGCACTTAGCTTTATTCTATTTTCTTTTCTTTTTCTTTTGTTTCTATTTTTGGGCTTTTTTTTTTTTTTTTTTTTTTTTTTTTTTTTTTTTAGGAGTTTTATTTTGTTTCTTTCTTTTGCCCTTTTGAAATCCTTTTCTTTCTTTCATCTTTTTCATCTTTTTGATGACTTTGCATTTACTTGGTGTCAATTTTTCACACCATAAACTCTCAACTTTTGATTTTTATCAAGAGAACGCACGCGAGATATTTTTAGTAAACACCAGTATTTGTGATTTGGGGTGAAAGCAAAAAGGACATTTAAATGACATTTTCCAAAAGTTTAAAAATTTCTAAGATAAGATTTTTGGTGGGTGTGGAATAAATGGGTTAATGTTTTAAAGGGTTTTGAAAGAAACGAACAGGCTAAGGCTCAACAGGGTTATCTAAGCGGATCGTCAACACTAAAGATGAGTGTTGGAAGGGTTTTGGGCTTGAAGAGATATGATAGAAAGGGGTTAAATCCTAAGGAATGTCAAGGTCATCTAACTGCACCTATACCGCGTACGGTACTCTACCAATGTGGTCTCGAAGTGCATACCAGGAGCAAGTTCTAATTCCGGATGCATGCATCGGCACACTCAAACAAACGAATAGTGAAGCATTAAAGATGAATGCTTATAGTGGCTCAAGATACCTCACTGCAAGTTTTTGGGTTTGTTTGTGCCTAGCCATGCGATGCCCCTCTTAGATTATCATTTTAGACCTAAGAAATTCCTATCTTATTTACTCTTAATTTCCAAAATACCCTACTCATATATGAAAATGCTCCTTCTTAAGACATTTTAACTCAAAAATTTTTGAAAATTTTTAGCAAAAGTGAGTTTTTTTTTTTTAAATAAATTGAGGAACATTTTCCGAGTTTGCTTTTTGGAAACAAGAGTCTAACAAGCAATCCTAAGGTATTCTATACCGCTATCCCACACTTAGAGGAACATTGTCCCTAATGTTCTCTTGAGTTGAGATTTTACTGAAAGTAAAATCCCACACTTAGAGTTTAAACATCAGAAAATGTTTCTCAAGTGTTTGTTTTGGGCTGGAATCCCACACTTAGTGATAAGCTTAGGATATGGTATAGATTATTAAATGGTAAAAGTAAAACAAATACGATCATAACAAAAAGGAGATAAGAACGAGGAAACTCCCCTATACAGCTCTGAGCTGAGGATCTGAAGGTAGACTGCGTCGGCACCAACATATGATGGGTCAGACTCCGTCTTCATAAAGTGTACTCAAGCTCATGTGGGATACTCTTCATTCACACCATCCACCAACTTTTCTCATAACTCAGAATAAAAGGATAGATTGTAGAAAACGAAGTGGTAACATCATTAGGAAGCAGGCCGAATCAACCAAGATAAACCAAATGTTTGGATAGAGATAGTAGTCAAGGATCCTAATCATCATGAGCTATTGATTAGACTTAATGGCTTATGATGATTTGAAGTGCTGAATCCATTGACCTTAAACTTCTATCACCCAAGATCTTCTCCGACGAACTGATGGAATGAATGTAATGTTGTTCTTGTCAGATGAGATCTCCAGCTTCCATTTCCATCCCGTCTTTAATCTCTTGATATCCAATCCTTGATCAGCTTATATTCCTAAGGTTTAGCAATGAATACTTTATAAGCTGGAAAATACTACTAGCGTTGTGGTGGTTTTATGGTCCCCAATGATGGTAAGGATAAGTGTGAATGGGTGGATGGGTGGGCGGATGTGGCTATGGTGATGGTGGTCCTGGGTTCCATGAAACGCCCTTCTAGCAACCAAGGATGTGGCAAGGTGTGGTTGGATTATGGAATGTTAGGAACATATGGTGAATGTCGAGGTCATTTGCTCGATGAACAACTCCGAGAGAACCAGAATGTGATCATCTTTTATCTCCTGAAGATATATCATTCCCCATACTAAGCAATGCTCCAAAGTTTCCAAATCTAATGAACGATAGCGCTCCCCTTGTCATTTCTCCATTAAACTCTAAGATTCTCCATCCATAGGCGCTAATCCCTGTCTGTTAGACATTTGTACAAACAAGAGAGCAGACAAATATAATCTTATAGACATGTGGTTATTCTCTAGGTCATAGACTCACTGGTTTTTTTTTTTTTGAAAGATTTTTTAAAAGTGAAGGTTTTTGAAGAAAATAAACCAGTGTATGACTTCGAGTCTAATCACATATTAAAAGTGTTAGCCGCCTACAATTTCATTTCAGCATAAGCAACAGATATGGAAATACAAGTAGATTCAGTTAATCAGGTGGCTAAGTATAAAGATTTCCAAAGCACATATTTTTAAACGAGTTCGAGCATAATACACACATGGACATACAAATCATGTTATAAGGC
The DNA here is from genome assembly GCA_949592205.1 of Helichrysum umbraculigerum. NCBI lineage: Eukaryota > Viridiplantae > Streptophyta > Magnoliopsida > Asterales > Asteraceae > Helichrysum > Helichrysum umbraculigerum. The sequence continues at coordinate 122,507,927 of CATIUR010000005.1, read as the reverse complement.
ATTGGAAGATCTCATGTATGTTCACAGAAATATATGTAAGTATCTCAAATGCTCGAAATATGTGAATGGTGTTTATGATGACTAAGGCACCTAGATAACCAAGTTGCTAGCAGTGTTCCATGTTTGCAGATGCAGAGAACTTTAGATAACAGTGAAACAGATATAGCAATGAAATCCAAACAAGTGGGAGAGGGAAAGTTTCAGGTTTTTAGCAAAAGATTGACTTTAAAGTTCAAAACTGTGACTTCAGTGAATATGAAATTTAAGTTCCAAGTCATTTTTGAAAATCATTCCCTTTTTGTTCACATAAACTTAAGAAAACTTTTAAACATGCTTTTAGGGTTTCATTTTCTACTTATTGGGGTTAGTTAACTATTACTGATACTAAGTTAGACACGGGTTGCCTCCCGAGAAGCGCTTGTTTTTGTTCGAGTCTCGAGCCTGACTCTAGCTCTATTTCTCAGACGATAACGGTTTGCTTGCATCCATCAGTAGATGCAAGTGAAAGTATTGGCGCATACCTATATAGTTAAAGCAAGTTATTCCTAGGGTATGTCCAATAAGATGAGAAGGTGCGTAGAAGTGAGTGATTCGTTTTACTTGAGGTATAATAAATCTCTCAACTTCTTGCACTTTCTCAGTTTGGATGGGTCGGTCAAAGAGGTTCTCATCACTCCATGACGTATACGTCATTATGTAGCGGAGAGATGGTTTGTAGGGAGATCTTGACGCAAAACCCACCTTACTTCCTATGGTCTCTTGGTTGATGATAGTGTTGTACTCTGGGCATGGAGGTGGGACAGAGTCCATTGACGTCTCCAATCTTGTAGCAACATTCTCATCAATTACTTGGGTGACTGGTATGTCTAAGGCAATAGAGGTTTCAACTAGATCAAGGGGCGATTCATCCGTAAAGATATGTGGGATATCATCAACCACAACTTGTTGTGGGATAGTGTCAACCACGTCTTTTTGAGTTGGGATGAGATCACTTTTCAGAGTCGGTGCACATTCCTTCTGTCCTTCTGAAGCTGAGTCTTCTATGTAAATCTCCTCATCCAGTTTCTCCATTTCTATCTCCTCGTCTACCTCTTCAGACTCGTCACCCCGGCCGGAAGTTTCAAGTTGCAATGGTTCGGAGAGTTCCTCTAGAATGAACTCTTCGTTGGTCTCGGACGTTGATAGGTTAAGAGTGGGTGGAAATGAAGATTTAGAAGATTGGCTAGGTGTAGGATTAGAAGAAAGTTTGCAACCAGACTCATGAAAATGAAAGTCTGGGTCAAGCGAAGTAGATGTGGTGTGTGTGTTCCTCTCTTCCTGTAGCCTAAAGTTGGGTCTAACTTGATTCCTATCTCCCTTACTACTTACTTGTTTTCGTATTTCAGACAGCTTATTAGAACTTCTTCGAAGCATGTCTTCTTGTTCTTTTAGTAATTGTTCAAGTGAGTTAGAAGAGGGTGAGAAAACAGCATTACTGCTGAGAAAGGTCAAAGACGTATCTCTCAAGTCAGGACTCTCGTACGGTTGAGGTTCAGATACAGGGTAAGATGAGTATGGGTAGACTTCGAATGGTTCAGGATAGTAAGGATTGTGTTGATGTGGTGGGAAAGCGTAGGGGTCATATTGATATTGTATTTGAGTATTTAGTAACCCTACGTTATCCGAATAAGTCCTATTATACCTTTGACATTCGTTATCTAAGTGGGAATCACTCCTACATCTATCTTGAACAAGACTATCAAATTGATCTATTAGTTGTTGTACATTTGCCATTACCCAAGTTTTAGATAACACAAGAAGAAGGTTTAAGAATTAAAGTTGTAGTATGGAGGGAAGTTATTCTAAGCTACGCTAAGCTAAACTACGCTAATCTACGGGCATAAAGTAACTTCGGATAGGGATGGTGAGTCCCAATCCAAAAGGATCTCTTAAAAACTAAATTTGTCTAAACAAGCTCCAAATCGTACTACCGTCCCCGGCAACGGCGCCAAAAACTTGTTACAGCTGAAACGGTCGTTACGCAACAACTGCAACGGTGTAGTTTTAAATTTATAATAGTCGGGGGGAGCCAAAACCTTCCGAACAACCTACTATTACTTGGTACGAGTACCTGATACTAGTAAGTGGTAAGGATGATCCAGGGTCGTTCCTCACGACGGTAGAATTGAAACAGAGCTTACTCAGATAACTTAGTAATTAAGCTGGGTTTTGAATAGTTGGATAGGTTTGTATTTGGTTTTCTAATTTATTAAACTAATAAAACATAAAATAAAAGGGAAGCTAGCATATTTGCAACACTTAAGGATGACGGAGACGTGGCTTACCATGATTTAGGTATGATGTTCAATATGGGGGCACTTCTAGGTAACAGACAAATAAACTATAGATGTAAACACTAGGACCCTACTTCTTTAGATAGATTCTAAATCAGTATGTCACTGAGTACCTAGGCTATCGTGATTCTGATCAGAACAGGCTGCTCAACCCCCCTCACCTGTCTTTGTGGAGACAGTGACCCTTAAAGGGTGCAGGAATAAGGTAACAGACTGCCCATTGGGTTATTCTGACCGTTCTTAACACCTAAGTCTAAATGTTATTATCTAAACGTGTACTGATCATTATCCTTGTATTCTAAACTATCAGTTTTGTAGAGTCTAGGGGTTTTAAGAATCCTGAACCACTGCTGGGCTTGACTTTCATCTCTAGACTCATTCCTTACGTTTGATTAGCTCAAATACTTCTGTCATGATCTAGACTCTCCTTTGCAATCAGTCATTCAGCCCTAGGAACACCAGCGGTGTACAATGCATACTCATTCCACAGCGTACCACACTAGGCACCGTTCACGATGTACTACACTTAAACAGTTCCACAGACCCTCGTAACCAGGGATATGTTGTAGATTTTATCCCTAGGTACAGGTACGGTGTACTATGTCGAAATGTTTCCATAGCTTCAGTTCCAGGGGTGGACAGACGGTGTACTGTAACATTTCCACAACTATATTGGTTCCTAGGCCATATTCTAGGGTCTCTAGGTAATCCACAGTGTTGGCACATACGGCTTTTTCCGGAGCTTCCACGTTGTACTCCACCAGTGGTGTTTCCAAAGCTATACTCAGTATTTCAGCCGAATTATAGTGACAGACACGGCTTCGTACAAACATACAGATAACATATCTACCGTAACTTAGGCCTACAGCTAAGGTGATAGTCACGCGAAGGACTGGAAAGGGTGATCCATAACTAAGTCTAGATACATGATAAGTTTAGACAGATACAGAGTTTAACAATTCCATTAATCATACCTAATCATGGCAAACATACAAGAAACTACTCACAAAGCATGGCAATAAACATTTCCAACATTAATAGATCACAAATATCAAACAAGAACATTATGACAAATTAATATAAGAAAGGATAGATATTACCGGTAAATAAATGCGAGCAGAATAACACTTGTATTTCTCCGAATAATATCCCAAGTATTACAAATGCTAGCTTCTACGAATTACATTACATAGCTACTCCTAAAGCGATGGATTCTCCCCCTAATCTTCCCACTAGTTTCTAGAGAGAGAAACTAGAGAGAGAGACTAGAGAGAGAACCTAGAGAGAGAGAGACTAAAACTAGAAAATGAAAACGTAAATAAAATCTAGAGAGAGAGTAGTGAGAGAGTGAAGTGTGAATTGATGGATGAAAATGGTGAAAATGAGGCTTGTATATATAGTACTCGCACAACCGTATCCGTAGACCGTATCCAAAACTTCAAACGCACAACCGTATCGCAAACCCGAATAAAAATCAGATTTTTATCGCCTAAACGCACGATACGGTTGAGCTAGGGCAAATACGGGAGAACTGGAGCGTATACGGTTGAGCGTAGGGTGAATACGGGAGAACACAAGCCGTATACGGCTGTGCTAGGCCGTATACGGTCTAGCTAGGCCGTATACGGTCTGTGCTAGGCCGTATACGGTCTAGTTTGGCCGTATACGGTCTAGCTCTCCCGTATCCTGATTCCTCGGTTCTTCGTTTCTTCGTTCGGGCGTAACTTCTTCATCCGATGTCCGTTTTGAGCGTTCTTTATATCCCTGAAATCGTAATAGAAAAACGAAGACAATGAGATAAGTTAGAGGTCCTAACTCTATGTCTTGCTCAAAAAGTGCTAGAATACGTTAACCGGAAGATTCAATGATTGTTTGTGCTCTATTTTACTCATTTTTAGGTTGTTTTTGTTGATTCTTGAAACATCGTCTATATTTTAGCCCTCTTGATGAAATGTGACATTTAAGTTCATATTCAAGTGTTTTCATTAATAATAGGGCTAAAATGGTGAGATAATGACGCATAAAAACATGACTTTTTACGTGTCATCAGGTCTCTAGGTCGTGTTTCACGAGTAAACTAGCCAAATCTAGTAATACTGAATCGCCGATGTGACGAAGTGTTTAATTGTTGTTTCTTGTATAATTCTAGTTGTTGTCTTGCTAAGGCACACTTAGTTTGCATCGTATGTACGGTTGTCTCAAAGGCGTTGGGGTCTAACATGTCATTTGCAAACGTTTGTAAAGCAGTTGTAAGTTCGTTTATCAACGAAAAGTAAGTAAATCATGAGTATGTATCTCCCCCAAAATCAGTGAAAACAGTAAAAAGGAGGGGCTATGAACTCACCTGAGGAGCTAGCGTCCTAATGTAACGAGTCGTGTTCAAGTATGATCCCCTAGTGTCCTAAACACGAGAGATTTCGTATGTTTGTAAGTATGGTTCGTGATTGGTGAATCGTAATAATAATTCATATTATTATTGGGTTCGAGTTTTCGTATACTTCATAAAGTATATTTGTTTTGAATGTAAGTCGTATCATATTTAAATTGTCATTTGAAAACGTCTTCCGATACTTAGAAAAATTTGGCTATTTTCTGTTTTCTGCGACATAACATGCGACACAAAAATGGTTCATGCGACACAAGGGTTGTGTCGCATAGTGCGACACAGAAGCTCTACGACACAGTGGTTGTGTCGCATAATGCGTGTGATGCTAAATCAATAGCGACATATGGGTTGTGTCGCATGGAGTCTGCGACACAAGGTACGACACAAGAATACGACATAAGGGTTGTGTCGCATGAGTAATTCATGCGACACAGTATGCGACACAAGGATTGTGTCGCACTGAAGAATAGCAGCCCAGAAACCTTCGGGTTTCGCGTTTTTCCGGCCAAAATCGCAAATCAAACGCATTTTCAAGCTGTAAAATCGTGGTTTCTTGGTTGTTTAGGTTATAAGCAACTTAGGTAAACATTATTACACCAAAACATTACCCCAAAATGATTAAATCTAAGAATTTGAGAAATTCTTACAAATGCGAATCGAGGCCAAACGAGAAAGAAAACGATGATGTTGCCTTTGTTAATGTTGTTCCACTCGTGAAGGTGATTCCGAAAATGTATGTTGATGGTGGTGGTGGTGAAGTCCGGTGGTGTAGGCGGCGGTTGGTGGTGATTATTTTAGAGAGAAAATAGGATGGAGAAGATGATGAAAATGAGATGAAAAATGGGGAGGGAGTTGAGTTTTGTCCAACCCAGATCCCCAGTGCGCGGACTGTGGTCTCCAACCACAGTACAAAATACCCGTGTTTTATTTGTCCAGTCATAATATAAAATAAAATCTTATTTATATTATTTAAAAATGTTTTCTAATGAAAGTATTTTATAAAAATACTAATTGGAAATAAAAGTTAAATCATTTATAAAAAGTTTAAAATAGGTGCGAAAATTGGCCTTTTTAACCGGGTGTTACAGACTTCCTCAGTTGAGGGAAAGTCTTCTACGTAGTGTTTTAGTCGGTGACCGTTTACTTTGAAATTTCCGTCTGGGGCCTCGAGTTCTATGGCACCATAAGGAAATACTTTAGAGATTGTAAAAGGGCCGCTCCACCGTGTTTTGAACTTACCAGAAAACTTTTTAAATCGGGAGTTAAAGAGTAGAACTTTATCACCTGGATTGAAGCGTGTGGGGCGGAGCTTGGAATCGTGAAACAGTTTGGTTCTTTCCTTAAATTTGTAGGAACTTTCGTAGGCTTGATCCCGTAGTTCCGCTAGTTCATTCAGTTGCATTCTCCGGTGTGTTCCTGTTATCGTTGGATTTAAACTACAGTTCTTCAGTGCCCAGTAAGCTTTGTATTCGAGTTCGATCGGGAGATGACATGCTTTACCATACACGAGCCTATAGGGAGTTGTTCCTAAGGGTGTTTTGTAGGCTGTCCGGAATGCCCATAAAGCATTATCTAGCTTATCTACCCATCTTTCCTTGTGTTGACCTACTGTTCGTTCCAAGATTCTTTTTAGTGCTCGGTTTGTAATTTCTGCTTGCCCATTCGTCTGTGGGTGGTAGGCCGTAGAGGTTTTGTGAGTAACACCATACTGTTGCAATAATTTCATAAACTGAGTATTGCAAAAGTGCGTGCCTCGATCACTGATGATCGCCCGAGGTGTTCCAAACCGACAGAACAACTGTTTTAAGAACTTGGTTACTACTCTTGAGTCATTTGTTGGGAAGGCTTGAGCTTCTGCCCATCTCGACACGTAATCGACAGCTACTAGAATGTATTCTTTTCCGTAAGATTTCGGAAATGGTCACATGAAATCTAATCCCCATATATCGAATATTTCACATGCTTGGATATTCGTTAACGGCATTTCGTTACGCGTTGTGATATTTCCAAACCTTTGGCAAATATCGCAGCGTTTCACCAAGTCTTGTGCGTCTCTGAAAATGGTTGGCCAATAGAATCCTGAGTCGTATACTTTCTTTGCTGTCAAATTGGCTGCGTGATGTCCTCCGGTGGGTCCGTGATGGCTTTGATGGAGGATGTGCTCGGCTTCCTTTCCGTCGACACATCTTCTTATAATCTGGTCAGGGCAGACTTTAAATAAATATAGATCATCCCAAAAGTAGTGCTTAACATTGCGGAAGAACCTTTGTCTCTGCAATGATGGCATTCCTTTTCTTGCGATTCCTCCTACTACGAAATTGGCTATGTCTGCAAACCAAGGATTATCCGTAAATTGGGATCCTTGTAATTGTCCTCCTAAACTCATTAACTGCTCTTCTAGAAATCGATCTTTGATGTCCCCTTCTGCAAGTTGTTCCATTGATGGATTTTCGAGTCGACTCAGATGGTCTGCAGCGACATTCTCGGCTCCTTTTTTATCTTTTATTTCAATGTCAAATTCTTGTAGGAGTAGAATCCATCGTAACAGTCTTGGCTTTGCGTCTTGCTTCTTGAAGAGGTATTTCAGAGCTGAGTGATCCGTGTATACTATTGTCTTTGACAATATCAGGTAGGATCGAAATTTATCAAAGGCGAATACTACAGCTAGCAGCTCCTTTTCGGTGGTTGTATAATTTTCTTGAGCATCTGTGAGAGTTTTGCTAGCGTAGTAGATTGGTCGAAAGTGGTTATCCTTCCGTTGCCCGAGAACTGCTCCTACAGCGAAATCGCTTGCAACGCACATGATTTCAAATGGAAGGCTCCAGTCTGGAGCGACCATGATTGGTGCATTAGTTAGCTCTTTCTTTAGGTAGTCAAAGGCTTTCATACAACCTTCGTCAAATGCGAATTTGATATCTTTTCCTAAAAGGTGGGTGATAGGTCGAGAGATCTTGGAGAAGTCCTTGATAAAACGACGGTAGAACCCAGCGTGGCCTAGAAAACTTCGAATGGCTTTAACGTTGGTGGGTGGTGGGAGTTTCGCAATAGTTTCGACTTTGGCTTTGTCTACTTCGATTCCTGACTTTGATATCCTATGTCCTAAGACTATTCCTTCCTTTACCATAAAGTGACATTTTTCCCAATTCAAAACGAGATTTGATTCTTCACACTTGGCGAGCATCCTATCGAGGTTGGATAAACAAGATGCAAAAGAGTCTCCAAAGACAGAGAAGTCGTCCATGAAGACTTCCATGTATTATTCGATCATGTCATGGAAAATTGCAACCATGCATCTTTGAAATGTTGCAGGTGCATTGCATAATCCAAATGGCATTCGTCGATATGCGAATGTTCCATAAGGACATGTGAATGTCGTCTTTTCTTGGTCTTTTGGATCGAGTGGAATTTGGAAATATCCGGAGAATCCATCAAGGAAACAATAGAATTCATTTCCTGACAGCCTCTCGAGCATTTGATCAATGAATGGAAGTGGAAAGTGATCCTTGCGAGTTGCCTCGTTTAACTTTCGATAGTCAATACAAACCCTCCAACCAGTAACGGTCCGAGTTCGTATGAGCTCGTTATCTTCGTTTGTAATGACCGTCATTCCTCCTTTCTTTGGGACGACTTGAACAGGGCTAACCCAAGGTGAGTCAGAAATTGGGTATATTAGTCCAGCATCCAAGAGTTTGATAACCTCTTGTTTCACTACGTCTTGAATTTTAGGGTTTACTCGTCTCTGCCTTTGAATTGATGGTTTGAAATCGTTCTCCATCAGGATTTTATGTGTGCAATAGTTGGGACTAATTCCTTGTATGTCAGAAATTTTCCATGCGATTGCTTTCTTGTGTGATTTCAACACATCAACTAGCTGAGCTTTCTCTTTTGGTTTCAACTCCTTTGAGATTATCACCGGAAGTTGGGAGGTTCCTTGGAGGTAAGCGTATTCAAGGTGAGGTGGTAGTTCCTTTAATTCCAAGTTTGGTGGTTCCTCAATAGACGGCTTCATTCTAGCTATTTCGTCTCTATTCAGCTTCTCATATTCAGCTTGGAAAGGTGCCTCGTCTATCTCAGGTTCGGATGTAGAGATTGATGCTATTTCGACCCATTCGGTTTGGTTTGAAAATTCGTTCGTCTTTAGCTCGTATTTGTTGACCGATGATGAGGATACTTCGTCATTTCGGGTGAGAATAATTTCTCCGTTGTCGGTGAATTGGAATTCTTGAAATTGAGCGGTTGAGGATTGGCTTATGGTTAATTCAGGGTTTGGAAATGATAGAGATTCGGGTTGGTTGATTAATTGAGATTCAAATGGTGGTGGCTCAATACTCATTCCCTTGAAGGAATCCAGGATTTCTTTAATTGAAGGAGCTGGATTCGGGGCATCGAGTGTGGATGTATCTCTTTTTAGCCAAGGTATCGGTGTACCGCATCCCAATGGGACGGCTATTGTTTTGCCATTGGTGCAAGACAGCTCCTTTTCAAACAAGGGAAATAGAAGTTCTTCAGAATTTGCTGGCGAAGTAATTGCGGACTGCAGCCCAGGATCCTCGTCATATAATCTTCGAATGGTGACTACTGTGGTAGGTATCGGGTTCTGGCTGGATAGTGCTAGCACTTCGTGGAGATGTTCGTCAAAGATGTCCTGCATAGTGTCGCACAAACCAAGGTCCTCTTCCAGGGGTTGCTTCATTAATCGATCGACATTAAAGGTGACCTCCTCTTTCCCGACTCTTAGTTTTAAAGATTTTTCGTTTACGTCGATTACGGCCTTGGCAGTTTCAAGAATGGTCTGCCAAGGATGAGTGGGATGTGGGTGTCTTCCTCTATATCCATGATGATGAAGTCTACTGGAAAGACGAACTTATCGACCTTGACCATGACATCTTCAGCAATTCCTCGAGGGAGTTTAACTGATCTGTCTGCTAATTGAATGGTCATACGAGTAGGCAGTAGGTTGTCTAATCCTAATTTCTTATAGAGGGAATAAGGCATGAGATTAACACTAGCACCTAGGTCAGCTAAAGCATTACTAATTTGGATATCTTGGAGAAAACAAGGTATTGTAAAACGTCCAGTGTCCCCTAACTTAGGTGGAAGACCATGTTGTACAATTAAAGAGCATTCAGCATCTAAGGGTAAACTAACTATTTGCCTGAGTTTTTCTTTGTTTGAGAGAAGTTCTTTAAAGAATTTGGCACATGTGGGCATTTCTACTAAAGCATCTAAAAGTCTAACATTCAAATGCAAGCTTTTAAACATTTCCAGATATTTACCGAATTGGGCTTCTTGCTTTTCCTTTTTAAGTCTACCGGGATAAGGTATTCTCGTGCGAGGTACATTATCCGGGATTTTGGTTGGTGATGAGTCAGGTGTTGTGACAGGGATGTCAATTGACACATGTTCACTTGGTGTAGGTGTGGGCAAAGAAGTGTTTTCGGGGATGTTATCTGGTGGTGGTGGATCAACTTTGGTTATTTTCCCCCCTAGTGACAATTAACACATCATTGGGTTGAATGGTAGTTGCCGACGTACTTTCCTCAATAAAGTTCAAGTTTTCCAAAATAGACTCCATGTTAGAAATTAATTTGTTGGAAATTTTTATCATAGCGTCAATGTTGTCTTGAAATCCGGCTATCCTATTGTTTATGACATTTTGTTCTAGTATAAAGTCAGATAAAAGTTGTTTTGAGGAATGTAAGTGGGTTATCGGTGAAGGAATGGCCAAAAGTTGTTTTAATGATCCTCTTGGTGTAAGGTTGGTTAAATTAAAATAAGGGGTTGACATAGTTGGTTAATAAAATAAAACTAATCTAAACTAATCCTAAGGAAAAAAAAATGTAACTTTTGATTGATGTTAATCTTTCAAAAGGATCGCTAAATACTAAAGTTACCAAATTTCCTAAAATCGGTTGCCGACGCTCCCCGGCAGCGGCGCCAAAAACTTGTTGGCGCCCGAACAGGTCGGTGTCGTTAACGATGACTATTCGGGCACCAGCAGCGGGTTTTAAATTTATAAGGCTGGGGCCTAGGGTTACTATTATTGCTAATCTAAGGGCTAGCAAGGATAAGTATGACCTAGGATCGTTCTTCAAAGCGCGACGAATTGAGACTAGGGGAACTTAGAGACTTTTATGAATTTAGCTAGGGTGGAAGGGAGTTGATTTGGATTTTGGGTTTTCTATTCTAAGGTTAAACTAAATTAAATCAGAAATGGATATGGAGGTTACTTCGGGCGTTCAGCAGTTAAAAGCGATTGTCTACTATGAAGTGGTTTAGGTGATATTAAAATGTGAAGAGTTCTAATGATGAAAGGTTCATAAGTTAATGTGAGTTATTGCTACAATCCTACTATCGGGCTAACGCGGAGGTGTCCACAATTAGGCAGATAGAATGTCACGTGGGTTGCAGAATATATTAAAGCATACACCGAAAGTTCTCTCAAATGCATGTCCATATTATCTGACAGTTAATCTCGAATCCTATTCCCCAATCTCGGTCATCATAGACGTCCGAATCATGGCACAGTTTGTTGAATAAACAATCTTGTAAACAGGTTTTACCCTTGTTGGGATAAGTTGGAAGAACTGGTCTAAGCGGTCAGATAAGATGTCATCACTTATTCGTATGAATTATCAACATTATTCAAGTATGCAGCAAGATAGGGATGGTTTATATTACAAATAGAAACTTAAATAATACGTTTGTTTAATTGATCCATAACACAACTACCTTCGGTCGTTCTCGACTTCCATACGTTTGTACTTTGCCATAAGCATTTCCAGTACTATATCGAAGAACAGTTGAATAGGGGCCGTCGTATTATTTCACAACAATTAAGGCTAGGTGTATTTTACTAGTACGATAATCCTAAGGCAACAATCAAACAAGAACATGCAATAAGACAATCAAGACAATAGTTAAACCTAAGCATTCAAATGTATTAATTAAATCGAGGATATTCCGAAAGTTGTCTCGAAAATACCGTCTGTCTGAATTAAATCTTAATCTACCTCTATTCCCATATTCCGTGTCTCTTAGATCCTAATTTGGCCTAGAGAACACCGGCCATGCCGAGCTCAATGATTCAATCAAACATAGTATAACTAAGTGACCAGTACCCTATGAGTTAGCTACGTTCATTTTTGGATAAGGTTTTAGTCACAACATGAGTTGGGCAGATAAACAATAAAGATTCAATTCCTACATCTATTCATGATATAAAGCGCCCGTAATCTCATAGCATACATTATAATCACATATTTAAATCTTTCCTAAACTACTATCATAGTAGACAATTGAGTTATTTAGCAAATCATGGCAATTCTAGCATACATATTTAATTTTATTAAGGAAAGAAAGAACATGATTAAATATGAAAGATAGATTAAAACCTGATAAAGAAATACAATAACTCGTAGCTACAAATGCGTCCCGGAGCACCTCCGTACAAATCTTCCTTGACTAGTTAATTAGCTAGTCTAATTAACCAAGGAAGTATTACAATAAAGAAAGAAAAGAATGGATGGTGAGAAAGTATGAAATATGCTAGAAAGAGTGCATATGTTGGTGTGTGTTTCAAATGAACCCAAACACCCCTTTTATAGGTGAGTCTTGGCTCATTTTAGCATCATGAAGCCTTGAGGTGCATGTTAGAAAAACTAGCTAAAAGTGGATCGTACAACGCGAAAAGTGACCGCACCGGGTACTGTACAACGCGAAAAGTGACCGCACCAGGTACCAAAACTTGCCAAAAATGGAAACCGGGACGGGGGAAGGGTGGCCGGCGGCGCCAGCCAGGTGGCCGGCGGCGGTTGGCTGGTGGCCGGCGGCGGTGGGCCCCACCCCGCCCCGTTGCGCAATCTTTTGCTTCGTTTCTTGATTCGTGCGTGTTTTCTTCGTTATACGTCCGTTTGAGTTGATTCTTTTTTTGTTGGATTCGTAATTCAAAAATGAAGATTTTGACATAGGATATGCCTGAAAATGAGGTCCATAGCTCCAGATATTGCGTACGGATCATTTGGATCTTCTGGCGGGCTCGAAATCTTCATTCTTTGCCCGTTTTGGTTGATTCTTCTTCTGTTAGATTCGTATTTTGAAAACGAACATCTTGAAAATAATGGATATTGATGGGGGGCATTTTGGTCTTGAAATCTCGATTTTGTGCCTTGAATCTTCGAACGTGTGTGGAATCTTCATTTTACATCCGTTTTGCTTGATTTTTCTCGTGCAACCTTGTTTTAATCATCTTGGCATAATATCAATGATTTGTGCTATATTTGAGTTATAATGCCAAGAATCGTTCCAGAATGAGAGAGATATCGGCAGTAAAAACATGACTTTTTACGCGATATCAATCCTTTACTTTATTTGTATAATTGTAAATAGTTGTAATTAGAAATAAATAGATAATTAGTTATATTTTAGAATTACGTTTCTTGTGTTCCTTGTGTTCGAATTTGGACTTACTTATAAGCTATATTACATGAACGGGTTAATCTTGCCTGAATTGTGTGGTAGTATTATTTAGTATTTCCTTAATTTAAAACTTGTGATTATAATTGCCTATACTTCCCACACATCAAGTTTTTGGCGCCGCTGCCGGGGAACACTTAACCGGTTGAACTTTTGTTCTATCGGGGAGCGGTGTATTTTAATTAAACTAATTATTTTACCTGTATAATTTTTGTTTCTAATACTTTGCAAAATCAATATGAAATATCGGCTCACCCATTGAGAATACTGACAAAAACAAAGGTATAAGGAGAGTAATCCCTACCTTATTGATTTATCATATAAGAGGTAAGGTGCTTCTCGAAAGAAATAGGTTTTTAATATGCTTCGCGCTAACCTGTTACCCCGCTTTTGTGTACTATCAATGGAGCTACCGAGATCTATTGACTAGCTTTGTAAAGGAAATTTAACAAAACTCACTGTAATTTCACATTGTTGTATAAATAACTAACTTGCATTACTAACAAATAGGAAATTTGGGTTGGGTATTCTTTTTCTATTATTTAATTTTGAATGTGTTTTATTATTAATTATCGGGATTCATATACATCAACTTGAATATTTCTAACATTTTACTAACATTTTCTTTTGAATTTAAAGTACTACTAAATTCTGCTTTTGTTGCAGATGGATGTATGACCCGGACACTTCATCCGGATCCACTTAGTCCGTTTGACGAACCAGAACGAGAATTTCATTCTAGAAGACGATTATCATACGCGCCACCTAATTCGCCAGAACACGGAATTTCATCTGAGGAAGAAGACTTAATTTTTCATTATAGTTTAGCCAAAACGGCTCAAAGAGGTTACTACTCCGATTCGGAGTTAGATAAAGTACCTTCTAGACAACATACAGTATATCCAAGCGATTCTGAACCAGAACAAATAAACATGGCAGACATAGCTAACATGACGCTTGAGGATTACACGATTCAAACTCGTGGAGATCCGAGACTGGGAGTTGTTAGGCCTGCCATAGCTAGAGAAGTAGAATTTGAATTAAAGGGGCAATTTCTGAAAGAATTAAGAGAAAATCCTTTCAGAGGAGAAGATAAAGAAGATGCAAACGAGCATGTTGAGAAAATTTTGGAGATTGCAGATATGTTTAATATTCCTGATGTTACAAGAGATCAGGTTATGTTACGAGTATTTCCTTTAACACTAAAGGATGGAGCTAAGAGATGGATCAATAATGAACCAGCCGGATCTATTACTACTTGGGAAGATCTTCGTACAAAATTTCTAAAAATGTATTGTACACCTTCCAAGACTTCGAAGATGATTGATGAGATTAGGAACTTTAAGCAGAAACCCGATGAATCTCTATATCAAGCTTGGGAAAGATATAAGGAAATGCTACATAAATGTCCACAACATGATTTAAATGTCCAACAAGAAATAACGGTATTCTATAAAGGAGTTGATCGAGCAACACGTCAACAGTTGGATGCACAAGGCCCAATACCTAAGAAAACTCCAGCAGTAGCAAAAGCTGTAATTAAAGAATTAGCTATGCATTCTCAGTTATGGGATGATGGTTCATCTGGAAGAAAAAGGATATCTGAAGACAGTGATGGTCTCGCAACTATTACAGCAAAATTGGAAAGTATGGGAAGAGATATTAAGAAAGTGAATGAACAAGTTCATGCAATCAGGATTGGTTATGAAATATGTGGAGGAAGTCATCTAAAGGCAGAATGTCCTAATAATGATAGCGAAATGAATACTGAAGAAGTTATGTATGGGGATTTTCAAGGAAATCCAAATTATCGTCAAGTTTCTAATTTTAGAAGAGTTAATCAACCAGTACAACAGTATCAACAAGGAGCAACAGGTTTCTATGTCAAAGCGGGACAAAATCCGTCCTATTCTGACAGGATCAACTCGTTAGAAAGTATTTTGGGAAAAATGGTTGAAGCAAGTAATAAAAGAATGGATGATCAAGATGCAAGGATGCGTAATAATGAAGCATCAATCAAACAAATTGAAGGATCAGTTCATGAGATTGCTAAAACATTACAGGAGAGATTTCCAGGAACATTGCCAGGATTTACTGAAACAAATCCAAAGGAGCAAGCTAAAGCAGTAATTACCAGAAGTGGTAAGAATGTTGACTCTCCTGTTATAACTAATAAAATTGTTGAATCTAAGCAGGTTGAAAAAGAAACAATTGATGAAGACATACAACCAAACAAAAAGAACATCGGAGAAAATAAGGTTAAAGAAGTCATCAAAGACTATACACCCCCACCTCCATATCCAGCTACTCTAAAGAAGGACAAAGAAGATGAACAATACCACAAATTTCTGGAAAATCTGAAACAACTTCATATTAACATTCCTTTTGTTGAAGCTATAGCTCAAATGCCGAAGTATGCAAAATATCTTAACGAGCTGCTGACAAACAAAAGTAAACTGGATAATGTGACAAAGGTTACTATGAATGCCAGATGCTCAGCAATAATGCAGAATAAACTACCTCCGAAAGTCAAAGATCCAGGGAGTATTACTATACCTTGCAAAATTGGTGAAATGACTATTGAAAATGCATTAGCAGATTTAGGTGCTGGTATTTCATTAATGCCATATACTCTTTATATGCGATTAGGATTAGGAGAACCAAAACCTATTCGTATGTGTATTGAATTAGCTGACCGATCTGTGCAATACCCTAAGGGAATAGTTGAAAATGTTTTAATTAAAGTTGATAAATTTGTTTTTCCATGTGATTTCGTAATCTTAGATATGGTAGAAGACCCTAAAGTCCCTATTATATTAGGAAGACCATTTTTAGCAACTACACATGCCCTAATAGATGTTTTCAATAGAAAGATTACCATGAGATTAGGGAATGATAAAATTGTTTTTGATGTTAATAATTCCATGAAATTTTCTGGTTATGTGGATGATACTTGTTATTATTTAAATTCGTATGAATATATGGATAACCCTTCTTTTCAAGATTTTTTAGAGGAAGATCAAGCAGATACATGAATTCTTAAAGGATGGCCTAAAGAGTTTGACACTGCAAAGGATTTAGCAGAATTTGATAAGTTATTAGAGGAAGATGAAGATTTGGAAGAAGCAACAGTGGTTATTCAGCAACATCCTGAAGAGGAATTAATACAGCCAGTTGCTAAAATTATTAACCAAGAATTGATACCATATTATGTTAACAATATTCCTTGTTTTAAAGAAGATATCTTTGAGATCAAGACATCTATTGAAGAACCACCACAGTTGGAACTTAAAGAGCTACCATCACATTTGGAATATGCTTATTTACAAGGCACATCAGACTTGCCAGTTATAATATCTTCTAAACTATCAATAGCAGAGAAAGAACGATTAGTTCAGGTACTTAAACAGCATAAACAAGCAATAGCATGGAAAATTACGGATATCAAAGGAATCAGTCCTACATATTGCACTCATAAAATCTTGATGGAAAAAGATTTCAAGCCTGTCGTACAACCATTGAGAAGACTGAATCCGAATGTTAAAGACGTTGTCAGAAAAGAAATCATTAAATTGCTGGATTCAAGATTAATCTATCCTATTTCAGATAGTCCATGGGTGAGTCCAGTACATGTTGTACCAAAGAAAGGTGGAATAACGGTTATACCAAATGAAAAGAACGATTTGATACCAACAAGGACGGTAACGGGATGGAGAGTTTGTATTGATTATAGGAAATTGAATTATGCTACCAGGAAAGATCATTTTCCATTACCATTTATTGATCAAATGATAGAAAGGCTAGCAGGAAAGGAGTTCTATTTTTTTCTGGATGGATTTTCAAGATATTTTCAAATACCGATTGCGGCCGAAGATCAAGATAAAACAACATTTACTTGTCCGTTTGGTACTTTTGCGTATAGAAGGATGCTGTTTGGTTTGTGTAATGCACCAGCTACATTTCAGTGTTGCATGATCGCAATATTTCATGATATGGTAGAAGATTTCATGGAAGTATTTATGGACGATTTCTTGGTATTTGGTGATTCATTTGATTCTTGTTTAAAGAATTTACAGAAGATGTTGCAGAGATGTGAAAGGGGCAAATCTAGTTCTTAACTGGGAAAAATGTCACTTTATGGTTCGAGAAAGGATTGTTTTAGGTCATAAAATATCCAAAATAGGAATCGAGGTAGATCAAGCAAAGATTGAAGCTATTTCAAAATTACCTTATCCTACAAATATAAAAGGAATAAGGAGTTTTCTAGGACACGCTGGATTTTATCGAAGATTTATACCAGATTTTTCAAAAATAGCAAGACCGTTGAATCATTTGTTGGAAAAAGATGCTAAGTACGAATTTACAGACAAATGCAAACAATCGTTTGATGCATTAAAAGAAAAGTTAGTGTCTGCTCCAGTTATGACAGGTCCAGACTGGAATCTACCTTTTGAATTAATGTGTGATGCTAGTGATTACGCGGTTGGAGCTGTTTTAGGGCAGAGAATTGATAAGAAGTTTAAGCCAATCTATTATGCCAGTAAGACATTAACATATGCTCAGGAAAATTACACAACTACGGAAAAAAAACTTCTGGCAGTGGTTTTTGCTTTCGATAAATTTCGTTCATATCTTGTCTTAACTAAAACTGTGGTTTATACTGACCATTCTACTTTGAAGTATTTGTTTAATAAGCAGGATGCGCGCCCTTTTTTATTGTGATGGATTCTTTTATTGCAGGAATTTGATATTGAAATCAAGGATAAGAAAGGAGCTTAAAATGTCGCAGCTGATCATTTGTCAAGGTTGGAAAATCCAGAGTTGGAAGCATTGGATGAAGAGGAAATTCAAGATTCATTTCCGAATGAAAAACTTATGACAGTACAAGAAATAACATAGATACCTTGGTTTGCGAATTATGCAAATTATTTGGTTACTAAAGTTCTACCAAGGATGGATTATCAGAAGAGAAAGAAATTCTTTTCTGATTTAAAGTATTATTTTTGGGAAGATCCATTTCTTTTCAGATACTGTGTGGCTGGCATAATTAGAAGATGTGTACATGGTGAAGAAGCTCAACAGATTATAAAGCATTGTCATGAAGGACCAGTAGGCGGTCATAATGGACCAAGTTACACTGCAAAGAAAATATTTGACGCAGGTTTTTATTGACCGACGATTTTTAAAGATACATATGCATTCGTTAAGAATTGTGATTCTTGCCAAAGAGCTGGGAATATTTCTAAACGTGATGAAATGCCACAGACTAGTATACAGGTTTGTGAAATTTTTGATGTCTGGGGTATTGATTTTATGGGACCATTTCCTATGAGTCACGGTAATAGATACATATTAGTAGCTGTGGATTATGTTTTCAAATGGGCAGAAGCAAAAGTATTACCTACGAATGATGCTAGAGTTGTGGTGAAATTTCTTAAACAATTATTCTCCAAATTTGGAACTCCCAAGGCATTGATTAGTGATCGAGGTACTCATTTTTGTAATATTCAATTAGAGAAGGTATTAAAAAGATATGGAGTTAGTCATCGATTTGCTACACCTTATCATCCACAGACTAGTGGACAAGTTGAAAATACCAATCATGCATTAAAATGTATTTTGGAACGTTCTGTTGGTTCCAACATAAAAGAGTGGTCGGAAAAGTTAGACGATGCACTTTGGGCATATAGGACAGCATTTAAAACACCTACAGGTTGTACTCTGTATAGATTAATTTATGGAAAAGCTTGTCATTCACCAGTGGAAATAGAACACAAAGCATATTGGGCACTTCGAGAATGCAACATGGATACCGATGAGGTTGGTAAGCATCGCTTTTTACAGTTACATGAGTTAGATGATCTTCGTTGGAATGCTTATGAGAACTCAAGGTTTTATAAAGAAAGGACGAAGAAATGGCACGATGCAAGACTTCGAGGAGATAAAGAGTTTGTTGCTGGAGAACGTGTGCTTTTATACAATTCACGTATTCGGTTATTTCCGGGTAAATTGAAATCCAGATGGAGTGGACCGTTTGTTATTCACCAAGTTCATACAAATGGAAGTGTGGATTTAGTTGCCTTCAATGGAACTATTTTTACAGTTAATGGACATCGATTGAAGAAATATTATGAAGATACTGTTATTGAACATACTTCAGATGTAACTCTGGAAGAATAAGTTATCAGACCATGTCGAACTTACCGACACTTAAACAAAAGTGCTTCTTGGGAGACAACCCATGTTTATTTTTATATGTTATGTTTTTCTTTTATGTTTTTATTTTCAGGATTGAACTTTGTGGGTATGTTCCCTGGAAACCCTCACGAGACTATAACTCGTCCACTCGGGATACCGAGGGGTTTAAAGGGTTATTGCATATGCTAAATGCGATCGTGATTAACTACGAAAGTGTGGATGTTGTATATTATTTTTCAAGAGATCAAGGAATCAACCAAGCAGATTTTTCTTAGCCGATGATGAAATTTATAATTTCAGTCAGGGGAGTTTTCTGTTCTATTTTTCTTTCCCTTACTCACTTTTGTTTATCAATATTTTTACAATGAGGGCATTGTATAATTTAAGTGTGGGGATAGGGTTCGTAAGAAAAAAAATTTCTTTAATTAATCATTTAAGTTTCTATTGTTCTTAAATTTTATTAAAAATTTAAATTTTTAAGTTAATAACTAAGTATTTATTAGTTAGAACGCCATCTGAAGTTTCAGAAGTCATTTTGTGATTTTGAAAACAAACTTAAATGTAGCCTAAACCTTAAAGCAAAGCTTAACCCTTTAGATCTTCCTATATTCAAAGCTAAAACAAGCTCTGATACCACTTGTCAGTCCCAACTTGAACTCAATCAAGATTTAATTAACAACAAGCTTTGAAATATCAACAAGGAGTTTGCGGAATAACACTTATCAACAAGGAAGATTTATCACATGAAGTATATGAACAACAAGTAGTAATTGATAACCAAAGCTTCAATATTATTATTGATAATAATACGGATACACTTGTTTTGTATCAGGGTTTACAAAGGAAACCTTGAAGCTAAAAATTACAATCTTACAACCACACTTGATATATCGTCCAAAAAATCTAATAATTTCAAGTCTATATTTTTCATTTATCAAGACTTTCATTACCAATAAAGCATGGCCTTCTAATGTACCTTAATCTTCTTTAGACATGAATGTAATTAATGTTTGGCAACTTCTTGTCTCAAAGCATGCTCTACAAATCCTGTATATTTGACTTTCTACACAAGTAGGTAGACTCCAGGCCCCACAAGAGCAGCTTTAATTATAATTGAAACCAGCGGGGAAACTAAGGAATTGATACCAGCAGTGGAAATGATTTAGCAGCGTTAACTCTTGAAGCTATATGCTTGGCAGTGGAAACTCTGAAATATGCCTAACAGTACTAACTTCAGATTGGCTAGCTTGTCAGTGGAAACTAGTGAATGGTCTGGCAGTGCTAATCTTCTACCAGTGTTAATCTTGAACTACCAGTGAAAATGATAACTATCAGTGGAAACTTTGAAGGCTAGCAGTGTTAAATACTTGAAATATTTTTCAATCTGCATCAGTGGTAACTTTGACCTAACAATCTCCCCCTAAACTTAATCTATCTCAAATAGAATTAAGTTTCATCATTTAAGCTTCAATCAACCTTTCCATTCATCAGTATTTTAACTGCATCGCACAAATTTGTACAAGAATCCATCAATTCCTTTAGTAAAGAGCTATCCTCACCACTGCTAGGAGTGTTAACTCCCTTTAATGCATCATTGGAACCACCTTCTGTATCATGCCTAGCATGATCAACAGAGGTCCCTTTGTTCTTGGTACTGGGACCACTTAGATACATTGGAAATCAGTGGTACTTATGCATTAGAAGTATCCATTGGCTCCTATGTATCTAGTGTTGCCGTGGATTAGGTCCTAACGTTGTTACCACTGTTATGCACTCCTTCTGAGGTAGATACAATAGTGGTAGCCGTTTCCACTTGGTCATTACCACCCTTATTGACCACCTCATTAAAACTTTGTGGCTGAGACATCTGAGGAAGAGGAGTCTCAGAAGTATGTTTCTTTGCCCTTTGGGCTTTTCGTGTGGTTGGTTTGGAGTTCCCTTGTTTTCTACTGGTGGACACAACAGGTGTGGATTGGGCAGAGGTGGGAGTGACCACTGCTTCACCTGTTTGGTGCAGATAAGTACAGTCAATTTAGTTGTCAGCAAGATGATTGCATAGAATTCCTAAAATCATTCTACAAACTTTTGGGTGTCCTCGTGCTAATTTTGCATCATCAAGGGTAACTAAATTGACATTCAGTAACACCTTTAGCAATTCACTTTCATTTAGATCGCGCCAGGTAGTGTTAGTGGCAGCCGATCGAGCAACATTTGATGATGTTTCCCAGAAATTTACAAGGTACCCTGCCACATCATGGTCCATTGGACTTTCAACACCAAGTCTTCTAGAGTGAATGAGGGCATTCTTCAGAATAGTACTTCTAACACCTTCAGCAATCAGCATGATGATCCTGAACATACTTTCCCGCAATGCACTAGTTATCTGCAACACATTTATCTTACCCGCAACTAAATGGTGTCTTATATCTTTGATAGCCATGCTAAACTTACTCCAATCAATTTTGTATATATTTCCATTATGCAATCCACCAGTCAGACTGCCATAGCCATAATCACACCCCAATGTCCATGATTCATGATCATTAAACTCAGGAATATCAGTGAATTTGTACAATCTTTCTAGTCCAGCATTGAAAGCACACATATAAAGATCGGTTCATCTCATCAAACAGAGCAAAACAATGTCATCAGACACTACATCAATTCTGATAAAATGATGTTTGCCTCTTTTGATAAAAGTCATCTCATCATTGCTTCGAATCAGATCTATCAACCTAGTAACAAAACTCCCATAGAAATCATTAGGTTCAGATACGCGAAGACTTATGTGTGGAGGTCCAAGAAGCGGTTGATTCATTGTTGGAGTGGAAGCTTTACGGCGGTGTGGGATGCGGATTTGTTTGAAGAGTATGAATGGAGGCGTTTAGGGTTGATAATCAAGGAATGTAAGTGTTTGGCTATTTATACTATTCAAAACCGACTGCAAAGAAAACAATCCTTGATTTCGATTAGGGTAAACAACACTAGCGGTACTAATCGTGGAATGCATGCTAGCAGTGAAAATGAAGTGAGCGGTACTAGAAATGTGCTAGCGGTGGAAATAGTACAATAGTGAACACCAAGCATGTTTATTTATAAAAAAAATTAACAAACCGCCAAACAGCTATCAAGGACTCCTGCAGCGACAACTACTTATCACTGTGAACATATGCCTAGAAGTGTAAGCTGATCCAGCAGTGGAAATACCTACATAGTGTTAGCAGTGCAAATATACACATGGATATGGCCAGTACTAATTAAGACTGGCAGTGTTAATATAGATTAGTAGTATTAACACTAGCAGTGGTAAATTAGTGTATCAATATCAACTCGTTTCAAGCACTTGTAAAATTTTACAGAAAACCATATTAATGAAAAGGATTTATGAAGAGTTTATCATTCCAACACTTGTAATCAGAAATGTAAATCTACCCACATCAAATGCTTTTGTAAATAGATCTGCAAATTGATTATCTGTATGAACTTTAAAAATCTGAATTAATCTTTTCTCATTGCAGTCTCTGATAAAATGATATCTGATCTCAATGTGCTTGGTTTTTGAATGTTTAACAGGGTTATTGATGATACTGATAGCAGAATTATTATCAATATACATAGGAGTATTTAAAAATTGCAAACCATAATCCAGCAATTGATTATGAATCCACAAGATCTGTGCACAGCAGCTTAATGCAGCAACATACTCTACTTCTGCTGTTGATGTAGATACAGTGGTTTGCTTTTTGCATTACCATGACACCAATCTATCTCCTAGAAATTAACAACCTCCTGATGTAGACTTTCCATCCATATTGGTACCTCCGTAGTCACTATCAGTGTAAGCTACCAGCTCAAAGGCAGAACTCTTTAGATACCAAAGGCCTAGTTTTGATTGACCTTTAAGATATCTGAAAATCCTTTTGACAGCATGAAAATGTGACACCTAAGGATTTGCTTGGGATCTAGCACAGACACACACTGCAAACATGATGTCTGTTCTACTTGAGGTTAGATACATGAGGGATCCAATCATAGATCTATATAGGTGTTCATCAACATTCTCCCCCTCAAGATCGGCAACTAGTGGTTTGTGTGTCTCCATTGGTGTGCTAGCAGTCTTTACATCTTTGTATCCAAACCTATCTAATATGTCATTCACATATTTTCCTTGCTGAATGAAGATACCATCAGTATAATGCTTCACTTGCAATCCCATAAAAAAAGTTAGCTCACCCATTGAGCTCATTTTGAACTTCTGATGCATGAGGGATTCAAATTCCTTGCATAAACAGTCCTTGGTAGAGCCAAAAATGATATCATCAACATATACTTGAACTAATAAGATATCACATTTAATCCTTTTTGGTAAACAAAGTCTTGTCTATGGCACCCCTCTTGAAGCCATTTTTTAGTAAATACTCAGATAAAGTGTCATATCAAGCCCTTGGAGCTTGATGCAAACCATACAATGCCTTATCCAATCTGCACACTTTATCAGGATGCTTAGGATCCTCAAACCCTGGAGGTTGACACACATATACTTCTTCATCAATAGTGCCATACAAAAATGCACTTTTGACATCCATTTGGTATACCTTAAAGTTCTTAAAAGATGCAAAAGCTAAGTACGCTCTGATAGCTTCAATTCTTGCAACAGGAGCAAACACTTTATCATAATCAATACCTTCTTCTTGACTATATCCCTGTGCAACTAATCTAGCCTTGTTCTTAATCACTATACCCCTTTCATCCTTTTTATTCCTGTAGACCCATTTGGTTCCAATTGCCCTCTTACCTTTTGGAAGATCTATTAAGGTCCACACATTTTGGATCTTAAACTGAAGCAGCTCTTCTTGCATTGCTTCAACCCAACTAGGATCTTTTAAAGCTTCAGAAGCTTTCTTGGGCTCCATTTGAGATAAGAAACATGCAAATAAAGAAGTATTGATGTCTTCTTCAGTGCCTTTTGACTTTCTTCTGGTTAAAACACCATATTCAATATCACCAATCACATTTTCCAAAGGAATATAGGTTTTGTGAGCTTGATAATGTGATGAAGATGACTCTGGTATTTTAGTTTCCAAATTTGTCATGTTCTGATCCATTAAATAAGTTGATTCAGTCATTGTATGACTGGAAGGACCTTGATTTTCATGACCAACATCATCCACATTCTCAGCATTGCTACCATCAGAAGCTTATTCTTCTTGATGCAGCTCAAGATCCGAAGATGTATTCCCATCATCATGGATTGATGTGATTTGTTCTGAACTCTGTTGTTGATCTGCTGAAGGTGATTCAAAAACTCATGGAGGATCAGGTGTCCAAACAAGAAATAGGACATACTCAGGTGATTTGCCCCTTTTCTTTTCTGCTTCAACGTGCACACCTGCACTTGTACCTGCATTTGATGGCTCACACAAGTATCTAAATGATTGAGTTAGAGCATCAATATCAAACAAGTATGCTGGACCTTTTCCCACAACATTTGGTGTGTGTTCATTAAAGGTCAAATTCAGTGTTTCCTTCACAATCCTAGTTCTGTGATTGAATACTCTGTAAGTTTTACTGTGAATAGAGTATCCAACAAAACAACCTTCATCAACTTTACTTTGGAACTTGCCTAAATGATCTTTGGTATTTAAGATGGTAACATGACATCCAAATGGTCTTAAGAAGCTAACTAAAGGTTTCCTATTGAAGATTAGCTCATAAGGTGTCTTGTTGTGAGGCTTAATAACTAATGCCCTGTTCTGAATGTAACAAGCAGTGCTAATTGCTTCAACCCAGAAAGTCATTTGTATTTTGGCATCTGCTAACATTGTTCTAGCAACCTCAATTAGTGCCATATTCTTTCTTTCAGCTACTCCATTCTGTTGTGGAGTTCTAGGAGCACTAAACTATCTCTCAATACCCTTTGAAACACATAATTTATCCATCAATTGATTTTTAAATTATGTACCATTGTCACTTTTAATGATTTTAACCTTTTGATTCAATTGGTTCTCTATCTTAGTAATGAATGATCTAAGTTGTTCACCTGTTTCATCCTTTGTTAGAAGAAAGAATACCCAACTAAATCTGCTATAGTCATCAGTGATCACAAGACAATATGTTTTCTTTCCTATACTACTCACATTTGTTGGTCCAAATAAATCCATGTGCAGTAATTGTAAAGGAGAGCAATTAGAGTTCAGTTGTTTGGCCTTATAAGAGGATTTGTGTTGCTTTCCTTTTTGACATGCAACACAGTGATCAATACATGAATATGTTTTCTCAGGTAAGCCTCTGACAAGTTTGTCTTTAACAAGTTTGTTAGTTGTTTTGAAATTCATGTAACACATCCTTCTATGACAAAGATCAGATTCATCAACAGATGCTTTTGAGATAAGATAGTTTAATTCTTGCTGAGGTATGAAATTTGCTAAGTCACAACAGTACTTATTATTCTTTCTTGGAATTCTCATTAAAATCATGCTTGGATCCAGTTTAAATTTATCAGAAAGAATAAGATATTCTGTGTCAGTGAAGTAAACTGGATTCTTTTTCTCAGTTATTTGACTTACACTTAGCAAATTATACTTCAACTGTTCAACAAAATAAACATCACTAAAACTCATCTTATCACTGTTGACATTTCCTTTTCCTGTAATCCTTCCACCTTTGGAACTACTTCCAAAAGCTACAGGACCTCCATCAAATTCCTTAAAATTCTGCAACTTGCTTCTATCTCCTGTCATGTGCCTAGAGCAACCACTATCAATATGCCATGTACTTCTTGACTTGCTCT
Source organism: Helichrysum umbraculigerum (assembly GCA_949592205.1). NCBI lineage: Eukaryota > Viridiplantae > Streptophyta > Magnoliopsida > Asterales > Asteraceae > Helichrysum > Helichrysum umbraculigerum. The sequence goes on along the minus strand of CATIUR010000005.1, from coordinate 122,481,745 downwards.
GCACATATAAACAACTAGAAGATCAATTTCTCTTGGGAACCCAAACCAAATTGGTTCAGGGTATCCCTTTTGCATCCACACAATCAACTCTCTTGAAAGTTATTGATTGTGATGCACTGTTAACCTTGGAAACTTTTGATTTAACATAATTTTGTATTTCCAAGTCCAACTTATATTAGACTTAGCAGCAGATACTGGTTTAGTAGGATTCAAAGTTGAACCAGTATATATGTGCCTAGCGGTATTAAAAATGGAAGCAGTGTTAATACGTTTAGCTGTGTTAACTGCTTTAATAGTCTTAACTGAACTACCAGTTTTAACTGGTCGAGCAGTCTTAACTGTGTAAGCAGTGGTAACCTCCTTAGCAGTATTAACAGTGCTAGCATTTTTAACATGCTTGATGGCAGTGTTAAGTTTTGTTGCTGCAAAAGTCTTGTTTTGACGGTTGGCCTTGTTTCTTGTTAACACTGCTGCAATTATTTTTGGTGCAGTGATGTTAACTAAGTTAGCCTTCATCTTCTTAGCAGTGTTGATAGAATTAACCCTTGATTTAAAATTTTGTTGATTAATTCTATCTGTTGCTGTCCATGAAGGTCTCATAACCTTTTGAATTTTTGGATTATGATAGCAATCATTTTGAAGATGGTTGGTTCTTCCACAGATATAACAAGCCTTCACATCCACCCTTTGAAAATTTGATCCCAGTTTTTGGGAGACCATTTGATTCCAGATCCTTTTATTTCCTTTGGAACTTGTTTTTGATTTGGGTGAAGATGATGAGTTGCTTGCATTGCATATACAATTAGCACAGTTAACAATAAAAGATTTATCATGCACAGGTGTGGTAACAAATTTACTAACTAATTTGCCCTTATTTTTAAAAAATTCTAGACCGATTCTAGACTTATTTTCTGTAGTGCTTAACTTCTCTAGATTCAGCTTTGCCTTTTCTTGAAACATTTTCATACCCTCTACTAGCTTCTCATTCTTAAGGTTAGAAACTAGTCCAGTAATTGCTTTCATTCTTTGAGCATATGTTTCAGTCTGATTGTTCTTTGGTTTAGACTCATCCTCATCATCAGATTCCCACTCAGTCACCTCAACCTTTTCCAGATCCAAATCATTTTCTAATGCTTTGACAGGATCTACCATTTTAACTTCATCTATCATTGTATCCTTAAGCTTATTTATGTCTAAATCAGTTTTAGGAGGAAAATAGTTGTTGTTATTGTGACACCCGCCAAATTATGACTACTTTTTAGTGCCTAATTCTCTGTAATACATGTAATTAGTCCTTTGATTAGGTTAATTAATGTATCCATATTTATATGTATATATTGTTGAATATATATATATATATATATATATATATATATATATATATATATATACATACGCTTACGCAATTTGGCTAAATCGTGCCTTTTCATATCGAATGGATTTTGATACATATTCATACGGACGTTGGTGAACTTTTCAATAAATAACTTAAATCTATTTGGTGATTAAATAGTAGTTATTCACATTATATTATTATGTATTAATAATATACGAAACGATGTACATTTTATTTAAAATGTAACAGACACAAATTAAACGCGCGAGACGCGCCCGGCAAATCAAATAAAGCTCAAGTTATATTTTTATAACTTAAAATAAAGAATTTTGATTTAATACTTCGGTTAAATATATTGCGAATATACGATGACAATAATAACATTTAAAAACGTTACACGAGTTAAATAAAGGTACAAACACGCAACGAATGCGAAAACCGAGACCCGACAACATTTTAGTAACTTATAATATAGTATTTAGAATAATAATTTCACATAAAAATATCGGAATTCAAATGTTACTTAAAACACAAACGTTTAACATATAACGTATAAATAAACGTTTAAACGATCGGGGAAACGAACACCGCACGGGGCACGAATACAGGGAACAAATTTGGTGAAGCCCACACTTTGGTGGACCCCACCAAAACCGGCCACCACATGAGGGGATGGCCTCCCTCACTTGGCTGCTTCTTTGACTTCAACAACAACTAACTTCACCACCATCATCACTTTCATTCACCATCTCTCACACACCACCTTCAAACTCTCTCATCTGTCTCTCCTCTCTCTAAAATCGGCACACCCATCACCATCAAAACTCTTCCATTTACTTAGCGGTTTGAAGCAAAAACGATCACCACGTCTCAAGCTACATTTCTATCTTTTCAGAATTTCCATACGACACTCGTAAGTTTCCGACACCTCAAAACTACCTTTATTATATTTATTTACATGTCTAGTTGATGCTCTAGCTAGTTAATGTCCAAACCGAAACTTAACACTCGTTTTTGAAACTTGTATATGTAAACCGAAAAGATCACAGAAAATCAGTATCACGAAATAATTTCTATAAAATCGTACGGGTAAAAGAAATGTACATATCTAATACCAAAATCTTCGTATTTTCGTCGACTACAACTTCCATGAAGAAATTTTTACTCAAAATACTCTCGTTTTTCTGTAAAAATCGATTTGTAGGCGGGTATATGTTTTGGCCGTGATATCGCGTAAAAAGTCACGTTTTTACTACCGATATCTCTCTCATTCTGGAACGATTCTTGGCATATTAGCTCAAAAACATTACAAATCAGTAACATTATGCCAAGATGGTCAAAACGAGGTTGCACGATAAAAATCAAGCAAAACGGATGTAAAACAAAGATTCCACACACGTTTGAAGATTCAAGGCATAAAAATGAGATTTCAAGACTAAAGTGCCCTCCATCAACATCCATTATTTCCAAGATGTTCGTTTTCAAAATACGAATCCAACAGAAGAAGAATCAACTGAAACGGGTAAAAAATGAAGATTTCGCGCCCGCCGGAAGATCCAAATGATTCGCATGTAATATCTGGAGCTAGGGACCTCATTTCACAGCCTATCCTATGTCAAAATCTTCGTTTTTGAATTACGAATCCAACAAAAAAAGAATCGACGCAAACGGACGCATAACGAAGAAAATATGCACGAATCAAGCAACGAAGCGAAACTGGGCGGGTAGCCGCCCGCCGCCACCGGCTGCTACAGTGCCGCCACCGGCTGGCCGCCCCCCGTCTCGCTTTCCTTTTTTGGTTAAAACCCGTACCCGGTGCACCACCTTTTCGCGTTGTACGGTACCCGGTGCGCCTACTTTTCGTGTGGTACACGCCATTTTTGGAAATTTTCTAATGTGCACCTCTTGATGCTAATGTGAGCCTAAACTCACCTATAAATAGAGGGCTTGGGTTCCATTTGCAAAACACACCTTCCTAGCTTATTTTCTCTCACTCTAGAATTAAGCTCCAACTTTCTCACTCTACATTATTTATTTAGATTAGGTTTTTACTAGTATTTAAACTAGTTTAGGAGTTTTATTAGAAGTAGAAGGAAAGTGCGGAACGCATTGTAATCTTTGGTGTATGCTCGGAATTGTGTCAATTAATTCAAGTCTATTCTCTCGCATTTAATCTCGGTTATTTCTATCCTTATCTATCTTAATTAATTACGTTTATATTGATTATGCTAGATTTAGTTATTGCCATGATTAGAGAGTAGTATACTTATTGTGTTTGTTGCGATGTAGTTACTTAATTACGGGATGATTTATAATAAAATATTAAAGATCGGTAATATTACTTTGATCGTCTTATTGCATGTTCTTGTTTGATTGTTGCCTTAGGATTATCATAGTAGTAAAATATAAACGGTTTTAATTATCGTCAAATAATATGACGGCCCCTATTCGACTGTTACTCGATATAGTACTGGAAACACTTCAAGGTGGAGTACAAATGTATGGAAGTCGAGGAACGACCGAAGGTAGTCATATTACGAAACGATACAATATTATGAAGTAATATGATGGCCCCTATTCGACTGTTACTCAGTATAGCGTTGGAAACACTTTAGGTGTAGTACAAATACGTGGAAGCTGCGTAACGACCTAAGGTAGTTATATTACGAACTAATATATATAAAATGAGAAACCTAGTTTAATTAACCTTTCTAAATAGACTTTTAAACTTTAAATTAATCTATCGCCTTTCCACCAATAAACGTGATTACAACACCTTTTTACGATGTCCAATTAAAAGGTAGTTAATTATCTGTGTCAATATAATTTGTCAAAGGTATGAAACTATGGAACAGCAAGGCTACATGGGGGATTATCATAGGACAAGACATGGCCAAGGTTTGAAGCGGCGGAACCACTTAAAGTGAGGAACGCTGTGGATAATTAGGGGATTTATTGGGTAGTCTTAAGCAAGGGCTGGTTTAAAGTCATAAATGAACTTTTTATATATACGAATCTGTTAGGATGACGAGGAATCGTTATATGATTCAATTATGTCTAGTACCTTAAGGTTCAGTTATCCGTTCATATGAAAGTATTGTTAAACTATAATTAAGATTTTGTTTATTATTCTAAATACTTTGTAATGTTACCATAACCTAGCTCCCGGTGTGACATGCTAATGGGACTTTAATTAGTAGGGAATCTAGTGTTCACATACAAGTATTCAAGAATGATAATTAACTAATATCTTTCAAAACAGTTTCTCTAAATATCATCCCATAACTTAATTAACGAAATCTCAGCAAACACTATCTTTATTTTATCTGCTTTGTCTTTTACTTTTATTTCGCTTTTATTTATTTACTTGCCTAAGTTAGTTAATATAAAAACCAAAACCCCCACTATTTTATAAACCATTCACTAGTTTGAAAGCCCTCATCTGCCTCGCCTTAGTTTCAATTCAGTCGGTTTGAAGAACGACTCTAGGTCATACCTACCACTTGCTCACCCTTAGGATTAGCATTGTTAGGAAAAACTTAGGCCCCGCATTTACAAATTTAAAACAACTCCACTGTTGCGCGCCCGGTTAGTAATCGTTAACGACACCGACCTGATCGGGCGCCAACAAGTTTTTGGCGCCGCTGCCGGGGAACCAACTGTACGATCCTTAGGCGTTAAGACGAACTTACTTACTAGTGAACCTTTAGAATTCCTTAAACCCCTACGTTTTTCTTTATTTTTCCTTCTTTTTACTACTTTTAGAAATTACCACTCCTATCCACTCAACTAGTCAACCACCTGCCAACGAGACTATGACAGCTGCACGTATAACTCTCGCTGAAGACTTTAAACCTCTGATTGAAGGTCGAGGAGGACCAATTGTCTATCCGGAAACCGATAGAACTTCATTTGAATTAAAACCACACATTGTTCAGTTAGTCCAAAACCTCTGTCAATTCCGTGGCCTACCAAATGATGATCACAACTCCCACCTTGACAAATTCATTTCTTTATCCAACTCTTTTAAGCCGATTGGGGTTAATCAGGACATAGTTTACCTATACCTATTTCCCTATTCACTCACTCTCAATGCACAAACCTGGTTTGAGGAACTAGAGATTAACTCTATAACTTCTTGGGTAGAATTAGCAACCAAATTTTTGGCCAAATATTTCCCCCCATCAAAACAAGCCACGTTTAGGTCCAACATCATAAACTTTCGTCAAGTGCATGATGAATCAATATTCGATGCATGGGAGCGCTTTAAGAAATTGCTTAAGAAATGTCCAAATCATCGATTTGAGCGTTCAGACCAGTTGCGCATTTTCTACAATGGTCTCTTCCCACATCACCGTCCTTTACTTGATACCGCCTCTCAAGGTAGTTTCATAGATTGTACGGCAAATGAAGCTTGGAGCCTTATTGAGAAAATGACAATACACAACCATGACTGGAACAGTGAAAATCACCCCTCATTAGTGAATTCACCTACTACAATCGGGAATGAAGCTATCAAAACCCTCACTCAGCAAGTGTCAGACCTAACCAAGGAGATTAAGGAATTGAAAAGTCAACTGCACAAGTCTGTCAAGTTCAAACCTGCCTTAATTGTGCTAATCTGAACCACTCAGCCCAAATTCCTGAGTCTCATCTAACACCACCCAACACTAACCATTCTCCTTACCCACATACGAATAGCCCACCAACTTACCAACCCCAACCTTTGGAACCCTCTCCCTCACAAACCTCTAGTTTTGACGACACCCTGATACAAGTCATTCAAGGTCTCTCGGCTAGACAAGACCAAACTGATCTCATCTTAAGAGATCATTTGACTTTGTTAAAAGCTTTCGAATCCCAGTTAGGACAATTAGCACAACGTATTACCACTAAACCTCAGGATAGTCCAACTAGTTGCCATAAGGAGGCTTCCCATATTCAAGACTCTCAGGTAGCACATAGCACACCTTGTGTTTCTTCTCCGGTAAAGGAACCACCTATTGTCCCATCGACGATAGATTTAGAGTCTACATCACATAGGAAAATCCCATTTCCGGCTCGTCTTAAACAACGACCCGACAAGCTTAAGTCTTTTAAGCTTGATAGGAAATTCCTTGATACCGCCTCTGAAGTTCACTCCAAAAAGTACTTCAGAAAACTTCTTACAACCAAGGATAAGGTACCCGAAGTACCCAATGTCCCGTTGAACGAGGAATGTTCAGCTATCTTGAAAAATACCATTCCAGAAAAACTCGGAGACACCGGACGTTTTACTCTTCCATGTTCCATTTACAATTCAGGCATCATCTGTTCTCTTGCCGATTTAGGGGCAAGTGTTAATCTTATGTCATACTCGCTTTTCAAGAGGCTTGAGTTAGAAAATCTTCGACCTACCAAAATGACAATACAGCTTGCTGACCACTCGGTCAAGTACCCTAGGGGAATAGCTGAAAATGTTTTAGTTAGGATTGACATATTTCTTTACCCAGCAGATTTTGTAGTAATGGATATGCAGGAAGACGTACACATCCCAATCATACTAGGAAGACCTTTCATGAATACGGCCAAGGCAATCATCAACGTCTTCGCACAAACCATCAGCTTGCAGTCTCAGGGAGAAACCATCACTTTCCATATCGACAATCCAAATGCTGGAGAGCAAGCCGATATGTACATGATCTCCATGAAGACCGCCAGAGACGAAGAAACTGCAACGTCAATAAGTGAAAGGAAATCTAGCAAGGAAATGGCGATCACGCCATATTGCCCGATTGACCTCCGACGAATAGGACAAGAGATGAAAAACGCATCTCCATCAGCAAACAACCCAACGATGGAAGAATTGATCAAAACGAGAAAGATGGAAGAAGAAAACAAAAGAAGCAGACCGCCACTCAACCTATTTAACACTGATGAAATGGCGGAAAGTAACCACAACCATCCCATGAGAAGAGAAACACTGGAGGAATATTCCAAACGCATAAGATACCAACCGCAAACCGTCATAGAACACAAAGTGCTCGAAGAATTCATCCAAAGATTTGACAAAGCGGTAGAAGGAATTAGCAACGCAGTCAACTTGCTTGCTCCTTCCCCTGCTGAACTGCAATTCTGTCAACAACAGAATCGGACTTACGCTAGGATCTACAATACCTTTAAAAGATCTAACATCCCATTTACCTCAACGCAATGGGAGATGTTAGGATCCATTAGAGCGCATATGAAAGAGACTACTGGACATCCGAGCAGTCGTGCCGACATTTCAATGATGAATGACCTCACATCATTGCTTAACTTGCTAAGTAGAGAAGATCACCTCAGCTCCAAGGAAAGCGGATCTATGGTTATCAACTCCACTATGGAAAAACAAATTGAGTCAATGATTGAAGAACTTAGTGATCTCGTTTGGGAGGAATCAAGGCGCGAACGACCCTTTAGGATTACATATGAATCACCACTTGATATCGCTACTTCTGTTACGATCCATCTAAGGGAGATTCAACAACGGAAAAGTAACTCCAGAACGAAGTTCATATTCTACTCAGGATGCAAGGAGAAACTTCGTCAGCTCATTCTAGTTTTCTCAGAATCTGACTTTCCATTCAACAACCATCAGCACCGGCAAATAGAGGACCTGTGCACGTCCATCAGAAGATTCAATGGAGACCCCAAGACCGAGAATTGTGAAGGCATAAAACTGCAATTCTTGGCGTTTGTATGCTCTCTTTGGCAAGACCCACCGCTCAGAGAGGTTGTTAAAACAGACACAACCACCATGACTGACCCTAGTGGGACTGTCACTAAAGCAGTCGACTACATCACCTTCGGACTTCACGGACTTGCAAGGACAACCTCAGAGCATCTTCTGAACTACAAGGAAACATCGACAGATAGTCCACTTGAATTGATTACGATAATATTCAATCATTTCATAAGAATCTATCCACCTCGATACACTTTTCCGCAACCTAGGGCCCACAACATCAACAAAGGGGATCCCACGGATGCATCATTCTCCATCTAGCTAGGAGAAAAGAAGTCGAGCTCTCGACTTTAAAAGAGCGCTTCTCGGGAGGCAACCCGTGTTTTTACATTTCCGCAATTTTACATTCCAAGAAGTGATGAAATCTCCGACTATCTTTCACACTCGGATAATACAAAGAATGCTCCAGCCTGCAATGAAGCATCAACAACCAAAGAATCGTATATCCGACGTGTTCACACCTACGAGACCAATCACAAGAAGACTTGATCAAGAATGCACCAAGAAAGACGGAATCCGGAAAAATGCACACAAAGGCACTGCAACAACCGGGGAGTACTTCTAAACCGTCTCTTTCATTCGTTTTGAATATACCATATCTATTATGCTTATCACTAAGTGTGGGATTCAAACCCAACACACACTGAAAGAACGCAACTAAGATGTTTCAAATCCTAAGTGTGGGATTTTACCCAATTCAGAGCTTAGCATAACATCGAGGACGATGTTCCTTTAAGTGTGGGATAGTAGTAGTTGCACTACTGTTAAATGGATAATGGTATATACTTGATTCTAAACTCGCTGCTCTTTATAAGACCTTGCTTCTCCATAAAAGTAAACAAAATTTTTCAAAATTGAGTTAAAAATATGCTGAAAATGAAAAATTTTAAACAAAGAATGATTTACTTTAGGGAAGAAGGAAAAATAAAATACAAATTCTTTTGAAAAACAAGTTTAGTAATCCCATAAAGAGCATCGCATGACTAAGCACACAACAACCCAACTTTCGATTCGTGAGGTATCTTGAGCCATATGAAATGCATTCACTTTTAATGCTTCACTTTTTCGATTCTTGAGTGTGCCGATGTATGCGTTTAGAATCAGAACTTGCTCTTGCTATGCATTTCGAATCCGAACTGGTGAATCAAAAAGGAGATCGAATCACATCATTCTTGAACCCATCCATACACCCAAAAATAAGTACGTTACCCCCTTTACCCACTCAAAAGCATCCCTCAAACTTCATAGAAAGTTCCAAAGATGAAAAAAGAGAAGTATTAAGGATATGACGTCGAAAAAAAAATATCTTAGAAAATTCGAAGAAAAGAAAGTCAAATGGAGAAAAAGACTCCTCCCAAAAGAAAAAGGCGTCAAATCTCCCGAAAATTCAAAAATTTCAGCTTTCCGCTTCACCAAAAAGAAAACCTATGAAAAACCAACACAACCCCCTCTCATACCACCAACACTCCACTCAAAACCCTACATCACTTCCCTTAGAATGATTGTGGCTAGATCGACTTTGCGCTCACCAAAAAGGTAACGATTTGATTCTCGATCAAGCCTATGACGATAAACGATACATGACTGGCATTCTGAGCGATTGATATAATAGAATAGGAAACCCTAAACACTTTGAGTGATTGGAGTGACCACCTTGAGAGGATCGCCTAGTCATGTATCCAAGATCAAAGATCAAAAGCATGCTCCTAAAGATTACAACCTTGCTTTTTCAACGAATAAATATTTTATTTTTCCAAAACCCCCTTAGTAAAACGTTCCGCCTTAATATATTTCATTATCTGCTTATTTTTATCTCTGTTGAATGTTAGTTTGCTTGAGGACAAGCAAAGTTCTAAGTGTGGGATACTTGATATCGCGTAAAAAGTCACGTTTTTACTACCGATATCTCTCTCATTCTGGAACGATTCTTGGCATATTAGCTCAAAAACATTACAAATCAGTAACATTATGCCAAGATGGTCAAAACGAGGTTGCACGATAAAAATCAAGCAAAACGGATGTAAAACAAAGATTCCACACACGTTTGAAGATTCAAGGCATAAAAATGAGATTTCAAGACTAAAGTGCCCTCCATCAACATCCATTATTTCCAAGATGTTCGTTTTCAAAATACGAATCCAACATAAGAAGAATCAACTGAAACGGGTAAAAAATGAAGATTTCGCGCCCGCCGGAAGATCCAAATGATTCGCATGCAATATCTGGAGCTAGGGACCTCATTTCACAGCCTATCCTATGTCATAATCTTCGTTTTTGAATTACGAATCCAACAAAAAAAGAATCGACGCAAACGGACGCATAACGAAGAAAATACGCACGAATCAAGCAACGAAGCGAAATGGGGTGGGTAGCCGCGCGGCCGCCGCCGGCTGCTACAGTGCCGCCGCCGGCTGCTACAGTGCCGCCGCCGGCTGGCCGCCCCCCGTGTCGCTTTCCTTTTTTGGTTAAAACCCATACCCGGTGCACCACCTTTTCGCGTTGTACGGTACCCGGTGCGCCTACTTTTCGTGTGGTACACGCCATTTTTGGAAATTTTCTAATGTGCACCTCTTGATGCTAATGTGAGCCTAAACTCACCTATAAATAGAGGGCTTAGGTTCCATTTGCAAAACACACCTTCCTAGCTTATTTTCTCTCACTCTAGAATTAAGCTCCAACTTTCTCACTCTACATTATTTATTTAGATTAGGTTTTTACTAGTATTTAAACTAGTTTAGGAGTTTTATTAGAAGTAGAAGGAAAGTGCGGAACGCATTGTAATCTTCGGTGTATGCTCGGAATTGTGTCAATTAATTCAAGTCTATTATCTCGCATTTAATCTCGGTTATTTCTATCCTTATCTATCTTAATTAATTACGTTTATATTGATTATGCTAGATTTAGTTATTGCCATGATTAGAGAGTAGTATACTTATTGTGTTTGTTGCGATGTAGTTAGTTAATTACGGGATGATTTATAATAAAATATTAAAGATCGGTAATATTACTTTGATCGTCTTATTGTATGTTCTTGTTTGATTGTTGCCTTAGGATCATCATAGTAGTAAAATATAAACGGTTTTAATTATCGTCAAATAATATGACGACCCCTATTCGACTGTTACTCGATATAGTACTGGAAACACTTCAAGGTGGAGTACAAATGTATGGAAGTCGAGGAACGACCGAAGGTAGTCATATTACGAAACGATACAATATTATGAAGTAATATGATGGCCCCTATTCGACTGTTACTCAGTATAGCGTTGGAAACACTTTAGGTGTAGTACAAATACGTGGAAGCTGCGTAACGACCGAAGGTAGTTATATTACGAACTAATATATATAAAATGAGAAACCTAGTTTAATTAACCTTTCTAAATAGACTTTTAAACTTTAAATTAATCTATCGCCTTTCCACCAATAAACGTGATTACAACACCTTTTTATGACGTCCAATTAAAAGGTAGTTAATTATCTGTGTCAATATAATTTGTCAAAGGTATGAAACTATGGAACCGCAAGGCTACATGGGGGATTATCATAGGACAAGACATGGCCAAGGTTTGAAGCGGCGGAACCACTTAAAGTGAGGAACGATGTGGATAATTAGGGGATTTATTGGGTAGTCTTAAGCAAGGGCTGGTTTAAAGTCATAAATGAACTTTTTATATATACGAATCTGTTAGGATGACGAGGAATCGTTATATGATTCAATTATGTCTAGTACCTTAAGGTTCAGTTATCCGTTCATATGAAAGTATTGTTAAACTATAATTAAGATTTTGTTTATTATTCTAAATACTTTGTAATGTTACCATAACCTAGCTCCCGGTGTGACATGCTAATGGGACTTTAATTAGTAGGGAATCTAGTGTTCACATACAAGTATTCAAGAATGATAATTAACTAATATCTTTCAAAACAGTTTCTCTAAATATCATCCCATAACTTAATTAACGAAATCTCAGCAAACACTATCTTTATTTTATCTGCTTTGTCTTTTACTTTTATTTCGCTTTTATTTATTTACTTGCCTAAGTTAGTTAATATAAAAACAAAAACCCCCACTATTTTATAAACCATTCACTAGTTTGAAAGCCCTCATCTGCCTCGCCTTAGTTTCAATTCAGTCGGTTTGAAGAACGACTCTAGGTCATACCTACCACTTGCTCACCCTTAGGATTAGCATTGTTAGGAAAAACTTAGGCCCCGCATTTACAAATTTAAAACAACTCCACTGTTGCGCGCCCGGTTAGTAATCGTTAACGACACCGACCTGATCGGGCGCCAATAGGCCGAAAACCGAACACTTCACCTTCTCTATATTATTTGACCAAGATACCGACTCCTACAATTCTCGGGAAAATTCTCTAAAATACTAGACATCTAGGAGAATATGTGTGATTTTTGGTTAGGCTTGAATCGGATTAGAAACGGGTAAAATCGCGAGTCGAAACCGAGTAAAAATCTGGAACTATATAACTTAGGGGCTGTTTTGGTATTTTAGAAAAAGCGACACTTCGAGAAACTTATAAAACGCAACCATAGTTCTAAAATGCTTATTTATCATTTATAAGACTTGGGTAAAAACCTCGGGTCAAACCGAGCACGTTTGACTGTAAAACGAAACATGAATTGCACTAACAGCGGCTAGTGTCGCTAGAGTGCCAAAAACAGTGCTAGCGACACTAGACTAGTGTCCCTGAGCCAAGTGTCGCCTATATAGCGATACTACTCCAATGTCGCTGAAATACTTAATCAGATTTATACTAGCGACACTACCTTAGTGACGCGATAAATAAAGAAGTGTCGCCTATAGCGACACTAATTAAGTGTCGCTAATCAATTGAAAATCAATAATCCAGTGACACACACCTAGTATCGCCTAACTAGTACCGCCTAAAGCGACACTCACCTAGTGTCGCCTAACTAGTGTCGCCTATAGCGACACTAGCCCAGTTACGCCAAAAACAGAAAAGTTGAACTATTTTCTAAGTATTGGAATATGTTATACCAAACAAATCGGATACGATACAACTTATACACAAGACATATATACTTTGTTAAGTATACAACAACACAAGTATAATAATAATAGTTGAGATTATTATTACAAACCGTCACCAACGGGCCGTACAAATTTTCAAAACGCAAACAAACAAACCAAATGTATTTGGACATTACTAGTTGTGTGATCAACTAGCATAGGTGATCTTTTGAGATACCTACTCATATTAACCAACGCGCGTCTTGGACGCCCTCAGGTTACAGTCTTCGGACATCATTGCTTGGCTAAGCAATGCACGTTTATTGAGATAAACGCATCAGACTCAGGTGAGTCTCATGGCCCTTCTTTTTACTGTTTTCACTTAGGGGTGTGATTCATTGCTTGTTTTTAACATGTGAACGCGAGTACAAACTTTACATATACTACATGAGTTTACACAACTAATCATTTTAAGTCCTCCACAACATAGTTTGGTAATACTTCGGTAGCGCGAATGTTAGTGTATGGTACCATATAGGATTGACAATCCTCATCCGGGTTAGCAAGCACTAACTGGTCAAATGGACGCATTAGCATTTGAGGTTTGCAAGTGTGGATTAGGCACTCGTGGAGAGGCACCCTCGATCAGGCACTTGATTGTGATCCTGACACCTCAGTTAAGGCTCAGACTATGTGCTCATGGCTGTATACATTATTATTTGCTTGGTTGCAAATCAGTACATTAAATCTTGCGGTTCATACGATATTTGATATTCAAACCTATGAGCTCACCAGCGTTAGCTGACCGTTTTTAGCATGTATCATAGGTACTCAGCAGTAGGTTGGACTGCCCACACATGACACTGTAGCTCGAGTCAGCATGCAGACATTAGAGATTTCCTTGCATTAATATATCTTGTAATAGTATTTATGTATTTAAATCTCTCATTTTCAGAACACGAACTATGTACTAGCTTCAACTTTGTAAACATTTAACTATCAATGTAATTTTTGTAAACGACGCATATAGAGTCGTTCCTATATATCTTGTGTGCTTTGTTTACCTTGATTTGTCGCACCCAAAGTATGCTTCCGCTATTCATGAATTTGGGGGTGCGACAGATTGGTATTAAAGCCTAAGGTTATAGTGAACTAGGTTGCATTTAGTGGGCCTAGACTATGATCGTTAGGCATATTTTTCTATTTAGTATGATTAGTTCAGGGATTAAAGCATGCGAGCTTAATTTAGCATAGCCTGATCAACTATGTACAATTAAACAAAGATGATGTAAGATCTGAAAGAGTCATGCTGGAATAGGGATACACTAGTTGACTCTGACCACGAGAGAAACCAAACTCAAACAAGTCTATGTTAAACACTCCAGGCTATTGTGTGATATATGTTTATATATACATGGATAGTCCTCTCTTAAGTGCTACACTTTAGGCTATATTATATATTGTAGGTATATGAATATAGGCCTCACCTTATTAAATGTTTTGCCACAGTAATGGCGGACAACTCTCTCGTAGCACTCACTGATTCGGACAATGAAGTCCAAACACTACAAACTCATGAGGGGACAACTGTTTCATTCGTCTCTCCAACACGGGAACCACTGTTTTACTCATCGGGAGGTGTAACACCCCCAAATTTAGTGATTTGCGGAAGCATACTTGGGTGTTACTAATCAATATACAAAGCACAAGATATACAGCAAACGACCTCTAAATGAGACGTTTTGTAAAATAGTTACATTCCATAAATTAATCGTTTGAAAACATATAGTTTTCTTTGCAAAAATATGTAAGCCTAGAGTCCGCGTATGTGGCGGGAGATTCTATTACATAACCATAGCTACAAAAGATAATGCCAAAGAATCTCCGTTAAATGCAGTTTGGAAATCATGCGACTCTAGCTAGTGATCCTGGAGTGATCCTACTCCGTAAGTGTACCTGAGAATACATGCTAAAAATGGTCAACCAAAAGGTTGGTGAATCTCACAGGTTTATCAGTAAATAATCAGTTTGAACACAAGATTTCATCAGTAGTGCCCGCAGGCGTATATCAAGTATTTGCAAATCCAGCAAAAGTAAAGTAATTAAGTTATACCGTTGCCATGAGGCTCATAATCGAAGCTTAACCCGTAAATAATCAGTTGCTCCCGTGACATGCTCGTAATTGAGCAAGCATAAGTAACGAAATAATAGTCGCCCGTTTATACAGAACGGTTCGTGGTAGCGCTACTACCCCGGGCGGGGAGGGTCATTTCCCTAATGGATCCATTAACTAGTGTTCGCGCCTAAGTCCATAACTAACGATATATGATGGAGAGACTTCTGTAAGTAGTAAACAACTCATGCAATTCCGTTTGGTATAGTAAACAGTTTTAGTACTTGTGTTCAAGAAAAGCAAGCAATGTATCTCACCCCGTATATAAACAGTAAAAGTGGGGCTGTAAGACTCACCTGAGCCTAGTAGTAAGCAGTTGAAAACTGTAAGTAGCGTGTAGGTTCTCCGAACCCGTAACCTTTAAATGCCTAAACATGTAAGGTTAAGTAAGTAGATGTCTCGCAAGACCATCTAGGCTAGTTGTCCATACAACCCGTTGTCCAAATGTTGGTTCGTTATCGTTTGTAATAAAGTGTTCGGCCCGTTGGTGATTCGTTATGATTAAAGTTTTATCACTTATAACGCGATTTAGAGTGATTGCACTTGAAAAGTATGTTCTATTATGTTCGATAATTCGTATTGTATAAGTATTTGAAATTGTACAAGTTTGACACTTGGTGAGAAATGTGCTTATGGAATCTAAGTACGGGGGTCCGGGGGCAGCGCCCCTGGTTAGCGGGGTCCAAGGGGCGGCAGCCCCTGGCGGGGTCCAAGGGGCAGAGCCCCTGGCTGGGGTCGAGCTGCCAGGTCAGCTTGGAAAATTTTTATTTCTACTATATTGCTTTGGTGAAAAACGCATCTGGGATCTGAATTTGGGTAAAATCGAGTGATAAATTTCGAGTCTCGACACTTAGTAAAAATCTGTGTTTTTGAGGTTCTGGTTTGTGCGACGTTGGGTGCGACGTCGCAGATCCTGACTGCGACGTTGAGCATGACGTCGCTATGTGCGACTTTCGCAATTTAATGCGACGTTGTACGTGGCGTCGCTATATGCGACGCTGTTGATTTCAGCGACGTAAGGGTTTGCGTCGCTAAGTGCGACGTTCGCAAGTCAATGCGACGTTGGGGATGACGTCGCTATATGCGACGTTGTGAGGGTATTGCGACGTTTTTGACTACGTCGCAGAGAGCCCAGCGTCTCTGCGACGTTACGGTCTGATCGGAGGTTGGTGGCCGGAAAATCGGTCGGAAAGCTTCCGTTTGGTCCAAATCTTTTACCCAACCCATTTTTGGACATTTTAAGCATATATAAACTATAAAAACGTAAAAATGAGTAAAAACGGAGAGTTTCGGGTTTTGTCGGAAACTTACGAAATGGCAAAATGAAAATCCGGAAAGATGAAGTTGTAGATCGTAACGCGGTGGTTCTTTTATTCCAAAGGAGTGGTATGATTCGGCGTCGTTTCGTGATGTTATTTTGTGATTTTGTAAGGTGGTGGTGGTTTTGTTAATTGAGAGAAAAGAAAGAGAAGAAAGAGAAAGAGATGGAGAAAATGAGGAAAAAGAAAGGAGGTGGGAGGTTTAACCTCCCATTTTCAGCCTCCGTCTCCGTGCCCCGTGCGGCGTTCGTTTTCTCCGTTGTTTAAGCGTTAAATATTTATTTTTCGCGTAATTATTCATTTAAAAATACTAATCTTTGTTAGATAATTTAATAACATCATTTTGTCAAATCTTTAACAGTTTGTTTATATTTGAATTTAAATTGTGCGTTTAATATTTTAATTGTGTTGACATTTATTTGTACGATACATTACCTACTTGAAATGTATTCAAAACAATATTTGAAAAATGATCGCGTTATTAAACAAAATGTTTCACCAACGTCCGTAATGTTTGAATCGAATTACATTCGATTTAAATTGCGTACGATTTAATCAAATCGCATAATCGGATATATTCACCAATATATAATTTTTTACATTAATTAGCCTAACACAGAACTAATTACATGTATTTACAGAGGATTAGGCACTAATTACTAGTCCTAATTTGGCGGTTGTTACATTCTCCCCCTGTTAAAAGAATTTCGTCCCGAAATTTAAGTCGAAGTCGCGTTCGGGGTAGAATCAGTGAATAAGTGGGGATACTTGAGTCGCATTTGGTCTTCCCGTTCCCAAGTGAATTCCGGACCACGCCGCGAATTCCACCTGACTTTGACGATGGGAATACGACTTTGTTTCAGTTGTTTGACCTCACGGTCCATAATTTCGGCGGGTTCCTCAACGAAATGAAGTTAGTCATCGATGCGGATCTCGTCAAGGGGTATGATAAGTGTCTCGTCGGACAGACATTTCTTCAAGTTAGAAATGTGAAACGTAGGGTGCACGCTGCTGAGTTCGGAAGGCAGCTGCAATCGATATGCCACGGGGCCAATCCGTTCGAGGATCTCAAAAGGCCCAATGTACCTAGGATTTAATTTCCCGCGTTTACCAAACCGGATTACGCCTTTCCAAGGCGATACTTTTAAGAGTAATCGGTCCCCAACTTGGAACTTGAGTGGCTTGCGTCTCACGTCAGCATAACTTTTCTGACGATCACGCGCGGCTTTGAGTCGGTTCTGGATTTCGAAAATTTTCTCGGTGGTTTCTTGTATGAGTTCAGGACCAGTGAGTTGACTATCTCCCACTTCAGTCCAACAGATCGGTGATCGGCACTTACGACCGTACAGTGCCTCAAAAGGTGCAGCCTTAATGCTGGCGTGATAACTGTTATTGTAGGAAAACTCACACAACGGTAGGTGTCTTTCCCAGTTGGTATCGAAATCAACTACGCAGGCTCGTAGAATATCTTCCAATGTCTGTATAGTTCGTTCGCTCTGGCCATCGGTCTGAGGGTGGTACGCGGTACTCATATCGAGACGGGTACCCAGTGATTTTTGGAGTGATTGCCAGAAGCGAGATGTGAAACGAGCATCCCTGTCAGAGATGATCGAGATAGGGAAACCATGTTGACAAAAGATTTCTTTGATGTAAATTTATGTGAGGCGTTCCATTTTGTCGGTTTCTTTGATTGCCAAGAAATGAGCCGATTTGGTGAGACGATCGACGATCACCCAAATGGTATCGCAACCGCTTGACGACTTAGGAAGTTTGGTTATGAAATCCATGGCAATCTGTTCCCATTTCCATTCAGGAATGTCAGGTTGTTGGAGTAAGCCGGAAGGTTTCTGGTATTCGGCTTTGACCTTGGAACAAGTTAAGCATTTGCTGACGTACAAGGCAATGTCAGCTTTCATGTTCGGCCACCAGTAAAACTCCTTGATGCCGTGATACATTTTGTCGGATCCCGGGTGGATAGAATACTTGGACTTGTGAGCTTCATCCATTACCAAGTCCCGAAGGTTCCCGAAACTAGGCAACCAGATTCGGTTAGAGAAGTACCTAACTCCGTTGGGTCTGATTTCGAACTGTTTATCCATGCCTCGTAAGGCCTCGTTTTTGACATTATCGGGTTTGAGAGCTTCGAGTTGAGCGGTGAGAATCTGGATATTCAAATCGTTGTGAATGGTCATACTGAGGGCCCGGACTCGAAGCGGTTTTGTTCGTTCCATACGACTGAGAGCATCGGCAACCACGTTTGCCTTACCCGGATGATATTTGATCTCACAGTCGTAATCGGTGAGCAACTCGATCCATCGACGTTGCCTCATGTTAAGATCTTTTTGGTCGAAGATGTGTTGGAGACTTTTGTGGTCGGTAAATACAGTACTTCGGGTACCATAAAGGTAGTGTCTCCAAATTTTGAGAGCGAATACCACGGCCCCTAACTCGAGGTCGTGAGTTGTGTAGTTCTTCTCGTGAACTTTAAGTTGTCGGGAGGCGTAAGCAATGACCTTGTCTCGTTGCATCAACACGCAACCGAGACCTTGGTGAGAAGCATCGCAGTATACCACGAAGTCATCGGTGCCTTCGGGTAAGGATAGAATGGGTGCACTACAAAGCTTTAGTTTCAATAGCTGAAATGCTGACTCTTGTTTATCAGTCCAATCGAACTTTTTGTCTTTCTGAGTCAGTGTCGTGAGTGGTATGGCTATTTTTGAGAAGTTTTCAATGAATCGGCGATAATACCCCGCCAATCCCAAGAATTGGCGTACTTCGGTAGGAGTGGTTGGCGCCTGCCAGTTCTTGATGGCCTCGATTTTTGATGGGTCTACATGAATTCCCTGACTATCAATCACATGCCCAAGGAATTGAACGGTTTTTATCCAGAACTCACACTTAGAGAATTTGGCGTAAAGCTCCTCGTGTCTAAGTAGTTCTAGGATGGTTCTGAGGTGTTGTGCGTGTTCTTGTTCGTTTCGTGAGTATATGAGGATGTCATCGATGAACACAATGACAAACTTGTCGAGATAAGGTTTACACACCCGATTCATAAGGTCCATGAATACAGCCGGTGCGTTGGTTAGACCAAAGGGCATCACTTGGAACTCGTAGTGCCCGTAACGGGTTCTGAATGCGGTTTTTGGGATGTCGGCATCACGAACACGCAATTGGTGATAACCCGATCGAAGGTCAATCTTTGAATAACAGCTTGATCCTTGAAGTTGATCGAACAGATCGTCGATTCGAGGAAGTGGGTATCGGTTCTTGACGGTTAGTTTGTTCAACTCTCGGTAGTCAATACACATTCGAAATGAACCGTCTTTCTTTTTGACAAACAAGACCGGAGCTCCCCAAGATGAAGAACTCGGTCTGATGAATCCTCTATCCAGAAGTTCCTGTAACTGAGTGGACAGCTCCTGAAGTTCGGATGGGGTTAGGCGGTACGGTACTCGGGCCACCGGTGCGGCACCCGGCACGAGATCAATCGAGAACTCGACCTGTCTAGGTGGAGGTAAACCAGGTAGTTCTTCTGGAAAGACTTCGGGAAAGTCTCTAACGATTGGCACATCTTCAAGTCGCTTCTCCTCCGACTTTTTCTTAGTGATGTGCGCGAGAATTGCTGGGTAACCCTTTCTCAGAAATTTTCGGGTTTTTAAACAGGTGATTAAGTTTAGTCTCGACCCACCGGTCTCCCCCTGTATGATCAAGGTACTACCGGCGGCGAGAGGAATTCGGACGATCTTATCATGGCAAACAATTTCGGCCCGATGCTTGGACAACCAGTCCATACCCATGATGACATCGAAACTTCCTAGTTCAACAGGCATTAGATCGATTGAGAAGGTTTCGTTTGTGAGGTTTAAAGTGCAATTAGGTATCACACTATTGGTTTCTATGAGTTTACCATTTGCGAGTTCTACGGTGTACTTAACATCTAAGGCCGAAGGGGTGATATTAAGTAGTGGGCAAAACTCATCAGATATGAAACTTCTATCAGCACCGGTATCAAATAATACTGAAGCAGTAAGATCGTTGAGAAGAAACGTACCCGTTACAACATTCGGGTCTTCTCTAGCTTCCCCAGCTTTGATGACAAATGCTCTGCTACGAGCAGCGTTGTTGTTCCGTTTGTTGTGGTTGTTGTTGTTGTTGTTGTTTCTCTGCTTAGGGCAATTATTCTGAAAGTGCCCAGGACTTCCGCACCCATAACAAGTCTTTGGGGCACTGGTGTTTCGACAATCTTTGGCCAGATGCCCAAAACGTTTGCAGTTTGGGCAAGGGCAGGAACCGTCATGGTGACGATTGCATTTGGGGCAGTAGGGCTTGCTTCCAATGTACCCTTTCTTTTCTGAAGAGCCGGATGAATAAGCCCTAAGGGGCTCAGGCTTTCGGTTGGTGATTTGGTTGGATGAGTTGGGGTTTCCTTCCCACTTTCGTTTGTTGTTTGTAGGTGGGGCTGAGGTTGTGTTACGGCGGACAGCGTTTGCCGTAAGTTCATGGGCCATACGGATGGCGTTCTGGATAGTACCTGGTTTGGATGAAGTCACCAGGTCCTGGAGTTTCTCGGGCAGTCCATCAACATATTTCTCGATCCTCTTGTATTCAGGATCGACCATGGATGGGCACAGAAGTGCCAGTTGGTGGAAACGGTTGGTGTACCCGGTGATATCATCACCTTGCATCTTGTGGTTCCAAAATTCCAGCTCCAGTTGTTTCAGTTCATCCCTGGGGCAATACTCACCCCTTAACATCTCCTTCAACTCCTCCCACGGGAGTTTATAAGCATTGGCAACGCCCACAGTTTGGGCATAGGTGTTCCAGCACGTGAGTGCAGTGTCAGTAAAAGTACTAACAGAGAACTTAACCTTGTCCCCCTCTGCACAGTTGCAGATAAGGAATACCGATTCAACTTTCTCAATCCAACGTATTAGACCGATTGCTCCCTTAGTACCTGCAAAGTTCAGAGGTTTGCAGTTTTGGAAGTCCTTATATGAGCAGGGCTTGGGTTGTGGTCCATTGTTAGCGGTATCTTCGCTACCAGGAGCTGAAGTCCGGGTAGCTAGGGCTTGGGCCACGCTACGGGCAATCAGACCCGCAACTTCGGCTTCAGTGAGGGTGATTTGTCGACGAGGAGGCATGCTGCTGATCAAGGAAAGAACAAGGAAAGTGGAATAAGTTATTTGCATGAAACTATGATATATCACAAGTGTATATAATGAGATACACGATAACAGTACGAGGTGATAATCATATTCCGTTTTGGTAAACAAGTTGGATACAAAGTTCGGGTTTTCCAAAAGATTACAGAGTAGTAGTAGTAGTACAAAAGTACCGGGAATGGTTACATCCGGTTGAATTACATAGGTCCTAATTAAGTAGTTAACTGGTTACAAGTTACAGACTGTTCTAATCTTGATGCAGATTAATCTGCTCCATCAGCGCGAAAAGGCGGTCCACGGTTTCTGCTAGTCTGTTGGCTTGTCTGGCGTTGTCTTCGACCAAGGCTAGTCGCTGTACTAGTGCTCGAGAGTGGTCCTCAGTCTCCTGTGAACGCTGTTCACACTCCTCTAGTCGGTTTCTTACGAGTTCACCCGTGCCTAATTCAGCGGTCATTGAATCCTGAATTATGCTTACAGAGAGGTTTGTGTCCTCTTGTTCTTGCTGGAGTTGGGATATGTGATCAAGAGCTTGGCGAAGCAGGTAGATCATTCGGTGTTGTTCCCGTTCGAGATTTTCAAGCCTTTGCTCCTGACGGTGGAGTTGGGTAGCCAACACTGGCACCGTGAGATGTGCCGAGTCCTGAGAGTTATGACCAGGATAGGGGTTGCTTCGAGGTGACCTAGTGATCCTCCTGGCTATTCGCGGGTTTCGAGATCCTTGCGGATGAGAGCGTGATGAATTGGGTGATGTGTTTGCCATTCCTGAGGCAGAGTGTAAGTAAGACGAGGCTAATATAAATAAGTATATAATATCCAGCCTAGTGTCTAGCACGTATCAAGTAATGGTCTGGTTCTCTCGTGGTCAGAGTCAACTAACGCATTCCTGTTCAACATAACCATTTCAGACCTCACATCATCTTTCCTTAATTGTACATAGTTGATCAGGCTATGTTAAATTAAAGTCGTATGATGAAATTCCTGAACCAATCATGCCTAGTAAGGAAATACTGCCTAATGGTCATAGTCTAGGCCCACTAAATGCAACCTAGTTCACTATAACCTTAGGCTCTGATACCAATCTGTAACACCCCCAAATTTAGTGATTTGCGGAAGCATACTTGGGTGTTACTAATCAATATACAAAGCACAAGATATACAGCAAACGACCTCTAAATGAGACGTTTTGTAAAATAGTTACATTCCATAAATTAATCGTTTGAAAACATATAGTTTTCTTTACAAAAATATGTAAGCCTAGAGTCCGCGTATGTGGCGGGAGATTCTATTACATAACCATAGCTACAAAAGATAATGCCAAAGAATCTCCGTTAAATGCAGTTTGGAAATCATGCGACTCTAGCTAGTGATCCTGGAGTGATCCTACTCCGTAAGTGTACCTGAGAATACATGCTAAAAATGGTCAACCAAAAGGTTGGTGAATCTCACAGGTTTATCAGTAAATAATCAGTTTGAACACAAGATTTCATCAGTAGTGCCCGCAGGCGTATATCAAGTATTTGCAAATCCAGCAAAAGTAAAGTAATTAAGTTATATCGTTGCCATGAGGCTCATAATCGAAGCTTAACCCGTAAATAATCAGTTGCTCCCGTGACATGCTCGTAATTGAGCAAGCATAAGTAACGAAATAATAGTCGCCCGTTTATACAGAACGGTTCGTGGTAGCGCTACTACCCCGGGCGGGGAGGGTCATTTCCCTAATGGATCCATTAACTAGTGTTCGCGCCTAAGTCCATAACTAACGATATATGATGGAGAGACTTCTGTAAGTAGTAAACAACTCATGCAATTCCGTTTGGTATAGTAAACAGTTTTAGTACTTGTGTTCAAGAAAAGCAAGCAATGTATCTCACCCCGTATATAAACAGTAAAAGTGGGGCTGTAAGACTCACCTGAGCCTAGTAGTAAGCAGTTGAAAACTGTAAGTAGCGTGTAGGTTCTCCGAACCCGTAACCTTTAAATGCCTAAACATGTAAGGTTAAGTAAGTAGATGTCTCGCAAGACCATCTAGGCTAGTTGTCCATACAACCCGTTGTCCAAATGTTGGTTCGTTATCGTTTGTAATAAAGTGTTCGGCCCGTTGGTGATTCGTTATGATTAAAGTTTTATCACTTATAACGCGATTTAGAGTGATTGCACTTGAAAAGTATGTTCTATTATGTTCGATAATTCGTATTGTATAAGTATTTGAAATTGTACAAGTTTGACACTTGGTGAGAAATGTGCTTATGGAATCTAAGTACGGGGGTCCGGGGGCAGCGCCCCTGGTTAGCGGGGTCCAAGGGGCGGCAGCCCCTGGCGGGGTCCAAGGGGCAGAGCCCCTGGCTGGGGTCGAGCTGCCAGGTCAGCTTGGAAAATTTTTATTTCTACTATATTGCTTTGGTGAAAAACGCATCTGGGATCTGAATTTGGGTAAAATCGAGTGATAAATTTCGAGTCTCGACACTTAGTAAAAATCTGTGTTTTTGAGGTTCTGGTTTGTGCGACGTTGGGTGCGACGTCGCAGATCCTGACTGCGACGTTGAGCATGACGTCGCTATGTGCGACTTTCGCAATTTAATGCGACGTTGTACGTGGCGTCGCTATATGCGACGCTGTTGATTTCAGCGACGTAAGGGTTTGCGTCGCTAAGTGCGACGTTCGCAAGTCAATGCGACGTTGGGGATGACGTCGCTATATGCGACGTTGTGAGGGTATTGCGACGTTTTTGACTACGTCGCAGAGAGCCCAGCGTCTCTGCGACGTTACGGTCTGATCGGAGGTTGGTGGCCGGAAAATCGGTCGGAAAGCTTCCGTTTGGTCCAAATCTTTTACCCAACCCATTTTTGGACATTTTAAGCATATATAAACTATAAAAACGTAAAAATGAGTAAAAACGGAGAGTTTCGGGTTTTGTCGGAAACTTACGAAATGGCAAAATGAAAATCCGGAAAGATGAAGTTGTAGATCGTAACGCGGTGGTTCTTTTATTCCAAAGGAGTGGTATGATTCGGCGTCGTTTCGTGATGTTATTTTGTGATTTTGTAAGGTGGTGGTGGTTTTGTTAATTGAGAGAAAAGAAAGAGAAGAAAGAGAAAGAGATGGAGAAAATGAGGAAAAAGAAAGGAGGTGGGAGGTTTAACCTCCCATTTTCAGCCTCCGTCTCCGTGCCCCGTGCGGCGTTCGTTTTCTCCGTTGTTTAAGCGTTAAATATTTATTTTTCGCGTAATTATTCATTTAAAAATACTAATCTTTGTTAGATAATTTAATAACATCATTTTGTCAAATCTTTAACAGTTTGTTTATATTTGAATTTAAATTGTGCGTTTAATATTTTAATTGTGTTGACATTTATTTGTACGATACATTACCTACTTGAAATGTATTCAAAACAATATTTGAAAAATGATCGCGTTATTAAACAAAATGTTTCACCAACGTCCGTAATGTTTGAATCGAATTACATTCGATTTAAATTGCGTACGATTTAATCAAATCGCATAATCGGATATATTCACCAATATATAATTTTTTACATTAATTAGCCTAACACAGAACTAATTACATGTATTTACAGAGGATTAGGCACTAATTACTAGTCCTAATTTGGCGGTTGTTACATTCTCCCCCTGTTAAAAGAATTTCGTCCCGAAATTTAAGTCGAAGTCGCGTTCGGGGTAGAATCAGTGAATAAGTGGGGATACTTGAGTCGCATTTGGTCTTCCCGTTCCCAAGTGAATTCCGGACCACGCCGCGAATTCCACCTGACTTTGACGATGGGAATACGACTTTGTTTCAGTTGTTTGACCTCACGGTCCATAATTTCGGCGGGTTCCTCAACGAAATGAAGTTAGTCATCGATGCGGATCTCGTCAAGGGGTATGATAAGTGTCTCGTCGGACAGACATTTCTTCAAGTTAGAAATGTGAAACGTAGGGTGCACGCTGCTGAGTTCGGAAGGCAGCTGCAATCGATATGCCACGGGGCCAATCCGTTCGAGGATCTCAAAAGGCCCAATGTACCTAGGATTTAATTTCCCGCGTTTACCAAACCGGATTACGCCTTTCCAAGGCGATACTTTTAAGAGTAATCGGTCCCCAACTTGGAACTTGAGTGGCTTGCGTCTCACGTCAGCATAACTTTTCTGACGATCACGCGCGGCTTTGAGTCGGTTCTGGATTTCGAAAATTTTCTCGGTGGTTTCTTGTATGAGTTCAGGACCAGTGAGTTGACTATCTCCCACTTCAGTCCAACAGATCGGTGATCGGCACTTACGACCGTACAGTGCCTCAAAAGGTGCAGCCTTAATGCTGGCGTGATAACTGTTATTGTAGGAAAACTCACACAACGGTAGGTGTCTTTCCCAGTTGGTATCGAAATCAACTACGCAGGCTCGTAGAATATCTTCCAATGTCTGTATAGTTCGTTCGCTCTGGCCATCGGTCTGAGGGTGGTACGCGGTACTCATATCGAGACGGGTACCCAGTGATTTTTGGAGTGATTGCCAGAAGCGAGATGTGAAACGAGCATCCCTGTCAGAGATGATCGAGATAGGGAAACCATGTTGACAAAAGATTTCTTTGATGTAAATTTATGTGAGGCGTTCCATTTTGTCGGTTTCTTTGATTGCCAAGAAATGAGCCGATTTGGTGAGACGATCGACGATCACCCAAATGGTATCGCAACCGCTTGACGACTTAGGAAGTTTGGTTATGAAATCCATGGCAATCTGTTCCCATTTCCATTCAGGAATGTCAGGTTGTTGGAGTAAGCCGGAAGGTTTCTGGTATTCGGCTTTGACCTTGGAACAAGTTAAGCATTTGCTGACGTACAAGGCAATGTCAGCTTTCATGTTCGGCCACCAGTAAAACTCCTTGATGCCGTGATACATTTTGTCGGATCCCGGGTGGATAGAATACTTGGACTTGTGAGCTTCATCCATTACCAAGTCCCGAAGGTTCCCGAAACTAGGCAACCAGATTCGGTTAGAGAAGTACCTAACTCCGTTGGGTCTGATTTCGAACTGTTTATCCATGCCTCGTAAGGCCTCGTTTTTGACATTATCGGGTTTGAGAGCTTCGAGTTGAGCGGTGAGAATCTGGATATTCAAATCGTTGTGAATGGTCATACTGAGGGCCCGGACTCGAAGCGGTTTTGTTCGTTCCATACGACTGAGAGCATCGGCAACCACGTTTGCCTTACCCGGATGATATTTGATCTCACAGTCGTAATCGGTGAGCAACTCGATCCATCGACGTTGCCTCATGTTAAGATCTTTTTGGTCGAAGATGTGTTGGAGACTTTTGTGGTCGGTAAATACAGTACTTCGGGTACCATAAAGGTAGTGTCTCCAAATTTTGAGAGCGAATACCACGGCCCCTAACTCGAGGTCGTGAGTTGTGTAGTTCTTCTCGTGAACTTTAAGTTGTCGGGAGGCGTAAGCAATGACCTTGTCTCGTTGCATCAACACGCAACCGAGACCTTGGTGAGAAGCATCGCAGTATACCACGAAGTCATCGGTGCCTTCGGGTAAGGATAGAATGGGTGCACTACAAAGCTTTAGTTTCAATAGCTGAAATGCTGACTCTTGTTTATCAGTCCAATCGAACTTTTTGTCTTTCTGAGTCAGTGTCGTGAGTGGTATGGCTATTTTTGAGAAGTTTTCAATGAATCGGCGATAATACCCCGCCAATCCCAAGAATTGGCGTACTTCGGTAGGAGTGGTTGGCGCCTGCCAGTTCTTGATGGCCTCGATTTTTGATGGGTCTACATGAATTCCCTGACTATCAATCACATGCCCAAGGAATTGAACGGTTTTTATCCAGAACTCACACTTAGAGAATTTGGCGTAAAGCTCCTCGTGTCTAAGTAGTTCTAGGATGGTTCTGAGGTGTTGTGCGTGTTCTTGTTCGTTTCGTGAGTATATGAGGATGTCATCGATGAACACAATGACAAACTTGTCGAGATAAGGTTTACACACCCGATTCATAAGGTCCATGAATACAGCCGGTGCGTTGGTTAGACCAAAGGGCATCACTTGGAACTCGTAGTGCCCGTAATGGGTTCTGAATGCGGTTTTTGGGATGTCGGCATCACGAACACGCAATTGGTGATAACCCGATCGAAGGTCAATCTTTGAATAACAGCTTGATCCTTGAAGTTGATCGAACAGATCGTCGATTCGAGGAAGTGGGTATCGGTTCTTGACGGTTAGTTTGTTCAACTCTCGGTAGTCAATACACATTCGAAATGAACCGTCTTTCTTTTTGACAAACAAGACCGGAGCTCCCCAAGATGAAGAACTCGGTCTGATGAATCCTCTATCCAGAAGTTCCTGTAACTGAGTGGACAGCTCCTGAAGTTCGGATGGGGTTAGGCGGTACGGTACTCGGGCCACCGGTGCGGCACCCGGCACGAGATCAATCGAGAACTCGACCTGTCTAGGTGGAGGTAAACCAGGTAGTTCTTCTGGAAAGACTTCGGGAAAGTCTCTAACGATTGGCACATCTTCAAGTCGCTTCTCCTCCGACTTTTTCTTAGTGATGTGCGCGAGAATTGCTGGGTAACCCTTTCTCAGAAATTTTCGGGTTTTTAAACAGGTGATTAAGTTTAGTCTCGACCCACCGGTCTCCCCCTGTATGATCAAGGTACTACCGGCGGCGAGAGGAATTCGGACGATCTTATCATGGCAAACAATTTCGGCCCGATGCTTGGACAACCAGTCCATACCCATGATGACATCGAAACTTCCTAGTTCAACAGGCATTAGATCGATTGAGAAGGTTTCGTTTGTGAGGTTTAAAGTGCAATTAGGTATCACACTATTGGTTTCTATGAGTTTACCATTTGCGAGTTCTACGGTGTACTTAACATCTAAGGCCGAAGGGGTGATATTAAGTAGTGGGCAAAACTCATCAGATATGAAACTTCTATCAGCACCGGTATCAAATAATACTGAAGCAGTAAGATCGTTGAGAAGAAACGTACCCGTTACAACATTCGGGTCTTCTCTAGCTTCCCCAGCTTTGATGACAAATGCTCTGCTACGAGCAGCGTTGTTGTTCCGTTTGTTGTGGTTGTTGTTGTTGTTGTTGTTTCTCTGCTTAGGGCAATTATTCTGAAAGTGCCCAGGACTTCCGCACCCATAACAAGTCTTTGGGGCACTGGTGTTTCGACAATCTTTGGCCAGATGCCCAAAACGTTTGCAGTTTGGGCAAGGGCAGGAACCGTCATGGTGACGATTGCATTTGGGGCAGTAGGGCTTGCTTCCAATGTACCCTTTCTTTTCTGAAGAGCCGGATGAATAAGCCCTAAGGGGCTCAGGCTTTCGGTTGGTGATTTGGTTGGATGAGTTGGGGTTTCCTTCCCACTTTCGTTTGTTGTTTGTAGGTGGGGCTGAGGTTGTGTTACGGCGGACAGCGTTTGCCGTAAGTTCATGGGCCATACGGATGGCGTTCTGGATAGTACCTGGTTTGGATGAAGTCACCAGGTCCTGGAGTTTCTCGGGCAGTCCATCAACATATTTCTCGATCCTCTTGTATTCAGGATCGACCATGGATGGGCACAGAAGTGCCAGTTGGTGGAAACGGTTGGTGTACCCGGTGATATCATCACCTTGCATCTTGTGGTTCCAAAATTCCAGCTCCAGTTGTTTCAGTTCATCCCTGGGGCAATACTCACCCCTTAACATCTCCTTCAACTCCTCCCACGGGAGTTTATAAGCATTGGCAACGCCCACAGTTTGGGCATAGGTGTTCCAGCACGTGAGTGCAGTGTCAGTAAAAGTACTAACAGAGAACTTAACCTTGTCCCCCTCTGCACAGTTGCAGATAAGGAATACCGATTCAACTTTCTCAATCCAACGTATTAGACCGATTGCTCCCTTAGTACCTGCAAAGTTCAGAGGTTTGCAGTTTTGGAAGTCCTTATATGAGCAGGGCTTGGGTTGTGGTCCATTGTTAGCGGTATCTTCGCTACCAGGAGCTGAAGTCCGGGTAGCTAGGGCTTGGGCCACGCTACGGGCAATCAGACCCGCAACTTCGGCTTCAGTGAGGGTGATTTGTCGACGAGGAGGCATGCTGCTGATCAAGGAAAGAACAAGGAAAGTGGAATAAGTTATTTGCATGAAACTATGATATATCACAAGTGTATATAATGAGATACACGATAACAGTACGAGGTGATAATCATATTCCGTTTTGGTAAACAAGTTGGATACAAAGTTCGGGTTTTCCAAAAGATTACAGAGTAGTAGTAGTAGTACAAAAGTACCGGGAATGGTTACATCCGGTTGAATTACATAGGTCCTAATTAAGTAGTTAACTGGTTACAAGTTACAGACTGTTCTAATCTTGATGCAGATTAATCTGCTCCATCAGCGCGAAAAGGCGGTCCACGGTTTCTGCTAGTCTGTTGGCTTGTCTGGCGTTGTCTTCGACCAAGGCTAGTCGCTGTACTAGTGCTCGAGAGTGGTCCTCAGTCTCCTGTGAACGCTGTTCACACTCCTCTAGTCGGTTTCTTACGAGTTCACCCGTGCCTAATTCAGCGGTCATTGAATCCTGAATTATGCTTACAGAGAGGTTTGTGTCCTCTTGTTCTTGCTGGAGTTGGGATATGTGATCAAGAGCTTGGCGAAGCAGGTAGATCATTCGGTGTTGTTCCCGTTCGAGATTTTCAAGCCTTTGCTCCTGACGGTGGAGTTGGGTAGCCAACACTGGCACCGTGAGATGTGCCGAGTCCTGAGAGTTATGACCAGGATAGGGGTTGCTTCGAGGTGACCTAGTGATCCTCCTGGCTATTCGCGGGTTTCGAGATCCTTGCGGATGAGAGCGTGATGAATTGGGTGATGTGTTTGCCATTCCTGAGGCAGAGTGTAAGTAAGACGAGGCTAATATAAATAAGTATATAATATCCAGCCTAGTGTCTAGCACGTATCAAGTAATGGTCTGGTTCTCTCGTGGTCAGAGTCAACTAACGCATTCCTGTTCAACATAACCATTTCAGACCTCACATCATCTTTCCTTAATTGTACATAGTTGATCAGGCTATGTTAAATTAAAGTCGTATGATGAAATTCCTGAACCAATCATGCCTAGTAAGGAAATACTGCCTAATGGTCATAGTCTAGGCCCACTAAATGCAACCTAGTTCACTATAACCTTAGGCTCTGATACCAATCTGTAACACCCCCAAATTTAGTGATTTGCGGAAGCATACTTGGGTGTTACTAATCAATATACAAAGCACAAGATATACAGCAAACGACCTCTAAATGAGACGTTTTGTAAAATAGTTACATTCCATAAATTAATCGTTTGAAAACATATAGTTTTCTTTACAAAAATATGTAAGCCTAGAGTCCGCGTATGTGGCGGGAGATTCTATTACATAACCATAGCTACAAAAGATAATGCCAAAGAATCTCCGTTAAATGCAGTTTGGAAATCATGCGACTCTAGCTAGTGATCCTGGAGTGATCCTACTCCGTAAGTGTACCTGAGAATACATGCTAAAAATGGTCAACCAAAAGGTTGGTGAATCTCACAGGTTTATCAGTAAATAATCAGTTTGAACACAAGATTTCATCAGTAGTGCCCGCAGGCGTATATCAAGTATTTGCAAATCCAGCAAAAGTAAAGTAATTAAGTTATACCGTTGCCATGAGGCTCATAATCGAAGCTTAACCCGTAAATAATCAGTTGCTCCCGTGACATGCTCGTAATTGAGCAAGCATAAGTAACGAAATAATAGTCGCCCGTTTATACAGAACGGTTCGTGGTAGCGCTACTACCCCGGGCGGGGAGGGTCATTTCCCTAATGGATCCATTAACTAGTGTTCGCGCCTAAGTCCATAACTAACGATATATGATGGAGAGACTTCTGTAAGTAGTAAACAACTCATGCAATTCCGTTTGGTATAGTAAACAGTTTTAGTACTTGTGTTCAAGAAAAGCAAGCAATGTATCTCACCCCGTATATAAACAGTAAAAGTGGGGCTGTAAGACTCACCTGAGCCTAGTAGTAAGCAGTTGAAAACTGTAAGTAGCGTGTAGGTTCTCCGAACCCGTAACCTTTAAATGCCTAAACATGTAAGGTTAAGTAAGTAGATGTCTCGCAAGACCATCTAGGCTAGTTGTCCATACAACCCGTTGTCCAAATGTTGGTTCGTTATCGTTTGTAATAAAGTGTTCGGCCCGTTGGTGATTCGTTATGATTAAAGTTTTATCACTTATAACGCGATTTAGAGTGATTGCACTTGAAAAGTATGTTCTATTATGTTCGATAATTCGTATTGTATAAGTATTTGAAATTGTACAAGTTTGACACTTGGTGAGAAATGTGCTTATGGAATCTAAGTACGGGGGTCCGGGGGCAGCGCCCCTGGTTAGCGGGGTCCAAGGGGCGGCAGCCCCTGGCGGGGTCCAAGGGGCAGAGCCCCTGGCTGGGGTCGAGCTGCCAGGTCAGCTTGGAAAATTTTTATTTCTACTATATTGCTTTGGTGAAAAACGCATCTGGGATCTGAATTTGGGTAAAATCGAGTGATAAATTTCGAGTCTCGACACTTAGTAAAAATCTGTGTTTTTGAGGTTCTGGTTTGTGCGACGTTGGGTGCGACGTCGCAGATCCTGACTGCGACGTTGAGCATGACGTCGCTATGTGCGACTTTCGCAATTTAATGCGACGTTGTACGTGGCGTCGCTATATGCGACGCTGTTGATTTCAGCGACGTAAGGGTTTGCGTCGCTAAGTGCGACGTTCGCAAGTCAATGCGACGTTGGGGATGACGTCGCTATATGCGACGTTGTGAGGGTATTGCGACGTTTTTGACTACGTCGCAGAGAGCCCAGCGTCTCTGCGACGTTACGGTCTGATCGGAGGTTGGTGGCCGGAAAATCGGTCGGAAAGCTTCCGTTTGGTCCAAATCTTTTACCCAACCCATTTTTGGACATTTTAAGCATATATAAACTATAAAAACGTAAAAATGAGTAAAAACGGAGAGTTTCGGGTTTTGTCGGAAACTTACGAAATGGCAAAATGAAAATCCGGAAAGATGAAGTTGTAGATCGTAACGCGGTGGTTCTTTTATTCCAAAGGAGTGGTATGATTCGGCGTCGTTTCGTGATGTTATTTTGTGATTTTGTAAGGTGGTGGTGGTTTTGTTAATTGAGAGAAAAGAAAGAGAAGAAAGAGAAAGAGATGGAGAAAATGAGGAAAAAGAAAGGAGGTGGGAGGTTTAACCTCCCATTTTCAGCCTCCGTCTCCGTGCCCCGTGCGGCGTTCGTTTTCTCCGTTGTTTAAGCGTTAAATATTTATTTTTTGCGTAATTATTCATTTAAAAATACTAATCTTTGTTAGATAATTTAATAACATCATTTTGTCAAATCTTTAACAGTTTGTTTATATTTGAATTTAAATTGTGCGTTTAATATTTTAATTGTGTTGACGTTTATTTGTACGATACATTACCTACTTGAAATGTATTCAAAACAATATTTGAAAAATGATCGCGTTATTAAACAAAATGTTTCACCAACGTCCGTAATGTTTGAATCGAATTACATTCGATTTAAATTGCGTACGATTTAATCAAATCGCATAATCGTATATATTCACCAATATATAATTTTTTACATTAATTAGCCTAACACAGAACTAATTACATGTATTTACAGAGGATTAGGCACTAATTACTAGTCCTAATTTGGCGGTTGTTACAGGAGAAGCTCGAGTGATCCGTACTCGCCGTAGGGGTGCTGGATCGTCCCGAGCTGACCCTTACTCCAACTACACGGGCAACCCTAATATCATGATGTTTCGTCCTCCTCTTGCCCGCAGATGGGACTGGTTACCCACAACTCTGAACACATGGAGGTCCGAGAAAGAGATTCAGATTCCTGCTGACCCCATGGACATCTCCCCGTACATTCAGGAACCGATACATCACACAGTACCGATATTGGCTGCTCGACTCCACCGTCATGAGCAAAGGCTCAAGGACCTCGAGCAAGAGAAACACACGATGACAACCTACCTGTTACGTCAAGCCCATGATAGCATGGCACAACTTCAACGGGAATTCGAAGAGACGAACCATACTCTGGATATGGTTCACCAACAAGTGATCGACGACAGAGGCTCGTCCGATCTCTTGAAAGCAAGGTTAGAAGAATGTGAACAGCGTTCACAGGAGGCTGAAGAATGCACTCGTGTGCTGGAACAACGATTAACCTTGGCTGAAGATGGTGCTAGACAGACTAGCAGACTTGCAGAAACTATCAATCACCTTGTCACCCTAATGACACGGATGAACCTACTCCAAGATTGGTGTAGTAACTATCTTGTAATCCTTTATGCTATTATAGGATCTTTGTAATTCGACCGGATGTAACAATTCCCGGTACCTTTTGTATAACATCTAAGTCTGTAACTTTTGAAACTCGTAACTCGAAATTGTCTGTAATCATTTGACACCGTAATATTTATTGACAATTTTCCTCGTTTATTCTATATTATTGATTTTCATATTGTGATGTTATGTATTATCTCTTTTATATATACATCTATGATAATCATCCTTGTGCGGAATATCATGTATCTTCATTTTTCTTTCCTAAAGAATCATGCCGCCAAGACGACTGTATAGTCAAGCTGAGATCACTCAACTCATTGCACAGGGTGTGGCCCAAGCCTTAGTTGGCTGATAAAACTCTGGCAGTGAGGACACACTGAATAACACACCTCCAGTCAAACCCTGTTCCTACAAGGACTTCCTGAGTTGTAAACCCTTAAATTTTAAGGGCACTGAAGGTGCCATCGGGCTAATCCGATAGATGGAAAGAATGGAATCGGTTTTCAGTCTGTGCAACTGTACGGAAGACAGCAAGGTCAAATTCGCTGCTTACACCTTTCAAGAAGGTGCACTCACGTGGTGGAATACCTATGCCAGTTCCGTGAGTATCGAGGTAGCGAATCAACTCCCCTGGGCTGATCTAAAGAAAATACTAAAGGACGAATATTGTCCTAACGAGGAACTGCACAGATTGGAGGAAGAGTTCTGGCACCTGACTGTTCAGGGCACTGATATCGCTGGATATACCACCAAATTCCAGCAACTTGCTCTCCTATGCGCGGGTTTGGTTGATCAGGAAGAAAAACGCATCAAGAAGTACATCCGCGGTCTCCCGGAGAATATCCAGGAGAACATCGCCTCGTCGAAACCAACCACCATTCAGAGTGCCATCCGCCTGGCACACGAACTTATGGCTTTTTTTGTCATCCGTGAGGCATCTCTTTCGTCCTCCCACAACAACAACAAACGAAAATCTACTGAACATCACAATAACCAGAACAAGAAACCCGACACCATCAAAGCTTACACCTCCAACACCGAACCAAAATGGGGTTACACTGGGACTAAGCCTTATTGTCCTAAGTGCAACCGCCATCACGATGGTCTTTGCAGTACCCTTTGCAACAACTGCAAGCGGTACGGTCATCTCACTAAGGACTGTAGATCCCCCAAAACTAACAACAACAATTCCAACAACAACAACACCAACACCAGGCAATCCAAAACCTGTTACGAATGTGGAAACCCTAGACACTTCAGGAATGAATGTCGGAAGCTGGAAAACAAGGGCAACAACAACAACAACCCTTGAGGTAGAGCTTTCGTACTTAACTCTAAGGATGCCCGTCAAGACCCGAATGTGGTCACGGGTATGTTCTTTATCAACAACTTAAATGCTTCTGTTCTGTTTGATACTGGTGTTGATAAGAATTTCATATCGAACGAGTTCAGCCCACTACTTGATATTACCCATGTTGCATTAGATACTTTATATACTATAGAGTTAGCTAATGGCAAACTAATCGAGGCCAATAGTGTAATACCTGGTTGCACCTTAAACCTCGCAAACGAACTCTTTCCCATTGATCTAATTCCTGTCGAGATCGGAAGTTTCGACATCATTGTTGGCATGGACTGGTTTTCCAAGCATCGAGCCAAAATCATCTGTTATGACAAAATTGTCCGTATTCCTCTCGTCACTGGTGGTACTTTAATCATACAAGGGGAGACCGGTGGGACGAGATTGAATATCGTATTGTGTATGAAAACCTGCAGATACCTCAGAAAAGGGTATCAGGCAATCCTCGCACACGTCATGGAGAAAAAGTCGGAGGAGAAGCAACTTGAGGATGTGCCCATTGTCCGAGACTTTCCAGAAGTCTTTCCCGAAGAACTACCTGGTCGGCCACCACCTTGATAGGTTGAGTTCTCAATCGAACTCATGCCAGGTGCTGCACCCGTGGCACGAGCACCTTATCGCTTAGCCCCATCCGAACTTCAGGAGTTGTCCACTCAGTTACAGGAACTCCTGGATAAGGGATTCATTCGACCGAGTTCCTCACCCTGGGGAGCCCCGATCCTGTTTGTGAAAAAGAAGGACGGTTCCTTCCGCATGTGCATCGACTACAGGGAGCTGAACAAGTTAACTGTAAAGAACCATTATCCACTTCCTCGTATTGATGACCTGTTTGACCAACTTCAGGGGTCGAGTTTTTATTCAAAGATCGATCTACGGTCAGGTTATCATCAACTCAGAGTTCGTGACACTGACATTCCGAAAACTGCCTTTCGAACTCGCTATAGGCATTATGAGTTTCAAGTGATGCCTTTCGGTTTAACCAACGCACCGGCCGTGTTCATGGACCTTATGAATCGGGTGTGCAAACCTTACCTCGACAAGTTTGTTATCGTCTTCATCGATGACATCCTCATTTACTCGCGCAACAAACATGAACATGCGCAACATCTGAAAACCATTCTAAAACTTCTTAAGCACGAAGAGTTATATGCTAAATTGTCCAAGTGTGAGTTCTGGAAGCAAACCGTTCAATTCCTTGGATGATCCATCAAAAATCGAGGCTATCAAAAACTGGCAAGCGCCTACAACTCCAACCGAGGTACGCCAATTTTTGGGATTGGCGGGGTATTATCGTCGGTTCATTGAAAATTTCTCAAAAATAGCTCAACCTCTCACGACACTGACTCAGAAAGAAAAGAAGTTCGATTGGACTGATAAACAAGAGTCAGCATTCCAACTATTGAAACACAAGCTTTGCAGTGCTCCTATTCTATCATTACCCGAAGGCAACGATGACTTCGTGGTATACTGCGATGCTTCTCACCAAGGTCTCGGTTGCGTGTTAATGCAATGAGACAAGGTCATAGCCTACGCTTCCCGACAACTCAAAGTTCATGAGAAGAACTACACGACTCACGACCTCGAGCTGGGGGCAGTGGTGTTCGCCCTCAAAATCTGGAGACACTACCTCTACTGTACTCGAAGTACCATATTTACCGATCACAAAAGTCTCCAACATATATTCGATCAAAAGGATCTGAACATGAGGCAACGTCGATGGGTCGAGTTGCTTACCGATTATGATTGTGAAATCAAGTATCATCCAGGCAAAGAGAATGTTGTCGCCGATGCCTTAAGTCGAAAAGAACGCACGAGACCTCATCGATTCCGAGCACTCGTCATGAACATTCATAACAATCTTGTTACTCAAATCCTCACTGCTCAACTTGAAGCACTTAAACCTGAAAACATCATAAACAAAGCCCTGCGAGGAATTGACAAACAGTTTGAGACCAAACCAAACGGTACTCGACAATTCTCTAACCGAATATGGTTACCCAGCTTCGGAAACTTACGAGATTTGGTGATGGACGAAGCTCACAAATCTTGCTATTCTATACATCCTGGATCTGACAAGATGTGTCACGGTATCAAGGAACTATACTGGTGGCCTAACATGAAAGCTGACATAGCCACGTATGTCGGCAAATGCTTAACCTGTTCTAAGGTCAAGGCCGAGTATCAGGATCCTTCCAGATTACTCCAACAACCGGAAATCCCTCAATGGAAATGGGAGCAGATCTCCATGGATTTCATCACGAAACTCCCGAAAACATCTAGCGGTTGCGATACCATTTGGGTGATCGTAGATCGGCTCATAAAATCTGCTCATTTCCTCGCGATCAAAGAAACTGATAAGATGGAACGCCTCACACGAATCTATCTCAAGGAAATTGTATCCCGACACGGCGTTCCCATCTCAATTATCTCTGATAGAGATAGTCGATTCACATCTCGCTTTTGGCAATCATTACAGAAATCATTGGGTACTCGTCTGGATATGAGTACTGCATACCATCCACAAACCTAAGGCCAAAGTGAACGAACAATCCAAACACCGGAAGATATGCTACAAGCCTGCGTAGTTGATTTCGGTGCAAACTGGGAAAACCACCTACCGTTGTGCGAGTTTTTGTATAACAACAGTTATCATTCCAGCATCAAAGCTGCATCTTTCGAGGCACTGTACGGTCGTAAGTGCCGGTCACCTATCTGTTGGATCGAAGTGGGAGACAGCCAACTCACTGGTCCGGAAATTATTCACGAAACCAACGAGAAAATCTTTGGTATCCAAAACCGGCTGAAAGCCGCACGTGATCGTCAGAAAAGTTATGCTGATGTGAGACGCAAGCATCTCGAATTCCAGGTTGGGGATCGAGTTTTGCTCAAAGTATCATCTTGGAAAGGTGTCATCCGATTCGGCAAACGCGGGAAGTTAAATCCCAGATACATTGGGCCTTTTGAGATCCTTGAGAGGATTGGTCCAGTGGCATATCGATTGCAGCTGCCACCCGAGCTCAGCAGCGTGACATTTCTAATCTTAAGATATGCCTATCTGATGAGACACTTATCATTCCCCTAGACGAAATCCGCATTGATGACAAACTTCATTTCGTCGAGGAACCCACAGAAATCATGGACCGTGAGGTCAAACAACTCAAACAAAGTCGTAATCCCATCGTTAAGGTCAGGTGGAATTCGCGGCGTGGTCCGGAATTCACCTGGGAACGGGAAGACCAGATCGACTCAAATATCCTCAGTTATTCACAGATCCAACTCCAACCACCACATGAGAAAAATTCCGGGACGAAATTCTCTTAATAAGGGGAGAATGTGACACCCCCCAAATTAGGACTAGTTTTTAGTGTCTAATTCTCTGTAATACATGTAATTAGTCCTTTGATTAGGTTTATTAATGTATCCATATTTATATGTATATATTAATACATTAAGAATAAATATAGCAGGAATAGACATAGATGTAAAAACCATAGTAGGAAATAATAAAAATAATAATTTAGGATATGATTTTCTAGAATTAGTAAAACCATGGCATAAAAAAGAAGATAAATTTATATTTACTTATAATCAAATTAAGTTAGAAACCCCTAGAGTGATAATAGAATAGAGACTATACACATATTATTTAAAATAATCTACCCAGAATACCTAAATAGATATTATAATGGATTATTAGATACAGGAGCAATGATTACAATATTTAGAAATAACTGTTTACCGGAATGGAAATAATTAAAAACCCCTATAAATGTAAGAGGATTTAATGGAGAAGGAAATAGGATAACAGAATACCAAGAAAATGTAAAAATACAGATATGGGATAATATACTAAATATACCATTAGTATATAATTATGAATTAGAAACTAGAGATATAATAATAGGATGGAACTTTATAAAACAATATTTACCTATGATAGTGAACAAAGAATTTGTACAATTTACTACTTCATGTGATAAAAAGAAGGTAAATGCTAAGATAGTAAAAAATCAAATGAGAAAGGAACAAAAATGGATAAAAGGAGATCCCAAAATAAATCAAAAATTACACTTGAAAAATGAAATTAAAACAATTAGCAATATATTTCTTAGAGCAATCCAGGTTTGGTAAAAGCTAGTTATGATTACGGTATACTACATTCGGTGTATACTAGTACTGGAGATGAGTTAATAAAAATCCCAGAATTATATAGGGTAGCTAGAAGTTATTTATCAATTACAAGAGCAAAATTAAAATTTGTGAGATGTTATTTAGTACCTGGAGAAGTAACATTTGATAAGATAAGACAATCAGTCAAATTAGTCAAGATTGGAATTACTCGCCAGTATATACTACCAGAAGAAGTCATGATACAAGATGAGTTAAAATATGAAGAAATTCCCGAATTACTTAAGGAGAAAAGAGTATGGAATTTAAAAGTTATCTATACAATTTTAGAACAGTCATTAAAGAATCCTGTGTGGGTTAATTATAATGAGAATAATACTATGATAATTACAAATGCAACCGATTATGGAGAAGGAGCCATTGGAAATATTCAGAGATGGATGCAGACGTTAATGAAACCGGATGAAGTCCCAACTACCAAATCTATCCCGGACAAATATCTCAGTGAAGAAGGAAAGTTATCTTATTGTAAGGTTATGAAGAAGTATCCAGACCATCTATGTAAACATTGCCGGATTAATCAACAAATGGTCCCACAGCTATCAATTACGGAGGAAAACTTAAAAGTAGAAGATAAGGATGAAGAGAAAAGAAGCTAAGAGAAGAAACCCGAAGTAGCCAGCTGGAAGTTACTGTTTGTAAAATCAATAATGGGGAAAGTATGTAATATTGTCGTGTAGTAATGTGAATCTTTAGTGTAACAATAATTATGTAGTTATAGTTGTCTTTAGTGTAACAATAATTGTCTAGTTATAGTGGTAAGTATCGTGTCACTAGTAAAGTGACATAATTTGTAAATATATGCTTAAGTATTGTACATATTTCCCATAAAAATAAAACCACATGGGAGGCTAGGGAGGACACACATCCCACATCCCATATCTCACTCCCCTTTATTATCTCTCTATTATATCTCTCTCTCTTAAATTCTCCATCTTCCGCATTACAAGCCTTTTTAGGAACAATAAACCAAGTTAGAGAATTTATATCAAAATTAGCAAAAGAACTTGAACCTTTAAATAAAAAGACAAGTAAAAATATAGAATTCCAATGGACAGAAGAAGATAAGGAAGTTATTAGGAAAATAAAAAGAAAATGTGAAAAATTGCCTAAATTAGAATACCCAGATGAAGAAAAACAATTTATATGGATAGTAGAAACAGATGCAAGTGAAAGCAACAATGGATATGGCGCAGTATTAAAATACAGGTATGAAAAGGAAAAAAGAGAATTTGTTTGCAGGTATCATTCAGGAACTTTCAAAGCCAACGAGATAAATTGGGATATAAACAAAAAGGAATTAAAAGCAGTGCACTATGGAATTAAGAAATTTGAGCCATATATTGTCTACAACAAGTTTATTCTAAGAATAGATAATTCTACAGTTAAGGCATGGATTACACAAAAATTAAAAAATTCTATAGTTAAAAAAGAAATAAATAGATTAATTGCAGAAATTACTTGTTATGATTTTAATGTTGAACTAATCAAGTCTCAAGCTAACTTCTATGCAGACAAATTATCAAGAGCAAATTGCAAAGCTATCAGCAATGATGCAAGAGTTAAAGGCTGAAAATGCCGAACTTAGACAAAGTATATGCCAATCTAGGCCAACAACAAGAATTATCCGGAAAGGAGGATCAAGTACAAGAAATGCCCAAGTAACGGAGGAAGAAAAATTAATTAAAAAAGTTAAGTTGGATTCTAAAGTAGAATTCCCAACGCTTGTTCCAAGTACTGATACGTTCAGAGAAAAATTACTGGCCCAAGGTCAAAGAAGTTATGATTATCTAGTAAAAAATTATGTCCAGAATTTCCAGATAATTGCAAGTAAATTAAATTCTAACCCAGTGCTTAAATTAAACAAGGAGGAAGAATTATTTGAAGGATATGCTACTCAGCCAAATAAAAAGATAAATGAATTAATAACCCTACCAGGATGCAATCCGGGTTTGGTAAAAGCTAGTTATGATTATGGTATATTACACTCAGTATATACCAGTAATGGAGATGAATTAGTAAAAATCCCAGAGTTATATAGAGTAGTTAGAAGTTATTTGTCAATTACAAGAGTAAAATTAATATTTGTTCTATGTTATTTAGCACCTGGAGAAGTAACATTTGATAAAATAATGCAAGCGGTCAAATTAGTTAAGATTGGAATTACTCGTCAATATATACTACCAGAGGAAGTTATGGTAAAAGATGAATTGAAGTATGAAGAAGTTCCCGAATTTCTAAAAGAAAAGAGAGTATGGAATCTAAGAGTTATTTACACAATTTTAGAACAGTCCTTAAAGAACCCTGTTTGGGTTAATTACAATGAAAATAATACCATGATAATTACTAATGCAATTAATTATGGGGAAGGAGCTGTTGAAAATATTCAACGATGGATGGTAACATTAATGAAGCCAGATGAAGTACCAATTACCAAAGCTATCCCGGATAAATATCTCAGTGAAGAAGGAAAGTTATTTTATTGTAAGGTTATGAAGAAGTATCCAGACCATCTATGTAAACATTGCCGGATTAATCAACAAATGGTCCCACAGCTATCAATTACGGAGGAAAACTTAAAAGCAGAAGATAAGGATGAAGAGAAAAGAAGCTAAGAGAAGAAACCCGAAGTAGCCAGCTGGAAGTTACTGTTTGTAAAATCAATAATGGGGAAAGTATGTAATATTGTCGTGTAGTAATGTGAATCTTTAGTGTAACAATAATTATGTAGTTATAGTTGTCTTTAGTGTAACAATAATTGTCTAGTTATAGTGGTAAGTATCGTGTCACTAGTAAAGTGACATAATTTGTAAATATATGCTTAAGTGTTATACATATTTCCCATATAAATAAAACCACATGGGAGGCTAGTGAGGACACACATCCCACATCCCATATCTGACTCCCCTTTATTATCTCTCTATTATATCTCTCTCTCTTAAATTCTCCATCTTCCGCATATTTTGCGCGATTTGGCTAAATCGTGCCTTTTCATATCGAATGGATTTCGATACATATTCATACGGACGTTGGTGAACTTTTCAATAAATAACATAAATCTATTTGGTGATTAAATAGTAGTTATTCACATTATATTATTATGTATTAATAATATACGAAACGATATACGTTTTATTTAAAACGTAACCGACACGAATTAAACACACGAGACGCGCCCGACAAATCAAATAAAGCTCAAGTTATATTTTATAACTTAAAATAAAGTATTTTGATTTAATATTTCGGTTAAATATATCGCGAATATACGATGACAATAATAACGTTTAAAAACGTTACACGAGATAAATAAACGTACAAATACTCAACGAACGCGTAAACCGAGACCCGACAACATTTTAGTAACTTATAATATAGTATTTAGAATAATAATTTCAC
This sequence comes from Helichrysum umbraculigerum, assembly GCA_949592205.1. Taxonomy (NCBI): domain Eukaryota; kingdom Viridiplantae; phylum Streptophyta; class Magnoliopsida; order Asterales; family Asteraceae; genus Helichrysum; species Helichrysum umbraculigerum. The sequence continues at coordinate 122,438,709 of CATIUR010000005.1, read as the reverse complement.
ATAAAAATATAAGAATTCAAATGTTACTTAAAACACAAACGTTTAACATATAACATATAATTAAACGTTTAAACGATCAGGGAAACGAACACCGCACGGGGCACGAATACAGGGAACAAATTTGGTGAAGCCCACACTTTGGTGGACCCCACCAAAACCGGCCACCACATGAGGGGATGGCCTCCCTCACTTGGTTGCTTCTTTGACTTCAACAACAACTAACATCACCACCATCATCACTTTCATTCACCATCTCTCACACACCACCTTCAAACTCTCTCATCTCTCTCTCCTCTCTCTAAAATCGGCACACCCATCACCACCAAAAATCCACCATCAAAACTCCTCCATTTACTTAGCGGCTTGAAGCAAAAACGATCACCACGTCTCAAGCTACATTTCTATCTTTTCGGAATTTCCATACGACACTCGTAAGTTTCCAACACCTCAAAACTACCTTTATTATGTTTATTTACATGTCTAGTTGATGTTCTAGCTAGTTAATGTCCAAACCGAAACTTAACACTCGTTTTTGAAACTTGTATATGTAAACTGAAAAGATCACTGAAAATCTGTCTCACGAAATAATTTCTATAAAATCGTACGGGTAAAACAAATGTACATATCTTATACCAAAATCTTCGTATTTTCGTCTACTACAACTTTCATGAAGAAAGTTTTCTCACGAAATAATCTTGTTTTTCTGTAAAAATCGATTTGTACACGGGTATACGTTTTGGCCGAAAACCGAACACTTCACCTTCTCTATTTTATTTGACCAAGATACCGACCCCTACAATTCTTGAGAAAATTCTCTAAAATACTAGACATCTAGGAGAATATGTGTCATTTTTGGTTAGGCTTGAATCGGATTAGAAACGGGTGAAATCGCGAGTCGAAACCGAGTAAAAATCTGGAACTATATAACTTAGGGGCTGTTTTGGTATTTTAGAAAAACCGACACTTCGAGAAACTTATAAAACGCAACCATAGTTCTAAAATGCTTATTTATCATTTATAAGACTTGGGTAAAAACCTCGGGTCAAACCGAGCACGTTTGACCGTAAAACAAAACATGAATTGCACTAACAGCGGCTAGTGTCGCTAGAGTGCCAAAAATAGTGCTAGCGACACTAGACTAGTGTCCCTGAGCCAAGTGTCGCCTATATAGCGACACTACTCCAATGTCGCTGAAATATTTAAATCAGATTTATACTAGCAACACTACCTTAGTGACGCCATAAATAAAGAAGTGTCGCCTATAGCGACACTAATTAAGTGTCGCTAATCATTTGAAAATCATGAATCCAGTGACACACACCTAGTGTCGCCTAACTAGTACCGCCTATAGCGACACTCACCTAGTGTCGCCTAACTAGTGTCGCCTATAGCGACACTAGCCCAGTGTCGCTAAAAACAGAAAAGTTGAACTATTTTCTAAGTATTGGAATATGTTATACCAAACAAATCGGATACGATACAACTTATGCACAAGACATATATACTTTGTTAAGTATACAACAACACAAGTATAATAATAATAGTTGAGATTATTATTACAAACCGTCACCAACGGGCCGTACACATTTTCAAAACGCAAACAAACAAACCAAATGTATTTGGACATTTCTAGTTGTGTGATCAACTAGCATAGGTGATCTTTTGAGATACCTACTCATATTAACCAACGAGCGTCTTGGACGCCCTCAGGTTACAGTCTTCGGACATCATTGCTTGGCTAAGCAATGCACGTTTATTGAGATAAACGCATCAGACTCAGGTGAGTCTCATGGCCCCTCTTTTTACTGTTTTCACTCAGGGGTGTGATTCATTGCTTGTTTTTAACATGTGAACGCGAGTACAAACTTTACATATACTACATGAGTTTACACAACTAATCATTTTAAGTCCTCCACAACATAGTTTGGTAATACTTCGGTAGCGCGAATGTTAGTGTATGGTACCATATAGGATTGACAATCCTCGTCCGGGTTAGCAAGCACTAACTGTTCAAATGGACGTATTAGCATTTGAGGTTTGCGAGTGTGGATTAGGCACTCGTAGGGAGGCACCCTCGATCAGGCACTTGATTGTGATTCTGACACCTCAGTTAAGGCTCAGACTATGTGCTCATGGCTGTATACATTATTATTTGCTTGGTTGCAAATCAATACATTAAATCTTGCGGTTCATACGATATTTGATATTCAAACCTGTGAGCTCACCAGCGTTAGCTGACCGTTTTTAGCATGTATCACAGGTACTCAGCAGTAGGTTGGACTGCCCACACATGACACTGTAGCTCGAGTCAGCATGCAGATATTAGAGATTTCCTTGCATTAATATATCTTGTAACAGTATTTATGTATTGAAATCTCTTATTTTCAGAACACGAGCTATGTACTAGCTTCAACTTTGTAAACATTTAACTATCAATGTAATTTTTGTAAACGACGCATATAGAGTCGTTCCTATATATCTTATGTGCTTTGTTTACCTTGATTAGTCGCACCCAAAGTATGCTTCCGCTATTCATGAATTTAGGGGTGCGACGGTTATAAGGTGGAGGTACATTATTCAGGTTGTACCCTAATCCCGTTTTAATTTTCTCATGGATCTGTGAATTGATTAGGTGTTGAATACTTTTAGAGGCATTTTCAAGGTCACTGTCTTTTAATTTTATATTTTCCTTCTCACTGGTGACCTGAGCTAACAATTTTTGAAGATCCTCAACTTTATCTTTTAAAACATCCCTTTCATATCTAGCATACTCAACATCATAAACAAATTGAGACTCATTTTGTTGATATGCTTTGATCTGTTTTTCCAAATCTTCAATGGAAGCAATGTAGTGTCTATTCTTAATGTCCCATTCCTTGAGTTCATCACAGATTTTAGCATTATGATCTCTATAGTGTTTAACAGTTTTCTTACATATATTAGAGCATAATTTAGCTTGTACCTCATATGGAACTTCATCTGAGCTTTCAGCTTCTGTTTGTGCCATAAGTGCAAGATTTTGGACTTCTTCTGTCTGATCCTGATCACTCCAGTCAAACCCAATTCCATCCTGAGACACTAACGCATTGGAAGTTATATCTTGAACTTGAATATTTCTTCTTTGACCACCATTATACCCTCCAGTTCTCTGTCCCGTTCTTTCATCATTTCCTTCCTGCCTTGGAGATCTGCATTCTCTAGCAAAATGACCCAATTTGTGGCAGTTGTAGCACTCCACCTTGCTCTTATCAAACCCAGTATTATCTTCTCTCTTCATTGCAAAGTTGTTTCTTCCTGTTCTTTGCAAATACCTTTTTACCCTCGTGGTAATCATGGCCATCTGGCACTTAAGATCCATGTCCTCAAGATCATTAGGATTAATCTGTTCTAACTCTTCATTAGTTAGTGATGAGTTCACATGACTAGCAAAGAAAGCTTCCATGACTTAATCATAAGATCTATCTTGTGACAATGATCCAGATCCAAGTCCAACTGATGTGGATCCATAAGACTTTGAATCAACTTGCCTTCTACCAATGGACATAAATGAAGCATTCTGCACATTTTGAGAGTACCCTGTAGCTTGCTTTTTGCTTTCCACTTCTGGCTCAAATGATCTAAGATCGTTATACAGATCACTTAACTCCTTATCATCAAGATCACTTCTCTGCCTTAATCCTACTGTATAAATTGTCCATTCATCACCAAGTGATCTGAAAAATTTCATGTTAAGATCATCTTTATCTATCTTAACTTTGAGATTTTCAAGATCACCCACCAATTTTGCAAATCTGTCAAAGACTTGTGTCAAAGTTTCACTCTTCATAGCACCAAAGTTTTCTAATTGTTGTTTGAGCAAAGATCTCTTATTCTTTTTGGTGCTTGCATTATGTGACACCCCACAATTTTCGACGTAATTAGGAATGTTAAACACATGCATGTTTAGGCTAATTCCCTACTTAAGTGAATTCACAACAATGTTTAGAGGTAAGTCTAGCAAAGCCCAACTAGTTACTACGTGTAGTAATACATATTTTGTAGTAATATAATTACGTATGAAATGAACCTGTCAAAGTCGACAAATATTTTTTAATATTTTTGTTTGAAAATATCATATGAACAGTCAGAAACGAAAAGGAAATGAAAACAATTATACGTTTTATATAAAACGTATTGTACGAACGGAAACAAATATAAAACGTACTCAAAGGTCAAAAATAATAAAAGTATTATTTTTCCCCTTCATATTAAAGTATTTGGAGAAATACCTCAAAATACAATTACGAAAATTGAACGAAATCTGGCACACAATTGGACCCGTACCTGAAATTAACAGGTTAAAAATCACACCAAACTCTCAATAATTGAGAGACCAAACTCTGTATACTCGTATTATATACTCCCTCCTCACTCTTGATTCACACACAACACACACATAGCTCAAATAATTGGAGCTCACCAAACTTTCTCCTTTCTCCTCTCTGTGTTCTCGTTCGACTGGAGCAGCAAGCAGGAACCAAAAATCATATTCAAATCAAACATCACAAAGTAACAACCATGATAACATAATCTATATCATCATCATCTCAAAACCGTCATCTTCATCATCATAATTATATCACTGTAAGGTTTTGAGACTTAAAATTTTTATATAAAGTTAGTATATTTCTTTGATTATAAAGTGTACAACTTGTTATATACTTATCATATTATGTTTATATATCATATTTATGGTTGATTAAACTAACAAAAATGATATTGTTGGTGATAATAAAATTTGACCAAAATATTTGTTTGTATAAGATTTTAGAAGGTTTATGAGTGAAATAAATGTATAAAAATCACTTGGCAAAAGAATTGGGTGTTATCATCTACAACTTTAGTATAAAACATAACTAAAACTTTGACAAAATTTTTGTGTTGATTCGGACTGAAAATGGAACACAGAACAGAGCATGCACTGGAACCACCATATACCCGATCGGCTGGAAAAAGTAAGTCGAACGGCTTGATTTAAGATAGCCGATCGGTTAGAGTGTGATTGAGCCGATCGGCTCAATTGGTATATAGCCGTACGGCTATTGAATGATTTAGATGGTCGGTTAGAGTAAAATGATACTGTGTACTAACTTTCCTAATATGGTAAGCACTATATATGGAAAGTAATTAATTTTAAATTAAATAACTAATATTAATAATAATTATTATTATTACAATTATATATATATCAATATATATATATATATATACACAACGAGAAAGTTAAACGGATACATATCTAAATACGGATAGATATACTTTTGAAACCAATATTTATATAATGTCTGAATACGACAATTTTTAGAACGAAAATAATTATTGGATATATAAACGGAGTATATTTGAAAATGAGTAAAACGTTTTGGTATTAAAATTTTACACGACCTCGGGACTTTAATTTATACGAACATTTATACAAATAATGTTATAAAATGGACGCGACAAACTTTGAGACAATAATAATTATTTATTTCAAAAACAACAATTTTTGGAACAAGTAAAATGATTTGGTACAAACTTTATAATTTGTACATTTATATATATAAACACCTACAAATTTTATATATATATACACGAACGACTACGACTTTTATATATATATATATATATATATATATATATATATATATATATATATATATATACAAATGGGACAATACGAAAAAGATACATTTTTATAACAAACGAAACCAGTGTTTTGAAACATAAACGACAATTATATATATGTATATATATATATATATATATATATATATATATATATATATATATATATACATATATATATATACATATACATATATATATACATATACATATACATATATATATACATATACATATATATATACATATACATATATATATACATATATATATATATATATATATATATATATACATATATATATATATATATATATATATATATATATATGCGACAACGATGACAAACTATATATATATATATATATATATATATATATATATATATATATATATACGACGACGACACATTATTTATATACGAATATATATATTCAACTAATATATATATATATATATACGACGACGACACATTATTTATATACGTATATATATATATTCAACTAATATATATATATATATATATATATATATATACCTACGCAACGAATGATTAGTCGATGAATATGACTCGAAAAATAATATATATACTTTTTTTCAAACACAATTATCACCAACAAATTGTACGAACATTTAAAAACAACCGAGAGTCAAATACTTATGTTAATACATTATTGCGTATAGGTTGACATACTTGGGCTTAGGCTTTGCTAGCACTCTCGCACATACTTAGCTCACAAGGTGAGTTCACAGCCCCACTTTTAACTGTTTTACTGCTTTCAACTTGGGGTGAGAAACATAGTCAACTACTTTACTGATTGCCATAACTGCTTTTGCTTACATGATTGTTAACTTGCTTGTTTACTCCTAACTATCGATTATTAATGATTGTGATCATGTTTTAACTTGTAGCTAGAGTACTTTTGAACAGTTAAACGTTTATACAAATTAGGTTTATGAAATAACATTTTCATACTACAAACTAATACGAATCGCATAAACTGTTTTGATGTCTGGTTGCCTGATGGGCTTTAGTATAGATCTTGCCAACTTGGATCAAGGGACACTTACTCTCCCTACACTTTGGGTTGCCTGATTGGCTTTTGTATGGGTCCTACCAACTTGGACCAGATCCTGCCAACTTGGATCAAGGGACACTGACTCTCCTTACTATTTGGTTGCCTGATGGGCTTTAGTAGGGATCCTACTGACTTGGATTAGATCCTACCAACTTGGATCAAAACATTTTTATAGGAATACTTACTTTTCCTACAAATCGTATTTTTAATAGGATACCTACTTTCCTACGAAATATTAAAGTTAGGATACGAACTTTCCTACAAACAAATAAAACCGTATTTGGGTAACATCCCAACCAAACAATACTTAGGGTATTCGCTTTCCTACAACTAATAGGATGCTTACTTTCCTACAATTGGCTTTAAGCTGTATTTGGACAACATCCCACGTAAAACCTTATTTAACCATTATGGCAACACGTGTATAAACATAATTGTTTACCAAACTTTATTCGAAAACGTAAAACCTGTGAATTCACTCAACCTCATTGTTGACTTTTACTATGTTTTTCAGGGAATTAGCTGCGCACGTAAGATCGCCTGCACTTTTGGAAATTAGGCGACCCATGAAGACTTAGGATGCCACTTTTGAAACAAATGGATTTCTTTAGTATAATTAAAGCGTTTTTAGTAATATTTCAGAAATCTACTTTTGTACAACTTAAATACTTTTGATACTTATACGATTCAGTGAATCGTAAACTCTGTACTATAACTTATGGCATCTTAATATATATGTTCTGTTGTAATCATATGCTCTGATATGTATGTACGTCCAACGTTGACGTCAGCACCCCTGCTCGATCTAATGCTTCCGCAAACCATCTGATAATCACGATTATAGATTTTGGGGGTATGACACATTACCACCAAATCTTTTGTCTAACACTTCTATCAGAATTTTTGCATCATCACACTGATCAAAGTTGCTTTGATATTCATTTGGTATAGATATCAATAAGGTGCTAAGAGTTTTGAGTTCTGTTACTCTCTCCTTCCTTTCAATATTAGTCGTTGGAGCTGCTCTTGGCAATCTAACACCATTTGTATCAGTTTTATACTTTTGACCATTTTCAACAATGTCCCTCATTTGATAATCTGTAAGCAGCATATATTGCTTGATTCTGTTTCTCCACATCTCATACTCATCAGGTTTGAGTATGGGGATCTTTGTAGCTTGAACGCCATCTGAAGTTTCAGAAGTCATTTTGTGATTTTGAAAACAAACTTAAATGTAGCCTAAACCTTAAAGCAAAGCTTAACCCTTTAGATCTTCCTATATTCAAAGTTAAAACAAGCTCTGATACCACTTGTCAGTCCCACCTTGAACTCAATCAAGATTTAATTAACAACAAGCTTTGAAATATCAACAAGGAGTTTGCGGAATAACACTTGTCAACAAGGAAGATTTATCACATGAAGTATATGAACAACAATTAGTAATTGATAACCAAAGCTTCAATATTATTATTGATAATAATACGGATACACTTGTTTTGTATCAGGGTTTACAAAGGAAACCTTGAAGCTAAAAATTACAATCTTACAACCACACTTGATATATTGTCCAAAAAATCTAATAATTTCAAGTCTATATTTTTCATTTATCAAGACTTTCATTACCAATAAAGCATGGCCTTCTAATGTACCTTAATCTTCTTTAGACGTGAATGTAATTAATGTTTGGCAACTTCTTGTCTCAAAGCATGCTCTGCAAATACTGTATATTTGACTTTGTACACAAGTTGGTAGACTGCAGGCCCCACAAGAGCAGCTTTAGTTATAATTGAACCCAGCTGTGGAAACTAAGGAATTGATACCAGCAGTGGAAATGATATAGCAGCGTTAACTCTTAAAGCTATACGCTTGGCAGTGGAAACAGTACTAACTTCAGATTGGCTAGCTTGTCAGTGGAAACTAGTGAATGGTCTGGCAGTGCTAATCTTCTACCAGTGTTAATCTTGAACTACCAGTGAAAATGATAACTATCAGTGGAAACTTTGAAGGCTAGCAGTGTTAAATACTTGAAATATTTTTCAATATGCATCAGTGGTAACTTTGACCCAACAATTGACATTAAAACTATGTTTAAATGTCATTAAAATGATCATTTTTACTTTCCCTTCTCTGTTGATATAAGTAGATATTTGGTTCTCTTTGTAGATGGATTTTTTTTACACATATCTCACCTTGGTTTTATAAGAAAAACACACTACTCATACATTAGTTTTTGTAAGCTTATTGGCTTTGTTCTAGTCATATTGGGACCTCATGATTTTGGTCAAGCTATGAACAAACACTTGGGTTAGCTTACAAATTAATATTTCGACAACCTTTTCGGGCACGAGGTTCAAGTCCGGCAGTACTACTGCTTTGGCCATTGTACCCTAGTAAACAGACGACGTGTAGACGGCGAATATGTTTTAAGGGAACCGTGTCAAACACGGGACTGAGCTTATCATTCGATGATATCCTTTTACTTCTACTCATTTCTTTTATTTACTTGTTTAAGTTGTTCAAAGAAATTGCATACTTATTTATGTGTATGTATTATTGTTATTTGATTCGTTATTGTAATGAAATTGTATTCGGGTATAATGTATTTATTCCTACACTACTTAACAGAAAAACCAAAATAAACTTAAGCTTTCGCGATTCACCATTGTATATTAAATTGTATCATTACGCGGGTATATACTTCTCCTAGTTTTCTCTATTTTTACTATATATATACCTCATGTTTATAACCAATTTTCCAACTTTGTAACTATAGTATATTAGTATATTATTATGAAAAAATTTCTAGAACGGCATATTAGTACAAACAAACTAGCTACCAAATAAACTAAACAATAAAGTTACAACTTGTTCTAGTAATAATTCAATCTATATATCCATTTGATTCCTAACTTTCTCCTCGAAGCTACTTGAAATACAAGTGACCTTAGATAAGTTTGACATCGTTAACATCACTCATTGGTTTCTTCAAAGATAAGGGGACTTCATTTCAATGACGCCATAAATGATAAATCCGTGTAGTAGCTTGGTACACGATATCAAACATCGATCAAGTGTTTTCCGGTAGTGTTACAAAAACCGACCATGATATCATCTAGTAGAACGTTAGTGATAACAATAATCATTATTATCCTTCGTTTTGGAAGATTATGTCGTGATTCATTGGCTACACATGCGACAATCGATCACCAAATGATGAACCTTTGTTTCTTGATACTCATCACAAATTAAGCATCTAGTAGAGTTTAAGTCCTTGTAGCTCTTCTTTCGTTTCGGATCCTCCAAGATGATATTTTTACTTTTTTGAAAGTAAAAATATTCATCTAACTTGTTCATCTTCATTGGCCACACCCCTTTGACAGAATTTATATATATGATACAGATTTTAAACATAAAGTACAAAATACAATTAATTAGCAATTGAGCAGTGTACCGTAAAACTGTCTTTGTTAATTAATTACTTAATTTAAATACATTCACATAATTTTCTTCACCAAAAAAAATTAAAAAAAATTCAATTAATTAAAAATAGAAAGATAAGATATAGTTAATGCTAGATTTATTATTAGCCGGTGATGACATTATCATTCTTGACTTTCTTTACACGGTTGCCGGCATCAAAATCTCCCACCAGAGCTAACATTGAATCAATCTTCGCCATCAAATCAATCGAGATTCTCTCGAAATTCGGTGTCTTTCGTTTAATTCCTCTCGAAACTGATTTCGGTTTTCTTGGTGCGGGTGGACACATGGTAACAACCTGAATTTTCTGATCGGATGACGTAGGAGTCGTGGGCTCATCATCGATATCGAATTCTTTCACATCTGATGACAATTTGATTATTGTTAAAGTTGGATTGTTTTCATTTTCATTTTGTTGGTGTTGATTTGTTTGATGTTGGAGTAATGGTAATGCATTGGGTTCATGTTGTTGTTGTAGAAGTTTGCCGGAGCCGGAGGTGGACATTGGTTTTGATCGGAATTTGAGTGATCGGAATTTGATGGGAATATGAAATGGGCTCTGAAAACAATGAAATGGATGTGGATGTGAAAGATGGAAAGTGAGAGTTGTGTCGTATTATATGGTTTATACAAAAGGTGTTTGATGGGGTGTGACTTACAAGTTACAATATATATGATGATATAAGTAACAATTTTTCTATTATAAGAAAAATTTACAAATATTGTTGAATATATGTTTATTATTCTAATTTTTCATAGAAAGGGTTAAAATACCGGCAATCTCAATGGGTCTATGCCAGACCGACTCGCGCTCATCACGCACGGGTAAATAAAGCTCACATAATTAACGGGTCACATCATGCCGCCTTAAGCCCATCACGTGACATGTAAATAAAACTTATCTAGCCATTTGCCGAGAAAATTTTTCAAACAACTGATCTAACAGTAGTGAAAAAAATTTCTGGTAAATTCATTTATTCTTGTCAATGGTAACTATTGAATATAGTATATACCTTTCAAATGTCTCATTTTTACAATTCAATACGCTATACACTATTGCGTTTATTATTGTGAACTTTAACGTTACAATATGATAAAGTGTTGGTATTTGGTAAGTCTAAATCCTTCTGGTTATAATTGTAAAATGATGTTATTTTAATTTCAAACGGAAAAAGAAGAGAAACATCCAATATTACAAAGGACAAGAACATCAAGACATTTAATTTTATACTACATGGTAATTTTATCCACTAAAATAATAATAATAAAAAATAAAAAATTATCGATCTCAAAACATTAGATAGTTAACCTTTTTTAGGATGTCTTGTTTGTCTAGCACACGGAAGAGAAACATTGTATGCATTTTGTCATTGAGTAGAAGCCATGTAAGTTGATAAGCACATATAAGGTGTTTTCATAGCTATAAATGTTCCTCCGACAATCAAAATAAATATTTATAATCTCAATTATTACACTGGTAGATAACAGACGGTGCGATTTATATACCACCAATTTTAATCGCATCCAATTCAAGTACGGTACATTGCACCGCTTAGTATACAATCTCATAAAGCATGATTACCAAATAGATTAGTCGGTATTTTCAAGCAATGAAGATGAAAGTAACTCTCATTAAGGAATTGAATCGGTGCTCAATCATATTCATGCCACTATTAACAAAACTATTGTTTTATAATATAATACGGAGTAGTAAATAAGATTACTCGTACGTTTCTCGATTAAGCATGACTGAAATTTCAATCCAAATATGCATAATCACGATTTTTAAGGGAAAACGTATTAAAATGCAATTAAGTGCGAATTAAACAGCCTCATAATTCGATTAACATAAGAACATCTATGATGTGCCTAATTACGATATAAACAAGCAGAAAAATAAGAATTTATTAACATAATTTAGTTTAATTGTTTGAAATTTAGAAGAGAATATAGAGTTAATAATACACATGGCATACGGAACATAGAAAGCCGTCTTATTCGGTGAAGGATCCAATGCAAAACAGTAAACACAAAAAACAAACACAAAGACACATGTACCATCCAGTCAGACATTTTTTAAACATTACGTAGTACTCCGTATTTTCTTTTACTTTACAAATACACCCCTCATATTTTGAACGTGTCACAAATTCACCCATATAATTTTCTTACATCATAATTATGTAGAAAAATGTACAATACTTTTTACATATTTCAATTTAAGGTACACAACTTTAAATGATATTGTTCACCAATTAATTTACTCGCTAATAAGATTAAGAGATTATGACATTTGTCGATATACGGTCATTGGATAATTCCTAAAGAACGGTGAAATATTACATATAAATCATAGTCTCATCTTAAATTATGTATTGGAAACACATTTATGATGTCATCATTATAATTAAGTTTCAGTTTATCAATTTAGTCCTTTCATTTTAGTAAATGTTAAAATCATATCCCTAACTTATTAAAAAATAATTTTTTTAATAACTACTCACTTACATATAAAAACAAATTTTAATTCATTAATCAAAACATTATTCAAATCAATAAGTAATGTTTCTATTTTCAATTCACCGTAAAATAAAATTACTTGAAAAGGTTAATTAATTTTTTTCACTAACTTAGGTTTCAAAAGCTTTTAATTTTTGATTCTCTACTTTTATAAATTCATTTATATAAAGTAATATTATCATAAATCCAACTAAATGCTTAATATACATATTAACTTACACACTTATTATTAGAAATAAGATACTAAATACGAAATTTTATATTAAAAATCAACGGTCCGTGTGTATACACGAGTTAAAGTCTAGTTTTAGTATTAAACAAACAAGCAGCCAAAAAGATGGTACGTACTTTAGGATATTATGGGGGTGTAAATGTCATTAACAAACATATTAACAAGTGACACGTTACGGGCATCTACTTATTTATTTATTTTTTCCTATTATTATCTTTTCTTTCCATTTTTCTAACTTTTTTGTTTACTTTTTATGTGATCTCTTTTAATGAATCTTTTCACGTGCTTTTCCCACATATAACATGCCCGTTAGTTTAAGGTCAATATGCTTTGCTAGATCTTGCCCAAGATATGTTCTAAATTGATTTGTTAGGTATTCTGTTAATTTTATGGACATGTCAAAATAAATTGGATTATTTGGTTGACTATATAGGATATATATTGTATTAAAGTTTATTACTATATTTATGTTACTACAATCAAGAGTTTAAGTTGACAATAAAAAAGTCAAAAGGACCCATCAAGTACTTTCCAGCATCCCAGCCATGACAAAAGTTCAAATGAGTACAGCTTTTTTAGTGAGAACGGAGGAACCAATGAAAATGTGACATGTGTCACTTTTTTCTCTTTCCTCCACATATTTAAAAAATGAATATCTCTCAAACGGTAAATTAAAAAATCACAAAAGTTGCACTATAATAATCAGCATTGAATTCTCTTCAATTAGAGATGTGATAAGGTATACTTTCGGCGATTTTTTTTTTTTCGTTTTTCGATGGGTTTGAAAACCGAGTACCACACGTGGTACCGACGGTAATACATGTGGTACCGGCAGGTACCACATGTGGTAGCGGCTGGTACCACATGTGGTATCTGCGAGTACCACATGTGGTAGCGGCTAATAACACATGTGGTACTAGCGAGTACCACATGTGATACTAGTGAGTACCACATGTGGTACTAATTTTGTACAATTTATAAAACCCAAAAACAAAAAAGTCGTCGAAAGTATAAATTGTCACATCTCTAATCGAAGAGAATTAAACGCTGATTATTATAGTGCAATTTCTATAATTTTTCGACATACCGTTTGAGAGATATTTAATTTTTAAAAATGTGGAGGAAAGAGAAAAAAAAGTGACACATGTCACATTTTCATTGGTTCCTCCATTCTCACCAAAAAAGTTGTACTCATTTGAACTCAACTCTCCGAGCCATATATATAATTAACAAATCTATGAAATATTCGGTCATAGGATCCTTTCGATCTCCATCTATTTATTTGATAAGTAAAACGATACTAGCTAAAACATCTAGTAGAACCCTAGTAGGAACCTAATATACAGAGACAAATAAGATTAACAACGTCGTGGTAACTAACATATATACGAACTTAAGAATAGAACTTGATAAATAACCTAATTAACATTAAACACGTTGATATTGCGGTTTATAAATAGAGCGTTATGATTACAAAATTAATGATCTAAATTAAGGTGATGCCTATCAAAGGGTGATTGGCCTAGTGTTACCGGATGTCGTCCCACCGATCATGAACTTGTGAATGCTAAGTTTTGAGGCGGACAAATGTACTATTTGTGCTGATAGTAACCTTTTAATTTTGTCATATGTTACATCGATTTATTATCAATACATAAGATCATTCTTTTTATTATTAATGGACTTCTACTAAGGTTGTGTGGGGCTGACCAATATAAAAATAGGGAAAAGTATGGAAAGCACATACTCTGATGGCATCAAGTGCATGTTTTCATGCTTATGCTTGTTTTATGATTACTTAAATTACTTTGTTACCATTTTTCTGCCATAAATGATACTTTTCCATCTTTAACAATCATTCTTGTATCCACCCCCTCATTCTTATGCCTCCCATTACATTTTGCCTCTTCATTTTTGATCTTGTTTGAAACACCAATAGATCAAAGTGTAGAAACTGTATCTTGTTGTTTTTGAGCTTTTTGATGATGTAGGTTACTTTGTGTTATAAAGTTAACTTATTATAACCATGATAAACGTAAAATATGTCACACTCCCATAATGTTTTGTTTATATCATTTAGTTATTGAAGTACCCATTTCGTGGGTACTGGGATTTGTTCAAAATACCATATTTGGTCACTCTGTTATGTTTTTAAGAAAAAAATGGTCGTAGTAACGTTTAACAGAGTTCGTTTATATTATAAATCCCGAACTTACAAGCTTAAGAACGATTAATGTGTATATATATATATATATATATATATATATATATATATATATATATATATATATATCAACAGCGTCAACCCTAAAAATGTTGCATTCGAAAATTGTACCACCACTAAAGAAAGCTTAAAGTTCATGTATAAACTCTCCCTAACATATATAAATTATATTAAACCCTGGGATCCAAATCGAAGTAAACCATCACTTCACTTTTTTTTTATTAAAATCCGATAAGAAAACATTGAACCTTTTTTCATATCAATACTTCATTTTAAGGATCCATGATATGATATTATTATAATATATATATATATATATAAATTTAGAAAAGAAAATACTTATGCTACATGGGCTTTGAAAATTTTTAAATGGGTCTTTAAGATAGACAATATATTACGACCCAAGCCATTTGTAGCCCAAACATAAATAAATAAAATATAGATATCAATGTATCTTTACCCCTTCAAATTCTTCCCCAAATCTGCAAGAACTCGGATTTCAAATTCATCTCAACCGCCAATCGCCACCGCAATCAGCCGATCGGATTTCAATTTCTTTCACGGCGCAGCAACTTACACTCTCCGACATCGTGTAGTAAGCTCTAGTTCTCCATCTTTCTCATTACTTCCGTTTAATTCGCAAACCCTAGCGTATATCGTACTTAGTAAAACCCTAAATTGAATCTTTAATTATCGATGGGTAAAAACGATTTCCTAACACCAAAGGCAATCGCAAATCGAATCAAAGCGAAAGGTTTACAAAAACTCCGATGGTATTGTCAAATGTGTCAAAAACAATGCCGTGATGAAAATGGATTTAAATGTCATTGTATGAGTGAAAGCCACCAACGTCAAATGGAAGTTTTTGGTCAAAACCCTCATCGTGTTGTTGAAGGTTATTCGGAAGAGTTTGAAAGTTTGTTTCTTGAGCATATGAAACGTAGCCATAGGTTTAGTCGAGTTGCGGCCACGGTTGTTTATAATGAGTATATCAATGATAGACATCATGTTCATATGAATTCGACTCAATGGGCTACGTTGACAGAGTTCGTTAAGTACTTGGGGAAAACGGGAAAATGTAAGGTTGAGGAGACACCGAAAGGGTGGTTTATTACCTATATTGATAGGGATTCGGAGACGCTTTTTAAAGAAAAATTGAAGAATAAGAGGGCGAAAGCGGATATTGTTGATGAAGAGAAGCAAGAGAGGGAGATTAGGAAGCAAATTGAAAGGGCCGAACAGTTAGGGGTGAATTTAGTTGATAAAAGCTTGGAGAATGAAGAGGCGAAATTGTTGTTGAGGTCGGATGAGGGTGGTGAGAAGAAGATTAAACTTAGTATTGGTTCTTTAACAAAGAATGTGGTTAAAGAGAAAGGAGAGGGGAGTTCAAGATTCATTTTTGATGATGGAGATAGTGTTGAGAAGGTGGCAAAAGATAAGAAGGGGAAAGCAGGTGGTGGGTCGGCTTTAGATGATTTGATTAAAGAGGAAGAGAAGGCGAAAGAGAGGAGTAATCGGAAAGATTATTGGTTATGTGAAGGGATTGTTGTGAAGGTGATGAGTAAAGTTCTGGCGGATAAAGGTTATTATAAGCAAAAAGGTGTTGTTCGTAAGGTGATCGATAAGTATGTTGGTGAAATCGAGATGCTTGAGAGTAAGCATAAGTTGAGGGTGGATCAAGAAGAGCTTGAAACGGTTATTCCCCAAATTGGTGGAGTTGTGAAGATTGTGAATGGCGCGTATCGTGGGTCAAATGCAAGATTGTTGTCTGTTAACACTGACAAGTTTTGTGCAAAGGTACAGATTGAGAAGGGTATATACGATGGGAGAGTTATTCAAGCGATTGAATATGAAGATATATGCAAAGTTGCTCAGTGAAGTCTTGTAATGAAGTCGTGTAATTTGTAGCTGGGAAGTGTAGTACGATCATTTGATGTTCTCAATAGAGCCTTATTATAAGAAAATTTAGTATGAGGCGAAGTTGATTGTTTTGCTGTTGTGTATGCAAAAACCTACCAGCGTGACATACCTCCGTGAAAACTCATGTTGAACGGTTTTTGGTCTACTCTTCAAGACTTCTATTAGTGGCTATTTGGTGTCTTCAGTCCCCTGATTCATTTATATCCTTTTAATGATTGTAATTGAGGAATTTGATTAACTAATGAAGGATATCTCCACTGATAGAGCTCTCTCTTGAAATTAGCTTTTGAGAAATCGACATTGTAAGTTGGAATCACTATACCTTTTGAGAAATTGTAACACACTCTTTTTTTCTAGTCACTTTGTAATCAATATGCTGTTTTAAACTTTGTTTGTTGAAAGTTCTCACTTCTCAGATAAAATTGTGGTGGTTTGATGTTGGTGGAAACTTTTTAGATTTAATCACGTTCTTTATAACTCAAGTTCAATATGGTGCCCTGGTGCTTTGATGTTGGTGGAAATTTCTTAGATTCAGTCAGGTTCTTTATAACTCAAGTTCAATATGGTGCGCTGATTGCATTTGACAACTTGTTCAGGTATGATGGTTAGAATAAAGCTTAGAACCCTGAATGAATTGCAAAAATGTTTTGTTTTGTTTAGGAGTTGAATCCTTCTAGTAATTTTGTAGTGCAGAGATCTTAGTATGCAGATTGCTTGTTATTGTTTAATTGAATGGTCTTGATGTCTTTTGTGTTCACATTTGATTACATGCAACGGTCAAATTGATTCTTCTAGCTATCACCCTGTCACAGGTCATATTCATACTAAACGTTATATAACTTCAAAAGTAGTTGGGATCACGTCATATTTGAGATTGTTACTGCTAGGTAGGAATGGAATGGCATTATCATTGTAAATATACCCAATGATTCAAGTGACATGTGTTATCCTATTTGAATGCAGATCAACGAAGAACCCATTCTCATTAGATAACCGTACAAAGAACAAACACCATCAACCGTAGGGATCACCAATTGTATATAGGATACAACCTATAGAAACGGCATTCTAAAAAGACCAACAAAACCCTAGTTAAAACAGCTACTCAGCCATGACCAACAGCCATCAATCTATGAAAATAGCAAGTCAACAACTATTAGCTTTCTGATTAATAGCCCACAAGAATATCAGTGTCATTCCAACTCTGGAGTGCATGGTGCATATTAATGAGGGTTATTTACACTTCTTTGGGTTGAAACATATTATCCTTACAGCTTATGTGGTAAATTTGCTTAGAGATCCAAGTCTAAATTGAAGAATTATGCAGCAGACTAACAACAATATGATTTACTTATGTAAATTTGGGAAAATGAGAAAGGAAATATGTCTTGGTGGCAAGTTACTTCCTCAATTTGTCTACTTGGTATGAACCTATGATCCTTGAAGTTTCATTTGTTGATGAGGGTGATATTCAATTGTTGCCACTAAAATGCAAATACAGAATATAAGTCGAGTATAAAGTAGTTATATCTGCAGAAAACCATAACATATTTTGGGCAAAATGGTTAATAATATTATATTTTAGAACAAAACGGTATAGAAAATAAATTTCTCTTTTGTTCTGTACGTTAGCTCTTGCTGTCATATCTAGGGCAATGGCTGGATGCCCCAAAAAATCTCTATGCAATCTGGATTAGACAACAAAGAGAGCCAGCTGAATAAGAAGAAAGAAACAGTTTCTTTAGTGAGCTTATGGTTCTAGCTGATTGGAAAGATGGGAGGGCTTCCAAAGCAATTATTCGAACCTACAAGACATACGGGTGAAATTTACGTCTTTCTATAGGATGTAATGAAGGATCTCAAGAACAGAACTTTCTACAAAATCCTCGATATGAGGATGTATGATGTCATGCCTTCTCGTTTTCGATGTATGACGTCATGCCTTCTCGTTTTCGATGTATGACGTCATGCCTTCTCGTTTCACAACCAAGTTTCTTGTGAAAATAGTGAGACTTTTTCCTGGGCAGGAAGTTGGTGTGATTTCATCTGCTAGAATATGAGGAAATTACACATAAATTTGATCAATGCTTGTCCATTTGGGACTCGATCATCATCGGTAGTATCTTGTAACATATTGCATCTGCTAATGCCAAACGCAGTTATAATATTACAATAGATACTTAAGGACATCTCTAACCTAAGCACTAAATACGGAAAATGATTGGTAAGCCTAAATTTATAGGACTAAATATTGACCTAATGATGTGCTTGGTTGGTTTGAAAAATTGATTGGATGAGATTTAGAGATAGAAAAAAAATCAGAAAATTAGTCATACTTTTAGGTCTTTTTAAGTAGGAATATTTAACATTACTCAACAAACAGTGTACCTAATTTGATGTAATAAAAGAATAATTTAAGAATATAGGCTCATCTTTAACGTATGCATCAAAGTATCAAAGTTTTGCACCAAAAGACTTTCAACATTTATATATTACACTTGTAAACTTCTTTTTACATTTAATTTTACTTGAATTCATTATATTTATGTTAGTTAAACTCTACAAACTATTAATTTAATTGTATATTTATTTTTCCTATAGTTTCAATTACATAAGTTCTTTTCATAAATTAATGATTTAACTATCATAATACGTTAAAAAATTATATTTATCTATTTTGACTATCTTATTATGTAACGTAAAGTATAACCGACTTCAATGAATAATACAAATAATAAGTTTTTTAAAGTTTTGTACTCAAATGATAAAGATATTTTAAACAAAAGGGTAAAAATGATATATTAAAAAATTTGGTGTAATGTTTGGTATTGTACCAAATTTGATGCAAAATCTTTCAAAATTTGACGTACACGAAAATTTTCACCAAATTTGGTAAGTTGGTTGGAAATGATTTTGTACACCAAAACACCAAATTTGGCGCAAAATCACATACATTGGAGATAGCCTAAGTTGCCAATTTAAAAGGTTGCAATGATTCAGGATTTCCAGGCTTGCTGGTTTCAAGCTTTGTGCATCTTTAAATGTGGATGGTGTCATATTATGATCGTTCCGTTTTTTATTTTCCTTTACACCATTGAGATATTACATTGAGAAACGCCATTCTACCAAGCTACTACTTTTGCCCCGACTAGTATAAAGAACTTTTTGTTTCGTTGTTTAGCAAATACTGCGATAACTTTTGATGTTTTTAATCCTTATCTGATATATAATGATGTACATATCATCACCTCTGACTTCAGACCTCGGATCACACTATGAATCCGGAGCGCGCTTGACTCGGATTACATCATGAGCACGGAAATTAAACAAACTCCAGATGCACTCGGCGATCTACCGCCTCACTCCAGGTCTGACCACGGACCCCGGATTACACTCCGGTCCCAGAACATGTCACCCAAGGCGACAGCATTCACTTCCGAGTCGGTCCATGTCTGGACCCGGACGACGAAATTCTTGATACGATGGTATGACCGTCTAAGCAAGTAATGAACATCGCCGAGGTCGGGGCACGACCTCACAGCTAAAATGTAACACTTAGCAATATCATGATAATATCACGGCGAAACCGCGTGCTCTGTACAAATTCGACATTCTCTGGCAAAAGTACAACCAGCAACCATTATACGTAGGTACTATATACATGGCTAGCCCATTAACCTGGTCGGCTTACCTGATTGGTCCACGTCAGCCTTGGCACAGAGAATGTTATTCCCGTCCACGACCAAGTATCCACGTCAGCTGGAAACACAGGTAGGGCTGTTCACAGTTCGGATAAAACCGGATTATCCAATTGGATAACTCGGATCGGACCATATAGTTTGGATAATTGGATTTTTGGATCGGTTCGGATCAAAACCAAACTTATTATTTTGGATCACGGATTGATTTTGGTTAGTAAATTACAAACCGGATTATCCAAAAAAAACCAAATAACAAATAACTATTAATTTTTCAAACATTATATGTATACATGCACATACAAAATAGTTTACTAACTTATTAATATTCTATAAATATCTAAATATAATAGGTAGTTTATAGTATACAAAATTATTTACTTATATATGTAGGTAATTTATAGTTTCGTTTTGCATTTTACTATTATATTACTCACACATATATATGTACTGGAAGGTTCAAATGAGAACCATCCATTATGTATAAGTTTATTATAATAACTAACATATTTTTAGTAGATATTGTAAATATTTATGTATGTGTTTGGATATCCAAAACCAAACCAATCCATCCAAATAGCAATTCGGATGGATTGGTTCGGTTTTTGAATTTCTTTGGACGGATCGGATTCATATTTTCAAAACCATAATCCATTTGGATTCATGTATACGGATTGGTTTTGAACCGATCCATCCATTTGAACACCCCTAAACACAGGGGATGTCGCCCTCGCATACGACCAAGCCCTCCACGTCAGCTTAGGGTTTGAGTATAAATACTAGTGCATGGTTTCTATTTCAAACTAACACCTCATAAATTCACAGAGTAATTCACCTACAGTTGCTCTCTTAGAATTGAGCTTTCACCACCTTTGTAACACCCCGCAATTTTGGATACAATTAAGTACACTAAACACACGCATGTTTTAGGTTAATTCATTGTTAGATGAATTAGTGACCTTAAGTACTAGTATTTGGATTACGAATTAATACTAGGTACTCAAAATTTTATATATATAATTATATATATATAAACATACGCGACAACTTTAAATCACACGAATACGAATCGAATAGATTTCGACACCCTAAATACGGACGTTGGTGTACGAAATTATTAAATAATATGAAATTATTTAATAACATTATTGTTTACTAAATACTATGTCGATAACATTTAAAACGTATTTCGCATTGTATAAAACAAGCCTTACGTGACAAAAACGCGCAATTCGCGCCCGACAAACAAAATAATCTCAAATTATATTTTCGTTACTCAAAACAAAGTATTTTGATTAAATACGTTTATTAAAAATATATCGAAAATGTATATCTATAACGTATAACGTCCAAATAACGTTTTCACGATCGAGGAAACGAACACCGCATGGAGCGAAAAATTAGGGAACAAAATTTAACAAACCCACACCTTCTTGTGGGCCCCATGGACCGGTTTGTCAAAGCCACAAACAAGATCCATATTTTGTGGATCTTGTTATTGACCTTAACCCCTAAACTCTCATTCTTGTTCTTCATTCAATCACTCACCTCTCTCTCTCTAAACCAATACTCTCTCCCTCGAATTCCCTCTCTAAAAATTGGCCCAAGCCAGCCACCATCTTCAACCATCATCTTCCACCACCATCTTTGAAGGAAAACAAGGAGAAAGGAACAACGAAGCAAACCGAGCACTTCTTCAACTTTCGGCTTTAGATTCATCATCACACCTCCGTGAGCACTCCTCTCTCCCTAGATTCACTTGATTTACATATATTTATATGCTATGTAGTTCATATAACTAGGAAATGTCCAAATATCAAGCTTAAACTCGTTTTCTATACACTTATATACTTAACAGATTCTGACCGGAATTTTAGTCGCACGAGAAAAATCATATAAAATCGTACGAGTAAGATAAATACATGAAACCTATGCCAAAATCTTCGTATGAACGTAAGCTACAACTTTCATGTTGAATATTTCCTCTAAAAATACACGGATTCTTCCAGAAAATCTAATCTATGAAAACAGTTTAAATTCGGACCAAACAGGAACTGTGATGCTTTGTAATTTTTTTAAAACTATCAAACGACCTTTAAAATTCATGAAAAAAATACAGGAAGTAGCTAAGACATATAGGAACATTGTGTAATTTTTTCAGAATTGTTTGACAACATATGCTTAGTCAAATAAAAATCAAAAAACGGACTAATTTTTACTCCGAACTTTGACTTTCGGATTTGACCTTTGACTTTTGGATTGGGAAGAGACTTTCGGATTTTTGACTCCGAAAGTCAACTTTCGGAGTTGACTTTCGGAAAAATACCATTTAGGGCCATTAGTTTCGGATTTTATACTTTCGGACCAAAACACACTTTCGGACTTAGAAATACATTCGGACATATATACATATAAAGATACATTCTTGCTTTCGAAAATTCATATACTTTAGAAAATAATTATGTAAACGTATACATACCCTCGCACACATATATGCTCATATAAATGTACAAAACAATGAAACACTTAATAATAATACTTTGAAATTATTATTACGAAAACTCACCAACGTGTCGTATACAATTTTTAAAACACGAACAAACAACTAAACCGTTTGGACATATCTAGTTGAGTGAACACTAGCGTGGATGGTCAACTAGGACATCCACTTACTTATACTTATAATCTCATACGTTTAGGACGTTAGGAGATTACAAACTAGAAGTATATTTGCATTAAGCACGCTAGCGCCCACAGGTGAGTTCACAGCCCCTACATTTCTACTATTTTTATTGCTTTCAAACAGGGGTGAAAAACATAGTCAAAGCTTTTGCCATAACATGAAACTATTATATAATTGTTTTTGTGCTTTTATACAAATTGTTTATGATTGCGATCATACTATTACCAACTGCTTATAAATGCTTTTAGGCTTTATACAAACCGCATGTTTGTGAACTTGCAGGAGATCTGTAACACCCCTAAATTTCGGGTTGCGGAAGCGGTCGGATCGGGTTTTACCAAATCAAATATCACAAACACAAAGGTACATAATGAACGATTCTAAATGAGACGTTTGAAAATAGTTATACATTTCCAAAATAAAGAGTTTACAATGATACGAGTTCGCAAATTAATTTCAATACATAATTTGTAATACAAAAGTTATGCAAAGAAATCCAGATATTGAAAACGTGCGACTCGATCTAGCATAGCTTGTAGTAGTCCTAATCCTGCTGTCACCTGAGAACACATGCTAAAACGAGTCAGCTATAAAGCTGGTGAGTTCATAGGTTAGTTAAGCAAAACATGAAGTATAAACCATGTGCATTTTAATAGTAGTTCGTAAAATCTGTTTGAAAACTGTAATGTATTATAACCGTGTCCCTTTTTGTGAAATCGATATGAAAGTTTCCATAACCTCGTAACCTAATCCGATAGGTTTAGTTTCTAATGTGTTCTCCAAGTGTTTCCGTGTATGTACTACCTTTCGGGGTAGCACACTACCAGACCCTATGGTCGTAACTCATGGTGGTTTCTAGTGGCAGTACTACGTACTCAAGGACCTATCAGGTTATCATGTACGTGTATAAGAATCAAGGGTGACACTACGTGTCCAACTGTGTAATCATGTATGTATAAGAATATCAAGTGTAGCACCACGTGCTCAGTCAGGTAATCGGGTGTGCATACAAAGGGTATGTGTATCTATAATAGGCGTACATGTAAACAGTAATTGGGTGTGGCACATCGTGCCCAATAGAATAATCGTGTATGCATATAAATGTACATACGTAAGGTAAATCGAGTGTGGCACTCCGTGCCCAGTAGTGTAATCAAGTATGCATATAAAGTGTACATGTAACTATAACAAGTATACATGCATAAAGTAATCGAGTCTGGCACCTCGTGCCCAGTAGAATAGTCGTATATGCATATATGGTGTACACGTAACTATACAAGTATACGTGCATAGTAGTAATCAGGTATGGCACCTCGTGCCTAGTAGAGTAAGTGTATATGCATATAAAGTGTACATGTAACTATAACAAGTATACATGTATAACGAAAGTAGCACCTAGTTCCCGGAAGTAGCTCATCGAGCCCGAAAGTAGCACAACGTGCCCGGAAGTAGCACAACGTGCCCGGAAGTAGCACAACGTGCCAATCAGTATATGCATGTAAGTGTACATGTACCTATCTCTAGTGTACATGCAGTAGTAATCGTATGTGACACCTCGTGTCAAGTGGTAGCATCAAGTATGCATATAAATGTACATGTACCTATATCTTGCTTACATGCAGTAGTAATCGTGTTTGGCACCACGTGCCCAAAAGTGTACGCATATAATCAGTAAGTACGATTATAGCAATGTGTTAGACCAGTGGATTACCATATGGTAATATTGTAAATGTAATTCAAAAGAGTACCTACAGTTGTCAGGTATAGCATAGTGTATCTAAGTTTGTAAGTATCCCACTTAGATAGTAGTAGGTAGCATAATGTGCCTAAGTATGAGTAATCATCACTTAGATATTTTGGGAAATAATATAATGTGTTCCACTAATGTACGCTACCATCGCGTATTCGTAATCTGAAACTTAACAGGTAGGTTGGTGCCTGTTGCGCCCGCAACGGTCGTTCGCGCAGCGGGCACAACTGGGGTGGTAAGTTTTAAAATTTATAGAGCTGGGTGATGAACGCCAAAATGTGCTATTTTATAGTGCTAATTACCCCCTTGTTTGATTAATTTCTTATGCATTTTATTTGAATTCGATACTCATTTCGTTCATATTTGCATTTAGGATTTATCTGGAGTTTGAATCGGAAAAGAAGCAGAAAACGAGCGAGAATTGAAGAGAAGAAGCTAAATTGTGTAAAGTTGAAGAATGGAAGTCGATGGTGAAAAAGTTGGAAAAACTGATCCATACGCCGTATGATGAACGCCAAAATGTGCTATTTTATAGTGCTAATTACCCCATTGTTTGATTACTTTCTTATGCATTTTATTTGAATTCGATACTCATTTCGTTCATATTTACATTTAGGATTTATCTGGAGTTTGAATCGGAAAAGAAGCAGAAAACGAGCGAGAATTGAAGAGAAGAAGCTAAATTGCGTAAAGTTGAAGAATGGAGGTCGATGGTGAAAAAGTTGGAAAAACTGATCCATACGGCGTATGGATGATGTGAGCCGGGTCGCCAGTTTACGCGGGTTGAGACCCATGGGCTTTTCAATCCATACGGCGTATGGATGTCCATACGGTGTATGGATTGAGTCGACAGAAACCCTAAATAATTCATTTTGCTCTCATTTTGAGAGGGACTCACCACTTTTCTTCCAGTCGATTTTCTCTCATTCCAAGCCCTATTTCCAGAGAGTTTTGAAGGCAAAAAGGAAGAAGATTCAAAGGCTTTTGTTCATTCAATCAATATTTCGGTTTTTCGGTTCGAATACATTACTTATTTTCATTTGATTATGATTATGACTTTGATTTCGATTCTTACTTTCTGTTATAATATGTTTGGCTAAGCTTTTAATACAATTGTTTAGATGATAATACTCAGATGATGGTTTGATTATTGAATTGTGGATTTATATCGGTTTTTATGAATGTTTATATGTTTACTTGAAGATCCATGTTTAATTATTAATTGTTGATGATAACCTAGCGTGATGATCTGTTGATTTATGATTGAGTTCTCTATTGATTGGTCATTATTGATGATTGTTGATTTTAATTGATAATTATCACTAAATAGATTGAGTTTGATAGGCTAGGGCTTCTTATGATTAATGATTGGTAATGAACATGATAACTACTTGTTAGTTATAACTTTGTTGATTCAAGTTGCAAAAGTAAATCATATAAACGGTGTAGTTTTAATCTATAACACAATTCGGTGGATAACGTTAAATTGAACTGTTAGCGGGTTGAAAACAACTTTATATCTTTCTTGATTGTGTTTAATCAATTAATCTTGTAAGGATAATTGGTATATTCGTCATGTCACAATAAGATCCATGTATCTGCAATTCAATAAAGTGATAACTAGAATCTGAGGAAAATAGTCTAAACAATTGTACTTCTTTTATCATTTGAATTAAATCTTTTATTTAATTAAGTCATTTTTATCATTTCTTTATTTTATTATTAAATTTTATTTAATAAATCATTTCTTATAATTGTTTATCAATTGATCGATCGGAACTAAAACGTCCCCATTATTTTTACTGCTTTAATTAATTGTAGCAATTTCCAATTTGTTAAGATTGACATCCGTTCCCTGTGTTCGACTCGGACTTACTGAGCTATACTATATTCTGACCAGGTATTCTTGCCTGTGTTGTGTGTAGTAAGTCAGGTAATTTCCATTTTAAAACTTAAACCCCGTTTACACGACATCACTGGGGACCTAAATTCTACTTACAGAGGTAAGTATAACTCAGGGTCGTTGTTAAGATCAATCGTATTGTGAAGCGGAGTTGTCCAGACAAACTATTTAATTCAGTGATGGGTTTTTGAAAAGAGTTTTTTGATTTGGTTTTAGGTCCGTTTAAACTAAACTAATTAAAACAGTAAATAAACAAAACAGTAAATAAAAGCTAGATAGGGAATCAGTAATGGAGAATAGTGCTTGTTATGATTTCGTTAGCTTATGTTATGGGGTGATGTCTAGGGTTTATGTATGAAAACGTCTTTTAAAGATTCGTGTCTTGCTTTTGCCTGAGTATTCGTGGTATAAACACTAACACCCTACTGTCTGATTTCTCAGACAGTATGTCACTGGGTTGCTAGGTTATGGTGATTCTGATCAGAGGAGGTTGCTCAACTCTTCAACACTTTCCATGTGCTGGAGTAGTGACCCTTTTTGGAATGGTATTCCTGGGCGCATGAGATAGAGTAACAGACCCACTAAAAGTTCTGACCGTTCTTAACACCAAGGCATTTAAGATTAAGACTTGGTTTGGTGACTGCTAACTTTGTATTAATGGTCTTTGTTTAGTCCAGAGCTGTGTGGTTCAACCAGGATGTGACACAGTCTTCAACCAACGGCAGTTCCTTAGCTTTTCCCACGTATTTAAACGTTATACGAAGTACTGTGCCGATTTATGGTCTTTCCGGTGCCACATACTTTACGCTCGCTCTGGACTAGTTTAACTAAGTCTATATTAAAGTTTGACCATCTATGATATAAACCCAACCCTCACTATTTAAACATATCCCAATAAATCCCTGATTGATTCACGGTGTACTATACGATAGGGTTGATAGTATTTCCACAGCTACATAATTTAGTCCATGTTTGTAGTTGAAAACATAGATAGGTAGTTACCGGTTGATCAAGGTTCGCGACTCCTTGTCATACAGGTTCTAACCACGTTTATTGGAGGAAAGGTGATTTTGGTTTAGAAATTCATAAATACAAAGTTAACAATGCACCAGTTTTCAATATGTAACAATTGGGAACATTATTCCACAACGGATTGTGCCCACGACTTTCATAGCTTCCACATTTCGTACTCCACACATTAGTGATGTTTTCGGCGCTATACAAATGAAAGCCGTATAACGTTACTTCCGTTGTTTCATAAAGATATCATCCCAATTGTATATTTAAAGTAACATCACCCCAAATATTAACAAGCTAACGACATCACAACAAGCACATAAGAGAACTACTCACTACGCATGGTAATTAATCCTAAATCTATCATAATAGTAATAGCAATCATCATAATAGAAAAGGAAAGAAATAACCATAGATTAGGCGTAGAATAATGTTACAAGTATACACGAACGGAACCTCCGCAATATCTTCGAAAATATTACAAATAAGCCCCTCGGAATATTCCCTACACTATTACAAAAGTAGCCCCTCCGTTAGTCTAGGTTAAATATTAACCAAGAACTAACTAACTAAAACCCTAATCTAGAGAGAGAAACTAGAAAGAGAAACTCTAGAGAGAGAGAGAGAAAGAGTGTGTGAGAGAGAAAGTTAGAAATGTTGAAGGTGAGAGGTGTGTGAAATAAGGATGAGGTGCCCTCTATTTATAGGCAAACCTTGGATCAAGAGTACAAGCCCACAAGCATGCACGTACACGCAAACGAAGCACACGAAGCAAGATGTGAGTGCACGAAGGCAAACCAAGCCATACACGGCCTGATACAAGCCGTACATGGCCATATCAGGGCCGTACATGGCCTTCCCTAGGCCGTACATGGCTTCAGGGGGCCGTGTGCTAGGCCGTGTGATTTTCTTCGGCTTTTCTCGTTGCTTAATTCGCGCGTATCTTCTTCGTTTCTTGTCCGTTTGACTTGATTCTTTCGCCTGCGGTCTCGTAATTCCGTTACGCTTCTAATGATGCCAAATGTGCCAAATTTGAATGTTTATAGAGTTGGATTGTGCGGAATGCCCTCGGTTTGCGCTCAGAAAGCTCCATCTTCCTCGTTCTTTACCCGATCTACACGATTCTTGATTCTACAGTCTTGGAATAACCTGATACATCATATGAGACTATTTAAGAACTTGTATCATAATATGGTTAAAAGTATGTGAGAATCAGTTGTTTGAATAATATGCCTCGATTTGCGTGCCTTTTGGATGATTTAAGCACTTTATGATATTAAGTAGATAAACGTTTATTTTAAGTGTTTTCACCAAGAATTTTGTCGCACCCCCAAATTATGATGCGGAAGCGGGTCGATTCGGGGCGCGACTAATCAATACACAAAGCACCAGATTACAAAATGAACAACCACTACATGCGTCGTTTTACAAAATACATTGATATTATAAAAGTTTTACACTATTATAACATAGTTTACAAAAGCTCCTGAGTTCGAATGATAGAGATTCTATGGCATAACTAAATTATACAAAATATAGTAATGCATGACAATCTCTTGATGTCTGAATGTGACTCGAGCTAATGGGCATCTTGAGTGGCAGACCTACTGCTGCTGATCACCTGTGATACATGCTAAAATGGGTCAGCGAAAACGCTGGTGAGCTCACAGGTTTGTATGTCAACACATATTTGTATGAACCGCAAGATTTAATGATAATTGAATTTAAAATGCAATTAAGCAAAATAAAAGTTATACAGCCATGAGCACATAGTCTGAGCTTAACTCGAGATGTCAGGTCCACATTTAAGGTATCCTGATCGAGGTGCCTCCTACGAGTGCCTAATCAACACTCGTCTACACAAATATTAATACATCCGTTTTACTAGTTAGTGCGTGCTAACCCGGATGAGGCTGGTCAAACCTATATGGTACGATATACTAATATTCACGCTACTACGTATTACCAAACTATGCTGATGGAGGGCTTTAAAATGATTAGTGAAAATAACTCATGTAGTATTTGATTTGATGGTACTTGCGTTCATATTGTAAAACAAAACAGAGCAATGCAATCACACCCCTAGGTAAAAGTATTTAAAAAGGGGCTATGAGACTCACCTGAGCCTAATGAGTTGCTAACACGCAATAATGATGTTGTTCAAGAGTAATGATGTCGTCTCCAACGACTAAAACCTGCCGGGCGTATTAAACGCGCAAGGTTTTAAAATGATTAGATGTCTTATCATAGACCACTTTTGCGGAAGCGGGTCGATTCGGGGCGCGACTAATCAATACACAAAGCACCAGATTACAAAATGAACGACCACTACATGCGTCGTTTTACAAAATACATTGATATTATAAAAGTTTTACACTATTATAACATAGTTTACAAAAGCTCCTGAGTTCGAATGATAGAGATTCTATGGCATAACTAAATTATACAAAATATAGTAATGCATGACAATCTCTTGATGTCTGAATGTGACTCGAGCTAATGGGCATCTTGAGTGGCAGACCTACTGCTGCTGATCACCTGTGATACATGCTAAAATGGGTCAGCGAAAACGCTGGTGAGCTCACAGGTTTGTATGTCAACACATATTTGTATGAACCGCAAGATTTAATGATAATTGAATTTAAAATGCAATTAAGCAAAATAAAAGTTATACAGCCATGAGCACATAGTCTGAGCTTAACTCGAGATGTCAGGTCCACATTTAAGGTATCCTGATCGAGGTGCCTCCTACGAGTGCCTAATCAACACTCGTCTACACAAATATTAATACATCCGTTTTACTAGTTAGTGCGTGCTAACCCGGATGAGGCTGGTCAAACCTATATGGTACCATATACTAATATTCACGCTACTACGTATTACCAAACTATGCTGATGGAGGGCTTTAAAATGATTAGTGAAAATAACTCATGTAGTATTTGATTTGATGGTACTTGCGTTCATATTGTAAAACAAAACAGAGCAATGCAATCACACCCCTAGGTAAAAGTATTTAAAAATGGGCTATGAGACTCACCTGATCCTAATGAGTTGCTAACACGCAATAATGATGTTGTTCAAGAGTAATGATGTCGTCTCCAACGACTAAAACCTGCCGGGCGTATTAAACGCGCAAGGTTTTAAAATGATTAGATGTCTTATCATATCATCTATGCTAGTTGTTCATCCAACTAGTAATGTCCAAATGATTTGGTTTAACTGATTAGATTTGAGTTTTTGAAAGATGTGTACGGCCCGTTGGTGAGTTTTTGGTAATAATAATCTCAACTATTATTATTATACTTTGATTGTTGTATCGTATTTAAATTGTTATAGTTAAAACTGCTAGTTATAGGTTTCTGCCGAAAGTTATGGTTTCTGCCGAATAGTTTCTACCGAAGGTTAAGGTTTCTGCCGAAGGTTATAGTTTCTGCCGAAGGTTATAGTTTCTGCCGAAGGTTATAAACGTTTTTGTGGGCTGTTTTTACGAAGACAGAAACTGTTACCATTTTTGAGTTTGTAAAAACGAGTTTCAAGTTTTGATTTGGACATTTTATAGTTTGATGAGCTACAAAACAAGTAAATAAATGTATTAAAGTAGTTTTAAGGTGTCGTTAACTTACAAGTGTCGGTTTTGAAAACCGAAAAGATAGAGTCGTAGAGGATCGCGTGGTGCTCGTTTAGCTCCTAGCCGTTTTGAAAATGGAGGTGTTTTGATGGTAGTTCTTGGTGGTTTAAGGTGGCGGTTTTGGTTGTTTAGAGAGAGAGAGAGAGAGAGAGAGAGAGAGACGAGTTAGGGAGAGAGAGGTGGTGAAAGAGTGAAGGAACAAATTGATGCAATAATGTATGTAGGTATGTGTTAGTCAAAAGCATGATCCACAAAATGTGGATCATGTTTGGCCTGATTTTTCTTAAGGTCAAAGGGGGTGAATTTTTGTTACATTTTGTCTCCAATTATTGATGTTATACCCGTATTTGTTTACCCGATCGTTTAAACGTATAATTTAGACGTTATATATCATACGTATGTTTTTAAATAACGAATGAACTTTAGATATTTTGAGTTGAAGTATTTTATCAAAATACTTATTAATGTGTTATAAAATATAACTTTAGTTTATTTCGATTGTTGCATGCGTTTCACGTATTTTTGGTCGCGTAGACGTTATTTATACACTATGAAATACTTTTGAAATATTATCGAAATAATGTGTAATAATTAATGAGTTGTATTAAATAAAAATTCTATATTACTTAATACTTGTTTTCACCAACGCCGTATAGATAAATCGGAATTCGGTCGATTAAAAATGCACGATTAAATATAATCGCGTACTGATATATATTCAACAATATATATTGATACATACAATTAGCCTAATACATAGAACTAATTACACGTATTTCTAAATTATTAGGAACTAAAAACTAGTCCTAATTTTTACGGTTGTCACATTCTCCCCTTGTTAAGAGAATTTCGTCCCGAAATTCAGTTTGAAGTTGATGTGTGAGAGGAGTCTGAAAATAGATGTGGATATTTAAGTCGCATCTGATCTTCCCGTTCTCAGGTGAATTCCGGACCACGCCGCGAATTCCACCGAACCTTGACGATTGGGATACGACTTTGCTTAAGCTGTTTGACCTCACGGTCCATGACCTCCACTGGTGTCTCGACAAAATGAAGTTTGTCGTCGATTTGAATTTCCTCAAGCGGGATAATGAGTGTCTCGTCGGACAGGCATTTCTTTAGGTTAGAAACGTGAAATGTGGGATGCACGCTACTAAGCTCTGGAGGTAGCTGCAATCGATAAGCGACTGGACCAATCCTTTCAAGGATCTCAAAAGGTCCGATGTATCTAGGGTTTAACTTTCCACGTTTGCCGAATCTGATGACACCTTTCCAAGGCGATACTTTGAGCAATACTCGATCCCCAACCTGGAACTCGAGATGCTTGCGTCTCACGTCAGCATAACTCTTCTGACGATCACGTGCGGCTTTCAGCCGTTGTTGGATATTAACGATCTTCTCGGTGGTTTCATGAATGATTTCCGGACCAGTGAGTTGGCTATCTCCAACTTCGGTCCAACAGATAGGCGACCGGCACTTACGACCGTACAGTGCCTCGAAAGGTGCAGCCTTGATGCTGGTGTGGTAACTGTTGTTGTATGAGAATTCGCACAAAGGCAAATGATGCTCCCAATTTGCACCGAAGTCAATTACGCTGGCGCGTAACATATCTTCCAGTGTTTGAATAGTCCTTTCACTTTGGCCATCGGTTTGTGGATGGTAGGCTGTACTCATATCTAAACGAGTACCCAATGACTTTTGCAATGATTGCCAAAAGTTAGAGGTGAATCGGCTGTCTCTATCAGAGATAATTGAGATTGGAACGCCGTGTCGGGATACGATCTCCTTCAAATAGATTCGCGTGAGATGTTCCATTTTGTCGGTTTCCTTCATGGCAAGGAAGTGAGCAGATTTGGTTAAACGATCAACTATTACCCATATAGTATCGCAACCACTTGATGTTTTCGGGAGTTTAGTGATAAAATCCATAGCGATTTGCTCCCATTTCCATTCTGGAATGTCCGGTTGTTGAAGTAAGCCGGTGGGCTTCTGATATTCGGCTTTAACTTTTGAACATGTGAGGCACTTGCTGACATACGTGGCAATCTCTGCTTTCATGTTTGGCCACCATTATGATCCCTTGATGCCATGATACATCTTGTCAGATCCAGGATGTATAGAATATTTGGACTTGTGAGCTTCATCCATCACAAAGTCTCGAAGATTCCCAAACTTGGGTAACCAAATTCGGTTTGCGAAGTATTTGACCCCATTGGGTTTGGTATCAAATTGATTCTCCATATTTCGCAAGGCCTCTTCCTTGATGTTTTCAGGTTTCAATGCTTCGAGTTGAGCAGTGAGAATTTGAATGATGAGATCATTATGGATGGTTATGCTAAGGGCTCGGACTCGAAGTAGTTTTGTGCGCTCTTTGCGACTTAGGGCATCGGCCACTACATTAGCCTTCCCTGGATGATACTTGATTTCACAATCATAGTCGGTGAGTAACTCGACCCAGCGACGTTGCCTCATATTTAGATCCTTCTGATCGAATATATGCTGGAGGCTTTTGTGATCGGTGAATATGGTACATTTTGTGCCATACAGATAGTGTCTCCAGATCTTGAGAGCGAACACTACGGCTCCTAATTCGAGATCATGAGTTGTGTAGTTCTTCTCGAGAACTTTGAGTTGTCGGGAGGCGTAGGCAATAACCTTGTCTCGTTGCATCAACACACAACCAAGACCTTGGTGTGAGGCATCGCAGTATACCACAAAGTCTTCATTGCCTTCGGGTAATGATAGAATTGGTGCACTGCAAAGCTTTTGCTTCAATAGTTGAAATGCTGACTCTTGTTTATCAGTCCAATCGAACTTCTTTTCCTTCTGAGTCAGTATTGTGAGAGGTTGAGCTATTTTGGAGAAATTCTCAATGAAGCGTCGATAATAACCTGCCAGTCCTAAGAATTGGCGTACTTCGGTCGGCGTCGTCGGTGCTTGCCAGCACTTGATAGCCTCAATCTTTGATGGATCTATGTGAATTCCTTGACTATCAATCACATGACCAAGGAACTGAACGGTTTTCATCCAAAACTCACACTTGGAGAATTTAGCATATAACTCTTCGTGTCTAAGAAGTTCTAGAATGACTTTGAGATGTTGCGCGTGTTCCTGTTCATTGCGCGAGTAGATGAGAATGTCATCAATGAAGACAATGACAAACTTGTCGAGATATGGTTTGCACACTCGGTTCATAAGGTCCATGAATACTGCCGGTGCGTTAGTCAAACCAAAGGGCATCACTTGGAACTCATAATGTCCATAGCGAGTTCGGAAAGCAGTCTTTGGGATGTCAATGTCACGAACTCGTAACTGATGATAACCTGATCTTAGATCTATCTTGGAATAGAGAATTGACCCCTGAAGTTGGTCGAATAGGTCATCAATACGAGGAAGTGGGTAACGGTTCTTGACGGTCAATTTGTTCAACTCTCTATAGTCGATACACATTCTGAATGAACCGTCTTTCTTTTTCACAAACAGAACCGGAGCTCCCCATGGTGAAGAACTCGGTCTAATGAATCCCTTATCCAGGAGTTCCTGCAACTGAGTAGACAACTCCTGAAGTTCTGAAGGGGCTAAACGATATGGTGCTCGTGCAATAGGTGC
This sequence comes from Helichrysum umbraculigerum, assembly GCA_949592205.1. Lineage (NCBI taxonomy): Eukaryota > Viridiplantae > Streptophyta > Magnoliopsida > Asterales > Asteraceae > Helichrysum > Helichrysum umbraculigerum. The sequence goes on along the minus strand of CATIUR010000005.1, from coordinate 122,403,320 downwards.
TGCCCCCGGCACGAGATCGATCGAGAACTCAACTTGTCTCGGTGGTGGAAGGCCAGGTAAGTCTTCGGGAAAGACTTCTGGATAATTTCTAACAATGGTCACATCCTCAAGTCGTTTCTCTTCCGACTTTTTCTCCAAGGCATATGCGAGAATCGCCTGGTACCCTTTCCTAAGGTACTTGCGAGTTTTCATGCAGGATATGATATTCAGTCTCGTTCTACCGGTCTCCCCTTGTATGATTAGAGTACTACCGGTGACAAGAGGAATACGGACGATTTTGTCATAGCAGACAATTTCAGCTCGGTGCTTGGATAACCAATCCATTCCAATAATGACGTCAAAACTTCCAATTTCAACAGGTATAAGGTCAATAGAGAAGATTTCATCAGATAGATTTAAATTGCAATTTGGTATTACACTGTCAGCCTCAATTAACTTGCCATTAGCTAATTCTACAATGTACTTAGCATCTAAGACACTAGGGGCAATGTTAAGCAATTTACTAAACTCATCAGATATGAAGCTCTTATCAGCACCAGAATCAAATAGAACAGAAGCAGTAAGATTGTTGAGAAGAAACTTACCCGAGACCACATTCGGGTCTTGACGGGCCTCTCCTGAGTTCAGAACGAAAGCTCTTCCCTTCGCAGTGTTGTTACCCTTGTTCTTCAGCTTTGGGCAATCATTCCTAAAGTGCCCAGTTTCTCCACACTCATAGCAGGACTTTGGTTGGCTGTTGGTGGTGTTGGTGTTGACGGTAGTAGACCTACAGTCTTTGGTCAAATGTCCATACCTTTGACATTTTCCACAAGGTGTGCTGCAAGGACCATCATGATGACGGCGACACTTTGAACAGTAGGGTTTATTTCCAGTGTAACCCTTGTTGAAACCAGAACCAGTGTTGAGGGTCTTATCAGACTCAGACCTCTTTGATGATGATTGGTTTTGAGTGGTGTTCCCAGACCACTTTCTCTTGTTGTTGTTACCAGAAGATGGAGCAGATGTCTCACGGCTGACAATCATGGCCATGAGTTCATGAGAAATTTCGATAGCTCTATCAAGGGTGGTTGGTTGCGCTGAAGCGACATTTCCCTGGATATTCTCTGGTAGTCCGCGGATGTACTTCTTGATACTTTTTCCTTCCGTATCAACCAAGCCTGGGCACAATAGAGCGAATTGCTGGAACTTGGTGGTGTACCCAGCAATATCGTTCCCTTGTACCTCCAGATGCCAGAACTCGACTTCCAGTCGGTGTAGTTCTTCCTCGCGACAGTACTTCTCCCTTAGCTTTTTCTTCAATTCAGGCCAAGGAAGTCGGTTTGCGATCTCGACGCCAATAGAGTTTGCATGGGTGTTCCACCACGTTAGTGCACCTTCTTGAAAGGTGTAAGCAGCAAACTTGACCTTACTATCTTCAGCATAGTTACAGAGACTGAAGACATATTCAATTCTTTCAATCCATCTAATCAAGCCAATGGCACCTTCTGTGCCCTTGAAATACAATGGTTTGCAGCTAAGAAAATCCTTGTAGGAACAAGGTTTGATAACAGGAGTAGGAGTAGCATTGACTGTCTCTGCATTCCTTAGAGCTTCTTGAGCAGCCATGGCTTCGGCTACAGCTCGGGTAACCGCAGCATTGAGTTCAGCTTGACTGAAACCAGTCTTCTTTGGCGGCATGATTCTGATAAAAGCAAAGAGAGTGGATGAGTTGTTTGCACCAAAACATGATACATCACATATGCATATATATATTTATGGGGTAATATACAATTACACAAGTGATAATCACATTTGACAAACAACAGAGTTGCATACTAGATGCGAGTTTGCGAGTAGGTGGGGTATGGTTTTACGTATGGAGCCTATAGTCCTTCAAACAATAAGTTCCATTTGTGATTCTAAGGAAATAGAATGATGGAGGAAATACGAAATGATATACTCCTCGCGAACATACGATGGTACAGCGGAATTGTGTTGTGAAATGTTATGTGTGTAAAAGGGATAGACGATAGTAATTCATACGCATCGTCTTTGGTAGTGAAGATGTTAACGAGTGTATTATCGTGTGTGATTTATATATATTTGATATATATAATAGCTTAGAAGATAATACGCGAGTGGGGCTTAATCATATATCTTCAATATATAATAGCCTATAAGGTAGCACATAAATAAGGCCTATGTATGTATATACGCCTATATCACATAATAGCCTAATGTGTCTAACACTAATCAAGTATTAGTCACGGTTTCTCTCGTGGTCAGAGTCAACTATCGTATTCCTGTTCAACATAACCCCTTTCAGTTTTCATATCGTATTCATTTAATTGTACATAGTTAGCTAAGCTATGTTAAATTAAACTCATATGGTGTAATCACTGAACCAGTTATATCTAATAAGGAATACTGCCTAACGGTCATAGTCTAGGCCCACTAAATGCAACCTAGTTCACTATAACCTTAGGCTCTGATACCAATCTGTCGCACCCCCAAATTATGATGCGGAAGCGGGTCGATTCGGGTCGCGACTAATCAATACACAAAGCACCAGATTACAAAATGAACGACCACTACATGCGTCGTTTTACAAAATACATTGATATTATAAAAGTTTTACACTATTATAACATAGTTTACAAAAGCTCCTGAGTTCGAATGATAGAGATTCTATGGCATAACTAAATTATACAAAATATAGTAATGCATGACAATCTCTTGATGTCTGAATGTGACTCGAGCTAATGGGCATCTTGAGTGGCAGACCTACTGCTGCTGATCACCTGTGATACATGCTAAAATTGGTCAGCGAAAACGCTGGTGAGCTCACAGGTTTGTATGTCAACACATATTTGTATGAACCGCAAGATTTAATGATAATTGAATTTAAAATGCAATTAAGCAAAATAAAAGTTATACAGCCATGAGCACATATGTCACACCCCGCCAAACGGTAATTACAATTACATAGAGTGGTTTGCGGAAGCTTAGTGACGTGGCGGGGGTGCGAGCAGTAAAAACAACCAACAGATACATACATACTCAGAGCATATGATTATCGCAGAACGAATATAGATTAAGATGCCATTAGTTAAAGTTTTACAAAAGGTTACCACTTGAAAAGTGGTAACAGTAATAGTAGTAGTTGAAATCAGTATTTCATAAAATACATAATATCAAAAGTAGATTTCATAGGTATGACTGCAGTAGTTGCAGTTATACAGAGGAAATCCATGTGTCCCAAAAGTAGTGGCATCCTAACAAGTCCAGGGTAGTCCGTCCTGATATGTATGCAGATCTTACTTACGCTGCTAATTCCCTGAAAAACATAGAGTAAAACGTCAACAAAATTGTTGAGTGAATTCACAAGTTTGTTCGTTATGTAGGAAACACAAGTTAAACATTTAAGAATAACATTTCCAATAAGTGTTGTTTATCAAGTAGGAAACACAAGTTATTAACGAGTAACATTTCCCAAATCAGTTGTAGTTGTAGTAGGAAACACAAGTTATTAACAAATAACATTTCCCAAATCAGTTATCAGCAGGAAACACAAGTTAACCTAAATAAGGATTAACATTTCCAAATCAGTGTACGTAGGAAATCACTTCCTAAACAATAGTTTAGTGGGAAATATTTAGACGGTGATCCCTTGAAAGGTGAGCTAAACCTGTCAAGTAAGGTAACCCGATCTAACCCTATAACCAAACCACAACCCTAATCTGTTGTTGTTTGCCATGCTGGACAATTAAGTATACGCTCCCAAATCCGTAGGAGGGTCGTCACGGCGATAGTACTATCCGTATACTCAGTGGCTAGAGTCACCTAGCTAATGGTTATAGTCTGTAGCCATAAGGTCTTTTATGCACTACATCGTTCAGCCTAGATCCGTACCAAGATTCGTTGCCTAAATTCCCAAAATAGTTATGAAAAACATTTCATAAAAACATAGTTCAAATAGTTGTGTGAAATACCCTTTCACAAATAGTTCAAGTATGAAGTACCCCTTCATAAACAGTTTAAGTAAATACTTACAGTATTTAATCAGTCACAACATGAAATCTCATTTCATCAATAGTTTAAGTAAATACATCAAGTATTCAAACAGTTGTCGCATGCAATTATACATACGATTTCTATGTTTTCCACCCCGAAGTTTTAAAACATTAAAACATTTAAAAGGGGTTTGTGAACTCACTGTAGGTGCTCGGATGTGAATGCTAGCGAGATAAGATAGCGTAGCCCAAACGTAGTCAACCTATACACAATAATGTATTAACTATAAGTACTTTATTTACTTACGTTAATAATTTGTTTGTTTAAAGAAATTATCAATTTCTTAAGTTTGTGTATGTCGTTGATGATTGTTGTTTGAAAATAAATAATATTTTCTCAAGTTATGTTTGTTTGTCGAATCGTCCAAAATGTGTAAGCATATATACATATATACTTATATAGTTGCATATATATATTCTCGCATATATATATTATTGTTCGTACGCATTAAATAAGTCCAATGTCCGTAATCATAGTTTGTCTCGTTTTATAGTGTCATTCAACAATTTATCATGTCTCGTATATGTCTTGTACAATTGTAGTCGTTAATGGAATTGCTTTGTGTTTTAAGTTAAAAGTCAAGTTGTAGACCAGACACGGGAATCCGCCGGATTTAAAAGAATCCGCCGGATTTAAGTCAAAACTCGGAATACGCCGGATTCGAGTGAATCCGCCGTATTCAATCAAGTTCGGGGGAATCCGCCGGATTGAATCGAATACGCCGGATTCGTGTGTGTTCATCAGATAGTTCGTGTGAAGATTTGGAATACGCCGGATTCATTTGAATCCGCCGTATTCACCCGTGTCTTTTACTCGTTCATCGTTTTAGCCGAAGGTTTGTGTGCGGTCAGAGGTGGGAATACGCCGTATTCAACGGAATACGCCGTATTCGACTTGTTTAGAAACGGGAATCCGCCGTATTCCCGTGAATACGCCGGATTCATCTGAGCTTCGGTCTGGGAATCCGCCGGATTCGCTTGAATCCGCCGGATTCAAAGGTTTTGCAGGTTCTGTTCGTGCAGAGTGTATATGAAATCGAATGTTTTAGCTTCAAATCATTTGTACATCGAACCCAAACGTTTATACTATCAATATATAGCATTTTAACAACTTACTACATCATTATAACATGTTTTCATGTATCGATTTTGCATTTGAAGTTTTGGGTTTTAAAACCATTTTCAAGAATCACTCATCAATCTTCGAGTTTGTGATGTTATGTAGCTAGATTATGATGTATAAACAAGTTGTATAACGAAATTTTAGCAAAGAAATCAAGGAATGAAAGTTTCCTTACAATGTGAAAATGATGAAAATGATGAACGTTTGATGATGATGATGGTGAAGCCACTGGATTTGTTCCACTTCTACTTGCTTCTGATCTTGTTTGTGTTCCTCCAAATCAAAGAGAAAGGAAAATGAAAAATTTGGTGGTGTGTGTGTGTATGTCGAGGATCACAGAAAGATGGGAGGGAGTATGGTTTTAAAACCATCTGTCTCCTGCATTATTGAAGGTTGGTGGGATTTTAGTCCCACCAATCTCGAGTACGGGTATAATTATAGCAATATAAAATTTAACATTTTATATTTTTATTTTGTAGATGCTCTCCTGGTTCGTAATATGTTTTCAGAATAATGAGGTTTTCATTATTTTTGGTAGTTGTACATTTTTGTACATTTTACTGCGCGCAGTTAATTGAGCGCCAATTTTCAGTAAATTTAGGATTTCATATTTTGAAGTAATGTTCTAACTTCTTCCAAACGAGCGAGAAAATTTGTATTTTTATGATTCGACGTCGTATGCGCGTTTTAGAATTGTTTCTGTTCGTGTTATAATACGTTTTATGTTAAACGTATATTTGAACCACTTTATCTATATGTTATATATATATAAACACTCGTAATTAATAATCGAATTATTAATTATATATTTTGTCACCGACTTTCGTTCTTTATTTTGTCGCATTCATTCGGACGCGTATTCGGTAACTTTTCAGCTAAAAATCGCGTAATTTTATAAATTACAATTTATGTAATACTTCATGTATTATTGTTTTGGGCTCGCTAGACTCACATCACATCAAAAGTTTATGTTAACACAATCGTAGGGAATTAGCGTAAGAAATGCATGTAATTAAGTATAATTATATACCTAATTTGGAGGAGTGTCACAACATAGTCTGAGCTTAACTCGAGATGTCAGGTCCACATTTAAGGTATCCTGATCGAGGTGCCTCCTACGAGTGCCTAATCAACACTCGTCTACACAAATATTAATACATCCGTTTTACTAGTTAGTGCGTGCTAACCCGGATGAGGCTGGTCAAACCTATATGGTACCATATACTAATATTCACGCTACTACGTATTACCAAACTATGCTGATGGAGGGCTTTAAAATGATTAGTGAAAATAACTCATGTAGTATTTGATTTGATGGTACTTGCGTTCATATTGTAAAACAAAACAGAGCAATGCAATCACACCCCTAGGTAAAAGTATTTAAAAAGGGGCTATGAGACTCACCTGAGCCTAATGAGTTGCTAACACGCAATAATAATGTTGTTCAAGAGTAATGATGTCGTCTCCAACGACTAAAACCTGCCGGGCGTATTAAACGCGCAAGGTTTTAAAATGATTAGATGTCTTATCATAGACCACTTTTGCGGAAGCGGGTCGATTCGGGGCGCGACTAATCAATACACAAAGCACCAGATTACAAAATGAACGACCACTACATGCGTCGTTTTACAAAATACATTGATATTATAAAAGTTTTACACTATTATAACATAGTTTACAAAAGCTCCTGAGTTCGAATGATAGAGATTCTATGGCATAACTAAATTATACAAAATATAGTAATGCATGACAATCTCTTGATGTCTGAATGTGACTCGAGCTAATGGGCATCTTGAGTGGCAGACCTACTGCTGCTGATCACCTGTGATACATGCTAAAATGGGTCAGCGAAAACGCTGGTGAGCTCACAGGTTTGTATGTCAACACATATTTGTATGAACCGCAAGATTTAATGATAATTGAATTTAAAATGCAATTAAGCAAAATAAAAGTTATACAGCCATGAGCACATAGTCTGAGCTTAACTCGAGATGTCAGGTCCACATTTAAGGTATCCTGATCGAGGTGCCTCCTACGAGTGCCTAATCAACACTCGTCTACACAAATATTAATACATCCGTTTTACTAGTTAGTGCGTGCTAACCCGGATGAGGCTGGTCAAACCTATATGGTACCATATACTAATATTCACGCTACTACGTATTACCAAACTATGCTGATGGAGGGCTTTAAAATGATTAGTGAAAATAACTCATGTAGTATTTGATTTGATGGTACTTGCGTTCATATTGTAAAACAAAACAGAGCAATGCAATCACACCCCTAGGTAAAAGTATTTAAAAAGGGGCTATGAGACTCACCTGAGCCTAATGAGTTGCTAACACGCAATAATGATGTTGTTCAAGAGTAATGATGTCGTCTCCAACGACTAAAACCTGCCGGGCGTATTAAACGCGCAAGGTTTTAAAATGATTAGATGTCTTATCATAGACCACTTTTGCGGAAGCGGGTCGATTCGGGGCGCGACTAATCAATACACAAAGCACCAGATTACAAAATGAACGACCACTACATGCGTCGTTTTACAAAATACATTGATATTATAAAAGTTTTACACTATTATAACATAGTTTACAAAAGCTCCTGAGTTCGAATGATAGAGATTCTATGGCATAACTAAATTATACAAAATATAGTAATGCATGACAATCTCTTGATGTCTGAATGTGACTCGAGCTAATGGGCATCTTGAGTGGCAGACCTACTGCTGCTGATCGCCTGTGATACATGCTAAAATGGGTCAGCGAAAACGCTGGTGAGCTCACAGGTTTGTATGTCAACACATATTTGTATGAACCGCAAGATTTAATGATAATTGAATTTAAAATGCAATTAAGCAAAATAAAAGTTATACAGCCATGAGCACATAGTCTGAGCTTAACTCGAGATGTCAGGTCCACATTTAAGGTATCCTGATCGAGGTGCCTCCTACGAGTGCCTAATCAACACTCGTCTACACAAATATTAATACATCCGTTTTACTAGTTAGTGCGTGCTAACCCGGATGAGGCTGGTCAAACCTATATGGTACCATATACTAATATTCACGCTACTACGTATTACCAAACTATGCTGATGGAGGGCTTTAAAATGATTAGTGAAAATAACTCATGTAGTATTTGATTTGATGGTACTTGCGTTCATATTGTAAAACAAAACAGAGCAATGCAATCACACCCCTAGGTAAAAGTATTTAAAAAGGGGCTATGAGACTCACCTGAGCCTAATGAGTTGCTAACACGCAATAATGATGTTGTTCAAGAGTAATGATGTCGTCTCCAACGACTAAAACCTGCCGGGCGTATTAAACGCGCAAGGTTTTAATATGATTAGATGTCTTATCATATCATCTATGCTAGTTGTTCATCCAACTAGTAATGTCCAAATGATTTGGTTTAACTGATTAGATTTGAGTTTTTGAAAGATGTGTATGGCCCGTTGGTGAGTTTTTGGTAATAATAATCTCAACTATTATTATTATACTTTGATTGTTGTATCGTATTTAAATTGTTATAGTTAAAACTGCTAGTTATAGGTTTCTGCCGAATAGTTTCTACCGAAGGTTAAGGTTTCTGCCGAAGGTTATAGTTTCTGCCGAAGGTTATAGTTTCTGCCGAAGGTTATAAACGTTTTTGTGGGCTGTTTTTACGAAGACAGAAACTGTTACCATTTTTGAGTTTGTAAAAACGAGTTTCAAGTTTTGATTTGGACATTTTATAGTTTGATGAGCTACAAAACAAGTAAGTAAATGTATTAAAGTAGTTTTAAGGTGTCGTTAACTTACAAGTGTCGGTTTTGAAAACCGAAAAGATAGAGTCGTAGAGGATCGCGTGGTGCTCGTTTAGCTCCTAGCCGTTTTGCAAATGGAGGTGTTTTGATGGTAGTTCTTGGTGGTTTAAGGTGGCGGTTTTGGTTGTTTAGAGAGAGAGAGAGAGAGAGAGAGACGAGTTAGGGAGAGAGAGGTGGTGAAAGAGTGAAGGAACAAATTGATGCAATAATGTATGTAGGTATGTGTTAGTCAAAAGCATGATCCACAAAATGTGGATCATGTTTGGCCTGATTTTTCTTAAGGTCAAAGGGGGTGAATTTTTGTTACATTTTGTCTCCAATTATTGATGTTATACCCGTATTTGTTTACCCGATCGTTTAAACGTATAATTTAGACGTTATATATCATACGTATGTTTTTAAATAACGAATGAACTTTAGATATTTTGAGTTGAAGTATTTTATCAAAATACTTATTAATGTGTTATAAAATATAACTTTAGTTTATTTCGATTGTTGCATGCGTTTCACGTATTTTTGGTCGCGTAGACGTTATTTATACACTATGAAATACTTTTGAAATATTATCGAAATAATGTGTAATAATTAATGAGTTGTATTAAATAAAAATTCTATATTACTTAATACTTGTTTTCACCAACGCCGTATAGATAAATCGAAATTCGGTCGATTAAAAATGCACGATTAAATATAATCGCGTACTGATATATATTCAACAATATATATTGATACATACAATTAGCCTAATACATAGAACTAATTACACGTATTTCTAAATTATTAGGAACTAAAAACTAGTCCTAATTTTTACGGTTGTCACATTCTCCCCTTGTTAAGAGAATTTCGTCCCGAAATTCAGTTTGAAGTTGATGTGTGAGAGGAGTCTGAAAATAGATGTGGATATTTAAGTCGCATCTGATCTTCCCGTTCCCAGGTGAATTCCGGACCACGCCGCGAATTCCACCGAACCTTGACGATTGGGATACGACTTTGCTTAAGCTGTTTGACCTCACGGTCCATGACCTCCACTGGTGTCTCGACAAAATGAAGTTTGTCGTCGATTTGAATTTCCTCAAGCGGGATAATGAGTGTCTCGTCGGACAGGCATTTCTTTAGGTTAGAAACGTGAAATGTGGGATGCACGCTACTAAGCTCTGGAGGTAGCTGCAATCGATAAGCGACTAGACCAATCCTTTCAAGGATCTCAAAAGGTCCGATGTATCTAGGGTTTAACTTTCCACGTTTGCCGAATCTGATGACACCTTTCCAAGGCGATACTTTGAGCAATACTCGATCCCCAACCTGGAACTCGAGATGCTTGCGTCTCACGTCAGCATAACTCTTCTGACGATCACGTGCGGCTTTCAGCCGTTGTTGGATATTAACGATCTTCTCGGTGGTTTCATGAATGATTTCCGGACCAGTGAGTTGGCTATCTCCAACTTCGGTCCAACAGATAGGCGACCGGCACTTACGACCGTACAGTGCCTCGAAAGGTGCAGCCTTGATGCTGGTGTGGTAACTGTTGTTGTATGAGAATTCGCACAAAGGCAAATGATGCTCCCAATTTGCACCGAAGTCAATTACGCTGGCGCGTAACATATCTTCCAGTGTTTGAATAGTCCTTTCACTTTGGCCATCGGTTTGTGGATGGTAGGCTGTACTCATATCTAAACGAGTACCCAATGACTTTTGCAATGATTGCCAAAAGTTAGAGGTGAATCGGCTGTCTCTATCAGAGATAATTGAGATTGGAACGCCGTGTCGGGATACGATCTCCTTCAAATAGATTCGCGTGAGACGTTCCATTTTGTCGGTTTCCTTCATGGCAAGGAAGTGAGCAGATTTGGTTAAACGATCAACTATTACCCATATAGTATCGCAACCACTTGATGTTTTCGTGAGTTTAGTGATAAAATCCATAGCGATTTGCTCCCATTTCCATTCTGGAATGTCCGGTTGTTGAAGTAAGCCGGTGGGCTTCTGATATTCGGCTTTAACTTTTGAACATGTGAGGCACTTGCTGACATACGTGGCAATCTCTGCTTTCATGTTTGGCCACCAGTATGATCCCTTGATGCCATGATACATCTTGTCAGATCCAGGATGTATAGAATATTTGGACTTGTGAGCTTCATCCATCACAAAGTCTCGAAGATTCCCAAACTTGGGTAACCAAATTCGGTTTGCAAAGTATTTGACCCCATTGGGTTTGGTTTCAAATTGATTCTCCATATTTCGCAAGGCCTCTTCCTTGATGTTTTCAGGTTTCAATGCTTCGAGTTGAGCAGTGAGAATTTGAATGATGAGATCATTATGGATGGTTATGCTAAGGGCTCGGACTCGAAGTGGTTTTGTGCGCTCTTTGCGACTTAGGGCATCGGCCACTACATTAGCCTTCCCTGGATGATACTTGATTTCACAATCATAGTCGGTGAGTAACTCGACCCAACGACGTTGCCTCATATTTAGATCCTTCTGATCGAATATATGCTGGAGGCTTTTGTGATCGGTGAATATGGTACATTTTGTGCCATACAGATAGTGTCTCCAGATCTTGAGAGCGAACACTACGGCTCCTAATTCGAGATCATGAGTTGTGTAGTTCTTCTCGTGAACTTTGAGTTGTCGGGAGGCGTAGGCAATAACCTTGTCTCGTTGCATCAACACACAACCAAGACCTTGGTGTGAGGCATCGCAGTATACCACAAAGTCTTCATTGCCTTCGGGTAATGATAGAATTGGTGCACTGCAAAGCTTTTGCTTCAATAGTTGAAATGCTGACTCTTGTTTATCAGTCCAATCGAACTTCTTTTCCTTCTGAGTCAGTATTGTGAGAGGTTGAGCTATTTTGGAGAAATTCTCAATGAAGCGTCGATAATAACCTGCCAGTCCTAAGAATTGGCGTACTTTGGTCGGCGTCATCGGTGCTTGCCAGCACTTGATAGCCTCAATCTTTGATGGATCTATGTGAATTCCTTGACTATCAATCACATGACCAAGGAACTGAACGGTTTTCATCCAAAACTCACACTTGGAGAATTTAGCATATAACTCTTCGTGTCTAAGAAGTTCTAGAATGACTTTGAGATGTTGCGCGTGTTCCTGTTCATTGCGCGAGTAGATGAGAATGTCATTAATGAAGACAATGACAAACTTGTCGAGATATGGTTTGCACACTCGGTTCATAAGGTCCATGAATACTGCCGGTGCGTTAGTCAAACCAAAGGGCATCACTTGGAACTCATAATGTCCATAGCGAGTTCGGAAAGCAGTCTTTGGGATGTCAATGTCACGAACTCGTAACTGATGATAACCTGATCTTAGATCTATCTTGGAATAGAGAATTGACCCCTGAAGTTGGTCGAATAGGTCATCAATACGAGGAAGTGGGTAACGGTTCTTGACGGTCAATTTGTTCAACTCTCTATAGTCGATACACATTCTGAATGAACCGTCTTTCTTTTTCACAAACAGAACCGGAGCTCCCCATGGTGAAGAACTCGGTCTAATGAATCCCTTATCCAGGAGTTCCTGCAACTGAGTAGACAACTCCTGAAGTTCTGAAGGGGCTAAACGATATGGTGCTCGTGCAATAGGTGCTGCCCCCGGCACGAGATCGATCGAGAACTCAACTTGTCTCGGTGGTGGAAGGCCAGGTAAGTCTTCGGGAAACACTTTTGGATAATTTCTAACAATGGGCACATCCTCAAGTCGTTTCTCTTCCGACTTTTTCTCCAAGACATATGCGAGAATCGCCTGGTACCCTTTCCTAAGGTACTTGCGAGTTTTCATGCAGGATATGATATTCAGTCTCGTTCTACCGGTCTCCCCTTGTATGATTAGAGTACTACCGGTGACAAGAGGAATACGGACGATTTTGTCATAGCAGACAATTTCAGCTCGGTGCTTGGATAACCAATCCATTCCAATAATGACGTCAAAACTTCCAATTTCAACAGGTATAAGGTCAATAGAGAAGATTTCATCAGATAGATTTAAATTGCAATTTGGTATTACACTGTTAGCCTCAATTAACTTGCCATTAGCTAATTCTACAATGTACTTAGCATCTAAGACACTAGGGGCAATGTTAAGCAATTTACTAAACTCATCAGATATGAAGCTCTTATCAGCACCAGAATCAAATAGAACAGAAGCAGTAAGATTGTTGAGAAGAAACGTACCCGAGACCACATTCGGGTCTTGACGGGCCTCTCCTGAGTTCAGAACGAAAGCTCTTCCCTTCGCAGTGTTGTTACCCTTGTTCTTCAGCTTTGGGCAATCATTCCTAAAGTGCCCAGTTTCTCCACACTCATAGCAGGACTTTGGTTGGCTGTTGGTGGTGTTGGTGTTGACGGTAGTAGACCTACAGTCTTTGGTCAAATGTCCATACCTTTGACATTTTCCACAAGGTGTGCTGCAAGGACCATCATGATGACGGCGACACTTTGAACAGTAGGGTTTATTTCCAGTGTAACCCTTGTTGAAACCAGAACCAGTGTTGAGGGTCTTATCAGACTCAGACCTCTTTGATGATGATTGGTTTTGAGTGGTGTTCCCAGACCACTTTCTCTTGTTGTTGTTACCAGAAGATGGAGCAGATGTCTCACGGCTGACAATCATGGCCATGAGTTCATGAGCAATTTCGATAGCTCTATCAAGGGTGGTTGGTTGCGCTGAAGCGACATTTCCCTGGATATTCTCTGGTAGTCCGCGGATGTACTTCTTGATACTTTTTCCTTCCGTATCAACCAAGCCTGGGCACAATAGAGCGAATTGCTGGAACTTGGTGGTGTACCCAGCAATATCGTTCCCTTGTACCTCCAGATGCCAGAACTCGACTTCCAGTCGGTGTAGTTCTTCCTCGCGACAGTACTTCTCCCTTAGCTTTTTCTTCAATTCAGGCCAAGGAAGTCGGTTTGCGATCTCGACGCCAATAGAGTTTGCATGGGTGTTCCACCACGTTAGTGCACCTTCTTGAAAGGTGTAAGCAGCAAACTTGACCTTACTATCTTCAGCACAGTTACAGAGACTGAAGACAGATTCAATTCTTTCAATCCATCTGATCAAGCCAATGGCACCTTCTGTGCCCTTGAAATACAATGGTTTGCAGCTAAGAAAATCCTTGTAGGAACAAGGTTTGATAACAGGAGTAGGAGTAGCATTGACTGTCTCTGCATTCCTTAGAGCTTCTTGAGCAGCCATGGCTTCGGCTACAGCTCGGGTAACCGCAGCATTGAGTTCAGCTTGACTGAAACCAGTCTTCTTTGGCGGCATGATTCTGATAAAAGCAAAGAGAGTGGATGAGTTGTTTGCACCAAAACATGATACATCACATATGCATATATATATTTATGGGGTAATATACAATTACACAAGTGATAATCACATTTGACAAACAACAGAGTTGCATACTAGATGCGAGTTTGCGAGTAGGTGGGGTATGGTTTTACGTATGGAGCCTATAGTCCTTCAAACAATAAGTTCCATTTGTGATTCTAAGGAAATAGAATGATGGAGGAAATACGAAATGATATACTCCTCGCGAACATACGATGGTACAGCGGAATTGTGTTGTGAAATGTTATGTGTGTAAAAGGGATAGACGATAGTAATTCATACGCATCATCTTTGGTAGTGAAGATGTTAACGAGTGTATTATCGTGTGTGATTTATATATATTTGATATATATAATAGCTTAGAAGATAATACGCGAGTGGGGCTTAATCATATATCTTCAATATATAATAGCCTATAAGGTCGCACATAAATGAGGTCTATGTATGTATATACGCCTATATCACATAATAGCCTAATGTGTCTAACACTAATCAAGTATTAGTCACGGTTTCTCTCGTGGTCAGAGTCAACTATCGCATTCCTGTTCAACATAACCCCTTTCAGTTTTCATATCGTATTCATTTAATTGTACATAGTTAGCTAAGCTATGTTAAATTAAACTCATATGGTGTAATCACTGAACCAGTTATATCTAATAAGGAATACTGCCTAACGGTCATAGTCTAGGCCCACTAAATGCAACCTAGTTCACTATAACCTTAGGCTCTGATACCAATCTGTCGCACCCCCAAATTATGATGCGGAAGCGGGTCGATTCGGGGCGCGACTAATCAATACACAAAGCACCAGATTACAAAATGAACGACCACTACATGCGTCGTTTTACAAAATACATTGATATTATAAAAGTTTTACACTATTATAACATAGTTTACAAAAGCTCCTGAGTTCGAATGATAGAGATTCTATGGCATAACTAAATTATACAAAATATAGTAATGCATGACAATCTCTTGATGTCTGAATGTGACTCGAGCTAATGGGCATCTTGAGTGGCAGACCTACTGCTGCTGATCACCTGTGATACATGCTAAAATGGGTCAGCGAAAACGCTGGTGAGCTCACAGGTTTGTATGTCAACACATATTTGTATGAACCGCAAGATTTAATGATAATTGAATTTAAAATGCAATTAAGCAAAATAAAAGTTATACAGCCATGAGCACATAGTCTGAGCTTAACTCGAGATGTCAGGTCCACATTTAAGGTATCCTGATCGAGGTGCCTCCTACGAGTGCCTAATCAACACTCGTCTACACAAATATTAATACATCCGTTTTACTAGTTAGTGCGTGCTAACCCGGATGAGGCTGGTCAAACCTATATGGTACCATATACTAATATTCACGGTACTACGTATTACCAAACTATGCTGATGGAGGGCTTTAAAATGATTAGTGAAAATAACTCATGTAGTATTTGATTTGATGGTACTTGCGTTCATATTGTAAAACAAAACAGAGCAATGCAATCACACCCCTAGGTAAAAGTATTTAAAAAGGGGCTATGAGACTCACCTGAGCCTAATGAGTTGCTAACACGCAATAATGATGTTGTTCAAGAGTAATGATGTCGTCTCCAACGACTAAAACCTGCCGGGCGTATTAAACGCGCAAGGTTTTAAAATGATTAGATGTCTTATCATATCATCTATGCTAGTTGTTCATCCAACTAGTAATGTCCAAATGATTTGGTTTAACTGATTAGATTTGAGTTTTTGAAAGATGTGTACGGCCCGTTGGTGAGTTTTTGGTAATAATAATCTCAACTATTATTATTATACTTTGATTGTTGTATCGTATTTAAATTGTTATAGTTAAAACTGCTAGTTATAGGTTTCTGCCGAAAGTTATGGTTTCTGCCGAATAGTTTCTACCGAAGGTTAAGGTTTCTGCCGAAGGTTATAGTTTCTGCCGAAGGTTATAGTTTCTGCCGAAGGTTATAAACGTTTTTTTGGGATGTTTTTACGAAGACAGAAACTGTTACCATTTTTGAGTTTGTAAAAACGAGTTTCAAGTTTTGATTTGGACATTTTATAGTTTGATGAGCTACAAAACAAGTAAATAAATGTATTAAAGTAGTTTTAAGGTGTCGTTAACTTACAAGTGTCGGTTTTGAAAACCGAAAAGATAGAGTCGTAGAGGATCGCGTGGTGCTCGTTTAGCTCCTAGCCGTTTTGCAAATGGAGGTGTTTTGATGGTAGTTCTTGGTGGTTTAAGGTGACGGTTTTGGTTGTTTAGAGAGAGAGAGAGAGAGAGACGAGTTAGGGAGAGAGAGGTGGTGAAAGAGTGAAGGAACAAATTGATGCAATAATGTATGTAGGTATGTGTTAGTCAAAAGCATGATCCACAAAATGTGGATCATGTTTGGCCTGATTTTTCTTAAGGTCAAAGGGGGTGAATTTTTGTTACATTTTGTCTCCAATTATTGATGTTATACCCGTATTTGTTTACCCGATCGTTTAAACGTATAATTTAGACGTTATATATCATACGTATGTTTTTAAATAACGAATGAACTTTAGATATTTTGAGTTGAAGTATTTTATCAAAATACTTATTAATGTGTTATAAAATATAACTTTAGTTTATTTCGATTGTTGCATGCGTTTCACGTATTTTTGGTCGCGTAGACGTTATTTATACAATATGAAATACTTTTGAAATATTATCGAAATAATGTGTAATAATTAATGAGTTGTATTAAATAAAAATTCTATATTACTTAATACTTGTTTTCACCAACGCCGTATAGATAAATCGGAATTCGGTCGATTAAAAATGCACGATTAAATATAATCGCGTACTGATATATATTCAACAATATATATTGATACATACAATTAGCCTAATACATAGAACTAATTACACGTATTTCTAAATGATTAGGAACTAAAAACTAGTCCTAATTTTTACGGTTGTCACAAATTTGGTCAAATGTGCGGGAAATATGTGCCTAAAAACATGACTTTTTGCCACATATCAAATATCCCACACTTAGACATTGCTTGTCCTCAAGCAAAACTCAGATTTTATGAAAACGGTTTTAAGCAGATTTGGTGAATTCTAAAAATTCTTAAAAGCAATCACCCCGCATATCAGCAAACCATAATAGAAAATAAGGGGAAATAAGATAATCGTCCTAGAAACAAGGAATGACTTTCTTAGGCATACTTCCAACTCTCGTGATCTTGGAGTATACATGACTGGGCGATTCCTCACAAGGTGGTCACTCAATTCACTCTAAGTGTATCG
This sequence comes from Helichrysum umbraculigerum, assembly GCA_949592205.1. NCBI lineage: Eukaryota > Viridiplantae > Streptophyta > Magnoliopsida > Asterales > Asteraceae > Helichrysum > Helichrysum umbraculigerum. Next base: position 122,385,716 of record CATIUR010000005.1, on the reverse strand, counting down.
GGTTTCCTAACGTTCTAGACAAATGAAATCGCTCAAAAGCCAGTCATGTAGCACTCATCATCGTAGGCTTGATCGAGAATCGGATCTCCACCACTTAAGTGAGGACGGTGCTAATTATCCCAAGACATTCATAAGGGTTGTAATGTTTGGTGGGGGTGAAAGGGTATGGATAGTGGTTTGTTTTGGGTGTAAGGGTTTAGCTATACCTTAGAATTCTAAAGATCATGAAAAACTTTATTTAAAATAGCGCAAATACGGGAACGGAACTAGATAGCTATTTTGCTTCTATCAGATCTGAAAGCACTTGGCTTTATTCTTAGACTAACTATTTTTCTTATTTTTCTTCTTGAGAATTTCTTTGCCACATAATTTTCCAAGGGATTATTCATTTTTCTCTTTTTTCTTTCTTTTTCTTTTTTCTTTTTTGGCTCCCTTAGAAATCCTTCTTATCTTTTCTTCTTCATTCGTGACAGTCTTTTGGTGTCAATTTTTCACACCATGTTTCTCTCTCCTTCATATATAACTTTGATGACTTTCTGAGAGAGGTGATTTGGAATGTTGAATCAAGCGAAAAGGATATTCTAAAAGGCGTTTTCCATAACCTTAGAAATTCTGTGGTAAGCTTTTGGGAATTTTGGGAAAGTGGGTTCAAAATTAGGGTTTCATGAAACGAAAAGGTTTAGGCTCAACAGGGTTTACTAAGCGGATCATCGATGCTAAAAATGAGCATCTGAAGGGTTTTGGGCTTAAAAAGATATGAGAAAAGGGGGTCAAATCCTAGGGAATGTCAAAATCATTTAATTGCACCTATACCGCGTATAGTACTCACTAATGTGGTCTTGAAACGTATGTCATGAGCAAGTTCTAATTCAGAGATGCATACATTGGCACACACAACAAACGAAAAGTGAAGCATTAAAAATGAATGCTATAAGGGCTCAAGATACCTCACTGCAAGTTTTTGGGTTATATGTGCCTAGTCATGCGATGCCCCTCTTAGATTATCATTTTTGTTTTAGAGATTCCTACCTTATTTTCCTTAGTTTCCAAAATAGTATACTCATATACGGGAATGATTCCTCTTTAGAACGTTTAGAATTCAAAATAGCAGAGTTAAAAACTCATACTTTTTATTATTTTTGAAAAATTTTGAAATTTGAGGAACATTTTCTGAGTTTACTATTTGGACAAAAAGGCATAAAATCAGTCCAAGGTATCTATACCTGCTATCCCATACTTTAGAGGAACATTGTCCCTAATGTTCTCTTGAGTAGGGGTTTTACAGGTAAAATCCCACACTTAGAGTTTGAACATATAAAAATTGTTTCTCAAGTGTCATTATTGGGCTGGAATCCCACACTTAGTGATAAGTTTTGGATACGGCATAGATAACACACTAACCAAAACAGATTATTTATTTATTGAAAAGTGAAGAAATGATAAGGAAACTCCCCGAATAGCGAGATGCTCGGATGTTTATGATAAGAAAATTGCTGAAATGAGAAGCTGCCAGGATCCATTTCTGCATTTTCTTCTAGTTTTATCTTCGAGACTCTTGCTAGGGTTTTCTTGCACACTTCAAAACTTCATTTATTCAGACTCTTTCTCTTGTGAAATGATCTCGTAGGTGTGAACACATTGGATATGCCTTTTAACAAACTCATATATTTTTGCAAATGAAAGTGAAATTACCGTCTCAGATTTTGAAGAGATATTTTCTACGACAAATCAATTATAAAACACTGTTTTTAAACGAGTTCGAGCATAATGCATAAAATTAGTATGCAAGCACCTCAATTGCTCGAAACAGTAAATTATTTATTTTTACTTCCTACTGAGGCGGGTGTTTCACAAAATGAGTTGTTTTTGAGAAATGATTTTGAAAATTCTTTTAGGCATAACCAAGTGTGAAGGATAGTCGGAGATTCTGCTTCACTTATTGACACTCAATCTTCTCTTTTTATTGCACGGGTTGCCTCCCGAGAAGCGCTGCTGTTAAAGTCGAGAGCTCGACTTTGCCTTCCTTAGATTAATAAGAACTGGAACCACTTGGGCCGGAAGCGCGTGGTGCCCAAGTGTTGCGTGGGTAAATCCGTAGAAACTTGTGAGCGATGATCCTGATGATGTTTGGAGTGTGAGATGCAAAATCAGGGAAGCTGTCAAGGTGGTCTTCAGTGACTTTCTACATATGCAGGAGATCCCAAGTGATGTCTTTAACTGTTCTGGAGATAACTCCATGGGGATCAACTATAAATAACCCTGATTCCCTGTCTTCCATCAACTCACGTTCTGGATGTTCTTGCTTTAGTGAGTCTAGGAGTGCGAGGAACTTCTGATGAATGTGTTCATGATCAGCTCTGCTAGCGTTTCCTCTTATTTCATGGATAGACTCGTGAATGTCCTGGATGATATGGGCCTGATGAGTAGAGAATGTGAGGGTAGAGTCGCGGAAGATGTTGTTGACTATATTGTACACCTCACGTAATACATAGTGGAAGATCTGGCCATATTCCGAAGGATGAACCTCACAGAAGATCTCCTTGATTCGGTCTGAGAGGAAGGTCGCGATGTTAACCATCGATCCTTCAGGTATGGAAGAAGGGATGGTACGCGTTCTTTCATCAAAATTCTCAAACTCGAGATCATAGATGATCTTGTAAGCATGGTACTCAATGGTACAATCAATATAGAACCTGTTGGAAGAAGTGTTGTCTATATGATCGTTCTCAGCCATTAGATTTATCAATCTTCGAAGGTCATTCATTAGCCGGATATCAGCATCTGCATCAGGATTCCCAGTGGCTTGGTACATATTTCTCCGGTATGAGCTCAAGTACTCATTTTGCTGAAAAGAGAATGGGAATGCAGATCTGATCAGTACATCATGTATCTTTCGATACATGGCCCTCTGGTCCTCGAAGAACTCCAACTCCGCAAATGTAGGTTCGGCAGTTTGGTGTAGGAGCTGAGTGGTGAGATCTTCAGTGAAGGCATGCAGGCGGTTTTGAAAGAACTGTGGGTCTCGGCTGCCGCTGGCTTGATAAACGTCATATTCGGCCTTGATTTCTTCTATCAGGTCCCTTTGGCGTGGGGTGTACTCATTGGTAGAATTCATGATGATGTTCATCATTGAGGGGAGGTCATTCTTGAATGCCTCGATAGCACTAATCATTTCTTCGTGATTAGAAACCATGGGGATAGCTGGAGGTTTCGGAAGCTGGATAGAGCGGATATCGATCGGTACATCGATGTATACAGTGTTATCCTGATCATCCTCTGCTGACGGAGTATCCCTATCTTGAGAGTCTAGGAACTCAACAAGGTCAGAAGGTAACTGTATATCAATAGAGACTTGGGATATCAGCTGAGAATCATGGCTAGTTTCAGAAGTATCTCCCCATTCGAACAGAGTTCGAGGTGCAGAAGCATCGAAGGCTTGAATCCTTCGGGAAGGTAAGTCTAAGAAAAAAGATCCGGTAGCATGGATTCTTTGTATGCCAATATTTTCTTCAGGAGTTTGTCTCTAAGCTCTGGGTGTTGCTTTGAAAAAGTAATGGTCTTCTCAATGTTTAGCAGAGCGTTGAGTCGCGGTGAGACAAGAGGTTGGAAAGGATCTATGACAGATGCTAAGAGCTTCTCCATAGTGATACCAAATCCTGCATCATAATCAACATCTGGTAGAGAGATAGAATCTTCAATCTTCATGATCTCAGCTGTCGGAAGGTGTGATTCTGGTAAGTGCTGATGCGGTGGTGTAGACTAGTATACATCCTCTTCTTCTTCTTCGGGCTCTGAATCTTCTTCCTGTTCTTCCTCTGATTCTTCCATTTCCTCTGGTTCTGATTTTGGTGCTGTTTCTTCCTCTGATTCTTCCATTTCCTCTGGTTCTAATTCTGGTGCTGTTTCTTCCTTTGATTCATCCATTTCTTCCTCTATCTCACCCTCTGGTTCTGATTCCTCCATCTCCTCTTCTTCTGATTCCGATTCCTCTGTTGCCGAGATGAGACAGGTGTGATCATCTGGTCTGTATGGTTCTGGATCTGAGTCAGAGGTATCATCATCTGAAGTTATTCTGCCCATTGATATTGCGTAAATCTCTGCTTGTTCTGCTAGTGAGCACTCATCTTGATCAATCTTGAAAAATACAGTTTGTACATGTGCTCGCAGACTTATGACCTGAGAATAAACATCAATAATAGCACGTGCAGTATTCATGAATGGCCTACCTAGGATAATAGGGATGTTGATGTCTTCCTGAATATCCATCACTACAAAGTCTGTGGGAAACCAAAACTTATCAACTTTAACCATGACGTTTTCAGATATGCTCTTTGGATATCGAATTGATTGGTCGGCAAGCTGGACACTCATCTTAGTGGGCTGGAGAGGTCCTATTTCTAGTCTGGTGTAAAGTGAATAGGGCATGAGATTGATGCTAGCTCCAAGATCAGCCAAGGAGCGGATCATGCCTGAGTGATAGATAGAACAGGGCAAGGTGAATCGACCTGTGTCTCCAAGTTTTTCCGGTAGGGTATTCTGGATGACGGCTGAACATTCAGCATTTAGAGAGATTTTGGGGGTTTCAGGAACCTTGTTTATAGTAGCCAGTATTCGTCGGATATACTTAGTGCCGGAAGGGATTCTAGACACGGTGTCCATGAATTTTCCGTCAAGTTTGAATGACTTGGCATTATACTTTTAGCATAGACGGTTCCGGAAAAGAACTCGCACCTCTCTAGTCGGAGTGGGTACGGATCTGGTCTCAACTATCGGCGGGACAGGAGTATGTTCCTTTACTGGAGTGGAAGTTGTAGGAGGTGAGCTCAGGGTTTTTGCTTCTTCGACGTGAGGATTCTGAACGGTGTTACTTGGTAGAGATCCTTGTGGTCGGGTATCGAGACGTTAGGCTATGATGTGACTCAAAAAGTCATGATTTTAAGTACTTATTTTCGCACTTTTTGGACTATTCTCTGGTGAAAACATTTCAAAACAATCATTTATCATCAAAAATCACCAAGGTAGTCTAAATACAGGCGTTGCTACAAAAATCAATTAAAACATCTGTTTTGCACGAAAACCGAGGCAAAAACAATCACCTTAAATATTCGATTCTTGATTATCCTATCAAATTAGATCTTAATGCATATTTTATAATTCAATAGGAAAATCCAAGATCGGAGGTGAAAGAATCAAGAGAAACGGGTAAAGAACGAAGAAGATGTGTAGTCAGGAAACCCACCGATCGTCATCCGGAACACGCAAAAGTCAAACACCTCCAAATTTGGCAAACTTAGTGTCATTAGAAGCGTAACGGAAAAACGAATCCAACGGCGCAAGAATCAAGCAAAACGGACTCCAAACGAAGAAGATACAGACGAACCAAGCAACCGAGAAATCAATGGAGGCAAAATGGAGCACCAACCCCCCCCCCCCCCCCCCCCCGGGCACCTAGGTACCGTATACGGTACCCTAGGTGTCGTATACGGCCCTTAGGGTGCCGTATACGGGGTGTGTTGCCTTGTTGGGTGCTGTTTGCCCCTCCTTGGTCCGCTTGCCCCGTATGCTGCTTTGATGCTTGTATCTTATGCTTCAAGACTTGTACAAAGGCTACCATCCTTCTCCTATAAATAGTGGCTCCATTTTCACATTTCAACCACACCATTCATCACATACTTCTCTTTCTCTCTCTAGAATTCTCTCTCTAGCACTACTCTTAGGAGTTAGAGGAGAATTGTTCTTGTATTTAGTTACTCTCTCTAGTTTCTCTCTCTAGCACTACTCTTAGGAGTTAGAGGAGAACTAGAGAGATATAAGTTAGCGGTTAGAGCTAGAGGAAAGTTGTAATTGGGTAATCAAGCTGTAGCAAGGTTATTCAAGTCAGACTGTTGTAATCCTCAGTATTACTCTTCTAATCCGTTGATATTATCTTACTTTCTTACTGTTATAATGTTTACTTTGCATATTATTTCAGTACGATCTATGCTTGTTGCCATGCTGATTAGCTAGATTAATATGTGATTGTTGAAATGTAGATGTTAGGATTAGATATGATGTTTAATTAATATATCTTATATATGATCGGTAGTTGTTATGCTGTATACATGTTTAGACTTATCCTGGATGTAGACTTAATTAATCACCCTTTCTGGTCTCTCACGTGACTGTTGCCTTAGGATAGGATCTGATCAACCCTAGCTACGAATACACAGTTATCTCCTGTTTGTATGAAACTGTGGGATCGCCGTAATACGGCAGAATACTTGTATAGCGTTGGAAATACCATTGGTAGAGTACAAATACGTGGAAGCCAAGGAAATGCCGATGGTCTATCTCATCGTGGATTACCTGGAAGCAACCCTTCCAGACATGGGTCTAGGTCTTGTTAAGCCGTGAAAATGCTATAGTACACCGTTAAACTACCTCTGGTTATAAAGCTGTGTAAAGATACAATAGGTTCTTTAAAACACCGTAGATATACCTAGGGTTAGAGTACTGTGGAAAATAAGGACACTATACACTGTACGCATGCCTAGGGATGAACGACCGATGGCAAAGGAGGGTCTAATCCATGACGGAAGTATTATAACTTAAACAGATAAAACAAGAGTTAGGAAATGAAAGAAAGGATGCCGGTTGTGTTCCCAGATGCTTAAAACCCCTAAACTCTACTTAACCGATAGTTTAACTTATTCAGCATATAACCAGTATTACTCTGTTAAAATTGGATAGACATAGGTGTTAAGAAAAGTCAGTGTTGTGGACTGTCGCCTTATTCCTTAACCCCATTCAAAGGGTCGCTTGGTCTCCGAAAGAGACGGTGAGGTGGGTCTGAAGACAGTCCCATCTGACCAGAATCAGGATAGCCTAGGATTCAGTGACATATGCTTTAGGGTTACACCTAGACGTAGGGTCCTAGTGTTTACACCGACCGTTTAGAAGATGCTTAACCAGAGTAATCACCTATCATCAATATAATATCATCCCGAAACCCTAACCGTCGAAGTTTCAGCAATCACTCTCTACCTGCTGCTTATATTCTCGTTTACTTTTCTGCATTTTAATTCTTGTCTTTAGATTAGATTAGATAAAACCAAAACCCATACCTACCTTGTTTCTAAACCCATCCTATTGTCAAGTTATCTTTGGTAGGTTCCAATTCAATTTAATTCATTCCGATTTTGGACGACACTCGAGTTATACTTGCCGCCTTACCCACAAGGTAGGTAGCTTGCATAGTTTGAGCCCAGCAAATATAAATTTGTAAAACTTCACTGCTCATCGCCTCTGTTGCGGTCGGACCAACGACCGGGGTGAAACCCGACTGACGGACGGGGGCACGACATGTTTTTCGCGCCGCTTCCGGGGATCGGTTTCGTCAAGAATTGAATTCTGCCTTAGATAATTAGCTTTAGGAGATCCTTCCTTAAGATTATCATTACTTAGGAAGTTAATTGCTTTATTAGTTTGATAACTTAGTTCTTAAACCCTAGAAAATACATAAAAATTTAAAAATGAAAAACCCTAATTCTCCTTCAAACCCCATCTCTCCTCTCAATCAAATGATGACGGATGAGATGACGGCTTTGGTAGATGTGGAATTCTTTGACTGTCCACAGTATGAGTCAAACTCCTCTGACGTTAGAGAGGTCTGTGTTAACCATGAAGTTGAGAACCCAAAAATATCGAGCTTAGACTTAGGTTTAGATGAATCTCAGCAGAAGATTCCTGCTTCTGTTACTGTTGCTTTAAGTGGTCAACCCACACTTGACCCTGAGATTCTATCAATCTTGTCTAGGTATCCACACTATATTAGACCTGCTACTTTACCTGATGATGAACCCTTTGGAATTGAAGTATTCTTCTATCAACCCATGCCCTGGATGGATTTGAATGAACGTCTTCATTGCCTAGATGAATATTTTGAATACGATCTCCCCGATATTTTGCGAGCCCACCCCACTACTCTTTATTCAAGTTTTGTTGAGGAAGAGCGTCTCCAATATCAGATCGAGACTAAGCCTAGGACAGAAACACCAAGCCCTAATAGCATTGAATTTAGGAACAATCAAACTGAATCTGAGATTGGCCATCACCTAGGAATTTCTCAAAACCCTGATAGGAGAATGGATATATGTGCTGACTTTCTTAGAAATCTTAAGATATCCGGCTTCCCCTTTTCGTACGAACAGAGAAAAACCTTTGTGGAAATTGATAGGATGTTAAGATCTCTCCGTAGTGATTATAATAGAACAAACGAGTTGACATTAAAATCAGAGATAGATCTTTTAATGGATTTATTAGCCAGCACCGATTATTCGCCTGTTTCACAAACAAAGATAAATCGTTATGTTGCGGCCCTGATTGATGAACTCGAATATTGGATAGAGAGAAACCCTATTAAACCTGCCTCAATTTCTGTGGATATTCCATTCTTTGCTGATCTTGCTTCTTATTTAACTAACGAACTGCGAGTTATTTTTCCTGAATCGACTGAGGAAGCTATTGAATCTGCTTTCTTTACAAAAAGGAAGGAGCTTCATATCCAGCTAATCCAGTTATTCCAACAGACTAGATTTCCATTTACAGCTCAACAAAAGATTTATATCAGGGAACTTTCGCAAGTGGTGCACACTACCCATGGAATCCCTGATTCTAACGAAGAAACGGAATTTCTACAAGTCTTAGGAAAATTTCTCTTTGATCTCTGTTATATAGACTCAGGATTCAGGGATGGTATTTCGAACCCAAAGAAGGTAAAACGAGAGTTTAACCGTTTCGTTGATGCATTGCTACAACTCGGTCAGGTAGAAAGAGAATTCTTAACTGAATTTGAGCGATACTATATTAATCCTGCCGACTTAATTTACAATGTCATCCGAGCTCTTAGAGGTACGTTTATCTCTCGCCATACCTTATCTTTGTATAAAGCTTCAAACGAATCCAAAAGTGTCGTCTCGGACACTATCCGGTAAAACAGTAAGTCTGGTATGGACGAGCTTTCGTCTTTAACAAAGCGCTCTTGGGAGGCACCCCAAGCCTATCTAGGTTAATTAATGTTAGTTAGTATTAATTTTAGTTTAAATTAATTTTTCGTTTTAAAGCTTTCGTTTAGAAATCAAGAAAACGTCCTTTAAACTTTAAACTCACGCAATTTGCGTAAGTTCGAACTTTTCTAGAAAAATTTAACAAAGTTTTAATTTTAAAATTTTGGTAAATTGATTATGATCTGTTTTAAAGTTTAAAGTACACAAAAATATTGTTTCGTTTTTAAATAAACTCGTTTCAGTTTAAACGCAAAGAACTTTTCGCGCGCAATTTAAAACACAATTTTAATTCGTGAAAACTTTTTATAAAGATTCGTATTTACTTTTGGTTACTTAATTAAAAATCTTAAAACCTTTCGAAAACCAATCTTACGTATCGTATCTTTCGCGTTTTAAATCGAAATGTATTTAAACCAAGAAGAGGGGACTCACTACCAAACAAAAAGTCAATTTTGGTCAATTTTCTCTCCCCCTTCTTCCCCAAAACCTACGCCCTCCCCCCCCCCCCCCCCCCCCATCACCATCACCAAACCTCCTTTTTTCCACCATTTTTGATGATTTAAAGCTTCAAGTTCTTCATTTTATCGTCTCTCTTGCATACATAACATCATTTCATTACTTGCAAGGTAATTCCTAACTCAAATCTTTAAATTTCATTAATTTTTTAAAAGTTAGGGTTTCAACTTTTGATCTATGAAATTCATGGTGAAATCTTGTGTTTTATGGTTCAAAAGTGTTCTTGCATAGTTGCTTAACATGATTACATACTTGATTGAGTAGATTACTTGATAATTTGTAACTTGATCTTCAAGTGTTGACTTTAAGTGGTCAAAGTTGCTTGATTTGTTGACTTTTGATAACTAGTAGTTTGTTTTGACTTGTTTTGATTAATTCATGCTTAGTATGACTTGATAAACATGTTTACATGATTGCTAGTTCATTTTGAATGATCCTTGAATTATTGAAAGTTAAAGCAAGCATGTTGTGATTAGAATTAACCAAGTATCATACTTTATTTTAAATCTTCAATTTTTAAATGGTGCTTGTGTTAATTAAATCATGGCAAGTTTCTTAGATTTTCAATAAATCATTAGTTAACTTTTGGTCCTTGATTATTTTAATTATTCACCACCTTAATTAATAAAGTGTTGAATATTTTTAATATGACCATCACACATAAGCTACCATCATTCATTGATCAAAATCTTTAAATCTTGCAAAATTGTTAAAAATATCTGAATAAGTTAACATGTGTCTTTAACCACATGGTATTTGCATGAATAAATTAGTTTATGCTCTTTTTGATTTACTTGATATATTTGAGGTAATTACATGGCCATGCTCACTTAGATTAAGTTGCCATGAATGAAAGTAATAATATTTGCTAGTTGTTTGAAATGACGAGTTCACTTAGATTAAACGCTAGTATTATTATTACTTTAATACCCTTGGAATAGGTTAGACACTAATGGTTGCGAAAATTGCGGATTGAGGATTGGTTAGGCCTAGGTTTAGTTTAAAATAAATTGCGGATTTATTTATATTTTAAAGCCTACATTTCCAATTTTCGTTTAAAATTTGGAAATGTACTTAGCAATTTGTTATGACTTATGCATCTCATTTTCTTGTCAACAGATGGATCTATCAAACCCTTCGTTGAGGAAGCTTGCTTCATCCCCCAAGAATATGGACGATATTGAGAAATGGATGGGACGATACTTAGGGTCAAACAGAGTCATCATGTGGCCGGATATGAGATGCTTGGGTATTAGGGATGAGTTGGAAGAATTGATTAAGTATGATAAAGATGGCGAGGAACATGCTGCATTTTTCCATCTTTTCATCTTTTCTCCATTAATGAGGCTATATTCCAAGAGGTCGTCACTGAGTTTATGATGACTTACGAGTTCCGAGAGAGATTGGAGATCACTGATAAGAAGATCGCTTTTCGGTATCGTGGGAATAAGTATCGTATGACAGTGGGAGATTTCGGGGTATACCTTGGCCTTTACACACAGTCACAGGCCAGTTCTGATGGGTTCACCAGCAGTTTCCAGTCTATCTCCAGTTTACCGTCACGGGATCACAAGGAGATATGGAGAGGATTGACGGGGATAACCTTCAGGAGTGGAGTGAAAGCTTCACTCATGACCCGACCAGTTCACCACATTCTTCACAAGCTCCTGTACTGTACTTTCTTCGGGAAGAGAGACGCTGGACCTGCTACATCAGAAGAGCTCAAGTTCATGGATGCGATCATAAGGAAGCAGAACCTGAATGTCGCATACATCATCGCGGATAGATTGTTGAAGGAGAAGAGATAGGATAAGCGCCACATATTCATGGGAGCCATTATCATGAGATTGTTAGTCGGCATGGGGATTCTCACTAACCGCCACCGTGAGGATTACTCCCATCACACTAGTTCGCAACCGTTTGATCTAGAGTACTGCAAGTTGATCAGGATGATTGATGAGGGACCTGAGAGACAGTGCTTATGGTATCATACTCGGTAGCCCATTCCTGGATGCTTCATGACCAGGAAGCGCGAGACTACAGAGGATAGAGATGTTGGTCCCCAGCCACAGAGACCAGTAGCAGCAGAGATACCTAAGCCAGCACGAGGAGCAGACATATAGCAGTACTGCCTACACAGGCCGTTGTGCATCACACGGATCCGGTCACTCCTCTTACTCAGTACTATCTATTACATGCTTTACAGGTTATTCGTGATCAGCAGGTTCTAACAGCTAGGAGACATGGTACCCCTAAGCCTGATCACTTCCTATACACATGTGGACCACCACCACCACCCACTACCCATACCGCCACTCACCCATATGCCACTACTCGCCCATACACTACCTTCCCTCCACCACATCCACATACCTCCACTCAGCCACCACATCCATATAGATGCCATCACCTACCACCTACTCCGCACCATTACCCACTCACAGATCCACATCTGATATAGCCAGAGTCTACTCAGTACACATATCATCACCAGCCCATCAGCAGGCATCATTGCCTCGTCCAACTGTACCCATTGCTACCCATGACCAGCATTCAGAGGCTAGCACATCATATAGACCAGATATGCTCTACATTGGCACCGATGCATTGTTCACTGGTAGCGTCGGCCCTTACTTGGATTTGGGCCCCATCTTCTCAGATCAGGTTCCTACAGAAAGCACTCTCAGGCAGCTCTACCTTGATTTGTTACAGACGGCAGGTGTTACCACTGCAGACATGCTCACACAGGGTTATGATGATATGATGGCACTTCCAGCGATGACCCTCAGGCAGATATTGATTCAGAGAGGATTACTACCTCCAGATGAGCAGAGAGTGTCCAGTGGACAGCAGTCAGTCGCGGGACCCACAGCTCAGCCTGATGACATACCAGCAGAGGATCCTCCATTCTAGACTACTTATCTTGTGATTGATATTTCATATCACTGACTTCTGTATTGTATTGATTACAGTGATCTCTATCTTGCACTTGGTTGAACTTTTGGGATACTTCTCGACCTATATGGTTGAGCTTTATTATTATGTTTATCGTAATACTTATTATGTTTGTTTCTTTATTTTAGAATAAGTGATTGAATGTGTGATGAATAAGAAATGAACCAGCATGAGATGACGAGCATGAAATGAACCAGCATGAGATGAATAAGAAATGAACCAGCATGAAATGAACCAGCATAAGAAAAAAGAACCGTGGAGTAAAATGTAGACAACCAAGGAATTCACAACTGCGGACCACGGAACTTACACACATCTCGGGAGAGGAGCTTTGGTCTATCTTCTTTTGAAACTCGCACATGCACCGCAAACTCTTCAAAGATCTAAGTGTGGGATCTCAACCCACACTCCAAGACATCTTAACAAGAATCGTCTACAAATCTTAAATCACAAAAGTGTGAAATTCACTAATAAGAATTTCCACTTACATTATGGATCGACTCTTAGCTAAGCATGAACGAGAAGCGTTGCGCACCAGATAAAGACATGCGGAGCTGAATCACTCTTAATGAAGATCTTCGAATTCTCAGCTTTCGGCTCTAAACGTTTAATCGTCATCTGGGGAGTTTCTTACCTTTCACCTCGTTTTTCATAACTTGATTCATTTTGTTAGCTTAGGAATGCAAAGTAATCTATACTCTATCCTAAACTTATCACTAAGTGTGGGATTCCAGCCCAAACCAAACACTTGAGAAACATTTTCTATATGTTCAAACTCTAAGTGTGGGATTATATTCTAAATATAATCTCAACTCAAGAGAACATTAGGGACAATGTTCCTCTAAGTGTGGGATAGCAGGTATAGAATACCTTGAATTAGATGTTTTACAGATTTTAATGTCCGAATAACTTTACTCAGAAAATGTTCCTCAAATTTTCAAAATTTTCAAAACTTTTTAAACAAAAATAATAAAGTATGAGCCAAATCATCCGATTAGCTCTACTATTTTTGAGTTATGATATCTTTCAAAAAGGAACCATTTCTAATAGGAGTTAGTTATTCAAGAATATTAGGGAAATTAAGGAAGAAATTTCTTAAATAAGTATTAACAATCTAAGGAGCATGGCTAGGCACATACAAACCCAAATTTGCAGTGAGGTTTTGAGCCTTAAAAGCATTCTTTTTAAATGCTACATTGTTCATTTCTTGTGTGTGCCGATGCTAGTATCTCTAAATTAGAACTTGTTCCTGACATACGTTTCGAGACCACATTGGAGAGTACCGTACGCGGTATAGGTGCAATTAGATGATCTCGAAATTCCTTAGGACTTAACCCATTCTTACATACCTTTTCAAGCCCAAAACCCTTTCGATACTCATTTTTAGTATTGATGATCCGCTTAGAAAACCCTGTTGAGCCTAAACCTTTCGTTTCTTCAAAACCCTATATCTTTAACCACTCTTCCCAAATTCCCAACAACTTATCTTGGAATTTCTAAGGTTATGAAAAACATCTTGAAGAATCTCTTTCTGAATTGATCTACTCCTCCGTGTTCACCAAAATTAGAAAATCAAGAGTGCGAAAAAATGGGCACCAGAAGAAAAGACTCGAAGTAGTCCGTGATAAGAAAGAAGAGATTTTTGAAAGAAAATCAAAAATATCCTTGGAAGTTCTCTGGCAAAGAAGTTCTGAAGAAATAAAAGAAAATAAAATGCAGAAAAATAAAGAAAAGAAAATAAAGCTAGGTGCTTCAGAGTATCAATCTTTCAAAGAAAGATTCAATGAAATGCAAGTAGCTATCTTCTCCGTTCTACAATAAGTTTTTCATGATTCTTAGAATGCCTAAGATAAGCAACACCCTTACAACCAAAAATCACCACTATCCATACCCCTTAACCCTCACAAACATTACAACCCACTCGAATGTCTTGGGATAATTAGCACCTTCCTCTTCCTAAGTGGTGGAGATCCGATTCTCGACCAAGCTTATGATGATGAGTGCTGCATGACTGGCTATTTGAGCAATTTCGATTGTGATAGATTGATAGGAAACCCGATACACTCTGAGTGAATTGAGTGACCACCGTTAGTGAGATCGCCTGGTCATGTATACTCCAAGATCACGAGATTTGGAAAGTATGCCTGGGAAAGTCAATACTTATTTCTGAAAGGATCATCTTAGCTTTCCCTATGTTCTCTAAATAATTTTCCCATATGACAAAGTGGTAACTTTTTGGAAGTGCTCTAACTCACCTAAAATCTATAAGATGTTTTCACGGGACACAACTGAGTGTTGCTTGAGGACAAGCAACGCTTAAGTGTGGGATACTTGATGTGACTTAAAAAGTCATGATTTTAAGTACTTATTTTCGCACTTTTTGGACTATTCTCTGGTGAAAACATTTCAAAACAATCATTTATCATCAAAAATCACTAAGGTAGTCTAAATACAGGCGTTGCTACAAAAATCAGTTAAAACGTCCGTTTTGCACGAAAACCAAGGCAAAAACAATCACCTTAAATATTCCATTCTTGATTATCCTATCAAATTAGATCTTAATGCATATTTTATAATTCAATAGGAAAATCCAAGATCGGAGGTAAAAGAATCAAGAGAAACGGGTAAAGAACGAAGAAGATGTGCAGTCTGGAAACCCGCCGATCGTCATCCGGAACACGCAAAAGTCAAACACCTCAAAATTTGGCAAACTTAGTGTCATTATAAGCGTAACGGAAAAATGAATCCAACGGCATAAGAATCAAGCAAAACGGACTCCAAACGAAGAAGATACGGACGAACAAAGCAACCGAGAAATCAATGGAGGCTAAATGGAGCACCAACCCCCCCTGGGCACCTAGGTACCGTATACGGTACCCTAGGTGTCGTATACGGCCCTTAGGGTGCCGTATACGGGGTGTGTTGCCTTGTTGGGTGCTGTTTGCCCCCCCTTGGTCCGCTTGCCCCGTATGCTGCTTTGATGCTTGTATCTTATGCTTCAAGACTTGTACAAAGGCTACCATCCTTCTCCTATAAATAGTGGCTCCATTTTCACATTTCAACCACACCATTCTTCACATACTTCTCTTTCTCTCTCTAGAATTCTCTCTCTAGCACTACTCTTAGGAGTTAGAGGAGAATTGTTCTTGTAGTTAGTTTCTCTCTCTAGCACTACTCTTGGGAGTTAGAGGAGAACTAGAGAGATATAAGTTAGCAGTTAGAGCTAGAGGAAAGTTGTAATTGGGTAATCAAGCTGTAGCAAGGTTATTCAAATCAGACTGTTGTAATCCTCAGTATTACTCTTCTAATCCGGTGATATTATTATACTTTCTTACTGTTATAATGTTTACTTTGCATATTATTTCAGTATGATCTATGATTGTTGCCATGCTGATTAGCTAGATTAATATGTGATTGTTGAAATGTAGATGTTAGGATTAGGGATGATGTTTAATTAATATATCTTATATATGATCGGTAGTTGTTATGCTGTATACATGTTTAGACTTATCCTGGATGTAGACTTAATTAATGACCCTTTCTGGTCTCTCACGTTGTAACACCCGCATAAATAGGATAATTAGTTATGCCTAATTGTTTGTAACTAGTTGTAATTAGTATGTAATAGGACTAATTACAGATTATATTTGTATATATATATAAGGTGATTTATATATGTATGTGTGTACTTACGCGATTTGGATGACTCGTACGCATTAACCGGACAGAGTCCGACACAGTTATTTGGACGTTGGTGACAGAAATTTACTTAAGTAATGAGAAAGTATTTTGTTGTATAAAATACGCAACTGAACGGACATTATTTACATATTATCGCGACGACATTTTAAATAATGCAACAAAACGTAATAAACGCGAATTAATAATTTAAATACTTCGACAAATGTTTTTATCATTAATTTCAAGGTATTTTATTTAAATACTCCAATTATATTTTAAAAATATATAAACGTTTGGTCAAATGCTAAAAACTAGTGATTTATCGATTAGGACACGGAGTAAATACCGGGTTTTGAGGGATGTTTTCCCCACCCTTGCCTTTGGATCAGCCACCACCATCCCCCACCCAACTCTTTCATTTCATTTTTCATTTCAAAAACACACACTCTCATCCCAAAACTCTCTCAACCTCAATTCACACCAAAATTTCGGAATCAAATCTCGACCACAAAAATTACATATTCGGAATCACCATCACGAGTGGAGCAAGAATATCAAGACCGTTTTCATCATTTCATCCTCCATTAAGCTCGATTTGCCAAAGTAAGAAATTTCTAAAATCTTAGATCTATTCAATTTGGTGTAATGTTTTGATGTTTTGATGTGTACACAACATAGTTATAACCTAATACATGAAGAAAACACGTTTTTATAGCTCAAAAATGGGTTAGATTTGCGTTTTTGATCGGAAATTCTCGAAACCCGAAAGTTTCTGGGTTGGTGTTCATCATTGCGACGTCGTGGGCGACGTCGCACAAATACTCAACGTCGCATATAGCTACGCCAGCCTTTACGTCGCATTAATTCGTGAGGTCGCATATAGCGACGCAGACTCTAACGTCGCAGACTCAAACAACGTCGCACTTAGCGACGACCCATATTACGTCGCATTAATTTGCGAATGTCACACTTAGCGATGTCGTACTCAACGTCGCAATCCTTGCCTGCGACGTCGCCCCCAACGTCGCAGAAATCAGAATTTTTAAAGAGATTTTCACTAAAACTATGGCTCGACCCCGACCAGGGGCTCTGCCCCTTGGACCCCGCCAAGGGGTTGCCACCCCTTGGAACCCCGCAACCAGGGGCGCTGCCCCCGGACCCCCGTCGTTTCAGTACAAAATGTTTCAAACGCAATGATAATACTTTGACTATTACTAATACAAACCGTCACCAATGGGCCAAACATGTTTTCTAACAAACGAACAATTACAAACAAACGGATAAACACTGGATATACTAGTTGTGTACAACTAAACGAAACGTCTCGTGAGACGCATACTTACATAACTTCATATGATTAGGCATTTGAATGTTACGGGTTCGGAGAACCTACTTGCTATAATTACTACTTGCTATTTGCTACAGCTTATTTCAAGACTCAGGTGAGTCTTACGGCCCCACTTTTACTGTTTTATCGTATTGGGGGAGAAACATGCTACTACTTTTCCATGAACACAAGTACTAAAACTGTTTACTATACCAAACGGAATTGCATGAGTTGTTTACTATTTACAGAAGTCTCTTCATCATATATCGTTAGTTATGGACTTAAGCGCGAACACTAGTTAATGGATCCATTAGGGAAATGACCCTCCCCACCCGGGGCAGTAGCGCTGCCACGTACTGATTTACACGTAGAAACGGGTGACTACTTATTCGTTACTGATGCTTGCTCATTTACGAGCATGTCACGGGAGCAAACTTATTACTTACGAGTTAAGCTTCGATTATGAGCCTCATGGCAACGGTATAAACTTACTTATTTACATTTGCTGGATTGCAAATACTGGTTTTACAATTGCTGGATTGCAATTGCTGATTTTACGCCTGCGGGCATTACTAATGAAATCTCGTGTTCAAAGCTGATATTACTTACAAACCTGTGAGATTCACCAACCTTTTGGTTGACACTTTTTAGCATGTTTTCTCAGGTACCCGGATGGAGTAGGATTACTGCAGGATTTAGCTAGAGTCGCATGATTTCAACACAACTGCATTAACGGAGATTCTTAGCATTATCTTTTGTATACTACGATTATGTAATAGAATCTCCCGCTATACGCGTGGACTCTAGGGGAAACTACATTTTTGTATACGAAAACACTAAGTTTTCAAACATTATATCTATGGAATGTAACTAATTTACAAACGTTGCATATAGATGTCGTTTGCTTTATCTTTGTGCTGTGATATTTGATTAGTAACACCCCAAACTATGCTTCCGCAAAACAGTGAATTTCGGGGGTGTTACAGATTGGTATCAGAGCCTAAGGTTATAGTGAACTAGGTTGCATTTAGTGGGCCTAGACTATGACCATTAGGCAGTATTCCCTTACTAGGCATGATTGGTTCAGGAATTACAGCATACGACTTTAATTTAACATAGCCTGATCAACTATGTACAATTAAGGAAAGATGATGTGAGGTCTGAAATGGTTATGTTGAACAGGAATACGTTAGTTGACTCTGACCACGAGAGAACTGGACCATTACTTTATACGTGCTCGACACTAGGCTGGATATTATATACTTATATATATATTAGCCTCGTCTTACTTACACTCTGCCACAGGAATGGCAAACACACCACCCAATTTGTCATGCTCTCATCCACAAGGATCTCGAAACCCACAATTATCTTATCCTTCTTTCCTTGTCCTTTTCTTGTCAGCATCATGCCTCCTCGCCGACAAGTCACCCTCAGTGAAGCCGAAATTGCGGGTCTGATTGCCCGTAGTGTAGCCCAAGCCTTAGCTACCCGAACATCAACTCCTGGTAGCGAAGATACAGCTAACAATGGACCACAACCCAAACCCTGTTCTTACAAAGACTTCCAGAACTGCAAACCCCTGAACTTTGCAGGTACTGAGGGAGCTATCGGTCTAGTATGCTGGATCGAGAAAGTTGAGTCTGTATTTCTGATCTGCAACTGTGCGGAGGGAGACAAGGTTAAGTTCTCCGTTAGTACTTTTACTGACACCGCACTCACCTGGTGGAACACTTATGCCCAGACTGTGAGTGTTGCTACTGCTTACCAACTCTCGTGGGAGGAGTTGAAGGAGATGTTGAGGGGCGAGTACTGCCCCAGGGATGAATTGAAACAGCTGGAAATAGAATTCTGGAACCACAAGATGCAGGGTGATGACATCACCGGATACACCAACCGTTTCCACCAACTGGCACTTCTGTGCCCAACCATGGTCGATCCTGAGTACAAGAGGATCGAGAAATTCGTTGATGGACTTCTCGAGAGACTCCAAGACCTGGTGACTTCATCCAAACCGGGTACTATTCAGAGCACCATCCGTATGGCCCATGAACTAACGGCAAACTCTGTTCGCCGTGGCACAACTTCAACCCCATCTGCAAACAACAAACGCAAGTGGGAAGGAAACCCCAACTCATCCAACCAAACCTCCAACAAAAAGCCTGAGTTCGTTAAGGCTTATTCATCTGAAACTTCGGAGAAGAAAGGGTACAGCGGGAGCAGACCCTACTGTCCCAAATGCAACCGCCATCATGACGGTTCTTGCCCCTGCTCCAACTGCAAGTGGTTCGGGCATTTAGACAAAGATTGCCGAACCAACATTTCTACCCCCAACACTAATGCACCAAAGGCCTGCTTTGGGTGCGGAAATTCAGGGCACTTCAAGAAGGATTGCCCAAAGCTGAAAAACAACAACAACCCTGCACGCGGCAGATCATTTGTTATCAAGGCTGGGGAAGCCAGACAAGACCCGAATGTCGTGACGGGTACGTTTCTTCTCAACGACCTTACTGCTTCTGTATTATTTGATACCGGTGCCGATAGAAGCTTCATTTCTGAGAAATTTAGCCCTTTACTTGATATAACTCCCACTGCCTTAGATACTAAGTACATTGTTGAATTAGCTAACGGCAAACTGATTGAAACTGATAGTATCATACACAATTGTACACTAAACCTCACAAACGAAACGTTTCCCATTGATTTAATCCCTGTCGAGATCGGCAGCTTCGATATTATTGTCGGTATGGATTGGTTGTCCAAGCACCGAGCTGAAATCGTCTGTCATGACAAACTCGTTCACATACCTCTTGTCTCCGGTGGAACCTTAGTCCTACAAGGGGAGACCGGCAGGCGGAATCTGAATATTGTCTCCTGTCTGAAAACTAGAAAATATCTACGAAAAGGGTATCAAGCCATCCTCGCACATGTAACGGAGAAGAAGTCGGAGGAGAAGCGACTTGAGGATGTTCCAATCGTGCGGGATTTCCCGGAAGTCTTTCCTGAAGACTTGCCCGGACTTCCGCCACCTAGACAAATCGAATTTCAAATCGAACTTGTGCCAGGAGCTGCACCCGTGGCACGAGCCCCATACCGTTTAGCACCATCCGAAATGCAGGAGTTGTCTAACCAACTACAGGAACTCCTGGACAGAGGATTTATTCGACCAAGTTCCTCGCCTTGGGGAGCTCCGGTCTTATTCGTGAAAAAGAAAGATGGATCTTTCCGCATGTGTATCGACTACCGAGAGCTGAATAAGCTAACCATAAAGAATCGGTACCCACTTCCTAGAATCGATGACCTATTTGACCAACTCCAGGGATCGAGTGTTTACTCAAAGATTGATCTACGGTCAGGTTATCATCAACTCCGAGTCCGCGACAATGATATTCCAAAGACAGCCTTCCGAACTCGTTATGGGCATTACGAATTCCAAGTGATGCCATTCGGGCTGACCAACGCACCGGCCGTATTCATGGACCTTATGAATCGGGTGTGCTAACCATATCTTGACAAATTCGTCATCGTGTTCATCGATGATATCCTGATTTACTCTCGCAATGAGCAGGAGCATGCTCAACATCTGAAAACCATTCTAGGACTTCTTAAACATGAAGAGTTATATGCCAAATTCTCTAAGTGTGAGTTTTGGATTCGAACCGTTCAATTCCTCGGGCACGTGATTGACAGCCAAGGAATTCATGTTGATCCCGCCAAGATTGAAGCAATCAAGGGTTGGGAGTCACCGACCACTCCAACCGAAGTGAGACAATTCTTAGGTCTTGCTGGTTACTACCGCCGATTCATCGAAAACTTTTCAAGAATAGCTGTTCCCCTAACCTCACTGACTCAGAAAGATAAGAAGTTCGATTGGACCGATAAACAAGAGTCAGCCTTCCAGCTATTGAAAAACAAACTTTGCAGTGCACCAATCTTGTCCTTACCCGAGGGCACCGACGATTTCGTGGTTTACTGCGACGCCTCACACCAAGGACTTGGTTGTGTGCTAATGCAACGGGAAAAAGTCATTTCCTATGCCTCACGACAACTAAAAATCCACGAGAAAAACTATACGACCCACGACCTCGAGTTAGGTGCTGTGGTCTTCGCATTGAAAATCTGGAGACATTACCTCTACGGCACGAAAAGCACTATCTTTACCGATCACAAAAGTCTCCAACACATATTTGATCAGAAAGATCTAAACATGAGGCAACGTCGCTGGGTTGAGTTACTTAGTGACTATGACTGCGAAATCAAATACCATCCGGGCAAGGCTAACGTAGTTGCCGATGCCTTAAGCCGAAAAGAACGAGTGAAACCCCTTCGAGTCCGAGCACTTTCCATGACAATTCATAACGAGCTCCCTGCTCAAATCCTTACCGCCCAACTCGAAGCACTCAACGATGAAAACTTGAAAAATGAAGCCTTGCGAGGCTTGGATAAACAATTCGAAATCAAACCCGATGGAACTCGATACTTCTCTAACCGGGTGTGGTTACCCAAATTCGGAAACTTGCTAGATTTGGTGATGGCTGAAGCTCACAAATCTCGATACTCTATACATCCTGGTTCTGACAAGATGTATCACGACATCAAAGGGTTGTATTGGTGGCCTAACATGAAAGCTGACATTGCCTTGTATGTCAGTAAATGCCTAACCTGTTCCAAAGTCAAGGCCGAACACCAAAGACCCTCGGGGTTGCTCCAACAACCTGAAATTCCTCAATGGAAATGGGAACAGATTACCATGGACTTCATTACCAAACTTCCAAAAACTTCTAGTGGTTGCGATACTATTTGGGTGATCGTGGACCGTCTCACGAAATCTGCTCATTTTCTGGCCATCAAGGAAACCGACAAGATGGAGCGTCTGACTCGCATCTACGTCAAAGAAATCATCTCGCGACACGGTGTACCTATCTCGATCATCTCGGATAGGGACAACCGTTTTACTTCTAACTTTTGGCAATCACTACAGAAATCTCTAGGTACTCATCTGGATATGAGTACTGCTTATCACCCGCAAACCGATGGCCAAAGCGAGTGAACTATTCAAACACTGGAGGATATGCTACGAGCCTGTGTAGTTGACTTCGGTACTTCTTGGGAAAATCACTTATCGTTGTGCGAGTTCTCGTACAACAACAGTTACCATACCAGCATTAAGGCTGCACCCTTCGAGGCACTTTACGGGCGTAAGTGACGATCGCCTATCTGTTAGACTGAGTTAGGAGAATCCCAACTCACGGGTCCAGAAATCATTCAGGAAACTACTGAGAAAATCATCGGTATTCAAAATCGGCTGAAAGCCGCACGTGATCGTCAGAAAAGCTATGCTGACGTGAGACGCAAACACCTTGAGTTCCAGGTAGGGGACAAGGTACTTCTCAAAGTGGCACCGTGGAAGGGTGTCATTCGATTCGGAAAGCGAGGCAAACTAAATCCTAGATACATCGGACCATTCGAAATCCTGGAAAGGATTGGTCCAGTGGCATACCGCCTGCAACTTCCTACTTAACTTAGCAGCGTTCACAACACATTCCACATTTCTAACCTGAAGAAATGTCTGTCTGACGAGACACTGATTATACCGCTCGACGAAATCCAAATCGATGATAAACTTCATTTTTTCGAGGAACCTATGGAAATCATGGACCGAGAGGTCAAGCAATTGAAACAGAGTCGTATTCCCATTGTAAAAGTCAGGTGGAATTCTAGGCGTGGCCCTGAGTTCACCTGGGAACGGGAAGATCAAATGCGACAGAAATACCCACATCTCTTCCCAGATAACGCACCGTCCGTGCACTCGAGTTAATTTCGGGACGAAATTTCTTTAACAAGGGGAGAATGTAACACCCGCATAATTAGGATAAGTAGTTATGCCTAATTGTTTGTAACTAGTTGTAATTAGTATGTAATAGAACTAATTACAGACTCTATTTGTATATATATATATATATATATATATATATATATATATATATATATATATATATATATATATATATATATAAGGTGATTTATATATGTATGTGTGTACTTACGCGATTTGGATGACTCGTACGCATTAACCGGACGGAGTCCGACACAGTTATTTGGACGTTGGTGACAGAAATTTACTTAAGTAATGAGAAAGTATTTTGTTGTATAAAATACGCAACTGAACGGACATTATTTACATATTATCGCGACGACATTTTAAATAATGCAACAAAACGTAATAAACGAGAATTAATAATTTAAATACTTCGACAAATGTTTTTATCATTAATTTCAAGGTATTTTATTTAAATACTCCAATTATATTTTAAAAATATATAAACGTTTGGTCAAATACTAAAAACTAGTGATTTATCGATTAGGACACGGAGTAAATACCGGGTTTTGAGGGATGTTTTCCCCTCCCTTGCCTTTGGATCAGCCACCACCATCCCCCACCCAACTCTTTCATTTCATTTTTCATTTCAAAAACACACACTCTCATCCCAAAACTCTCTCAACCTCAATTCACACCAAAATTTCGGAATCAAATCTCGACCACAAAAATTACATATTCAGAATCACCATCACGAGTGGAGCAAGAATATCAAGACCGTTTTCATCATTTCATCCTCCATTTAGCTCGATTTGCCAAAGTAAGAAATTTCTAAAATCTTAGATCTATTCAATTTGGTGTAATGTTTTGATGTTTTGATGTGTACACAACATAGTTATAACCTAATACATGAAGAAAACACGTTTTTATAGCTCAAAAATGGGTTAGATTTGCGTTTTTGATCGGAAATTCTCGAAACCCGAAAGTTTCTGGGTTGGTGTTCATCATTGCGACGTCGTGGGCGACGTCGCACAAATACTCAACGTCGCATATAGCGACGCCAGCCTTTACATCGCATTAATTCGTGACGTCGCATATAGCGACGCAGACTCTAACGTCGCAGACTCAAACAACGTCGCACTTAGCGACGACCCATATTACGTCGCATTAATTTGCGAATGTCACACTTAGCGACGTCGTACTCAACGTCGCAATCCTTGCCTGCGACGTCGCACCCAACGTCGCAGAAATCAGAATTTTTAAAGAATTTTTCGCACCCAACGTCGTACTCAACGTCGCAATCCTTGCCTGCGACCAGGGGCTCTGCCCCTTGGACCCCGCCAAGGGGTTGCCACCCCTTGGAACCCCGCAACCAGGGGCGCTGCCCCCGGACCCCCTTCGTTTCAGTACAAAATGTTTCAAACGCAATGATAATACTTTGACTATTACTAATACAAACCGTCACCAATGGGCCAAACATGTTTTCTAACAAACGAACAATTACAAACATACGGATAAACACTGGATATACTAGTTGTGTACAACTAAACGAAACGTCTCGTGAGACGCATACTTACATAACTTCATATGATTAGGCATTTGAAGGTTACGGGTTCGGAGAACCTACTTGCTATAATTACTACTTGCTATTTGCTACAGCTTATTTCAAGACTCAGGTGAGTCTTACGGCCCCACTTTTACTGTTTTATCGTATTGGGGGAGAAACATGCTACTACTTTTCCTTGAACACAAGTACTAAAACTGTTTACTATACCAAACGGAATTGCATGAGTTGTTTACTATTTACAGAAGTCTCTCCATCATATATCGTTAGTTATGGACTTAAGCGCGAACACTAGTTAATGGATCCACCCGGGGCAGTAGCGCTGCCACGTACTGATTTACACGTAGAAACGGGTGACTACTTATTCGTTACTGATGCTTGCTCATTTACGAGCATGTCACGGGAGCAAACTTATTACTTACGGGTTAAGCTTCGATTATGAGCCTCATGGCAACGGTATAAACTTACTTATTTACATTTGCTGGATTGCAAATACTGGTTTTACGATTGCTGGATTGCAATTGCTGATTTTACGCCTGCGGGCATTACTAATGAAATCTCGTGTTCAAAGATGATATTACTTACAAACCTGTGAGATTCACCAACCTTTTGGTTGACACTTTTTAGCATGTTTTCTCAGGTACCCGGATGGAGTAGGATTACTCCAGGATTTAGCTAGAGTCGCATGATTTCAACACAACTGCATTAACGGAGATTCTTAGCATTATCTTTTGTATATTACGATTATGTAATAGAATCTCCCGCTATACGCGTGGACTCTAGGGGAAACTACATTTTTGTATACGAAAACACTAAGTTTTCAAACATTATATCTATGGAATGTAACTAATTTACAAACGTTGCATATAGATGTCGTTTGCTTTATCTTTGTGCTGTGATATTTGATTAGTAACACCCCAAACTATGCTTCCGCAAAACAGTGAATTTCGGGGGTGTTACACACGTGACTGTTGCCTTAGGATAGGATATGATCAACCCTAGCTACGAATACATAGTTATCTCCTGTTTGTATGAAACTGTGGGATCGCCGTAATACGGCAGAATACTTGTATAGCGTTGGAAATACCACTGGTAGAGTACAAATACGTGGAAGCCAAGGAAATGCCGATGGTCTATCTCACCGTGGATTACCTGGAAGCAACCCTTCCAGACACGGGTCTAGGTCTTGTTAAGCCGTGAAAATGCTATAGTACACCGTTAAACTACCTCTTGATATAAAGCTGTGTAAAGATACAATAGGTCTTTAAAACACTGTAGATATACCTAGGGTTAGAGTACTGTGAAAAATAAGGACACTATACACTGTACGCATGCCTAGGGATGAACGACCGATGGCAAAGGAGAGTCTAATCCATGACGGAAGTATTATAACTTAAACAGATAAAACAAGAGTTAGGAAATGAAAGAAAGGATGCCGGCTGTGTTCCCAGATGCTTAAAACCCCTAAACTCTACTTAACCGATAGTTTAACTTATTCAGCATACAACCAGTATTACTCTGTTAAAATTGGATAGACATAGGTGTTAAGAAAAGTCAGTGTTGTGGACTGTCGCCTTATTCCTTAACCCCATTCAGAGGGTCGCTTGGTCTCCGAAAGAGACGGTGAGGTGGGTCTGAAGACAGTCCCATCTGACCAGAATCAGGATAGCCTAGGATTCAGTGACATATGCTTTAGGGTTACACCTAGACGTAGGGTCCTAGTGTTTACACCGACCGTTTAGAAGATTCTTAACCAGAGTAATCACCTATCATCAATATAATATCATCCCGAAACCCTAACCGTCGAAGTTTCAGCAATCACTCTCTACCTGCTGCTTATATTCTCGTTTACTTTTCTGCATTTTAATTCTTGTCTTTAGATTAGATTAGATAAAACAAAAACCCATACCTACCATGTTTCTAAACCCATCCTATTGTCAAGTTATCTTTGGTAGGTTCCAATTCAATTCAATTCGTTCCGATTTTGGATGACACTCGAGTTATACTTGCCGCCTTACCCACAAGGTAGGTAGCTTGCATAGTTTGAGCCTAGCAAATATAAAATTTTAAAACATCACTGCTCATCGCCTCTGTTGCGGTCAGACCAACGACCGGGGTAAAACCCGTCCGACGGATGGGGGCACGACAGGCTAACTGACCAATCTGATTCTCAAGGCTTTTTAGGATCGAGAGTTGATTTCTGATGAATAGGTCATTCTGGTCTTGTCTGGCCGTAGTCTTCTGGTTGAAAGTAGTCTGTCCCTGGATGAACTTGTTAAGATTGTCGTCAGCACTGGTGATTAGTACGGTAGTCTTTGCAGGCTTAGTGGGATGGACATCTTCGGGTGCAGTCAATGACAGAGGTTGGTTGTAAGGAAGTTGGAGTTGTTGTGGATATGTCAGATAGCGTGGTTGAAATCTCTGTGGATACGGTGGCTGGTTATTCCGTTGAGGATACAAGGTTCCTCAGTTTCTGGGTGGAGATGTTCTAGCGAAGCCAGGTGCATTTGGAGGTCTGGATGGAAACTGCGCATAATAGACAGAATCGTCAGTCGGGTCTTCGTATTCAACCTCGTACTCTTTAGTGGGATGGTTGGCACAGTTCTGGAAAGATTGAACTTGATGAACTCGCTGTGGCTACTTCTTTAGTTCGCCAATCTGCTTCGTTAGGGTTTCGATCTGTTCCGTCAGAGATTTGATAGCTTCAGCTTGGATAGAGTTATGAGCGGAGAGAGGTGTTGATGAGGATTGCCCATCATCTTTCCAATCGTAGTGATGCATCGGCATGTCTTCAATCAAGCTCCATGCTTCATCATCGGTCATCTTCATAAAGATACCTTGAGCAGCTGCGTCAAGAGTAATGCGGTGATTTGGATCAAGACCATTGTAGAAGGTGCATAACTTGTCGGTTTTCGTCATCTGGTGATTTGGACATTTCCTTATCAAACTTTTGAATCGCTCCCATGCCGAGTAGATTGATTCATCGTGAGCTTGTTCAAAGTGCACGATGTCATTCTTGAGTTTGGTTTGCTTAGACGGAGGAAAGTATCTGGCAAGGAATTTGTTACCCATATCCGTCCATGAGGTGATTGAGCCGGTCTCAAGTCCCTCAAACCAAGAGAGTGCATGTAAAGTGAGAGAATAGGGGAACAAGTATAGGCGAACTATGTTCTGCTCGACCCCATTCTGCTTTTAGGAGTTTGATATGTGGATGAACTTGTCAATGTGAGCGTTAGGATCTTCACGTGGTAGTCCGTGGAATTGACAGTTGTCCTTGATGAGTTGTACAATGTGATGCTTCAGCTCGAAGGATGCTCCTTCTATCTCCGGATAGGTGATTGGTCCTCCTCGCCCTTCAATGGATGGCTTGGTGTTATCAGCAAGAGTGACTCGAGCGGCCATTTTGGGAAGATGGAAGCACTTTTGTTTTCGGATGGTACGGATAATAGACTCAGGATCAGGTACGAAAATGAGCGGTTCAGATTCGGATGATCTGGTCTGATATCGTTGTGTGTTGTGGGAAGTTATTGTTGGCTGGAACAAAGAAATTAAATAGTAAAGTACGAAAAATAAAGGTATCACTAAAAATTAAGGGTTCGTCAGGACGCCTCTGGGACTTACGATTGATTCCCCGGCAACGGCACCAAAAACTTGTTGCACCCGCAACGGTCGTTCGCGCAGCGGGCACAACTGGGGTGGTAAGTTTTAAAATTTATAGAGCTGGGGACCTAAATTCTACTTACAGAGGTAAGTATAACTCAGGGTCGTTCTTAAGATCAATCGTATTGTGAAGCGGAGTTGTCCAGACAAACTATTTAATTCAGTGATGGGTTTTTGAAAAGAGTTTTTTGATTTGGTTTTAGGTCCGTTTAAACTAAACTAATTAGAACAGTAAATGAACAAAATAGTAAATAAAAGCTAGATAGAGAATCAGTAATGGAGAATAGTGGTTGCTATGATTTCGTTAGCTTATGTTATGGGGTGTTGTCTAGGGTTTATTTATGAAAACGTCTTTTAAAGATTTGTGTCTTGCTTTTGCCTGAATATTCGTGGTGTAAACACTAACACCCTACTGTCTGATTTCTCAGACAATATGTCACTGGGTTTCTAGGTTATGGTGATTCTGATCAGAGGAGGCTGCTCAACTCTTCAACACTTTCCATGTGCTGGAGTAGTGACCCTTTTTGGAATGTTATTTCTGGGCGCATGAGATAGAGTAACAGACCCACTAAAAGTTCTAACCGTTCTTAACACCACGGGGATATTAAGGCTAGGCAAGGAATTTAAGATTAAGACTTGGTTTGGTGATTGCTAACTTTGTATTAATGGACTTTATTTAGTCCAGAGCTGTGTGGTTCAACCAGGATGTGACACAGTCTTCAACCGACGGCAGTTCCTTAGCTTTTCCCAAGTATTTAAACGTTATACGAAGTACTGTGCCGATTTATGGTCTTTCCGGTGCCACATACTTTACGGTCACTCTGGACTAGTTTAACTAAGTCTGTATTAAAGTTTGACCATCTATGATATAAACCCAACCCTCACAATTTAAACATATCCCAATAAATCCCTGATTGATTCACGGTGTACTATACGATAGGGTTGACAGTATTTCCACAGCTACACAATTCAAACCATGTTTGTATTTGAAAACATAGATAGATAGTTACCGGTTGATCAAGGTTCGCGACTCCTTGTCATACAGGTTCTAACCACGTTTATTGGAGGAAAGGCGATTTTGGTTTAGAAATTCATAAATACAAAGTTAACAATGCACCGGTTTTCAATATGTAACAATTGGGAACATTATTCCACAACGGATTGTGCCCACGACTTTCATAGCTTCCACCTTCCATACTCCACACATTAGTGATGTTTCCGGCGCTATACAAATGAAAGTCGTATAACGTTACTTCCGTTGTTTCAAAACGATATTATCCCAATTGTATATTTAAAGTAACATCACCTCAAATATTAACAAGATAACTACATCACAACAAGCACATAAGAGAACTACTCACTACGAATGGCAATTAATCCTAAATCTATCATAATAATAATAGCAATCATCATAATAGAAAAGGAAAGAAATAACCGTAGATTATGCGTAGAATAATGTTACAAGAATACACGAACAGAACCTCCGCAATATCTTCGACAATATTACAAATAAGCCCCTCGGAATATTCCCTACACTATTACAAAAGTAGCCCCTCCGTTAGTCTAGGTTAAATATTAACCAAGAACTAACTAACTAAAACCCTAATCTTGAGAAAGAAACTCTAGAGAGAGAAAGAGTGTGTGAGAGAGAAAGTGAGAAATGTTGATGGTGAGAGGTGTGTGAAATGAGGATGAGGTGCCCTCTATTTATAGGCAAACCTTGGATCAAGAGTAAAAGCCCACAAGCATGCACGTACACGCAAACGAAGCACACGAAGCAAGATGTGAGTGCACGAAGGCAAACCAAGCCGTACACGGCCTGATACAAGCCGTACACGGCCTGATACAAGCCGTACACAGCCATATCAGGGCCGTACACGGCCTTCCCTAGGCCGTACATGGCTTCAGGGGGGCTTTGTGCTAGGCCGTGTGATTTTCTTCTGCTTTTCTCGTTGGTTAATTCGCGCGTATCTTCTTTGTTTCTTGTCCGTTTGACTTGATTCTTTCGCCTGCGGTCTCGTAATTCTGTTACACTTCTAATGATGACAAATGTGCCAAATTTGGATGTCTATAGAGTTGGCGTGTGCGGAATGCCCTCGGTTTACGCTCAGAAAGCTCCATCTTCCTCCTCTCTTTACCCGATCTGCACGATTCTTGATTCTACAGTCTTGGAATAACCTGATACGTCATATGAGACTATTTAATAACTTGTATCATAATATGGTTAAAAGTATGTGAGAATCAGTTGTTTGAATAATATGCCTCGATTTGCATGCCTTTGGATGATTTAAGCACTTTATATGACAATGCCTATAATTTGACCAATTTTGTGAAATTAAGTAGATAAACATTTATTTCAAGTGTTTTCACCAATAATTGGGTCAAATGTGCGGAAAATATGTGCCTAAAAACATGACTTTTTGCCACATATCAGTGCCCCTAGGCATGGTGTACTCGAAGGATAGCATAAAACTAGTAATTGTAGATCATAGGTGTAAGGAATCCAATGGTCCTTAAAAAGTTCTAATTATTCAAGTCTATGCCTTTCCTAACTTTGGGATAATTAATACCCTAAAGTATTTTAGGACAGTTCATCAAGGTTATTACATAACGTGTTTATCAAGAAAGTCGGTTACCCGTTTTGTTTAATCCATAAACAATGAAAGCAAGTAAAACGGAAGCATGCGTCTCCCCCAAAATCAGTAAAATAGTTTGAAAGGTGGGGCTATGAACTCACCTGAGTCGAGTAAGTACGATGTGTTCGTGTAATTGAACAAGTAAAGCGGACGAAAGTCCGTAAGCGCGTCGGATGTAAGTCCGTATATCGGTTCTGAGAACCCTGCAACCTTCTGGCGTCCGAAACGCACAAGGTTGTAAGTAACAAGTAAATAAGTAAATAGTTTGGGTGTCTTGAAAGATCACCCATGCTAGTTGTCCACTCAACTAGAAAATGTCCAAGTATTTGTTTGTACGTTTGTAATCATTTTGTAAATATGTGTGGCCCGTTGGTGACGGTGTGTAATAGTAATTCTCAAAAGCATTATTATTATGTTTCAATTCATTTGTATACTCATAAAAGTGATTGTTAACCATTCTTGCATTGGTTTAATATCGTATTGGCTAATTATTATCGTTTGGTAACCATTTTAAGTAAATTTCAAAGTGTTGAAAAACATTGACCAAGTTTGACTGCGAGTTGAGATTGCCTAGCGAGTTGAGGTTGCCTCGCGAGTTGAGGTTGCCTCGCGAGTTGAGATTGCCTTGCGAGTTGAGGTTTCCTCGCGAGTTGAGATTGAATCTCAGCTCGCGAAATTCGCTGTTCGCGATTTTTGTGCAAATTTCGATTTTTAAAGCGTTTTTAACTGATTTCTCGGATATATTCTTGTTGTGTGGACTCAATAACATGTTAATAAACATAAATAAAGTGTTTTGAAGGTGAGAAATTGGGTGTTCCTACCAAATGTCGATTCCGAGCCGAAACGAGACGAGATGGTGAAGATCTTGATGAAGAAGATGATGGTGAAGCTGCTATTGTCGTTCTTGATGATGATGACGACGAGGTGGTGGTGATTCCGGTGGTGGCGGTGGTGCGATCCGAGAGAGATGAGAGGAAAGTGGGTTTGTGTGTGTGTTTGTTTGGTTGAAAAATGAAAGAAATGGAAGAGAAATGGGTAATAAATATGGGGGTGGGTTTGGGTTCGCAGGCTTGGGTCTGGGTTCGCAGACCTGGGCCGACCCAAGTGAAGTCTCGGGTTCATTTCGTATTTCTACGTGCTTTCAGATTCGTTTATATGCGCTTAGTAAATAATCATTGTGTATTATATATATATATATATATATATATATATATATATATATATTTAAAGTTTTCGAATACTTTGTTATAATTGCGTACTAAGTACGATTATTTGAAGTTTAAATTTGGCGCGAAAATTGACCTTTTTGACCAGGTGTTACATTCTCCCCCCGTTAAGAAAATTTCGTCCTGAAATTTCAAGTGGAGTCGTAATCGCGTGGGGTCTGGGGAGAAATGCATGTACACGAAGTTTGTTGAATAGATAGTAGACATGCCATGTCCATAATGGAATTGAAAAGCAGTCAATTCATGACTGTGTCGCAGTTTATCGTAGTAGTCAGATCACTGACTATTTCGTTTGTTCAGATTGTTGTTAAGCCGTGGTCACAAAGTAACCATTTACGTGGTAGTCCATCCAGGACTAGATAGTTGTCACAAGGTGAGTGTTTACAGAGTAGTCCTATCAGGACTAAGTGGTTGGTGAACGTCCAGTTGACCAGTCTGCTGGAAGCAAACCTTGAGTTTTACGTGGCCTAAAGTTAATAATCCTAGGATGCACTCGGTAATAAATAGGTAAAAGTGGTATCGAGGAACGAGTAATATGCATTCATTGACAACTGAAATCGTTAAGTTTTCGAGGGAGGACGTACCATCCCTTGTCAGGCGTCGTTGCAAAATTTTGGGCAGTCCCTTTTGAAATGTCCAGGGTCTCCACATTCGAAACAGACTCTCGGTGCCTTAGCGTTTGAGATAGTGGTGGGAACTCTACAGTCCCTAGTTTGGTGTCCATAACTCCTACACCGGTTACACGGCGCGCCACAGGGTCCTTCATGGTGGCTTTCGCATTCGGGGCAGAAGGGCTTCTTTCCCTTGTATTTCTTTTCTCCGGATCCAGTTGCATGTGTCCAAGCAGTTCTCGGCCGTTTTGTTGGATTGTCAGTGGGTCTATTCCAGTTTCCTTGGTTGTCTTCAGTTGCAGATGTCCCACATCGGACCACCTATGCCATAAGACTGTGAGCCATGCGAACGGCCTCACTAATGGTGATGGGTTTGGATGCAGTGACCATGCCTTGGATTTGTGCTGGTAGTCCCCATATGTACCTTTCGACCTTTTTCTTCTCGGGGTTTACCATGGACGGACAGAGGAGTGCTAATTAGTGAAAATGAGTGGTGTATGCAGCGATGTCGTTGTCCTTTACGGTGAGGTTCCAGAGTTCAACCTCGAGTTGTTGTAGTTCTTCACTAGGGCAATACTCGTCACGCATCATTTGTTTCAGTTCTTCCCACGGAAGTTGGTGAGCAACATCAATAGTCACGGTTTGAGCGTAGGCGTTCCACCATGTGAGTGCACTGTCTGAAAGTGTGCAAGTAGAGTATTTGACCTTATTGTCTTCAGGGCAGTTGAAAATAAGGAATACAGATTCCATCCTCTCAATCCACCGGATTAACCCGATAGCCCCTTCGGTTCCAGTGAAATTTGGTGGATTGCAGTTCAGGAATTCCTTATAAGTACATGGTCGAGCTGGAGGTGTGTTGTTTGGTGTCTCCCCGCCACCTGCCCGTGAGTCTCGAGCAGCTAGAGCGGCAGCCACTGCTTGGGCGGCGAATCGGGTGAGCTCAGCTTGGCTGAAATACTGTCGTCTGGGCGGCATGATGAGGGCTTTAATGATAAAGATGAAAAGATACATGAGATTTTATATCAAGATTAGGATCATCGCGAATGTGCATACAAGAAGTAATGTACAACTGTACCATGTAGAATTTAATGACGTGCTACGATAAAGATCAAAAACCATTTAAGATATGAGTTGCAAGATTTTCAGACCTCGGAGTTTACAAGTTGTTATAATTTTGACGAATCACAAGGCGGAATTATCCTATTCCTATTGAAGTCGAAGTCTTCGGTGTCGCGCTTGTGATAGGTATGATCCCACCTATGTGGTTTCAATGTAACGGTTCCAGTACCCGTCGATTTCCATTAGTTACGTTTTTGCATTTTACCGCGTTTCAAGTTGTGTGGTTAGTTATGTTGTAGTCCCAATGTGTAGGCGTAATAACGACCTATTAGCGTTTTTCCACAGTAGTTAACTAAAACTATGTTGTTATAGTAGTCAAAAGGACAATGATGCAGCAACATCGTACCGAGGTGTAGTACTAACATACCGGGTAGGTATTGCTATAAGAACAGTAGTGTAGTGCCAATGTATTATAAGTTTAGTACCGAAGTACCGTGAAATGCAGCACCGTGTGCCGTAGTGAAGTGCCCGAAGCACTGAAATGCAGTACTAAGTGTTGAACAGTGTAGCCAATTGTGCTGGTAGGTATGACACCCACAGTATCCTGTGCAGTGCCGAAGCAGAGTCCGCCAACACAATTGCTAAGTATTGTGCCTAAAGCACGACGTAGCGCCACACGCCAGTGTAGCAACAAGTGCTATGTGATGGTAGGTATGTACGTATCATATGTTTTCCAAGTGTAGCCTTAAAGCTAAAAGTAGGTTGTAACGGTGTAGTTTCCCAAATGTAGCACAAGGCTAGGTACAGGTGTAAACCGTATGGTTTCCATGAGTTTTCGCATGTACGCAGGAATGCATCCTATGTAAGTACTAGAGTACTACCGAAGTACTGTGATGATCATAGTGATCGGATTGTGATTATGATAATGTTTTAGGGACTTAGTCATTGTGAGTGTCCCTCGCAATACTAATTAAGTAGTAATCATTGAGTCAAAGTTGAAATCGAGACACGTGTAAGTCGTTGGGGTTCAGTTTAACTGTTGGAAGAATTTTCCAAGATACATGTGTTGTGGTTGACCAATTTAATTGGTGGTCGTCTGCACGACGATGAGAGTAAGTGAAAAGAGTACATGAGAGCCGATGTTACGCACTTAAGTGTTGAATTTATCGGATGGCGTGAGTCTCGTTGGTTTACCCTCAGACAGAACCTCCTTAAGCAGGTCCTCTTCAGGTACGTCGTTCGTATTAGTATCGTTGTTTGTTATAATCGAGAGAGCGATTAGCGTGTGCGAGTCTCTATTCTCATAGTTAAAGTATCGAGTCGTGACAATGAGGAAGGTGTTGGTGTGTTTTCCTCGCGAGTATAAGACGGTACAGCGGAATGTGTTGTGACATGTTGTAGGTGATGGATGAGAATAAGTCTCATAATTTATATTGTGTAGTAGCCATACTTGGCATCTTTGATGGCGTGTGCATCGGTGTGTGTATTACCAAATAACGTATATATATATTCATACAGTCAGTACATATATCGTGGCACAGAAAGTAGCACACAAGTAGAGCCTATTCATATATACCTACAGTACATATAATAGCCTAGAGTGTCTAGCACAAAACAATCAGAGTCAACTAATGCATTCCTGATTCTGTATAACCCCTTTCAGATCTCACACCATCTTCATTTAATTGTACATAACTGGCCAGGCTATGTTAAATTAAACTTGTATGATGTGATCCCTGAACCAGTTATACCTAATAAGGAACACTGCCTAACGGTCATAGTCTAGGCCCACTAAATGCAACCTAGTTCACTATAACCTTAGGCTCTGATACCAATCTGTAACACCCCCAAATTTCAGGTTGCGAAAGCGGTCGGGTCGGGTGTTACCAAATCAAATATCACAAGCACAAAGGTACATAATGAACGACTCTAAATGAGACGCTTGAAAATAGTTATACATTTCCAAAATAAAGAGTTTACAATGATACGAGTTCGCAAAATAATTTCAATACATAATTTGTAATACAAAAGTTATGCAAAGAAATCCAGATGTTGAAAACGTGCGACTCGAACTAGCATAGCTTGTAGTAGTCCTAATCCTGCTGTCACCTGAGAACACATGCTAAAACGAGTCAGCTATAAAGCTGGTGAGTTCATAGGTTAGTTAAGCAAAACATAAAGTATAAACCGTGTGCATTTTAATAGAAGTTCGTAAACTCTGTTTGAAAATTGTAATGTATTATAACCGTTTCCCTTTTTGTGAAATCGATATGAAAGTTTCCATAACCTCGTAACCTAATCCGATAGGTTTAGTTTCTAATGTGTTCTCCAAGTGTTTCCGTGTATGTACTACCTTTCGGGGTAGCACACTACCAGACCCTATGGTCGTAACTCATGGTGGTTTCTAGTGGCAGTACTACGTACTCAAGGACCTATCAGGTTATCATGTATGTGTATAAGAATCAAGGGTGACACTACGTGTCCAACTGTGTAATCATGTATGTATAAGAATATCGAGTGTAGCACCACGTGCTCAGTTAGGTAATCGGGTGTGCATACAAAGGGTATGTGTATCTATAATAGGCGTTCATGTAAACAGTAATTGGTTGCGGCACATCGTGCCCAATAGAGTAATCGTGTATGCATATAAATGTACATACGTAAGGTAAATCGAGTGTGGCACTCCGTGCCCAGTAGTGTAATCAAGTATGCATATAAAGTGTACATGTAACTATAACAAGTATACATGCATAAAGTAATCGAGTATGGCACCTCGTGCCCAGTAGAATAGTCGTATATGCATATATGGTGTACACGTAACTATACAAGTATACGTGCATAGTAGTAATCAGGTGTGGCACCTCGTGCCCAGTAGAGTAAGTGTATATGCATATAAAGTGTACATGTAACTATAACAAGAATACATGTATAACGGAAGTAGCACCTAGTGCCCGGAAGTAGCTCATCGAGCTCGGAAGTAGCACAACGTGCCCGGAAGTAGCACAACGTGCCCGGAAGTAGCACAACGTGCCCGGAAGTAGCACAACGTGCCAATCAGTATATGCATGTAAGTGTACATGTACCTATCTCTAGTGTACATGCAGTAGTAATCATATGTGACACCTCGTGTCAAGTGGTAGCATCAAGTATGTATATAAATGGACATGTACCTATATCTAGCGTACATGCAGTAGTAATCGTGTTTGGCACCACGTGCCCAAAAGTGTATGCATATAATCAGTAAGTACGATTATAGCACAATGTTAGACCAGTGGATTACCCTATGGTAATATTGTAAATGTAATTCAAAAGAGTACCTACAGTTGTCAGGTATAGCATAGTGTATCTAAGTTTGTAAGTGTCTAATTGGACGTAAAAAGTCACGTTTTTGCGTACATAATTCTCACCTTTTTAGCCCCAAAATGGATGAAAACATTCAATATCAATACTTTTTCGCCATAATTCATTACTAAGGCTAAAACTAAGGCGTTGCTTCAAAAATCAAGTAAAATGGCTAAATAACGTACAAAATAGAGCATAAACGATATGGTCACGTTCTACAAGCACTTTTTAAGCATATTAGCTCAAAATTATTCTTTGATTATCTCATTATGATCTTCAGGTAAATACGAACGCGTGGATATAAAGAACGCAGAAAACGGACCAAGGATGAAGAAGTTATGGCCAAACGAATTACGATCCAGCATGCAAGACTTACGATCCAGTGCACAAGACCACGACCAGGGCTACATGTTGGGTCACGCACCGGTCGTTGGAATTTCTAAAGGTGACGTGGCACAGCAGTGGGTTTTTAATTTATAAGGCTGGGGCCTAGGGTTACTTATTATGCTAATCAAAGGGCTAGCAAATGACAAGTATGACCTAGGATCGTTCTTCAAAGCGCGACAAATTGAAACTAGGGGGTTTAAAAACTTTTATGTATTTAGCTAGGGTTAAAAGAGTTGGTTTTGGTTTTGGGTTTTCTATCCTAAATTAAACTAAACTAAATTAGAAGATGGAGGTTACTTCGGGCGTTCGGCAATTAAAGCGATTGTCTACTATGATGTGGTTTAGAAGTTGTTAAATATGGAGAGTTCTAATGAAGATAAGTTCGTAAGTTAATGTGAGCTATTACTACAATCCTCCTATCGGGCTAACGCGGAGGTGTCCAAAATCAGGCAAATAGAATGTCACGTGGATTGCATAATATATTAAAGTACACACCGAAAGTTCTCTCAAATGTATACCCACATTATCCGACAGTCAACCTCGAATCCTATTCCCCAGTCTCGGTCATCAGAGATGTCCGAATCATGGCATAGTTTGTTGAATAAACAATCTTATGAACGAGGGTTATCCTCACCGGAATAGGTTGGGCCAACCGGTCTAGGCGGCCGGATAATATGTCATCGCTTATTCGTACAAGTCATCAACATTACTTAGGGATGCAACAAAACATGGGTGATTTATGCTACAAATGGAAACCTAGGTAATACGTTTGTTATTCGATTCATAATATAACTACCTTCGGTCGTTCTTGACTTCCATACATTTGTACTCCGCCGTAAGCGTTTCCAGCACTATATCAAAGAACAGTCGAATAGGGGCCGTCATATTATTTCACGATAGACCATGCCATTTATATTTCACTATTATGATGATCCTAAGGCAGCAATCAAACAAGAACATGCAATAAGACGATCAAAGCAACAGTTCAATTTAAGCATACAAAAGTATTATCTAAGTTGAGGATATTCCGAAAGTTGTCTCAAAAATATCGTCTATATGAATTTAATCTTAATCTACCTCTATTCCCATATTCCGTGTCTCTTGGATCCTATTTTGGTCTAGAGAACACCGGCCATGCCGAGCTCAATGATTCAATCTAACATAGTATAACTAAGTGATCCGTACCCTATGAGTTAGCTACGCTCATTTTTGGATAAGGTTTTAGTCATAACATGAGTTGGGCAGATAAACGATAAAGATTTAATTCCTATATCCATTTGTAATATAAGCCATCCGCAATCTCATAACATACCACATAGTCACATATTTAATACTTTCTAAACGACTATCATAGCAGACAATTGAGTTATTTAGCTAATCATGGTAGTTCTTGCATGCATATTTAAATTTATTAAAGAAAGAACAAGCATATTAAATATGAAAGATAGATTAACACCTGGAAAGAAGTACAATAACTCGTAGCTAAAATATACGTCCCGGAGCACCTCCGTACAAATCTTCCTTGACTAATTAATTAGATATTCTAATTTTTAAACTAACCTAAAGGAAGAACTACTAATTTTTACAAGAAAGAAAAAAACTGAAAGTGTGTTTTTTCAAGGTGTGTAGGTGTATTTTGCAAATGAGCCTCACGCCTCCTATTTATAGCAGAGTTTTGGTGCATTTTAGCAATTGGAGGCACACATTAGCAAAAGGTGGAAAAGGTGGAGCACCGGGTACGAAAAAGGGCGTAAAGGTGGTGCACCGGGTACGGAAAAGCGCGTAAAGGTCTAGCACCGGGTACACGAAAGGACCCAAATGTGGAAACAGGATGGGGGACAGGCAGCCGGCGGCGGCTAGGTGGAAGCCGGCGGCGGTGTGGTGGCTGGCCGGCGGCGGCTGGCACACCCCCGCCCCGGTTCATCGCCTGTTGCCTCGTTTCTCGATTCGTACGTGTTTTCTTCGTTATGCGTCCGTTTGCGTTGATTCTTTTTTTGTTGGATTCGTTTTTCAAAAACGAAGATTTTGATTAAAAGATATCCCAAAAATATGTCTCTGAACTTTAGATGTGTCGTACGAATCGTTTGAATATTCCGGCGTGCGTAGAATCTTCATTCTTCATCCGTTTTTTCTGATTCTTCTTCTGTTGGATTCGTAATTTGAAAACAAACATACTGGGTAAGATGGATGTTGGTTATGGGTACTTGTGCCTTGAAATCTCATTTTGATGTCTTGAATCTTCAAACGTGCGTGGAATCTTCGTCTTTTGGCCGTTTTGCTTGATTTTCATTGTGCAACCTTCATTTTGATCTTCTTAGCATATTATCACTAATTCATGCATTGTTTGAGTCCAAATGCCAAATTTTGCTCCAGAATGAGAGAGATATCGATGGTAAAAACGTGACTTTTTATGCGATATCAAGTATCCCACACTTAGAGTTTTGCTTGTCCTCAAGCAAACCTTAAGTAAGTTTTATTGTGAAAATCTGGAAGGGTGTCTTCGTATCCCGGAGAACTTTGATTCCTGCAGGCTTGGTAAAAAGATTTCAGACGAGGTTTTAACCTTCGATGTTTCCCAAACTTTTGGTTCTAACAAGCTCTCTTTCCAATCTTCATGACGTAAGATATACATGACTGGGGCCCTCACAGGTAGTCACTCAATTCACTCAAGTGTATCGGGTTTCCTAACTTCTAATTCACTCAGGGGCCAGTCATGTAGCTCTTCTGTTGTCATAAGCTTGATCGAGAATCAAATCTACAATACTTTAATGAGGACGGTGCTAATTATCCCTAGACATTCGCAAGAGGGTGAAGATGGTGTATGGAAGGAGAGTTTTGTAGGTGGTTTAATTGGGAGTTTAATATAGCCTAAGAGTTGTCTGTGATGACTTATCTTTGACTTTTTAGTTGATACCTTTTTTTGGATTTCTCTCTTTGAGAGCCTTCTTTTCGTAGCTTTTTCTTCTTTGAAGAACATTTCCCTTGGCTTTAAATGATCCTTGGGTTTTTAGCTCTTTGATTTCTTTGGCAGCTTTGGTTACGCCTTTCTTTGGAGTCCTTCTGTGGATGATATTCTTTTTTCCTTTTGGGATTCCTTCTAGAAGTGTGTTTCTTGCAGTGATTTTGCTGACAGAACAGAAACTTAGGCTATGGCCAAGAGATGTAAAGAAAGGGTTGGTTTTGAAGTGAGTATTCGAAACGAAAAGGCTAAGGCTCAACAGGTTTTCTAAACGAACTTCAGTGCCGAAAGTGGACATTGGCAGGGTTAGGCTTGAAAACGGGGGTTTTATGAGGGGGTTTAATCCTAGGGAATGTCAAGATCCTCTAATTTCACCTCCGTCACGTATGACGCTCATTTTTGTAATTTCGAAATGTATTCTTCGAACAAGTTCTAACTTAAGAAGGCATACATCGGCACACTCACAATCGAAAAATTGAAGCATTAAAGGTGAATGCTTTTATATGGCTCAAGATTCCTCCCTCATTTTGGGTGGTTTTGTGCCTAGTCATGCGATCGCTTGTTTTGAAACTTAGTTTGAAAGTTATCAAAGAGTTTTGCTCGTCATAGTCTCTTTTCCAAACCTTTTGGACTTTTGTTGACCAGAAATACCCTTTTTGGACCTTCCTTAATTCAAAAAATTTTGAAAATTTTGCTGAAAATCTGAGTTTTGTTTAAAAAGATTGATCAAAATTCTATGTTGTACTACAGTAGTGAATACTATGGCCATCCCACACTTAAAAGAACATTGTCCCTAATGTTCTGTTTCTAAGTTAGGTTAATCCCACACTTAGATTTTTGAATAAGGGTCAATATTTTCGAAGTCATTCTCTATTTGTGAGTAATAATCCCACACTTAGAGTTTTACTTAGAATTTTAGTGTGTTTAATCGAGCAAAATAAGGTTAGAAGAGATACTTCCTTGTGCTGCGTGCGTTGCCACTGGATTTTATGGACCAGATTCAAGTGTGCGAATTCGCTGGAAATGGACCAGGCTCATTAAAATGAACTTGTTCCATAATTCCTATTTCGAGTTCTGCATAACAACAACCTTCAGAAAACACAAATGTCAATACATAGGTTAATACTAGAAATAAAATAACTAATAATATCTAATCCATGTCAGCATAGAGTGACTCCCGGTCGGTGAAGTCATCATCCATAAAGATTGTGTTATCCACGATCGATGTAGGCGATGATGACTCCTCGATGGTAAAGACTGGAGAAGCAGTGCCATCCTCTGGATTCTAAATCCAAGCATCTAGTGCAGCAGCCTCCTCCTCTAGTGGGTCCATAAAAGTGGGGTGGTCCTGCGCAGTCAAGCTCCAAGGTGGGAATAAGTCCCACGGTGGAATGTGCGGAGCGGGATCAGGTCCCATCTGAAAGGGGCACACAGGTGTGGAGGGAAAGCCCAGAGCAGTGTGGATCTCAGAGATGGCGGTGTGCTGGACCTCAAAGGGCTCTCAGTATAGACCAAGTGACAGCAGGGTCCGCAGTAGTAACCCCATGCTCAAAGGTGGGTACTCTGGAGGTCCCTGCGGTCTGTCCCGCTGGTCGGTGAGATGAAGGTGACCTGGCATGGATGGGACATAACAGGAATGACTCCTGAACGTACACCTCCACCAAGTCTGCCGAAATCTCGTCCAAACTAGGAGGTGGTGACTGGGATCCCCTGACAGTCCTCATGCTACTCCCCGGTGATGAACTCCAGGAGTGATGCATGGCACGCGAGCATCTCTGACTGGGGGCTCGTGCTCTGTCTGACTGCGAACTCATCCTGCAAAATACAAAAGGTCAATGGTCGTGATATCGCGTAAAAAGTCACGTTTTTACTATCGATATCTCTCTCATTCTGGAACGATTCTTGGCATATTAACTCAAAAACATTACAAATCAGTAGTATTATGCTAAGATGGTCAAAACAAGGTTGCACGATGAAAATCAAGCAAAACGGGTAGAAAACAAAGATTCCACACACGTTTGAAGATTCAAGACACCAAAATGGGATTTCAAGACAAAAGTACCCATCACCAACATCTATCTTAACCAAGATGTTCGTTTTCAAAATACGAATCCAACAGAAGAAGAATCAACAAAAACGGACGAAGAATGAAGATTCTACGTACGCCGGAAGATCCAAACAATTCGTACAGCACATCTGAAGTTCAGAGATGAATTCTTAGGATACCTTTACATCAAAGTCTTCGTTTTTGAATTACGAAGCCAACAAAAAAAGAATCGACGTAAACGGATGCATAACAAAGAAGATACGTGCGAAACGAGCAACGAAGCAACTGACGACGACCGGGGCTGGTGGCAGCCAGCCGCCGCCGGCCAGCCACCAGGCCGCCGGCCCCCAGCCAACAGGCCGCCGGTGCCCGGCAACCACCCATCCGGATTGCACTTTTTGGTCCTTTCGTGTACCCGATGCTAGACCTTTATGCAACTTTATGTACCTCGTACCACTATATGCGCGTACCTCGTGCAACTATATGCCCGTACCTCGTGCCACTATATGCGCGTACCTTCTTGCTATCGTGAGCTTCTACTTGCTAACATGCACCAAAACTCTTCTATAAATAGGAGCTAATAGGTTCATTTTCAACACACACTCACATTCTCAAATTCACACTCATACACTTACTCTCACTCATCCATTTTCA
Organism: Helichrysum umbraculigerum; assembly: GCA_949592205.1. Lineage (NCBI taxonomy): Eukaryota > Viridiplantae > Streptophyta > Magnoliopsida > Asterales > Asteraceae > Helichrysum > Helichrysum umbraculigerum. The sequence continues at coordinate 122,342,230 of CATIUR010000005.1, read as the reverse complement.
CTTTCTCACTCTAAAAATTCTCTCATATTTTAGTCTAGGATTATTGTAATTAATCTTCGGATTAACGTAGAGGCTAGATCAAACGTTAGGAGTTTGGAGATTTATCTTTGTACGTGTAAAAGAGTTGTCAATTATAATAATACGCTGCTACGCATTTATTTCCGGGTGATATCTCAACCTTTATCATACTTGCTTTATTTCATATATTAATTATGTATTATTGCTTTGTATGTGATTTGTCTATTGCCATGAATTGCGAGTAGTCTATTATTGTGATTGTTGAAGATGTAGATAATTACAAGTAAGGATGACATTATATGATTAGTGTACGACAATCGTAATGTGATGTGACGGCCCCTATTCGACTGTATATTTGATATAGTACTGGAAACGCCTCAAGCGGATTACAAATGTATGGAAGTCAATAAACGACCGAAGGTAGTTACATCACTGGAATCAGCTCTGGTTTACAGTTGGAATTCCGAAAGGATAATACAACTTCACAACTAACTGGTATATCCTACGAAAGTCAATGCACAATAAAATGATGTTCGTGAAACACGTTCAGATAAAATAGGAATTAATGACCCTTGTATCGTTGAGACTTTATGAACTTGAGTTTAATTTATGGAGTACCCTTTCTGGTTATCCACGTGACTGCAACCTAGTAATTAGGACCTGATCAACCTTAATTATGGTAAGTAGTTATCTATGCCCTTGACATGAAACAAGTAAGACACAGTGAATCCACTCGTTGTACAGATTAGGTTTACATTTCCGCATTGCTTTACATTTAGTTAGTTTAGAGTGCCACTTTCACCGTCAATTACTCTCGACCGCATGTTTGATGTAAGAAGCAGTGGAACCATCATGTAAGGTACACTGTCCGATTACTGGAAGGCATGGTCTGCATATGAAACACGTTTTTATAAAATGCGAATAATCCAGGGATGTATAACTGTTTGAAAAGGAGGACTCAAGTCATAAGTTGAAGTAACCAAACCCTAATGCATGAAACAAGACTTAGGAATAAGAGTAAAGTCCTAGCGACCTAGAATCCTTAAAACACTAAGTCTTACATAATCAACGGTCTAAACATACGAAGTCATTAATCTGCATGCTAATGGAATAATAAACTAATTTAGGGGTTAAGAACGGTCGAACCTATGAGATGATACGCTACTGATTCATGCACCTCGGCATCAAGCCAAGATAGGTTGCTCATCTTTCAACTAGATGAGTATTGGAAGTTCCCGTATTGCTCCGATCAGAATCACGATAACCTAGTTCCTAGTGACATGCCAATGGGAAACTTAATTGGTAGGGTTCTAGAGTTTACACCTAATAGTTAACTCATAACATTAAGTATTGTCCATGTTTAATCTGTCATCCTGAAACATTAATTATCAAAGTCTCAGCAATCACATATTTATCTTTATCTGCTTTCCTGCACTTTAATTTACTGCAATTTACTTTTCTGCATTTTAATTACCTGTCTTTAATTTAAAAACCCCCAAACCTACCTACTTTGTTCCATCCTAAATATTCCCCTACAGAAAGCACCAGCTTTAATCACTCACACGTTTGGATTCATAGAACGATCTTAGGTCATACTTACCGTTTGCTAACCAGAGTAGGTAGTACCTATAATTTAAGCCCAGCTAATTATAAATTTTAAAACCCCTGTTGGCGCCCGATTAGTTACCATCAACGACACTGACGCTTTCGGGTGCCATCAGGTCGAGATATAATCATTAGTCTTTCATAAGGCGAGGTACTGCATAGAAAAATGGATTAGTTCAAACACAACAGTAAAAGAAAATTAATGCTGAAAATATAAGATAGGCTTGGGATGCCTCCCAAGAGCGCTTTGTTTATCGAGTCTCATAGCTTGACTCTTTTATAACTACTATTCTATTAAGATTATTCGTAGTTGTAGATTTCCTCAGTTGAGGGAAAGTCTTCTATGTAGTGTTTTAGACGGTGGCCGTTTACTTTGAAATTTCCGTCTGGAGCCTCGAGTTCGATGGCACCATAGGGAAATACTTTAGAGATTGTGAATGGACCGCTCCATCGTGTTTTGAACTTACCAGAAAACTTCTTAAAATGGGAGTTAAAGAGTAGAACTTTATCACCTGGATTGAAGCGTGTGGGGCGGAGCTTTGAATCGTGGAGCAACTTGGTTCTTTCCTTAAATTTGTAGGAACTTTCATAAGCTTGATCCCTTAATTCCGCTAGCTCATTCAGTTGCATTTTCCAGTGCGTTCCCGTTATCATAGGATCTAAACTACAGTTCTTCAGTGCCCAGTAAGCTTTGTATTCGAGTTCAATCGGGAGATGACACGCCTTTCCATAAACGAGCCTATAGGGGGTTGTTCCTAATGGTGTTTTATAAGCTGTCCGAAATGCCCATAAAGCATCGTCTAGCTTATCTACCCATCTTTCCTTGTGTTGACCAACTGTTCGTTCCAAGATCCTTTTTAGTGCCCGGTTTGTAATCTCTGCTTGCCTTTTTGTCTGCGGGTGGTAGGCCGTAGAGGTCTTGTGGGTAACACCATATTGTTGCAATAGTTTCATAAACTGAGTATTGCAAAAGTGCGTGCCCCGATCGCTGATGATCGCTCGAGGTGTTCCAAACTGACAGAACAGCTGTTTTAAGAACTTGGTTACGACTCTTGAGTCATTCGTTGGAAAGGCTTGAGCTTCGGCCTATCTTGATACGTAATCGACAGCTACTAGAATATATTCTTTTCTGTAGGATTTAGGAAATGGCCCCATGAAATCTAATCCCCATATGTCAAATATTTCACATGCTTGGATATTCGTCAACGGCATTTCGTTACGCGTTGTGATATTTCTAAACCTTTGGCAAATATCGCAGCGTTTCACCAAGTCTTGTGCGTCTCTGAAAATGGTGGGCCAGTAGAATCCTGAGTCGTATACTTTCTTTGCTGTCAGATTAGCTGCATGATGTCCTCCGGTGGGTCCGTGATGGCTTTGGTGGAGTATGTGTTCGGCTTCCTTCCCATCGACACATCTTCTTACTATTTAGTCGGGACAGACCTTGAACAAATATGGATCATCCCAAAAGTAATGCTTGATGTCGCGGAAGAATTTTTGTCTTCGCGATGAGATCATCCCTTTTCTTGTGATCCCTCCAACTACGAAATTGGCAATGTCTGCAAACCAAGGATCGTCAGTGAATTGCGAACCTTGCATTTGTTCTCCTAAACTCATTAACTGCTCTTCTGGAAATCGATCTTTAATATCTCTTTCTGCAAGTTGTTCCATTGACGGATTTTCAAGTCGACTTAAATGGTCTGCGGCGACATTTTCTGCTCCTTTCTTATCTTTTATCTCGATGTCGAATTCTTGTAGGAGTAAAATCCATCGTAACAATCTAGGCTTTGCGTCTTGCTTCTTGAAGAGGTATTATAGAGCTAAGTGATCCGTGTATACTATTGTTTTGGACAATATTAGGTAGGATCTAAATTTGTCAAAGGCAAATACTACGGCTAGCAGCTCTTTTTCTGTAGTTGTATAGTTCTCTTGAGCATCTGTAAGCATTTTGCTAGCGTAATAGATTGGTCGAAAGTGATTATCCTTCTTTTGACCTAGAACTGCCCCAACTGCGAAGTCACTAGCATCGCACATGATCTCAAATGGTAAGCTCCAATCTGGAGCGACCATGATTTGTGCATTTGTTAGCTCCTTCTTCAGGTAGTTGAAAGCTTTCATACAGTTCTCGTCAAACACGAACTTGATGTCTTTTCCTAGAAGGTGAGTGATAGGTCGAGAAATCTTGGAGAAGTCCTTGATAAAACGGCGGTGGAACCCAGCATGTCCTAGAAAGCTTCTAATGGCTTTGACGTTGGTTGGTGGTGGAAGTTTGGCAATGGTTTCGAATTTTGCTTTGTCTACTTCGATTCCTGATTTTGATATTCGATGTCCTAAAACTATTCCTTCCTTCACCATAAAGTGACACTTTTCCCAATTTAACACGAGATTTGATTCTTCACACTTGGCGAGCATTCTATCGAGGTTGGATAGACATGATGCGAATGAGTCTCCAAAGACAGAGAAATCGTCCATAAAGACTTCCATGCATTGTTCAATCATGTCATGGAAAATTGCAACCATACATCTCTGAAATGTTGCAGGTGCGTTGCATAATCCAAACGGCATTCGTCGGTATGCGAATGTTCCGTAGGGACACGTGAACATTTTCTTCTCTTGGTCCTTCGGATCGAGCGGGATTTGGAAATACCCGGAAAAACCATCAAGGAAACAGTAGAATTCGTTTCCCGATTGCCTTTCAAGCATTTGGTCAATAAACGGAAGCGGGAAGTGATCCTTGCGAGTTGCTTCGTTTAACTTCCGGTAATCGATGCAAACCCTCCAACCGGTAACTGTCCGAGTTGGTATAAGCTCATTCTCTTCGTTTGTAATGACCTTCATTCCTCCTTTTTTCGGGACGACTTGAACAGGGCTAACCCAAGGCGAGTCGGATATTGGGTAAATCAATCCAGCATCTAAGAGTTTGATAACCTCTTGCTTAACCACGTCCTGAATCTTAGGATTTACCCTTCTCTACCTTTGTACAGATGGTTTGAAATCGTTCTCCATGAGGATCTTGTGTGTGCAATAGTTTGGACTAATTCCTTGTATGTCGGAAATTTTCCATGCAATTGCCTTCTTGTGCGATTTCAGAACATCAATGAGTTGAGCTTTCTCCTCGGGTTTTAACTCTTTTGATATTATCACCGGGAGTTGTGATGTTCCATGGAGCTCGTACTTGTTGATTGGTGATGAGGATGCTTCGTCATTTCTGGTGATGATGATTTCTCCGTCGTCAGTGAATTGGAATTCTTGAAACTGAGCGGATAAAGATTGGTTTATGGTGATTTCAGGGTTTAAAAATGGTAGTGATACGGGTTGGTTGGCTAATTGTAGTTCAAACGATGGTGGCTCAATACTCATTCCTTTGAATGAATCTAGGATCTCTCTAATTGAAGGAAACGGGTTTGGTTCATTGAATATGGGTTTATCTCTCTTTAGCCAAGGTATCGGTGTATCGCATCCTAATGGAACAGCGATCGTTTTGCCATCGATGTGAGGAGACTTCTTTTCAAACAGCGGAAATAGTAGTTCATCGGATGTTGTTGGCGAAGCGATTGCTGAGTGTAGCCCAGGGTCCTCATTACACAGCTTTCGAATGGTGATTATGGTGTTGGGTATCGGATCCTGGCTGGATAGTGCTAGTACTTCGTGGAGATGTTCATCAAAAATATCCTGCATGTTATCACACAAACCAAGGTCCTCTTCCAGAGGTTGCTTCATTAATCGATCGACATTAAAGGTGACCTCCTCTTTCCCAACTCTCAATTTTAAAGATTTTTCGTTAACATCAATTACAGCCTTGGCAGTATTTAGGAATGGTCTGCCTAGGATGAGCGGGATATGGGTGTCTTCCTCTATGTCCATGACAATAAAGTCTACTGGAAAAACGAACTTATCGACTTTGACCATGACATCTTTAGCAATTCCTCGAGGGAGTTTAACTGATCTGTCAGCTAATTGGATAGTCATACGAGTAGGTAATAGGTCATCTAATCCTAATTTCTTGTAGAGGGAATAAGGCATAAGATTAACACTAGAACCTAGGTCTGCTAAGGCATTACTAATTTGAATTCTTTGGAGAAAACAGGGTATAGTAAAACGTCCAGTATCGCCTAATTTAGGTGGGAGACCACGCTGTACAATTAATGAACATTCAGCATTCAAGGGTAAACTAACTATTTGCCTAAGTTTTTCTTTGTTTGAAAGGAGTTCTTTAAAGAATTTAGCACACGAGGGCATTTCTACTAAATCATCTAATAATCTAACATTTAAGTGTAGGCTTTTAACTATGTCCAGATATTTACCAAATTGCGCTTTTCCTTTTTAAGTCTACCAGGATAAGGTATTCTCGTTCGAGATACGTCATCTGGAGTTGTAGCTGGTGATGGGTCAGGTATTGTGACAGGGATATCAATTGACACATTTTCACTAGGTGTAGAGGTAGGCAAAGAAGTGTTTTCGGGGATGTTATCTGGTGGTGATGGATCAACTTTGGTCACTTTTCCTCCTCTAGTCACGATTAACACATCATCACTTGGTGGATGAGTGGTGTCATTAGTGATTACCGATGTACTATCTTCAATAAAACTTAAGTTTTTCAAAATGGATTCCATGTTAGAGATTACTTTTTCTGAAATTTTTATCATGGCGTCAATGTTATCTTGAAATCCGATCACTCTTTTGTTAATAACATTTTGTTCGAACATAAAATATGATAAAGATTGTTTTGAGGAAGGTAAGTGGTTTGTAGGTGAGGAAACAGCTAAAAGTTAGGTTAATGACTCATTTGGTGTGGGGTTGGTATAATCAAAGTAAGGTGTTGTCATAATTGGCTAAAAGTAGTTAACTAAAACTAAACTAATCCTAAGGGCAAAAAGTAACTTTTGATTGATGTTAATCTTTCAAAAGGATCGCTAAACACTAAAGTTACTAATTTCCTAAAATCGGTTGCCGACGCTCCCCGGCAGCGGCGCCAAAAACTTGTTGGGTCACGCACCGGTCGTTGGAATTTCTAATGGTGACGTGGCACAGCAGTGGGTTTTTAATTTATAAGGCTGGGGCCTAGGGTTACTTATTATGCAAATCAAAGGGCTAGCAAAGGACAAGTATGACCTAGGATCGTTCTTCAAAGTGCGACAAATTGAAACTAGGGGGTTTAGAAACTTTTATGTATTTAGCTAGGGTTAAAAGAGTTGGTTTTGGTTTTGGGTTTTCTATCCTAAATTAAACTAAACTAAATTAGAAGATGGAGGTTACTTCGGGCGTTCAGTAATTAAAGCGATTGTCTACTATGATGTGGTTTAGAAGTTGTTAAATATGGAGAGTTCTAATGAAGATAAGTTCGTAAGTTAATGTGAGCTATTACTACAATCCTCCTATCGGGTTAACGCGGAGGTGTCCACAATCAGGCAAATAGATAGTCACGTGGATTGCATAATATATTAAAGTACACACCGAAAGTTCTCTCAAATGTATACCCACATTATCCGACAGTCAACCTCGAATCCTATTCCCCAGTCTTGGTCGTCAGAGATGTCCGAATCATGGCATAGTTTGTTGAATAAACAATCTTATGAACGAGGGTTATCCTCACCGGAATAGGTTAGGCCAACCGGTCTAGGCGGCCGGATAATATGTCATCGCTTATTCGTACGAGTCATCAACATTACTTAGGGATGCAAAAAAACAGGGGTGATTTATGCTAGAAATGGAAACCTAGGTAATACATTTGTTATTCGATTCATAATATAACTACCTTCGGTCGTTCTTGTCTTCCATACATTTGTACTCCGCCGTAAGCGTTTCCAGTACTATATCAAAAGAACAGTCGAATAGGGGCCGTCATATTATTTCACGATAGTCCATTCCGTTTATATTTCACTATTATGATGATCCTAAGGCAACAATCAAACAAGAATATGCAATAAGACGATCAAAGCAACCGTTCAATTTAAGCATACAAAAGTATTATACGTTGAGGATATTCCGAAAGTTGTCTCAAAAATATCGTCTATATTAATTTAATCTTAATCTACCTCTATTCCCATATTCCGTGTCTCTTGGATCCTATTTTGGTCTAGAGAACACCGGCCATGCCGAGATCAATGATTCAATCTAACATAGTACAACTAAGTGACCCGTACCCTATGAGTTAGGTACGTTCATTTTTGGATAAGGTTTTAGTCATAACATGAGTTGGGCAGATAAACGATAAAGATTTAATTCCTATATCCATTTGTAATATAAACCATCCCAATCTCATAACATACCACATAGTCACATATTTAATACTTTCTAAACGACTATCATAGCAGACAATTGAGTTATTTAGCTAATCATGGTAGTTCTAGCATGCATATTTAAATTTATTAAAGAAAGAACAAGCATATTAAATATGAAAGATAGATTAACACCTGGAAAGAAGTACAATAACTCGTAGCTAAAATATCCGTCCCGGAGCACCTCCGTACAAATCTTCCTTGACTAATTAATTAGATATTCTAATAAATTAAACTAACCTAAAGGAAGAACTACTAATTTTTACAAGAAAGAAAGAAATTGAAAGTGTGTTTTTTCAAGGTGTGTAGGTGTATTTTGCAAATGAGCATCATGCCTCCTATTTATAGGAGAGTTTTGGTGCATTTTAGCAATTGGAGGCACACATTAGCAAAAGGTAGAAAAGGTGGTGCACCGGGTATGAAAAATGGCGTAAAGGTGGTGCATCGGGTACGGAAAAGCGCGTAACGGTCTAGCACCGGGCACACGAAAGGACCAAAATGTGGAAACGGGATGGGGGACAGGCAGCCGGCAGTGGCTAAGTGGCAGCTGGCGGCGGTGTGGTGGCTGGCCAGCGGCGGCTGGCACACCCCCACCCCAGTTCGTCGCCTGTTGCCTCATTTCTCGATTCCTGCGTGTTTTCTTCGTTATGTGTCCGTTTGCGTTGATTATTTTTTTGTTGGATTCTTTTTTCAAAAACGAAGATTTTGATGAAAAGATATCCCAAAAATATATCTCTGAACTTTAGATGTGTCGTACGAATCGTTTGAATCTTCCGGCGTGCGTAGAATCTTCATTCTTCATCCGTTTTTGCCGATTCTTCTTCTGTTGGATTCGTAATTTGAAAACGAACATATTGGGTAAGATGGATGTTGGTGATGGGTACTTTTGCCTTAAAATCTCGTTTTGATGTCTTGAATCTTCAAACGTGCGTGGAATCTTTGTCTTTTGGCCGTTTTGCTTGATTTTCATTGTGCAACCTTCATTTTGATCTTCTTAGCATATTATCACTAATTCATGCGTTGTTTGAGTCCAAACGCCAAATATTGCTCCTGAATGAGAGAGATATTGACGGTAAAAACATGACTTTTTACGCGATATCACTACACCACCCCATAGGGGCCGTATACCCCCCCTAGGGGCCGTATACCCCCCTTATAGGGCCGTATACCCCCATTTTGGGGTGGTATACCCCCTTCTAGGGGTGGTATACCCCCTCTATGGTGCCGGATTCGCCCCATTTGCTAACGAATACGCCCTATTTGCTACCGAATACGCCCCTTTTGGTGTCGAATACGCCTCTTTTGGTGTCGAATTTTATAGCTCGAGGGTGTATTTCAGTGTTAAATTGGGAGCGAGGGTGTTGAGTGTAAATTTGTAATTTGAAAGCCTATAAATAGAGAGCTAAACCTCCTCATTTCTCATCCCTCACAACACAATTCATTCTTACTCTTTCACACACACTTTCTCTTGTAATTTCATTTCTTAGTTAGTTTCTCTCTCTAACACTTCTCTAAGGAGTTAGAGGAGAAATAGTGGGTAGCTTGTAGATTAGAGGAGAGATAATCGTTGTAATAAAGGAGTATTGCTGTTCAAGCTGGTATTCAAGGATTGCAATTATTTTTTCTCTGTTACGCTGCTCTATTATCCGGTGATATCTATTCTCTCATACTGTTATTATGTCTGATTTATCTATGCATGATATTATGGTAGGTGCTTTATTTATTGCCATGTTTATTGAGTAGTGTAATATTGTGATTGTTGAAATGTAAATATATAGGAGTAGGGATGATGTTAAATTAATCTTTAATCAAATATGTGATTGGAAATTGCTATGCTATGTATCGGGTTAAATTTCTCAAGCGGTAGATCTAAACCACCCAATTCACCCTTTCCAAACTTTCACGTGACTATTGCCCTTAGGATAGGACTTAGCTAACCCTAACACTACGTAGATATAGTTATCTGTGTTATTGTATGAAGCTGTGGACATGCTGTAAAACGGCCCAGTACTTAGTATAGCGCTGGAAACACCTCTGGTGGAGTACAAATGGGTGGAAGCTACGGACCGGTCGTAGGCATATGACACCGTGGATACCTGGAATTTACCCTTCTGAACATGGTCTATGTATATATTAAAGCTGTGGAACTGCTGAAAAACGTAGTATACACCGTGAAACGAACCTAGGGATGAACGTTTGATCGCAAATGAGGGTTTACCCCTTGACAGAAGTATTTGTGCTCCTCAACTAAGTTTAAGGGATCTTGAAAAGAAAGCAAACATTCAGCTGTAATGTAAGATGCTTAAACCCCTTGATCCAACATAACTGATAGTTTAACATACATTAGCAAGCAATTAGTACAAACCTTAATAAAATCAACTAGAACTAGGTGCTAAGAACCGTCAGAAATTAAATATCGGTCTGTTACCTTATTCATGCACCCAGGGTTAATCCCAGGAAGGGTCACTTGTCCTCATCGGACAGTGTTGGGGGTTGAGCAGCCTGATCTGATCAGAATCATGATAGCCTAGTACTTAGTGACATATGACTTAGGGTTTCCCATTTAAATCGTAGGGTGCTAGTGTTTACACCGAACCTCTTTTGATTATATTTAAGGCAAGTCTCCAATCACCTTTTATAATGATCATCATCCCAAAACCTGAATATTGAAACTTCAGCAGTCACAACTCTATCTATCTGCTTACCATAACCGTAGTTTAGTATTTACTTTCCAGTATTTTAGTTAATTTAGAAAATACCAAAAAACAAACACCTTTCAATCTATCCAAACCTCAGCTTGATTACTAAGTTATCAGAACTAGCTCTGTTTCAATTCTACCGTTGTGAGGAACGACCCTGGATCATCCTTACCACGTACTAGTATCAGGTATTCGTACCTAGTAATAGTAAGTAGTTTGGAAGGTTTTGGCTCCCCCCGACTATTATAAATTTAAAACCACCCACTCGATCGTGTGCCCCGACGGAAAGTCCGAAACGACAGGAAGCGATTCCTGAACCGACCGCTAGGGCGCGATCATGTTTTTGGTGCCGCTGCCGGGGATCGAACCCAGGTCACCCGCGTGACAGGCGAGAATACTTACCACTATACTTACCATTCTCACACACACACATTCTCTCTTAGTTAGTAGTTAGTTAGAGTTTCTCTCTCTAGCTTTCTCTCTCTCGGTTCTCTCTCTAGTCTCTCTCTCTAGTTTCTCTCTCTGAGGAACTAGTGGGAAGATTAGGAGAGAATCCTTTCTTCTTAGAATAGCTATGTAATATAATTAGTAGAGGCTAGCGGTTGTAATGCTTGGATATTAATCGAAGAAATACAAGCTGTTATTCTGTTCGCAACACGTATCGGTATTATCTACCCTTTCTAGTATTAATTTATCATAATATTCTTGTTTGATGTTTGTGATTTATTAATGTTAGAAATGTTTATTGGTATGCTTTGTGAATAGTTGCTTGTATGTTTGCCATGATTTAGATAGTTAGGAATGATGTTACATTAATTCTATATCTGTATAAATGGGAGTTGTTGTACTTTGTTATCAGTCTAAGCTTTACATAAATAGAACTTATCATTCACCCTTTCCAGGCTTTCACGTGACTATTACCTTAGGATAGGACTTTGCAAACCCGAATACTACGCAGATATAGTTATCTGTGTTATTGTATGAAGCTGTGGAAATGCCATAAAACGGCCCAGTACTTAGTATAGCGCTGGAACCACCACTGGTGAAATACAAATGCGTGGAAGCTACGGACCGGTCGTAGGCATATAACACCGTGGATTACCTGGAAGTTACCCTTCCTGAACATGGTCTAGGACACATACAACTGTGGAAATGCTAAACCTTAACAGTATTATACACCGTGAGTATACTTAGATTTATACGAGCTGTGGAAATGCTGAATGCATTATACACCGTAAGATACCTAGGGATGAACGTCTGATTGTAAAGGAGGGTCTATTTCATGACGGAAATACTTGAGCTTAAAATGTTTGAACAAGGAGTTCTGAAAGAAAGCGAAGACTTAGCTATAGTCTAAAATGCTTAAACATGCTTTACTCTACATAACCGTAGGTTTAGAATAAAAGAGTTAACCACCAGTACACAATCAGGTAATAACATTTAGATATAGGTGTTAAGAACGGTCAGAATATCCTTAATGGCGGTTTGCTAACTTATTCATGCACCCAGGAGATATCTCCAAGAAGGGTCACTGTTCCGTCACAAGGGCAGTGTTGGGGGTTGAGCAACCTGATCTGATCAGAATCACGATAGCCTAGGTACTCAGTGACATACTAATTTAGAACCAGGACTAAATAAGTAGGGTCCTAGTGTTTACACTTAAGTTTATTTGTCTGTTAGCTGAATGTGTTCCCAATAATCATCATTCCAATAAAATGCTATCCTAAATCATGGTGAACCACGTCTTTGTTATATTTAAGTGTTGCATTTCTGCTAGCCTCCCTTTACTTTTATGCTTTCTTAGTTTACAGTAGTTTAAATATATATAAAACACAAAAACAATTACCCTTCAAATCCATTAAAACCCTAGCTTAATTACTAAATTATCAGAACTAGCTCTGTTTCAATTCTACCGTCATGAGGAACGACCCTGGATTAAATTTCCCTTCTTAACCCAACTTTAATTCTTAAACCTTCTTCGTGTGCTGTCTTTTCCTGAAAACTTGGGCAATGGCAACTGAACAACAACTAAAGGATGAAATTAATAGTCTGTTTAAGATAATCCAAGATAGATATAGGAGTGATGCCGACTTAGAAAATGAATGGCAAAGGTGTAGTATGACTTATTCGGATAACATAGGGTACTTAGATCCTCGATCACAATATCAATATGACCCTTATGCTTTCCAAAAATATCAATACCAACCTTACTATCCCGAACCATTCACTGTCTACCAACAATCATCTTACCCTGTATTTGAACCACAACCATGTGAGAGTTCTAACTTGAGAGATATGCTTTCACCTTTTTGCAACCGACTTGAGCAATCACTTAAAGACCAAGAGGACAAGCTTAGAAGATGTACTGATAAGATGTCTAAAATAGAAGCACTAGTCGAAGCGAGAAGTAACGAAACTAGGGATCAAGTTACAACTGATTATAGGCTACAGGAAGATGATAGGCACCCATACACCACATCTACATCATTTGTTACAGACTTTTATTCTCATAAGTATGGTTGAAAAATTCCTTCCACCCCTACACCTACACAGTCTTCTAAATCCACACTTCCACCCATTCTTAACCTATCTACATCCGAAACCGATGAGGAGTTCATTCTAGAGGAACTCTCCGAACCATTGCAACTCGAAACTACTGGCCAGGGTGACGAGTATGACGAGGTAGACGAAGAGATAGAGATAGATATCCCAGAGGTGGAGATTTACACAGAAGATCCAGCTTCAGAAGGACCGGAGGAATGCGCACCATCTCTGAGAAGTGATTTCACGCCAACTCAAACCGACGTGGTTGACAACATCCCACAACAAGTTGTGATTAATGATGTCCCACAGATATTCTCGGATGAATCACCCCTTGATCTGGTTGAACCTTTAATTGCCTTAGACTATCCAGTCACCCAAGTTGTCAATGAGAATGTTGCTACAAGATTGGAGACAATAATAGATAATGTCCCACCTCCATGCCCAAAGTACGACATTCTCATCGAACCAAAGACCATCGGAAGTAAGGTGGGTTCTGCGTCAGGGTTTCCCTACAAACCATCTCTCCACCATATAATATCCTACACATCACGGAGTGGTGAGGATTCCTTTGACCAACCCATTTTGTCAATCCAACCCAAGGAGGTATTAGAAGATAAGAGATCTGTTATACCCCCGGTAGAACAACTCCCTCACTTCGAACCATCTCCTTATATTGGACATACCCTAGCCGTAACTTTCCTTAAACTCTTAGGTATGTACCAATATTACCACTTGTGTCTACTGATGGATGCAAGGAAGCCGCTAGGATTGCCTTATAAGTAGTGTTAGAGTCAAGCTAGAGACTCGAACAAAAACAAGCGCTACTCGGGAGGCAACCCGTGTCTAACATAGTTTTGGTAATAGTTATTGAGTATTACGCTAACCCAATAAGTAGAAAATGAAACCCTAAAATGAATGTTCCAAGTTTTCTTTATTTTTATGAACAAATGGGATGGTTTGCAAAATTACTTCATTAAAAGTTAAATTTTTTTCAAATCTTAAAACTTCCTACTCCCACTTGTTTGAACTTTATTGCAAAATCCAATCTTCACCATTATCTAAAATCTCAAGTTCTTAGTATCCCTTTTCACTCACATGGAAACCAACTAGGAGTTAGGAGCCTTAGTCATCTTACATACCCACTGGCATGTTTCGAGCGTTTGAGGTATTTACATATATTTAGGTGAACATACATGAGATACTAATGCTTAATCTGATATCATGATCTGTATGTCAATATCTGTATTATGCTTGAACTCGTTTAAAAATGTGTGCTTTGGATATCTCTATACTTGGCTACCTATAATACCAGTATTTCCATATCTGCTACAGTGAAGTTTTAGGCAACTAACACTTTTAGTGTGAGATTAGACTCCAAGTCATACACTGGTTTGTTTCATCTTCAAAGTACTCACTTTGGTAGTTCTTCTCGCAAACCAGTAAATCTATGATTTGAAGAATAATCACTTGTTTGTTAGATCACGTTTGTTTGTTCTCTTTGTGCAAATGCCTAACAAATAGGGAATGATGCCTATGGATGAAGAATCTTTGAGAATAATGGAAAGACAACAAGGGGAGCTTACAGTTCATTAAGATTGGAACACTTTTGAGCATTGCTTTGCAGGGGAAGAGATGGCACTTTCAGACACGTATATGATATCTAGTTGATCAAGGAGAGGCTTACACTCTGCCAGTATCCGGAGGACGCCATCACTTCGCTTTATTTTCTACAATCTATCCAAGTCGAGCTCTCGACTATAACAGCAGCGCTTCTCGGGGGGCAACCCGTGTAATAAGACGTATGGATGATTGTGAATGAATAAGTGAAGACTGAATATCCTTCACACTTGGATATACCTCAAAAATACTTTCAAAATATTTCAAGTAATAACTCAATTTTGCAAAATCACTTGTCTCGGATAAATAGGAAACACTTTTCAAAGATTAGTGCATATGTTTCGAGCATTTGAGGTACTTGCATACTACTTTTATGCATTATGCTCAAACTTGTTTAAAAACATATGTTCTACAAAATGATTTGTAATAGAAAGCATCTTTTCATTCTGAGACAGTGATTCATTTTCATTGCAAAAATTATGGAGTAAAAAGGTATATCCAACGTGTTCACACTTAAGATATTGATTCACAAATGATGGTTGAAATGGAAGGCAAAGTTCTTAATTAAAGGCAAAACCCCCTAAAGCTGAATAATCCTCACGGAGTTAACGCAAAAGAAAGACTTTTCTTCTTCTTGACACATATTCAGATCTTCAGCCTTAGCTATTTGGGGAGTTTCTTCATCCTTTCTCTGTTTTTATCTTTTTGCTTTACGTAGTACTGTTAATTGATAAAAGTAATATATACCATATCCTAAGCTTATTACTAAGTGTGGGATTCCAGCCCAAAACAAACACTTGAGAAACATTTTCTTACATGTTCAAACTGTAAGTGTGGGATTTTACTTCCAGTGAAATCTCCACTAAAGAGAACATTAGGGACAATGTTCCTCTAAGTGTGGGATAGCGGTATAGAATACCTTAGATAGATTTTTATGTCCTAATAGCAACTCAGAAAATGTTCCTCACTTTAAACATTGATTAAATTTTTCAAAATTTTTTGCTTTAAACAAAGAAAAGCATGAGCTCAACTTCAACAGTAGACAGCTACTCATTCAGTTAGCTCTGCTATTTTTTGAATTTTTATATTTCTAAGAGGAGCTATTTTAAATATGAGTAAGTTATTTTGGAAAATAGTGTAAATAAGGTAGGAATTTCTCAAATTAAGAAATGATAATCTTAGGGGCAGCGCATGACTAAGCACATACAACCCATATTTTGCAGTGAGGTATCTTGAGCCTATATAAGCATTCATTTTAAATGCTTCACTATTCATTTGTTGTGTGTGCCGATGCATGCATTTCTGAATTAGAACTTGCTCCTGGTATGCATTTCGAGACCATATTGGTGAGTATCGTACGCGGTATAGGTGCAATTAGATGACCTTGACATTCCCTAGGAAAGAAACCCATTTTCTCATATCTCTTCAAGCCTAACCCTGTCGATACTCATTTTTAGTATCGATGATCCACCTAGTAAACCCTGTTGAGCCTTAACCTTTTCGTTTCTTGAAAACCCAAGTTTTAAACACACTCATTTCCATACCCACCAAAACCTTATCTTGGAATTTTTAAATTTGCGAAAATTGCTATTTAGATATTATTTTTGCTTTCACTCAAAAAAAAATCATAAATTTCGTGTTTTACTCAAAACTTCTCGTGTGCGTTTCCATAATCAAAATCTCAAAAAGATCGAGAATTCTGAGGTACGAAAAATTGTGACCAAGTGAAATTCGAAATATCAAAATGAAAGTAAAAAAGGATCCCAAAAGGGGAAGTAAGAAAAATAAAAAAATTCCTTAGAAATTCCTTGGCAAAGAAATTCTAAGCCAAAAATATGTCATAGAAATAAAGATAAGTGCTTCAAATCTCTAGAAAAACTCCGATCTCAAAAAGATACAATCTTCCATGAGTTTTCAAAAAGATAGAAGTCAAAATAGCTATCTTCCTCCCTTACCGTTATCCGTTTCCGTTTTCATTAAAAAGCATATCTAAATAAAAAAATTTCATGAGTTTAAAAAGTTCTAAGATAAGCATAACCCTTTTTACCTAAAAACATCCCACTATCCATACCTCTTTAACCCTCACCTCACAAAACCCCAATGAATGTCTTGGGATAATTAGCACCGTCCTCACCTAAGTGGTGGAGATTTGATTCTCCATCAAGCCTATGATGATGAATGCTGCATGACTGGCTTTTGAGCGATTTCATTTGTTTAGAATGATAGGAAACCCGATACACTTTTGAGTGAATTGAGTGACCACCTGGTGAGATTGCCTAAGTTATGTGTATGCCAAAGATCACGAGAATCAGAAGCATGCCCAAAGATATTCGTTTCTTATTTCTGGAACAATTATCTTATTTATCTCAATTTTCTGAAATAGGTTACTTATATGAAGAAGAGTTGTTCTAAGAAATATTTTAATTCGCAAAAATCGGACCTGAAACATTTTTTTTTTAAGTGAGGATATTTGATTGGACGTAAAAAGTCACGTTTTTGCGTACATAATTCTCACCTTCTTAGCCCCAAAATGGATGAAAACATTCAATATCAATACTTTTTCACCATAATTCATTACTAAGGCTAAAACTAAGGCGTTGCTTCAAAAATCAAGTAAAATGGCTAAATAACGTACAAAATAGAGCATAAACGATATGGTCACATTCTACAAGCACTTGTTAAGCATATTACCTCAAAATTATTCTTTGATTATCTCATTATGATCTTCAGGTAAATACGAACGCGTGGATATAAAGAACGCTAAAAACGGACCAAGGATGAAGAAGTTATGGCCAAACGAATTACGATCCAGCACGCAAGACTTACGATCCAGTGCACAAGTCCACGACCAGGGCTACACCACCCCATAGGGGCCGTATACCCCCCCTTAGGGGCCGTATACCCCCCTTATAGGGCCGTATACCCCCCTTTTGGGGTGGTATACCCCCTTCTAGGGGTGGTATACCCCCTCTATGGTGCCGGATTCGCCCTATTTGCTAATGAATACGCCCTATTTGCTACCGAATACGCCCCTTTTGGTGTCGAATTTAATAGCTCGAGGGTATATTTCAATGTTAGATTGGGAGCGAGGGTGTTGAGTGTAAATTTGTAATTTGAAAGCCTATAAATAGAGAGCTAAACCTCCTCATTTCTCATCCCTCACAACACAATTCATTCTTACTCTTTCACACACACTTTCTCTTGTAATTTCATTTCTTAGTTAGTTTCTCTCTCTAACACTTCTCTAAGGAGTTAGAGGAGAAATAGTGGGTAGCTAGTAGATTAGAGGAGAGATAATCGTTGTAATAAAGGAGTATTGCTGTTCAAGCTGGTATTCAAGGATTGCAATTATTTTTTCTCTGTTACGCTGCTCTATTATCCGGTGATATCTATTCTCTCATACTGTTATTATGTCTGATTTATCTATGCATGATATTATGGTATGTGCTTTATTTATTGCCATGTTTATTGAGTAGTGTAATATTGTGATTGTTGAAATGTAAATATTTAGGAGTAGGGATGATGTTAAATTAATCTTTAATCAAATATGTGATTGGAAATTGCTATGCTATGTATCAGGTTAAATTCTCAAGCGGTAGATCTAAACCACCCAATTCACCCTTTCCAAACTTTCACGTGACTATTGCCCTTAGGATAGGACTTAGCTAACCCTAACACTACGTAGATATAGTTATCTGTGTTATTGTATGAAGATGTGGACATGCTGTAAAACGGCCCAGTACTTAGTATAGCGCTGGAAACACCTCTGGTGGAGTACAAATGCGTGGAAGCTACGGACCGGTCGTAGGCATATGACACCGTGGATACCTGGAAGTTACCCTTCCTGAACATGGTCTAGGTATATATTAAAGCTGTGGAACTGCTGAAAAACGTAGTATACACTGTGAAACGAACCTAGGGATGAACGTTTGATCGCAAAGGAGGGTTTACCCCTTGACAAAAGTATTTGTGTTCCTCAAATAAGTTTAAGGGATCTTCAAAAGAAAGCGAACATTCAGCTGTAGTGTAAGATGCTTAAACCCCTTAATCCAACATAACTGATAGTTTAACATACATTAGCAAGCAATTAGTACAAACCTTAATAAAATCAATTAGAACTAGGTGTTAAGAACGGTCAGAAATTAAATATCGGTCTGTTACCTTATTCATGCACCCAGAGTTAATCCCAAGAAGGGTCACTTGTCCTCATCGGACAGTGTTGGGGGTTGAGCAGCCTGATCTGATCAGAATCATGATAGCCTAGTACTCAGTGACATACGACTTAGGGTTTCCGCTTTAAATCGTAGGGTGCTAGTGTTTACACCGAACCTCTGTTGATTATATTTAAGGCAAGTCTCTAATCACCTTTTATAATGATCATCATCCCAAAACCTGAATATTGAAACTTCAGCAGTCACAACTCTATCTATCTGCTTACCCTACCCGTAGTTTAGTATTTACTTTCCAGTATTTTAGTTAATTTAGAAAATACCAAAAAACAAACACCTTTCAATCTATCCAAACCTCAGCTTGATTACTAAGTTATCAGAACTAGCTCTGTTTCAATTCTACCATCGTGAGGAACGACCCTGAATCATCCTTACCACGTACTAGTATCAGGTATTCGTACCTAGTAATAGTAAGTAGTTCGGAAGGTTTTGGCTCCCCCCGACTATTATAAATTTAAAACCACCCACTCGATCGTGTGCCCCGATGGAAAGTCCGCAACGACAGGAAGCGATTCCTGAACCGATCGCTAGGGAGCGATCAGTGTCCCACTTAGATAGTAGTAGGTAGCATAATGTGCCTAAGTATGAGTAATCATCACTTAGCTATTTTGGGAAATAATATAATGTGTTCCACTAATGTACGCTACCATCGCGTATTCGTAATCTGAAACTTAATAGGTAGGTTGGTGCCCCTAGGCATGGTGTGCTCGAAGGCTAGCATAAAACTAGTAATTGTAGATCATAGGTGTAAGGAATCCAATGGTCCTTAGAAAGTTCTACTTATTCAAGTCTATACCTTTCCAAACTTTGGGATAATTAATACCCTAAAGTATTTTAGGACAGTTCATCAAGGTTATTACATAACATTTTTATCAAGAAAGTCGGTTACCCGTTTTGTTTAATCCATAAACAATGAAA
Organism: Helichrysum umbraculigerum; assembly: GCA_949592205.1. Classification (NCBI taxonomy): domain Eukaryota; kingdom Viridiplantae; phylum Streptophyta; class Magnoliopsida; order Asterales; family Asteraceae; genus Helichrysum; species Helichrysum umbraculigerum. The sequence continues at coordinate 122,322,325 of CATIUR010000005.1, read as the reverse complement.
GCAAGTAAAACGGAAGCATGTGTCTCCCCCAAAATCAGTAAAATAGTTTGAAAGGTGGGGCTATGAACTCACCTGAGTCGAGCAAGTACAATGTGTTCGTGTAATCGAACAAGTAAAGCGAACGTAAGTCCGTAAGCGTGTCGGATGTAAGTCCATATATCGGTTCTGAGAACCCTGCAACCTTCTGGCGTCCGAAACGCACAAGGTTGTAAGTAACAAGTAAATAAGTAAATAGTTTGGGTGTCTTGAAAGATCACCCATGCTAGTTGTCCACTAAACTAGAAAATGTTCAAGTATTTGTTTGTACATTTGTAATCATTTTGTAAATAAGTGTGGCCCGTTGGTGACGGTGTGTAATAGTAATTCTCAAAAGCATTATTATTATGTTTCGATTCATTTGTATACTCATAAAAGTGATTGTTAACCATTCTTGCATTGGTTTAATATCGTATTGGCTAATTATTATCGTTTGGTAACCATTTTAAGTAAATTTTAAAGTGCTGAAAAATGTTGACCAAGTTTGACCGCGAGTTGAGATTGCCTCGAAAGTTGAGATTGCCTCGCGAGTTGAGATTGCCTCACGAGTTGAGATTGCCTCGCGAGTTGAGATTGCCTCGCGAGTTGAGGTTGCCTCGCGAGTTGAGATTGCCTCGCGAGTTGAGATTACCTTGCGAGTTGAGATTGAATCTCAGCTCGCGAAATTCGCTGTTCGCGATTTTTGTGCAGATTTCGATTTTTAAAGCGTTTTTAACTGATTTCTCGGATATATTCTTGTTGTGTGGACTCAATAACATGTTAATAAACATAAATCAAGTGTTTTGAAGGTGAGAAATCGGGTGTTTCTACCAAATGTCGATTCTGAGCCGAAACGAGACGAGATGGTGAAGATCTTGATGAAGAAGATGATGGTGAAGCTGCTATTGTCGTTCTTGATGATGATGACGACGAGGTGGTGGTGATTCCGGTGGTGGCGATGGTGCGATCCGAGAGAGATAAGAGGAAAGTGGGTTTGTGTGTGTGTTTGTTTGGTTGAAAAATGAAAGAAATGGAAGAGAAATGGGTATTAAATATGAGGGTGTGTTTGGGTTCGCAGGCTTGGGTCTGGGTTCGCAGACCTGGGCCGGCCCAAGTGAAGTCTCGGGTTCATTTCGTACATCTGCGTGCTTTCAGATTCGTTTATATGCGATTAGTATATATATAAAATTATGGATATATAAAGTTTTCGAATACTTTGTTATAATTGCGTACTAAGTACGATTATTTGAAGTTTAAATTTGGCGCGAAAATTGACCTTTTTGACCAGGTGTTACAAGAACGACCAGTGCTAACTTGTGAACTCGCCGGAGAACGACCGGTACTAATATGAAACTCGCCGGAGAACGACCGGTGCTAATTTGGAACTCGCCAGAGAACGACCGGCACTATTTTGGAAACCGCTGGAAAACGACCAGCAACATATTTTAAACTTATACTCTGGGTAACATCCCATAAAACATATATTTTGGGTGACATCCCAACCAAACCTATATTTTGGATAACCTTCCAACTTAACCTCATTTGACTTTTAGGTCAACAAACTTTCAATGTGATTAGTTGAATAAACTTTACTTATAAAGCCTGTGAATTCACTCAACAACCATGTTAACTTTTTACTATGTTTTTCAGGGAATTAGCTGTACCAGTAAGAATGCATGCATTATGGAGTTAAGCAACACACAACTATTTAGGATAGGAATGAACAAAACTGGGTTTTCACCCGACCCGACCCAAAAATCGAACCGAGTTTTGGTCAAAAAGTCAAAAACCGGGTTGGACCCAACCCGAACCGGGTTTTTTCGGGTTTTCAACTGGGTTTTTGACCGGGTATTTGACCGGGTTTCGGGTTTTTGACCGGGTGTTTGACCGGGTTTCTAACCCGACCCTATTTCAACCCGGGTACGTACCCGCCAGGTATTCAAAAAACCCGAACCGGATAGGGTCAAACCGGGTTTGACCGGGTCGGGTTTTCGGGTTTGAAACCGGGTAGGGTTTAATACCCGGTTTTTTTGTTCAAGCCTAATTTAGGTTGTAGGATTTCCTTTATATAATTAATGTTAATTAGTTATACTTATGAAATCTTCTTTTGAAATTATGTATTTTCTAACTGGTTGTATTTTATAACACTGTTTCTACGACTTTGACAAGTCGTAGCATTTTGTAACAAACTACTTATTAAATGGCATCTTAATTTATTTGTTCTGCAATGATCATATGCTCTGATATGCGTGAATGTCCAATGTTTTCGTCGGCTCCCCCGACAACACTAATGCTTCCGCTAACCACGATTAACAAATTTGGGGGCGCGACAACCCTCGATTGACTGAGTCTCGATACTGAATTTGCACGTTAATCGGAGTGTGACAAGCTTGATTCCTCATAAACCATCATCATCATTGTACTTAAGCAGTTTTACGCTTGAACAAGTATCAAATCATTGGTGCACCTAACTTAGGTGTTGTTAGGTTATAAGAAGGGACTGAAAATGTACATATGTAAAAGATGAAGGGTATAAAGTGTAAGATATCATGAACATTATTGGCTTCTTTTTTAATCAGAATCAACATTATTGGTCAACATCATATAAATTTGGTGTCGTTGACGGCACCTATGATATCCTAAGAAAGAACGATAAATGTACATATGTAAAGGACTGAATTTATGTCACCGTGGGTACTAGCCAAAGATGATGGAAAAAGGACAAAAGCCAAACGAGTACTTGAAATTCTCGTAACTCTATGTCCATGTGTCTACGAGAACTCGGTCTGAATATCTTTTATTTTGTTCGCTTTCTTTTCTACAAATTATGTTAAGAAATAAGTTTATATTTCCAAACCAAACAATATTATGGGTACCCGTTTCCATTCCACTCAATAATCATCAGCAAACCCAAAGGTGATTATTTAAACATAACAACGTCAGATTGAACTTTTTATTTTGACTGTATACATAGATATGATGATATCTCCCCTATACTTAAACACATACTAATTCTTATGACAAAGAGAAATGCAATAGCAAGTGATAAAATCAGTTAACTATTTTGCGAAAGGGCCTTTTGTTGTGGTTCAAGTCTTGGTGTAAATAACGTGAGAATCTTTGCTGCTCAAAAACTGAGAAATCAGTTAAACTATTTGTCTTTGCAACATTTGATCAAATGAGACATTACTTGCTTCTCTTCATGACTGAACTAATGGTTTTCTTTTTCTTCTTCAACATATAACATAACCCATGAATCGTAATATATATAATCTGTAATCTTGGTTTTTGCTTGAACTTGAATTCTCATCTTGGATCATAAATCTGGTTTCCTTCAAGCTTTAGGAATTGGGGAACTCACTTCTTTCAGGGAACTAACTTCATTTAAAATCTTCAAAATTCTATATGACGACACGTTTGAAATAAGAACCCAAATTAATCTACACCTTACAACATGGTAAAAATTTCCGGAAGTTAAGAAAAATCAAATCTTTGTAGTAAAGTCATAGAACCCAGATCATGAAGAAGCTAAATTCACAATGAAGTTTATATTTTTGACCCATTGAGTAATGGAAACCAGATCATAATTACCATCCATTAAAACAAAGGTAACTTGGAAGGTACCCCTGACCCCGAACCATATTTGAATGGTACGCGTCCGCCCCACCTGTAAGGAACATCAACGCCGGGCAAATCACATGTCCACAAATCAACCATATGTGTTGAGAAACGGATTCTAACACCTGACCTATAGGACAGACATGTGGAGTCTGGGCCTTTGTGTTATAATCCCACATTGGCCAAGTATGGGATTGGTTGGTGGCTTATAAGTCTAGGTGTTCCCTCCTCCTTCAAGCTAGCTTTTGGGAATGAGTTCTACACTTGGTCTTATGGCTCAATATGGGCCTAGTATGGGCTAGGTTCGTATCACTTTGCAGTACCGGTACCACTTGAGCTATGCTCAATGCGTAAGTACCATCCATTAACATTCTTGCTTGTTGGCGCATGAGCTTCTACATAACATAAAAGATCATGCAATGATCCATGATTGGTCTATAGTTATTCTAGTACAACTGCGAGAGCTTATAGTCCATGCATCCTCGTACGTCAGTTTTAACAGTTGAACTTTTTGTGTGTGATAGGTCAAACGCTAGCTCGACTCTTAATTCCATAGTAGGTTTTTTATTTGGGGTAATTTGGAGGGTATCCCTGACCCTCGTACCATATTTCAATGGTACGTGCCCGATTCACCGCAAGGAGAATCACAAATTACCTGTTTACAAATCATCCACAATGCTAAGGCACGGATATGGGGTCTGAGCGTTTGCAATGGCGGTACCACTTGGGCAATACCCAGTTTGTAGTATATACTCAATTTTAGTTATATGTTAACTCAAACATTATAATGTATGAAGTTTATAACAAAATACGAAGTTATACTAATTCCATTCAAATGTGTACTTAGAGTTTGAAATTTTGTATGAATTGTACTATGATATTTTATCAAATATATATTAAATGTTAATAATCTAAAATTGCAAAAGCAATAAGTCCCGTAGCTCAGTTGGTTAGATCGTTGGTCTTATGAGCCGAAGGTCGTGGGTTCGAGCCCCTCCGGGACTAATAATTTTTTTGTGTTTCCCCTACATTTTTTACTTTCTTATTATCCCTTAATATCAATTTTGAACCACTTCTATAACTACTTATAAAGTATCTCTTATGTTGAATCTTAAAATTCTTAATATAATCAAAATTCCAAAACTACTCTTTATCAATTACCATCTATTATAATTAATTAATTCTTAATAAAGTCACAGATTAAAAAGTTTTACCAAGTCCTATTTGATAGGAAATCGATGGGATTAATTAATTCTTAATAAAGTCACAGATTAAAAAGTTTTAATACCTATTTGATAGGAAATCGATGGGGGAGATTTGTTTTTAGAAAGCAAATCACAATTTTGTTTACATAAATTATTACACTTTTTTACTATGCAATTTTATTTACCGCAAGTCTTCAAATTTTATCTCTATTTTATTTTATTTTAAAAGCTACCAACATAAATTACATAAAAATCAATTTTAAAGTCATAAACAACAATAAACACTTTCAACTTAGCGTACGCTAACTTTGACTTTCAATTGTAAATGTTAATTTATATCTTTATGACTACAATAAACTTGAACACTATGTTTTTAAATAACATTATATATGCTTTCGAGGTTTGATCACATGTTGGCTACAATTATCGTCATCATAAAAAAAACATCAGTTTAGAGCGGTCATTATAATCTCACAACTGTGCAAGTAGACTAAGTGGTTATTAACATTCAATTAAAGCATATAAGTTATCAAGATTCAAGTTCAATTCTTAGCTAATAATTTTTCCTTTTTCTTTTTCTTCTCTCTAACTCTCTTTTTTACCCATATTTTTATTAGTATTTTTGATTCCAAAAACTATGTAGGCTTGAGTTTTTAAATGGTATTTTAATTATCACACAAATAACAATCATTGATCATACTACAAATATAATGTTAAAGTGACACTAATATGTTGTAACTCTTGTAACTATTAATTTTACAAAAAGATAAATATTTATTTACACAAAGTAACAGAATATAAATTTATCTCAAGGAAAACTTAATCTCACAATATTTGTAAGACCACCTTATTTCCGTTAGGTTAAAGGCCATTTGAAATATTTGTTCCATATTTTTTTCCTTTATAAAAGGGGTTAATAATAATTTAATTCTCAAAGATTCACTTTTTTTTTTCATTTTAACCACTCAAGTTTTTTTCTCTCATGATTTACTCCTTGAAGTTTGCATTAACTTATTGGTTTAGCCTTTCGAAGGGTTAAACCACTGAATTTTTGAAAGTTTGATGATTAAATTAGAAAAACTTAAAAGGTCAAATTATTATAAAAGATAAACTTTAGGGATCAAATCATCAAATTTTTTAAGTATACGGATCTTGAAGGATTAATTCACCAAAAATTTTAAACTTGAAGAAGGATTATATAATTAGAAAAAAAAAACTTGAGTGATTAAAACGAAAAAATAGTTAAACTTTGAGGATTTAATCATTATTAACTCTATGAAAAACCATGTGGTTATCACACAAAATAATTATCATTGAACATATTTATAAAATATATATGAAAGTTAAAGTGACATTTACATGTTATAGTTTTATAGTTATCCAATTCATCTTTTATAAGTACAAATATTTACACATACTCACGAATGTGTACAACTGTCTCAAACGAAACGTGAACTTAGGATCCAATATTTGGAAGACAACCTTGATACCATTAGGTTAAAGACCACATAATAGTTTATCCCGTCGCAAAGCGTGGGCAAACAAAACCTTGTTACCATCAATAGAACATACATCCAATCAGCAAGAATACAATCCCTGTTACTCCTTCCGTTCCAAAATTATTGTCCACCAACAAAAAACACACAGTTTAATAAAAGTGGGATCACAATACCTCTCAACCAATCAAATAGAATCTCAACCAATCAAATAGAATCTTCACCTACTAAAGTCTCCTCCTATTGGTTGAGATGAGAAGTGAACAATTATTTTAGGACATCCAAAAAGGAAAGGTGGACTATATTTTTGGGACGGAGGGATTATATGATTTTATCAAACCACATGATTATACTTGTGGATCTTAGATCCAAGTTTACCTTTATTGGTTTAAGACCACTTGCAGTGGTGCAGCCCATTCTGGGGCGTTCTCAGCTCCACGTCAGCGTCAACTCCACATCAGCGCTTGCAGTGGTAAACACAGAACGCCCAGAACGCCCTCTAGGACCCACAACTATAATTTAATTTTCATTTTTTTAACAAAAACAAACACATTTCATTAATTAATAAAAATACAATACAATAATTAAACATAATACATTTGAATAAACATAAAAGAAAAACAAAAAGCAAAAAAGAATATAAACCAAAAAAGAATATAAACGAGAAGAAAAACAAAAAATAACTAAATAAGAGTGGGACCCTTTTTTTTTCTTTTCCATATGCAACCTTCTTCTTTCTTCATCTTCAACCTTCTCTCTACAACCTTCTTCTTTCTCCATATACAACCTCATTTTTGTATTACCCTCCAGTCCTCAGATAGCAACCCAAAACGAAAACAAAAAGAGAAAATCAAAAACAAAAAACAAATTACGAAAAGAATAAAAAAAACCGACGACGCCCCCTTCCTTGCCCGTGCTCCGCTGCTCGCCGCCCCCAGAACGCCCGCCGAGAACGCCCCATTGCCGGCGTTTAGGGGCGTTCTCGGCCCTTTTTTTCGTCCACAACGCTGCGATGCAGATGGTCTTAGCAGACATGAATATACTTTCAAAAGCTTTAAGTGCATTCTTAAATCAAGAGATCTAACCATAGATCCAGTTTCTTTGATCTTATTTTATCACACAACATTAGAATACACTCTTTAATGCTCTGAGTACATAGATATGATATCTCCCCTAAACATAACATATTCTTATAGCAAAGAGAAATGCTAAAACAATTAATCAAATCAGAAAGCAATTTTGCCTTGCTCCCTTTGATCATATCAGAGACAATTTCACTTCATTCTCTTCATCATTAAATGGATGATCGTCTTCTTCAACGTCTTCCATAATCCATGATTTATTTTTCCTTTCACCCAACAAAGGATTAGATTCCCCTATTGGATTCCCCACCTCCATATCCTTACTAACAAGAACAAGCTCCTCTTTTGGAGCCATATTTTCTTTCAAGCTCCACTGACTTTCTAACTTTTCTATCGGTATGTTGTCACTAGATCCATTACTAGAACCCGAATGATCGGTATTTTTCTTAAAGACGTTTCCTGATTCCAATTTCCCATCTTGGATCATGGTTAAGATTTGGTTTTCTTCAAGATTTTGATGCTCTGTGAATTGGGAATTACACCTTTTGAATTTTTCAGCACAAGATTGTTGGAGGACACCATTTTCTGATGAAACTCTATGGGTAAAGCTCCCAAATCCTTCAATTCCTCTGCTTAATTTCCTTGCTCTTGCTCTCTCTTCTTTCAGGAGATTCAACTCATTCAGAAACTTCAGAATTCTTTCTGATTTCATTCTTACATTAAGCCCCCAGTTGAAACTACAACATACACCACAATAAAAATTGCTAAAAGTTAATAAAAATCAAACCTTTATAGTAAAATCACAGGACCCATATCATGAATAGCTAAATTAACCATAAAGATTAATTTTTTTAATTCAAATCCAATAAACAAAGCATGAAAAACAATTGATAATTCACCGTACAACACCATAAAAATTGCTAAAGGTTAATTAAATAAAATCTTCGTAACTAGATAATAGTACCCGGATCAGGAATAGGCTATAAGATTTTTATAGCAAAACATACAAAAAAAAAGGTACCCTTTTTCATCAATATATTGAAAACTAGTCATCTCCTGAAGAACATCTTTGTGTGTCTGAAATTCTTGTGCAACACTTTCTGGGCCATGTGTCAACAAGTGTTCTAATACCAACACAGCTTTATATGATATCCTCCAGTTGTTTGCATCAAATCTTACTAATCTGTAAGTTTGACTAAAATAGTCAACACTCAAGAACACAAAGTTTGACTAAAGTATTAAACCCATAGAAAAATAATAACATAAAACCTGTTATGAAGAACATTAACAATCCTCCAGTAATCATCAATTTCAAAAGCAGCTTTTGATATCATCTTCAAGGTTCTTGCATCTGGTGCCCATGGATTCCCATTTGTTGACTCTTCAACTAATCTTCAATTACACATAATTTTTTATTTTTTTTGAAAAAGTCAAATTTTTTGGGAACCAAAAAAAAAATATGAAAACAGTGAAGGCGAAGTGCTTACATTTGTGCGGGGGTGACATCAGTCAAAGCTAATCTAGCAGTCTTGAATTTTTCTTTAAGGAAGAAAGAAGCTTGTTTTTTGAATTCATGGAAAGATGATGAACCAAGGTTTTCATTGTTGTTGATTTTCCCTAAAATTGACATTATTCAGGGGAGAAAAAAGTTTGAAATCGTGAAAAACAGTGAAAGGAAAATGGGAAATTGTTGGAGTTGGTCAAGTTTTTGAAATTTTATGATATTCAAATTCAAATGGCGTCACGCTATAATTAATTAATTCATTTTAGTCCAAAAAAGTGACACATGCTCACTTTGACTTCCTCTACATATAATATAACCAGGTGTTTGGCCTTGATTTTTAGAAATTATCATGCAGTTAAAAAAATATATCATGAAAGTGTTTAGATAAGCTTTTCTGAGAGAGCTTTACAAATAAAGGGTGAATAAACTAAGGGGGTGTTTGGGGAAGCGTTAGTAGAGGGCTTTTTAGCTTTTGTGTTATCATAACGCAGAAAAGCTCTTTTTTAGTGTTTGGATGGAGAAGCTTTTAACTATTTTAAAGGGTTAAAAAGCTAAAAGCCAGGATTTTGGGGTGGTAAGCTAACGCACAAGCCAAAATCCTAACGTCCAGCCAAACCTAAAAAGCTAAAAGCTCCATATTCCTGACTTTTAGATAACGTAGAAACTAGAAAGCATAATGCCATCCAAACAACCCCTAAATTTGCATTTTCCATACTGATTTTTATTTTTATTATTAATATATAAATTTTTGATGAACACTTTATTTCTTATATTAGTACTAGGAACACTCGTGGTTGTGCATACGCACAGCCCAGTTCCGACGTTAATATTTTCTTTAGTAGATTTTTGTTTAAAAGTTAATTTTAATATTAAGTGTTGAATGATAATGGTAGTTGTTAAACTATTACGATTTATGAGTCACTTCTTGCGAATCGAGTTGAAAATTTAAAAAATGAGGCAACTCGGACATCGACTCTTAATTGATTTTGACTCTTATGAGTCGTTTATTGACACTTTCGAGTCGTGTGTGACTCTTCCGTTTCTTATGCGACTCTTACGAAAGCAAACAAACTTTTACTACAATATCGTAATACACAAAATAAAATGAGAAAATAGAAAAGGAAATGACTATACTCTATTATAAAATAAAACATTTTAGTGTCAATGACTTAGTTAAAGACTCTCTTCATGTTTTAATTCACTAAGGAACAAAAATCGTGAACAATAATATCATACACATATAATATACTTCATTGTAATTTTTTTTAAAAAAATTGTTTAATTACAAAAATTTTTGTTGTAAAAGAAAGGTAATGAGATGTGATTCTTTTAATAGATTATGTCTTTTTTATATAGTAATAAAGAAATGAAATGATACAATGAAAATGTTTTTTAAAAAAATGTCATGCATTAGTCTTTTTATTTATGTAGCTTAAAAGTGAAATGAGGTTTTTTAATCTATTTTAAATAATTGATATCAAGTAAGTGATGATTTATAATTTTTTCTATTATTGACACATGTAAGCTATATAGATACTTAGGTGTCAATATATTAGAGAACAATGTGCTTCTTATATGAGAGAAAAAAAGAAAAATAGAAAAGGAACTAACTATAATTTATTTTAAAGTAAACATTTGAGTCGATTGCATTAGTCTTTTATTTATGTAACTTAAAATTAAATGAGTTTTTAAAATTTATTTTAAATAGATGATATCAAGTAAGTGGTGAATTATAATTTTTTCTATTATTGACACATGTAAGCTATATAGATACTTAGGTGTCAATATATTAGAGAACAAGGTGCTTCTTATATAAAAATGAATGATAAACATTTGAGTTGATTGCATTAGTCTTTTCTTTATGTAACTTAAAATTAAATGATTTTTTTAAATTTATTTTAAATAGATGATATCAAGTAAGTGGTGAACTATAATTTTTTCTATTATTGACACATGTAAGCTATATAGATACTTAGGTATCAATATATTAGAGAACAAGGTGCTTCTTATATAAAAATGAATGATAATGAAATGAAATAAAAAAATGAAATGATACAATGAAAATGTCTTTAAAAAAATGTCATGCATTAGTCTTTTTATTTATGTAACTTAAAAGTGAAATGAGGTTTTTTTAATTTATTTTAAATAATTGATATTAAGTAAGTGATGATTTTTTATATTATTATTACTGACATATGTAAATTTATAGATGTTTAGGTGTCAATTTTCTAGAGTATAAGGTGCTTCTAAAATGTTTAACTTATTAAAAACAATTAGGGACACATGTCATCTAAATAGATGAACATGTGTCTTAACAAGATGAAATTTGTCTTCCTTATACATAAAGGAAGATAAAAGTGAAATGAGGTTTTTTTAATTTATTTTAAATAATTGATATTAAGTAAGTGATGATTTTTTTATATTATTATTATTGACACATGTAACTTTATAGATGCTTAGGTGTCAATTTTCTAGAGTATAAGGTGCTTCTAAAATGTTTAACTTATTAAAAACAATTAGGGACACATGTCATCTAAATAGATGAACATGTGTCTTAACAAGATGAAATTTGTCTTCCTTATACATAAAGGAAGATATATATAAAGGAAGATATAAAATTAATAATTATTAGACCATTTCTATATGTGATTGAAACTGGTTGAAACCGACTGGGCCACGTCAGTGTCACGTCAACTTTTTCAAAAATTGACTGAAATTGACGGATCCCTGCCACCAGTGACACCGTCACTTTAATTTTTGAGTCCAACATTTACCAATTTACCTTTATTTATATACACTAAACAAAAACAAAACAAAAAAAGTAAATATTTAGCTAGTCCCACGCAAAAACACCGTCGGATGTCCGATGAAAGAAACCAACGGACCAGACCGACGACACCGTGCCATCTGTGTCGGTTTCGTCGGCTTCAACCGACGGAAAACCGACGCTCCCAATAGTAGTGGTCTTACTACTACAAAACATTAGTAAAGTAATTATAACGGGAGCTCAAAAGAGATAAACGTAAAATTATTAATCAAATGAAATCAGCATATATTTAAAAGCTTGTAAATTCGTGACAATTATCTAAAAATGACTTATTAAGTTAATAATCTCACCAAGACTATAATGGGGTCAAATTTCACACCACAGCCCAAGTCTATGACAATACTTAATACCATCAACTATATGTTCTACTTTAGAAAAATTATATATATTGATATTTAAATGTAGAACTATTGAAATCATAGAAGATTAATGGCTAACAAATAAAAAAGATGAACAAAAAACATTTTCCAACACAACTTGACTTGACCATCTGTAATAAAAACGTATTGGTTTAGCTTCAAACAAGTTTTTAATTTTTTATCATACCAAGCCGACCCACGTAGTTATACATATAATACTTAATAAAATACAAAGAATTATAAGATATATATTTTAGATGTTTTACCGAACACATAATGAGCATAATATTAATCAAATATAAATAGTCTACAGTTATCAAATATATACAAATATGGGACGTTATGCAGATATGTTAGGTCACTTTGTGTTTAACCAAATCAGATTATCAATAATGAACAATTGATTTAAACGTTTTTTAATACTAAATTGATTAACAATATTAATTAAGTATAAAGTTGAAGTGCGGAATATAATCAACAAAGTATGAGTCAGCGTTGGGTTTTTCTAACTCTGAAGCCCCAATTTATACACACATTAGAGATACGAAACACAATCTCACTGTATTTCTAATATAGGGTAGGGTTCAAATGAGAATATGAATTTGTGTGAGAATGAGGGAACTAATGATATCAAGCCATGTGTACAAAGAGAATGTTCCACATGTACAAAACCCATTTACCCCCAACATCAATTATCTCACAAACGACAAATCGAAAAATTATGAAGATTGCACCATTAAATTCGTCGTTTTCTCCTCTTCGATTTGCCGTCCCTCAAGACATACTTTCGAAAAGTTTTTTTTTTCCATTTTTTTGGTGGGTTTCACATTTACTAACACATGTGTTAAAGTGTTGCGTTTAGGGTTTAGGGTTTGGGGTTTAGGGTTTAGGGTTTAGGGTTTGCGGTTTGGGGTTTCTCCAAGAAACCCCAAACCGCAAACCCTAACCCCTAAACCCCAAACCCTAAACCCTAAACGCTTTACAAAACGCTAAACCCTAAATCTTTCTAAACCCTAAACCTTGAACCCCTTCTAAACCCTAAACCCTTATAAACCCTAAACCATAAACCCTACTAAACCCTAACCTTAACCACAAATTAAATGTACAACTAATCACTAACACATGTGTTACTAATTTGTGAAACCCACCAAAAAATGAGGAAAAAAAAAGTTGTCAAAAGTATGCCTTGAGGGACGGCAAATCGAAGAGGAGAAAACGCTGAATTTTATGGTGCAATTTTCATGATTTTTCGACTTACCGTTTGTGAGATATTTAATTTTTAAAAATGTGGAGGAGAGAGAATAAAGTGTGGAGGACAGAGAATAAAGTGACACATGTCAGAAATCTGTTGGTTCCCTCATTCTCACTCAAAATTGGTGTACTCATTTGAACCTTACTCTTTTAATATATATTCCAACTAACTAAAACGATTATCATGGAAACTTGATGATTACAAGAATAGATAAATCTTAATTCTAAGTATTTGAAAATATTTTAGAATCCTTCAGATGCCAGCTACAGAGATTATCTTCAATCTTCTATCTTCGAATTATGGATCTGAAACTCTAAGTCTAAAGTCATCAAAGTCTGAAGTCTCGTCAGAGTCTGAGTATTCAAACTCAATCGTGAAATACTCCTTTTAGACTGTAATTTGACACTTAGTTTATTTTGTACTAAACTTATACAATCTGACTCATCAGATTCGTAAAATAGGTTTGATACACTGTTTTTCCCAACAAAATATGAAAATTAATAGAGGTAGATTAATAATAATAGAGACAATGATTGAGAAGTGGAATGAATATGATGATTTAAAAGTATAATTTTAAAAACTAGTTTTAAGACCCGTGAAAACACGGGTTTGATAATGACTCAAGTAATAAGATTATTTGACAACGTTTTTAGAGTATAAGAAATGTTAATATAAGTACGGGTCTTAAGTCCTTTCTCAACCTTCGCCTAGTTTACGGGTTTGTAAAAAAATGTTTATAAAATTGCTTGCTAACTGCTTTCGGTTTGACGAATAATCTTTCTTTTAAAACTGGATGAATGATTCTATGTTGCCAAACTTATTATTACTTTTGAATTCATATAACTCTTATAGAGTATAGATTAGTTAGTGTATCATATATATATATAGTATATATGATATATGATACTACGTATATGATATGATACAGTGTATATATTAGTTGTACTCAAGTTGTAGCCAATTCACATAGGGTGTGTTTGGCACACTAGATTTTAGGGGATTATAAGGGATTGAGATTCTGGTTTTAAGAATCTCCTGCCCTTATTGATTAGAAGCCCTGTTTGGTAACATGAAAAGGAGGGGGATTGTTGAAAAAATAATCCCCTAGAATCCCTTTTTCTATAAGCTATTTCAAGTGGCTTCTAAAATAATCCCCAGCCATTAGAATCCCCAGCCACAATCTCCAACTCCAGCCACAAACTCCAGCTCCAGCTACTTTGTTGCCAAACACACACCCATAGTAGCCTTATATTTCAATGGAGTCTAAAATGCATATTATCATTGGGAATAGAATAGAGTTCAGACACACTCATTTAGGCTTTCCATATCATTTGAATCTACCTCGGATAGCTTACAAAAATAGTCAGCGCCATTTTGTTTCGATCCCATTATATTTTTTTTTAGAAAAGGCGGAAATTTTATTTAAACCAAACAAATAGATACAAATATACATTCAAGCATAAGAGTAACTACAGCCATGAATGTTTCCTCTATATACAATGGCATTACAGCAACCAAATACACACCACAGATTCTATACAAACTTCGGTAGCAACATGTTGTGTTGCCCCCAATTTATTCCACAATGAGTAATCTCTTGGCTTGAGCTTCAAAGCTGTCTGGAAGGATTCAATAGCTTTGTCGTATTCTCTTGATAGGTTATATAATACACCAAGTACTACGTGTACATCTCCATCCTCCGGTGACATTACAGCTGCCTCATTGAAAGTCCGAGCAACCTGTACAAACCTTGCCACATAAGAACCATACTTTACCACATTTCTACATAATATAAATCACTCACGTCGGGCAATCTTTCCGTACGCAGGATGATTGCATAACCAACTATACAAATATTTCAACGCCGCTTGTTGCTCCAATTCCGTGGGCATTAGAAAATTATTAGAGAACATTTTATTTTTTATAAAAACAAATAAAAAGGACTTTTTTTAGCAAATGAATAACCATTCGTGTGGCTGACTTCGAGCGTAAGAAGGACTTCCAAGTTTGCTGGGTCAGCTTCTTGTGCACGCATCGTTGATGCAATTGCCTACCACATACAAAGACGGAGCAAATTAGTCAACCTAGCCAATGATCAAGAATGGCTAAGCGAATTTCATGAATGATGAAACAGAAGTAATCATGAAATTGGCTTCTCATCTAATTTCTATCAAACAACTACTCTATATGAGCACCTAGCATAAACCACAAAATGTAGCATTCTAATGATACATATATCTGAGTAAACTCACATTGATCGCAATAACATAATCTTGTAGTATCATCCCATTGGTCATTCTTTGAAGAACACCAAACAATCTATCTGATCATGCTCAATTACAAAACCCACTTACAGAACTCAATTCACAACATAATTCAGCGTAAGAAAAAGAAATAAAAAATCAAATTAAATGGCACCCAACAATCTGACCATTGTCAATTACAAACTCACAAACGGAATACAATAATTACCATAGAAATTAAGAAAATTACCTGAAAAATCTTACTTCCATCATTGACTGATTTAAAGAGATCAAAAGCCAAATGCAAAGCAATTCTCAAAGCTTGTAATCCCTTAACACCAGCATCATCAACTTTTTGTTCATTATCTTTAAGTTCCTCAAATAAAGGGCTTGAAAGCTTTACTCTTCTCATCAAATTCCCAAACAGATTTCTTAAAGCATTTCCCATGTTCACTCGATAGCAAAAAAGTCAGTATGGCAATAAAGGGATGCAAAAATATATTAGACAGTAAGATACTAAATCCTACAACAATTGATAGCTTATATTAATCAACCATTCACAAGAACTGCTAACACCCAACCATATAATTCTGTCATTAGATTCATCACAGAAACCTATAACTTTAATTATAAGCCCAAAACACGACTAAACCCTACCACCCCCAGAATCACAAGTAGCCCACTCCTGTGGATATAAACTAATACGATTTTCAATGCATATCACCTACATCAAGTCCTCAATGTGTTAATACTATCTTAAATTTATGGTAAATTAAGTAGATTTGAGTGAATAGTTATGTTAGATATTTAGTTACCATTATAGGTGCGTTTGAGAAGCTCGCTACCTCGAGCAAGATGTACTTGATTACAAATACCGAGAAAGTTTTTTCAGTGGAAGCTGATCCTTAGAGTAACCACTACTTTTTCCGTCCATTTTGCTTACTTTGACTCTTCTATCAACTAATATAAGTGCTGATATATTCCATACTTCCTTTAATCACACGCCTTTAAAGTGGCTGCTCCACGTAACGCTACAAAAATACAACAGATTAGCAGTTATTTTAGAAATGTTATTTTTAAGAAAGTTTAAATGTAAACCTGTTGCAGCAGCAGTTGTGTCAGTACATCTCCATGGGACTTAGCATTAACAATAGAACTAATGAATCATTCGTACACCCATCCGATAATGAATCATCCTATTATCCTCAAAATCATTGAGCAACAAAAGCAAACATAAGAACAAAACTAATATTTAATAAAAAAGTGAACAAACGATGATCCATTTTTTAATCTTTTTCACTTAGACATTTCATCAAACACGTAGTGTTCATTAAGTTGGTGTCTAGTGAAAAAACAAAATTTTCACATCAAACCAAGATATATGATTTTGTAATGTTTATTGGGTGCTGAAACCTTCATAATCATTAGGAAAAAGGTAACATATACAAATATTTTCAAAAGTAAAATTAATAAACTCACCAAAGGTTACGAAGACATAGCTTCTTAGCTGTTGCAAGTCTGCAACCTTCTAGGCTCGTTAAAAACCCAGTCGTACTATGCCTCGTACTGAACAATTGGATTATCAATCAACATCAAACATCAAAACGGATGGAGAAAGAAGAAGAAGAAGAATGATCTGGGTACTCTGGAAGTTGAAGTGCTTTCTTGCTTCTCCAGCTGTCTACACTCCATTTTGTGGTTTTTGGGGTTGCCATGAGTTTTGGGGCGGCGGTGGATGACGTGCCAGCGGCGGCGGTGGTGGCCGGAGAAGTGTGTTTTGATGGGTTTGGTGAATGGACGGCGGAGATGGGGAGGATGAATCTAGTGGTGTTGGTGGGTGGAAGAGATTTTGGTTGAATTTGAAAGGATTTGATGGGGAGGAGAAAATTGGTGCTTGAGAATGCTCCTGGAAATCAATAGCTGAACGTGACTTGAAGGATTCAATTTGGGCGGTGCCTTGATAAGCAGAAAACCAGCTAAATTTAAGCTTGTAAGAGAAGTTTTAAAGTTTCAAGATAAATGGATGAGTTTTTAAAAATAAGAATTTATTTACTAAAAATGAGAATGTATGTAAATATGACATCAGCAAGTTAACCAAAGGTCGACAACTCAGCAGAAGAAGCTACCTAATGAAGCGCCAAGTCAGCAAAATGACGTCAGCTTAACTCCCCTTTAGTATATAAGAAAGATT
The DNA here is from genome assembly GCA_949592205.1 of Helichrysum umbraculigerum. NCBI lineage: Eukaryota > Viridiplantae > Streptophyta > Magnoliopsida > Asterales > Asteraceae > Helichrysum > Helichrysum umbraculigerum. The sequence continues at coordinate 122,304,533 of CATIUR010000005.1, read as the reverse complement.
GGATTTGAATATCATAATATTATTTCTTACTAGTTAATTGACCCGTGAATACACGGGTTTGAAAAATGATAACAAAAACATATTAATTTTTATAAAAGTTTGTAGAAAAAGGTTTCTACTCTTATTAACATTATTCAATAATACAAATATTTGTAAATTTAGTATAAACATAATGAGTGAATTATTATTAAATTTATATGTACCTCAATATGTACATTTAGTTTATATCCCCAATCATGTTACTTTTTAATTATACTAAATACTACAACTTTATGCAAAAGAAGTATAAATATTTTATCCATAAATATAATTATATGCCAACAAAAAGCAAAGTATTCTACACTTAGTCAATTAGGTCAGGTTATTTATTTGGGCCGTGAACTTCATAGCATATGTATAAGTTTAAAACAATAAAAATTAAGCATAAAATGAGCACAAAAGCCCACCATAAACTACTAATCTGATTTTATTACTTTCTTGACACCTATTACATGATTAATAATAACACCATTTTTGTGACACCCGTCAAATTAGGACTAGAATTTAGTGCCTAATCAAGTTTTAATACATGTAATTAGTTCTGTGTTAGGCTAATTAATGTATCAATTATTATATATATTGTTGAATATATATCTACAATTATGCGGTTTGTTTAAATCGTACGAGTTTCAAATCGAATGAATTTCGATGCAATAAATACGGACGTTGGTGAACAATATTATTAAGTAATACAAATATTATTTAATAACTCAATTTTATTTAGAATATTATTTATTATAATATTTCGTATTCATTCGTATCGTACAAACCGAACTTACACAATTTAAAATATTAAAAACGCGCAAACTAAATAAACAAACTTACATTTTATAACTCAAATATAAATTAATTTGTAAAATATTTAAACAATATATCGCGTAATAAAGCATATTTTAAAACTTATAATAAAAATGTAAATAATTATTTAACGTTTAAACGACGGAACAAACGAACACCACGCGGAACGCGGGCGAAAAACTGAAAAGTGGGGATAAACCCCCACCTCCCACCTTTTCTTCTTCATTTCATCTCTTTCCTCTATCTCTCTCTTTCTTTCCTCTCTAAAAAGAAAAACACCCCAAAACCATAAAAATCGCAAAATACTACTACCAAACGCACCCGTATCAACAATATTTTTAGAGATTCCCGATCACCTCGCGACGATCTACAACGCTATCTTTCCGGATTTTCATTTCGGCAATTTGTAAGTTTCCGACAAAATCCCGAAATCTCTCGATTCTCAGTATTTTTCATTTGTGGTTGTTTTTATAACTAGTATATGTCCATTACAATGTATAGAACACGATTTCATAGCTTAAAAACGAGTTTAAAAAGGATTTTTCGCCGGAAAAACGTTAACAGCCGGACTTTCTGGGCTGGTGTTCATCCATGCGACACAAGCATTGTGTCGCATGTTGTGTCGTATTTTGGCCTTTGTGTCGCATAAAATCCCTTGTGTCGTACCTTATGTCGTATCAGATAATTAGTGTCGCAAGTCCTGCGACACAACCACTATGTCGCATACCCCATACGACACAATCACTATGTCGCTGTTGAATCAGCATTTCGCATCCATGCGACACAACCCTTGTGTCGTATGGACATTGTGTCGCACTCCTATGCGACACAACCCTTGTGTCGCATAACCCATTTAGTGTCGCATAAAACAGCAGGATTTCAAAATACAACTTCACTAAGTGTCGAACTTATACAACTTCAACCCGCTATACAATACGACTTTTCAAACACTATGAGACATACTTTTCGAGGTTAACATTTCAAATCATAATGAGAACATTGAAATATTTAAATTTCAACGATCACCAACGGGCCGTACAAGTTTTTACAACTTTTCTTAAATTCAAACAAGTCGTTGTAACTCGTATCAATTCAATCAAACAAGTCGTTATAACTTGTATCAAGTCAGTCAAACAAGTCGTAATAACTTGTAACTACTCAATCAACCAAATCGTAGTAATTTGGACATGTATACATAGTTGCATAACAACTACAAAGGTAGTCCTTTGGGATATCTGTACAATTAATAACAATTCAAGTGTCGTGGACACATTCAGGTTTCAAGTCTTTGGACACCAACTCACAGTTAATTACTTCGAGCTTATTAAATTAACACTTCAAGACTCAGGTGAGTTTCATGGCCCCATTTTCACTACTTTTACTAGGGGTGTGATATTACTACTTCATTTTGTTTTACAAGTAGAACGCAAGTGCCAAACTTCAAATACTACATGAGTTTCAAGCTAATCAATTTAAAGTCCTCCATAGCATAGTCTCTAGTATTTATAGCGTGAATGTTAGTATATGATATCATATGGGATTGACAATCCTCATCCGGGTTAGCACGCACTAACCGGTCAAACGGATGTATTAGCATTTGGGAAGACGAGTGTTGATTAGGCACTCGTAGGAGGCATTTCAAGTTAGGTTTCCTTAATTGGGCCTGACAAATCAAGTTAAGCTCAGACTATGTGCTCATGGATTGTATAACTTTTATTTTGCTTAATTGCATTTCAAATTCAATATAAATCTTGCGGTTCTGACAACTATACATTGACATACAAACCTGTGAGCTCACCAGCGTTTTCGCTGACCCATTTTAGTATTTATCACAGGTACCCAGCAGTAGGTTGGCTGCACAAGCAGGGATTATTAGCTCGAGTCAGCATTCATACAACTAGAGATTTGATTGCATTATTATATTTTGTAAAAGTAATTATGCTATGAAATCTCTAAATTTCAGGAACCGAGCTAATGTAACATTATTTTGATGTAAACATTTACTTTATCTATACAAGTTTAAAACGACGCATATAGTGGTCGTTCATTATATCTTATGTGCTTTGTATATTGATTAGTGACACCCAAATCGAGCTTCCGCAAATCATCAAATTTGGGGGTGTCACAGATTGGTATCAGAGCCTAAGGTTATAGTGAACTAGGTTGCATTTAGTAGGCCTAGACTATGACCGTTAGGCAGTATTCCTTATTAGTTATGACTAGTTCAGGGATTACATCATACGACTTTAATTTAACATAGCCTGATCAACTATGTACAATTAAAGAAAGATGATGTGAAATCTGAAAGAGTTATGTTGAACAGGAATGCATTAGTTGACTCTGACCTCGAGAGAAACGGGACTCAAAACACGTCTGTGCTAGACACTCAATAGGTTATTATGTGATATACATATATTTACATGAATAGACCTCATTACAACTTTAGGCTATATTATATTATATGAATATTGGCCTCTTTCTCTCTAACATTTTATCTCAGAATGACAAACACACCACCAAATTCATCGCACTCGGACGAGTATCTCACTTCCTTTCTTTGTTCTTTCTTACTCAGTATCATGCCTCCTCGTCGTCAAATTACCCTTAGCGAAGCTGAGATCGCGGGAATAATTGCCCGCAGTGTGACCGAAGCCTTGGCTACCCGAACACCACCCGGTAGCGAGGACACATCAACCAATACTCCACCACCCAAACCCTGCTCCTATAAGGACTTTCTTAGCTGTAAACCGCTATACTTCAAGGGCACAGAAGGTGCCATTGGCTTGATCCGTTGGATTGAGCGTATGGAATCTGTTTTCAGCCTCTGCGACTGCACTGAGAACAACAAGGTCAAATTCGCTGCTTACACCTTTCAGGAAGGTGCACTCACGTGGTGGAAAACCCACGCAAACTCCGTAGGTCTTGAAGTTGCAAATCGACTTCCTTGGGCCGAACTGAAGAAGAAGCTGACAGAAAAATACTGTCCTGAAGAAGAATTGCACAGACTGGAGGAAGAATTCTGGCACCTGGCGGTGCAGGGAAATGATGTTGCTGAATATACCACCCAATTTCAGCAGTTTGCTTTATTGTGCCCGAGTCTGGTCGAACCAGAAAGTAAGGGCATTAAGAGATACATTCGTGGACTCCCCGAGAACATCCAGGGAAACGTCGCCTCATCCAAACCAACCACCACTGAGAGTGCCATTCGATTGGCCCACGAACTCATGGCTCTAGTTGTCAGCCGTGAGACCTCCAACACCTCATCCCCCAACAACAACAAACGCAAATCCACTGAACACCACCACAACTCAAACAAGAAAAACAACGCCATTCAAGTCTACACCACCAACTCTGAATCCAACCGCAACTACACCGGGGACAGGCCTTATTGTCCCAAGTGTAACTATCACCACTTTGGTCAGTGCAGGACCCCTTGCAACAACTGCAGGAGGTTCGGGCATTCGACTAAGGATTGCCGAGCCCCCAAATCCAACAACAACCCCTCTAACAAAAATGCCCAATAACCTAAGTCCTGCTTTGAATGTGGGAACCCTGGACACTTTAGGGATACTTGCCCAAAATTGAAGAATAAGGGCAACAACAACAACAACAACAACAACAACAACAACAACAACAACGGCCGCAACAATAACAACGTCAAAAGTAGCGCCTTCGTGATCAACTCAGGAGACGCCCGTCAGGACCCGAATGTGGTCACGGGTATGTTCCTCCTCAACAATTTAACTGCTTCTATTCTGTTTGATACTGGTGCCGATAGAAGTTTTATTTCCGATGAATTTTGCCCTCTACTTGACATCACACCTGTTGCTTTAGACGTTAAGTACACCGTAGAGCTAGCAAATGGCAAATTGATAGAAACCAATAGTGTGATACCTAATTGCACTTTAAATCTAGCCGACGAAATCTTCTCCATAGATCTTATGCCTGTTGAGATAGGAAGTTTCGATGTCATCGTAGGCATGGACTGGTTGTCCAAATATCGCGCCGAAATCATTTGCCATGACAAAATTGTTCGCATACCTCTCGCCGTCGGTAGAACCCTGATCATACAGGGGGAGACCGGTGGGACGAGGCTTAACATCATATCTTGTCTAAAAACCCGGAAATTTCTGAGAAAGGGTTATCCAGCAATCCTCGCGCACATCATGGAGAAAAAGTCGAAGGAGAAGCGACTTGAGGATGTTCCAATTGTTCGAGACTTTCCTGAAGTCTTTCCTGAAGAACTACCTGGTCTACCACCACCAAGACAGGTTGAGTTCTCAATCGATCTTGTACCAGGTGCTGCGCCTGTGGCCCGAGCACCATACCGTTTAGCTCCATCCGAACTTCAGGAGCTGTCCACCCAATTACAGGAACTCCTGGAACGAGGGTTTATCAGGCCGAGTTCTTCACCTTGGGGAGCTCCGGTCCTATTTGTTAAGAAGAAAGATGGTTCTTTTCGAATGTGTATCGACTATCGAGAGTTGAACAAGTTAACTGTCAAGAACCGATATCCACTTCCTCGAATCGATGATCTGTTCGACCAACTTCAAGGGTCGAGCTGTTATTCAAAGATTGATCTCCGATCCGGTTATCACCAATTGCGTGTTCGCGATGCCGATATTCCAAAAACCGCTTTCAGAACCCGTTACGGGCATTACGAATTCCAAGTGATGCCATTCGGCCTAACCAATGCACCGGCTGTATTCATGGACCTTATGAATCGGGTGTGTAAACCTTACCTTGATAGGTTTGTCATTGTCTTTATCGATGACATTCTCATATATTCACGAAACAAAGAAGAACACGCGCAACACCTCAAAACCATCCTTGAACTACTTAAACATGAGGAGCTCTATGCCAAGTTCTCTAAGTGTGAGTTCTGGATCAAAACCGTTCAATTCCTTGGTCACGTGATTGACAGTCAGGGGATTCACGTTGACCCATCAAAAATCGAGGCCATCAAAGACTGGCAAGCACCCACCACTCCGACCGAAGTACGCCAGTTTTGGGTCTTGCCGGGTATTACCGACGATTCATTGAAAATTTCTCCAAGATAGCCATACCACTCACGATGCTGACCCAGAAAGACAAAAAGTTTGACTGGACTGATAAACAAGAGTCGACATTCCAACTCTTAAAACAAAAGCTTTGCAGTGCTCCTATCCTATCATTACCCGAAGGCACCGATGACTTCGTGGTATACTGCGATGCTTCTCATCAAGGTCTCGGTTGCGTGCTTATGCAACGAGACAAAGTCATAGCTTATGCTTCACGACAGCTCAAGATTCATGAAAAGAATTACACCACCCACGACCTCGAGTTAGGAGCCGTTGTTTTCGCTCTCAAAATCTGGAGACATTATCTCTATGGCACTAGGTGCACAATCTTTACAGACCACAAAAGTCTCCAACACATATTCGATCAGAAGGATCTCAACATGAGGCAACGTCGATGGGTCGAGTTGCTTACCGATTACGACTGCGAACTCAAATATCACCCAGGCAAAGCAAATGTCATTGCTGATGCCCTCAGTCGGAAAGAGCGAGTGAAACCACTTCGGGTTCGAGCCCTCAGTATGACCATTCACAACAATTTAAACATTCGAATTCTCACTGCTCAACTCGAAGCCTTAAAACCCGAAAATGTCAAAGATGAAGCCTTGCGGGGCATGGATAAACAATTCGATGTCAAACCTAACGGGATTAGGTATTTCTCAAACCGAATCTGGTTGCCTAAATTTGGGAACCTACGAGACTTGGTGATGGATGAAGCTCACAAGTCCAAGTATTCTATCCATCCGGGATCCGATAAAATGTACCACGGTATCAAGGACTTCTACTGGTGGCCGAACATGAAAGCTGAAATCGCCACCTATGTCAGCAAGTGCCTTACTTGCTCCAAGGTCAAAATCGAATATCAAAAACCTTCTGGTTTACTTCAACAACCCAGTCTTCCTGAATGGAAATGGGAACAAATTTCCATGGACTTCATAACCAAACTACCCAAATCCTCGAACGGTTGCGATTCCATTTGGGTGATCGTGGATCGTCTCACAAAGTCTGCTCACTTCCTGGCAATCAAGGAATCCGACAAAATGGAACGCCTCACCAGAATCTACCTGAAGAAAATCGTGACCAAACACGGCGTTCCAATTTCAATTATCTCCGATAGAGATAGTCGTTTCACTTCACAATTTTGGCAATCACTTCAAAAATCTCTGGGTACTCGACTTGATATGAGTACCGCATACCATCCTCAAACCGACGGCCAAAGTGAACGAACAATACAAACACTAGAAGACATGCTACGGGCCTGCGTAGTAGACTTCGGTGTAAACTGGGAAAAACATCTACCATTGTGCGAGTTCTCGTACAACAACAGTTATCATACCAGCATCAAAGCTGCACCCTTCGAGGCACTGTACGGTCGTAAGTGCCGGTCACCTATCTGTTGGACCGAAGTTGGGGACAGCCAACTCACGGGTCCAGAAATCATTCACGAGACGACCGAGAGAATCGTAGAAATTCAAAACAAACTCAAAGCCGCGCGTGATCGTCAGAAAAGTTATGCTGATGTGAGACGCAAGCCACTCGAGTTCCAGGTTGGGGATCGAGTTCTACTCAAAGTATCGCCTTGGAAAGGCGTAATCCGGTTTGGCAAACGAGGGAAGTTGAATCCCAGATACATTGGACCATTCGAGATCCTCGAAAGGATTGGTCCAGTGGCTTATCGATTGCAGCTGCCATCTGAACTCAGCAGCGTGCATCCCACATTTCATGTTTCAAATCTGAAGAAGTGTCTGTCTGATGAGACACTTATCATTCCACTCGATGAAACTCGAGTTGACGAGAAACTTCACTTTGTTGAGGAACCCGCCGAGATCATGGACCGTGAGGTCAAACAACTTAAACAAAGTAGTATTCCCATTGTCAAGGTTAGGTGGAATTCGCGGCGCGGTCCGAAATTCACCTGGGAACGGGAAGACCAAATGCGACTCAAGTATCCTCAACTCTTTACTGATTCCACGTCAAACACAACTTCAACATAAATTTCGAGACGGAATTCTTCTAACAGGGGGAGAATGTGACACCCGTCAAATTAGGACTAGAATTTAGTGCCTAATCAAGTTTTAATACATGTAATTAGTTCTGTGTTAGGCTAATTAATGTATCAATTATTATATATATTGTTGAATATATATCTACAATTATGCTGTTTGTTTAAATCGTACGAGTTTCAAATCGAATGAATTTCGATGCAATAAATACGGACGTTGGTGAACAATATTATTAAGTAATACAAATATTATTTAATAACTCAATTTTATTTAGAATATTATTTATTATAATATTTCGTATTCATTCGTATCGTACAAACCGAACTTACACAATTTAAAATATTAAAAACACGCAAACTAAATAAACAAACTTACATTTTATAACTCAAATATAAATTAATTTGTAAAATATTTAAACAATATATCGCGTAATAAAGCATATTTTAAAACTTATAATAAAAATGTAAATAATTATTTAACGTTTAAACGACGGAACAAACGAACACCACGCGGAACGCGGGCGAAAAACTGAAAAGTGGGGATAAACCCCCACCTCCCACCTTTTCTTCTTCATTTCATCTCTTTCCTCTATCTCTCTCTTTCTTTCCTCTCTAAAAAGAAAAACACCCCAAAACCATAAAAATCGCAAAATACTACTACCAAACGCACCCGTATCAACAATATTTTTAGAGATTCCCGATCACCTCGCGACGATCTACAACGCTATCTTTCCGGATTTTCATTTCGGCAATTTGTAAGTTTCCGACAAAATCCCGAAATCTCTCGATTTTTAGTATTTTTCATTTGTGGTTGTTTTTATAACTAGTATATGTCCATTACAATGTATAGAACACGATTTCATAGCTTAAAAACGAGTTTAAAAAGGATTTTTCGCCGGAAAAACGTTAACAGCCGGACTTTCTGGGCTGGTGTTCATCCATGCGACACAAGCATTGTGTCGCATGTTGTGTCGTATTTTGGCCTTTGTGTCGCATAAAATCCCTTGTGTCGTACCTTATGTCGTATCAGATAATTAGTGTCGCAAGTCCTGCGACACAACCACTATGTCGCATACCCCATACGACACAATCACTATGTCGCTGTTGAATCAGCATTTCGCATCCATGCGACACAACCCTTGTGTCGTATGGACATTGTGTCGCACTCCTATGCGACACAACCCTTGTGTCGCATAACCCATTTAGTGTCGCATGATTGTGTCGCATAAAACAGCAGGATTTCAAAATACAACTTCACTAAGTGTCGAACTTATACAACTTCAACCCGCTATACAATACGACTTTTCAAACACTATGAGACATACTTTTCGAGGTTAACATTTCAAATCATAATGAGAACATTGAAATATTTAAATTTCAACGATCACCAACGGGCCGTACAAGTTTTTACAACTTTTCTTAAATTCAAACAAGTCGTTGTAACTCGTATCAATTCAATCAAACAAGTCGTTATAACTTGTATCAAGTCAGTCAAACAAGTCGTAATAACTTGTAACTACTCAATCAACCAAATCGTAGTAATTTGGACATGTATACATAGTTGCATAACAACTACAAAGGTAGTCCTTTGGGATATCTGTACAATTAATAACAATTCAAGTGTCGTGGACACATTCAGGTTTCAAGTCTTTGGACACCAACTCACAGTTAATTACTTCGAGCTTATTAAATTAACACTTCAAGACTCAGGTGAGTTTCATGGCCCCATTTTCACTACTTTTACTAGGGGTGTGATATTACTACTTCATTTTGTTTTACAAGTAGAACGCAAGTGCCAAACTTCAAATACTACATGAGTTTCAAGCTAATCAATTTAAAGTCCTCCATAGCATAGTCTCTAGTATTTATAGCGTGAATGTTAGTATATGATATCATATGGGATTGACAATCCTCATCCGGGTTAGCACGCACTAACCGGTCAAACGGATGTATTAGCATTTGGGAAGACGAGTGTTGATTAGGCACTCGTAGGAGGCATTTCAAGTTAGGTTTCCTTAATTGGGCCTGACAAATCAAGTTAAGCTCAGACTATGTGCTCATGGATTGTATAACTTTTATTTTGCTTAATTGCATTTCAAATTCAATATAAATCTTGCGGTTCTGACAACTATACATTGACATACAAACCTGTGAGCTCACCAGCGTTTTCGCTGACCCATTTTAGTATTTATCACAGGTACCCAGCAGTAGGTTGGCTGCACAAGCAGGGATTATTAGCTCGAGTCAGCATTCATACAACTAGAGATTTGATTGCATTATTATATTTTGTAAAAGTAATTATGCTATGAAATCTCTAAATTTCAGGAACCGAGCTAATGTAACATTATTTTGATGTAAACATTTACTTTATCTATACAAGTTTAAAACGACGCATATAGTGGTCGTTCATTATATCTTATGTGCTTTGTATATTGATTAGTGACACCCAAATCGAGCTTCCGCAAATCATCAAATTTGGGGGTGTCACAGATTGGTATCAGAGCCTAAGGTTATAGTGAACTAGGTTGCATTTAGTAGGCCTAGACTATGACCGTTAGGCAGTATTCCTTATTAGTTATGACTAGTTCAGGGATTACATCATACGACTTTAATTTAACATAGCCTGATCAACTATGTACAATTAAAGAAAGATGATGTGAAATCTGAAAGAGTTATGTTGAACAGGAATGCATTAGTTGACTCTGACCTCGAGAGAAACGGGACTCAAAACACGTCTGTGCTAGACACTCAATAGGTTATTATGTGATATACATATATTTACATGAATAGACCTCATTACAACTTTAGGCTATATTATATTATATGAATATTGGCCTCTTTCTCTCTAACATTTTATCTCGGAATGACAAACACACCACCAAATTCATCGCACTCGGACGAGTATCTCACTTCCTTTCTTTGTTCTTTCTTACTCAGTATCATGCCTCCTCGTCGTCAAATTACCCTTAGCGAAGCTGAGATCGCGGGAATAATTGCCCGCAGTGTGACCGAAGCCTTGGCTACCCGAACACCACCCGGTAGCGAGGACACATCAACCAATACTCCACCACCCAAACCCTGCTCCTATAAGGACTTTCTTAGCTGTAAACCGCTATACTTCAAGGGCACGGAAGGTGCCATTGGCTTGATCCGTTGGATTGAGCGTATGGAATCTGTTTTCAGCCTCTGCGACTGCACTGAGAACAACAAGGTCAAATTCGCTGCTTACACCTTTCAGGAAGGTGCACTCACGTGGTGGAAAACCCACGCAAACTCCGTAGGTCTTGAAGTTGCAAATCGACTTCCTTGGGCCGAACTGAAGAAGAAGCTGACAGAAAAATACTGTCCTGAAGAAGAATTGCACAGACTGGAGGAAGAATTCTGTAACACCCCCGAAATTCACTGTTTTGCGGAAGCATAGTTTAGGGTGTTACTAATCAAATATCACAGCACAAAGATAAAGTAAACGACATCTATATGCAACGTTTGTAAATTGGTTACATTCCATAGATATATTGTTTGAAAACTTAGTGTTTTCGTATACAAAAATGTAGTTTCCCTAGAGTCCGCGCGTGTAGCGGGAGATTCTATTACATAATCATAATATACAAAAGATAATGCTAAGAATCTCCGTTAATGCAGTTGTGTTGAAATCATGCGACTCTAGCTAAAATCCTGGAGTAATCCTACTCCATCCGGGTACCTGAGAAAACATGCTAAAAAGTGTCAACCAAAAGGTTGGTGAATCTCACAGGTTTGTAAATAATATCGGCTTTGAACACGAGATTTCATTAGTAGTGCCCGTAGGCGTAAAATCAACCATTGCAATCCAGCAATCGTAAAATCAGTATTTGCAATCCAGCAAATGTAAATAAATAAGTTTATACCGTTGCCATGAGGCTCATAATCGAAGCTTAACCCGTAAATAATATGTTTGCTCCCGTGACATGCTCGTAAGTGAGCAAGCATCCGTAACGAATAAGTTGTCACCCGTTTATACGTGTAAATCGGTACGTGGCAGCGCTACTGCCCCGGGTGGGGAGGGTCATTTCCCTAATGGATCCATTAACTACTGTTCGCGCTTAAGTCCATAACTAACGATATATGATGGAGAGACTTCTGTAAATAGTAACAACTCATGCAATTCCGTTTGGTATAGTAAACAGTTTAGTACTTGTGTTCAAGAAAATAAGTAGCATGTATCTCCCCCAATAAGATAAAACAGTAAAAGTGGGGCCGTAAGACTCACCTGAGTCTTTGCAAGTACGTTTATATCAATAAACGAGTAAGTAATATCAACCGTAGGTTCTCCGAACCCGTAACCTTCAAATGCCTAAACATATAAAGTTAAGTAAGTAGATGTCTCGCAAGACCATCTAGGCTAGTTGTTTACACAACTCATTATGTCCAAGTGTTTGTTTAGAAATCCGTTTGTAGTTTGAAAACAAGTATGGCCCGTTGGTGACGGTTTGTAATAATGATTCAAAGCGTTATCATTTATAACGCAATTTAGTGTAGTTGTAATAGAAAGTATGTTCTATGACGTTTGTTAAGTCGTATGACATAAGTATTTGAAGTTGTGTAAGTTCGACACTTAGTAAAATCTGACTTTTCAAGGTTCTGTTTTGTGCGACGTAGCATGCGACGTAGCATGCGACGTAGGGTGCGACGTAGGGAGGTACGTCGCATGATGCGACCTTCGCAAATCAATGCGACGTAGGAGGCGACGTTAAAGTCTACGTCGCTATGTGCGACGTCCGCAAGTTAATGCGACGTAATAGGCTGCGTCGCTAGTGCGACGTTGGGATTTTTGTGCGACGTAGGCCGCGACGTCGCTAAATGCGACGTTGGCCACAAAATGCGACGTTTTGAGCTACGTCGCAGATAGTCCAGCGTCTCTGCGACGTAGCGGTCTGATCGGAATATGGTGGCCGGAAAATCGGTCGAAAAGCTTCCGTTCGGTCCAAATCTTTTACCCAACCCATTTTTGGACATTTTAAGCATATATAAACTATAAAAACGTAAAAATGAGTAAAAACGGAGAGTTTCGGGTTTTGTCGGAAACTTACGAAATGCCGAAATGAAAATCCGGAAAGATGGCGTGATAGATCGTGATGTGGTGGTCGTTTTCTTCCAAAAGGGTAGTATGTTTCGCGTGCGTTTGGTGGTAGTATTTTCGATTTTAAAGGGTTTGGGTGTTTTGGTGAAAAGAAAGAAAAGATAGAGATGAGAGATAGAAAGAAAAGAGAAATGAGAAAAGAATGAGTGGGAGGTGGGGTTATCCCCACTTTTCCAGTTTTCGCCCCGCGGTCCGTGTGGTGTTCGTTTCCCCCGTCGTTTAAACGTTATGTCAAGCAGTTATATTTTTAAAAGGTGACGGGAAAATGTTTTAATGAAATACCTTGAAATTAATTATAAAAACATTTGTCGAAGTATTAAAATTCTTAACTCGCGTTTAATACATATATGTTAAATTATTTAAATTGTCGTCGTGGTATTATAAATAATGTTTGTTCGCTGTGTATTTTATATAATAAAATACGTTCTCATTATTTAGGTAAGTTTCTGTCACCAACGTCCAAGTAACTGTGTCGGACTCCGTCCGGTTAATTCGTACGATTAATCCAAATCGCGTATGTACACACATATATATATAATTCACCTTATATATATATACAAATAGAGTCTGCAATTAGTCCTATTACATACTAATTACAACTAGTTACAAGTAATTAGGCATAATTAATTATCCTAATTTAGCAGGTGTTACATTCTCCCCTTGTTAAAGAAATTTCGTCCCGAAATTAGCTTGAGTGCACGGACGGTGCGTTGTCTGGGAAGAGATGTGGGTATTTCTGTCGCATTTGGTCTTCCCGTTCCCAGGTGAACTCAGGGCCGCGCCTAGAATTCCACCTGACTTTTACTATGGGAATACGACTCTGTTTCAATTGTTTGACCTCACGGTCCATGATTTCCATAGGTGTCTCGACAAAATGAAGTTTATCATCGATTTGAATTTCGTCGAGTGGTATAATCAGCGTCTCGTCAGACAGACATTTCTTCAAGTTAGAAATGTGGAATGTGTTGTGTACGCTGCTAAGTTCAGCAGGAAGTTGCAGGCGATATGCCACTGGACCAATCCTTTCAAGGATTTCGAATGGTCCGATGTATCTAGGATTTAGTTTGCCTCGTTTCCCGAATCGAATAACACCTTTCCACGGTGCCACTTTGAGAAGTACCTTGTCTCCTACCTGGAACTCAAGGTGTTTGCGTCTCACGTCAGCATAGCTTTTCTGACGATCACGTGCGGCTTTCAGCCGGTTTTGAATACCAACGATTTTCTCAGTAGTTTCTTGAATGATTTCTGGACCCGTGAGTTGGGAATCTCCTAACTCAGTCCAACAGATGGGTGATCGGCACTTACGCCCGTAAAGTGCCTCAAAGGGTGCAGCCTTTATGCTGGTATGATAACTGTTGTTGTACGAGAACTCGCACAACGGTAAGTGATTTTCCCAAGAAGTACCGAAGTCAACTACGCAGGCTCGTAGCATATCCTCCAGTGTTTGAATAGTTCGCTCGCTTTGGCCATCGGTTTGCGGGTGATAAGCAGTACTCATATCCAGACGAGTACCAAGAGATTTCTGTAGCGATTGCCAAAAGTTAGAAGTAAAACGGCTGTCCCTATCCGAGATGATCGAGGTAGGTACACCGTGTCGCGAGATGATTTCTTTGACATAGATGCGAGTCAGACGCTCCATCTTGTCGGTTTCCTTGATGGCCAAAAAGTGAGCAGATTTCGTGAGACGGTCCACGATCACCCAAATGGTATCGCAACCACTCGAAGTTTTCGGTAGTTTGGTAATGAAGTCCATGGAAATCTGTTCCCATTTCCATTGAGGAATTTCAGGTTGTTGGAGCAACCCCGAGGGTCTTTGGTGTTCGGCCTTGACTTTGGAACAGGTTAGGCATTTACTGACGTACAAGGCAATGTCAGCTTTCATGTTAGGCCACCAATACAACCCTTTGACGTCATGATACATCTTATCAGAACCAGGATGTATAGAGTATCGAGATTTGTGAGCTTCAGCCATCACTAAATCTCGCAAGTTTCCGAATTTGGGTAACCACACCCGGTTAGAGAAGTATCGAGTTCCATCGGGTTTGATTTCGAATTGTTTATCCAAGCCTCGCAAGGCTTCATTTTTCAAGTTTTCATCGTTGAGGGCTTCAAGTTGAGCGGTAAGGATTTGAGCAGGAAGCTCGTTATGAATTGTCATAGAAAGTGCTCGAACTCGAAGGGGTTTCACTCGTTCTTTTCGGCTTAAGGCATCGGCAACTACGTTAGCCTTGCCCGGATGGTATTTGATCTCGCAGTCGTAGTCACTAAGTAACTCAACCCAGCGACGTTGTCTCATGTTTAGATCTTTCTGATCGAATATGTGTTGGAGACTTTTGTGATCGGTAAAGATAGTGCTTTTCGTACCGTAGAGATAATGTCTCCAGATTTTCAATGCGAAAACCACGGCACCTAACTCAAGGTCGTGGGTCGTATAGTTTTTCTCGTGGATTTTCAGTTGTCGTGAGGCATAGGCAATGACTTTTTCCCGTTGCATCAACACACAACCAAGTCCTTGGTGTGAGGCGTCGCAGTAAACTACGAAATCGTCGGTGCCCTCGGGTAAGGACAAGATTGGTGCACTGCAAAGTTTGTTTTTCAATAGCTGGAAAGCTGACTCTTGTTTATCAGTCCAATCGAACTTCTTATCTTTCTGAGTCAGTGTGGTTAGGGGAACAGCTATTCTTGAAAAGTTTTCGATGAATCGGCGGTAGTAACCAGCAAGACCTAAGAATTGTCTCACTTCGGTTGGAGTGGTCGGTGACTCCCAGCCCTTGATTGCTTCAATCTTGGCGGGATCAACATGAATTCCTTGGCTGTCAATCACGTGCCCGAGGAATTGAACGGTTCGAATCCAGAACTCACACTTAGAGAATTTGGCATATAACTCTTCGTGTTTCAGAAGTCCTAGAATGGTTTTCAGATGTTGAGCATGTTCCTGCTCATTGCGAGAGTAAATCAGAATATCGTCGATGAACACAATGACGAATTTGTCAAGATATGGTTTGCATACCCGATTCATAAGGTCCATGAATACGGCCGGTGCGTTGGTTAACCCGAATGGCATCACTTGGAATTCATAATGCCCATAACGAGTTCGGAAAGCTGTCTTTGGGATATCATTGTCACGGACTCGGAGTTGATGATAACCCGACCGTAGATCAATCTTTGAGTAAACACTCGATCCCTGGAGTTGATCAAATAGGTCATCGATTCTAGGAAGTGGGTACCGATTCTTTATGGTTAGCTTATTCAGCTCTCGGTAGTCAATACACATGCGGAAAGATCCATCTTTCTTTTTCACGAATAAGACCGGAGCTCCCCAAGGCGAGGAACTTGGTCGAATGAATCCTCTGTCCAGGAGTTCCTGTAGTTGATTAGACAACTCCTGCATTTCGGATGGTGCTAAACGGTAAGGGGCTCGTGCCACGGGTGCAGCTCCGGGCACAAGTTCGATTTGGAATTCAACTTGTCTAGGTGGCGGAAGTCCGGGCAAGTCTTCAGGAAAGACTTCCGGGAAATCCCGCACGATCGGAACATCCTCAAGTCGCTTCTCCTCCGACTTCTTCTCCGTTACATGTGCGAGGATGGCTTGATACCCCTTTCGTAGGTATTTTCTCGTTTTCAGACAGGATACAATATTCAGATTCCGTCTACCGGTCTCCCCTTGTAGGACTAAGGTTCCACCGGAGACAAGAGGTATGCGAACGAGTTTGTCATGACAGATGATTTCAGCTCGGTGTTTGGATAACCAATCCATACCGACAATAACATCGAAGCTGCCGATCTCGACAGGAATTAAATCAATGGGAAACGTTTCGTTCGTGAGGTTAAGAGTACAGTTGGGTATGATGCTATCAGTTTCAATCAGCTTGCCGTTAGCTAATTCTACAATGTATTTAGCATCTAAGGTAGTGGGGGTTATATCAAGTAACGGGCTAAATTTCTCAGAAATGAAGCTTCTATCGGCACCGGTATCAAATAACACAGAAGCAGTAAGGTTGTTGAGAAGAAACGTACCCGTCACGACGTTCGGGTCTTGTCTGGCTTCCCCAGCCTTGATAACGAAAGCTCTACCGCGAGCAGGGTTGTTGTTGTTGTTTTTCAGCTTTGGGCAATCTCTCTTGAAGTGCCCTGAATTTCCGCACCCAAAGCAGGCCTTTGGTGCATCGGTGTTGGGGGTAGAAATGTTGGTCCGGCAATCCTTGGCTAGATGCCCGAATCGTTTGCAGTTGGTGCAAGGGCAAGAACCGTCATGGTGGCGGTTGCATTTGGGACAGTAGGGTCTGCTCCCGCTGTACCCTTTCTTCTCCGAAGTTCCAGATGTATAAGCCTTAATGTACTCAGGCTTTTTGTTGGAGGTTTGGTTGGATGTGTTGGGACTTCCTTCCCACTTGCGTTTGTTGTTTGTAGATGGGGTTGAAGTGGTGCCACGGCGGACAGAATTTGCCGTTAGTTCATGGGCCATACGGATGGCGCTCTGAATAGTACCCGGTTTGGAAGAAGTTACCAGGTCTTGGAGTCTCTCAGGAAGACCATCAACAAATTTCTCGATCCTCTTGTACTCAGGATCGACCATGGTTGGGCACAGAAGTGCCAGTTGGTGGAAACGGTTTGTGTATCCGGTGATGTCATCACCCTGCATCTTGTGGTTCCAGAATTCCACTTCTAGTTGTTTCAATTCATCCCTGGGGCAATACTCGCCCCTCAACATCTTCTTCAACTCCTCCCACGGGAGTTGGTAAGCAGTAGCGACACTCACAGTCTGGGCATAAGTGTTCCACCAGGTGAGTGCGGTGTCAGTAAAAGTACTAACGGAGAACTTAACCTTATCTCCCTCCGCACAGTTGCAGATAAGAAATACAGACTCAACTTTCTCGATCCAGCGTACTAGACCGATAGCTCCCTCGGTACCTGCAAAGTTTAGAGGTTTGCAGTTCTGGAAGTCCTTGTAAGAACAAGGTTTAGCAGCAGAGGTTTCAGCGGCATCGCTGTTTCTTGAAGAATTTGGTGGAGTATTCCGAGCCAAGGCTTCAGTAACAGCCTGGGTTATAAGGGAGGTAATCTGGGCATCTGTGTATGGTCTTGACTTTGGCGGCATGATTCTTCAATAAAAGAAATGAAGATACATGAGATTTTGTAGGAAATTGTAATGGTCACAGATGTACATGTATAAAAGCAGCAATACATAACATCAACATGGAAAATGACAATTTATGTGAGTTGAAATAGCAAGGAAAGTTTGATAGATAATGTGGGTTCAAAGGTTACATCCTACAGAGATATTACGAAAGGTGTCGGGAATTGTTACATCCGACTAGTTTATAGAGTAGATCATTCGGTGTTGTTCCAGTTCAAGATTTTCGAGTCCTTGTTCCTGACGGCGGAATTGGGTAGCCAATACGGGCAACGTGAGGTGTGCCGAGTTCTGAGAGTTATGTACAGGATAAAGGCTGTTTCGAGGTGATCTTGTGTTCCTCCTGGCTACTCGTGGGTTCCGTGACCCATGTGAGTGAGAGTGTGACGGATTAGGTGGTGTGTTTGCCATCCTGTGGCAGAGTGTAATTATGACGAGGCTAATATATATATACACATATCATATCCAGCCTAGTGTCTAGCACGTATCAAGTAATGGTCCGGTTCTCTCGTGGTCAGAGTCTACTAACGTATCCCCGTTCAACATAATCATTTCAGACCTTACATCATCTTTCCTTAATTGTACATAGTTGATCAGGCTATGTTAAATTAAAGTCGTATGCTGTAATTCCCGAACCAGTCATGTCTAATAAGAGAATACTGCCTAACGGTCATAGTCTAGGCCCACTAAATGCAACCTAGTTCACTATAACCTTAGGCTCTGATACCAATCTGTAACACCCCCGAAATTCACTGTTTTGCGGAAGCATAGTTTAGGGTGTTACTAATCAAATATCACAGCACAAAGATAAAGTAAACGACATCTATATGCAACGTTTGTAAATTGGTTACATTCCATAGATATATTGTTTGAAAACTTAGTGTTTTCGTATACAAAAATGTAGTTTCCCTAGAGTCCGCGCGTGTAGCGGGAGATTCTATTACATAATCATAATATACAAAAGATAATGCTAAGAATCTCCGTTAATGCAGTTGTGTTGAAATCATGCGACTCTAGCTAAAATCCTGGAGTAATCCTACTCCATCCGGGTACCTGAGAAAACATGCTAAAAAGTGTCAACCAAAAGGTTGGTGAATCTCACAGGTTTGTAAATAATATCGGCTTTGAACACGAGATTTCATTAGTAGTGCCCGTAGGCGTAAAATCAACCATTGCAATCCAGCAATCGTAAAATCAGTATTTGCAATCCAGCAAATGTAAATAAATAAGTTTATACCGTTGCCATGAGGCTCATAATCGAAGCTTAACCCGTAAATAATATGTTTGCTCCCGTGACATGCTCGTAAGTGAGCAAGCATCCGTAACGAATAAGTTGTCACCCGTTTATACGTGTAAATCGGTACGTGGCAGCGCTACTGCCCCGGGTGGGGAGGGTCATTTCCCTAATGGATCCATTAACTACTGTTCGCGCTTAAGTCCATAACTAACGATATATGATGGAGAGACTTCTGTAAATAGTAACAACTCATGCAATTCCGTTTGGTATAGTAAACAGTTTAGTACTTGTGTTCAAGAAAATAAGTAGCATGTATCTCCCCCAATAAGATAAAACAGTAAAAGTGGGGCCGTAAGACTCACCTGAGTCTTTGCAAGTACGTTTATATCAATAAACGAGTAAGTAATATCAACCGTAGGTTCTCCGAACCCGTAACCTTCAAATGCCTAAACATATAAAGTTAAGTAAGTAGATGTCTCGCAAGACCATCTAGGCTAGTTGTTTACACAACTCATTATGTCCAAGTGTTTGTTTAGAAATCCGTTTGTAGTTTGAAAACAAGTATGGCCCGTTGGTGACGGTTTGTAATAATGATTCAAAGCGTTATCATTTATAACGCAATTTAGTGTAGTTGTAATAGAAAGTATGTTCTATGACGTTTGTTAAGTCGTATGACATAAGTATTTGAAGTTGTGTAAGTTCGACACTTAGTAAAATCTGACTTTTCAAGGTTCTGTTTTGTGCGACGTAGCATGCGACGTAGCATGCGACGTAGGGTGCGACGTAGGGAGGTACGTCGCATGATGCGACCTTCGCAAATCAATGCGACGTAGGAGGCGACGTTAAAGTCTACGTCGCTATGTGCGACGTCCGCAAGTTAATGCGACGTAATAGGCTGCGTCGCTAGTGCGACGTTGGGATTTTTGTGCGACGTAGGCCGCGACGTCGCTAAATGCGACGTTGGCCACAAAATGCGACGTTTTGAGCTACGTCGCAGATAGTCCAGCGTCTCTGCGACGTAGCGGTCTGATCGGAATATGGTGGCCGGAAAATCGGTCGAAAAGCTTCCGTTCGGTCCAAATCTTTTACCCAACCCATTTTTGGACATTTTAAGCATATATAAACTATAAAAACGTAAAAATGAGTAAAAACGGAGAGTTTCGGGTTTTGTCGGAAACTTACGAAATGCCGAAATGAAAATCCGGAAAGATGGCGTGATAGATCGTGATGTGGTGGTCGTTTTCTTCCAAAAGGGTAGTATGTTTCGCGTGCGTTTGGTGGTAGTATTTTCGATTTTAAAGGGTTTGGGTGTTTTGGTGAAAAGAAAGAAAAGATAGAGATGAGAGATAGAAAGAAAAGAGAAATGAGAAAAGAATGAGTGGGAGGTGGGGTTATCCCCACTTTTCCAGTTTTCGCCCCGCGGTCCGTGTGGTGTTCGTTTCCCCCGTCGTTTAAACGTTATGTCAAGCAGTTATATTTTTAAAAGGTGACGGGAAAATGTTTTAATGAAATACCTTGAAATTAATTATAAAAACATTTGTCGAAATATTAAAATTCTTAACTCGCGTTTAATACATATATGTTAAATTATTTAAATTGTCGTCGTGGTATTATAAATAATGTTTGTTCGCTGTGTATTTTATATAATAAAATACGTTCTCATTATTTAGGTAAGTTTCTGTCACCAACGTCCAAGTAACTGTGTCGGACTCCGTCCGGTTAATTCGTACGATTAATCCAAATCGCGTATGTACACACATATATATATAATTCACCTTATATATATATACAAATAGAGTCTGCAATTAGTCCTATTACATACTAATTACAACTAGTTACAAGTAATTAGGCATAATTAATTATCCTAATTTAGCAGGTGTTACAAATTCTGGCACCTGGCGGTGCAGGGAAATGATGTTGCTGAATATACCACCCAATTTCAGCAGTTTGCTTTATTGTGCCCGAGTCTGGTCGAACCAGAAAGTAAGGGCATTAAGAGATACATTCGTGGACTCCCCGAGAACATCCAGGGAAACGTCGCCTCATCCAAACCAACCACCACTGAGAGTGCCATTCGATTGGCCCACGAACTCATGGCTCTAGTTGTCAGCCGTGAGACCTCTAACACCTCATCCCCCAACAACAACAAACGCAAATCCACTGAACACCACCACAACTCAAACAAGAAAAACAACGCCATTCAAGTCTACACCACCAATTCTGAATCCAACCGCAACTACACCGGGGACAGGCCTTATTGTCCCAAGTGTAACTATCACCACTTTGGTCAGTGCAGGACCCCTTGCAACAACTGCAGGAGGTTCGGGCATTCGACTAAGGATTGCCGAGCCCCCAAATCCAACAACAACCCCTCTAACAAAAATGCCCAACAACCTAAGTCCTGCTTTGAATGTGGGAACCCTGGACACTTTAGGGATACTTGCCCAAAATTGAAGAATAAGGGCAACAACAACAACAACAACAACAACAACGGCCGCAACAATAACAACGTCAAAAGTAGCGCCTTCGTGATCAACTCAGGGGACGCCCGTCAGGACCCGAATGTGGTCACGGGTATGTTCCTCCTCAACAATTTAACTGCTTCTATTCTGTTTGATACTGGTGCCGATAGAAGTTTTATTTCCGATGAATTTTGCCCTCTACTTGACATCACACCTGTTGCTTTAGACGTTAAGTACACCGTAGAGCTAGCAAATGGCAAATTGATAGAAACCAATAGTGTGATATCTAATTGCACTTTAAATCTAGCCGACGAAATCTTCTCCATAGATCTTATGCCTGTTGAGATAGGAAGTTTCGATGTCATCGTAGGCATGGACTGGTTGTCCAAACATCGCGCCGAAATCATTTGCCATGACAAAATTGTTCGCATACCTCTCGCCGTCGGTAGAACCCTGATCATACAGGGGGAGACCGGTGGGACGAGGCTTAACATCATCTCTTGTCTAAAAACCCGGAAATTTCTGAGAAAGGGTTATCCAGCAATCCTCGCGCACATCATGGAGAAAAAGTCGAAGGAGAAGCGACTTGAGGATGTTCCAATTGTTCGAGACTTTCCTGAAGTCTTTCCTGAAGAACTACCTGGTCTACCACCACCAAGACAGGTTGAGTTCTCAATCGATCTTGTACCAGGTGCTGCGCCTGTGGCCCGAGCACCATACCGTTTAGCTTCATCCGAACTTCAGGAGCTGTCCACCCAATTACAGGAACTCCTGGAACGAGGGTTTATCAGGCCGAGTTCTTCACCTTGGGGAGCTCCGGTCCTATTTGTTAAGAAGAAAGATGGTTCTTTTCGAATGTGTATCGACTATCGAGAGTTGAACAAGTTAACTGTCAAGAACCGATGTCCACTTCCTCGAATCGATGATCTGTTCGACCAACTTCAAGGGTCGAGCTGTTATTCAAAGATTGATCTCCGATCCGGTTATCACCAATTGCGTGTTCGCGATGCCGATATTCCAAAAACCGCTTTCAGAACCCGTTACGGGCATTACGAATTCCAAGTGATGCCATTCGGCCTAACCAATGCACCGGCTGTATTCATGGACCTTATGAATCGGGTGTGTAAACCTTACCTTGATAGGTTTGTCATTGTCTTTATCGATGACATTCTCATATATTCACGAAACAAAGAAGAACACGCGCAACACCTCAAAACCATCCTTGAACTACTTAAACATGAGGAGCTCTATGCCAAGTTCTCTAAGTGTGAGTTCTGGATCAAAAACGTTCAATTCCTTGGTCACGTGATTGACAGTCAGGGGATTCACGTTGACCCATCAAAAATCGAGGCCATCAAAGACTGGCAAGCACCCACCACTCCGACCGAAGTACGCCAATTTTTGGGTCTTGCCGGGTATTACCGACGATTCATTGAAAATTTCTCCAAGATAGCCATACCACTCACGATGCTGACCCAGAAAGACAAAAAGTTTGACTGGACTGATAAACAAGAGTCGGCATTCCAACTCTTAAAACAAAAGCTTTGCAGTGCTCCTATCCTATCATTACCCGAAGGCACCGATGACTTCGTGGTATACTGCGATGCTTCTCATCAAGGTCTCGGTTGCGTGCTTATGCAACGAGACAAAGTCATAGCTTATGCTTCACGACAGCTCAAGATTCATGAAAAGAATTACACCACCCACGACCTCGAGTTAGGAGCCGTTGTTTTCGCTCTCAAAATCTGGAGACATTATCTCTATGGCACTAGGTGTACAATCTTTACAGACCACAAAAGTCTCCAACACATATTCGATCAGAAGGATCTCAACATGAGGCAACGTCGATGGGTCGAGTTGCTTACCGATTACGACTGCGAACTCAAATATCACCCAGGCAAAGCAAATGTCATTGCTGATGCCCTCAGTCGGAAAGAGCGAGTGAAACCACTTCGGGTTCGAGCCCTCAGTATGACCATTCACAACAATTTAAACATTCGAATTCTCACTGCTCAACTCGAAGCCTTAAAACCCGAAAATGTCAAAGATGAAGCCTTGCGGGGCATGGATAAACAATTCGATGTCAAACCTAACGGGATTAGGTATTTCTCAAACCGAATCTGGTTGCCTAAATTTGGGAACCTACGAGACTTGGTGATGGATGAAGCTCACAAGTCCAAGTATTCTATCCATCCGGGATCCGATAAAATGTACCACGGTATCAAGGACTTCTACTGGTGGCCGAACATGAAAGCTGAAATCGCCACCTATGTCAGCAAGTGCCTTACTTGCTCCAAGGTCAAAATCGAATATCAAAAACCTTCTGGTTTACTTCAACAACCCAGTCTTCCTGAATGGAAATGGGAACAAATTTCCATGGACTTCATAACCAAACTACCCAAATCCTCGAACGGTTGCGATTCCATTTGGGTGATCGTGGATCGTCTCACAAAGTCTGCTCACTTCCTGGCAATCAAGGAATCCGACAAAATGGAACGCCTCACCAGAATCTACCTGAAGGAAATCGTGACCAAACACGGCGTTCCAATTTCAATTATCTCCGATAGAGATAGTCGTTTCACTTCACAATTTTGGCAATCACTTCAAAAATCTCTGGGTACTCGACTTGATATGAGTACCGCATACCATCCTCAAACCGACGGCCAAAGTGAACGAACAATACAAACACTAGAAGACATGCTACGGGCCTGCGTAGTAGACTTCGGTGTAAACTGGGAAAAACATCTACCATTGTGCGAGTTCTCGTACAACAACAGTTATCATACCAGCATCAAAGCTGCACCCTTCGAGGCACTGTACGGTCGTAAGTGCCGGTCACCTATCTGTTGGACCGAAGTTGGGGACAGCCAACTCACGGGTCCAGAAATCATTCACGAGATGACCGAGAGAATCGTAGAAATTCAAAACAAACTCAAAGCCGCGCGTGATCGTCAGAAAAGTTATGCTGATGTGAGACGCAAGCCACTCGAGTTCCAGGTTGGGGATCGAGTTCTACTCAAAGTATCGCCTTGGAAAGGCGTAATCCGGTTTGGCAAACGAGGGAAGTTGAATCCCAGATACATTGGACCATTCGAGATCCTCGAAAGGATTGGTCCAGTGGCTTATCGATTGCAGCTGCCATCTGAACTCAGCAGCGTGCATCCCACATTTCATGTTTCAAATCTGAAGAAGTGTCTGTCTGATGAGACACTTATCATTCCACTCGATGAAACTCGAGTTGACGAGAAACTTCACTTTGTTGAGGAACCCGCCGAGATCATGGACCGTGAGGTCAAACAACTTAAACAAAGTAGTATTCCCATTGTCAAGGTTAGGTGGAATTCGCGGCGCGGTCCGGAATTCACCTGGGAACGGGAAGACCAAATGCGACTCAAGTATCCTCAACTCTTTACTGATTCCACGTCAAACACAACTTCAACATAAATTTCGAGACGGAATTCTTCTAACAGGGGGAGAATGTGACACCCGTCAAATTAGGACTAGAATTTAGTGCCTAATCAAGTTTTAATACATGTAATTAGTTCTGTGTTAGGCTAATTAATGTATCAATTATTATATATATTGTTGAATATATATCTACAATTATGCGGTTTGTTTAAATCGTACGAGTTTCAAATCGAATGAATTTCGATGCAATAAATACGGACGTTGGTGAACAATATTATTAAGTAATACAAATATTATTTAATAACTCAATTTTATTTAGAATATTATTTATTATAATATTTCGTATTCATTCGTATCGTACAAACCGAACTTACACAATTTAAAATATTAAAAACGCGCAAACTAAATAAACAAACTTACATTTTATAACTCAAATATAAATTAATTTGTAAAGTATTTAAACAATATATCGCGTAATAAAGCATATTTTAAAACTTATAATAAAAATGTAAATAATTATTTAACGTTTAAACGACGGAACAAACGAACACCACGCGGAACGCGGGCGAAAAACTGAAAAGTGGGGATAAACCCCCACCTCCCACCTTTTCTTCTTCATTTCATCTCTTACCTCTATCTCTCTCTTTCTTTCCTCTCTAAAAAGAAAAACACCCCAAAACCATAAAAATCGCAAAATACTACTACCAAACGCACCCGTATCAACAATATTTTTAGAGATTCCCGATCACCTCGCGACGATCTACAACGCTATCTTTCCGGATTTTCATTTCGGCAATTTGTAAGTTTCCGACAAAATCCCGAAATCTCTCGATTTTTAGTATTTTTCATTTGTGGTTGTTTTTATAACTAGTATATGTCCATTACAATGTATAGAACACGATTTCATAGCTTAAAAACGAGTTTAAAAAGGATTTTTCGCCGGAAAAACGTTAACAGCCGGACTTTCTGGGCTGGTGTTCATCCATGCGACACAAGCATTGTGTCGCATGTTGTGTCGTATTTTGGCCTTTGTGTCGCATAAAATCCCTTGTGTCGTACCTTATGTCGTATCAGATAATTAGTGTCGCAAGTCCTGCGACACAACCACTATGTCGCATACCCCATACGACACAATCACTATGTCGCTGTTGAATCAGCATTTCGCATCCATGCGACACAACCCTTGTGTCGTATGGACATTGTGTCGCACTCCTATGCGACACAACCCTTGTGTCGCATAACCCATTTAGTGTCGCATGATTGTGTCGCATAAAACAGCAGGATTTCAAAATACAACTTCACTAAGTGTCGAACTTATACAACTTCAACCCGCTATACAATACGACTTTTCAAACACTATGAGACATACTTTTCGAGGTTAACATTTCAAATCATAATGAGAACATTGAAATATTTAAATTTCAACGATCACCAACGGGCCGTACAAGTTTTTACAACTTTTCTTAAATTCAAACAAGTCGTTGTAACTCGTATCAATTCAATCAAACAAGTCGTTATAACTTGTATCAAGTCAGCCAAACAAGTCGTAATAACTTGTAACTACTCAATCAACTAAATCGTAGTAATTTGGACATGTATACATAGTTGCATAACAACTACAAAGGTAGTCCTTTGGGATATCTGTACAATTAATAACAATTCAAGTGTCGTGGACACATTCAGGTTTCAAGTCTTTGGACACCAACTCACAGTTAATTACTTCGAGCTTATTAAATTAACACTTCAAGACTCAGGTGAGTTTCATGGCCCCATTTTCACTACTTTTACTAGGGGTGTGATATTACTACTTCATTTTGTTTTACAAGTAGAACGCAAGTGCCAAACTTCAAATACTACATGAGTTTCAAGCTAATCAATTTAAAGTCCTCCATAGCATAGTCTCTAGTATTTATAGCGTGAATGTTAGTATATGATATCATATGGGATTGACAATCCTCATCCGGGTTAGCACGCACTAACCGGTCAAACGGATGTATTAGCATTTGGGAAGACGAGTGTTGATTAGGCACTCGTAGGAGGCATTTCAAGTTAGGTTTCCTTAATTGGGCCTGACAAATCAAGTTAAGCTCAGACTATGTGCTCATGGATTGTATAACTTTTATTTTGCTTAATTGCATTTCAAATTCAATATAAATCTTGCGGTTCTGACAACTATACATTGACATACAAACCTGTGAGCTCACCAGCGTTTTCGCTGACCCATTTTAGTATTTATCACAGGTACCCAGCAGTAGGTTGGCTGCACAAGCAGGGATTATTAGCTCGAGTCAGCATTCATACAACTAGAGATTTGATTGCATTATTATATTTTGTAAAAGTAATTATGCTATGAAATCTCTAAATTTCAGGAACCGAGCTAATGTAACATTATTTTGATGTAAACATTTACTTTATCTATACAAGTTTAAAACGACGCATATAGTGGTCGTTCATTATATCTTATGTGCTTTGTATATTGATTAGTGACACCCAAATCGAGCTTCCGCAAATCATCAAATTTGGGGGTGTCACAATTTTCAATACTTTTGAATGAATTTCATGTGAACTAAAAGAAAAGTAAATTGTATGTATAGAATAAGTATATATACATTTCAATTAAATGACAAATAACTGTTATATTATTATTTATTGTATAGCCTTTTGCTTTTAGGTGTATGGGTAAGAATTATCATATACTCCATATTTATTATTGATTATTCAAAGTAAAAATTTATGTTTTCCAAAAATAGACATTAAGAGAATCATCAATTTATTAAACAGTTGCAAAGACCAAACAGATAAGAAGTAGAACATATTCATCGGACTAAAAGCTACTCTTTTATTTACAATTTTCAATTTCAAATTTAGTATAAAGAAAAGTATTGTCCATGTAATAAGTATTACGGAAAAGTTTTTACTGATAATAAAGGGGACCCATCAATACCAAAGACACTAATGCACTTTCCTGTTTCCTAACTCCTATTTACATTTTAATATATCACAAAATATACACAAACAACAAAATTCCTTATGACCTCACTTAGATATCGCACCTTATTTTTTGAGCTGCTACCATTACTCCAAGACCACAATTTCAATCGGTCAACACCCCAGCTATATTACACACTTGTCACCACCCGCATATCACCTTTCTTAAGTCCATATGACACCACCTGCATATTGCCTACCTTAATTAAGCCATCGATCCCAGCTAAAGACCTTCGATGTCAACCTTTTGCTGTCACACCATTGAAATTTCAAAAACATATTCAATGTGCTCTGCATACCCATCCCTGTCGTTTGTATAATGTGAGTTAACTAATTCAATATACACCATCAAATGTCTTCTTTTTGTACCATACTTATATAAAATTGAACCCCAAATGTCACCTTATTATTAACACTACTACTAACTTACAGATTTGTCCCATTTCCACTTGACTTTTTGCATACCTTAAAATTATTTTACAATTTACAATGTCACTCCCTATTGAACCAAACACACTTACACACAGACCTATGGGATATTTGTAGTGTAGTTGATGGTAAACTAATATCTCCCCCTACTTCAAGCAATGACCTTGTAGTCCTTGGGTTAATTATTTCCATATCTGCTATTCCATCTGCAAACACATGAATTCTTACACAAAAATCATGCATGTGTAGACCACCCCATTAATTTCATTTGGCACTATCAAAGACAATATATTTAATTTCGATCAAGGGGTCCTATCTTGAAGAAGAAAAAAAGATCCAAATACATTACCAGCTGATCCTTTGTCATTGCTCTTCATTGTCCTATACATCTGAATGGATTAACCCCACAAAATAATTAAAAAAAATAAGAAAGACATGTAAGTAATATATAGTTGATACAAAGTCCACATTAGCAAATATTAATTACTCTTTTTTGTAGATGCCCCCTTTTGTCCTACTCCTTTGTATTCTACTCCCCTCTCACCACCATCAGCAAAATTTCAGCTGTTTTCTTGGCTTATATCGCTATTGCTGCTTGAGCTAGAGTGTGGCCTATTGATATATGATCTGTATATGTACACTTTCAAGCAGTCCCTTGACCCATTATCAACCAAACCCATCCATGCTAAAGCAGCTTCTTCGAGCTCACGAACACTTTGAGTTAGCTTCTCAACCTCTAAAACTTTCCGTCGATTCATTTTATCCAGGATTTTGTTCTCCTCCTACACATTACAAACCAAGTATACTTAAAAACTACCAGAAAAAAATATAAATAAAATTAATGTAAAATAATCTAACCTGACATATGTCAATCTGTTTCACGAGCTCCTGGTTTTTGTTTTAAGGATCATCAACCATTGATGCTTTTGCCATGGCTAATTCAAAGGTTCTCTCAGCCTCTAAAAGGTCAAATAAGATTAATAAATCTCGACCTCACTTAGGTAATTAAGGATCAAACGGTGCGTGTTGTGGAATGCGGATGGTTACCAATTGTTGTTCTATCTTATACACAAAAGACTTTAGTCTATTGATATTCCCTAGTAATAAAAGCGTGCATCGCAGGGCCAATCAAAGAAAGAGAAT
This sequence comes from Helichrysum umbraculigerum, assembly GCA_949592205.1. Taxonomy (NCBI): domain Eukaryota; kingdom Viridiplantae; phylum Streptophyta; class Magnoliopsida; order Asterales; family Asteraceae; genus Helichrysum; species Helichrysum umbraculigerum. The sequence continues at coordinate 122,274,717 of CATIUR010000005.1, read as the reverse complement.
TAAGTGCTACGCGTGCATCAAAGAAAGAGAATTAAATGAAAGAGAGTTAATTGCGTGTGAATTAGGTTTTTTGAAAATCGTATATAGATGGCAGGGAATCTTTTTACAAAAGGAATGAATTAATTATTATTTTTTGTATTATCTATTTTCGTGGAAGGAAATCTAAAAGGCATGGGACATCAGCGATTTAATTAGAGCACGACACGTAAGCAAGGCTATTGCTTTAGAGAGTGACAAGTCAGCAATAGTGATGTCATCACTATTGTCCTTTTGTATATAAGATAGATGAGATTGATATTTGTTTCAATTGATTAAGTGTAACCATGAATGAATAAGAAACCAAGGTTATCAAAATCGAGATCTTGATCGTAGGATCGTACGATCTTACGATCCTACTTAACAAAAACGTGTTGGATCGTTGTAGGATCGTAATCTTCATAGGATCGTAACTAAGATCGTACATATATAGATCGTAGGATCGCTAACAAGATCGTAAGATCAATCATAAGATCGTAACTAAGATCATAATCAAGATCGTAGATCGTTATAATTTTATAATAAATGTATATATGAATTATTTTTTTATAAAAATTATTTAATAAAGCAGGATTCTACAATCTCGATCCTACTTTACGATGTCGATCTTGCAAAGATGAAAACGATCTTGGGTAAGATCTCGATCTTGACAACCTTGGAAGAAATGGTTATAGAAGATGAAATTACATAACATTTGCATATAAATTTTCATGTTAATGAACTCCATTGAATATGAAATTGATTCTGATGACTTTTCATTTAATAATGTGAGATTAACTATAATTCAATCAAATCGTAGTCTTCATAGGTGTTAAGTAAAGAGGGTATCCACGTAAGCAATTTAAGTTAATGTGATGTATGGTCCATAGAGAAAACATCAACTAAGCAAGGGGTCCTCACTTAATATATAGAAAAAGAAAAGATATGTATTACTGTACATTGTAGGTGTGTCATAATAATAATAATAATAATAATAATAATAATGATAATAATTAATATTATGGTTAAGTGATTTTTAATGTATATAATTAAATTATGCGTTGACCTTTATTGTGTGTACATAACAACATTAGCCATCATTGTATGTACGAAACTATTTGTTTTTGTACATTGTGTGTATTTTGGTGACGTGTTATCATTTATAAGATAACACATGACATTTTAGAAGTTGACAAATCACCAAAATACATAGAATGTACAAAATAAATAGTTCCGTACATACAATGTCGATTAATTTTGTTACATACACACAATGAAGGTCAACGCATAGTATATACATTAAAAAGCACTTAACCCTTAATAATAGTTATTATTATAATCGATAAATAATTGATCATTCTCACGATATCTTGTCTTGTTGAATAATAAGGAAAATGATTTGTTGAATTAAGTTGTTAAGCCTAAAATTAAACCTACGGATTTGATTGATTATTGTGAAAATGTGAAAGGTAAAAATTAAGATAGAGAAAAAAATTTAACCAATCAAAAATTTAAATCTATCTACTAGTCTATCTAAGTAGTAATAAATAGCATTACTCGATACGACAATATACTCCGAAAAATTCACACTCTTGATCATCAATTGGACTCTGACACGTGAAATACATATGTTCGGTGTAGCAAACTTGACTAAAGAACAGTATAGTTTCAAAATTATCAACAAAATTACATGTTTTTAGTAATTATTGATATTATCATGTTAACCCAATTGTTAGTTTATTAAAATTTGGCAACTCTTATTGTAACTATATATCGTCTATCTTTAGTTGATTATGACGAAGGAAAATTATAACAAATCACATGGTACCAGAGCCCGTCTACTTGGCATCAATGTCTCGGTCACACTGGCGATGATGTTATTTGTGTTCTTGGAGACAACCTATTGTTTATTGTGAAAATGTGAAAGGTAAAAATTAAGATAGAGAAAAAAATTTAACCAATCAAAAATTTAAATCTATCTACTAGTCTATCTAAGTAGTAATAAATAGCATTACTCGATACGACAATATACTCCGAAAAATTCACACTCTTGATCATCAATTGGACTCTGACACGTGAAATACATATGTTCGGTGTAGCAAACTTGACTAAAGAACAGTATAGTTTCAAAATTATCAACAAAATTACATGTTTTTAGTAATTATTGATATTATCATGTTAACCCAATTGTTAGTTTATTAAAATTTGGCAACTCTTATTGTAACTATATATCGTCTATCTTTAGTTGATTATGACGAAGGAAAATTATAACAAATCACATGGTACCAGAGCCCGTCTACTTGGCATCAATGTCTCGGTCACACTGGCGATGATGTTATTTGTGTTCTTGGAGACAACCTATTGTCTTGGTCGTCTAAGCGTTAGCACACCGTTTCTCGCTCTACTGCTAAAGCTGATTATTGGGGAATTACGTAATTTACTTCGTAAGTTGCATAATCCATTGTTCACTACTATTGTCCACTGCGATAATGTTAGTACTATATATATGCCCTCTAATCCGGTACAACATCAACGCACCAAACATATAAAGATCGACATTCATTTTGTTCGTGATTAGGTTGCTCAGTGTCGGGTTGGTGTTTTTCATGTTCCGTCTAGATATATTTATTCACGAAGCGATTGTCATCTTCCGTATTTGCAAAGTTCCGCTTCAGTTTGTGCTTTCGATCGTCTCCAATTGTTCAACCACCACCCGTTCAAACTGCGGGGGAGTATTAGACTATTGATATTATCGGGCTTAATCTAACTGTTAGTTTACTAATATTTGGCCCATGAGACTCTTATTGTAATTATATATTGTCTATTTTTGGTTGAATATGATGAATGAAAATTATGACAAATTGCAATTTTATTGTATCCAAGTATTTTTTTTCTTATTTATATGCCTAATAATATGGGCAAATATTTCAAAATGGGAGTTTCCTAAAATACGATTATTTTTTATAATTTTTTTAATGCCTAAAATACGTACCTTTTTATAAAGCTGCTTACATGTAAGTGTCAAGTCAAATGCAAACCGAGAACAAATTAAAAAAAAAAAATTCCCATCACTTTTCCTTCTATTCAAATTTTTATCCAAAAAAATTCATTTTACAACCTTAAATTGAAATAGGTATCATTTTACAACTTAAAATTGAAATATGTATCCTTTTAAGTTCTAAAATCAAAGTATGTACCATTTTAAGGTTATGTCAATGTTCATGTTCTGTGATTGGTAATTTTGAACACTTATGTTCTCTTTTTGGGTAAATATTTGATTATCTTTTAAATCAAGAAATTTTTTATATTTAATAAAATGAGGACTTATTGATTCTTGATACTACAAAAGGAATGATTGTATACCACTTCTAAATTACGTTACCTAAAGAGATTTAATCGATATCACAAAACCCAATACAACTAGTTGAATCCTTTGTCATTCCTCAATAAGTCATTTTTTGGGATAAAATCTATCTATCTATGTATTAAAAACCTACTGTACATAATTAGTCAGGTGGCACCTTCTAATTAACCTAAATTTACTTTTCCCTCCTAAAAACCGTACTCTCTAAAGTGGACACATGTTTTATAACACCCCTTCATTTCATTATATACAAACAATATTATAATGGCGACGCGGAAGCTTATATTTCAAAACATTACAACCTATGTTACATGTTACCCAAAATGTCAATAAACTTTTTCAATTCAAAGTACAAAACATTTCAACACTCAGGGTGTTATTAAAAACATTACTATAATTATCAAAATAGCATCAGAGTTACAGCCTGTCAAACATTCCATCCAGTCAAACACTTCCTGCCCTGCCCAATATGTCCCGTCTATTTCAACCTGCAGGAAGAACTGTGGTGGGATTAGCATAAAGCTAAGTGAGTGAACCAATAACAACAGTACAACCTAGCATAACAATCTGTTTACATCAAATAACAATAAACAGAAAATCAATCAATCACTCAACATCCAATCAATGTCAAGCCACTCACATCAAACATTATCAATCGTCATGAGGACCGGTGGCTCCTGAGATACCCTAATACCGGTTTGGTACTCAGGGAACCCTTATCAATCATCTGTATTGGCCTATACAGAATTACCGGTAACCAGTTGTTAATCACACACGACCTAGATCTCTAAACCAACATTTCAAGTTTCAAGATCTCCTGTCGTCTACAATAACAACCAAGTCCAACTGTCAAGTCAAGTTGACCTCAGAATCTTACATACTAGCACAATCAGCCAAGTAAACAACTAGTTAAACTATCATGGCAAGATATCTCTACAGATGTATCATATCAAAGTAATACTATAAATTACTTGTTGTAAATCAAATCATTACAACTAAATCACACTGAGGTTACAGATCCACTCACCGACTACCTCAGGCCTCCACTCAGTAGTCTAATATCACTGAGCCTTCTCCACATCTGAGAATCAACAATCAAATATAAGTTAGTACTCAAGAATATCAATACTTAACTTATATCAATCTTTAACATTAGGAACTTAACATAATCAATATCAACATTACTAGTTCCTAATCATGTATTAATGATTACAACATAACCATTATCATATACTATCATACAACAAATACAAATCATATGACAATTAACAAGTTATAAGAAAGGCTGTGCTAGCCCATCAAGCCGCCGGCTAGGGTCTCGGACCCGTCGGCTTAAGGTCACCACCCGCCGGCTACATGTCCCCACCCGCCGGGTATATTACCAAATGTGGTAACAGAACAAAACCACGTTTTAAAGCTTACACAAGCCACCGGCTCAATATATTAGCAGCCGGGTTCCCATTCGGTCACACTACCCGCCGGCTTGGCTCTTCAAGCCGCCGGTTTCTAACAAATCACGACTACCCGCCGGCTAGACCACGAAGCCGCCGGGTTCTACCTTCGTTCCAGCCCAGGTCGTTCTGCTCAAAACCCTAACTCGCGATTTATTACCCAAATCACCTCAAACTCGATTTCAATCATCAATATACTACTAAAAGCTTTAGGAAATCATTATAAAACATTCATAACATGTTTTTAACATCTAATTCTCTCAAATCATCAATTTACCCAAATTTAAATCAAAATCAAATTCTTAAATACTCAAGAATACTTACTGATTGAAGAATCTAACGATGGTAATCTGATGATTAGGAAGTTTCACGAGAATCACAACTTCCTGATTTGATTTCCAGTTTGATTTGAAGGTTTTCAGAGAGTTTCTGTGAGTTTTGAAGTTTCTAAATAAACTTTCCTAAAGAGGAAAGTGATATATATAACCGACCTCACAAACCGCCTTCAATACACGGGTATAATTTAATACCCCATCTCAATCTATTGTCTGGAACCCGAAAACCATTTACGAGTCCAAACATTTTATTGCACCGTCAACTATATTAATTTACAACAATTAATAATTCACTTATCACGTTGGAATATTCAGCTCCTATTCCAATTATTTCACTAATTCAAACAATATTATTTCCAAACACATTTAAATGCTTATTTAAATCCAGAAATAATATAAAACAACTATGTCCAATTCGAGGATGTTACAACTCTCCCCTCCTTAGAGAGATTTCGTCCCCGAAATCTAACCTCAATCAATCTAACTAATGTGATATAATCACATATATCTTAATATACATTTGTCCTCAATAGCAACTTACAACTATACTTAGACTGTTTGAATTCTTTCTACATGCACATATCCAAATGTACATGCTACTATCTTTTCCTACGCACACATACAGTGCATTTAATCAATATCATCAACCAGATATCTCTTATTGACAAATACTTACTTCAACAAGTGAAATCTACAATCACTTAATCAACAAGTAAGACTTCACATTTCTTAATAGGTCTATATGACCAGAAATTAGCAATGTGCTAAAATCTTTAACCTATTCTCACTATTCATCTCTGTTAACAATAAAACAGCAATCACATTATCACAACAGTGGTTATTAAACCACAATGTACCTAGCAATATTGAAATATAATTCAGCTCACGACCAACAATCAATCTAATATACAGATCACAATCTTAAATCTCTACCATCAAAGATATGAAATTCAAATCTAGGTCAACTTTTCATCCAAAAGTTTCATACCTATACTCTTTTGAATACCCTATCATATTCACATATCATTTCAATCATATGAAATCCTTTACTTAAAAGTAATCCAGATTCATATCACCTTAATAAGCAAAGCAGAGGTCACACTCAGTAGGTAAAACTACAATCAACAAGTACTTTGCTCAATCAACAAAAGTACCACAATCAATCTTACCTACAATCAACCAACCTCTACATTGACTTATTTCCATTTGTAACTCCTTTCATTACAACCTATCAATTGTTAACAACAACAATAACACTTCCAATAATCACAACACTAATGATTATACAGTTCAGTACATCTATCAATACTCACTATGTATCTCTAAAGTCTAACTAACCATCAAGTTAAAGCTTATTTGTTACTTAAACTGGTAAGACATCAATAATATTCTCTTAGCAACCAGTTATTTCAATTCAACTTTACAATCTTGAACTACTAATCACAAGCAATTAGAATTTATACAACTTTAATCACACAATCACTTAGTCATTTAACACTAGATCCCATAAATCTAGCAACTAGTCAACTTAATCAACATTATGATACCACAATTCAAGTATCACAATATCACAATGTGCTACTTTACAACACATTTCAACAAAATCTACATCAAGTTAATCACAATTAACTAACCTCCACATATCTTATGGCACATTTTAATTCAATCTATTAAAACTTATCATGCCATTTATTATCATGTATACTACACATATATACTTACACAATTCCAGATATTCTCTAAAATGGACACATACACAACAATTCCATTTCATTCTATATACTAGGCCATTCAGACTGTTAAAGTCTTTATCAAGCCTTCTCAATACTACTATTCATCACATATCCATACCACAGGGCATGGAACAATCAATAACTCTATGTTTCACTTATATACTTATCAACTAGTATATAACTTAAACATTTCATTCTAAACTTTCAAGAAAAGTTTGGTGAATACAATCATCACCTATCAATCTCAAGGTTTCTCTTGCTTCCTAACACTTACAATTTCTTAAAATATGAACAACTTTCCAATTCATATACCTCAATTTATCAATCAAGGTCAAACTAGACCTTTAACACAGTCCAACTCCAGATATACTTTCATATAATTTCTTAATTGGATCTAATCCCAATTCATCACTTTATCACTTACTTTATTTGTATACAATCAACAAATAACTAAAGAATCCATTAAATTCTTTCAATACTTAAGTGATTCACTATAAGATACCAATCAACCTAGGCAACTAATAATAATAGCTTTCAATTATTTCTTATCTCACCTTCTTACCCAATCAAAGCTATTATCACAAGCTTCACACACTGGTAAGATTTTCCTATCACAATTCTAATCAATGTGATTTAATCATTCTAACATATCTTAGCAATTTATAACTGTCATATCAAACAATGACTTTATATCTGTATAATTCATTAACGCATATTCAGTTCAAATATCAAATATTACTTAACTGAATACTCAATTATACTTTACATTATTTCAATTACTTAATACTAGCTTTAAGTAATAACTCAAGTCTTACAAACTTAGACCATTTATCTATCTCCTTTGGATCTTACAAGACCCATCTCAACATAATTTGACTAATCAAGGAATTCAATCATATTCCTCACAATCATAACATTATAATCTATGTTAGACTATTTCAACACACACAGTTGACTACATGTCAACTTTGATTTCAATCAACCAATCAATAAAATTCTCTAATTGCTTTTATCAAGCTTGACCCAAACTCAAACCAATCACAAGCAATTAATTTTATACACAATTCTCTATTCATGGTTTGACTTTCAAAGTTAACATACTATCAATATTAACTCATAACAAACCATATCATCTTATATGTTCACTTTCAAACATATATTTCAAATTATTACTTTCAATAATCTTATCAATCCTTCACAAGGACAAAGTCAACCTACATCAATTTTGGCTCCATACAATCCATTTCATATTTTATGTTTACTATCGAACATAAACTTCAAATTATTACATTCAATAATTATTAGTAATTCCTCAAACAAGACAATATCAACCTATTTCAACTTTGGCTTCATACAAGCCAAATACAAAATAGTGACTCATTTAAACACTATCAAATTCGCCTACATGTAATTTATCACAATCAATCACAATTACATATTTAACACAATCAAATTAATCACTTAGGTTTATCATCAAAACCTCTATCAATGACAACTATCATTTACACTCTCACCTTTACAGTCTAAAGGTCACAGTTCTATCAACTGATTATTTTCTTATCAAAACAACTATTAAACAACTTAGCATACTATCATGCTCCATTTCCAAAATCACATTACATTTCTTTTATACCAAGTAGCCTCAACAAGTTCATGTGACACAACATAATATAACAACGGTGATCAGGCGTTGCAAGATTATGTTCTTCACAATCCATTCTCAGGCTACTCTACATTATAATTATCAATGTGATCTACTTTTATCTCATATATATTAAATACTTTATGATTTCAAATCAATCAGAAATAATCACCACAATGTTCATTTCATTTATTATTTCTATCCTCATGTCAACCTATAGCAATCAATAGTTGACTCAAAACTGGGGAATCATATCAGTCTGACTCAATTAACTTCACAACAAAGCTTACTCAACATAACAGAGTAAACAATTCAAGTTAATGTAAATTAACATAGGCTTATCGAAGATTACCTGACAAATCATAAGCCAGCAATATTGAGGAAACATGAAATAAACCAACCAGTTACTCATGTTCCTCCGTCTCTGCATTCAAACAAGAACTTCACAACTTGTTATGGGTTAGTACACATGCAACTAATCACTTTCTCACACATTCACTAATCAACTAAGCCCACACCTTCTGGAATGTTTGACTCAACTCAATCAAAGTTTAGGATTGAACATTCTATCAAGTTCAATTCACCCAAACTATTGCTCTGATACCAACTTATAACACCCCTTCATTTCATTATATACAAACAATATTATAATGGCGACGCGGAAGCTTATATTTCAAAACATTACAACCTATGTTACATGTTACCCAAAATGTCAATAAACTTTTTCAATTCAAAGTACAAAACATTTCAACACTCAGGGTGTTATTAAAAACATTACTATAATTATCAAAATAACATCAGAGTTACAGCCTGTCAAACATTTCATCCAGTCAAACACTTCCTGCCCTGCCCAATATGTCCCGTCTATTTCAACCTGCAGGAAGAACTGTGGTGGGATTAGCATAAAGCTAAGTGAGTGAACCAATAACAACAGTACAACCTAGCATAACAATCTGTTTACATCAAATAACAATAAACAGAAAATCAATCAATCACTCAACATCCAATCAATGTCAAGCCACTCACATCAAACATTATCAATCGTCATGAGGACCGGTGGCTCCTGAGATACCCTAATACCGGTTTGGTACTCAGGGAACCCTTATCAATCATCTGTATTGGCCTATACAGAATTACCGGTAACCAGTTGTTAATCACACACGACCTAGATCTCTAAACCAACATTTCAAGTTTCAAGATCTCCTGTCGTCTACAATAACAACCAAGTCCAACTGTCAAGTCAAGTTGACCTCAGAATCTTACATACTAGCACAATCAGCCAAGTAAACAACTAGTTAAACTATCATGGCAAGATATCTCTACAGATGTATCATATCAAAGTAATACTATAAATTACTTGTTGTAAATCAAATCATTACAACTAAATCACACTGAGGTTACAGATCCACTCACCGACTACCTCAGGCCTTCACTCAGTAGTCTAATATCACTGAGCCTTCTCCACATCTGAGAATCAACAATCAAATATAAGTTAGTACTCAAGAATATCAATACTTAACTTATATCAATCTTTAACATTAGGAACTTAACATAATCAATATCAACATTACTAGTTCCTAATCATGTATTAATGATTACAACATAACCATTATCATATACTATCATACAACAAATACAAATCATATGACAATTAACAAGTTATAAGAAAGGCTGTGCTAGCCCATCAAGCCGCCGGCTAGGGTCTCGGACCCGTCGGCTTAAGGTCACCACCCGCCGGCTACATGTCCCCACCCGCCGGGTATATTACCAAATGTGGTAACAGAACAAAACCACGTTTTAAAGCCTACACAAGCCACCGGCTCAATATATTAGCAGCCGGGTTCCCATTCGGTCACACTACCCGCCGGCTTGGCTCTTCAAGCCGCCGGTTTCTAACAAATCACGACTACCCGCCGGCTAGACCACGAAGCCGCCGGGTTCTACCTTCGTTCCAGCCCAGGTCGTTCTGCTCAAAACCCTAACTCGCGATTTATTACCCAAATCACCTCAAACTCGATTTCAATCATCAATATACTACTAAAAGCTTTAGGAAATCATTATAAAACATTCATAACATGTTTTTAACATCTAATTCTCTCAAATCATCAATTTACCCAAATTTAAATCAAAATCAAATTCTTAAATACTCAAGAATACTTACTGATTGAAGAATCTAACGATGGTAATCTGATGATTAGGAAGTTTCACGAGAATCACAACTTCCTGATTTGATTTCCAGTTTGATTTGAAGGTTTTCAGAGAGTTTCTGTGAGTTTTGAAGTTTCTAAATAAACTTTCCTAAAGAGGAAAGTGATATATATAACCGACCTCACAAACCGCCTTCAATACACGGGTATAATTTAATACCCCATCTCAATCTATTGTCTGGAACCCGAAAACCATTTACGAGTCCAAACATTTTATTGCACCGTCAACTATATTAATTTACAACAATTAATAATTCACTTATCACGTTGGAATATTCAGCTCCTATTCCAATTATTTCACTAATTCAAACAATATTATTTCCAAACACATTTAAATGCTTATTTAAATCCAGAAATAATATAAAACAACTATGTCCAATTCGAGGATGTTACATGTTTCCTTAACCAATTAGTGTGAATCTTGAGCCTAACTAATTCCTTAAATTTTTGCCAAATTCAAAATTTCAGTTTCCTCAACAAATATTCATCACCTCATTTTTAATTTGTAACCGGACTCCATGTGAGGGATCATAGAACAATATTTTATAAATCCTATTTTAAATATAAAATTTTCTATGAAATCCAATCTCAGTTGATGTAATCCCTATGTTTTAAATATGCCCATATATTATTAATCTCTTTCGTTACTCTACCATTTATATTGGTAAATGTTTACTATATCTAAAAAAAGATTATTCAATGTTGATGAATTACGGAGTGAGATTTAACTTTGTTCACTTATGTCCAACATTTTGAATATGAAATTTGTAAAACATATTATATTTAAAGATTTTGTTATATAAATAGAAAAAAAAAACATTGTCATATATTTTAAGTGATACGAAAAATTGTATGCATATATGTTCAAGTGGCATCGTCACCGGCCCACCGCAAAAGTTTACGGAAAAAAAATCATGATAGATGAATATGATTTGACAAAAGTTTTGAATCATGCTTTTAAAAAAATCTTAATTGAACATAGCTCAAGTGGTATCGTCAACGCCCAAGTTCTACATGTGTGACATATAGGTCAGGGTTCGAATCTGTTACTTTGCACATGTGGGTGATTTGCGTTGATGCTCCTTGTGGATGGAGCGTACGTGCACCATTAAAATATGGTACGGGAGTCGGGAATACTCTTCAAAGGGTCATGGGCAGGGGCGGTACTATGGTGGGGGCAGGGTGGGCAGCCACCCCCACCAAGTTTTTACGAGTTGAGAAATATCTCGTAGGTTTCGGTATAATTGTCATATTGTCCTCATAACTAATAAATATAAAACAGTTTCAATAAAATAAATGTTGATGTATTTAGCTAGGTGATTGGGAAGTAGCTTGGTATTCAATAGGTCCAAAGTTCAATCCTTTGTAACTACATTAGTTTTAATTTTTTTTTCATTGTATATATATGTAATATACTATTTTAAATCAACATAATTGTTATACTATTTATCTTGGTGATTACAATTTTTTCATTTTCTTTGTAATCTACATATGATAATGTTTTACACTTTTACTATATATACATGTTAAACATAAGCATATTCGATTTAGAATATAATATGAGTTGCTAATTATATGAGTATATGTTATATGTTGTCCATGTAATTAAAAATTTGAATTTTATCACTTTGGTTCAACTAAAATAGTGTTGGTTGAAGCAAAAAAATCGAGTTGATGACCCGCATCCAATGTACACTATTCAATTTTGCCCCCGTCCGATTTTTTTTCTGGTACCCGCCCCTGGTCATGGGTACCCTTAAAAGTATCATACAATAATAATGATAATAATGAAGAAAAAAACAACACTTCTAATTTATTTTTGGTTAATATAATCATGTTTATTAGTATCTCAGTCGAACCTACCAAAACTTAATTATTGAATGATAGAATATTTAGTACGTGGGTTAATAATCTAGTGAAATTGTAAAACGTAACAACTATGCATTCTTCGAGCTTTACTTTAACAACTATACATAACTACTCCCTAATACTTTGAATAAAGATATTAAACAATTATAGATAAATGGATTATTAATGAAAAAGATTTATAATTTTATATTATGATATTTGTTCAACAACGCAAAGTCCCTTTTGGACGGAAGTGGACACAAGTGAAGGAATGACCAGGGTGATGCCACGTATGCCTTTTCATTTCCCCCTTCCACTTTTTTTCATTTCTTTAAACTTATCGTTTCTCCTTTATTTATTTTTTTAAATTTTTTTAGTGTTTTATTTTTTTACATTAATTTTGTTTCTTCCTATTATTTTTTTGTTTTTTTTTTTTAAATTACATTTTTTAAAGTGCTTGTTAGTTATTATCAGTTTTTTTCAACTTTTTCATTTAACCTTTTCCACAGCTTATTTATCATTGTTTTTGTTTTTTTTTTTTTTTTTTCACGTTTTCAACCTTTTTTATGTTGTTATTTTAACTCATGTTGTTAAATTTAAATACAATTTTATATATAGTATTATAAAAAAAATATGTGATGCACCATATCCATACCTTGAATAAAATAGATTTTGATATAACAAAGTTATAACTTCAATGCATTGTAAAATTAAAATTATGATCCACCATATATATAACTATGATGCACCAAGATTTTATACACTAATGATGTTTATCATATATATAAAAGTCGGAGCGTCATATTTATAACTATGATGCACCATATTTTATAACTATAATGCATCATATTTTATAACTATGATGCACCATCTTTTAATTCAATAACGATATTTTATAGTATATTTTGAAAGTCGATACATGCTATTAAAACACTCGATGCACCATGTTTTATAATATGATGAAGCATGTTTTTATAACTATGATGCACCATGTTTTATAACTATGATGCACCACATTTTAGTTCAATAACGATGTTTTATAGTATATATAAAAATTCAATGTATGATATTTTAAACACTCGATGCACCATGTTTTATAACTATGATGAACCATATTTTATAACTATGATGAACCATGTTTTATAACCATGATGCACCATTTTTAATTTTATAACAATGTTTTATAGTATTTTTGAAAGTCGATGCATCACATTCAGCGAAAATCACTGTATCATAGTTATAATGTTGGTGAACACAATAATAATTTAGTTTTATTGCATCTTGTTTTTAATATTAATGTGCATCATTATATTTAATATATGGTGCATCACAAATTTTAAAATGACATTAAAAAGGTAAAAACTAAATAGGAAAAAAGGTTAAAAACTAATTTGTTAGATTTTTAAAGTGATATTTTTTTTAAAAAAAAAGACAAAACAATTTTTATTTAATTATTTATTAATTTTTTAACAAAAGTGTTATAGAAGATTTTACATGTTTAAAAATTTAATTTTTTAAGTTTAAATTTTATTTAATAATAAAAAATTTTAACAAAAAGAAAATTTAAAAAAAATGAAATAGAAAAAAATTTGAAGAAATAAAAAAAGGGGGAGAATTAGATAAAAAAGGTGGAGAAATGAGAAATGGAGGGGAAATGAATAAAAAGATGGAGAAATGAGGAGACACTTGTCACCTCCTCATTGGTTTCTCTCTCTTCCCTCACTTTCACCCCTTCTTCCAGGAACCTCACCCAGTTATATTATATATTGAATATTGAACATATAATTTCAAGATGCCAAGTGTTGTTACCGATATACAAAATCATGTGATCTTTTAACAGGTGTAACATTAAAAATGTACAACACGTATTATATATAAATGTAAAAGTTATTAATATTATCAGTTTATAAAAAACTTGGGCTATTATTAGTGGATAGCTCATTCATTTAACTTAGCTCTCACATAGTCATATTCTTCTGCTGCTAAAACTCCACTATTCTCCCACTCAATTTGTCTATCTACATCTTCGCACCCATACCTTTATGTTCTTCATCAAAAGATTCAAAACCAATATCTCACAAAAGTCTCCATGTCAAATATTCAATAAAAATGATGAGTTTCTCACACTGTTCATGTTCTAATGGGCATTTTATTTGGAGCGATATGATGGACAAAAGAAATGTCGCTACTTTTGATTTCTTTTGACCTTCTTTTCAGCCGTCATCATGGTGTTTCTCGGTGATAAATGCTGCAGAAGTTGATCTCCATCGTAGTACCGGCGTACCGGCTTCCATCTTTTCTCCTCTATTAATACGACTTGTAATTATTTTTGTTTTAAAGTTTTCATATAAAAGAGAATAGGCATTTTTCATATTTTGTGTTTAACGTTTGCATTTTTACATTGCAAAGCCATAAAGGTGTAATATTCATGTATTATTTTTTTTAATATTCTCATATGCTTTTGAAAGTAATCTTTTTAAGCTTGGTTGTCATTTTAAATCTTTGTGTTTTGCAAAATTATATTTCCGAATTATAATATACTATCCTCATGAAAAATATTGTGAAAAAGGTATTCAGTATCATATCATCTGTGTTTGTTGAGAAATCCTGAATAAAAGAAAAAAAAAAAAAAAAAAAGGACAGGTGTGGGTGCCATTCATATGTAATAACAAATCATTTTAGTTCCTTTTCTCTTTAACCTAAACAATAACAGAAGGCAAATAGGCACATTTAATTGATCTGTGTGGCGGTGTTTTTTTTAAGTTTTCAATTTGATAATATTTTTGATCAACATCTACGGCCGTATTTGTCTCATGTAGATAGATAAAGGTTCGGTGACCAAAATTTCAAAAGTACCCCTCCACACAAAGAAACAGACAGGTTCGGCAAGATGCTTTTAGCAATTCCATACCAAAATACGACAATTACACTATATCAAACGACACCGAACCAACCGTAAATGTATATATGTACAATACAATGTGAGATAGTGGCGATGTGAGATGGTGGTAAGTTGCTAACTGTTCTTTGAATTCGTGCGATGTCAAAGAATAGACCATAATAGACAAAAAAGTTCAAATAGTAGAGAGAGAAATGCAATAAATATTAGGAAAATTGATATAAAAAATATTCAAAACTAACGGAATCATTATCTTACAAGTCCACAAAAGCAAACATATGTATTATTCACTGAAACGTTTTTTTTGCATATCACAATTTGAAGAAAGTTGTTGATCAAACATTTATAATCAATACTCTGAAAAAAAAGAATTTTCTCTATTACTATAATTGTCAACCCATTTAGCCTTTTCGTAACATTGTAGAGCACATTATCACCTCAACTACTAAAGCTTTGAAAAACTTTTTCGACAACTACTACACTTAGAGATATAGTTAACAATACTTTATATATAATAATGGCATTAGAAAACAAACTGAACCGTTAAAAAATCGTAGGATATCAATATGTCTCATATTGGCACAAGGCAAAAAAAAATAAAATTAAACAAATTTAACTCCACATATTGTTCATCTATGATATTGACCACTATTCATAAGTTCCTCTTCAAGATTACTACAAATTCAAGTAACACTTTTGTCATCAAAATGTTCAATTTGAACAAGCCTATATTATAATAATTGTTCATTTAATTCGGAGGCCCCTACAAATTGATAACTCTATACGCTAGCACATAGCACATAATGCACTTGTCGATATCCTTCGCTACTTAAATAATTAATGTGTATAGTATGTGTACCATATTGGATGTCCGATTACATATTGTTTTTGGATAAAGAACATAGAATATTTACATGGTTGTGAATTTTAATGAACGACTGTTCCCATGTATACTACAGTCGAAGGATTTAAATTGTATGATATTAAAATCTATTCAAGTGTTGATTGGTCACCTTTATCAAACTTTATAACTAAATAGATTTTCTATAATATAATTAGATGATAAATAACCACAATTATATTATCTTTATGAATGATGAATGATTACATTATATTGATGTAAGTTGATTAAGAATAGTATATCATGAGATAGAAGTTAAGAGTACATTAAAAAAAAAAAAAGTTATAGAAGACTTTATAGGTTATCATAAACTTATCTTCTAAATACAAAACTTTGGTATTATTTAGGAGTTTTTCAAGGGGAGTAAAAGGAAATAAACGTTCTGGACTTTAAATTTGATTCATTAATCTCAACAACAAATATAAGGTAACAAAGTCCATATATTAGGCTAGTGTTATAAGGAGCTAGATGAGTATCAAACTGATAGAGTTGGGATGACACGTCGAGTCGTCTATACAAAAGATACATGGTTAAAGATCAAAAGTCGATTTATTACCACTCCCAACCGTGACGCAAACTGACGCATTAGTTTGTGCCAAATCAGCGTCACATCAGCACTTTTTAAAACTGACACAAAACTGACACTACACTGCCAATAGTAAACATCAATTCAGTTTTTTCTGAATTCCAAATTTACCAATATACTTTTATTTCTAGGATTAAGGTCATAGATTGGTAATGCAATTTCAATTTTATTCCAATATAGGCAACGAACTAATTTTATTATCAATATAAGTAATGTACTTTTAAAAAGTGTCTTGATGTGGGTAATATGATTCATAAGTATATTACCAACGTTGGAACACATATGTAGAGTACGTTGCTAATATGTAATACTTTTTATCGTTACATTATCTATATTTGTAATAAAATTAGTTCGTTACCAATATCGAAATAAAAGTAAAAGTACGTTACCAATCTATGACTTTAACCCTTATTTATATACATTAAACAAATAAACAAAAACAAAACAAAAGTGACGCCCGTCACCAAACCGACGCCCACTAAACCGACGCCATGGTGCCAACCACGTCAGTTAAGTGACACTCAAAACCGACGGATTGAGAAAACCTCGTTGGGAGGAGTCTTATAGTAGTTAACAAGTTAATTAACAACCCTTTTTATATCCAATTTTATCATTAACCTTTAAACCTCATCATATTATCACTGATGAACTTCAATTAAGAAGTACTACTATAATGCAGTAATAGCAAAGGTCTTTTTCAAATTGACATGCACACTACAAGAAAAGGGTTGTTTCTTCACGCTTATTTGTTCACGCTCTAGGCAAGCGTGTAGTTTTTTTGAACTTTGTTCACGATCATGAGTGTGGAGAAAATTATCAACGCTTTAAAATGCGTACTATCAACCATTCATAGATCTTCACGGACAAAAGTGTGTACATATATACATAATCAAATGAAAAGGAGTTACACGGTTAGAACCGTGAATAAACGAAAGTAAAATACACGTGTTAAAACGCGAACTTTGTTTTGTGAAAATAATTAGTGAAATGTAGATAAAAAAAATATAAATGTAAATAAGGATTAAAGAACACGTTAAAAAGCGTGAAGTTTCGTTTTTATTTATCTATATATTTTTATCTTTTAAAAGGTTATAAAATAAATAAAATAAAAATGACAATACCGTAAAAACGTAAATATAAAAAAACAATTACCATGCCCTACTACTTTTAGAGTCAAATAAACAAATTGATCGACTTCTATATCTCTGGAAAACGGAATTCGCTAAATTAGGATTTTTCATCATCCAAATTGATTTTTGAAGAATCGTCCATGAATTCGTTCGTTCGTGATCAATTTGATTCAGATATCATCAATCAACTCGTTTGTCAGATCGTTCGGTTGTTCAAAATCAAAATTGATGCGATCAGGTATCGATCATATCGTTCTGAAGAGTCGTTCATATGCTCGATTTTGATTCTGTTCGTTTTAATTCATTTAGTTTGGGTTTGGATGTTAATTGATGTGGTTAGTCACTTGTTTAGTGTGACAACCCGCACTTAGGCGTATTAATTTACCCTAACCTTTGCTTGTAATCACTTGTATTTAGTATGTAATAGGACTAAGTACTTGTAATATAACGTATATTGAATATACACCCGTACGTAATAAATTGATATTACGCGATTTGCTCGGATGGAATCCGAAACACCTGGCCGTTGGTGAACCATTTTATACTCAACATGAATCTACTTTTATGATAAAATAGTCATCATTTACTTGGTATTATTATTATATAATAATATACGCGGAAAACTATCACGTTTGGTGTAAAAAGTAACAAACACTAGAAAACGCGCGAATCGGGCCCGACACCCGAACGGAATCCAAAATATATTTTGGATACTTGAAATAAGTAATTCAACAATATTTGATCATCCCGAATATCACTTACATATTTAAAACATACGCGAGAACTCAAATGTTAACAAATACATTTTAAACCGCGCGATTTAACGTTCAACTGACAAACTAACAAATACATTTTAAACCACGCGATTTAGGGTTGGGATTGTGATTGGTTTTGCTTTGCCGATCTCTCGGATTTACAAAGGATCGTTTGTGTTGATCTTCCCTTAACTGACTAGGTTTCGGGTTTTGTATCAATATCCTTTGTGGGTGATGCGGATTCTAAGGGGTGACCTGATTAGGGTTTCCTTGTCGAGATTTGCTGGGTATACGAGTCATGGAGTGGGGGTGCATGTTTGTTACCTTTGCTTTATGCCGTGGTTTTTGGTGGTCCTATTCTCCGGTTAGGGTTCCACTGGTTGGATATTTCAGCTAGGTCATTAGTTGTTTGGCTTATTCTGCGTGTGGGTATACCTGGACCTTTCGCCATTGCCGGAATTGGTAGGGTAGGTGTATTCAACATATTGGAGTTGGCTTGGACCTTTTGCCAATGGTCTTTGGGACGTGTTGGTAGGGCAGGTTAACTCAATGCATTGTGATTGCTGCGTTATGCAGCTTGGACGTTGGTGTTTGCTCTCATGGGTCAACATATGAAGATTACTGAAGACCGAGTCGATCACCGTAGAAGTGGTTCTATCAACCTTGTGTTTACATTTAGATTATTTATTTTAAATGTAATTGTAACTGCATTTAGCAGTATGGTTAGTGGTGATGTGCTGCGTTGCAGCTGTGTTTTGTTCTGTGGTTAGCAGATTGTTTGCCTAGTTGTATAGGTTGAGTCAAATCGCCTATGTAACGGGCTGAGGGCATGGGATGTATGCTCATGTCAATTGTACTTCAATGATTTTGGTGTAATATATTTACCGGGTTAAAACCCATTACCCAAAAAAAAAAAAAAAAACTAACGTAACCCGAACTCGAGGACCGAGACCCGAGTCTAACCCAATGATGGGTCAGGCCCAGACCATGGCCCAAAATCCTTGCAATCGGCCCACAAGGGCAGCCCATGACCCATCCCCTAAATACCTTAAGTTTTCCCTAATCCCTCATTCTTATCTCATTTCACCACACATTGCTCTCTCACCTCTCTCTCTAATCTGCCCATTCTCTCTCAAAAACCGACCAAACAACACCACAACCACCTTAATTCACCTCCTCCAAGAAGATCTAACAAGCACCATCACCATCTAGCACCTCCATAGTCGGTTTTAACAAGGAACAAGCAAGAAGAGCGCAGATCGAGCAACAGCAGCACACTCCCTCTCTTTTCAGCTGTAGATCACGATTCCTTTGGTATAAACTCTCTTTCTTTCACTAGATTTCCTTGGATTGAGTTTATAAACATGCTTGTGCTTCATTTCTACTCGTTTGTGTCCAAGATCCTTGCTAAAAACCGAAAAACAAAGTTAAAAACCATTGGATAATAGCGTTAACCACTGGACAATACTTTAGATCAGATTAGATCGACGATATCTAAAACATTTCTTAATGAAATCTAACGTTTCTTAAGCCTAAATTCAAGTTTAAAGTGTCTAGTTTCCGAATCTGTAAACCTCACGAATTTTGGAGATCATTTACTATTTTAACTTAAAGAAATAAAAGTACATATCAGATCTGTACTTTCTGATCAGGATCTGTGGTCAAATGTAAAGGAGAATGTAACACCCCCAAATTTGATGATTTGCGGAAGCTTGATTTGGATGTTACTAATCAATAACAAAGCACAAAGATAAATAGCAAACGACTCTATATGCGTCGTTTTAACAAAATATATTGATAACTGAAATGTTTACAACATTTAAAGCTTTACATAGCGAGTTAAATAAAATGAGATTTCAGTACATAAGTACTTGTACAAAATATACTAATGCAAGAAAATCTCAATCGTCTGTATGCTGACTCGAGCTAAATCCTGAAGCAGAAATATCCTACTGCTGGGTACCTGCGATATATGCTAAAAGGTCAGCTATAAAGCTGGTGAGCTTACAGGTTTGAAATCAAGTAATATCGTATGAACCGCAAGATTTAAATAATGAATTGCATCCAGCAATTAAATAATGAATTGCATCCAGCAATTAAATGATAATCATCGTGTATACAGCCATGAGCACATAGTTGAGCTTAACTCGAGGGCCGGGTCCCCTATAGAGAATTCCGGGCGAGGTGCCTCCACGAATGCCTAATCAACATTCGTCTTCCCAAATATTAGTACGTCCGTTTACCCGGTTAGTGCTTGCTAACCCGGACGAGGAGGGTCAATCCTATATGGTACCATATACTAATATTCACGCTACAACGTATTAACAACTATGCTGACGGAGGACTTTCAAATGATTAGTTTCGAAAAACTCATGTAGTATATGAAAAGTTTGGTACTTGCGTTCACATGTTAAAAGTTTGAGCAGTATATCACACCCCTGAGTAAAACAGTAAAAAGAGGGGCTATGAGACTCACCTGAGTCTGAATGCGTTTAAACAAACGTAAGTTGATTAGCCGAAATGAAGTCCAAAGACTTGTAACCTGAGGGTGTCCACGACACGCGATGGTTATAAATATGATTGGGTATCTCAAAAGATCACCCCTGCAGTTGTTCGTTCAACTATAATGTCCAAATATCCACTATTTGGTTGATATGTTTAAGTGTTTGAAAAGTGTACAACCCGTTGGTGACGAGTTTGAAATAATAAACTTCTAGTATTATTATCAAGTTATTGATGTTTTGCACTTACAAAAGTGTCCCAAAGTGTTTTATAAGTCGTATCGTATAAGAAATCGAAGTTGTAAAAGTTCGACACTTAGTGAAATTTTAGTTAGAAAACCTGCTGTTTTATGCGACACTATATGCCTCACTTACATGTTCTATGCGTCACTTGTGGAGTGTCGGGTATTGGTGTCAGTGTGAGGGTATGCGTCACTGAGATAGTGTCGTGTATCATCTTATGCGTCACTTAGGAAGTGACGGGTTCCGTAACATTGCGGCACTCAAGCAGTGTCGTAAAAAGTAATGATTTCTGACATTTAGGCGTCACTTAAGAAGTGACGTGCAATATAGCGACACTAGAGAAGTGTCGGGTACAAGAGTATGGCGGCACTAAGGGAGTGACGTTAAGGAGTGTCGGGTAACATATAGGGCGGCACTAGATAAGTGTCGTTAAATAGTATATGCGTCACTCTGGAAGTGACGGTATAAGGTTCGTGTTTGTACTGAGAATAGCGACACTTATGAAGTGTCGCATAGTTTCTGCTGATAGTTGTGTGTTTGCGTCACTACCGAAGTGACGGTGTATGGGCTATAGCGGCACTTAAGTAGTGTCGCTATACTGTTTTTGGCATTCATGCGACACTTAAGGCTGTTCGACGGATTTCGAGTAAAAATCATGTTTTCGGGTTTCCGATCGGTTCCATATTTTTACCCAACCCTTATAGGGACATTATAAGCATAAACAAACAACTAGAAAGTGAAAACACTAGAAATCGAGAGATGTCGGGATTTGTCGGAAACTTACAAAGTGTCGGATGAGAAATCCGAAAAGATAGGATGATAGATCGTGATGCGGTGGTCGTTTTCTTCCAAAGGAGTAGTATAATCCAAGGCCGTTTGGTGCGTTTATTTTGCGTTTTTGAGAGAATTTGGAGGTGGTGGTGAGTAGAGAAAAAGAAAAGAGAGGAAGTAGAGAGAGAGTGAGTGGGTTAGAATGAGAAAGAAAGAGAAGGGGAATGGGAGGTTATCCTCCCATTTTCCAGTCTCCGTTCCCCGCGCGGTGCTCGTTTGCTCCGTCGTTTAAACGTTAAACAGTTATTTTACCTTTTAATTGGTACATTTTAAAATACAATTTATTACGCGATATTTCATTTAAATATTTTTACTAATTACTTTATATTTGAATTATAAGAAGGTAGGTTAATTTGTTTGCGCGTTTTACATTTTAAATTATGCAAGTTTTGGGTTGTACAATACGAATGAATACGAAATATTATTATAATAATATTTTTGACGTAACAACGTTATTTAATAAAATTAGTCACCAACGTCCGTATAAAATTGAATCGAAATACATTCGATTTAAATTGTGTACGATTTAACCAAATCGCATATTCGTATATATTCAACAATATATATAATTCGATACATTAATTAGCCTAACCAGGAACTAATTACATGTATTAACATATGATTAGGCACTAATTACTAGTCCTAATTTGGCGGGTGTTACAGAGAATATCTTGGTGTGTGCGTCGAATTAAGACCTCAAACCACTTGGAAAATTTGAGTTTTTGTGTAAGCTTTCCAAATCCTACTTTCACTTTGTGTGAAGTTTTAACTATAGCGGTTGGACCTATTGTGCAATACAAATTTATTTCTCGACTTGTGTTTGGTTTTAGACTTCATAAAAATATGTTTTGGAAACCTTAGACATAGGGGAACAACATATATTTTTCTTGGATCTGAATACAGATGTTTTGTTAGTCAAATCACATGGACAAAACCGTGTAATTTCGGAAAAGTAAACGTTAAGGACTGTTTTCGTATTCGGTTTAAAAACGACACTTGTGGGTCACCAAAGGTCACGAAACTTGTTTACTATAAGTTTTATAACATAATAGAAGTCGTGTAAAAGTTTCGGGTCAAACCGAGCATTTTTTATCAAAGACATGAAAAGGAAAACTTTAACAGCCCGATCCTGCGACACTTAAACTAAGTGTCGCCAACCACACTTTGCGGCACTAGCTCAAGTGCCGCAGCCTTGCCAAATCATGTTACTCAGCGACACTTAATCGAGTGCCGCACCAACCAAATGTCGCTACATGCGACACTAACCCCGAGTGTCGCCATAAATTAAAAATTCCACAGCCTGCGTCACTTGCTTAAGTGCCGCTACCACCACCTGCGACACTACCTTGAGTGTCGCCAATAATCTGAAACATACTACTTAGCGACACTAACCTTATTGTCACCAATAATACCGAAGTGTCGCCAAGTGTGTCGCCTAAAACAGAATGTTCAAAACTATGTTTGCACACTAAGTCTCGATCTTGCGCAACGATTACTAAACCTTACACGATACTACTAATGTATGCAAAAAATATACTTATGAAAGTATACGATAAAACAATACGAAACCTAATAATAATGTCTTCGGGAATTATTATCATTACATACTTAAACATTCACCAACGTGCCGCAAACGTTTTTAGTTAAACGACGATTAAATACTTGGACATAACTAGTTGAAGTGGATAACTAGCATGAATGGTCTTTTGAGACATTCACTTATACATACGACCTTATATGCTTAGGGCATTAGAAGGTTGCGGGTTCGGAGAACCTTTTAGCTGATTTACTTTGGATACTCGTTTGATTGCAAACGTAGCTTGCTTACTTGACTCAGGTGAGTCTCATAGCCCCGCTTTTTACTGTTTTTACCTTGGGGTGAGGATACATACTCTGTTTTACATATGAACACAAGTACTGATCTAACTGATTTAACTGATATACGAATTTCATGAGTCACGACATAATCCACTGAAGTCCCTCCATCATAGTTGTTAGTTATGGACTTAAGCGCGGGTATTAGTAAATGGATCCATTTGGGACAGACAATCTCCGCCCGGGGTAGTATCGCTACCACGAACCGTTCCGTAGAAACAGGCGTTTGATACTTGTTTCTTATGGATGTTTTGAATTAGCACTCACGGGGGAAACTTACGGTACTTGGTTGTACCACTTTTACGTTAAGCTTCAACTATGAGCCATGACAATGGTATATAATTTACAAACTATTGCTTGGTTGCAATACACTTGTTTACGCATTCGTGCACACTGATGAAATCTTGTGGTTCATAACTATTACTTTACTACTAAACCTGTGAGCTCACCAACATTCTTGTTGACCCTTTTAGTATGTATTCTCAGGTACCCGTACGGAGTAGGATTACTCCAGGACACTAGCTAGAGTCGCATGATTTATACACTGCATTTAACGGAGATTCTTAGCATTATCTTTTGTATATTTCGGTTATGTAATAGAATCTCCCGCTATATACGCGGACTCTAGGTTACGATACTTTTGTAACGAAAACAATATGATTTCATACGATTTATTTATGGAATGTAACTATTTTACAAACATCTCATTTAGAGGTCGTTTGCTGTATATCTTTGTGCTTTTCTTTACTTGATTAGTCGCGCCCCGACCCGAACCGCTTCCGCATACAGGTAATTTGGGGGTGCGACAGATTGGTATCAGAGCCTAAGGTTATAGCGAACTAGGTTGCATTAGTGGGCCCAGACTATGACCGTTAGGCAGTATTTCCTTATTAGGTATGACTGGTTCAGAAATTTCATCAATCAGCTTTAATTTAACATAGCCTGATCAACTATGTATAATTAAAGAGGGATCGGTGAAAGGCCTGAAAGGGTTCATATTGAATAGGAATACGTTAGATGACTCTGACCACGAGAGAAACGGGACCCAAACTTGTTTGTACTAGACACACTAGGCTATTATGTGATATACATATATATATATATATACATATATAGGCCTCACACACTAACGCTCTTGCCACAGAAATGGCATATTTACCACTCAGGCAAACTACACGTGCCTCTCTCTCTCTCGCTCTCGTCGCAGCCACTCAGAACCGCTCGTGGCTAGACGAACTTGTAGCTCGCACCGAGTTAGCCCCTACCACAATCCTGCCACTACTGGTAACACCTCTGCTTTAGCTCGTCATCGGGCAGTTGCCCACCGATGGAGCTGGTTACCTACCGTTATTGCCACGTGGAGGATTGAGGAAGACATAGAAATTCCTACTGACGTTAGAGAGTTTTCCACCATGGATCTCTCTCCTTACACCCAGGAACCCACATACCTCACTGTACCAGTGTTAGCTGCTAGGCTACACCGACATGAGACCAGACTACACGACATGGAAATAGAACAACACGAAACCCGCTCAACCTAGATGAATTTGGCTCAAGGCCGGATTGCACACATCCTTGAGGATCAGGATAACTTCACTGACAACATGGATGTTATCCACGGTCGAGTGATGGAAACTAGGGATGAAGTTGCCATCCTACGACTTAGATTGGAACAATGTGAGCAACGCTCACAAGAAGCTAAACAATACTCACGAATGCTGGAACAACATCTAACAATTGCTGAAGAAAATGCCTGACAGGCTGGCAGACTTGCAGAAGCGGTGGAACACCTTGTCACCTTGATACCACGAATGAACCTACGTCAGAATTAGTACTGTACTCTATGTGTAATCGACTAGCTAGGATTTGTAAGACTCTTGTAATTCGACCGGATGTAAGGATTCCCGGTATCTTTTGTAAACGTTGAATCCTGTAATCTTTTGAAACTCACACCTTAATTGGTTGCTAATCTATCTATCCTTCATTATTGATTGTCATGTCGTGATGTTGTATATTACCGCCTTTATATATATACATCTGTGATAATCATACTCTTTGTACAAAATCTCACGTATCTCCTATCTCCTTTATTTAAGGAACATGCCGCCAAGAAAACAGACTTTCACTGCCGTCGAACTTTCTCGGTTCATTGCCCAAGGGGTAGCCGACGCCCTGGCTGCTCAAGAGGCACTACGAAACAGTGGTTCAAACCCAAACCAGGGCAGCGAAGACACCCTGAATAACACACCTCCACCTAAACCTTGCTCATACAAAGAATTTCTGAACTGCAAACCCTTGAACTTCAAGGGCACTGAAGGAGCCATCGGCTTACTGCGATGTATTGAAAAGATGGAATCTGTATTCCGAATCTGCAACTGCACCGAGGAGTGCAAGGTTAAGTATTCTACCTGCACCTTTATGGATGGTGCCCTTACCTGGTGGAATACCCACGCTCAAACCATGGGAATTGATGTTGCCTATCAACTCCCATGGGAAGATCGGAAGAAGATGTTGACGGAAGAATATTGTCCGAGGGAAGAACTGCAACAGCTTGAGGTTGAGTTCTGGAACCATACTGTTAAAGGGGATGATATTATTGGATACACCACTCGCTTTCACCAACTGGCACTCCTGTGCTCAACCATGGTTGATCCTGAATACAAGAGGATCGAAAGGTACATCTGGGGACTCCCAGCCAAAATCCAAGGAATGGTAACTTCGTCCAACCCGGGAACCATTCAGAGTGCCGTTCGTATGGCACACAACCTGATAGCTCAGGTGGTCCGCCGTGGGACACCTGCTGGGAAAGATTCTGCAAACCGGACTGTAGACAACAAAAGGAAATGGAATCCTAGCAATAACCAAGGTCAACAATCCAACAAGAGGCCTGAGACTGTTAAGGCCTACACTTCGAGTTCTGATCACAAGAAAGGGTATATTGGGAATAAGCCTTTTTGTTCCAAGTGTAACTGCCATCACGACGGTTCCTACCCATGTACCAAGTGTAAACGATTTAGGCATCTGGCCAAAGATTGCGGAACCTCCACTACCAACACCAACACACCAAAGGCCTGCTTGGAGTATGGAAACACCGGACATTTCAGAAATGATTGTCCTAAACTGAAGAACAAGAACAACAACAACGCTCGCGGCAGAGCTTTCGTGCTCAATTCTGGATAAGCACGCCAAGACCCTAACGTTGTTACGGGTACGTTTCTTCTCAACGATTTAACTGCTTCAGTCTTATTTGATACGGGCGCCGATAAAAGCTTTATTTCTGATGAGTTTTGTCCATTGCTCAACATTACCCCCACTACTCTAGATGCTAAATCCATTGTCGAGTTAGCAAACGGAAAACTGATTGAGGCCGAAAGTGTAATACGAAATTGCACTTTAAACTTAGCAAATGAACTCTTCCCTATTGACTTGATTCCCGTCGAGATCGGAAGTTTCGACATCATCGTTGGTATGGATTGGTTATCCAAACACCGCGCCGAAATCGTTTGCTACGAGAAACTAGTTCGTATTCCTCTCGTCACCGGTGGAACTTTGATCATACAAGGGAGACCGGTGGGACGAGAATAAACATCATATCTTGCATGAAAACCCGAAAATACCTGAGAAAAGGGTATCAGGCAATCCTCGCACATGTAACAGAAAAGAAGTCGGAGGAGAAGCGACTTGAGGATGTGCCTATCGTTCGAGACTTCCCTGAAGTCTTCCCTGAAGATTTGTCTGGCCTTCCACCTCCCAGACAAGTCGAATTCCAAATCGACCTTGTGCCTGGAGCTGCACCCGTGGCACGAGCCCCTTATCGATTAGCCCCTTCCGAGTTGCAGGAGTTGTCAACCCAATTACAGGAACTCCTGGACAAGGGATTCATTCGACCAAGTTCCTCACCTTGGGGAGCTCCGGTCCTTTTCGTGAAGAAGAAAGATGGTTCTTTCAGAATGTGTATCGATTACCGTGAACTGAACAAGCTAATCATAAAGAATCGATACCCACTTCCCCGAATCGATGACTTATTCGACCAGCTTCAAGGGTCAATCTTTTACACCAAAATCGACCTGCGCTCAGGTTATCATCAGTTGAGAGTTCGAGACGATGACATTCCGAAAACCGCATTTCGGACTCGTTACGGACATTACGAATTCCAGGTTATGCCTTTTGGCTTAACCAACGCACCGGCTGTATTCATGGATCTTATGAATCGGGTGTGCAAACCCTATCTTGACAAGTTTGTCATCGTATTCATTGACGATATTCTGATTTACTCCCGTAACGAGGCAGAACACAAACAACACTTGCAAACTATTTTCGAATTGCTCAAAAAGGAAGAACTATACGCCAAATTTTCTAAATGCGAATTATGGATTCATACCGTACAATTCCTAGGTCACGTTATCGACAGCCAAGTTATTCACGTAGATCCAGCGATCAAGTGCTGGCAAGCACCTACCACACCAACTGAAGTTCGTCAATTCTTAGGCCTCGCTGGATACTATCGCCGATTCATCGAAAACTTCTCAAGGATAGCTCAACCTTTGACTATCTTGACTCAGAAAGAAAAACAATTCGATTGGACTGACAAACAAGAGTCAGCTTTCCAACTCCTGAAACAGAAACTCTGCAGTGCACCAATCTTGTCTTTACCCGAAGGCAACGATGACTTCGTGGTATACTGTGATGCTTCACACCAAGGTCTCGGTTGCGTGTTGATGCAACGAGACAAAGTTGTTGCTTACGCCTCTCGCCAACTGAAAATTCATGATAAGAATTACACGACCCATGACTTAGAGTTAGGAGCTGTTGTATTCGCTCTCAAAATATGAAGACATTACTTATACGGTACCAAGTGTACTATCTTTACCGACCACAAAAGTCTCCAACACATCTTCGATCAGAAAGATCTGAACATGAGGCAACGCCGATGGGTTGAGTTACTTACTGATTATGATTGCGAGATTCGCTATCATCCGGGCAAGGCAAATGTTGTTGCCGATGCCCTCAGCCGAAAAGAACGAGTCAAACCACTTCGAGTTCGAGCACTCGGTATGACTATTCACAACAACCTCACTACTCAAATTCTTACCGCTCAACTCGAAGCACTCAAAGATGAAAACATGAAGAACGAGGCCTTGCGAGGCATGGATAAACAATTCGAAACAAAACCTGACGGGGCCAAATACTTCTCAAATCGAATATGGTTACCAAGTTTTGGAAACCTGCAGGATTTGGTGATGGATGAAGCTCACAAGTCTCGATACTCTATACATCCTGGAGCTGACAAGATGTATCATGGCATCAACAACCCAAGATACCACAATGGAAATGGGAACAGATTTCCATGGATTTCATTACCAAATTACCGAAAACACCGAACGGTTGCGATACCATTTGGTAATCGTAGATCGTCTCACAAAATCTGCTCACTTCCTCGCAATTAAGGAAACCGACAAGATGAAACGTCTAACCCGAATCTACCTGAAAGAGGTAGTATTTAGACACGGTGTTCCCATCTCGATTATCTCTGATAGAGATAGCCGCTTTACTTCTCGCTTTTGGCAGTCCTTACAGAAATCTCTTGGCACTCGTTTGGATATGAGTACTGCTTATCACCCGCAAACCGATGGCCAAAGCGAACGGACGATTCAAACACTGAAGGATATGCTATGAGCCTGCGTAGTTGACTTCGGTACCTCGTGGGAAAACCACTTACCGTTGTGCGAGTTTTCGTACAACAACAGTTACCACACCAGCATTAAGGCTGCGCCATTTGAGGCACTCTACGGACGAAAGTGCCGTTCACCTATCTGTTGGATCGAGGTGGGAGATAACCAACTCACCGGTCCTGAAATCATTCATGAAACAACCGAGAAAATCGTAAGTATTCAAAACCGGCTGAAAGCCCACGTGATCGTCAGAAAAGTTATGCTGACGTGAGACGCAAACACCTTGAGTTTGAGGTCGGAGACAAAGTACTTTTGAAAGTGTCACATTGGAAAGGTGTTATTCATTTCGGTAAACGCGGGAAATTAAATCCCAGATACATCGGACCATTCGAAATCCTTGAAAGGATTGGTCCAGTGGCATATCGCCTGCAACTTCCTGCTGAACTTAGCAGCGTGCATAGCACATTCCACATTTCTAACCTTAAGAAATTCCTGTCTGATGAGACACTGATTATACCGCTCGACGAAATCCATATTGATGACAAAATCCATTTCGTCGAGGAACCCATTGAAATCATGGACCAAGAGGTCAAACGATTGAAATAGAGTCGCATTCCCATTGTTAAAATCTGATGGAATTCTAGGCGTGGCCCTGAATTCACCTTGGAACGAGAAAATCAGATACGCGAGAAATACCCACACCTCTTCTCGAACCCCACCCAGACTGCTACTACATCTTAATTTCGGGACGGAATTTCTTTAACAAGGGGAGAATGAGACAACCCACACTTAGGCGTATTAATTTACCCTAACCTTTGCTTGTAATCACTTGTATTTAGTATGTAATAGGACTAAGTACTTGTAATATAACGTATATTGAATATATACCCGTACGTAATAAATTGATATTACGCGATTTGCTCGGATGGAATCCAAAACACCTGGCCGTTGGTGAACCATTTTATACTCAACATGAATATATTTTTATGATAAAATAGTCATCATTTACTTGGTATTATTATTATATAATAATATACGCGAAAAACTATCACGTTTGGTGTAAAACGTAACAAACACTAGAAAACGCGCGAATCGGGCCCGACACCCGAACGGAATCCAAAATATATTTTGGATACTTGAAATAAGTAATTCAACAATATTTGATCATTCCGAATATCACTTACATATTTAAAACATACGCGAGAACTCAAATGTTAACAAATAAATTTTAAACCGCGCTATTTAACGTTCAACCGACAAACTAACGTAACCCGAACTCGAGGACCGAGACCCGAGCCCAACCCAATGATGGGTCAGGCCCAGACCATGGCCCAAAATCCTTGCAATCGGCCCACAAGGGCAGCCCATGACCCATCCCCTAAATACCTTAAGTTTTCCCTAATCCCTCATTCTTATCTCATTTCACCACACATTGCTCTCTCACCTCTCTCTCTAATCTGCCCATTCTCTCTAAAAAATCGACCAAAGAACACCACAACCACCTTCATTCACATCCTCCAAGAAGATCTAACAAGCACCATCACCATCTAGCACCTCCATAGTCGGTTTTAACAAGGAACAAGCAAGAAGAGCGCATATCGAGCAACAACAGCACAATCCCTCTCTTTTCAGCTGTAGATCACGATTCCTTTGGTATAAACTCTCTTTCTTTCACTAGATTTCCTTGGATTGAGTTTATAAACATGCTTGTGCTTCATTTCTACTCGTTTGTGTCCAAGATCCTTGCTAAAAACCGAAAAAACAAAGTTAAAAACCGTTGGATAATAGCGTTAACCACTGGACAATACTTTAGATCGGATTAGATCGACGATATCTAACACATTTCTTAATGAAATCTAACGTTTCTTAAGCCTAAATTCAAGTTTAAAGTGTCTAGTTTCCGAATCTGTAAACCTCACAAATTTTGGAGGTCATTTACTATTTTAACTTAAAGAAATAAAAGTACATATCAGATCTGTACTTTCTGATCAGGATCTGTGGTCAAATGTTAAGGAGCATATCTTGGTGTGTGCGTCGAATTAAGACCTCAAACTACTTGGAAAATCTGTGTTTTTGTGTAAGCTTTCCAAATCCTACTTTCACTTTGTGTGAAGTTTTATAAAACTCGAGATATGACCAAATCTTTGAACACATGTACTGAAACTATAGCGGTTGGACCTATTGGGCTTTACAAATTTATTTCTCGACTTGTGTTTGATTTTAGACTTCATAAAAATTTGTTTTGGAAACCTTAGACATAGGGGAACAACATATATTTTTCTTGGATCTGAATACAGATGTTTTGTTAGTCAAATCACATGGACAAAACCATGGAATTTCGGAAAAATAAACGTTAATGACTGTTTTCGTATTCGGTTTAAAAACGACACTTGTGGGTCACCAAAGGTCACGAAACTTGTTTACTATAAGTTTTATAACATAATAGAAGTTGTGTAAAAGTTTCGGGTCAAACCGAGCATTTTTGACCAAAGACATGAAAAGGAAAACTTTAACAGCCCGATCATGCGATACTTAAACTAAGTGTCGCCAACCACACTTTGCGGCACTAGCTCAAATGCCGCAGCCTTGCCAAATCATGTTACTCAGCGACACTTACTCGATTGCCGCACCAACCAAATGTCGCTACATGCGACACTAACCCCGAGTGTCGCCATAAATTAAAAATTCCACAGCCTGCGTCACTTGCTTTAGTGCCGCTACCACCACCTGCGACACTACCTTGAGTGTCGCCAATAATTTGAAACATACTACTTAGCGACACTAACCTTAGTGTCGCCAATAATACTGAAGTGTCGCCAAGAGTGTCGCCTAAAACAGAATGTTCAAAACTATGTTTGCACACTAAGTCTCGATCTCGCGCAACGATTACTAAACCTTACACGATACTACTAATGTATGCAAAACATATACTTATGAAAGTATACGATAAAACTATACGAAACCTAATAATAATGTCTTCGGGAATTATTATTATTACATACTTAAACATTCACCAACGGGCCGCAAACATTTTTAGTTAAACAACAATTAAATATTTGGACATAACTAGTTGAAGTGGACAACTAGCATGAATGGTCTTTTGAGACATTCACTTATACATACGACCTTATATGCTTAGGGCATTAGAAGGTTGCGGGTTCGGAGAACCTACTAGCTGATTTACTTTGGATACTTGTTTGATTGCAAACTTAGCTTGCTTACTTGACTCAGGTGAGTCTCATAGCCCCGCTTTTTACTGTTTTTACCTCCGGGTGAGGATACATACTCTGTTTTACATATGAACACAAGTACTGATCTAACTGATTTAACTGATATACGGATTTCATGAGTCATGACATAATCCACTGAAGTCCCTCCATCATAGTTGTTAGTTATGGACTTAAGCACGAGTATTAGTAAATGGATCCATTTGGGACTGACAATCCCCGCCCGGGGTAGTAGTGCTACCACGAACCGTTCCGTAGAAACGGGCGTTTGATACTTGTTTCTTATGGGTGTTTTGGATTAGCACTCACGGGGGCAACTTACGGTACTTGGTTGTACCACTTTTACGTTAAGCTTCAACTATGAGCTCATGACAATGGTATATAATTTACAAACTATTGCTTGGTTGCAATACACTTGTTTACGCATTCGTGCACACTGATGAAATCTTATGGTTCATAACTATTACTTTACTACTAAACCTGTGAGCTCACCAACATTCGTGTTGACCCTTTTAGTATGTATTCTCAGGTACCCGTACGGAGTAGGATTACTCCAGGACACTAGCTAGAGTTGCATGATTTCTACACTGCATTTAACGGAGATTCTTAGCATTATCTTTTATATATTTCGGTTATGTAATAAAATCTCCCGCTATATACGCGGACTCTAGGTTACGAAACTTTTGTAACGAAAACAATATGATTTCAAACGATTTATTTATGGAATGTAACTATTTTACAAACGTCTCATTTAGAGGTCGTTTGTTGTATATCTTTGTGCTTTTGATTACTTGATTAGTCGCGCCCCGACCCGAACCGCTTCCGCATACAGGTAATTTGGGGGTGCGACATTTAGTTGAGTAATTGATGCATTCTTCCAATTAAATTCTTATTGACTGATAATTAGGGCTTTAAAGTTAACTCTTTTCGTGTAGTACATGCTTATAATGATGCCACAAATAGGTTTTGTAGTTATCTGATTGTTTGTTACAGAACTTATTGATATCATTATTTGAAGTGTTTGAAGTCAAGATGCGAATCGGAAACTTCTAGCAATGTGTATAGTTCAAACTTTTATTAATTCTATCGATTAAAATGTTAATATGTGTATTATATATATATATATATATATATATATATATATATATATATATATATATATATATATATATATATATATAGAAGAATTATGTAGGGATTAGGGCATCTATGGGCAATATGATCATTTGATTTATGTGGTATATGGTATGGTTGTTTTCGTTATGTTAGTGGGCTCAAGTGATAAAAGTTTTATTGCTTTCTCCACTTAAGTCAAAAATATTGATGATTGTGACTTTATTCACTTATATACAAATGACGAAGGTCATGTGGTAACTGCTTGCATAGTGAGCTAAAGCTCATCAAAAAGTAGTTTTCATCAAGATTATAGTATTTGACTATTTTTAGTTTGAATATGAATTCTTGGAGTATAGCGTAGAAAGGTAACTACGATTTTTAGACTTTAAAATAGAGATATACTCTAATTATAGATTTTCCTGATGAGATTTAGACATGTGATTGAATAATGCAAGTGATACATAGTGAATTTTGAATTTTCTTAGTACATGAACATCTTACATGTATCCCCGAATCTCGATATCTAGATGGAGTAATGGACAAAACACTTACTTTCTTCATGTGGATTCATAAATTTAGCTTATGAATCAACAAGTATTTGTTTGTGTGACATGAGTATCTAACAACTACTGCCTACCAACAGTCGATGATCTTTTTGAACTTCAAAGCACGAATTCAATCAGCTGGATAGTGATTATTTGAAAAATTGTAGCTAAAGAAGGTCCAGGTGTGTGAATTCTTTTATTGCTCATTTGCTGCCCTTTATGAAGTGCAATTTTCTTTCATATGCATATTCACACCGGTTGCCAATTTGTAGTCATATCTTACTAAAATGCCCATCTAGTTTAACAACACTTTTATTATTGAGTTGATTTACTGGTCGGATCAGGTAGGTAAGGAGGTTATATGTGCAAACGTGTGGGCTTACCAGCTTTTAATAGAAGAATTTTTGTCATGACTTTTTATCCATTATGCTAGTTTCTCCTTTACAGTATATCTGCATATATTACTTATTTTATTTAACTAGTTTGACCCGTCATAAATATAATTTAATCCAAATTTGACGGTTCCACTATGTGCTGGTAATTAATTAGTATTCGCTTTCTACAGTTAATATATTAAACGATAATAACTTAAGGTTATGAATTAAGTGTTTTATGCACATCTTCGGTAGGCATACTCTTTACGTGAAATAATACACTCTTTTAACTATTTTAAGGTGCATAACAGCGTAACATGAAGAGCATCCATAAAGTCTACAGAAGATACAAGAGGAGGAACATCATCCGCATAAGGTTCAAGTTAGTTGCTTATTTTTTTTCACAAGTATTTAACTTGTAATAATCATATTCTACTATTATCTGGTCAACAATGCTATAGCAGCAAGCAGAATACCATAGTCTCAAAAATAGTCAAAAGTTTAGGTTTCAATAAAAGTTTGTGCCCATTTAGTTTTGGTATTTGATTTATTATTGAGATGGATACTGACTTACACATCTAATGTTTAATAGCTTATGACTGTCCTATGTACAAATAGTTAACATTAAGTCTTTAACTATTCTCTTGTTGAATTAGGAGTAACCAAAGACGACAAAAGGGAATATCAATTACAAGTAAGTGTCCGTCCTGCTGAATCATGGGGATATGTCTATTGAAGAGTGAAGGTGATGTTACTTTTCATACCTCAATATTTAATCTTATTTTGTAGTTAGAAGCATATCGTAGAGCAGAGTATGTATTTTCTGTGATGTGGTAAGCATATATATATTTGCAGTTCATGTATCATAAAACATATTGGTGAGCTATAACACATGATAGCTGCTTAAGGGTTATGATCTCTTTATAAAGTTCTTAGAAAATGGATGAAAAAGTTGTTAGAATATAATAGTATTGGATTTGAGTTATTCTTGAAAAAGTATTCATTCTGATTTCAACACCATTGTGATGTATTACCAAACCGACATTATTATTAAAGTATGCTAATAGGAACAAAGAGTAGCGAGAACCACTATGAATTGGAATTCGCCAGTTTGCTGATTCGTGGATAATTTACAGGTATCAAAGTTGGAGGATATGAAGGAGCTATTGAAGATGGATATTTGAACAAGATATCACAACAGTTTTTAGTTGCATATCAATTTGTCCATCTTAGACTTGTAACAACAAGTATAGTTTAAGTTTCTTAATATTGTGCTGTTTTGAATATTGTTATAAGTTTCTTCTTAATGAATGCGATCCATATCATTTAAAAGCTCTCATGTGTATTTGGTGTGTTTAAAAGAATATAATCATATATTATTATTAATATTATTATTATTATTACTACTACTACTACGTATTATTATAAATTGGTGAAATTAAAAGTACCATTTATATATATATGGGGAAAGTTAATTTGTTCACGCTCATTAGCGTGTACTTTAAGGGAGAGGGGCACACCCTCCAATAAAAGAAGGGAGGGCAACCAATGGTGAGCCTGCCACCTCGTCATCTCCACCCACTTCATTAAGGATAGGATAGTAATTTTACATATTTCCTTCTCACTTCTCATTCCTTCTTCTCCATTTTCATCTCTGCACTCCCTCACACTTCCTACTAGCAGCAAGTCATCGGCCGGCCACTCACCGCCGTTGTCCACCGCCACCTACCGTCGCCGGAATCCAATCATCGGAAAGTTTTTTTTTTCCTATTTTGGTACGACTATTTTATACGTTTTTTTGCTGTTGTTTTTAATTTTTTAATTTTATTATGTCATCGCTTACAACCAACACACCTTAAACCCATTTGTTGTGGCAAAATCGAGGTCGGAAGTGGGGATGGCAATGGCGAGTTCACTCCATAGTACGGACATGAAGTGACGAGTTTGATGTCGTCGTCGCTCATGGCTGTGTTTTGCGATATGCTGAAATAGTTAACGAACATTTAAAGACTTCAGCTTGTATTCTTTTTGTTTAAAGTTGTGTTATCTCAAGATCATGATGGTTGGGTTATGTAGACACTTGACTATATGCATAAAATAGTGGAGAAAGAAGTATTGTTGAAAGATAATGAAAGAGATATTGTTAATTAAAATGTATAGTGTAGTAATCAATATTTGAAATATTTAGTTTCCATACTTTAATCATGTGTGGTGTTGGTGATGCCACGTGCACTTATCTGACAATATACCAAAGTTGTGATTTTCTATGTGCTAGCTACTTCTCTACTAACTAGTTAGTATTCTTTACTTACTAGTTAGAAGACAACTAAATCATTAGCTTATTTTGGTTTTTATGTGTGATACACCACCAATTAATTTATTATTTTAAAGACAAAATACATCATGATTTTACAAAAAATACATTATCATTTCTTTATCTTTAGTTTCTTTAGTTATAATACAAAAAGAACACATTCTTTCTTTTGTAGATGAGAGTCCCGTAATCACTATTAATTAGTGATTTGGAATCACACAGTGTAAAGTTTAATTGTAGAAGGGGGGGTTGAATACAATTTAAAACAATTTCAGATTTTACCAAGTGTTTCAGTTTATCTTAAATTGATTACCTATAACAGAGTATGACGGTATTGAAATAACAAATTAAAGATATAACAGAATCAAGGAAAGACAAGTAATAGTAGCTGAAAGTGAATTGTATTTATTAAATTCACAAAGTGTTGAATGCGGAATGGATTAACCAAAGTTAATCCAATTCAAACACTTAGCTAGATTATTACAATGAAGAGAATTAACTACAGTGGACATACACGCCGATAGTTAACCTCGATGAGTCTTAACATACACCTAGACAAACTGGTTCTCTGACAAACTGAAGAACGGTGCATGTGACGACTAGCCTCAATAGTACAAAACACTGAACTATTTATACTACAAGAGTTCCTAAAATATCGCCTACAAAATAGGATCTCGGAAGGACACGTGTTGCTGCTTGATTGGTCCTGATCTCTGATAAACCGACATTCTGCGGGTCCCAATTCTGTTACCGCAAATATCTCGTTACCTTAACACCAATCACTTGCTGCCACGTAATTTTTCGGACATTCTTTGAACTGGAACACTCTTGCTGATGTATAGATAAGAACAGTACTTTTTAGTACTTGGTGATTTGAGAGGCTTTATTGAATAGTCACTGAAGATGTAGCAATCCTCCTCACTCACTGTGAGCTAACATGCTCTTGTAGAATGAATTGAACAACGGATCTTCAGTGACTAGCTGTTATTCTGGCAGTGACTTTTGCCTTTATTGATATTGAAGAAGTAATGCTCTCGCTGACGTAGGTCAGCGACACACCAAGTTGAGTATTAAATCTTCCTCAGAATATCGACCAGAATGAATGACGATCAGCGAAACTTTATCATTAGCAACAGCAGCTTCGATACAATCCATTTCTTCATTGAGTAGTGTATAGTTGAGTTGGTCAGCGACCAGTGACTTCATCATGGTCAGCGACCAGTGACTCAACAGTTGACACATCAACACCTTAGAAGGTGACATGTGTCCCTTATTTTCTTAATTATTATAATCTTTTAAACTTAATCCTTTTTAATATGTTAATCTTAGTGTTTATCAAAATTTAATCTTCACTATAAAAATACACTTATTAATAACTTCTAATCTTATATCTTACTTACATTACAAAAGGAATTATTTAACTCTATAGATTGTTTCTATACAACCAACAATGTAAAATATTGATTTTGAAGGATACCTTAAAAATTGTTTTGTTAATTATTTTAATATTTTATTCTTAATCTTTTTCAATACGTTAATCTTAACTTCTATCAAAATTCAATCTTCGCTATAAAAAAACGCTTGTTAACATGCATCTGATCATATATCTTACTTACATTAAAAAAAAGGACTTAAATGATTCTATAGAAAGTGTAAATACAACCAACAAAGTAAACCATTGATATAAAGGATACCTTTAAATTTTTATATATTTATATATACATTTTTTTATATAATACATTGTATTATATTTTGTTCCACATAGCTATATATCATAATATCGTAACAGACGTTCTTACGATGAATAATTATTTAAGAAGAATTACATCTTTTAAGATTCATATAAGTAGGCGATATTTCCTTTTGTCATGTGTCCTTAATCAACAAAAGAATACTAATCATTCATCTTAATTATTTAGAAAAAACAAATATGTATACATATACATTATTAATTACATAAATAAGTAATGGTTGTATATATCCTAATTTTTCAGGAAGAAGAAAAAAAAAAGATTGACCATTGTTATATGTTCGACTATGTAGGTCGATCATCTTTAAATGTAGCAGCTTCACTGGATGAATAGAATATCTACAGAGTATTATGAAAGTAAGCATGCCTAATAGCTAAATTGCTCATATGAATTGTATAGATTGTCTAGAACATGAGATTTCATCGATATCATTTGATTTTTGTGTGTTCTAAATCTTTCATTGGGTTTTACAACTAACTTTCTCTCCGTACAATCTACGATTTAAGATGTATCAAACGCCACCGTGATTGAAGTACGTGTTTGTAACACCCCCAAATTCGTTTAGCGGAAGCATTTGGATTAAGTACGGGGGTGCCACAATAACAAAGCATGCATACGTATCAGAGCTTATGATTACAACAGAACATAATATATTAAGATGCCAAATGTAATAGTTACAAGTTTACGATTTATCAAATCGTAAGTTATAAAAAGTTATCAAGTTTACAAAAGTAGATTTCGTAAATATGACTAAAACAGCTTTAGTTATACAAAAGAAATCCTGTTGTCAAAAAGTTGGCATCCTAAAGCTTCACGGGTCGCCTAATTCTCCATGTGTGTGGGCGATTCTTACATGCGCAGCTAATTCCCTGAAAAACATAGTAAAAGTCAACAACGAGGTTGAGTGAATTCACAGGTTTTATGTTTACAAGTTCAGTTGTGATAAACCACTGTTGTTTATAACGTATCGTTGGGATGTCACCCAAAAGTATAGCTCGTAATACCAAATATGTTTCCAAATAGTTGTTTGTAGGAATGTTCGTATCCTAGTAGTTGTAGGAAATCAGTATCCTGTTTTCAAATATGTTTTGTAGGATTATACGTATCCTAGTCATAGATGTGTTTAGTTGGGATATTGCCCCAAAAGTATAGTTCAAGTTATAGTAGGAATGTAGGTATCCAAATCGTTTAGTGGGTCCATGTTAGTAGGAAACCCAGTCTTTTCAGTAGTGTTGCCCATGTCAAGTAGGGACTTTTCAGATAGTGTTGCCCATGTTCGTAGGGACTTTTCAATAGTGTTGCCCATGTCAGTAGGGACTTTTCAATAGCGTTGCCCATGTCAGTAGGGACTTTTCAATAGTGTTGCCCATGTCAGTAGGGACTTTTCAATAGTGTTGCCCATGTTCGTAGGGACTTTTCAATAGCGTTGCCCATGTCAGTAGGGACTTTTCTTTACCCAGACTGTTATATAAAGTGTTGCTGGTTATCCTCCAGCGTTCTCAAAACATGTTCATGTGTTTACAGCATTAGTAGTATGGAAGTATTATGTAACACTCCCCCTAAGACCCGTACCTGGGTCACGTGCAGACAGTATTACATATTACTTTGAAATCGTTAGTTTGTTTATCAGTTTACCAGTTCAAAGTACTCTACTTGTTTGAGTAAAATAGTATACAATCATGTTTGTATAAAAGTGTTTGACTATGTTTTCCACCCCTGTTCAAAATCAGTTAAAACAGTAAAAGTAGGGGCTGTGAACTCACCTGTTCGAGTCAAGTAGTTGTGCGAGTGCTAGCAAACCTAAGCCCAAGTACAGTCTGAGATCTCCTAACGTCCTAAACGTATGAGATTAATAAGTATGTGGATGTCTAAGCTAATCATCCATGTTAGTGTTCGTACAACCAAGTTATGTCCAAAGTATTTGTTAAACGTTTACGTTGTATATCGTTGTTTGTGAAAATGTATACGACTTGTTGGTGATGTTTTGAAACAATAGTTCAAAAATGTTATTATCTCATTTGCTACAGTACTGCTACAGTAAAATTTGACTTTTCTACAGTAACTTTGACTTTTTTTTTTTTTTAAATGTGTTTTTAGGGTTCTGACTTGTGCGACGTTAGGTACGACGTCGCGTGCGACGTTGCGTGCGACGTAGGCGCTTATGTCGCTATATGCGACGTCAGGGTCTAGTGCGACGTAAGGGTCGGCGTCGCTATGTGTGATTTCGCAATTTAATGCGACGTTAAAGGTGACGTCGCAGTATGCGACGTTGTGAGATGTTCTGCGACGTAGGGACTGACGTCGCATTTAGCCCAAGCCAGATGCGACGTAGCGGACTGTTCGACGAACAATTCGGGAAAAACGAGTTTTGGGTCGATTTTTGGACATTTTCAGTTGTTAGAACACTAAAGCATGGTAATCTAAGTATTATAAACAAGGAATATTGGAGGAAACGTCAAAATCTAAGAGTTTACGAAGATGTCGGAAACTTACGGGTGTCGGATTTGAAATCCGAAAAGATGGTTGTGTAGATCGTTGCAAGGTGATCGTTTTTCTCTAATTGGTTAGTTGATTCGGCGCGTTTTTGATGTAGTATTTGTATGATTTGTGTGATTGTTGGTTGAGTTTAGAGAGAGAGAGAGTTGAGAGAAAAAGAGATGAGGAAAGAGAGAAATAAAATGAAATGAAAGAAAGTTGGGCGGTGGGAGTGGGTTTTGGTTCCCCATTTTCATCTCCTGCGTTTTCGTCCCGTGTTTGTTTACCCGATCGTTAAATGTTACATTATTTTAACTAATGCATTTTTAATTACATATTTCATTATGTTTTTAATTAAGATCTTTTTATGAAACCAATTTAATTTAGTTACAAAATTTTTAAACTTTGGTTCATTTTAATTATACAAATTTACGTTTTATGTTATCAAATGATATGTAAATATTATTGACATAATATTTAATTGTTAATGACGTTATTTAATAATTTCGTTTTATTAAATAAATTTGTTCACCAACAGTCGTATATTTTTGGTTTCGTTTGTTCCAATTGTTTCGTACATAATTTTAACAAATTACGAATCGTAGTACTACGCGTATTAACTAGTTGGGCTTTGCTAGACTTACCTCTAAAGTGTGTTGTGAATTCACTCAGGTAGGGAATTAACCTAATAATGCAAGTGATTAATATTATTAATCGTGTTTAAATTTGCGGAGTGTTACAGTGTTGATGTTTGGAAACAGTTGATGATAAGAAATATAAGTTTGTTTTTTCGTTTTTAATGAACGATTCTCCTTAAAGATCATATATATGTAATATCGCAAGAATATACTCCGTATATTAACATTTTTGAGCATGGGCCGTGCATCGCACAGCCTAGATACTAACTAGAAATAAAACACAAGTTGCATCATAGTTCAATAGAAACAATATAATCATTCATTGCATCATTGTTAATTTTTTTTATTTTGATTGCATCGTTTGATAAAAGAACAGTGTATCATCACTAAAAAGCATTGAATAATTGGTCAATATAAATACACTTCATCATAGTCAAAAATTACTGCATCATCCGTTTAATAAATAAAAAACATTATATCATCACTGAATAAAAAAAACACTCCATCATATTGGCTAATTCCTTAAATAAAACTGAATAATCATTTGGTACAAAATACTGCATCATCGTTAAGAACCACTGCATCATCGATTGATTAAAAAACACCACAACATCGTTAAAAACCACTGCATCATCTAAGTCGATAAAAAAATATTGCATCATATGTAGCTAATTCGTCTGATAAAAAACACTGCATCGTCGTTAAGAACCACTGCATCATCAGCCGATAAAAAAACACCACAACATCATTAAAAACCACTGCATCATCCGTCGATAAAAAACACTACATCATGGTTAGAAACAACTGCATCGTTAATTGATAAAAAAATAGTGCAACAACAAAAAAATCATTGCATCATCGATCGATAAAAACCACTGCATCATCATTGAATAAAAAATACTTTATTGTACTTGGGTACACACTACATCATAGTTAATAGAAATTACTACTATACGCAGGGGGAGCCATTACGGGTCCATTCGCTATATGTAGTGTAAATTCTTATAAATAATTACACTTTT
Source organism: Helichrysum umbraculigerum (assembly GCA_949592205.1). Taxonomy (NCBI): domain Eukaryota; kingdom Viridiplantae; phylum Streptophyta; class Magnoliopsida; order Asterales; family Asteraceae; genus Helichrysum; species Helichrysum umbraculigerum. Next base: position 122,231,267 of record CATIUR010000005.1, on the reverse strand, counting down.
TAGTTACATTCTCTGTTTGTGCTATAGGTTTACAAAAATTGGGATAACAATGCTACGGGTCACCAGTTATCCGGGATCCGCCACTGACTATACGATTAAATATGCTACATCTTTGTTTAAAATTGAAACAAATGTTAGCATGTATTATAATGCACTTATTTTTAAACCAATAACGCTCATTTTCTAACAAAAATCAAATTGCATTTTTCAATTCATCTAGATTGTAGACAATGCAGTAATCACATTTTTAAATAGGTAAAAAGAGCAAGCTTACTAGAAGAAAAAAAAGAGTAGATTGTACATATCTACCAAATTTTAAATAATATTTTAGTTAATAAAGGAGAGAGACTACCAAAACAAAGAGTATTACACTCATTCTGCTACCACTCACCTTTTTCAGAACTAGTAAGTCATATTCACATCAACTCTCTAGCTACTTTCTTTTTTTTTCCTTTAGTTTTAATAAATAAATTGCATTCAATTCCTATAACAATTTAACAAATGATTCTTCACAATTGTTCTCGTATATAACAGGTATGATTTTAACTCTTTTTATTTCTATTTCATGTAGTCTTATCTCTTGAGTTGAAAGGATGCTTTGACACTTGAGTTTGATGGCGGGTGTAGACTTCGCCGGAGACAAATTTATTTTGATTAAAATAAGTTTGTTATTATACAAGTTTCATGTATAACTCGTAATTATTGATTGATCTCTGTCGCATTTCAAATTAGTGAGCAACATAAAATTGGCGGTGGTAGTCGGATCTTGTTGTACAGTTCGGAGTAGTCGTAAGTATTCATCTGTCGCATCACAATAGGCTCCGATGCCGGAAGCTTAAAGCTGGTGACCGCCGGTACTTGTTCACATCGATTCCTATCCGGCTTATCCGTTGACGACAAATGGTGGATTATGTTGGTGGCATCGTATATGCTATGCAACTAATGGATTACGGTGGTGTGGCGAAATTTGAAGTTGAGGGAGGTGGTGGCCGGCGGCTGACCGGCGCCGATTGTGGGTGAAAAAGAAAGAAGGTGGAGAGAGTACGTGAGAGCAAGGAATGAAGGTTTTATTTTACCAAAATACCCTTTTAAGCATTTTTATTAAATTTTAGTTGGTCTTATTATTTGTGGCCCTTGATTTAGAAATGAAGGGCTATGATTTCCCTGCCCTCCTTGCCCTTCCAAAGTCCCATGCTCCTCTGATTTGGAAACGTACTTTAATGTGTGTGAAGGTTATTTTTATCCGCACTTTAAAGTGTGAAAATTTAAATCAATACTCACACTTTGAACCGTGAACATTGAAATAATTTGTCCATAGTTTTAACTGTGAACAATTAAATCAAATGTCACGTGCACTTATCTGACAATATACCAAAGTTGTGATTTTCTATGTGCTAGCTACTTCTCTACTAACTAGTTAGTATTCTTTACTTACTAGTTAGAAGACAACTAAATCATTAGCTTATTTTGGTTTTTATGTGTGATACACCACCAATTAATTTATTATTTTAAAGACAACATACATCATGATTTTACAAAAAATACATTATCATTTCTTTATCTTTAGTTTCTTTAGTTATAATACAAAAAGAACACATTCTTTCTTTTGTTGATGAGAGTCCCGTAATCACTATTAATTAGTGATTTGAAATCACACAGTGTAAAGTTTAATTGTAGAAGGGGGGGTTGAATACAATTTAAAACAATTTCAGATTTTACCAAGTGTTTCAGTTTATCTTAAATTGATTACCTATAACAGAGTATGACGGTATTGAAATAACAAATTAAAGATATAACAGAATCAAGGAAAGACAAGTAATATTAGCTGAAAGTGTATTGTATTTATTAAATTCACAAAGTGTTGAATGCGGAATGGATTAACCAAAGTTAATCCAATTCAAACACTTAGCTAGATTATTACAATGAAGAGAATTAACAACAGTGGACATACACGCTGATAGTTAACCTCGATGAGTCTTAACATACACCTAGACAAACTGGTTCTCTGACAAACTGAAGAACGGTGCATGTGACGACTAGCCTCAATAGTACAAAACATTGAACTATTTATACTACAAGAGTTCCTAAAATATCGCCTACAAAATAGGATCTCGGAAGGACACGTGTTGCTGCTTGATTGGTCCTGATCTCTGATAAACCGACATTCTGCGGGTCCTAATTCTGTTACCGCAAATATCTCGTTACCTTAACACCAATCACTTGCTGCCACGTAATTTTTCGGACATTCTTTGAACTGGAACACTCTTGCTGATGTATAGATAAGAACAGTACTTTTTAGTACTTGGTGATTTGAGAGGCTTTATTGAATAGTCACTGAAGATGTAGCAATCCTCCTCACTCACTGTGAGCTAACATGCTCTTGTAGAATGAATTGAACAACGGATCATCAGTGACTAGCTGTTATTCTGGCAGTGACTTTTGCATTTATTGATATTGAAGAAGTAATGCTCTCGCTGACGTAGGTCAGCGACACACCAAGTTGAGTATTAAATCTTCCTCAGAATATCGACCAGAATGAATGACGATCAGCGAAACTTTATCATTAGCAACAGCAGCTTCGATACAATCCATTTCTTCATTGAGTAGTGTATAGTTGAGTTGGTCAGCGACCAGTGACTTCATCATGGTCAGCGACCAGTGACTCAACAGTTGACACATCAACACCTTAGAAGGTGACATGTGTCCCTTATTTTCTTAATTATTATAATCTTTTAAACTTAATCCTTTTTAATATGTTAATCTTAGTGTTTATCAAAATTTAATCTTCACTATAAAAATACACTTATTAATAACTTCTAATCTTATATCTTACTTACATTACAAAAGGAATTATTTAACTCTATAGATTGTTTCTATACAACCAACAATGTAAAATATTGATTTTGAAGGATACCTTAAAAATTGTTTTGTTAATTATTTTAATATTTTATTCTTAATCTTTTTCAATACGTTAATCTTAACTTCTATCAAAATTCAATCTTCGCTATAAAAAAACGCTTGTTAACATGCATCTGATCATATATCTTACTTACATTAAAAAAAAAAGGACTTAAATGATTCTATAGAAAGTGTAAATACAACCAACAAAGTAAACCATTGATATAAAGGATACCTTTAAATTTTTATATATTTATATATACATTTTTTTATATAATACATTGTATTATATTTTGTTCCACATAGCTATATATCATAATATCGTAACAGACATTCTTACGATGAATAATTATTTAAGAAGAATTACATCTTTTAAGATTCATATAAGTAGGCGATATTTCCTTTTGTCATGTGTCCTTAATCAACAAAAGAATACTAATCATTCATCTTAATTATTTAGAAAAAACAAATATGTATACATATACATTATTAATTACATAAATAAGTAATGGTTGTATATATCCTAATTTTTCAGGAAGAAGAAAAAAAAAAGATTGACCATTGTTATATGTTCGACTATGTAGGTCGATCATCTTTAAATGTAGCAGCTTCACTGGATGAATAGAATATCTACAGAGTATTATGAAAGTAAGCATGCCTAATAGCTAAATTGCTCATATGAATTGTATAGATTGTCTAGAACATGAGATTTCATCGATATCATTTGATTTTTGTGTGTTCTAAATCTTTCATTGGGTTTTACAACTAACTTTCTCTCCGTACAATCTACGATTTAAGATGTATCAAACGCCACCGTGATTGAAGTACGTGTTGATGTTTGGAAACAGTTGATGATAAGAAATATAAGTTTGTTTTTTCGTTTTTAATGAACGATTCTCCTTAAAGATCATATATATGTAAGATTTAGAATATACTCCGTATATTAACATTTTTGAGCATGGGCCGTGCATCGCACAGCCTAGATACTAACTAGTAATAAAACACAAGTTGCATCATAGTTCAATAGAAACAATATAATCATTCATTGCATCATTGTTAATTTTTTTTATTTTGATTGCATCGTTTGATAAAAGAACAGTGTATCATCACTAAAAAGCATTGAATAATTGGTCAATATAAATACACTTCATCATAGTCAAAAATTACTGCATCATCCGTTTAATAAATAAAAAACATTATATCATCACTGAATAAAAAAAACACTCCATCATATTGGCTAATTCCTTAAATAAAACTGAATAATCATTTGATACAAAATACTGCATCATCGTTAAGAACCACTGCATCATCGATTGATTAAAAAACACCACAACATCGTTAAAAACCACTGCATCATCTAAGTCGATAAAAAAATATTGCATCATATGTAGCTAATTCGTCTGATAAAAAACACTGCATCGTCGTTAAGAACCACTGCATCATCAGCCGATAAAAAAACACCACAACATCATTAAAAACCACTGCATCATCCGTCGATAAAAAACACTACATCATGGTTAGAAACAACTGCATCGTTAATTGATAAAAAAATAGTGCAACAACAAAAAAATCATTGCATCATCGATCGATAAAAACCACTGCATCATCATTGAATAAAAAATACTTTATTGTACTTGGGTACACACTACATCATAGTTAATAGAAATTACTACTATACGCAGGGGGAGCCATTACGGGTCCATTCGCTATATGTAGTGTAAATTCTTATAAATAATTACACTTTTTAGTTACATTCTCTGTTTGTGATATAGGTTTACAAAAATTGGGATAACAATGCTACGGGTCACCAGTTATCCGGGATCCGCCACTGACTATACGATTAAATATGCCACATCTTTGTTTAAAATTGAAACAAATGTTAGCATGTATTATAATGCACTTATTTTTAAACCAATAACGCTCATTTTCTAACAAAAATCAAATTGCATTTTTCAATTCATCTGGATTGTAGACAATGCAGTAATCAAATTTTTAAATAGGTAAAAAGAGCAAGCTTACTAGAAGAAAAAAAAGAGTAGATTGTACATATCTACCAAATTTTAAATAATATTTTAGTTAATAAAGGAGAGAGACTACCAAAACAAAGAGTATTACACTCATTCTGCTACCACTCACCTTTTTCAGAACTAGTAAGTCATATTCACATCAACTCTCTAGCTACTTTCTTTTTTTTTCCTTTAGTTTTATTAAATAAATTGCATTCAATTCCTATAACAATTTAACAAATGATTCTTCACAATTGTTCTCGTATATAACAGGTATGATTTTAACTCTTTTTATTTCTATTTCATGTAGTCTTATCTCTTGAGTTGAAAGGATGCTTTGACACTTGAGTTTGATGGCGGGTGTAGACTTCGCCGGAGACAAATTTATTTTGATTAAAATAAGTTTGTTATTATACAAGTTTCATGTATAACTCGTAATTATTGATTGATCTCTGTCGCATTTCAAATTAGTGAGCAACATAAAATTGGCGGTGGTAGTCGGATCTTGTTGTACAGTTCGGAGTAGTCGTAAGTATTCATCTGTCGCATCACAATAGGCTCCGATGCCGGAAGTTTAAAGCTGGTGACCGCCGGTACTTGTTCACATCGATTCCTATCCGGCTTATCCGTTGACGACAACTGGTGGATTATGTTGGTGGCATCGTATATGCTATGCAACTAATGGATTACGGTGGTGTGGCGAAATTTGAAGTTGAGGGAGGTGGTGGCCGGAAGCTGACCGGCGCCGATTGTGGGTGAAAAAGAAAGAAGGTGGAGAGAGTACGTGAGAGCAAGGAATGAAGGTTTTATTTTACCAAAATACCCTTTTAAGCATTTTTATTAAATTGTAGTTGGTCTTATTATTTGTGGCCCTTGATTTAGAAATAAAGGGCTATGATTTCCCTGCCCTCCTTGCCCTTCCAAAGTCCCATGCTCCTCTGATTTGGAAACGTACTATAATGTGTGTGAAGGTTATTTTTATCCGCACTTTAAAGTGTGAAAATTTAAATCAATACTCACACTTTGAACCGTGAACATTGAAATAATTTGTCCATAGTTTTAACTGTGAACAATTAAATCAAATGTCCACACTTTTAGACGTAAAGAGGTGACTAAATTCTTCACACTAATAACCGTGAATAATGAAGAATATTTTGTGATGCCCATATTCTTCACGGACCATAGAAGTGTGAACAACAAAAGAGCACGCACTTTTAAACGTGAGCAAATGAACAAAAAAAGGTGTATAACTACGTATTTTGTTGTAGTGGCAGTAATTAGCTAACTCTTTTCAAATTGACAGATAAGTACCACAAGAGCAAGAAAAAGTTGTCACACATTAAATTACGAAGGTTGGGATATTGATGATGTTTCATGTGGTGATCAATCAAATGCAGATGTCGAGCATCTTGATATAAAGAGCATTGGAAGATCGCTAGGTATTTTGATTGGGGAAAATACCAATGGAATAAAAACAAACTTGACTTTTGAGGAATTCATTCGAGAAATCGAATGATTTATACTGGTTATTTAATTTCATCCATTCTAGGTTCCAGCTATCCTGACCAAGAGTTCAAGAGGTTCAGATTTAAAAGTTCATGTCTAGATCGGAAAGATGTCTTTCCTATCTTACATGTAACACATAATTCCAATTTTATATATTTTCGTTTTTTTGGACCAAAAGATTTTTTTCCACAACATATATTATCAATAATAATGAATTCCATTTAGTGTTGATAATTATTATAGAAAAAATACCGCAAACTGCAAGGATCAATTACTTGCATCAGCTTCTATTCTATCCACTCAAGACCCTTGTCATGGCAAGGAATGCCAATCTTCTTGTGATATTTTCAGGAAAAACGTTCAGAAATTGAAAGAGAGTAGATCAAGGGAAAAATTAAAGAATTGTAGTGATGATGGTGGACCTCAAAAAGCTAAAAAAAAGAAGCGAGGTAGACCAAAAGCCTCAAGTGTTCTTACTGAAATTGATGAAGACCCAACTGAAGTTTCTACCCAAATGCTTCGGGATGGTGGTGATATGGGTCCTTCGATGGGGAAACTAATCAACTTGAAGAAAAAAGAATCTGAAATGGCCAGCTTTAGTCGTTTCATTCAAAGCATGATAGTTAGTGACAATTCCCCTAAAATCAGTTAGATTCGCTGTGTTCATATTCAAATCCTTCTCAACTGATTTCTTTGGAGCTACAGATTGCAAGTAGTGGTACATGATGTGCTTATAATGGCGTAGTTCATACAAGGAAGTGATCAAGTAGTTCAAGTTCATGAGTTTAATTAGTTTTGTTGCAATGGTTTCAATTTGAATGGGTCTTGGATGCTAGTATAAGTCAATAGGTTCACTTTGTTAAATTCAGATGTGTGCATCAATATGTTTTTCTATGTATTATTCAAGAGTATGTATTCATCATTTTCTAGTCAACTTTGTTGATTTAAAGATTTTAATTTAATTTATGTTTTTCGTCAAAAAAAAAAAATGCACGGGTTCATTCGTGCTGTTAGCTTTAATATAGAGACTGATTATGTACAATTATAAAAGTTGAGGGTTAAATGTGTAAAATATAAATATTTTATCCCCCTCCTACCGGTCAACAACGCCAAATTTTTGTACAATTGACAACACCAATGATATGCTCAATTATTATTTATTATAATATATATATACGGAGTATACTAATACATAAAGCATATGTTTTATATATGGAAACTTTTACTCCCCCATTATATCTTAAGTGTTCAGTAGTTACATGGCACACAATTTTAGGAAGATACAAAAAATTCCTTAGACTGCTCCCAACGGAGCGTCAGTGAGTGCGTCGGTTGCAACCGACGGAACCGACGCCATAGGCACGGCCCGTCGGTTGCACGGCGTCGGTTTGTAACTTCGGTTTGACGAGGGAGGAAAGAGAACATCAGTGAGTAGGGATGGCAATCGACATCCAACCCGGTGGACATCCATCCGATCCATCCATTTAAAATGGATATGGATGATCTAAATGGATGCATACCAGATGTGGATATGGATGTGGATGATTAGTGGATCGGATGTGGATGATAATTTATCATCCACGGATTCACCCATTACACCCTAAATCCATATGTGCATATACATATACATACGCTATAAACATATAAACTCTATATAATTATAACTATTTAAGCCGATCATTCTTATACATCAAAATTTATAACAAATATTTATTTTTCACTCGTCATTTTCATTATATAATTTCAATAAATTGAAATTATTACATCCCTATCCAAATAAAACACCGTACAGTTAATTTTTGATTCCACTATACAATTGGAAGTCACAAACTAACAATCAAAGTGTACCTATCAAACAAAGAAACAACAAATAAGTATTTTGAGTTTTGTAAAAACTATATATTATATGTATTTGTAACAATTTATGTCAAGAATATCACGATGTTTAACAATTTTTTTGATATCCAATGGATATCCATAAACCCGCTATATCCAGCGGATATGGATGTGGACGGATGATTTTGTAAATTTAGTGGATATGGATATGGATATGGATATGGATGAAGAGAAATAAATGGATATGGATATGGATATAGCTCCACCCAATCCATATCCGATCCATTGCCATCCCTATCAGTGAGCGAAGGTGGGGCCACGCCCTTTTTCTTTCAATGTCGTTTTTAATTTGGATTTTTTTCTTCTTTTTGGTGTTTGGGGAGGAAAAAAAAAGAACGATGGAGGAGGTTGCAGACAATCAGGAAGAAGAAGATGAGATGAGTTTAGGTTTACAATTGAGTGGACTCATTTTGTTGGCCTGACTTTAAATTGAAAATGGACCTATTTTATGTTCCATTATTTTAATTGAGTTAAAGTACATAAATGGGCTCAATAATTTATTTATTCTAATTCTAATTGTATTAAGTATTAACATATATAAGCTAAATATATAATTGTAATATATATATTTTTAATAAAATGTATTATTTAAGTTTGTGTATTAAATAAATAGATTAAATAGTGTGTGGGGCCCTGAAATTAAGGGAAGTGATGTTACTGTTGGTAGGGAAATGTCAGTTTGTGTCAGTTGGTGTCAGTTGGGAAAAAAGCTGACGTGGCGCAGATGTGGCACCAACTGATGCGTCAGTTGGCGTCACCTGTTGGGAGAGGTCTTATAAACCAACAAGATTTCACCATTTATTTTTTAGAAGGTTTTTGTATAGTTGAAAATGAAAGTAAACATTTGAATTTGAATTGAGACAAACAAAAATAGTAATGTGGACACTTAAAATTTGACGGAGTGAGTAAGATTTAAGACTCAACATTACTATATTTAACTTATGTCATACTCATCTTATAATCTTATCATTTTCATTTTTTCACTCTTAACTAATGCATCCCGAATACGAGAAAACTACCATTATATTGAGTCACGATCGTGAGTAATCAATCTATAAAATAACAAATATAATATATGTCGAGTCACAATGTATAACAAAACGTCATATATCGCTGCAGAGCGCGGGTAATATTATTTTTTATATGTAGCCTTTTAGTTACTAGTAAATCCAAATTCATTTGTTGGCATTGAGAAATCGTTAAAAATTCGATATCTTATATATAAATATAATTAAATCAAAACACCATGGAAGAGTTTGGACCATTGATTAGGTTTATTCCTTAACGATCCAACGATGGATAATTGATTCTCATAATTATACTAACACCCCTAATTAGTTTAGTAAATTATAAAAATTAAAAATATCAAAATTGGAAAAATAGATACAAAATAGGATAACATGAAAAAATGTAATATTATCTGATACTTGCATATTTGTTTCACATATCTGAGGAACGTTTTACGTTCAAGTATATTTTAAGTTTTATGCATCAAACAATTTTGGCCCCCCCAAAAGCCATTGTCAAGTTCCGCCACCGCAAATAGGAATGGGTCATCATAAATACACATGCATATTTTCTTTTTGCACAGGTAGTTATTGTTGGATTGGCAATAATTCCCCTAAAATTATGTGTGTTACCTGTGGAGAAATAAAAAACACCTGTGGCAAAATCACCACCCAACAGGAATAGATAGTTAATTTTAAAAGTTAAAAATATTCAATGAGAAGTTGTATGGTTACAAAATTACGCCAAAGAGTTGTATGGTTAAAAATCACATACGTTCCAAAATTTTTAACAATGGAATGCTATAGAAAAATAATAAAATTAACATAATTAAAAATAAGTATCTATTCATATGCGATGTATATTATAAAAAAAATAATAATACAACATAATTAAATAACATAATAAAATAAGGTAACAATAATAAAATGTTATAAAATATACTTATGGTTCATAATAAGTTCGATTTTTACAAGTTCAAATCAATATTATCTTCTTCATATATAGTGTTTGTGAAATTATCTCTCACATTTACAAAATTTAATATGATTTTCAGCACCATCTTCAACAATTAGCATCATCTTCGATTCTTCCACAAAAGCACATAATGTATTGATCCATAATCTGTTGATCTATTGCATGTATATATATAATGTTTGAAAACTATTTTATATGTGCATGTATATGTAACACCCCAAAATCCAAAAGTATTATTATGGATAAAGTAATAGTAATTGTTTTAATTTATTATTACTGTAGGTGAAATAAAATAATAATAATTGTATGTCGGTTTTAAAGTTCCAGACAATGATAAGTACGGGGAGTAAAATTTAAGTAAATACATATATATATCCACTTATGTACATACGTTGTAACAACCTCGAAATGGGCCTAGTAGAAATACGGTAATTTCCTTATTTAATTTGTATTTTAATATTTGGTGTATTTTGATAACTAAAATCAATATATCAATTGGTCAAAAGACCTATTGTGATAAATGAATTATTACTTGCTTTAAATTTATTTAGTTGATGGTACAGTAAAACTATTGTTCTCGCAATTGATTTTTAGGTTCCAGACAATAGGTTTAGAACAGGCAAAATAATACACTGCATAATATTGTGATGAATTGCATATGTCGACCTTTAATTTCATTTCTCAGACTTTTGCCTAAACTCTCTCAAGAACACTTCACCTACACTAAGAAATTCTAAAGAAAAACCTACTAGAAATCATCACTTGAAGGATGTGATTTTGGATTCAACCTTGTTCTTTATCTTCATCATCTCACCATCACCTAAGATAGTAAGTTATTATCCCCATTTTCATGTTTGAGCTTGAATGAGTTGAATTAGGTTAAATTAATGAGAATTGAAGTTAAATTGTTCTTGAAATTGTTGATGTGATCTTTGATAAACTGATTTCATGCTTATTGTGGTGAATTCTTGTGTTCTTCAGGTTATAAGTTTGAAGAAATGGGTTTGGTTAGAAACTAGGTTAGATTATTGATGCATGTGTAGAATTTGGTGTTAAATGAGGTTGTTTATCGTTATAACATGTTTATAGATGATACTTGAGGTTGATTACTGGATGAATTCGTGTTTAGTATCTACATTTTGTGTTTATGAGTTTTTGGTTCGAGCTAAAGTGTTGCAGGTCTGAATTTTGTTGCTGAAAAAGTGACAAACGCGATCCAGCCATCATGCCCGGATCGCGTTCCCTAGTGTTATTTTGTGTCAGTCTGATTTCCTTCTTAGGAACGCGATCCAGCCCTATTCCACCCGGATCGCGTTAGTCTGTTTTAATTTGAGCCAGATTAGTTTTGTACTGAGGAACACGATCCAGAACCATAGCCCGGATCGCGTTGGCAAGTGAAAAACGGTAACAGAATGTTTTGCACTGAAGAACGCGATCCAGCTATCCCTAACCCGGATCGCGTTTGTTAGTTATAAATTGACGAAATTGATAACTTGTGACTTGTGTGCTTATGTTATTTATCTAGTAACGAAAATATAGTATAAGCAATTATTTGATATTATGTGCATGATTAGATTGTAATAAACTTGATATGAGAATCTAATTCAGGTTTTGATTGTGTTCTCAGATAAACCGAAGACACAATAAGATAAGATTTTTGAGTGGAGACTATAGTCGACAAGGGTGAGTGGATCTTGGACTCTCAGTCTAAGTTAGTTGTAACAACGTGGTTACAATGGGTAATTTAGTTTATTGCAATGATTGCTTTGATATTATATTGCCATGACGGTTATCCCTTGAACGATTTATTGGTGTCCTATATACTATTATAGTTTGGATTATTTGTTTGGGTGAAGGTCAACTAATGTGTTGGGTTGAGTACTATTACTTTGGACAACGTAATTGATTTGTACATGTGTTGGGCACTGAAATTACGTTGTATGTAGTATTAGTACTAAACTATCGGTCTAACCACTGTTTGGCCTTCAGTTGGTTATAAGTGTTACTTGGGGAACCACCGCGGTATGAAGGTACCTCAAGGAACACCGATCCTTCTATGTTACTTGAGATGTGCTAGTTGTAGTTACTTGTTATGCTAAGTTAGATTGTGAACCCTGGATTTGTTCACTTAGCTTTGTGCTAATCCCTCTCCCCCAACTTCTTGCAGGTTTAGCTTTTGATTGTGGGTACTAGAAGTTGGTTGAAGGAATGTTTGGCACTGCTCTCTGATTGTGTTTGATATGTTTTGGGTCAAAAACAATTATGTCATGGATTTTTATATAACGCCTAAATTGTGTTAATACTTTTAGTGATGACTTGGTATTAAATATTGTGTGTATTTGGGTTGCACTTTTTGAAATGTAATATACGCAATCTTTGTCGTATTGCTTTTATCTACGCTTCCGTATTATTATATAAAAAAAATGCATTGTTATTTTGGATGGTGTTATAAGTTGGTATCAGAGCCAAGGCTTGGGTGAATTGGACAATTGTAAATGTCCAATCCCAAATCTAGTGTGTCAGTCAAACATTCCAGGGTGTGAGATTTAGCAATTATAGGATAATTGTTTAGTATGTAGGTACTAACAATTAACGAGTTGTGAGATGTGATTGTGCAGGATATGGCAGACAATGAGAACCCGACCGTTACAATCATCAATGTTCCAGTGTCTAATGTCTCTCCATCTGAAGACCAAAATGTTAGTCAAGGACAAACCGGTACCTCCTTCTCAGCCGAGGATATGACCCAAGAGGATTATCTGTAACACCTGGTCAAAAAGTCAACTTGCGCGTCTAATTTAAACTTTTTATAATTGTATTATTATATACAATTATAACTCAGCGAGCGAAAACTTTACATTTTATATCATGAATAGTGATTATGTAATAATCACAAATAAAACCATTTGAAGTCACATTAGATTTTAAATTGAATAAAACTATTTTTAATTTAATTAATTACTAATCGAAAGAACGGAAATATAAATCTAAAAATATTAAATTTATATATATTATTCGGGTACAAAATACGGGTATTTTACACTGCAAAATAGGAACGAAGTGGGGGAAACTCCTCCCCACCCCTTTTGGATCAGCCACCCAACCCCCCAAACCCCTCCCTCATTCTTTCATTTCTTTCATTTCATTTCACACACCTCACCTAAAACTCTCTCTAAAAATTTTTACCCAATTTCGGATCTTCAAATCGACCCACGAAAATTTACATTTTCGGAATCACCAACAAGAGAGGAGCAACATTAACAAAGGCCACACCTTCGTTTTCTTCCTCGTTTGGCCTCGATTCGCACTTGTAAGAAATTCTCAAATTCTTAGATTTAATCATTTTGGAGTAATGTTTTAGTGTAAAAATGTTTACATAAGTTGCTTATAACCTAAACAACCAAGAAACCACGATTTTACAGCTTGAAAATGAGTTTGATTTGCGATTTTGGCCGGAAAAACGCGGAACCCGAAAGTTTCTGGGCTGCTGTTCTTGAGTGCGACACAAGCCTTGTGTCGCATACTGTGTCGCATGAATTACTCATGCGACACAACTCTTATGTCGTATCCTTGTGTCGCAGAGTCCATGCGACACAACCCTTATGTCGCTATTGATTTAGCATCACACGCATTATGCGACACAACCACTGTGTCGCAGAGCTTCTGTGTCGCACTATGCGACACAACCCTTATGTCGCATGAACCATTTTAGTGTCGCATGTTATGTCGCAGAAAACAGAAAATAGCCAAATTTTTCTAAGTATCGGAAGACGTTTCCAAGTGACAATTTAAATACGAAAACTCGAACCCAATAATAATATGAATTATTATTACGATTTCCCCAATCAAGAACCACACTTACAAACATACGAAATCTCTCGTGTTTAGGACACTAGGAGATCATATTTGGACACGACTCGTTACATTAGGACGCTAGCTCCTCAGGTGAGTTTCATAGCCCCACTCTTTCGACTGTTTTACTATTTTCGGGGTGAAACACATGCTCAATTGCTGTTTTCAAATCATATTAACAATCGTTTATAATTTACAACTATTTATATTACTGTATGTAATATTACATGTGTAATACTTAGGAATTTAAACCCGAAATATTGTTGTAGAACAATATCAATACTTAACCTAGATAGGTTAAAATCGTATCATGTAGATCGTTGGAAAACGATTACCAATACACAACTTGATTTAGTTATCAAAATCCTTTGACCATATTGTCACGGGACAATATCATTGAACGCATTAGAACTAGTTAGTTCTACCTACACTGGATAACATCTATACAGTTACAAGTTTAGTTATTCTGTAAGAACTAAAACTGTCGACACACTTCATTATCACTAGAATGGGAACTGAACTTAAGTGAACATTTTCCCAAGACTCCGTTATATACTTGCTAGGCTTTAGACTAGGAGTATACAATAACATCGCACGTTCGTACAGACTTCTTATATCAATACAACTCAACTGGTGACGACTCTGGCTCAGGATGTAATCCAACCAGGGATGGTCCCCCGGCTCAGGATGTAATCCAACCGTGGGGGTGTCACCTGATGAATATCTACATACAATTATACGATCTACTCAGTCGGGCAGTCGTAGTACTGCTGACTTAAATATTATTTGCAAGAACAACGCCAGAATGGCACTCTCACATTTTCACTCATGACTAGCTATCATGACGATGCCACGGTAAAGTGGGCACAAAACGATGCCACGGTAAAGTGGGCACAAGTACGATATCGCGGTAAAGCGATACACTCGATGTGGCACGGGCTTATGCGCCGTGATCCGCACTTACATACAATCAATGGATCAGCGAGTTATACTCGGGATTCACAAGAAGAACGGGTCGGTGGAGTTTCCACGCGAGGCCGTTAGCTCGATACAACACGTCCGGGTTAGCGTATACTAACTGGGTAAACGGACACTCAAAACAACTTTAATCATAGATCTGCGGGTCTACAATCAGATGGTTGCTGTATGCACCATATTTCACATAATCTATATAGTTCTGCGGAACTACAGTTAATTGTTATCATATGACGCGGTCATACTACTACTCAATGGTTATAGGCATGTATTGCCTCATGTTTTTAGACACAACTACTACCTGTTAAGTATCAAGGCATGAATTGCCATACATGTATATATGTACTTAGGTACATGACCCGAACCCTTAGGTATGAGATACCTCGATTTGATGTGTACACATTTGGTGTTGCAAAACTTCAATATAAAACGCATCAAAATGACAGAATTTGAAACTACTTTTCAAAACATACGAGGTTTTATTACATCATGATTTTAACTTACAATCCTATGAACTCACCAGCTTTATAGCTGACCTGTTTTAGCATGTGTTCTCAGGTGCCCAGCAGGATTAGGATTTCTACAAGATTATGCTAGCTCGAGTCGCATGATTTCAAACGTTTGGGACAACTCTGCATTTACTTTTGTATTATCAAATTATGTATTTGGAATTCACTGTCAAACTCATAACGTTGTAAACGTTCTATTTTGAGAAATGTATAATTATTTTCAAACGTCTCATTTAGAGTCGTTCATTATTTATCTTATGCTGTGATATTTGATTTAGTAACACCCGACCCGACAGCTTCCGCAAACCGAAATTTGAGGGTGTTACATTATCTGTTGCACTTAGAGGGGGAAAATGTTAGACTTAAGGCTATTGAGCAACAGTTTTTAGAGCAACAAGCCCGGTTATCTCAGCAGTTTCCTCAGACTTTACCACCAGTTTATAGTACTGTACCACCCACTTTAGTGACATCTCAGACTCCTACATCATTACCGTATTACCACCAGCAGCCTCATGGAAATATCTTTCAGACATCGGCCCTATTTGCATCTTCTGGGCCAGCGGGATTTCAATTTGCGGTATTTTCTCCGCCATTTCACCATAAAGTTTGTTCTTTCAAGACATTTAAATCTAGTGGACCATCAGATTATTATGGAAGTTCAAATCCCTCCGTGACCTTGGATTGGTTGAGGGATGTTGAACGAAAATTTGAGGTATGTAGGTGTGAAGAGGAAGTCAGAGTTCCTTATGCAGTACAGCTTCTCAAAGGTCCGGCTATGGGTTGTTGGGACTCGATTACATCACACTTGTCTCCTCAACAAAGGGCTTCCATTAGGTGGACTGATTTTTATAAAGAGGTTTGCAAAAAGTATTGTTCGGGATATGATATGACCCGCATTAGACGTGAATTTTTGGATATGCAATTGACGTATAAAATGACAATGGATGACCTTATTGCCCAATTCTCTGAAAAATTGAGGTTTATGCACCAATGGGTGCCGGATGAAAGGACCAAAATCGATCACTTTGTTGGTATGTTGCCCCATGCTTATCGGACGACTGTTAGACTTGCGGGTACTCTTAACCAAGCATTTGAGTTAGCTCGTTCGGTGGATGGTGATGTTAGGGCTCAAGGATTAGATGTGAATGACAAGCCTCAAATGAAACCCAAGGGTGAGTCTTCGGGTAGTCCGGGAAAGAAAAAGTGGCATGGTTCTTCCCATGGTAAAGGGCAAGGTTCGAGTGGTGGTGCGATAGGGGATAAATCGAACTGGTGCACTAATTGTAAATCAAAGCACACGGGTCCTTGTACTCCTCAAACGGCTAGGTGCATTAAGTGTGGACAGTTTGGCCATGATATCAAAGATTGTACTTTCCCTAAGCCGGTGTGTTGGAACTGTCGCAAGGAAGGTCACCGTTCGGGTTTGTATCCGGAGACGGAGAGACAGAGAATGGGTACGGTCGGAGGTTCCTCATCTTCGGGTCAGAAAAGAAAGAATCCACCTTTGGCAATGGGCAGGGCTTTCCAAATGACAGCCGATGAAGCTGTTATAACGGAGGACGTCATCATTGGTACTTTTCTTATTAATTCTGTACCGGCATGCGTTCTATTTGATTCTGGAGCTAATTGCTCGTTTATATCCATGTCCTTTTGTGATAAACTGAATTTGATCCCCTCTGTTATTATAAATCCTATTGAGGTTGAAGTAGCGGATGATAAAATGGTTCCAGTTACCACATCAGTGACTGGGGCTAGTATTTTGATTGAAGGCCATAGTTTTCCTGTCTCTTTTATTTTGATACCCATTTCGGGATTTGATATGGTTTTGGGTATGGACTAGTTGAGTCAAAATAAGGCCAACATTGATTGTCATAGAAAGCTAATAAGACTTCCTACCTCGGATGAGTCGTATGTCATGGCTCGGGGTGTGCGGGTAAATGGTAGTATTCCTTTAATTTCGATGATGAAAGCTAGAAAATCTCTAGCTAAGGGGTGTGAATCATATTTGGCCTATGTTGTTAACGCTAAACTAGAAAAGAAAAAGGTCACCGACGTCCGAGTGGTTTCGGAATACTCGGATGTTTTTCCCAATGAATTGCCTGGCTTGCCTCCTATTAGAGATGTAGAGTATAGATTTGAGTTGGTTCCCGGTTCCACTCCTGTAGCTAAAGCTCCTTATAGATTAGCTCCCTCCGAAATTCGTGAGATGATGAGTCAAATTCAGGAGTTGCTAGATAATGGTTTTGTTAGACCTAGTTCCTCTCCTTGGGGTTCATCCGTATTGTTTGTGAAAAAAAAGGATGGCACCCTTCGGATGTGCATTGACTATAGGGAATTAAATAAAAGAACTGTAAAGAATAAGTACCCTTTACCCAGAATTGATGAGCTGTTTGACCAATTGCAAGGGTCCTCGTATTTTTCTAAAATTGATTTGAGATCGGGTTATCACCAAGTGCGGGTTTGTGAGGAGGATATTCCTAAGACGGCTTTTCGCACTAGATATGGGCATTATGAATTTCTTGTTATGCCTTTTGGGTTGACTAACGCTCCGGCAATCTTCATGGACTTGATGAATAGAGTTTGTCGACCTTTTCTCGATAAGTTTGTTATAGTGTTCATTGATGATATCTTAGTATATTCTAAGTCCGAGACTGATCATGAGATGCATTTACGTTTGGTTCTTGATACTTTAAGAAAGGAGAAATTGTATGCTAAATTTTCCAAGTGCGAGTTTTAGTTGCGTGAGGTACAATTTTTGGGTCACATCATTTGTGAGGATGGAGTTAAGGTGGATCCATCAAAAATTGAAGCAGTCATGAATTGGCAAGCGCCTAAATCTCCTTCTGAAATTAAGAGTTTCCTTGGATTAGCTGGGTATTACCGAAAGTTCATTAAATATTTTTCTAAGCTCGCGGGTCCTTTGACTAAGTTAACTCGTAAAGATGTGAAATTTCTATGGGGCGATCAACAAGAATCGGCTTTTCAGAATTTGAAACAGTTGTTGTGTCAGGCTCCGGTTTTAGCATTACCTGACGGGTCCGATGATTTCATTGTGTATTGTGATGCTTCGTCTGCGGGGTTAGGTTGTGTTTTGATGCAACGTGACCGTGTTATTGCCTATGCTTCGCGACAATTGAAACCTCATGAGACAAATTACCCTACCCACGACTTGGAGTTAGCGGCTGTGGTCTTTGCCTTGAAAATCTGGAGACATTATTTGTACGGTACTAAATGTGTTATTTGCACGGATCACAAGAGCCTTCAATACATGTTTTCTCAAAAGGAGCTTAATATGCGTCAAAGGAGATGGTTGGAATTGATCAAAGACTATGATTGTGAAATTCGCTATCACCCGGGTAAAGCAAATGTTGTGGCGGATGCTTTGAGTCGAAAAGGGAAATCAGAAAAAGTTTGTTTTATGCGATTGGAGGTTTCTTCCCATTTGATTGATAGTTTGAAATCAGCTCAAATGGAGGCATTGTTGGAGCATAACTTGAAATCTGAGGCTATATATAAAAGAAAGGATTTGATGATTGATGATTCTCGTGGATTAAAGACTTTTCATAATCGAGTTTGGGTTCCTTTGGTTGGTGGTCTTCGAAATGTGATCTTGTTAGAAGCTCACAAGTCTAGATTGTCGGTTCATCCAGGTAGCACCAAGATGTATCAGGATTTGAAACCATTGTATTGGTGGCCTACTTTGAAATTGGATGTTGCTCGGTTTGTTGAATCATGCCACATTTGTTCTCAGGTAAAGGCCGAACATCAGAAACCCTATGGAACGTTGAAAGAGCTCGAGATTCCCGAGTGGAAATGGGAGCATATTACCATGGATTTTGTAACCAAGTTGCCTCGAACGGTTAAGGGTAACGACATGATTTGGGTGATTGTGGATAGATTAACCAAAAGTGCTCATTTCCTTGCTACTTGCGAGTCGGCATCGTTGAGTAAGTTGGCCCAGTTATACATCAATGAGATTGTGGTTAGACATGGTATTCCGTTATCGATTGTTTCCGACAGAGATTCTCGGTTCGTATCGGGTTTTTGGCAGAGTTTGCATCGTGAATTGGGTACCATAATTAATTTGAGTAGCTTATCACCCTCAGACGGATGGTCAGCCGGAGCGCACCATTCAAACCTTGGAAGATATGTTGCGTGCGTGTGTGCTAGAATATGGTGGGTCTTGGGATTCTCACTTACCGTTGGTCGAATTCGCTTATAATAATTCATATCACTCTAGTATAGGTATGCCACCTTATGAGTTGTTATATGGTCGTAAATGTAGAACGCCCACTTGTTGGCTAAGGGCGGGTGAGAAATTGTTTTCTGGTCCAGATTTAGTGCAAATTACCGCTGATAAAGTAGCCATAGCCCGTGATAGATTGAAAGCGGCTCGTGATAGGCAAAAGCAATATGCCGATCCGCGTCGTCGACCCGTGTCTTTTGTAGAGGGCGAGTTGGTTTATTTGAAAGTTTCACCTTGGAAGGGTGTTATACGATTTGGGAAACGTGGTAAGTTAGCTCCTAGATTCATTGGACCGTTTAAAATTCGACAAGTCGTCAATGATCAAACGGTATCCTTAGATCTTCCTCCGGAATTGGCGGGTATTCATGATACCTTTAATGTGTGCTACTTAAGAAAATGCAATGTGGAGGACCAATCCCAAGTTCTTCCATTGCGAGACTTGCGTGTTGACTTAAATCAGAGACTCGTAGAAGAACCCGTAGAGTTATTAGATCGTAAGGTGACTAAACTTCGAAAGAAGGACATCCCCATGGTGTTGGTTAAGTGGAATCACAGTTTGGGTCCGAATCTTACTTGGGAGACTGAGTCTAGCATGAGGACGCGTCATCCTAATCTTTTTGAGCGTGGTGAGATTTCGGGGACGAAATCTCCCTAAGGAGGGAAGATTTGTAACAACCTCGAAATGGGCCTAGTAGAAATACGGTAATTTCCTTATTTAATTTGTATTTTAATATTTGGTGTATTTTGATAACTAAAATCAATATATCAATTGGTCAAAAGACCTATTGTGATAAATGAATTATTACTTGCTTTAAATTTATTTAGTTGATGGTATAGTAAAACTATTGTTCTCGCAATTGATTTTTAGGTTCCAGACAATAGGTTTAGAACAGGTAAAATAATACACTGCATAATATTGTGATGAATTGCATATGTCGACCTTTAATTTCATTTCTCAGACTTTTGCCTAAACTCTCTCAAGAACACTTCACCTACACCAAGAAATTCTAAAGAAAAACCTACTAGAAATCATCACTTGAAGGCTGTGATTTTGGATTCAACCTTGTTCTTTATCTTCATCATCTCACCATCACCTAAGATAGTAAGTTATTATCCCCATTTTCATGTTTGAGCTTGAATGAGTTGAATTAGGTTAAATTAATGAGAATTGAAGTTAAATTGTTCTTGAAATTGTTGATGTGATCTTTGATAAACTGATTTCATGCTTATTGTGGTGAATTCTTGTGTTCTTCAAGTTATAAGTTTGAAGAAATGGGTTTGGTTAGAAACTAGGTTAGATTATTGATGCATGTGTAGAATTTGGTGTTAAATGAGGTTGTTTATCGTTATAACATGTTTATAGATGATACTTGAGGTTGATTACTGGATGAATTCGTGTTTAGTATCTACATTTTGTGTTTATGAGTTTTTGGTTCGAGCTAAAGTGTTGCAGGTCTGAATTTTGTTGCTGAAAATGTGACAAACGCGATCCAGCCATCATGCCCGGATCGCGTTCCCTAGGGTTATTTTGTGTCAGTCTGATTTCCTTCTTAGGAACGCGATCCATCCCTATTCCACCCGGATCGCGTTAGTCTGTTTTAATTTGAGCCAGATTAGTTTTGTACTGAGGAACGCGATCCAGAACCATAGCCCGGATCGCGTTGGCAAGTGAAAAACGGTAACAGAATGTTTTGCACTGAAGAACGCGATCCAGCTATCCCTAACCCGGATCGCGTTTGTTAGTTATAAATTGACGAAATTGATAACTTGTGACTTGTGTGCTGATGTTATTTATCTAGTAACGAAAATATAGTATAAGCAATTATTTGATATTATGTGCATGATTAGATTGTAATAAACTTGATATGAGAATCTAATTCAGGTTTTGATAGTGTTCTCAGATAAACCGAAGACACAATAAGATAAGATTTTTGAGTGGAGACTATAGTCGACAAGGGTGAGTGGATCTTGGACTCTCAGTCTAAGTTAGTTGTAACAACGTGGTTACAATGGGTAATTTGGTTTATTGCAATGATTGCTTTAATATTATATTGCCATGACGGTTATCCCTTGAACGATTTATTGGTGTCCTATATACTATTATAGTTTGGATTATTTGTTTGGGTGAAGGTCAACTAATGTGTTGGGTTGAGTACTATTACTTTGGACAACGTAATTGATTTGTACATGTGTTGGGCACTGAAATTACGTTGTATGTAGTATTAGTACTAAACTATCGGTCTAACCACTGTTTGGCCTTCAGTTGGTTATAAGTGTTACTTGGGGAACCACCGCGGTATGAAGGTACCTCAAGGACCACCGATCCTTCTATGTTACTTGAGATGTGCTAGTTGTAGTTACTTGTTATGCTAAGTTAGATTGCGAACCCTGGATTTGTTCACTTAGCTTTGTGCTAATCCCTCTCCCCCAACTTCTTGCAGGTTTAGCTTTTGATTGTGGGTACTAGAAGTTGGTTGAAGGAATGTTTGGCATTGCTCTCTGATTGTGTTTGATATGTTTTGGGTCAAAAACAATTATGTCATGGATTTTTATATAACGCCTATATTGTGTTAATACTTTTAGTGATGACTTGGTATTAAATATTGTGTGTATTTAGGTTGCACTTTTTGAAATGTAATATACGCAATCTTTGTCGTATTGCTTTTATCTACGCTTCCGTATTATTATATATAAAAAAAAATGCCTTGTTATTTTGGAGGGTGTTATATACGTATCATATTATCATTTTTCAAAAAACTCCAGAAGTTCCACGAAATGAAGAAAACGCGAGGAAACCTTAAACCCTAAACCAAATCAAATCCAAAACAAGAAATTGAAGATATAATCATTCGATTAATCACCTCCTACCTTATGTAAGTGTGATTCTTCACTTCTTGTAACCTAGAATTTGAGTGTTATGTGGGTTTTGATTAATCAATGGTTTTAAGTTGAAATTGAAGCTTGAAATTGTTGAATTGATATTAGTTTAGGTTATTAATAATGATTAGTAACCTTATTACATGTTAGAGATGAAGAATCATTAATGGTGAGTAGTGATTAAAATGGGTTTTCATGGGATTTATGAAACTAGTGATTTTAATATGAAATTAGGTAACTAATATGTTGAAATGATGTTGGTAAAGCTAGTTAGTGAATGAATTAACACTAAAAGAAGTTAAAGATTAAGAATTTATTAATATGTTCTTAAGGGTTTTGCTTAAATGATGATGAATTGGTGTTAATACACCTTAATTAATGATTACAAATGTTGTTGGAGTGTTATTAGTGGAAATTGAAGTATTGAATCAAGTAGTTAATTACTTGGGCTAATTATGATTATGATGGTGATTATAGTTAGATTGATAAAAGGACATAATGAAGTAATAATCAAAGTGAATATGTAAGTAGTGAAATAGTGAAATAAAGATGATTATGAAAAGGGAGATTTTATGATTATTAGTTGTTGAATATGTTGTTATGATAATATGTTGTATGCTAGGTGATCAAGAGTGGTGGCTTCGCTAATCAAATGTGAATTCATGTAATTGCCTAAAAAGCAAAGGTGAGTGATATGGGGGTTAAATGAGTAATGATTGTGTGTTCCGGATTGCTTCCGAGCAAGAGGTTCACATGATCAAGTGATTGTGTATTATGTTGTTTCGGATTATTGATTTATTATGATATTGATTATAGCATGTTATGTTGAATACATGCCAAGTTGAATTGTTGACAGAGTTTGATGATAAGTGGAATAATATGATGATTATGTGGATTATGTGGAATGAGCGGTTTGTAGAGATTCAGAGTTTAGCTAACTACGGTTAGCATTATGATGTTGAGCTTGATATGCATATTGTTGGGGTATGGTTTTAAGCTATTATGATGTTAAGAGCCGTGGATCCACATAGAGTTTCAATCTCTACAATTGCTCAATAGTTATTTGCCTAAGCGAGTATATGTTGTTAATAATTACTAAATTATGTTTCAGTGTTGTTTATGTGGATTATTCATTTAATTGCTCGTATGCTCACTAAGCTTTATGCTTACCCCTTCTAGTTGTTTTATGTAGTAGGTTAATAGTTCGGTTGAACCAATGATACATGATGGGTGATTTATGATGGCACGAGTATTGCGTGGATTGGAGCTTGCTTTTTGGTGAGACAAGCTTCTATTCTTTTAGATTATCGTTATGATGAAGCTTGTACAAATCGCCCAAGAGATTATGATATGATGTAATGTGTCATCGTTGTATTAAGTGGATTTTGTAAACAATTAAATATGGAATTTAAATGGGACCAAATGTAAATGAGTTTACTTTAAAAGATATAATATAATAATATGACTTGATGTATCTATAAAAAAAAAAAATTTAGGGCGTTTCAGTATATATATAATGTTTAAAAAATTGATACATATTTATTATTTGTTTTTTTCTTCTTTTTGGATAATCCTGTTTGTAATTTACTAACCAAAATCAATCCGTGATCCAAAATAATAAGTTTGGTTCTGATCCGAGCCAATCTAAAAATTCAGTTATCCGAACTATATGGTCCGATCCGAGTTATTCAATTGGATAATTTGGTTTTAATCCGAACCGTAAATAGCCCTAGTGTAGTTACATGTATGACAAAAAAAAGGAAGGACTTGGGATTGAAGACTCATCTCTTCATCCTTTATATAATTACATGCGTCGTTATTCACAATATCGGTTGCTAAATGTAAGTTTTATTAATGTAGTTGTAATATATATATATATATATATATAGGGGAAGGATCAAGAGGGAAGCTTCAATTTTGAGGGAAGGAGGGAAGTAAATCTCAGCTACAAATTTCCTCCCACTTTTTTCCAACAATAAATAATTCATATACAATACCCATTTAATCAATCTTAGTCTAAAATTCAAAATTAAAGCATGGAATTCAACGATTCATCAATCAAAAACATTATAAACTTTCCAATCCATCAAACACATTCATATATATCTTCAATTCGTCATGATTTGAAATCATCAAAAATTGTGAATTTTGGGTTTTTATAAAAAATCTTGTTTTGCCATTAAAAACAATAAAATTAAACGAATTTCATCTTTCAAAACGTATAAACAGGTAATTAATTGAATTAGGATTGTCATTAACCATCGAATTTCACAAAATTGAAAATATCCAGTACGTTAACATGCATTTGCAATGCATGTTAATCAAAATTACAAGTAAGATTCTTAAACATTATTTTTTATTGAATATTACCTTATATAAGTAATTATACATCGTTGAACGTTATAACATAACATTCATCAATGTATTACAATATATATGAGTTAACATGCATTATAAATGAATGTTATAATGTTCATCAACATGATTTAAGTTAACATTCGTCATAAATGAATGTTAAAGACTCAATGAGATATTAACATGCATTTATGATGAATATGAGTTATTATACACTAATAACATATATATAAGCTAAAATATTCATCATAAATGAATATTTAAATTGTAATTTTTATAACATGCATTTCAAATGAGTGTTAACTTTCTGAAAATTTTAATTTTGAGATTTTTTTGTGTAAAACGTAAAATAACTACAAGTTTGTTTGATTATTGATGTATATGATCGATTGATTTGAATTTTGCTTTATATACATCTCAATTTTGTACTCAATTGAATGAATTTGTGATTTTTACGGGTTTCTACATTTTTCTTCATGAAATCTATTTTCTAACATTTTTTTTATTGAATTTAACAATTGTTAATCAATTAACGAGTTGTGTTTTAGTGTTTTTAAATTTATTTTAGCAAGTTTCAAGCTTTAATTTAATGAATTTAAGATGAAAATCATGTTTTTAGTTGTTTTTGATTAACATGCTTTTTGTAACATCCCAAAATCCAAAAGTAATATTGTGAATAAAGTAATAGTAAATGTTTTAAGTTATTTTTACTCTAGGTGAAATAAAATAGTAATAACTGTGAGTCGGTTTTAAAGTTCCAGACAATGATAATCACGGGGAATAAAATTACACTACATGTATATCTAATATACATACATGCGTACATATCACATATATCTCTCCAAAAACATTTCCAGAGAGTTCAAGATGAAGAACATCAAACCCTAAACAAAGAAATCGAATTTTAAACCTGAAATCGAAGCTAGGAACTCGAATTCAACAAGGATTAATCATCCACAACCTAAGGTAATCATGATTCTTGTTTTATTTTGAATTCTAAAATTAGGGTTCATGGGGATTTCGAATTATATGAAGAATTAATTAATTTTAATACGAAATTTAGCTTGAAATATATTGAATTGGACTTAGTAAAGCTTATTAGTGATTGAATTAACACTAGAACGAATTCAAAATCAAGAATCTTGAATTGTGTTCTTGGGGTTTTGATGGATTTTGATGAAATAATGGATCATTGAAATATAAGGTTAGTAATCAAGTGGGTTTTGTATTTAGAATGATGAATTGATGCTAATACATCTTAAATTGGTGGGTTTTGATGAATTAATTGAATTATATGATTGTAATCAAGAAAGTTTGATCATAGTAATAGGATTTGGTATTAACATACCTTAACTAGTGTTTAAAAATGGTTATTGAAATATGAATATGAAGAAGTGAAATATTGAATCAAGAGGATTAAGCTATTGAGTTAATTATGATTATAAGAATTATGAGGATTAAGTATGTAAGATGATCATGGTGATCATTAGTAATGGTTGAAATAAGATACAAGTGCTATTTGATGATAATTGAAGTATATACAAGAAATTAAGTCATGTATATGACTATGGAATGAATAGTTAAATAATGAAATAATGAAAATCAATGGGAATCAAGAAATAAATAATCATGGATAGTATGATTAATCCATGAGGGTGATGAATTGATTAAGTTGATGTATTGATTATTATGAATTCTAGTTATTAAATGTGTTATTGTACCTATGTATTATATGCTAGGTGATCAAGAATGATGGATTTGCTATTTTAGAGAGAAATCATGTGTTTGCTTAAAAAGGCAAAGGTGAGTGATACGAGGACTACTTGAATAATGATTGTATGTTCCGGATTGCTTAAGAGCAAGAGGTTCATACAATCGTTTGGAATATTGTTTGTCTCTTCTAGTTGTTCTTATTGTTTGTTTCTTATAATTGTATCTCATGTGTGCTTCTATATTGTATCATGCTTCGTATCTTAAGAAATATTGGTTGTTGACCATAGTTGTGGATTGTCGTTAATAGTTGAGTTAATTGGAAATAGTATAGTATTATGTGGATGATTGAATTATGTGGATTATGTGAACTTGTAAGATAATGTGAATTAGTAGAATTATGTGAATTAGGAGGATTATGTGAATTAATTGGAATATATGGATTTAGTATTGTAGAAATTGAATATCACGAAATAAGTGCTTGGCACTACTTGGTATATATTAAGCTTGGTACCCATATGGGATTAGTGCCATGCTTACTTGTATCTATTGGATCATGGATCCATACGAAATATTGTCGAATCTTTATTGTTGTTCAATAGTTTCTATTTAAAAGAAATAAGTAGTTATTGATAAATTGTATCTTGTTTGTGAATTATTTAATTAGTTGCTTGTATACTCACTAAGCTTTATGCTTACTCGTATCAGTGATTTATGTTGTAGGTGTTGGTTCGGTTGAACCAATTGGATGAAAGGTGATTACAAGAAGTAAGTGTGGATTGAAGCTTGTTGTGTCATTATACAAGTTTCATATTCTATTGAATTGTCGTTTTGTAATACCATTGTATAAATCGCCCAAAAGATTATGATTTGATATAATGTGTCATGGTTGTATTTATTTGAATATGTAAAATCAAATGTGGATTTCAAATGAAATAGATTGTAGAATATAAAATGGGATCAAATGTGATGGAATTATATTTCTAAGCATTATGATTTCATACATTGTAATATGTTTAAAAAAAAAATCTATTGAAATAAGGGCGTTTCAAGTTGGTATCAGAGCGATGGTTTAAGAGAGTTAAGTAATCCACAATAGGATTGCCTAAGCTTAAACCTATATGAATTACTTGAATTGTTATCCTAATTATGAGTAGTAATAGAATTGATTGATTGAATTGATATAATTCCCTTGTATCAAAATATTGATGATTATTATGTGTAGAATTGATAATAGAAGGTTTAATGAAATCTAGAATCTTATGCAATAGGATTTGGAATTTTATTATTGATTAAAAGAGTAATTAGCTTAGTCGTTGAAAAATGTATCTTTGACTTGAAAAAGTCAAACTGGAATATGAGAGTGTCATGTTGGGTAATAGAAATATTATATAGTGATAATATGGTTAGAAGTTGAAATATATGGGTATTGATCATAATTTTGGTGAAAGTGTGATCAATGGGTTAAATATTGAAATATGATCTAATTGGATGATCATGAATTAAGAAATATAGTATGATGTTAAAATGAATCGAAATCAAGTGTCAAATAGTAAATCTGTGTTAAAATCAATGAAAGTGTCCAAATGGACCCCCAAACGGGTCAAGGAGTCAAAATGAGTAATTATTCAAGTATGGTAGTTGTGATCATTGCTTTAAATCATAAATGGATGCAGGAATATGTTGGCAAAAGATCAGAATCTAAAACCAAGTGGTTTGGAATATGGGTTTTCCACCAATTTGGTCGAAAATGGCCTAAATTGAGTTATATGTCCGTTTTCTTGTAAAACGTGTTAATTGAAAAAGTGTAAAAAGGGAAAAGTTGCATTATGATTGGATGAACGTGCCTGCAAAATTTCAGATTCTAACTCTTTACAGTTTGGGAGATATGTGCGTTTGAATTTCAGAAAATTGTAATAAAGTTGCAGGTCTGAAAATACATAGGAACGCGATCCAGGTGTGGGATCCGGATCGCGTTAGTATGTTGAATTTGGTTACAGAATATTTTTGGTCTATGGAACGCGATCCCAGTAAATTTTTCCGGATCGCGTTTGCATGTGTATTTCGTGATCAGAAATTTTGTTCTTGGAAACGCGATCCCGCTTTGCTCTCCGGATCGCGTTTGAATGCCTAATTTGGTTACAGAACGTTTTTAACTATGGAACGCGATCCTGAACGTGTTCCTGGATCGCGTTAGTAAGTGGAAAAAGTTTTTTCGATGTTCGACGTAATATTTGATGTAGAAATTTCCGTAATAAAATTTCGGTGTCCGATTGAGACGAAATTTACAAGGTCACTCGGAAACGGCTCAACGGTCAAAGCTCATCGCTTTGCCATGAGCCCTGTCAGTTTTCGGCACTTCGGGGTCATTTAGGGCCCGAAAATGACATTTTATTGTTTTTCGGACCTTATTTTGAATTTTTGACTTATGTTTCGAATTAGCCTTTTGTTTCTTTAAGCCTCAAGGATCATTCTGTTGAATAAATGTATCATTAGGGCCTGTTTTTACGATGTTATGCGAATTTTGAATATTGATTGAATTAAACGAAATACGAAAATAATTGTATAAGTATTTAAGGAATAGTTGAAAACTTTAATCAATGATTAGGAAATATGGATTGCTTCCTTAGGAAGAATATGGAATATGTGAATTGATAAATATGTTTTTGTTATGAATTGTGTATTTGCGCATTGTGTAGAGATTACAAAATAACAATCATACGAAATATTGACTATACCAAATATGCGCAAAGCACAATGGTATCTTATGGACCACAAGTCGGTTTGAAAGTTTAATCTCTACCTAAACCCAATTGTTATTTGAGTCTGATTATATGTATAAGTGTGAAATAAACAATGTGAAATAACGATATGATTAATATATGACATCATTATGTGATTAGTTGCTATGTGATTAGAAATATATGTGTTTAATTGACTGATGAATGAATCAGAAGATGAATTCATCAGAGACAAGTTGGAAGGTGAAATAAATGATATTAACTTGAATATGTGAAATTTTTTGCTTATGTGAAATTTATTAATCGAAATAAGTTGGATATATATGATCAAAATGTTATCAAGTATCTTGCTTGTTATGAATCATTGAATTATGTGTTTTGTGGAAATTATATTAAGACTGGATGATATAAAGTAGCCTAAGAAGGAAGTGTGTATAACATAATCTAAAGACGTCTGGCCAACGTAATTATATTATGCTATTCACATGGAATTGTTGAGGCTGCCAAACATCAGAGAGGCTTGATATAATTTGTAGAAAATAAGTGTAGAATTAGTATTGATTTGTATCGGATAAAGACAGAAATATGTAAGCCTATGCTTTAAAAGTGAATATAGTATCAATATGATGTGAATTTAGTATGGAATATAGAAATAGTAAACCACTAGACTATAGTCATAATGTGGTACCTAGTATACAAGAAATAGATGTTAGTCGAAATAAAATATGTGTTTGCCCTATAATAGTATCTTATTATGAATTCTGTTATTAAAAGTAGTATGATGAATCTTAAGTGGAGGAGAATCTTAGTAAGTGACATATAATAGATTAACAGAATAGAATTTGATTATAAAATAACATAATATAGAAATATAGTTAAGGAATTATGATTGATCATTGTTAACTGCGGTTAGCACTGATCCTGTATCGGAATTGTTTACGAAATATGATAATCTTGATATTCATACTTTGCTGACGTAGCTAGTATGATACTACGAAATATATTATTGATAGTACTTATGTTAATTAAGGTAATATGTGAATACTAGTTCATTAGCTAGTTATGATTTGAATTAAAATTTTCACTTTCGAAATATATAGTGTGGTTTATAACCACTATTGTATCTATTGAGAAGAAATAAGTAATTTTGTGTATCCAAAGATATATATGACTAATAATAACAAATGACCCGGTTAAGTGGTCAGTATGGAATAGGATTATGCACAATTTATGTGCATGGGTAAAAATAGAAGTATACACATTTATAGAAATGTGAATGTGAAAAGAATTGAAAATATGTATCTGTATTATAAGTTACTCACTGGAGTGACGAATGTTAGGTGTATTAATATAATGATATAATTGACATAATACCACATTGTACTGGATATTGTACTTTATGCTAGCAAAAGAAATAGAATTAAAAGCGCAGTTTGGTGCTTAGGATTTATGGATCAAATTGAATTACACCTTGGATAGGAATATATGCTTACGTATTTAAGAAATATGCACAATCTATCTGCATATGATGAAAGATTATTTATGTAATATACGTATTAAGTTGTCTGGAACTAAAATGAAATATGAATCAAAGAGATTTCGTGGGTACATGAGTAGTGTACATTCATGTTGTGAATTCATTAGTTGTGTAAAATATCATATACGAAATAAACTCTTCCGCACCTGTAGAGAAAGTATCACTGCGAATCTATATGAGTGACATTCGTGAGGACACGAATGAAATAAGTGGGGGAGACTTGTAACATCCCAAAATCCAAAAGTAATATTGTGAATAAACTAATAGTAAATGTTTTAAGTTATTTTTACTCTAGGTGAAATAAAATAGTAATAACTGTGAGTCGGTTTTAAAGTTCCAGATAATGATAATCACGGGAATAAAATTACACTACATGTATATCTAATATACATACATGCGTACATATCACATATATCTCTCCAAAAACATTTCCAGAGAGTTCAAGATGAAGAACATCAAACCCTAAACAAAGAAATCGAATTTTAAACCTGAAATCGAAGCTAGGAACTCGAATTCAACAAGGATTAATCATCCACAACCTAAGGTAATCATGATTCTTGTTTTATTTTGAATTCTAAAATTAGGGTTCATGGGGATTTCGAATTATATGAAGAATTAATTAATTTTAATACGAAATTTAGCTTGAAATATATTGAATTGGACTTAGTAAAGCTTATTAGTGATTGAATTAACACTAGAACGAATTCAAAATCAAGAATCTTGAATTGTGTTCTTGGGGTTTTGATGGATTTTGATGAAATAATGGATCATTGAAATATAAGGTTAGTAATCAAGTGGGTTTTGTATTTAGAATGATGAATTGATGCTAATACATCTTAAATTGGTGGGTTTTGATGAATTAATTGAATTATATGATTGTAATCAAGAAAGTTTGATCATAGTAATAGGATTTGGTATTAACATACCTTAACTAGTGTTTAAAAATGGTTATTGAAATATGAATATGAAGAAGTGAAATATTGAATCAAGAGGATTAAGCTATTGAGTTAATTATGATTATAAGAATTATGAGGATTAAGTATGTAAGATGATCATGGTGATCATTAGTAATGGTTGAAATAAGATACAAGTGCTATTTGATGATAATTGAAGTATATACAAGAAATTAAGTCATGTATATGACTATGGAATGAATAGTTAAATAATGAAATAATGAAAATCAATGGGAATCAAGAAATAAATAATCATGGATAGTATGATTAATCCATGAGGGTGATGAATTGATTAAGTTGATGTATTGATTATTATGAATTCTAGTTATTAAATGTGTTATTGTACCTATGTATTATATGCTAGGTGATCAAGAATGATGGATTTGCTATTTTAGAGAGAAATCATGTGTTTGCTTAAAAAGGCAAAGGTGAGTGATACGAGGACTACTTGAATAATGATTGTATGTTCCGGATTGCTTAAGAGCAAGAGGTTCATACAATCGTTTGGAATATTGTTTGTCTCTTCTAGTTGTTCTTATTGTTTGTTTCTTATAATTGTATCTCATGTGTGCTTCTATATTGTATCATGCTTCGTATCTTAAGAAATATTGGTTGTTGACCATAGTTATGGATTGTCGTTAATAGTTGAGTTAATTGGAAATAGTATAGTATTATGTGGATGATTGAATTATGTGGATTATGTGAACTTGTAAGATAATGTGAATTAGTAGAATTATGTGAATTAGGAGGATTATGTGAATTAATTGGAATATATGGATTTAGTATTGTAGAAATTGAATATCACGAAATAAGTGCTTGGCACTACTTGGTATCTATTAAGCTTGGTACCCATATGGGATTAGTGCCATGCTTACTTGTATCTATTGGATCATGGATCCATACGAAATATTGTCGAATCTTTATTGTTGTTCAATAGTTTCTATTTAAAAGAAATAAGTAGTTATTGATAAATTGTATCTTGTTTGTGAATTATTTAATTAGTTGCTTGTATACTCACTAAGCTTTATGCTTACTCGTATCAGTGATTTATGTTGTAGGTGTTGGTTCGGTTGAACCAATTGGATGAAAGGTGATTACAAGAAGTAAGTGTGGATTGAAGCTTGTTGTGTCATTATACAAGTTTCATATTCTATTGAATTGTCGTTTTGTAATACTATTGTATAAATCGCCCAAAAGATTATGATTTGATATAATGTGTCATGGTTGTATTTATTTGAATATGTAAAATCAAATGTGGATTTCAAATGGAATAGATTGTAGAATATAAAATGGGATCAAATGTGATGGAATTATATTTCTAAGCATTATGATTTCATACATTGTAATATGTTTAAAAAAAAAAAATCTATTGAAATAAGGGCGTTTCACTTTTGAAATGCATGTTAACGTTCTGGAAGGCGATTTCAAGTTATTTACAAAAATGTCACCGCGTTGACTTTTGAGTTGACCAGAATGTGTGGCTGAGAATCACTTCCCTCCTTCCCTAATTATTTTACTTCCCCAAGGATCTCCCCCTATATATATATATATGTATATATATATATATATATATATATATATATATATATATATATATATATATATATATATATATATATATATATATATATATATATGTATGTAAGGTTTATTTTTCTTAAAGAATATTTGTTCCTTAATTATAACTTATTTCCTGGATAAGCCCATTATTAATAATTAGATCCATAATTATATCGTTGAATATATATATATTTTTCGGTGAGATGTGTTTTAGAATTTTATTAAAAGATGGTTTTTTATTTAGTGGGGGTAAAGTGTAATATTAGTATTTTTAATCTAATTTAATTATAGATCGTCGGATCAAATTGAAAAATCTCATTGAAGAGCTCAGATTACTCTACGGGATTTTGGTTTAATTATATGTAAGATAAGAATACGGGTGTGTTTGGCAATAATGGGCTGGAGCTAGGGCTGGAGCTGGAGCTGGGGCTTGGGCTTCTATTCAAAAACCACTTCAAAAAGCTTCTTGTTTAAGGGCTTCTGGGGGCTTATCTTTTCAAGAAGCCCCATTTTTTTAGGCTGCCAAACAAGGCTTATATAGCTGGGATTATTAAAAATAGAAGTTCAAACCCCTAAAAGCCCCCGTAATCCCCTCATCCAAACACACCCGTAAGAAGATGTAAGATAATCTATTCCAATTTTATGCATATAATAGCCTATATAACTTTCAGGCCACAATTTTGAAACATCAGTTTCACAAAATTTGTCGTTGATAAATACAATAAACAAAACATTCATTTGATTTCCAATCACTGTTTTTCAAGAATTTGATTGTATACGTGATATCCATGGAAATAAAGATACATGGAATATTAAGGTTCAAGTGCTTATCATGTTCGTGGAGGTAATATTTCCGCAACAATGCAAACGTGTTGGCTTATATGGATATGATTTTGGTTGATAAACACATAAGATTTTTCTTTATATTCAAGATCGAATTTAATCAATGTATTGTTTAAGCTACATTCATATGTACTATATATTTGACTGCTTTGTATGTATTCATAGGGTCATAAAATTCAAGCTACAATAAAAAATAATTTAATTGGCGATTCTGAGGATGACCTAGAAGAAGGATCAGTTGTTGAAGTGTCTAACTTTTGTGTTGGATCAAATGTCGGCAACTACTTGCTTCTGGATCACCAAAGCAAATTAACTTTTTCAAATCAACAAGAGTCAAACGTCTCCAAAAATAAAGTTAGTGAGGTTGTTTTCAAAAAACTTATGAATAAAATTGTGATGGTTGATAAACTAACAAAACAACTTCGCTCACTTGGACATGATATTGATGATGATTATGTCGTGGATATTAACTTTTTCAAGGAAGATTAGAGTTTTATATTAATCGTTTATTATGTTTTTTTATTTTTGTAATATATGTTTTTCATTTGTAATATCAAATAATAATAACATTATCTTGATCTTTATTATTTATTATTTTTTAGTTTATTTTATTATAATTATATGCATGATTATAGTTATTCAAGATCTATTATCATTGCTTGATCGGTATGTGTATATGATCACAATAATGTACGAATTAGATAGAAATTTAGGTTTGAAATACAAAATACACTTTTTTGAGTTAAATTGAATTCATTGTTGATTTGGGCTTTAAAAAAGTGTTTTGTCACTTTTGTGGGTTACAATAACTTTGTACTGCCTTCTTACTATAGGCACACTATATACATGAATGTTTGACTATCCGACTCAATGATTCATACATAAAATGAGTAAATACTATAACTAAAACGTTTACAAATTAGATGTCTTATACTTTTAAATAAACATGTCTTATATTTTAATAAATATAACTTTTAATTAAAAATATAGTTCTCATATGTATTTAATAACCTAATTAGCGAAAAACCAAAAAACATGAACCGTACCGATATGATGGAGTATATTCTAAATGTTATTGGTTGGCGATTATATTATATAAGAGGTTTGTTTCCTGGTACAGTTTCATTCGACTTCAACTTTTTATTTG
Source organism: Helichrysum umbraculigerum (assembly GCA_949592205.1). Classification (NCBI taxonomy): domain Eukaryota; kingdom Viridiplantae; phylum Streptophyta; class Magnoliopsida; order Asterales; family Asteraceae; genus Helichrysum; species Helichrysum umbraculigerum. The sequence continues at coordinate 122,195,673 of CATIUR010000005.1, read as the reverse complement.
CACAATTAACAAAATCAAATTTTGAAGCCATAGTTATCGCGGTTACTCACCTAGTAGCAATTAAGCCAAAAAGACTCGAACAACAAAGTATGTTTGGTCTTTACTGAAAACTTAATGGGCTGGCCCACAGTATATGGTTTACAGGAGTACAGGACTAATGAGCTCTGTATGAAAGCTAAACCTACAATATATAGATGAAGTTCACATGTAATATCTTATCTTCAAATTCGTTGTCTAAATGCTAATATCGATATAGAAACTTAGTTTAGATAGTAATAATTAGTATAATCCTTGGTATTGTACTTTTCATTACAGATTAATATTAAACCAAATGTCGTAAATAGATCGAATTTTCCAGCAGTTACAGTATACACTTTAGCAGGAAAATGATAAAACTAGATGCTTCCAACTCCAAGAGTCCAAGTCATACAAAGATGAAACAAAGTTAATATCTTTTCGATTAACAAACATGAATCTAGACGAGTATATATTTCTTAGCTTAATATGATAAACATGAAAATTAAACGCCAAGCTAAGTAGATAATTACCATGTTCTTAAAGTACTTATCCTTTTAAGACTTGTTTGCTTACAAATAAATCTTCTTGACTTAATTGTAGCATTCTCCCTGAAGCAAGTAATCCAATCTTGACTTGGATTTGTTGTTTTATGTAACATGTATCTAACTTATATAATATCATTCATTAACAGTATCAAGATACAGTTTCTTCATAAGTTTATTAATATGCATATAACATAAAAACAAAAGAAGCAACACTGTGATAATGAACAGAAACTTTTCACCATTTATTAGAAAATTCATGGCATTTTTATATGACAAAATTATACTTAATTAACATTGAGTAAAGTTTTCACACCTTTACAAAACCTAATCACCTAACTTACATTCCACAACAGAGCCTCTTTTGAAGACTTGAGCTTCATTGCCATGTTACATAAGGTGACCAAGATTAAAAAAAAAACGAAAAAAAATCAAAAAATGGGCAACCCGTTTGTTTTTTCATGTCACATATCGTCGGGTTTTTAGTGCCTTGGGTATTCACATACACGACCTCCATATCCTTCCTTCAAGTGAAATGACAATAATTGAAACATCATCATGGTAACGCCTTCGATCCCCTTGTGGTATTTCAAGCAACTCATGAAAATCAATTCCTATAAGTACAAAGTTATTTAATATCAGAATCATTTTGTAGAAACTTCTGATAGCAAGATAAGGCAAATGGGCGGGTTTCTCAGATCGGATTACTGGTCAAAAGGTATTTGGTACAACTTGAATAGGTCAGACCCTGTTGACCAGTTGACCCAAAACACTTGATGTCGATAACTGAGAACTTGTACGTATACTTAAGTTTATAAAAGTTAGAAATTTTCCTGATTTGATCGTAAGTCAAATAAAATTTACTGTGGTTTTATGCATCAAACATACGCATTAAGCTTCTAATTTATTTTTCATGTTACTTGTTTGACCCGTTAAATATAATGCATAGCCCAAATCGACCCATTCATTAGTAAATCAGTCTAAAGTGCCACCTCTAGTTCAACTCTCCTACAAGTCAAGATTGGAGTAAATACCAGCTTTCTTGGCTGCACGAAACAGAACTTCTTCTATTAGATGCTGAGCTGGGTCGCCTTCTGGTGACCATTGAATAAAGAGCTCAACTTCAGAAACAGCCTCCTCATTTGTGAAGTACTGATAAAGCCCGTCTGAAGATAATATCAAGAACCTATCTCTCGGCCCTAATCTGTGATGGTATAGACTGGGAAGACAGTTTATGTATGGAGAATTTCCTACATAATCGATCCTAAACATCTCTAACAGCGCATCATTCCATTTAGGCTGCCGAAAATCAACGAACAAGTTATAATCAGTTGCTATCAAAGAACAAAAGTCAAGGAAAATTCGAGCCATCTTTATTCTCCTCCTTTATTGATGAGGAGTACTTTTGAAGGTCACTATGATATTGACAACCAACAGTGAAATACAAAAAAGTTATGCAAGATTTAATCTTGATGGAATATTCAAACCCCCCATCTTCCCATTTTTGGTTTCTTGATCCAAAAAAGCATTTTTGCCACAGTTTATGCAGATATGACTTTATTTGGCACCCATAAGGAATCGAATCAGCATCGCTTCCATACTAGATTTATAGCAAGTTGAATAGAATCGAATCATCTAATAGATAATGGTCAATTACCTGTTTGAGAAAGCCAGCACCGAAAGCTCGAGTGACCTTAAGTGAGCCTTTAACGCGATCATTCATCAACGCACAAGAATCATCAGGATGTTCACCCTTAATTCGTTTTACTTCCTGCAAAAGGTCAAAATATTAAGAACAACGAACTTAAGGTTAGAAGAACAATAAATTTAGACTTAGGTTGATTCATACCTCCTCAATGGAGGTACTATGATCCATTGTAAGCTGACAAGCAGTTAATGTGGGATTTGTACCAGCAACATCAGCATCAAAATCCTCAAGATCATATAATGTTTCCTCTTTAATTCTCTCTAGATCTTGTCTCCAAAGATTGGGCTCAGGCTTTTGTGCTAAAACCGCTCTACTATCTCCAACATTCATGATATAAACATCTTCTTCTTTCATCAACATAACAAGAACACATGAACCCATCAAAGCAAGTTCTGGATTCTCATTAAGCATTTGATCCGCGACACCAAAATAAGCTTCTTCTGTTTTCTTCAACCCTTGGGATAAAGCTTTCAAAACATCCGAATGATTAATCGAATTTGACCCATTTGAATTCAACTGTTCCTTTAATCTCCTATCCAATTCCAATCTCTCTCGATCGAATTCACACTTCCATCTCCTATGATTATCCTCCCATTTCTTCGATGCCCCTCGACTCCTACCTCTCGAATTCTTACTAGTTTTTTTATTTGAATTCATTTCAAAATCCTCAATTCCACTAGGATATCCCTCTTGCTGATCGATATACCTTCGATTCTCATTTTTTCGAGGTTGATCATCAATACTCGATTCAATGACATCCAACCGTTTCACCAAAGAACTTGAATTCGTTGTATTAGGTTCTTGATCATCCCACAACAAACCTTTCAATTCCTTGTGAACATTTGGATATAAATTTGATAACAAATAATCAGGCGCATCAGGACCATTAAATCCATCATAAATTCCAACGAAAACCCATCCATGTTCCTCTGAAACAACGACGTGTACTCGATCTTCACCAGCTTTCCCTTGAGCCCATTGAAGATTTTGACTTTGGGTCAAACACTCATCATCATCAAGAAAACTATTTTCACTACTCAAATTAACACTACTAATTGTCAATTCATTTATTTTCTCAGCTGACCCAGCAACCCAATCTGGATCTTTTAAAGAACCCATATTTTTAATTGGGGCAACAACCGAGTTTTGCCCACGGGTCACAAAAGTTCTTGAAATCGCTCTTTGTATGACCCGAATCAATGATCTCTTTCTTGATCTACGTTTATATCCAAAACCCACATGAGAATAGCTTCTTTGGAACTGATCTTGATTACCCTTTTCAATAGGACCCGAAAAAAGAGGACCCGATTGAAACCCACGCTCGATCGGGCCAGAAAGAAAACCTCTTTCAATAGGACCCGAATAAGGAACTGGACCCGATTGTAATAAAGGACCCGAATTTATTGAATTTCGAGGCAGAGGTTGAAGTGGGATTGAAGCAAATGATGTTGTACTTTCAAAAGCAGAAGCTTTATCGATTGAATTATACGAATAAAGATCGATTAAAGATGTTGATAGTGGTGTCGATGTGTTTGCAGAAACCGATGCGCCGGAAATCGACCTGAACGTCGTAGTTTCCTCTGAACAATAGACTTTAGACGATGATAACTGATTCGGGTCGGGTCGTACATAGCAAAAAGAATGACCCAAATCATCTAATGGGTCCGAAACCACCGCCGCCGTGTCTTTCCGGCGGTGAACGATATGATCTCCGCTGAAACAAACGGTTAACTTCCCAACTCCGTTACCCATGAAAAATCTTTAATTTTTGTTGTTGAAACAAGAATTAATTCATGAAACCCATAAAAAAGATTTGATTATTATTTGAATCTTGTGAAAAAGTCAACAGATTGAGGAAGATGGAATCTTGGTTTGAAGATATTGAAGAAAGTAGAAATGAAGAAGGTGGATGGATTGATGATAGAGAGAAGGCGTTGACTTTAGTGGAAGATTTTGAAATCATAAAAACAAAATTAAATTCTGTCAACTTTTTCATTCACTACTCAAATGAAATATTAATGTGTGTGTAGTTGTGTACGAGAGAGCGTTGACTAAAACTCTTAGATGTGAATGGGTGTGAGACTGTGAGTTTTTGAGTAAACTGAAAGGTTAAAGGTTTTAACTCTAACATCTAATCCCACTTGCAAACAAAGAGCGTGTACCTCACTTTCCGTTTACTAGTTTTAGATTCCTTCTTCATTTTCAAATTAATAGTCCACTAATAAAATGCAGACTCAATCATTAAACTTTTTGGAAAATCAAATGATAATTTTAACTTTCAAAAATTATTAACTTCTAATAATTTGTTGAAAAATAAATTTTTTTTGTAAATTGGTTTAAAAATTGACGTTGTTGTCATCAGCTAATCTATGTAGGAGACGTTTACTTTGGATAGATAAAATTCTATTGAATTGAAATAAAAAGCATAGGTGCGAATTGAAACGGTATATATTAGCATTTAGAAATATAGACATTCGAATTAAAACAAGTTACTCAACGTCAGTGGCGGATCTAGGATTTCTAGATTGGGTATGCACAATATAATAGCGCCGACTAGAACTATTCGGCTAATCGGCTTTGGGTTATTTCAATATGGTATATTTTTTCGGGTTTGAATTATTCGATTAAGGTTTGATTTTTCAACGAGTATATCGGTATCTTTGATCTTTCGGTTTCCAATAATTTGATTACGGTTTAATTTTTCGGTTCAGGTCTTTGGAGTATGGGTCTAATTGTTTTAAGGTTTTGGTCAGTCAAATTTGATCATATTCCAATTATCTAAAATAAATTACGTCATCACTTACAACAACATCGACATGTTTAATACCTTAATAAGACTTTTAAACTTCTATCTATATACATATAATGATAGTAAAATGATGGATACAAGATATTCTATTATGTCAATCCGACAATCCGTTATTTTATGGACGAAGTTTAAAATGTATAAGGAAGTAAGGAGCTACAAAACATACCACAAATAAGCGTAATTTAAATTCACTTGGATAGTTAAGCCTTAGTATTTAATTTAATTTATTAAGTTAACCTTTCAAGATAAAATATGTAAAAAAATTAATAGTACAAGTTGTTAACCGTTTATGTAATTTACCATGTTAGCTTTCTCAATGGGAAGTTCAAAACACCATTTTCAAAAATGGATACACAAAATCTTTTAAATTGAAGGAAATTTTCTTGTAACTAACCTACCTAATGGATAAACAACTCAAGGTGAAATATGGACTAGCTTGACAGAGTAAACAAATGGAAACAATTTATTTTCTCAAGGTGAAAAGACATATAGGTAAAGAATCAAATAGGAGATGCATTAACTATTGGTTAATGGCTAGGACCAAGATACTAATTGGTGATATTGTGATGCTTCTTTCTGTTACTGAATCTTCTTGGTAGCTAGTTTAATTTCTCATCTGCTAAGAGGGTGTGCACAACTTTTTCATAGGGTGTGCACTTCTCTATTACAGTTTATAACATATCTAAAAAGTCAGTAATTTGGCACTGTTCCTATTGTCCATAGGGTATGCAAGTGCATACCCTTGGTTCCACACACATCCGCCAGTGCTCAACGTATATGGAAGATATATGAGTAGGGTATTGTGATTATGACATGAAACAAAAAATCGAAACAAGTAACACACCATACACACTTTTGGCCTTGTATAATGCACAACGTACTTGACAATCGTATCTTGATGGTGATGGTAGAATATGTCTTTTGTTTTACAAAATATCTATTAGATGCTATTGTTACGACTTTAATTATGTTTACAATCTTTTCTGTCGCACCTTCAAATTCGGGTTGCGGAAGCGGTCAGGTCGGGACGCGACTAATCAATAACCAAAGCATAAAGATATAGCAAACGACCTCTAAATGAGACGTTTGAAAATAGTTATTACATTTCCCAAAATAAAGCGTTTACAACGTTCGCGAATTTGCAAAATGTGATCCAATACATAAGTTGTAGTAAAAGAATTATGCAAGGAAATCCAAGTGTTTGAAATCATGCGACTCGAGCTATCATATCTTGTAGCAATCCTAATTTTGCTGGGCACCTGAGAACACATGCTAAAACGAGTCATCTATAAAGTTGGTGAGTTCATAGGTTTGTCAGTTGAAAACATGAAGTATAAACTATGTATGTTTGAAAAGTAGTTCAAAAACTACGATTTAAATTTGTAGTATTATACAGTTGTGGTGGGTACCTAAGTACATCGAAGGAATATGGCATTCCATGCCTAGTTACCTATCAGATGTAAGTATGTCTACATATGTGAGGCATTGCATGTGTAACACCCCCATATCCGTTAAGCGGAAGCATTGGTATAAGCTGGGGATGCCACAATTACATTGTACATGCATACGTATCAGAGCATATGATTACAACATAACATATATATTAAGATGCCAAGAGTAATAGTTACAAAGTTTACGATTCATCGAATAGTATAAGTAGTTAAATTGTACAAAAGTGGATTTCGTAAATATGACTAAAAACAGATTAGTTATACAAAAGAAATCCATATGTTTCAAAAAGTTGGCATCCTAAATCTTCAAGGGTCGCCTAGATTTCCAGTTGTGTAGGCGGTCCTTACATGTGCAGCTAATTCCCTGAAAAACATAGTAAAAAGTCAACAACGAGGTTGAGTGAATTCACAGGTTTTATGTTTGCAATAGTTGGGTCAAGTTTGTAAGCACAGTTGTTAAACCAAATACGTTCACCATAGTTATTGCCATAACAGTTAAATAAGTTTAGTGGAATGTTATCCAAATACAAGTTATGAGGGATGTCTGCCCAAAATACGGTTTACATTGGGATGTTACCCAAAGCACAATTTACGTTGGGATGTTACCCAAAACACAGTTTAAAATATGTTGCTGGTCGTTCTCCAGCGTTTTACAAACAGTACCGGTCGTTCTCCGGCCAAATACGCACTGGTCGTTCTCCAGCGAGACACTGTACCGGTCGTTCTCCAGTCTAAAGACGCATGGGTCGTTCTCCCATCCAAAAAGCACGGGTCGTTCTCCCGTCCACTTGGCCAGTCGTTCTCTGGCACTAAAATACGTTGCTGGTCGTTCTCCAGCGTTTTCATAAAAAGTATCGGTCGTTCTCCGGTCTAAAGACGCATGGGTCATTCTCCCATCCAAAATGCACGGGTCGTTCTCCCGTCCACTTGGCCAGTCGTTCTCTGGCACTAAAATACGTTGCTGGTCATTCTCCAGCGTTTTCATAAAAAGTACCGGTCGTTCTCCGGCTTACCAAACAAAGTTTAACACGTTTATGGTATGAAAATTTTGTTTCATAAATACCAGTTTGTATAAGAGTTCAACAGTTCAAAGTACTCTAATCGTTCGAGTAAAACAAGTTTACAGTCGTGTATGTAAAGCAGTTATGGCAATCAATAAAATAGTTGACTATGTTTCTCACCCAAGTTGTAAGCAGTAAAACAGTTAAAAGTGGGGCTGTGAACTCACCTGTTGAGTTGAATATGTTTGAGTGCTAGCAAAGCCTAAAGCCCAAGTATAATCCAGAATTTCGTAACGCCCTAAACGTATGAGATTTAATAAGTATGTGGGTGTCGTAGTTGACCATCCATGCTAGTGTTCGTACAACCAAGTTATGTCCAAAGTGTTCGTTTAATGTTTACGTTTGTATTTCGTAGTTGTGAAAATCTATACGACTCGTTGGTGATAGTTTGAAAATCATAACTTCAGAAGTATAATTCTGTTTGTTTCGTTGTATTTTTATAAAGTATGAATTTGTGTACGGGGGTCCTAGGGCAGCGCCCCTGGTAGCGGGGTCCAAGGGGTGGCAACCCCTGGCGGGGTCCAAGGGGCAGAGCCCCTGATTGGGGTCGAGCTGCCAAGTCAGCTTGGAAAATTTTTATTTCTGCTATGTTGTTGTAGTAAAAACGCATTCGAAACTTCATTTCGGAGTAAAATCAGGTGGTAAAATCTCAGTCTCAACACTTAGTGAAAAAGTTGTAAACTTTCTGTTTTTGGCGACACTAGGCAAGTGTCGCTATAGGCGACACTAGTTAGGCGACACTAGGTGAGTGTCGCTAGATTCCTGATTTTTTAATTGAGTAGCGACACTTGGTTGGCGTCACTAAGGTAGTGTCGCTAATATAAATCTGGTTAAGTATTTAAGCGACACTTAAGTAGTGTCGCTATGGGGGCGACACTTGGCATAGCGACACTTAGCTAGTGTCGCTAGCATTGTTTTTGGCACACAGCGACACTTCCAACTGTTCGACGAACAGCTTGGTAAAAACGAGTTTTTGGTCGATTTTTGGACATTTTCAGTTGTTAGAACACTAAAACATGTTATATTAAGTATATTAAACATGAAATATCAAATAAAACTTCGAAATCTAAGGATTTACGGGAAATGTCAGAAACTTACGCGTGTCGATTTTGAAATCCGAAAAGGTAGAAGTGTAGATCGTTGCGAGGTGATCGTTTTATTCCAAATGAGCTTGATGATTTATGATGGTTTAGTGGCGGTTTTTGGTGGTTTAAAGTGATGGTGGTGTAAGTATTTAGAGAGAAAGAGAAAAGAGAGGAAAGTGAGGTAACATCCCCAAGTCGGGCATAGGAGAAAAAGGTATTTTCTTTAAATTATTTATGCAATTTAAACTATTACATGTGTTTGATTGTAAATTTAATAGGTAAATAAGTCCCACGAAATATTGTGACTAGTAAAATATTATTTGTTTTAAATAATATTAGGTGACGGTAAAATAAAATAATTTTCTCGCGTTTGAAATCGAGGTTCCAGACAATAGATCAAAAAGGGGTATAATATTACACTATGAATAACAATGAGTCGGTTTAATAAAAATTGAGGCCGACTTAAGTTTTTTCCCCAAATTCTTTTTGTGTTCTTCATTTATCTCACAACCCTTTATATTAAAATCTAAAACAAGAATTGCTAGTGGAAATTTTACAAGATTGAAGTTGTGATCCTCTTGTGAATCTATTCATCATCATAATCATCATCTTGCTCCTTTAACTCAATTAGTAAGTAAAGTTTGTTTAACCTAAATGATGAATCTTAGATGAATTGCTTAAATGATTAAATTGTTAGTAATATGAAGATTTAATAGTTATGTGAATGATAACAAACTGATTTGGTGATGATTATATGATGATTACATGAAGAAATTGATAGGTTTCTTGAGTTTTAGGTTGTAAGGTGAATGAGCTTGATTATAAGTGATTTTGCATGAATTATTAGGATTTGTTGCTTAAATCTTTGTTGTATGTTGATATTAGAAGTTGTTATGGCCAAAGTTTGGTAAAAATTCGAGTTTGGAACTGAGTTTGGTCAATTTGTGATTTGTAGTTCGTAGTTGTAAGTTGCAGGTCTGATTGGAACTGGAAAACATACAAACGCGATCCCACAACTTGACCTGGATCGCGTTCCTTAGTTATAAACTGGTTCCTTCGCATTTTAGTCTTGCAAACGCGATCCCAACCCATGAACCGGATCGCGTTCGTATGTGGTTTTTGGTAACAGAAGGTTTTGTTCAGAGAAACGCGATCCTACCACTTTGACCCGGATCGCGTTTGCCTTTGTTATTTTGAAAGATAGGATGTCTTGTGAACTTATTAGAATTCAATGCTTATATCAGTTAGCTATTAGTATTACTAGATTATTGATGTAAGTATTTGAGTATAGTCATAATTAAATTATAAAACAAGTTATTAACTTGTGTTTTGATTGTGTTTACAGAGACACCGAAGACTCAATAAAGTTAGAACTTTGAGTGTGGAGATTGAAGCGAAACAGGTGAGTGGACTGGTTCTCACTGTTTAATTTTGGTGTTAACAGTTTGGTTACATCAATTTTAAGTTGAAAATATTGATTGAATTATTGATAAGTTGATGATAGAGCAATTGATTGATTTTGTTGATTGATAGATTTATTGATTTCTTGTGAATAATTCCATGATAGGTTGGAATGATAGAGGTCAATTATTGGGTTTAGTTGCTATAGGTTAATCTTTATGGGTCGGATGAACATTCGTTGTGAATTAATCCATATTGGTTAAAGATAGCAATAAACTATCGGTAAAATCTCTGTATTGGCGTGCAGTTGATTATTAAGTGTTCTTGGAGTGCCACCGCGGACTGAGGGTATCTCAAGAACCACCGATCCTCTGCTTGATTGTTTATTTAGATGATTGTTGTGAGTTGATTGTTATACTAAGTTAGATTGTTAGACTTAGTTTACTCACTTAGCTTTGTGCTAATTCCCCACATACTCTTGCAGGTTAACTTTTGGAATATGATTAGGCAAATGGCGTTGTTTTGAAGAAATGTTTGGCAACTGGAACTCTGATCATTTTGGATAAACCATGTTTTGTTAACATAACACCCAGTTATTGTATTACCGTTGTAATCATACTTAATACTTATAACCTTTGTAATGTTTTGGTATGACTAGATGTCATATATATATATATATATATATATATATATATATATATATATATATATATATATATATATATATATATATATATTGATATGAATGGGATTTGCGCTTCCGAAATATTTAAATATATATATATATATATGGTCTAAATTATGGGGTGTTATAAGTTGGTATCAGAGCATAAGTTTAGGTGAATTGAGCATTTTAAAGTGTTCAATCCTAAACTTAGTCATGTTGGTCAAACATTTCTTGTGATGGGGATTAGTTATGATAGGAGATTCGGTTAGTTGTTAGTACTAACAATTTACGAAATTTGAGATGTGATGTGATTTCAGATATGGCGGATCATGAGCAACCTTCCCATACTCTTAATGATACCTCTTGGACAGATGCACCACCAGGAAATCAAGGTCATAATGGTACTTCTAATCCAACCGGTGGAGAAACCGAGACCGACCAAGAATACATTATGAGATTGGAGAGTCGAGTGTTAGAACTCCAAAGAGAACAGGCTGGGTCTTCTCAACAGCCTATTTTTACTCAACCACATATTGTGACTAATGTTCCACCTATTGTATCCTCTGCACGAATTCCGGTATCCATACCTTTTGTTTCTCAGCAGCAACAACAAGGTTATAGTTTTCAGACTTCTACACCATTTCCTTCTTCGGGCTTTTCTAGTTATCAGATACCAGTGATTCCTCCATTTCAACAGTTGAAAAAGGGTTGCTCTCTTAAAACTTTTATGTCCACTAATCCTTCTACTTATTCTGGAAGTACTAATCCTACGGTTACCTTGGATTGGCTACGTGATGTTGAGAGAAAGTTGGATGTTTGCCATTGCGAGGAAGAGGATAAGGTACCATATGCGGTTCAGTTGTTAAAGGGTCAGGCAATGTCGTGGTGGGATTCTATTACTGCTCCTTTGACTCCACAACAGATGCGTGAGATTAGATGGTTGGATTTTCATGCCGAGGTATGTAAGCAATTCTGTTCCGAGTATAACATTTCGCGTATCAAACATGAATTTCTTGACCTGCAAAAGACTGACCAGATGACAATCGATGAGCTTATTAGAGAATTTTCTGAGAAACTGCGATTTGTGCAACAGTGGGTCCCGACTGATAGGACCAAGATTGATCATTTTGTGAAAACTTTACCTCCGGATTACCGTACCACCGTAAGACTAGCAGGTTCGCTTCCACAAGCTTATGATTTGGCTCGTTCATGGGGATATTCAGGCTAAAAGAATTCTGAATAAAAAAAGGTATTCACAGAAACAAAAGGGAGATTCTTCTAATAAGCAGAAAGGGCAAAGTGGTCAATAGACCAGGAGGTCAAATTCTGGTATTCCAACTGATAGCAATTACTGTAATAGATGTCGAGCTAGGAACAATGGTCCTTGTACTCCTCAGACATCTAGATGTGTTAAGTGTGGAATTTTTGGGCATGCTGCAAAGGATTGTACGTATCCGAATAGTGTGTGTTGGAATTGCCATAAATAGGGGCATCGAGCCGGGGATTGTCCAGAGGCGAAAAGACAGAGTATGGGTATGGCACCGGGTTCCTCATCCTCTGGCCAAAAGAGGAAAAATCCACCAGTAGCTGCTAGCCGAGCTTTCCAAATGACAGTTGATGAAGCTGTCACAACTGAAGACGTTATTACTGGTACTTTTCTCATAAATTCTGTACCAGCTCGTGTATTGTTTGATTCGGGTTCAAATTGTTCATTTATATCTATGAAATTCTGTGAAAGATTGAAATTGATTCCCTCATTGATTGTTAAGCCTTTAGAAGTTGAGATTGCTGACGGTAAATTAGTTCCAGTTACCACATCGGTAGCTGGAGCTAGTATACCTATTGAGGGTCATAATTTTCTAGTCTCTTTATTGTTAATGCCAATTCCTAGTTTTGATGTGGTTATCGGTATGGATTGGTTAAGTTCGAATAAAGCCAATATTGATTGTCACAAAAAGATTATAAAACTTCCGATTTTCGATGGGTCATATGTCATGGCTCGGGGAGAACGTGAAAAGGGTAGTTTTCCGTTGATTTCCATGTTGAAAGCTAAGAAATCCCTATCTAAGGGATGTGATTCTTATTTGGCATATGTGATAGATGGTAAATTAGAAAAGAAATTTTTGTCTGTTATTCCTGTGGTTTCTGAATACCCGGAAGTTTTTCCTGATGAATTACCCGGGTTGCCTCCTGTTAGAGAAGTTGAATATCGGATAGAATTAATCCCTGGTTCGACTCCTGTAGCTAAGTCTCCTTATAGATTAGCTCCTTCTGAAATCCGTGAGATGATGGGTCAAATTCAGGAACTGTTAGATAAAGGGTTTATTAGACCGAGTTCTTCTCCGTGGGGTGCTCCGGTATTGTTTGTTAAGAAGAAGGATGGTACTCTTCGAATGTGCATCGATTATAGAGAGCTCAATAAAAGAACAGTGAAAAATAAATATCCATTGCCCAGAATTGATGAATTATTCGATCAGTTACCGGGATCATCCTATTTCTCTAAAATTGATTTGAGATCCGGTTATCATCAAGTACGAGTTCGCGAGGAAGATGTTCCTAAGACCGCTTTTCGTACCCGGTACGGTCACTATGAGTTTCTAGTTATGCCTTTTGGATTGACTAATGCTCCTGCTGTTTTTATGGACTTAATGAATCGAGTATGTCGACCTTTTCTAGACAAGTTTGTAATTGTATTTATTGATGACATCTTGATTTATTCTAAGTCTGAGTCTGAACATGAACATCATTTGAGATTGATTCTTGAGATTTTGAAAAGAGAGCATCTTTTTGCTAAATTTTCCAAATGTGAATTCTGGCTTCGAGAGGTACAGTTTCTTGGGCATATTATTTGTAAGGATGGTGTCAAAGTGGATCCTTCTAAGGTGGAAGCCGTTATGAATTGGAATGCTCCTAAATCACCTTCTGAGATTAAAAGTTTCCTTGGTTTAGCGGGATATTATCGAAAATTTATCAAAGATTTCTCCAAAATTGCTGGCCCGTTAACCAAGTTAACAAGAAAGGATATTAAATTTCAGTGGGGAGATCAACAAGAATCATCTTTTCAGACTCTTAAATAGTTGTTATGTCATGCGCCAGTGTTAGCATTACCTGATGGTTCTGAGGGTTTTGTGGTTTATTGCGATGCTTCTCATGCTGGTTTGGGTGCTGTCTTAATGCAACATGATCGCGTTATTGCTTACGCTTCTCGCCAGCTTAAAACTCATGAAAGAAATTACCCCACACACGATTTAGAGCTTGCAGCTGTGGTATTTGCGTTGAAAATCTGAAGACACTATTTATACGGCACAAAATGTGTTGTATGCACGGATCATAAAAGCCTCCAGTACATGTTTTCTCAGAAGGAACTCAATATGAGACAGCGCCGATGGTTGGAGTTGATTAAGGATTATGACTGTGAAATTCGATATCATCCGGGTAAAGCTAATGTGGTTGCTGATGCATTGAGCCGAAAGGTACCTTCCGACCGAATTTATTTCATGCGTTTAGAAATATCTTCTGATTTGGTTTCTCAATTGAAAGCTGCACAGTTAGAGGCATTATTAGATCAAAATTTAAAATCCGAGATTTTGTTGAAACGGAAAAATTTATTGGTTGATGATTCTCGGGGATTGAAAACCTTCAAGTCTCGAGTTTGGGTTCCGTTGATTGGAGGACTTAGAGATTTAATATTATTAGAGGCACACAAATCGAGGTTATCAGTTCACCCAGGGAGTACGAAAATGTACAATGATTTGAAACCTTTGTATTGGTGGCCGACCATGAAAACCGATGTTGCTAGAGTTGTTGAAACTTGTCATATTTATTCCCAAGTAAAAGCTGAACATCAGAAGCCGTATGGTTCATTGAAACAGTTAGATATTCCTGAATGGAAATGGGAGCACATTACTATGGATTTCATTACTAAATTTCCACGTACTCAGAAAGGTAATGATATGATTTGGGTAATTGTTGACCGTTTGACTAAAAGTGCTCATTTTCTTGCGACCAGTGAAACTGCTTCCTTGACTCGGTTAGCTCAATTGTATATTCATGAGATTGTGGTGAGACATGGTATTCCTTTATCCATTGTTTCCGATAGAGATTCCAGGTTTGTTTCTGGTTTTTGGCAGAGTTTACAGCGGGAATTAGGTACCATAGTTAATCTCAGTACAGCTTATCATCCTCAGACAGATGGGCAGTCAGAGCGTACTATTCAGACACTCGAGGATATGTTGCGAGCTTGTGTACTCGAGTATGGCGGTTCTTGGGATTCACATTTACCTTTGATAGAATTCGCGTATAATAACTCTTATCATTCTAGCATTGGTATGCCGCCGTATGAAATGTTGTATGGGCGCCATTGTCATACGCCTACTTGTTGGTTAGAAGCGGGAGAAAAACAGTTTGCGGGTCCCGATATTGTTCAAATTACAGCTGACAAAGTTAAGATTGCTCGTGAAAAATTGAAAGCGGCTCGTGATAGACAGAAACAGTATGCCGATCCGCGTAGGCGACCCGTTGTTTTTGTTAAAGGTGAATTAGTATACTTGAAAGTTTCTCCGTGGAAGGGTGTCATTAGATTTGGTAAACGTGGAAAGTTAGCTCCCCGATATATTGGCCCATTTAGAATCCGTCAGGTGATTAATGATCAATCGGTTTCATTGGTTCTTCCGCCTGAATTAGCTGGTATTCATGATACATTTAATGTTTGTTATTCAAGAAAGTGCAACGTGGAGGATCAATCCCAAATCCTTCCTTTGCAAGATCTTCGGGTTGACCCAAGTAAGAAACTGGTAGAAGAACCAGTCAAGCTTTTAGATAGAAAGGTAACCAAATTACGTAGGAAAGAAATCCCTATGGTGTTAGTGAAGTGGAAGCATAGTTTGGGAACAGATCTCACTTGGGAAACGGAGGAGAATATGCGAACTAGATATCCTAGCTTATTTGTGTCTAGTTAGATTTCGGGACGAAATCTTTCTAACAAGGGGTGATTTGTAACATCCCCAAGTCGGGTCTAGGAGAAAAAGGTATTTTCTTTAAATTATATATGCAATTTAAATTATTACATGTGTTTGATTGTAAATTTAATAGGTAAATAAGTCCCACAAAATATTATGACTAGTAAAATATTATTTGTTTTAAATAATATTAGGTGACGGTAAAATAAAATAATTTTCTCGCATTTGAAATCGAGGTTCCAGACAATAGATCAAAAAGGGGTATAATATGACACTATGAATAACAATGAGTCGGTTTAATAAAAATTGAGGCCGACTTAAGTTTTTTCCCCAAATTCTTTTTGTGTTCTTCATTTATCTCACAACCCTTTATATTAAAATCTAAAACAAGAATTGCTAGTGGAAATTTTACAAGATTGAAGTTGTGATCCTCTTGTGAATCTATTCATCATCATAATCATCATCTTGCTCCTTTAACTCAATTGGTAAGTAAAGTATGTTTAACCTAAATGATGAATCTTAGATGAATTGCTTGAATGATTAAATTGTTAGTAATATGAAGATTTAATAGTTATGTGAATGATAACAAACTGATTTGGTGATGATTATATGATGATTACATGAAGAAATTGATAGGTTTCTTGAGTTTTAGGTTGTAAGGTGAATGAGCTTGATTATAAGTGATTTTGCATGAATTATTAGGATTTGTTGCTTAAATCTTTGTTGTATGTTGATATTAGAAGTTGTTATGGTCAAAGTTTGGTAAAAATTCGAGTTTGGAACTGAGTTTGGTCAATTTGTGATTTGTAGTTCGTAGTTGTAAGTTGCAGGTCTGATTGGAACTGGAAAACATACAAACGCGATCCCACAACTTGACCTGGATCGCGTTCCTTAGTTATAAACTGGTTCCTTCGCATTTTAGTCTTGCAAACGCGATCCCAACCCATGAACCGGATCGCGTTCGTATGTGGTTTTTGGTAACAGAAGGTTTTGTTCAGAGAAACGCGATCCTACCACTTTGACCCGGATCGCGTTTGCCTTTGTTATTTTGAAAGATAGGATGTCTTGTGAACTTATTAGAATTCAATGCTTATATCAGTTAGCTATTAGTATTACTAGATTATTGATGTAAGTATTTGAGTATAGTCATAATTAAATTATAAAACAAGTTATTAACTTGTGTTTTGATTGTGTTTACAGAGACACCGAAGACTCAATAAAGTTAGAACTTTGAGTGTGGAGATTGAAGCGAAACAGGTGAGTGGACTGGTTCTCACAGTTTAATTTTGGTGTTAACAGTTTGGTTACATCAATTTTAAGTTGAAAATATTGATTGAATTATTGATAAGTTGATGATAGAGCAATTGATTGATTTTGTTGATTGATAGATTTATTGATTTCTTGTGAATAATTCCATGATAGGTTGGAATGATAGAGGTCAATTATTGGGTTTAGTTGCTATAGGTTAATCTTTATGGGTCGGATGAACATTCGTTGTGAATTAATCCATATTGGTTAAAGATAGCAATAAACTATCGGTAAAATCTCTGTATTGGCGTGCAGTTGATTATTAAGTGTTCTTGGAGTGCCACCGCGGACTGAGGGTATCTCAAGAACCACCGATCCTCTGTTTGATTGTTTATTTAGATGATTGTTGTGAGTTGATTGTTATACTAAGTTAGATTGTTAGACTTAGTTTACTCACTTAGCTTTGTGCTAATTCCCCACATACTCTTGCAGGTTAACTTTTGAGATATTATTAGGCAAATGGCGTTGTTTTGAAGAAATGTTTGACAACTGGAACTCTGATCATTTTGGATAAACCATGTTTTGTTAACATAACACCCAGTTATTGTATTACCGTTGTAATCATACTTAATACTTATAACCTTTGTAATGTTTTGGTATGACTAGATGTCATATATATATATATATATATATATATATATATATATATATATATATATATATATATATTGATATGAATGGGATTTGCGCTTCCGAAATATTAAAAAAAAATATATATGGTCTAATTTATGGGGTGTTATATTATCAACATAATATTTAATATTAAATAATGTTATTTAATAAATTTCGTTTCATTAAATAAATTCGTTCACCAACAGCCGTATATTTTTGTCGCGTTTATTCTAATTGTTTCGTTGATAATTACAACTAATAATGAATCGTAATACTACGCGTATTAACTAGTTGGCCTTTGCTAGACTTACCTCTAAAATGTGTTGTGAATTCACACAAAGTAGGGAATTAGCCTAATAATGCAAGTGTTTATCGTTTATAATCGCGTTTAAATTTGCGGGGTTGTCACAGCATGCCTAAGTACTAATCGAATAAGTGTATGACCGAGTCATATCGAGGGAGTGGCAATCCATGCCTAGATACCAATCAGGTATCAGTAAATCTACAAACATGAGGCATTACATGCCTGAGTATAAATCGAGTAAGTGTATGACCACGTCATATGATAACAAGTAATAGCATTACTTATTTAGTAGTAAGGTACTAGTGTGCCACCTGGCATAGCGTGTTGCTTCCAAGCAACATGTAAGTGTAGTCCCGCAGAACTATAATTGAGTATTCAGCCAAATACTGTGTCAACGATCTCGAGTGTAAGCTCGCCGATCCGTTGATGAGTGCGAGTATCAACTCGTATGTTTATCAATGTTTTGTATCGCTTTACCGTGATATCGTTTTGAATCACTTTACCGTGATCTCATTTTGTATCACTTAACCGTGATATCGTTTTGTATCACTCTAACCGTGATATCGTTTTGTATCACTCTAACCGTGATATCGAACAGTGTTGCTCGCAAGCAATGTATGTATATGAGAGCCGGCAGTACTACGACATGCCCGACTAGAGTAATTGAGAGTCGGCAGTACTACGACATGCCCGACTAGAGTAATTGAGAGCCGGCAGTACTACGACATGCCCGACTTGAGTAATTGTGAGCCGGCAGTACTACGACATGCCCGACTGGAGTAATTGTGAGCCGGCAGTACTACGACATGCCCGACTAGAGTAATTATGTTTGTATAAGTGTATGTATATCAATATACATAAGTAAACCGTAGGTAGCACCGAGTGCTTGAGATTAAGTACGAGTATTTATGTTTGTATATATATATATATATAAGCCTGATCAATAAACACATCCAATAAAGTATCATGTATCACATGAAATGATTTAACGTATCTATGTATGTATATACAATACTTAGATATTAGGTGTATTACAATAAGACTAGGTATGAATAGTCATCACCTAGTTGTTTTGTATTAGTACAAGTAACTACACTAAAATACGTCACTATCGTATACTCCTAGCTTCCAGCCTAGCAAGTATATTGAGGTCTCGGGGAAATGTTCACTTAAGTACAAATCCGTTTGAGTAATCCTGGGTGTGACAACCGGTCAAAAAGGGCCAAAATTAGCGGCCAATTTAAACTTTAAACCTTTGTACTTAGTACAAGATAGTACGAAAGTATTGGATACTATATATGTATTTATATATATATAACACGTAAATTATTTAATCGCGTACAAACAAAACTGAAAGAACGCGTAACCATAAATACGGACGTTGGTGAAAAATATTTTTAAATAATGTATTATTAATGAGAATAATAATTATTTACTCGACTTCAAATTTAAACATATTCTATACACAGAAAACTATCCGTATGTTCTAAGTAAAACAAAGATATAATTTTATATCTCACTTAAAACATTTTTATAAAATATTTCAATTAAAAATATATACGATTATATTTTTAGAGATTTATCATTTTAAAAGATTATACTACTTTACGATCGGGTATGCAAACACGGAGTGAAAAATGCCACCTAACTACAATAATTGGAGGCCGGTATACAACCGACTTCAATTATTTGATACACACACACGCACACAACTCTGTTCTTTATCTCTTCGCTGCTCTCTTCTCTCGGTTCCAATTTCAACAACAACAACAATCAACAAACTAACAACATCAACATAATCATCATCACCATCTTCATCTTGGATCATCATCATCATCGTGTTCATCACCATCTTCCTTCCTCACGGTTCCGTTTTAAATTTGTAAGAATCACTCACTTTTTCTTTTGAATTTTGTGCTCATAAACTTAATATAAGTATGTATTAAAGTTATATCTATGTATTATATCCGAAAAATAATGTTATAAACTGGTTTGGGGATGAATTGCACATCAGACCCGAAAGAAACAACCCACCCGGACGGGTGGATCAAGACACCCGGACGGGTCAACACACTCACCCGGACGGGTATGTGGCTCCACCCGGACGGGTCACTTACATCCAGCCCACCATCTTTTGTAGTTTTGTAGTTCTCTCAGTTACGCACGTCTGGGCAGCTTGATCGCCTAAATCCGAGTTCGTATGAGAAAGTTATGGCCAAAACGGTGCAACATAGTCAAATCAGCAAAATGCACCATCTTTTCATATTTTCTTCCTCAATCTTTAACCTTAACACGTGGGATCAATTTCAAGCTAAATGAGTATCAAAAGTTCATGAAATCAACTAGAGACAAGTACAAAAATAGTATTTTGAAATATGATTTCAATTCCGTCACCAACGGGCCGTACACTTTTACAAACTACAAACTTAATTGGATTTCAAACATATAAACAAACACTTGGACACAATTCAACAGAATAAACATTAATATGGATGGTATTCATACGCCTCCATTTACTTACATGTAATCTCACATGTTTAGGACACTAGGGGATTACACTTGGTTTACGCGCACACATTAGGATTTGCTTGCTCTTCAGGTGAGTCTCACGGCCCCGTTTTACCGTTTTACTTTGGGGGAGATGCATTGCTTGTTTACTGAAATTACTTGTTTACTAAAATTACTGATTTACTTGAATACATGTGCAAATGTATTGTTCTACCGACTTGTTACTTTCCGACTTACTATTTAATAAACTTATACTTTACTGAATTCGAACTTGCTGACTATTGGACAGACCTTACTATTTTACCGACTTACAAACTCACTGTTTTACAGACTTACCGACTTATTTACTTACCGACTATTGGACAGACTATACTATTTTTGAACTTATAGACTTACTATTTTACTGACTGCTTTACAAACTTACAGACGTACTGATATACTGAATTACATGAGTTTCCTTTTAATCCAATGAAGTCCTCTGAATCATAGTTGTTAATTATACGATAAGCGCGAGTTTAATATATGGGTCCATATGGGACTGACAATCCCTGCCTGGGGTAGTAGCGCTACCACGGATTTCACCGTAGAAACAGGTATATTAGTATTCGTTTCATATGAGTGTTTTTGGATTAGCACTCACGGGGGCAAATTACAGACGTATTAAGCTTCGACTATGATGGCTCATGACATGGCATGGCATACTACACCGACCTTACTATACTTGTGAATTCCTTGCTTACTTACTTACTACAATTGTACAATTATACTTTACTGTTTTACTTATCGTAAATGATTTGCTTATTGGTTTACGCTAAACTGATTATTACCGTTGATTACAAACCTGTGAGATTCACCAACCTTTTGGTTGACGCTTTTAGTGATGCATTCTCAGGTACACATCATCAGTAGGGATGCCCAACAGGACTGCTTGATAGCTTGAGTCGCATGCATACTTACTTGGAGATTTTATTGCATTACTTTTGTACTAGTTGTTATGTTATAAAATCTCTAGATACTATTGGTCGAACTCCAGGCTATGTACACTTTTGAAAACATATGTAATGTACTGTATTGTAATATACTTTCTAAAACGTCTCATTTAGAGTCGTTTTCTTATGCTTTGGTGTTTTGATATTTGATTAGTCACGCCCCAAAACAGTCACTTCCGCAAATCACGAAAATGGGGGTGTGACAGATTGGTATCAGAGCCTAAGGTTATAGCGAACTAGGTTGCATTTAGTGGGTCTAGACTATGACCGTTAGGCAGTATTCCTTACTAGGTATAACTGGTTCAGGGATTTCTTCATACGAGTTTAATTTAACATAGCCTGATCAACTATGTACAATTAAATGAACATGATGTAAGATCTGAAAGTAGTTATGCTAAACAGGAATGCACTAGTTGACTCTAACCACGAGAGAACCGGGACTCATAATTGTTTTGTGCTAAACACAACTAGGTGGATATATATGTATATAAGGTATATACATATATGATTAGGCTATTATATATTGTATATATATATGAATAGGCCTTATCTACATATTACTTTCTACACCATTATATATATTGAATATATATATATATATATATAAACTTTACACGATAATACTCTCGCTAATGCTCACGCCATCGAAAACGACAAGTATACTTTATACAATAATACTAGAACATACGAATACATACAGTTTATAAGTATATGATGATACTTATACATACAAACACATTTACTTTGAAAAGTATACACCATTACTTGAATACGAATGACTGAATACTCATGATAATATGAGATTACACTCACTACAGACTTATGAGATTTCACTCACTACGGGCACATGAGTTTACACTCACACTTATACGAGCCTACACTCGAACTACTACATGCTTACACTCGAATCAATAATACACACGAGCTTGCACTCGCACAAGTATACACTCACTCGAACTTACATTCGAACGACACTGTCACATCGTGATACAAATAACAGACTTACAAATATACATTATAAGTATACGACACCACGAATAACAACACATTCCGCTGTACCGTCACATACTCATAAGAAAGATATCGTTTCACATTCTTCCTACCATTCTCATCCTTCGGGATCGCTTTCGACACGTATTACTAGGAGAACCGCTCGATCTCCACAAGCTGAATCCTTTCTCCCATATTTTTGGTAATATCACACTTAGAACACGCCAGAGGGCTTTCACTCGTTTATACGACTGACATAGGCAAGTCTAGATGTTGCAAATTCTAGGAATCCATTATGAATTCTAACCCTGGTGATCTTTTGAACTCGTATGTTATGGTTTTTCATCTTGTTATCTTCTATTATCAAGTGACACGTCACACCTCGACATTTTCTCCATGTCCATATAATTATTATGATCCCAATTTTTGTTCATTTACAGACAGCCTAACTATTCCTATGCTACTTACTTTGGAAAATCTTACTTACTGCTTAACTATTTCTGTGTTTTCCTAGATTCTAAGTACACGATAGAATTAGGAATGGACAAACTACTTTGGGTCGTCAGTGCAATACCTAGGAAATTGCACTTTAAATTCAGCAAACAGACTCTTTCCCATATGTCTCATACGTAATGAGACCGGGAGCCTCGACAATACTGACTGTACAAATAAACTGTCTAAATACTGTACTGAAATCATCCATTCCTTGGGATGTGCATTTCCCATCAAGTTGATTGTATTAACTTGTGATAAATATGATCTAATTGTGTGTTATGAAACCCTACGTGCCTTAGGGATGATTGAAAATAACTACTAAGTTATCATCTTATCACGAAACACCTAACTGTAGGAAATGACTAAAGACTCTGCTAACAACTGCACGTCGGATGACGAATAACCCAGTGAGGAACATGTGATGTTTCCTTACCTTCTCACCTTAGATGATGATATGAGGCTGACAACTGAAGAAACGTCAGAAGAGATGACGCCTGTAGAGAAAACTGTGAGACAACTGATTGAACAAACGACAGAGCCTGTGTTGTTTACCGTTAAAGGGACTACTAAGATACCTAGATCAGATTCTGTTCCTAACCTCACCATTGATAACACTACAGCCCCTATCGATACACTTATTACTAGTAACATAGGCACGAAAGTTGTCCACTTCCTCAAGGAAACCCTTAACTTGTTCCGAAATCAACTGACTGAAGCACGGGAGGACATCGTTGAACTGCGAAAAATTGCTTACCAGAGTGATAAACGCACCCATGAATGCGGATTGCGCATGCTAACAATGGAAAACAGTCTAAGACAGTTGATGCTACTTCAACCGACTGTTCAAAAGGCGAATGTCGTAGCTGACAGCCCGACCTCACAATTGACTTAACATGGTGAACATACTGAGGAGAATACAGAGCCAAGAATGACGAACTGTAAGAGAAATTTTGAAGAAATTCCCATCTACAATCCTGCTGTGCCTCAGGAAAAGAGGTTGAAAACAGTCAATACTTACAAAGGAAAACAACTTTTATGCTCTCTATGCAACCGACATCACAAGGGACCTTGTATTACGCCCTGCAGCCGATGCAAAGTATTCGGACATCTGGTTAAGGACTGCCCAAGGTTGAAGAACAAAAGCAATAACAACGCTAAGGGCAGGTTCTTTGTGCTTAACACTGAAGGTAACTACCAAGACCTGAATGAGGAAGCGAGTACTTTCAATTTCTGACAGTCTAACTACTTACGTGTTGCTTGCTATACTGACATATACCTACTACTTGGTATTTCATCCCGTACTTTAGATCCTATATGGGGGATAGGATTTATTTCTATGCGATACTGGTAGGCTATAGCTTACTCTACAATACTACCGACAATTACAGACTATAAGAACACTGTAGGAATTACAGTTACTGTAGGCTACTAGTACAAAGTGTAGCTACACCTTAATGACAGACTGACCGACTGAACTTGCGTCTACAGACAAAGTGGTTGAATGTGTTGAAACACACTTCCTCTATTCCTTTAGCTGTCAGTAGGGCACTAATCTAACAAGGGGAGGAAGGCAACACTAGATAGGTGATATACCACTCACAATAAACTCACAGACTTTCTTAGATAAGGCACAGACTATTGCTCTGTGTAACACCCCGCAAAATTTATCGCGATTATTACCGTTAATCACTTGCATTATTAGGCTAATTCCCTACTTGAGTGAATTCACAACACATTTTAGAGGTAAGTCTAGCAAAGCCCAACTAGTTAAAACGCGTAGTATTACCTGTTTGTAATTATATGCAATTACATACGAAACGATTTGATCAAACGCGACAAAAATATACGACTGTTGGTTAACAATTTTTATTTAATAAAACGGAATTTATTAAATAACATAAACGTATATTAAATATTATGTTGATAATATTTACAAATATTTCGTAACAAATAATGTCTATTTCGTACAATTAAAAATAAAACAAAGTTTAAAAATTTATAAATTAACTAAATTGGTTTTATAAAACATTCTAAATTAAAATGTAATAAAGTAAGTATTTAAAAATGTATCATTTAAAATATTGTAACATATAACGATCGGGTAAACAAACACGGACTAAATACCACAAAGTGGGACAAATCACCACCTTCTTCCCCTCCCTTTCATCTCTTTCATTCTTTTCCATTTCTCACCAACAAAACACACACAAACTCTCTCAACACCCACACACAAATTTTCGGATTTCATCTTAAATCACCACCAAAAACACATTTTCGGAATCATCTCAAGCTAAGGAGCAAGAATATCAACACAAATTTCTTCATCTCTAGCTCATTTGCTCTCGATTTTCCATTGTAAGAAAATGCTAAACTTTTTTAGATCTACTCGTTTTGGTGTATTATTTTGATGTTATATTAAGCATACAACTTAGTTATAAACATATAATGAAAGAAAACATGATTTTATAGCCTAAAAATATGTTCAAATCGGGTTTTGGATCGGAAAAATGCGTCAGGCGAAAGTTTCTGGGATGGTGTTCATACATGTGACACAAGGCTTGTGTCGCATATTGTGTCGCATAATCATGTGACACAAGGGTTGTGTCGCATTTAGTGTCGCATTAAGTTGCATATCATGTGACACAAGTGTTGTGTCGCATAATCATGTGACACAAGGGTTGTGTCGCATTTAGTGTCGCATTAAGTTGCATATCATGTGACACAAGGGTTGTGTCGCATAATCATGTGACACAAGGGCTGTGTCGCATTTTGTGTCGCGAAAACCCAAAAACAGAAGCCAAAAATATTCTAAGTGTTTAAAAATCACCTTTCAATAACCAAACCAAATACGATACGATTAATACTCAAAAATGGATGATTAACTTACACCTCCACAGACTTATTAAATCTCATACGTTTAGGACGATAGGAGATTCGACTAGACTTCTTGGGCTTTAGGCTTTGCTAGCACTCGCACCTACTACTTAACTCAACAGGTGAGTTCACATCCCATACTTTTACTGTTTTAACTGCTTTGAACAGGGGTGGAAAACATAGTCAAACGCTTTTATATATACATGATTGTATACTATTTTACTCGAACGAATGGAGTACATTGAACTGGTAAACCGATACACAAACTGATGATTATGAAATAACGCTTTCATACTATAAATACTGTAAACGCATAAACATGTTTTGAAAACGCTGGAGAACGATCAGCAACACTTTTTGCTTAACTGATTGAGCAACTGAAAAGTCCCTACTGACATGGGCATAGACCGTTGAAAAGTCCCTTCTGACATGGGCACTATATCCTGCGAACATGGGTCTACTATTGTTGATAAACTGTTAAAAAGTCCCTACTGACATGGGCACAGACCGTTGAAAAGTCCCTTCTGACATAGGCACTAGATCCTGCGAACATGGGTCTACTATTGTTGATAAACTGTTAAAAAGTCCCTACTGACATGGGCACAGACCGTTGAAAAGTCCCTTCTGACATGGGCACTAGATCCTGCGAACATGGGTCTACTATTGTTATTAAACTGATGAAAAGTCCCTACTGACATGGGCACTGGGTTCCTACTGACATGGACCCACTAAACGATTAGGATACTAACATTCCTACGAGACACAACTATTAGGATACTGACATTCCTACGATCATCTAATAGGATACCTACATTCCTACTATAACTTGAAATATACTTTTGGGCGACATCCCAACGAAACATACCTACTACTAGGATACGTATATTCCTACAGAACATACTTGGAAATAGGATACTGCTTTCCTACAACTACTATGATACAAACTTTCCTACAAACAACTATTTGGAAACGTAATTGGTATTACGAATTTACACTTTTGGGTGACATCCCAACGATACTGTATAAACAACAAGTGGGTTGCCAACTGTGCTTACAAACTCGAAACAACAAATTGCAAACATAAAACCTGTGAATTCACTCAACCTCGTTGTTGACTTTTACTATGTTTTTCAGGGAATTAGCTGCGCATGTAAGAATCGCCAACACACATGGAGAATTAGGCGACCCGTGAAGTTTTAGGATGCCAACTTTTTGGAAACATCTGGATTTCTCTAGTATAACTGAAACTGTTTTAGTCATATTCCAGAAATCTACTTTTGTAAACTTATTACTTTTAACTTGTACGATTCCATGAATCGTAAACTTTGTAATTAATACTTTTGGCATCTTAATATATTATGTTCTGTTGTAATCATATGCTCTGATACGTATGCGTGCTTTGTTAGTGTGGCACCCCCGTACTTAACCTAAAGCTTCCGCTAATCTAAATCAACGAATTTGGGGGTGTTACACTCTGACACACAGACAATCACTACGCACAAATTTCGGGACGAAATTCTCCTAACAAGGGGAGAATGTGACAACCGGTTAAAAAGGGCCAAAATTAGCGGCCAATTTAAACTTTAAACATTTGTACTTAGTACAAGATAGTACGAAAGTATTGGATACTATATATGTATTTATATATATATATAACAAGTAAATTATTTAATCGCGTACAAACAAAACTAAAAGAACGCGTAACCTTAAATACGGACGTTGGTGAAATTTTTTTTAAAATAATGTATTATTAATGAGAATAATAATTATTTACTCGACTTCAAATTTAAACATATTCTGTACACAGAAAACTATCCGTATGTTCTAAGTAAAACAAAGATATAATTTTATATCTCACTTAAAACATTTTTATAAAACATTCAATTAAAAATATATACGATTATATTTTTAGAGATTTATCATTTTAAAAGATTATACTACTTTACGATCGGGTATGCAAACACGGAGCGAAAAATGCCACCTAACTACGATAATTGGAGGCCGGTATACAACCGACCTCAATTATTTGATACACACACACGCACACAACTCTGTTCTCTATCTCTTCTCTGCTCTCTTCTCTCGGTTCCAATTTTAACAACAACAACAATCAACAAACTAACAACATCAACATAATCATCATCACCATCTTCATCTTGGATCATCATCATCATCGTGTTCATCACCATCTTCCTTCCTCACGGTTCCGATTTAAATTTGTAAGAATCACTCACTTTTTCTTTTGAATTTTGTGTTCATAAACTTAATATAAGTATGTATTAAAGTTATATCTATGTATTATATCCGAAAAATGATGTTATAAACTGGTTTGGGGATGAATTTCACATCAGACCCGAAAGAAACAACCCACCCGGACGGGTGGATCAAGACACCCGGACGGGTCACCACACTCACCCGGACGGGTATGTGGCTCCACCCGGACGGGTCACTTACATCCAGCCCACCATCTTTTGTAGTTTTGTAGTTCTCTCAGTTACGCACGTCTGGGCAGCTTGATCGCCTAAATCCGAGTTCGTATGAGAAAGTTATGGCCAAAACGGTGCAACATAGTCAAATCAGCAAAATGCACCATCTTTTCATATTTTCTTCCTCAATCTTTAACCTTAACACGTGGGATCAATTTCAAGCTAAATGAGTATCAAAAGTTCATGAAATCAACTAGAGACAAGTACAAAAATAGTATTTTGAAATATGATTTCAATTTCGTCACCAACGGGCCGTACACTTTTACAAACTACAAACTTAATTGGATTTCAAACATATAAACAAACACTTGGACACAATTCAACCGAATAAACATTAATATGGATGGTATTTGTACGACTCCATTTACTTACATGTAATCTCACATGTTTAGGACACTAGGGGATTACACTTGGTTTACGCGCGCACATTAGGATTTGCTTGCTCTTCAGGTGAGTCTCACGGCCCCGTTTTACCGTTTTACTTTGGGGGAGATGCATTGCTTGTTTACTGAAATTACTTGTTTACTAAAATTACTGATTTACTTGAATACATGTGCAAATGTATTGTTCTACCGACTTGTTAGTTTCCGACTTACTATTTAATAAACTTATACTTTACTGAATTCGAACTTGCTGACTATTGGACAGACCTTACTATTTTACCGACTTACAAACTCACTGCTTTACAGACTTACCGACTTATTTACTTACCGACTATTGGACAGACTATACTATTTTCGAACTTACAAACTTACTATTTTACTGACTGCTTTACAAACTTACAGACTTACAGACGTACTGATATACTGAATTACATGAGTTTCCTTTTAATCCAATGAAGTCCTCTGAATCATAGTTTTTAATTATACGATAAGCGCGAGTTTAATATATGGATCCATATGGGACTGACAATCCCTGCCTGGGGTAGTAGCGCTACCACGGATTTCACCGTAGAAACATGTATATTAGTATTCGTTTCATATGAGTGTTTTTGGATTAGCACTCACGGGGACAAATTACAGACGTGTTAAGCTTCGACTATGATGGCTCATGACATGGCATGGCATACTACACCGACCTTACTATACTTGTGAATTCCTTGCTTACTGACTTACTACAATTGTACAATTATACGTTACTGTTTTACTTATCGTAAATGATTTGCTTATTGGTTTACGCTAAACTGATTATTACTGTTGATTACAAACCTGTGAGATTCACCAACCTTTTGGTTGATGCTTTTAGTGATGCATTCTCAGGTACACATCATCAGTAGGGATGCCCAACAGGACTGCTTGATAGCTTGAGTCGCATGCATACTTACTTGGAGATTTTATTGCATTACTTTTGTACTAGTTGTTATGTTATAAAATCTCTAGATACTATTGGTAGAACTCCAAGCTATGTACACTTTTGAAAACATATGTAATGTACTGTATTGTACTACCTCCGTCCCATTACAAATGTCCACTTTTGACTTTTTGATGTCTTTCTTTTTCAACTTTGACCTTAAATATTTTTGTTTGTGTTATATAATACATAATGAAAATTATATCAATGAAAATACATTTAAACCCCAATCTATTTATATATTTTGCATCAAGTATTATATAACACAAAAAAAAATATTTAAGGTCAAAGTTATAAAAGTAAGACTTTCAAAAGTCAACAGTGGACATTTGTAATGGGACGGAGGGAGTAATATACTTTCTAAAACGTCTCATTTAAAGTCGTTTGCTTATGCTTTGGTGTTTTGATATTTGATTAGTCACGCCCCAAAACAGTCGCTTCCGCAAATCACGAAAATGAGGGTGTGACACTGGGATATATTGACAGTCTTAGTTCCTAAAAGGAAAACTAATCCTGTAAAAAGTATAGTTGTTGTCCAGCTTAGGTAGAACTAACCAGTTCTAGTATATTCGATAATATTGTCCCGCGACAATATGGTCAAGTATAGTGATAACTTAATCAAGTTATGTAATGTTAATTGTTTTTCCAACAATCTAGCAGTGTACAATGGTAACCTATCCAGGTCAAATAGTGATATTGTTCTACAACAATATAATGAGTGTAACCCCTAAGTGTTACATGGTTTGTATTACTAAACAGTAATATAGTTAAGTGGGAATTATAAAAATTTATCAATATAATTCGAAAACAATAATTGTGCATGCGTCTCACCCCAAAAACAGTAAAACAGTTGAAAGAGTGGGGCTATGAACTCACCTGTGAATTGTCAGCGATCCTACAATACGTGTGTTGTCACAATGGTAACCTCCTGGCGTCCTAAACACGCGAGGTTATGTAAGTAAGCAACTAATTAGTCTGGCTAAACTAGTTGTTCGAGTATTTGTTTGTTTTTTAAATTTAGAAATCGTGTATGGCCCGTTGGTGACATTTTTGTAATAATAATGTCCGAAAATATTATTATTATATTTTTTTCATTGTACTTTTATAAAGTACGAAATTGTGTACGGGGATCCGGGGGCAGCGCCCCTGGTAGCGGGGTCCAAGGGGTGGCAACCCCTAGCGGGGTCCAAGGGGCAGAGCCCCTGGCTGGGGTCGAGCTGCTAGGTCAGCTTGAAAAATTTTTATTTCTAATATGTTGCTGTAGTGAAGACGCTCCGAAATTCCATTTCGGAGTAAAATTAGGTGGTAAAATTTGAGTCTCGACACTTAGTGAAAAACATAGGTTTTTAAGGTTCTGTGTTTTGCGACACTAATAGCGACATAGGAGCTTGTGTCGCTATATGCGACGTTCGGATTTGCTGCGACATAATGGCTTGCGTCGCAACATGCGACATAATTTGATTTTGTGACATTGAGCTGCGACATTGACAATGTCGCAGCACTGTTTTTGGTTCAAGTGCGACACAACCAACTGTTCATCGATTTCAAGCTTCAAACCGAGTTTTGGTTCGATTTTTAGGCGTTTTGATGTTATAAGAAG
The DNA here is from genome assembly GCA_949592205.1 of Helichrysum umbraculigerum. NCBI lineage: Eukaryota > Viridiplantae > Streptophyta > Magnoliopsida > Asterales > Asteraceae > Helichrysum > Helichrysum umbraculigerum. The sequence continues at coordinate 122,164,457 of CATIUR010000005.1, read as the reverse complement.
CTACTAACATGCATTCTTGTAATATCTAAGTGATTTCTAGTAATAGAAATGATTTCTAGAGAGAGAGAAAGAGAGAATCTTACTTTTTAGGAAAAATGGAGAGGATGAAGATGATGTGAAGAGGATGATGATGGTGAAGCTGCTGTTGTTGTTCTTGATGATGATGACGACGAGATGATGGTGATTCCGGTGGTGGCGGTGGTGTGATCCGAGAGAGATGAGAGCAAAGAGATGGAGAGGGTTTAGTGGTGGTGTGTGGTTTGGTGAAAAATGAAAATGAGGTGGGGAGGGAGGCCGGCCCTCACTTTTAGTGGGGGTTGGTTGTCCCCAGTTGTTGTGTTAAAAGCCCGTGTTTGTGTGTCCGATCGTATATTTGTAATTTATTTTTAATTGATAAATTTACAAATAAAATTTCGTACCATTTTTAATCGAAGTAATTTTATAAAAATACTTTATCCGAGTTATAAAATTATAACTTTGTTTTTGATTAGTTTGACGGATATGTTTCGTAAGGTTTTGTCGCGTATAATACATTTTTAATAAAACGAAATATATTTCTAAATGAAATAATATCATCCGAGTAAATAATGTTTACTTTTAATAATAATACATTATTTATAAAAGTTTTGTCACCTACGTCTGTGTTTGTACATTCGGGTTCCATCCGAATTGTTGTCGCGCGATTTTAATAATTCGTGTTCGCGTGTATATATAAATATACGGAATGGGTATATGTACTTAGTCCTAATTTTGACTAATGCATATATTAATGGTGTAATTAAGCGCACTAATGGTGGCCTAATTTGTCGGGTGTCACATTTTTCCTTGTGACATATGTTATTTAGTTTTTGTTGGTGTTATTCCTTGTTGGTGTGTTGATTTTCGTTAGTTTAGTGAATCACTTTACTATCTGTCTATATTTCTTTAGTGATATCACATAGGCATTTTGAAATTTTTGACATATGATTTCTTATTCTATAAATCAAAAGAACCACTTCTTGTTTTGATTAATCTAGGATCATCACAAAGGTAAGTTGTGACACCCGGTCAAAATAACCCAAAATTAGCTCCTAATTTAAACTTTTAAAACACGTAATTACATACGTGTCAATACTCAAGTACACAAGTATTATATATATATATATATATATATATATATATATATATATATATATATATATATATATATATATATATATGTATGTATATATATAAACCGAAACGATTAATTAATAATTGTAAATACACGAACCTAACAAAACGTAGAAACCCAAAATAAAAATTGGTGACAAACATTTTTAAACAAAGTATTATTATTGAGAATAATAATTACGTACTCCGAAAATTATTTAAAAACGTTTTAGATACGGAAAACTATCCGTACATTTTAAGTAAAACAAAGATATATTTTTATATCTCCATAAAAGTATTTTTATAAAATACTTGGATTGAAAACGTATACGATTATGTTTTTAGAGCATTATTATTTTAAAAGATTACACTATTTAACGATCGGGTACACAAACACGGGTCGAGAATTACCCATCTACCTCAATAATTGAGGCCGGTTATAATACCCGACCTCAATTATTTTACACACACACGCACATAATTTTGATCACTCTCTTTCTCTTCCTCTGCTCTCTCTCGATCCATCTCAAATGCAACAACAACAATAACATTAACAACAACAACAATCTGCAACATCATCATCTAATCATCTTCATCATCATCGGATCATTCTCATCATCATCCTCACGGTTTCAAATTTTGCTAAGTAAGAACATTCATCAATTCTCGTTAATTTCATGTTTATAATACATTATATAGCATGTATTGGCTTTGTATTAAGTTATTGTATGCGAAAATGGTTTTAAAATGGGTTTGGGTGAATTTTGGAACGAACAGAGTCGAACCAGACCTTGGAATACGGCGTATTCAAGGGAATACGGCGTATTCAAGGGAATACGGCGTATTCCCGCCCAGAAAACATTTTTTTACCGCGCCTCTTCGGAATACGGCGTATTCAAGGGAATACGCCGTATTCCCCTTCGAAACCAATGAAAATTTTAAAACAGGGTAGCTTCTCGATGAAAACAGGGTAGCTTCTCGATGAAAATTTTATTATAACGGATTGGGCTCAAATTCACACGGTCATTCGAAAACAACCAAATGGTCAAGGCTAAGTACCTTAGCCTAGCCAGTTTTAGGCCATCCGGGGTCGTCTAGGGGTCGAAAATGGCGTATTTCGGTTTTCGGACTCGTTCCAAATTTTGTAAATTATGAATTAAAGTGTAACGGATATAATGAACTTGAGTAACAACTAAATTTATATGATATGACTTATATGCGAAACACGTGTCTTTTATAAGCACAACAAATCATGTATAATAATCATAGTTTGAAATTATTATTACAAACCGTCACCAACAAGCCGTACATTTTACAAAACTTCAAACGTAAATACGAGGCGAATACTTTGGACTCAATTAATCAAACAAACAACTATAAGAGCGATTAATTAAAGCATTCACTTACACTTATACAATCTCGCGTGTTTAGGACACTAGGAGGTTACGTTGGTTCACGCGCACACTTTAGGATTGCTTGCTCTACAGGTGAGTCTCACTGCCCCTTTTTACTGTTTTACTTTGGGGGAGGTGCATCACTTGTTTACTGAATATATTGTTTACAAAAATTTGTTACTGCTATTACATGTTTACTGTGAGTAATTGTTTACTGTATTACTTTACTGACTATAATACAAGTACAAAATGTATTATTTTACTTATTTGAATACAAGTACAAACTGTATTACTTTACTGACTATAATACAAGTACAAAATGTATTATTTTACTGATTTGAATACAAGTACAAACTGTATTACTCTACCGACTTTAATACAAGTACAAAATGTATTATTTTACTGATTTGAATACAAGTACAAACTGTATTACTTTACTGACTATAATACAAGTACAAAATGTATTATTTTACTGATTTGAATACGAGTACAAACTGTATTACTTTACTGACTATAATACAAGTACAAAATGTATCATTTTACTGATTTGAATACAAGTACAAACTGTATTACTCTACCGACTTTAATACAAGTACAAAATGTATTATTGTACAAACTATAATACAAATACAAAATGTATTATCTTACACACTTATTGCCTTACTGAACAGCATGAGTTTCTAGTTAATCCAATGAAGTCCTCTGAATTATAGTCGTCAGTTATACTATAAGCGCGAATTTTAGTATATGGATCCATATGGGACTGACAATCCCCGCCTGGGGTGGTAGCGTCACCACGAACCGCAAGTGTCTAAACAGGCGTTTCTTATTCGTTTGATATGAGTATTTTTGGATTAGTACTCACGGGGGCAAAAACTACTGACGTGTTAAGCTTCGACTATAATGGCTCATGGCATGGCAATAGATTGACAAACTACACCGACTTTACTAAGTTGTGAAATACTTGGTTACTGACTTACTACTGTTGTACAAATTAAACTTTACTGTTTTACTATTGTGAATGATTTACTTACTGATATACGCAAACTGTTTACTACTGTACATACAAACCTGTGAGATTCACCAACCTTTTGGTTGACCTTTTTAGTGATGTATTCTCAGGTACTCAGCAACAGTAAGATGGCCCGCAGGGTATGCTAGGCTAGTACGAGTCGCATGCATAACCACTTGAAGATTTTATTTATTGGCATTATCTTTTGTACCTTGATTATGTGTTTAAAATCTTTTGAATAACTTTGCGAACTCGCTAATGATGTACTATTTATAACTTAAAACTTTGTAGTACTTTTGATAATGTATTGTAATGTAATGTATTTTCTAAAACGTCTCATTTAGAGTCGTTTGCTTGTCATTTGGTGTTTTGATATTTAATTAGTGGCACCCAAAACTCGCTTCCGCAAAGCATTAAATTTGGGGGTGTCACATAAGTTAAAGGTGAATTTCGTGTTTTGCAAATCTCGTGTTGGTCTAATTGGATATCTAAACCAACTCGGTTATTCTCAATGTAACTATTTTGCTAGTTTGGTTCTTTTGGTTGTCGGCCTGTTCATTTGAGTCTTTGTCTTTCTTTTTTCCTTTTTGATGTAACGGTTCTCTCTTACAATTTTTTTAAGGATAAGCTTTGTCATTAAAAAAATGGCGAATCTCGTACTTTTATTGAAATTCCACATTCAAAGAAAGTCCCATCATATCATCATGTGGTGATGGATGATTTAATAAGTAGGAGATCGAATTTAGTGACACTGTTATATAAAAATTATAATTATGATTATCGATACTAATTGACAAAGTTTATTAACTTTTTTTTTATGTTATTGATCTATGTCTACACCGTACAACATGTAAAACAAATTTAATTGTGTGTGTGGTTTCTCGTATTGATATTAACAGTGGCGGATCCAGGATTTTGAGTGACCTGTAGCAATGGTATCCCAATTTTTCTGAACCCGTAGCATAAACAAGAAATGCAACTAAAAATGCGATTTTTCAATAGAAATTACACTGCGTATTGAGAATGGACCCGTAGCAACTGCTATCCCTACCTTCTACATGGCTCCGCCCCTGGATATTAACATCTTCACATTTTGTGTTTTTTTTTCTATTGTTGTATCTCATTTTAGCTTGAAGCAATTATAAGAATTTAGACCCGACCATTGTAGCATATACTATGTAACTAAATAACTAAGGAAAATGATTGACATACCTAAATTTGTATGTATCAAAATATGTGATTGACATGTTTGATAAATTGATTAGATAAAATTAAGGGAGAAAAAATCCAACCAATCAAAAAATTAAACTTAATTTTAGATCTACGAAAGTAGATCTGTTTATCATTTCATGAGGAAGTATAAGAAACAAATTATCATGCATCTTATCTGTTGACGAGGATAGTGATTTTGTATAGCGCGTGAATGTGGACGTTTTGGACGGAAAATGTATAGTTCCTGGTTTTTGATCAAAATGTCAATAAAAATTATTACAATTTATTTAATTAGCGTAAGAAATACGTGCCATAACAATCATAGAAGCCGTAGTCAACTAATACGTGTGACTCTCCCCTATTACCTCCTTCCTATTTTTCGTATTATAATATAATTCAAATTTTATTATATTTTAATTAAACTTAATTCAATTTGGTGACTTTTGCTTAGGGGTGTTAACGAACCGAGCCGCTCACGAGCTACTCGATTTCGAACTCGTTTATTTCGAGTTCGAGCTTCAGCTACTTCGAACTCGAGTCGAGTTCGAGCAAAAATTATTGTTCGATTAATTTCACGAGCCGAGTCATAAAAATTAATATTCGACTCGACTCGCTCGAAAACTCGTATAATACTCCGAGTCGAACGAGTTAATCGAGCATACTAGGCTCAAATAGTTCAACATCCTCATATATATATATCTCGAGTCGAGCCACCCGAGCCTCAGATGAGAACGAAATGAACAATAACGATCGAGTTAAACTTGAATATTCATTCAAATAAGAAAAGTTTAAGTTACTAAACGAGTTTCGAACTCGAACTCGAACAATGAAAAAAATATCGATCTCGAGTTCGAGCCAAATTTAAAAAACTTATTCGAGTTCGAGTCGAGTTCGAGCATACTAAAAATATTTCGAGTCGAGTTCGAGCATCTTGATACTCGGTTCGGCTCGGTTCGTTAACACCCCTACTTTTGCTCTAGAACATGAACATGCATTTCCTTCAAAGATTTTACACCTCTACATTAACTTCTAACCAAAGGTCCAAAACTACATTTAAACGACTTTGACTAATGAATAAAAATTAGTTAAATTATGAAATTTTATTGATAGCACAATGTTTCTGGTTTAAACCCGAACATCTCCAATTCTCGCCACAATTATTGAGTAAATTAGATGTATGAGTAGAGTTCAAATGAGTATATCAATTTTGAGTGAGAATAGGGGAATCAATCTCAAACACTTATTTTCATCAAATACTCATTTCCCCCACATTTTTGAAACTCAAATATCTCACAAACGGTAAGTCAATAAATCATAAAAATTGCACCATAAAATTCAGCATTTTCTCCTCTTCGATTTGCCGTCCCTCAAGGCATACTTTTGACAAATTTTTTTTTTTTTCATTTTTTGGTGGGTTTTACAAATTAGTAACACATGTGTTAGTGATTGGTTGTACATTTGATTTGTGGTTAGGCTTAGGGCTTAGGGCTAGGGTTTAGGGTTTAAGATTTAGGGTTAGGGTTTAGCAGAGTTTAGGGTTAGGGTTTAGCAGGGTTTAGTATGATTTAGGGTTTAGAGTTTTCTAAAGTGTTTAGGGTTTATGGGTTATGGTTTGGGGTTTGGGGTTTCGGGGTGAAACACCAAACCCCCAACCCTAAAACCCTAAACCCTAACCGCAACACTTTAACACATATGTTAGTAAATGTGAAACCCACAAAAAAAGATGATAAAAAAACTCGTCGAAAGTATGCTTTGAGGGACGGCAAATCAAAGAGGAGAAAACGCTGAATTTAATGGTCCAATTTTCATAATTTTTCGATTTGTCGTTTGTGAGATAATTGATGTTGGGGGTAAATGGGTTTTGTATATTTTGAACATTTTTTTTGTACACATGACACAATATCATTGGTTCCCTCATTCTCACACAAATTTATGTTCTCATTTGAACCCCACTCTTAGATGTATCTATCATTGAGTTTTACTAACACTATATATTTATGTACCGTACAATTAAATTAAAACGATGAAAATATATATACTCCCTCTGTCCACTTTGATTGGGAACAAACTATTAGAATTCTCCATTAAATACACTTTTCACCAATTAAATTATCATATCTACCCACTAAAGTCTTTTTTAATTGGTTAAATATCAAAGTGGACACTTATAATGGGACAATTTAAGATTGTAAAGTGGATACTTGAAATCTAACGGGTGAAGTATTAAATAAGGGAAAATAGCCCAAAAATGTAATATAAAGTAATAAATCTTCCAATCAAGGGAATATCACTTTCTGTATTACCTAAAAAGGATCCATATCTTTAAATTTTACCATGAAATGATTGTTTTTGTCAATAATCTTAAATTAAGAGGAATATCACCCGATCAAATTTGTTTTTATACAAAATTAACTTTTGAAACGACTTGCTAGAGTTCCTAAAGGTTCACATTCTTGCATTACCAACATACAAGCAAGTAAGCAACCTTCAATTTCGCGATCCACCATCTTTTAGATACGAATTTGTCACTTCAATTTTGGAACCCAAAGTGGTTGTGTTCATGATTCCAAATATTTTAAACCTTAATTTGTGGTATAAAATGTTTATAAATGGTGTCCATCATCTTTACCCGGACTTAATTTTGTAAATAAAATAAATTTGTTCAAATTATATTCCTCTTAATTTAAGATTTTTATCAAAAACAATTCTTTTCTTTCAAGAAATAAAGATATGGGTCCTTTTTTTGACAACAAAGAAAGTAATATTCATTGAAAATGTTTTGAACTTTACATCACATTTTGGACTATTTGCCTATTCGCTTGAGATGGGACGATCGTTTTTTCTACATCTAGTAACGATTTATGGGACCGAATCTGATTGTTTGATTTTCTAATATGTTTAATGGAATGGTTAAACGTCACAATAGTAGATAATTTGCATTACCAAAATAAAATGTAAATAAATTAAACATACAAATAATCTCAGCTTCATCATCTAGAACATTATTGAGCACATGTTTGTTACACAAATTAACTTTCTGATCTGGCTGATGTACTTTTTATTTAGTTTACATACTAGTTAAAAATAATGTTTAAACTTTTGTAACATTTTGTGTATTAAATAGTTATTCTAAAAACTTTACAATTACTTATACAGTCTAATTATCTAAAATTAGTCTAATTATCTAAAATTGAATGTTTTTTTGGAAAGACAAGTAATCACATACGAATTATACACATTACTCTATGAATCTATACAATGATCTAATCCCCAAGACTTTAATCTCCCAACCTTATAGCTGAAACGGTCGCCTTAATACCGATAGACGATGACCCTTTGGTTAAAATTGAATGTTCTAAAGGTATTATAAATTTTGTGCTCTTAGAATTAACAAGAGGTCTAATTATCTCAAATACAATAAATAACAATATTGTCACTGCTTAAATATGGTTTAGACAACCTTAATTAACTAATTAGATACATCTGTAAATATTTATAAATTGTTTGAAAATGAAACTTTATTAACTAATTTTGTAGGTCAATGAATATAGAGTGTTTCCTATTATTTTTTCAATAATGTAGCTGTAGAAAAATTGAAAGGATTATTTAATCAGTTGAGGTGGGGTGGTTGCAGTTTGCCAAATTATATAAAAATAAATACCATTAAATACATCTTGAGTGTTTTAGGTAGCTTCAACATTATATGCATGTCTTCATATTTGACTTTTTTATCAATGTTTACTTTATTTAATCTACAATATTTGAATTGCTGAAATCTGGACTATTTCCATTTTCCACCATGGAATTTGTGGCACCATTTTTCTTCCAACATTCTTCAATCTTCACCCATACCCATTTTTGTTTGATTATGTATATTCAACATTTTCAACTATTTTTTTTTTTTATAAAAAGAAAATCTTTGCAAATGATTGTTATAGTGTTTAAAAGATATATTTGACAGTCAATTAAAATTTATAAATTTTTGTTTGACTATGTATATTCGACAATTTTATCTATTTTTTTATAAAAAGAAAATCTTTGCAAATGATTGTTATAGAGTTTAAAAGATATATTTGAAAGTCAATTAAAATTTATAATGATTTTTTAGATATAAAATATACTTGGTATCTTTGATTAAATTAGTTGACAACGCGTGATTTCTAGAAGTAGGCTTTGACATTTATATGTCAAATCATAGAATTAAGAAATGCATATAATTAAAAAAAGCCTCCTCTTATATTTCTTCATCAATTGAAAGCAAGTGCTATAATTTTATATTTTTTATGTTATATTAAAATACTAAAACATTGCAAGTCCAGTGCATGCATTTGAAGAAAAACAAATTAATAAGTACGTATAGCATGACATGAAAATAAGTACGGAGTAATATTTATATATATTCTTGACAAAAAGAAGTTGAGTATAAGAAGTAACCAATAATGACTTCTCCAATGTTCAACTCCATAATCACTTTTACTCCATAAATGGAGGTTTGGAGTAAGAATTATGAAGAAAATCCTCTTCAATGGGTACTTCAAATATGAAGAAATTTTTGAAGTATTGAGATTTTACTCCATATTTAGAGATTTTCTAACCCCTCCTCCAAAACCACTTTATCAATATAAATTATTATTTTAATTTTGATGAACTCAATAACGTATATATACTTATATTATATATTTATTTCTATTAGTTACTAGTAAAATGTAAATAATAACTTAATATAGTAGTGTTATATCAAAATATTTCACATACATAAAAAATAAATTGCATAGAGAATATTGATTGAGAAATATCGAATATTCCAATAGTACATAAAAAGACTAGAATTAAATAAAACTACGATTACAATATATTATATATACAAAAACTTAGGAACATAACCGACATTTCCATCTATATCAAAAAATTGACTTAAATCATCCCACTTTGAACTTCGAAATGCACCTATCGAACATTTATGGGAGCGATATGGTAATTTAGGAATAGAAGATAATGTTGTAGTATAATGTAACGATTATTGTTTGTATTTAATTTCGTTATTAATTATAAGCTTGAAAAAATATTCAAATGTCTATCTTTTTTTTTTATTATTGTATTGTATAAAAGTTAAATTATTTTAATATAAAAGTTTTTGAAGTTGAGATTTTGGAGTAGGATGGTAGAAGAAGAAAAGTTTTGGAGGAAGAATATGCTAAAAAGATGCTGTTTTTTCTGCATATTTGAAGATGGAGAAATGAAGATGATCGGAGAAGGCCTAATAGATATTAAATTAGCAAATATATAGAGATAGGTAGCTAGTGTGCTTGACTTCTTTTATTGAATGAAAAATTACCAAATTATACTTTTCTTTCCTTTTTCAGATTTATTACTTTTTTGTCCCTTTAATAACTTTTACTGATTTTTTCGATAAAGGATAAACGGCAGTCTTCTATTGGAGAGAAAGGAGAGCTGCTGGGATAAAAGGCACCCTACTATTAGAGAGAAAGGAGAGTTGTAGATCCAAGCCGTCCGTTTGTTTGATCAATGATCCGGAGAGTTCTAGGGGGTGAGATCTTTATTGTAGATGTAAGGTTGTTCACATTTTGGATAAAATCAAATTATCCAACCGGAAAAATTGGATAAGACAAAATGGTTTGGATACCTGGAGTCTTGGGTTGGATCAGATAAAAACCAATTATATTATTTTGTATCACGGATTGGTTTTGGTTAGTAAACTGCAAACCGGATTATACAAAAAAAAAAAAGTATTATTTTTTCAAACATTATGTATATACACATATAACTTTGTTAGATTTCTATAAATATCTACATACATACATAATACTATAAAGTAGTGCATACACTTTATACGGTGAAGAACTAAAGAAGATGTTGATCGTTGTAGATGATGTCAGAGATCATATTAACTTTTGTGAATGTGATCGATAATTTCACAAACACTATATACGGTGAAGATGATATTGAATTGAACTTGTATAAATCAAACTTAGTATCACCCATTTTGTATATTTTTTTGTTATAATATCTAATGTAATTTTAGCAAATATACATATGTATATATTTTTGTATGAGTGTGGATATTTGAAAACCAAACCGCTCCATCCAAATACTAATTTGGATGGATTAATTCGGTTTTTGAATTTGTTTGGACGGATCGGATTTATATTTATGAAACAAAGAATCTAACTGGATTAATGTATACGGATCGGTTTAAAACAATCCATTCATTTGAGTACACCCTTAATTGTAAGTAGATTGATCTTTAAGGGAGTTTAAGTGATATTTATATTATTGAGATGAGTATCATTCTTTTCCATTTTACTTCAAACGAAAAAAAATTAATTCAAGTAGTAAGTCACACTCTTCTTCTCTCATACCAAACTCACACTTTTCTTTTCTCATATTATGTGACACCCCGCAATTTCGACATAATTATAAACGTTAATTGCACGTATTTCTAGACTAATTCCCTACTTTGAGTGAACTCACAACATATTTTAGAAGTAAGTCTAGCAAAGCCCAACTAGTTAATACGCGTAGTATTACGATTCATAATTAGTTATAATTATGTACACGACAATTGGAACGAACGCAACAAAAATATACGACTGTTGGTGAACAAAATTATTTAATAAAACGAGATTATTAAATAACATTAACGTTTATTAAATATTATGTCAATAATATTTACAAAATATTCTATAACGTATAAACGTTTATTTTGTAAACTGAAACGAAACAAATTTAAAATTTTAAGAACTTAACTAAATTATTTCCATAAAATATTCCAACCAAAAATATAAGCGAAAACGTATTTAAATATTTATCACTTAAAATATCTTAACATTTAACAATCGGGTAAACGAACACGGGTAAAATACCACACATTTGGGACCAAGTTCCCTCCCACTTTTGGAGGTCAAAACCCCACCCTTTTCTTTTCTTTTTCATTTCATTTCATCATCTTCCTTTCCTCCTCTTTTTCTCTCTCAAATCACCACCAACATCAAAACCACCACCACCCTAAATCAACAAAAAACTACAACAAAAGCTCACCGAATCATCTAGCCCATTTAGAGAAAAACGATCACGGGATCACGATTTACACTTCTACCTTTTCGGATTTTAAAACCGACACGCGTAAGTTTCCGACACTTTCTCGAAACTACTAGTATTTTAGTTCTAATGCATGTTTAGCGTTTATATAACTAAGAAATGTCTAAATAAGGGTTGGGTAAAAGTTTCGGGCCAAAACGAAGTCGTCCGGCCATGTTTCAGGCCACCGGAGTCCGATCAGACCCCGATGTCGCATCTGGCTTGGGCCAATTGTATAACACCCTCAAATTTCGGTTTGCGGAAGCGATCGGGTCGGGTGTTACCAAATTAAATATCACAGCATAAGATACATAATGAACGACCCTAAATGAGACGTTTGAAAATAATTATACATTTATGAAATTTAAGTATTTACAAGTTGCGAGTTCGCATAAAAGTAATATTACATTCTACTAGTACTGAGTAAATGCAATAAATATCCTGAGTATTGAAAACATGCGACTCGAGCTAGAATCCTGTAGTCCAATCCTATTACAGCAGTGTACCTGAGAATGCACACTAAAAGGGTCAGCTGGAAAGCTGGTGAGTTCACAAGTAATTTGTAGAAACAAGTAGTTCGAGTAATAAATGTTTCATTCAAAAATATCAATCAAGTTTAGCAGTTTAAATAACAACAGTTGCCCCTCGAGGCAGTTATAAGTAATTTATGGTAAGCAGGTGAACCTAATCAATAGGTTTCTAATCAAGTAAAGGGGACCAATCCCCAGCCTGGGTGTTATCCGGTAAGATATTGCCACCTGGCAATATGTATACGAGAGTAGCGTAAGGTGACTATCTGTCGTGCTACTGGCCGCAAGCAATCAAGCAAGAAAGTCTTAGGCAGTCGGTATTGCTCCCCGGCAATACGGTACGGATAGTTTGTACGGTTTCAAGTATTAGTACTGTGGTTACTAATAGGTCACGATGCCACCTGGCATGAAAGGTTGCACCCCGGCAACGTGATCAAGTTATCTGTTTTGTGATTGTGTCATATCGGTACGGTTTGTGATTACAGTCAAGTGAGCAAAAGCTCGTTATTTCCTGAGTCTCCGACTCGTAAGCATCTAGTAATCACCTACAGTGATGGTAATGGGTTCACAATTACGGTCAAATGAGCAAAAGCTCATAATTTCCTGAGTCTCCGACTCGTAAGCATCTAGTAATCACCTACAGTGATGTAATGGTTATCCCCCAAGGGAAGTGTCAAGTTACGTCCCGCAGGACCACGTTTCAGTAAATTAACCAGTTATAGAGCCAACGACCCCGACCGTAATAATTCGTAGGTCCGTTGCTGAATGTAAGTAAAGCATAAGTCCATATGCTGGAATGAGTAACCGTGCAGTCCCGCAGGGCTACGATAGAGCATGAATCCACATGCTGAGCCAACGACCCCGACCGTAATAATTCGTAGGTCCGTTGCTGAGTGTGAGCATTTAGCTCGTAAGTAAGTTGTACCACCCACCGTGGTATCGTGAGCAATCCAGCTCGCAAGTAAGTTGTACCACCCACCGTGGTATCGTGAGCTCGTTTGTAAATCCGTAATACCAATCACATTGGTATCGTGTTTGTACCACCCACCGTGGCATCGTTTTGCTTCACATATAGTGACAGCGTCCGTTATTCTCCCGCAGGAGATGCAAGTAATCGTTTTGGCAGTACACGACATGCCCGTAAGTAAGTTTAGCCCAAAGCTAGTAAAATGTTACAGGCACTCAACAGTACCTCAAGTTGTTACGTGATTCACAGTAGTATATCATACTAAGAAATGTAGGAGCGTCATCTGGATGTAAGGGATGATCGTAATCAATAGGTAGGTACGTATCTACGTCACCTAGTTTGCCTGAAATAATGTGTAAAGTCAAGTACGTTAACACGTCACTTAACTGTAAGGAAGTACTTACAGTACTTAGTCAAAGTCATCCGCTAGTTCGTAAAAGTAGTCAATGCTAACTAGCAAGTCGGTGCCTATAGTTGGTGTTCATAAGTTCACTAATCATTATTAGTACTTAGCAAGTCACTGATGTAGTGAGGCGTCTATTCCCAAGATATCATATGTAATATAATTCTAGGTGTTACTGTCACAGTCATACTTAATATCCCTAAGTATGGTCAAATGGTTCGTAGCTGTCGCGGTCTAGCACCGTTACCATAAACTATAGTAAAACGTTTGTAACGGTTTGAACAGTTGAAAGTAGTAAAACAGGAGTATGCATTCCCACCCCGAAATCAGTTGGAAAACAGTAAAAGAGTGGGGTGATGAACTCACCTGAAGAGCTAGCGTCCTAGCGTAACGTGTCGTGCCAAGTGAAATCTCCTAATGTCCTAAACACGAGAGATTTCGTACGTTTGTAAGTGCGGTTCGTTATGGATGTTCGTAATAATAATTCATATTATTATTAGGTTTGAGTTTTCGTATACTTCATAAAGTATATTTGTTTTGGAGTACAAGTCGTATCGTATTTAAATTGTCTTTTGAAAACGTTTTCCGACACTTAAAAAAATTTGGCAAATTTCTGTTTTCTGCGACATAACATGCGACACAAAAATGTGTCGTACGACGCAAGGGTTGTGTCGCATAATGCGACACAAGAGTTCTGCGACACAGTGGTTGTGTCGCATAATGTGTGCGATGCTAAATCAATAGCGACATAAGGGTTGTGTCGCATAGATAGTTTATGCGACACAGTATGCGACACAAGGCTTGTGTCGCACTCAAGAACACCAGCCCAGAAACCTTCAGGTTTCGCGTTTTTCCGGCCAAAATCGCAAATCAAACGCATTTTCAAGCTGTAAAATCGTGGTTTCTTGGTTGTTTAGGTTATAAGCAACTTAGGTAAACATTATTACACTAAAACATTACACCAAAATGATTAAATCTAAAAATTTAGGAATTTCTTACAATTGCGAATTGAGGCCAAACGAGGAAGAAAACGAGGGTGTCGTCTTTGTGAATGTTGTTCCTCTCTTGATGGTGATTCCGAAAATGTATGGTGATGGTGGTGGTGGTGATCGGCCGGCGGTGGTGGTGTTTGGTGGTGATTATTTTTAGAGAGAAAAATGAGATGGAGAAGATGATGAAAATGAGATGAAATGGGAAGAGGGTTGGGTTTTGTCCAACACAGATCCCCAGTGCGCGGACTGTGGTCTCCAACCACAGTACAAAATACCCGTGTTTTATTTGTCCAGTCATAATATAAAATAAAATCTTATTTATATTATTTAAAAATGTTTTCTAATGAAAGTATTTTATAAAAATACTAATTGGGAATAAAAGTTAAATCGTTTATTTGAAGTTTAAATTCAGCGCGAAAATTGACTTTTTGACGAGGTGTTACATTATCCCCCTGTTAAGAAAATTTCGTCCCGAAATTTAAAAGTGATGTCGTGGTCATGTGAGGTCTGGGGAGCAATGTACGTACATGTTGTTTGTCGAGTAGGTTTTAGACATATCATGTCTTATAACGGGGTTGAAGGGCAGTCAATCCATGATTGTGTCGCGGTTTATCGTTGTAGTCACATCCTGACTATATGGTTTTGTTCAAGTTATCGTTGATTCGTAGTCACTAAGAGACCGTTTGCATTGTAGTCCATACGGGACTGGATAGTTGTCACCACGTGACCGTTCGATGAGTAGTCCTATCAGGACTGAGTGTTTTGTGTACTTTCAGTCGGTTAGTCTGTTGAAAGCAAACTCTAGATTTTAAGTTTGGCTTAATTCGTGTAGTCGGTATTAATTTATGTAATCGGCATCATTTTGGAATCGACTTTCCCCGCCGATCGAAACGTTGTGTTTGATTTGGAAGTTTAGTATTGGATAGGGACATACCCGTGATATTGTCGCGGTTTCGTCCGGTCCTTCCGGAGTTGATCATGAGGATTTTTCGTTTCTGATTTGGGCAATCTTTCTTGAAATGTCCAGGAGTGTTACATTTGAAACACGTTTGTTGTTTGTCGGGGTTAGCAGGAACTCTACAGTCCCAGATTTGGTGTCCGAATCGTTGACATCTCTCGCAAGGTGAGCCACAAGGGCCAGAGTGATGACGTTTACAGCTGTGACAGAAGGGTTTATCCCCCGCATAGCCCCGCTTTCCTTTGTATTCAGAAGGGTAAGATTTCAAGGGTTCGGGTTGATTTGTTGGATTATGACTAGTGCTGGAATCGCCATTCCACTTTTGTGTATGGTTTTCAGTGGTGAGGGTTCCGCGTTGAACCACCCGCGCCATGAGGTTATGGGCCATGCGAACGGCGTCGCGAATAGTGTTGGGTCTAGAGGAGGTAACCATGCCCGCTATTTGTGTTGGAAGTCCTTCGATGTATTTTTCGATCCGTTTGCTTTCTGGGTTTACTAGTGATGGGCAAAAGAGTGCTAGTCGGTGAAAACGATTGGTATAGGTCATGATGTCGTTGTTTTTCACGGTAAGATGCCAGAGTTCATTCTCGAGTCGGTGTAGTTCCTCGCTAGGACAATATTCGTCCCTCATCAGTTGTTTCAGTTCCTCCCACGAAAGTTCATAGGCGGTGTCGACCCCTACGGTGTGGGCGTGAGCATTCCACCAGGTTAGAGCATTATCTCGAAGGGTGTAGGTGGAGTATTTGACCTTGTATCCATCGGGGCAGTTGCAAATGCGGAAAACAGCTTCTATCCTTTCGATCCATTGGATCAGTCCGACAGCCCCTTCAGTACCAACAAAGATTGGCGGGTTACAGTTCAGAAATTCTTTATAGGTGCAGAGGCGCGTTAGGTTTTGTGCAGCCAGAGCTTCAGCTACTCTTTGTTCCGCGTATTGGTCGCGTTCTGTTTGAGTGTACGTTTGTCGTCCACGTGGCATGATTCTTAAACAAGAATGAAACAACAGTCGTGAGATTCCTTATTCAGGAATTGTGATAATTATTACAGCTGTATATGTAAATCGGTATTACACCGTTGCCCACGGATATAAAGTGATAATGATCCAGAAACCACTTAAGGTGTATGTATGAAAGTCCTCGGGCTTTGAAATTTTAAATGTGTAGTCGTACTAACGACCTAGTTGTGTATTATATGTAGTTCGACCAGAACTATGGTATCGTCGTAGTCTATCAGACTATAATGTAGTACTAAAGTACTATAAATGTAATCCCAATAACTTAGAGTGTATTCATCGAATGAGGCATCACATGCCTGAGTAGTCGTGGTGTGGCACTTCGAGCCCACTAAGGAAATTGCGTATGCGTATAAGTGTACAAGTGCCTATAGCGAGTGTTCCTACGCAAAGAAATCGAGTGGGACGCCTCGTGTCCAGTAGAGTAGTCGTATATACATATGTGATGTACACGTAACTATACAAGTATAAGTGCGCAGTAGCAAAGAATCAGGTGTGGCATCTCATGCCCAGTTAAGTAAGTGTATATGTATATATAAGTCGTACATGTAACTATAACAAGTCCACATGCATATTGGATAGTAGCTCATCGAACCTGGGTGTAGCACAACGTGCCAAAATGTAGTGCCCGAAGCACCGTAATATATTATGATTGTAGTACAAAAGTACTATGAAATGCAGCACCACGTGCCGTAATGTAGTGCCCGCGGCACCGTAGTTGCAGTACCCCTGTACTGTGAGTGTAGCACCATCGTGCCGAATGCAGTATAAACATACTGTGTAGTTGCAGCACCACGTGCTGGAGTAGTATTGTGCCCAAAGCACGATGCAGCACCACGTGCCACATGTTATCCAAGTATGGCCCTCAGGCCGATAGTAAGTTTGAAAGTAATTCGTGGACTTAGTCATTACGAGCATCTCTCGTAATACCAGTCAGTCGTGACCAACCTGGTCAAAGTTTTGAGATCAAGTCGTAAAGGTTGGGAAGCTGGCGATATGCCACTTCGAAAGTGTGTAACAGTTTGTACAGCGGAATCATGTCAGGTATAATCATACCTACCGGTATATAGATATGCAAGAATAGTATACACGTAAGGCCTATTCATATATACCTACAGTACATATAATAGCCTAAGGTGTCTAGCAAGTAGCAAACAACAATCAGAGTCAACTACTGCATTCCCTTTCAATATAACTCCTTTCAGATCTTACATCATCTTTGCTTAATTGTACATAGTTAGCTACGCTATGTTAAATTAAGTTCGTATAATGTAATCCCTGAACTAGTCATACCTAATGAGGAATACTGCCTAATGGTCATAGTCTAGGCTCACTAAATGCAACCTAGTTCACTACAACCTTAGGCTCTGATACCAATCTATAACACCCTCAAATTTCGGTTTGCGGAAGCGATCGGGTCGGGTGTTACCAAATTAAATATCACAGCATAAGATACATAATGAACGACCCTAAATGAGACGTTTGAAAATAATTATACATTTATGAAATTTAAGTATTTACAAGTTGCGAGTTCGCATAAAAGTAATATTACATTCTACTAGTACTGAGTAAATGCAATAAATATCCTGAGTATTGAAAACATGCGACTCGAGCTAGAATCCTGTAGTCCAATCCTACTACAGCAGTGTACCTGAGAATGCACACTAAAAGGGTCAGCTGGAAAGCTGGTGAGTTCACAAGTAATTTGTAGAAACAAGTAGTTCGAGTAATAAATGTTTCATTCAAAAATATCAATCAAGTTTAGCAGTTTAAATAACAGCAGTTGCCCCTCGAGGCAGTTATAAGTAATTTATGGTAAGCAGGTGAACCTAATCAATAGGTTTCTAATCAAGTAAAGGGGACCAATCCCCAGCCTGGGTGTTATCCGGTAAGATATTGCCACCTGGCAATATGTATACGAGAGTAGCGTAAGGTGACTATCTGTCGTGCTACTGGCCGCAAGCAATCAAGCAAGAAAGTCTTAGGCAGTCGGTATTGCTCCCCGGCAATACGGTACGGATAGTTTGTACGGTTTCAAGTATTAGTACTGTGGTTACTAATAGGTCACGATGCCACCTGGCATGAAAGGTTGCACCCCGGCAACGTGATCAAGTTATCTGTTTTGTGATTGTGTCATATCGGTACGGTTTGTGATTACAGTCAAGTGAGCAAAAGCTCGTTATTTCCTGAGTCTCCGACTCGTAAGCATCTAGTAATCACCTACAGTGATGGTAATGGGTTCACAATTACGGTCAAATGAGCAAAAGCTCATAATTTCCCGAGTCTCCGACTCGTAAGCATCTAGTAATCACCTACAGTGATGTAATGGTTATCCCCCAAGGGAAGTGTCAAGTTACGTCCCGCAGGACCACGTTTCAGTAAATTAACCAGTTATAGAGCCAACGACCCCGACCGTAATAATTCGTAGGTCCGTTGCTGAATGTAAGTAAAGCATAAGTCCATATGCTGGAATGAGTAACCGTGCAGTCCCGCAGGGCTACGATAGAGCATGAATCCACATGCTGAGCCAACGACCCCGACCGTAATAATTCGTAGGTCCGTTGCTGAGTGTGAGCATTTAGCTCGTAAGTAAGTTGTACCACCCACCGTGGTATCGTGAGCAATCCAGCTCGCAAGTAAGTTGTACCACCCACCGTGGTATCGTGAGCTCGTTTGTAAATCCGTAATACCAATCACATTGGTATCGTGTTTGTACCACCCACCGTGGCATCGTTTTGCTTCACATATAGTGACAGCGTCCGTTATTCTCCCGCAGGAGATGCAAGTAATCGTTTTGGCAGTACACGACATGCCCGTAAGTAAGTTTAGCCCAAAGCTAGTAAAATGTTACAGGCACTCAACAGTACCTCAAGTTGTTACGTGATTCACAGTAGTATATCATACTAAGAAATGTAGGAGCGTCATCTGGATGTAAGGGATGATCGTAATCAATAGGTAGGTACGTATCTACGTCACCTAGTTTGCCTGAAATAATGTGTAAAGTCAAGTACGTTAACACGTCACTTAACTGTAAGGAAGTACTTACAGTACTTAGTCAAAGTCATCCGCTAGTTCGTAAAAGTAGTCAATGCTAACTAGCAAGTCGGTGCCTATAGTTGGTGTTCATAAGTTCACTAATCATTATTAGTACTTAGCAAGTCACTGATGTAGTGAGGCGTCTATTCCCAAGATATCATATGTAATATAATTCTAGGTGTTACTGTCACAGTCATACTTAATATCCCTAAGTATGGTCAAATGGTTCGTAGCAGTCGCGGTCTAGCACCGTTACCATAAACTATAGTAAAACGTTTGTAACGGTTTGAACAGTTGAAAGTAGTAAAACAGGAGTATGCATTCCCACCCCGAAATCAGTTGGAAAACAGTAAAAGAGTGGGGTGATGAACTCACCTGAAGAGCTAGCATCCTAGCGTAACGTGTCATGCCAAGTGAAATCTCCTAATGTCCTAAACACGAGAGATTTCGTACGTTTGTAAGTGCGGTTCGTTATGGATGTTCGTAATAATAATTCATATTATTATTAGGTTTGAGTTTTCGTATACTTCATAAAGTATATTTGTTTTGGAGTACAAGTCGTATCGTATTTAAATTGTCTTTTGAAAACGTTTTCCGACACTTAAAAAAATTTGGCAAATTTCTGTTTTCTGCGACATAACATGCGACACAAAAATGTGTCGTACGACGCAAGGGTTGTGTCGCATAATGTGACACAAGAGTTCTGCGACACAGTGGTTGTGTCGCATAATGTGTGCGATGCTAAATCAATAGCGACATAAGGGTTGTGTCGCATAGATAGTTTATGCGACACAGTATGCGACACAAGGCTTGTGTCGCACTCAAGAACACCAGCCCAGAAACCTTCAGGTTTCGCGTTTTTCCGGCCAAAATCGCAAATCAAACGCATTTTCAAGCTGTAAAATCGTGGTTTCTTGGTTGTTTAGGTTATAAGCAACTTAGGTAAACATTATTACACTAAAACATTACACAAAAATGATTAAATCTAAAAATTTAGGAATTTCTTACAATTGCGAATTGAGGCCAAACGAGGAAGAAAACAAGGGTGTCGTCTTTGTGAATGTTGTTCCTCTCTTGATGGTGATTCCGAAAATGTATGGTGATGGTGGTGGTGGTGATCGGCCGGCGGTGGTGGTGTTTGGTGGTGATTATTTTTAGAGAGAAAAATGAGATGGAGAAGATGATGAAAATGAGATGAAATGGGAAGAGGGTTGGGTTTTGTCCAACACAGATCCCCAGTGCGCGGACTGTGGTCTCCAACCACAGTACAAAATACCCGTGTTTTATTTGTCCAGTCATAATATAAAATAAAATCTTATTTATATTATTTAAAAATGTTTTCTAATGAAAGTATTTTATAAAAATACTAATTGGGAATAAAAGTTAAATCGTTTATTTGAAGTTTAAATTCAGCGCGAAAATTGACTTTTTGACGAGGTGTTACAAATTGCGACATCAGTCACAATGTCGCAGAACACTTAACAACGTCGCATACTGCGACATCACCCTCAATGTCGCATTAAATTGCGAAGTCGCACATAGCGACGTCGACCCTTACGTCGCACTAGACCCTGACGTCGCATATAGCGACACACGCGCCTATGTCGCACATAACGTCGCACGCAATGTCGCACTTAACGAAATTTCGAATGTTTATGAAATAACATTTTCATATTGTAAACTAAAACAAACGTGGTAAACTATTTTGTTTGGACGGGAGAACGACCCGTGCGTGTTTGGCCGGAGAACGACCGGTACTTTTTATGAAAACGCTGGAGAACGACCAGTCACGTATTTTATCGAGCGACGCGGAGCTGAAGCTATCGCTCAATACGAGGCAAGCCGAAATCGAGACAACGTGGGAAACAACAGTGGAGCCACACCTGTCAACAACGAAACCCCAGCGAATACCCAACAAGGGTGTTCATACAAAACCTTCCTCGCTTGCAAACCCAGCACCTTCACCGGGACCGAAGGGGCCATTGGCCTGGTCCACTGGATAGAGAAAATGGAATCGGTGTTCGACATCAGCGACTGCGTAGCCGACAAAATAGTAAAGTATGCCACGTGTACCTTGGGCGACAAAGCGTTAACTTGGTGGAACGCTCAAATTCAGATCCTTGGCCGTACAACCGCATACTTCATCTCGTGGGAGACTTTGAAGCAGATGATGATGGAAGAGTTTTGCTCCCAGAATGAGCACTAGAAACTTGAAACCGAACTGTGGAACATCCAGATGATCGGTGCTGATATTACCGGATACACGACAAGGTTCCAGGAGCTTGCACGCCTCGTGCCCCATATGGTAACCCCCGAAGAGCGTTACAACAAGGGTTTGGCCCCACAAATAAGAGGCATGGTTATGTCCTCCAAACCGACTACATTTCGGAGCGCAGTAGACCTGGCTCAAAGCTTGACCGATGAAGCGGTCCTAATTGGAACTCTGTAAGCTGCTACGGGGAAAAGCGAACTAGCCCGTACTGAAATCGTTGGGTACGGAGGTGACAAACGAAAATGGAACAGTGAGGGGAATGACCACCAGAACCAACCAAGTAAGAAACCCTCAGGGAACTCCAGGGCTTATGTTGCCACCGCCTCAACTGGACCCAAACCCTATCTTGGCAACAAATCGAAGTGTGACAAGTGCGGAAAGCACCATGCAGGCGAATGTGCCTTCTGCCAAGATTGCAGGAACTGGGGTCACTTAGCCCAAAACTGTAAAACCAACCCTCCCACTTGCACCAACAATGGGTGCTTTGAGTGTGGCGAACCCGGGCATTACCTAAACCAATGCCCACAACACAACAACAACCGCAACAATCAGAACAACTGTAACACCCTCAAATTTCGGGTTGCGAAAGCGGTCGGGTCGGGTGTTACCAAATCAAATATCACAAGCACAAAGGTAAATAATGAATGACTCTAAATGAGATGTTTGAAAATAGTTATACATTTCCAAAATGAAAGTGTATACAAGTTGCGAGTTCGCAAAATAATTTCAATACATAATTTGTAATACAAAAGTTATGCAGAGAAATCCAGTTGTTTGAAAACATGCGACTCGAGCTAGCATAATCTTGTAGCAATCCTAATCCTGCTAGGCACCTGAGAACACATGCTAAAATGAGTCAGCTATAAAGCTGGTGAGTTCATAGGATTGTTAGTTGAAACATAAAGTATAAAACCTTGTATGTTTTGAATGGTAGTTCAAAATTTACGATCTTGATTTGTATTAATATAGTATTGTAACAGAATTTGTGTATACAATAATCGAGGTATCTAATACCTAAGTAATAGTGGTATGTACCCAAGTACATAAAGGTTGAGGCATACTATGCCTAGATATCTATCAGATATAATTGAGTCTACAGACGTGAAGCATTACATGCCTAAGTATGGATCGTGTGATTGTATGACCGCGTCATATGTTAACGAGTAATGATGTTACTTATGTTATATTAAAACGTGAGGATGCCCCCGTGGCATAATATGTGGTGTTTAGCAAACATTAACTTGTAGTCCCGTAGACTATGATTGAGTAACTAGTGTATTGCATCCAGCAATAGTTAATTGTAGATCCGCTGATCTATGATTGAATGTTTAGTGTGTCCGTTTGACCAGTTAGTGTAAGCTAACCCGGACGTGATTGAAAATGATTGTAGTTCCGCAGAACTATGATTGAAAATGTTTTAGTTTGTCCGTTTGACCAGTTAGTGTAAGCTAACCCGGACATAATTGAAAATTGTTTAGTGTGTCCGTTTACCCAGTTAGTGTAAACTAACCCGGACATGTTAGAAGATGATTTGTGTGTCCGTTTACCCAGTTAGTGTAAACTAACCCGGACATGGTTGAGTTAACGGCCTCGCGTGATAACCTCACCGATCCATTAACTTGTTGCGGATCACGAGCATAAGCTCGCCCATCCGTGAATGTGTGTGGATCACGAGCATAAGCCTGCCCATCAATCGATTTGTATTGTACTTGTGCCCACTGCAATACCGTGGCATCGTTTTGTGCCCACTTTACCGTGGCATCGTTTGGTGCCCACTGCAATACCGTGGCATCGTTTTGAATTGCTCGCAAGCAAAGTTTGTAAATGAGCCAGCAGTACTACGACATGCCTAACTTGATTGATTGAGCCGACCGTACCACGACGAGTCCGACTTGAGTATTCGTGTTTGTATAATTGTATGTATACTAATATACATATGTAAAATTGTAGATGGCACCAAGTGCTCGAGATAAAGTATAAGTATGTGTATATATATATATATATATATATATATATATATAAATCAAATCATCAAACACATCTAATATGATATCATGTAGCACACGACAATAATTGATTGTATCTAGATACGTATATACGACATTTAGATATTAAGTGTAATGCAATAAGCCTAGGTATGACTAATCATCACCTAGTCGTTTGTATTAGTATAAGAATTCTATACTAACGTCTGATACTAACGTACACTCCTAGCCTCAGCCTAGCGAGTATATAGAGATCCTGATTTGTATGGACAGTATTAGTTCCTAAAAGGAAAACTAATCCTGTAAAAGTATGGTGGTCGTCCAATGTAAGTAGAACTAACCAGATCTAGTATAAGTGATAGTATTGTCCCACGACAATATGGTCAATGAATGGTGATAACTTAATCAAGTTATGGGGTGGTAATTGTTTTCCAACAATCTAACCGTATATGATTGTAACCTATCTAGGTTAAGTATTGATACTATTTCAAAACAGTATGGTGGGTGTAATTCTTAAGTATTACACATTTCGTATTACATGGCAGTAATATAGTAGATTGTGAATTATAAAAGTTTATTAATATAATTCGAAAACAGTTATTGAGCATGCGTCTCACCCCGAAAACAGTAAAACGTTTGAAAGTGTGGGGCTATGAAACTCACCTGAGGAACGAGCGATCCTAAGATACGCGTGTGGTCCGGATGATAACCTCCCAGTGTCCTAAACATGTGAGGTTATATGAGTACGAGATCAAATAGTCTGACCAAGTAAGTCGTTCGAATGTTTATTTGTTGTTTGGTTTTAAAGATCGTGAACGGGGGTTCGGGGGCAGCGCCCCTGATAGCGGGGTCCAAGGGGGGGGGGGGGGGGGGGCAACCCCTGGCGGGGTCCAAGGGGCAGAGCCTCTGGTTGGGGTCGAGCTGCCAAGTCAGCTTGGAAAATTTTTATTTTTATTATATTGCTGTAGTGAAAACGCTCCGAAATTCCATTTCGGAGTAAAATTAGCTGGTAAAATTTGAGTCTCGACACTTAGTGAAAAATGTGTATTTTCTGTTTTAGGCGACACTAGGCAAGTGTCGCTATAGGCGACACTAGAGAGGGTAGCGTCACTTACTAGGGCGTCACTAAGATGCGACACTAGGGTTAGTGTCGGTTGAAATAAGAATTTGATTATAGGCGACACTTAGGCAAGTGTCGCTTGAAGTGTCGGTTGGGAGTGTCTGGAAAAAGGGGTTTTATGCGGCACTTAGGCAAGTGACGCAAAACTAGGGTTTTTAGCGACACTCAGTGCGTCACTTAAGTGACGCATGAAGTGACGTTACGCTGCTGGTCTGTGGGCGACACTTCGATCTGATCGACGTTTTTTCACCCAAAAACGCAATCTAACCCATTTTTAAGCCGAATCTTGTTGTTCTAATGTTTATACATGATATATTGAGTGTTTTTAACAAGAAATAACAAAGAAAAGAGTGTGAATCCTTACGATTTGAAGATCGAGGATTTGATGATGGTGGTGAAGAACTTGATGAAGAAGATGAAGATGGAGATGATGATGGATGCTTGTTGTTGCTGTTGTTCTTGTTGATGATGATGATAACCGATTATGATGATGATGATCTTGTTGTTGTTATTATTTTGTTGTTGTTGTTGTTAGAGATAGAGATCAAAGAAGAAGAAGAAAATGAGAAGAAAGAAAAGTGAGAAAGAGTGTGTGTTTGGTGGTGGCGTATGGAAGACAAAAAGGAGAGGCAGATCCCCCTTTTGGGGACTGTCAACTCCACACTGCAGTACAAAATACCCGTGTTTTTGTACCCGATCGTAAAATAATTAAATTATTTTAAAATCAAAATTTTGCTAATACGAAATCGTATATGTTTTTATTCGAAGCATTTTATAAAAATACTTTATTCGAGTTATATAAAAATATAACTTTGTTTTGGATTTGTTTGACAGATACCCTTCGTATGGTTTCGTTGCGAAACAAAATACGTTTTAAACGAAACAAATTATGTTCTGAAATAGTTTAATATTTTTCGTGCAAATACTGTTTATTTAAAATAATAACACATTATTCAAAGTAATGCGTACCAAGTATGTGAAATGAAAGTTTTTAATTTGGCGCGAAAATTGACTTTTTGACCAGGTGTTACATTCTCCCCCCGTTAAGAAAATTTCGTCCCGAAATTTCGAGTGAAGTTGTGTTCGCGCGGAGTCTGGGGAGACATGTACGTACGAGGGTTTTGTCGAATAGATTGTAGACATACGACGTCTATAACGGAGTTGAAAGCAGTCACTCCATGACTGTGTCGTGGTTTAACATTGTAGTCAAATTCAGACTATATTGATTGTTCTAGATATCTTTAAGTCGTGGTTACTAGGTAACCGTTTATATCGTAGTCCATTCGGGACTAGACAGTTGTCACATCGTGACTGTTTAGTGAGTAGTCCTATCGGGACTATGTGATTGGTGAACGTTCGGTCGATCAGTCTGCTGAAAGCAAACTTTAAGTTTTACGTGGGACTAGGTTAACTAGTCCTATGATGCACTCAGCATTAATATCGGGGAGTCAAATCACACACTTAGCGAAATTGAAATAGAAGGATTATGTTTTCGAGGAAGGTTATACCTACATTATTGTCGAAGATTTGTATGGTTCATTCAGGGCCGATCAGGTGAATTTTGCGTTTCCGATTCGGGCAGTCCTTCTTGTAATGACCGGGTTCTTTACATTTGAAGCATATCCTTCGAGAGTCGGGATTGGCGGGAACAATGCAATCCCAAATTTTGTGTCCAAATCGTTGGCATCTTTCACAGGGTAAACCACATGAACCATCGTGATGACGTTTACAGCCATGACAAAATGGTTTGTTACCCGCATAGCCTCGTTTTTCATTGGGTTCTATAGCATAGGACCTCAAGGGTTCGGGTTGATTTGTTGGGTTATGACTAGTGCTGGAATCTCCATTCCATTTTCCTTGTTGGTTTTCTGTTGCAGGTGTTCCACGTCGGACCACCTGCGCCATAAGTTTGTGGGTCATGCGAACAGCCTCATCAATAGTGATGGGTTTAGAGGCGGTGACCATCCCCTCAATTTGCATCGGGAGTCCTCCGATGTACCTTTCGATCACCATAGATGGGCAAAGAAGTGCCAGTTGGTGAAAACGATTGGTGTATGACATGATGTCGTTGTCCTTTACGATGAGGTGCCAGAGTTCATCCTCGAGTTTGTGTAGTTCCTCACTGGGACAATACTGGTCCCTCATGATTCGTTTTAGTTCTTCCCAAGGAAGTTTGTGAGCGGTGTCGATCCCTACAGTTTGGGCGTAGGAATTCCACCAGGTAAGGGCATTATCTTGGAGGGTGTATGTAGAGTATTTAACTTTGTAATCATCGGGGCAGTTGCAGATGTGGAATACCGATTCCATTTTCTCGATCCATCGGATTAATCTGAAGCGCTTTCAGTTCCAGCGAAATTTAACGGGTTACAGTTCAGGAATTCCTTAAAGGTGCATAGTCGCGCTTGATTTCGAGTAGCTAGAGCTTCAGCCACTCTTTGATCAGCAAATTGGTCGCGTTCAGCTTGAGTGTACGATTGTCGTTTAGGCGGCATGGTTCTTAAATAAGAATGAAACGACAGAGTGTGAGATCTTTATTCAAAGATTTGATTATTGTAGTCGTATACGTAAATTGTTATTACACCGCTGCCCACGGATGTAAAAGTGATGATGATCCAGAAACCACTTAAGGTGTCTGTTTGAAAGTCCTCGGACTTTGGAATTTAAATGTGTAGTCGTACTAACGACCTAGTTGTATTTTACACGTAGTTCAACCAAAACTATATTGTAGTAGTCTAGCAAACTATAATGTAGTACTAAAGTAATATAGATGTAATCCTAGCAAATTAAAGTGTAGTACTCTAAGTACTAAAGTGCAGTAACCACGTACTGTAATGCAGTGCTAAAAGCACAGATATTGTAACACTAACGTATCATGAACGTAGTACCGAAGTACTATGAATTGCAGCACCACATGCCGTAATGCAGTGCCCGCAGCACCGAAATGCAGTACCCATGTACTGTGAGTGTAGCACCAACGTGCCGATTGTAGTATTAACATACTATGAGTGTTGTACTAACGTGCCAAATTGCGGTATCAACATACCGTATAATGTAGCACTACGTGCTGTGAGTTGTTTGAGTGTAGCCCTAAGGCCATCGATTGCGTGTTGATGTTTCGAAATTTCCAAATTGTAGCTCGAAGGCTAACACCGAGGTATTGTTTTGTGTTGATCTAGATGGTCAAGTTGTTATTGAGATGATTGTTGTGGACTTAGTCAACGCTAATCCAATGGTGACCAGTACGGTCAAAGATTAGAAATTCGTTTGTTTGTTTTAAATTTTGTGAACGTTTAGCATGTGTGGGTTTCCATCCCAATTGGTAATGTTTATACCTCCTTCCCGAGGTTCAGCGATAAGCGTGTTGTTCTCCTATGAGTACATATGGAGAAAGTGTTGAGTCGCGATGGTGAGGAAGACGGCGATGTGCCTCTTCGTAAGTATATGATGGTACAGCGGAATTGTGTTATATATACGCAGTATATATATATATATATATATAGATACGTAGAAGTAGTACACATGTAAGGCCAATTCATATATACCTACAGTACATATAATAGCCTAGGGTGTCTAGCACAAAACAATCAGAGTCAACTAGTGCATTCCTGATCCAGTATAACCCCTTTCAGATGTCACATCATCTTTATTTAATTGTACATAGTTAGCTACGCTATGTTAAATTAAACTCGTATGATGTAATCCCTGAACCAGTTATACCTAACAAGGAATACTGCCTAACGGTCATAGTCTAGGCCCACTAAATGCAACCAAGTTCACTATAACCTTAGGCTCTGATACCAATCTGTAACACCCTCAAATTTCGGGTTGCGGAAGCGATCGGGTCAGGTGTTACCAAATCAAATATCACAAGCACAAAGGTAAATAATGAATGACTCTAAATGAGACGTTTGAAAATAGTTATACATTTCCCAAATGAAAGTGTATACAAGTTGTGAGTTCGCAAAATAATTCCAATACATAATTTGTAATACAAAAGTTATGCAGAGAAATCCAGTTGTTTGAAAACATGCGACTCGAGCTAGCATAATCTTGTAGCAATCCTAATCCTGCTGGGCACCTGAGAACACATGCTAAAACGGGTCAGCTATAAAGCTGGTGAGTTCATAGGATTGTTAGTTGAAACATAAAGTATACAACCTTGTATGTTTTGAATGGTAGTTCAAAATCTACGATCTTGATTTGTATTAATATAGTATTGTAACAGAAATTGTGTATACAATAATCGAGGTATCTAATACCTAAGTAATAGTGGTATGTACCCAAGTACATAAAGGTTGAGGCATACTATGCGTAGATATCTATCAGATATAATTGAGTCTACAAACGTGAAGCATTACATGCCTAAGTATGGATCGTGTGATTGTATGACCGCGTCATATGTTAACGAGTAATGATGTTACTTATGTTATATTAAAACGTGAGGATGCCCCCGTGGCATAATATGTGGTGTTTAGCAAACATTAACTTGTAGTCCCGTAGACTATGATTGAGTAACTAGTGTATTGCATCCAGCAAGAGTTAATTGTAGATCCGCTGATCTATGATTGAATGTTTAGTGTGTCCGTTTGACCAGTTAGTGTAAGCTAACCCGGACGTGATTGAAAATGATTGTAGTTCCGCAGAACTATGATTAAAAATGTTTTAGTTTGTCCGTTTGACCAGTTAGTGTAAGCTAACCCTGACATAATTGAAAATTTTTTAGTGTGTCCGTTTACCCAGTTAGTGTAAACTAACCCGGACATGTTAGAAGATGATTTGTGTGTCCGTTTACCCAGTTAGTGTAAACTAACCCGGACATGGTTGAGTTAACGGCCTCGCGTGATAACCTCACTGATCCATTAACTTGTTGCGGATCACGAGCATAAGCTCGCCCATCCGTGAATGTGTGTGGATCACGAGCATAAGCCCGCCCATCCATCGATTTGTATTGTACTTGTGCCCACTGCAATACCGTGGCATCGTTTTGTGCCCACTTTACCGTGGCATCGTTTGGTGCCCACTGCAATACCGTGGCATCGTTTTGAATTGCTCGCAAGCAAAGTTTGTAAATGAGCCAGCAGTACTACGACATGCCTGACTTGATTGATTGAGCCGACCGTACCACGACGAGTCCGACTTGAGTATTCGTGTTTGTATAATTGTATGTATACTAATATACATATGTAAAATTGTAGATGGCACCAAGTGCTCGAGATAAAGTATAAGTATGTGTGTATATATATATATATATATATATATATATATATATATATATATATATATATATATATATATATAAAAATCAAATCATCAAACACATCTAATATGATATCATGTAGCACACGACAATAATTGATTGTATCTAGATACGTATATACGACATTTAGATATTAAGTGTAATGCAATAAGCCTAGGTATGACTAATCATCACCTAGTCGTTTGTATTAGTATAAGAATTCTATACTAACGTCTGATACTAACGTACACTCCTAGCCTCAGCCTAGCGAGTATATAGAGATCCTGATTTGTATGGACAGTATTAGTTCCTAAAAGGAAAACTAATCCTGTAAAAGTATGGTCGTCGTCCAATGTAAGTAGAACTAACCAGTTCTAGTATAAGTGATAGTATTGTCCCACGACAATATGGTCAATGAATGGTGATAACTTAATCAAGTTATGGGGTGGTAATTGTTTTCCAACAATCTAACCGTATATGATTGTAACCTATCTAGGTTAAGTATTGATACTATTTCAAAACAGTATGGTGGGTGTAATTCCTAAGTATTACACATTTCGTATTACATGGCAGTAATATAGTAGATTGTGAATTATAAAAGTTTATTAATATAATTCGAAAATAGTTATTGAGCATGCGTCTCACCCCGAAAACAGTAAAACGTTTGAAAATGTGGGGCTATGAAACTCACCTGAGGAACGAGCGATCCTAAGATACGCGTGTGGTCCGGATGATAACCTCCCAGTGTCCTAAACATGTGAGGTTATATGAGTACGAGATCAAATAGTCTGACCAAGTAAGTCGTTCGAATGTTTATTTGTTGTTTGGTTTTAAAGATCGTGAACGGGGGTTCGGGGGCAGCGCCCCGGATAGCGGGGTCCAAGGGGGGGCAACCCCTGGCGGGGTCCAAGGGGCAGAGCCCCTGGTTGGGATCGAGCTGCCAAGTCAGCTTGAAAAATTTTTATTTCTATTATATTGCTGTAGTGAAAACGCTCCGAAATTCCATTTCGGAGTAAAATTAGCTGGTAAAATTTGAGTCTCGACACTTAGTGAAAAATGTGTATTTTCTGTTTTAGGCGACACTAGGCAAGTGTCGCTATAGGCGACACTAGAGAGGGTAGCGTCACTTACTAGGGCGTCACTAAGATGCGACACTAGGGTTAGTGTCGGTTGAAATAAGAATTTGATTATAGGCGACACTTAGGCAAGTGTCGCTTGAAGTGTCGGTTGGGAGTGTCGGGAAAAAGGGGTTTTATGCGGCACTTAGGCAAGTGACGCAAAACTAGGGTTTTTAGCGACACTCAGTGCGTCACTTAAGTGACGCATGAAGTGACGTTACGCTGCTGGTCTGTGGGCGACACTTCGATCTAATCGACGATTTTTCACCCAAAAACGCAATCTAACCCATTTTTAAGCCGAATCTTGTTGTTCTAATGTTTATACATGATATATTGAGTGTTTTTAACAAGAATAACAAAGAAAAGAGTGTGAATCCTTACGATTTGAAGATCGAGGATTTGATGATGGTGGTGAAGAACTTGATGAAGAAGATGAAGATGGAGATGATGATGGATGCTTGTTGTTGCTGTTGTTCTTGTTGATGATGATGATAACCGATTATGATGATGATGATCTTGTTGTTGTTATTATTTTGTTGTTGTTGTTGTTAGAGATAGAGATCAAAGAAGAATAAGAAAATGAGAAGAAAGAAAAGTGAGAAAGAGGGTGTGTTTGGTGGTGGCGTATGGAAGACAAAAAGGAGAGGCAGATCCCCCTTTTGGGGACTGTCAACTCCACACTGCCGTACAAAATACCCATGTTTTTGTACCCGATCGTAAAATAATTAAATTATTTTAAAATCAAAATTTTGCTAATACGAAATCGTATATGTTTTTATTCGAAGCATTTTATAAAAATACTTTATTCGAGTTATATAAAAATATAACTTTGTTTTGGATTTGTTTGACAGATACCCTTCGTATGGTTTCGTTGCGAAACAAAATACGTTTTAAACAAAACAAATTATGTTCTGAAATAGTTTAATATTTTCCGTGCAAATACTGTTTATTTAAAATAATAACACGTTATTCAAAGTAATGCGTACCAAGTATGTAAATGAAAGTTTTTAATTTGGCGCGAAAATTGACTTTTTGACCCGGTGTTACAATAACAACAATCACAACGCCAACGTTCCAAATGCGCCTGGACGCGCGTACATCCTTTGTGCACGAGACGCACCAGAGGGTCTCTAAGCTAATACGGTACGTCATAGCAAACTCTCGCTACGATTTAACATTTCCTTATTCGGATATTGATTCGAACCTGATACTTGCTAAACAATGGTTACTTTTCGAACACACAACACTTCAAACTATACGACGAGTATACGTGAACTGTTAGAACTTTCATGGCAACATAAAGCGCCACGTAAACTATTACAACTGTTGACAACACGTTCCTTCGGAAAACATACGCGACAAGCGTTCCGACTTAATTATAAACGTTAATTGCACGCATTTTTTTGGCTAATTCTCTACTTTGAGTGAATTCACAACATATTTTAGAGGTAAGTCTAGCAAAGCCCAACTAGTTAATACGCGTAGTATTATGATTTATAATTAGTTATAATTATGTACACGACAATTGGAATGAAGCAACAAAAATATACAACTGTTGGTGAACAAAATTATTTAATAAAATGAAATTATTAAATAACATTAATGTTTATTAAATATTATGTCAATAATATTTACAAAGTATTCTATAACGTATAAACGTTTATTTTGTAAACTGAAACGAAACAAATTTAAAATTTTAAGAACTTAACTAAATTATTTCCATAAAATATTCCAACCAAAAATATAAGCGAAAACGTATTTAAATATTTATCACTTAAAATATCTTAACATTTAACAATCGGGTAAACGAACACGGGTAAAATACCACACATTTAAAACCAAGTTCCCTCCCACTTTTGGAGGTCAAAACCCCACCCTTTTCTTTTCTTTTTCATTTCATTTCATCATCTTCCTTTCCTCCTCTTTTTCTCTCTCAAATCACCACCAACATCAAAACCACCACCACCCTAAATCAACAAAAAACTACAACAAAAGCTCACCGAATCATCTAGCCCATTTAGAGAAAAACAATCACGGGATCACGATCTACACTTCTACCTTTTCGGATTTTAAAACCGACACGCGTAAGTTTCCGACACTTTCTCGAAACTACTTATATTTTAGTTCTAATGCATGTTTAGCGTTTATATAACTAAGAAATGTCCAAATAAGGGTTGGGTAAAAGTTTCGGGCCAAAACGAAGTCGTCCGGCCATGTTTTAGGCCACCAGAGTCCGATCAGACCCCGATGTCGCATCTGGCTTGGGCCAATTGCGACATCAGTCACAATGTCGCAGAACACTTCATAACGTCACATACTGCGACATCACCCTCAACGTCGCATTAGATTGCGAAGTCTCCCAGAGCGACGTCGACCCTTACGTCGCACTAGACCCTGACGTCGCATATAGCGACACAAGCGCCTATGTCGCACATAACGTCGCACGCAATGTCGTACTTAACGAAATTTCGAATGTTTATGAAATAACATTTTCATATTGTAAACTAAAACAAACGTGGTAAACTATTTTGTTTGGACGGGTGAACGACTGATGCGCCCTCAGCCGTCGGTGTCGTTGGTGTTGTTGTAACGACCGAGGGTGCGATCAGGGTGTTTTAAAATTTATTTTGCTTGGGGCCTAAACCTCCGAACTACTTACTGGTACTAGGCACAAGTACCTGATACTAGTACATGGTAAGGATGATCAGGGTTGTCTCCAGACGGTCGAATTTGAAGCGGAGCTCGTTTGGATAATTCAGTCCTCAAGATTGGGTTCAGATAGTTGGTTTTGTTTGGTTTTTATCTAATTAAAATAACTAAAGCAACAAAACTAAAATGAGCTAGCTAGAATATAAGGAACAACTAAGGATAAGGAAGACGGGGTTTACCATGACTTGGGATAGTATAATATCGGGATGGTGTTTATGATGGGGACACTTTCAGATTAATAGATTGACAGACTTTGGTGTAAACACTAGAACCCTACCAATTAAATTCCCGTTGGCATGTCACTAGGAACTAGGTTATCGTGATTCTGATCGGAGCAATACGCTAAACTTCCAATACTTACCTAGTTGAAAGATAAGCAACCTATTTTGGTGATTAACCGAGGTACATGAATAAAGCAGCATATCGTCTCATAGGTCCGATCGTTCTTAACACCTAAGCTTATCTCTCGTTCTTCTAATAATGTAACTAATTATTACTTGTTATGTTTAAAGAGTCAAATATGTAAAGTCTAGGAGGTTGATATATCTAAATCACTTGGACTTTCCTCACTAGACCTTGTTAATACTTTTCTTAAGCTCCAATTACTTTTGATTTATGACCTAGACCTCTCTTTTTCAAACAGTTATACATCTCCAGATTATTCACAGTTTGTTTAAAACATGTTTCATATGAGGACCATGCCTTTTAGTAATAGACAGTGTACTTTACAGGGTAGTTCCACGGGTTCTTACGTCTAACATGCGGTCAAGAGTAATTGACAGTGAGGGTGACACTCTAAACTAACTAAATGTAAAGCAGTGCAGAAATGTAAATCGAATATATACAACGAGTGGTTTCACTGTGTCTTACTTATTGCATGTCATGGGCACAAATAACTACTTACCACAATTAAGGTTCCTGACTCCCTAATATCTAGGTTGCAGTCACGTGGATAACTGGAAAGGGTACTCCATAAATTAGGTCAGGTGTCATATATTTAAACAATAACAAAGTATAATAATTCCCATTCATATAAGTTTCTTTTTATAAATTTAAACTATGTTGGAATGAGTTCTTTTTACGATCCTATCCGCTAACTAACGTAGAGTTGTCCGCAATCAGATAGAAGATATGTCACATGGATAGTAAACACAAACAATTACAATACACCGGAAGTTCTCCCAAATGTACTGAACACATCGGCTAACAACTACCCTCGAATCCTATTCCCCAATCTCGGTCGTCAGAGATGTCCGTATCATGGCATGGTCTATTGAATAAATAGTCACATAAACAGGATTTACCCTACCGGAATAAGTTGGGGCAGTCTGGTCATAAGCGGTTGGCCAAACATGCCATCATTCGTTCATAATGTTATATTTAAACTATAAACAGAAATTTATTTAGCACTTTTATAGTATTAATCCATAATGCAACTACCTTCGGTCGTTCTCAGACTTACGTACATTTGTACTCCGCATAAAGCGTTTCCAGCACTATATCTGGGAACAGTTGAATAGGGGCCGTCACATTACTTCACAATATTTAATATCATCCCATTATAACTATCTAAATCATGGCAAACATATAAGCAACTACTTGCATAATATCATGGCAATAAACATTTCAATTAATAAATCATAAACATCAAACAAGAACATTACAATTAATTAATAGAAGAAAAGGATAGATATTACCCGTAATTATTGCGAGCCAAACGATGCTTATATTACTTCCAAATATTCCAAAGCGTTACATTGCTAAGCTAGCTACTATTAACTAATACATAACTAATCTAAAAGAAAGGATTCTCTCCTAATCTTCTCTCTAGTTCTCCTCTAACTCCTAGGAGTAGTGCTAGAGAGAGAAACTAGAGAGAAGAACTAACTATAAGAATAATTCTCCTCTAACTCCTAAGAGTAGTGCTAGAGAGAGAATTCTAGAGAGAGAAAGAGAAATATGCAAAAAAGGAGGTGCATATGGTGCAAGTTGAAACGAAGCCTCATGCCCTCTATTTATAGGAGAGGTTTGGCTCACATTAGCATCAAGGGGTGCACATTAGCGCAATGTGGGTAAAAAGGTGCACCGGGTACTGTACAACGCGAAAAGTAGGCGCACCGGGTACCGTACAACGCGGAAAGTAGGCGCACCAGGTACGGGAATTAGCCAAAAAAGGAAAGTGGGATGGGGGGCTGCTGGCCGGCGCCTGGTGGCAGGTGGTCGGCGGCTGGTGGCTGCTGGCCGGCGGCTGGTGGCGGCCGCCCGCCCCGTTCGTCGTCTTTTGCTTCGTTTCTTAATTCGTGCGTATCTTCTTCGTTATACGTCCGTTTTCATTGATTCTTTTTGCGTTAGATTCGTAATTAAAAATGAAGAATCTGATGTAAAGATATCCCAAAAATATATCTCTAATCTTCAGATGTGTTGTGCGAATCGTTTGAATCTTCCGGTGTGCGTAGAATCTTCATTCTTCGTCCGTTTTTGTTGATTCTTCTTCTGTTGGATTCGTATTTTGAAAATGAACATTTCGGATAAGATGGATGTTGGTGATGGGCACTTTAGTCTTGAAATCTTGTTTTGATGCCTTGAATCTTCAAACGTGTGTGGAATCTTCGTTTTTCATACGTTTTGCTTGATTTTTATCGTGCAACCTTGTTTTGACTATCTTGGGATAATATCATTGATTTGAACTATATTTGAGTTCAAAATGCCAAGAATCGTTCCAGAATGATAGAGATATCGGTAGTAAAAACATGACTTTTTACGCGATATCAACGACCCGTGCGTGTTTGGCCGGAGAACGACCGGTACTTTTTATGAAAACGCTGGAGAACGAGCAGCCACGTATTTTAGTGCCAGAGAACGACAGGCCAAGTTGACGGGAGAACGACCCATGCGTTTTGGATGGGAGAACGACCCATGCGTCTTTAGACCGGAGAACGACCGGTACAGTGTCTCGCTGGAGAACGACCAGCAGTGTTTGGATGGGAGAACGACCCATGCGTATCTAGATCGGAGAACGATCGGTAAACTGTTTTGTTTGGACGGGAGAACGACCCGTGCGTATTTGGCCGGAGAACGACCGGTACTGTTTGTAAAAAGCTGGAGAACGACCAGCAACGTATTTTAAACTGTGTTTTGGGTAACATCCCAACGTAAACTGTGTTTTGGGTAACATCCCAACGTAGACTGTGCTTTGGGTAACATCCCAATGTAAACCGTATTTTGGGCAGACATCCCACATAATTTGTATTTGGATAACATTCCACTAAACTTACTTAACTGTTATGGCAATAACTATTGTGAACGTATTTGGTTCAACAACTGTGCTTACAAACTTGATCCAACTATTGCAAACATAAAACCTGTGAATTCACTCAACCTCGTTGTTGACTTTTTCTATGTTTTTCAGGGAATTAGCAGCACACGTAAGGACCGCCTGGACAAATGGAACCTAGGCGACCCTTGAAGATTTAGAATGCCAACTTTTTGAAACATATGGATTTCTTTTGTATAACTAATCTGTTTTTAGTCATATTTACGAAATCCACTTTTGTACAATTTAACTACTTATATGATTCGATGAATCGTAAACTTTATAACTATTACTCTTGGCTTCTTAATATATATATATATATATATATATATATATATATATATATATATATATATATATATATATATATATATATATATATATATATATATATATGTTTTATTATAATCATACGCTCTGATATGTATGCATGTACAATGTAAATGTGGCATCCCCAGCTTATACCAATGTTTCCGCTAAACGAATTTGGGGGTGTTATAGATTAAACTCACACACACATTCTTTTAATAATCGTGACGATCGGAGTATCAATTTTTAGTTCAAAACAGATCACCATTTCGGCAGGGAAATCCGGTCAAACCTACACATTTTCGGCAAATGGAGCATCCAACCTTTGCCATTGTCGATTCTTCATCAATTAACACATCCACCTAATCTACCGTCAAAGCAACCATTACGTCCGGCGTTGACCTCGACGGAGACCTCAACCATCCAAATATTGTGTTACTGCATTTTGTTTTCCATTTCTATTTAGTAGTGGATATTTATTATTACTGCATTTTTTAGGTTTGGTTTACTGCATATTATGTTTGATATGTTGTTATCGTTACTACATTTTAAGTTTTAATGCCTACTGCATTTTTTCTATTTTTTTAAGGGTAATTCAAAGGGTTACCCTTGACCCTCGTACCATACTATAATGGTACGCGTACGTCCCACCCACAAGAAGCATCAACGCCAGGGAAATCAACTGTTTACAGCGTAAAAGTCACGTTTTAATGGGCGTTATCTATCTCATTTTAAATGATTATTTAACATTATTGTGACAATATCATATTTATTTGTTAGATTTTGTTAAACATGTGAAAACTAAGGCGATGATGAATGAATCCCGAAAAATGGAATTAAAATGAAGAAAATAGAGCGAAGACAAGAAAAGTCGTTTTATGATCCCGGGCGCAAAGAATTACGAACTAGTACACGATCCAAGCCGTTGCTGGACCACGCACTAGTCGTAGCCGAGAAGATTACCCGAGCGTAGCCGAGCAATCAAGATAGCTAACATTAATCATATAAATCATCATAACTATTGCATGCACGTTAACCTTCTGGTAAATATTTTAACTTACTTCTGAAAACCTAAACATATAGTCAGTGAGTATAATCTCATACGTTGTTTCTAGCATACAGGTTCCTAAGGAAACAATCAAACAAGAACATGCAATAAAATAGTATACCAATAACAGTATCAGATTGCACATATCAGTTAACCTAGCGATTAAATCATAGATATCTCAAAAATTCTCCCAAGGACATCTAACATACAAACGTGAACCTAATCTATCTCTAATCCCATGCTCTGTGTCTCCCTCTAATATGTTACAATCAGGAGAATATCGGCCATGTCGAGTTCATTGATCATCATACATAGAATAGTTAGAATTCCTATTTGTGACACCCGCTAAATTAGGACGTCATTACTGTGTCTAATTGTTTGATTACTACTTGTATTTAGTAAGAAATAGGACTAAGTACAGTAACTACTTATATATATATATATATATATATATATATATATATATATATATATATATATATATATATATATATATAGGTTTTGGTTCAAATAAAAAGAAGCTTAACGTAAAAAGGGGTAAGAAGCCATGATATAGTGACACGTGTCCCTTACAAATATAATTTTATTATATTAAATGAAGATATAATCATGTATCAAACCACCATGTATCAAAATTCTGATGCATCAAACTACAATCGAATATGTATCATTTTTAAGGTTTAATGAGCATATGTATCATTCTTTAAATGAAATTGCATCATCTTGGTGAAGTATGTCTTTACAAGTTATAACATATGTTTCTTCATTTCATATTGATCCACATGAACCATTTTCTTTTGAATAATTCAAGCAAATAACGTTGTTTCATACCCTTTTTACTTTAAGCTTCTTTTTACATGAACCACTGCCTATATATATATATATATATATATATATATATATATATATATATATATATATATATAGTATTGTTACTTATGTTTAAAATCGATTTATAATGTGATTACTTGTGTAAGGTGTTCATTTACATAAGTACTATTTGTTGATGACAAATTACTAATTTGTGCGTTGTGTGATGTTTCAGATACCTCAAAGACTCAGTGATTAGACGCTAAGTGTGGTGACTCCTGAGGTATCGGTGAGTGGATTTAGAACTCACCTTTTAATTTAGTCATAACTGTTTGGTTGCAACAAGTAAACGTAGATGTGTTTATTAGACTGTTTAGTCTTAATTACTGAATTAATCTACGTGATATGTGAACCTTTGTGTATCAGTGTTATTGAGGTTAACGCGTTAGTTGGGTTAGTTGGTTATTATGTGAATTACACAGGGTCTTGATTCATTTGTTGTGTATAGAACCTGTGTTTGATTATAATAATCACTAGCTATTGGTCTCGTCCGTTATGGCCATACGGATATGTACGATAAGTGTTCTTGGGGAATCCCCAGGTATTATGATATCCCAAGAGCCACCGATCCTCATTGAAATATGTGTGTTTATGGTTATTTGGTGTAAACTCATGGTTATGCTAAGTTGAATTATGTGTGATAAATTCATTCACTTAGCTTTGTGCTAATCCCTCTATTTACATCCCGCGGGTTATAATTTTGGTATGTGGGTTGCAGGATGATGATGCTGTTAGATAGGAAAGTTTGACATCATGTAACTCTGATATAGTTTTGATAAACAAAAATTTGAGTTTATATAATACCCCGTTTGTGTAATATGTGTACAGGGTTTGAATAACTTTAATCTATGTGGTGTATCATATTTTGAAAAGTTATGTATATTTTATTATGTATAATAGTAAATTATGTTTTAATTTACGCTTCCGAGATAAATAATATAATATTCAGTTTTACGAATGAGGGGTGTTATAAGTTGGTATCAGAGCATAGTTTTGGGCTAATTAAGCATTGTAAAATGTTCAATCCCAATTCTGGAGCGTGTTATGTCAAACATTCCCGGGTATGAGATTTAGCATTGGTTGTGAATCTGTTAGTAGATAGGTACTAACGATTAACGAGTTTCAAGTGTTGTGTTGAATACAGATATGGCAGATAACGAGCAACCGACCGCCAACCCTAACAATGCTTCAAGGACCGATGCGCCTCCTTTGCATATTCCTGGTGAACAACATGGTCATGATGGTACTTCTATTCATGTTGGTGAAGAATAGAATAGAGATGATTATATGCATGAATTAGAAGATGAGGTGATCAATCTCAGAGAATTTAAAAGACAAACTGAAGATGCGTCATCTCAGCAACAGTTTCAACAACAAGCACCGGTTTTTGGTACTTTTCCACTACCTCTGCCAAGTAAAGTATGTTCTTTCAAAACGTTTATGGCAAGTAAACCACCAGAGTTTCATGGTAGTACAAATCCGTCTGTGACTTTAAACTGGTTAAGAGATATGGAACGAAAATTTGATGTTACTCATTGTGAGGAAGAATCCAAAGTATTTTATGATGTTCAATGTTTGAAAGATGAAGCCATGGTTTGGTGGGATTCTGTCACCGGTCATTTGACTTAACAACAGAAGAAAGCTATTCGATGGCCTGATTTTCATCAAGCAGTTTGTAATCAATATTGCTCAGATTTTGACATGGCTCGGATCAGACGAGAGTTTGTGAACTTGCAATTAACCGATAAGATGACGATTGACGAGTTGATAACCCAATTTTCTGAGAAGCTTCGGTTTGTTCAATAGTGGGTTCCTAATGAGAAAACTAGAATTGAACAGTTTGTTGACGCCTTACCTCCGAGTTATCGCACCATAGTGAGGTTAGCGGGTACTTTATCTCAGGCTTTTAGTCTTGCACATTCTGTTGATAGTGATATGAGGGCTCCAGGTTTTCAAGCTAAAGATAAATCTGATTAGAAATCCAGAAGTGAGTCCTCGGGAAAAGGAAAACAAAGATGGCAGAGTAACCGACAAGGTCAAAAATCTGGTAATAAAAGTGGTTCATCTGGAAGTTCCAGTTGGTGTAGTTCGTGTAGATCTAAACATACTGGCCCATGTACTGTTCAGACGAACAAGTGTGTTAAATGTGGTGAACTTAGTCATGAATTTAATAACTGCAAGTTTCCGAATTTTGTGTGTTGGAATTGTAAGAAGGAAGGTCATCGTGTTGGACAGTGTCCTGAGGCGGGGAAACAGGGTTCAGCTTCGGTCGGGAGTTCATCATCTTCCGGGAAAAAGCGGAAGAATCCGCCGCCAGCTGCAAGTAGGGCATTTCCGATGACAGTCGATGAGGCTGTGCACACAGAGGATGTTATCACTGGTACTTTTCTTGTAAACTCTGTACCAGCACGTGTTTTGTTTGATTCTGGAGCAAACTGTTCTTCTATCTCTGTGTGTTTCTGTGATAAGTTGAAATTAATCCCTACTGTGATTACTAAGCCTGTAGAAGTAGAAATTGTTAGTGGCAAGTTAGTTCCTGTTACCGCCTCTCGTTTTAACCATTTTAATTCCACAACTATTCGTTCCAAAAATCATACATATACTACTATATGTCTAGTATATTACCCATTTTTTCCGTGAATTATAGAGGTCTCTAAGTTAGGTAATAAAAATCGAGAACGACTAGTGGTCTGTTTCGGTCCAAAACGGACCTTTGTTCAAAGATCGGGTTGTACACGAAAATCCATGTATTTATGGAAGTAGCCAAAGAAGGATGTTTTGTAGCTAACATCTATACGAAGATTTCGGTATAAGATTCATGCATTTATTCAACCTAAAACTCAAGTTATAGGCGATTTGGTGTGACGGTTTTTCCTGGGCAGATTTATGCATATATATATATGTGTTGGTAAAAACGTATTTTAAGTTTGGTTTTGGACATTTTTAAGTTGATTGAACATACTATCATGTAAATAAACAAGTTTCAAGTATATATAATGAAATGGAAAAGGTTCCTTACAAATAAATGAAGAGGAGAAGGAAAACGGAAGTCGAATGCTCGTTTTGATGTATTTTCTTGAATTCCGGCGTGGTGGCTCATGGTGGCTCTATGGTGGTGATTGTGGTGGTGTATGGTGGTCTTGGGGAGCTGGGAAAAACGTTCACAAGAGAAAGGGGAGAGAGAGTTGAGATGAAAAATATGAAAGAGAGTGTTGTTTGGTGTTTAAGGTCAAGGGAACAAAGAGGAACAAGATCCACAATTTAAGGGGGTTTGGTTGGGGGCTGATTTCAGCTGTTTTCGGTGGGTCCCACCCTCATGTGGGTGTGTTAAATTGTTCCCCAAAGTTACGCTCCGTGCGGTGTTCGTTTCCCCGGTCGTTTAAACGTTTATTCGTACGTTATACGTTACATATAATATAATTCGGTAACGATTTAAAACTCAATATTTTTAGATGATGGGCTTACTTAAATGACATGTTTTAAGGTCCAAAATAATATTTAGGTTTTCATTTGGTCGTCGGTTGCGAATTGTACGTTTATACAAATTGTGTAACGTTTTTAAACGTTATTTTTGTTCGCGTGTAATCGCGTTATTTTTAACCAAAGTATTTTATCAAAATACTAACTTTTGAGTTATAAAAATATAACTTTGATTTATTTCGTCTGTCGGGCGCGTTTCGCGCGTTTCGCGCGTTTTCGTCGCGTTCGGTTACGTTTTAAGCAAAACGTATATGTTCGTTATATTATAAACATAATATAAAGTAATTATCAATGTTAATAAAGAATTTCATATTATTTAATAAATGTTTCACCAACGTCCGTATTTGCGTCGTCAGATATTTATCTGACACGAATTTGTACGATTTGGACGAATCGTATACATGTATATATATAATCATTTTATATATATATATATATATATATATATATATATATATATATATATATATATATATATAATCATGGCTTCTTACCCCTTTTTACGTTAAGATTCTTTTTATTTGAACCAAAACCTATATAT
Organism: Helichrysum umbraculigerum; assembly: GCA_949592205.1. Classification (NCBI taxonomy): domain Eukaryota; kingdom Viridiplantae; phylum Streptophyta; class Magnoliopsida; order Asterales; family Asteraceae; genus Helichrysum; species Helichrysum umbraculigerum. The sequence goes on along the minus strand of CATIUR010000005.1, from coordinate 122,120,711 downwards.
ATATATATATATATACACTAAAGTTCACAAACTATCATGATCATCAAAATTATTCAGACAAACGCGATCCGGAATAGGGAGGGCTGGATCGCGTTACACACTAGAAAACGTTCTGTAACCGAATAACACTTGGCAACGCGATCCGGAAGCAAGGGCTGGATCGCGTTCCTATGTTGAAATCATTCTGTGACCAAATTGCACTTTGCAACGCGATCCGGGAAAGAGTTTGGGATCGCGTTCCCAAGAACAAGATTCGTCTGAGGTAAATTTTAACTAGTGAACGCGATCCTGGCTAAGGTCTGGGATCGCGTTTGAGCATTTTACAGCTCAACTTCATCCCTGTAATTGCACAGCTCCAAACCAAAACCCTTACATATCTAAATTTCAGCCATCATATTGTTACAGCAAAGTTTCCAACACCAAACATGATCATATAACATCATATATCATTACCTAATCCACTTTTCATGCTCAAATTCATACAATTCACTAATTCACCATTATTAACCTAATTCATGGCTTCAAGTATGAAAATTCAAGAACAATCAATCTTGCCTTACATTCAAATGGTAACAATTTAATTTACTAACTTCAACATCATCAATCATTCATGTAATCATCAAACAAGTCATTACTTTCACTAGATTACACAATTTTAATCTAGGTTTTTAGCGAACACATGAAGTATGATAATACTTACAAACGGTAAATAAGTAAGGTGATGATGGTAAAGAAGAAGCTAGCTCAATCAGATTCACTCTCAACTTTTGATTCAATAGTCTTGCTTGTGATTTCCAAATTCTAAATTTAAAGTTCTTGAAAGGAAGTAGTGAAGTTACAAGTGAGTAATTGAGATTTGGGAAATTAACACAAATAGGAGGTCGGCTCCTCCATATAACCGACTCCTATTATTTGGGTATTTTATACCCGTCTTAAATCTATTGTCTGGAACCTAATTACCAATCGCGAGAAACTTACTTTATTTTACCGACAACTATAGTAAATTAAAGCAAACAATAATTTACTATTCACAATAAGTCATTAGACCTATTTATCTTAGTTTCTCAGTAAAACAAATAATATCAAGTAATTCCTAAAACCATTAAATAAAAAATTTAAAATAGGGAATTACCAGACCACTGGAGAGGATGTTACAATTATTAAAATTGTGTAAAAACGAAACGTATGAATTAAACCCGAATCATAAAAACGAAAACCGAAAACACTTGAACGGAAACGAAAACAACTGAACCCATTGATATCGCGTAAAAAGTCATGTTTTTACTACCGATATCTCTCTCATTCAAGACTAATACTTGGCATACAAGCTCAATTATCACTTAAATTAGTTATATTATGCCAAGAAGGTGAGAACACGGAAGCACGAGAAAAATCACTAAAAATGGGTGAAAGACGAAGATTCCACGCACAACTGAAGATTCAAGGCATCCGAAACAAGATTTAGATACAAAGTACCCATCACTAAGATTTATCTTTTCCAAGATCTTCGTTTTCAAATTACGAATCCAACAGAAGAAGAATCAACAAAAACAGATGAAGAATGAAGATTCTACATACGCCGAAAGATTCAAATGATTCGTACGAGACATCTAAAATCAGAGACACATATCAGGGATTTCTTTTCATCAAAGTCTTCATTTTTGAAAAACGAATCCAACGCAAAAAGAATCGACAAAAACGGATGCATAACGAAGAAGATACGCACGAAACAAGAAACGAACAAAAGACGGCGGACCGGGACGGGTGGCGGCCACCAGCCGCCGGCTGGACTCCAGCCGTCCCCCGGCCTCTTTTCCATCCTTGCTCGTACTCTCCTGGTACATGTGCTAGACCTTTCCGCAACTTTAGGGTACATGTGCTAGACCTTTATCACCTTTTGCTAGCACGAGCCTCAAGTTGCTAACTCGTACCAAACTTCAAGTATAAATAGGTGCCTTTGGCTCACAAATGAACACACACTCTTGGAACTAAAAAAATTCCACTTTCTCAATCTAGAAATTCTTTTGTATTTTATGGTCTTTCTCATTCTAGGATTATTGTAATTAATCTACGGATTAACATAGAGGCTAGAACGAACGCTAGGGATTCGGAGATCAATCTTTGTACGTGCAAAAGAGTTGTCAATCATAATAATACGCTGCTAAGTATTTATTTTCGGGTGATATCTAAACCTTTATCATACTTGTTTTATTTCGTATTTTAAATATGCATTATTACTTGGTATGTGATTTATATGTTGCCATGAATTGCGAGTAGTTTATTATTGTGATTGTTGATGACGTAGATAATTATAAGTAGGGATGACATTATATAATTAGTGTACGACAATCGTAAAGTGATACGACGGCCCCTATTCGACTGTTTACTTGATATAGTATTGGAAACGTTTTTAAGCGGAGTACAAATGTATGGAAGTCGATAAACAACCGAAGGTAGTTATATCACTGGAATCAGCTCTGGTTTAACAGTTGGAATTCCAATAGGATAATACAACTTCACAACTAACTGGTATATCCTACGAAAGTCAATGCATTGTAAAGTAAAGTTCGTAAAACACGTTCAGATAAAATAGGAATTAGTAACCCTTGTACTGTTAGGACTTTATGAACTTAAGTTTAATCTATGGAGTTCCCTTTCTGGTTATCCACGTGACTGCAACCTAGTAATTAGGACCTGATCAACCTTAATTATGGTAAGTAGTTATCTGTGCCCATGACATGCAATAAGTAAGACACAGTGAAACCACTCGTTGTATATATTAGGTTTACATTTCTGCACTGCTTTACATTTAGTTAGTTCAGAGTGTCATTCTCACTGTCAATTACTCTTGACCGCGTGTTAGATGTAAGAAGCCGTGGAACTACCATGTAAAGTACACTATTTATTACTGAAAGGCATGGTCTGCATATGAAACACGTTTTAATAAACTGCGAATAATCCAGGGATGTATAACTGTTTGAAAAGGAGAGGCTTAAGTCATAAATCGAAGTAACCAAGCTTTAGTAAATAACAACAAGGCTTAGAAATATGAGCAAAGTCCTAGCGACCTAGAATCCTTAAAACACTAAGTCTTACAAAATCGGCGGTCTAAACATACAAAGTTATTAATCTGCATGCTAATAGAGTAGTAAGCTGATTTGACTCAAAACGACATGTTTTTATGCACCATTTCAAGCCCATTTTGGTTCAAATCTTTGAATAAACAACAAATAATTATTGTTTTATGCTAAAAATGTAGAATGAGCCAAAGCTTAGACTTCCTTTCGAAAAATCACTTAAAATGCTAAAATAACGAACAAATCAGAGCTAAAACGATCCACTTGCGATTCTGACGTATAATTAAGCAAAACTGGCCTAATTTGTGTCATATTGATCTTCAGGAAAATACAAAACTTTGGGCGCAAAAATCGTTCAAATCTGACAAGAAACGAAGAAGATAGAGCCAAACGAAGATCACAAGAACTACGACCAGTGCACAAGACTTACGATCCAGCACACAAGACCACGAGCCAGGGTACACCACCCCCATAGGGGCCGTATACCCCATATTTGGGGCCGTATACCCCCTCTAAGGGGTGGTATACCCCCCTTTTAGGGTGGTATACCCCCTTTTTGGTGCCGGATACGCCCTATTTGCTGCTGGATACGCCCTATTTGCTACCGAATACGCCCCTTTTGTTATCGAATACGCCCCTTTTGGTGTCGAATTTCATAGCACAAGGGGGTATTTCAGTGTTAAATTGGATGCGAGGGTGCTGAGTGTAAATTTGTAAACTTGAAGCCTATAAATAGAGGCTTAACCTCCTCACTTTCAACACACCTTTCATCCCTCATTTCACACACTTCTCTCTAGATTAGAATAGCTTTCTCTCTCTAACACTTCTCTAAGGAGTTACAGGAGAAATAGTAGGTAGCTAGTAGCAAGTTTATGAGCTTTGTACGGAGTCGCTCCGAGACTGCGATTACGCAGATTTATTGTAACGTCTATCAGGTTTTATTATATTATCCTTTCTTGTTATTTTTAAACATGTTGTGCTATTGCCATGATTATTTAAGAATGCATGCTATGATAATTGCTATGATAGGCTAGATAAATCTGTGTTTGCTATGATACACGTTATGCTAGGGTAGTTATGCTTTAAACCATGCTGTTACTCTGCTCGCATGTAATTAGGATATGTTTGAATTTATGAATTAGTTCTTAAAATGTTTTATTTATCCAACTTATGCTGTGGTTTGAAACCTATTGATATAATCCGGCCAATTGTAGAAATAGGTCCCTCAACTATTCTTTGTCTGAATGATTCGATGAACTCGGCATGGCCGCTGTTCTCCTGATTGAAATACATCATAGGAGACACGGAGCATAGGATTAGAGATAAATTAGAATTAAATTCATATATCGAATGCTTTTGAGAGAACTTTCGGAGCATTCGTGACTTAACCATTAATCCAGAAACTCTGCCTGAAACAAACTAATAACTATCCATGTCACACTACTGCATGTTCTTGTTTGATTGTTGCTTTAGGGTTTGCATGCTAGTATCTATTTGTCTATTGCGGTTGTTGAATTCATGATTAGGTTTTCAAACATAGAATAATTACATACGACAGTTTAACATGCTAGAATAATTACAATGATCTGTATGAAATAATGTCGAACAATTTAAACGATCGTGAGACAGACTTTCCCAACTCATTCCGCGGGGTAACTCCTGTTCACTTTATTGTTTATTTAACAATTCGTGCCACGATACGGACGTCTCAGATGACTGAGACTGGGGAATAGGATTCGAGGTTAGTTGTCGGTTAAATTGGTACTACATTTGGGAGAACTTCCAGTGTAGCTTACACTCCATATCTGTTATCCATGTGACATGTTATTTATTTGATTGTGGACAACTCTACGTTAGATAAGTAATGGGATAGGAGCTATGGCCCATTAGGACATATACAGTAATGACACGGGATCTCTGGGCGAGGCATCAGAAAAATTGTAAAACGGCTTAGTACTTGGTATAGTGCTGGAACCACCTCTGGTGAAGTACAAATGCGTGGAAGCCACGAAAAGGTCGTAGGTACAATACTATGTTGAACATCGTTCAGAGACCCCAAGTCAGCACTGCTAGGATTCATTGTAATTAGAGCCTCAATCCTCATAACTACCCCTAAATAGCATACACCGACGTCATAGCAAACACTCGCGTAATCCATAGTTCTCTCAGCGACTACACTCCTCATTTATTTTACTGTCTTTAGTTTAACTAGAATAGAAAACAAAACTCCCCAAAAAGTTTTAAAAACCCTAGCTAAATTACCAAAGATAATTAATTCTCCTAAGATCCCATGCACGTTGTGGTTTGAAGAATGACACCTGAGTCATACATGCCGCTTACTATACAAGTAGTAGTATAACTTAGGCTTCCCTGCACTATAAATATAAAACCACCCCTCCGATCGCCCGCCTCGAGCGCGAGGTCTGGCAACGACAAGGAAGCGATTCCTTGACCGACCGTTCGGGGCACGATCATAAACTATCTTAGGAGTTAAGAACGGTCGGACCTATGAGACGATACGCTGTTGATTCATGCACCTCGGTATAAAACCAAGATAGGTTGTTTATCTTTCAACTAGATATGTATTGGAAGTTTGCGTATTTCTCCGATCAGAATCACGATAACCTAGTTCCTAGTGACATGCCAATGGGAAAATTAGTTGGTAGGGTTCTAGAGTTTATACCTAATAGTTTATATATTATATTAAGTATTGTCCCTATTTAGTCTGTCATCCCGAAACATTAATTATCAAAGTCTCAGCAATCACGTATTTATCTTTATCTGCTTTCTTGTACTTAAATTTCCTGCAATTTACTTTCCTGCACTTTAATTATTTGTCTTTAGTTTAAAACCCCCAAATCTACCTACTTTGTTACATCCTAAATACTTCCCTACAGAAAGCATCAGCTTTAATCACCAACATGTTTCGATTCATAGAACGATCTTAGGTTATACTTACTGCTTACTAACCAGAGTAGGTAGTACATATAATTTAAGCCCCGCTATATATAAATTTTAAGACCCCTGTTGGCGTCCGAATAGTTAACACCAACGACACCGACGCTTTCGGGCCCCATCACCCATTGTCGCAACGACTGCGACAATAGCTATTGTCGCAATATTTCTAAATTTCGCAACACTTTGTCGTAATAAACCAACATTGTCGCATTTACAACGACAATGCTTCTGTCGCATATATACTCTCGCGTAACCATAGATTGTCGCACGTATTCACATTTTCGCACTTATGTACACTCGATGCATAACCGCTTGCCTTGTAGCAAATTGTCTCAAACTCGAGATTGTCTCATGAATAGTAACCGAGACTGTCTCATGAATAGTGAAATATGATTGTCTCATAAATAGTGTTACTCGACACTACACGTACGTGAAAACTCTTATACTTTGGGAAGTATACTTTACAACTTGAATACATATGAGTTTACACTCACACTTATACGAGTTTACACTCACACGACCTATATATGAGTTTATACTCACATTAATACGAGTTTACACTCGCTCGAACTTACATTCGAACAACACTATCGCGTCGCGATACAAATGACAGACTTACAAATATACTTTACAAATATACTTTACAAGTATACAACACAACGAAATACATAATAATAATACTTGAATTATTATTACACGCCGTCACTAACGGGCCGTACATATTTACAAACTACAGACGTAAATGATTACAAATACAGACGATGACAGACTTACAAACAAACATTGGACATTAACTAGTTGAGTGAACAACTAGCATGGATAATCTTAAAGATATCCATTTACTTACTTAACCTTATGCGTTTAGGACGCTAGGGGTCACTGGTTCAGAGAACCACATTGCTTGATTTCTGCTATTACACTGCTAGACTCAGATGAGTCTCACAGCCCCTATTTTTACTGTTTTTACTTAGGGGTGAGATGCATTACTTGTTTTTACTTGAACACATGTACAATTTTACCGACTTACAGACTTACTGATATACTGATTGCATGTGTTACATTTTAATCCAATGAAGTCCTCTGAATCATAGTTGTTAATTATAGGATAAGCGCGAGTTTTAGTAAATGGATCCATTTGGGACTGACAATCCCCGCCCGGGGTAGCACGCACTACCACGAACCGTACTCGTATAAACGGGCGTTTCTTACTCGTTACACATGAGTGTTTTTGGATTAGCACTCACGGGGGCACATTACCTGGTACTTGGTTATACCTTACAGACTTGTTAAGCTTCGACTATGATGCTCATGGCAATGTATATCAACCTTATTGCATTCGTGCAATCATTATTTACTACATTATTGCATTCGTGCAATCACTTCTACTACATGATGTATTCAACTACTATTTACTACAAACCTGTGAGATTCACCAACCTTTTGATTGACGCTTTTAGTGATGCATTCTCAGGTACATAGCAACAGTAGGGTTGCCCAGCAGGATTTGCTTACTAGCTCGAGTCGCATGCATTTACTCATTTGGAGATTCCTCTACATTACTTTTTTAATAGATGTTATGTAATAGAATCTCTAGGATTTTACTCGAACTCTGAGCTGTTGTATACTTTTGAAATACTTATGTAATAATGAAATACTTTTCGAACGTCTCATATAGAGTCATTCACTGTACCTTTGTGCTTGATTAGTCGCGCCCGATAATTGCTTCCGCTAAACATTAAATTTGGGGGTGCGACAGATTTGTATCAGAGCGTAAGGTTATAGTGAACTAGGTAGCATTTAGTGGGCCTAGACTATGACCGTAGGCAGTATTCCTCATTAGGTATAACTGGTTCAGGGATTACATCATACGAATTTAATTTAACATAGCCTGATCAACTATGTACAATTAAATGAAGATGATGTGAAATCTGAAAAGGGTTACGTTGAACAGGAATGCACTAGTTGACTCTGACCACGAGTGAACTGTGACTCTTACTTGTTTTGTGCTAGACACACATTAGGCTATTATGTGATATACATGAATATACATACATAGGCCCCACTCACATACTTTACTATTAGGCTATTGTATATTGAATATATGAATAGGCATCACATGTGGATACACTCACTATGGAAATAGCTGACCTCACTCTCTTAACACATACGAAACTCGCTCATCGATTTGCACCGACAATGACAGACTTGAACACCGTCACATCACTTTATGGTGAATTCTAATGATTATACAAAAGCGTTTTATAACATTCAAAACCAACGTACTTCCAAAGACTAAAATCCTTATCCTACCATTTCTATAGAACTCACTCGCGTGGAAAATGGCACACTTCCCGATAGACGATTACACATCAGATAACGAACAAATCCACGATGAACAAATCCAGTACACGTATCTCGATGAAGAGATAGCTCCAGTGGAGGAAATTGAGAATCACAACTTCGAAGTAATCGACATTGAAGAGTACGAAAGAGTACGAGATCAGGCCGAAGACTTAGACGACCGAAATTGGGAACTAAAACTGAAATGCAAAATCTACGAACTGGAACTAAGAATTCTAAAAAGATCCATTCTCGAATGCATCAGGGATTGGATCCACTACTTGAAGGAAATAAATACTTACCTAAGTCAACAAGCACTAACGTGGATCAAGTGGATGTACCCACAAGCAACAGGAGATGCTTTGGTTTATCCCTTACTTCGACGATACCAAGACATGCTCAAAGCTCGTTACTACCCTCACGTCCTACACCTAGAATAGATTCACGATAACTATAAACTTCTTGTATAGCAGAACTACGTATCTAATAGGTCGTACTAGGAACCTCTAATCCGATGGGTCTATAGAGAATCCCGTTACATTTTGTATAATCTCTCTATATTCGTTCGGATGTTATAAAGTCCCGGCACTCGTTTTGTAAAAGCTCTAACTCTTGTAATCTTTTGAACTTGAATGTTAATGATTACAACCCTTATTATTCTACACTATTGGTTGTCGCTTGTGTTGTGATGTATTACCCTCATATATACAACTACGATAATCATACTCTTATACAAAAACTCAGATGTCCCTTGCTTTTATTGAAGGAACATGCCTCCGCGACGACACACGTACAACGATATTGAAATCGCTCAATTTATTGCGCAAAGCGTAGCTCAGGCCCTAGCTGCTCAGCCGAACTCGGGCAGTGAGGACACAGCTGTTAACGCTCCTACAGTAAAACCCTGCTCATACAAAGACTTCCTTAACTGCAAGCCTCTGAACTTCAAGGGCACGGAAGGTGCTATTGGTTTGCTCCGATGGATAGAGAAAATGGAATCAGTCTTCCGGATCTGCAACTGCCCCAAAGACTGCAAGGTCAAGTACTCCACCTGCACTCTCCTTGAAGGTGGCATTGACATTGCATATCAACTCCCCTAGGAGGATCTGAAAAAGAAGCTCACAGATGAGTACTGTCCCAACGAAGAACTCCAGCGCTTAGAGGAGGAATTCTGGCATTTGTCGGTTCACGGAACCGATATCACTGGTTATACCACTAGGTCCCAACAACTCGCTCTTCTCTGCCCTGCTATGGTAGACCCATAACACAAACGTATCCAGAGATACATTCGCGGACTCCCGGAGAATATCCAGGGGAACGTCGCCTCCTCCAAACCAGCAAAAATTCAGAATGTCATCCGTATGGCACATGAACTCATGGCCATGATTGTTCTCCGTGAGACACCAGCCCCATCTTCTAGTAACAATAACAAAAGGAAATCTGATGGAAACCCTAACCTTCAAAATCAAACCACCAAAAAGCCAGCGACTGCCAAAGTCTATACTGCTGGTTCTGACGACAAGATAGGGTATAAAGGAAGCAAGCCCTATTGCTCTAAATGCAGTCTCCATCACGATGGTACGTGCCCGTGCACCAAATGCAAGCGATTCGAGCATGAAGCCAAAATTTGCAAAACAGTCATAACTGGTACCAACACTACTGCACCCAAGACCTGCTATGAGTGCAACGCTACCGGACACTTCAGGAAGGACTGCCCAAAACTGAAGAACAAAAACAACAACAATGCTCGAGGCAGGGCCTATGTGCTTAACACTGGGGATATCTACCAAGACCCGAATGAGGACACAGGTACGTTCATTCTCTGACAACCTAACTACTTCCGTATTACTTGTTTTATTGAATTTTCTTACTAGTCAGTGCTTCATACATTACCTTAGATCCTAAATACGTAATAGGATTTGAATACGACAACCTACTCTTCATACAATACTGATACAGGCCAGTTCGCTCTACGAATTCACAGGCTATTCTAAACTTTACAAACACTGTAGAAATTCAGGTTACTCTAGGCTACTAGTACACATTGTAGCTACACTCTGGATACTGACTGACCGACCGACCGATTGACCTTATATATATATATATATATATATATATATATATATATATATATATATATATATATATATATATATATATATATCTATATATATATATAATGATTAATATATACATGTATACGATTCGTCCAAATCGTACAAATTCATGTCAGATATCTGACGACGCAAATACGGACGTTGGTGAAACATTTATTAAAAAATATGAAATTATTTAATAACATTGATAATTACTTTATATTATGTTTATAATATAACGAACATGTACGTTTTGCTTAAAACGTAACCGAACGCCACGAAAATGCACGAAACGCGCCCGACAGACGAAATAAACCAAAGTTATATTTTTATAACTCAAAAGTTAGTATTTTGATAAAATACTTTGGTTAAAAATAACGCTATTACACGCGAACAAAAATAACGTTTAAAAACGTTACACAATTTGTATAAACGTACAATTCGCAACCGACGACCAAAAGAAAACCTAAATATTATTTTGTCTAGCATATCATAATTGATCTAGCATTCATTCCTAAATAAGTATAATAATAACACAACATGTTCAAAGAATAAATAGGATAGATTATATTAGAACTTGAACAGATGAGAGCACATACAAATCTTCGCAAATCTGAAATATTAAAGTAATGATGTGCTAAATCTAGTCTTAAAATAATCGTTGAAAAGTGAACAAGAAAGTACCGTGCTAGACCAAAACATAACCGGGCAGTGGACCCTATCGTGTAGTAGTATAGTTGGGTAAGTTCGGGTTCGAACACAGGGAACTAGTATTTTAGATGTTTAAGTTAAGTGTAAGTAATTTAGAAAACAAAGTAAAAGTGTGGTTTGGTGTGACCGAGATGTCATGGTGCTTAAAACTACAATCTTTAAATCAAAGCAAGGCAAGTGGACTCTTAAGAGTCAAATTTGATTGATTGAAACTTTCATATATTAAAACAATACTTGTTTGGATTAGGTCACTAGTGATTTCGGGGTAAAGAGTTAAAACCGGTTTGAAATATGAACAAGTGAATATCCACTAAACAAAGGCTTAACATTCGCCATCACCTAATGTTCAACTTCAATTCATGACCCAATGATCTAATCAAGTAACAGACGTTCGCCATGGTTATCAACTTGCACATTTGAGCTTAAATTATCTAGCTTATTCCAAAGTTACATCCGCAAATTTGTTCAATTATTCAAAGACAAACGATTAATAGTAAATTACTAAATAAAAGATGTTCGCCATATTCACTAGCAATCTACCAAATTTGTTTAGATAAATGTTCAAAAGCTCAAATACACAAGTTTCATTGATTAAACATAGGACCCAAGGCTTGAGTTCACAATTCATCCAACGAAAGACATTCGACATATTCGCCTCTTATATAACTTTAGCTTGATTATTTCACTTAAACCAATTTTTGTAACCACAAACAAAGGTTTCATTTGTACCTAGACATACAAAATCATAAGTATTTCATATAAACAACAAACATTCGCTTAGTTGCTTATCTAAGATACTAACAAGTTTCAACAAACACATGAGCTAAATTCATACAAGTGAGTGGATGAACTATGAACCCTAACATAATCAAACACCAAAATATATCACCCTTAATCACTAGTTAAATCATCCAAACAAGTAAATAAGAAATTTAGCCACTCATCATCACAATAATCATGAAACAATTGCAAGAAACTAAAGAAATCATAAATTACTTGAACTTAAATGGAATAAAAGTTGTACCCAAATGATTACACAATTGTTGATGATTATTGTTGCTTGTTGTTCTTCTCCACAAATCACCCAAGAAATTACAAGTAGATTACAAGTGAAATGTGTGGAAATGATTTAGTGAAATGAAGTAGGAGAAATGAGTGGAGCAAGGGTAGGTCGCGGTTTTTTCCTTTGAGAGAAAGAACCCAGCTCCAAAAAAGTGAAAAAAGTCGATGGATCATTAATCTGATTATCTTTTTAGGGTTAAGAAAACCCTTCCTAAAAGCTTCAAACCTTGGGGTAAAATGAAGGAGGGAAACCTTGGACCAAAAAGAAGTTGAGAGCATTAATTGCTCCATCTCTCACAGTTGCACACGTAATAAAAATCCACCAGACCTCCGAGCTTCAGATCCAGATCTGAGAAGATAAACAGTGTTCCGCCAAATTACCCGATCGGGTGAGCAAGCATACCCGGTCGGGTGAGCTGCCATACCCGATCGGGTGGGTAGCCGTACCCGGACGGGTATCAACTTGAAGACTTCAGCTTCAACATAGGCCCGTTGCAAACTCGCTTTTTCACTAAACCACCCGATCATGTAATTTGACCCGATCGGTTAATGATCTCACCCGGACGGGTGTGCCTCCATACCCGGACGGGTATGGGATTTTTTTCAGGCCATCCAGCTTCAGACCCACAATAGCTCCAGATTCAACCCAAACTCCACACTTTCATGCTTTTCTGTGTTTAAACCCTGAGATAAATTTCCAAACAAAATAAGTATCGAAAGTTCTCGAAATTTACTCAAATACAAATGCAAAACAATGATATCGCGAAAGATTTATATAGACAAAATGAGCGATATCAAGTAACTCCATACAAAAGTTAAAACTACCGCTACGCTAAACTAGCTCTCTAACTAGCTCAATTCTAGAGAGGGAAACTTCCAGAAAGAGAGGGAGTACGTGAGAGAGAAAGTGATGAGTGAAATAAGAGAATTGAAGAATGAGGTGTGAATGAATGAATGGGGAGGCCCTCTACTTATAGGGAAGCCTTGAAGCCAAGGTACAAGTCCCAAAGCACCAAATACAAGCACAAATCAGCACCAAACCAAATGGGATATGACAAATGGCACCAAACCGTTGCCCGGTTCTTCGTTCATTGCTTGTTTTGATCGTATCTTCTTTGTTACTTGTCAGTTTGACTTGATTTCTTTCGCTACGATCTCATAGTTCCGTTACGCTTCTAATGATACCAAATTTAGGTATTTTGGATGTTTATAGCTCATACGTACTTGTAATACGATCGGTTGGATAAAAGAATTGAAGAGAGCAAAAAGCTTGAAGCTGACATCCTTAGAAGGGCTCTCTATCTATCAGAGAGCAGATCTTGAAATCCCTGATGAAAACTTAAATCTGTCTAAGGAAGATTAAGTTTAGGGGGAGATTGTTGGGTTAGATTGATCACTAATGCAAACTGAAAATTATTCTAAGTGTTTTAGTACTGCTGGGCTTAACAAGATTAGTATTGCTAATTATAGTTACTACTGCTCGTTCAAAGTTTCTACTACTACAAGAGTTTCTACTGCAAGTGTATTTCAGAGTTAGTACTGCCAAGCCAAGCTCCAAAGTTAATACTGCTGCAAGAATTTCTACTGCCAACAATGTTTCCACTGCTAGGCGAAATTCCTCAGTTAGTACTGCTGCTTGTATTTTACCTAGTTAATACTGTTAGTGTCATTTACATTATTAATACTGCTTAGTGGTATTGACAGTCTACCAAATCTAGTATAAGTCAAATGTACAGTGTTTGCAGACCATGCTCATTGTTTGCAGACCACGTTTAGATAGATTTTTTTCCAAGCTTTAATGACAGTCAAGTGTAAAAGATAATCTCTATATTTTATATTAGAGTTATCTATTTTAGAGGTATGGTGTACTTGTAAGTTGCACGTGATGTGTTTTGTATTGGAGTCTGTATAGATAGGGGTGTGCAATGCATCAGGTACACATATCAGTTGTTAGTTGCTTCAAGGTTCTTGTAACCTTAATACTACAAAGTGTATTTGTATTATTATTTCATTAATAATAATATTGAAGCTTTGGTTACCAAATATTACTTGTTGTTCATATTATTGTTTATCATTATAAGTAATTTATCTTCCTTGTTAACAAGTGTGTTTCTGCCACTTCTTTGTTAAATCATTCAAAGCTAGTGTGTTTAGTCGTAATCTTGGTTAAGATCCAACTCGACCCTGACAGACTGATTATTTTACGTGTTGTATAGTTTAGTCTCCATTTTTGGACAAAAGTCATATAAATTTATTTACGCAAATTGTTCTAGATGAAAGTTGAACCCTTTAACAACTAACTTCGCTAAAAAAACACCTTAGATACATGTATTCAACATGTAGACAAAAGACACGTTAATTTGTTCGTTTTATATTTATCCCATCTAAATTTACATCATATATAATAAAATTATAATAGTAATTTTATTTTAAAGAGTTACACTATCCCGTGATATCTTTAGACTTCAGTATCTATCATTGTTTGCTTACAATTTTATTTAGAACAAAAAGAATACTTTCATTTGCTTATTCGACCATTGATATATATATATATATATATATATATATATATATATATATATATATATATATATATTACATACTAGAAGAATACTCGCGCTATGCGACGGATAATGTTTTGCATTCGACAATGTACATGTTGAATCTTCTTTGATTCAAGTTTTTTTTTTATGTACACTAAAAAATATATAGCAAAATAGTATTTCTAATTCGAAGAACATTATGAATGGTAAGAATGACTAAAAATCAGTAGTTTTAGATTTAACGTTTGATGTTTCACATCAATTTGTGAGTCAATTTGTTAGTGTTATTTCTATTATGTGTTATACTTTACCAAGTTTAATTGTAATTTTTACACATCTTTTGTCATTTAATTTGTGTTGGTTATAAGATTTAATATATATTTTAGTCTCTTACTTTGCATGATAGATATTATATCTATATATTCATTAAGGTCATGACATATCTTATATCATTCAAAGCTAGTGAATGGTCTGAGAAGATAAACAGTGTTCCGTCAAATTACCCGATCGGGTGAGCAAGCATACCCGGTCGGGTGAGCTGCCATACCCGATCGGGTGGGTAGCCATACCCGGACGGGTATCAACTTGAAGACTTCAGCTTCAACATAGGCCCGTTGCTGACTAGCTTTTGCACTAAACCACCCGATCATGTAATTTGAACCGATCGGTTAATGATCTCACCCGGACGGGTGTGCCTCCATACCCGGATGGGTATGGGCTTTTTTTCCGGCCATTCAACTTCTTACCCACAATAGCTCCAGATTCAACCCAAACTCCACACTTGCATGCTTTTCTGTGTTTAAACCCTGAGATAAATTTCCAAACAAAATAAGTATCGAAAGTTCTCAAAATTTACTCAAATACAAATGCAAAACAATGATATCGCGAAAGATTTATATAGACAAAATGAGCGATATCAAATATCCCCACACTTGAACTTTGTTTGTCCTCAAGCAAACCATTATTTACCATTTCACAACCCACTCTTGCAACTTCAGAAGTGAAGATCAAGTTTATCAAAATAATACTAACACTAACCACCAAAGCAATTATGTTAGCAACATGTGTATAATTAATAGAAACTTGAGATGATAAATTTGTCAAGCCCGAAAGCATGACCTAGCACCTCACATAAGGATAAGTGTATAATCACTCACTCTCAACCTATAAAACTACAAGGTAAGGATGTAAATGATGAAACACTCAATCAAGCCAAGTCGTGATGCAATGTTACCATAGGCTTGCAAAAGGATCAAATCTCCACCGACTTGGCGTGAGCACCAAGTGAGATCTCAAAAGAGGTATTCTAAACATGTGTTGCATAAGTGTAGGCTAATATGGAATGGGTATGATAGACACAAAAATTGGTGAAAAACGGTAGTCAAGACCCGTAAAAAATGTGGAAATGTTGCCCAATGATTTAAACATATAACAGTGATAAAACTTAGGATTCTCATGCCAAATCAATACAAATTATTCCTCATTTTACTCATAACTCATATTGGATAATTGCACACAAACAACTCAAACTGATTTTACACATTCGATTGGAATAATTGCATTCTATGACTTTCTATGAATCCTGTGTAACGAACTTTCGGACCAACCATCCTAAACCGGAAGAAGGCCTTCAGTGGCTAGGTGTAAAACACCCCTCGGGAACTACTTGTTCAGGAATTCAAAGGCCATTTAGTTGACTACAATTACCCAATCATTAAAATTAAGCTTAAATTCTTAACTTCCAATAATCTTATTGCTTTCAACTTCAATCATTTAACTTCAACATTCAACAATTTCCATTTCATGCAACTTCAATTATAGAACTTAACACTAGAATCCCACTTTAAAACGATTTAAGTCACATTCGATAAAACTCATTAAAATTCCAATTAGGCAACATTTAAGAAAATATGTGATTTGGGTGATAACTACACAAAAATGAGGCTAACATTTTTAGTGGAGTGTATGTGGAAGTGTCTACGGGTTTCTTAGCACTAAAAAGGAGTGCTAACGACCTGAGTGGACTGGAAATAAATGGTTTTAAAAGAAAATGAGATCCGAATAATAAAATTCCTTGACCGATCAGTAAGTTCATACAATCCATATAAGATCAAGCACAAACTCAATAATTGGTTAGAAAGTCAAAATTATTGGGATTAAGCTCCAAATCCTAAGAATACCTCCTCGTCTTCGACCCCACCTATATCACATTTCTGTGATCCCATAGCGGTCTCAAAATGCATCACTAGGGCAAGTTCTAGAACAAACTACAATCACCGGCACACTCATAGCAACAAACAATATAAACACTAAAGATAAGTGTTTTCAATTAAGGCTCAAACCGTCTCACAATTTAATAGTGGAGGCTACAAGTGTGCTAGACATGCAATTCACCCTATTAGGTTGCTTTTTATGACACATCTCAAAAAATTATGTTGCAAGATGGAAGATTAAATTACTTTCAATTAATTTTCATAAACCATTTTTTTCAAAGCAATTAATCTTTCAAGGACAAGCACATTTCTAGTGAGCTATCATTTCCCGACCCTTTATTGGAATTTGCAAAAACCTATTGGTCCCAAGATCAATAACAGACCTAATAAGTGACCCATGGCCCGTTAATAAGATTCGTAAAGTTCAATTGGGAATCCAATAGACTTTAACAAACCCAATAAAAGGTAGGAAATAACAATTCACTAGAAATGAAATTCAAGTGGATTACCTCCCCACACTTGAGATTTGCATCGCCCCTAATGAAAAAATAAACAATCAAGTAAACATAAGTGCGAAGGCAAAAAGAAACGAGAACTTCCCCGGGGGTTTTGCATAGAGGCGTGGAAACATGAGCTGGCTCTTGATAAGCGTGTAGGGATCCACTCCAGCTCGGCATGCTAAACTCGGGAACAAGCAAGCAAACAAACAAAAGGAGGAAAATAGAGAATAATAATAATACTAATAATGGTGACTGAATGCTAATCATCCAAATACCAAAATAAAGAAAAAAAATAACGAAGAATAAAAAAAATTGTTCAACGAGTTACAATCCAACCAAAGAAAGTAAAACACTACAACCAACCCCCGCCAGTAGGCTGGTCTTGGTCAGGATCCTGCTGGTGCTGCTGCGGTGACTGGGATGAACCAAAAAGCCATTCTTGCAAGGCCCTCTGCTGCCAGTTGGTAGGTGAAAGAGTGGACCAAGTAGTGCCCCAATCTTGCTGCTGCTGATGATATGCTGAAGTTTGCATATGCTCTTGGTGCTGACGTTGGAGCTCAATCAAGGTTGTATCTCTGTCATAAACCGGGGCAGGAAGCACACCACCAGGTGCACCCCATAAGGGTGGGTGATGATAAGGGGTGGGATCATAGTCGGGCTCACGGTGACCCAATCTCTCATGATTGTGGATAAGCCGATCATTTTGGTAACGATTGGCTCCCAGCTCATATCTGGTCTCGTCCCTAAAATCCTCCTCGTTCTTCCATTTTCTCTCTTGCTCCCTATGCCATGCCTCCTATTGTTGCCACCTTCTATCCTGCTCTAAACGCATATTACCGAAGTCTGACATAAAACCTTGCCAATATGAGGGTGCCTGGCTCTGAGGACTCTGACCCGGAGCCTCTGTATCAGCCATCTCCTCATCCTTGGCTTCCTTTTCTTCTCCTTCTTCTTCTTCATCACCCGCCTCTGATTCCTCGGACTCTTGTTGTGTAGCATGTCATTTCCCTCGTGATCCTGCCCGAGGTACAAGGATGCCTGAGGATGATCCGGCAGGTAAAAAAGGAAGGTAATGTCCTCCACGCATCCGAACTACCCCAGTAGGTCTATACATGTCAACCCCAATAACAAGTCCCGGGTGTGGAACAAGAGTAAAGGGGTGGGCCCTAGGTCTAAAGCTAACTCACAAGCCCTTGGCAATCTTGGTGATAAAATGACCACCACACAACTTAGACTCCGGCTTTGGCCCGCTTGCGTATGCATGGAGAAATTTGCCCACACAATACGGAAGGTTTATTCTTTCCCGATTTCTCAGTTTGATTATATACCATAAATCCTCCTTTGAAACCTTTTTCGTATTCTGCCCACACAGTGTGATGGTGTGAGCCAACAATTTTTGCAAGACCTTGTATTTTGGGTCCGTGAGGGCACTTGAGGGGTTTCTGCCGGACCTATATGCTTTGTCACTGAACTTTGCCCAATCTTCAGAAGAGACCTCGCCCTCATCTAGGGTAGCACCTGCTAGAATATATTTGGGAAACCAAATGGCATCCAACTCCTCATGGGTGTAGATTTCCAGGTAGATGGCCATTTTCCGAAGTGACAAGGAGTGAGGATTTTCCCCCAGCTTGAAGGTCAAAAAGTCACAATCAAGGGAATTAATCATGAACATTTGCAGAGTGGCAAGGAATTCCATGGTAAGCTCCTCATAAATGGGTTCATGGATCTCAATCAACTTCCAAAAATCCTGGACATCAACAACTTCATCATCAAGACGAATGCTCTGAGTTAGAGCCCGCGTAACCTCACGAGCAAAACCAACTTCATGCAATGGTTCCCAGTCAATAACTCTCGGGTACTCGCATGCTTTTTTATTTATCTTGTACAATGGTTCATTGTTCTCATGATAACGGTGGTGATGAGGCTCAAAAACCAAGTTTGGATGGAGGCCCCGAGGAAGCAATTCTGCGAAAACACTTATAGGATATTGAGGTTCCGACGTTTGACCTTGGCTTTGTTTGTTTTTCTACACAACACAACACAACAAGAAACAAAGCTGCCAATAGTGGTGTTAGTGTTAGCAAAATCGAGACAAAATGAGCGATTAATCACCAAAGCAACAACCATAACCCTACCAACTTAAAGTACCAGCAATCCCAAACACTACTTAGACCCAAAGTCAACTTTTGCCAAAGTAACATATAATCTAATATCAAACAATGCTTGAATCATGCTAATTTAAACACAATTTATCGCAAGCAAGCCAATCAAGATTACATGCTAAACCAAATGACTTTCATCTAGGCACATAACTTTAATATCAAACATAAACTTGAATTGTGCAAAAGGATTACACAATTGCAATCAAGAAATGCATTACAATCACAAGTTAAGTCTAGAAAGTCAAAGTCAAAGTTTGACCCAAAAAGTCAACTGTATCATCTTCCCCAAATTCCTCAAGAACCCTAATTGCTAAAAATTGAAATTAATCAACTAATAAGCTTCAATAAGCATAGCAATCATGAAATACATGCTAATTAACACCAAATACCAAACATAAATCACCAAATTCGGATTACCCAAAATTAGCCTTACAAACCCTAATTTTCTAAGCATCAAAATCAAGCAATTTAAGCAATGAATCATAGCATAAACGAAGTATTAAGCATGTAATAAGCATAATCATTAATAAAAACAAACTAATAACATCCTCACACTTGATTTTTAGCAAAACCCAATTCAAGTGTTCATACCCAAAAATCAAGAGATTTAGCAATTAAAAGCTGTTAATGAGTACCTTAGATAGTCTAGGCATGATTAGAGAGTGATTAATTGAAAGATTCTTGAAGAAATTTGAGTTAGAAATTGTTTTGGAGTGAAGGGTGTCATGGGTGTGGAGTAGGCAGCGAGCAAAGAGCAGGTCGGGTGAGTGGTTTTTTATCTTTTTTATGAAATAAGCTCAGTTCAAAACCTTTAAGTAATATGCAGAATCCGCATTCTCACCAGGACGGGTCAACCCATACCCGGTCGGGTAAACTAACTCACCCGGACGGGTCGCGTACCCTACCCGGTCGGGTCAACTAACTCACCCGGACAGGTCACGTACCCTACCCGGTCGGGTATGGTTCACAATTTTTGCATCTTCAGCCATGGCTCGGTGCTGGTCAGATTTTTCAAAGAAATACCCGGTCGGCTAAATCCACCCGATCGGGTTAGAGGGCATACCCGGACGGGTGAATACCCTTACCCGGACGGGTGTGGCTCATTTCTCAGTTTATAAACCACAAAAATGACATCAAGCAAATAAGCCGATCAAATAGCAATTTTAGCAACATGTAGCAGCAGCAACTCAAATTATATAACAAAAATGAGACCAAAAATAATAATAGTAATAAATAAAAAGGATACTAACACGAGTTTCCGCGTGCACGTGCTTAATTTATCAACGAGTCCAAGCTAGACTCGACCCCGAATTCATTTATCCTTGGGGTAAAAGGCGAGCTCTTCCCACTCGCTCTCGACATCCTCTTCATGATACAACTTTAACTTATGACCATTTACAATGAAGGTACCCCCATCCGCCTTGAAAAGTTCAACGTATCCGGAAGGATAACCATGTTTGACCACATACGGACCGGTCAACCTAGGTTTGAACTTCGGTTGTTTTAACTTAAACCTTGATTGGAACAAAAGTACTTTATCACCGGCTTTAAATTCTTTTCTTATTTTCAATTTCTGGTCATGCAACACTTTTGTCCTTTCCTTGTACAAACGCGAGTTCTCGTACGCTTGCAACCTAAGTTCATCCAATTTATGAAGTTTCAACATCCTTTTCTCCCCGGATTCCACTAAGTCCATATTGCAATTCTTCAAGGCCCAATATGCCTTGTGCTCGACTTCAAGTGGTAAACGACATGTATTGCCATAAAGCAACCGGTAGGGCGTTGTGCTAATCGGAGTTTTGTAAGCGGTTCGAAACACCCACAAAGCATCTTCAAGTTTCTTGGCCCAAATTGCCCGATTATCCTTTACCTTTTTCTCCAAGATCCTCTTCAAGGCATGATTCGTGTTCTCAACTTGACCACTCGTTTGAGGATGGTAAGAAGTTGAAAACCGGTGGTTTACCCCATACTTTTTGAGCACCTTTTCTAATTGGGCATTCGCAAAATGACTTCCCCGGTCACTAATTAAAGCCTTCGCCATCCCAAACCGAAAAAACAAGCTTTTTAAGAAATCAATGACCACACGAGTGTCGTTCTTGGGTAGGGCCTTAGCTTCCGCCCACTTCGATACATAATCAACCGCCACTAAAATGTACTCATTCTTGAATGATGGAGGGAATGGGCCCATGAAATCGATTCCCCAAACGTCAAACACTTCACAAACTTGTATCCCTTGTTGGGGCATTTCATCTCTTTTTGAGATGTTTTCGGTTCTTTGACAAGAATCACACGTTTGACAAAGTGTATTGGCTTCCTTGAAAATTGTTGGCCAATAAAATTACGCATCAAACACCTTCTTGGCGGTAACAGACGGTCCATAATGACCTCCCGTAGGTCCATAGTGACAAGCATCCAAAATCCCCCTAGTTTCTCCTCCCGAAACACATCTCTGGATTATCCCATCCGCACAAACCCGGAACAAATATGGTTCTTCCCAAAAATAATACTTTAAATTCGAGAAAAATTTACTCTTTTCTTGATGGCTCATTCCTTTCCTCAAAACTCCACCAACCAAGTAATTTGCCAAATCGGCATACCAAGGTGCTTCATCCTCTTTTTCCTTGTCATCACCTACATGCAAAAGAAATTCCTCGGGAAAGGAATCATCAATGTTAGAATCGCCTTGCTTGTCAATATTTGGATTTTCCAATCTTGACAAGTGGTCGGCGGCAAGGTTCTCGGCAGAATCCAATGAATGAGACGTGGTTTAGCATCTTGTTTTTCAAAAAGATACTTGAGAGCCGAATGGTCGGTAAAAACAATGGTTTCGGACAAAACAAGGTATTGCCTAAATTTGTCAAAGGCAAAGACAACGGCAAGAAATTCTTTCTCGGTTGTGGTGTAGTTTTGTTGGGCACTATTGAGTGTCTTGCTAGCAAAATAGATGGGCTTAAAATGGTTGTCCACTCTTTGTCCTAGGATGGCTCCTAAGGCAAAGTCGCTAGCATCACACATTAATTCGAATGGTTTTGACCAATCGGGCGAAACAATGATGGGTGCTTTGATCAGTTGGTCTTTCAACATATAAAAGGCACTCAAACAAGCATTATCATACACAAAGGGAGCTTCTTTTTCAAGAAGTTTGGTCAAAGGCCTTGTTATCTTTGAAAAGTCCTTAATAAATCTACGGTAAAAGCCCGCATGACCAAGAAAACTTCTAATTCCCTTTACATTGGTGGGAGGTGGTAGTTTAGAAATAACGTCAATTTTAGCTTTGTCTACCTCAATACCCAACCCTGACACCTTATGTCCCAACACAATGCCCTCCTTCACCATGAAGTGGCATTTCTCCCAACTCAAAACCAAATGTGCCTTTTCGCACCTTTCAAGCATTTTGTTTAAATTTTCCAAACATGAGTCAAATGAATTACCAAAAATGAAAAAATCGTCCATGAAAACTTCCATGGAGGTTTCTATCATGTCTTGGAAAATGGCAATCATACACCTTTGGAAGGTGGTGGGGGCATTGCAAAGACCAAATGGCATTCTCTTATAGGCGTAGGTCCCACATGGGCAAATAAAGGTGGTCTTTTCTTGATCCTCAGGATCTATGGGGATTTGGAAATATCCCGAGAATCCGTCAAGGAAGCAATAAAATTCATTCCCCGCTAACCTCTCAAGCATTTGGTCAATGAATGGCAAAGGGAAGTGGTCTTTTCTAGTGGCGTCATTGAGTTTCCTATAGTCAATGCATACACGCCATCCCGTGACCGTCCTAGTGGGTATCATCTCATTTTGGTCATTGGCCACTACGGCCATCCCCCCCTTTTCGGCACACAATGCACCGGGCTCACCCACGAGCTATCCGAGATGGGGTAAATGATACCCGCATCAAAAAGCTTAACCACTTCTTTCTTGACCACATCCTTCATATTCGGGTTAAGTCTCCGTTGTCTTTGGACAACGGGTTTCACATCATCTAAAAAGTTTATTTTATGTTTGCAAAATGATGGACTTATCCCCGGAATGTTGGATGTGCGCCAAGCACATTAAACAATTTGGATTTTTCATTATCAAGTAAAGATGAAGAGATGATTACTGGTAGTAAATCTTCTTCATGAAGGAAAGCATATTCCAAGTGGCGCGGGAGTGTTTTCAACTCCAAGTCCCTTGGTGGATCCTCCAAAGATGTTTTGATCCTCATGTGATCATCTCCTCTCAATTCTTCAAAGGTCTCATCCTCAAGTTGCTCGTCCTCTCCATCTTTTTCTTCCATGGACATGAGCAATTCTTCTTCTTTCATCCCATCATCATTTGACTCCAACAAGTCAACAAGCTCCAATTCTCCTCCAAGCAAGCCTTGTAATTCCTCATCCATTGCCTCATCTATGACATCAATTCTAAAACAAGAATCATCAGTAGAATAAGGATGCTTCATGGCTTTGTCAACCGTGAAAGCAATCCTTTCCTGGCCCACTCCTAAGGTCAACTACTTTTTTTTACTTGAATAATCGCATCAGCAGTGTGTAAGAAGGGACGTCCTAGAATGAGTGGGACTTTGCTATCTTCTTCCATTTCTAAAATCACAAAGTCAACGGGAAAGGTGAATTGGCCAACTTCTATCAACATGTTTTCCGCAATCCCCACGGGATATTGGAATGACCTATCGGCAAGTCTTATGCTCATACGTGTGGGTGTTAGGGATCCTAAGGACAATTTATAATACAATGAATATGGCATCAAATTAATGCTAGCACCCAAATTTGCAAGAGCATCACAAGTGATTATTTTACCCAAGGTACATGAGATGATGAAGCTCCCGGGATCTCCAAGCTTTGGTGGAATTTGGTTTGAACAATGGCCGAGCACTCCTCATTCAAAAACATAGCCGATACCTCCGATAATATATCTTTGTTGCTCACCAAATCCTTGATGAATTTGGCATAATTGGGCATCCCGGCTAACACATCCACCAAAGGCACGTTGATCCGAATGCCTTTGATCATATCAACAAACTTGCCATATTGAGCGGCAATCTTTTCCTTCCTTAACCGTTGGGGATAAGGGATCTTGGGCTTGTAAGCTTTGACAACCGGTGTGGGTGACACCGGTGTAACCGTTGGTGGAGTGTCATCAACTTGCTCTTCCATCTCTTCCTCCTCAAATCCCTGCACAATAGGGTTAGAAACATTTTGATTTTTGATTTGAGGTGGTGGAAGTTCTTTCCCGCTCCTTGTCGTAATATCATTTACATTCTCATTTCTTGCGGGTGGTGGTTGGTATGGTTTTGATCCACTTGTGGATGTTTGCCTCGGGTTTTGTTGGGTGTTGCTTGGTAGGCCACCGGTTGGCCTACTACTTTGCCCTTCCGACAAACGATCCATCTTTCTCTCTAAGTCTTGTATGGATGCTTGTTGATTCTTTTGCCCTTGCTCCATGCTTAGTCTAATGTTGGTCATTTGGGCCTTCATTCTTTCCGTTGAAGCATCTTTCTTAGCCATGAACTCTTTCATCATTTGTTCCATTGGTGATAGAGTAGGCTCTTGTTTTTGGGCCGGAGGTGGGTTGTTGTCTCTTGGTGGGTTTTGGTTTTGGTTTTGGTTTTGGTTTTGGTTTTGAGGTTGATTGTAATTTTGACTTTGGGTTTGGTTGTAGCTTTGGTTGGGGTTTTGATTGTAACTTTAGTCGGGTCGAGAAAAACGGTTGCTTTCGTTGTATCCTCCTTGATAGCCTCCCGGATTTCTATTTTGGTACCTGCTCCTTTGGTAGTTGTTATTTTGTTGGAGATAGCTTACATCTTTGTAACACCTGCCTAATTAAGATAATTAATTATGCCTAATTATTTGTAACTAGTTGTAATTAGTATGTAATAGGACTAATTACAGACTCTATTTGTATATATATAAGGTGGTTTATATATATATGTACGCACGCGATTTTGTTAAATCGTACGAATCAACCGGACGAAGTCCGACACAGTTTACTTGGACGTTGGTGACAGGAATTTACCTAAATAATGAGAACGTATTTTATTATATAAAATACACAGTGAACGAACATTATTTATATTATCGCGACGACATTTTAAATAATTTAACAAAAATGTATCAAACGCGAACCAAATAATTTAAATATCTCGACAAATGTTTTTATTATTAATTTCAAGGTATTTTTATTTAAATACTCCAGTTACATTTTAAAAATATAACTGTTTGGTTAAATACTAAAAACAAACGATTAATCAATTAGGACACGGAGTAAATACCGTGTTTTGAGGGATGTTTTCCCCTCCTTTCCCCTTTCCATCAGCCACCAACACCACCCCCTCACTATTCTCTCTTTCATTTTCATTCTTCCAAAAACACACACACATAAAAACACTCTCACCAAATTTCTACCAATTTTCGGAATCATCAAATCTCGACCACAAAACTTACATTTTCGGAATCACCATTACAAGAGGAACAAGATTTGCAAAAGCATCATCATCATTTTCGGCCTCCATCTCTCTCGATTCATATTTGTAAGAAATTTCTAAAAACTTAGATCTATTCATTTTGGTGTAATGTTTTGACGAAATATTGTGTACACAACATAGCTATAACCTAAACAAAGAAGAAAACACGATTTTACAGCTCAAAAATGGGTTAGATTTGCGTTTTTGGTCGAAAAATCTCTACATCCGAAAGTTTCTGGGCTGGTGTTCATCTTTGCGACACAACGCTTGTGTCGCCTGCTATGTCGCATCTTGTGTCGTACCAAACCTTTAGTGTCGTAACTTTTGCGACACAATATTGCGTCGCACTTTATGTCGTATATTATGTCGTATTTTTATACGACACAACCACTATGTCGCTATTAATTTAGCATATCGTATCCGATGCGACACAGTCCTTGTGTCGTATCCTTGTGTCGCATGACGTCTGCGACACAACCCTTGTGTCGCACTACAAACTTTTGTGTCGCATATTGTGTCGCAAAACACAGCAGTTTTACAATATAATTCCAATTTAAGTGTTAAACATTTGGGACTTCAAACGATTATACAATATAACATCTACGGGACATTGAAACATGTTTTTCAAGCGTAACACTCCAAACAAATGGTCACCAACGGGCCAGACATGTTTTCCAACAACAAACAATTACGAACATACGGACAAACACTGGATATACTAGTTGTGTACAACTAAACGAAACGTCTCGCGAGACACATACTTACATAACCTCATATGTTTAGGCATTTGAAGGTTACGGGTTCGGAGAACCTACTTGCTTTACTTACTACTTGATATTTGCAACTGATTACTACAAGACTCAGGTGAGTCTTACGGCCCCACTTTTTACTGTTTTATCTGATTGGGGGAGAAACATGCTACTACTTTTTTCTTGAACACAAGTACTAAACTGTTTACTATACCAAACGGAATTGCATGATTTGTTTACTATTTACAGAAGTCTCTCCATCATATATCGTTAGTTATAGACTTAAGCGCGAACACTAGTTAATGGATCCATTAGGGAAATGACCCTCCCCGCCCGGGGCAGTAGCGCTGCCACGTACTGATTTACACGAAGAAACGGGTGACTAATTATTCGTTACTGATGCTTGCTCATTTACGAGCATGTCACGGGAGCAAACTTATTAATTACGGGTTAAGCTTCGATTATGAGCCTCATGGCAACGGTATAACTTACTTACTTACATTTGCTGGATTGCAAATACTGGTTTTACATTTGCTGGATTGCAAATACTGATTTTACGCCTATGGGCACTACTGATGAAATCTTGTGTTTCAAAACAGATATTACTTACAAACCTGTGAGATTCACCAACATTCGTGTTGACCTTTTTAGCATGTTTTCTCAGGTACCCGAATGGAGTAGGATTACTCCAGGACTTTAGCTAGAGTCGCATAATTTCAACACAACTGCATTAACGGAGATTCTTAGCATTATCTTTTGTATATTTTGATTATGTAATAGAATATCCCGCTATACGCGTGGGCTCTAGGAAACTACATTTTTGTATACGAAAACATTAAGTTTTCAAACATTATATCTATGGAAATGTAACTAATTTACAAACGTTGCATATAGATGTCGTTTGCTTTATCTTTGTGCTGTGATATTTGATTAGTAGCACCCCAAAACCTGCTTCCGCTAAACAGTGAATTTGGGGGTGTTACAATCTTCCTCATCCCCCATGATCGGTTGATCATCTTGCATACAACTTATCTTGGCATGATTACCACCACACTTACCACATCCATCTCTAAGCTCTTTAATCTCACCCTTGATGGTCTTAAATTGTGCATCAAACTTAGAAGATAGAGCCTTCAATTCCGCCATCATAGCCGAATTATCCATGCTTCCTTTCGAGCTACTACCTTCCGCGAAGGCAACATTCTTCTTAACCGGATTATCTCTCTTATCCTTAGCCCAATTCAAACTTTGGATCACTTTGTCCTCAAGCACCTTCCACGCTTCATTAGGCGTTTTGTAAAGAAATAAACCTCCTCCCGAGGCATCAAGTACATTAGCCGATTGAATGTCAAGGCCATTGTAAAATAATGTGATAATTTCCGCTTTCGACAACCCATGGCCATGACAGTTCCTTAACATCTCTTTCATACGACACCGAGCTTCTACCAAAGGTTCACCCTCTTGTTGCTTGAAAGCCCGAATTTCGTTCAACAATCTTTCGGCCAAAGCCGGAGGGAAATACCTACTAACAAACGCTTCCCTCATTTGGTCCCAAGTTCTAATAGTGTTTGGCTCAAGTTCTTGGTACCAAATCTTTGCTTCACCACATAAAGACATAGGAAAAGTCCTTAGTCTAATGACTTCATCCATGTTCGGCCCATAGTTGAACATATCATCAATCTTATAAAAAGCTTGCAATATGCTTATGCGGATCGGCCCGCACTCTCCCATCAAATTGGGTGTCCTTGATGAGTTGCATACGATGTCCCTTCAAAGAGAAATTATTGTTCCCGATGTTTTACCTTTGAATGGCCGCTTCGGGTGTAGGTGCAACGGTCCTTGTTCGTGACCAAATAGGTGTATCATCCTCATCCGCCATCTCGTCCTCAATTACAACAACTTCTTCCTCTCCGTGTTGTGATACGAGTTCGTCTTCAAAGGTTTCCTCAACAAGGATGTTTCCCGAAGATGTTTCCGTATCCGTATGACTACTAGTAGAATCCGTCGGTTATTCTTTGGTTTCTTCCTTCGTTTCTTTTTAGTGGCTTTCTCCGGATCGGACAATGGACTTAGAAGCTCTTTACCCGAGTTCCTCGTGCTTATTCACTACCAAATCAAACATGTCAAAGCACAAAAGATAAAACCGTAAAATGCACCAGCACAATTCAAACAAAAATAACTTTCCAAGAAAGGATCAATTAATCACACTTAAATTAAGATCTAAAACAAGCTCCCCGGCAGCGGCGCCAAAAACTTGATGTGCTAAATCTAGTCTTAAAATAATCGTTGAAAAGTGAACAAGAAAGTACCGTGCTAGACCAAAACACAACCGGGCAGTGGACCCTATCGTGTAGTAGTATAGTTGGGTAAGTTCGGGTTCGAACACAGGGAACTAGTATTTTAGATGTTTAAGTTAATTGTAAGTAATTTAGAAAATAAAGTAAAAGTGTGGTTTGGTGTGACCGAGATGTCACGGTGCTTAAAACTACAATCTTTAAATCAAAGCAAGGCAAGTGGACTCTTAAGAGTCAAATTTGATTGATTGAAACTTTCGTATATTAAAATAATACTTGTTTGGATTAGGTCACTAGTGATTTCGGGGTGAAGAGTTATAACCGGTTTGAATTATGAACAAGTGAATATCCACTAAACAAAGGCTTAACATTCGCCATCACCTAATGTTCAACTTCAATTCATGACCCAATGATCTAATCAAGTAACGGACGTTCGCCATGGTTACCAACTTGCACATTTGAGCTTAAATTATCTAGCTTATTCCAAAGTTACATCTGCAAATTTGTTCAATTATTCAAAGACAAACGATTGATAGTAAATTACCAAATAAAAGACGTTCGCCATATTCACTAGCAATCTACCAAATTAGTTTATATAAATGTTCAAAAGCTCAAATACACAAGTTTCATTGATTAAACATAGGACCCAAGGCTTGAGTTCACAATTCATCCAACGAAAGACATTCGACATATTCGCCTCTTATATAACTTTAGCTTGATTATTTCACTTAAACCAATTTTTGTAACCACAAACAAAGGTTTCATTTGTACCTAGACATACAAAATCATAAGTATTTCATATAAACAACAAACATTCGCTTAGTTGCTTATCTAAGATACTAACAAGTTTCAACAAACACATGAGCTAAATTCATACAAGTGAGTGGATGAACTATGAACCCTAACATAATCAAACATCAAAATACATCACCCTTAATCACTAGTTAAATCATCCAAACAAGTAAATAAGAAATTTAGCCACTCATCATCACAATAATCATGAAACAATTGCAAGAAACTAAAGAAATCATAAATTACTTGAACTTAAATGGAATAAAAGTTGTACCCAAATGATTACACAATTGTTGATGATTATTGTTGCTTGTTGTTCTTCTCCACAAATCACCCAAGAAATTACAAGTAGATTACAAGTGAAATGAGTGAAAATGATTTAGTGAAATGAAGTAGGAGAAATGAGTGGAGCAAGGGTAGGTCGTGGTTTTTTCCTTTGAGAGAAAGAACCCAGCTCCAAAAAAGTGAAAAAGTCGATGGATCATTAATCTGATTATCTTTTGAGGGTTAATAAAACCCTTCCTAAAAGCTTCAAACCTTGGGGTAAAATGAAGGAGGGAAACCTTGGACCAAAAAGAAGTTGAGAGCATTAATTGCTCCATCTCTCACAGTTGCACACGTAATAAAAATCCACCAGACCTCCGAGCTTCAGATCCAGATCTGAGAAGATAAACAGTGTTCCGCCAAATTACCCGATCGGGTGAGCAAGCATACCCGGTCGGGTGAGCTGCCATACCCGATCGGGTGGGTAGCCGTACCCGGACGGGTATCAACTTGAAGACTTCAGCTTCAACATAGGCCCGTTGCAAACTCACTTTTTCACTAAACCACCCGATCATGTAATTTGACCCGATCGGTTAATGATCTCACCCGGACGGGTGTGCCTCCATACCCGGACGGGTATGGGATTTTTTTCAGGCCATCCAGCTTCAGACCCACAATAGCTCCAGATTCAACCCAAACTCCACACTTTCATGCTTTTCTGTGTTTAAACCCTGAGATAAATTTCCAAACAAAATAAGTATCGAAAGTTCTCGAAATTTACTCAAATACAAATGCAAAACAATGATATCGCGAAAGATTTATATAGACAAAATGAGCGATATCAAGTAACTCCATACAAAAGTTAAAACTACCGCTACGCTAAACTAGCTCTCTAACTAGCTCAATTCTAGAGAGGGAAACTTCCAGAAAGAGAGGGAGTACGTGAGAGAGAAAGTGATGAGTGAAATAAGAGAATTGAAGAATGAGGTGTGAATGAATGAATGGGGAGGCCCTCTACTTATAGGGAAGCCTTGAAGCCAAGGTACAAGTCCCAAAGCACCAAATACAAGCACAAATCAGCACCAAACCAAATGGGATATGACAAATGGCACCAAACCGTTGCCCGGTTCTTCGTTCATTGCTTGTTTTGATCGTATCTTCTTTGTTACTTGTCAGTTTGACTTGATTTCTTTCGCTACGATCTCATAGTTCCGTTACGCTTCTAATGATACCAAATTTAGGTATTTTGGATGTTTATAGCTCATACGTACTTGTAATACGATCGGTTGGATAAAAGAATTGAAGAGAGCAAAAAGCTTGAAGCTGACATCCTTAGAAGGGCTCTCTATCTATCAGAGAGCAGATCTTGAAATCCCTGATGAAAACTTAAATCTGTCTAAGGAAGATTAAGTTTAGGGGGAGATTGTTGGGTTAGATTGATCACTAATGCAAACTGAAAATTATTCTAAGTGTTTTAGTACTGCTGGGCTTAACAAGATTAGTATTGCTAATTATAGTTACTACTGCTCGTTCAAAGTTTCTACTACTACAAGAGTTTCTACTGCAAGTGTATTTCAGAGTTAGTACTGCCAAGCCAAGCTCCAAAGTTAATACTGCTGCAAGAATTTCTACTGCCAACAATGTTTCCACTGCTAGGCGAAATTCCTCAGTTAGTACTGCTGCTTGTATTTTACCTAGTTAATACTGTTAGTGTCATTTACATTATTAATACTGCTTAGTGGTATTGACAGTCTACCAAATCTAGTATAAGTCAAATGTACAGTGTTTGCAGACCATGCTCATTGTTTGCAGACCACGTTTAGATAGATTTTTTTCCAAGCTTTAATGACAGTCAAGTGTAAAAGATAATCTCTATATTTTATATTAGAGTTATCTATTTTAGAGGTATGGTGTACTTGTAAGTTGCACGTGATGTGTTTTGTATTGGAGTCTGTATAGATAGGGGTGTGCAATGCATCAGGTACACATATCAGTTGTTAGTTGCTTCAAGGTTCTTGTAACCTTAATACTACAAAGTGTATTTGTATTATTATTTCATTAATAATAATATTGAAGCTTTGGTTACCAAATATTACTTGTTGTTCATATTATTGTTTATCATTATAAGTAATTTATCTTCCTTGTTAACAAGTGTGTTTCTGCCACTTCTTTGTTAAATCATTCAAAGCTAGTGTGTTTAGTCGTAATCTTGGTTAAGATCCAACTCGACCCTGACAGACTGATTATTTTACGTGTTGTATAGTTTAGTCTCCATTTTTGGACAAAAGTCATATAAATTTATTTACGCAAATTGTTCTAGATGAAAGTTGAACCCTTTAACAA
The DNA here is from genome assembly GCA_949592205.1 of Helichrysum umbraculigerum. Classification (NCBI taxonomy): domain Eukaryota; kingdom Viridiplantae; phylum Streptophyta; class Magnoliopsida; order Asterales; family Asteraceae; genus Helichrysum; species Helichrysum umbraculigerum. The sequence goes on along the minus strand of CATIUR010000005.1, from coordinate 122,088,150 downwards.
CTAACTTCGCTAAAAAAACACCTTAGATACATGTATTCAACATGTAGACAAAAGACACGTTAATTTGTTCGTTTTATATTTATCCCATCTAAATTTACATCATATATAATAAAATTATAATAGTAATTTTATTTTAAAGAGTTACACTATCCCGTGATATCTTTAGACTTCAGTATCTATCATTGTTTGCTTACAATTTTATTTAGAACAAAAAGAATACTTTCATTTGCTTATTCGACCATTGATATATATATATATATATATATATATATATATATATATATATATATATATATATATATATATATTACATACTAGAAGAATACTCGCGCTATGCGACGGATAATGTTTTGCATTCGACAATGTACATGTTGAATCATCTTTGATTCAAGTTTTTTTTTTATGTACACTAAAAAATATATAGCAAAATAGTATTTCTAATTCGAAGAACATTATGAATGGTAAGAATGACTAAAAATCAGTAGTTTTAGATTTAACGTTTGATGTTTCACATCAATTTATGAGTCAATTTGTTAGTGTTATTTCTATTATGTGTTATACTTTACCAAGTTTAATTGTAATTTTTACACATCTTTTGTCATTTAATTTGTGTTGGTTATAAGATTTAATATATATTTTAGTCTCTTACTTTGCATGATAGATATTATATCTATATATTCATTAAGGTCATGACATATCATTGCTTGTACTAAAATAACAAACATTTTAAGATACTAAACATAGATATATTATTTTATAGAGATTCATATTTTATAGATATTAGATTATATATAAATTATTTCTATAATTTCATGATTATCAGATGGTCAAACTTTTTTATATAGTGGTCAAAATTGAATAAAGTTTCAAACTTTATTGATTTTATAAATTCTTTTTTAATATGATGTTTTTAAATAAATTTTGATCATTAAAGGTTAAAGCTTTATTTGAAACACTTAAAATTTAACAACTTATTAACAAAATTCTTCAAATGTTAGTACGCCAAAGATACAATAGTTACCTAGCAATAAAGTTTCAAACTTTATTGCTCTTTATAAAATCTTTTTTAAGTAATATGTTCTTAAATAAAAAAATTTCATTAAAGTTTATACACACAAAAGACAAAATAACTACTTAGCAATAAAGTTTTTTATATAGTAGTCAAACTTTTTATATAGTGTGATACATTAACTTCATTAACTACTTGAAATGATAAAAAAATTATAGATGTTGCATTAACATATTTAAAAAGGTTGGCAAAAAATTTCAAACATATTTTTCTTAAAACTTTAAAATATCGTGTTAAACAGTTTATTTAGGAGTATAGAAGATAACTATATTTCGTAAAGAATACTCTATTTCTTCACCTTATTTATATCAAAACAATCATAACATTTAATATTCATCAATATGTTATGTCAGTTATATTACAATCAAATAATAATGGGATTAAATTTTTAGTAACCTAAATAAGTTATGATGTGTTAACTTTCATTATTAATTAACTATGTATTGTTTAAAGACTAATTAAGATTCTTAGAAGGGTAAATTAGTAATTAACATTATCCCTTTTTTAAGATTAAGACTTGGGGTCCAAACTATTTATTTAGTAGTATATATATATCCTTCTTAAAACAAGTTGCAAGTTGATTGATTTTTAATGATTAAATAATAACAAAGGAAATAGTGAAGCCAAATATTCCACTCATCTAATTATTATTTATTTGAAGAGATGTCAAAGCCAATATATTATTATTGCATATATTTGCAAAATTGCAAGTGGAGAGTGGAGATCCTTTTAAGCCCAACTTCTCCACAAACCTAACCCCACATAACACCAAATTTTCCTTCTTCTCTTATTTATGTGTTGTTTAATCGATTAATTAAAGGTTAATTACATGAACTATAAACCTTTGGCTTTATTTAGTGTTTACTTGATTACTTCGGACACTCAATCAAGTTAGAAAATTCTCATTGAGCTTTAGAAAGGTTATTTTTACAGGTCGGATGAAATTAAACTGTACTGAAAATCAAGTTGTATTTTGTTTTTGAGCTAATCTGATGACTAATATAGATTATTATTGAATTGTGAGCTCGCGGAGGTAAACATGAAATATTATTTTGATGGTGCCTTGAATCAAATGAGAGAGACTTAACTGTTGACTATAGTTTGATATCTTTAGTTTATATTAAATTCAAGGGTTCACGAGTTAACCATGAGATGTAATCTCGTACTATCTAACGTATGATATTTTTAATGCGATCAGCTACTACAGATGACACATGGCACCTAAAGCAATGACACATTAGCAAAATACATAAAACACGTTTAAAAAAAAAAAATTGAATGAATTAGAAATACTTTACGTTAATTGGATGCATTAAATATACTAACATTGTTGTGCACATCTCCCGTCTAGTAAAATACTACTGTGACATGTGATTCCTTAACGGGCTATCAATGGTTGTTAGCTAGAGTGTTGTACTTAGAATCATGTCGGAGCTATTGTGAAGCTGGCCTTGTTTAAAGACCGGCTAGTTATTCAAGAAGTAGATAATATAATGAACATCGAGCCTGCAGGTTGCAGCCATCTTCATGGACGGAGGATTTCAAGGGCAGGCAGGCACCCAAATATTTGGGCCAGAAGTCCAATATGTATATATTATTTGGGCCTATATCATGTGATGTGTAATGCTTTTTCTCTCAGATGAGAGACTTATGAAGCTGTTTTATGTATCATTTAGTACTTTTGATGATGTGTCAACTCATATGCATGTAGGCTTTTTTCATGTGTCAAAGTTGTGTTTACCTACAGATGAGATAATGGAGCTAATTGTGAAAGAGATAATGGAGCTAATTGGGTTTCTCATGAACCTTAACTTGACAAATCCATTGATTTGAACGCTTGGACGTTGGAAATGAAGTAACAGAAGTGATATTGGTGACAACGAAAAGGATTTCACATGTAAGTCATTCTAAAGTACCACTCGACTATATTTTATTTACTAAGAATATTTATGCGATGTGGTACGTATATGCCTTCTAAAGTCCAGCTCGCTGCTTAGACATCGACTTAAAAATTATCTATTTCAAAATTCAATCTAATTTTGAGACGTCACCCAATCCTCATCTTGCCATGTCAAGTGGTCATCCTTGTGTCAAGATTATATGTTCGTCCCTCCGTCTCAATTTAAGTATAATCATTCCACTTTTTTGTAAAAATATTAAAGGAAGGGTAAAATTGGAATGTTGGTGATTTACTTTTTGAAGTAAACACTTACGAGTATTTTTGAACTATCGAGTTAATTGCTTTCTTGTTAATGTTGGTGATTTACTTCTCGGGTTCTTTTAGTTAAATTTTTCTCAATTCAACATCATTTGACATATCGAGTTAATTGCTTTCTTGTTTGCTCCAATTGTCACTGCGTGGCTGCTATTTATTGTTTGAATTGGATTATATAACATGATTCAAAACCCAAAAAAATTTCATGCTCTTTTGTCTATATACGTGGTGAAATTACTAATAAGAACTGGTTGTGAAGATTGGTTATCTTTAGGATGAGTTGTCCTCTCAATCACGGGCATCGAGACTAATTTTGCTGATTTAGGCCAATTATCAACACGGTCTATTAAGGTAACAATTACTCATATATCGATATGCATCTCGATCCATTCAGGCATTCACTTATATTTTGATATCATACCATACTTTACTAATGGCTTGAATCAGTCTAAAGTTGGGAAGTATCTTCAATACAGAGAACTCAAATTATTTAATTCAAACAGTCAGATTAGTATTGAAATAGTATAATGTAATCATGTTCAACACCCTTAGTTATTTATGAAAACACTAAGGTAGCGTTTAGTTACAAAAAACTCCCCACTTTTCTAGAAAAATTCTCTAAGAAAACAAGAAAATTAGAAAACGTGTTCAAATTCGAATTTTCTACAAAACTTTTCTAAGAAAAGGAAAATCCTTGTTTTCCTTTTTATAAATACAAAGTTGAAAACTACTTTTGATGGTTTTTTAAGTTTTTTTTCTCGACTATTCCTTGGAAAATGAAAAATCCACCCCTTGCAACTAAACACATTAGAAGTAAAACGCTTCTCATTCTCTAGAGAAATGGAAAAAGAAAAATGGAGAAACTTTTCTGTAACTAAACGCGCCAAAATTTTGGAGAAAAAGTGTCTTGGGGCGAATTAACCTGTCTGGCCCGTAAGAAAAATAACCATATTGACCCAGACTCGCTTTGCCTTATTACCATACCTAATCTACCACACTACCAAACCAATACCATACAGATCCATTTGGAGGGACACCTGCGCATTCATATTTCCACCTCTAGTAAAAACACAATCACGAATCAATTTTGAAAGTATAATTTATTGTATTTCTGATAGCATTCATGTTTATTTTGTATCCTTGCATGGTTCTTGTGTATACGAGTGAGGCTGCGTTTCTGTCAGAGGCATAATGAAGATATTCATAGAATTTTATACAAAGTGATACCAGGCAAAAACTCTAAAACCCATTAAACCCGGCCACATGAGTAAAAATTGTTTATGTTCACAAGTTAATTAGTTTTTGTGTGAAGAAGCTGTATATATGCATGCGAGCGTAGTGGTAATTTGCATCAGTTGTTGGAAGTTGGGATGCAATTTTAGTGCCCTTCTCAACAATAAGTCAATGTTGTGCTTCCACATAATTTGTCAACCCTTTGGGTCTGCTATCATGTATTTCTATCTGTAGTCACTATGAGCTCTGACTCTATAAAAAAGACTTAAATGCATTTAATTTATCTCATAAACAGTGTGTCAACTATCTTTAAAACAGTTATCTTAATTCGGCTAGAATCTGATTTTCGAATACAACGATTTAGGAGGTTTTATGCTTCAAAAATATGCGTAGGGTACCTTTTGTATTCGTGAACGTAATGACCCTTTTTTTTTTTTTTTTTTTTTTTTTTTTTTTTTTAGCATATTGAAAAAAAAAAGAGAATTATAGGGGGCACCCTTTTTTAGGATGAGAGATTGCATATATAAGCTTTACGGCAGAAAGAGAAACAAATCCTTATGTTTTTTTGTTAAAATACAGAACTAGTGTGAAAATATGGGCTTGTCAAACTAGGCCAAACCAACTTCAAAGCTTTTTCTGATTGATAGTTTAAACCATGTTTACTACAGTATATTATTGATTTTTAATTTTAAATGTAATATTTCTATTCAATCAATGTATTAATTGTCTTTTAATTGAAATTGTGTTTTAATAATATACTAGATTATAACCCGCAAAATTGCGGGCTACACCATGATTTGAAGACAAATGTTGATATTATAAATTTATTTTATATTAGCGGATAACATTTGACTGTTTGAGTGAACATGTTTTTGCGGATGACATTTCGGAAATGTTTTGAATTGAAAGAGATATATTTTATCTATTGATAGTAGCTTTATAGCTGCAGTGATAGTAAATAATTGTTACTACGTATGTAATGTGATAACTCTATGTTATAATGTTTGATATGAGATACGCGTACGATCAATAAAACGTTTATAAGGAAAATGTTAACTATAATCCTAAGGACTATGGTTAATCATATCATTTTCATCATAATTTCGAGTTTATAACTCAGATTTACAATGAATGAACACTATTACCAAATATATATATATAAGGAAAGTTTGTATTAAAAAGGAATATCCATATTTTATAATTACGAGTAATTCAACAGAGTTTAAAATTCTAATTATATAAATCTTAACCATATCCCTTATGGTTATGATTCTCCAAATTATAATTCTCAATGCGTTGCAGTTTAATATAAACATCAAATCTTACGTTGTATTGAATTGGACGTTTTGTTTGTATAAACAAAGTTATTATAAGTTTAAATAAACATTACTGATCACGGAAGTATGCTAATAATTAATACTAAATAGTTTATACTTGTATGCTAATTATAAATAGACAAATTATTTATTTTTATTATTACTCCAGCTAATTATTCTAATGTCACTACTACAAAAAAGGTACATACAAACCGGTTTTATGGGCCTTAGAAACCGGTTTTAGAACCGGTTTGTAAAGGGGGATATCTTTATAAGTTTTATTAAACCGGTTTCTTTACAGTGGGAATAGAGATCGGTTTAGCTTTTTGAGTCCGGTTTCTTTGCTACATTTACAGCTCTTTTTCATTAAAATAAACCGGTCTTTCTTTTGTTTACAACAACAATTTATATATAATATTTCTTTTGTTTACAACAACAATTTATATATAATATTTACAGCACCTATATATAACATTTGCAGAATACAAAACAAAATACTTATAAAATGAAACCACACAGCATTAGCAAAACGAAATCATCATCAACATATATATATAAAGGTAACCAAATACAAGCTCCAATTCCATTGTTAAAGGTTGACATAACGAACAACTAAAAATTAAAGATACCAAACTAATACCTAGGCTATTGTTCTACGTCAAAATTAATTCTCACAAGTCTTCACAAAATATGATAACCACAAACCAACGATATTGTCCAAATCTTTTACTTCCAAGGAATCTGCATATATATATAAAGCAAAAAATAAATGACCTTCAATTAACAAATGAGAGAATACTTATTTTTGTTCATTTATAATGTATACGATGATTTAACATGTAAGTGCTAACCGTTTGCGGGAAATCATCTTGTTGAGTTTTGATAAACTAGTGTTGTCACACCCCGCCAAACGGTAATTACAATTACATAGAGTGGTTTGCGGAAGCTTAGTGACGTGGCGGGGGTGCGAGCAGTAAAAACAACCAACAGATACATACATACTCAGAGCATATGATTATCGCAGAACGAATATAGATTAAGATGCCATTAGTTAAAGTTTTACAAAAGGTTACCACTTGAAAAGTGGTAACAGTAATAGTAGTAGTTGAAATCAGTATTTCATAAAATACATAATATCAAAAGTAGATTTCATAGGTATGACTGCAGTAGTTGCAGTTATACAGAGGAAATCCATGTGTCCCAAAAGTAGTGGCATCCTAACAAGTCCAGGGTAGTCCGTCCTGATATGTATGCAGATCTTACTTACGCTGCTAATTCCCTGAAAAACATAGAGTAAAACGTCAACAAAATTGTTGAGTGAATTCACAAGTTTGTTCGTTATGTAGGAAACACAAGTTAAACATTTAAGAATAACATTTCCAATAAGTGTTGTTTATCAAGTAGGAAACACAAGTTATTAACGAATAACATTTCCCAAATCAGTTGTAGTTGTAGTAGGAAACACAAGTTATTAACAAATAACATTTCCCAAATCAGTTATCAGCAGGAAACACAAGTTAACCTAAATAAGGATTAACATTTCCAAATCAGTGTACGTAGGAAATCACTTCCTAAACAATAGTTTTGTGGGAATATTTAGACGGTGATCCCTTGAAAGGTGAGCTAAACCTGTCAAGTAAGGTAACCCGATCTAACCCTATAACCAAACCACAACCCTAATCTGTTGTTGTTTGCCATGCTGGACAATTAAGTATACGCTCCCAAATCCGTAGGAGGGTCGTCACGGCGATAGTACTATCCGTATACTCAGTGGCTAGAGTCACCTAGCTAATGGTTATAGTCTGTAGCCATAAGGTCTTTTATGCACTACATCGTTCAGCCTAGATCCGTACCAAGATTCGTTGCCTAAATTCCCAAAATAGTTATGAAAAACATTTCATAAAACATAGTTCAAATAGTTGTGTGAAATACCCTTTCACAAATAGTTCAAGTATGAAGTACCTCTTCATAAACAATTTCAGCAAATACATACAGTATTTAATCAATTACAGTATGAAATCACATTTCATCAATAGTTTAAGTAAATACATCTAGTATTTAAATCAGTTGTCGCATGTACATATACATACGATTTCTATGTTTTCCACCCCGAGGTTTTAAAACATTAAAACATTTAAAAGGGGTTTGTGAACTCACAGTAGGTGCTCGGATGTGAATGCTAGCGAGATAATATAACGAAGCCCAAACGTAGTCAACCTATACACAACAATGTATTAACTATAAGTACTTTGTTTACTTATGTTAATAGTTTATTCGTTTGAAGAAATTATCAATTTCTTAAGTTTGTGTATTTCGTTGATGTTTGTTGTTGGAAAATAAATAATATTTTTCCCAAGTTATGTTTGTTTGTCAAATCGTCCGAAATGTATAAGCATATATGCTTATATAGTTGAATATATATTCTGATATATATATTAGTTGTCGTCGTTGTTGATGTCCATAGATATAAATATAGTTGTCGTTGTAATTGTCCGAATTATCATGTCTCAATAATATGTCCGTCTAGTTCTAAGTTCCATGTCGTAGCATTCTGTACCATTAATTGTTTGTACATTATATTACAATGCAAAAGTCAGTGACTGGACCAAAAAGGGTGAATACGCCGTATTCTGGTGAATACGCCGGATTCGGGCCAAATCAGGGGAATACGCCGTATTCTGATGAATACGCCGTATTCATTCGAAAATAGGGGAATACGCCGTATTCTGGCGAATACGCCGTATTCATTCGAGTTTAAAAGGATTCACCGGATCCACCGATGATCCGTCGGATCGAGTGTGTCTTTTACTCGTTCATCGTTTTAGCCGAAGGTTTGTGTGCGGGTCAAGGGTGGGAATACGCCGTATTTAACTGACTACGCCGTATTCGAAGTTTCATAAATTGGGAATCCGCCGTATTCCCGTGAATACGCCGGATTCATCTGGGTTGTTCAAAGTGTTCGAGTTTTAAATGGGGAATACGCCGTATTCGATGGAATACGCCGTATTCACCAATGTTTTAGCTGGGAATCCGCCGTATTAAAATGAATACGCCGGATTCAACTAGTTCTTCAAAATCGTTTATGATTAACAATGGGGAATACGCCGTATTCGAAAGAATACGCCGTATCCCGAGTGTTTACAGCAGCTAGTTCGACTCTGTTACTTCAAAATCATACGGGTTTATATATGTAACCGATTTTTAACATGATCAAACACCTTAATATGTTATATAAACACTTTGTAACATGTTTTTAACAAGTTCTATCAACAATCTTCAACAATTATCATAATTTTAAGAAATTATATAAATGAGATAAAAAATGGAGAAATTTATCCTCACAATGATCTTGATGAAGATGATGATGATTCCTGATGTTGATGATGATAATTATGACGATCGATGATGATGAGAATGATTATGTGATCATTTTGTTTATGAGTTTGAAGGTGTGAAGGTGATGTTGTTAAGAGAATGAAGAGGATGAAATGGTGTTGTTGTCTTCCTGCTTCTGCTTGTTGTTTCCTCTTCTCCAGTACGCACAAACCAAACCAGAAGAAATAAAACCAGTGAAATGTTGTGTGTGAGATTTTACAGATCAAAATTTTAGGTGAGTTGTATTATTGGTGACAAAGATTTCAAACGGGAGTATGGAGCGAACTTAAATCTGTCGCCCAGATATTTTAGTCTGTGTAATATTGGTAGTTTTTAGCCCGTTAATTTCGTGTACGGGTATAATTATAGCAATATAAAATTTAACATTTTATATTTTTATTTTGTAGATGCTCTCCTGGTTCGTAATATATTTTCAGAATAATGAGGTTATCATTATTTTTAGTAGTTGTACATTTTTGTACATTTTACTGCGCGCGTCCAATTGAGCGCCAGATTTCGGTTGAGTTTCGAATTCATATTTCGAAGTAATGTTCTAAATACTTGAAAACGTACTAGGAAAATAACGTTTTCCAGATTTTGACCTTTTTGGTACGTTTTAGAATTGTTTCTGTTCGTTATATAATACGTTTTATGTTAAACGTATAATTGAACCATTTTATCTATATGTTATAGATATTTAATTTCTCGTAATTAATAATTGAATTATTAATTATTTCATATAACCAAATCTGGTTAATTATTTTTGTCGGCTTAGTTCCGATACGTTCGTACTTAATTTATAAATACTACGTATAATGTAATACTTTTTGTATTATTGTTTAGGGCTCGCTAGACTCATATCACATCATAGGTTTAGTTTAAAACAAATGCAGGGAATTAGCGTAAGAAATGCATGTAATTAAGTATAATTATATACCTAATTTGGAGGAGTGTCACATTCTCCCCCCGTTAGTGAAATCTCGTCCCGAGATTTAAGTCGAGCCGTGAGTCTCGGTCACGCTCTCAAATAGGTTGGGGTATTTCTTTCGCATTTCATCCTTTCGTTCCCAGGTAAACTCTGGGCCATGTTTCGAGTTCCAACGAACTTTAACCAGTTTGATTCGTTTGTGTCGAAGTTTCTGAGTTTTAGAATCCATAACTTCAACAGGTTCCTCCACAAAGTTAAGTTTTGAGTCAATGAAGACTTCGTCAGGAGGAAGGATAAGTGTTTCGTCAGAAAGACACTTTTTGAGGTTGCTAACGTGGAAAGTATCGTGTATGCTACTAAGCTCTTGTGGTAGTTTGAGCTTATAAGCGACAGGACCAACCCTAGCAAGGATTTCAAACGGTCCGATGTATCGTGGGTTCAGCTTTCCTCGTTTTCCAAATCGTGCTACTCCTTTCCAGGGAGATACCTTGAGTAGGATTTTGTCTCCTACTTGGAACTCAAGAGGTTTACGGCGGTTATCAGCGTAACTCTTTTGTCGATCTCGTGCCGCTTTCAGTCGGCTCAATACTTGAGTTATTTTGTCAGTGGTTTCCTGGACAAGTTCGGGTCCAGATAGTTGTCTGTCGTCCAACTCTGCCCAACAGAGTGGTGATCGGCACTTGCGTCCATATAACGCCTCAAATGGTGCCATTTGTATACTCGTGTGATAACTATTGTTGTAAGAGAATTCAGCTAGAGGTAGGTGAGTATCCCAGTTACCTCCAAAGTCTATCACACATGCTCGCAACAAGTCTTCGAGCGTCTGTATAGTTCGCTCACTTTGGCCGTCAGTCTGCGGATGATAGGCAGTACTCATATCAAGTCGAGTACCCATTGCCTGTTGTAATGTTTGCCAAAAGCGAGAAGTGAATCGTGCATCTCTATCAGAGATGATGGATAGTGGCACACCATGCCGAGAAACAATCTCTTTAATATAGATTTTAGCTAGTTTCTCCATTCCATCCGTTTCCTTAATAGCGAGGAAGTGGGCTGATTTCGTCAATCGATCGACAATCACCCATATGGCATTTGCTCCCGATGCCGTTCTAGGTAATTTCGTAATGAAGTCCATTGTTATTTGCTCCCATTTCCATTTGGGCAACTCAGGCTGTTGCAAAAGCCCAGACGGCTTTTGGTATTCCACCTTTACCTTCGAGCAAGTTAAGCATTTGCTAACGTAAGTGGCAATGTCACGTTTCATTCCAGGCCACCAGTAGAAACCTTTCAAGTCCTGGTACATCTTGTCCGCACCAGGATGTATCGAGTAATTGGACTTGTGCGCCTCATCCAAAATCAGCTTGCGTAACTCTTCTACGCATGGTACCCAAATTCGGTTTATGAAGTATAACACTCCGTTGTCCTTTTTCTCAAGTTGTTTTTCCATCCCTTTCAAGGATTCATCCTTAAGGCGTTCGGATGTGAAAGCAAGTTCTTGTGCCTCGCGAATTTGAGTAATGAGATTCGAGTGGATCGTTAATCCCAAGGCTCGAACTCTTCGAGGTTTGATTCGTTCCTTACGACTCAGGGCATCTGCTACTACGTTAGCTTTACCCGGGTGATACTTTATTTCACAGTCGTAATCGTTAAGTAATTCGACCCAACGTCTTTGTCTCATGTTAAGTTCCTTCTGGTCGAATATATGTTGTAGGCTTTTATGATCGGTGAATATCGTACACTTTGTACCGTATAGGTAGTGTCTCCAGATCTTTAGTGCAAAAACAACGGCTCCCAATTCCAGATCATGAGTCGTATAGTTTTTCTCATGCACTTTTAGTTGTCGTGATGCATAAGCAATGACCCTTTCGTTTTGCATCAGTACGCAACCCAATCCCTGATGCGAGGCATCACAGTAAACAACAAAGTTATCTACTCCTTCAGGTAGAGATAGTATGGGTGCGCTGCTCAGTTTCTGCTTCAGTAGTTGGAATGCATTCTCTTGCTTCTCATTCCACTCAAATTTCTTGTCTTTTTGAGTTAATGTGGTAAGTGGCTGGGCTATCTTTGAAAAGTTTGCGATGAATCGCCTGTAATAGCCAGCTAGACCAAGAAATTGTCGTACTTCAGTTGGGGTTTTCGGTGCTTCCCAGTTGTTGATTGCCTCAATTTTGGATGGGTCTACGTGAATTCCCTTGTCATTTATCACATGACCAAGGAATTGGACCTCTCGTATCCAAAATTCGCATTTAGAGAACTTTGCATAAAGCTTCTCTTTTTGTAGTAGTTCGAGGACAAGCTTCAGATGTTGCTCGTGATCTTCTTTCGTTTGTGAGTATACCAAGATGTCGTCAATAAACACAATGACGAATTTATCTAAATAGGGTTTGCATACTCTGTTCATCAAATCCATGAATACTGCTGGTGCGTTGGTCAGCCCAAAAGGCATGACTAGGAACTCATAATGACCGTATCGAGTCCTAAACGTAGTTTTCGGTACATCTTCTTCTCGTACCCTGAGTTGGTGGTAACCAGATCGTAGGTCAATTTTTGAATAATAACTTGACCCTTGCAGTTGATCAAACAGATCATCAATGCGTGGTAACGGGTATCGGTTCTTGATAGTTGCCTTGTTCAGTTCCCGGTAATCGATGCACATCCGCATAGATCCATCCTTTTTCTTAACAAACAAAACCGGAGCTCCCCAAGGTGAAAAACTCGGACGGATGAATCCCAAATCTAGGAGTTCCTGCAGTTGTGTTGATAACTCCTGCATTTCCGAGGGAGCTAGACGATAAGGTGCTCGTGCGATAGGTGCGGCTCCTGGCACCAGGTCAATGTGAAACTCAACTTGTCGTGGGGGTGGCAATCCCGGCAACTCATCAGGGAACACTCCTGGATAGTCGCGTACAATGGGCACATTGTCTATACGTCGCTCCTCAGTTTTCTTTTCTACAATGTGTGCCAAAAATGCTTGGTACCCCTTTCGGAGATACTTACTGGCCTTCAAGCATGAAATCATTTTTGTAGCACTTTTTCGTTTCTCACCTTGAATCACAAGTGTTTCTCCTGTTGATAGTGGTAATCGTACCAGTTTATCATGACATATGATCTCAGCGCGATTCTTAGATAACCAGTCCATACCGACTACAATGTCAAAACTCCCCAACTTAACCGGTAGTAAGTCTATTTCAAAGAGATGACCTTCTAACTCCAAGGTACATCCCGGTACTATTTCTCCTGATTCGATTAACTCACCATTGGCTAATTCTATGGTATACTTGTTGTCTAACTTACGGGATTCAAGTTATAATAGTGGTCTAAATTCAGTAGACACAAAACTTAAATCAGCACCCGAATCAATTAACACAGAGGCATAATGATTGTTTACAAGAAACGTACCAGTGACGGTGTTAGGGTCCTGGCGTGCCTCTTGTGCCCCGATCACGAATGCCCTTCCTTGAGCCGGTTGGTTGTTGATGTTGTTGGCTCGGTTATTGTTGTTACCGCGGTTGTTGTTGTTGAGCTTAGGGCATCGGTTACGGTAGTGTCCTTGCTCACCACATTCAAAACATCCCTGGTTTTGACGCTCAGTGTTTGCTCGTGGGGGAGGGTTAGTTTTGCATTCTCGGGTTCTATGTCCCCATGCCCTACAGTTTCCACAATACCCACACCCACCTTCGTGGTGTCGGTTACACTTACCACATTTGGGTTTGTTACCCAGGTATGGTTTCGGTTCGGTGGTAGTGGCAACATATGCTTTCGCATTTCCAGAAGATTTCTTGTTTTGCTGACCCTGACGATCAGTACCACTACCGTTCCACTTTCGCTTTGCACCACCCGAACTACTAACATCAGTACTGTTCGGTTCACCTTTTCCCGACACAGCTTTCTTAGTCAGATTTCCCATCCTGACTGCCTCATCAGTCAAACTTTGTGCTAGTGTAACAGCACTCCTGAAAGTGTCCGGTTTAGATGATGTCACTAGACTGCGGATTTGTGGTACTAGACCAAATATGTAGCGCTCAATACGCTTATACTCGGGTGTCACCATATGTGGCACTAGACGTGCAAGTTCCTGAAACTTAGTGGTGTACCCAGCAATATCAGCACCAATCATGGTGATGTTCCACAACTCTGTTTCTATTTTCTGCATCTCACTGCGAGGACAGAATTCCTCCAACATCAAATTTTTAAATGTCCCCCATGACATTGAATAAGCAGCTGGTCGACCAAGTGATTGGATCTGACTGTTCCACCAAGTGAGCGCTTTGTCAGCCAAAGTGCAAGCAGCATACTTCACCATACAGTCAGGTGAACAGTCACTAATTTCCAATACTGATTCAGTTTTCTCTATCCAATGAATCATACCAATGGCACCCTCGGTGCCACGGAAAGAAATCGGCTTACAAGCCTGAAATGTTTTGTATGAACATCCTCGGCTAGTATTCACGAGTGTCTCAGTATTAACAGGGGTAGATCCACTGTTGTTAGCTCCAGGTTCACGACTACGGCTTGCCTCATATTCAGCAATACCTTCAGCTATTCTTCGTGCAATCATTTGTTCAGTGGTTTCAGTGGGTGGTGGTGGTGGAGGCGTAGTCGTCTTTCGACTGTTTCTAGTAGCTCGTCGTTTGGGAGGCATGATTTAGCTCTACGATGAATAAAATGCAGAGTGTTAATGTTGAGATATTGAACGTGAATAGATCAAAGATTCACATTTGATAGAAATGAATGACATGAAAAGATGAATGAATAGAATTTTACAACAAGTGCCTTACAACTTTGAAACGCCCACATGTATCTAGCATAATATAATCACGTTGGCCAGGCGCCATTATATAATGTCCAATACATATTTCTTTTCATTGTCGTTTAACACTGTAGATTTCAGGGGTTCTCAAGAATAATCAATCATCAAGCTGTAAAATGTTTCAGGGTTTACAAGAGTTGGTCACAAAGTGTCGATAAAGTATAGGTTTAATCACAAGTCGACAGTTGTAAGATGAAATAACATGGTTGATAATAAGCATAATGAACACGAGATGTAAACCAAGCATACATTATATATTAGAGATCAAAACGCTGTTACATGAGTTTAGTACAAAATGAGATGGGATTTCTAATATACCCATCGATGGTTAGCGTTATACAAAGATGATGGGTTTCCTATACATATACCCATTCTACTAACAAAGTTCCATCCAACGTACAGCTAGTCCATAACGAATACATACATATATTTCCCCAAAAGTAATAGTCTAATATGGTGTAGGCACAACCGCCATACACAGACCTAACGGAACCATGGGAAATACATCCTAACCGCAACCATCACTGCTGCAGTCATCACACACATACTAGCTACAATCTCTGACACCCTAGCACGCCTCTCTAAAGCTGCAACGCGTGCACGGGTGGATGCTAGACTCTGCCAGTCTGTCAGACGATGAGTCTCCACAAAATCCATCCTCTGATGGAGCATAGCCATATCCATATCAGTACGGGAGGCATCGCTCAGTAACTCCATCACATCTCTGCTCCTGCTAGATGATATCCTAAATATGGTATGAACCACAGCCACAAGGGTAGGCACAGTGAGCTCCAGAGGCTCACCTGTGAGATATGCAGATGGTGGTGAGTGGGAGGACTCTCCAATCTCAAAGGTCGAGGGAATACCCTCTAGTGATCTCCACTCTCTCAATACTCGAGGCATCCAGTCCAGATGAGAAGGTCGGAGCCTCTTCTGTGGCGGCTCGACAACTGGAACCTCAGACTCAGTCACTGGCGCCTTATCGCGCGGCGCGAGTGGTCCCCTGGGAAAATCCCGAACACAGATCCTAGCTGTCATCCTAGGTACAAGCACACGAGAGGTACCCGTAACAGGTGGAGTAGGGGTAGGAGTGACCACAGGTGCGGTCGGAGGTGGTACTAAGTAAGCATCACTAGTGTCATCAGACATAGCTCTCACATGAACTGATGACTCATCCCCTACTGTAATCGCGGGACCCTCAAAAGTAGCCTCGGTCGGCTCTTCATCCGAAGCGTAAACATGGTAATGTGATTGACTAGACATACTGTGACAAAAGAAATTGAGGGTGGCGTGTCAGTCGTATGTTAGTTGTATGCAAAGTATGTATGCATGAATGCACAAATGTTCTAGCCAAGGCTATAGTCTAGGTCTCTAAGGTTCTCAGTCACCTAAAGACTTCTAGTTCGCTATAACCAATGGCTCTGATACCAAGTCTGTCACACCCCGCCAAACGGTAATTACAATTACATAGAGTGGTTTGCGGAAGCTTAGTGACGTGGCGGGGGTGCGAGCAGTAAAAACAACCAACAGATACATACATACTCAGAGCATATGATTATCGCAGAACGAATATAGATTAAGATGCCATTAGTTAAAGTTTTACAAAAGGTTACCACTTGAAAAGTGGTAACAGTAATAGTAGTAGTTGAAATCAGTATTTCATAAAATACATAATATCAAAAGTAGATTTCATAGGTATGACTGCAGTAGTTGCAGTTATACAGAGGAAATCCATGTGTCCCAAAAGTAGTGGCATCCTAACAAGTCCAGGGTAGTCCGTCCTGATATGTATGCAGATCTTACTTACGCTGCTAATTCCCTGAAAAACATAGAGTAAAACGTCAACAAAATTGTTGAGTGAATTCACAAGTTTGTTCGTTATGTAGGAAACACAAGTTAAACATTTAAGAATAACATTTCCAATAAGTGTTGTTTATCAAGTAGGAAACACAAGTTATTAACGAATAACATTTCCCAAATCAGTTGTAGTTGTAGTAGGAAACACAAGTTATTAACAAATAACATTTCCCAAATCAGTTATCAGCAGGAAACACAAGTTAACCTAAATAAGGATTAACATTTCCAAATCAGTGTACGTAGGAAATCACTTCCTAAACAATAGTTTTGTGGGAATATTTAGACGGTGATCCCTTGAAAGGTGAGCTAAACCTGTCAAGTAAGGTAACCCGATCTAACCCTATAACCAAACCACAACCCTAATCTGTTGTTGTTTGCCATGCTGGACAATTAAGTATACGCTCCCAAATCCGTAGGAGGGTCGTCACGGCGATAGTACTATCCGTATACTCAGTGGCTAGAGTCACCTAGCTAATGGTTATAGTCTGTAGCCATAAGGTCTTTTATGCACTACATCGTTCAGCCTAGATCCGTACCAAGATTCGTTGCCTAAATTCCCAAAATAGTTATGAAAAACATTTCATAAAACATAGTTCAAATAGTTGTGTGAAATACCCTTTCACAAATAGTTCAAGTATGAAGTACCTCTTCATAAACAATTTCAGCAAATACATACAGTATTTAATCAATTACAGTATGAAATCACATTTCATCAATAGTTTAAGTAAATACATCTAGTATTTAAATCAGTTGTCGCATGTACATATACATACGATTTCTATGTTTTCCACCCCGAGGTTTTAAAACATTAAAACATTTAAAAGGGGTTTGTGAACTCACAGTAGGTGCTCGGATGTGAATGCTAGCGAGATAATATAACGAAGCCCAAACGTAGTCAACCTATACACAACAATGTATTAACTATAAGTACTTTGTTTACTTATGTTAATAGTTTATTCGTTTGAAGAAATTATCAATTTCTTAAGTTTGTGTATTTCGTTGATGTTTGTTGTTGGAAAATAAATAATATTTTTCCCAAGTTATGTTTGTTTGTCAAATCGTCCGAAATGTATAAGCATATATGCTTATATAGTTGAATATATATTCTGATATATATATTAGTTGTCGTCGTTGTTGATGTCCATAGATATAAATATAGTTGTCGTTGTAATTGTCCGAATTATCATGTCTCAATAATATGTCCGTCTAGTTCTAAGTTCCATGTCGTAGCATTCTGTACCATTAATTGTTTGTACATTATATTACAATGCAAAAGTCAGTGACTGGACCAAAAAGGGTGAATACGCCGTATTCTGGTGAATACGCCGGATTCGGGCCAAATCAGGGGAATACGCCGTATTCTGATGAATACGCCGTATTCATTCGAAAATAGGGGAATACGCCGTATTCTGGCGAATACGCCGTATTCATTCGAGTTTAAAAGGATTCACCGGATCCACCGATGATCCGTCGGATCGAGTGTGTCTTTTACTCGTTCATCGTTTTAGCCGAAGGTTTGTGTGCGGGTCAAGGGTGGGAATACGCCGTATTTAACTGAATACGCCGTATTCGAAGTTTCATAAATTGGGAATCCGCCGTATTCCCGTGAATACGCCGGATTCATCTGGGTTGTTCAAAGTGTTCGAGTTTTAAATGGGGAATACGCCGTATTCGATGGAATACGCAGTTCACCAATGTTTTAGCTGGGAATCCGCCGTATTAAAATGAATACGCCGGATTCAACTAGTTCTTCAAAATCGTTTATGATTAACAATGGGGAATACGCCGTATTCGAAAGAATACGCCGTATCCCGAGTGTTTACAGCAGCTAGTTCGACTCTGTTACTTCAAAATCATACGGGTTTATATATGTAACCGATTTTTAACATGATCAAACACCTTAATATGTTATATAAACACTTTGTAACATGTTTTTAACAAGTTCTATCAACAATCTTCAACAATTATCATAATTTTAAGAAATTATATAAATGAGATAAAAAAATGGAGAAATTTATCCTCACAATGATCTTGATGAAGATGATGATGATTCCTGATGTTGATGATGATAATTATGACGATCGATGATGATGAGAATGATTATGTGATCATTTTGTTTATGAGTTTGAAGGTGTGAAGGTGATGTTGTTAAGAGAATGAAGAGGATGAAATGGTGTTGTTGTCTTCCTGCTTCTGCTTGTTGTTTCCTCTTCTCCAGTACGCACAAACCAAACCAGAAGAAATAAAACCAGTGAAATGTTGTGTGTGAGATTTTACAGATCAAAATTTTAGGTGAGTTGTATTATTGGTGACAAAGATTTCAAACGGGAGTATGGAGCGAACTTAAATCTGTCGCCCAGATATTTTAGTCTGTGTAATATTGGTAGTTTTTAGCCCGTTAATTTCGTGTACGGGTATAATTATAGCAATATAAAATTTAACATTTTATATTTTTATTTTGTAGATGCTCTCCTGGTTCGTAATATATTTTCAGAATAATGAGGTTATCATTATTTTTAGTAGTTGTACATTTTTGTACATTTTACTGCGCGCGTCCAATTGAGCGCCAGATTTCGGTTGAGTTTCGAATTCATATTTCGAAGTAATGTTCTAAATACTTGAAAACGTACTAGGAAAATAACGTTTTCCAGATTTTGACCTTTTTGGTACGTTTTAGAATTGTTTCTGTTCGTTATATAATACGTTTTATGTTAAACGTATAATTGAACCATTTTATCTATATGTTATAGATATTTAATTTCTCGTAATTAATAATTGAATTATTAATTATTTCATATAACCAAATCTGGTTAATTATTTTTGTCGGCTTAGTTCCGATACGTTCGTACGTAATTTATAAATACTACGTATAATGTAATACTTTTTGTATTATTGTTTAGGGCTCGCTAGACTCATATCACATCATAGGTTTAGTTTAAAACAAATGCAGGGAATTAGCGTAAGAAATGCATGTAATTAAGTATAATTATATACCTAATTTGGAGGAGTGTCACAAGTGTATCCACCGCATCACGTAATAACCACACTCCGAGTAAGCCTTTTGTCGATGGCACTAAATGTAGATAGTAGGTAGATATGAACATCAATGTAACAACCAAATCAATGTGTGAAGGCTTATTAGCGAAGTCAAGAGTAACCCAAACAAAGGAACCCTCTACCTCAGTTGACCCATACAACCCGTACTAACAATACCCCTATAGTATATATGGATATACAGTTAGATGATTTACTTACCTTAGGCAATGACCATCGAATATCCCCAAGCGTCCTAAAAAAATATGCAACATTATTGGCGTGTAAAAATTTCAGAAAAATACTAAATTTTAGATGTTTAATTGTAAGTTTATTGGACTGGACTTTACCGGGTAGGAATTAGGCACATTCTTTGTAGGCTCTTTTGATGGCTTAGTGGATGTTCATTTGTTCACTGATTTTAACGATGTTGCATATGCTACCGTAGAGGCCTGTGAACAATTTTCACAAAATCACAAGTTTCACATGAGCACGTGTTATAAAGTACTACGCGAAATAAGAAGTTTATAGTAACAGACCTGAATGAATCGGATTCTAGTTTTTGGCCACTCAATAAAAGTATTTCCCACATCAATAAAATAAAATACTTGAGTTCTTACTTGTTACTGATGTGAGTTGCGTATAAGATGATCTACCTTTGGTGTCTTTTCATCCAATCTAGCTTATATATCTGAACAAAAATAATCAAATATACAGTTGGGTCACAAACCAGACTCAAAAAGATGTGATTTCACAAGTTGAATAAAGACTTAGAACACTCTAGACCAGCCCCTATTGTCCTTACCACTTCACCTGCCATTCACCAAAGAAAAATAAGTGATTTAATAAACAAAAAAGTTTGGAGGGTTTTTATAAAAGCAAATGGATGTTTTTACCTTACATCTCAAACTAACTAGCATAAAGAAGTCAAGGGATCCAAGATTGCCTCCTGCAGCACCTGAATGTATTTCCTACACATCTGAAAAAAAAAAACATTTTAGATTCCCTGCTATATACTTACAACAATCATAATGAGTCAAAGGAATTCAAGGGATCCAAGATTGCCTCCTACTTACACCAATTATATGGAGCAACACAAGGCTGGAAACCAAAATACAAGCAGTAAATTTCGTACTTGCTTGTATAAACTTGCAACCATGGCTTTATCACTTTCAATAAATAGGATTTGTTACACAAAAATACAAACATAAAATAATGAGTAGAGCTGTAGAAATTTTTGTAATTAAAATACATATCATCATTGCATCTTCAAAAACTACAAAAACCCAGTTCAGTACTTACATCAAACGGTTGGTGGGCGTGATTAATTTCACCGACTTGGGTCTTCGGTGACAACCTATATACCATAAGATATCAGCAAACATAATAGAAACTTACACTTTAATAAAAAGCAACTCGTATAGATACTTTATTGGACAAAATTTCAGATCTGAATGCTACAAGAATGTAATAGCAAGATAAAAACTAAGAACCAAATGGGTGTCTAGAGAAGGGGATAAATCATTCTTAAGATGAAAAAAGAATAAGAAAAACTGTTACTAATCAGGGTACTTGCGACTTCCAAATCAAACAAATAATGAGTAAGAATACATTGTTTACGAGCAATGATAAAATTACCAGAATACTTTTCCAATTTTTTGCAGATCTGTAATTGATTAAAGGGACATATGCAGTTGATGTGATACTGGCGAAATTATGGTGGCGATGGCAACGGAAGAGAGTAGCAGAAATTATGGTGGCGATGGAGGAAAGTAGAAAATGTTAGGGTTTTTGTGTGTTAGTTTTAGATAGAGAGGAAGATAAATGAATTAGTTTTTGACTTTCTGTGAATGAGAACAAAGATTATTGATCCTGGCTTGGAGGGAAAAAATTTCCCAAATTTTTTTGGAGTCCCGCTCAAAACTTATAAAATAGAAACCGGTCAATTAAAAAAACAGGTTTCTATCCATAGACACCGGTTTATTTTAACATTAACGGTCTCTATTCCTATATAAAAACCGATTTCCTTCAAATCATGTAAAACCGGTCTCTATTACAGGTCTCTATTGTGTTTTTTGTAGTAGTGTGTCGATATCAATCAGATGTTTAGATATATTATATTTAATTCAATAACCATCACAAAATACCCTAATGGTTGGCGTCAGGAAAAATGCCTACCCTCCTCGGGTAACCTGAACAGGAAAAACCTCCTCCGTCCTTATATTCAGTTCAATAATTAAGTTAATATTTCGACTATATCTTTTTATAGAATTGAGGAATCCAGGATTTAAAACTCTCCTCAAATAAGGCATATATCTAATCTGATTAGCATTTTTAGTGTAAAAGTGAACTTAAGAAAAAAATACACTATAATATAATATAATTTGTAATCCTTATATACAAAAGCATAAGTGCATATGAAGTCTAAACCTCCTTGTAGGTTTGAACTTACCTTGTTTTAATTTCCACTAAAGTGAGTACAATTTACAATAAATGAAAAAATACCATAAATGAAAGGTGGAGAATTATAAAAAAGAGAAATGCAGAAGATAGAGCACATTCTTTCCGATCAAGAATTGGGAACATTAGAAAATCCACTTGTCATGCTTGATTGCTTGTTGAAATCTTAACAATGATGCTTTCTGCTGCGAACCATCTTCTTTACAATCTTTAAAGGACAATTTCATGTACATTACTGCAATCCACCATCCTTCTAACCCTGATTTGCCAGTTTTGGATACATAACAATACCAACTGTAGACCACCTAAAACGTGCCTTTTGCACAAGAAGAATCCATCTAACAGCATAATAAGAATTATATGTTACATTCATTTGTGGTTGCTAGCTTTCTAAACGTTAAAATGGCCAACCCTTATATTGCCACCTCAAATATACCTTTTGAAAAAAATCACAATTATTGAAAAAAAAATTGCATGACACCATTACAAAAATTGAAAAATACATGTATATACTATTAGAGGGCAACAATTATAATAACTGGGAAAAAAACATTATCTGTCACACGGGTTTGGTACAATGCATCCATTTCTTTATAACTCTGGTTTGGTACACGGGTTTGGGAGTTGACGTTACAATGTGATGTTGCTGCGATTTCACCCCTCGACAGTCACACAAACGTAAGCATAAAAGAATTATGTAGTCCATGTTTTAGTTCATCAACATGCCATTAAATCTCATCACTTTGATCATTTTCGGAAAGAGAATAGAAAACTTCCTTCCATGATAAATCGAGGAAAAACAAAGCAATATGTCCGCAATCTGGCTGGCTAGGCTGCAAAAAACGAATACATTCATTGTCTTAAACATCTTCCATATGTACCATATTGTGAAACCACCATGACATTTACGCATCTATTAATATAATCCATCTACAGTCATGTAGCACTACATGCCACACATGGGATTGTTAGGTGTGGCTCAAGCTATTCAAGGGTAGAATTAGATAAAACTTACATCAACTATATTAAAATTAAAATGATTACTATATTAAAATGGAGTTCAAAAGTCACGTATAGATTAATTTTTTGTTAACCTTTCATATTAAAACTCAACTGATCAAGAACCCATTGTTAGAGTGCAACTCCTAAAGTAGTAGGGGTGGGAAAATGGGTGAGTCACATAGACTTGAGGCAAAACACCAACGGATTCACAATCTACTATCAACGGCTTCGCTTGATGAAATCATATGAGTTCTTTCTTGTGGTCCTGTATTAGTGACCAGATGATTAAAAAGCACATCAGAAAATACATTATTTACAAATTGGGGCTGATTTTATCATAACTGATAAACTTAAAACACACATATCGATATATACAAGAATAGGATTTGTAATCGAGGTGGCTAACCCAATTATATAACTTTAATCTCGCAAGGTGTGACTTGTAACCCAATTATAAAACTTTAATACGCAATGCAGAAGAGATTAATCAGAATTACATAGATTACCATCGGAATCAGAAATTATCATTATCAATTGGAATCTACATACCTTTGAATCCATGCTATACCGTTTGAATCCTAGCCCTACCGTTTGGTGTTCTTCTGTAATCGCCATTCGAATGGTAATCTGGAGTACTCATACATATGAACAAACCGATTCCGATTGATGTTGAATTCAATACCTGTGATTGAATTAGTCAGAGATGGTTCAATACACGACGCTGCTACTTTCATTCTCAATCGATTGGTCGGGAAGCACCATTCGATCTATATTTGCAAGCATATACATGTATAACAAATGACAAAACTTTAGTCTGACTTTTGTAAGTTCAATTTGACTTTATAAATTACCTATCTCAGACTAAACTTCTCTATTGTTAATATTTCTATCAAAACTTTCTGATACACTTTACATTGTAGGTCACAAGCAACATCATCCTACTTCAAAACTATATGCAATTTTGAGCATAAATCTTGATCTTCCTCATTATTGTTTTCAACAGTTTGAGTAAAAATGGAAGGGAATGTTGTAACAGCAGTCCAATAGTAGATAAGTTGACATTAAGTAGCTGCATAAAAAGGAATTGTATAGCATCATATATTATTCTATAAATAGATCACAGTCTTGACACAAAATAATCATGACCTCTAGATAGATATTATAAATTTGATATCATACCAGTTACAACATATTACGTGAACTTATATAACCTCATACAGCTTAGCCACATCCCCCACCACTTCCTTCCGTTGGACACATCCCCAAGTTTATGCTTTCAAAGTTTTTAACTAAACTACACTTTTAATTTCAATCAAACAACATTATTTAGGCGATCTATGAAAGGTTATATTATCAATGGTATCATCTACTACCTGGGTCATCATCTACGTGAACCCAAGGTTAGAAACACAGGCTGACCGAACCCCCTGAGCTCAAGTGCATCTGCTGATAGAAGATATTAAAACACATGCAAAATACAACACTTAGTAGAAAGTAAAACGATAACATATTTAAAAAAAAAAAGAAAAAAAAAAGACAGAACCATTATCTTAATTCTTATATGGACCCTTTCTGTACATTATCTCACGTGCAGTAAAGTCCCACTTTTATATGATATGAATTAGAGTTTCTATGACTTCTAACAACATCTAGAAATCATGTCATGTCTTACCTTTCATTCTCTTAAGGCCTTTTATGCGCAACTCGAGTTCTTGTCAGAATAAAGGCAAGGTTATACTTAAGCAAAGGTGGCAATATGGGCAGTTGTCTAACGGGTCAAAAAAGTCAGATATCATAATCATAGTGTAATAATAACTAAAAATATATACAACAGATCCACCCACAATTGACGCATTGCAATTGTGAATAGAGATGCCAACTTTAAAATTAATGTCATTATAAATGTGACACTAATATATATCTGGCAGTTAGTACTTCACCTCATTATAGCTTCATTATCTTGATCTATCTGGATTGAATATGCGGCTAAGCTCACAGTATCATCCTCATAAGGATCAAGCACACTATTAACCTGTAATGATCAAGAACATTAACGCATAATGGCGCATACTTATAGGTTTCCATAGCTTAATTTTTATGCGGGTCAAACATAAATAAAGACTCGAAAATTCATAGTTAACTACTCAAACTATAGGCTTTTAAATTTTATAATCAGAACTAAAAAGAAAGACTAAAAATTAGTAGTAATACCTATAGTCAGAAGATACAACTGTAAAGCAGAAAGTCCATAACGGTAAAATGCAGATAAAATAGATACACTTGAATATCATGCCAAAAGCTTCACCGTAGCAGTAGCATACTTTAATCTGAACATTCTGGCTAGCAAGAAGTGTATGATCATCAAGTCCCTGCGATTGTTTACTCAATTCAAGATAACAGCAGTAGAGTAGGAGAGCACCTACATGCTTGATCCCTTCTACGCATCGAGATAGTGGAGGCTATATCCAAATAACGGTGCTAATGCTACAGTACACCTAATCCATGTTGTGTTATAGCTACAGTACAACTGTTTCTTATACTCTTAACATTTTTATAGTACATAACGGGTCACCAAGCTTCATCTTTCACAATCAGTGACCAAAGCTCTACTACCAACAATTTTCTAGACACAAACTTGTTAGGACTCAAACTATGATTGAAAAATCCTCCTAACAACCGTGAATTATACATTCAAGTAAAGTAGCACAATCGAAACATAACAATTACCTTATTACCAATAGCATTAGCAACTCAGCATGGAACTGTTGCAACATCATTATCTCCAGCATGACCTGTAACAATACAGAGGTATCCTGAAATAGCAGTTTGTAGTGACACTGTAAGATGGCAAAACAAAGTCCAATTAAAAAGTTGCAGTAGATTGAAAAAGACTTAATGATATGCTAATGCATACTCCCTGAAATAAGTTACCCAACATTATCATTATCAAGTGGAAATGTATGCCTAAATGATTAAAATCAATTACATAAAGAAGAAGCATCCAATAAAACTTTAAATATTAAGCATGGTTAGTGTAGCCAAATCATTAAACTGAATTACATAAAGAAGCTGGATACCTCTGAATTACACCAACATTATCATTATCAAGTGGAGATGTATGCCCAAATGATTAAAATCAATTACATAAAGAAGAGGCATCGAATAAAACTTTTAAAATTAAGTGTGGTTAGTGTAGCCAAATCATTAAACTGAATTACATAAAGAAGCATGATACCTCTGAGTTACATAAAGAAGCACGATTCTAATCTTTTTAAAATATATCACAGTAGTAATTTTAATGCACATAATTCCCGACAATTGGAATAATATAGAAATTATCATGTAGTAAAAATACGCAATGCAGAAGAGATTAATCAGAATTACATACCCGACCATCGGAATCAGAAATTATCATTATCAATTGGAATCTACATACCCTTGAATCCATGCTATACCGTTTGAATCCTAGCCCTACCGTTTGGTATGTTGATCTAAATACATGCTATACCGTTTGAATCCTAGCCCTCCGATTCAAAATTACTGATATGTTGATCTCAATACATTCAACGGAATCACGATGGATGATTTTGGCGATTCGAGTTTTTTGACGCCCCTGATTTTTTTGGCGTTTGGTTTCCGAGAAGGGAAGGGTTTTTTGTTTGAGCCCTAGCCATACTCGTGCTGAAACCCCCATAATAACTCAAGAAGGGGATAATAAAAGGAATTAAGCCTAAATTTTGATTAATTAATCACATAATTAAGCTAAATCAATGGACGAGATTAAAGGTGCTAATAAAATTAAGGGGGGAGATTAACCCATGAGGGGATAATAGTAACATGATTAAGTAATAAGGTGCTTCTTTTAATAGATAAGTAAGATGTGTATTTGTGTTAATTGAAAGAAATTAAATTAATTGGTGAGGCTCAAAAAGTTCAGTTTTTCTGTCATCATATGCATGGAATGATGGAAAGGTCTTTTTTTAGTCTTTCTGAAGAAGTGTTGACATGGCGCTCAGTCCTTTAGTCAATACTGTCATCATAGTGAATGGTCTTATGACTATGGCTTTTTGTGTTATAGCTATGGCTTTACTATTTCAAACGTGAAATGATTTTTGTAACAAACCCTAACACCAAAATTTCTCCTTTGTGGGAAGCTACATCTATGAGTCAATATATGCTTGGAAGAGTGGAATGTTAATACTAACATATAGCTCCCACGGTTTATCTATACGTACTACGTAGTATTTAATAAAGAGTTTAGATAATAGGTCTTAACAACTTAAAAAGGGGACAATACAAGTTACTATTTTACCCTTCTAACCATCTTAATTAGTCTTTAAATAATTAAAGTCAACGCACTTAAATGATCAATTTATGTTGAATTGTATTATGATTTATGTAACCGACCAACATATTATAAAACTAGACTTTAAATCCGTGTATACACACGGGCCGTTAATTTTTAATATGAAATTTCAATTTAGTATTTTATTTCTTATAATAAAGTGTGTAAATTAATATGTATATTAAACATTTAGTTGGGTTCATAATAATATTACTTTATGTATATGGATGGATTTATATAAGTTAAAGATTAAAAAATTAAAAGATCTTGAACCAAGTTAGTGAAGAAAAATAATTATTTTAAGTCTATATTAACCTTTTCAATTAATTTTATTCGTACTCGGTGAATATAAAATAGAAACATCACAGATCGATTTGGATAATGTTTTAAATAGTGAATTAAAATTCTTTTTGTACGTAAGTGGGTAGTTGAATAAAAATTATTTAATAAGTTAAGGATCTTATTTTAAAATTTATTAAAATTAAAAGACTTAATTGTGAAATTAAAACTTAATTAAAATGATAACATCATAACGGTGTTTCCTATATTATATTTAAGGTTACATAATGTAAATAATCGAACTAAAATATATATATAGTTACTAATAATTATAATTCTAATTCTAATGTAATATTTTAAAGTTAGATTTAGATTCTGTTAAGAATAATTCTTAAGTCTTCCGTTGATAAGTTTGGACTTGCAAAACTTGTAATATTATATCAAAATTATGATATTAGTACAAAATATCTAACAATTATTTAATGACAACTCTAACACTACAATAAAGATATCATTTATCCACACTTTTAAAAAAGTGTGAAATTATTTTAAATTATTAACAATTATAATTGTGCAGAAAATTATTATATCAATTGTTATACCACAATTTCACATATATAAGTGTGAGAAAAAAAAAATTACATTAAAAAGTGTGGAGAAATCTAAACGTATCCATATTTATAGGTGTGAACTTCAATTTGTAACATTCAATTTATCCACATTTCCTTTTGCATTGAAACATTATGTGTTACAAATTTTATCATATAAAATTTTGATCCCGCTTATTAAGGTCATTCAATTTATGTGTTACAAATTTTATCATATAAAATTTGTAACATTCAATTTATCCACACTTCCTTAATGATGCCACCATCATTAAGGTCGAATGTATTACTTTTGATCCCGTTTATTTGGTCGTATTATGTAAACATTGTACTTTTGATCCCGGGACGAGTAGCATCAAGGAAGATGATACTTATTCATCATCAGGTTCTTTAAAATTTTGAATTTTAATCTCTTCGAAGCCTTCATGTACCTAAAAATCCAGTAAATCAACCACGTATGATTGTTATTCTGACTTTTTATTTCAACTATATCTTTTGCAAGAAGTTTTACACACTTTTTAGAAACATGGAGAAAAAATGTGTGATAAAATGACATTGTTTTTGTAATGTAAGAGTGTTGTTATCATTTTCATTATTTTAAGGGCTAAGCATCCGTATACGGTATACCTATACAAAATCAACGCTAGATATTGTTGATAGATCGATCTTGTGTATGAAAATATATGAAGTAGATAGATCTTGTTTGACGAAGTGTATAATTATTGATAATATTAGTAGTATACATCGTATCACTGTCTTAAACTCTTAATTGATTTGTTTTGAAAACCGTGTTTACCAATTCTTTTTTAGTTGTTGTTATTATTATTATTATTATTATTATTATTATTATTATTATTATTATTATTATTATTATTATTATTATTATTAGACATCAAACTCGTGTATACACACGGGCCATTAAATGTAGATTTGATTTTTATAATTACGCGAATTATGTATACGATAACATTCTATTTCGTAAAAGTTAAAAAAAATATACAATGAAGTTCAAAAGTCCCTAAACGAAAGTAGTATAATATTTTGTTTCCGTATATTAATTAATAATTGTAATAAAATACAAAGAATTAAGATTAAGATAATATTTAGAGAAAATAACAAAAAACGTCCTTATAGTTTGACATGAATTGCACATTCAGTCCTTTAATTATTTTAATTACATAGATGATCCTTTCTTTTGAAACTTGTTACGTAAATAGTCCTTTACACTAACGATTGTTAAATCTCCGTTAAAAAGGACCATGTATGTAAAAAATTTAATTCTTTAGATTTTTTTTTTGATTAAAATATAAATAATAAAATCTAGCATATGTATATATACATTATATGGTGCACATAACATTATTTTCATTTCACTCATTTTATTCATTATCAAAGTTGATCATATTCTCCTCTATAAATAGGGCTGTTGACGAACCGAGTCAATTCGAATATCCTGATGCTCGACTCGACTCGTTTATAAAATAAGTATGTTCGAGTTCGACTCGAACTCGATTAACTTTTTAAAACCATATTCGAGTTCGGGCTAGGATAATAATTTAGTGTTCGAGCACGAGCTCTATACTCGTTTAAGTTTATGAAAATTTACAAAAAGAAAAATAGTTATTTGAGCTCAAAATGTTTGTTTAGAAGCTCAAGCTCGATAAAATCGTTTATAAGCGTAAACAAGCTCATTAAAAAGTGTATTAACTGTTTTATGAAACTTGAAAATAAAGTTTATAAAAGACATTTACACTTAATTACACTTAAAATGTGTAAGCTTAAATAGTTATCATCAAACACTAATAATAAGTATGTAATTAGATTCTTGATGTTAATATTTATAGTGTGCTCATCTCATCCTAACGAGCCGAGTCGAATTTATTGTTTTGAAGCTCGGCTCGTGAAACTAATCGAGCAGTCTTTTTATGTTCGAACTCGACTAGGGCTCAAAGAGTATTATGTTCGAATTCAAGATAAACGAGTTCAAACTCGAGTGGCTCGTTAAGTGTTCGGTTCATTAACACCCATATCTATATGATCAAATTTATATTCCACCACCATCTTTTCCTACATAAATATACATTTTTGACTTAATTAGTTCCCACTTTTCAACGTCGTCATTTACTTTAAAGCAAGGGTCATCGAAAAGGATACAAAAAAGAAGAGATTGTGGCCACTAAAGTCATTACGAGATAAGAAGAATGGGTAATGGATTGTCCTTGAGTGGTGATAGACAAATGTGAAAGATGAACACTTTGACAATGAATTTGGTTAGCGAAATGTGAAAGCTGAAAATGATGTTGTGCACCTAATAATGTATATATACATATTTTAAATTTTATAATTAATATCTACTCAAAAATTATAAAATTTAAAAGAATAAAAAAAACTACACACGTGGTCCTTTTTAACGGAGATTTAACAATCGTTAGTGTAAAGGACTAGTTACGTAATAAGTTTCAAAAGAAAGGACCATCTATGTAATTAAATTAATTAAAGGACTGAATGTGCAATTCAGGTCTGTTGGAACATAGAGTGTGACAACATATCTAGCTTGAAATAGGACTGGTGTAATTATTATTACGTTTGTATATTGATTTAAATTTGTAAATAAATATTTGTTTTGTTAGTAATATTCGTTAAACATATTATTGTGCTAAGTTAGACGAATGTTAAATACGAAATAAATATATATACGTTTGCTGCGAGTTGAGTTCTCAGGTTGCAAGCCTAACGAGGCGAGATGAGAACTGGATCCGCAGGAAGTGTCTGGCAAGCCGAGTTAATGGACTTGGGCTGCGAGTTGGGCTGAACTCGTCGGCCCATGCGAGCCGAGCCAAGACAGATTATATAAACGATTTTCTCTTTGAAAATCGTTAACACTTTTGATACTTTTGCTGATCTGCGAACTCAGTAACCCAGAGAAAACTTAAACCTAACGGCTAGGCTTTGACGTATTATTCGTTTAAAGTTAAGCTTTATAAACGCAATTACGAACATATTCGTTGTTAGTAAGATAACACCGTATTGAGGGATTTCGCACCTTAATACTACAGATAACGAAGTTATCGATCCTAAAACTAGGGGACTTACATCTGGTATCAGAGCTTTCGGGCTAAATACGAGTGTGTTCATAAGTTTTAGTGTTATTGTGTTTTTGATTCGGGTCGTTTTTACGTGCTTTCTTGCAATACTAACGATCAAAATCATTCTCTGGACGTTTTAGGGTTTGTTTACGGTCGAAATTTTCAGTTTCAGTCGTAAAAATACCTTAAAAATTCGTTTTCGGGTTTAACAGCCGTTTCGCGAGTCGAGATTAGGGTTCCAGCTTCGCCTGCGAACCGAGTTGAACTAGCGAGTCGAACTGAGGCTTGAAAGTCGAACCGAGATCTCTCGCGAATCAACATCACTTGCGAATCGACATCTTCAGCAATCCGAA
The DNA here is from genome assembly GCA_949592205.1 of Helichrysum umbraculigerum. Lineage (NCBI taxonomy): Eukaryota > Viridiplantae > Streptophyta > Magnoliopsida > Asterales > Asteraceae > Helichrysum > Helichrysum umbraculigerum. The sequence continues at coordinate 122,056,187 of CATIUR010000005.1, read as the reverse complement.
CTGAGGCTTGCGAATCGACGTATTCTGCGAGTCGAGCTGAGATTGCGAGTTGAGCTGAGTCTTGGGAGTTGAGTTTTCTGAATTCGCGAAACAGTTTAATTTTACGTTTTTAAGATGTCTAACTTAAGTAGAATGATCGAAATGGACCACGAGGTGGGAAAGTCAAACGTTCCACCTAAGTTGTTAAGGATCGAAGATTACTACAATTGGAATGACAGATTTGAATCTTACTGTAGATTCCATGACCTGTCAATCTGGATGTGTATCAAGAGTGGATACACCGCACCTACTCAAACTGTTCAGAATGCCACTGTGGTTCTTACCTATGCGAACATGAGTGATCAAGAGAAGGAAGCTTACAGAAATGAAAATAAAGCACATTCATGCATAAAGATGTGTCTTCCTAAAGAGATTGCTCATCAACTAAAGTCTTTTCATACTGCTAGAACGCTCTAGGAAGCTCTAGAGAAAAGAGGTGAGGGAAGTCCACAGGTGAGAGCTGGCAAGAGGAGTCTTCTCAAAAAGCAGTTTACTATGTTTAAAGCTTTAAAAGGAGAAGATCTTGATGCCTATGTCACGCGTTTCTACCATCTGTTAAGTGAACTGGAATACCATGAAATTGTTGAAGAAGAAGTAGCTAAAACCGACAAGTTTCTTGAGGGTTTGCCATCTAAATGGGAAATGTATGGCGTTATGATTAAGGATAACGAAACTAGGTATTCTATTATGACCTTAGAGCAAGTCATTGACAAGCTGAAAGGTTATGATTTCTCCAGAAAGTCAAGAGATAGTGATTCTGATCAGGTTCAGAACCCTGGGTTGTATCATGAAAAGTCAAATCTTTCGACTGCGTCTTCTAGTTCGACAACTGCACTGTTAGTTGGTGATATTGGTGAAAATGGAGAAATGATTACTGAAGATCTATGCTTTATTTCCTCCTCTGGTGATGAGACAAAGGGAAAGAATTCTGAGAAGTCACCTCAAGAGCATCAGAAGATGCCCATGAGTGTGAAATCTGCTGAACAGCAACTGTCTGTTCTTGCTTCCTTTGTGGCATCATACGAGAACTACATAGAAGGAAAGATCAATGATCCTATTCTGTTTGATGAGGATCATGAGCAGATAGATCCTGATTATCTTGAGGAATTGGAGCTTCAAGATCAACTAGCATTGATATCAAGAAAGGTGAAGAATTTCCTCAAGAAAACTGGTAGAAAAGTATTGGGCAATAGATCAGGGTTTGATAAAACCAAGGTCAGATGCTTTAACTGTCAGGGTATTGGTCATTTTGCTAGAGAATGCCAAAGACCTAAAGTAGAAGCAAAAGGAAAACAAGGTTCGGGAAGTACACTAGCTTCCAAAGCCTTAGTGGTGAAGCAGTTGGATGGCTCTTATGATTGGCAAGCTCATTCTGAGGAAGCTTTGATGGCCGAGATCGAAGAGACAACTGCTGGATCAGTGTCCTACATGCCCACTGATATGGAACAGAAAGTAGAGGTGCCTGAGTCTGAAGTGAAGGCAAGTGATGATGACGTGCTATATATGGATTCAGCTCCAGATATGAGTCCTGAAAAATTCGTGGCACGCATGGCTGAATTACAAACTGACAAGAAGAAGGTATGTTTAGATATTCTTAATCTTGCTGATGTTTGTTACTTAGTTACTGATTTACAATCTCAGAATAGTGTCTTAACTGTGTCAAATAGCAACCTGTCATCACAATTGAATATGGATAAGGAATCCTATAAGACTGTTAGATCTGAACTTGATCAAGCTATTATGGATATTCGTAGATTAAGTGATGATAAACAAGTCTTAAAAGATAAAATTAAGTCTGATGCTTTGGATAGAACAAAACTTAGAGATACCATAAGTTAAAAATATGTTGTCATAGATGGTCTCTATATGAATATCAAAGACTTAAATGAGACGATTGCTAGTAAGGATCAGGAAATAGTGAACCTTAACTTAAGGTTAATTGAGCAAAACCGTAAACTTGAGAACTATAGGACATCTCAAATGGATAAAATGTTAGATGCTCAACGTAGTGTAAAGGACAAGACTGGGTTAGGTTACAATGATGTATCCCCTCCTTTTAATGCCAATTACACTCCTATTCCTGAAGATTCTGAAATGACAGATGCTAATCCTGAAATTTCAGTAACTAATGATCAGGAAAAGTTAGAGGCACAGAAGGATGTTATTAAGAACCCTTCATCAGATAATAGTAAGGCTTCTCATTTCACCAAAATACAATTTGTATCGGGTGGAGTGATTAACGATGCTAAGACTAATGATAAGGTTAATAAGGAACAGCTTAAACCTTTAGTGCCTAAGACTCCGAATGAGAAAGCAAAAGTGAGTAAATCACGCAAGCAGATGTCATGTTTCAAGTGTCATCAAAAGGGACACGTGGCTTCGTGTTGTCCTAACAAAAAGCCTAAAACACCACATAAGCTTGTGATTGATGAAAAGACACAGACCGACTCTAGTATGACTGTAGATGGGTTAGATACCAAACCTAAGTTAGGTAATAAACCTGTTAACATTCTTAAAAGAGATGGTAAACATAGTGTCTCCCCACCTAAACCTAAACGGCCATATACTCAAAGTGATAATTCTATCCATAAGTCTAGGGATGTGACACCGTCGAGGTTTAGAACTCCAAGTAGAGGCCATAGTCATTATGAGAGTGGTACTACTTCGCGATCACATGAGTTTAATTATAATTATCATAATAGAGCTCATAATTATGTGCCTAAGAGGTTCTCCTCAAATTCACCTCTTAAGGCTGATCGTTCACAAACTAAAGCTACTTCGAAAGTAACCAAAGCTCCTGATGGGAAGGATGGTTATTTTAAAGAGCTTAAGTTTGTTGATGATAAGGGACAAACCAAGACCGTAATGGCTTGGGTCCCTCTTAATAACTGATCGTATTTTGTGTTATGTGCAGGAGCATGCTGTGAACAAGGACAACTGGTGGTATGTAGACAGTGGATGCTCGAGGCACATGACAGGAGAAAGAAGTCAACTGAAGGACTTCAAGGAGAGTCTCAAGCAAAAAGTAAACTTTGCAGGAGATAAAGGAGGAGTAATTTCGGGAAAAGGAAAAGTTTCAAATGGAACTTTGACTCTTGAGGATGTGAACTATGTTGAAGAACTAACTCACAACCTAGTGAGTGTTTCCCAAGTCTGTGATAAAGGTCATCCAGTTTATTTCAATGAAAAGGAGGCCTTAGTCCTGAAGCCAGGTTTCAAAATTCCTGATAAATGGATATTGATGAGGGCTCCAAGGAAGAAGGACATCTATGCTATCAACATGGGTGTTCCTAACTCTTCAATGGTGTCTACATGTTTATTATCCAAGGCTTCGGAAACAGACGCATTATTATGGCATAGGAGAGTGGCACACCTGAACTGGAGAAAGATGAATTATATAACCAAAAATGGTTTGGTTCTAGGTGTACCACAAAAACGTTTTGAGTCTGAGGATAAGTGTGTTCCTTGCATGAAAGGAAAGCAGCACAAGAAACCACACAGACCTAAGACTGAAAACTCTATCTCCTCACCATTTGAATTGCTACATATGGATCTCTTTGGCCCTATAAGCAAGAGAAGTCTAGGTGGCAAATGGTACTGTTTGGTTGTCACAGATGATTATTCTAGATTCTCATGGGTATTCTTTTTGGGATCAAAGGATGAGACTCCTGAAATTCTAATTGAGTTCTTTGATCTAGTAGAGAATGTCTATAAAAAGAGAGTTAAGCGTATTCGTAGTGACAATGGAACAGAGTTTAAGAATTCAACGTTGAATATCTATTGCTTAAGCAAAGGGATATTACATCAATTCAGTGCACCTTATGAACCTCAACAGAATGGTGTTGCTGAAAGGAAAAATAGAACGTTGATTGAAGCTGCTAGAACAATGCTTGCTGATTCAAAGCTTCCGGTCATCTTTTGGGCAGAAGCAGTGAATACAGCATGTTATGTTCTTAATAGAGTTCTTACGGTTAAGAGGCATAACAAGACTTGTTATGAGCTTTTGAACAATAAGAAACCTAACTTAAAGGGGTTTGAACCCTTTGGAGTTTCATGCACCATATTAAAGACTGGACATCAAGCAAAATTTGGTGAGAAGGCTGACGAAGGATTTTTCCTAGGTTATATGCCCAATTCGCCAAACAAGCGAGTCTTTAATAAAGTCACAGGACGTTTGGAGGTAGTTTATAATATTGAGGTTACGAGCTACTCACCTGATGTTCATAAGGGCTTAGATTGGCAATTTGATTATTCTGATCTTTTTGCATCATTTAAAGTTCCTATCAGTGACTATGTCAGTGATTCAGAGATAGCTGAACATTTGTTGTTTGAAGATGAGAATATTGGTCCCGCTTCAACATCAAGTGTTAAGCAGTCTGGAATTAAGACTAATGTTGACTCAGAGAAAGCTTCCACAAGTGAGTCACAACAACCTTCAGAGGATAAGTCTCAAGAAACAGAAGATCTTGATGATCTTTCTACAAAGTTTGATGATATACTTACTCCTTTGAAACACTTAAGGATATCTTCTGCTCGTACGGAAGATGTACCTGAATTGGAAGAGATTTGTACTAATTTGGAAGATGAGATACCGGTTGAACCAGTTACTACAACTAGAACGAGTAAGAATCATCCCATTGAAAATATCATCGGTGATATTAATACTCCGGTTCAAACTAGGCATCAATCCAGAGCTAGTACGTCTGAGAACATAGAATACCAAAGCTTGTATACTGCAATGAAAGAGACAGGGATTCCTAATCAATGTCTATATTCATGCTTTATCTCACAAGTCGAGCCTAAAAATGTTCAAATGGCTTTAAAAGAAAGTTCGTGGGTAGAAGCAATGCAAGAAGAACTATCTCAGTTCTCTAAATTACAAGTATGGGAGTTGGTTGACCTACCAAAGGGAGAATATCCAATTGGAACTAGATGGGTATCCAAGTGCAAGAGAGATGATAAAGGAATCGTTACTCGCAATAAAGCTCGTCTAGTGGTTCAAGGTTTTAATCAACAAGAAGGTATTGACTACAATGAAGTGTTTGCACCAGTTGCTAGGCTAGAAGCAATTAGAGTGTTCTTAGCATTCGCATCTTATTTTGGTATAAAAGTGTATCAGTTGGATGTTAAGAGTGCCTTTTTGTATGGCAAAGTGGAAGAATTGGTGTATGTTTCACAACCGCCAGGGTTTGCTGATCCTGAGTATCCAGATAGAGTATATCGTTTGAATAAGGCTCTATATGGATTACATCAAGCACCTAGGGCATGGTATGGAACACTATCAACGTATCTACTTGAGAATGGATTTACAAGAGGATCGATTGATAGTACACTGTTTGTGAAGTGGAAAAAGAAAGACTTTCTTCTCGTGCAAGTTTATGTTGATGACATTATCTTCGGATCATCTGATGAAAAGATGTGTCAAGAATTTGAGAAAGTTATGAGGAAAAGGTTCGAAATGTCTGCAATGGGAGAGTTGAATTTCTTCTTAGGATTACAAGTTGATCAAAAGAAGGATGGATTCTTTATTCATCAATCTAAATATACATATGAGCTATTAGAACGCTTCAAGATGGATGAAAGTAAGGTCTACAATACTCCAATTCCAGTCAATCATGGACTAAGTCCAGATACATCGAGTGATAGCGATGTGGATCCAACTCTTTATAGAGCCATGATCGGATCACTAATGTATCTTACAGCCTCTAGGCCTGACATAATGTTTGCTGTTTGTTTATGCGCAAGATATCAGGCTAATCCGAAAGAGTCACACATGCAAGCTGTTAAACGAATCTTTCGTTACCTCAAAGGGAAACCTAAGCTGGGTCTTTGGTATCCGATTGATGGAGACTTAGATCTCGTAGCTTATACTGATTCGGATTACGGAGGATGCAATCAGAATAGGAAATCTACGACCGGAGGATGTCAATTCCTAGGAGGTAGATTAGTATCCTGGCAGTGCAAGAAGCAAACCTCGGTAGCCATTTCTACATGTGAAGCTGAGTATGTTGCAGCTGGCAGCTGTTGCTCGCAAGTACTTTGGATTCAACAGCAACTGCGGGATTACGGGTTAAATATAACCAATACTCCTATGATGATTGATAACGAATCCACTATGTCGATCACCAATAATCCGGTGAAGCACAGTAAAACTAAGCATATTGATATTCGACATCATTTTATTAGAGATTGTGCTAAAAAGAAATTGATAAAGTTAGTTAAGGTTCCATCATTGGATAACTTAGCAGACTTATACACAAAGGCGTTCGACAGAGCAAGATTTGAGACGTTGGTTCAACTAAACGGAAAGAGAAATCCAGAGTGATTAGTCTTCCAAGGGTATTTTTGTAATAGTTAGTATTTCTGTGTTCATTTAAAAAAAAAAAAAAAGGCGTATGGCATTCATTTGCTTGTTACCTAAGGGGAATCGCCTTCATTAAAGAATATAAACATAATATTCTTTGAAATTCATTTAAGTTTTTATTTGCAAAAACTAAGGGAAATGATAGTACATTAGGAGAATAAGCTTCACAATAATAAGCTTAAGTCCTAAGTATGATATGGTAAGTAGGTTCAAATAAAGTTGCTTTAGAACTACAGCGGTTCTATCAGGTATGTGTTTATATTTATTTGATTATACACCTATATCCACAAGTTATAATTTGTCTATTTTTAGTGAAAACTTTAGATAGCTTCATCATATGATGTACTGGTAGGCAAATTATATAAAATTTTCTAAGTCTTAAGAAGTTACTTAATTACTTGTTTATTATTTTGTGTTACTATTCTATGATGTATGATATTAAGTCTTAAATGTTGAATGATGGTATTACTATACACTGTTATCATGCATTTTAATTTAAAGTGACAAATAGTAGCAATATGGGTATTAACTTAATTACTGGTAACTTTGTTGTACTAAGTACAGAACTGAAACCTTTAATTAAATTAATATTCTCAAATATATTTTGAATTATGCTAGAAGGGATCTTCTGTTGTACTACGTACAGACTTGGATAACATAGCATATTCGAAGTATGTTTGATATTTGTCTAACCTTAAAAATTCAAGTGTATGTTATATGTTTCGAAAAGATACATCATTTAGTAACCGCTACCTTGAAATTTAATGATGCAGTGTTATGAGTTTTACTTGAAATTCTTCTGTATGTCATATAATAGAAAGCACTTGATAATACTCATACTAACAATAAAGTGTTTGCTTAGAAAATTGAGTATAATTTGTTTATGTGGATCATAATACCGGTAATCGTCTTGAACTGTCTATAATTAAATATTCACTTTATGTGAGTAATGCATTTATTAATTATGCTATGTGGATAAAGGTACCTAAGATATAGTTTTATAAATATAAATGTATCAATGATGAATTTAGTTGTAAATTTTATAGTAATTTATTTGAATTTCATGAGGTATGTATACTACCAATCTGCTTAGACTTTTAAATATACTTAATTACTTATTCTTTCTAATATGATCCCTAAGCAGATAAATTCTTATTCATTTTGTTTATGTATTTTGTTTTGATCAAGTGATTAATAAAATGGTACTTGATACCAATGTTTATATAGTTGTATTTTTATCGTATGTTTATTAATTTTTAAATTTAAGTTTTTGTGTTTATTAGGTTTTACCCTTCGGAATTAAATTATACTGAATATTTTTGAGTTGAACAAACGTAATAAATACAAGTGAAAAATAATTTTATTTTAGACTTGTAAAATATCGGGTTTTATTTATACTTAGAATTAAATTCGCGTTTTAATATAATCCTGCGAGTTGACATCGACTTGCGGATCCGCTTGAAATCTCGCGAATCGGATACAAAGTATAAAGGGGGTCAAACGAGTCAAGCCAACCCACCGAACCCACACACTTCGCGAGTTCATTAAAGCTTGCGAATCCGTCATACAGGCGAAACGAGGCGATATTTACTCTTCGCTTGATTTTGATTTTTAGAGTGCGGGAACGAGTTTTTCAATCCGTAGACTTTATCCATCTTCAATTTACGAACATTTTGAGGTATAATACTATGGATTTCACCGTGTAAATAACGAGAAATCGAAGTTTTTATAAACTTAGGGTTTCGGGTTATAAACTAAACGATTTGCGTCGATTGCGATGTTATTGGACATAGATCTTTAGGGTTTATGTTAAACGAACATTAATGAACGTGAATCAATCGATAGATCATGTTAAAATTACAAGATTAATTGATTTTGAAAATTAACTCGCGACGGCAGTTCATTGAACGAGTTGATGTTTTGAATCAACTCGCAGCGAGTTGACTAGCGAATCGATGAGATTAGCGAGTTCACTTCAATAGCCACTTGATAAGTTTAGCGAGTTGATCAATGTAGCGAGTTGATGAGTGAAGCGAGTTGATACGCGAAACGAGTTGATCTCAATTCGCTTAACTAGTTTATGCGAGTCCAGGACTTAGATAAATTTTATTTTTAAGTAGTTATATAATTGTTAAGGTTTTAAATAATAACTTTTATATAATTAATTTAAATTAGACTTAAGACTTTTTAGTTATAAGTTAAATTTTTATATACGACTTGAGACTATTTTTGTAACAAGTTATATATAATTTCAATTTTAAACTAAGATGTTTGATGAATCTCGATTCATAATACGTTATAGTTTAAAGATTGTTAATCGTGCATTAAAAATATATCTGTTGTTTGTGTTTATTTTACAGATATGGCAAGAGCATTTGACAAGGGCCACAATATTTTGGTGGATCTGAACCTTGAGGCCAAGCGGGCTGACAGGGTTGCCGATATTCTTCGTTTTCTTGCACGATCACGGATTAGATACGCCATTACGGCCAATCCTCCTATCTCTCAGGCTATACTGAACGATTTCTGGACGGATATAGTATATGGCGAATCTGTCAACCCGCCAGAGATTCAAGCTACGGTTAGTGGCCAACCTGTTACGTTTTCGGCTGGTAATCTCCGTGAGATTTTGCAGCTAGGTACAGTAGAACAGGAGAACGGGGATATTGAGCATCCTATGGATTTTATAGAGGGAGCTATAGGCCGTATGGGTTATACGGGAGATAGACGTGGACGTTAGTTCCAGAAACCTCTGGTCATTGGTCAGTGGAGGTTTCTCTGGCACGTGATGAATATAGTTTTCGCAGCGAAGAATGGTGGATTTGATGAGTTGAGCCCTGCGATTCTATCGGCTGCACTGTCACTGGTTTATAATAAACCATACAGTTTTTGTGATTATCTTTTTGGTGAGATTGCGAAACAGATATCGGGGTCTGTTAGATCAAGATTTTTGGTTTACCCGCGATTTTGCATGCTGATTATCCGTGCACGTCTACCGGATTTGGCTATACCAGAACCACATCTAGTGGTTAATAGGATTGATCATCGTGGGTATAACGCCATGTTCATGCAGACTGTTAGGAAGGAGGGAGTGGTGAAACCTGAAGTTAGACCACTATTTGGGTATATTATTGACCCGAACTACGTTGCACCGCCAAATCATGGGTGGTTAGACGTTGCTCCTGCTACTGCTGCTCCTGCTGATGCTGATGTTGTACCAGAACCTGCAGCTGAGGAAGCTCAACCTGAAGATCCACAAGGGCTCCTTGAGGATGTTCTTATTCAGGTTGGTCAGGTTGATCAGCAAGTGAACCAAGAGGTTGCTGCACAGGTTGTGCAAGAGGTTTTGGAGCAGAATGATGATGCGACAAATCCTTTGCTTCAGGATATTGATAGTTATTTTGCACCATCTGAGGTAATATTTTATTTATATAATAATATAGATGCTTAGTTGATAGATTGTTTTATTAATCATAGATGCATAATATTATTATATAATGATTCTGATATTAGATATTTAGTTAATTGGATATTATTTCTGATTTTAAAATATAAATATCATTAAACGAACAGGAAGCTGAAGCTGAGGCTGCAAACCCAGAAGTTGTATTACTTGAGGGGGAGCAGATACAGCTAGATGAATCAGTTGTTGTACCGACTGAGGATCCTGTTAGATCATCTAGAGGTCGTGATGGTGAGACGGCTTCAGATGATGATTCTGAGAATACATCTTCTCCTCCTCCATCTGCTTCTGAAAGGAAGAGAAAAGGAAAGGATATTCTGGAGGAAGGTACTGAGGAAGTTGAGATTCCTTTGATGAAGCGTCCGAGAACGCTAACTATTAGAGAAGGTTAGTATTGATTATAAAAGTTAAATAATCTTAACTTGTTGTTCATCAGGAGTTAAACTGAGACAGTTAATTCTATATACAGTTGCTCAGGATACACCACAGGTGGAGATGGATGCACCGGTGGTTACTGAACCGATGTCTGTACCGCTTCAGGTATGAGATATAAGTTCTATAACTATGAGTGTTATGCAATTAATTAGAGTTTGAGACAGAGTAATCTGTAACAATGATTGATTTTAATTGTGTTTAACTTTACAGCATGAGGTTGCTGATCTAGTTCGTGGAGCTAATTTTCCGACGAACAAAGCAGCTAGATTTGCGACAAACTTGCTTACGCAGGCTTTGTCTCAACCTCATACACCGTTGACCAGAGACTGGCATATTGAGTCTCTTACACCGCCTGGACCAAGAACGATACATGTTACTCCGATGACTGATGCTGAAAGGATTACATCCTTAGAGTCTAGGGTAAAGGATTTAGAGAAGCTTACTTCTCAGATTCCAGAGTTGGTGTCGAGCAATCTTCTTCTTTCTCAGCAGATTCTCAAGCAGAGTCAATCTTACAATCTGCTGATGAAGACTCATGAGACTTTGCTTGCGGATTTCAATGTACAGAGACTGAAGTTATCTTCTTTGGAGAGTCTGGTCTTGAGATCGCATTCAGAACAGTCTACTCAGGGGGAGATATTGGTATATCTGGAGTCTTGCAGAGAAAATGAGCTGAAGAGAAAGAGAGATTCAGACAAGGACGATGATCCCAATGCACCGAGTGGTGAGCAGACTGGTCCTTCAATGACTGGTGAGCAAGCTACAACTCAGGGGGAGTCTGGTGCTGGTGCTAGTGGTTCTGGAGTGGGTACAAGTGCAGATAAGACTGTACCGGGTGATACTGAAGCTGGTAAGATAGCTTAGTATTATCATAGTATTGTAATATTTGTAATAGTTTGTAGTGAACAAATGTAAACTTAATTTATTGTGTAAATATATTCGGCTTAGGGTTATTATTATTTTAAGTAAAATATGTTTGATGTAATTTAAGTTTATATAACTATGTTAAGATAAAATAGTGATCGAAAGACTTCCGACTCATTGAGTAGTCGAGCGGCGTGTTCCGATTAATTTCGGCGGTCAAAATTTTATAATAACATATGCATTTTAGATTTGATTATGGACTTAAGACCGTAAGGTATATAAGTAATTAACAAGTTAAAAATGTATTCGTATTATTAACTAGACAAATGATATATAATTTAAAGGTTAAATTGATAATGAATGAGATCAATTAACACTTGAAAATTATATAAGGTAATTAATAGTAAATTTAAATGTTTGGTGATTATTCACAATGCATTAGAATTTAAAATTAATTAATATTTGTTAAGTAGACTTAAGAGATTTTGGATTGATTCAGGGTAATCAATAAAAGATTTTATAAGTTATTTGTAAATTGCGTTAAAATATACAAAAGAATTAATAAAGAAATTCTTAGGTTGATTCAGGGAAATCGATAAGAGAATTTTAATTATTAATATTGATTTGTATTTGTGGTTTTCTCTTAGGATTGGAAATGCTTGATCTATCTGATTCGGAAGATGACATTTTTGATGAGATAGATGAAGACATTGATTTTGATCTTGAGGATGGAGAATTTCTACCACCTACAGATTGGACTGCTGTACCTGAGATTGTGCAAGACATTGGTGTAGATCCAGATGCGAATATAGATGAACACCATGTGAGCCCATCTAGGACAGAAGTTATTATTGAAAATGAACAAGGTCCAATGGTTGTTGATGTAGATGAATAAATCGATGACTCAACCGATTCTGAAAAAGATGAAACTTTGATTCCTACCAAGAATCCTGCTGTTTTTCTTAGGAAACTTCCAAAGTTGAAGAAGAAGATTGGAGTTTCAGAAGTTGATATTACAGGAAAACGTGTTCCTCGTAAAGGTATTGTTGGATGGTACTTTGACTCTGAGCTAAAGATTTTTGCGATCAAAAGATATGACGGGGTTCAATATTTTGAAAGAAAGCTTGCAGTTTTTAGTTCTCTACCCCGTTATGAAATACGTGATTTGGCTAGATTAGAGATTAACAACCCAAGTCGTGATGATTATGTTGATCGTGTTGAAAGAATCATTAGACATGAGGTTGGTACAAATAAGTTTATTCAGATTAAGCCAAGAAAGGGAAAGACTGTGAAACTACAAGAGATAAGTCAAAGAACTGGAAGAAGAAGAAGGAGAAAGATTTATCCAGCTGTTAGATGCATACAGCAGATTCCACTGAAGACAATGCCACAGGATATTTTGGGAAATATGAAGAGTTGGCACGTGGATTCAGGAACTGGAGAAGCTGTTATGGTTGAAGCTGATGATGAGGTTGAAGGTGGTGAAAGAGAAATCTTTAGAGTTTATGATCATCGACACCTGATGAATATGTCGAGAAAGGATTTGTTAAAGTTGAATGAGAACAGAATTTTGACGACTATTGAATGGGATGATTTAGCAAGAGATTATCAGTTGATGGTTAAAACTTGTATCAAGATGAAGATTTACGCAGGCAGTAAGATTTACAAATGAAGACCAAAGACAGCGTGAAGATAAAGACGCTAGAGCTATTGTCAAGGGGGAGTCTGTTGGAACATAGAGTGTGACAACAGATCTAGCTTGAAATAGGACTGGTGTAATTATTATTACGTTTGTATATTGGTTTAAATTTGTAAATAAATATTTGTTTTATTAGTAATATTCGTTAAACATATTATTGTGCTAAGTTAGACGAATGTTAAATACGAAATAAATATATATACGTTTGCTGCGAGTTGAGTTCTCAGGTTGCAAGCCTAACGAGGCGAGATGAGAACTGGATCCGCAGGAAGTGTCTGGCGAGCCGAGTTAATGGACTTGGGCTGCGAGTTGGGCTGAACTCGTCGGCCCATGCGAGCCGAGCCAAGACAGATTATATAAACGATTTTCTCTTTGAAAATCGTTAACACTTTTGATACTTTTGCTGATCTGCGAACTCAGTAACCCAGAGAAAACTTAAACCTAACGGCTAGGCTTTGACGTATTATTCGTTTAAAGTTAAGCTTTATAAACGCAATTACGAACATATTTGTTGTTAGTAAGATAACACCGTATTGAGGGATTCCGCACCTTAATACTACAGATAACGAAGTTATCGATCCTAAAACTAGGGGACTTACAAGGTCAAACCATAAGGACGGTTTTTGTAATTTTCTCTTATATTTATTTATTTATTTATTATACTTATTTAAAGTTAAAATCCTCCTTATACAAGTCTCCTAATGAAATTAGGAACATAAAATAATAATAATTATATTGATTAATTAATATATAAATTATTTCAATACAAAATATGTATTTATGACATCATCTCATCCCAAATTTTAGCTAATTTGACAAAGTTAAAGAATTTAATTGGTTAATTGGGATTTTGATGATGTCATCATCCGCTTCTTATGTATAATCTAAGATGAGAGTTGGTTACGTTATTATATTTAACATTAATAAGGAAACGGTCATAATAATAACTTATACTTTAATGATTATCGTCCAGCTCAACTGGTCAGAGGCTTGGGGGTCAATGATAGGAGACCTGGGAAACCCAGGTTCGATCCTTGAGGCCAGCGGGTTTTACCATTAATTCGTTGTCGTGCCTTTGGGCGGACGGATTAGTGGGTTTTTCCCGGATTTGGAGTAACTTGGGGCGCTTAAGGGCTCCGTACGGCTGGATTGGGCCAGTATATGGAGACTTAGCCATTGGGTCTCCCCGTACGGAGTACCTAGGCGATTTCTGTTAGCCTTTTTAAAAAAAAAAATCTCTTCATTTATTTGATTAATAATTCAAATTAAGACATTGATTCGTTTAATTTGAAAAGATGACATCATTAGGCGCAAATTCCAATTTCAATCGGTTTACTTTGAAAAGATGATATCATCGGTCGTTTCCTATGACCCACAGCCGTTACTCCTTCCGTCCCATTTCAAATGTCTTGGTTGTTATTTTGGGTTGTTCAAAATAAGTGTCAATTTTCATGTAACAAACAATTAAAAGAAAAATTAGTGGGTAGATATATTATTTGATTGGTGAAAAGTGTAGTCAGTGAAGATTCTTAAAACCGTGTACATATTCAAAGCGGGCATTTTGACTAAGACGGAGGGAGCAATTTGTTATGATGACGCACATAACCAAACCACATGGACTGGGCTTACGGTGGGCTCCATAGTTTATTAGTTATAGAACTATATGTTGGACATGTGAAAAATGAGCCCTCTATAGAAGTTGGGACATTGGCACCTAGCATTTGCAATCTAGCATGCACTTGTTTACCACACCCAAAAAAACCCATCAAAAAATATAATCACACTAAAAATCACATTTGGCCAAAAAGAAAAAACCTCATGGTCTACTTAAATATATGTTCTTTGAAAGTGTAACGTCTTTTGACTCAACATACACAGTATATATTGACAATAAATTTTAGACGCACTTATGAATAAACTATACTTTATTCATAATAATCAATTCTTCAAGTGAATTGGCAATTTTTCATGAGATTTTAAAGAGTTGTGTCCCCACGTTTTATCTTCCTTTTTGCTTTTACTTTTCAAAGCTTTTTTTTTTTTTTTTTTTTCTATACTTCAATGAATAAACTATACTTATTATGTAGCAATGTTTATATACATATCGCAACAACTTTATGTAAGTATAACTAAATGAAACTTTAAGGTCAAACACATCAACAAACATATAATTGAAGTATTCTTAAATGTTTTTTTTTTCTATCAATTTTATGATTACATACAATAACGACATGTGATATTGATAAAATTTTCATCACTAAAAAAGATTTACACACACAAATATTTCACGTAGCGAAAAAACATATACAAGACAATATCTAATCTAAATATTAATAAAAGAAAACCTCCCCTAAACAAATTTGTTGAAAAATTGAGACCTATTAACCAAGCAAATGCTTTAATTTTATTAACTTTTCAATTGACCAATTAAATTCTTCAATATCCCTAAAAAATCTACTTGGAAAAAACATATCCGTGAAAAATAATCAATAATAAAAAAAATTAATTTGACTACAAAATTCCGTACGTGAAAAATAATAAAAAAAATTCCTCATATTCTTATCTTTTCTTTATTAATAATCAAAACCAATCTTTGAAATATAAAAATTCCGTACGAAATATTTTGCCATCCAAAGTTGATCTGACCTTCTAATTCATATCTCAATACATATGAAAAAATCTTCATATTTAATTATTGATTGAAAACTTCAACTTCCACTTAATGAGATACATATATTGCATTATTAATTCGTCTTGCAAAGTATTTTTATGTATATACGAGTTTATAATTAAAACCATAAAATTTAACATTGTTATTATATTGTTTTTTAAATGAGTATTACATATAACATCGACTAATTTTAATCTCGGTATGATCTCATAAAATTTTTGTGTGTATACACGATTTAACATTCAAATAAATGAAAAATTATTTGATTTGACATTCAATCATGTATTTATATGGGCTTTGATAGATACAACAAAAATTTTTGATACATACACCAAATGTATGCATCAAACTGTTGTACAGTACAGATTAATATGCATAACATTTGGTGTATGTATTAAAAAATTTGTTGTATTTAACAACACCCTATTTATATACGGATTTAACATTCAAATAAGTGAAAGGTTGTTTGATTCGAACTCGTGCATTGTTTTATGGTAATATGATTGATATATTAATAAACTCATAGTAAATAGTCCAAATTTATTAAGGTTAAATTATCTATACTACTTTATAGAATGTTTGGCACCTAAATCTTAAATTCTTAGTAAGAGGACAATACAAATGACTATTTTACCCTTTTAAATATGTTTTATGAGTGCTTAAATACTTTAAATCAAAATCAATGCAATTAATTATAAAAGTTAATGCATCATTGATGTGACGTAAAAGTCATGTTTTTAAGTACAATATTCCACACTTTTTGGGCACATCTTTAGTGAAAACATTTCAAAACAATCATTATTTACTAAAATTCATTAAAGTGCTCCAAATATAGGCGTTGCTACAAAAATCACTAAAAACGCCCAAATAACGAGCAAAACAGAGCGAATAAACAACGACCAATTCTCACACCTTCATTTACCTTATGATAAGCACATTCTAACCTTATGGTATGATGTAATAGGTAAAAACGAGACGGGAGAATCAAGAATCATGCAAATTGGATAAAGAACGGAAGAGATACGGCTTCTACAGATCGTTAAAAGTCATTTCGGCTATTCTTGAGCTATACACATCCAATTTCTGTGAAATTGGTACCATTAGAAGCGTAACGGAATTACGAAGCCGCAGGCGAAAGAATCAGGTCAAACGGACGTGTAACGAAGGAGATACGGGCGTTTTAAGCAACGAACGAAATCAGACGGAGACCGTATACGGCCCTGGACACCGTATATGGCCCTACCAAGACCGTATACGGCCCTAGACACACCGTATACGGCCCTATGAAGGCCGTATACGGCCCCTCATGCCCCATATGATGCCCGTTTGTGCTTCGTTTGCTTGTACGTTGGTGCTTCGCGACTTGTACGGCTGATTTGGAGCTTTGCCTATAAATAGAGGGTCACCTCTCCACATTTTGACACACCATTCTTCATTCCACTCATTTCCTCACCCTCACTTTCTCTCTCACACACACTCTCTCTCTCTACTCTCTCTCTCTTCTTTTTCTCTCTCTAGAATTAGGGTTAGCATCAGTTAGTTCTCAGTTAATATTTAACTGGGACTAACGGAGGGACTACTTTTGTAATAGCGTAGGGAATAGTTCAGGGGCTTATTTGTAATATTGTCGAAGATATTGCGGAGGTTCTGCTTGTACTCTCTCTCTAACGTTTATTCAATCTACGCTTTATTAACGGTTAGTTCTTTCCTTATCTATTATAATGATAATTGCTATTGTTATTATGCTAGATTTAGGATCTGTTATTATGCGTAGTGAGTAGTTATATTGTGTGTTTGTTGTGATGTAGTTAGTCGTTAATTGGGATGATGTCATTATGAAACAACGGAAGTAACGTTATACGACTTTCATTTGTATAGCGCCGGAAACATCACTAATGTGTGGAGTACGGAACGTGGAAGCTATGAAAGTCGTGGGCACAATCTGTTGTGGAATAATGTTCCCGACTATTATATTATAAATGAAAACTCGGTGTTTTGATTACGCGTTCCATCTATGATTTTAAATCGTATATTCAACTAACGCCTTTCCACCAATAAACGTGGTTAAAACCTTTTGATAAGACGTCATATCGGGGGTAATTAATTATCTGTGTTTTGGTTTTGGATCTGTGGAAATACTTTATACGTATTGTACACCGTGAATAAACTTCTGATTAAATATCTGTGTTCAAATAACATGGTCTGGTTTTGAAGCCGTGGAAATGCTGTTTTAAACAAGTATTGTACACTGTGAATAAACTAGGGATTTATTGGTTAAATACAAGTGAGGGCTGGTTTAAATCATAAATGGGGAATCTCTAATCTAAAATACAAACTTAGTTTATGAATCCAGAAAGGAAGATGAGGAATCATCGAGTATTCCAAATTTGTCTATCACCCCTGGATTCTACGAAACCATTGATGGAAAGTAATCAAACACCAACCAAGTCTTAAACCTAAATGTTTTATTCAATTGAGTATCACTGTGGTGTTAAGAACGGTCGGACCATTAGTGGGTCTGTTACTCTATGCATGCGCCCAGGAATCTTCGTATTCCAGAAAAGGGTCACTGTTCCGTAACAGGGCAGTGTTGAGAGTTGAGCAGCCTCCTCCGATCAGAATCACGATAGCCTAGTTACTCAGTGACATACTGATTGAGCAATCAATCAGTAGGGTGCTAGTGCTTACACCACAAATACTTAAGACAAATAAAATACAAATCTTTAGAAAGACGTTTTCATAACTTAAACTAAAACATCATCCTAATGCAAGGCTAACGAAGTCACAACAAACACCCCCCTCTATCCTGACTGCTATCCCTTTATTTTATTTTATTGCGTAGTTTAATTATTAGTATAAATTAGAAAACAAACAAAAACAAACCTCCAACT
The DNA here is from genome assembly GCA_949592205.1 of Helichrysum umbraculigerum. Lineage (NCBI taxonomy): Eukaryota > Viridiplantae > Streptophyta > Magnoliopsida > Asterales > Asteraceae > Helichrysum > Helichrysum umbraculigerum. The sequence goes on along the minus strand of CATIUR010000005.1, from coordinate 122,037,761 downwards.
GCTTTTAAAACAACCTTCACTAGCTAGATTCGGACATCTTGATTTCTCTGTTTCACAATACCGTTGGTTTTAAAGAACGACCCTAGGTCATACTTGCTGCTGTACACCTTTAGCACTGGTAAACTTAGGCCCCAGCATTTACAAATTTAAAACTCCACTGACACGTCGCCAGTAGTCGGTGCAACGACAGGTTAATTCCTAACCGACCGCTGGTGGCGCGTCAAGTTTTTGGCGCCGCTGCCGGGGAATCAACTGTAAGACTCAGAGACGTCATAATGAACTTTCTTGCTAGTGAACCATTAGGATGGTTCTCTCTTCTTAAACCCCTAAAAATTCTTTCAATCCTTCATTTCCCCAATCCTAAATCATACGTTGTACCCATCTAACGAGAGAAGCGTTCATCTTCCCACAATCCTACAACCACCGCACGCATCACTCTCGCTGATTGCAACAAACCCTCGATAGAAGTTCGAGGAGGACCCATACGCTACCCGGAGACTGAAGGAGCATCATTCAAACTCAAGCATGACGTAGTGCAGCTGATCCTGAATCGCTGCCAATTTAACGGACTACCGAACGATGATCCCTACTCCCACCTCAATAAAATTTTCACCCTATCCGACTCTTTCAAGCAAAATGGGGTTGAGCAAGATACAATCCGCTTATATATGTTCCCCTACTCTCTTTCTCAGCACGCACAGACTTGGTTCGAGGAATTAGAATCCAACTCTATATCCTCATGGGTGGAAATGGAAAATAAGTTCTTAACAAAGTACTTTCCCCCATCCAAACGAATTAAGTTAAAGAAAGACATCTTGAACTTCCAGCAGTTTGATGATGAATCAATTTACAGTGCATGGGAAAGATTTAAGAGGTTGCTTAAAAGATGTCCTAACCACCAAATCGAACGATCAACTCAGTTGTGCACGTTTTATAATGGTCTCGCACCGCACCACAAGCCAATGCTCGATGCCGCTGCTCGAGGAAACTTCACACGTTGCACGGATGACGAAGCCTGGAATCTGATTGAGAGCATGACCATGAATCACAACGATTGGAACACTGATGAGCATTCCTCATCTTCGGCACCGCTTGCCCTTCCCAATCCTGCGCAAACTGAGGCGATCAAATCTCTGACGGAACACATCGGAACGCTGACCGAGGAAATAGGAAAGCTGAAGAAACCTCCTCAACAGGTCTACCATATTCAGTCCTGTCGGAACTGTACCAATCTACAAGCTACGAACCCTGTTGATGGAACAGCCTACCATGACCAGTTCCGAACTCACCCACGTCCACCTGATTATACTCAAACCTCTCCTCCTCGAGCCAATCAATACCCAACCTACCCACAACAACCTCAACTTAGTTATAACCAACCACCATTGCTTCCCGGAACCACATCTAAGATGGCCCAATCTTCTGAACCCACTAGGCCAATTACTAGACCAGACGACACCCTCATACAAATCATCCAAACGATTACGGCTAGACAAGACCAGGTTGATCTCTTCCTAAGAGACCAACTAACTTTACTAAACACTCTTGTAACCCAAGTAGGTCGACTAGCTGAACGTATCGACACTAGACCACAGGGTAGTCTGCCTAGTAACACCTTTCATAACCCACATACTATGGAAGCCAACCACGTAACCAACCAAGACTCCAAGGTGGCACCGAGCCAACCTTCAGTTCTTTCTCCGGTGAAAGAACAATCTCCTGTCACACAGACAGTTGAGAAAAAGTCTTCTCCAAAGCCTAAAAAGGAAAGCTTACCATTTCCAGAACGTCTCAAGCAACAACCTAATGAAATCAAAGCTTTCAAGTATGCTAAATACGTTAGGAGACTTATCTCAAACAAAGACAAGGTACCCGAAGTACCTAATGTCCCGCTAACTGCTGAATGTTCAGCTATCCTTCAAAATCGTCTGCCGGAAAAACTAGGAGATACCGGACGTTTTACCCTTCCTTGCTCTATCAACCAATCTGGTGATATTCGCTCTTTGGCCGATCTAGGAGCAAGTATCAACCTAATGCCACATTCATTATTCAAAAGACTAGAATTAGGAGACCTAAAACCCACTAAAATGAGTGTCCAGCTAGCTGACCAATCTATTAGATATCCTAAGGGAATAGCTGCGAACATCATGGTTAAAGTTGACAAGTTCTTTTTCCTAACTGACTTTGTGGTAATGGATATTCAGGAAGATATAAACATCCCAATAATCCTAGGTAGACCTTTTATGAACACCGCCAGAGCAGTTATCGATGTGCACTCTCAGACGATCAGCTTGCGCGCTCACGGAGAAAGCATCACATTCAAGATCGATAAGAACGATTGTGTTCCGATGGAGAATAGTGAGCTATATACGGTCTCTATTAGCCAAGACACATCAGATGACGAGATCTCTGAACCAGCAGCCAAGCAGGAAGAAGAGATGAAAGAAGAAAAGAAGCCTCTTGCCAAAGTGGATATTCATCTTCTTGATTCTCTAGAACTGCCTGATTCACAAGCACTATCTCAAGAAATCATCTGCATCCCAATTGTCTCTACTCATGAACAAATGATTTCCGTGATAGACAAATATGATGGTGACCCTCACATCATAATAGCAGCTATTAGAAATTCTACCAATGATTACTCTATGCATCAAAGATGGCTAATAGCGGTTATTGAGGCAGCATCCACTATCTATCTCACTAGCAAAGGAACCCAAGATCCGCTCTACCTTAAGCATTGCATCAGAGTATTTGCAGATGCACTCAAATCTCAGCTCAAGAAAGAAAGGAACAACGCGAATGAACTACTCTTCTACATTGAACGGAGACAAATATACCGCAAGGTGTATGATGTTCTCATGGGCTCTGCGTTTCCTTATTCATCAAAACAGAGGGAGAAGTTGGGTGCTATCAGAAGAAATATTGAAGATGCTACTGACTTCATGGCGATAAGGAATCTACAGGAATTACTTGACTTACTAGCTGAGAAAGATCACTTGAGTACAAAAGAAAGCAATCGATTTATCATCAAGTCTACTCTAGAACATCATATTAAATTGATAATCGAGGAGCTTAGGTACATCATAAGGGACGAAAGCAGGCGTAATCACCCCCTCATTGTTAAAAATATGTCTCTACTCGATGTTGTCACTTTTGTAATAACTCGATTACATGAGATATTGAATGCAGAAGACGCCGAGAAAGCAGAGTATATCCTCCAGGCTGGATATCGCGAGATATTCAACAAACTGATTCATATTTTCAAAAACTCTGGCTTTCCTTTCACCCTTCATCAGCACCAGCTAATCAAAAGCTTGTGCAAGTCTACAGCTGTATTCGAAGGAGATCCTCATAGTGAAGAATTTGAAGATCTGAAGTTGAAGTTACTAGAATTTATGGACTCCTTCAGACTTAGGTATCCGAGTAGGGAAGTGATCAAGACAAGAAACACAACGCAGATTGATCCCAATGGGCCAATCACTAAGGCAGTTGATTACATCACGCAAGGATTACTAGGTCTTTCTAGAGCAACCTCATAACAACTTCGAAACTTCAAAGTGGATACCATGGAACCGCTAGATCTAATCTCAACCATGGCCTGCCACTTCCAAAGGATCTATCCTCCGCGATACTCTTTCCCATAACCCAGGGCACATAATGTCAACATCACTCACCCTGGGAGCTCCTTCACGGACACCTAATCTCAGAGGTGTAAAGTCGAGCTCTCGACTCTAACAGCAGCGCTTCTCGGGAGGCAACCCGTGGAATAAGACGTGTAGAGAGAAACGTGTCAATAAGTGAAGAAAATCTCTGACTATCCTTCACACTTGGTCGTACCTAAATGATTTATAAAAACCTTCTGATATTACAACTCATTTGCAAATAAACCACTCGTCTCAGAAAACAGGAAATCACTTTGAAAAACTGATAATTCATGTGTTTCGAGCATTTGAGGTACTTGCATACTACTTTTATGCATTATGCTCGATCTCGTTTAAAAACACATGTTTTATAAAACTGATATGTAGTAGAAAATATCTTTTCAAACTCTGAGACAGTGATTTATCTCTTCATTTGCAAATACTTTGAGTTTATAAAAAGGGTACGACCAACGTGTTCACACTTACGAGATTGATTCACAAGAAGAATGATGGTTGAAGAAAGTCCAATAACAAGACGCTTGAAGCCGAGCCGCCCTTCATGGATGCAGAAAAGGATCTTGGCAACGTCTCTTTTCAGCAAATTCAGACTCTCAGCTTCAGTGCAGCTCGCTATCTGGGGAGTGTCTTAACCCTTTACCCTCTTTTGTTTATGATTCTGTATATTATTTGCTCTGTTAAGTTTGTTAAAGTAATCTATACTCTATCCTAAGCTTATCACTAAGTGTGGGATTCCAGCCCAAAAACCACTTGAGAAACATTTTCTTACATGTTCAAACTCTAAGTGTGGGATTCTACTTTCAGTAAATCTCAACTCAAGAGAACATTAGGAACAATGTTCCTCTAAGTGTGGGATAGCAGGTATAGAATACCTTGGTTAGTTTTTTATGATCTTTAATGTCCAAAATAGCAAACTCAGAAAATGTTCCTCAAATTTTTCAAAATTTTTCAAGAAAATTAAAAAAGTATGAGCCTAATCACTTGATTAACTCTACTATTTTGAGTCATAATATCTTTTGAGAGGAGCTATTTTCAAATATGAGTAAGATATTTCGGAATCTAGGGAAAATAAGGTAGAAATTTCTTAAGCAAGAAATGATAATCTAAAAGGAGCATGACGAAGCACATACAACCCTATTTGCAGTGAGGTATCTTGAGCCTAAAAGCATTCATCTTTAATGCTTCACTATTCATTTCTTGTGTGTGCCGATGCATGTATCTCTAAATTAGAACTTGCTCTTGATATACGCTTCGAGACCACATTGGTGTGTACCGTACGCGGTATAGGTGCAATTAGATGACCTTGATATTCCCTAGGATTTAAACCCTTTTTCTCATATCTCTTGAAGCCAAAAACCCTTCCGATACTCATTTTTAGTATCGATGATCCGCCTAGTAAACCCTGTTGAACCTAAACCTTTCGTTTCATAAAACCCTCATCTTTAAACCCTACTTCCCAAAAATATCCCCAAACTTATCTTAGAATTTCTGAGGTTGTGAAAAACATCTTTTAGAACATCCGATTCAATTATGCTCCCAAGTCTTCCTCTTTTGTGTTCTCCAAAAGATATATATCTCTAAAAGTTGCGAAAAATTGGCACCGCAAAAGGACTCGAAGTTCAAGATCAAAGATCATAGTTCTGAAAAGGATTTCTGAAAGAATCAAAAGAAAATATCCTTGGAAATTCTCTGGCAAAGAAGTTCTGAAAAAAAAAAAAAAAAAGAAAATAAAAGAAAAATAGTTCTGCAAGAATAAAGCTACAAAGTCCTTCGAAGTATCATCCTCACGAGAAAAATCCGATAGAAGACGAATAGCTATCTCCTTTCCGTTCTAAAATAAAGTTGTTCATGATCTTAGTTGTTTTAAGATAAGCAACCCTTACAACCTAAATATACCACTATCCATACCCTTTAAACCCTCACTAAACACTACAGCCCTCATGAATGTCTTGGGATAATTAGCACCGTCCTCACCTAAGTGGTGGAGATCCGATTCTCGATCAAGCCTATGACGATGAGTGCTGCGTGACTGGCTATTTGAGCGATTTCATTTGTTCTAGATTGCTAGGAAACCCGATACACTTTGAGTGAATTGAGTGACCACCTTTAGTGAGATCGCCTAGTCATGTGTACTCCAAGATCATGAGATTTGGAAGTATGCCTAAGAGAATCTTTTCTTGTTTCTGAAAGGATTATCTTATCTTTCCCTATATTCTTGAAATTATCTTATTTGCATCTGGAAGTAGTAACTTTTAAAAATGTCTTGACTCGCTCTAAAATGTTCTAAAATGTTTTCAAAGACTGAGTGTTGCTTGAGGACAAGCAACGTCTAAGTGTGGGATAACTTGATGTGACGCAAAAAGTCATGTTTTTAAGTACAATATTCCACACTTTTTGGGCACATCTTTAGTGAAAACATTTCAAAACAATCATTATTTACTAAAATTCATTAAAGTGCTCCAAATATAGGCGTTGCTACAAAAATCACTAAAAACGCCCAAATAACGAGCAAAACAGAGCGAATAAACAACGACCAATTCTCACACCTTCATTTACCTTATGATAAGCACATTCTAACCTTATGGTATGATGTAATAGGTAAAAACGAGACGGGAGAATCAAGAATCATGCAAATTGGATAAAGAACGGAAGAGATACGGCTTCTACAGATCGTTAAAAGTCATTTCGGCTATTCTTGAGCTATACACATCCAATTTCTGTGAAATTGGTACCATTAGAAGCGTAACGGAATTACGAAGCCGCAGGCAAAAGAATCAGGTCAAACGGACGTGTAACGAAGGAGATACGGGCGTTTTAAGCAACGAACGAAATCAGACGGAGACCGTATACGGCCCTGGACACCGTATACGGCCCTACCAAGACCGTATACAGCCCTAGACACACCGTATACGGCCCTATGAAAGCCGTATACGGTCCCTCATGCCCCATATGCTGCCCGTTTGTGCTTCGTTTGCTTGTACTTTGGTGCTTCGCGACTTGTACGGCTGATTTGGAGCTTTGCCTATAAATAGAGGGTCACCTCTCCACATTTTGACACACCATTCTTCATTCCACTCATTTCCTCACTCTCACTTTCTCTCTCACACACACTCTCTCTCTCTACTCTCTCTCTCTTCTTTTTCTCTCTCTAGAATTAGGGTTAGCATCAGTTAGTTCTCAGTTAATATTTAACTGGGACTAACGGAGGGACTACTTTTGTAATAGCGTAGGGAATAGTTCAGGGGCTTATTTGTAATATTGTCGAAGATATTGCGGAGGTTCTGCTTGTACTCTCTCTCTAACGTTTATTCAATCTACGCTTTATTAACGGTTACTTCTTTCCTTATCTATTATAATGATAATTGCTATTGTTATTATGCTAGATTTAGGATCTGTTATTATGCGTAGTGAGTAGTTATATTGTGTGTTTGTTGTGATGTAGTTAGTCGTTAATTGGGATGATGTCATTATGAAACAACGGAAGTAACGTTATACGACTTTCATTTGTATAGCGCCGGAAACATCACTAATGTGTGGAGTACGGAACGTGGAAGCTATGAAAGTCGTGGGCACAATCTGTTGTGGAATAATGTTCCCGACTATTATATTATAAATGAAAACTCGGTGTTTTGATTACGCGTTCCATCTATGATTTTAAATCGTATATTCAACTAACGCCTTTCCACCAATAAACGTGGTTAAAACCTTTTGATAAGACGTCATATCGGGGGTAATTAATTATCTGTGTTTTGGTTTTGGATCTGTGGAAATACTTTATACGTATTGTACACCGTGAATAAACTTCTGATTAAATATCTGTGTTCAAATAACATGGTCTGGTTTTGAAGCCGTGGAAATGCTGTTTTAAACAAGTATTGTACACTGTGAATAAACTAGGGATTTATTGGTTAAATACAAGTGAGGGCTGGTTTAAATCATAAATGGGGAATCTCTAATCTAAAATACAAACTTAGTTTATGAATCCAGAAAGGAAGATGAGGAATCATCGAGTATTCCAAATTTGTCTATCACCCCTGGATTCTACGAAACCATTGATGGAAAGTAATCAAACACCAACCAAGTCTTAAACCTAAATGTTTTATTCAATTGAGTATCACTGTGGTGTTAAGAACGGTCGGACCATTAGTGGGTCTGTTACTCTATGCATGCGCCCAGGAATCTTCGTATTCCAGAAAAGGGTCACTGTTCCGTAACAGGGCAGTGTTGAGAGTTGAGCAGCCTCCTCCGATCAGAATCACGATAGCCTAGTTACTCAGTGACATACTGATTGAGCAATCAATCAGTAGGGTGCTAGTGCTTACACCACAAATACTTAAGACAAATAAAATACAAATCTTTAGAAAGACGTTTTCATAACTTAAACTAAAACATCATCCCAATGCAAGGCTAACGAAGTCACAACAAACACCCCCCTCTATCCTGACTGCTATCCCTTTATTTTATTTTATTGCGTAGTTTAATTATTAGTATAAATTAGAAAACAAACAAAAACAAACCTCCAACTGCTTTTAAAACAACCTTCACTAGCTAGATTCGGACATCTTGATTTCTCTGTTTCACAATACCGTTGGTTTTAAAGAACGACCCTAGGTCATACTTGCTGCTGTACACCTTTAGCACTGGTAAACTTAGGCCCCAGCATTTACAAATTTAAAACTCCACTGACACGTCGCCAGTAGTCGGTGCAACGACAGGTTAATTCCTAACCGACCGCTGGTGGCGCGTCAATCATAATTAATTTTTAAGTTAAAAATGATTAAAGCTATAATTATTTAATTGTTTTATAAAGGACATGACTAACGTCATAGATTGATGGATAATGAAATATCGGTTACAAGTGTTTATATATAAATATCAATGAAATGTGGATTTTTCTTGCAAATTAAATTCTTTTTTCCTTCGGGTTAGATTTTAACGGGAACTACAAAAATGTACAGAACTACGAAAACTTTTAATTTACATTGTTTTTATACATGTAAACGCAACAAATTACATATAAATGTTATTTAATATTCATGTTATTGGCAAACAAAAGTTAAAAACCATAAAATGCATGTTAAATTATAAAATATACGAAATGTTCACATGTGCACGAATCAAATGTGCACATGTGAACGAAAAAATATAAATACGATTTTAAAGGTTAATTAGATGTTTTCTTAAACTATTTAGCTTTTAACCTTAGTCTACATCGATATTCACATGTGATTGAATCGTTAAACATGTGAAATTCCCTACAATTTAAAAGTTCTTGCATTTATGTACCTTTTGTGGTTCTTATTTGAACATTTGACATCTTCAATACCAATTTATATCAAGTCTCACACAAAACTGTACTATATGTAGTATATGTAATATGTATTACTCCAGCCATATATTATTAAATTTAGTAATGTCGGGTATATATATTAAAATTAAAAAGTGGAAGTTTTAATACAGTCAAATCAATATAATCCAATCTTTATATGGATGAACCAAATTCTTTATTACCATCGATCTAACCGACTAAATATGTGAAAATCCCTACAATTTAAAAGTTATCGCATTTATGAACCTTTTGTGGTTCTTATTTGAACATTTGACATCTTCCATAACAATTTATATGAAGTCTCACACAAATTTTTACTATATGTAGTATATGCAATATGCATTACTCCAGCCATATGTTATTAAATTTAAAAATGTCGAGTATATATATTTAATATAAAATGTGGAAGTTTTAATACAGTCAAATCAAGATATTCCAATCTTTATATGGATGAACAAAATTCTTTATTACCATCTAACCAACTAAATATATATACTTAATTTTATAACCGACATGTATAAAAATGTGTAACTGATTACACTTAAAGTGTGTAATTTATTACTCTTAATATAAAGAAAACTAACAAATTCACTTACAAAAAATTTTAGATTGAGGAATCCGAAGTTGTAAAATATTAAAAGTTTTGACATAAAAGTACTTTATTTGTCTTTACCATTCATCATGTTATTGCTTTAATATTTGTGCATTAAATAAACTTAGAAATAATGGTTGATTCAACGTAGTAGAACGAAAAATATTTTCTGCCGCATTATGCGAATAATCTTTTAGTGTGTAACAGTTGAGGTAGTACACATTTTCGTTAAATAGAAAAACAATAATTGAAATGAATACTGCGTGCCATAAGATGATTTAATCAATTAACCATGAAGATATTTTTGGAAAATAAAAATAAAATACTAAATAAATTCTAAATAAAAGTTTGAAAATAAGGTTGTGTTATGTAAATTTTACCATACAATATAATAACTTAATAATAGTTTATACGATTTGCAATGATCAATAGTTATATCTTTATAGTTTATAACGAACGTATTAAGAAGAACCATTTAGTTAGTCTACTTTTCTTTTTTCTTAAAAAAAAAACTTATTTCCTGTATAAAGATATAGCTAATTATGATTAGAGGTACTCCTTCCATTCCAAAATAAAATATGAGATGTTATTGGTAGATAGTGACTTTTCTAAAACTGTGTGCATTTTGAAATCAGACACTTATTTTGAGACAAAATGAATAAGAAATAAGAAAAAAGAATTACGAAGTAGTAATATTATAAAAGAAAGCTACTTGAGTTAAACATTTGTTAAAATTTGAATGTGTAAAGGGTAAAAATGAAACTTCTGAAAATATCTTACTTAATATGAAAATTATCTTATCAATATGTACATTGAACACCCGTGTTTATACACGGGTTTAAAACCTAGTATGGATTAATAAACCATCATTATACGTGTGTAAAATTTGAATGATATTTCAATTCAACAATTACGTGTAATGAACCGATATATGAATTGTTAACGTTCTATCCCCTCAGCTCGCAGCAAATAAACATAGTTTTAACTCAACGAAAATCATTAGGAGTATTTCGGAAGCGTTAATGTTTTTCAATGTGAGTCATGTGACAATGGTTACTACGCACCAAATGACAATTAAGAAAACGTACAGTAGTTTATTTTTGTTCGACACTTCGAACTTTGGCAATAAAATGAGGGACCTAACCGAACCTATAAAAAGAAGGCTAAGCTGACTTCCAAATGGTGGTTGGCTCATGCACCAATCACCTCACCTGTACCTGTTGAGATCTATCAATCACCATATATCTAAATTACATTATACAAAGAATATAAACGAATAATGTTATAGCTAGTGTGATGGCCTAACTTACTTTGCTTCGTTATAAAATAGAAGAACCCTCTTCTAAGGAACTCATTATTATTAATTTAATCAACTTATGAACCAAATTATCCATATGGGTTGGTAATCTAATTCCATCCTAAAAGTGGTCCCATTAATTGCATATTTGTAAGAATATCATATGTCTATCACTGTTAATTTAAGATCTACTAATTTTAAAGGAATTTTACACATTTTACTCTTATATTGTTGTATTAACTTTATGAGTAAGGTTCAAATGAGTCCATGATTTTTGAGTGAGACTAAAGGAACCAATGATATCATGCCACATGTACAAAGAAAATGTTCCATACTACAAAACCCATTTACCCCAAACATCAATTATCTCACAAACGACAAATCGAAAAATCATGAAACTTGCACCATATTTTTCAGCGTTTTATCTTCTTCGATTTGCCGTCCCTCAAGGCATACTTTAAAAAAATTCGGTTTTTTGGTGGGTTTTATAAATTAGTAACACATGTGTTAGTGATTGATTGTACATTTTATTTACGGTCATGGTTAGGGTTTAGGGTTAGGATTTAGCAGGGTTCATGGTTTAGGGTTTAGATTTTATGTTTTAGTAGGGTTTATGGTTTATTAGGGTTTAGGGTTTAGTATGATTTAGGGTTTAGAGTTTTATAAAGCGTTTAGGGTTTAAGGTTTGGGGTTTAAGGGTTAGGGTTTAGGGTTTCGGGGAGAAACCCCAAAACCCAAACCCTAACCCCTAAACCCCAAACCCTAAACGCAACACTCTAACACATGTGTTAGTAACATATGAAACCCATCAAAAAAATGAAAAAAAAAAATTCGTCGGAAGTATGCCTTGTGGGACTGCAAATCGAAGAGGATAAAACGCTGAAAATTATTGTGCAAGTTTCATGATTTTTCGATTTGTCGTTTGTGAGATAATTGATGTTTGGAGTAAATGGGTTTTGTTGTATGAAACATTCTCTTTGTATATGTGGCATGATATCATTGGTTCCTTAGTCTCACACAAATTTTTAGTCTCATTTGAACCTTACCCTAACTATATAAAATTTTATTATATATACTTAAATTCTAAAAACATATATCGGATGGAGTTAACATGCTATAATATGTATAGAATTTATCATAGAACATCTTTTTATGTAGCAAATAACAATCAAAAGCGTGGAAATATACATTTTTATAACTTACATGCATACATAATAAGTTCAAAATTCGTCACACACAATAGTAAAATGTGTTAAATTGATTTCATATACTCGGTGGAGGATCTATGATTTAGAGTGACCCGTAGTAATGAGATCTAAATTTTCATAACTTGTAGTACAAAAAAAAATACAACTAAAAATGTTATTTTTTGTAAGAATATTACACTTCGTATTGAAAATGGACTCGTATTTACTGCTACATCTACCTTCTACATGGCTACGCCTCTACATACACTTTAAAAAACACGCTACTTTTTTCAAAAATATTATAACATCATATCACCTCTCGTGAGTGTTCAATATACACCGTTACTAGTATGGTATATATTGTTATATAAAAATATAAATATAGAGTAAGGTTCAAATGAGTACACCAATTTTGAGTGAGAATGAGGGAACCAACAGATTTCTGTCATGTGTCACTTTATTCTCTCTCCTTCACACTTTATTCTCTCTCCTCCACATTTTTAAAAATTAAATATCTCACAAACGGTAAGTCGAAAAATCATGAAAATTGCACCATAAAATTCAGCGTTTTCTTCTCTTCGATTTGCCGTCCCTCAAGGCATACTTTTGACAACTTTTTTTTTTTCTCATTTTTTGGTGAGTTTCACAAATTAGTAACACATGTGTTAGTGATTAGTTGTACATTTAATTTGTGGTTAAGGTTAGGGTTTAGGGTTAGGTTTAGGGTTTAGTAGGGTTTATGGTTTAGGGTTTATAAAGGTTTAGGGTTTAGAAGGGGTTCAAGGTTTAGGGTTTAGAAAGATTTAGGGTTTAGCGTTTTGTAAAGCGTTTATGGTTTAGGGTTTGTGGTTTAGGGGTTAGGGTTTAGGGTTTGAGGTTTGGGGTTTCTTAGTAAATGTGAAACCCACCAAAAAAATGAAAAAAAAAAAAACTTTTCGAAAGTATGTTTTGAGGGACGGCAAATCGAAGAGGAGAAAACGACGAATTTAATGGTGCAATTTTCATAATTTTTCGATTTGTCGTTTGTGAGATAATTGATGTTGGTGGTAAATGGGTTTTGTACATGTGGAACATTCTCTTTGTACACATGGCTTGATATCATTGGTTCCCTCATTCTCACACAAATTCTTATTCTCATTTGAACCCTACCCTATAAATATAATATAATTATGATTAAGTACATAATGAAATGAATTTAATATTTGAATAGGTTACATTTTGGTTATCCTACTCCTTATTAATGCAAACAATAAACAATAAAGACTTGTGACGTGTATATACTGTATGTTAAGAGAACACAAAACACACTATTTTTAATGTAGATAGATAATAAATTATATTATTGTACTCTTTTTATAACTAAGGTTGTTATCATGTATCAAATACTTATCATTCTTATACGATACTAGTTGTAACTATATATTTCCCTTACGATCTAACTACATCTATTATTATTAATTGATATTAATGGCTCTTTGATTTGTTCATATATAAAAATAAATAAATAAATAACTTTGAAATGATTTTTACTGCATAAAATATATATACATTTGTACAAAATGAGTTTTCTGTTTAATATTTGATTATGAGTCTTTTCTTATAGTAAAAAGGTAGCTAAAAAAAATGAGTGACAGAGTGGTTGTTCTTGTTCTCGTATAAGATCACTCTCAACCCGTAACTAAAACTGATGCGTTAGTTTGTGACAACTTAGCACCACGTCGTAAGCAATTTCCAAAACTAACTAAACACTCACTACCAACCCAAAGTGGTTACTTCAATTTTCTGAGCTCCACATTTACCAATATAACTTTATTTTTATACAATAAACAAAAAACTGACGCGTCCCTTTTCCTAGTCGCCAAACCAACAAAATTTAAAAAATCACCAAAGTGACACGCGTGTCAATGGAGTCAGTTAAGTGAGGCATGTCCGTTTATAAACCCACGGATCCGTTAAATGTAAATTAGTAGTAAAACTTGTTAACGTATTCGTCAAAAAAAGAAACATCAGAATTAACATTTTTAATTTGTTTGAAGTTTAATTTATTCATTTCTATTCTATCCGGTGTAAAAAAAAAAGTAGTTGTGACTTGTGTGTGATCCATGACCTTAAGACCTCGAGAAGACGTGTCCATATGTATAACCGATATACATACTATATATACATATATTTCAATCATAGATTAATGACACATAATTAAAAGCTGCATTATAACTAACAGATTTTTTATTTTGACTTGGAATAAGTGACCTATTATTCACAACTAGTATCTTTTAAGTTTTAACATATAATTTTGACATATTATTATCAACTTATATATGTCTTATCTTATGATGATGATTTTCTACTCTTAATTCGATCAAATAAAATCCTCAATTTCGTCAAAGAAGATTTTGATGACCGTCATTTTTGTGTTTCCTCCTTTGAAACTTTCATTAACGCCTCTTTAAATATGTACTATACCGTTCTAAGTGTCAATAATTAAGGCGATGGTCGATGGTGGTTGAAGGTGCTGGTAGCAAAGGTTACGGTGTCTATGTGTGTTTTGAAACTGTGTATAAACATGTCATGTGTAGAAATGTAGAATGATTGTTGATGGAGTAATAAAAAGTAATGATTTTAAGAGGTTAACCAACTTTAAAATTTTAGGAAAAACATTAATGTGTCATTTGTAAGTAATGATTTCTGTTTTGCATTGAAACAAAGATTTCTTTAAAAAAGAAAAGAACGATTGGACTCGTACGAGCACTTATTTTCTGAGTGTGTTTTTACAGCTCAAGTAAGGTTGAAGGTGAAAGTATATACCATGTTATCTAGTATATCATATCACTAGAGTGATATAGGCACTTAATTTCTTGGAGCCTTTATCTCATCGAAATACTGTTGTGAGTGTTGTTGCTCGTCTCATGCTAGGAGCAACAACATATTATATTTGGCAAGAGAGGAACAACCGGTTGTTCAAAAAAGGTTCAAGAACAATAACACAAGTTCTTATACACTATTGTTCGATTGGAAATACTTACGCTGATATTTAAGCCATCAGTTCAAGTTTCAAGAATGTTCGAGGGTTAATAGACAAATATGTTACTGTACATTGTGAAAATGTTCAACTAAGTTAGTGAACTATTAATTTGTTCGATTGAATTACTAAACTTAAAAAATCATAATATGTAGGTTACTTAACTTATAAATATTAACACTGAGATCACTTTACTTAACTTATGAATTTAATTAGGTTATCTAACTTATAAATATTATGTAACACCCAGTCTTCGGGTCTAGTAGTAATTTAATATTTTCTGACTGTGAATTATTATCTAATGTGTCAGAAAATAATTTTGTTGTGTTATTTGAAATTAAATGAAGAAAATAGTCGAATAATTTATTGTGACTAATAAATTATTAGTTGTTTTAATTTAATTCAGTTGACGGTATAATAAAATAATGTTTCCCCGCAAATGGTTTTTAAGTTTCAGGCAATGATAAGCACGGGGAATGAAAATTAACCAATTATATGATAGACTCATATTTTGAGTCGGTTGTTATTTCTCATATATCAATATACGTACGTACATACCTATGTATCAATATTCATGAAACCCTAAATTCAATTATCAAGAACACGAGAAATCATCAAATTGAAGCTTCTAAACTCGAATTCAAGCTTCCCTAATCATCATAAACAAGGTATGATTTGTGTTCTTCCTTTAACTAACCTAGAAATTGGGGGTTTTGGGGTTTTAATTAATTGATGGGTTAAAATCCGAAATTGAAGCTTGAAATTGTTAAATTAATGTTGTTTAAGTTTAGTAATGATGATGATCAACATTAATTAAGCTAGGGCTTGTGAAATTGATTTGTGTTCTTGTGGTATATGATGAACTTATGATGATTGAGATGAAATTGAGACTTATAACTATGTTAGAATTGTTAGTTGATGTTAGTTTCATGATTATAGTTGAAACCATATGTTAGAAATTGTAGAATTGAATTATGATCATGATAAAAGTGGTGAATTTAGTTGATTATGCTATAATCAAAGCTTTTAAGCTTGTGTTATTAGAGTATAAATTGATAAGTGCTGTTAATGATTATAGTATGGTTGATTAGTGATGATAATTGATATTATTCAAGCTAAAAGGTGAAAATGGATTAAGTGTTCATGATGATTTGGATGATCATAATTTGATAAGTGATTATGATTTTGATGATTAAAGAGATTATTCATAATCTTGAAATGATGAACGTTGAATTAATACAAGTTGATTGATTTGTAATTGCGAAAATTGATTATCATGCTAATTAGTCATGATTAGGTAATAATCCATGAAATTGGATAATTGAATTAAAGGTGGTTAATTCAATGAGAATGATGGATTCATGATTTTGATGATTTGAATAGATTAGAAAATTATTGATGTAATTCTATTGGATTGATGTTATATAGATTTGAGACAAGTGATTAACTTGTGTTATTCTGTTGTATTCTCAGATGTGGAGAAGGCTCAGTGATATTAGACTACTGAGTGGATGACTGAGGTATTCGGTGAGTGTATCCTTAATCCTTAGTATGATTTAGTTGTAACATGTTTGGTTACAACGGGTAAACGTATTATTACTGTTTTTGTCTGCCATGATGATTTTGGTTTAATAGTAATAATACTATTGATAGACTGTTAGTCTGAAATGTTGACCTGATATGTTACGAATATGTGATCACATGATATGTTGGGCCTTTGAGCATCAGTTGTTAATGAGGTCAACAGGTTGAACTGGTTGGTTGGGCTAACTGTTATTCAAGATTTAACACATCTCCTGTGTTGGTTGATGATAACAATTAGCTATCGGTCTCGTCCGTTATGGCCATACGGATATGGTTGGATAAGTGTTCTTGGGGAGCTACCCGGGTATTATGGTATCCCCAGAGCCACCGATCCTCGTTATTCAGTTGTGATATTGTTGAACTGCTATATTATCGATAAGTTGAAATTGTTGAACAGTTGACCAGTTGAATAGATGACCAGTTGATCAGTTGACTAGTTGAACAATTGACCAGTTAAGTGGTTGAATGGTTGTCCTAGGTATTGTGTGTTTACGTGCTTGTTGGTAAACAGAGTTGTTATACTAAGTTGAACTGTTGATTAATTATTCCCTCACTTAGCTTTATGCTAATCCCCCACATTAATACTTCTTGCAGGTTATAGATTTTATCGGGTGGGCAAGAAGTTGGACTGGAAGGAATGTTTGATGATTAGGCGTTACTCTGATATTGATTTGTATAAATCATTGTTATCTTCCAGTTTTGAAATAACACCCATGTTGCCAAAGAGGTTTTAAATTAGTTTGATTTTATAAGTATTTTAAATGATGTAACTTATAAATGTTGAAACTTGGACTAACGCTTCCGATATATCATATTTAAATGACATGTAAAATGAGGGGTGTTATATATTACAACTTAGAAAAGTCTAATTTAGATATGAAAATAGTTCAATAATTCAATTGTCCAATTTAATAGTCTAATTACTTACTTGAACATTTTCAAAATAAAGTAACATATTTGTCTATTAACTCAATATTTGATTCGTGGAAGATCCCAAAAGCTCAATTATTGTCTATCGCAAAAGGTGAACTATAGGAGTACATATTTGTCTATTCACCCAATGTTTGATTCGTGGAAGATCCCAAAAGCTCAATTGTCTATCGCGAAAGGTGAACTATAGAAGATTATAATGTGCTCATGTTGTTATGAGTTTTGGTTTTTAGGTGTTTTTATGACCTATCATAAAATGCTTATTTTTTTGGTTCGTCTTTCATTTTTAATCATGTTTATTTATATAATTTACTAGAGTACTACCCTTTTTACCCAAAAATAATAATAAAAAATCCTGAAAATATACTTGATACACATGATAAAATGATTGATTGATATAAATATTTAAAATAATAACAAAATTTATGTGTCGTTAAGGATTATGCCTTCTAAATAATAAATAAATGAAAAAATTGCTACATTTGTACATATAGTATTAGACCACTTTCAATGGGTTCATCAGTATGCAAAGTGACAAGCGTCACTTAAGTGACGCCATTGACATCACCCCATCAATTAGGAGCGTCGTTTTTTGCTTCGGTTTTTCGATGAGGAAAGTTACAAGGTGGTAGGGCCATCAAAATTTAAAATAAATTATTTTTATCTTCGTTTACTGTATATAAATAAATGTATATTGGTAAATATGAGACTTAGAAATTGAAGTGACACTTATCTTTGTTGGCACAATTTAATCAGTTTGAGTAAGTGCTGATGTGACACTAAGTTGACATAAATTGACCGGTCAGTTTCAGTCACTGACTGGGAGTGGTCCTAGTTTTGTCAGTGCGAGGATGGTGGTTGGAGCTTTAGTTGTTTGTGTTTCATGTGTTTCAGGGCGGACGAAGATGGTATCAGCATATCTGAGTTGATCTCCGGCAACATGTGTCGATTTGTGGGGGTGGCCGTATGAAGTTTTTTTAATTAGATCAATTTCCAGTTGTTAATAGGATTGTAATAACGAAATTAGTTAGGGTTTAAATTAATTAAGTTTGGTGATGGAGAGAGTAAATTAATTAAGTTTGGGATGAAGAAGCTTAGAATTAGCGTATGAGTAAAATGGTAAGATAGTGTTTGTGATGAGAAAGAAAGGGGTATTTTGATTATTCTTGTGACTTAACATAGAAAATTAACTAAAGTTGAATGAAAGAATCTAAATTAATTAAGCAATTCAATGATAAAATTGGGAAAAAAAAAGGAGGACCATAAGCAATATATGAAAGTGGTCAACCATATGACTAAAAATGCAATCTACTATTATTATATTTTTATAAATCACAAACATTGAGAAAACTCTCATAAAAGTAAAAAGAGTTTATGATGATTTAAGTCTTCAAGTTTTAACTTTTTAACATTTTTATCTCGTAATTTTATCATTCAAGTTTACATTTACTTATTGATTTAACTCTAAAAAATTTAAACCATTATATTTTTAAAGTTAGATGATAAATTTATAAGGGCAACAGTATTGTAAGTGTTAAACTTTAGGGATTAAATCATTAAACTTGTGAAGTATAAAAAACGATATCCTCTTAAAAGGTTGAAACTAAATTATTAAATCTTAAAGAGTTTAAACTTAAAAAATGTTTGACCCAAAAAAAAAAAAAAAAATTGGTATATTTTTCATATTTGACATGGTTTTCTTGGCTCGTTATTTGGTCAAAATTCCCGCTACTAATATGATGGCGTGGTGGCAGGGGAAAGTGGTTGACGGGTAAAAACCTTTTTTGGCGGCTAACCCTTTTCTTTTGACATAGTAAACGCATATCAACTCTATCTTAATTCTGTTTTACAATTAACTTTAATTATAGATTACCAGCGAGGACCACCCAATAACAAGGGTAGTTATTATTGTTTAATTAAGTTTTGTGATTATTTTAGTAATTAGTTGGGCTGTAAGTGTTTGAATAAATACCTTACTCATGACCCAACACTTTTCATCTTCATTATTCTCTTGTTGGGTTCTATTGCTTTTGTCAAATATCCTTGTTTATCTCTTCCTGTTTTGCAACAAAACACATCTGTTTGAGGTACTTTTTTCATCTTGTAATACTAAAAAGAATTGTTCTTCTTTTTTTTTTTAGTTCATCAAATTTTATGATCAGGTTTTACTATTTTGGGATTGCGAGTTTGAATGGCGAAAGGTATGTGGGCAGAAGAAGAAGAGGGAGAAGAAGAACAGTTTGATCACAAAACTCCTCTGGGATGTATGTCTGGAATATTTCATGCTCTTGATTATCAGTTATGGCACTCTAATGTCAAGAAAATACTTCCACATAGAAAGTATGAAGGCCTCGTTAAACACGCGAAACGTAAGCAAAATATTTCATAATTAGTATGCTTGGAGCTTTAATTTCTGTGAATTGAGTTTTTATAACTCATATTAGACTTATGGTAGACTGTTAGCTTAACATGATGTTTAGTTTCCTTAGATTCACAACCTTATTGTATCATTAACGTTTTACAGACAGAATTTTCGGTATTGGTTGAGACCATTAAAGTATCATATAGCTGCTTATTAAAAAATTGTCTTTTTCATATTTTTTTAGGTGATAGAAGGTACAAGAGGATATCAGATGATCAAGATCCTTTTGAAGTTTTACAACTTTTAGATACCAAAACATGTCATATCTTGGTAAGTTCTTAAAATACTTAATTTCACAATATTTTATAAGAAAAATGACAAATCTTTGTTGATGATATATATCAGGTGGATCAGAGTAATAAAAAAACTAGCTCTAACCAAAAACGGTCGCTAAAAGCTCGTATAAAGGCGCTGGTTTCTGACGAAAATGATAAAGAACGAAATCCAAATATTGTACCAAGTCCGAAGTTGCAGAGGACTTACTCAATTCATCATTTGGAAAGCAATGAATGGGTTCATCCAATCAATTTTTTCCCTGAATATGTCACAGAAAGTCCAGTGAGTTCTAGTGATGTCACACATCCTGAAATGACCGAATCTCAGGATATTTTAGACATGTTTGAAGTTGACAAAAAGCTATTCTCAAATTTCTTACAAGATCAGTCTCAAACCCCTGATATAAAATCAGTATTGACTAAATCAGGTTCTTTTCCTACTGCATATAAGTCTGGAAGTAGAAACTTGATGCCTATGAAGCTCGACGATAAACTAAACGAGTTCTTTACCATATCCAAATCCGAAAAGAGACTGGATACTGAATTCAATAAAGAAAGTGGAAATATGCGCCTACGAAGAATATCTTCTCTTAATGAATCTGCAGATAGATATTCACAGCTGTTTGATTTTAGTGTCAGTAAAGAGGCCACTTTGCGGCCTTCAAGAAGCTTGAAGCTAACAAACGCGAGTGAGAACCTTTTAAGTGGTCAAGAACTGAGTTTCTCTAGAAGGATTCACTCCTTGCCTCGTCTTGAAAGTCCCAATCAAGAGTCGCGTGAAGTCTATTTTCGAAGAAGCTCGAGTCAAAATGAAAGAAATCCGGTTTCTTTATCTCTTGGTACAGATAAATATGCAGAGTTGAATTCTACCCAAGATTGCGAGTCTCTGAATGAAGTAATAGAGAGCGGTGATAAGCTTTCAGGAAACGAGCATTCGCCTACGGCCAAGTCTCCTTTATTTGGTGAAGATGCAAACGGGCTGGCATCAGAGGAAGACAATCATCAGAAATCAGAGGAGATTGCTGATCTAAGCCCTGTTCTAGCTCCCGTTCGCTGTCCACCAGATGAAAAACTTCAAATCTTAGAAGGTAAATTAGAATATATGCATCAATTTAATTTTTTTGAGGATGCAAATTTGACCCAATTTCTAAATGTAAAACGGATGAAATAAAAAAATTGAGCTCAATAGGAATGGGTTGAACAGGTTAAAAGTTGCCACTATCTATTTTATTTTTATCTCAATTATCTTTAACCAACTAAGACACACATCCATCACCACCTTAAATACACCTTAGTCCCAATTGGGACTTGAACCCACAACCTTGTGGTTGTTGGACCACCTTGATACCAACTACATTATTGTACTAATATCACTAACAAAGTCTGTTTGTTCTAAGTCTAATGTAATGCATACTCAATCATTTAATTGAATAATTTATAATATATCTGTAACAATATAGATTATACAATTAACACATTAGAGCGTAAATTATCTAATGTAACATTAAAAATGCAAGATAGTGTTTGCGGGTAGACGCAATAGTACCTGGGTACCCGCCCCTAAAAATTACCCGTTTCTACTTGATCAAATACCTATCCCACCCAGCTTGCGTAAAAGCTGCTTCTTATAAATATGTTAATGACTTGCAGATTTTCAAGAAAATAATATGAAGGAAATCAAGATTTTCAACGGTAATAAACACATGGAATCAAGAATGAGACGCTACCAAGATGACGACGATTTCACTTACGTGAAGCAGATTTTAGAGTACTCAGGTTTCACAAAGAACGGTTTTGAACTAACATGGCATTCCTCCAACCAGCCATTGGACCCGTTTGCCTTTCAAAAAATAGAGTCACAATATTTCCATGATCCAGAACGCTTTGCAGAGGAGATTGATGAGTTATCTCGTCGTTTACTCATCTTCGATTTGGTTGATGAAGTTTTGCTCACTATGTATGAAAGATCATTATCATATTACCCAAAAGCATTGTCATCTTTTTGTCACATTGGTCCTGCTCCAAGTGGACCCCATGTTCTAGATGAAGTCTGGAAGCGTGTGAGCCGATTAGTCAACTTGAAGCCTGATTCAAATGAGTCTTTAAACGATATCGTGTCAAGAGATATGGGAAATGATGATGCTTGGATGAATTTGCAATTGGACTCCGAGTGTGTAGGACTTGACTTAGAAGACTTGATTCTTGATGAGGTTTTAGAAGAAATGTTATTTGATTTCATTTGATTTGTTCTTGTTTTGGGAACTAGGTTGGAGTTAGAAGTAGATGCTTGTTAGATTTATAACGTTGTTTCCCTGTTAGATTCTTCGTGTTGGCGTCCATGTAGAGTAGTGACGCACTGACGCATAGATGGACGAGTAGTTTAATGGAAATCTCGGAAGTTTTTGAATATTTGTAAATATGTTTTTGAGATGTATAATAAGTGAGTGATGTTTGCTTTCTCATTGTTCAGAAGCTCAGAAAGATACTTTGGGTAGTTTCGATTAATGACTCGTGTTAGAATGTATACATATGTTAGTAAGACAATCGAAATAAAAACGACCTGTTTCTACAGTCTCTTTTATACTAAGACACATTGTTTTGCTTTCATCCGACAACCCTAACTTTTTGAGTTTTTACACCAGTCTTGTTTGTACCGAGAAACTGCACACAAACAGCATACGAATACGGCTGTGTGATTGTAATTTACACTAAAGAAGGGGAAAAAACGCGAATATATGCCCAAAGTTAGTATGATTAATTTGAATACTGATAGATAGATAGATAGATAGATAGACATATCTAATATAGACTTAAAAATGAGCCTACGCGTAGGAAAAGTCTATTGTCTTCTTCTTGAAAGTGGAAATGATTTGTCTTGTCCTCTAGTTGGAATTAGATCGAAATGGTAGAGGTCTTGAACAGATGGTTGCTTCAACACATATAGAAAATTTTAATAACTGATACCGAGCATTTTTACATTTTACATTAATTAAAGATAAAAAAAAATATCATCATATGGATCTTGATAAGGATCTTGAGTATCTTGAAGCTGATTTTGATCATTGTTTGAGCTTTCTAAAATGTACACACTTTTTAGATACTCAAAGAGCTCATCAAACTTACAAATTCTGTCCACGACGTACAACCGATACGGCATAGGGTACAAGTATTTTAACTTTATCCTCATGTTTTTCTTGATTTATTGGTTTACCTTATGCACCTTGAAATAAAATTTGAGACACATTGAGTTTGTACAAAATACCTTGCGCACACGGCACACGTATACAATTTAGAAAATATAATGATTTTTTTTTACTAGTACCCAATTACCCATTTATTTATATATATATGGACAATGGGCAGATATCTATAAATGGACTCACTCAAACCCCCTACTCAAAATTCGGCCCATTTATTTATATTTATGTATTGGGTTTGGTCCATAATTTAGTTGATTAGAGCAGTCCAATTTAGCCAATGTATCTCAGAAATATTGGGCACAAACAGCTAAAGGTGTTTTTAAGCCCAAATGAAGTGTTCGTAAGTCCAAATTACAATTTGCTTCTCGCACAAATTAACATTTGTTTAAGGGCATATCAAATATGTTGTTGAGAGCATAATTAATACATAACGCATTCTTAATAATGAATGAATTTTACATTTTTAAACCTTCAGCTTAGTAAATGTACACAAACAGTCCTTGTGCTAAACCGTACAGCAGGGATGGATTCGCGCGGCTAACCACACGAATTATTTAGGGTAAAGGGGTAATGAAAACCCCGACAAATACCACATGACTTATTTTCTCTATTGTTAAATAAGATTTAACCTAGGCGGGACAATTAGTTTATCTTGTTCCTTCTTTTTTGTCGACGTTGTCTAGTTTCCTATATAAACATTTTAACTCAACCAATTGCTTTCGGTTTTCGTGATATTTAAAGATTATGGACAACCCTTTTGTTGACACAAACACATGCCCATGCTCACATTTCTTAGTTACTAGAGTTTTGAGGTCCTAGATCAACTATCACCATCCATCATGTTTATTTCTCATCTATCTATCTAGCCTTTGTACCACTTGACCTTATCATCTTTATTACTTTGTCTTCTACCTCCAAACTTATTCTTCATAACCTACTATTCAATTTTCATAAAGGAGATATTATGTGTTGTTGCAACTTGAAAGCGAATAGTTTATACATTGTTAACCAATCAACTATCGGATGTCTTTTAATACCTATTTTAGTCTAATACACGCATACATAGCCGCTCTTATTAGCCGAAAATTACTTTATGGTTATATATATACATGGTCGAGAAATGAATTTGAGTCTGTGTACGAATCTGTGATAGCACATACTGAGTCCTATGAGAGAGAGAGAGAGAGTTGTCTATATTGATCCATTCACTAACATTTGTAGAACTGCAATGAATAGAGCGTTAGTGCGTATAATGCAAGGGTTATGACTTTTTTAGCATAATTTCTTATATATCCACCAATAATTTGTATCGCATTCTTTTCTTATGAAAAATAAATAATAATTACATTTTCATCATCCACATTAGAGGTGGCAATTTCTGAGTTGATACGAAACCTGACACGAACCCAACTCGAATATAATAAAGTTTGGGTCTGGATTTTTGAGGTGCCAACCCGTCAACTCGAAACCCGCCAACTCAATATTTTTTTAGGTCGGGTCCGGGTCAGCAAGTGAATTTTCGGGTTAAACCTGACAACCTGAAATTCTTTTAATGTCATTATAGATTTATTTTAATTTGAATATGACACATAATTTAAACCTTTTCATTTATTGATTCATAACATTTTCTTTGATACCTTTATGTTTGGTATATGTTGTGAATTAATAATGTTTTGATGATGAATCCAAATGGATATGATATTTATTATGATTACCTTTGAAATTTTATAATCATTTATGCTTAAAAATGATTGGTTATTATTTTCAAAAGATTGATCAATGTGACCTATTTGATCGGAGTGACCCGAAACCGACTTGAAAACTCGAAAATTACGTGAAAATCTGTTGACTTGATAACAAAATTCGGGTTACTCGGGTTGGGTCCAGTTTATCGGGTATAGGTTGGGTTGAAATACTCAACCCGATTATAAAAGCAGGTTGGGTTCGGGTTGACCAATTCTGACTCGTCAACCCGGCAACTTGAACCAATAACTTAATCCAACCCGAATTATCACTCCTAATCCACATAGAGGGTCATCTTTGGGAATAACATTTTAATCACTTCTTTATAATTTTCCACTGAGGTATAGTAGCTTAAATCATTTTCCCGATATATGATTATTATTAATATTGAATTATTTTATTATTATATTCAAGTGGGAATTCTGTTTCTGCAAAGGCATAAAATTTCAGTTGGATAAGAGAAAGAAGAAAAAAGAGGAAACTCTTTCTAGAAAGTAAGTCTGGAGTCTTCATGACCATCCTTTTGTTTGTAAAGGGAATCGAGCCAATCACCCACCCTTGGTGATGGCAATTCTGACAACAAGGCACCACTGATTAAACCATATTGCCACAATTGTACCTTGTTCATCTAAAGTTGTGTCTTTTGGACCATTTCAAATCGAGTGAAACTGACTATGCTATGGCTTTGTCTTTCCATACCAAAAAAAATACTCAACATACCCCCTTTAGTACAAAATAGTACAGAATGTAAGAAAAAGTGATGGAATAAAGTACAGAATGTAAGAAAAAGTGATGGAATAAAGTACAGAAAAGTTAATTTAAAAAAGTAATTGGTATGGTGAGTAGCAACCTAACCTATGCTATATCAGTGCTATGTTAGTTTTTTTTTTTTTAAATTGATTGATCCATGCTATCAGTGACACCGTCACAATAATTTAAGTCGCACATTTACCAATTTACCGTTAGTTATATACACACAAAAAGACAAAAATAAAGTATACTAAATTACTAATGATACGACAGATTTCCGACACACCAAACCGACAGATTCAAACCGACGGGCCGTGCCATAAACGTCGGCTCAGTCCGTTGGAACCGACGAGAAAGAGACAACACCGCTAGGGCTGGTCTTAGCACGAAGAATGAAGACGGTGATGTTTATAAGTTTGTGATAGTTTATAAGTATATATAAAATTACTGAAAATTATATGATTATTGTATGATGATTGATTGACTCCATCTCTATATGCGTTGTTCAAAAAAAAAAAATCTCTATATGCGACGAACGGTTTCATATTGTTTCGCATAATTTTTTATGATTAATTAATTTTTATCTTTTATTTATAAAAAAAGAAGAAGAAGAACAATTCCTAAACACCCTTAGATGCATCCACGTGTAAGGTAGATCTTCACCTTAAATTCCTATATATACAACCCATATACACTCCCTCAATAATACCATCAAGCTTCACTGAATTTAATCAAATACCACTTTAATTCTCTCAATCAATCAATTAATTTTAATCATGTCTTCTTGCTGCAGTGGAAAGTGCGGTTGTGGCTCAGGCTGCAAATGCGGCAGCGGCTGCAACGGGTACATAAATTTTTCTTGAATTTAAAATCTGATAACAAATCAAAATTGATCCTTCCTGTATATTTTTATAATAACGAAATTGTATTAATTAATTACATTGAATTTGGATTAATGTTTTCAGATGCGGAATGTACCCGGATGTTGAGACCTCGGCCACCACTGTCATGATCGTTGATGGTGTTGCCCCCAAACAGATGTACGTATCTTTACAATTACAATTACAATTTAATTAATTAGATCTTATAAATTTATCGTATGTGATAGAACCGTTTTTCTTTTATCTTGTGATGTAACAAATTTTATTTCGTGATCATCACATGCATATGATCATTTTTTATATGATATGAAATGACGATGCGGTTAATGTGATGTGGCGTTTGGCCGCATGACAAATTAAACCGGTTTAAAAGATCATCTACATACGCTGATAACGGAATAAAACTTTGTTACATCAAATAGGTAAAAAAAATATTTGGCCTATTATTTTGATGCAACAAAATTTTAACCAATCTTTTATCGGAGCTGAAATTATGACACGGCTGATCAGTGATCAGATCAGTGTCACATCAAAAGGTCATTATATACATTAAAAGTTTGTTAAATTGAAGAAAACAAAATGTTTCATTACATGCAATTTTAATTTGATAAAATTGTTGTACGAGTACAAAATTATGTTTTAATGATTTAATTTTGATGAAATATTTGTGTAGGTTTGGTGAGAGCAGCTTTGTTGCAGAAGGTGGACATGCTTGCAAGTGTGGAGACAGCTGCACCTGCAACCCTTGCAACTGCAAATGAGAATTTTATAAGACATCAGGAACCTAAACAATAAGCAGATCGATCGTGTGTTTGATTTATGTTGTGTTTTTATTTTATGTTTATGTTGGTGTTTTAAATAAAAAGGAACCACTTCTTGTTATTGGTTTCTAGCTTCAATTTCTAATGAGTATCAGTTGGAATTGAAATTTGGGGTTATTAGTTGGTTGTTTTATGTGAAGGTTGTCACTGTGAAATATTAATGGCTCAATGCTGTTGTTTGGGCATTATGAAAATGGCAACTTATCTTAATTTGATTTTTTAAAACCAATATTACCACAAATTACCATAAGAGGCAGTGCATTTTTTGTTAACTGGGAGTAAAAACACCGAAAGACTCGTCCAACTGTATATGTCGACTCGTAGACTTGTAAAAGTTACGCTTAATGATAAATATCTTAGATATAATTGAAAAAGGGATGCAAGATGAATTTGATCATGAAACTCCATTTACAATATTACATAATCAATTGAGTTTTTCTCACCCGCACATTAAGGCGGGGTTCAAAAATATATATTTTTATAATTATATTAATACACAAATATGAAACTTAGGAAATTAAATTTTGATGTACAATGTTTTGCCTTATGGATGCAGTTAAATTGCAAGGTTAGGATGATGTAAAT
This sequence comes from Helichrysum umbraculigerum, assembly GCA_949592205.1. Taxonomy (NCBI): domain Eukaryota; kingdom Viridiplantae; phylum Streptophyta; class Magnoliopsida; order Asterales; family Asteraceae; genus Helichrysum; species Helichrysum umbraculigerum. Next base: position 122,009,487 of record CATIUR010000005.1, on the reverse strand, counting down.
GGTTTTATTGTATGATGTAAATTCAGACAAAAATAAAATGTAATCTAAAATAAAAGGGGGACAAAATAACTTTAGACTTTCATATATTAGGAATTATTAAGATTGATGTAATATTTTTGTAAGAAGGAAAAAATTAACTCCTTCAACTCGTGATCATAGTTGTTAGACTCGTACGAGTCACGAGTCGACTCGTACTCGAGACTAAAAAATGCTTTCGTTAAATACATAACATATGACGATAAAATTTATGTCGAAACGTAGATAAAATTACACTGATCATGAATATAAATTCGGAATTATTTTATACATTGTATATAAAAAGTTATTAAAGAAAAAGGAAACACTGCGTTAATAAAATATAAAACATAAAATATATTAAATGAAAACAACGTTTGGATCTCGTACTCGGCGTTCGCAGGTCGCAGGGTCGCAGGTCGCATGGTGCGACTTGCGACCGGAAGGGGTCGACTCATTTTGCTTGTCTTTTACTCGGAAATCGTATGGGTCGCAGGTCGCAAAATACGGGTCGCAGGTTGCATGGTAGGGCAAATCGGCAACTTTTTTTTTGAAGTGGCATATCGAAAAATACGTCCGGAAAAAATGGCATTTTTGTTAATTTCCCATTCATTTTTTACTAGACAATCCTAGAATTTTGAAATGTTTTCGTAATTATTAATTTATAGTTTCGCTGGGACCAATTTATTTACATTGGGATTTCAAAAAAATTATTATTTTATTATTTTATCGATTGGGATCCAATTTTGTACTGGTCCCAAGTTGGGACCGGATAAATTATTAATTTTATCGAGTATTAAATTATAAAGTTTCTACTGCATTCATTTTATTTTTGGAAATAATAAACTTTTTATTCTAAAACGTAAAGCTCGAGAAATAGATTTCCATTTTTTAGAGGTTATCTACTTATCTTTATCGTTCATTTGTTCATAAAATTTTCAAATTATCCAAATTCCACCACCATCCACCACCAACAAATTCAACAACCATCCACCATCGACCACTTACTACCTACAGTCAACCACCATTGTGAACAACCACAATTCACAGTCACCACAAAATAACAAACCGACTTAAACTAACGAATTTCAACACACAAAACTTCAAATCTAGCAAGATCCAACCATAAGCTACAAAAAACCCACCAAAACCTCACATAGTCACGGATCTAAAAGAAACACACATAACCACATATCTAAAAAAGCATATAAAACAAAATGGGAAAACAGAGACACATACACACCCAGTCACCCACCAAAAACAAAAATCAAACCCTAAGGTCCCAACTAAAAAACGGTTTAATCATATGAGAGAGAGAGAGAGAGAGAGAGAGAGAGAGAGAGAGAGAGAGAGAGAGAGGTGCATAGGGTGGCAAACGGTGGAGGTGACCGGAAAATTGATGGTAAGAGTGTTACTTTGTGAGTTTATGGAATGGGAGATCAGATGTGGAAAGATTGGAAATGAAATGACTTTATGTATTACTGACTTTTTCACAATTTGTTATGGTTGAAAGAATAGTTTGTCTCTTGCCTACCCATGCTCCTGAATGCCTCTTGCGTACCCATGTTACTGAACAAGGGTTGTGGGCTCCACGCGTTTCGATGCGGGATTAGATTGGTACAATAAAGGAATCTTGATGGTAAAAAGTTTACCATTACAAAGTATGTTGAAATCAATATGCTATACATTGTAATTATATGAAGGTGATGAGGCATTCTGTCTATAGAACGTTCACATTTAATTAATCGTATAATAAGAGAATGTGGAGTGGACATTCAGGAATTTGAGGCCCAATGGATGTTGAAATATACGTTCAACACTCTACGACACACCTAAAAAAAAAGTTTATGTTTTCTCTTGAATATATTTGGCCCAAACAATGTAATGTTATTCTTATAGTGTTACCTATTGAATCAATATATTTGCTAACCTCAATTCTTATGGATATTATTATAAATTTCCTATAGATAACAAATAAAAATTCACTCCTTGTAACCACAATTCTTATGGTTTACCGGCACTGCGTCGGCTACAACCGGTAAACCCTATCCTACTACCGTGAAAGCCTCTTTCTACCGACATTACATAGAAGGCCATCAGAAAATTGCTAAACGACAAAAAATATTCCAAAACGACAGCTGTAGCTAGCGAAATTACAAACATGTCCCTTATGAACAGTATAAAACGGCAATACAGTATACATAAAACGACATCAAGGCCTTCGGCTGTTAGCATATACAAAGCAAAAGCTTCAATAGTCATCGATTTAGGAATCTAAGATTTATATGAAAAAGACTAGTAAATAATATATGAGTAAGAGTGTATACTTCTTTCGTTATTATTTTTAAATATATTTATTTATAAGTAACTAATTTTTTAGTAGTGTATAAGATTATAAAAGTATCATTTTTTTTTAATGTTTTTGAATAAAATATAAAATTAAAAATCTAACCTTTTGTTTGGTGTGATAATAAATTTTGAGATTGTATAAAACTTTGAATATATGATTGGAAATCAAGTTGTATGAATAATTATGTTTATATTATTATTATTATTATTATCTAGTATATAATATATTATTAGTTGAAAGTTGAAGACCAAATATGAAAAAAAAAAAAAAAATGCAAAGCAAAAGGCTCGATCCCTGAACCTTCCGTTCACGATTTATTACAAAATCCATCTAGGCTACACATCCGTTTTGTTATGTTTTGCTAAACCTTCAATATATATAAATAGAATTTTAATACGAAATGACTATCTCATCCCTTATGAACAGTAGAAAACGACGGAATGTTTAACATAAAACGACACCGACTTGTTCGGCTGTTACCAAATATGAAAAAAAAAATGCAAAGCAAAAGGCTCGATCCCTGAACCTTCCGTTCACGATTTATTACAAAATCCAGCTAGGCTACACATCCGTTTTGTTATGTTTTGCTAAACCTTCAATATATATAAATAGAATTTTAATACGAAATGACTATTTCATCCCTTATGAACAGTAGAAAACGACGGAATGTTTAACATAAAACGACACCGACTTGTTCGGCTGTTAGTATATTTAGGAATAGTTCCATTGATTATTATTGAGTTGCTACAATATTGTTGCTGGGTTGCTACAGGTTACGAACTGGAAAACAATCACTTTGGTGATTGTAAGAGAGTAAATATATATTAGAGGGTCAGTTTTGAAAATATTTAGAACTTATAAAGGTAAAAGTACTTTAAAACTACACATCTTATATATCTTTATGACTACAATTTTATTTTAAATATATTCCCTCGGTCCCGTTAAGTGTTCTCTTTTGACATTTTAAAGTATTTCTTTTTCAACTTTGATCTTGAATTTTTTTGTTTTTGTTATATGGTTAATACCCGATGAAAGTTATACAAATGAAATACAATCAAAAATCAATCCATTCATATATTTTATATCAAGTCTTATATACACTAACAAAATATTTAAAGTCAAAGTTAAAAAAGAAATACTGCAGAAAGTCAAAACAAAACAATTGTAATGGGACAGAGGGAGTATATCATAATCATAAGTTACTGTTAATTCACTGGATTATATGAGTTTTCATTTAGAGAATTGCTAGACTCACATAAATTGAATTATACCAATCACATTATTTTATTTTTTCTCTCTCATATTTCTCTTTCCTCATTTCATTGGTACAATTCATTTTGTAAACATAATTTTGTAAAAATTTGGTGATCCTATTATTTCACTTTCATTAAATCACAATAAGTTTTTAGCACGGAGATGGCTCCCCCTGTTATGTTTATTTGACTGTATTTTTGTTTATCTTCTTCATTTTTTTGGATTGGAACCAGCAATTCTCATCTTTTCCTAACTTGTCCGAGTTACGAGTCGACTCGAATAGCAATGAGTCAATCTTTAGCTCACAAGCCAAACCATGAATCAGATTCTTTTGCAAGTCGACTAATGAATCGTCTCATTTTAGAGAAAATTGACTCGACTTGTAAAGGTCTAACAACTCTCAAACCATAAATATTCAATAAGGCCTAACTATGCATGAGCAAACTTCTGAGAATACCATTAATTTTTACTGTGGTGACCAATTTATCATCTCTCCCCTTCATGCTTAAAAGAACAAAATAGTAGCAGAAGATACAATCAATATATGTGAACTTATTAATGGGTACAAAACTCTTCCAAACGACCCACTAAAGAAGCAATCATCAGCACCCAAAACCAGGGCCGGAGCTAGAAGGGGGCAGCGGGGGCAATCGTCCCCAAAAGAAATCTAAAATTATTGAAAAATATATATATTTTTTCAAGGTAATTATAGTGACGGTTTATGAATTTTGAACCCCCAAATTTATAGAAAGGAAAAAAAAAAGTAAATTTTGCACCATAACTAAAATTTTTAACTCCACCCCTGCCCAAAACCATTAGTTATTCTCCCCATTCATCATAGAACAACACACTACATGGATTTGACAGTCACTCGTGACCCGACCCATGGAATTTTAAAATTATTGAATCTATTTAATATCCACTTGAACAGTCTAAGTTGGCATTTGTAAAATCTACTTGTTAGGACCACTTGACCTATAGACTGCAATATGTTTGTGACGCCATAAACAGTAAGCTATTGACCACGCCACGGCTTGCCAAACTTTTTGTACCCGATCAAATTGCCATGAAGCTCCCCCAAACTGCATTTGCTCCTGACAAAAAGGACATTTAATCTATCAAAATCCCTCCATTTGAACACTTTTGTTGCGTGCAAACCCAAGTTCCAGGTTGAAAAAAAATAAAGAAACCAAAACTTGTGTATGAATTTATGGGCTACTCCCTCTATCACCAATTTGTTTTGGGTGGAACCTTATCTGATAAGCTCTATACTCTTGGGGCTGAAAAAGGTCCTGACTAACGATGATCTCAGTGACACATTGAAAGGTCACTGGTCTCGTTGTGGTTTACGAGAATTATTATCAAACACTAATCTAACCGGCATAAGTATGTCTACTTTCATTAATTTCATAAATCTAAATATATCTCTAAATTGATGATTGATTAATACTCCCTCTGTCCCGATTCTATTGTCCAGTATTCCTTTTTGGGATGTCCCAATTTAATTGTTCACTTCCATAAATAGATAAGAATAATGAGATAAAGTTCATTTATGCCCCTAATTTATATATGTAAGACAAAAAAGTAGGTAAAAAGTAAAGGGTAAAACTGTCTTCTTACCAAAAAGTAAGAGAGATGGTGATATTTTTCTTAAACTGCGTGTTTTTTATCCGTGGACAATAAAATTGGGACGGAGTGAGTATTTAACATTGAAAAAGATAATAAGTGAAATTCATTTTTCACTTGCTGGGGGCCTACATGTTTAGGCTTACATAAACAAAATTATCCCACGCACAGTACGTACCTTTTAACTACATTTGATGTTTCTATTTTCCGAAGATTTAGCCGTTTATCTACGGGGACCTCATAAAGATACCCCTTTTTATATTTTTTCCCATCTTCTACCCCATCTCACCCATCTAATCAATCACATCGTACTCTTTTTTATTTATTTTCTGGGTATACCCCTTCTTTTTCTAATTCCTACCCCCTGTTTAATCTAAAACTGGACATAATTCTATACTGAACTGAACCGATCTTAAATAAAACTGAACTGAAAAAGGACTGAACGGGGACTGAAGGTGAGCCAGGGGTATCCCATGTGATTTGAGGGGTGTCTTTATAATTTCCCCTTTGGTGCTCAGTATTCACGACATACAACGTACATTGTTCACGTGAAACATCTTACTTTTTTGTTTCGTTATGAGAAATGCATAATTCATTGTCAAGAAATGGTATTAATGAAAGTTCGGCACGGGTCTTGTCTTATGATACACCAACAGTAACGAGTTTGGCTACATGACAAATGTTTTTGTCCATTAATAATTTAACACTTTATCTTGTTAATAATTTGCTTTTCAATCCGAGTAGTCTTTTATATCCTTCTTATTCTTATATATTTTATATTTTATTTTATAAAGGGAAAATTAATAAAGAACTTGCATACAATCGGCAAAGCATGAATAGATATGAAATTGTATCATGTTTTATCGGATTTTTAAACTAATGATATGGTCACTGTTTTTCAAAATAAATTTACAATACACGAAAAATATAATTTATTCGATTGGTATATTATATGATTTAAAACTTTTAAATATCATATAACATCCACCCCACTTGTACTATTATCATTGGTTAAAATCAGGGGCGGATGTAGAAGGGGCAGTTGCCAATTCAAGAATTTTCAAATCACGTAAAAAAATTAAATTATTTATAATATTCTATAAGTTTTGCTCCCCAATTTATAAATCCTAGTTCCGCCCTTGATTAAAATACAACAATAACACCCAATTTTGCTAAAAATAGAGCATGGGTTAATGTAAAACGTAAACAGTTGTACATTTATTATATTGTAGGGTATTGAGACTGGTTTCAAGAATGGACTCTCGGCAAAAGATTGTTTGTCTTTATGTCATTGGTCAATTGTTAATAAGATGAACTCAATTTTATGAAGAAATAAATTCTACTTGGTAGTGTCAACCTTTTTTTTTGGAGGTGATAGATCATGCTATAAAAGTTATGAGGTTATACATGAATCCCATTTCGTAAATTAAAAAGAAAATTCTCTTAAAATAAGAGAGAAAATGTACATGGGTCTACGTCTAAGTTGTGAAGCTCGTAATTCGTAAACTTAATTAATCCCCTTTATTATTTGGGCATGATTGTTTGTAAACACAACCAACCGGCCTTCCGCCTAGTCAATAGTCATATCTAGGTAGCCCATGCCCCATGGGCTGGCCTTGTTAGTTATTCTTATAGTTATACTCCGTCTTTAACCCGTTCAAAATCTTTCTAAATCATATCAAAATCAAAATGTTTGTTTATTATAGAAACTAGGTAAAGGACCCGCGACTGCGAGCTTTGACATTTTTTCTTTTGTAATTTTTTGATTTAAGAATCTATAGTCCCGTTTGTACCCATATTCTATTAGTTCAATTAACCTGCACATTCATTGTTTAATTCTTGGACTTTTGATTTTCACATTCATTATATCATCTCCAATATAGTAAGCCCTCGAGACTCAGATCCATTAGTGGCAAATTACAACAAAAACCAATTAGTAAATTAAGTTAAAACTATATGAGCAAGGTGATGTTGTCTTAAAGTTAAAACGTTATGTTCTTACCTGAATAACCTTAGCCTTTTTAAGGATTCTTATTCAATTAAAGTTTCATACTCGACTACGATATACTTCTCAATATTTGTTCCATTTTTTGCTACCTTTTACTAAAGAGTCGGACAATTAGCAAGTACTTGATAAAATTAACCTATCACCAAAAAAAAAAAAAAAAAAAGTACTTGTGCCAGCATATGAAAAACTCAACAACTCCAAATATCATATGAAAAACTCAACAACTCCAAATATCAGAGTTCCATTTGTCATTTAATTGTGCTTTGAAAAGGATCTTGATTTTTGAATGATCAACACGTCTTCTTGTTGGAGTTCTTTGATTGGGATTGCATGAAACTATGGAAAGACAAATAAATCATCAATCAATCTTCATTATATCATAAACTTTGACAATGCACACAATAGCAACCTACATACGTGAGAATAAATTGATGAGGTAAGAAAACTAAAAATGGTATATGATCGTGGTAGCTCTGTTAAATTTTATCACGGATAAGTATGATCAGGAGACTATATCAGTCACACATTTCATCTAACACATAAGTACCCTTACAAACTTATAATGTGTTTACATGATTTATCACCGTAAGCAAATAAACTACATGGTGTTGATTGCAATATGAATACTCACAGAGAGGGAAACTATAAAATAGAAAGAACACTTACCTTGTTTGGTGAACATTTGGAGTCAGTGGAGGTTACAGTTGAAAATATTATATAGTTACATTACCTGCAATCAATCACACCATCAAAAAATGAAAATAAAGAAAAGCTAGAAAACACAGATTGCAAATAATATTCGTTGTTCCCGGCCACTCATTGGTAATCATTAAAATTATTTAAAGAGGCAAACGGCAGTGCTGGAAGATATTACTATTCGTTCATCCTAATCAAATCAATTGAAGAATTTTACCATTCTTACTGGAGTACTACGTACATTACTGCCTAAAGAGTTTTCATAAGAAAACAATTTTATTGTAGGTGTCAATCTCGACTCATGTTTAACATAATATTAAAAGACAAATTGTATATATAAAAACTTAACTCAAGACAACCAAATCCCATTCAAACTGAAACCTATTTCACGTTTAACCAAAACCTATTGGTCCTGTAAGTAGAAGTATAACTATAACTTTATCAAATTAACACACAACTCACATAACGTGTATTTTAACTTTTCTGGTAGACCACTCCTTTGTGTGTCAGTATACAAACTGATGTGTTTCGGTTGACTGACACCGATGACACCGGCACATCAGTCCGCTGCGTCGGTCGCCTTGGGTCAATTAAGTGATGAGAAAACTGATTGCATCCATTTTTTGTTTAATTGGTTTGTTTTTGTTTAGTGTATAAAAATAAAAATACACGATCACTATTACCACCGTTGTGTCAGTTGTGTGTGTTAGTTGTGTGTGTTAGTTGTGAGTTAGTTTGAGAAGTGTAGAGGTGGCACAACCTGGGGCACAGTCAGAAAATTCGGATGGAGGGGGCGACAAAATTATCTTTTCTATAGTTTGGTGGGGGCGAAAATTATAAATGTCATTCATACCTTAAAATTTTTTCTTTTTTACGCAATTTATAATATCTTGTGGGGGCGACTGCCTACGCTGCCCCCGCTCTGTCTTCGCCCCTGGGCACAACTGACACACCAACGGATGGGGGTGATCTTATATACACTTAACTTTTGATTATGTTTATGTACATCGTGTTATATTATACTCCGTATATATTAACTAAATTATCTAATTGGATCATTTGGATCGGACCATATGGTTTGGATAATTGAATATTCGAATTGACTTGAACAAAACCCAAATTTATTATTTTGGATCACGGATTGATTTTAATTAGCAAAATTTCAAACCAATTATCCAAAATAATCAAATAAGAAATAAGTATTAATTTCAAACATTATATATATTTACACATACAAAATAGTTTACCAAATAAGAAATAAGTATTAATTTTACAATCAAGTATGGTGCTTTTGTTGACGAAGTGAAGACGATGTTGATTGCTAAAGATGGTGCTAAAGATTCTATTAATTTTTGTAAGTAGAAAATTCCAAACACTATGTATGATTAATATGATATTGATTTGAATTTGTACAAATCAAACTTAGTATCATCATCCACTTTGTTTAAATTTTGTTATAATATATAATGTATTTATATACATATATATATCTGTGTGTGGATATTTGAAAACCAAACCGATCCATCCAAATAGTAACTAGGATGGATTAGTTCAGTTATTGAACTTGTTTGGACGGATCAGATTTATTTTTGTCCAATGAAGTGAAGGATCATATTCATAAATTTTAAACCAAAATCCATTTGTATTCATGTAAACGGGCCAGATTTAAACCGATCCATCCATTTAAACACCCCTAATAATTATCATGTAACTTGCATACAAATTGCCATGAAGAAAAATTACATACAATGATTGAAAATAACAAGTTTATTATATACAATATACATCCGATTAGTTAAATATACACTAACAATGTCAAACAAAAATTAATTTTAGGAGTATCTACAATGTGTGTACTATTCTAAAGCAAAAATAAAATCTATCATGTAATTAATATACTTTTACTAAAAAATAAGGTTGCTTCAATATTTTTCACTAAATCTTGACACTAAATCCTATAATATTTATTAGAATGTAATGAAAATTATTGAAACGCCCCAATTTTTTTTTTTTTTTAAACACTCTTAACATTGTCCCACAACTCATTCGTATGTATATTAGGTCCGTACATAACTTACAATACTAGTTTGAACTTGAACACAAAATATTCTGAAAAAGGCCAGGTACCCGTCGGGTAGGCCGGGTATCCGCCGCGTACTTCACGTACCATCCGGGTGAAACACAAACCATCCAGGTATAATTCAAAATTTGACAACAAAACCTGGACCTTGTTTTAGACACAAAACTACCAGCCGGGTAACCATATTAACCGTCGGGTAATACAAGCTACCAGCCGGGTAGTGGATCTTCAAGCCGGGTAGTTCATCAATCTGCACAACTCAGTTTTTAATACGAATTTTGGACGCGCATAACTTTTAACTCATTAGGAGTTAGGACCTAAAATTTTGCAGGCACCATCACTATATCATAATAAAGGTTTCCCTTTTTACACTTTTCCAAAATTCACGTTAACGTAGAATCTGGACCGTAATCCAAAATACGATCATTTTGGCACTTTTAAAACCAAAGTTACAACCATTTTGAATCAACCCTTTAAACCACTTTCCAGCAAGTTCACTTGCTCATTTCGACTCAACGACACTTAACCACAACATCCAAACCATTATTTTAACCAAATGACCCATATTGACACCTTTTTGACCCATTTATGAATCAACAACAACTTTTACCGTTATACTTTCAAATCATTAACATAATTATCATTTCATACCTCAATTCATAAAAACTTGCGGTTCCAATTACACAATTAACCAAAATTCAACTTTTGATGTTTTGATCACTTTCCCACCAAATTATGACCAAAACTACATATTTTCACATCTAACAAATCTTACAACTTTACATCCTAATCTTTACCCATTTTGACACTACAACATTCAACCTTGACTTGACCACTATCCACCTTGACTTTATCAAGTCAAAGGCATACTCCACATTTCAGTAGATACTTTACAACTTAATCCACACATGTTATTAAAGTATCATTTTGGGCGATTTACACAATGGCAATCAAACACGACAATTTAAAAGAAGGAAGAGCTTGTCTAACCATAAAGCAAACTCCAATCCACGCTACCTTCTTACAACCACAATCTACTCATTTTATCCATTTGGTTCAACTAAACCATGCACCTACAACATAAAACAACTGAAAGGGTAAGCAAAACGCTTAGTGAGCATACGAGGAATTAAATGAATAATTCATTAACAATAATTCAATAACAATGACCATTATTAACCACAATTTATATATCAATCTTTTTATTCATCAAGCTACTGCACATTATCTCAATGGCACTACTTGGCTAAACTCATTAAATCAACCTCATTACTTCTTCAAGCTAGTCCACATTATCTCAATGGCACTAGCTATTCTCTTTACATCATCAACAATATTAATGATCCTTAACAACATAACCATGTTAATTCATAAGAATCAACATTATTCATCAAGCTAATGTCAATGATCATTACTTGACTAAACATCAAGCTAATGTCAATGATCATCACTTGGCTAATTCATCAAGCTAATGTCAATGTGTAACACCCCAAAATCTAAAATGTATTATTATGACGAATAAATAATTGATTATTTTAAATTGATATTCTTGTAAGAAAAATAAAATAGTTGAAATCGCGAATGGTTTTAAGTTTCAGACAATAAGTATTAAAGGGGACTAAAATAGTACATGTGTAGATATATATTACCTCCCTTCTCATTTGTTCCAGACAGAAAGAAAAAAAAAAGAGAAAAATATAAATCGTCCCTGTGAATTGCAATGGAGCAAGGAGACAAGAACCAAATCTAATTCTTATTTTAATTCCTCAATCTAAGCCTTAGAAGATTAGTTCTTCATCATTATTTCATCACCAATTTGAAGTAAGCTCAATTCCCTCTTTAATTAACCTAATTATGTGATTATGATGAATTGATATGAGTTAGTGATTTATTATAAAATTGGGGTTAGAAAAGTGATGAATTGATGTTATTTGAATTGCTGATGAGATTATTTTAGTAAAAATTCGAGTTCTGGGTTGAAATTTCGATTTGCAGGTCTGGGTGAATTAAAGGATCGCGACGCGATTGTGCTTATTCCGCGACGCGAGCGTGACAAGAAAACAACGTGATCCTGTAGTCAAAACGACGCGATCGCATATAATTCACGACGCAATCGCGTATTAACGCGACGCGATCGCGTGTTAAGCTTAAATCTCTGTTTTTCGACTTGTAGTTCCTTTAGACCTGTTATGGACATTACGATGTAAGTAGAAGTGGTAATATATGATAGACATGATATAGAACTAGAATTCAAGTGAGGATTTGAAAGATTTATTTATTGAATCGTTTATAATTATTAAAGCATGATTTGACCGAATAGTTAATGACCAAAACTAAAGTGGGAACAGGGTAAAGTTAATGATACGCATCTTAATCGAACCTTTGGTATTATATATATATATATGTGTAAACAAAATTATGTTTAAAATGGGTTGTGAAATGTAATGACTATTTCGAAATGAGTTCGAGTATTAATCAAGGTAATAAATGATTAAAGGTTAATGAGGTTATTATGAAAAGTGTAATTACGTAGTTAGGCTTAGAAGGTTAAGTTTGATGGTTTCATGGAGGTCATAGATTGACAATTATGATTAGTAAACTTTGATGATTTTTAGGAACTAAATGTATTGTTATATTTATATGTGATGTAGTAGGTGGTTCAAGACATGGCACCTACAGACATTATGATTATCGCTTATTCGACTAAAAAGCAAAGGTGAGTGATATGGGGGTTAAATGGGTAATGATTGTATGTTCCGGATTGCTTACGAGCAAGAGGTTCATACAATCAAGTGGATTATGCTTGTTTCTTACGTCTGAATCTTGTACTTGTATCTTGCATTGGGATTCGTTGTTAATTGATGTTGTTGGACTATGTGGGAATTATGTGAAATTATGTGGACTATATGTAATAAGCATTGTAGAGATTCAGTGGTATCTTGCTAACTGCGGTTAGCCTACGTTTATTACGAAATAAGTGCTTAGCACTACTTGGTATCTATAGAGCTTGGTATGCATACCGATGTGGTGTGATGCCTTGCGAGATTGTATTTATTAGACCGCGGATCCGTACGGAATATAGAGAAATCTCTACATTTGCTCAGTATTTAATTGTTTAGACAGATAAGTGGAATCTTGTTATTTGTTTTGTGTTACGTGACTTGGTGAATTATTCATTTGACTGCATATATGCTCACTAAGCTTTAAGCTTATTCCTTTAGTTGTTTCATGTTGTAGGTGATAAACGTGAAAATGTATTATATTGTAGTTCTAATTACCCCTTTGTTCAATAGATTTCTTATGCATTTTATGTGAATAAGATACTTATTTTGTTCATATTTGCATTTAGGAGTTTAATTGGAGCTTGGATAAAAAAGAAACAGAAAACGAGCTTATTGCAAAGAAATGTTGCTAAAAGAATAAAACATTGGACAAGAGAAGATTGGATCGAAGTAAAAGATGATCAATTTGTCGAAGTCGGAAGATTAAATGAAGAAAAGGTGGAAAAAGTCTGGAAAATCAATCCATCCGCCGGATGGATGTTTCATCCGCTGGATGGATCAAGGTGGTGGAGGCCCAGGCTACGCGAAGCTGGGCTAGGCTTAATTTCAATCCATCCGCCGGATGGATCAATTCGGCAGAATATGTTAAAAACCTCATTTGCCTCATTTTTAACCCTAACTTTTCCAATACCCTAACCACAGAAACCAGTCGAAAAAACAGAGGGTTTCCTCTCACTTTGGGAGCGAATCGATGGGGATTCGGAGGCTGAAAAAGCTAGGATTATCCTATTAATTCTACTTCATTCGGTTTATGATTTGGTTTGCATATCTTTTTCCGATTTCAATTCGAACATCATCTATGTGTTTTGTTTGAGATCATGAAACTGATTTTGTATAATTGAATGATAGATTAGACTTTATTGTATATTTTTTAGTTTAATGACCTTGGATTATGATTATTTGATGGTTATAATTGTGTTTTGGATCAACTGTCTTATTGAAGATTGTTATGTTATCCGTAGAACTTTGGTTATTGGTGATTGTTAGTTATTACTTAACGTGGTTAATAGTGTCATTGAGATTGAGTTCCTTTGATGTTATTGATTATTGATGATTATGAATCTAGATTTATAGTCATTGCTAAATATATTGAGTTTGATAGGTTAAAAGAATAGTAACTAATCAATCTAAAATGAGCAAGCTAATAAGAGATTATTAGTAGGTATTGTTGAGTCATACCGCGAGGAATAATCGTAACAAGTCGTGAATACTTAATGCACAATCTAGGGAAACGCACGCAATAGAGCAACATTCTTGCGACGTCGGATCGATGTTTAATGTGGGACTCTAGATTGTAGATATTAGTTAACCAGAACCGGAGACTAATATACATTTAACTTGGATTCTTTGATTAGTAACTAAGTTAATATAAAATAAATCACAATCAGACAATCAAAACACATGAACCGGATAATATGAATCTGAGTGTGAAGACTCTGAGCAATTACATGTCTATCTCCAATTGTTTATCTGTTCCTCTTATCTTGTTTTATGTTGTTGGTTTGGTTACTTAGTTCATCTTGAACGTTCGTACGGAACTAAAACGTGCCCCTATTTTACTGCTTTCTGAATAATTCCAATTTAACTCAATAACATCGTTCCTGTGTTCGACCTGGACTTACCATAAGCTATGCTATTCCGATCGGGTATTCTTGCCTGGTTGTGTGATAGTAGTGATTGGTATATCCTGTACTTTATAAATAATAAAACGAGACGCTTTCACACGCATCAAGTTTTTGGCGCCGCTGCCGGGGAACACTTAACCGTTTGGACTATTGTTCTGCCGGAGAACGGGTGTTTATTCGATTAAGTTGAAAAATATATATATATTAAAAAAATTCAAAAATTAAAAAAAAATTAAATTAATTTTTTTTTAAAAAACTAAAAAAAAATTTCGATTTGTTTGTTAATTTGTTAGTTTTAAATTTTTCGTTATTTTGTATTTTGTTTTCTTGTATTTTGTTTTCTTGTTTTTTGTTTGCAGTTTCGAACTTTGTGGGTATGTTCCCTGAAAACCCTCACGAGAATATAACTCGTCCACTCGGGATACCGGGGGGTTTAAAGGCTTGTTGCATACGCTAAATGCAACCGTGATGCCTACGGAAGTGTGCTATTGTATATTTTTAGAATCAGATCAAGAAAACATTTTTCTTTAAGATCAGGGGAGTTTTCTGTTCACTTCTTTTGTATTCCCTATTTTATGATTCTTTATTTTGCAATGAGGACATTGCTTTATTTTAAGTGGGGGATGGGGGAAAAGAAGTGTTATTGTCCTGGGTTATAAATCGATAAATATTGGTAGACTTTAAAACTTTGTTTTTGAGGAATGATTTTTAGGGAGAGTAATGCTATATCAACCTAATTACATAGACCTAAATACAGACCTAATTATCTTATTGGTTGA
The DNA here is from genome assembly GCA_949592205.1 of Helichrysum umbraculigerum. Classification (NCBI taxonomy): domain Eukaryota; kingdom Viridiplantae; phylum Streptophyta; class Magnoliopsida; order Asterales; family Asteraceae; genus Helichrysum; species Helichrysum umbraculigerum. The sequence continues at coordinate 121,993,992 of CATIUR010000005.1, read as the reverse complement.
TTTTTTTCTCTCTCCTAATCTCATCCAATCAATTTTTCAAAGCAACCAATCACACCCTTAGGTCTTTTTTTAGGCCTACATAATTAGTCATAACAATCATTTTCCTTTTAGGGAACATAGCTAGAAGGCATTCTATGTTAGTCATTTTTCAACTCAAATTTGTATTCTCTTTAAGATTAGAAAAGATAGTTCATCATGTGATGTATTGATAGACAATCTATGTGTAAGTTGTTGAGTTATTAAATAAAATTAATGCAAGAAGTATGCGATATTCCGAGAGGAACTTTAGCAATTTATGACTTAGTCTTAATTCGTATATATGATAGCGTGCGATATACCATAATTTTGGAATTTAATTAATATCATTTGGGGATATACTGGGTGTTATTTCCTCTGTTGTACGTAAGTACAGACCTGGTCTCCGCCATTATATGTATTGAAAAAGAGCAAAAAGAGTTTAAATGAACTCAAGATTTTAAAATGTAGTCAAATTATGTTGCTTTGTTATACTAAGGTACAGACCTGCCACCAATGGTTTGACTAAAAAGTTATTATGTTAAACCAAAGTCAAGTTATGTCGCTCTCTTGTGTTAAGGCACAGACCCGTCAACAATGTCTTGACTTGAAAAATGATTATTTTAATTGGATATCCATGATATGTGTAATATTAGCACGTTATATGTATGAGGGTATTTTGCTATTGAGAATCAAGGGTAAAGCTTCTAAAATAATGATAAGTCAAGTTCATTGTTAAACTAAAAATTTGATTTGCAAAATACTAACTTGAGTTCATTGTCTGCCTACTAAAATACCTAAGTATATCTCACAATGATTATCGATATTGTTGTCCACGTAAACAATCTATTCTTAGGTATTTTAGTTGAAGCTTTACCCTTGATTCTCAATAAGACTTAGCTAAAATAGCTCACAATGATTATCGATATTGTTGTCCACCTAAACAATCTATACTTAGGTATTTTAAAGTTGAATTATTGTTAAACTAAAAATTTGATTTGCAAAATACTAACTTGTATGTAAGTTCCTATGCGCCATTGTCTGCCTACTAAATTTTGTCGTTTATAAGTTTTAAATCGATAGTCTACTTGAGGACAAGTAGGATTCAAGTGGGGGATGTTTGATAAACGCCAAAATGTATTATATTGTAGTACTAATTACCCCTTCGTTCAATAGATTTATTATACATTTTATGTGAATAAGATACTTATTTCGTTCATATTTGCATTTAGGAGTTTAATTGGAGCTTGGATAAAAAAGAAACAGAAAACGAGTTTATTGCGAAGAAATATTGCTAAAAGAATAAAACGTTGGACGAGAGAAGATTGGATCGAAGTAAAAGATGATTAAATTGTCGAAGTCGGAAGATTAAATGAAGAAAAGGTGGAAAAAGTCTGGAAAATCAATCCATCCGCCGGATGGATGTTTCATCCGCCGGATGGATCAAGGCGGTGGAGGCCCAGGCTACGCGAAGCTGGGCTGGGCTTAATTTCAGTCCATCCGCCGGATGGATCAATTCAGCTGAATATGTTAAAAACCTCATTTGCCTCATTTTTAACCCTAACTTTTCCAATACCCTAACCACAGAAACCAGTCGAAAAACAGAGGGTTTCCTCTCACTTTGGGAGTGAATCGATGGCGATTCGGAGGCGGAAAAAGCTAGGATCATCATATTGTTTCTACTTCATTCGGTTTATGATTTGGTTTGCATATCTTTTTCCGATTTCAATTCGAACATCATCTATGTGTTTTGTTTAAGATCATGAAACTGATTTTTTATAATTGAATGATGGATTAGACTTTATTGTATATTGTTTAGTTTAATGACCTTGGATTATGATTATTTGATGGTTATAATTGTGTTTTGGATCAACTGTCCGATTGAAGATTGTTATGTTATCCGTAGAACCTTGGTTATTGGTGATTGTTAGTTATTACTTAACTTGGTTAATAGTGTCATTGAGATTGAGTTCCTTTGATGTTATTGATTATTGATGATTATGAATCTAGGTTTATAGTCATTGATAAATAAATTGAGTTTGATAGGTTAAGAGAATAGTAACTAATCAATCTAAAATGAGCAAGCTAATAAGAGATTATTAGTAGGTATTGTTGAGTCATACCGCGAGGAATAATCGTAACAAGTCGTGAATACTTAATGTACAATCTAGGGAAAAGCACGCAATAGAGCAACATTCTTGCGACGTTGGATTGATGTTTAATGTGGGACTCTAGATTGTAGATATTAGTTAACCAGTACCGGAGACTAATATACATTTAACTTGGATTCTTTGATTAGTAACTAAGTTAATATAAAATAAATCACAATCAGACAATCAAAATACATGAACCGGATAATATGAATCTGAGTGTGAAGACTCTGAGCAATTACATGTCTATCTCCAATTGTTTATCTGTTCCTCTTATCTTGTTTTATGTTGTTGGTTTGGTTATTTAGTTCATCTTGAACGTTCGTACGGAACTAAAACGTACCCCTATTTTACTGCTTTTTGAATAATTCCAATTTAACTCAATAACATCGTTCCTGTGTTCATGTGTTCCTGTGTTCGACCTGGACTTACCATAAGCTATGCTATTCCGATCGGGTATTCTTGCCTGGTTGTGTGATAGTAGTGATTGGTATATCCTGTACTTTATAAATAATAAAACGAGACGCTTTCATACTCATCAGTAGGTATTTGTTTCGGTTGGGCCAATGGAGCGAGATGATTAAACAGTGTTTGCTAGAGGATTGTGTGGATTGGAGCTTGCTTTCTGGTTAGACAAACTTCTTTTCTTTTGGATTATCGTTATGATGACACTTGTGTAAATCACCCAAAAAGAACATAATTTTATGTCATCTGTCGGTGGAATTAAGAGTTTTGTGAATTGTGATTATTGTATTGTATTTGACTTGTGATGTCTAAGAGTCAAGTGATTAGTTGCGGTTGCATTAGTGTTATGTGAATTTGAAAATAAGAATGTCAAATGCTGATGTCAGGTTATAAAAGTTATTGTTAACTTTCATATAGGATCAAAAATGTAAATGGGATATGCTTTGAATATTATGATTTTATAAATGGTAACGTTCGAGTCTTGTGATATATAAAAAAAGGGCGTTTCAAGTTGGTATCAGAGCGATGGTTTAAGAGAATTAGTAATCCACGATAGAATTGCCTAAACTTAAATCAGTATAAATTACATGAACTGCTATGATGACTATGTGTAATAGTGAAGTAGATTAGATTGGACTGATATGCTGCTCTGTTGCGAATTATCTGATAATTGTTCCTTGTTGATCTAGTAACAAAAATGCTAAAAGAGATGCTAGCAATCCGAAATAGTTCTAATTGAACTTATTGTGTCTGAAATTGTTGAGGAAAACATGAATTTAGTAGTGTCAGAGTTAGTAAATTAATTGCAAGGTGCTGTTAAAATTCCTTGCTAATAATTATGTGATATTATGATTAGAGATTGATTTGCTCCTGAGAGAGAATATGTGGTGAATACGATAAGATGTTTACATGAAATAAATACACTTATGAAATAAGTAAGTTGCAGTACCATTTTCATTTGATTTGGGAATGAGGTACATCTTCTCGATCAAGTGTAAATGAGTTGTTGTGTGAATAGAAATATGTGTGTCTAATTAAACGCTTTTAATGAGGTTGACCGATTATGTGCAATTACTTGTTTATGTGAAACTAATGATTCTGGAACAATATGATAAAGTAAATATTATAGCAAGTAAATTCTAAATTTTGTATTTGCCGATAAGATGTGATTATAGTAAGTTGACTATTATATAATACGTGCTTGACATTGCACGTGACGCTGATAAAGTACTTGGTGCTTGACATTGTACCATGTACTAACTGTTAATGTTTAAGTATACATGCTTGACATTGCGTGTGATGTCGTTGTGGCATTGGTGCTTGATATCGTACCATATGCTGAAAATGTGATAGTAGATTAACATGCGTTCAGAGTTTCAGATAAGCAGGGATATTGACTTATGTCAGTTGTTGGGTTAAAATTCTATATGAGTAGATACATACTAAAAGAAGTTATTAAGTGTGCTCTAATTGCTTTGAGTTGTTGTGCTATGTGTTTAAGTGAAGCGAAGTCACATTGATGATTTATGGTATGAAGTAGCCTGAGAAGGAAGTGTGAAAAACATAATCTAACAACGCCTGATCAACGTCGTTATATTATGCTATGTCATATGGAATTGTTGAGGCTACCAGATATTAGAGAGATTTTATGTAATTGTCGAGATTAAGTGTAAGAGTAGTGTAAACTAGTTACCGAGTAAAGGCAAGTGAATGAGCATACACCTTGTAATTAAGAGAAGTGTTTAAATTATGTGACTTATGTGTTGAATATGGAAATGAAAAGTAATAAATTGGATATGAAATATCCATGAACATGATACGTTGTTGTTGGCAAGAGTATGATAGATTTGAAAGTAGTTATGAAGTGATATTAAAGATGAAAAATGTATTAATAATTGACATTAAGTAGTTTCTAATAAATAAGAATCTGAAAACTTTATGTGGAAGTTTTGAAATAAAGAAGTGTACTTTCGAAAGGATGTTGACATGTAATTGAAAAAGAACCAGAGATTGACCGAAATAAAGTAGTAGTAAACCACTAAACTATTGTTTTAATGTGGTACCTGTTATAAAAGAAATTGATGTTAGTTGAGATAAAACAGTGTTCACCCACTTGATTATCGTTTTAATGTAATGTTGTTACAAAAAGTGATAAGATGGATCTTAAGTGGGGGAGGAAATTTACAATTAAATGATATATAATATGTTGATAAGGTATGATTTGGTTACTGTAACACCCTCAAATTTCGGGTCGCGGAAGCAGTCGGGTCGGGTGTTACTAAATCAAATATCACAAGCATAAAGATATATAATGAACGACTCTAAATGAGACATTGAAAATAGTTATACATTTACCAAATAAAACGTTTACAAAGTTAATAGTGGTTTTCAATTACATAAATTGAAATACAAAAGTAAATGCAGAGTTGTCCCAAAGTTTGAAAACATGCGACTCGAGCTAGCATAGCTTGTAGTGGTCCTAATCCTGCTGGCCACCTGAGAATACATACTAAAACAGGTCAGCTATAAAGCTGGTGAGTTCACAGAGTATTTAATATGAAATCGTATGATAATACCATCCGTATTATAAAAAGCGGTTATCCACCGTGTATTTAGATTAAATGAGTTTGCAAAGACATTACAAAAGTTATATATCGGGGTGTAGGTTACCCTAACCATAGTGTTAGCTAGATACAGGGGTTTAGTATGCATCGTCTACTAGTCTTTACATGGAGGTGCGGGTCCCTAGAGTCCAGTCATCTACTAATGTAGGAACCACAACATATGTTGATTGTTTAATAAGTATCCCGAGTCCCAATAATCCATCGGATTATCCTACAAGTATATAAGTAATGAAAGTAGCACTACGTGCATACTTTATGTTTAAGAGCACCACGTACTCAAACTGGGTAACAATGAAGCACCACGTGCTTAAGGTCAAATGTAGTGATGTAGTGAGGCACTCCGTGCCTGATGTACGTAATAAGTATGCATAGATATGAAGCACCACGTGCTTAGTAAGGTAGTAGTATGTATACATCAACATGTATAGGTAATCAGTAGTAGCACCACGTGCCAAGTAGTGGTTCAACGAACCCGGAAGTAGCACTACGTGCCAAGTAGTGGTTCAGCGAACCCGGAAGTAGCACAACGTGCCCGGAAGTAGCGCAACGCGCCCAGTGATGGCCCTACAGGCTCGGCAGTAGCATAACATGCCTACTGTGTGATCAGATGAAGCATTACCTGCTTGTTTAACGTTAATGAAGCACTACGTGCTTAATGGTGTAAATAAGGTGTGTACACACATATATATATATATATATATATATATATATATATATATATATATATATAAGCGAAGCACCGCGTGCTTGGTAGTGTAAGCGTGTGTACATCATCATGTACATGTAATCAGAAGTAGCACCACGTGCTAAGTAGTGGTTCAACGAACCCGGAAGTAGCACAACGTGCCCGGAAGTAGCGCAACGCGCCCAGTGATGGCCCCACGGGCTCGATAGTAGTACAACGTGCTAAACAGTTTATGTATGCATAAATTAGTGTAAGATATCTACAGATAAACACTACACTCAATTTATGTGCGTTTATTACCCTACGGTAATGTTGAAGGTGTAATCTAACAATCTACACCTATGATTAAAGTTTAGTGTTTACAATGTTTTTAAGTGTGACCAATCACCACCTAGATGATGGGTGTAGCATGTCATGTCTAGATGCGTATAAACGCCACCTAGCTATTCTGAGTAGTACATAATGCCTAAGTGTGTCATCATATCACTTAGTTGTCAAAAAGTACCTACAACACTTAAATGATGGATACTATCAGTCGGTTCTATAAATCGTGACTTGATTAGTAAGTGTGGTCTCTAGGTTGTATTTCACGAGTAAACTAGCCAAATCTAGTAATACTGAATCGCCGATGTGACGAAGTGTTTAAATGTTGTTTCTTGTATAATTTTAGTTGTTGTCTTGCTAAAGCACACTTATCTTGCATAGTATGTACGGTTGTCTCAAGGGCGTTGGAGTCTAATATGTCATTTGCAAACATTTGTAAAGCAGTTGTAAGTTCGTTTATCAACGAAAAGTAAGTAAATCATGAGTATGTATCTCCCCCAAAATCAGTGAAAACAGTAAAAAGGAGGGGCTATAAACTCACCTGTGAGTTGTCAGCGATCCTACGATACGTGTGTTGTCCGAATGGTAACCTCCTAGTGCCCTAAACACGTGAGGTTATATGAGTAAGATACTAATCGGTTTAGCTAAATGTGTCACGAAGGTACACTTCTGTTGTTTAGTTTTTAGAATTGCGTACAGTCCGTTTGTGATGGTTTGTATTAATAATAATTCTCAATTAAATCATTATTAAAATCGTTTCGTTATCTATTTTACAAAAATATAATTTTTGCTCGTAAGTCATCGTTGTAAAAAGTGTAGTTGTTTGAAACGCCCTGAAATTCTGAACATTTTTTTTTTTTTTTTTTTTTGTAACTATTACTAACTTATAACGGTCCCAATACTCTAATTATTATCTACTATTGCATTGTCAAACAAATAAGCTCAACAAAATTTTGATTCTTCTGAAACACTAGGAATACGATCGTATTCTTGGGAATACGATCGTATTCAGTGGAATACGATCGTATTCTGGGGAATACGGTCGTATTCATTGACCCATTTTGCACAGTTTTGAAACATAACCAAATTAAGGGAATACGGTCTCGGAATACGCCGTATTCCCGGGAATCCGATCGTATTCATGGGAATACGATCGTATTCCCATGACCTGCAGACCAAATCCGAATCTGCACTATTTCATACCAAAAACCGAACTTTGAACACGCATATCTTGTAAACGACTAAGAATTAAGACATGAAACTTTGCAGGCACTTTACTATGGTCAAAATGAAACTTTCTATTTGCGCACTTTCTCAAATTTCTCATTTTATCGGGATTTGGGCTTATGGGTCATTTTTGACTAAATTTCAACATTTTTCTAACATACTAAGTCTCAAATCATAGAGACTTAGGAGCTGAGCTGGTACACACATATTTCTACTATCAAAACAAACTTGTGAGGCTAATCACTATACTCTTAGCCCTTCCCTAACTCAATTTGACCCATAGGTGTTATTAAGACCCGTATTGACCCATTTTGACCCGCTGATCCAAAAGGGCTAATTTGACCCATTCAATAGCTAAACACATTTCAAAATTAACTAATAACATCATTGACTTTCTTTAAAACTTTCAATATATACATAATCAAAATATCACTTCTATTACAACTTATAACTTAACATTTTCCAACATTATCTACTAGTCTTACACAACTTAACACTATTACACATAATTGATCTAATCGTTACTTTCATATCCAAAACATGTCAAAACATTGTTTGGGCGATCTTTCAAGGTTTCAAAACGATAATTTAAAGAGAAGCTTGTGTAACTTACAACAAGCTAGCAACTCCACTTCTAGCCTTTTGCAATTTCTTTACCTCGTCCACTTTCACTAGTACCTACAACATAACTAAACTAATTAAGCAATTTGCTTAGTGAGAGTATGAAATCTAATCAATACAATGCATTATTAACATAAAGCAAATAATGAACAAAGTAAAGAACTACTTCCCTTTTTCTTGCAAGTCCACTTTCACAATTCTAATCATATGTGCACATAGCTAATCAATGTTTGGCTAACATAAGTTAACCACTAATCAAACAAAGCTAACCTTGGTTAGCTATTCTAATCAAAATAGGACTAATAACCATTAACCATTCTAATCACAAGCTTTCATCATAATCATGATATAATTATAAACTAATCACAACAAATTACATGATCATGATCTATTCGATTCATAAACTCACCTTGGTTTGTAGTACAAATTGAAACAAGATGATCAAATGATGACAATTCTTCTTTAGCACCTATTACATACACATAGCACATAATCAACAACTAATTCACACTTTCAATGATTAATTATCTATTTCTTTCTCCCCCACTTGAGATTCACTAATTTCACTTTAACTAAACTAACTAACTTACTTATCATGATCAAAATCATAGCTTTATTATGAATTTAACTACTTCCATAATAATTTTAACATCTACTAATACTTTCTCTTTAAATTCAACCAATTCATGAAGTTCATAAAACCCCATGAACTCAAATCATAATCTATCCTCTCTAGCATGAAATTAAGATTCTAATCATGATTTATATGTTATACTAACACTAACTAATCAATTACAAACTCTAATTTCGGATTAATTCATATCAATTAACTAAAACCCCATAAACCTAAGTTCTAGGGTTCTTGAAGAAAGAAAATTACTTACTAGGAATCAAAGATGATGAAAAGATGAAGAATTAATCCTTTAGAGTTTATGATGAAGATCAATTGAATGATTTGAGATGATGAAAGTGTTCTTGCGATTTCTCCTCGTTTCTATTTTGAGAGTTCTGGAAATATTTGAAGTCTATCTTCAATTTACAGGGGAAAGGCACGTACTAGTGTCTAAATTCTTTTAAATTTCTATACTGCACAGTCTGGAACTGGACAACTAGTTTGCGTTTTCTATCATATCTCATTATTTAGAGATCAGAAATTAAAAAGATGTATATTTTATTGTACACTAAAATAATACTGTAAAACTGAGCTATAAAAATTTATTTTTATATACTAAAGAAATACCTTGAAAACTGGGGTGTTACAACTCTCCCCCACTTATTATGTTCGTGTCCTCACGAACCATTCTTGGTGCACCGCAGGGTAGTATATCATCATCCACTCCTCCGGTTCCCAAGTAAATTCTGAACCCTTCCTATGTCGCCACTGAACTTTAACTATTGAAACTGATTTATTTCTGAGCTGCTTCACTTTCTGATCAAGAATTTTAACTGGCTCTTCTATATAACCCAACTTATCATTTATTTCTATTTCTGTCAGTGGCACATAAGAAGCCTCATCAACTAAACACTTTCTGAGCTGAGACACATGAAATGTATCATGTATACTACCAAGTTCTTCTGGTAATTGCAATCGATATGCAACCTTCCCAACTCTATCAATAATTTCAAAAGGTCCAATATACCTTGGACTCAACTTTCCTCGCTTTCTAAAACGTATAATCCCTTTCCAAGGTGAAACTTTAAGTAACACCTTATCGCCTACTTGAAATTCAATAGGCCTTCTCCGCTTGTCTGCATATGACTTTTGTCGATCTTGTGCCATCTTTAATCTTTCTCTAATCTGATCAATCTTCTCAGTAGTCAACTGTACTATATCTGTACTTCCAAGCTCTCTCTGACCAATCTCACCCCAACAAATTGGAGTTCGACATTTTCTACCATATAACATTTCGTAAGGTGGCATTTTAATCGAAGAATGATAACTATTATTATAAGAAAACTCGACCAATGGAAGGTGAGTATCCCAACTGCCACCAAAGTCAATAGCGCAAGCTCTAAGCATATCCTCAAGAGTCTGAATGGTACGTTCACTCTGACCATCAGTTTGAGGATGAAAAGCTGTACTAATATGCAATCGAGTTCCCAAGTCTTCTTGAAATTTATTCCAGAATCGAGAAGTAAAACGAGTATCACGATCTGAAACTATAGAAAGTGGAACTCCATGCCTAGCAACAACTTCTTTAACATAAAGATCGGCTAATTTCTCTGAAGAAGAAGCTTCTTGAATAGGAAGAAAGATAGCACTTTTTGTCAATCGGTCCACGATCACCCAAATAGTGTCATGTTGCCTAGGGGTCTTTGGCAACTTGGTAACAAAATCCATGGTGATGTGTTCCCATTTCCATACCGGTATATCTAAAGGCTGAAGTTTACCGTATGGTTGCTGGTGTTCTGTTTTAACTTGCAGACAAGTGAGACAATTCTGAACATGTTTAACTATATCACGCTTCATACCTGGCCACCAATAATTACGTTTCAGATCACGGTACATCTTGGTAGCACCAGGATGAATAGAATATTTAGATTTGTGTGCCTCATCTAGTAACTCTTTCTTTACTTCACTCGTTCTTGGTATCCAAATTCTACCATAACGAGTCTTTAAACCTCTAGAATCATCTACTAATTCAGAAAGTTGACCCGCTAAACGTTGGTTATTAGGGTCATTAGAAGCTAAAACTTCAATCTGAGCAGCTTTAATAGAATCAAATAACTGAGGAAGCACAGTCATTTGAAGAGATTTCACTGAAAGAACAGAATGACTAACCTTTCTGCTAAGAGCATCGGCTACAACATTCGCTTTGCCAGGATGGTAAAGTATGTCGCAGTCATAATCTTTAACTAAATCTAGCCATCTTCTCTGACGATTGTTCAAATCACGCTGATCAAAGAAATATTTGAGGCTTTTGTGGTCTGTATAGATAATGAATTTAACACCATAGAGATAATGGCGCCAAATTTTAAGAGCGAAGACCACAGCTGCTAACTCAAGATCATGAGTGGGATAGTTCTGCTCATGTGACTTTAACTGGCGTGAAGCATAAGCAATGACTTTCCCACGCTGCATAAGAACACAGCCTAAACCAAGTTTTGAAGCATCACAAAACACCACCATATCCTCGTTGCCCTCGGGTAAAACAAGAATAGGGGCTTGGCTAAGCTTTTCTTTCAACATCTGAAATGCTTTGGATTGCTCCTCTCCCCACTTCCACTGAACACTCTTTCTAGTCAACTGAGTCAAAGGAGTAGCAATCCTTGAAAAATCTTGAATAAAACGACGATAATAACCAGCTAGACCAAGAAAACTCCTAATTTCAGTAGGACTTGTAGGGGGGTCCCACTTCATTACTGCTGCTATCTTGGAAGGATCAACTTGAATACCGTGAAGATTGATCACGTGTCCAAGAAATTGGACTTCTCGTAACCAAAATTCACATTTAGAAAATTTGGCAAATAACTTTTCACAACGAAGTGTTTCAAGAACTTGCTTGAGATGTGCTGCATGCTCAACTTCACTTTTAGAATAGATAAGAATATCATCAATGAAAACTATAACAAAGATATCGAGCATGGGCCGACAAACTCTGTTCATCAAGTCCATGAATGCAGCTGGAGCATTAGTTAAGCCGAAGGGCATAACTGTAAACTCAAAGTGACCATAACGAGTACGAAAAGCAGTTTTTGAAATATCATCTTCCTTTACTTTTAACTGATGGTAGCCAGAACGAAGATCAATCTTTGAAAAGAAACTGGCACCCTGTAACTGATCAAATAAGTCATCAATTCGTGGCAAGGGATATCTGTTCTTAATGGTCACTTTATTTAGTTCCCGGTAATCTATACACATTCTTAAGGAACCATCTTTCTTCTTGACAAACAACACTGGAGCTCCCCAAGGTGAACTACTAGGACGGATGAAACCTTTATCTAAAAGTTCTTGCAATTGTTTCATCATTTCTTGCATTTCAGTTGGAGCTAACCGATAAGGAGTTTTAGCAATTGGAATAGCTCCAGGAATAAGATCAATTCGGAATTCCACTTGTCTATCAGGTGGAATACCTGGAAGTTCATCAGGGAACACTTCAGGGAATTCTTTCACAACTGGAATACTGGAAAGTTCTGGTACAGCTTTAGAATTATCAACCACGTGCGTCAAAAAGGCTTGACACCCGTGCGACAAGAATCTTTTAGCTCGAGCAAAAGTACAAACATGAATGGATCTACTAGAACGCTCGCCATAAACAATAATCTCCCTTCCGCTAGGTGCTTTCAGGAGAACTATCTTTTCATGACAATTTATCATACCCTTATTCTTTCCCATCCAATCCATTCCTATAACTACATGAAATTCTCCCATTTGCATAGGAATCAAATCTATTTTGAACACTTCACCTTCTATTTCAATAGTACACCCTCTATAAACATCACTAACAATAACTAATTTGCTATCGGCAATCTCAACTTCTAAAGGGCGTTCTAATTTAACAATAGGAGTATTCAACTTTTCACAAAATGACAATGATACAAAAGACTTGGTGGCTCCAGAGTCAAATAAAACATGGGCAGGTATAGTATTAATTATAAAGGTACCTGTCACCACGTCATGTGACTCCTTTGCCTCATCTGCTGTAATCTGAAAAGAACGACCTTTAGCTTTCTGTCCACTAGCTTCTCTTTTCTTTTCTGCTTCTTTCTTCTGTTCATTTCTTTTCATATCTTCTAGTTTAGCAGGACAGTTAGCTTGTAAGTGGTCATCCTTATAACAATAAAAGCACATTCTATATGGATTAGGGCAATTAGCAGCAATATGTCCTTGCTGACGACACTTATAACAAGCTGTACTCCCTAACTGACATTCTCCTGGATTCTTTCTGCCACAATTATTACACTTGGGAAATTCCCTAACTGGAGCTTGAGATTGACGATTTGATTGTTGAGATTGTGACTTTTGTTGTTGTGGTTGTGATGATTGCTGCTTTCCGAAATTTCTGAATTTCTTAGATTGCTGTGATTGAGAAGAAGATTGTTCTGCTTTTCTCTTATTAGCTCTATCCTCAGCTTTCACTTGCAACTCTTTCTCTCGAGTCAACCCTTTATTCATCATCTTAGGAATAGAATCATAAATAGTTGGGTCAACTGCTTCTTTGATATCAATATTTAAATGTCGGTAATAATGATCCTTCATTAACACTGGATTCGAAGTATATTCGGGACAAAACTGAGATTTATCATAAAACATGTTAGTGTACTCAGTTACCGACCTTTTCCCTTGATTAATGGCTAAGAACTCTCCTTTCAGTCTTTCTACTTCTGCCATTGGCGCAAATTCTGCTATAAACTTTTCTCTAAACATACTCCAAGAAAACTTTGCAGCTTCCACAGCACCATGTGTTTTAACTTGTGTACCCCACCAATCCTGAGCACTATCTTTCAACTGATGGGCAGCAAACAACACTCGTAGTCTTTCTGGACAGTCACAAAGTAGAAAAGTTTCTTCTATCTTACTAATCCACCTATGACTACTAATCGGGTCTCTTTCACCATGAAATTCTGGGGGACTACAGTTTGCGAAGTTTTTATATTCAAAACGTTCTTTTTCTTTATTAATTTGCTGCTGAGCACTTAACATTTCACTATTCAACTGAGGGTTAACTAAGACAGGATGCTTCTGTTCAAATTCTACTAATCGTGTATTAATAATTTGCTCCATTCGGGTATATACCTTAAGAGCAAATTCTTGTAGGGCTTGCCCAATGACATCTTTTAATAGCATCCGATCCTCAGGATCTAAACTTCTTTCTGAAACATTCTCCTCTTGAGTGGGAGAACGTACATTTGAACCCTCAGCTTCTTTGTTTGGTGTGGATTCCATTTACTAAACAATATAGAAACACAATTAAGACATAAAAATTTCTACTACAATTATTAAATAATGATTGCCTTTATCTTCACATATTTAACAACTTTGAATCTCCCACATGCTTTAGCAAAATATAACCTCGTTGGCCAGACGTAGTTATATTAAACTAAATACATGTTTCTATCCAAAATTCTTAAATATATTCCGAATCCAAGCAATCATTCTTACTCTAATCAAAATCTACTAATCGTATGCAAAACATTGCAAAAACATAACTGTAATTAACTACTACACATTTATAAGTGGTTTAAGTTTAGGCAATCCTACTGTGGATTGCTTAAATCTCTTAAACCATCGCTCTGATACCAACTTGAAACGCCCTGAAAATCTGAACATTTTTTTTTTTTTTTTTTTTTTTTGTAACTATTACTAACTTATAACGGTCCCAATACTCTAATTATTATCTACTATTGCATTGTCAAACAAATAAGCTCAACAAAATTTTGATTCTTCTGAAACACTGGGAATACGATCGTATTCTTGGGAATACGATCGTATTCAGTGGAATACGATCGTATTCTGGGGAATACGGTCGTATTCATTGACCCATTTTGCACAGTTTTGAAACAGAACCAAATTAAGGGAATACGGTCTCGGAATACGCCGTATTCCCGGGAATCCGATCGTATTCATGGGAATACGATCGTATTCCCATGACCTGCAGACCAAATCCGAATCTGCACTATTTCATACCAAAAACCGAACTTTGAACACGCATATCTTGTAAACGACTAAGAATTAAGACATGAAACTTTGCAGGCACTTTACTATGGTCAAAATGAAACTTTCTATTTGCGCACTTTCTCAAATTTCTCATTTTATCGGGATTTGGGCTTATGGGTCATTTTCGACTAAATTTCAACATTTTTCTAACATACTAAGTCTCAAATCATAGAGACTTAGGAGCTGAGCTGGTACACACATATTTCTACTATCAAAACAAACTTGTGAGGCTAATCACTATACTCTTAGCCCTTCCCTAACTCAATTTGACCCATAGGTGTTATTAAGACCCGTATTGACCCATTTTGACCCGCTGATCCAAAAGGGCTAATTTGACCCATTCAATAGCTAAACACATTTCAAAATTAACTAATAACATCATTGACTTTCTTTAAAACTTTCAATATATACATAATCAAAATATCACTTCTATTACAACTTATAACTTAACATTTTCCAACATTATCTACTAGTCTTACACAACTTAACACTATTACACATAATTGATCTAATCGTTACTTTCATATCCAAAACATGTCAAAACATTGTTTGGGCGATCTTTCAAGGTTTCAAAACGATAATTTAAAGAGAAGCTTGTGTAACTTACAACAAGCTAGCAACTCCACTTCTAGCCTTTTGCAATTTCTTTACCTCGTCCACTTTCACTAGTACCTACAACATAACTAAACTAATTAAGCAATTTGCTTAGTGAGAGTATGAAATCTAATCAATACAATGCATTATTAACATAAAGCAAATAATGAATAAAGTAAAGAACTACTTCCCTTTTTCTTGCAAGTCCACTTTCACAATTCTAATCATATGTGCACATAGCTAATCAATGTTTGGCTAACATAAGTTAACCACTAATCAAACAAAGCTAACCTTGGTTAGCTATTCTAATCAAAATAGGACTAATAACCATTAACCATTCTAATCACAAGCTTTCATCATAATCATGATATAATTATAAACTAATCACAACAAATTACATGATCATGATCTATTCGATTCATAAACTCACCTTGGTTTGTAGTACAAATTGAAACAAGATGATCAAATGATGACAATTCTTCTTTAGCACCTATTACATACACATAGCACATAATCAACAACTAATTCACACTTTCAATGATTAATTATCTATTTCTTTCTCCCCCACTTGAGATTCACTAATTTCACTTTAACTAAACTAACTAACTTACTTATCATGATCAAAATCATAGCTTTATTATGAATTTAACTACTTCCATAATAATTTTAACATCTACTAATACTTTCTCTTTAAATTCAACCAATTCATGAAGTTCATAAAACCCCATGAACTCAAATCATAATCTATCCTCTCTAGCATGAAATTAAGATTCTAATCATGATTTATATGTTATACTAACACTAACTAATCAATTACAAACTCTAATTTCGGATTAATTCATATCAATTAACTAAAACCCCATAAACCTAAGTTCTAGGGTTCTTGAAGAAAGAAAATTACTTACTAGGAATCAAAGATGATGAAAAGATGAAGAATTAATCCTTTAGAGTTTATGATGAAGATCAATTGAATGATTTGAGATGATGAAAGTGTTCTTGCGATTTCTCCTCGTTTCTATTTTGAGAGTTCTGGAAATATTTGAAGTCTATCTTCAATTTACAGGGGAAAGGCACGTACTAGTGTCTAAATTCTTTTAAATTTCTATACTGCACAGTCTGGAACTGGACAACTAGTTTGCGTTTTCTATCATATCTCATTATTTAGAGATCAGAAATTAAAAAGATGTATATTTTATTGTACACTAAAATAATACTGTAAAACTGAGCTATAAAAATTTATTTTTATTTACTAAAGAAATACCTTGAAAACTGGGGTGTTACATTGTTGTTACGCGAAAGTCGAATCGTTGGGCAAAAACTCATTTCGCAGACCAGGTCAGTTCAGGAAGCTCGACTCGACTCGAAGCTCGACTCGGCTCGCAGCTCGACTCGGCTCGCTACTCGATCCGGTTCGAGCTAGGCTCGGTTCACTGCTCGGCTCGACTCGCAGCTAAGCTCGGTTCGCTGCTCGGTTCGACTCGCATTTCGGCTCGGTTTGCTGCTCGGTCCGGTTCGTAGCTCGACTCGGCTCGTTACTCGACTCGGCTCGCTCGACGAACTGCTGCGATTTTTGAAGTGGGTTTCGAGTTTTAAAACGTTTTTAACCGATTTCTTGGATATATACTTGTTGCGTGGACTCAATAACATGTTAATAAACATAAATCAAGTGTTTTAAAGGTGTGAAATCGGGTGTTCTTACCAAATGTCGATTTCGAGCTCAAAAATGGCGGATCGAGATGATGAAGATGATGGTGATGATGAAGATGATCCGCAGCTGCTGCTGCTCTCGTTGTTGTTGTTGATGATTCCGAAAATGATGATGGTGGTGGCGGATCCGTGAGGTAGAGAGGGAGAGAGTGAGAGATTGAGTTTGGTGTGTGTGTGTGTGTGTGTACTAAAATGAAGAAGAAAATGAGATAAAAAGAGGGGAAAAGGGGTGGGTCGGTTCGGGCTCGGTCCGCGGGTCTGGACCGATCCATCCGGGTCTCGATTTCGTGTTATTTCGTTTCTCCCAAACTCATGTTATGTTGAATTTTTAAAAAAAATATTCACGTACGTTTATATAATTATATATATAAAAGTTTTAAGTATTTTAGCATTAATACGTAACTAAATACGAGTAAATAAATGTTTAAATTGAGCGCGAATTTTTGGTCCTTTTTGACCGGGTGTTACAGTTACTATATAACCAAATGTAGGATTTTGTGTAACACCCCCAAATTCGTTTAGCGGAAGCATTTAGTTTAAGTATGGGGTGTCACAATAACAAAGCATGCATACGTATCAGAGCTTATGATTACAACAGAACAATATATATTAAGATGCCAAAAGTGTTAATTACAAAGTTTACGATTCATCAAATCGTATAAGTTAAAAGTAATATATTTACAAAAGTGGATTTCTAAAATATGACAAAACATTTTCAGTTATACTAGAGAAATCCATATGTTTTTCCAAAAGTTGGCATCCTAAAGCTTCACGGGTCGCCTAATTCTCCATGTGTTGGCGATTCTTACATGCGCAGCTAATTCCTTGAAAAACATAGTAAAAGTCAACAACGAGGTTGAGTGAATTCATAGGTTTTATGTTTACCAGTTAGGTTGTGATAAACCACTGTTGTTTATAACGTATCGTTGGGATGTCACCCAAAAGTATAGTTCATGAAATCAAATATGTTCCTAAATAGTTGTTTGTAGGAATGTTCGTATCATATTAGTTGTAGGAAAAACAATATCCTGTGTTCAAGTATGTTTTGTAGGATTATACGTATCCTAATCGTAGAAATGATTCGTTGGGATATTGCCCAAAATATAGTTCAAGTTGTAGTAGGAATGTAAGTATCCTATTAGTTGTTCGTAGGTGTAACACTCCCCTAAGACCCGTATCTGGACCACGTACGGCAGTGTTACAATCCTAATCGTTTGGTGGGTCCATGTTAGTAGGAAACCCATTGCCCATGTCAGAAGGGACTTTTCAATAGTGTTGCCCATGTCAAGTAGGGACTTTTCAGTAGTGTTGCCCATGTCATGTAGGGACTTTTCGATAGTGTTGCCCATGTCAAGTAGGGACTTTTCAGTAGTGTTGCCCATGTCAAGTAGGGACTTTTCATTAGTGTTGCCCATATCAAGTAGGGACTTTTAGTTACCCAGTCCGTTATATAAAGTGTTGCTGGTTATCCTCCAGCGTTCTCAAAAACGAGTTCATGTATTTATAGCGTTGGTAGTATGAAAGTAATATGTAACACTCCCCTAAGACCCGTACCTGGACCACGTGCGGTCAGTGTTACATACTATGTAGAAATCGTCAGTTTGTTTATCAGTTTACCAGTTCCATGTACTCCACTTGTTTGAGTAAAATAGTATATAACCATGTTTGTATAAAAGTGTTTGACTATGTTTTCCACCCCTGTTCAAAGCAGTTAAAACAGTAAAAGTAGGGGCTGTGAACTCACCTGTTGAGTTAAGTAATCGTGCGAGTGCTAGCAAACCTAAGCCCAAGTATAGTCCGAATCTCCTAACGTCCTAAACGTACGAGATTTAATAAGTATGTGGATGTCTAAGTTAATCATCCATGCTAGTGTTCGTACAACCAAGTTACGTCCAAATCGTTCGTTTAAATGTTTATGTTTGTATTTCGTATTTGTGAAAATGTATATGATTCGTTGGTGATAGTTTGAAATCCTAATTTCGGTAAAATAAGTGTGTTTGTATTGTTTGTAAAGCTCGTGAATCGTATCGTATAAAGATATGCGTTTCCGGTTAGTTCGACACTTAGTGAAAACTAGTTTTTAAACTTCCTGTTTTTAGCGACGCAAGGTGCGACGCTGGGTTGTTATGCGACGTAGGGTGCGACGTAAAGGTCGAAGTGCGACGTAGGGTGCGACGTTAAGTGTTGCGTCACAGTTGTTGCGAAATTAAATAATTGTGCGACGTAACGGGTTACGTCGCATACGGGTGTTGCGACGTTAGGGTCTGCGTCGCAATTTGCGACGTTCGCAATTCAATGCGACGTAGTGGGTTGCGTCGCTATGTGCGACGTAAGGAAGGGTAATGCGACGTAAAGGCCTACGTCGCACTACTGTTTTTGGCCCAAAAGCGACGTAGTCGCCTGTTCGACGAACAGCTTAAAAATCAACGAGTTTTGGGTCGATTTGGACATTTTCGGTTGTATAAAACACTAAAACATGGTAATCTAAGCATACTAAACATGAAATATTAATTATAGCTTCGAAATCTAGAGATTTGCGGGATTTGTCGGAAACTTACGGGTGTCGGATTTGAAATCCGAAAAGATAGATGTGTAGGGCTCGTTGTCGTGGTCACTTTATTCCAAAAGAGCGAGGTGATCGGAGGCCGTTTAATGGTAGTTTTGGTGTCGTTTTTGTGGTGGTTTTTGGTTGGTGGTGGTAGTTGTAGAGAGAAAAGAAAAGAAAGAAAAAGAGAAGGTGATGATGAATGTGAAAAGTGGGGAGGGAGAAAGGGTTTTGTTCCCTTTTTCCTTCCTCTGTGTTTGCGCTCCGCGTTTGTTTACCTGATCGTTAAATGTTACAATATTTTAAATTAATACATTTTAATTACATATTTCTTTATAATTTTAATTAGGATCTTTTTATAAAAACCAAATTGAATTAAGTTATAAAATTTTGACTTTGTTTTATTTTAAATTGTACGAATTAAACGTTTTGCGTTATAAGATGATATGTAAATATTATTGACATAATATTTAATTGTTTTCTACGTTATTTAATAATTTCGTTTTATTAAATAATTTTTGTTCACCAAGAGTCGCATATTTTTGTCGCGTCTATTTTCAGATTGTTCAGTACGTAATTACAACTAATTACGAATACGTAATACTACGCGTATTATCTAGTTGGGCTATGCTAGACTTACCTCTAAAATGTGTTGTGAATTCACTCAAGTAGGGAATTAGCCTAATAATGCAAGTGATTAACGTTAATAATCGCGTTCGAATTTGCGGGGTGTTACATTCTCCCCTTGTTAGAGAAATCTCGTCCCGAGATTTAAAACCAAGTCGGATCGCCCGCGGCGTATGTTCTCCGATGAGTCATGTTGTTAACAATAGTGATAGTTTGCGTGGCGTTCAATTGTTGCCATAGAAGTTCAATCAGTGTAAGTATGCTCGCGGCATAGTTCAATATGTTGTGTGTTTCGTTTCGTGTTCAGGGTTTACCAAGTGTTGTGTTTAAATCGACATTCGAATAAAAACGTATGTTAAATCGTAGCAACAGCTGTTAGGACATACCGTGCTAGTTGAGATCCGCAACCGTTTCTGGGGCACGGAGGATATATGCGCGGCTACGCCCCGGTGGTATGGTTGCGATGCGGTTTTTGTTTTGATTGTTGTTCCCGGGGTTGTTCTGGTTGTTGTTATTCTGATTGTTGTTGGCGTTATAGAGTTGGGGGCACTGATTTCGGTAGTGTCCCGGGTCGCCACATCGGAAACAGCCATTGTTTCGTTGTTCGTTGTTCGTGGGGTGAGTTCTATAAGCTTCGGTTCTGTGTCCGAATCGGTTGCATTTATCACAGAAGAAACAATCTCCTTCATGATGTTTTCCGCACTTCCCACACTTGGGCCTGTTACCAAGGTAGGGTTTCTGTTCAGTGTTGGTGATCGCAGCAAAGGCTCGGGTGTTTCCCGGGTTTCTGTTTTGTTGACCCTGACGGTCGTTACCCTCGCTGTTCCATTTG
This sequence comes from Helichrysum umbraculigerum, assembly GCA_949592205.1. Taxonomy (NCBI): domain Eukaryota; kingdom Viridiplantae; phylum Streptophyta; class Magnoliopsida; order Asterales; family Asteraceae; genus Helichrysum; species Helichrysum umbraculigerum. The sequence goes on along the minus strand of CATIUR010000005.1, from coordinate 121,972,918 downwards.
CGTTTGTGGGTTCCAGATTCGCCCGCATCAGTACGGGTAGGTTCAGTTTTCCCTGTGATAGCTTTCAGGGTTCCAATCTCGACCGCGTCGTCGGTTAAGCTGTGAGCCAGATCCACTGCGCTCCTAAAAGTGGCGGGTTTGGAGGACATAACCATGCCTCGGATCTGTGGTGCCAAACCCCTGTTGTAACGCTCAATGCGTTTGCTCTCGGGGGTTACCATGTGGGGCACAAGACGTGCAAGTTCCTGGAATCTAGTTGTATAACCGGAAATATCAGCGCCGATCATTTGGATGTTCCAGAATTCGGTTTCAAGTTTCTGCATCTCGTTGGGAGGGCAAAATTCCTCCATCAGCATTCGTTTCAGTGTCTCCCATGAGATGGAGTAAGCAGCTGGGCGTCCCATGATTTGCACCTGAGCGTTCCACCATGTTAGCGCTTTGTCGGCTAGAGTGCAGGTGGCGTATTTCACAATTTTGTCGGTGGCGCAGTCGCTGATGTCGATGACTGATTCAGTTTTCTCAATCCAGTGGACCAGGCCGATGGCCCCTTCGGTCCCGGTGAAGGTGCTGGGTTTACAAGACTGAAAGGTTTTGTAGGAACACCCTTGCTGGGTATTGTTTGGGGTTTCGCTGTTGACGGGAGTGGCTCCACTGTTGTTGGTTAGGTTTTCACGATTTCGGCTGGCCTCGTACTGAGCAATAGCCTCAGCCACGCGGCGTTTGATGATTTGTTCAGTTGTTTCCGGAGGCGGTGGTGGAGGTGGAGTATTTCGTCGACTGTTTCGAGTATTTCTTTGTTTAGGCGGCATGCTGACGTTCTGCGATGAAAAGATGCAGAAGTCAATGCCAATGAAAAATATGTGAGGAGTAAAGTTTCACATATTTCAAGTTTTCGAATATCAAGAAAAATTGTCGAATCCCCATCACGTATCTTACGACTATGAAACACCCATATGTACTCAGTATAATATAATCACGTTGGCCAGGCGTCATTATATGATGCTGAATACATACTTCTTTTCATCAACCGTTTAACACGATCAGGTTCATATGAGATCTGAGTACAATGAACGAGTCGAATGTGGTGAACAGTTCACGCGTATCGAGGTATCGTGACGATAGTTTAGATGTATGCAAATGTATGTATGCATGTACGTTCTAGCCAAGGCTATAGTCTAGGTCTCTAGGTTTCTAAGTCACCTAAAGTTTCCTAGTTCGCTATAACCAATGGCTCTGATACCAATCTGTAACACCCCCAAATTCGTTTAGCGGAAGCATTTAGTTTAAGTATGGGGTGTCACAATAACAAAGCATGCATACGTATCAGAGCTTATGATTACAACAGAACAATATATATTAAGATGCCAAAAGTGTTAATTACAAAGTTTACGATTCATCGAATCGTATAAGTTAAAAGTAATATATTTACAAAAGTGGATTTCTAAAATATGACAAAACATTTTCAGTTATACTAGAGAAATCCATATGTTTTTCCAAAAGTTGGCATCCTAAAGCTTCACGGGTCGCCTAATTCTCCATGTGTTGGCGATTCTTACATGCGCAGCTAATTCCCTGAAAAACATAGTAAAAGTCAACAACGAGGTTGAGTGAATTCATAGGTTTTATGTTTACCAGTTCAGTTGTGATAAACCACTGTTGTTTATAACGTATCGTTGGGATGTCACCCAAAAGTATAGTTCATGAAATCAAATATGTTCCTAAATAGTTGTTTGTAGGAATGTTCGTATCATATTAGTTGTAGGAAAAACAATATCCTGTGTTCAAGTATGTTTTGTAGGATTATACGTATCCTAATCGTAGATATGATTCGTTGGGATATTGCCCAAAATATAGTTCAAGTTGTAGTAGGAATGTAAGTATCCTATTAGTTGTTCGTAGGTGTAACACTCCCCTAAGACCCGTATCTGGACCACGTACGGCAGTGTTACAATCCTAATCGTTTGGTGGGTCCATGTTAGTAGGAAACCCATTGCCCATGTCAGAAGGGACTTTTCAATAGTGTTGCCCATGTCAAGTAGGGACTTTTCAGTAGTGTTGCCCATGTCATGTAGAGACTTTTCGATAGTGTTGCCCATGTCAAGTAGGGACTTTTCAGTAGTGTTGCCCATGTCAAGTAGGGATTTTTCAGTAGTGTTGCCCATGTCAAGTAGGGACTTTTAGTTACCCAGTCCGTTATATAAAGTGTTGCTGGTTATCCTCCAGCGTTCTCAAAAACGAGTTCATGTATTTATAGCGTTGGTAGTATGAAAGTAATATGTAACACTCCCCTAAGACCCGTACCTGGACCACGTGCGGTCAGTGTTACATACTATGTAGAAATCGTCAGTTTGTTTATCAGTTTACCAGTTCCATGTACTCCACTTGTTTGAGTAAAATAGTATATAACCATGTTTGTATAAAAGTGTTTGACTATGTTTTCCACCCCTGTTCAAAGCAGTTAAAACAGTAAAAGTAGGGGCTGTGAACTCACCTGTTGAGTTAAGTAATCGTGCGAGTGCTAGCAAACCTAAGCCCAAGTATAGTCCGAATCTCCTAACGTCCTAAACGTACGAGATTTAATAAGTATGTGGATGTCTAAGTTAATCATCCATGCTAGTGTTCGTACAACCAAGTTACGTCCAAATCGTTCGTTTAAATGTTTATGTTTGTATTTCGTATTTGTGAAAATGTATATGATTCGTTGGTGATAGTTTGAAATCCTAATTTCGGTAAAATAAGTGTGTTTGTATTGTTTGTAAAGCTCGTGAATCGTATCGTATAAAGATATGCGTTTCCGGTTAGTTCGACACTTAGTGAAAACTAGTTTTTAAACTTCCTGTTTTTAGCGACGCAAGGTGCGACGCTGGGTTGTTATGCGACGTAGGGTGCGACGTAAAGGTCGAAGTGCGACGTAGGGTGCGACGTTAAGTGTTGCGTCGCAGTTGTTGCGAAATTAAATAATTGTGCGACGTAACGGGTTACGTCGCATACGGGTGTTGCGACGTTAGGGTCTGCGTCGCAATTTGCGACGTTCGCAATTCAATGCGACGTAGTGGGTTGCGTCGCTATGTGCGACGTAAGGAAGGGTAATGCGACGTAAAGGCCTACGTCGCACTACTGTTTTTGGCCCAAAAGCGACGTAGTCGCCTGTTCGACGAACAGCTTAAAAATCAACGAGTTTTGGGTCGATTTGGACATTTTCGGTTGTATAAAACACTAAAACATGGTAATCTAAGCATACTAAACATGAAATATTAATTATAGCTTCGAAATCTAGAGATTTGCGGGATTTGTCGGAAACTTACGGGTGTCGGATTTGAAATCCGAAAAGATAGATGTGTAGGGCTCGTTGTCGTGGTCACTTTATTCCAAAAGAGCGAGGTGATCGGAGGCCGTTTAATGGTAGTTTTGGTGTCGTTTTTGTGGTGGTTTTTGGTTGGTGGTGGTAGTTGTAGAGAGAAAAGAAAAGAAAGAAAAAGAGAAGGTGATGATGAATGTGAAAAGTGGGGAGGGAGAAAGGGTTTTGTTCCCTTTTTCCTTCCTCTGTGTTTGCGCTCCGCGTTTGTTTACCTGATCGTTAAATGTTACAATATTTTAAATTAATACATTTTAATTACATATTTCTTTATAATTTTAATTAGGATCTTTTTATAAAAACCAAATTGAATTAAGTTATAAAATTTTGACTTTGTTTTATTTTAAATTGTACGAATTAAACGTTTTGCGTTATAAGATGATATGTAAATATTATTGACATAATATTTAATTGTTTTCTACGTTATTTAATAATTTCGTTTTATTAAATAATTTTTGTTCACCAAGAGTCGCATATTTTTGTCGCGTCTATTTTCAGATTGTTCAGTACGTAATTACAACTAATTACGAATACGTAATACTACGCGTATTATCTAGTTGGGCTATGCTAGACTTACCTCTAAAATGTGTTGTGAATTCACTCAAGTAGGGAATTAGCCTAATAATGCAAGTGATTAACGTTAATAATCGCGTTCGAATTTGCGGGGTGTTAATTACGATGATAAAGGCTGGATGAGGGTTCTAACGACCCGAATAGCCTGTTTTAGAGAAATGATTTGAAACGGTGCCGATAAAAGGAGTGAAATATTATGAATAATAATAGTTGAAAATGTGGAATTGATAATTATGTCGCCATTATAAGAGAATTATGTGTAATTATTTATGTTGTTGTATACTTAATGGCGGAATGAAATAGTAATTTACAACTAGTAAGAGTTAAAATGTGGAATAAGCCAATGTAGAGGTTAGCTAATTGCGGTTAATATGGTGTTGATATTGTTGAATACGTGCTTGTAGATAGCACATTATGTTGTTGTAGTACTTATGCTGATGTAGCATGGTACTAAGTAATGTGGACTTAGCATCCATTTCGACGTGATTTGGTGCTAAGTAATTATGTGGTTATGGTTTTACCTATAGAATTTGACTTCTACATATTGCTTAGTAATATGTGTTTAAGGTTATATGATTCCGGATTACTTCCAAGTAAGAGGTTTCATATAACCGAGTGGTGTTATAATTACAAATTGTAAATTAGTGTTAACTAGTTACAAAAGTAAAGATTCCTATCATTTTACTAGTTAAAGTGATATGTGGATACTAGCTCGTTTGCTAGTCATGATTAGAGTTAAAAATTTCCATTATTGGTATGTGTATAGTGGTTTCTATAACCACTATTGTAATTGTTATAAGATGTAAGTAGTTGTTGTGGTTTGAAGATTCTAACATGTTGCTAGTTTCTAATTGTAAGAGTTAGTATAAACAGTCATGTATTTCACTTAATTCAAGTAACTATGTGCTTTAAAGTGTTTATGTGGCTAATTATAAATGGCCTATGTAAATGGTCATTTTGTGTATGGGGATAGGGTTTATATACAGTATATGTACAGGGGTAAAAAAAAATAGAAGCATGCACATTCTTAGATTTGGGCAAGTGGAAAGAATTGAGAACATATATTTGTATTATAAGTTGCTCAAGAGAGTGACGTGTATTACGTGTATCAGTTATAATTAAGTAGATGATATTGCACTACGCACCAGATATTATATTCTATGTTAGTGAATTAACTAGAGTCAAATAAACAAGTTATGTGTATATGTTGATAAAGTTGAAATACACATTGGTTGTGTGTAAATTGATAAAACTGAATCCACATTTTGTGCTTATGTGGATGATGATATATATATACATAGTGATTATATGTATACATGTCTAAGATGTATGCGCATCATATGTGCATATGTTGATTAGTTATTTATGTAGTTAGAATTGTATGAAATATATAGCTGGAAAGCTAGTAAAACTAATGTGATATACGTGTTGTTTGAATGAAGTTAAGTTAAAATCTGCTAATGGTAGCAGTGTACTTAAAACTTCGCCAATATGATAATGTAGAGTGTACTTACCTCTTTGATCTTGGTGGATCAAGTTGGTAAATACAAAAAGTATAAAACTCCTTGTGGTAAAGAAGTGTCGAGTATTAAAATGAAAGTATGTAATACAGGAATGATATTCATTCATGTCATAATTTAATGAATTATGTAAAGTATTCAAATATAAGTAAACGCTTTCACATAAGTAAAGAAAGTGTTACCGTGAACACATATGAGTGATATTCGTGAGGACACGAATAAAATAAGTGGGGGAGAGTTGTAACACCCCAAAATCTAAAATGTATTATTATGACGAATAAATAATTGATTGTTTTAAATTGATATTCTTGTAAGAAAAATAAAATAGTTGAAATCATGAATGGTTTTAAGTTTCAGACAATAAGTATTAAAGGGGACTAAAATAGTACACGTGTAGATATATATTACCTCCATTCTCATTTGTTCTAGACAGAAAGGAAAAAAAAAAGAGAAAAATATAAATCGTCCCTGTGAATTGCGATGGAGCAAGGAGACAAGAACCAAATCCAATTCTTATTTTAATTCCTCAATCTAAGCCTTAGAAGATTAGTTCTTCATCATTATTTCATCACCAATTTAAAGTAAGCTCAATTCCCTCTTTAATTAACTTAGTTATGTGATTATGATGAATTGATATGATTTAGTGATTTATTATAAAATTGGGGTTAGAAAAGTGATGAATTGATGTTATTAGAATTGCTGATGAGATTATTTTAGTAAAAATTCGAGTTCTGAGTTGAAATCTCGATTTGCAGGTGATATCGCGTAAAAAGTCACGTTTTTACTAACGATATCTCTCTCATTTTAGAACAATACTTGGAAACATGCTCAAATATTATATTAATCAATGATATTTTTTCAAGTAGGTTAAAATAAGGAAGCACGAGAAAAATCAGGCAAAATGGACGAAAAATGAAGATTTCACGCGCGTTTTAAGATTCAAAGCAATCAAGATAAGATTTCAAGAAGAAAGAGTTATCTCATATACTTCTCTATGCCAAAGTCTTCGTTTTCAAAAATTGAATCCAATGCAAAAAGAATCAACAAAAACGGATAAAGAATGAAGATTCTATGCGCTGCGAAAGATTCAAAACATTCAGAACAAGACATCTCAAGATTGGAAATTCATCTGGAGGATTTCTTTACATCAAAATCTTCGTTTTTAAAAATCGATTCAAACGCAAAAATAATCGTCGTAATCAGACGCATAGCGAAGGAGATACGCATAAAAGCGTGAACAGAAGAGTGCGTACGGCAGCCCGTGGGCCGCCGCCGCCGGCTGGAAACCAACCGGTGCCGGCCCACTTTTTGGGTCGGTGAGCCGGTTCCGGCCCGGGTCCAACCGGTGCCGGCTCATGTCCGACGGGTGCCGGGTGCTTTTTCGTCCGTGCGCCACCTTTTTCGTTCGGTACGCGTACCGCGCACGCTTTTTCGCTAATACGAGCCTAACTTCGCTATCGTGAGCCGGATTTTAACTATAAATATACCATTAGTTTCGTTTTTCAAAAACACACATTCCTAGAATACTTTCACTCTCTAAAAAATCAGTCTACTTTATCTCTCTATTTTCTCACTCTAAATTAGTTTTAGGCTAGTTTTTTGGAATAGAACGAAAGCACGGAACGTGTTGTAATCTCGTGGATGTAAGCTTGGGAATATTATATAAAATTCAAGTCTTCTCCTTATCGCATTTAATTCCGGTTATTTCTATCATAATCTTAATCTATCTTAATTAAAATGTATTCTTTAATTATGCTAGATATAGTTATTGCCATGTTTAGCGAGTAGTTTACTTTTGTATTTGTTGTGATGTAATTAGCGTAAATAATTATAGGATGACTTTAATCTGTCGTGAAGTAATATGATGACTCCTATTCGACTGTTATCAGATATAGTACTGGAAACGCTTTACGCGGAGTACAAACGTATGGAAGTCTGAGACGACCGAATGTAATCATATTACGAATCGACCTTAATCTATCGTGAAATATTATGACGGCCCCGATTCGACTGTTCTTAGATATAGTACTGAATATGCTTTATGCAAAGTACAAATGTACGGAAGTCTGGAACGACCGAAGGTAGTTATATTACGAATCGATATTATAAAAATGGAAACTTATTGTTCGGATTTACTTTATCTTTACAATTTTAAACTAAAAACCATTTAATCGCCTTTCGGTCAACAAACGTGATTGTAACTTTGTAACGAGGAGTCGCGAACCTCAATACTTAGTCAATAATTATCTGCGTCAAAACTATGGTTTAATTACAACGTCATGTATACATCATAAAATGCAATGTAATTGTGCTGGAATCACCATGAGTGTAGTACACTTCTGATTACAATGTAATTGCCGTGTAAACATTATGAAGTAATTAAATTCGCAATGGAAACGTCGGATAACGATGAATTACACTACGGAATACCATAACATCTTTTGACATGGTCTGGGTTTAACTTTATGAAAAACGCCGCCAGCATTTTATATTAGAGTAGGTAGGCTACAGGCTAAATAAACGTTTATGAAAACCTAGGGATCTGTTGATTATGTTTAGCAAGGCATGTTTAAAATTCAAGACACGTTTCTCTTATAACTCAGTTTTCAAAAGCAAGATACACGTGAAACAGTTACAACGTTTCTTCCGCTTATCGGTCTTAAATTTTACTGATAGGAAACAATCAAGTAATCCAAACAAATTATCTAAGTTAGCAGTTTATCGAATCTGCAATCTTTATGGTATTAAGAACGATCAGACTTTTATATGGACCTGCTACTCTGTTCCTTCGCCCACGAACGACCGCGTTCAATAATAAGGGCCACTGACTCCCTCACAGGAAAGTGTGGAGAGTTGAGCATCGTCTGTCCGATCAGAATCACAACACCTTAGTTCCTCGTGACAAATTAGTTGATAACCGATTAATAAGGAATCTAACGGTTATACCATACGATATCAGATTTAACAAGCTTACCAAATTTAGATCCACGTTTCTCTTAAAACCAAAGTCACCATTCCATAATTATCAGCTAATGAAGTCACAACAAATACAACTTTCCATCATCTAATTTATTATTACCTTTTTATCGCTTTATTTAATTTACTTAGCAAACTGAACCAAAACCCCATTACTTTTATAAAACTCTTTTACTAGAAAACCATAGATTGATTGGAACATCCTCTGTTTCAATTCAGTTTCTCTTTAAGAACGACTCTAGGTCATACTTACTACTTTCTAGCCTTTGGTTCAGTAATCGTAAGTTACACTTAGACCCCAGTATTTATAAATTTAAAACTAAACCAGATCGCGACTGTTGCGTAACGACCGTAGCAGAAGCGATCAAGTTTTTGGCGCCGCTGCCAGGGAGACTAACTGTCCGATACAGAGGCCCAACCAATCATATTTTCTGGTAAACCTTTAGGATATAAAACTTTCGAAAAAAGATATACATATATATATATAATAGTATTTTATTTCCTTTAATCTGTTTATTTTCCAGTGTATGATCTATACGCCTAGGTCTGCATCACTTTTTAATTTTCCTGATCCAGAACTTATTATTCGCACAATCCGACGAGAAAAGAAACAATCCGCCCTCAGAAACACAATGGCTGAACGCATCACTCTCGCCGATAACAGCAAACCCTCTATCGAAGGAAGAGGTGGACCGATTCTCTACCCAAAAAAACCTAGACAATCATTCGAGCTTAAACACCACATCATCTAACTAATCCAGAATGACTGTCAATTCCACAGATTACCAAATGATGACCCGAACTCTCACCTTGACAAGTTCATCTCTCTTTCAAATTCCTACAAACAAAACGGAGTTAGCCAAGATACAATCCGCTTGTATCTTTTTCCTTATTCGCTTACTCATCATGCGCAAACATGGTTTGAAGGTTTAGAAACTGGTTCTATCCATTCATGGACAGTAATGGCAACGAAGTTTTTGACTAAGTACTTTCCACCGTCCAAGCAAACCAAACTCAAGAATGACATCATGAACTTCCGAAAACCTTTTGATGAGTCATTGTACACCGCATGGGAACGATTCAAAGGAGCATTGGAGAAGTGCCCCAATCATCATCTTGACAAATCAGCACAGCTATGCAGTTTCTATAATGGTTTAGCATCTAACCACCGAACCACCCTCGATGCCACCGCACAAGGGAACTTCATGAAGAAAACAGACGAAGAAGGATGGGACCTTATTGAAAACGTGACTATGCATCACCATGATTGGAACTCAGGAGATCACTCGACATCTTCAGCACCTCTCGCTGCCTCGAATCCACTTCTGATTGAAGCAATTAAGGTACTCACTGAGAAGATGGATTCTCTTGTCAAGCAATTCGGAGAACTCAAGAAACAACATCATCAAGTACACCAAGTGCAAGCCTGCCCAAACTGCACCAACCCACACACGTCTGGTGAATACCAAGTTGAATACGAAGAGGCAGACGACACAGTTTACTATGCCCAGTTTCCCGCTCGACCACAAAAATTTCCACCCGGTTTCAACCAAAGCAACAACCAACCCAGAGGTCTTTCCTTTCCGCCAAGAAACAACCAACAACCTTATCCACCAAGATACCCACCTAGGTATCCACCGTACCCACAACAACAACAAATTGCCTACAACCAACCCCTCGCACTTCCTGGACCTACTTCCGACACAACCCAAACCCCTGAACAACCTGCCAAGACAAATGCACCAGCTTCAAGTCCAGACGACGCCTTCACTCAATTCATGCAAGGACAACACCCATTTAACCAAAAGACGTCCGCCAGACAAGATCAAGCTGACCTCTTTATAAGAAATCAGCTGGCCGTACTCAAGAACCTAGAAGCTCAAATAGGACAAATGGCACAACGTCTAGACACCAGACCCTGATGAAGTTTGCCTAGTAACACGGTTCAAAATCCACATGTTGAGGAGGCAAAGCAAGTTACCACTACTAAGGAAGCAGCTACTCAACCACCCACTGCTGTTCCCGTAAAAGAAGAACTAGCCACCAAACCACCAACAATAGAACCTGCTCCGACCTAGAACAAAGAAGTAAGAATCCCTTACCCCGCTAGATTTAAGACTCAACCAAAGAAGTTATCATTTTTTAAACTAGATGGTAAATTCCTCGACACCATGTCTAGAGTTCCCGGTCGTAACAAGTACATTAGGAAACTCTTATCCACCAAGGATAGAGTGCCTGAAGTAAACAACATCCCACTCAGTTCTGAGAGTTCAGCCCTACTAAAGAATAGCCTTCCAGAATAACTAGGAGACACCGGGCGATTTACACTTCCTTGTTCCATTTACCTATCCGGAGATTTCAACGCCTTAGCCGATTTAGGAGCCAGCATAAATCTTATGTCATACCCCTTATTCAAGAGGCTAGAAAATGAAAACCTGAAACCCACTAAGATGACCGTCCAGCTAGCTGACCAATCTGTTCGATATCCAAAGGGAATAGCTGAGAATGTCTTAGTTCAAGTTGACAAGTTTCTCTACCCTACGGACTTTGTGGTAATGGACATCCACGAAGACATAAACATTCCTATTATCCTTGGAAGACCATTCATGAACACGGCAAGAGCAGTCATTGATGTATATAACCACACAATCGTTCTACGATCCCATGGAGAAAGCATCACCTATAAGAGTGACCAACCAGAATACACTCCAGAGAAAGAAGATCTGTATGCAATATCAGTAGGCAGAATCACTACTGACGATGAGTCAGAATCCGATGATGAGCGATCAATAAATCGATCGGCTGTTTTCATCTCTGACCCAGAAACCGAACCAGAAGAGGATGAAGAATATGAGGAGGCAAGGGAAGAAATTGAATCATCTGAAGAGGAAGAATTCGAACCTGAAGAAGAAGAAAGGGAAGAATCTGAACCCGAAGAAGTGGAAACGGAGGAAGAAACTGAAGAGGAAGAAGAAGAGCCCGAAGAAATGGAGGAAGACGATGAAAAAATATCGCCTGAAACTTACTTTCCTGATTCACCTCCAACAATGGCCGAGGTTATGAGGATACAAAATTCAGAAGAATCAATGCCATCCGGAGTTACAAATGAATCAGTTGAAAATCTTTCCACTCGCCAATCTCGTAAAGCAATCTATGCCCACACCATGGGGGCAATGCTCGATTCTTACCTCGATCCTTCAAAACCACTCACTCGATCCCAACTACGAGGCCTAGATAATATCGAAAAGGAACTCATAACATCAACACGCCATCCAGATCTGTACGCCAAATTTCTTAAGCCAATTACAGATTTCAAAAAAGCCAAATTGGAAGGCAATGATGAAGAGAACCCCCAAAATTCGACCCCAGAAGAAAGGATCACCGAAATCAATCATACTTAGCCTTTTTCCAACTTTGCAACAGATGAAGAATACTCACGCTACCCGGATTCGCGAGAAGCAGATTCAGGAAATGACAGCGAAAACGAGGATGACTACCTTGACATCCCTCTTGACACACACTCCATTCCACCTACTCCTCCTGCACCCATCAATTCTCCCGATTTCTCTACGGAACTGATACAAGTATCGCTCGTAGATACTCACCAAGAGCTGATAAATGTGATCGAAGAATATGACAACGTCCGCATAATCGTAGAAGCTATCAGAGAGTCAACCAATGACTATACTCCACACCAGCAACGCTTGATCAGAGAGATTGAGCGGAAGTATGATTCCTACGCTGCCAGTTACGGAGTAAAAGAATCTCGAACACTACGCAAGCAAATTCGGAAGTTAGATGATTCGCTCGAAGCTCAAATTAGGGCAGAAGATCAACTTCCTGAAAGACCAAACCACCCGGTTAGAGAGATCGAGTTCTACAGCAACCAAAGGCAAATATATCGCAAGGTATATTGCGCCCTCGCAGGATCAGCTTTCCCTTACTCATCAAATCAAAAAGCTTTGATCGGATCGATAAGAGCGTATCTGGAAAGAGCAACTGGGAACCCACAGAATTATGCAGACATCAGGATGGTAGGAGATCTGAGAACACTTCTAGATCTCATCGAAACCGGAGAACATCTCACCGCCACTGAAAACTGCAGAATTGTTATTCACTCTACTATTGGACATCATGTTGAGCTGATAATTGATGAGCTGAACCACTCGGGCTATGATGAAGAAACTCGAGATGTACCAAGGTTCATCCCACACATGTCACAGATTAACTTAGCAACTTATGTGACAACACGACTGCGCCGAATGTACACGAAAGAGGATGTGGAATTGTATGTCTACCGTAATGGATATCGTGAGATATTTAACAAGTTAGTATACATCTTCACGGACTCGGACTTTCCATTTAGCCATCAGCAGCACCAGCTCATCAGAGATGTAAGCTAAGTTGCTAGGTCTTTTGGAGGAGATCCTTTAGCCGATGACTTTGATGAATTGAAAACTCAATTTATGGCCTTAATAGCATCGATTGGTTGAAACCACCCCCAGCATGAGATTAACCAAACAAACACTACCACCAGAATTGATCCTAATGGACCAGTCACTCGGACAGTAAGATATATCACTTGCGGGATGGCACTCCTTGACCAATTGGCCACTGATCACTTCAAGAGCTTCAGGATGGAATCCACCATTCCACCAAACTTGATCTCCAACATGATAGTGCAATTCCTACAACATTTTCCGCCACACTACACTCTACCCAGGAGCAACAATGATCTCTCCAGCTCCTGGGACTCATCCAGGATCATCTAAAGAACAAGAAGTCGAGCTCTCGACTTTAAAAGAGTGCTTCTTGGGAGGCAACCCGTGTTTTACCTTTATGCAATTTTACTTTCCAAGAAGTGATGAAACCTCCGACTATCTTTCACACCTGGATACACGAAGAATCTTCTCCAAGAAATCAACAACAAGAATATCCAGAGTGTTCACACCTACGAGGAAAATCACAATAAGACTTTGACCGTGCCCGAACGGTCGGGTTTTCTAGCTCACCTTTCTCACGAAGGGGGAACCGTCCTCGTCGTCGAAGGACTTGACCAAACAGGTCGGACGCGGGTCAGTGGAGTTTTATATTTTATATTTTGTTGGGCCTAAGTATACTAAAGCTATGGGTGAGTGTAGCGATAGGTATGACCTAGAGTCGTTCTTCAAACTACAATGGGCATGGGATCTAGGTTTTCAATTATCCTTTGTAATTTAGCTGGGTTTTATCAAGAGTTGATAGGGGTTTTGTTTGGTTTTCTAATTAGCTACCTAATTTAAAACTAAAATACTAAACTAAGATAGAGGAGGTGAGGTGAGGTGGCTACGAGAACTACAGGTTAAACGCGTGTGTTTACTATGACAGTTATATATGCTATTTAGGGGTAGTTATTTTGGTTAGGGCCTTAGTTATGATGACGGGAGCAGGATTTAGCAGACGTCCTCGGAACAATCAATGAGGTACAAAGTAATCTACCTACAACCTTTCCATGGCTTCCACGTGTTTGTACTACACCAGAGGTGTTTCCAACGCTATACCAGGTACTGGGCTGTTTTACGGTATTTCCGTTGCTTCATTTGAAAGGTCCTTGTTGTCTATCCTGAACAGATTATATTTCCTAATGAGCCATAGCTACTAGCCTATTATCTATCTAACGTAGAGTTGTCCGCAATCAGATAAATAATATGTCACGAAGATAACAGCTATGAAATGTAAACTACACTGGAAGTTGTCCCAAATGTAGAAACCAATTTAACCAGCAACCATCCTCGAGTCTTATTCCCCAATCTCGGACATTTGAGATATTTGAATCATGGCATGAATTGTTGAATAAACAAAAACATGAACAGGGGTTTCCCGCCGGAACAAGTTGGGATGGCTGGGTCTAACGGCTAATCAAATTGTTCATCATTATGTCATATAAATCATCATAACTATTCTATGCATGTTAAACTGGTGTATGCAATCAACATATATCTGAAAACCTAATCATATATCCAATAGCACAAGTGATACTAGCATGCAAACCCTAAAGCAACAATCAAACAAGAACATGCAGCAGAGCAGCATACAGGGATCAGCTTATTTCATGCAGAGTATCTGGATAAATGTTTAAGTCACAAATGTTCCGAAAGTTCTCTCAAAAACATTTGTTATATGAAATGGATCTAATCTATCTCTAATCCTATGCTCCGTGTCACCCTCCGGTCTTATTTCAACCAGGAGAACACCGGCCATGTCGAGTTTAACGATCATCAGACACAGAATAATTAGCGGTGTACCATTAGAAGTTGGCCAAGTTCTTAGTAGTAAGTTACTAACCACAGCATAAGTTGGATAGATAAACATTGGAAATTCATTTCATAAATTCTAATATATTCTAACAGCATACAGACAGAGTAACGGCATGATTAAAGTATAACTACCATAGCATAATGACTATCATAGCAAACACAGATTTGTTTAGCTAAGCATGACAATAATACTAGCAAGCATTTGTAAATAAGCATGGCAACAACACAACATATTTAAAAATAACAAGATAGAGAATTAAAATAAAACCTGACAGAGCGGAATTACAAATCGTACGTAACCGCAGTATCAGAGCACCTCCGTTACAAGTAAGCTACTAATCTACTAGCTTAACTAACCTAATTAACTAACTAATTTTTTCTAGAGAGAGAGTAGAGAGAGAAAGAGAGAAATTGAGTGTGAAGTGTGTGTAAAATGGTGAGGAGGTGGTTGTATTTATAGGAAGCGCATAGCCGTATTCTTCAACCGTATTCCAACCCCTAAATGCACAACCGTATCGCACAGCCGTATAAAAATATGATTTTTATTGCCTGAACACGGGATACGGTTGGTTTTGGCCGTATACGGGTGGACTGGAGCAAATACGGGTGGGCACCAACCGTATACGGCTGGACTGGGCCGTATACGGATGGGCACAGGCTGTATACGGTCTACACAGGCCGTATACGGTCTGTGTCCAGCCGTATTCGGTCCGTTGGTTCTTCATTTCTTCGATTTGGCGTAACTTCTTCGTCGTTTATCCGTTTTGAGTGATTCTCATGCTCACGATTTCGTAATTTCCTAACGAAGAAAATGACACAAGTTAGAGGTCATAATTCTTTGTGTAGATCAAAAAGTGCTAAAATGAGTGAACGAGAATGCTTATGATCGTATTCATTAGATTTATCGTGTTTTTCGACCATTTTAGTTGATTTTTGTAACGTTGTCTATATTTTGGCCCATGTTATGAGTTTTAATGATATAGTGCTTATTTTGGATAATTTCATCATAATTTTGGCCAAAAAGGTGAGATAATGACACTCAAAAACTTGACTTTTTGCGTGTCATCAAATATCCCACACTTAGACTTTTGCTTGTCCTCAAGCAAATCACAATCTTATCTGCCAAAATCTCCTATTTTAAGATGCTTTCTTGAGCCGCAAATAAGAATTTGTACAGATTGAAAACAAGTATTTCGCCAGTTGGATAAAGAAGAAGTGTTCACATGAAATATCCAAAGTTTTTCAAGATGATTCACTTAGGCAAACTTTCAATTCTCATAGATGTGGAATATACACGACTGGGCGATCTCACTGGTGGTCACTCAATTCACTCAAGTGTATCGGGTTTCCTATTATCCTAAGCCAAATGAAAAATCGCTCAATTACCTGTCGTGCAGTATTCGTCGTCATAGGCTTGCCCAAGGATCATATCTCCACCACTTAGACGGGGACGGTACTAATTATCCCAAGACATTCAAGTGGGTTGTAATATTTGGTGAGGGTTAAAGGGTATGGATAAGTGTGGTTTTTAAGGGTTAAGGGTGTTACTTATCTTAGGCCTTTTAAAACTTAATGAAAAACTCCATTTAGACATTCTTTTTAATGAAAACGGAAACGGATAACGCTAAGGGAAGATAGCTATTTTGACTTCTATCTTTTGAAAACACACGGATGATTCTATATTTTTAAGAATCGGAGTTTCCAGGAGATTGGAAGCACTTAGCTTTATTTTATTTTTTGGGTTCAAAATTTCTTTGCAAGAGAGCTTCTAAGGGAGATTTTCTTTTCTTTTATTTATTTTCTTGTCTTACGGGCATCCTTTCTTACTTTTCATTTTTTTTTTCTAAAACCTTTGTCACTTTCGAATTTACTTGGTGCCAATTTTTCACACCATAAGACTCTCGATTTCTTTTGAGTTTTAAATATGGAAGCACACATGAGAAACTTTCAGTAAACACGAACTTTTTTGTGATTTTGGGGCAGAAAGCAAAAAGAATATCTAGATAGCATTTTTCAAAAAGATTTTAAAAATTCTAAGATAAGTTTTTGGTAGGTAAGGGAATAAGTGGGTTTATGGGTTGAAAGAAATGAAAAGGCTAAGGCTCAACAGGGTTATCTAGGCAGATCATCAACACTAAAGATAAGTGTTGGAAGGGTTTTGGGCTTGAAAGAGATATGTTGAAATGGGGTTTAATCCTAGAGAATGTCAAGGTCCTCTAATTGTACCTGTGTCACGTATGACACCCATCAATGTGATCTCGACACGTATACCCAGGGCAAGTTCTAATTCAGAAATACATGCACCGGTCACATACAACAAACGAACAGTGGAGCATTTAAAATGAATGCTTTATAAGGCTCAAAGTTCCTCACCGCAAAAATAGGTTATATGTGTCCAGTCGTGCGATGCCCCTCTTAGATCCTCATTTTAAATTGTTTGGAATCTGACATGATTCGACCTCTTTTTACCAACTTTTGAATACTTGTAAAAAATCTGTACTCTTTCTTACATTGTGATTCAAAAAAGTTTAAAATTTTTGAAAATTTTGGTAAAAATAAGGGTTGTAAAAATCATTTGAGGACTTGCATGTCTCAAAATCAACTTGACAGATAATTAGACGAGATATACTGCTATCCCACATTTAGAAATAAACATTTTCCCCAATGTTTATACACTGAGCGAAGAGAATCCCACACTTAGGGTTTTGTTTTAGGAAAAATGTGAATTTAAAAGTTTTAAGTATGGAGGATCCCACACTTAGAGATTTAAGTGGGCATAAGCATATCTAAGTTGCGCAGAAACTAGAAGAGTTTAGGAGAGGTACTTCCCTATGGTTAAAGAATACTGGATTTAGAACCAGATTCGTGAAGGAGTGGTGCTAGTGATCTGCTGGATTTGTGGACCAGTCTCTTTTTAAAGCTCGTCCATTCCATACGAAGCTAAGTTCTGAAAATACCATAAAACATAGTCACAATACACCATTTCAACAACATATCAATCTCATAAATAAAGAACATAAAATAAACTAAAAGTCATCTAGTAAATCATCCATGTCTGGGTCAAATGCTGCAAGTGCGTCACTGTCCAGAACGGAAGTAGGTGACATGGCAACAGTGGGACCAGGCATCATGGATGCAGCAGGGAGATCAGGAGATGTAACAGCAGTATTAGGAAGAGTGGGCTCTGAAGTAGGTGCAGCTGGGAAAAATGACCATGGCGGAAGAGGTGGTCTGGGACCCTGACCAAGTCTAAAGGACTGGTCTGGAAGTCTCGGGAGTCCAACCATCTCCCTGATGTCAGAGTGAGAGTCATGCTGGATGGAGAGCTCTCGTAGAATCACCCAAGTCACTGCCGGGTTGGCAGTGGTGATCCCATAGTCAAAGACTGGAGCGCTCGTCGCATCTGTCGCATGCTTCTCTGGAACAGTGGTCAGCTTCTTCTCTCCTCTGCGGTTTTTCTTCTTCTTCTTCTGCTGTTGCTGAGAAGTGTGTCCTAAGGTCTCAGCTGAAGCGTCCATCCTGAAACATAAAGAAAACAGGTAATGCTATAGTTTATAAGGTTATACAAATGCAGCAAAATCAGATGACTTTTAAAAGATTTTTATAAAAGTTTGAGTCATCTGAATGGTTGTACTTGTATAAGTCAAATAAAACTTATCTCCGATGTATATGTAAGAGTGTGGTGCTGTCGGGTATCTAGATTATCCTGCATCATTAGTCCAGTGATGATAATACTAAGCAAAAATAAACTGAGAAATAAAATTAAAGCTGTTAAAGATAAGCAATGGGGTGCCTCCTAAGAGCGCTTGTTTAATGAGTCACTTGCTTGACTCTTTTACCTACTTTGTTGGCTCAAGGTGGTTCAAAGATATAGACTTCCTTATTGGAAGGAAAGTCTTCGATGTAGTGCTTTAAGCGGTGACCGTTGACTTTAAAATTACCGTCCGGTGCTTCGAGTTCGACTGCTCCGAATGTAAAGACCTTTGATATAACGAACGGTCCGCTCCACCTTGATTTGAATTTGCCTGAAAATTTTTTGAGGCGCGAATAAAAGAGAAGAACTTTATCTCCAGGTTTGAATCGAGAATACTTGAGTTTGGCATCGTGGGTATTCTTGGTTCGCTCCTTGAAATGTAGAGAACTATCATACGCTTGGTCTCTCAATTCGGCCAGTTCGTTCAGCTGCATCTTTCGATGTAATCCTATTATGGAAGGGTCCAGATTACAATCTCTCAGCGCCCAGTAAGCCTTATATTCTAACTCGATCGGCAGATGACACGCTTTTCTATAGACTAGTCTGTATGGCGTGGTCCCTAATGGTGACTTGTATGCTGTTCTGAACGCCCACAGAGCATCGTCTAACTTGTCGGCCCATTTCTCCTTATGATTAACCACGGTACATTCCAAGATCCTTTTGAGAGCTCTGTTTGTCACTTCGGCCTACCTATTCGTCTGCGGATGGTAAGCCGTAGATGTCTTATGGGTGACACCATAATACTGTAATGTCCTCATAAATTGGGCACTACAGAAGTGCGTGCCCCGATCACTGATGATCGCCTTTGGAGTTCCGAAATGAGAAAAGAGTTGTTTTTGGAACTTGATCACTATTCGGGAGTCATTAGTAGGAAATGCTTGTGCCTCGGCCCATCTGGAGACGTAGTCGACAGCTACTAGAATGTATTCTTTTCCAAAGGATTTAGGGAATGGTCCCATGAAATCCAATCCCCATATATCGAAGATCTCGCAGGCCTGGATGTTAGTAAGTGGCATTTCACTCCTCCGTGAGATACTTCCAAACCTTTGGCAAGCATCACAACGTTTTACCAAGTCGTGAACGTCTCTGAATATAGATGGCCAATAGAAGCCGGAATCGTATACCTTCCTTGCGGTCATATTTGCTCCATGATGTCCTCTAGTTGGTCCGTGATGAATCTGGTGGAGAATGTTCCTTGCTTCCCTTTCGTCCACGCATCTTCTAATGATTTGGTCCGGGCATACTTTGAACAAGTATGGATCGTCCGAATAGTAATTTTTGATATCTCTGAAGAATTTGTGCTTTCTAGAGGTAGGCATTCCTTTCGGCACAATTCCACCAACCAGATAGTTAGCGTAGTCTGCTTACCAAGGGTTATGATTGAATTGTGATCCCCTCTGGTGGTTTCTGACATTCATGAGTTGTTCTTCAGGAAACTG
Source organism: Helichrysum umbraculigerum (assembly GCA_949592205.1). Classification (NCBI taxonomy): domain Eukaryota; kingdom Viridiplantae; phylum Streptophyta; class Magnoliopsida; order Asterales; family Asteraceae; genus Helichrysum; species Helichrysum umbraculigerum. The sequence continues at coordinate 121,953,005 of CATIUR010000005.1, read as the reverse complement.
ATCTTGAATTTCTCTTTCATCAAGCTTTTCCATCGATGAGTTTTCCAATCGACTGAGATGATCTGCTGCGATGTTTTCTGCTCCCTTTTTATCCTTGATTTCTATGTCGAATTCTTGGAGGAGGAGAATCCATCGAAGTAGTCTTGGTTTAGAGTCTTGCTTTTTGAAAAGATACTTCAAGGCTGAGTGATCTGTATAGACAATAGTTTTGGACAATATTAAGTAAGAACGAAATTTATCAAAAGCAAAAACTACCGCAAGCAGCTCCTTTTCTGTAGTAGTGTAATTCTCTTGAGCATCGGTGAGTGTCTTGCTGGCGTAGTATATAGGCTAAAACTACTTGTCCTTCCTTTGCCCTAGGACAGCTCTAACAGCAAAGTCACTAGCATCGCACATGATTTCAAATGGGAGACTCCAGTCAGGAGCAACCATGATCGGTGCATGTGTGAGCTGATCCTTCAGGATGTTGAAAGCTTTTAGGCAATCATTTGAAAAGACAAACAGAGTGTCCTTCTCGAGATGGTACGTCATAGGTCGAGAAATTTTAGAGAAATTCTTAATAAAGCGACGGTAGAATCTGGCGTGACCTAGAAAACTGCGAATGGCTTTAACAGAAGTAGGTGGCGGAAGTTTGGCAATGGTCTCAACTTTAGCTTTTCAACTTCAATTCCAGACTTTGATATCTGGTGTCCTAAAGCTATTTCCTCCTTCACCATAAAGTGGCACTTCTCCCAGTTTAAGACAAGGTTTGATTCTTCGCATCGGGCTAGCATTCTTTCAAGGTTGGAAAGACAAGAAGTGAAAGAGTCTCCAAAGACTGAGAAATCATCCATGAATACTTCCATACACTGTTCAATCATGTCGTGGAATATTGCTACCATACACCGCTGGAATGTTGCAGGTGCATTGCATTGCCCAAAAGGCATGCGTTGGTAAGCGAATGTTCCGTAAGGACATGTGAAGGTCGTCTTTTCCTGGTCCTTAGGATCGAGAGGAATCTGAAAATAGCCAGAGAAACCATCAAGGAAACAGTAGAATTCGTTCCCAGATAATCTCTCCAACATTTGATCGATGAACGGTAGAGGGAAATGATCTTTTCGAGTGGCTTCGTTCAGCTTCCGATAGTCGATGCACACCCTCCAGCCGGTGACGGTTCGTGTTGGAATGAGTTCGTTGTCTTCGTTAGCGATAACCGTCATTCCTCCTTTGTTGGGGACAACCTGAACTGGGCTGACCCATGGGGAATCGGAGATAGGATAGATCAAGCCAGAATCCAAGAGTTTGATAACCTCCTTTTTGACCACGTCTTGAATCTTCGGGTTAACTCTCCTCTGTCTCTGTATGGAAGGTTTGAAGTCGTTTTCCATGAGTATCTTGTGAGTGCAGTAGTTTGGACTGATCCCTTGGATGTCAGAGATTTTCCATGCAATCGCCTTCTTGTGTGACTTCAACACTTGGATGAGTCTTGCTTTCTCTTCGGATGTAAGACCTTTTGCAATTATAACGGGTAAATGCGAGGTTCCTTCAAGAAAAGCATACTCCAGATGAGAGGGTAGTTTCTTCAGCTCCAACTCTGGCGGTTCTTCAATGGAAGGTTTCATTCGAGCAATCTCATCTCTTTGTAGCACGTCATACTCTGTTTGGAAATCTGGTTCAATCGGAGATGAGTCGGCTATAGTGGCTGATGCTATTTCTACTAACTTTGTCTCATTAGGGGATGCATTCTTCTTCAGCTCGTATTTGCTTGTAGATGATGAAGAGGTTGCACTATTTTCAGTAAAGATGATATCGTTGGTGTCGGTAAATGCAAACCTCTGAAATTGAGCTGTTGAAGATGTACTTATGGTGATTTCTGGATTTTGTGGCGCACAACCTTCAGATAGTTGCGGCTCAGCTGAGATTTCTGATTTCATCTCCTCAAAGGATTTGAGAATTTCAGCTACTGAAGGAGATGAATCAGTTTGACCCCTTTTTAGGATTGGTAGAAGAATGCCTTCGCCTAAGGGAACAGCAACAAATGAATTGTTCATGAAAGTGTTGTCAGGCGGTGCAAGAGGATACTTCATTTCAGATAAAGGAAATAGCAGCTCCCCAGAGTGTGCTGATTTGTTAGAGATAGCAGAGCAGAGTCCATCATCGTCTTGGCATAGTCTCCTTGTAGTGCTGACTATGTTGGGAAGATGGTCGTGATTGCTAACTGCCAGAATCTCTTCCAAATGCTCGACGTATATTTCCGGGTTTGTGCGGATGGGATGGTTAGAAGGTGTGTTTCGGGTGGAGAGACTAGAGAGATTTTGGATGCTTGTCACTATGGACCAACGGGAGGTCATTATGGACCATCCGTAACCGTAAAGAAGGTGTTTGATGAGGGATTCTATTGGCCCACCATTTTCAAGGAAGCAAACACACTTTGCCAAACTTGTAATGCATGCCAACGTTCGGGCAATATCTCCAAAAGAGATGAAATGCCCCAACAAAGCATCCAAGTTTGTGAAGTGTTTGATATTTGGGGCATTGATTTCATGGGTCCATTTCCACCATCTTTCAAGAATGAGTACATTTTGGTGGCGGTTGATTATGTATCAAAATGGGCAGAAGCGAAGGCTCTACCAAAGAATGACGCTCGTGTGGTCATTGATTTCTTAAAAAGTTTGTTTTGTCGGTTTGGGATGCCGAAGGCTTTAATTAGTGACCGGGGAAGTCATTTTGCGAAAGCCCAATTAGAAAAGGTACTCAAAAAGTATGAGGTAAACCATCGATTTTCAACCTCTTACCACCCTCAAACGAGTGATCAAGTTGAGAACATGAATCGTGCCTTGAAGAGGATCTTGGAGAAAACGGTAAAGGATAATCGGGCAATTTGGGCCAAGAAACTTGAAGATGCTTAGTGGGCGTTTCGAACCGCCTACAAAACTCCAATTGGTACAACGCCCTACCGGTTTCTTTATGGCAAAACATGACATTTACCATTTGAGGTTGAGCACAAAGCCTATTGGGCTTTAAAGAATTGCAATATGGACTTAGTAGAAGCGGGTGAGCAAAGGATGTTGCAACTCCACGAGTTGGATGAGCTTAGGTTGCAAGCTTATGAGAACTCTCGTTTATACAAAGAGAGGACCAAAGTATTACATGACCGGAAATTAAAAATGCGGAAAGAATTCAAAATCGGTGACAAAGTGCTTTTGTTCCAATCTAGGTTCAAATTGAAACAACCGAAGTTTAAACCTAGGTGGACCGGTCCATATACGGTCAAACATGGATATCCATCCTGATATGTGGAACTTTTCTAGTCGGATGGTGGAACGCTTATTGTGAATGGTCATCGATTGAAATTGTATCACCAAGAAGATGTTGATAGCGAGTGGGAGGAGCTCCCAACTTACCCCAAGGACAAATGAATTCGGGGCCGAGTCTAGCTTGGACTCGTTAATAAATTAAGCACATGCACGAGGAAACTCGTGTTAGTATCCTTTGATTTATTTTAGATTTAGTTGTTATTTTTGTTATTAATAAGTGGATATGCTGCTGTAAATCATGCTGAATTTGATTGCTTGTTTGTTAATCTGGGTGCTGTAAATTGCTTAAACTGATATATGATGAAATGAATATACCCGTTCGGGTGAGGTAACATACCCGTCCGGGTACGCCATCTAACCCGATCGAGTGAATTTAGCCGATCGGGTATTTCTTTGAATAACCTGACCAGCACCGAGCCATGGCTGAAGATGTAAAATCCTTGACCCATACCTGACCGGGTAATGGGAGTGACCCGTCCGGGTGGGTCATTTGACCCGATCGGGTAAACTCGCGGAACCAGTGTTATAAGGGTTTGGTACTGTACTTATTTCATAAAACTTCACCTACTGATCTGCGATCTCTCTCTCGCTGCCGTCACCACACCACGACACCCATCACTAAACATCACCTTCTAACTCAAATTTCTTCAAGAATCTTTCAATTAATCACTCTCTAATCATGCCTAGACTATCTAAGGTACCAAATAACATCCTTAAATTCGTTCACATCTTGATTTTTGAGGAAGAACACTTGAATTCGGGTATTTGAAAAATTCAAGTGTGGGGATGTTAGTTGTTAGTTTTAAATGATAATTATGCTTACTACATGCTTATTTCTTTGTTTCTACCATGATTCCATGCCTAAATTGCTAGATTTTGATACTTAGAAAATTATGGTTTGTATAGCTAATTTTGGGTAATCCGAATTTGGTAGTTTATGTTTGGTATTTGGTGTTAATTAGCATGTATTTCATGATTGCTAGGCTTATTGATGCTTATTAGTTGATTAATTTCAATTTCTAGCAATTAGGGTTCTTGATAAATTTGGGGAAGATGATACAGTTGACTTTTTGGGTTAAACTTTGACTTTGACTTTCTGGACATAACTTTTGATTGTAATGCATTCCTTGATTCCAATTGTGTCATCCTTTTGCACAATTCAAGTTTATGTTTGATATTAAAGTTATGTGCCTATGTAAAAGTCATTTGGTTTCGCATGTAATCTTGATTGTAAGGCTTGCTTGAGTTAAATCGTGTTTAAATTGGCATGATTCGAGCATTGTTTGATATTGGATTGTATGTTACTTTGGCAAAAGTTGGCTTTGGGTTCAAGTAGTGTTTGGGATTGTTGAACTTTAAGTTGTTAGGGTTGTGGTTGTTGATTTGGTAAATAATCGCTCATTTTGTCTCAATTTTTGCTAACACTAACACCACTATTGGCAACTTTGTTTCTTGTTGTATTGTGCAGAAAAATAGACAAAGCCAAGGTCAAACATCGGAACCTCAATAATCTATAAGTGTTTTCGGAGAATTGCTTCCTCGGGACCTCCACCTAAACTTGGTTTTTGAGCCTCATCACCATCGTTATCATGAGAACAGTGAAACACTGTACAAGATACACAAAAAAGCATGCGAGTACCCGAGGGTTATTGACTGGGCACCCTTGCGTGAAGTTGGTTTTGCTCGTGAGATTACCTGGGCTCTAACTCAGTGTATTCGGTATGATGGTGAGGTTTATGATGTCCAGGATTTTTGGAAGCTGATTGAGATCCAGGAACCCATTTTTGAGGAGCTTACCATGGAATTCCTTGCCACTCTGCAAATGTTCATGATTAATCCCATTTATTGTGATTTTTTGACCTTCAAGCTGGCGGGAAATCCTCACTCCTTGTCACTTCGGCAAATGGCCGTCTACCTAGACATCTACACCCAAGAGGAGTTATATGCCATTTGGTTTCCCAAATATATTCTGACAGGTGCTTCCATAGATGAGGGCGAGGTCTCTTCTGATGATTGGGCAAAGTTCAGTGATAAAGCATATAGGTCTGGCAGAAACCCCTCAAGTTCCCTCACGGACCCAAAATACAAGGTCTTTCAAAAATTGTTGGCTCACACCGTCACACTGCGTGGGCAAAATACGGAGAAGGTTTTAAAGGCGGATTTATGGTATTTAATCAAACTGAGAAATCGGGAAACAATAAACCTTCCGTATTGTGTGGGAAAATTTCTCCATGCATACGCAAGCGGGCCAAAACCGGAGTCTAAGTTGTGTGGTGGTCACTTTATCACTAGGATTGGCAAGGGTTTGGGAGTTAGCCTTAGACCTAGGGCCCACCCCTTCACTCTTGTTCCAAATCCGGGACTTGTTATTGGGGTTGACATGTATAGACCTACTGGGTAGTTCGGATGCGTGGAGGACATTACCTTCCTTTTTACCTACCGAATCATCCTCACGCAACCATGTACCGTGGGAAGGATCACGAGGGAAACGGCCTGCTACACAACAAGAATTCGAGGAATCGAGGGAGGGTGATGAAGAAGAAGAAGAGGACGCCGAGGATGAGGAGATGGCTGAGACAGAGGCTCTGGGCCAGAGTCCTCAGAGCCAGGTACCGCCATATTGGTGAGGGTTTATGGACGAGTTTGGTAGTACGCGTCTGGATCAGAAAACTTCAAAGATGAGTCGCGATTGGAATGGGGGGCCATACGCTATCAGAACGACTACATGATTCACAACCAGGAGCGCATATGCCATAGTTTGCCGGATGTTTATCCCACCCCTTACCATCACCCACCCTGTTGGGGCGAACCAGGTGGTGTTCTCCCAGCTCCGATTTACGATTGCGATTCTGCTTTGGTTGAGCTCCATAGACATCAGGAGCATCTCAACACTTCTGAGTATCATCAGCAGCAGTAGGATTGGGGCACTGCTTGGTCCACCCCTCATCCAAGTAACTGGCAGCAGGGGGCCTTGCAAGAATGGCTTTTTGGTTCATCCTAGTCACCGCAGCAGCACCAGCAGGATCCTGACCAAGACCCGCCTACTGGCGGGGGTTGGTTGTAGTGTTTTCATTATCTTATTTGAATAGTAACCTGTTGAATAATTTTCTATTCTTTGTTATTTTTCACTTTCTTTTGGTATTTGGATGCTTATCATTCACTCACCATTTTTAGTATTATTATTATTATCTATGTGCCCCTTGCACTTGTTTGTGTGTTTGCTTGTTTGCTCCCATTTGTAGCATGCCGAGCTGGAGTGGATCTCTACACGCTTATCAAGAGCCAGCTCATTTTTTTTTCCACGCCTTTATGCCAAACCCCCAGGGAAGTTCTCATTCCTTTTTACTTTTCCAGCTCATGCTTGTATGTTTGATAATTTTTGCAATGGGGGCAATGCAAATCTCAAGTGTGGGGAGGGTAATTCACTTGAATCGTATTCCTAGTAAATTATTGTTTCTAGCCACTTATTAGGTCTATTATTGATCTTGGATTTCCAATAGAACTTTACGAATTCTAATAACGGGTTATGAAATGGTAATTTGCTAGGAATTTGCTTGTCCTAATAAGATTAATTGCTTTGAAATGTGTTTGTTAAAATCTATTAAAAGTAATTTAATCTTCCCTCTTGCAACATAACTTTTTGAGATGTGTCATAAAAAGCAACCTAATAGAGTGAATTGCATGACTAGCACACTTATAGCCTCCACTATTAATTTGTGAGACATTTTGAGCCTTAATTGAAAACACTTATCTTTAGTGTTTATATCGTTTATTGCTATGAGTGTGCCGGTGATTGTAGTTTGTTCTAGAACTTGACCTAGTGATGCATTTTGAGACCGCTGTGGGATCACAGAAATGTGATATAGGTGGGGTCGAAGAAGAGGAGTTATTCTTAGGATTTGGATCTTATTTTCTGTTTTAAACCATTTGTTCCAGTCCACCCAGTTCGTTAGCACTCATTTTTTAGTGCTAAGAAACCCGTAGACACTTCCACATACACTCCACTAAAAATGTTAACCTCATTTTTGTGTAGTCATCACCCGAATCACATATTTTCTTAAATATTGCCTAATTGGAATTTTAATGAGTTTTATCTAAAATGTGACTTAAATCGTTTTAAAGTGGGATTCTAGTATTAAATTCTATAATTAGAAGTGCAAGAGATGGAAATTGTTGAATGTTAAAGTTTAATGATTGAAGTTGAAAGCAGTAAGATTATGGGAAGTTAACAATTTATGCTTAATGTTAATGAATGGGTAATTGTAGTCAACTAAATGGCCTTTGAATTCCTGAACAAGTAGTTCCCGAGGGGTGTTTCACACCTAGCCACCGAAGGCTTTTATCCGGTTTAGGATGGTTGGTCCGACAGTTCGTTACAAAGGATTCATAGAAAGTCATAGAATGCAACTATTCCAATCAATTGTGTAAATCAATTTGAGTTAATTGTGTGCAATGATAGAATATAAGTTATACGTGAGAACAACGAATAATTTGAATTGAGTTGACATGAGAACCCTAAGTTTTATTACCGTCACATGTTGAAACCATTAGGTAACATTTCCACACTTTTTCACGGGTCTTGACTGTTTTTCACCAATTTTTTTGTCTATCATACCCATTCCATATTAGCCTACACTTATGCAACACATGTTTAGAATACCTTCTTTGAGATCTCACTTGGTGCTCACGCCAGGACGATGGAGATTTGATCCTTTTGCAAACTTATGGTAACATTGTATCATGACTTGGCTTGATTGAGTGTTACATCATTTATATCCTTACCCTATAGTTTTATAGGTTGAGAGTGAGTGATTATACACTTATCCTTATGTGAGGTGCTAGGTCGTGCATTCGGGCTTGACAAATTTATCATCTCAAGTTTCTATTGAATATATACATGTTACTAACATAATTGCTTCAGAGGTTAGTCTTAGTATTATTTTGATAAACTTGATCTTCACTTATGATGTTGCAAGAGTTGTTATGAAAATGTAAAATAATGGTTTGCTTGAGGACAAGCAAAGTTCAAGTGTAGGGATATTTGATATCGCTCATTTTGTCTATATAAATATTTCGCGATATCATTGTTTTGCATTTGTATTTGAGTAAATTTCGAGAACTTTCGACACTTATTTTGTTTGGAAATTTATCTCAGGGTTTAAACACAGAAAGCATGCAAGTGTGGAGTTTGGGCGGAATCTGGAGCTATTGTGGGTCTGAAGCTGGATAGCTTGAGAAAGCCCATACCCGTCCGGGTATGGAGGCACACCCGTCCAGGTAAGTTCATTAACCCGATCGGGTCAATTTACATGATCGGGTGGTTTAGTGCAAAAGCGAGTCAGCAACGAGCCTATGTTGAAGCTGACGTGTTCGAGATGATACCCGTCCGGGTACGGCTACCCACCCGATCGGGTATGGCAGCTCACCCAACCGGGTATGCTTGCTCACCCGATCGGGTAATTTGGCTGAACACTGTTTGTCTTCTCAGATCTGGATATTAAGCTCAGAGGTCTGAAGAATAAAAATGAGGTGTGCGATGATGAAAGGAGGAGCAATTAATGCCAACCGAATTTTGGTCCAAAAACACTCAAAAATTCATGGGATTAAAGTTTGTGAAGTGGGGTTTTATATCCCAAAAAAATATTCCATCAGATTCATCATTCATCACCATATCCATCCAGACTTCACTTTTGGAGTTGGGGTTTTCTCTCAAAACAAAACCCACGACCTTGACATCCATTTCCCTTCACTTTACAAAATTTTCACCAAATCATTTCCACTTATTTCACTTGTAATCTACTTGTAATTTCTTGGGTGATTTGTGGAGAAGAACAACAAGCAACAATAATATAATAACCCGTAATTATATAGATATGTGATATACATAGATAATATTAACGACAAAAAAAAATATTCATATTAATTTATATTTTTGTATGAATAATAAACGGAAAAAAAAAATCATTATTCAAATAACATTTTATTTAACGTACTTGGTCTAGCAAATAAATAAATGAAAAATAAATTGAAATGATAATTAGTAATATTTGCAATGGGATTCTGTTTGTGTTTTGGTCAAACATTAAATACGTGATATACATCCATCACTATATTATCGCCAAAATCGTTTTGGTATACGACTCATTATTCGTTCGCCATAAATACAAATCTTCCCATGTCAATAATGAAGTAATAAACCTAAAACCAAATTCCCGAGTGAAGTACAGAGAGACCATCGATCGGACTGATCGAAATGGGGACGAAAAGTTTTCATGCGTTTTTGGAGGTAAATCTTAACCCAAGTCTTCTGATAATGTATAATCTGTTTATATCTCTTTCATAATCTATTCAATAGTTTTTGTTGAGTTGGAATGACCATAGATCACCGTTGACATCACGTGTCAGTTAGATCGATGTAACGGAAATTTTGGGATTCAAACACATATCTTATTAGTGAAATTGGAACCAAATAATATTGTTTATGTTTGTTAATGTCATAATTAAGCATACAAGTAAACAATATAAAAAAAAGAAAAGAAAAAAGAGCAAATCGGAATATGTAAAGAAGAAAATTAGTCTGTACGTACAACCGATCGAAGAAGACAATTGTTCATGTGGTTTTAATATGATTTTACATTTCAAGCCCTCAACTATCTCAACTCTTTTTAATTAAATCCAAAGATTTATAATATGATCTTGAGTGTGTTTACTCAATATGTAATGTAATGTATCTAGCGATATCACTTTCTGTAAGTGTCGTATTCGGAATCGATATTACTTTAGTTCTCCGGTTAACGTCATTTAATAAATTAAACGAGTATGTAACAACTTTTTCTGACTTGTTAAATTAACTACAACCATTAAATAAAGAAACTAAAGCAAGATAGTAGAATGGGATATAAGGTATTGTGAGAACAAGAACTATTACATTGGGATTAAGAGTCTAAATTTAATTAAATTATTTTAATGTAGACTTTGTGAAAGATTGTGGAAGATCTTATCATCCTTGAGAGCTTTAGTGCTTATTCAGGTACGGATGTCCGTACTCTTCTTTCAGCGTTATTTTGATATGCTTTGTTGACACTTTTGCGTTCTTTTGATATCCTTGCGATTCTTTTGATATCATGATATACTTGTGTGATCTGATTCCCCCGTTTGAGCTGAATTGTTTTGAGCTAAATTGTTTTGAGCTAAATTGTTTTGAGCTAAAGTGTTATTTGAGAATTGATAAATTGTGAAGACTTTTGAGAAAACTTACGTGGAAAATGATTTTGGAACAATTGAGGAATTCATTATTGCGAGCTATTTTTGATTCAAATGATTTAGGTTCCATATGCATGGTGGACATAATCTGGTGTGTGGTTGGTTTATATGTTCACTGTGCAACCATAGAACCCTAGATTTTGTAGACAGGAGATAGGTATACCGAGTCAGCTTCCTGTGGAGGACCACAGGGGCGTCATTGCGGCACCAATGATGTCGCACTAACCGTGGCGGTGGGATTAGTCCACGGCGTCCCCACTTTTGTGATATTATTTGTTATGCTCCGGAGTGAGCCATTATTTGTGTGATTATGCTCGGGTGAGCCTTTGGATTATTTGGGGGGCGTATGGATGCATCCTAGGATACGTTTGATATGATATGATTTGTGTAGTGCGGTCGTGTGGTGTAGTGCCATACACACCTTCCGATATAGGGGAACCACCTGGAGTCATGACCAGTGTGTGATTGTGATATATTGCGCGAGATATGATATTATTTGGCACCGGTGTGGTGAAGCTTGGATATTTTGTTTTGTTTAGGGTACTCGGTATAAAAATAACCCAACCCCTCGTTGCTTCAGCCTTTATTTCATTTGTTACTTTGGTGTAAGGGTGGTGTTACTCGAAGGGTGAATTTTGGAAAATTAAATTATTTATTTCGTTTCATTCTCATTTTAAAATATTAAATCTTTTACTGTTTACTTTTGTTATCATCCGCGCACTGAGCAATTAGCTCAGCCGCATTTTCTTTTTCATGCGGCAGGTACTCAGGGTTATTTGGGATGAGTGCGAGAGCTTCAAGATTTGGACTTTCCATAGAGATCACCATTTATTTAGTTAGACATTTATTTAGGTTACCATTTTATATACATTGTCATTCATTATTATAAAAACTATTAGTACATTTATTATATTAACAATAAATGTGACCTTCCGTTTCGTTATCGGAACGGGGGTGTTACAACTTATGGTATCAGAGCCTAGGTTCCTTCTTGTAGTTTGCTTTTAGGTTTGACCTGTGAGTTTTGGGTAGATCAAAGAAAAAGGATTATTAGATCATGGGATAGGATTCTGCTTCCTTTATCTTGTACTCTACCGTATTTCGTTTGATTCCAATAAGTGTATATACGTGTTCTATAAGGAGTTAATTTACGTCTATTGCTATCCCGATGGGAAATTTGTGACAATTGTGCGCGCTTATTGTGTGTGTTCCATATCGATTAGAGATGACGTTCTTATGGCTTATCTACTTCTTATGGCGACACATCATCATCATCATCATCATCATTATATAATACTTAGATCGAACCAGCTAATTGAGCGCAAAATTTGTACGTGATGTGTTACTGGAGTAGAATTTTCCACATCTGTGGGATATTGCTTTGTGCCTGACTTTCTTAAACTAATGGCGGAACTACTTCTTATGACGATCTCCAAAGTCTTGTGGTGGAATCCCTCTAGACGAGAAGACACACGTTAACTCGAAACGTCTATTCGCGAATGATATTCTCATCTAATTGCTTAAAGACTAGATACATATTATTCTTGTTTGTGAGAACGAAATCATTCTTTAAGGGATATATATATATTATGATAAAAAGAATTAATTATGAAATGTAGATAAGTATGAGTGAATTTATGATATATTTGATATAATGATTTAAATAGCATTGAAGTACTCTATTCATACATATATGATGAACATTTGAATAGAGATCTAGTTGAGCTAGAATGATTTTAATAATACTAAAGTTACAACTTATATTAGACCAAGTGAACATATATATGAAACATAATAAAGACATCGTAGTACTATTAATATTATTGTGGAGTATGTGGTTGTGAATGAAGTCAACATGATTCGAATTACAAATATACATGATCCATCAATTAGGGATAAAAGAAATACATCGTGAAAAAATTTTAATTGTACAAATTAAGTAAATGGATAGTAACACAAATACCAACTTTGACCAAATTTGACCAGGTTTGACCAACGAGTTGACCAACTTTGACCTACAGTTTAAGGCTTATACAAACTAAAATAATCTATTTGCAACACACGATTTGTACTACTGAATAGTATACAACAAAGCAAACTTAATAATAATGTCTAAATGAATTATTATTACAAACTTTCACCAACGGGTCGTACGCGTTTTTGATAAACGAACTTGAACAACTTATTTGGACATAACTAGTTGATGAACTAGCTCTAAGTGGATATTAACCCTCCACCTACACGATTGGCTTAAGTGGACATTAACCCCCACTTATACAATCGCTATAGATGGTCTTACAAGACATCTACTTACACAACCTTATACGTTTAGGACGTTAGAAGGTTGCACATCGGCTTGCTTGCTTATTTGATATTTGCTTGCTACTTGCTAATCTAAGGTGAGTTTCATAGCCCCACTTTTTACTGCTTTTTACTTTGGGGTGAGAATACATGCTCTGTTTTATAAACTGTTTTACATATGAACGCAAGTAACAAAAACTCTTATACTAATTGCATGAGTAACTAAACCAAACTACGATGGCCCCTAACAAATATCATAGTACGTTAATACTAAGCGTGAACATTATGGATAGATCTATCGGGACTTGACAATCTGCCATCCGGGTTAGTCGCTCTAACCACTATACGGATGCATAATATTTCGTACAGCCGAGTGTATTGGTTACACACTCACCGGGGGTAAACAACTACGGTTAAGCTTCGAACTATGAGCTCATGGCAATAGTATACTACGATTTACTTTGGCATTCGTGCTACTTTGATAACTACGAAATCTTGTGGTTCATACTATGATTTTAACTGCGTAAACCTATGAACTCACCAACTTTATGTTGACCTTTTAGCATGTATTTCTCAGGTTCACAGACGTAGTAGGACTCCCCTCAGGAAACAAGGCTGTAGGATGCTTTTGGAAAGCATTAGCTCGAGTCGCATGTTTTCACAAACAACAAGAGATTAGATTGCATTACGATATTTTGTATCAACATTTATGTATTAGAAATCTTTAACGGTTTATGCGAACTCCAGATATTTTGTAAACATTTGAATTATGGTAATGTAATATTTTTCAAACGTCTCATATAGAGGTCGTTTGCTTTAATCTTTGTGTTGTGATATTTGATTTGGTCAGCGCCCCCGTGACACCTCATGTTTCCGTTGCCACGTGTTTCGGGGGTGCGACAAATTGGTATCAGAGCCTAAGGTTATAGTGAACTAGGATTGCATTAGTAACCTAGACTATAACCGTTAAGTTAGTATTCCTTGTTTAGTATGACTGGTTCAGCGATTGCATCAATTAAATTTAATTTAACATAGCCTGATCAACTATGTACAATTAAAGGAGATTCGATGCATGACCTGAAATGGTTATAGTGAACGGGAATGCATTAGAAGACTTTGACCGAGGATAGAACGGGACCAACCTTTATACGTGCTTATGTGCTAGGTTTTTATATGTATATGTGCATATATATATAACCTTATGTATACAAACTCATTTGCCATTCTTTACGGCAACCACTCCCATAACTACGTCACCTGACATCGAAAATGAGGCTCTAGCCTTACATACTACTGTGGAGATTTCCACGGTACCCACTCGCCCAACCATATCGGGCAACGAAATAATCGAATAGGACTCACTTGAGGATAATCCACCAAAGGATTTGCTACCCAAATAAGTGATGCCTACTTCACCCTATTCTTTCCGCTCGCAACCAAATCACTCAGGAACACGTATAGAACTTAAACCGTACGATACTTCGCCACTTAGATGGACTATACCTACTTCCGCCACTACACTTTCCCCACCCGCTCTCAACCTAGACATATGAATCGCGTGTGTTTTACACCACTAGAAGGACTGATTGATGGACCTCCTCGGACTAGACCTTATCCTACTCATACTATTTCTACTTGATCATGTTTGATCACTATTTCGACACGTTCGTTAAACGATTTACTCATAACTTGATTCGCGATTTTGACTCCTCCGAACACCTTTATCAAACATTCGTTCATTTCGAAACAATAACATAGTCATGATTGACTACTTCAAGAACACTACTCGGTCATTGTCATGACTACTTTTTGAAACTACGATTTGGCTATTTACAACTCTTGAGACGCGGAGAATCTTCCGACATGAATACCCCTCCATACGCATAGGAACCCGCTCATCCTACCGTTCTGTTACTAGCTGCTAGGCTACGCCGCTACGAGAATAGAATAGATGCTATGGATTTTTCACGGACGTAAACTTTCAACCGATTTTTGACAAAACAGAATTTTCAACACTTTTCGATGACCAGAGTTTTCAACGTATTTTCATCTATTTGAGCCTTTAACGAATTTTCATCAAACGGTTACTCGAAATTTCGCACAACTTCAATTTTTTTCAATGGATTTTTGTTAAACAAAATTTCCCCCGTTTTGTTAATGACAAGAGTCTTCAACAGATTCACGTCAGCAGCGATTTTAAACAAATTTTTGCCAAAAATGTTTTTACAAAATTTTCAAAATTCATAAATTATTAACAAAGTTATCAAAAATCACGATGACGTTTTTGGCAAAAGAAAACCATATATATCAACAAACACTTGATTTCACTCAATCTTTCTCTATGATCTAACCTTTAATCCCATTTTGAAACTAGAATACCGATTACACCTAAAACATTGCTAAGGAAATTCTAAGATAAGAAGTTGGATTGTGGTTTTCCAATAAAGGCATAGGTACGATAGACTAGTACGAAATAAGATTCTCTTAGTAGTCGGTTTGATAGTAGCAATACTCGATCTTGCAAAATCGGATGAAGTTAATTCTTATAGAGCTAAACCGAGACGTTATTGATAGAGGTGACAACGACATATACGAAACTATTGGAGGATAAAACTAAAGGAGAAAATGACATAATTATTTCAACCTTATACGATACCGGATTAGTTTAGTCCAATACACAATCACACTCCACCGACCTAGGTGCCAAGCACATCGTAGAATTTGCACTTTGAACTTAGCAAGCAAATTCTTCCATATACCTCTTGGGATTACGACTTACGTTTTCTGACGACTTTTACATTAGACCATCTTTGGGTCTCTTAACAGTTTACCTATTGGAAATGTGTTTCCATCAATTTATATTGGATATAATCCAACTAACTGTTCACACGAACTACGAACCATATAGGAATACTTTCCTACTACGAACCACATAGGAATGTTTTCCTACTACGAACCCCATAGAAATGTTTTCCTACTACTACGAACCTTATAGTAAATGACCTTACTACGACTGACTATTTAGGAATAATTGTCCTACTAACAGAACATGGAGATAATTCTCCAAACGTATACAAATGGATGCGTTGCATCACAACGATGAACTTTCCTTTCGTGGACTTAGTTAAACGTCAGAATTACTCAAACTTTCTCTAGATCCCACACAAATTATGACTACAAACTAATTTCGGGACGAAATCCCCCTAACAGGGGGAGAATGTGACACCCGACGATTTAGGTCAACTGTTAGACCTAAGCTAGGACCCTAATTACGTGTATTTAGATGTGATTTAGGCTAAATACATGTAATTACTTGTAACTATTTGTATATTTATGTGAATATACACCTGCGTAATTATTTAAAATTACGCTTACGCAATTTGATGAAATTGTGCGAAATAACCGGACGAAGTCCGCCTAATTATACGACGTTGGTGAAAACATTTTTATAAATAACTTTAATCCATTCTTAGAAGTTATTTATCACTTATTATTATTTTGTTAAAATAATACACGAAAAACCTAGACGTTTTGGTTAAAACGTCTCAAACGCAACGAAAACACGCGAATTTAATTCGGCAACCAAATAAACGTCAATAATTAATTTGACAACTTAAATTAAGTATTTTAAATAATACTTCAATGAAAATTTACCCAAAATATATTGCGTCTTAAATCGATAACAAAAACGTGCAAAAATAACGTTACGCAATTTAACCTCCGTAAAACGAGCACGTAAATCGAGACCGATAAATTAACGGAACATTTTTATAAATGTTCTAAGTATTTTAAACTTTTATATCAATTACGAATACCAAAATCTAAATCGTTGATTAAACACGTACAATTAACGTTTTACGTACGAATAAACATCGAAACAAGCGGGTAAACAAACGGGAAACATAACAAATTAAATGATAAATAAGAAAATGACTAAAATACCCCTTGTGGGCCCCCTTGGTCGTTCTCCCCCTTCCCCCATGTGACCCCATGTGCTCCACCACCCTCACCACCTCTCTTTGTTCATGCAAAGGAATCATCCACTCTTACACTCCACTCCATAACACTTCATCATTTCTCACTTTTTCTCTCAAGAAAACACCTTCATTTTCTTCTCAAAATCTGTGAAAAACACAGCCCTCAAACACCCAAATTATCATCACCATTAAATCATCACCATAACAAGCACAAGATCATCATTTTCTTCATCAACTTCATCTCCTTCCTTTGTTCTTCATTTTGTTGGTATAAATCCCACCACTCTCTCTTCAAATTTACTTGCATGATGTTTATTTATGTATTATCTAGCTCATCTAACTTGAATATGTCCAAATCAATGGTTAAAAATCGTTTTTATGAATCATACACAATCATGCAACAATCTGTCTTCAAATACACAGGTCACAAAAATGGTCGTAACTTGAGTTCTAGGAAGAATTAGATAACGATTTTTTTTTAAAAAAAAGTTGCGTATTGAAAAGATCTACAACTTTTGTGTTTTACACCTTTTTCAGATCTGTCCGTATTTTTGGCTATAATCTGATCTTTGAGTCTGGTCTGAAAGTTTTCGAAAACCGAGTTCGGTTCTTCGCGAATTTATTTAAATATGTAAATGGACACTATAGTTTCTGTAAAAATTATATGTTAGACCAGAAACATTATGATCAATTGGTAAAATTTGTGAGACTTGATTTGGAACAGAAGTGATAGAAATTAAATGACGAACCAAACCGACAAAAACCGAAAACATAACTTAGGGGCTGTTTTGGAACTTTTGTAAAACCGACACTTTGGGTGAACTCCGACACGAACCGACAAACTTTATGGACTCCATAAACTGATATAAGGGTTGGGTAAAAGTTTAGGGTCAAACTGAGTCGGTTTGACCAAGTCAACAAAAACGGCTCGATTTCTAAAAACGACAAAACTTACTATTTTTGGAAAGTGGTAACAAAAATGTGTTTGGATGACTTAGTTAGTAACTTGGACCTAAAACTAAACTTAGAAAGTTTCCCGAATTAGAAACCGACACTTAGAACACTTGAACAAAATATCCTAAGTCTCAAGTAGAGACACTAACCTAGTGATGCCACAATTACTAGTGTTGCTACATTTTGTTAGTGATGCTACAATTTCTGAAAATATCCTAAGTCTCAAGTAGAGACACTAACCTAGTAATGCCACAATTACTAGTGTTGCTACATTTTGTTAGTGATGCTACAATTTCTGAAAATATCCTAAGTCTCAAGTAGAGACACTAACCTAGTGATGCCACAATTACTAGTGTTGCTACATTTTGCTAGTGATGCTAAGTTTGACCAACTTTGATCAGGTTTGACCAACTTTGACCAGTTTGACCAGGTTTGACCAAATTTGACCAGGTTTGACCAACGAGTTGACCAACTTTGACCTACAGTTTAAGGCTTATACAAACTAAAATAATCTATTTGCAACACACGATTTGTACTACTGAATAGTATACAACAAAGCAAACTTAATAATAATGTCTAAATGAATTATTATTACAAACTTTCACCAACGGGTCGTACGCGTTTTTGATGGTCTTACAAGACATCTACTTACACAACCTTATATGTTTAGGACGTTAGAAGGTTGCACATCGGCTTGCTTGCTTATTTGATATTTGCTTGCTACTTGCTAATCTAAGGTGAGTTTCATAGCCCCACTTTTTACTGCTTTTTACTTTGGGGTGAGAATACATGCTCTGTTTTATAAACTGTTTTACATATGAACGCAAGTAACAAAAACTCTTATACTAATTGCATGAGTAACTAAACCAAACTACGATGGCCCCTAACAAATATCATAGTACGTTAATACTAAGCGCGAACATTATGGATAGATCTATCGGGACTTGACAATCCGCCATCCTGGTTAGTCGCTCTAACTACCATACGGATGCATAATATTTCGTACAGCCGAATGTACTGGTTACACACTCACTGGGGGTAAACAACTACGGTTAAGCTTCGGACTATGAGCTCATGGCAATAGTATACTACGATTTACTTTGGCATTCGTGCTACTTTGATAACTATGAAATCTTGTGGTTCATACTATGATTTTAACTGCGTAAACCTATGAACTCACCAACTTTATGTTGACCTTTTAGCATGTATTTCTCAGGTTCACAGACGCAGCAGGACTTCCCTCAGGAAACAAGGCAGTAGGATGCTTTTGGAAAGCATTAGCTCGAGTCGCATGTTTTCACAAACAACAAGAGATTAGATTGCATTACGATATTTTGTATCAACATTTATGTATTAGAAATCTCTAACGGTTTATGCGAACTCCAGATATTTTGTAAACATTTGAATTATGGTAATGTAATATTTTTCAAACGTCTCATATAGAGGTCGTTTGCTTTAATATTTGTGTTGTGATATTTGATTTGGTCAGCGCCCCCGTGACACCTCATGTTTCTGCTGCCACGTGTTTCGTGGGTGCGACAGTAGCCCTAGCATGTCCAGAATACTTCTCGTGGTCTTCGGTTGTGTTGTTTGCCTCGTATCTTTCTCATCCTTAATCCAACTTGAGCTTGCCTTATATCCACGTTGTTGTAATATTCATAGCTATAAAATAAGAAAATTATGAGGTCCTAGTATGGAGTTTATAGTAGATTTGAGGTGTGGCTCAATTTGGTGCCTATTTATGTTAGTTTTTGACCTTTTTGTATAATTTTTGAAAGACCGACAAGTTTATACCTTATTAACAAAAGTTGGTTAATATTGATGATTTTAAGATATATTTGTTAGAAAAAAACTAAATATGGGACAAATAATGTATTTAAAAACGTGACTTTTTACGATACATCAAACTGCTCGATAAAGGTTTTATTCGTCCCAGTAGTTCGCCCTGGGGAGCTCCAGTTTTATTCGTGAAAAAGAAAGACGGATCCTTAAAGATGTATACTGATTATCGGGAATTGAATAAGGTGACCATTAAAAATCGTTATCCTTTACCCAGAATCAATGACTTGTTTGACCAACTGCAAGGTGCCAGTTTCTTTTCAAAAATCGATCTCCGTTCTGGCTACCATCAATTGAAGGTAAAGGAGGAGGATATTACTTAAACTGCTTTTCGTACTCGTTATGGTCACTACGAGTTTGTAGTTATGCCAATCGGCTTAACTAATGATCCAACTGCTTTCATGGACTTGATAAATAAAGTTTGTCGTCCTATGCTTGATAAATTTGTGATTGTTTTCATCGATGACATGCTCATTTATTCTAAGAGTGAGGATGTGTAACACCCTCAAATTTCGGGTTGCGGAAGCGGTCGAGTCGGGTGTTACCAAATCAAATATCACAGCATAAGATACATAATGAACGACTCTAAATGAGACGTTTGAAAATAATTATTACATTTCCCAAAATAAAATGTATACAAGTTGTGAGTTCGCAAAATAATTTCAATACATAGTTTGTAATACAAAAGTTATGCAGAGAAATCCCGTTGTTTGAAAATATGCGACTCGAGCTAGTATAATCTTGTATCAATCCTAATCCTGCTGGGCACCTGAGAACACATGCTAAAATGAGTCAGCTATAAAGCTGGTGAGTTCATAGGATTGTTAGTTGAAAACATAAAGTATGAAACCTTGTATGTTTTGAAAAGTAGTTCCAAGTTCACAGTTTTGATTTGAATCGTTGTAAAGGTATAACATCAATGTGTATACATCTATTGAGGTATTTCATACCTAAAATGGTTTAGTAGTGTACCTAAGTACATAGGGAAATGCGGCAATCCATGCCTAGATACCTATCAGGTATAAGTGAGTCTATAAACATGAGGCAGTACCTGCCTAATAACTATCGAGTAATTGTATGACCACGTCATATGATAACAAGTAATTGTAGTTCCGCAGAACTATGATTGAGTATATATAGTGTGTTGCATCTAGCAACAATTTATTGTAGATCCGCAGATCTATGATTGAATGTTTAGTGTATCCGTTTGACCAGTTAGCGTAAGCTAACCCGGACATAATTGAAAATGTTTAGTGTGTCCGTTTGACCAGTTAGTGTAAGCTAACCCGGACATGGTTAAGTTGTATTAGTATAAGGAATCTAAACTAACGTATGATACTATTGTATACTCGTAGCCTAAAACCTAGCAAGTATATTGGAGTCTCAGGAAAATGTTCACTTAAAGCACAATTTCCATTCTAATGATCGTGGAGTGTGTCGACAGTTTTAGCTCCTAAAAGGGAAACTAATCCTATAAAAGTATAGTCGTTGTCATGTGGGTAGAACTAACCAGTTCTAGAATAGTGATAGTATTGTCCCGCGACAATATGGTCATTGACTAGTGATAACTTAGTCAAGTTATGTATTGGTAATTGTTTTCCAACCATCTAACAGTGCACGATTTGAAACCTATCTAGGTTAAGTATTGATATTGTTCCAAAACAATATGATGGGTGTAATCCCTAAGTATTACACATTTGTATTACATACCGTAATATAGATGACGGTGAATTATAAAAGTTTATCATTATAATTCGAAAACAGTAATTTGTGCATGTGTCTCACCCCGAAAACAGTAAAACAATTGAAAGAGTGGGGTTATGAACTCACCCGTGAGTTGTCAGCGATCCTACGATACGCGTCGTCTGATAGGTAACCTCCTAGTGTCCTAAACACGTGAGGTCATATAAATGTGAGACAAATCAGTTTGTCTAATTGTGTGGTGTAATTATTTATTTGTCGTTCAGGTTTGGAAACCGTGTACGGGGGTTCGGGGGCAGCGCCCCTGATAGCGGGGTCCAAGGGGTGGCAACCCCTGGCGGGGTCCAAGGGGTAGAGCCCCTGGTTGGGGTCGAGCTGCCAAGTCACCTTGGAAAATTTTTATTTCTACTATGTTGCTGTAGTGAAAACGCTCCGAAATTCCATTCCGGAGTAAAATTAGGTGGTAAAATTTGAGTTTCGACACTTAGTGAAAAATGTGTATTTTCTATTTTAGGCGACACTAGGCAAGTGTCGCTATAGGCGACACTAGGGAGGGTAGCGTCACTCGATAGGGCGTCACTAAGGTAGTGTCGGGTTGATGTCAGAGTTTGATTATAGGCGACACTTAGGCAAGTGTCGCTTGAAGTGTCGGTTGGGAGTGTTAGGCGTCACTGGACCAGTGACGGATGTACGTGTCGGGAAAAAGGGGTTTTATGCGGCACTTAGGCAAGTGACGCAAAACTAGGGTTTTTAGCGACACTTAGTGCGTCACTTAAGTGACCCATGAAGTGACGCTACGCTGCTGGTCTGTGGGCGACACTTCGATCTGTTCGACGATTTTATCACCAAAAACGAAATCTAACCCATTTTTAGGCCAAATCTTGTTGTTATAATGTTTATACATGATATATTAAGTGTTTTTAACAATAATTAACAAGAAAAGGTGAAGAAATCCTTACAATTTGAAGATTCGGGGGTTTGGATGATGTTGGTGTTCTTGAGGATGAAGATGAAGATGGTGATGATGATGAATGCTTGTTGATGATGATGATGATTCCGAAGATGATGATGATGATGATGGCAGCGGTGGTGGTCACCGGTGGTGACGGTGGCCGACGGTGGTGGTGTGGATGGAGAGAAAGAGATAGAGAGAATTTGGAGGGTGATTGTGTTTTTGTGAAATGAGAAATGAAAGAAAAATGGGAGGTGGATGTGGTTTTACCCATTTCCAGATCCCCAATTTGGAGACTGTGGTCTCCAACCACAGTACAAAATACCCGTGTTTTTATACCCGATCGTAATATAAATTTTATATTTTAAATTTATAATTTTGTTTATATAATTTCATAAATATTTTAAATAAAAATATTTCACTTGAATTACTAAATTGTAACTTGATTATAATTGTTTATAATAATACAAATAAATCAAAGTTTAAATCTGGAGCGAAAATTGACTTTTTGACCGGGTGTTACAGGATGATCATGCAATTCATTTAAGACAAGTTCTTGAAATGCTTCGACGTGAAAAGCTACATGCTAAGTTTTCTAAATGTGAATTTTGGTTGCGTGAAGTCCAGTTTCTTGGACACGTGATCAATGTTCACGGTATTCAAGTCGATCTTTCAAAAGTAGCTACGGTTATGAAGTGGGACCCACCTTCGAGTCCCACTAAAGTTAGAAGTTCTCTCGGTCTCGCTGGTTATTATCGCCGCTTTATTCAAGATTTTTCAAAGATTGCTACTCCGTTGACTCAGTTGAATCGAAAAAGCGTTCAGTGGAAATGGGAAGAGGAGAAATCTAAAGCATTCCAACTGTCAAAAAAAAAGCTCAGCCAAGCTCCTATCCTTGTTTTACCTGAGGGTACTGCGGATATGGTTGCAAATTGTGATTCTTCTAAGCTTGGTTTGAGTTTTGTTTTGATGTAACGTGGGAAAGTCATTGCTTATGTTTCACGTCAACTCAAGCCTTTAAACCACTTTCCAGCAAGTTCACTTGCTCATTTCGACTCAACGACACTTAACCACGACATCCAAACCATTATTTTAACTAATTTTAACCAAATGACCCATATTGACACCTTTTTGACCCATTTATGAATCAACAACAACTTTTACCATTATACTTCCAAATCATCAACATAATTATCATCAAATACGTCAATTCATTAAAACTTGCAGTGTCAATTACCACAATTAACCAAAATTCAACATTTGATGTTTTGCTCACTTTCCCACCAAATTATGACCAAAACTACATATTTTCACATCTAACAAATCTTACAACTTTACATCATAATCTTTACCCATTTTGACACTACAACATTCAACCTCACCTTGACTTTACCAAGTCAAGGGCATACTCCACATTTTACTAGATACTTTACAACTTAATCCACACATGTCATTAAAGTATCGTTTTGTACGATTTACACAATGGCAATCAAACACGACAATTCAAAAGATGGAAGAGCTTGTCTAACCATAAAGCAAGCTCCAATCCACACTACCTTCTTGCAACCACAATCAACACATTTTATCCATTTGGTTCAACCGAACCATGCACCTACAACAACATAAACAACTGAAAGAGTAAGCAAAACGCTTAGTGAGCATACGAGCAATTCAATGAATAATTCATTAACAATAATTCAACAACAATGACGATTATTAACCACAATTCATATATTAGTCTTTTTATTCATCAAGTTAGTGCACATTGTCTCAATGGTACTACTTGGCTAAACTCATTAAATCAGCCTCATTACTTCTTCAAGCTAGTGCACATTATCTCAATGGCACTAGCTATTCTCTTTACATCATCAACAATATTAAGGATCCTTAACAACATAACCATGTTAATTCATAAGAATCAACATTATTCATCAAGCTAATGTCAATGATCATTACTTGGCTAAACATCAAGCTAATGTCAATGATCATCACTCTCTAATTCATAAAGCTAATGTCAATGATTATCACTTGGCTAATTCATCAAGCTAATGTCATTGATCATTACTTGGCTAAACATCACAAGACAATACACAATTGACTACATTAGTAAATCAATTGTTGTTATCGCACTTTACTCATTACACATTATTCCACATATCAACAAGTTCTTCCAACAGAAATCACTTAAAACTTATCCACATCACGTGCCATCGCAACAACATGAATAATTAACAAGATATGGAATTCAACAATAAAACCACAATATAAAATAAAAACAGTACTTCACTTGATTGTATGAACCTCTTGCTCGGAAGCAATCCGGAACACACAACCATTACCCATTTAACCTCCATATCACTCACCTTTGCTTTTTAGTCAAATACGCGATTTAACACATGATTATGGATGCCACATCTTTTGATCACCTATCACACAACACATTAATGTAACAACACATATAGCAATTCTTAATCATCATAATCCACTAATCATCTTCCACAACCCTTTATCCCCTTTTCACGATCATATTAACTTCTAATATTTCATTATTTAACTCAGCACTTTGCTTACATCAACAATCTCACTTTTCATAATCATAAAATTTTTTAGTGTTTAGTTACTTGAACCACTAGTTTAATTATCATCAACATCATCACAATAGCTTCTATAAATAGTAATTAAAGTGAGTTATCATGTAATTACAATAATCTAACATAACTCATCATTCATGATCATGATCCATTTTAATCATTTTAACTTTTTATTATGATATAAATCGACAACATCATCAAAAACATCATGTGAACTCCATTAGTTAGTAATTAAAATGGATCATTACTAATTTACAAGAATTCAAGCTAGTTCATCAAAACCCCCATGAACACAATTCCAATTCATAACCTTTAGCTTGTATTAGTGTTAACAATAATCACTATGAATCTATTCTAACACCAATTAAGTATATTCAAAGATCAATTTCATTTTATAACTCACCAATTCCTTAAATCCCCATACAATTCATTTCTAGGTTAGAGAATTTGAAGAAAGATTACTTACTTAGGTTTAGAGAGAATCAAAGAGTGATTAATTGGGTGTTTCTAGCTTCAATTTCATGTTAATTACTCGATTTCTGCTTCTCCCTTTCCTTCCTGCGTTTCTTTCTTTCTAACTTTGCTTCTGGACTTTTTAGAATAAATATGGACATGTACATATGTGTATGTATAAGATATAGATGTGTTAATTTTATTCTCCTCAATTTCTATTGTCTGGAACTTAAAAACCATTTACAGTTATTATTATTTTATACATCTTATAATAATAATGATAACTTAAAACAATTATTTTTACCTTTACCAAAATAATACTTTAAATTTTAGGGTGTTACAATTATTATATTTAATTATTTCAAAATATAAATGAAAATTTTATAAATAACTATAACGATTTTTTTTAATAAGTATGTTAACAAACGTTATAATTAGTAATTTTGAAAATATTAATAGCAAGTTTATAATCAATACATCATATTATTACATTTTAATTATTATATGCATTAATATTTAACTCGTCAAAAATGTTTAGTACAATCTTTATTGGTGCATCAAATTTTAGTGCAACACTAAATACTATTTGCCACCGCACTAAAATAATGTAATGTTTGATACTAACATTCGAGATACTTTAAGGGCATCTCCAATGTGTCCACTATTTTAGTACACTAAATTGAAATATTTTTAGTGTAAAAAGAGATTCTTTTAAAATATGATTACAATAAAAAAAAGTTGCTCAAATGTGTCGCACTTAATCTGTACACTAAATCTTTTTAATTGATTTAAAATACATAATTAACCAATATAGTATAAAAATTTATGCATTTATTACTTATAATGTGTCTTGTGTGTTGAATCTTAATAGTACTCAAAATTTTGGAAATCAATTACGCTGACCAACTCTTACCACGACTAAAAAAATCACTCTTTCACAATTAAAAAAATCATAGATACACTATTTCCACGATTTATTAAACTCTCCCATAAACTTTCCAAAAAAACCATTTGTACCTACCCACTCAATATAAAAGATTCAACCTTTCCAAAATAGATTCATTTGACCAACCTTTTTTCCATAGTATGGAGCTGTCAACCTCAAACAAAATTAATACACACCATCAATTCCATAAATCATATTTCATCTTCATAAATGTATATTATCGTTTCCATTGAAACAAAGAACTCCAACATAATAAATACATTATAAAGAACTCCAAAATAACTATCAAACAAAGCACTCAACTCAATATGAATCAAAACAATTTCTATCCTATGGAATTCCTAAACTCTCTAAATGTTAGTGGCTTACCCCCTCATTCCCTTCGACTGAAAATTCGATGTCTGATTATATTGTTACGGAATATCAATCCTTCAATTGGATTATGCAATGGCACAAGATTAATATGTCGAGCCTTTTAACCTGGCGCCATCGATGCAGAAATAGCTATTGGTCAGCATGCTGGAAAAAGAGTGTTTATGAGAAGAATTCCTCTATATCCTTCAGAATATGACATGTTCCCGTTCAAATTGAAGAGAAAACAGTTTCCCATTCGGCTTAGTTTTGCAATGACAATTAATAAAGCTCAAGGTCAAACTATACCTAATGTTGGTGTTTATTTACTAGACTCGGTGTTCTCGCATGGACAACTTTACGTTGCACTATCTAGGGGGACATCACGTGACAATACAAAGGTATTGGTTAAGCCTGCCAAAAAATTTACTCAAGAAGGAGTGTACACCTCAAATGTGGTGTATCGAGAAGTCTTACATGATGTATAAGCGTACGAATGTGAATGTAAATGATTATAATTTACATCTTTCGAAAGACAATTTTAATTTGTTCTTTTAGCTTTTTTCTTGCAATGAATTTTCATTTTGTGTCATTAAGTGAATCATATTCAACAACATAGTGTGAGAGTTACCTCTGTTATTACTGGCATTTCTTTTCTTTCATTGTAGCTACGCTACTTTGACTTTCAAAAGCAAGTGTTTTTATAGTATATCTTCGTGATGACATTAAAATTGGACACTATGTTTGTAAATTACATCATATATGCTTTTTCAGTTTGAAATGTTGGCTACCAATATCCCCGTCATGAACTAATGTTTCTTATAAATTCCGTACCGCCGCATCGCGCGGGTACTCTACTAGTTACTGTTTTATTGAGCAAAAGAATGGATAAAATTCAAAGGGCAATTCTGTCATTTACTATTATTCTCCAGAAAACCATCCCCTAAACCCCGAGTCACAAAACTAGGGTTTAAAACGTCCAAAATCCCCAAACTCACTCTCCTCAGAAACCCTCAAAAATGGCGACTCGTGTCCTTCTTTGTACTCTTCTTTCATCCGCAAATCAAACCTAATCCATCAATCCTTCACAAATTCTTCATACCTCCTATGTTTCCGGCCTATTATCACCCTCGCCGCCGCTAATCTCTACCAGCCTTCCATTACGGCCACAAATGTCTTTACTTTCTCAACTCGCCAGACCATGTTATCTCTAAACGATTCAAACCCTAACTGGTCAAATCGTCCACCTCTTCTAGATGGTTGCGATTTAGAGCATTGGCTTGTTGTTGTTGATAAACCTGAAGGAGAGCCAACTAGAGATGAAATTATTGATTCGTATATCAATACATTAGCTAAAGTTCTTGGTTAAATATAATTACTCCATATTTTTAATATTTATAATAAATAATTTTATTTACTATTAGAGTTAATTAATTATATGCTATATGTTTAGTGTGAAAACTTGATTATATGTATTGCATTATTAAGAGAAGAAATGACTAAGGAAGTGATGTTAGATTGTGTATATATTATATTATTATATTTGGTATTTGTATAAGTGTTAGCGTGCTGTGCAATTAAGTGACCATTTTGGTTATGTAGCTATGATGAGGCAAGGATTAAAATTTACTCGGTTTCAACGAGATATTACTATGCTTTTGGAGCACTTATGTTAGAAGAAGTATCTTATAAGCTTGAGGGTAAGTAGATCTTTGAGTTTTAAAGCCATGTTTTTTTATGTATACTGAAGGAATGAATTTTTATTGTATCTATTAGTGTTACCTGGAGTGCGTTGGGTGCTTCCTGATTCGTACGTGGATGTTAAGAACAAGGCTTACGGAGGTATTACATTCTATATATGATTATTTTAGCAGTTTCTGCCCAGGCATTTATATTGAAATTTGTTGGATCCTTTCTATTATGGAATTGTTTATGATGACTATGATGACTTGGTCTTGTTTCTCAATTGTTAGGATAAAAGGATGAGACCCTGGCAAAAGGGAAATAACGTTTGGCAAAAGAATTGATAAGTGATAAATTAGAGCCTTTTTTTTAAAGAATAATCTTCTTAGTTCTTGTATTGATTACCATATGTCTAATTTCCGGTCTTATGAACTTGCATCAGGTGAACCATTTATCGATGGAAAGGTTGTTCCATATGATCCAAAGTACCATGAGGAGTTGATTAGAAACAATGAAAGGGCCAATGAGAACTTTGACAGATCAAGAAATTCTGGCAATCGTGGATCTCCTAACAGGGGAGGAGCACCACCTTTTCCATGGTCGCACCTGGCGGACCCCTCCAACATGGGAGGTGCACCGCCTAGCAATATTGGGGGTACATGGTGGACCTTCTAACATGGTCGGTCCACCACCCGCAAACATGGGCGGTCTCCCACCTAGCAATATGGGAGGAAGACTACAAGGTGGTTATATGGCAGGTCCACTTAATGTTCAAGGAGGCCAGCCCAACAACTGGAATGGCCCGCCTCCACCCTATAGTGGAGGCAACCCCCAAACACAGGGACGTAGGTGTGTGGGTGTGAAGGTGGGCCATGGCCACCCCAACCCAAATTGTAATAGTGTTAATTTCATATATATATATCCATCATTTATTTGTATGTTTGGTACTTTGACCCGTCAATTTTTTTTTATCATGTTACTATTTCTCATTAAAATTTTAAGAAGATGATTTAGCAGATCATGTTTAGAGATAATTTAACACCAAGAACAATTATTAATACATCAAGTTATGGTAAAATGAATAAAAGTTTAAATTAATGATGCAATTCATTTAATATAATAATTGGTAAATAAATAATTTAGTGTTTCAGATGTGTTACTTAATATCCCTTTTTATACTATTTTTATTTTTTTTTTAATATTAATTTCTGATTTACATTGAAAACTAGTTTGTAATTAACCATATATAATTATAGATTACATTAAGTTGTTGGTGGAACAACTCAGTTTTGATAATTGTTTATATATATAATTATATTAATTAAACTACATATTTTATCAATGATGTACATAATTAACAATAAGTTTAACTACTTTGCGTTGAGTAGTTAAGTCGAAACATTTAGAGGTTTTAAATGATTTACTGATGTAAAAGGCGTGTATAACATCGTATTTAATAAAAATTTGATTTTCATACATTAATAAATATTACGCTTCAAGTTATAAAGTAGTATTTGTTAGCACCGATATATTATTGGTCACTCCATAATTCAAATCCTAGCTACGTCACTGCCCAAACATGGGAGGAGCAATGCCGCCAAACAATATGGGTTGAATGAGGCCGCAGAACATCAGTAGAGGAATGCCTAGTAACGATCCTAACTACCTGTAGCAGGAACACTATGGACAAAATAGTGGAGGAGTGCCATATGATAGTGGGGTTGAAAGACAAGAGTGCCCACCCCTTCTTTCTCAAGTAGGCAAATTTTAGTGTGTGCCAGGCCCCAACAATTAGATTCAGGATCAGAGGGGAACAATGGTTAAATAGGGCAAGGAGGGCAAGAGCATCTGGACCATCCATTTCCTTCATCAATGGTCCATATCAAGCCAAGTCACGCGGGGTTTTTTTGCAAATATTTTTTGGGCGGAGGGGCTGCTTTGCAAATATTTTGGACGGAGGGACTAAATTGCAATATTTGTGTAAATTAGATTGAAGGGTCAGATTTTGGGCAGCCTCATTTTTCTCACTTTTCACAAAAAACACACATAAAATTCTCTCTTTTTCTGTCTACAAAACACAGTCACTACAAACCACAACCACCACCTTCCACCACCACCTTCATCATTCACCACCGCCGCTCCACCGCAACCACTACCACCACCGTCGATGCACCACCACCACCATCGTTGATGCACCGCCGCCGCGGTCGCTACACCGCCACCACCACCGTCGCTCAACAGCCACCACCACCGACTTCGTAACAGGAGAATATATGCGAAGAAATGTGGCGTATTTTATGGCCGGAGAGTTTGGGGTACGAACCTGTGACACCCCAAAATTTCGCGTATTAATTAAGTACAATGAGTCACGTGCATGTATTAGGCTAATTCCCTACTTAAGAGAATTGTCGTGCCTCCCGGGTGTCGGACGGGTTTTAATACGGTCGTTGAACCAACCAACCAGGACGCGCGGACAGGGTTTAAATTTATAGAGCAGGGGAATCCTAAGTTGTATACTACTAACAGACATAAAAGGGCAGTAAGTGGTATGTATGACTCAGGTGTCGTTCTTCAAACTACAACGGGCATGGGTGTCTAGGAAGTTTTATTATCTTCGGAGATTCAGCTAGGGTTTTTAAAAGCTTTTGGATAGGTTTGGTTTATTTTATAACTAAATACTAATTTAAATAAAGAAAATAAAACAAAAGAGGTTTGTACGGAGACTCGGTTGACAGAGGATAAGCGAGTGTTTACTATGATTTCGTTATATGTTATTGATGAATAGTCAAGGGTAAGGCTACTAGATGTGATGACTAATCCGGAGAGGATAGAAACATAATTAATGCAAAGTATTGTACCTACGACCGTTCCGCGGCTTCCATACGTTTGTACTCCACCAATTGGTGTTTCCAGCACTATACCGAGTAATAGGGCGTTTTACGGTTTTTTCGTTACATTAATTAGGGTTCCACATTACTCTCGCAGATTTCCTATATCCTAATGAGCTACAACTACGAGCCTATTAAATATCTAACGTAGAGTTGTCCGCAATCAGATAAATAATATGTCACGTGGATAGCAGTTATAGAAGTCAAATACACCGGAAGTTCTCCCAAATGAACACACCAATTTAACCGACGACTACCCTCGAATCCTGGTCTCCAGTCACAGTCATCAGAGACGTCTGTATCGTAGCGTGAATTGTTGATTGAACAAGAACACGAACAGGGATAATCCCGCGGACCAAGTTGGGTTAATCGGGCTAACGATCAGTTAAATTGTTCAGCATTACAGATATAAATCATCACAGCTATTCCATGCATGTTAATCTACCGTGTAAACCAATATTCTGTGTCTGAAAACCTAATCATACAATTACTGATATGAACCAGGAGGATAACTCTAGCATGCATCATTCCTAAGGCAACAATCAAACAAGAACATGCAAGAGGGTGACAAATAACAGAACATCATAATCCTAAGCATATCAGATAACCAATAATCAGATCATAGATATCCCGAAAGTTCTCTCAAAGATATATAACAGATAAACATGAATCTAACCTATCTCTAATCCTACGCTCCGTGTCTCTTATGATTTGTTTCAACCTAGAGAACACAGCCATACCAAGTTCATTGATCATCAAGTATAGAATAGGTAGAGAACGTACCACTAGTAATTGGCCAAGTTCTAGCAGGAAGCTTCTAACCACAACATAAGTTGGATAGATAAACATTCGAGATTCAGTTTATGAGTTCATACACAGTTTAAAGTAACACGGGCAGAGTAACAGCATGGCATAAACATATTGACTATTCTAACATAACTACATCATAGTAAACACAAAGAAATGTCTAGCCTAACATTATGTATCTAGCATACAATCCCAAACAAGCATAAACAAAGCAACACATGTTTAAAACTGGAAAGTAAAAGATATATAAATAGAACCTGATACGAATTTATTACAGACAGATCTTCACGAATACAATGTCTTGGAGTGACTCCGTACAAAAGCTAAAAGCTACCTCTACCTAACTATCTCTCTAACTAGCCCAATTCTAGAGAGAGAAAATCTCTAGAGAGAGAAACTACAGAGAGAGTGATGTGTGTGTGAGAGAAAGTGTAAGGAAGAAATGAAATGAGAAAAATGGTGTATTTTGGAGTGTTGGGGTAGTCCACTATTTATAGGCAAACCCTAAAATCGCACGTACAACTCACGAAGCAGCACGTACAAGCAAACGAAGCACGATACGGGGCAGCAGGGGCCGTATACGGCCTTGTAAGGGCCGTATACGGTGTAGTAAGGGCCGTATACGGTCTCACAAGGGCCTTATACGGTGTGTGGGGCCGTATACGGGCTCTGTCTGATTTCGTTCGTTGCTTAAAATGTCCGTATCTCCTTCGTTACGCGCCTGTGGTTTCGTAATTCCGTTACGCTTCTAATGATGCCAATCTCATAGAAATTGGGTGTGTAGAACTTAGGCGTAGCCGAAATGACTTTTAGTGGCTCTGAAAGTGCAGTGTCTTCTCCGTCCTTTGGCAGTTTCACTTGATTCCAGATTTTTCCATCTCGATTTTACCTATACAACAGATAGTAGAGGTTAGGAAGTGTGTCTTGACAGGAAAATGAGGTCGGAGGAATCGGTTTGTATTAAAATGCTGTGTTTTGTGCATTTTCAGAGTGTTTTCAGTGATTTTTACCACAACGTCTACTTTTGAACCACTTTAGTGAATTTTAATAAATAATCAATGTTTTGGAATGTTTTTACTAAAGAAAGGTCGAAAATGTGAGGAATAAAGCTTCTAAAAATATGACTTTTTACGTCACATCAAGAATTCACACTATTTTTATGAGATAAGTCTAGCAAAGCCCAACAAATTAATACGTGAGGTATTACAAAATTTATATTTATTAGTAATTACGCGTGAAACGATCGGACAGAGTCCGAAACAATATACGTTGTTGGTGAAAATATTTCTATAAATAACTTAAATCTACTTTTAGAAGTTATTTATCATATATTTTTATTTTGTTTAAATAATACACGAAAAACATAGACGTTTTGCTTAAAACGTCTTAAACGCAATGATAACACGCGAATCGGATTCGGAAACCAAACGAAAGTCAATAAATATTTTGACAAATTAAAATAAAGTATTTTAATAATACTTTAATGAAAATTTATCCCAAATATATCGTTAATCAAAACAACACAAGAAAACGTTACGCGATATAACGAAAATAAATGGTAAACGAACACAGTACGCAACACAGACTGAGAATCAAAAATTAAATCACAAACCCCTTGGGGGACCCACTGAAAACCAGCCCATGTGCTCCCACATGAGCACATATTTCTACTTCCATACAATTTACATGCAAACTTCTAATCTCATCATTTCTCTCTTTCACACTTTCAAGATTTCTCTCCCACTTCTCTCTAAAACATCAATCTCTCTCTAAAATATGGAGAAAACCACTACCACAACACCACCACACTACCACCATTGACCACCACTTACCACCCTTTGACCACCATAGCTCCACCACCACTAAAATCATCATATTCCAAGAAAGTTCAAGCCATAAGTATCATCATCTTTTCCTCATCATCTTCTTTGTAAGGAAACCACTTTCTCACTCTAGATTTTGTTGCACGTTAATGATTTAGATATTTTATAGCTCCATTAACTTGATTATGTCGAAATATAATGTTAAAACTCAATTTTGTAAAACATACATAAACATGCATAATCTGTCACAGAAAAGTCAGTCTACTAAATCGACCATAAATCGAGTTCTAAGTGGAATTAGACCATGAAACATATACCAAAATATTCGTATGGAAAAGATCTACAAAAAGTTATTCTTTGGCTCTTTCCATAAATCTACGGATTTTTAGTTATAATCTGATCTTTGCATGTAGTCTGATTTTGTTCGAAAAATGAGTTCGGTTCTTTCGCGGAATTATTGACCTAACAAGATGGACACTATAAATCTCGAAAAAGTCACGTTAAGTACTAGATACATAGGTGACCAGTTGTTAATAATTGTGGACATTAATTCGCACTAGAACTAGTCGAGAACGAGAGGCGAAATGAACCGACAAAATCGAAAATGTAATTTAATAGCTGTTTTGGAACTATTGTAAAAACCGACACTTTGGGCTGACCATAAAATGTACCGATAATTTTCTAAGACTTATTTAACCATTTTAATACTTGTGTAAAAGTCTCGGGTCAAACCGAGCCCATTTGACCATATAGCAGTTGGACTTGCGGGATGACTTGCAATGTGACTTCGGATAAAATGACAAAAACTTTAAAACTAGTTTTCACACTAAGTGACGAACTTCAAGGAACATTAATACTTATACGATACTACTTAGAAACATGTACGAAATTGATGCGTGTTATCACACAACCAGGCAAGAATACCCGATCGGAATAGTATAGCTATGGTAAGTCCATGTCGAACACAGGAACACATGAACGATGTTATTCAATTAAATTGGAATTATTCAGAAAGCAGTAATATAGGGGTACGTTTTAGTTCCGTACGAACATTCAAGATGAACTAAATAACCAAACCAACAACATAAAACAAGATAAGAGGAACAGATAAACAATTGGAGATAGACATATAATTGCTCAGAGTCTTCCACTCAGATTCACATTATCCGGTTCATGTGTTTTGATTGTCTGATTGTGATTTCTTTTATATTAACTTAGTTACTAATCAAAGAATCCAAGTTAAATGTATATTAGTCTCCGGTTCTGGTTAACTAATATCTACAATCTAGAGTCCCACATTAAACATCAATCCGACGTCGCAAGAATGTTGCTCTATTGCGTGCTTTTCCCTAGATTGTGCATTAAGTGTTCATGACTTGTTATGATTGATCCTCGCGGTATGACTCAACAATACCTACTAATAATCTCTTATTAGCTTGCTCATTTTAGATTGATTAGTTACTATTCTCTTAACCTATCAAACTCAATATATTTAGCAATGACTATAAACCTAGATTCATAATCATCAATAATCAATAACATTAAAGGAACTCAATCTCAATGACATTATCAACCACGTTAAGTAATAACTAACAATCACCAATAAACAAGGATTCACGGATTACATAACAATCTTCAATCAGACAACTTATTCAAAACACAATTATAACCTTCAAACAATCATAATCCAAAGTTATTAAACTAAATAATATACATAAAGTCTAATCCATGATTCAATTGTACAAAATCAGATTCATAATCTCAAACAAACACATAGACATGTTTAAATTGAAATCGGAAGATGATACGCAAACCGAATCGTGAACCACGTGAAGTAGGATCAATTGGCATAAATCCTAATCTTCTTGTGCCTCCAAAATGTCATCAAAAAGCCTCTGGAACCAGCCTTAGTCGACTTATGTAACACCCCCAAATTTACTGTTTAGCGGAAGCTCGAATTGGGTGTTACTAATCAATATTTACAGCACAAAGATATATAATGAACGACCACTATATGCGTCGTTTGAACTTGTATAAATAAAACAAAGTTTACATCCAAAAATAATGTTTACATTAGCTCCGTTTCTGAAATGTAGAGATTTACATCACATAATTACTTATACAAAATATAATAATGCAATTTAAATCTCTGATTTGTAATGCATGCTGACTCGAGCTAATGAAATCCTGTCGGGCAGTCCAACCTACTGCTGTATACCTGTGATACATGCTAAAATGGGTCAGCGAAACGCTGGTGAGCTCACAGGTTTGTATATCAATATTTGTTGTATGAACCGCAAGATTTATAATTGAATTTATAATGCAATTAAGCAAAATAAAAGTTATACAGTCATGAACACATAGTCTGAGCTTAACTTGAGTTGTCAGGCCCACTTAAGGAAACCTAACTTGAAGGCCCCCACGAGTGTCTAATCCACACTCGTCATCCCAAATGTATATAGGTCCGTTTGACCAGTTAGTGCGTGCTAACCCGGACGAGGATTGTCAATCCTATATGATATCATATACTAACATTCACGCTACTACGTATTACCAGACTATACTATGGAGGACTTTATTGATTAGTTGAAAACAACTCATGCTGTATTTGTATTGATTTGTACTTACGTTCAACATGTAAATAAAACGAGCATTGTAATCACACCCCAAATATGTAAAGCAGTAAAATAGGGGCCATGAGACTCACCTGAGCCTTGTTTGTTTATCTAAAAAGACTTGAATTGATTAGCTTGAATCGTTGTCCGAAGACTTGTAACCTGAAGGTGTCCATGACACGCGATGGTTATTAATTGATTAGGTATCTCGAAAGACTACCTTTGTAGTTGTTTGTCTAAATTACCCCGATTTGGTTGATTGACTTGTCCAAATTACTAAGATTTGGTTGATTAAATTGAGTATTTGAAAACGTGTACGGCCCGTTGATGATTAGTTGTAATAATAACATTGATGTTATCACATTGATTGCGAAGTGTTATACTTGAAAAGTATATTCCATTTTGTTTGCAAAGTCGTGTCGTATAAGCGTTTGAAGTTGTACAAGTTTGACACTTGGTGTGAAATATGCTTACGGAATCTAAGTACGGGGGTCCGGGGGCAGCGCCCCTGGTAGCGGGGTCCAAGGGGCAGAGCCCCTGGTTGGGGTCGAGCTGCCAAGTCAGCTTGGAAAATTTTTATTTCTACTATATTGCTTTGGTGAAAAACGCATCTGGACTTGAATTTGGATGAAATCAAGTGATAAAATTTAGGGTCTCGACACTTAGTGAAAATACGTATTTTCTGGTTTGTGCGACGTTGGGTGCGACGTCGCAAGTCCTGACTGCGACGTTGAGCATGGCGTCGCTATGTGCGATTTTCGCAATTTAATGCGACGTTGTGGGTGGCGTCGCTATGTGCGACGTTGTTGATTCTTGCGACGTAAGGGTCTGAGTCGCTAAGTGCGACTTCGGCCAATTAAGGCGACGTTGGGGCTGACGTCGCTATATGAGACGTTGTGGAAGGTTTTGCGACGTCGCAGCTGACGTCGCATAAAGTCTGGCCCAAATGCGACGTTACGGTCTGTTGGCCGGAATTTGTGTCGAAAACGAGTTTTTCGGTTTCCGTTTGATCCAAAACTTTTACCCAACCCATATATGGACATTATAAGCTTATATAAACAATAAACATGTAAAAATGAGTAAAATCGGAGAGTTTTGGGTTTTTGTCGGAAACTTACGCGGTGTCGAATCAAAAATCCGAAAAGATGAGGTTGTAGATCGTTGCGTGGTGGTTCCTTTTCTCTAAAAATCTTGATGATCCGAGGTCGTTTAAGGTTGTTATTTGGTGATTTAGCGAGGTGGTGGTGGTGAAGTGTTTAGAGAGAAAAGAGAGAGAGAATGGTGAAGATGGATGATGAAAATGAGAGGTGGGAAGGGAAATGGGGGAAATCCCCATTTTGTGGCATGGGGGCTGGCCCACATGGGCCCCACCCATGTGTGGTTGGCTCCGATTTTTCATCTCCTGCGTTCGCGCTCCGTGCAGTGTTCGTTTTCATGATCGTTTAAACGGTTAAATAATTTTTGTGTACGTTTAATTACAAGTTTTGAAATACAAATATTTACCCAATATTTTGTTGAAGTATCTCACCAAATACTTAGAAATTGCGTTACGAAACGTAACTTTAACTTGTTTTATTTTGTTTATGTGTTTAACATTTTTAATCGCGAAGGCTTAGTTTGTATGATACGTAATGAGTACGAAATATTATAAAAATAATATTTTGGATATAATTGTGTTATTAAATAATATTGTATTATTCAATAAAATTGTTCACCAACGTCCGTATTTAATTGAATCGAAATCCATTCGATTTGAAACTTGTACGATTTAATCAAATCATATACTTGTATATATTCAACATTATACATTAACGGATACATTAATTAGCCTAACACAGAACTAATTACATGTATTAAAACTTGATTAAGCACTAATTACTAGTCCTAATTTGACGGGTGTCACAACTTAGGGTTTGTGGTGAAAGTTATGGTTAAATGAGATTAAATGAGATTTTAACCTAATCTGCCGAATTGATCCATCCGGCGGATGGAAATTCCATCCGGCGGATGGATTGAAAATAAGCCCAGCCCAGCTTCGCGTAGCCTGGGCCTCCACCGATTTGATCCATCCGGCGGATGGATAATTCATCCGGCGGATGGATTGATTTTCCAAACTTTTTCCAACTTTTCTTCATTTAATCTTCCGGCTTCGACAAATTGATCATCTTTTACTTCGATCCAATCTTCTCTTGTCCAATGTTTTATTCTTTTAGCAGCATCTCTGCGCGATTAGCTCGTTTCTGTTTCTTTTCGATCCAAGCTCCATTTAAACTCCTAAATGCAAATATGAACGAGATAAGTATCTGATTCACATAAAATGCATTAGAAATCTATCAAACACGGGGTAACTTAGAACTACAGTATAGTACATTTTGGCGTTTATCAAATATCCCCCACTTGAATTCTACTTGTCCTCAAGTAGACTATCGATTTAAAACTTCGAAACGTCAAAATTTACAAAATAGTAGGCAAACAAGGGCACGTTGGGACTTACATACTAGCTAGCATTTTGCAAACCAAATTTTAATCTTAAAAATAATTCTACCTTAAATTTAGCAATCAAGAAACTCTTCTAAGAAAACAATTTCCTCATATATTATTATTAGGCATAAAAGATAACTCACAAGGATTATCGATATTGTTGTCCACCTAAACAATCTATATTTCAGAAATTGAGCTTATATTATTATTATTCTAGCAGCTTTACCCTTGATTCGCAATAGCAAAATACCCTCATACATATAACGTGCTAATATTACACATATTATGAAAATCTAATTAAAATAATCATTTTTCAAGTTAAGACATTGGTGACAGGTCTGTGCCTCAACACAACAGAGTGACATAACTTGACTTTGATTTACCATAATAATTTTTAGTCAAACCATTGGTAGCAGGTCTATACCTTAGTACAGTAAAGCGACATAATTTGACTACATTTTAAAATCTTGAGTTCGTTTAAACTCTTTTTGCTCTTTTTCATTAGATATACTGGTGGAGACCAGGTCTGTACTTTCGTACAACAGAGGAAACAACACCCAGTATATCCCCAAATGATATTAATTAAAAACCAAAATTATGGCATATCGCACGCTATCATATATAAGTATTAAGACTAAGTCATAAATTGCTAAAGTTCCTCTCGAAATATCGCATACTTCTTACATTAATTTTATTTAATAACTCAACAACTTACACATAGATTGCCTATCGATACATCACATGATGAACTATCTAATATTTTAAAATTAAGTTCAAATTATCCTTTGAATTTCCCATATTTGTTACAAGATTTCCTAAACTTAAAGATAATACATTTTTTTAAAGAAAAATTTGGGCTGAAAAATGACTAATCATAGAATGCTTTCTAGCTATGTTCCCTAAAAAAATGCCTTTAAAACAAAGTTCTAAAGCCTACCAATATTTATCGATTTATAGCTCAGGAAAACACACTTCTTTTCCCCCATCCCCCACTTAAAATAAAACAATGTCCTCATTGCAAAACAAGGAATCGTAAAATAGGGAATAAAAAAGAAGTGAACAGAAAACTCCCCTGATCTTGAAGAAAACTGCTTTCTTGATCTGATTCTGAAAATATACAACAGCACACTTCCGTAGGCATCACGATTGCATTTAGCGTATGCAATAAGCCTTTAAACCCCTCGGTATCCCGAGTGGACGAGTTATAGTCTCGTGAAGGTTTTCAGGGAACACACCCACAAAGTTCGAAACTGCAAACGAAAAACAAGAAGACAAAAAGTAGAACAAGAAAATAAAATATAAAATAACTAGAAGTTAAAACTACATATTCACAAACCATAACCTACATAAAGTAAGGAACAAGAAATAAACAATAATACTTATTACATAATATACATAACAAACAGAGCAGATAACAGAATTTTGTCTCAAAAACAGCCCTTCCAACCGTCGGCTGGTGCGCACAACCACCGGTTGAAAGTCTGTGCAAATCAAATTCAAAAACTTCGCTCCATTAACTATTAAACTAGATAACATGCATATACATATAATTTAACAAATAAACACTTATATACATTAAATAATTAAAAATATATATTTTTTATTTTTTTTTAATTTTTTTTAAAATAAATTTTTTTTTTCATATATAGTTTCCAACTTAATCGAATAAGCAACCGTTCTCCGGCAGAACAATAGTCCAACCGGTTAAGTGTTCCCCGGCAGCGGCGCCTAAAACTTGATGCGTGTGAAAGCGTCTAGTTTTATTATTTATAAAGTACAGGATATACCAATCACTACTATCACACAACCAGGCAAGACTATCCGATCGGAATAGTATAGCTATGGTAAGTCCAGGTCGAACACATGAACGATGTTATTCAATTTAATTGGAATTATTCCAAAAGAAGTAAAATAGGGGTACGTTTTAGTTCCGTACGAACATTCAAGATGAACTAAATAACCAAACCAACAACATAAAACAAGATAAGAGGAACAGATAAACAATTGGAGATAGACATATAATTGCTCAGAGTCTTCCACTCAGATTCATATTATCCGGTTCATGTGTTTTGATTGTCTGATTGTGATTTCTTTTATATTAACTTAGTTACTAATCAAAGAATCCAAGTTAAATGTATATTAGTCTCCGGTTCTGGTTAACTAATATCTACAATCTAGAGTCCCACATTAAACATCAATCCGACGTCGCAAGAATGTTGCTCTATTGCGTGCTTTTCCCTAGATTGTGCATTAAGTGTTCATGACTTGTTATGATTGATCCTCGCGGTATGACTCAACAATACCTACTAATAATCTCTTATTAGCTTGCTCATTTTAGATTGATTAGTTACTATTCTCTTAACCTATCAAACTCAATATATTTAGCAATGACTATAAACCTAGATTCATAATCATCAATAATCAATAACATTAAAGGAACTCAATCTCAATGACATTATCAACCACGTTAAGTAATAACTAACAATCACCAATAAACAAGGATTCACGGATTACATAACAATCTTCAATCAGACAACTTATTCAAAACACAATTATAACCTTCAAACAATCATAATCCAAAGTTATTAAACTAAATAATATACATAAAGTCTAATCCATGATTCAATTGTACAAAATCAGATTCATAATCTCAAACAAACACATAGACATGTTTAAATTGAAATCGGAAGATGATACGCAAACCGAATCGTGAACCACGTGAAGTAGGATCAATTGGCATAAATCCTAATCTTCTTGTGCCTCCAAAATGTCATCAAAAAGCCTCTGGAACCAGCCTTAGTCGACTTATGTAACACCCCCAAATTTACTGTTTAGCGGAAGCTCGAATTGGGTGTTACTAATCAATATTTACAGCACAAAGATATATAATGAACGACCACTATATGCGTCGTTTGAACTTGTATAAATAAAACAAAGTTTACATCCAAAAATAATGTTTACATTAGCTCCGTTTCTGAAATGTAGAGATTTACATCACATAATTACTTATACAAAATATACTAATGCAATTTAAATCTCTGATTTGTAATGCATGCTGACTCGAGCTAATGAAATCCTGTCGGGCAGTCCAACCTACTGCTGTATACCTGTGATACATGCTAAAATGGGTCAGCGAAACGCTGGTGAGCTCACAGGTTTGTATATCAATATTTGTTGTATGAACCGCAAGATTTATAATTGAATTTATAATGCAATTAAGCAAAATAAAAGTTATACAGTCATGAACACATAGTCTGAGCTTAACTTGAGTTGTCAGGCCCACTTAAGGAAACCTAACTTGAAGGCCCCCACGAGTGTCTAATCCACACTCGTCATCCCAAATGTATATACGTCCGTTTGACCAGTTAGTGCGTGCTAACCCGGACGAGGATTGTCAATCCTATATGATATCATATACTAACATTCACGCTACTACGTATTACCAGACTATGCTATGGAGGACTTTATTGATTAGTTGAAAACAACTCATGCTGTATTTGTATTGATTTGTACTTACGTTCAACATGTAAATAAAACGAGCATTGTAATCACACCCCAAATATGTAAAGCAGTAAAATAGGGGCCATGAGACTCACCTGAGCCTTGTTTGTTTATCTAAAAAGACTTGAATTGATTAGCTTGAATCGTTGTCCGAAGACTTGTAACCTGAAGGTGTCCATGACACGCGATGGTTATTAATTGATTAGGTATCTCGAAAGACTACCTTTGTAGTTGTTTGTCCAAATTACCCCGATTTGGTTGATTGACTTGTCCAAATTACTAAGATTTGGTTGATTAAATTGAGTATTTGAAAACGTGTACGGCCCGTTGATGATTAGTTGTAATAATAACATTGATGTTATCACATTGATTGCGAAGTGTTATACTTGAAAAGTATATTCCATTTTGTTTGCAAAGTCGTGTCGTATAAGCGTTTGAAGTTGTACAAGTTTGACACTTGGTGTGAAATATGCTTACGGAATCTAAGTACGGGGGTCCGGGGGCAGCGCCCCTGGTAGCGGGGTCCAAGGGGCAGAGCCCCTGGTTGGGGTCGAGCTGCCAAGTCAGCTTGGAAAATTTTTATTTCTACTATATTGCTTTGGTGAAAAACGCATCTGGACTTGAATTTGGATGAAATCAAGTGATAAAATTTAGGGTCTCGACACTTAGTGAAAATACGTATTTTCTGGTTTGTGCGACGTTGGGTGCGACGTCGCAAGTCCTGACTGCGACGTTGAGCATGGCGTCGCTATGTGCGATTTTCGCAATTTAATGCGACGTTGTGGGTGGCGTCGCTATGTGCGACGTTGTTGATTCTTGCGACGTAAGGGTCTGAGTCGCTAAGTGCGACTTCGGCCAATTAAGGCGACGTTGGGGCTGACGTCGCTATATGAGACGTTGTGGAAGGTTTTGCGACGTCGCAGCTGACGTCGCATAAAGTCTGGCCCAAATGCGACGTTACGGTCTGTTGGCCGGAATTTGTGTCGAAAACGAGTTTTTCGGTTTCCGTTTGATCCAAAACTTTTACCCAACCCATATATGGACATTATAAGCTTATATAAACAATAAACATGTAAAAATGAGTAAAATCGGAGAGTTTTGGGTTTTTGTCGGAAACTTACGCGGTGTCGAATCAAAAATCCGAAAAGATGAGGTTGTAGATCGTTGCGTGGTGGTTCCTTTTCTCTAAAAATCTTGATGATCCGAGGTCGTTTAAGGTTGTTATTTGGTGATTTAGCGAGGTGGTGGTGGTGAAGTGTTTAGAGAGAAAAGAGAGAGAGAATGGTGAAGATGGATGATGAAAATGAGAGGTGGGAAGGGAAATGGGGGAAATCCCCATTTTGTGGCATGGGGGCTGGCCCACATGGGCCCCACCCATGTGTGGTTGGCTCCGATTTTTCATCTCCTGCGTTCGCGCTCCGTGCAGTGTTCGTTTTCATGATCGTTTAAACGGTTAAATAATTTTTGTGTACGTTTAATTACAAGTTTTGAAATACAAATATTTACCCAATATTTTGTTGAAGTATCTCACCAAATACTTAGAAATTGCGTTACGAAACGTAACTTTAACTTGTTTTATTTTGTTTATGTGTTTAACATTTTTAATCGCGAAGGCTTAGTTTGTATGATACGTAATGAGTACGAAATATTATAAAAATAATATTTTGGATATAATTGTGTTATTAAATAATATTGTATTATTCAATAAAATTGTTCACCAACGTCCGTATTTAATTGAATCGAAATCCATTCGATTTGAAACTTGTACGATTTAATCAAATCATATACTTGTATATATTCAACATTATACATTAACGGATACATTAATTAGCCTAACACAGAACTAATTACATGTAT
This sequence comes from Helichrysum umbraculigerum, assembly GCA_949592205.1. Lineage (NCBI taxonomy): Eukaryota > Viridiplantae > Streptophyta > Magnoliopsida > Asterales > Asteraceae > Helichrysum > Helichrysum umbraculigerum. Next base: position 121,908,726 of record CATIUR010000005.1, on the reverse strand, counting down.
TAAAACTTGATTAAGCACTAATTACTAGTCCTAATTTGACGGGTGTCACAACTTAGGGTTTGTGGTGAAAGTTATGGTTAAATGAGATTAAATGAGATTTTAACCTAATCTGCCGAATTGATCCATCCGGCGGATGGAAATTCCATCCGGCGGATGGATTGAAAATAAGCCCAGCCCAGCTTCGCGTAGCCTGGGCCTCCACCGATTTGATCCATCCGGCGGATGGATAATTCATCCGGCGGATGGATTGATTTTCCAAACTTTTTCCAACTTTTCTTCATTTAATCTTCCGGCTTCGACAAATTGATCATCTTTTACTTCGATCCAATCTTCTCTTGTCCAATGTTTTATTCTTTTAGCAGCATCTCTGCGCGATTAGCTCGTTTCTGTTTCTTTTCGATCCAAGCTCCATTTAAACTCCTAAATGCAAATATGAACGAGATAAGTATCTGATTCACATAAAATGCATTAGAAATCTATCAAACACGGGGTAACTTAGAACTACAGTATAGTACATTTTGGCGTTTATCAAATATCCCCCACTTGAATTCTACTTGTCCTCAAGTAGACTATCGATTTAAAACTTCGAAACGTCAAAATTTACAAAATAGTAGGCAAACAAGGGCACGTTGGGACTTACATACTAGCTAGCATTTTGCAAACCAAATTTTAATCTTAAAAATAATTCTACCTTAAATTTAGCAATCAAGAAACTCTTCTAAGAAAACAATTTCCTCATATATTATTATTAGGCATAAAAGATAACTCACAAGGATTATCGATATTGTTGTCCACCTAAACAATCTATATTTCAGAAATTGAGCTTATATTATTATTATTCTAGCAGCTTTACCCTTGATTCGCAATAGCAAAATACCCTCATACATATAACGTGCTAATATTACACATATTATGAAAATCTAATTAAAATAATCATTTTTCAAGTTAAGACATTGGTGACAGGTCTGTGCCTCAACACAACAGAGTGACATAACTTGACTTTGATTTACCATAATAATTTTTAGTCAAACCATTGGTAGCAGGTCTATACCTTAGTACAGTAAAGCGACATAATTTGACTACATTTTAAAATCTTGAGTTCGTTTAAACTCTTTTTGCTCTTTTTCATTAGATATACTGGTGGAGACCAGGTCTGTACTTTCGTACAACAGAGGAAACAACACCCAGTATATCCCCAAATGATATTAATTAAAAACCAAAATTATGGCATATCGCACGCTATCATATATAAGTATTAAGACTAAGTCATAAATTGCTAAAGTTCCTCTCGAAATATCGCATACTTCTTACATTAATTTTATTTAATAACTCAACAACTTACACATAGATTGCCTATCGATACATCACATGATGAACTATCTAATATTTTAAAATTAAGTTCAAATTATCCTTTGAATTTCCCATATTTGTTACAAGATTTCCTAAACTTAAAGATAATACATTTTTTTAAAGAAAAATTTGGGCTGAAAAATGACTAATCATAGAATGCTTTCTAGCTATGTTCCCTAAAAAAATGCCTTTAAAACAAAGTTCTAAAGCCTACCAATATTTATCGATTTATAGCTCAGGAAAACACACTTCTTTTCCCCCATCCCCCACTTAAAATAAAACAATGTCCTCATTGCAAAACAAGGAATCGTAAAATAGGGAATAAAAAAGAAGTGAACAGAAAACTCCCCTGATCTTGAAGAAAACTGCTTTCTTGATCTGATTCTGAAAATATACAACAGCACACTTCCGTAGGCATCACGATTGCATTTAGCGTATGCAATAAGCCTTTAAACCCCTCGGTATCCCGAGTGGACGAGTTATAGTCTCGTGAAGGTTTTCAGGGAACACACCCACAAAGTTCGAAACTGCAAACGAAAAACAAGAAGACAAAAAGTAGAACAAGAAAATAAAATATAAAATAACTAGAAGTTAAAACTACATATTCACAAACCATAACCTACATAAAGTAAGGAACAAGAAATAAACAATAATACTTATTACATAATATACATAACAAACAGAGCAGATAACAGAATTTTGTCTCAAAAACAGCCCTTCCAACCGTCGGCTGGTGCGCACAACCACCGGTTGAAAGTCTGTGCAAATCAAATTCAAAAACTTCGCTCCATTAACTATTAAACTAGATAACATGCATATACATATAATTTAACAAATAAACACTTATATACATTAAATAATTAAAAATATATATTTTTTATTTTTTTTTAATTTTTTTTAAAATAAATTTTTTTTTTCATATATAGTTTCCAACTTAATCGAATAAGCAACCGTTCTCCGGCAGAACAATAGTCCAACCGGTTAAGTGTTCCCCGGCAGCGGCGCCTAAAACTTGATGCGTGTGAAAGCGTCTAGTTTTATTATTTATAAAGTACAGGATATACCAATCACTACTATCACACAACCAGGCAAGACTATCCGATCGGAATAGTATAGCTATGGTAAGTCCAGGTCGAACACATGAACGATGTTATTCAATTTAATTGGAATTATTCCAAAAGAAGTAAAATAGGGGTACGTTTTAGTTCCGTACGAACATTCAAGATGAACTAAATAACCAAACCAACAACATAAAACAAGATAAGAGGAACAGATAAACAATTGGAGATAGACATATAATTGCTCAGAGTCTTCCACTCAGATTCATATTATCCGGTTCATGTGTTTTGATTGTCTGATTGTGATTTCTTTTATATTAACTTAGTTACTAATCAAAGAATCCAAGTTAAATGTATATTAGTCTCCGGTTCTGGTTAACTAATATCTACAATCTAGAGTCCCACATTAAACATCAATCCGACGTCGCAAGAATGTTGCTCTATTGCGTGCTTTTCCCTAGATTGTGCATTAAGTGTTCATGACTTGTTATGATTGATCCTCGCGGTATGACTCAACAATACCTACTAATAATCTCTTATTAGCTTGCTCATTTTAGATTGATTAGTTACTATTCTCTTAACCTATCAAACTCAATATATTTAGCAATGACTATAAACCTAGATTCATAATCATCAATAATCAATAACATTAAAGGAACTCAATCTCAATGACATTATCAACCACGTTAAGTAATAACTAACAATCACCAATAAACAAGGATTCACGGATTACATAACAATCTTCAATCAGACAACTTATTCAAAACACAATTATAACCTTCAAACAATCATAATCCAAAGTTATTAAACTAAATAATATACATAAAGTCTAATCCATGATTCAATTGTACAAAATCAGATTCATAATCTCAAACAAACACATAGACATGTTTAAATTGAAATCGGAAGATGATACGCAAACCGAATCGTGAACCACGTGAAGTAGGATCAATTGGCATAAATCCTAATCTTCTTGTGCCTCCAAAATGTCATCAAAAAGCCTCTGGAACCAGCCTTAGTCGACTTATGTAACACCCCCAAATTTACTGTTTAGCGGAAGCTCGAATTGGGTGTTACTAATCAATATTTACAGCACAAAGATATATAATGAACGACCACTATATGCGTCGTTTGAACTTGTATAAATAAAACAAAGTTTACATCCAAAAATAATGTTTACATTAGCTCCGTTTCTGAAATGTAGAGATTTACATCACATAATTACTTATACAAAATATACTAATGCAATTTAAATCTCTGATTTGTAATGCATGCTGACTCGAGCTAATGAAATCCTGTCGGGCAGTCCAACCTACTGCTGTATACCTGTGATACATGCTAAAATGGGTCAGCGAAACGCTGGTGAGCTCACAGGTTTGTATATCAATATTTGTTGTATGAACCGCAAGATTTATAATTGAATTTATAATGCAATTAAGCAAAATAAAAGTTATACAGTCATGAACACATAGTCTGAGCTTAACTTGAGTTGTCAGGCCCACTTAAGGAAACCTAACTTGAAGGCCCCCACGAGTGTCTAATCCACACTCGTCATCCCAAATGTATATACGTCCGTTTGACCAGTTAGTGCGTGCTAACCCGGACGAGGATTGTCAATCCTATATGATATCATATACTAACATTCACGCTACTACGTATTACCAGACTATGCTATGGAGGACTTTATTGATTAGTTGAAAACAACTCATGCTGTATTTGTATTGATTTGTACTTACGTTCAACATGTAAATAAAACGAGCATTGTAATCACACCCCAAATATGTAAAGCAGTAAAATAGGGGCCATGAGACTCACCTGAGCCTTGTTTGTTTATCTAAAAAGACTTGAATTGATTAGCTTGAATCGTTGTCCGAAGACTTGTAACCTGAAGGTGTCCATGACACGCGATGGTTATTAATTGATTAGGTATCTCGAAAGACTACCTTTGTAGTTGTTTGTCCAAATTACCCCGATTTGGTTGATTGACTTGTCCAAATTACTAAGATTTGGTTGATTAAATTGAGTATTTGAAAACGTGTACGGCCCGTTGATGATTAGTTGTAATAATAACATTGATGTTATCACATTGATTGCGAAGTGTTATACTTGAAAAGTATATTCCATTTTGTTTGCAAAGTCGTGTCGTATAAGCGTTTGAAGTTGTACAAGTTTGACACTTGGTGTGAAATATGCTTACGGAATCTAAGTACGGGGGTCCGGGGGCAGCGCCCCTGGTAGCGGGGTCCAAGGGGCAGAGCCCCTGGTTGGGGTCGAGCTGCCAAGTCAGCTTGGAAAATTTTTATTTCTACTATATTGCTTTGGTGAAAAACGCATCTGGACTTGAATTTGGATGAAATCAAGTGATAAAATTTAGGGTCTCGACACTTAGTGAAAATACGTATTTTCTGGTTTGTGCGACGTTGGGTGCGACGTCGCAAGTCCTGACTGCGACGTTGAGCATGGCGTCGCTATGTGCGATTTTCGCAATTTAATGCGACGTTGTGGGTGGCGTCGCTATGTGCGACGTTGTTGATTCTTGCGACGTAAGGGTCTGAGTCGCTAAGTGCGACTTCGGCCAATTAAGGCGACGTTGGGGCTGACGTCGCTATATGAGACGTTGTGGAAGGTTTTGCGACGTCGCAGCTGACGTCGCATAAAGTCTGGCCCAAATGCGACGTTACGGTCTGTTGGCCGGAATTTGTGTCGAAAACGAGTTTTTCGGTTTCCGTTTGATCCAAAACTTTTACCCAACCCATATATGGACATTATAAGCTTATATAAACAATAAACATGTAAAAATGAGTAAAATCGGAGAGTTTTGGGTTTTTGTCGGAAACTTACGCGGTGTCGAATCAAAAATCCGAAAAGATGAGGTTGTAGATCGTTGCGTGGTGGTTCCTTTTCCCTAAAAATCTTGATGATCCGAGGTCGTTTAAGGTTGTTATTTGGTGATTTAGCGAGGTGGTGGTGGTGAAGTGTTTAGAGAGAAAAGAGAGAGAGAATGGTGAAGATGGATGATGAAAATGAGAGGTGGGAAGGGAAATGGGGGAAATCCCCATTTTGTGGCATGGGGGCTGGCCCACATGGGCCCCACCCATGTGTGGTTGGCTCCGATTTTTCATCTCCTGCGTTCGCGCTCCGTGCAGTGTTCGTTTTCATGATCGTTTAAACGGTTAAATAATTTTTGTGTACGTTTAATTACAAGTTTTGAAATACAAATATTTACCCAATATTTTGTTGAAGTATCTCACCAAATACTTAGAAATTGCGTTACGAAACGTAACTTTAACTTGTTTTATTTTGTTTATGTGTTTAACATTTTTAATCGCGAAGGCTTAGTTTGTACGATACGTAATGAGTACGAAATATTATAAAAATAATATTTTGGATATAATTGTGTTATTAAATAATATTGTATTATTCAATAAAATTGTTCACCAACGTCCGTATTTAATTGAATCGAAATCCATTCGATTTGAAACTTGTACGATTTAATCAAATCATATACTTGTATATATTCAACATTATACATTAACGGATACATTAATTAGCCTAACACAGAACTAATTACATGTATTAAAACTTGATTAAGCACTAATTACTAGTCCTAATTTGACGGGTGTCACAACTTAGGGTTTGTGGTGAAAGTTATGGTTAAATGAGATTAAATGAGATTTTAACCTAATCTGCCGAATTGATCCATCCGGCGGATGGAAATTCCATCCGGCGGATGGATTGAAAATAAGCCCAGCCCAGCTTCGCGTAGCCTGGGCCTCCACCGATTTGATCCATCCGGCGGATGGATAATTCATCCGGCGGATGGATTGATTTTCCAAACTTTTTCCAACTTTTCTTCATTTAATCTTCCGGCTTCGACAAATTGATCATCTTTTACTTCGATCCAATCTTCTCTTGTCCAATGTTTTATTCTTTTAGCAGCATCTCTGCGCGATTAGCTCGTTTCTGTTTCTTTTCGATCCAAGCTCCATTTAAACTCCTAAATGCAAATATGAACGAGATAAGTATCTGATTCACATAAAATGCATTAGAAATCTATCAAACACGGGGTAACTTAGAACTACAATATAGTACATTTTGGCGTTTATCAAATATCCCCCACTTGAATTCTACTTGTCCTCAAGTAGACTATCGATTTAAAACTTCGAAACGTCAAAATTTACAAAATAGTAGGCAAACAAGGGCACGTTGGGACTTACATACTAGCTAGCATTTTGCAAACCAAATTTTAATCTTAAAAATAATTCTACCTTAAATTTAGCAATCAAGAAACTCTTCTAAGAAAACAATTTCCTCATATATTATTATTAGGCATAAAAGATAACTCACAAGGATTATCGATATTGTTGTCCACCTAAACAATCTATATTTCAGAAATTGAGCTTATATTATTATTATTCTAGCAGCTTTACCCTTGATTCGCAATATTAAAATACCCTCATACATATAACGTGCTAATATTACACATATTATGAAAATCTAATTAAAATAATCATTTTTCAAGTTAAGACATTGGTGACAGGTCTGTGCCTCAACACAACAGAGTGACATAACTTGACTTTGATTTACCATAATAATTTTTAGTCAAACCATTGGTAGCAGGTCTATACCTTAGTACAGTAAAGCGACATAATTTGACTACATTTTAAAATCTTGAGTTCGTTTAAACTCTTTTTGCTCTTTTTCATTAGATATACTGGTGGAGACCAGGTCTGTACTTTCGTACAACAGAGGAAACAACACCCAGTATATCCCCAAATGATATTAATTAAAAACCAAAATTATGGCATATCGCACGCTATCATATATAAGTATTAAGACTAAGTCATAAATTGCTAAAGTTCCTCTCGAAATATCGCATACTTCTTACATTAATTTTATTTAATAACTCAACAACTTACACATAGATTGCCTATCGATACATCACATGATGAACTATCTAATATTTTAAAATTAAGTTCAAATTATCCTTTGAATTTCCCATATTTGTTACAAGATTTCCTAAACTTAAAGATAATACATTTTTTTAAAGAAAAATTTGGGCTGAAAAATGACTAATCATAGAATGCTTTCTAGCTATGTTCCCTAAAAAAATGCCTTTAAAACAAAGTTCTAAAGCCTACCAATATTTATCGATTTATAGCTCAGGAAAACACACTTCTTTTCCCCCATCCCCCACTTAAAATAAAACAATGTCCTCATTGCAAAACAAGGAATCGTAAAATAGGGAATAAAAAAGAAGTGAACAGAAAACTCCCCTGATCTTGAAGAAAACTGCTTTCTTGATCTGATTCTGAAAATATACAACAGCACACTTCCGTAGGCATCACGATTGCATTTAGCGTATGCAATAAGCCTTTAAACCCCTCGGTATCCCGAGTGGACGAGTTATAGTCTCGTGAAGGTTTTCAGGGAACACACCCACAAAGTTCGAAACTGCAAACGAAAAACAAGAAGACAAAAAGTAGAACAAGAAAATAAAATATAAAATAACTAGAAGTTAAAACTACATATTCACAAACCATAACCTACATAAAGTAAGGAACAAGAAATAAACAATAATACTTATTACATAATATACATAACAAACAGAGCAGATAACAGAATTTTGTCTCAAAAACAGCCCTTCCAACCGTCGGCTGGTGCGCACAACCACCGGTTGAAAGTCTGTGCAAATCAAATTCAAAAACTTCGCTCCATTAACTATTAAACTAGATAACATGCATATACATATAATTTAACAAATAAACACTTATATACATTAAATAATTAAAAATATATATTTTTTATTTTTTTTTAATTTTTTTTAAAATTATTTTTTTTTTTCATATATAGTTTCCAACTTAATCGAATAAGCAACCGTTCTCCGGCAGAACAATAGTCCAACCGGTTAAGTGTTCCCCGGCAGCGGCGCCTAAAACTTGATGCGTGTGAAAGCGTCTAGTTTTATTATTTATAAAGTACAGGATATACCAATCACTACTATCACACAACCAGGCAAGACTATCCGATCGGAATAATATAGCTATGGTAAGTCCAGGGTGAACACATGAACGATGTTATTCAATTTAATTGGAATTATTCCAAAAGAAGTAAAATAGGGGTACGTTTTAGTTCCGTACGAACATTCAAGATGAACTAAATAACCAAACCAACAACATAAAACAAGATAAGAGGAACAGATAAACAATTGGAGATAGACATATAATTGCTCAGAGTCTTCCACTCAGATTCATATTATCCGGTTCATGTGTTTTGATTGTCTGATTGTGATTTCTTTTATATTAACTTAGTTACTAATCAAAGAATCCAAGTTAAATGTATATTAGTCTCCGGTTCTGGTTAACTAATATCTACAATCTAGAGTCCCACATTAAACATCAATCCGACGTCGCAAGAATGTTGCTCTACTGCGTGCTTTTCCCTAGATTGTGCATTAAGTGTTCATGACTTGTTATGATTGATCCTCGCGGTATGACTCAACAATACCTACTAATAATCTCTTATTAGCTTGCTCATTTTAGATTGATTAGTTACTATTCTCTTAACCTATCAAACTCAATATATTTAGCAATGACTATAAACCTAGATTCATAATCATCAATAATCAATAACATCAAAGGAACTCAATCTCAATGAAATTATCAACCACGTTAAGTAATAACTAACAATCACCAATAAACAAGGATTCACGGATTACATAACAATCTTCAATCACACAACTTATTCAATACACAATTATAACCTTCAAACAATCATAATCCAAAGTTATTAAACTAAACAATATACATAAAGTCTAATCCATGATTCAATTGTACAAAATCAGATTCATAATCTCAAACAAACACTTAGACATGTTTAAATTGAAATTGGAAGATGATACGCAAACCGAATCGTGAACCACGCGAAGTAGGATCAATTGGCATAAATCCTAATCTTCTTGTGCCTCCAAAATGTCATCAAAAAGCCTCTGGAACCAGCCTTAGTCGACTTAGGGTTTGTGGTGAAAGTTATGGTTAAAATGAGATTAAATGAGATTTTAACCTAATCTGCCGAATTGATCCATCCGGCGGATGGAAATTCCATCCGGCGGATGGATTGAAAATAAGCCCAGCCCAGCTTCGCGTAGCCTGGGCCTCCACTGATTTGATCCATCCGACGGATGGATAATTCATCAGGCGGATGGATTGATTTTCCAGACTTTTTCCAACTTTTCTTCATTTAATCTTCCGGCTTCGACAAATTGATCATCTTTTACTTCAATCCAATCTTCTCTTGTCCAATGTTTTATTCTTTTAGCAACATCTCTGCGCGATTAGCTCGTTTTCTGTTTTTTTTCGATCCAAGCTCCATTTAAACTCCTAAATGCAAATATGAACGAAATAAGTATCTTATTCACATAAAATGCATTAGAAATCTATCAAACACGGGGTAACTTAGTACTACAGTATAGTACATTTTGGCGTTTATCATAAAAACTTTGTGAACATGACATGATAACAAATAATAATAGTACTTCGGGTATATTATTACGAAAACTCACCAACGGGCCGTACACGTTTTCAAAACTACAAAACTAAACGACAAACGAATACTTTGGACATATCTATTTAATGAACGCTAGCATGGATGGTCAACTACGACATCTACATACTTATACTTATAATCTCATACGTTTAGGGCGTTAGGAGATTATCGACTAGGAGTACTTTTGGGCTTAGGCTTTGCTAGCACTTGCACACTTTTAGCTCACCAGGTGAGTTCACAGCCCCTAGTTTTACTGTTTTACTGCTTTTAAGTCAGGGGTGGAAAACATAGCAACTATTTTTGCTACATTATGCAAAAACTGTTTATAAATGCTTTAAGCTTTATACGAATTGATTACGATTATGCTCTTACTACTACAAATTGTTTAACTATGAAATGTGATTTCACACTATTACTTGAACTGATTTACGAAATGACTTACAAACAACTTTTGGGAACATGACAAACGAATCTTGGTTTGTATCTAGTCTTACAACTCTGTAGGCCAGAAGCCCTCGTGGATACAAACCATAACCATTAGCTAGGTGACGCTAGACACTGAATATACGGATAGTACTATCGGCGTGACGTCCCTTCAACTAAGAGCGGAGCGTATATTTAAATAGTCCTAGAGGCAACAACAACTGTTTGGTCGTGTTTTGGTTATGGAATTAGATAGTGCCATTACTCGTAGGTCTAGCTAACCTTCGAGGGATTCCGTCATTGTTCTTCCCACGATTACTACAACGATTTATAGGAAAGGGTATTTCCTACGATTACTATACTATTGGGAAACCTCCAACGATTAACGATACTTTTGGGAAGCCCCCAACGAAACAATACTTGTGAACGATACAAACTTAATTTGAAAATGCGTTTTCAACGAAATACTTTGACTGAAGTCAACAACATACAAATAACTTACTTAAATTACGAAACAATTACAATTTTGACTGAAGGTCAACGATTTACAAACAAAACTGGTTTAACAACTAAACATAAAACCTGTGAATTCACTCAACATTTTTGTTGACTTTTACTATATTTTTTAGGGAATTAGCTGCTCAAGTGGACTGCATGCATTTTGGAACCTAGGCGACCCACGGTGTATTTCGGATGCGATCTTTTGAGAAAATGGGATTTCTTTAGTATAACTGATTTATTTTGGGTCATATTTACGAAATCCACTTTGGTAAAACTTTAATACATTCCAACTACTACGATTCGATGAATCGTAAACTTTGTAAACTGATATTTATGGCATCTTACTATTATGTTTAGCGATAATCTTATGCTCTGATATGTATGAATGTTCTACATTAATGTCTGCGCTTCCACGCAATCTAATGCTTCTGCTAAACACCTGTTAACAATAATTACGAATTTAGGGGTGCGACAGAACCACCACTGTTGGTGAACCGGCCTCTACCGGACGTAACCAACCGTGATGTTTCTCCACTTCTTCCGCAGCTCCACGCCACCACCGTCTCTCCACCGCCGCTTTCGTCATCATCTTGGCAACACCACTACTTTGTAAAAAATTTTCGATCTAAGATGAAATAGACCTTGACTGTAACACCCCCAAATTTAATGTTTTGCGGAAGCTCGATTTGGGTGTCACTAATCAATATACAAAGCACATAAGATATAATGAATGACCACTATATGCGTCGTTTTAAACTTGTATTAATAAAATAAACGTTTACATCAAAATAATGTTACATTAGCTCGGTTCCTGAAATTGAGAGATTACATGGCATAATTACTTTTACAAAATATAATAATGCAATCAAATCTCTAGTTGTATGTATGCTGACTCGAGCTAATAGTCCCTCCCTGTTCAGTCCACCTACTGCTGGGTACCTGTGATATATACTAAAATGGGTCAGCGAAAACGCTGGTGAGCTCACAGGTTTGTATGTCAATGTATAGTTGTAAGAACCGCAAGATTTATATTGAATTTAAGATGCAATTAAGCAAAATAAAAGTTATACAATCCATGAGCACATAGTCTGAGCTTAACTTGATTTGTCAGGCCCAATTAAGGAAACCTAACTTGAAATGCCTCCTACGAGTGTCTAATCCACACTCGTCTTCCCAAATGCTAATACATCCGTTTGACTGGTTAGTGCGTGCTAACCCGGATGAGGATTGTCAATCCCATATGATATCATATACTAACATTCACGCTTAAATATTAGAGACTATGCTATAGAGGACTTTAAATTGATTAGCTTGAAACTCATGTCGTATTTGAAAGTTGGCACTTGCGTTCTACTTGTAAAACAAAATAGAGCAGTACTATCACACCCCTAGTTGTAAAATAGTGAAAATGGGGCTATGAAACTCACCTGAGTCTTGAAGTGTTTAATTTAATAAACTTGAAGTAATTAGCGGTGAATTGATGTCCAAAGACTTGAAACCTGAATGTGTCCACGACACTTGAATTGTTATTAATTGTACCGGTATCTCGAAAAACTACCATTTAAATTGTTTGTTTAACTTGATGTCCAAATTACCCCGATTTGGTTGATTGTATTGTTACAAGTTACTTCGTCGTGTTTGATTAAATTGATACAAGTTACAACGACTTGTTTGATCTTTGAAGTATGTTTTGAAAACGCGTACGGCCCGTTGGTGATTAATTGTAATAATAGTCTTGATGTTATCACATTGATTTCGAAGCGTTACCCTTAGAAACACAAATTCCATTATGTTTGAAAAGTTGTGTCGTATAATTGTTTTGAAGTTGTACAAGTTTGACACTTGGTGAAATATGTGTTTACGGAATCTAAGTACGGGGGTCCGGGGGCAGCGCCCCTGGTTAGCGGGGTCCAACGGGCGGCAGCCCCTGGCGGGGTCCAAGGGGCAGAGCCCCTGGCTGGGGTCGAGCTGCCAGGTCAGCTTGGAAAATTTTTATTTCTACTATATTGCTTTAAGGAAAAACGCATCTGGACTTGAATTTGGGTGAAATCAAGTGATAAAATTTTGGTCTCGACACTTAGTAAAAAGTTGTAAATATTCTGTTTTATGCGTCACTTATAGCGACACTCATGGGTTTAGGCGACACTTAGGAAGTGTCGCATGAAATGACTGATTCTGAATAATAGCGTCACTTGTGCAAGTGACGCATAGAGTGCGACACTTGAGGAAGTGTCGGTTGTAAGTGTCGGTATAAAGGTCATGAGTCACTAAGGTGAGTGACGGGTGAAATCAGGTTTGATTGTAGGCGTCACTTAGGCAAGTGACGCTATAAGTGTCGGTCATTAGTGACGGGTATTGAAAATGCGTCACTTAGGTAGTGACGGAAAAAGAGGGTTTTATGCGGCACTTAGGCAAGTGACGCAAAATTTGGGCTTTTAGCGACACTCAATGCGTCACTTATGTGACGCACGAAGTGACGCTATACTGCATGCTTCGTTGCGACACTTAAAGCTGTTGACGGGTTTTTGAGCCAAAAACGAGTTTTCCGGCCATAGTTTGGTCCGATTCTTTTACCCAACCCATATATGGACATTTTAAACATATATAAACAACTTTTATGTAAAAATGAGTGAAATCGGAGAGTTTCGGGTTTTTGTCGGAAACTTACGCGGTGTCGAAATGAAAATCCGGAAAGATGAGGTTGTAGATCGTTGCGAGGTGATTCTTTTTCTCCAAAAGCTTCGGGATTTCGGCGGCGTTTGGTGGTGTAATTTGGTGTTTTAGTGTGATGAAGATGGTGGGTTTTTGAGAGAAAATTTGAGAAAGAGAGAGAAGAGAAAAGTGAGAAATGAAGAATGGGGAGTGGGTTTCCCCCCCATTTTGGGCAGATTTTGGTGGGGTCCACGGTTGTGGGCTTCACCAATTTTTGTTCCCTGCGTTCGCGCTCCGTGTGATGTTCGTTTTTCTCGGTCGTTTAAACGTTAAATATTAATTTTATTCGTTTAAATTTAAGTTTTAAAATACGAATTATTATCCAATATTTTTGTCAAAGTATTTTACCAAATACTTAATAGTTGCGTTATAAAATGTAACGTTAACTTGTTTTGTTTGTTTGCGCGTTTATTATTTTAATCGCGTGACCATTGATTGTATGATTCAAAATGAATACGAAATATTATAAATATAATACCTTGGATATAATTGTGTTATTAAATAACGTTTATATTATTTAATTAAATTGTTCACCAACATCCGTAATTAATTGAACCGAATTACATTCGATTTGAACCTTGTACGATTTAATCAAATCGCATACTTGTATATATATTCAACAATATATATTAATTGATACATCAATTAGCCTAACCCAGAACTAATTACATGTATTAACACTTGATTAGGCACTAATTTCTAGTCCTAATTTGACGGGTGTCACATTCTCCCCCCGTTAAGAGAATTTCGTCCCGAAATTTAGCTTGAAGCCGGGTTTGATGTGGAGTCAGTGAATAACTGTGGATACTTGAGTCGCATCTGGTCCTCCCGTTCCTAGGTGAATTCCGGACCACGCCGCGAATTCCACCTAACCTTGACGATGGGAATACGATTTTGTTTGAGTTGTTTGACCTCGCGGTCCATGATTTTGGCGGGTTCTTCAACGAAGTGAAGCTTGTCGTCAACTCGAATTTCATCGAGTGGGATGATAAGTGTCTCATCAGACAGACACTTCTTTAAGTTTGAAATGTGGAAGGTAGGATGCACGCTGCTAAGCTCGGCCGGCAGCTGCAATCGATATGTCACTGGACCTATCCTTTCGAGGATCTCAAAAGGTCCGATGTATCTTGGGTTTAGTTTACCGCGTTTGCCGAAACGAATGACACCTTTCCAAGGTGAAACTTTGAGTAGTACTCGATCCCCAACTTGGAACTCGAGTGGTTTGCGTCTCACGTCAGCATAACTTTTCTGACGATCACGTGCGGCTTTGAGTTTGTTTTGAATTCCGACTATTTTCTCGGTTGTTTCGTGAATGATTTCTGGACCCGTGAGTTGGCTGTCCCCAACTTCGGTCCAACAGATAGGTGATCGGCACTTACGACCGTACAGTGCCTCGAATGGTGCAGCCTTAATGCTGGAGTGATAGCTGTTGTTGTACGAAAACTCGCACAATGGTAGATGTTGTTCCCAGTTTACACCGAAGTCAACTACGCAGGCACGTAGCATGTCTTCAAGTGTTTGAATTGTTCGTTCACTTTGGCCGTCAGTTTGAGGATGGTATGCGGTACTCATGTCAAGACGGGTACCCAATGACTTTTGAAGTGATTGCCAAAAGTGAGACGTGAAACGACTATCCCTGTCAGAGATTATCGAGATTGGAACACCGTGTCGAGAAATGATTTCCTTGATGTAAATTCGTGTGAGGCGTTCCATTTTATCGGTTTCTTTGATTGCCAGGAAGTGAGCAGATTTGGTGAGACGATCGACGATCACCCAAATGGTATCGCAACCGCTCGATGACTTTGGTAGTTTGGTTATGAAATCCATGGCAATTTGTTCCCATTTCCATTCAGGAATGTCGGGCTGTTGAAGTAAACCAGAAGGTTTTTGATACTCGGCTTTGACTTTTGAGCAAGTAAGGCACTTGCTAACATAGATGGCGATCTCGGCCTTCATGTTCGGCCACCAATAGAAATCCTTGATTCCGTGATACATTTTATCGGATCCCGGATGAATAGAGTATTTTGACTTGTGAGCTTCATCCATCACCAAGTCTCGCAGGTTCCCAAAACTAGGCAACCAGATTCGGTTTGAGAAATACCTAATTCCATTAGGCTTGATTTCGAATTGTTTCTCCATGCCTCGCAAGGCTTCGTTTTTGATGTTTTCGAGTTTCAAGGCTTCGAGTTGAGCAGCGAGAATTTGAGTGTTTAGATCATTGTGAATTGTCATACTGAGGGCTCGGACTCGAATTGGTTTGGATCGTTCCTTTTGACTGAGGGCATCGGCAACAACATTTGCCTTCCCCGGATGGTATTTGATTTCGCAGTCGTAATCGGTAAGCAACTCGACCCATCGACGTTGCCTCATGTTGAGATCCTTTTGATCGAATATGTGTTGGAGACTTTTGTGGTCGGTGAAGATTGTGCACTTAGTGCCGTAAAGATAATGTCTCCAGATTTTGAGAGCAAAAACGACTGCTCCAAGTTCCAGGTCATGCGTAGTGTAGTTCTTTTCGTGGATTTTGAGTTGTCGTGAGGCGTAAGCAATGACCTTGTCTCGTTGCATCAACACGCAACCGAGACCTTGATGGGAAGCATCGCAGTATACCACAAAGTCAACGGTGCCTTCGGGTAGGGATAAGATTGGAGCACTGCAAAGCTTTTGTTTCAGAAGTTGAAATGCTGACTCTTGTTTTTCAGCCCAGTCGAACTTTTTGTCTTTCTGAGTCAGTGTCGTGAGTGGCAAGGCTATTTTTGAGAAGTTCTCGATGAATCGTCGATAGTACCCGGCCAGTCCTAAAAACTGCCGTACTTCGGTTGGAGTCGTTGGCGATTGCCAATTTTTGATAGCCTCTATTTTGGATGGGTCGACATGGATTCCCTGACTATCGATAACGTGTCCGAGGAATTGAACGGTTTGTATCCAGAACTCACACTTAGAAAATTTAGCATACAGCTCTTCATGTCTAAGTAGCTCTAGGATGGTTTTGAGATGATGTGCGTGTTCCTGTTCGCTTCGCGAATATATGAGGATGTCGTCAATGAAGACAATGACGAACTTGTCGAGATAGGGCTTGCACACCCGATTCATAAGGTCCATGAATACAGCCGGTGCATTGGTTAGACCGAATGGCATCACCTGAAATTCGTAATGCCCATAACGGGTTCTGAAGGCGGTTTTCGGGATATCGGTGTCGCGAACACGCAATTGATGATAACCTGATCGAAGATCAATCTTGGAATAGAAACTCGACCCTTGAAGTTGGTCAAACAAGTCATCGATTCGAGGAAGTGGATATCGGTTCTTGACGGTCAATTTGTTTAACTCTCGATAGTCGATGCACATTCTGAAAGAACCATCTTTCTTTTTGACGAATAGGACCAGAGCACCCCAAGGTGAGGAACTCGGCCTTATGAAGCCTCTTTCCAGGAGCTCCTGTAACTGGGTGGACAACTCCTGAAGTTCTGATGGAGCTAAACGGTATGGTGCTCGGGCCACAGGTGCAGCACCTGGCACGAGATCGATTGAGAACTCAACCTGTCTTGGTGGTGGTAGACCAGGCAGTTCTTCGGGAAAGACTTCTGGAAAGTCTCGAACGATTGGTACATCCTCAAGTCGCTTCTCCTCCGACTTTTTCTCCAGGATGTGTGCGAGGATTGCTGGGTAACCCTTTCTCAGAAATTTTTGGGTTTTCAAACAAGAGATGATGTTTAGCCTCGTCCTACCGGTCTCCCCTTGTATGACCAAAGTTCTACCGGCAGCGAGAGGGATTCGAACGATCTTGTCATAGCAAACGATTTCAGCGTGATGTTTGGACAACCAGTCCATACCGAAAATGACATCGAAACTTCCTATTTCAACAGGCATAAGGTCAATGGAGAAGGTTTCGTCGGCTAGGGTTAAAGTGCAATTAGGTATCACACTATCGGTTTCTATGAGTTTACCATTTGCAAGTTCTACGGTGTACTTAACATCTAAGGCAACAGGGGTGATGTCAAGTAGTGGATAAAACTCATCAGAAATAAAGCTTCTATCAGCACCAGTATCAAATAGAACAGAAGCAGTTAAGTTGTTGAGGAGGAACATACCCGTGACCACATTCGGGTCCTGACGGGCATCCCTGGAGTTGAGAACGAATGCTCTTCCCTTGGCATTGTTGTTGTTGTTGCCCTTGTTCTTTCGTTTGGGGCATGCATCCTTGAAGTGCCCCATCTCCCCGCATTCATAGCAGGATTTGGGTTGTTGAGTTTTGTTGTTGGAGGTGTTGTTGTTGGATTTGGGGGCTCGGCAGTCTCTAGTCAAATGCCCGTACCTCCTGCAGTTGTTGCAGGGAGTACTGCATGGACCGTCATGGTGGTAGTTACACTTGGAACAGTATGGTCTGTCTCCAGTGTAGCTACGTTTGGTTTCAGTATTGGTGTTGTAAACTTGGATGGTGTTGCTTTTCTTGTTTGGTTGGTTTTGATGTTCAGAGGATTTTCGCTTGTTGTTGGAGGAGGTATTGGGTGTCTCACGGCTGACAACCAGCGCCATGAGCTCATGTGCTAGCCGGATAGCACTCTCTGTAGTGGTTGGTTTGGACGAAGCGACATTCCCCTGAATGCTCTCAGGGAGGCCGCGGATATATCTCTTGATGCCCTTCTCCTCCGGATCAACTAAACCCGGGCATAACAACGCAAACTGCTGGAATTTGGTGGTATACCCAGCTATGTCAGTTCCCTGCACCGTCAAATGCCAGAACTCTTCCTCTAGATGGTGCAGTTCTTCTTCGGGGCAGTACTTCTCCCTCAACTTCTTCTTCAGCTCGGCCCAAGGTAGCTGATTAGCTATCTCAAGACCAATGGACTTGGCGTGGGTATTCCACCACGTAAGGGCACCTTCCTGAAAGGTGTATGCAGCGAACTTGACCTTGTTTTCCTCTGTACAGTTGCAGAGGTTGAAAACGGATTCCATCCGTTCTATCCAACGGATTAGTCCAATGGCACCTTCCGTGCCCTTGAAGTAGATTGGTTTGCAGCTGAGAAAATCCTTGTAAGAACAAGGCTTGATGACAGGGGTATTATTGGGAGCTTCACCAGTATTTCGAGAGTTTCTAGACGAGTCCCGAGCAGCCAAGGCATCGGCCACAGCCCGAGAAACTATAGCATTGATTTCTGCATCACTGTAACTTTTCTTCTTGGGCGGCATGATTCTTCAAGAAAGAAAGAAACAAAAGGTACATAAGAAATTGTACCAGAATGAAAATTACAATAGATGCATATATGTAAAAGCGGTAACATACGACATCACAATGTAAAATCAATAATATAGAGTAACCGAGGGGAATTGTCAATTGATATTACGAGTTCAAAAGATGATGGACAATTCCAAATTACAAGTTCCAAAAGTTATAGGATTAGATGTTTTACAAAAGCACCGGGTTGATTGTATTGTTACAAGTTACTTCGTCGTGTTTGATTAAATTGATACAAGTTACAACGACTTGTTTGATCTTTGAAGTATGTTTTGAAAACGCGTACGGCCCGTTGGTGATTAATTGTAATAATAGTCTTGATGTTATCACATTGATTTCGAAGCGTTACCCTTAGAAACACAAATTCCATTATGTTTGAAAAGTTGTGTCGTATAATTGTTTTGAAGTTGTACAAGTTTGACACTTGGTGAAATATGTGTTTACGGAATCTAAGTACGGGGGTCCGGGGGCAGCGCCCCTGGTTAGCGGGGTCCAACGGGCGGCAGCCCCTGGCGGGGTCCAAGGGGCAGAGCCCCTGGCTGGGGTCGAGCTGCCAGGTCAGCTTGGAAAATTTTTATTTCTACTATATTGCTTTAAGGAAAAACGCATCTGGACTTGAATTTGGGTGAAATCAAGTGATAAAATTTTGGTCTCGACACTTAGTAAAAAGTTGTAAATATTCTGTTTTATGCGTCACTTATAGCGACACTCATGGGTTTAGGCGACACTTAGGAAGTGTCGCATGAAATGACTGATTCTGAATAATAGTGTCACTTGTGCAAGTGACGCATAGAGTGCGACACTTGAGGAAGTGTCGGTTGTAAGTGTCGGTATAAAGGTCATGAGTCACTAAGGTGAGTGACGGGTGAAATCAGGTTTGATTGTAGGCGTCACTTAGGCAAGTGACGCTATAAGTGTCGGTCATTAGTGACGGGTATTGAAAATGCGTCACTTAGGTAGTGACGGAAAAAGAGGGTTTTATGCGGCACTTAGGCAAGTGACGCAAAATTTGGGCTTTTAGCGACACTCAATGCGTCACTTAAGTGACGCACGAAGTGACGCTATACTGCATGCTTCGTTGCGACACTTAAAGCTGTTGACGGGTTTTTGAGCCAAAAACGAGTTTTCCGGCCATAGTTTGGTCCGATTCTTTTACCCAACCCATATATGGACATTTTAAACATATATAAACAACTTTTATGTAAAAATGAGTGAAATCGGAGAGTTTCGGGTTTTTGCCGGAAACTTACGCGGTGTCGAAATGAAAATCCGGAAAGATGAGGTTGTAGATCGTTGCGAGGTGATTCTTTTTCTCCAAAAGCTTCGGGATTTCGGCGGCGTTTGGTGGTGTAATTTGGTGTTTTAGTGTGATGAAGATGGTGGGTTTTTGAGAGAAAATTTGAGAAAGAGAGAGAAGAGAAAAGTGAGAAATGAAGAATGGGGAGTGGGTTTCCCCCCCATTTTGGGCAGATTTTGGTGGGGTCCACGGTTGTGGGCTTCACCAATTTTTGTTCCCTGCGTTTGCGCTCCGTGTGGTGTTCGTTTTTCTCGGTCGTTTAAACGTTAAATATTAATTTTATTCGTTTAAATTTAAGTTTTAAAATACGAATTATTATCCAATATTTTTGTCAAAGTATTTTACCAAATACTTAATAGTTGCGTTATAAAATGTAACGTTAACTTGTTTTGTTTGTTTGCGCGTTTATTATTTTAATCGCGTGACCATTGATTGTATGATTCAAAATGAATACGAAATATTATAAATATAATACCTTGGATATAATTGTGTTATTAAATAACGTTTATATTATTTAATTAAATTGTTCACCAACATCCGTAATTAATTGAACCGAATTACATTCGATTTGAATCTTGTACGATTTAATCAAATCGCATACTTGTATATATATTCAACAATATATATTAATTGATACATCAATTAGCCTAACCCAGAACTAATTACATGTATTAACACTTGATTAGGCACTAATTTCTAGTCCTAATTTGACGGGTGTCACATTGACATTCGTAGATCTAAGATGTAAAAAATAGATCTGAAAAGTAGATTTACTTTTTAGATCTAAATCTACTTTTCAGATTTGAAAAAAACGACTGCATCCTGCATTTTTCTGCTGCATCTTGCGAAACTGCATCTTGCGTTCAATTTATGTATATTTGTAGTAGTACTAACTTAAATCCGGATCTACTTTTTAGATCTGAAAAAAAAATCGACTTCTGTAACACCTGGTCAAAAAGTCAATTTTCGCGACAAATTTAAAACTTTCATCTCACATACTTGGTACGCATTACTTTAAATAATGTGTTATTATTCTAAATAAACATTATTTACACGGAAAATGTTAAATTATTTCAGAACATAATTTGTTTTGTTTAAAACGTATTTTTCGTGACGAAACCATACGAAAGGTATCTGTCAAACAAATCCAAAACAAAGTTATATTTTTATAACTCGAAAAAAGTATTTTTATAAAATGCTTCGAATAAAAACATATACGATTTCGTATTAGCAAAATTATGATTTTTGAATATTTTAATTATTTTACGATCGGGTACAAAAACACGGGTATTTTGTACTGTGATTGGAGACCACAGTCCCCGAATTGGGGATCTGGGTTTGATAAAGCCGATCCACTCACCCTCTCCATCTCATTTCTTCCTTTTCATTTCACCAAACACACCTCCATTTATCTCTCTCCCTCTCTACCTCACGGGATCCGCCACCACCACCATCATCATTTTCGGAATCATCAACAACAACGAGACCAGCAACAGTCAGACATCATCACCATCATCTTCATCATCTCGATCCGCCATTTTTTAGCTCGAAATTGACATTTGGTAAGAACACCCGATTTCACACCTTTAAAACACTTGATTTATGTTTATTAACATGTTATTGAGTCCACACAACAAGAATATGTCTAAGAAATCGGTTAAAAATGTTTTAAAACTCGAAACCCACTTCAAAAATCGCAGCAGTTCGTCGAGCGAGCTGCGAGTTGAACCGAGCAGCGAACCGAGCCGAGATGTGAGTCGAACCGAGCAACAAACCGAGCTTAGCTGCGAGTCGAACCGAGCAGCGAACCGAGCCGAGCTGCGAGTCGAACCGAGCCTAGCTGCCAGTCGAACCGAGCAGCGAACCGAGCCGAACGAGCGAGCCGAACTGACCTGCTCTGCGAAATGAGTTTTTGCCCAACGATTCAACATTTGCATAACAACAACTACACTTTTTACAACGATGACTTACATACAAAACTATATTTTGGGAAGTAGACAACGAAACGACTTTAATAATGATTTCATTAAGAATTATCATTATTACAAACCGTCACAAACGGGCCGTACACAATTCTAAAACTAAACAACATAAGTGTACTCTTATGACACGTTTAGTTAAACTGATTAGTATCTTACTCATATAACCTCACGTGTTTAGGGCACTAGGAGGTTACCATTCGGACAACACACGTATCGTAGGATCGCTGACAACTCACAGGTGAGTTCATAGCCCCACTCTTCACTGGTTTACTGTTTTCGGGGTGAGACGCATGCTTAATTACTATTTTCGGATTATAATGATAAACTTTTATAAATTCACACGTAACTATATTACTGTTATGTAATACAAATGTGTAATACTTAGGAATTACACCCAATATATTGTTGTAGGACAATATCACTACTTAACCTAGATAGGTTGCCATTGTACATTACTAGATTGTTGGAAAACAATCACCATCACATAACTTGACTAAGTTATCATTATGCATTGACCATATTGTGGCGGGACAATACTATCAAACACACTAGAACTAGTTAGTTCTACCTACACTCAACGACAACTAGACTTTTACAGGATTGGTTTTCCTTTTAGGAACTAAGACTGCCCATACATTCCATTCCAGGACTCCTAAATTGGAATCGTACCCAAGTAAACATCAACCAAGGATCTCTATATACTTGCTAGGCTGAGGCTAGGAGTATACGTTAGTAACGTTCGTTAGTATAGATTCCTTATACTAATACAAAACAACTAGGTGATGATTAGTCATACCTAGGCTTATGGTGATATACTTGATATCTAAGTATTGGATATACATATTTAGATACGCTAGACTATTTTCATGTGTTACATGATATCCTACTAGATGTGTTTGCTGATTTGATACATATAGATATATACATAAAATATATATATATATATATATATATATATATATATATATATATATATATATACACACACACATATTCGTACGCTATCTCGAGCACTTGGTGTTACCAACAATATAATTATGCATATTAAGGTACATACAATATTACAAACATGATCACACTAGTCGGGCAAGTCGTAGTACTGTCGGCTCAATTACTCAAATCGGGCATGTCGTAGTACAGCAGGCTTAATTACATACTTTGCTTACGAGCAATGCGGACGATGTCCAGATTGGACACACAACGATGCCACGGTATTGCAGTGGGCACAAGGACGTACTCACGGATGTGCGGGCTTATACTCGTGATCCACAACAGTTAACGGGTTGGTGAGATTTCACGCGAGGTCGTTAGCTCAGTATTTGATTAAATACTCTATCGTAGTTCTACGGGGCTACACGGTTACTCATACTCAGCAACGGATCAGCGAGCTTATACTCGAGATCGTTGGCTCAACATTTGGATAAATGCTTTATATTAGTTCTACAGGACTACAATTTACGTTGCCGGAGGCAACACTACATGTCAGATAGACATGTCGATTATTACTCAACATCACATGACGTAGTCATACAATTACTTGGACTATACTCAGGCAGGTTTTGCCACGCAATGGTTTATTTCACTTATACCAGATAGTATTTAGGCATGTATTACCTCACGATTGTAGACTCACTATACCTGGTAGATATCTAGGTATGGTATGCCTCTTTCCTTACATACTTAGGTACACACCGCTACTCTTAGGGTAGGAAATACCTAGTGAAATATATACACATTGGTGTTACATCTTTAATACAATACAAATCAAAATACAGGGATTTCGAACTACTTTTCAAAACATACAGGATTTACACTTTATGTTTTCAACTAACAATCCTATGAACTCACCAGCTTTATAGCTGACTTGTTTTAGCATGTGTTCTCAGGTGCCCAGCAGGATTAGGATTGCTACAAGCTTATGCTAGCTCGAGTCGCATGTTTTTCAACATTTGGGACCACTCTGTATTTACAAAGTAAACATTTAAATATTATTGTCAAACTCGCAACGTTGTAAATGTTTTATTTTGGGAAATGTAATAACTATTTTCAAACGTCTCATTTAGAGTCGTTTGCTATATCTTTATGCTTTGATATTTGATTTGGTAACACCCGACCCAATGGCTTCCGCAACCCGAAATTTGAGGGTGTTACAGATTGGTATCAGAGCCTAAGGTTATAGTGAACTAGGTTGCATTTAGTGAGCCTAGACTATGACCGTTAGGAAGTATTCCCAATTTGGTATAACTGGTTCAGAGATTACATCATACGAGTTTAATTTAACATAGCGTAGCTAACTATGTACAATTAAACAAAGATGATGGAAGATCTGAAAGGGGTTATATTGGAGAAGGAATGCACTAGTTGACTCTGATTGTTATGTGCTAGACACCCTAGGTTATTATATGTACTGTAGGTATATATGAATAGGCCTTACATGTGTACTATCTTTACGTATCTTGATGATACCTAAAAAGTCATGTTTTTAGGCACATTACTCTGCACTGATTGGACTTATATTTGGTGAATTCATCTTAAAACATCTATTATATACTTAAAATCACCAAAGTGGTCCAATTATAGGCATTGCTGTTAAAATCACCAAAAACATCTGTTTATCATGCAAAACGAGGCAAATAATGTCACCTTAAATATCCCCTTCTTAATTTACTTATGGAATTAGATCTTAATTCATATTTTATGATTCCATAGGGAAATCCAAGACCGGAGGTGAAAGAATCAGAAGAAACGGATGAAAGACAGAGAAAATACAAAGTCTAGAAGCTCGCCGATCGTCATCCGGAACACGCAAAAGTTAAACATCTCCAAATTTGGCAAACTCAGTGCCATTAGAAGCGTAACGTAAAAACGAAGCCAACGGCGCAAGAATCAAGCAAATCGGAGCCCAAACGAAGAAGATACGGACGAACCAAGCAACCGAGAAATCACAGGAGGCCAAACGGAGCACCAAACCCCCCCTGGGCACCTAGGTACCGTATAAGGTACCCTAGGTGCCGTATACGGCCCTATGGGTGCCATATATGGGGTCTCTTGCCTTGTTGGGTGCCGTTTGACCCCCCTTGGTCCGCTTGCCCCGTATGCTGCTTTTGTAACACCCGCCAAATTAGGACTAGCAATTAGTGCCTAATTCTCTATTAATACATGTAATTAGTTCTGTATTAGGCTAATTTATGTATCGAAATATATATTGTTGAATATATACGAAAATGCGATTTGATTAAATGTTACACATTTAAATCGAATGATATTCGATTCAATTAAATACGGACGTTGGTGACCAGTTTTATTAAATAACACTATTATGTCAAAAATATTATTTTAATATTCTAATTATAATCCATATCGTACAAACAAGAATCAAGCGATTAAAATATTAAAAGCGCAAACAAACAAAAAGAACCAAGTTATGTTTTATAACTCAAATATAACGTAATTGGTGAAATAATTCAATGAAAATAACGCGTAATAATTAGTATTTTAAAACTTATAATTAAACATATAAAATAATTATTTAACGTTAAACGAACGGGAAAACGAACACCACGCGGAGCGCGGGGCGAAGACTGAAAAGTGGAGGATAACCTCCCACTTTCCATCTCTTTTCCTCATTTCTTTCTTTCCTCTCTCTTCCCTCTCTTCTTTTTCTTTCAACCAAAAAATCACCATCATCACCTTAAATCCTTAAATTACACCATCAAACGCACTCGGATTTCACTACTCCTTTGGAATAAAAGACTCAACGCATCACGATCTACTATCCTATCTTTTCGGATTTTCAATCCGACACTTTGTAAGTTTCCGACAAAATCCCGAAATCTCTCGATTCTTAGTATTTTCACTTGTTAGTTGTTTATGTAACTTATATATGTCCAATACTAGGAAGAGAACACGATTTTATAGCCTAAAAGTATGTTAAAATTGAGTTTTAGATCGGAAAAACACGTCAGTCGCTGGGTACTGACTTGGTGTTCATCTTTGCGACACAAGCCTTGTGTCGCAGCTTATGTCGCATAAAACATGTTATGTCGCACCTTGTGTCGTACTAAATAATTAGTGTCGTAAGTCTTGCGACACAACCATTATGTTGTACCTTATGTCGCAATCCCATGCGACACAATCATTATGTCGCTGTTAAATCAGCATCGTACGCTTATGCGACACAACCCTTGTGTCGCTAAACTCTTGTGTCGCATTCCTATGCGACACAACCCCTATGTCGCATATCAAACTTTTGTGTCGCAGATTGTGTCGCAGAAACCAGAATCAGGAATTTTGTAGCAATTTACTGTAGCAATCAGAATTATAACATTTTGGAACTATTGTTACAAACCGTCACCAACGGGCCGTACACGTTTTCAAAACACAGATCAAATAATCAACCAAATCGTAGTAATTTGGACATATATATAGTTGTGTAACAACTACAAAGGTAGTCCTTTGAGATACCGACTCACGTTTATAACCATCGCGTGTCGTGGACACCCTCAGGTTACAAGTCTTTGGACTTCATTACTCGGCTAATCAACTCAAGTTTATTAAGTTAAACTCACAAGACTCAGGTGAGTCTCATAGCCCCTATTTTTACTGTTTTACTCGGGGGTGTGATATATTGCTCATTTTAACATGTGAACGCAAGTACAAACATTTCATATACTACATGAGTTTTTCACAACTAATCATTTAAAGTCCTCCATCAGCATAGTTGTTAATATGTTGTAGCGTGAATATTAGTATATGGTACCATATAGGATTGACCCTCCTCGTTCGGGTTAGCAAGCACTAACCGGGTAAACGGACGTACTAATATTTGGGAAGAAGAATGTTGATTAGGCATTCGTGGAGGCACCTCGCCCGGAATTCTCTTTAGGGGACCCGGTCCTCGAGTTAAGCTCAACTATGTGCTCATGGCTGTATACACGATTACTATCATTTTATTTGCTGGATGCAAATCATTATTAAATCTTGCGGTTCATACTATATTACTTGATTTCAAACCTGTGAGCTCACCAGCTTTAGCTGACCCATTTTAGCATGTATCGCAGGTACCAAGCAGTAGGTTGTTTCCGCTTCAGGACTTTTAGCTCGAGTCAGCATACAGACGTTTGAGATTTTCTTGCATTAGTATATTTTGTACAAGTACTTATTTACTGAAATCTCCTTTTATTTAAACTCGAGCTATGTAAAGCTATAAATGTTGTAAACATTTCAATGTCAATGTATTTTTGTTAAAATGACGCATATAGAGTCGTTTACTATATATCTTTGTGCTTTGTTATTGATTAGTAACACCCAAATCGTGCTTCCTCAAATCATTAAAGTTGGGGGTGTTACAGCTTTGACGCTTGTATTCAATGCTTAAAGGCTTGTACCAAGGCTTTCCTACTTTCCCTAGAAATAGTCACCTCCATTTCTCATTTCCACACACCTCTCATCTCATTCTCACTCTCTCTCTAGAATTAGGTTAGCATTCTCTCTCTAGCACTACTCTTAGGAGTTAGAGGAGAATTAGTAGGTAATTAGCATCCTCTCTCTAGCACTACTCTTAGGAGTTAGAGGAGGATTAGTAGGGTAGCTTTTGTAATAGAGTTGGAATTCTTGGAGGATCTCCTTTGTAATATTGTTCGAGATATTTCGGAGCTCTGTCCGTGTAACCTTTCAGCTACTATTCAATCTACGCATTACTTTCGGTTATTTCTATCCTTATCTTTCATAATGTTGCATGCTATTATTATGTTTGATTTAGGATACATTGCCATGATTAGTGAGTAGATTAGCTATTGTGTTTGTTATGATGTAGTTAGCTTGTTAATACTTTGGGTGATGCTACTTTAAATACAATCGGGATAACACCGTTATGAAACAACGGAGGTAACGTTATACGGCTTTCATTTGTATAGCGCCGGAAACATCACGAATGTGTATAGTACGGAACGTGGAAGCTATGAAAGTCGTGGGCACAATCCATTGTGGAATAATGATCCCAATTGTTAAATATTGAAAACCGGTGTACTGTTAACTATACATTTATGATTTTAAACTAAACTAATGCCTTTCCTCCAATAAACGTGGTTAGAACCTTTATGTCAAGGACTCGCGACCGTTAGTCAAACGGTCACTACCTATCTATGTTTTCTTAAAATAACATGGTCTGATTTTGAAGCAATGGAAATAATGTCCACCTATTGTATAGTACACTGTGAATTAATCAAGGATTTATTGGTTTGGGATTATAAAGTGAACGGGTTGTTTAGCTATCATAGATGGTTTTACTGTACTACAAGCTTAGATATATTGAGTTCAGATGGCTGTAAAGTATGTAGCCCAGTTAAAGCCCTAATACGACTGAGTATCCGGTTTAACGTTGGAAACACCTATGGTGGAATACAAACACGTACAAACTACGGAAAGGTCAGAGGCTGTATACTGTGCTACATCCTGGCTGAGTATGTGATCCAGGAAAGACCGTAATACGGGTGAATACACTATGTAACTGTGGAAAACTCTGTGGGTTGAAGACTGTATCACAGCCGAATATCTCTGAACTCAATCACGACCATTAATGTATATGTTAGTCAGTCACCACCTGTCTTAAATCTTAAATGCCTCGCCTAGCTTAGATACCTTTGTCTGTGTTAAGAAAGATCAGTGGATAAATTGCGGACTGTCGTTTTATTCCTGCACCCCATCTGGAGGGTCACTTGGTCTCATCATAAAAGACGGTGAGGTGGGTTTCAAGACAGTCCGATCTGATCAGAATCTTGACAGCCTAGTACTCAGTGACATACTGATCGGTTTATCTGATCAGTAGGGTATTAGTGTTTGCACCACAAGGTATCTACGTGAACGCAAGACACAAATCTTAAAAGACGTTTTCAAATATAAAACCCCAATACAACATCACCCCACGTAAAAGTTAACGAAGTCATAACAAACACAAGTCCCCCTTTTACTGATTCAACCTACCACTTTTATTTACTGCTTTAATTAGTTTTAATTTTAATTACGGACCTAAGTATAAAACCCCCACTGAAAACTATTTTCAAACCATCGCTAATTTGAACTTTCGTCCCGACAAGTCGTTTCACAATACGGTTAACTCTTCAGAACGACCCTAGGTCATACTTCAACTATACAGCTCTAGTAGAACTTAGGTCCCCCAGCAAAATATAAATTTTAAAACTAAACCCCGTCGTGCTTTCGTCAGTCGCGACAACGACCGTGACTGCTGGGGGCGCGATAAGTTTTTGGCGCCGCTGCCGGGGAAGTTAATCGTAAGATTCTGAGGCGTCCCGACGAACTTTCTCTTTAGTGATACCCGTAGATTAGATTTCTCTCTCGTAACCACCGAAAATTCTTTCCCACAATCAACAACGACATTCGACCCGATCAACCGGATCTGAACCTCTCATTTTCGTACCCGATCCTGAGTCAATTATCCGTACCATCAGCAACGAAAGACGTTCCCATTTTCCACCAATGGCCGCTCGTGTTACTCTCGCCGACAGTACCAAACCATCCCGAAACGGTCGTTATCGCAACGGGACACACCGGTGGAAGTTTTAAATTTATAAAAGCTGGGGACCTAAATTCTACTTACAGAGGTAAGTATAACTCAGGGTCGTTCTTAAGATCAATCGTATTGTGAAGCGGAGTTGTCCAGACAAACTTATTCAAATTAGTGATGGGTTTTTGAAAAGAGTTTTGATTTGGTTTTAGGTCCGTTTAAACTAAACTAATAAAAAGCAGGAAATAAACAAAACAGTAAATAAAAGCTAGATAGGGAATCAGTAATGGAGAATAGTGCTTGTTATGACTTCGTTAGCTTGTGTTATGGGGTGATGTCTTGGGTTATTTATGAAAACGTCTTTTAAAGATTTGTGTCTTGCTTTTGCCTAAGTATTCGTAGTGTAAACACTAACACCCTACTGTTTGATTTCTCAGACAGTATGTCACTGGGTTGCTAGGTTATGGTGATTCTGATCAGAGGAGGGTGCTCAACTCTTCAACACTTTCCATATACTGGAATAGTGACCCTTTTTGGAATGGTATTCCTGGGCGCATGAGATAGAGTAACAGACCCAGTAAAAGTTCTGACCCGTTCTTAACACCACGAAGATACTGAGGCTAGGCAAGGCATTTAAGATTAAGACTTGGTTTGGTGACTGCCAACTTTGTATTAATGGTCTTTGTTTAATCCAGAGCTGTGTGGTTCAACCAGGATGTGACACAGTCTTCAACCGACGACAGTTCCTTAGCTTTTCCCACGTATTTAAACGTTATACGAAGTACTGTGCCGATTTATGGTCTTTCCGGTGCCACATACTTTATGGTCACTCTGGACTAGGTTAACTAAGTTTGTATTAAAGTTTGACCATCTATGATATAAACCCAACCCTCACTTATTTAAACAAATCCCAATAAATCCCTGATTGATTCACGGTGTACTATACGATAGGGTTGACAGTATTTCCACAGCTACACAATTCAGACCATGTTTGTATTTGAAAACATAGATAGGTAGTTACCGGTTGATCAAGGTTCGCGACTCCTTGTCATACAGGTTATAACAACGTTTATTGGAGGAAAGGAGATTTTGGTCTAGAAATTCATAAATACAAAGTTATCAGTACACCGGTTTTCATTTTGTAACAATTGGGAACATTATTCCACAACGGATTGTGCCCACGACTTTCATAGCTTCCACGTTCCGTACTACACACATTCGTGATGATTCCGGCGCTATACAAATGAAAGCCGTATAACGATACTTCCGTTGTTTCATAACGATATTATCCCAATTGCGTATTTAAAGTAACATCACCCCAAATATTAACAAGCTAACTACATCACAACAAGCACATAAGAGAACTACTCACTACGCATGGCAATCAATCCTAAATCTATCATAATAATAATAGCAATCATCATAATAGAAAAGGAAAGAAATAACCGTAGATTATGCGTAGACAGAATAATGTTAGAAGAATACACGAACGGAACCTCCGCAATATCTTCGACAATATTACAAATAAGCCCCTCAGAATATTCTCTACACTATTACAAAAGTAGCCCCTCCGTTAGTCTAGGTTAAATATTAACCAAGAACTAACGAACTAAACCCTAATCTATTTCTCCTCTAACTCCTAAGAGTAGTGCTAGAGAGAGAAAGCTAAACTAGAAAGAGAAAGAGTGTGTGAGAGAGAAAGTGAGAATTCTTGTTGAAGAATGGTGTGTGGAATGAGGATGGAGAGCTCTCTATTTATAGGCAAGCCATGGATCCAAGAGTACAAGCCCACAAGCATACGTACAAGCAAACGAAGCAAGGAAGAGGGGGTGTGAGACCAAAACAGGCCGTGTACGGCCTTGTTCTAGCCGTGTACGGCTTCAAAGTGGCCATGTACGGCCTCCTCTAGGCCGTGTACGGCTAGGGGGTGGCCGTGTGGCAGGCCGTGTGATTTTTCTGACTTTTCTCGCAACTTCGGAAGGCCGTATCTTCTTCGTTTCTCGTCCGTTTGACTTGATTCTTTCGCATGCGGTCTCGTAATTCCGTTACGCTTCTAATGATGCCAAAAGTGCCAAATTTGGATATCTCTAGAGTTGGCGTGTGCGGAATGCCCTTGGTTTGTGCTCAGAAAGCTCTATCTTCCTTGTTCTTTACCCGATCTGCACGATTCTTGATTCTACAGTCTTGGAATAACCTGATACATCATATGAGACTTTTTAAGGACTTGTATCATAATATGGTTAAAAGTCTGTAAGAATCAGTGTTTAGAATAATCTGCCTCGATTTGCGTGCCTTTTGGACGTTTTTAGCACTTTTTACAGCAATGCCTATAGTTTGACCAACTTTGTGAAATTAAGTAAATAAACGTTTAATTCAAGTGTTTTCACCAAGAATTAGGCCAAATGTGCGGGAAATATGTGCCTGAAAACATGACTTTTTAGCACATATCAAATATCCCACACTTAGTCATTACTTATCCTCAAGCAAAACTCAGCTTTTATGAAAACGGTTTTAAGCAGATTTGGTGAATTCTAAAAATTCTTAAAAGCAATCACCCTGCACATCAGCAAACCATAACAGAAAATAAGGAGAAATAAGATAATCGTCCCAGAAACAAGGAATGACTCTCTTAGGCATACTTCCAACTCTCGTGATCTTGGAGTATACATGACCGGGCGATTCCTCACAAGGTGGTCACTCAATTCACTCAAAGTGTATCGGGTTTCCTAACATTCTAGAACAAATTAAATCGCTCAAAAGCCAGTCATGTAGCACTCATCGTCATAGGCTTGATCGAGAATCGGATCTCCACCACTTAAGTGAGGACGGTGCTAATTATCCCAAGACATTCATGAGGGTTGTAGTGTTTGGTGAGGGTGAAAGGGTATGGAAAATGGTTTGTTTTTCGGGTGTAAGGGTTTAGCTGTACCTTAGAATTCCTAAAGATCATGAAAAACTTTATTTAGAATAGCGAAAATACAGAAACGGAACTAGATAGCTATGTTGCTTCTATCAGATTTTTCTGGAGATTGATACTACTGAAAGCACTTAGCTTTATTTTTAGACTAACTATTTTTCTTCTATTTCTTCTTTGAGAATTTCTCTGCCACAGAATTTCCAAGGGATTATTCTTTTTTTTTTTTTTTTTTTTTTGGCTCCCTTAGAAATCCTTTCTACATTAACTTCTTCATTCGTGACAGTCTTCTGGTGTCAATTTTTCACACCATGTTTCTCTCTCATTCATATATAACTTTGATGACTTTGTGAGAGAGGATTTGAGAAAGTAGAATGTTGGATCAAGTGAAAAGGATATTCTAAAAGGCGTTTTCCATAACCTTAGAAATTCTGCGGTAAGCTTTTGGGAATTTTGGGTAAAGTGGGTTTTAGGATTAGGGTTTTATGAAACGAAAAGGTTTAGGTTCAACAGGGTTTACTAAGCGGATCATCGACGCTAAAAATGAACATCGGAAGGGTTTGGGGCTTGAAAAGATATGAGAAAAAGGGGGTTAAATCCTAGGGAATGTCAAGATCATTTAATTGCACCTATACCGCGTACGATACTCACTAATATGGTCTCGAAACGTATGTCAGGAGCAAGTTCTAATTCAGAGATGCATACATCGGCACACACAACAAAGGAAAAGTGAAGCATTAAAAATGAATGCTATAGGGCTCAAGATACCTCACCGCAAGTTTTTGGGTTATATGTGCCTAGTCATGCGATGCCCCTCTTAGATTATCATTTTTGTTTGAGAGATTCCTACCTTATTTTCCTTAATTTCCAAAATAGCGTACTCATATACGGGAATGATTCCTCTTTAGAACGTTTAGAATTCAAAATAGCAGAGTTAAAAACTCATACTTTTTATTATTTTTGAAAAAATTTTGAAATTTGAGGAACATTTTCCGAGATTACTATTTGGACAAAAAGGCATAAAATCAACCAAGGTATCTATACCTGCTATCCCACACTTAGAGGAACATTGTCCCTAATGTTCTCTTGAGTAGGGATTTTACAAGTAAAATCCCACACTTAGAGTTTGAACATATAGAAAATGTTTCTCAAGTGTTGTTTTTTTGGGCTGGAATCCCATACTTAGTGATAAGTTTAGGATACGGCATAGATAACACACTAAACAAAACAGATTATTTATTTATTGAAAAGTGAAGAAAGGATAAGGAAACTCCCCAAATAGCGAGATGCTCGGATGCGTATGATAAGAAAATAGCTGAAATAAGATGCTGCCAGGATCCATTTCTGCATTTTCTTCTGGTTTTATCCTCGAGACTCTTGCTAGGGTTTTCTTGCACACTTCAAAACTTCAATTATTCATACTCTACTCTTTGTGAAATGATCTCGTAGGTGTGAACACGTTGGATATGCCTTTTAACAAACTCATATATTTTGCAAATGGTAGTGAAATCACCGTCTCAGATTTTGAAGAAATGTTTTCTATGACCAATCAGTTATAAAACATTGTTTTTAAACGAGTTCGAGCATAATGCATAGAAGTAGTATGCAAGTACCTCAAATGCTCGAAACAGTGAATTATTTATCTTTTACTTCCTGCTGAGACGAGTGTTTTGCAAAATGAGTTGTTTTGAGAAATGATTTTGAAAATATTTTTAGGCATAACCAAGTGTGAAGGATAGTCGGAGATTCTGCTTCACTTATTGACACTCAATCTTTTCTTTTTATTGCACGGGTTGCCTCCCGAGAAGCGCTGCTGTTAAAGTCGAGAGCTCGACTTTGCCTTCCTTCAGATTAATGAGAACTGGAACCACTTGGGCCAGAAGTGCGTGGCGTCCAAGTGTTGCGAGGGTGGATCCGTAGAAACTTGTGAGCGATGACCCTGATGATGTTCGGAGTGTGTGATGCAAAAATCAGGGAAGCTGTCAAGGTGGTCTTCAGTGACTTTCTGCATATGCAGGAGATCCAAAGTGATGTCTTTTATGGTTTTGGAGATAACTCCATGGGGATCAATCACAAAGAATCCTGCTTCACTAGCTTCCATCAGCTCACGTTCTGGATGGTCTTGCTTCAACGAGTCCATGAATCTGAGGAACATCTGATGGATGTTTTCGTGATCAGCTCGGCTGGAGATTCCTCTGATTTCCCTGATAGCCTCGTGAATGCGCTGGATGAAATTGGCCTGATGGACGGAGAATGAGAGGGTAGAGTCACGAAAGATGTTGTTGACAATATCGTACACCTCTCGTAATCCGTAGTGAAAGATCTGGCGATACTCATCCGGATGGACTTCATAGAAGATCTCCTTGATTCGGTCTGAGAGGAAGGTCGCGATGTTAACCATCGAGCCTTCGGGTATGGAAGAAGGAATGATATGCGTTCTTTCGTCAAAAATCTCAAACTCGAGATCATGGATGATCTTGTAAGCATGGTACTCAATGGTACAATCAATATAGAATATGTTGGAAGAAGTGTTGTCTATATGATCGTTCTCAGTCATTAGATTTATCAATCTTCGAAGGTCATTCATTAGCCGGACATCAACATCTGCATCAGGGTTCCCAGTAGCGTGGTACATATTCCTGCGGTATGAGTTTAAGTATTCATGTTGCTGTGCAGAATATGGGAACGCAGATCTGATCAGCACATTATGTATCTTTCGATACATGGCCCTCTGGTCCTCGAAGAACTCTAACTCCTCAAATGTAGGTTCGGCAGTTTGGTGTAGGAGTTGAGTGGTGAGATCTTCGGCGAAGGCATGCAGGCGGTTTTGAAATAACAGTGGGTCTCGGCTGCTGGCTTGATAAACGTCATATTCGGCCTTGATTTCTTCTATCAGGTCCCTTTGGCGTGGTGTGTACTCATTGGTAGAACTAATGATGATGCTCATTATTGAGGGGAGGTCATCTTTGAATGCCTCGATAGCACTGATCATTTCTTCGTGATTAGAAACCATGGGGATAGCTGGAGGTTTCGGAAGTCGGATAGAGCAGATATCGATCGGTATATCGATGTATACAGTGTTATCCTGATCATCCTCTGCTGATGGAGTATCCATATCTTGAGAGTCTGGGAACTCAACAACATCCAAAGGTAACTGGATATCACTGGTGATCTGAGATATCGGCTGAGAAGAATCCATCTCTATGTCTCTCTCCTCAGAATCATGGCTAGTTTCAGAAGTATCTCCCCATTCGAACAGAGTTCGAGGTGCAGAAGCATCGAAGGTTTGAATCCTTCGGGAAGGTATGTCTGAATAAAGATCCGGTAGCATGGATTCTTTGTATGCCAGTATTTTCTTCAGGAGTTTTTCTCTAAGCTCTGGATGTTGCTTTGAAAAAGTAATGGTCTTCTCAATGTTCAGCAGAGCGTTGAGTCGTGGTGAGACAAGAGGCTGGGAAGGATCCATGACAGATGCCATGAGTTTCTCCATAGTAATACCAAACCTGCATCATAATCAATATCTAATAGAGAGATAGAATCTTCAATCTTCATAATCTCTGCTGTCGGTAAATGTGATTCTGGTAAGTGCTGATGAGGTGGTGTAGACTGGTATACATCCTCCTCTTCTTCTTCGGGCTCTGAATCTTCTTCCTGTTCTTCCTCTGATTCTTCCATTTCCTCTGGTTCTGATTCTGGTGCTGTTTCTTCCTCTGATTCATCCATTTCCTCCTCTTCTACCTCTTCCTCCTCAGGTTCTGATTCCTCCATCTCTTCTTCTTCTTCTGATTCTGACTCCTCTGTTGCCGAGATGAGACAAGTGTGATCATCTGGTCTGTATGGTTCTGGATCCGAGTCAGAAGTGTCATCATCTGAAATAACTTTGCCCATTGATATTGCGTAAATCTCTGCCTGTTCTGCTAGTGAGCACTCATATTGATCAATCTTGAAAGACACAGTTTGTCCATGTGCTCGCAGACTTATGACCTGAGAATAAACATCAATAACAGCACGTGCAGTATTCATGAATGGCCTACCTAGGATAATAGGGATATTGATGTCTTCCTGAATATCCATCACTACGAAGTCGGTGGGAAACCAAAACTTATCAACTTTAACCATGACGTTTTCAGCTATGCCCTTTGGATATCGAATGGATTGGTCGGCAAGCTGGACACTCATCTTAGTGGGCTGGAGAGGTCCTATTTCTAGTCTGGTGTAAAGTGAATAGGGCATGAGATTGATGCTAGCTCCAAGATCGGCCAAGGAACGTATCATGCCTGAGTGATAGATAGAGCAGGGCAAGGTGAATCGACCCGTGTCTCCTAGTTTTTCCGGTAGGGTATTCTGGATAACGGCTGAGCATTCAGCATTTAGAGAGATTTTGGGGGTTTCAGGAACCTTGTCTTTAGTAGCCAGTATTCGTCGGATATACTTAGTGCCAGAAGGGATTCTAGACACGGTGTCGATGAATTTTCCGTCAAGTTTGAATGACTTGGCATTGTACTTTTTGCATAGACGGTTCGGGAAAAGAACTCGCACCTCTCTAGTCGGAGTGGGTACGGATCTGGTCTCAACTGTCGGCGGGACAGGAGTATGTTCCTTTACTGGAGTGGAATTAGTAGGAGGTGAGCTCAGGGTTTTTTCTTCTTCGACGTGAGGATTCTGAACGGTGTTACTAGGTAGAGATCCTTGTGGTCGGGTATCGAGACGTTGGGCTAACTGACCAATCTGATTCTCAAGGCTTTTTAGGACCGAGAGTTGATTTCTGAGGAATAGGTCCGTCTGGTCTTATCTGGCCGTAGTCTTCTGGTTGAAAGCAGTCTGTCCCTGGATGAACTTGTTAAGATTGTCGTCAGCACTGGTGATTGGATTGGTAGTCTTTGCAGGCTCAGTAGGCTGGACATCTTTGGGTGCAGTCAACGACGGAGGTTGGTTGTAAGGAAGTTGTGGTTGTTGTGGATATGTCGGATAGCGTGGCTGAAATCTTTGTGGATACGGTGGCTGGTTATTCCGTGGAGGATACTGGGTTCCTCGGTTTCTGGGTGGAGATGTTCTAGCGATGTCCCAACTACCAGATGACCAAAATCGATAAACTCTATATTTTCTATAATGGTCTCAATCCTATCCATCGCATCACGCTTGACGCAGCTGCTCAAGGCAACCTCATGAAGTTAACCGACGATGAAGCATGGACCTTAATCGAAGACATGACGATGCATCACCACGACTGGAAGTCCGATGAGCAATCCTCATCCATGCCTATTGCAAGCACCGCGCAAGCTGAAGCAATCAAATCTCTGAGCGAGCAGATCGAAACTCTAACAAAGCAGATTGGAGAACTGAAGAAGCAACCACAGTAGGTTCACCAAGTTCAGGCTTGCCAGAACTGTGCCCATCATCCTACCGAGGAATACGTTGTGGAGTATGAAGATCCTACCGACGGAACTGTCTACTATGCCCAATTCCCAACCAGACAACAAAATCCACCTGGCTTCGCTAGAACTTCTCCGCCAAGAGCACGAGGAACCCAGTTTCCTCCACGGAACAACCAACCACCCAGGTTTCAGCCTCGATATCGGATGTACCCACAACAACCACAACTTCCATACAATCAACCACTTCCATTAACCGTCACTGAGGATACTCAACCTGCTGAACCGGTGAAGACAATCGTCCCAGTCACGACCACTGATGACAACCTGAACAAGTTTATCCAGGGGCAGAACGCTTTCAATCAGAAGACGACGGCTAGACAAGATCAAACCGACCTATTCCTTCAAAATCAACTCTCGGTTCTCAAGAGCCTCGAGAATCAAATTGGTCAGTTAGCCCACCGTCTTGACACTCGACCCCAACGATCGCTACCGAGCAATACTGTTCACAACCCCCACGTTGAGGAGGCCAAGACTCTGAACTCTACAGATAACCAGAAGGCACCGAGCCATTCTGAAGCTGCTTCTCCGATGAAGAACCCTACTCCTGTCCCGATGACAGTTGAGACCAAACCCGTACCTACTCCTATTCAGGAAGTTCGAGTCCC
Organism: Helichrysum umbraculigerum; assembly: GCA_949592205.1. Lineage (NCBI taxonomy): Eukaryota > Viridiplantae > Streptophyta > Magnoliopsida > Asterales > Asteraceae > Helichrysum > Helichrysum umbraculigerum. The sequence continues at coordinate 121,870,146 of CATIUR010000005.1, read as the reverse complement.
CTTCCCACATCGTATCGGAAAAAGATATAACACTAAATCTTTCAAACTCGAAGGAAAATTCTTAGACACCGTGTCTAGAATCCCTTCCGGCTCTAAGTACATTCGACGCATGCTGGTTACTAAGGAAAAGGTACCCGAAGTACCTAAAATCTCTCTCAACGCTGAATGCTCCGCCGTCATTCAGAATTCCCTTTCAGAAAAACTAGGAGACACGGGCCGATTCACCTTGCCCTGCTCTATCTATCACTCTGGCATGATCCGTTCCTTGGCCGATCTTGGAGCAAGCATCAACCTCATGCCCTACTCACTCTACTCCAGACTTGAATTAGGACCACTGCAACCCACTGGAATAAGCGTCCAGCTTGCCGATCAAACAATCCGATATCCTAGAGGCATAGCTGAGAACGTCATGGTAAAGGTGGATAGGTTCTATTTCCCAACTGACTTCGTAGTGATGGATATTCAGGAAGACATCAATATACCCATTATCCAAGGAAGGCCTTTCATGAATACTGCTCGTGCTATTATTGATGTTTACTCGCAGACTATCAGCCTCAGAGCACATGGACAAACTATTGCATTCAAAATCAACCAGGCTGATGAGCTTCTCGCAGAGCAAGCAGAGATATATGCCATCTCTATGGGCAGGATCACTTCAGATGACGACACTTCTGATTCAGAACCATCGCATACTTACATACCAGATGAGCACACTTACCTTATCTCATCAACAGAAGAGTCAGAGTCAGAAGAAGAGAGTGAAGATTCCGAGCCAGATGAGTCAGAACCGGAAGAAATGGAGGAAGAAGAAACTGAACCAGAACAAGAAGAAATGGAGGAATCTGGAGAAGAAATGGAGGAATACCCTGAAGAAGAAGAGGAGGACTTATACCAATCCACCCCACCGTATCACAGCTTACCTGATCCCCACTATCCGACAGAAGAAATCATGAGATCGAGAACGCTATTCCCCTGTCAGATAATGAATCAGATGATGATCCACCTACAGATGAACCATATGATGCAGGATTTGGCATAACCATGGAAAAGCTTATAGCCTCTGTCATGGACCCCTCCAAGCCTCTTATCTAGCCTTGAATCGACGCTCTGTTAAACATCGAGAAAACCATTGCGTTAGCAAAACAACAACCAGAGCTTAGAGACAAACTCCTGATAAAGATCTCAGCTTACAAAGCTTCCCGATTACCGGAGTTGCATTCAAGAGAGCCTTCCCGAAGGATTCAAACCTTCGACACATCTGCGCCATGAACCCTGTTCGAATTTGGAGGCACCTCTGATCCAGCCAAGGTACTGATTCTCAGGAGGAGAGAGACATAGAGATGCACTCTTCACAACCGATATCTCAAATCACCGATGACACCCAGCCACCATCTGATCATGTTGAGTTCCCTGATTCCCAGGCTAGGGATTCTCCATTCATAGAGAGTGACGTGGATGATGTCGTCTACGCTGACATTCCAATAGATATCCGGTCTATCCATCTTCCTACGCCTCCAGCTAATCCACCTTCTCCAGAAATTCCGATTATCACCAACCATGAGGAGATGATAAGTGCTATCGAGGACTTTGAAAATGACATACCCACTATGACTAGCATTATCCTCAACTCTACCAACAAGTACACTCCACGATAGCAGGCCCTGATCGAGGAAATCATAGCCGAGTCTGAAGTCAACCAAGCCGAGAGTTCCCAAGATTACAGATTCTTCCACAATCGTCTCAATGCCTTCGCTGAAGATCTCGTTGCTCAGCTCCTGCAACAAAACGCTAGTCCTACATCTGAAGAGCTGGAGTTCTTTGAAGAACAGAAGCGCATCTACAAGAAGATCTATGACACTCTGATCAGATCCGCATTTCCATATTCCCGAGAGCAAAGTGAGTTTCTACACTCATTCCACGAGGAAATGTACCGTGCTACTGGGAACCCTGATGCAGATGCTGATATTCGACTGATGAATAATCTTCGGGGCATACTTAATTCTATGGCAAGGAACGACCACATGGACGAGACTTCTCCTCACAGGTTCTACATAGACTGCACTATTGAGTTCCATGCTCACAAGATTGCTGAAGATCTCGAGTATGTGAGTTTCACCGAAAGGTCGCGTGACATGCCTTCCTCTATACCAGAAGGTTCGATGGTTAACATCGCGAACTTCCTCACAGAACGGATCCAAGAAATCTTTGCTGAGGATAATCCGGACGAGCATCGACAGATATTTCACTATGGTTTACGTGAGGCGTACGATATAGTGTGCAACACCTTCAAAGACTCAAATCTCACGTTCAGCAACTACCAAAACAGGCTCATCCAGGATATTCATGATTCAATTCAAGAAATAAGAGGAAACTCTGGCATAGCAGATCAAGACACTTTACACCTCCAATTTCTCGGATTCATGGACTCACTCAGACAGCAGCACCCTCAGAGAGAAATGATTGAATCTGATGGTTTCTCTGTAGTTGATTTCGGCGGACCTATATCCAAAACAATCAGGGATATCACTTGGGACCTTCTGCACATGAAAAAAGTTACTCAGCAACATCTTGAAAGTTTCCCTATCTTTTCAGAAGAGATTCCAAACATTGTTGAAATCATTTCTCGCCACTTTCTGAGGATCTATCCACGCAATCCCAGGGTTCCACTTCTGAGCACTTCCGACCCTGGAAATTCCAACACCAACTAGACTGAAGGAAGGCAAAGTCAGGCTCTCGACTCTAAAAGCAGCGCTTCTCGGGAGGCAACCCATGGAATAAAGTCAGGCTCTCGACTTTAAAAGCAGCGCTTCTTGGGAGGCAACCCATGGAATAAAAGAAAGAAAGAGAGTCTGAGAAATGAAGAAGATCTCCGACTATCCTTCACACTTGGATATACCCAACTATTAACCAAAACATCTTTTAAATACAACTCGTTTTGCAAATAAACCACTGTTCTTGGATGAATAGGAAAATCATCTTGTGTTTCGAGCATTTGAGGTACTTGCATACTACTTTTATGCATTATGCTCGAACTCGTTTAAAAACACATGATTTATAAAACCGGTTTGTATTAGAAAACATCTTTCAAAATCCAAGACAGTGATTTCTTTTCATTTGCAAAAACAAAACCAAGTTTGTAAAAAGGGTACATCCAACGTGTTCACACTTAAAAACTCTTCATGAGGATAAAATTGAGATTATGAGATGGAAACAAGCAAGTCGCTTGAAGCCGAGCCGATCTTCATGAAGAACTCAGAAGCAGATCTTGGCCACATCTCCTTCTGTAAATTCAGAAACTCAGCTCCTATGCAACTTACTATCTGGGGAGTATCTGATCCTTTCATCTTTTATCTGTTTTATTATGATTCATGTTTATTTGTTTTGTCAGTATGATAATAAAAGTAGTCTATACTCTATCCTAAACTTATCACTAAGTGTGGGATTCCAGCCCAAAACAAAACACTTGAGAAACATTTTCTTACATGTTCAAACTCTAAGTGTGGGATTTTACAATCTCAACTCAAAAGAACATTAGGGACAATGTTCCTCTAAGTGTGGGATAGTAGGTATAGAATACCTTAGTTTGTTTTAATGATTTTAGTTCAAAATAGTTAACACAGAAAATGTTCCTCTAAATTTTTCAAAAATTTTCAATTTTCAAAACCCTTTTTCAAAAGAAAAACGAGTTTACTCATCCGATTAACTCTGAATTTTTGAGTTTTGATGTTTTTAAGAGAAGTCATTTTCAAAATTTAAATAAGTTGTTTTAAAATCTAAGGAATATAAGTAAATAATTGCTTAAGCAAGAAATGATAATCTAATAAGAACATGACTAGGCACATACAACCCATTTGCAGTGAGGACTTGAGCCTTAAAAGCATTCAATTTTAATGCTACATTGTTCATTTCTTGTGTGTGCCGATGCATGTATATCTGAATTAGAACTTGCTCTTGACATACGCTTCGAGATCACATTGGTGAGTACCGTACGCGGTATAGGTGCAATTAGATGACCTTGACATTCCTTAGAATTTAACCCACTTTTTAGCCTTCTCTTTCAAGCCCAAAACCCTTTCCGATGCTTATTTTTAGTATCGATGATCCACTTAGTAAACCCTGTTGAACCTAAACCTTTTCATTTCATAAACCCACATGTTTTAACCCCTACCTTCCCAAAAACTTCCAAAAACTTACCCTAGAATTTCTGAGGTTATGAAAAACGCTTTTTAGAAACATCCCTTCAAATTGTCATACTCTCTCGTGTTCTCCGAAAAAGAAATATCCTTGGTGTGAAAAATTGACACCATGAAAAGACTCGAAGAAGAAAGATGAGAAGAAGGATTGCTGCATTTAATAATCCTTGGAAGTTCTCTGGCAAAGAAGTTCTGAAAGAAAAAGAAAAAGAGAAAATTAGAAGAAAAAAAGAAGAAGAAGAAGAAAATAGAGAAAAATAAAAGAAAATAAAGCTTAGTGCTTCGAAGTATCGCCCTAAAAGAAGAAGATCCGATAGAAGACAAAAGCTACTTTACTTTCATCCGTTTCTAAATTAAGTTTTCCATGACCGTAGGAGTCCTAAGATAAGCAACACCCTTACACCCAAAATTTCCACTATCCATACCCCTTAACCCTCACAAACATTACAACCCCTGAATGTCATGGGATAATTAGCATCGTTCTCACCTAAGTTGTGGAGATCCGATTCTCGATCAAGCTTATGACGATTTGTACTACATGACTGGCTAATTGAGCGATTTCTTTGTTTAAATATTAGGAAACCCGAACACTCTTGAATGAATTGAGTGACCACTTTAGTGAGATCGCCTGGTCATGTATACTCCAAGATCACGAGATTTGGAAGTATGCTTAAGGAGAGTCATTACTTGTTTCTGAAATGATTATCTTATCTTTCCTGATGTTTTTAAAGCAAATTTATGAATATGAGAAAATGATGACTTTTGGAAATGTTCTGACTCACCCCAAAACCAGATTTTTAAAATATCTTTTTCACGAGGCATGAATGTGTTGCTTGAGGACCAGCAACGTCTAAGTGTGGGATACTTGATGTGACCTAAAAAGTCATGTTTTTAGGCACATTATTCTGCACTGATTGGACTTATATTTGGTGAATTCATCTTAAAACATCTATTATTTACTTAAAATCACCAAAGTGGTCCAATTATAGGCATTGCTATTAAAATCACCAAAAACATCCGTTTATCACGCAAAACGAGGCAAATAATGTCACCTTAAATAATTTACTTATGGGATCAGATCTTAATTCATATTTTATGATTCCAAAGGGAAATCCAAGACCGGAGGTGAAAGAATCAGAAGAAACGGACGAAAGACAAAGAAGATACAAAGTCTGGAAGCTCGCCGATCGTCATCCGGAACACGCAAAAGTTAAACATCTCCAAATTTGGAAAACTCAGTGCCATTAGAAGCGTAACGGAAAAACGAAGCCAACGGCGCAAGAATCAAGCAAATCGGAGCCCAAACGAAGAAGATACGGATGAACCAAGCAAACGAGAAATCAACGGAGGCCAAACGGAGCACCAACCCCCCCCCTGGGCACCTAGGTACCGTATACGGTACCCTAAGTGCCGTATATGGCCCTATGGGTTCCATATACGGGGTCTCTTGCCTGGTTGGGTGCCGTTTGACCCACCCCTTTGGTCCACTTGCCCCGTATGATGCTTTGACACTTGTATTCAATGCTTAAAGGCTTGTACCAAGGCTTTCCTACTTTCCCTATAAATAGTCACCTCCATTTCTCATTTCCACACACCTCTCATCTCATTCTCACTCTCTCTCTAGAATTAGGTTAGCATTCTCTCTCTAGCACTACTCTTAGGAGTTATAGGAGAATTAGTAGGTAATTAGCATCCTCTCTCTAGCACTACTCTTAGGAGTTAGAGGAGGATTAGTAGGGTAGCTTTTGTAATAGAGTTGGAATTCTTGGAGGATCTCCTTTGTAATATTGTTCGAGATATTTCGAAGCTCTGTCCATGTAACCTTTCAGCTACTATTCAATCTACGCATTACTTTCAGTTATTTCTATCCTTATCTTTCATAATGTTGCATGCTATTATTATGTTTGATTTAGGATACATTTCCATGATTAGTGAGTAGATTAGCTATTGTGTTTGTTATGATGTAGTTAGCTTAATACTTTGGGTGATGCTACTTTAAATACAATCGGGATAACACCGTTATGAAACAATGGAGGTAACGTTATACGGCTTTCATTTGTATAGCGCCGGAAACATCACAAATGTGTGTAGTACGGAACGTGGAAGCTATGAAAGTCGTGGGCACAATCCGTTGTGGAATAATGATCCCAATTGTTAAATATTGAAAACCGGTGTACTGTTAACTATACATTTATGATTTTAAACTAAACTAACGCCTTTCCTCCAATAAACGTGGTTAGAACCTTTATGTCAAGGACTCGCGACCCTTAGTCAAACGGTCACTACCTATCTATGTTTTCTTAAAATAACATGGTCTGATTTTGAAGCAATGGAAATACTGTCCACCTATTGTATAGTACACTGTGAATTAATCAGGGATTTATTGGTTTGGGATTATAAAGTGAACGGGTTGTTTAGCTATCATAGATGGTTTTACTGTAATACAAGCTTAGATATATTGAGTTCAGATGGCTGTAAAGTATGTAGCCCAGTTAAAGCCCTAATACGACTGAGTATCCGGTTTAACGTTGGAAACACCTATGGTGGAATACAAACACGTACAAACTACGGAAAGGTCAGAGGCTGTATACTGTGCTACATCTTGGCTGAGTCTGTGATCCAGGAAAGACCGTAATACGGGTGAATACACTATGTAACTGTGGAAAACTCTGTGGGTTGAAGACTGTATCACAGCCGAATATCTCTGAACTCAATCACGACCATTAATGTATATGTTAGTCAGTCACCACCTGTCTTAAATCTTAAATGCCTCGCCTAGCTTAGATACCTTTGTCTGTGTTAAGAAAGATCAGTGGATGAATTGCGGACTGTCGCCTTATTCCTGCACCCCATCTGGAGGGTCACTTGGTCTCATTATAAGAGACGGTGAGGGGGGTTTCAAGACAGCCCGATCTGATCAGAATCTTGACAGCCTAGTACTCAGTGACATACTGATCGGTTTATCTGATCAGTAGGGTATTAGTGTTTACACCACAAGGTATCTACGTGAACGCAAGACACAAATCTTAAAAGACGTTTTCAAATATAAAACCCTAATACAGCATCACCCCACGTAAAAGTTAACGAAGTCATAACAAACACAAGTCCCCCTTTTACTGATTCAACCTACCACTTTTATTTACTGCTTTAATTAGTTTTAATTTTAATTACGGACCTAAGTATAAAACCCCCACTGAAAACTATTTTCAAACCATCGCTAATTTGAACTTTCGTCCCGACAAGTCGTTTCACAATACGGTTAACTCTTCAGAACGACCCTAGGTCATACTTCAGCTATACAGCTCTAGTAGAACTTAGGTCCCCAGCAAAATAAAAATTTTAAAACTAAACCCCGTCGTGCTTTCGTCAGTCACGACAACGACCGTGACTGCTGGGGGCGCGACATATCTGTATATATATATATATATATATATATATATATATATATATATATATATGTGTGTGTGTGTGTGTGTGTGTGTGTGTGTGTGTGTGTTGAAAATATATATATAACACAATTCCGATGTACCATCATATACTTACGAAGAGGCACATCGCCGTCTTCCTCACCATCGCGACTCAACACTTTCTCCATATGTACCCATAGGAGAATATCACACTTATCACTAAACCTCGGGAAGGAGGTACAAACGTTAACTAAGGGGATGGAAACCCACACATGCTAATCGTCCACGAAATTTAAAACAAACTGGCAACTTTTCAATCTTGACTATAAGGGTCACCATGGGATTAGTGACGACTAAGTCCACAAAATCACCTCAATCACAGCTTGATCATTTAGATTATCACAAATCGATACCTCGGTGTTAGCCTTTGTGCTACAATTGGAAAGCTTCAAAACATCAACGCATACTTCGCCTTAGGGCTACACTTGAACAACGCACAGTACGTTGTTACTGCAATTCTGGTGCGTTGGGCACTGCATTTCAGCACTAGGTGCTACTTTCAATATACGTGTAGACTTAATATAGTTACATGTACGATCTATATATATATATATATATACACATACACTTACTTAATTGGGCACGAGGTGCCACACCTGACTCTTGCTACGCGCGTATACTTGTATAGTTACGTGCACACCATATATGTATATACGACTACTTAGGCATGTGATGCCTCAACCGATGAATACACACTGATATCACCACACCCATGGGTTATGTTGGTGGACCCCGTTTCAACACCGCACGTGGCACTGTGGGTGTCACACTTACCGGCATAAATGGCCACATAGTATTTCGGTACTACACTATTGTCCACTGGATTACACACAACAACATAGTCTTGGTTGACTACTTTAGGTACACAATTTGGTCGTCATTACGACTACGCTTTGAGACTACGACTAAATTGGTCACAACACTCGGAAACGTGAAGTTCATGACAACTTAACTAAGGTTAACTCGACTTAAACTATTGTATCAACACCACAAAAGGGCAGAAATACGTCTGTCACTCACAATATCAAAATTTCAACATCAAGGATCATAGGATCCCGTGTCCCACAATTTAAAACTCAAGTGAACAATTCATGTCACTGTAATAATTATCATCTTTCAATAAAGATCTTACATCTTGTCGTTTCGTTCTTATTCAAGAATCATGCCGCCTAAACGACAAACATACACCCAAGCTGAACGCGACCAATTTGCTGATCAAAGAGTGGCTGAAGCTCTAGCTACATGAAACCGAGCACGACCCTGCACCTATAAGGATTTTCTGAGCTGTGAGCCACTAAATTTCACTGGAACTGAAGGGGCTGTCGGATTAATCCGATGGATCGAGAAAATGGAATCGGTATTCCACATTTGCAGCTGCCCCGCCGATGACAAAGTCAAATACTCCACCTACACTCTCCAGGGTAATGCCCTCACTTGGTGGAATTCCTACGCTCAAACTATAGGGGTCGACACCGCTTACAAACTTCCTTGGGAGGAACTGAAACGAATCATGAGGGACGAGTATTGTCCCCGTGAGGAACTGTACAAACTCGAGAACGAACTTTGGCACCTCAAAGGACAACGACATAATGACATACACCAATCGTTTTAACCAACTAGCACTTCTTTGCCCAACCTTGGTGAACCCTGAACACCAACGAAACGAAAGGTACATCGGAGGAGTTCCGTTACAAATTGAGGGAATGGTCACCGCCTCTAAACCCGCCACTATTCATGATGCTGTTCGCATGGCCCACAAACTCATGGCACAGGTGGTTCGACGCGGAACACCTGCAACTGAAAACAACCAAGGAAAATGGAATGGAAATTCCAGCACTAGTCATAACCCAACAAATCAACCCGAACCCTTGATGTCCTACGCCACCGAACCTAGCGAAAAACGAGGCTATGCGGGGAACAAACCATTTTGTCACGGCTGTAAACGTCATCATGACAGTTCATGTGGTTTACCCTGCGAAAGATGCCAACGATTCGGACACAAAATCTGGGATTGCAGAATTCCCGCGAATCCCGACTCTCAAAGGACATGCTTCAAATGTGGCGAACCCGGACATTACAAGAAGGATTGCCCAAAATGGAAACGCAAAATACACCTGATCGGCTCCGAGTGAACCGAACAAATCTCCGACAATAATGTAGGTACATCCTTCCTCAAACACATAACCTTCGATTTTGGGTTACACTAAACGAGTACTTTTGCTCCTCGATATTGCTTATACCGACTTAATGCCAAGTGCATCATAGGGCTAATTTTCCTAGGCTCATGTAAAACTCAAAGTTTGCTTTCAGCAGACTGGACATACTGAACGTTTACCAATCACTCAGTCCTGATGGGACTACTCTCTAAACGGTCACTTTATGACAACTATCTAGTCCTGGATGGACTACCACGTAAACGGTTACCTTGTAACCACGACTTAACAACAACTTGAGCAAACAAAATGGCCAGAAATCCGACTACTCTGACTGACCTACGTCTCAGTCATGGATTGACTGCTAACATAGACATTGTATGTCTACAATTTATTCGACAAACTCCTCGTACATACATTCCTCCCCAGACTCCACGTGATCACGACTTCATTCGAAATTTCGGGACGAAATTTTCTTAACGGGGAGAGAATGTAACACCTGGTCAAAAAGTCAATTTTCGCGACAAATTTAAAACTTTCATCTCACATACTTGGTACGCATTACTTTAAATAATGTGTTATTATTCTAAATAAACATTATTTACACGGAAAATATTAAATTATTTCAGAGCATAATTCGTTTTGTTTAAAACGTATTTTTCGTGACGAAACCATACGAAAGGTATCTGTCAAACAAATCCAAAACAAAGTTAAATTTTTATAACTCGAATAAAGTATTTTTATAAAATGCTTCGAATAAAAACATATACGATTTCGTATTAGCAAAATTATGATTTTTGAATAATTTAATTATTTTACGATCGGGTACAAAAACACGGGTATTTTGTACTGTGATTGGAGACCACAGTCCCCGAATTGGGGATCTGGGTTTGATAAAGCCGATCCACACACCCTTTCCATCTCATTTCTTCCTTTTCATTTCACCAAACACACCTGCATCTATCTCTCTCCCTCTCTACCTCACGGATCCGCCACCACCACCATCATCATTTTCGGAATCATCTACAACAACGAGACCAGCAACAGTCGGACATCATCACCATCATCTTCGTCATCTCGATCCGCCATTTTTTAGCTCAAAATTGACATTTGGTAAGAACACCCGATTTCACATCTTTAAAACACTTGATTTATGTTTATTAACATGTTATTGAGTCCACACAACAATAATATGTCCAAGAAATCGGTTAAAACGTTTTAAAACTCGAAACCCACTTCAAAAATCGCAGCAGTTCGTCGAGCGAGTTGCGAGTCGAACCGAGTAGCGAACCGAGCCGAGATGCGAGTAGAACCGAGCAGCAAACCGAGCTTAGCTGCGAGTCGAACCGAGCCGAGCTGCGAGTCGAACCGAGCAGCGAACCGAGCCTAGCTGCGAGTCGAACCGAGCAGCGAACCAAGCCGAACGAGCGAGCCGAACTGACCTGCTCTGCGAAATGAGTTTTTGCCCAACGATTCAACATTTGCATAACAACAACTACACTTTTTACAACGATGACTTACATACAAAACTATATTTTGGGAAGTAGACAACGAAACGACTTTAATAATGATTTCATTGTGAATTATCATTATTACAAACCGTCACAAATGGGCCGTACACAATTCTAAAACTAAACAACAGAAGTGTACTCTTATGACACGTTTAGTTAAACTGATTAGTATCTTACTCATATAACCTCACGTGTTTAAGGCACTAGGAGGTTACCATTCGGACAACACACGTATCGTAGGATCGCTGACAACTCACAGGTGAGTTCATAGCCCCACTCTTCACTGGTTTACTATTTTCGGGGTGAGACGCATGCTTAATTACTATTTTCGGATTATAATGATAAACTTTTATAAATTCACACGTAACTATATTACTGTTATGTAATACAAATGTGTAATACTTAGGAATTACACCTAATATATTGTTGTAGGACAATATCACTACTTAACCTAGATAGGTTGCCATTGTACATTACTAGATTGTTGGAAAACAATCACCATCACATAACTTGACTAAGTTATCATTATGCATTGACCATATTGTCGCGGGACAATACTATCAAACACACTAGAACTAGTTAGTTCTACCTACACTCAACGACAACTAGACTTTTACAGGATTGGTTTTCCTTTTAGGAACTAAGACTGCCCATATATTCCATTCCAGGACTCCTATATTGGAATCGTACCCAAGTAAACATCAACCAAGGATCTCTATATACTTGCTAGGCTGAGGCTAGGAGTATACGTTAGTAACGTTCGTTAGTATAGATTCCTTATACTAATACAAAACAACTAGGTGATGATTAGTCATACCTAGGCTTATGGTGATATACTTGATATCTAAGTATTGGATATACATATTTAGATACGCTAGACTATTTTCATGTGTTACATGATATCCTACTAGATGTGTTTGCTGATTTGATACATATACATATATACATAAAAATATATACATATCTAATTATAGTATCCCTATTTCCTTACGTACTTAGGTACACACCGCTACTTGTCACACCCCCAAAATCGGTAATCGCGTTTAATGATAGATTAGCGGAAGCATTTTCATAATAGTTTAAAACAGCTGGGGCGCTGACAGATTCAATAGTGCATTCACCGTATCAGAGCGTATGATCACACAGAACATATATATATTTAAGATGCCATAAGTTCAAAGTTATTACAAAAGATACGAATTTTAAAGTCGTACATAAGTAGGGTTGTCAAAGACAACCTAAGTATTTGAAAATACAAGTTTATAAAAGAGGGATTTCATAAGTATAACCAATGGAATTGATAATACAAAGGAAATCCAAGTGTCCCAAAAGTGGCATCATAAATAGTCGGGTAGCCTACGTCCTTTATGCATGCATATGTACCTGAGTCCTAATTCCCTGAAAAACATAGTAAACCGTCAACATTGAATGTTGAGTGAATTCACAGGTTTAGTGTGAATGTATTAAATCAAGTTTTGTATAAATCATTCATGTACACAAACAAAATGTTTATATGTAAATAGGAAACACAAGTTTAATCATAAACATTTCCCAATAAGTAGTCGCAGGATATACAGGTTTATCAAATAAGTAAACATATCTGTAACACCCGCCAAATTAGGACTAGTAATTAGTGTCTAATCATATGTTAATACATGTAATTAGTTCCTTGTTAGGCTAATTAATGTATCGAATTATATATATTGTTGAATATATACGAATATGCGATTTGGTTAAATCGTACGCAATTTAAATCGGATGTATTTCGATTCAATTTAATACGAACGCTGGTGACCAATCTTATTAAATAACGCTTTTATGTCAAAAATATTATTAAAATGATATTTCGTATTCATACGTATTGTACAAACAAACCTTACACAATTTAAATGTAAAACGCGCAAACTAAATAAACAAACTTACATTTTATAATTCAATATATAAATTGATTAGTAAAATATTTAAATAAAATATCGCATAATAATTTGTATTTTAAAACGTACCATTTAATATTTAAAGTAATTAATTAACGTTTAAACGACGGAGCAAACGAACACCGCACGGGGAGCGGAGACTGAAAGTTGGAGGATAACCTCCAACCCACCACCTCACTTTCTCATTTCTATCTTTCTTTCCTCTTTCTTCCTCCATTTCTCTCTAAAAAGTTCATCACCACCACATCACAAAAATCGTCAAATACTACCACTAAACGACCTTGGATCTCATCATCACTTTGAAGAAAAACGTTCACTACTTCCCGATCTACAACGCTATCTTTTCGGATTTCTCATCCGACACTTTGTAAGTTTTCGACAAATCCCGAAATCTCTCGTTTTTAAGTGTTTTCACTTTCTAGTAGTTTGTAACAACTTAAAATGTCCATATATGGGTTGGGTAAAAGAATCGGACCAAACTATGGCCGGAAAACTCGTTTTTGGCTCAAAAACCCGTCAACAGCTTTAAGTGTCGCAACGAAGCATGCAGTATAGCGTCACTTCGTGCGTCACTTAAGTGACGCATTGAGTGTCGCTAAAAGCCCAAATTTTGCGTCACTTGCCTAAGTGCCGCATAAAACCCTCTTTTTCCGTCACTACCTAAGTGACGCATTTTCAATACCCGTCACTAATGACCGACACTTATAGCGTCACTTGCCTAAGTGACGCCTACCATCAAACCTGATTTCACCCGTCACTCACCTTAGTGACTCATGACCTTTATACCGACACTTACAACCGACACTTCCTCAAGTGTCGCACTCTATGCGTCACTTGCACAAGTGACGCTATTATTCAGAATCAATCATTTCATGCGACACTTCCTAAGTGTCGCCTAAACCCATGAGTGTCGCTTTAAGTGACGCATAAAACAGAATATTTACAACTTAAATTTCACTAAGTGTCGAACTTTTACAACCTCAAATCTTTATACGATACGACTTATAAAACACCTTGGGACACTTTTGTAAGTGCAAAACATCGATAACTTAATAATAATACTCGAAGTTATTATTTCAAACTCGTCACCAACGGGTCATACACTTTTCAAACACTTAAACATATCAACCAAATAGTGGATATTTGGACATTATAGTTGGACGAACAACTGCAGGGGTGATCTTTTAAGATACCCAATCATATTTATAACCATCGCGTGTCGTGGACACCCTCAGGTTACAAGTCTTTGGACTTCATTTCGGCTAATCAACTTACGATTGTTTAAACGCATTCAGGCTCAGGTGAGTCTCATAGCCCCTCTTTTACTGTTTTACTCAGGGGTGTGATATACTGCTCAACTTTTAACATGTGAACGCAAGTACCAAACTTTTCATATACTACATGAGTTTTTCGAAACTAATCATTTAAAGTCCTCCGTCAGCATAGTTGTTAATACGTTGTAGCGTGAATATTAGTATATGGTACCATATAGGATTGACCCTCCTCGTCCGGGTTAGCAAGCACTAACCGGGTAAACGGACGTACTAATATTTGGGAAAACGAATGTTGATTAGGCATTCGTGGAGGCACCTCGCCCGGAATTCTCTATAGGGGACCCGGCCCTCGAGTTAAGCTCAACTATGTGCTCATGGCTGTATACACGATGATTATCATTTAATTGCTGGATGCAATTCATTATTTAATTGCTGGATGCAATTCATTATTTAATTGCTGGATGCAATTCATTATTTAAATCTTGCGGTTCATACGATATTACTTGATTTCAAACCTGTGAGCTCACCAGCTTTATAGCTGACCTTTTAGCATATATCGCAGGTACCCAGCAGTAGGATGTTTCTGCTTCAGGATTTAGCTCGAGTCAGCATACAGACGATTGAGATTTTCTTGCATTAGTATATTTTGTATAAGTACTTATGTACTGAAATCTCATTATATTTAACTCGAGCTATGTAAAGCTTTAAATGTTGTAAACATTTCAATTATCAATATATTTTGTTAAAACGACGCATATAGAGTCGTTTGCTATTTATCTTTGTGCTTTGTTATTGATTAGTAACACCCAAATCAAGCTTCCGCAAATCATTAAATTTGGGGGTGTTACAGATTGGTATCAGAGCCTAAGGTTATAGTGAACTAGGTTGCATTTAGTGATTCTAGACTATGACCATTAGGCGGTATTCCTTATTAGGTATGACTGGTTCAGGGATTACAGCATACGAGTTTAATTTAACATAGCCTGATCAACTATGTACAATTAAGCAAAGATGATGTAAGATCTGAAAGTAGTTATGGCTGAACAGGGTACAATAGAAGACTCTGACCTCGAGAGAACCGAGACTCAAACATGTTTATGCTAGACACTCAATAGGCTATATTATATAGGAACTATATGAATATAGGCCTCAATCTTACTAACGCTTTGTCTCAGAAATGGCAAACACACCATCAAATTCATCCCGTTCTCAATCCGGGTCGCAGAACCCAAGGGTAGCAAGGAGGAACAACAGGTTGCCTCGAGCTGGCCCGTATCCAACTCACATCGCCTTACCAGCCTTAGCCGCTAGGATGAACCAACACGAGCAGCGACTTCGCACCATGGATGTCGTGTTGCAGGAAACCAACGAAAACTGGAGACTTACATCTCTTGAACGCATCGAACAAGTCTCCGACGACCTTGAAACCACAAACAACAACATGGATGTCCTTCGCAACCAAATTATAGAAATAAGGGTGGAAAATGCCCTTCTACAACAAAGGATGGAAGAATGTGAATAGCGCTCACTTGAAACAGAAGAGTATGCGCGTGGACTAACACAACGACTAGCACTCGCAGAAGACAACGCCCGACAAGCTAGCAGACTTGCTAACACTGTGGACCGTCTTGTCACGATGATGGAACAAATTAATATACGTCAAGACTAGTGTAGTCTTTGTCTTGTAATCTATCCTGTAATCTAGTAACTATCTACGCGCTACTCTAAAATTCAGTCGGATGTAACAATTCCCGACATCTTTTGTAATACATCTGTAGGATGTAACCTTTGAACTCGTAATAGCTATCGAATATTTCTTGTTGTTCAACTCATATTAATTGCCATAATTCTTTTTCATATTGATGTTATGTATTACCACCTTCATACATGTACATCTGAAATAAATACAATTTTCTTACAAAATCTCATGTATCTTCATTTCTTTTATTGAAGAATCATGCCGCCAAAGACACGACCTTACACAGATGCTCAGATCACGTCACTCATAACCCAGGCTGTTACTGAAGCCTTGGCTCGGAATACCCCACCCAACTCCACAAGAAACAGCGATACCGCTGGAACCTCTGCCGTCAAACCTTGTTCTTACAAGGACTTCCAAAGCTGCAAACCCTCGAGCTTCAAGGGTTCTGAAGGAGCCATCGGACTGATCAGATGGTTCGAGAAAATGGAAACTGTTTTTCGTGTCAGTAAATGCGCGGAGAACGACAAAGTAAACTTCGACACCTGCTCTCTTGAAGATGATACCCACTCTTGGTGGAATTCATATACCCAATCAGTGGGTGCTGACATTGCCTACCAACTCACTTGGGAGGAATTGAAGGCAAAACTCACTGCCAAATACTGCTCGATCGCCAAACTCCAAAAGCTAGATGAGGAGTTTTGGAATTTGAAGGTTCAGAGTGGTGATATCGATGGTTATACCACCAGGTTTCAACAACTAGCTGCCCTCCGCCCAGCTATGGTTAGCACTGAACCTGATAAAATCAGGAAGTACACCCTTGGTCTCCCTGATCCTGTTCGGGGACATGTCATCTCTTCAAAACCAACCACCATTGACGGTGCAATCCTATTGGCCCAAGACCTGATGTCAATGAGCCAAGATTCTGAACCACCCACTTCATCCTCTCACAACAACAAACGCAAGTGGTCTGACTACCACAACAACCCCTCCAACCAACAAAACAAGAAAACCGACACCATCAAAGCTTACAACACCACCACTGACATCGTCCGGGGCTACACTGGGAGCAAACCTTATTGTTCCAAGTGCAATCGTCACCATGAGGGTTCCTGTGGTCCCTTTTGCAACAATTGCAAGAGGTACGGCCACCTCACCAAAGACTGCCGCTCTCCCTCCAACAACAATTCCAACAACAACACCAGACCACCCAAAGTATGCTATGAGTGTGGGAAACCTGGGCATTTTAAGGACTCGTGCCCAAAACTGAAGAACAACAACAACAACAACCGCAACAACAACAGTAACAACACCCGCAGCAGAGCTTTCGTCATCAAATCTGGGGACGCCCGCCAAGACCCGAATGTGGTCTCGGGTATGTTCCTCCTCAACAACTTAACTGCTTCTGTTCTATTTGATACTGGTGCTGATAGAAGTTTTATCTCCGATGATTTTTGCCCATTACTTGACATCACTCCCGTTGCCTTAGATGTTAAGTACACTGTAGAGCTAGCAAATGGAAAACTTGTAGAAACCACCAGTGTGATACCTAATTGCACTTTAAACCTAGCTGACGAAACCTTTTCGATCGACCTTATACCCATTGAAATCGGAAGTTTCGACGTCATTATCGGAATGGACTGGTTGTCCAAGCATCGAGCTGAAATCGTTTGTCACGATAAAATCGTCCGTATCCCACTCGCCGTTGGTGGAACCTTGATCATACAGGGGGAGACCGGTGGGACTGGACTCAATATCATCTCGTGCTTAAAAACCCAAAAATTTCTGAGAAAGGGTTACCCCGCAATACTTGCACACATCACAGAGAAGAAGTCGGAGGAGAAGCGACTTGAGGATGTGCCAATTGTTAGAGACTTTCCCGAAGTCTTTCCGGAAGAATTACCTGGTCTACCTCCGCTTAGACAGGTTGAGTTCTCGATTGATCTCGTGCCGGGTGCCGCACCGGTGGCCCGCGCACCATACCGTTTAGCCCCATCCGAACTTCAGGAGTTGTCCTCTCAGTTACAGGAACTTCTGGATCGAGGATTCATTAGACCGAGTTCTTCACCTTGGGGAGCTCCGGTCTTATTTGTCAAAAAGAAGGACGGTTCATTCCGAATGTGCATCGACTACCGAGAATTGAACAAATTGACCGTCAAAAACCGATACCCACTTCCTCGCATTGATGATCTATTCGACCAACTTCAGGGTTCAAGTGTTTACTCGAAAGTCGACCTGCGATCAGGCTATCATCAGTTACGAGTTCGCGACGCCGATATTCCAAAAACTGCTTTCAGAACTCGTTACGGGCACTACGAATTTCAAGTGATGCCCTTTGGTTTAACTAACGCACCGGCTGTATTCATGGACCTCATGAACCGGGTGTGCAAACCTTACCTTGATAAGTTTGTTATTGTCTTTATCGATGACATACTCATTTACTCGCGCAACGAGCAAGAACATGCGCAACACCTTAAGACCATTCTGGAACTACTTAGACACGAGGAGCTTTACGCTAAATTCTCTAAGTGTGAGTTCTGGATTCAAACCGTTCAATTTCTTGGTCACGTGATCGACAGTCAGGGAATTCACGTTGACCCATCAAAGATCGAGGCTATCAAAGACTGGCAAGCACCCACCTCTGCAACTGAAGTACGACAATTTTTGGGTCTTGCTGGGTACTATCGGCGATTTATCGAAAATTTCTCTAAAATAGCTCAACCACTCACGGTACTGACTCAGAAGGACAAAAGGTTCGATTGGACCGATAAACAAGAATCAGCGTTCCAACTTCTGAAACAAAAGCTTTGCAGTGCTCCAATTCTATCCTTACCCGAAGGCACCGATGACTTCGTGGTATACTGTGATGCTTCTCACCAAGGTCTCGGTTGTGTATTGATGCAACGAGACAAAGTTATTGCCTATGCCTCACGACAGCTGAAAATTCATGAAAAGAACTACACCACTCACGATCTCGAACTTGGAGTTGTCGTTTTTGCTCTCAAAATCTGGAGACATTATCTCTACGGCACTAAGTGCACCATCTTTACCGATCACAAAAGTCTCCAACATATCTACGATCAGAAGGATCTCAATATGAGGCAACGTCGATGGGTCGAGTTGCTTACCGATTACGATTGCGAGATCAAGTACCATCCAGGGAAGGCTAATGTTGTAGCCGATGCCCTCAGTCGAAAGGAACAATCAAAACCACTTCGAGTCCGAGCCCTCAGTATGACCATTCACAACGATCTTATCATTCAAATTCATACCGCTCAGATCGAAGCCCTGAAATCTGAAAACATCAAAAATGAAGCCTTGAGGGGCATCGACAAACAATTTGAAATCAAACCTAACGGGATTAGGTATTTCTCAAACCGAATCTGGTTGCCTAGTTTCGGGAACCTAAGAGACTTGGTGATGGACGAGGCTCACAAGTCTAAATATTCTATCCACCCGGAATCTGATAAGATGTACCACGGAATCAAGGAATTTTATTGGTGGCCAAACATGAAAGCCGAAATCGCCACTTATGTCAGCAAATGTCTTACTTGCTCGAAAGTCAAAACCGAACATCAGAAACCTCCTGGTTTACTCCAACAACCTGAAATCCCTGAATGGAAATGGGATCAAATTGCCATGGATTTCATAACCAAACTACCCAAGTCGTCGAGCGGTTGCGATACCATTTGGGTGATCGTCGATCGTCTCACCAAATCTGCTCATTTCCTGGCAATCAAAGAAAACGATAAAATGGAACGCCTTACACAAATCTACATCAAGGAAATCGTTTCTCATCACGGTGTTCCAGTCTCAATCATCTCTGACAGAGATGCCCGTTTCACTTCTCACTTTTGGCAATCACTTCAGAAAGCTATGGGTACCCGTCTCGATATAAGTACCGCGTACCATCCTCAAACCGATGACCAAAGTGAACGAACCATCCAAACCCTGGAAGATATGCTACGCGCCTGCGTAGTTGATTTCGGTACAAACTGGGAAAGACATCTACCGCTGTGCGAATTCTCGTACAATAACAGCTATCACGCCAGCATTAAGGCTGCACCTTTTGAGGCACTGTACGGTCGTAAGTGCCGATCACCGATCTGTTGGACTGAAGTGGGAGATAGTCAACTCACTGGTCCTGAACTCATTCACGCCACCACTGAGAAAATAGTGGAAATCCAAAACCGACTCAAAGCTGCACGTGATCGTCAGAAAAGTTATGCTGACGTGAGACGCAAACCACTCGAGTTCCAAGTTGGGGATCGAGTTCTCTTAAAAGTATCGCCTTGGAAAGGCGTCATCCGTTTTGGCAAACGCGGGAAGTTAAATCCCAGGTACATCGGGCCTTTTGAGATCCTCGAACGGATTGGCCCCGTAGCTTATCGATTGCAGCTGCCATCCGAACTCAGCAGCGTGCATCCGACTTTTCATATTTCAAATTTGAAGAAGTGTCTGTCTGATGAGACACTTATTATTCCATTAGATGAAATTCGTGTTGACGATAAACTTCATTTCGTTGAGGAACCCGCTGAAATTATGGACCGTGAGGTCAAACAACTGAAACAAAGTCGTATTCCCATCGTCAAGGTTAGATGGAATTCGCGGCGCGGTCCGGAATTCACCTGGGAACGGGAAGACCAAATGCGACTCAAATATCCTCAACTCTTCACTGATTCTACATCAAACACGACTTCGAACTAAATTTCGGGACGAAATTCTTCTAACAGGGGGAGAATGTAACACCCGCCAAATTAGGACTAGTAATTAGTGCCTAATCATATGTTAATACATGTAATTAGTTCCTTGTTAGGCTAATTAATGTATCGAATTATATATATTGTTGAATATATACGAATATGCGATTTGGTTAAATCGTACGCAATTTAAATCGGACGTATTTCGATTCAATTTAATACGAACGCTGGTGACCAATCTTATTAAATAACGCTTTTATGTCAAAAATATTATTAAAATGATATTTCGTATTCATACGTATTGTACAAACAAACCTTACACAATTTAAATGTAAAACGCGCAAACTAAATAAACAAACTTACATTTTATAATTCAATATATAAATTGATTAGTAAAATATTTAAATAAAATATCGCATAATAATTTGTATTTTAAAACGTACCATTTAATATTTAAAGTAATTAATTAACGTTTAAACGACGGAGCAAACGAACACCGCACGGGGAGCGGAGACTGAAAGTTGGAGGATAACCTCCAACCCACCACCTCACTTTCTCATTTCTATCTTTCTTTCCTCTCTCTTCCTCCATTTCTCTCTAAAAAGTTCATCACCACCACATCACAAAAATCGTCAAATACTACCACTAAACGACCTTGGATCTCATCATCACTTTGAAGAAAAACGTTCACCACTTCCCGATCTACAACGCTATCTTTTCGGATTTCTCATCCGACACTTTGTAAGTTTCCGACAAATCCCGAAATCTCTCGTTTTTAAGTGTTTTCACTTTCTAGTAGTTTGTAACAACTTAAAATGTCCATATATGGGTTGGGTAAAAGAATCGGACCAAACTATGGCCGGAAAACTCGTTTTTGGCTCAAAAACCCGTCAACAGCTTTAAGTGTCGCAACGAAGCATGCAGTATAGCGTCACTTCGTGCGTCACTTAAGTGACGCATTGAGTGTCGCTAAAAGCCCAAATTTTGCGTCACTTGCCTAAGTGCCGCATAAAACCCTCTTTTTCCGTCACTACCTAAGTGACGCATTTTCAATACCCGTCACTAATGACCGACACTTATAGCGTCACTTGCCTATGTTGGGTCAAAACTGTTTCAGGTCTGAGTTGAAGTTCTGATGAGAAGACAGAATACAAGTGATTAAAACTGTTTGCTTTAAAGGTTAAAACTGTCTTTACGAAGTTACAACTGATAGAAGAAAACTGAAGAGAAGACAAGTGTTACAACTGTTTGAAGATAGATTACAACTGATAGTTATGTGTCTGTAAGTAGTTAAAACTGCTTATGTATTAGTAACTGTTAGTTATGTATGAAACAGTTAACACTGATTATGTATTTGTACTTAGTCGCATATTACAATTGAAGCAGTTACCACTGAATGTGTAATAGTTACAACTGTTTACATCAGAATGGTAGTTAAAACTGTTTATGATTTTGTGATAAGTATGAGTCGGTTATGGAAGTTATTTTATTCCATATTTGTAGGAGATTGTATAGGACTCTATATGTTATAAATAGAGATCCTTTAGACCTAGATAGGTTAATGTTAATTGCGCAGCTTCAAGGTTTTCTGTAACCCTAATACATCAAGTGTATTCGTCTTATATCATTAATAAGATTGAAGCTTTCGGTATATTATTGTGTTCATTAAATTAATTAATATTCATTGATCTTCTTAATATTATTGAGTGTGATTCCGCAACTTCTCAATAATATATTCAAGGCTTATTAAGTAAGATTGTTTATTAAGTTAAACAGGGACTAACAAAGTGGTATAAGAGCTTGTGAAGCTTTGAAGACAGGAAGATCTGGGATTATTAGTATTAGTATTTGAGTTTAGTTCAGATATTAAGTTTTGATTTCAATGGCGTCTGAAGGCAATGAAGGGATTCAAGCAACGAAGATACCAATGCTTAAACCAGATGAGTTTGACCTATGGAAGGTCAGAATCAGGCAATATATGCTTCTCACGGATTATCAGATGTGGGAAGTTGTTGTTAATGGTATACCAGTAACGCTTGATGGTGATGGAGTAAAGCAACCAAGAGCACCACCAACATCTGAAGCAGAGAGGAAAATCAGATCTACTGAGTACAAAGCACTTAGTACTCTTTTGCTATCCATTCCGAATGAGCATCAGAGCAGATTTGATAATTGTGAAGATCCCAAGTTATTAATGGAGGCAATTGAGAAGAGGTTTGGTGGTAATGATAACACCAAAAAGAATAAAAGATCTCTGTTAAAACAAC
This sequence comes from Helichrysum umbraculigerum, assembly GCA_949592205.1. Lineage (NCBI taxonomy): Eukaryota > Viridiplantae > Streptophyta > Magnoliopsida > Asterales > Asteraceae > Helichrysum > Helichrysum umbraculigerum. The sequence continues at coordinate 121,846,948 of CATIUR010000005.1, read as the reverse complement.
AATTTGAAAATTTTAGCCATGTGAAATCTGAAACTCTAACTCAAACCTTTGATAGGTTTACTAAATTAGTTGGAGAATTGGAAAATCACAAGGTTAAGATTGACAAAGAAGATCTTAACAGAAAGTTCTTGAGATCATTAGGTGATGAATGGACAATTTATACTGTTGGATTGAGGCAGAGTTCAGACATTGAAGTTAAGGAACTAGAAGATATATACAATGATCTGAGGAACTTTGAGTCTGAGGTTGAAAGTAAGAAGCAAGCTACTGGATACAGTCATAATGCTGCTTTTATGTCTATGGCTGGAACAAAAGCAGAATCAAGTCAAATGGGTTCTACTCATGTTTCAGGGGGAGCAGGATCATCATCAAATAGTTCTAATGATCAAATATTAGAATCTTTCTTTGCAAGTAATGTGAATTCTTCACTTACTAATGAAGATCTGGAACAATTTGATGGTGATGATCTGGAGGAGATGGACATCAAGTGGCAAATTGCATTGATTACTCAAAGAGCAAAAAGGTTCATGCAGAGGACTGGTAGAAATAATTTTGCATACAAGAGGAATGATGCAAATTGGTTTGATAAGAGCAAGATTGAGTGTTTCAACTGTCACAAGATGGGACACTTTGCCAGAGAATGCAGAAACCCTAGGCAAGAGCAGAATGGTAATGGTCAGAGATCTGGAAGCAATGGGACACAGACAAGAAACATTCCAATTCAGGGGGCTTCAGCAAATGCTTTGGTGTCTATGGATGGCTGTGGATGGGATTGGAGTGATCAAGAAGAGCATGTTGTGAAGAATCAATGTCTCATGGCCATTGCAGAATCTGACAAAAAGTCAGAAGTTCCTACTGAGGTACAAAATAAATTATGTTCTGCTGTTTGTAAACAAACTGTTAAACACTACAGAGATCATAATATAAAAGTGTGTGAGGAACTAAAACAATGGGAAATCAAAAGTAAACACACCATAGCTGTCATTGAAAATCTGGAAAATCAAATTAAGGCATATGAAGTCAATGCAACACAGTTTAAGTATGACATTGAATATGCTAGGTGGGAGAGAGACTCTTTTAAAGATAAAGTTGATGTGTTATCTAAGAAACTTACTGAGGTCACATGTGAAAGAGATAGTATAAGGCTTGATGTAAGTAAATTAGAACATGCTTCAAAGAGTGTAAATAAACTTATTAATTCACAGATTCATGATAAACTTAAGACTGGATTAGGATACAATAATGTACCTCCACCTTATAATCACACCTACTTTCCTCCCAAAAGTGAAATTGATATCAATTCACTTAAAAGAGAAATGGTAGATGAGGTTAAAAAGGCTGATCCAATTAAAAGTTTATTTGATGATGATCTGTTTATAGAAGGTGAAGTAAGTGACTGGACTGAAGAAGATGATCAGAGTGATAGAACATCTGATAGTGAGAAGAGTGTGAAATCTGAATCATATAAGTCTGAGTCAACATGTGAGGATGTGAAGAGAGTAATTACTGATCTAGTTGTTAATCTTAAAACTGATAAACTAGAAGAGGGTAAGAAAATGTTCAAGGAGAAGGTTAAACTGGACTTAGAGAAGGTGAGTTTGAATACTAACAAATCTAAACATGGGTTAGGATATGTTAGTAATACAGTTAACTCAGTTACTAAACCTGTTGTTGAATCTGTTGTGAATAACTGTGTGAATTGTAAATGTAAAGCAAGTGCTTCTTCTTCACAGAGTTTTCAAAATCAAAAACCCAGAGGTAATCAAAGAAATTGGAATCAAATGATTTCACAAAAACTGGGTAATAATGTTACTGTGATTAAAGAAAAGTCTTGCTTTATATGTGGAAAAATGGGTCATCTTAAATATGACTGCTATCATAATCCTGAGAATGTTCAAAGGATTAGAAAACAGTCATGGACAAAAGCAAATATGATTAACAAACAAAATTTTCAATCAAAAGTTGATCATACTGCCAGAGTTCAGAAGATAAACTCAAAGGCTACGATGTTAAACACTGTTACAGGTAAATCTACTGCAGCAGTAATAACAAGATTAGCCAAAAGCTCAAAGACTAAAACAGTGGTAACTGATTTCAAAAACAGTGTTAACAAAATTAACACTGTATCTTCAATTGGTAAAACAGTTAAAACTGTTAAGCCAAAGAACACTGTTAAGTCTAAAATTAGTTGGATTTGGACACCTATTAAGTCTGATAAATTAACAGATCCAAATACCAACAGTGCTTCACAATCAATAATCTTTAAGAAAGTTGATTATGTGAATGCACATGGGAAACCCAAAGCCAAATTGGTTTGGGTTCCCAAGAGAAATTAATTTTTTTTTACTATTTGTGCAGGGCAAGCCTAAGAGCTTATGGCATATTGATAGTGGATGCTCACGGCACATGACTGGAGACAAAGAAAAGCTGCAGGACTTTAAATCTTTTGATGGAGGATATGTAGCTTTTGGAAGCAATCCAAAAGGAGGAAGGATCACAGGGAAAGGAACAGTTCAGAGTGAAAAGCTAAGTTTTGATAATGTTTATTTTGTGGAACAATTGAGGTATAATTTACTAAGTGTGAGTCAAATCACAGATAAAAAGAACCCAGTTCTTTTTACTGACACTGAATGCCTTATCTTGTCCAAAGAATTTAAAATACCAGAAAACATGATTTTGATGAGAATTCCAAGACAAGATAATGGATATAAGTGTGACTTAGTGAATATGACACCTCAACCTGATTTAAACTGTCTTATTTCTAAAGCAAGTGTGAATGAATCTGAACTGTGGCATAGGAGGATGTGTCACATGAATTTCAAAACCATTAATAAACTTGTCAAAAACAAGCTTGTTAGAGGTTTGCCTGAAAAGGTCTATTCATGTGATGATCATTGTGTTTCTTGTCAAAAGGGAAAGCAACACAAATCCTCATTTAAGTCCAAATCTGTGAACACAAATATCACACCTTTACACTTATTGCATATGGACTTATTTGGACCAACCAGTATAAGTAGTATGGGGAAAAAGTCTTACTGTCTTGTGATTATTGATGATTATTCTAGATTTACATGGGTTTTCTTTCTTAGGACAAAAGATGAGACAGGTGAAATACTTAGATCATTTATAACTAAGATGGAGAATCAATTGGATAAAAGAGTAAAGATCATCAGAAGTGATAATGGAACAGAATTTAAAAATCATGAGATGGATAAATTCTGTGAAGTTAAAGGTATTAAGAGAGAATTTAGTGCACCTAGAACTCCTCAACAAAATGGAGTAGCTGAAAGGAGGAATAGGACACTGATTGAGGCTGCTAGAACCATGCTATCTGATGCAAAGCTACCTATGTCTTTTTGGGCAGAGGCAGTTAGCACAGCTTGTTATGTTCAGAATAGAGTATTAGTTGTTAAGCCTCATAACAAGACACCATATGAACTGTTGTTTAAGAGAAAGCCTTTGGTTAGTTTCTTGAAATCTTTTGGGTGTCCTTGTACAATCTTAAATACCAAAGATCACTTAGGTAAGTTTCAGAGTAAGGCTGATGAGGGGATATTTGTTAGTTATTCTATTCAAAGTAAATCTTATAGGGTATTCAATCAAAGGACCAGAATCATAGAAGAAACAGTGCACATTACTTTTAATGAAAACACTGTTAATCCTGAGGGAAAAGGTCCTGAATCACTGTTTGATATTGATGCACTTAATACTGCTTTTAGATATACAAATGTGGATACTAGTGCAGGTACAAGTGCAGGTACAAATGCAGGAACAGGTGATGATGAAGGTAGAGAAACATCAGGAAAATCAATTGGAAAGAAGAATGATTCATTGAAATATATATTATTTCCAATTTGGTCTCCTGATCCCCCAGAAGTGTTTGATACTGATCAACCAACGACATCACAGGATATGGAAACAGGAAAATCAGATGAAACATCATTTTCTCATGTTGATGATTCTGATAGACCTGTTATTGAAGATAGTACAGAAGACAGTGATGTGAGTCCAGTACAGAAGAATACAAAGGCACGTGTGAATGTTGATCAGACACCTACAAAGCATCTTGACAAGGGGCAGGAACAATTGAATTATCTACATTTGATGAGCTCTACTCCTGTGTCAAAGAGAATTGCAAGAGAAGTTTCAAGTAGTGAGTCTGGACAAGAAGGGAATTTTACCAACTTGGAGGAGAGGATTCAAGAAACAGCAGCATCTAAATACATTACTCATAAAGATCATCCACTTGAGAATGTAATTGGAGATATTGAATCAGCTGTTAAAACAAGAAATCAAAGTCAGGTGTTTGAAGCTTCAGCAAATGAGGAAGAAGTAAATCTTGATACAGAAGCTGTAAATACTTCTTTGTTTGCCTGTTTTCTGTCTCAAACAGAACCAAAGAAGGTTACTGAAGCTTTGAGAGATCCTAGTTGGATTGAAGCTATGCAAGAGGAGTTGCTTCAGTTTAAGATTCAAGAAGTTTGGACATTGGTTGATTTGCCTAAAGAGAAGAGGGCAATTGGTACTAAATGGATTTTCAAGAACAAGAAGGATGAAAGAGGTATAGTGATCAAAAACAAGGCTAGATTGGTTGCACAGGGGTATTCACAAGCAGAGGGGATTGATTATGATGAGGTTTTTGCACCTGTTGCAAGGATAGAGGCAATTAGATTGTTTTTGGCTTATGCTTCATTCAAGGGATTCATTGTGTATCAGATGGATGTTAAGAGTGCTTTTCTGTATGGCACTATACAGGAAGAGGTATATGTATGTCAACCACCAGGGTTTGAAGATTCTAAATTTCCTGATAAAGTTTTCAAACTGGATAAAGCTCTTTATGGTTTACATCAAGCACCTAGAGCCTGGTATGATACTTTTTCAGATTATCTGTTGCAGAATGGATTCAAAAGGGGTGCAATAGATAAAACTTTGTTTACTAAAAGAATTAAGAATGATATACTACTGGTTCAAGTTTATGTAGATGATATCATTTTTGGTTCAACAAAGGATAGTCTTTGCAAGGAGTTTGAATCATTGATGCATGAAAAGTTCAAGATGAGCTCCATGGGGGAATTAACATTTTTCTTGGGGCCACAAGTAAAGCAACAGAAAGAAGGAATCTTTATTCATCAAAGTAAGTATGTGAATGATATACTGGATCGGTTTGGGTACAAAGATGCTAAAGTTGCAAGCACACCAGTTGAAACAAACAAGAAATTACATGCAGATCTTGAGGGGGAGAGTGTGGATGAACATCTTTACAGATCTATGATTGGGTCACTTATGTATCTCACTTCATCAAGGCCTGACATCATGTTTGCAGTGTGCTTATGTGCAAGATTTCAAGCTAATCCAAAGCTATCACATCTTCTAGCAGTCAAAAGAATTTTTAGATATTTGAAGGGTCAATCAAAATTGGGTCTTTGGTATCCAAAGTTTAATTCTTTTGATCTGATAGCTTACACAGATAGTGATTATGGAGGAGCTAACTTGGACAGGAAATCTACATCAGGAGGTTGTCAATTTTTGGGAGAAAGATTGGTTTCATGGCAATGCAAGAAACAAACCACTGTATCTACATCTACAGCAGAGGCAGAATATGTAGCAGCTGCAAGTTGCTGTGCTCAAGTGCTATGGATTCAGAATCAGATGCTAGATTATGGTTTTACCTTTCTTAATACTCCTATTTTTATTGATAATAGCTCTGCAATCAGTATTATTAATAACCCAGTTAAACATTCTAAAACAAAGCATATTGAAATCAGATATCATTTCATTAGAGATTGTAATGAGAAAAGACTTATTCAAATTTTGAAAGTTCATACTGATAATCAGTTTGCTGATCTGTTTACAAAAGCTTTTGATGTAGGCAGATTCACATTCTTGGTTACTAGTATTGGAATGATAAATTTGTCATAAGTTATTTCTCTTGTTACTGCTTTCTGTGAATAATATTCACTGTGATTTCAATTTGGGTTAATACTGATTTGTTAATTAAACACTGATTGTGTGTAATGTGTATCGTTATCACTGTTTCTTATTTTTATTATAAACAGTGGTAATAATCATTTCACCACTGTTGGTGTATAGTTAACACTGTATACTTGTATTATTGTTTGAAATTACCACTGCAGGTTATATTGCTATGTCTTGGAGTCTAACTTATGCAGGTGTTTTTGACGTTTTTACTGCTTATGGAGTTTGCTTTCGGTAAAAAAAAAAAAAAAAAAAAAAAAAAAAAAAAAAAAAAAAAAAAAAAAATTCAACCACTGCTTTGTTTATATGATTTTGCTAGAACTGAAGTACTACTTGTATTAAGTTAGCACTGCCTTGGTCGGTTGGTACTGCTTGTACAAGTTAGCACTGCTAGCTTAATTATGTAAATGATGCATTTGAGAAACCAAGTGTTGATTACCACTGATGGTTATTTTCACAGTTATCACTGAACGTGTGATTTTGTTTAATTAACACTGTTTTAGTTATAATTGGGGATCTGATCAAATTAGGGCTTACAACTGATTTAATTTCAGTACTTAACTCTCAACACTTAGGGTTTCTCATTACGCTTTCAAAATTTCACATACAAACAACTACGATAAGTCTCTTTGATTTTCGATTCTGTCAAATCATCTTCGATTCTTCTCGATTACTTGATTTCTTATCATGGCATCGACTTCGTCTACTGTTCAACTACCGATTGGAAAAGATCACAATATGATTGCATTCTTAATGAAACCTGCGGAGGCAAACGAGTATGTGGAAATCATTGATTTTCTTCGTGCTTCACATATTCGTCATGCTCTCACTGTAGCACCCAGAATATCTCACGATCATATCAACAATTTCTGGGTGAATGCATCAATAGAAGAGGAACAGGGGATTAAAAGAATTGTTTCAGAAGTTATGGATACACGTGTTGTAATCACAGAAGCTACTGTTAGAGCTTCATTACAACTAGATGATGAGGCAGGTATATCTTTTTTAGAGGATACTGTTATGTATGATACTTTACGATTGATGGGTTATGAGGGTTCTTTTGAAATTTTTACTTTTCAGAAAACCTTATTTTCTCATCAGTGGAGATTTTTAATACATACAATTTTACACTGCTTATCATCTAAGAGATCATCTTTTGAGCAGTTTGGAAGCAACATTGCTTATGCAATTGCTTGTCTTGCAACTGGTCAAAGGTTTAATTTTTCAAATCTGATATTTTCTGGTATGCTTAGAAACATTGAGCAGCCAAAGATTAAGTTTTTGATGTATCCACGTTTTGTGCAGTTGTTCTTAAATGAACAAATTCCTAATATCACTGCACTTGAAAAGATTATTGGTATTGTCTCTTTTAAACCAAAAGTTTTTGTAAATATGAAGAGAGATACTAAATTTTCTGGGAAGGTTACAGCATTATTTTCTACAATGCTTCCTGCACCTTCCACCACAGCATCAGTACTACCAACTGAAGCTGAACCAACTACTGAGAGAATGGTTCCACCCACCACTTCTCAACCCACAGTAGTTGGGGGTACTAAGAGAAAACAAGGGACCAAAACAGCCAAATCTTCTAGAGCCAAAAAGGCTAGAACACAGATGTCTGAGGATCATGTTGCTCAGTCATCTCAGTCAATGGACAGTGGTTCAGAACAACATGTGGTCCATAAGGAGAGGGGTGACCATTCTGAGAGGGCTGCTTCTACTGCTTCTAGCCCACTGGCAGAGCAGGACAGAAGTAACATTGATAAGACCCAATCAGAGGCAACACATGGACATGATTCTACACCTGTAGATGATCCTAGTGGTCCCAGTACCAAGAACCAAGGGGACTTTGATGATCATGCTAGGCATGAGTCAGAGTTTAATGATGTCAATGATTCACCAAAGGATTCACATTCTGAAGGTGTTGAGGCTAGAACTAACTTGGAATTGACGAAAATGATTGATTATGTATGGGCTGAGTTTGTACAAGAGAGGAAGAAGAATAAGGCTAAGGATGAAGTTATAACTCAGTTGCAGAGGAAAGTGAAGCAGTTAGAGAAGGTTGTTATTAAGTGTTTGAAGAAAGGAAGGAGATATGTGGTTCATGATACTTCAGAACCTGAGGAGCATTATAATTTTAGACAAAATGCTTTCAAAAAGGGGGAGAAGGTATGGACAAATATGGGTGATAAGAGGAATGAGAATGAGAAGGTTGTGTCTGATGATGAAAAAGTTGATGAAGACATTGAAATGGAACAACCAGTGGAAGATGAATTTGTGCATACACCTCCAACACCACCTACAGAGCCAGAGGTTAATGAGTCAGTGTTTGAGACAGTGGAAACAGAAATGAAGGAATCAGTGGCAGATGAAGATAAGTCTGATCATACTGAGGTTGTTGGGTCTGATCATACTGAGGTTATTGGGTCAGTGGAGCAGACTACAGAGGTGATTTTGGATGATAAGACTGAGGAGTTAAAGATTGATGAGGATGATGGTGAAGAGGTGAGTAAACCTGAGATAGCAGTTGAAAAAGAAGAAGTGAAGACTGAAGTTAAAACTGATGCTCAACAAGTTGAAAAAACTAGAAAGAAGAGCATTCCAGTTAAAACTGCTAAGATGACTGGAACAGGAAAGAAGGTTGAAACTCCAAAGAAGAAATCTTCACAACAACCATCTTTGCCTGGATTTCAAATTAGAGAACCTGCTGCTGCTCCTGTTCAACAGAAAGAATTGCCAAAGATAGATCCAAAAGCTAAGGGAAAGGAAAAACTGGTAGAAGAACCAAAGAAGAAGAAGCAAAAACCAGTGCCACCAGAAGTAACTGCTCATGATACTGAATATGCAGAAAGATTGCAGGCTGAGCTAAATGCAGAGGGCTTGATTGATGTTGAGGTTGAGGAAGGAAAGTTTGTAAAAATGACAAAAGAGCAAGTGGCAGAATGGGATGAGTATTTGTTGAAAGAGCAGAGACAGGATGATATTGAATATTTAGTTGATCAGCTTAAGAAGAAGAAAGCAGAAGAAGCAAGAAAGAAGAAAGCTGCAAAACCACCAACAAAAGCTCAAATGAAGAAGAATTTAATTGCAAAGCTAAAATGTGGAATTATTCCTTTGAATGCATTGAAACAGATGAGTTTAGAGAGATTGCAGGAGTTATGGGATAAAGATGAGTTGAATCCTGATGTAATTGAAAAGAAAGAAACAGAAAAGAAAGAAGCTGAGAAGAAAAAGCAGGAAGTTGAAAAGGAAAGGAAAAAGGCTGAAAAAGAAAGAAAATTGAAGGAAAAGGAAGAAAAAGAAAAAAGAGAAAAGATAGAAGCTGAAAAGAGGAGGAAAGATGAGCTTGAGCAAAAGAAGAGAGAGTTAGATGAAATTCCTGATAGAGAAAGGAATATTGATGAATTGAAGGAGTTTATTTTGTTACAGCCTATGGAATCTGAGGTAATTAATGTTGAATTACCTGGTATTATTGATTGGTCTATAGAGCAATTTGTCAATCCTGTTAAGATTCACAAGATTAAAGTTGAAAGAGCAGATGGAAATATATCTTGGTGGAGATCTTTTAGGGATTTGATAAAGAGGATTAGTAGAACTGATTTGGTGAGGATGTATGAGATTGGAATGGAAAAGAAGTTAGATTTAAAAAGATTTGATAATTTGGTTGAAAAGGTTACATGGCATTGGATTAAAGCTATGTTTGAGCCAGAAGAGTTTCCATTTCAGTTTGCTACTTTTAGCAAGGTCAGAAATTGGATTTATCATGCTAAACCTGGAGTACATCAGATTGTTATGGAGGATGCAGTGTTTATGTGGTTATTGACAGATAGATTTTATGATATCAATCTGAGATTTTTGATGAGCTTGAGAAATGCAAGGTTACAAGCTGCAGTGTTAGATGATGTAGCTCTAGAACTGGTATATATGGTGTTAAATCAGATTTATAAGAAGGAAGAGATTGATAGGAGGAAGAGAAGAAAAGACTAACAGTTTTGAAAGAATTTTGTGAAGCTTATAATGGAGGATTAGAAGAAACTTAATGCTGTGAAGGACAGATTAAGTTTAGGGGGAGATTGTTGGGTCAAAACTGTTTCAGGTCTGAGTTGAAGTTCTGATGAGAAGACAGAATACAAGTGATTAAAACTGTTTGCTTTAAAGGTTAAAACTGTCTTTACGAAGTTACAACTGATAGAAGAAAACTGAAGAGAAGACAAGTGTTACAACTGTTTGAAGATAGATTACAACTGATAGTTATGTGTCTGTAAGTAGTTAAAACTGCTTATGTATTAGTAACTGTTAGTTATGTATGAAACAGTTAACACTGATTATGTATTTGTACTTAGTCGCATATTACAATTGAAGCAGTTACCACTGAATGTGTAATAGTTACAACTGTTTACATCAGAATGGTAGTTAAAACTGTTTATGATTTTGTGATAAGTATGAGTCGGTTATGGAAGTTATTTTATTCCATATTTGTAGGAGATTGTATAGGACTCTATATGTTATAAATAGAGATCCTTTAGACCTAGATAGGTTAATGTTAATTGCGCAGCTTCAAGGTTTTCTGTAACCCTAATACATCAAGTGTATTCGTCTTATATCATTAATAAGATTGAAGCTTTCGGTATATTATTGTGTTCATTAAATTAATTAATATTCATTGATCTTCTTAATATTATTGAGTGTGATTCCGCAACTTCTCAATAATATATTCAAGGCTTATTAAGTAAGATTGTTTATTAAGTTAAACAGGGACTAACAGCCTAAGTGACGCCTACCATCAAACCTGATTTCACCCGTCACTCACCTTAGTGACTCATGACCTTTATACCGACACTTACAACCGACACTTCCTCAAGTGTCGCACTCTATGCGTCACTTGCACAAGTGACGCTATTATTCAGAATCAATCATTTCATGCGACACTTCCTAAGTGTCGCCTAAACCCATGAGTGTCGCTTTAAGTGACGCATAAAACAGAATATTTACAACTTAAATTTCACTAAGTGTCGAACTTTTACAACCTCAAATCTTTATACGATATGACTTATAAAACACCTTGGGACACTTTTGTAAGTGCAAAACATCGATAACTTAATAATAATACTCGAAGTTATTATTTCAAACTCGTCACCAACGGGTCGTACACTTTTCAAACACTTAAACATATCAACCAAATAGTGGATATTTGGACATTATAGTTGGACGAACAACTGCAGGGGTGATCTTTTAAGATACCCAATCATATTTATAACCATCGCGTGTCGTGGACACCCTCAGGTTACAAGTCTTTGGACTTCATTTCGGCTAATCAACTTACGATTGTTTAAACGCATTCAGGCTCAGGTGAGTCTCATAGCCCCTCTTTTACTGTTTTACTCAGGGGTGTGATATACTGCTCAACTTTTAACATGTGAACGCAAGTACCAAACTTTTCATATACTACATGAGTTTTTCGAAACTAATCATTTAAAGTCCTCCGTCAGCATAGTTGTTAATACGTTGTAGCGTGAATATTAGTATATGGTACCATATAGGATTGACCCTCCTCGTCCGGGTTAGCAAGCACTAACCGGGTAAACGGACGTACTAATATTTGGGAAGACGAATGTTGATTAGGCATTCGTGGAGGCACCTCGCCCGGAATTCTCTATAGGGGACCCGGCCCTCGAGTTAAGCTCAACTATGTGCTCATGGCTATATACACGATGATTATCATTTAATTGTTGGATGCAATTCATTATTTAATTGCTGGATGCAATTCATTATTTAATTGTTGGATGCAATTCATTATTTAAATCTTGCGGTTCATACGATATTACTTGATTTCAAACCTGTGAGCTCACCAGCTTTATAGCTGACCTTTTAGCATATATCGCAGGTACCCAGCAGTAGGATGTTTCTGCTTCAGGATTTAGCTCGAGTCAGCATACAGACGATTGAGATTTTCTTGCATTAGTATATTTTGTATAAGTACTTATGTACTGAAATCTCATTATATTTAACTCGAGCTATGTAAAGCTTTAAATGTTGTAAACATTTCAATTATCAATATATTTTGTTAAAACGACGCATATAGAGTCGTTTGCTATTTATCTTTGTGCTTTGTTATTGATTAGTAACACCCAAATCAAGCTTCCGCAAATCATTAAATTTGGGGGTGTTACAATATCCATTTCAATAGTTAGAGGAAAATCAGATTTAGCAGTCAAGCAAACATTTTCCAACAGATAGTTAACAGGAACTCAAGTTTAACAATAAGGTAAACGTTCCAAAAATAATTGTTACAGGAAACACAGGTTTAACATTTAAGTAAACATTTCCTATAAATAGTTGTTTTGTGGGGAAACCAAGTTTTTCCATATTAAGGCAAACGTTTCCTATAGTAGTCACGAGTAGGAACACCTGTCCTAACAATCATCACAGGGAATACCCTTCCCCAAAACAATTTGTACTTAGTTGTATAGTTATGTGGGAAATTTAGACTATAATCCCTCCAAGGTGAGCTAAACCTTTAGAGTTAAAGTAACGACACCTAGTACTATAACCAAACCATGACTAGTTGTTTTGTTGTTGCCTCAGTAACATCTTAAGTATACACTCCTCGTTACGACTGCCGTCGATGGGGTTGGAATGACCAACGAGTAATATCCTGGGAGGGTTGTCAAATCGATAGTACTATCTGTATACTCAGTGGCTAGAGTCACCTAGCTAATGGTTATAGGTTGCAAGCACTGGGACTTATGTGCACTACAACTACCTCACGTAAACCTAGGATCGTACCAAGATTCGTTGTCTTATTCCCAAAATGTTGTGAAAGCGTTCCATATAAATAATTCAAGTTAATTCAATATGAAAAAATTTTATAGAAATAGTTCAAGTTTGATAGCGTGACAGAAATCATATTATTCAGTCTCACATAATAGCATGCAGCGCAATACATAAAGCATATAGCATGTTACATCACATTGTTCTATGTTTTCCACCCCTGGTTTTAAAAGCATGTAAAACAATAAAGATAGGGGCTGTGAACTCACGTGTAGCAAGTCTTCAGCAAAATAGATAGCTAGTAAACAATCCAAACGCGTCCCTCAAATACCTAGACGCAAATAATAATATTTCGTATAAGTATATGGATTATTTGTTAAGTTAAAATGTTTATAACACTTTAGTTGTTGGTGACAATTAAATTTGACAATGCGTTGTGTATAAGTATAAATTTAAATACACTTATTAGTTGAATATATATATTCTATTATATATATTAGTTGTCGTCATTGTTAATATCCATATATATATATATATATATATATATATATATATATATATATATATATATATATATATATATATATATATATATATATATGTCGTTTGTTAATGTCGTGTATACATATATAAACGTATATATATAATTTTGTCATTTTATGTTTCATAAACATAAGTATATACACTACGAAAATAAATCTCGTTCTAAACTATTAATAAGATTCACGTTTACGTTTTAATCACTATGCGGCTCATTGGGCTCGGTCAAATTTTATTTATTTAACATATTTATAGATATGGTCCACAATGATCCCGGCCCAAGTTTCCGGCCCATTAATCCCTTCACCCGTTCGGGTTAGGGGATACCCGTCCGGGTACAGGACACCACCCGTCCGGGTGAGTCTTGTGACCCGTCCGGGTCCTTCACGTTTCGGTCAGTTTTAGCCCAAGTCCAAGCCCAACAAGCTAGTCCGGCCCAAAAGGAAGTCACGGCCCATTTTAGGCATAGTACCCATTCGGGTAAGGGTAGCCACCCGTCCGGGTAGAGCAACTCACCCGTCCGGGTCGAGAAGCTCACCCGTTCGGGTTGGGCTTCGACCTAGTAGCTTTGTCGTCTGTCTCTGTTTCTAGCTCAAAATCGTATGTTGTTTTCGAAGTTTTTCGAGTTCTAAGCGTTTCCTAGTGTTTGTACATATCATTATACAAGTTTTAAGTTGTCGATTTAACTTTTAACATACATATATATGTTACCAAATTATGAACCATTTTTGTGTTTTTGTAAGTTGGTTTTTAGACACTAAGTTTTAAGAATTTATAGCACCTAATGAGTTTGTAATCAAGCACAATAATCTTGTTATAACTATTTTACATACATTATAAACTTGTATAATCAAAGAAATATACAATATATGTATGAAATCTATAGCTTCGAGTCCTCACAATGATTTTAGATGGAGATGATGACGATTCTGGTGTTGTAGATGATGATAATGACGATCGATGATGATGAAAATGACTAGGTGATCATTTTGTTTGTAGTTTTAGGTGTTGATGATTGTGATGAAGATGATGATAAAAGGTGAAGAAGGTGGTGTTGAAGTTGTTGTTCCTGCTTGCTGCCTCTTGCTCCAGTACACACACACACACAAAGAGGTGAAGAAGAAAATGTTTGGTGAAGTGTGAATTATTGGAGATCAGTAGGTGGAGTAATAGAGAAGATTTTGGTTCCAAAAATTCAAACGGAGGTATGGTATGCTTACCAATCTGTCGAACAGATATTTTAAAATGTGTATTATTGGTAACTTTTGGTACATTAATTTCGTGTACGGGTATAATTTGTGGTACTTCGGGTAATAATAAATTACTCGTTAGTTTACTTTATATCTTAAACTTATAAATTTATAATCATAAAAATGAAATACTTTATTAAAGGTGTTAATAAAATTGATCACAGCAAAAGTACAGTACAGTTAAACTGCGTGCCAGATTTCAGTCAAATTTGGAAATCATATTTTGAGGTAATGTTCTACACATTAAAACAATAATTAGCGAAATAATACTTTTATTATTTTGAACCTCTAGGCACGTTTTAAAATTGTTTCTGTTCGTATAACGTGTACCAAAAAGTCATCTAAATGTTTCCATTTTATTTTTGTACTAATACTTTTATATAATAATTTCGACCCAAATTATTCAAAAGTATATTGAAGTTCATTTTGGAACTTTATTATTCGCGTTTAATACGTTTATTATAAAACGTATACTTTACTATATCATCTCAATAATATAATTATCTAATAGTTGTAATTTATAATTTTCAAATTATTAATTATTTTATATCACCAACATTATTGTGTTCAACTTGTAAGGTTTAATATGTTTATTTCGTACGTAATTATATATATACACATATAACTACAATCAAATATATCACGTAACACATAGTAAGTTTCACAAAACTTAACACATAATTTGTTTTGAAATCACAAATTCAGGGAATTACTCTAGGTAATGCATGAAATTAGGTTAAGTAAATACCCTAATCGTAGGATTGTCACATTCTCCCCCCGTTAGCGAAATCTCGTCCCGAGATTTAATTTGTATTATTCATGTCGATCGCTTGTTCAAATAGATGAGGGTACTTCTTTCTTATCTCATCCTCACGTTCCCAAGTAAACTCTGGACCATGCTTCGAGTTCCAACGGATTTTGACGAGTTTGATTCGCTTATTTCGAAGTTTCTGTGTTTTTGTATCAGCTATTTTGATTGGTTCCTCCACAAAGTTAAGCTTTGAGTTAATGAAGACTTCGTCAGGAGGTATAATTAATGTTTCGTCGGAAAGACACTTCTTCAAATTACACACATGAAAAGTGTCGTGAATACTACTAAGCTCTTGTGGCAACTTTAGTTTGTAGGCAACAGGACCAATCCTCGCAAGGATCTCAAAAGGTCCAACATATCGCGGGTTCGATTTTTTTCGTTTGCCAAATCGTGCTATCCCTTTCCAAGGCGATACTTTAAGTAGAAGCCTGTCTCCTACTTGAAACTCAAGAGGTTTACGGCGGTTATCGGCGTAACTCTTTTGTCTATCTCTTGCCGCTTTCAATCGGTTAAGTACTTGAGATATCTTGTCTGTGGTTTCTTGGACAAGTTTGGGTCCGGATAGTTGTCTGTCATCCAACTCTGCCCAACAGAGTGGGGATCGGCACTTGCGTCCATTCAAACGCCTCAAACGGTGCCATCTGTATACTGGTGTGATAACTATTGTTGTAGGAGAACTCAGCTAAGGGGAGATGAGTATCCCAATTTCCTCCAAAGTCAATCACACATGCTCGCAACAAATCTTCGAGCGTTTGAATCGTTCGTTCACTCTGGCCATCTGTTTGTGGATGATAGGCCGTACTCATATCGAGCCGAGTACCTAAAGCCTGTTGTAGCGTTTGCCAGAAACGAGATGTGAATCTGCTATCTCTATCAGATATAATCGATAGTGGCACGCCGTACCGAGAAACGACTTCTTTGATATAGATCTTTGCCAGTTTCTCAAGTTTGTCAGTCTCTTTGAAAGCAATGAAATGGGCTGATTTCGTCAGTCTATCGACAATCACCCATATTGAATCAACTCCAGTTGATGTCTTTGGTAGCTTCGTGTTGAAATCCATCGTTATGTGCTCCCATTTCCATTGTGGCATCTCTGGTTGTTGCAAAAGTCCTGAAGGTTTTTGATACTCAACCTTGACCTTTGAACAAGTTAGACATTTGCTGACATAAGTAGCGATGTCTCTTTTCATGTTAGGCCACCAATAGAATCCTTTCACATCTTGGTACATTTTATCTGCGCCAGGATGAATAGAGTAGTTGGACTTGTGAGCTTCGTCCAAAATCAGCTTACGTAGTTCATCGTCGCACGGTACCCAAATCCTATTCATGAAGTATAAAACTCCATTCTCTTTTGTTTCAAGCTGTTTCTCCATTCCTTTCAGGGATTCGTCTTTCATGCGCTCGGCGGTGAAAGCTAATTGTTGCGCGTCGCGAATTTGAGAAATGAGATTCGAGTGGATTGTCAATACCAAAGCTCAAACTCTGCGAGGTTTAACGTTCTCTTTATGACTCAGGGCATCTGCTACTACATTAGCCTTGCCCGAATGGTACTTAATTTCACAGTCGTAATCATTCAGCAATTCGACCCAACGTCTCTGTCTCATGTTGAGCTCTTTCTGGTCGAATATGTGTTGTAGACTCTTGTGGTCAGTGAAAATTGTACACTTTGTGCCATATAAGTAGTGTCTCCAAATCTTCAATGCAAAAATGACTGCTCCTAACTCTAAGTCATGAGTTGTATAGTTCTTCTCGTGAATTTTCAATTGACGAGATGCATAAGCAATAACTTTGTCGTTTTGCATGAGAACACAACCTAATCCTTGATGTGAGGCGTCACAATAAACAATGAAGTTCTCGGTTCCCTCAGGTAAGGATAGAATCGGTGTGGTGCTCAACTTTTGTTTCAACAGTTGGAAGGCGTTCTCTTGTTTCTCACCCCATTCGAATTTCTTATCCTTCTGAGTTAAGGTGGTAAGTGACTGGGCTATTTTTTAAAAGTTCTCTATAAATCGTCGGTAATAGCCAGCCAAACCAAGAAATTGTCGAATTTCTGTGGGGGTTTCCGGTGCTTTCCAGTTCTTAATCGCCTATATCTTGGACGGGTCCACATGAATTCCTTTATCATTTATCACGTGACCTAGGAAATGAACCTCTCTAATCCAAAATTCGCATTTGGAGAACTTAGCATACAGTTTCTCGTTCTCAAGTAGTTGGAGGATAAGTCTCAAATGCTGTTCGTGATCCTCTTTCGTATTTGAGTAAATCAAAATATCGTCAATGAACACAATGACAAACTTATCTAAGTAAGGTTTGCACACTCGGTTCATGAGATCCATGAATACTGCCGGCGCGTTAGTCAATCCAAACGGCATGACTAGGAACTCATAATGACCATAACGAGTCCTAAACGCTGTCTTCGGCACATCCTCTTCTCGAACCTTCAGTTGATGGTAACCAGAACGAAGATCGATCTTAGAGTAGTAACTTGATCCTTGTAGCTGATCAAATAGATCGTCAATGCGAGGTAACGGATATCGGTTCTTGATAGTTACTTTATTCAACTCTCTGTAGTCAATGCACATCCGCATGGATCCATCCTTCTTCTTGACAAACAAAACCGGAGCTCCCCAAGGTGAAATGCTCGGTCGGATGAATCCTAAGTCTAAAAGCTCCTGCAACTGTGTAGACAGTTCTTGCATCTCTGATGGAGCTAGACGATAAGGTGAGCGAGCGATTGGTGCGGATCCAGGCACCAGATCGATGCGAAACTCAACTTGTCGCGGAGGTGGTAATCCTGGAAGATCATCAGGAAACACTCCCGGATAGTCACGCACTACAGGTATATCGTCTAAGCGTTTCTCTACAGGTTTCTTTTCCACAACATGCGCCAAAAAGGATGGATATCCCTTACGGAGATATTTACAAGCTTTTAAGCAATTAATAGTTTTGACGGTGCTCGTCCTCTTATCTCCTTGTATCACCAAAGTTTCTCCAGTTGACAATGGTAAACGTACCATTTTATCAAAGCAAACAATCTCTGCACGATTTTTCGACAACCAGTCCATACCGACTACGATGTCAAAACTTCCCAACTCAACCGGTAGTAAGTCTATTTTGAAAAGATGACTCTCCAATGCTAGAGTACATCCTGGTACTATTTCTCCTGATTCAATCAACCTACCATCGGCTAGTTCCAAGGTGTACTTATTGTCTAGTTTACAAGATCTTACGTCTATTAGTGGTCTAAAGTCCTTAGATACAAAACTCAAATCGGTGCCAGAATCAAATAATACGGAGGCATAATGATCGTTAACTAGAAACGTACCAGTGACAGTGTTGGGGTCCTGGCGTGCCTCTTGCGCTCCAACGACAAATGCACGACCCCTAGCTGGCTGGATGTTGGCGTTTCCACAATTGTTGTTGTTGTTCGGGTTTGCAGGGCGGTTCGGATTGTTTTGGTTTCCACGGTTCAGTTTAGGGCACTTGTTTCGGAAATGGTCTTGCTCGCCACATTCGAAACATCCATTAGCGGGTCGATCCCTAATTGCTTGAGTTGTAGGGTTCGCTCTACAGTATTGGGCCAAATGCCCCCAGCGTTTGCAATTCCCACAGAAAATACAGTCACCATCATGGTGACGTTCACACTTGCCACACTTGGGCTTACTCCCCATGTAAGTCTTTTGTTCAGCAGTAGTGGCAATGTAGGCTTTCGTGGTACTAGCCTGCTTCTTATTCTTGTGACCCTGACGGTCACTCACTTGCGTTTTCCTTTCCCAGTATCAGCATTGTTGGATTCAACCTTCCCAGTAGCAGCTTTCTTAGTGAGGTTTCCCATTCTGATAGCCTCATCAGTCAAACGCTGTGCTAGTTCCACAGCACTCTTAAAAGTAGCAGGATTTGATGATGTTACCAAACTTCGAATTTGTGGCACTAAACCCCAGATATACCTTTCAGTGCGCTTGTACTCAGGGGTGACCATGTGAGGTACAAGGCGAGCCAGTTCTTGAAATCTGGTGGTATATCCTGTGATATCAGCACCAACCATAGCAATGTCCCAGAGCTCAGTCTCAATCTTCTGCAGCTCACTGCGGGGACAAAACTCTTCCATGACCATATCTTTCAAAGTTTCCCAAGTCAGTGAATAAGCGGCTGGACGTCCAAGTGCTTGTCTTTGGCTGTTCCACCAGGTCAAAGCCTTATCACAAAACGTGCATGTAGCATACATTACCATGTCTTCACGGGCACACTTGCTAATATCTAGCACAGACTCCATTTTCTCTATCCAATGGATGATTCCAATGGCACCTTCAGTACGATGGAAATGGCTAGGTTTGCAAGCTAGGAATGTTTTATATGAACATCCCTTTTGAGTGCTCTCAGGGTTACTGCCAGATACAATCGGGTCGGTATCTATACTACCGCTACGGTTTCGGTCAGTGTCATACTGAGCAAGGGCTTCAGCAATCCTTCGGCTGACCATTTGTTCGGTCGTTTCCTCAACAGTAGGAGGTGGTGTGGGGTTTCATTGGCTGTTCCTGGTGTTTCTACGTTTAGGCGGCATGATTCAGTCCTAATCACACACAAGAAACACTTGTAAGATACCAAATCAAGTCATCACTCATAAAGTATGTGATAAATATAAATATAGTATGAAGTCAATCACCAATTGATATCATTCATAATGTACACAGTGATGTAAACCAAACATAAGTTATATATCATAATCATGGGTTAATTGTCGTTACATAAGTTTTGTACAAAAATGGGATTTACTACAAAGTATACTCATCGGATCAAACAGGATCTACAAAATGTGACGGATTTAACCTATACATCCATCTAGTCAAAAGTCAACCCAAATACATCATAACTATAGTCCTAATACATCATACATACGGTCTAAAAGAAATACGGCAGACTCCATCCCACAAACATCCTAACAGCTGCCATCAACACGCAAAATCCAACTGCGGTACCTATAGTCTCCAAACGACTCTCTAGTCGGATCAGACGTTCTCTAGTAGCATCGGCAGACTTCCTGTCTACCTCGATATGCAACTCAGAAGTCGCAAGGCATCCATATATCGCCAACACATCATCGTCAAGATGAGAGGCGTCACTGCGCATCACTCGGATGGCAGACTGCGTACCAAAATGAAATCCCAGCAAGGTACGAATAACGGCGACCACAGTAGGGACCGTGAGCTCCAGAGGCTCCTCGGTCAAATGTAGAGATGTCGGCGTGTGAGATGACTCCCCAGTCTCATACGTGGAAGGAATCCTCTCTATGGTCCTCCAGTGGCGTAGTATGTGCGGCATCCAATCCAGGTGCGGAACTCTAGCTCTCGGTGTCTGCTGATCACAGCGGATCTCTCGCTCCTCAGTCATCGGCTCCTTGCCGCGAGACGATGAGGGTCCTAAGGGAAAACCTCTGACACACGACAGCGGTGTCCTCCTAGATGTAGGCCGATAAGAAGGCTCTCCAATAAGGTGGCGTCTAGACAGGGAAATAGATCCTAACATACGGGTAGCAGGATCAGTGGATGGCAATGGTGGAGTGGCTATCGAACCATCTGAAGTATCTCTAGGGAGTGTGGGTGGGTAAACCTCCTCAGACACGACTGTAGCTATCCCGTCGTATGACCCCTCCATGGGCTCCTCCTCAGTATCAGTATCAGTGAGGTAAATAGGTGCGTGTCTCGACATGCCTAGTCAAAGAATCGGGTGTGACGTGTCAGACGTATGCAATAGTATGAATGCAGAAATGTGTTAGCCAAGGCTATAGTCTAGGTCTCTAAGGTTTTCAGTCACTTAAAGACTTCTAGTTCTCTATAACCAATGGCTCTGATACCAAGTTGTGTCACACCCCCAAAATCGGTAATCGCGTTTAATGATAGATTAGCGGAAGCTTTTAGTAAATTTTGCGGAAGCTTTTTCATAATAGTTTAAAACAGCAGGGGCGCTGACAGATTCAATAGTGCATTCACCGTATCAGAGCGTATGATCACACAGAACATATATATATTTAAGATGCCGTAAGTTCAAAGTTATTACAAAAGATACGACTTATAAAGTCGTACATAAGTAGGGTTGTCAAAGACAACATAAGTATTTGAAAATACAAGTTTATAAAAGAGGGATTTCATAAGTATAACCAATGAAATTGATAATACAAAGGAAATCCAAGTGTCCCAAAAGTGGCATCATAAATAGTCGGGTAGCCTACGTCCTTTATGCATGCAGATGTACCTGAGTCCTAATTCCCTGAAAAACATAGTAAACCGTCAACATTGAATGTTGAGTGAATTCACAGGTTTAGTGTGAATGTATTAAATCAAGTTTTGTATAAATCATTCATGTACACAAACAAAATGTTTATATGTAAATAGGAAACACAAGTTTAATCATAAACATTTCCCAATAAGTAGTCGCAGGATATACAGGTTTATCAAATAAGTAAACATATCCATTTCAATAGTTAGAGGAAAATCAGATTTAGCAGTCAAGCAAACATTTTCCAACAGATAGTTAACAGGAACTCAAGTTTAACAATAAGGTAAACGTTCCAAAAATAATTGTTACAGGAAACACAGGTTTAACATTTAAGTAAACATTTCCTATAAATAGTTGTTTTGTGGGGAAACCAAGTTTTTCCATATTAAGGCAAACGTTTCCTATAGTAGTCACGAGTAGGAACACCTGTCCTAACAATCATCACAGGGAATACCCTTCCCCAAAACAATTTGTACTTAGTTGTATAGTTATGTGAGAAATTTAGACTATAATCCCTCCAAGGTGAGCTAAACCTTTAGAGTTAAAGTAACGACACCTAGTACTATAACCAAACCACGACTAGTTGTTTTGTTGTTGCCTCAGTAACATCTTAAGTATACACTCCTCGTTACGACTGCCGTCGATGGGGTTGGAATGACCAACGAGTAATATCCTGGGAGGGTTGTCAAATCGATAGTACTATCTGTATACTCAGTGGCTAGAGTCACCTAGCTAATGGTTATAGGTTGCAAGCACTGGACTTATGTGCACTACAACTACCTCAGGTAAACCTAGGATCGTACCAAGATTCGTTGTCTTATTCCCAAAATGTTGTGAAAGCGTTCCATATAATTAATTCAAGTTAATTCAATATGAAAACATTTTATAGAAATAGTTCAAGTTTGATAGCGTGACAGAAATCATATTATTCAGTCTCACATAATAGCATGCAGCGCAATACATAAAGCATATAGCATGTTACATCACATTGTTCTATGTTTTCCACCCCTGGTTTTAAAAGCATGTAAAACAATAAAGATAGGGGCTGTGAACTCACGTGTAGCAAGTCTTCAGCAAAATAGATAGCTAGTAAACAATCCAAACGCGTCCCTCAAATACCTAGACGCAAATAATAATATTTCGTATAAGTATATGGATTATTTGTTAAGTTAAAATGTTTATAACATTTTAGTTGTTGGTGACAATTAAATTTGACAATGCGTTGTGTATAAGTATAAATTTAAATATACTTATTAGTTGAATATATATATTCTAATATATATATTAGTTGTCGTCATTGTTAATATCCATATATATATATATATATATATATATATATATATATATATATATATATATATATATATATATATATATATATATATATATATATATATGTCGTTTGTTAATGTCGTGTATACATATATAAACGTATATATATAATTTTGTCATTTTATGTTTCATAAACATAAGTATATACACTACGAAAATAAATCTCGTTCTAAACTATTAATAAGATTCACGTTTACGTTTTAATCACTATGCGGCTCATTGGGCTCGGTCAAATTTTATTTATTTAACATATTTATAGCTATGGTCCACAATGATCTCGGCCCAACACCCGGCCCAAGTTTCCGGCCCATTAATCCCTTCACCCGTTCGGGTTAGGGGATACCCGTTCGGGTTAGGGGATACCCGTCCGGGTACAGGACACCACCCGTCCGGGTGAGTCTTGTGACCCGTCCGGGTCTTTCACGTTTCGGTCAGTTTTAGCCCAAGTCCAAGCCCAACAAGCTAGTCCGGCCCAACAATGGTTTCGGCCCAAAAGGAAGTCACGGCCCATTTTAGGCATAGTACCCGTTCGGGTATGGGTAGCCACCCGTCCGGGTAGAGCAACTCACCCGTCCGGGTCGAGAAGCTCACCCGTTCGGGTTGGGCTTCGACCCAGTAGCTTTGTCGTCTGTCTCTGTTTCTAGCTCAAAATCGTATGTTGTTTTCGAAGTTTTTCGAGTTCTAAGCGTTTCCTAGTGTTTGTACATATCATTATACAAGTTTTAAGTTGTCGATTTAACTTTTAACATACATATATATGTTACCAAATTATGAACCATTTTTGTGTTTTTGTAAGTTGGTTTTTAGACACTAAGTTTTAAGAATTTATATCACCTAATGAGTTTGTAATCAACCACAATAATCTTGTTATAACTATTTTACATACATTATAAACTTATATAATCAAAGAAATATACAATATATGTATGAAATCTATAGCTTCGAGTCCTCGCAATGATTTTAGATGGAGATGATGACGATTCTGGTGTTGTAGATGATGATAATGACGATCGATGATGATGAAAATGACTAGGTGATCATTTTGTTTGTAGTTTTAGGTGTTGATGATTGTGATGAAGATGATGATAAAAGGTGAAGAAGGTGGTGTTGAAGTTGTTGTTCCTGCTTGCTGCCTCTTGCTCCAGTACACACACACACACAAAGCGGTGAAGAAGAAAATGTTTGGTGAAGTGTGAATTATTAGAGTTTAGTAGTTGGAGTAATAGAGAAGATTTTGGTTCCAAAAATTCAAACGGAGGTATGGTATGCTTACCAATCTGTCGAACAGATATTTTAAAATGTGTATTATTGGTAACTTTTGGTACATTAATTTCGTGTATGGGTATAATTTGTGGTACTTCGGGTAATAATAAATTACTCTTGAGTTTACTTTATATCTTAAACTTATAAATTTATAATCATAAAAATGAAATACTTTATTAAAGGTGTTAATAAAATTGATCACAGCAAAAGTACAGTACAGTTAAACTGCGTGCCAGATTTCAGTCAAATTTGGAAATCATATTTTGAGGTAATGTTCTACACATTAAAACAATAATTAGCGAAATAATACTTTTATTATTTTGAACCTCTAGGCACGTTTTAAAATTATTTCTGTTCGTATAACGTGTACCAAAAAGTCATCTAAATGTTTCCATTTTATTTTTGTACTAATACTTTTATATAATAATTTAGACCCAAATTATTCAAAAGTATATTGAAGTTCATTTTGGAACTTTATTATTCGCGTTTAATACGTTTATTATAAAACGTATACTTTACTATATCATCTCAATAATATAATTATCTAATAGTTGTAATTTATAATTTTCGAATTATTAATTATTTTATATCACCAACATTATTGTGTTCAACTTGTAAAGTTTAATATGTTTATTTCGTACGTAATTATATATATACACATATAACTACAATCAAATATATCACGTAACACATAGTAAGTTTCACAAAACTTAACACATAATTTGTTTTGAAATCACAAATTCAGGGAATTACTCTAGGTAATGCATGAAATTAGGTTAAGTAAATACCCTAATCGGAGGATTGTCACACTACTCTTAGGGTAGGAAATACCTAGTAAAATGTATACACATTGGTGTTACATCTTTAATACAATACAAATCAAAATACAGGGATTTCGAACTACTTTTCAAAACATACAGGATTTACACTTTATGTTTTCAACTAACAATCATATGAACTCACCAGCTTTATAGCTGACTTGTTTTAGCATGTGTTCTCAGATGCCCAGCAGGATTAGGATTGCTACAAGCTTATGCTAGCTCGAGTCGCATGTTTTTCAACATTTGGGACCACTCTGCATTTACTTTTGTATTTACAAAGTAAACATTTGAATATTATTGTCAAACTCGCAACGTTGTAAATGTTTTATTTTGGGAAATGTAATAACTATTTTCAAACATCTCATTTAGAGTCGTTTGCTATATCTTTATGCTTTGATATTTGATTTGGTAACACCCGACCGAATGGCTTTCGCAACCCGAAATTTGAGGGTGTCACAACTTCATCCTTCATTTTTTCTGTTGCATCTTACGTTCTGTTAATGTATATTTGTAGTAGTACTTATTTACTGCATCTTGTGAAATTGCTAATATTTTTTTACTGCATCTTGTATATTGTTACTTCATTTTATGTTGTTTTTAGATCTGAAAAAATCGACTGCATTCTTCATTTTTCTACTGCATCTTGCGTTACTGCATCTTACGTTCAATTAGTGTATTGTAGTAGTACTTATTTAATATAGATAAGTAGTTTTTTACTGCATCTTGTATATTGTTACTGCATCTTATGTTGTCTTTTAGCTTTTTATGTGTTGAAATAAAAAAAAAACTACTTATACTTATTTACTGCATCTTATGTAAAGCTTGATTTTATTCTTGAATCTAAAAAATTAATATTACATGTTTTACTGCATCGTTTTTAACTTTTTATGTGTTGAAATAAAAAAACTAGTTATATTTATTTTTACTGCATTTTATATATTTTTACCGCTTCTTATCTTTTTAAGCATTTTTGACATAATCATTAATATTAGAAGTTTATTGATTGAAATTTTTTTTTCACATTTTTTGAATAATTTTTCGGGCAGTTTTTTCGGTCAGGTCCAAAACTTTGTTATAATTGCAAAATAGTCTCTGCCCTCCCTTCCCCCTCCCCCTTTTGTTATTGTAACACCTGCCTAATTAGGATAATTAATTATGCCTAATTATTTGTAACTAGTTGTGATTAGTATGTAATATGACTAATTACATACTCTATTTGTATATATATAAGGTGATTTATATATATATGTGTGTACTTACGCGATTTGGATGAATCGTACGAATTAACTGGACGGAGTCCGATACATTTTACTTGGACGTTGGTGACAAAACTTACTTAAATAATGAGAACGTATTTTACTGTATAAATACACTTTAAACGGATATTATCATATTAGCTCGACAACATTACGAATATTTTAGCAAAAACGTATTAAACGCGAATTAATAATTTAAATATTTCGACAAATGTTTTTACTATTAATTTCAAGGTATTTTTAAATACTCCAGTTACATTTTAAAACATAAATATTTGGTTAAATACTAAAAACGAACGATTAAACGATTAGGACACGGAGTAAATACTGTAATTTGGGAAGTGTTTTCTCTCTTTCTCTTTTGGAACCAACCATCACCACCACCTACACCTCATTCTCTTCATTTCATTTTCATTTTTATAAAAACACACACAAACACAAATTCTCTCTAAAAATCCCCACCAATTTTCGGATTCACAAATCAACCCCCAAAATTTATAATTTCGGAATCACCATCACGAGGGGAACAAGATTTACAAAGGCACCATACTCGTTTTCTTCCTCTTTCGGTCTCGATTTGCAAAAGTAAGAATTTCCTAAAAACTTAGATCTATTCATTTTGGTGTATTATTTGGATGAAATATTGTGTACACAACATAGATATAACCTAAACAATGAAGAAAACACGATTTTACAGCTTAAAAATACGTTAGATTTGCGTTTTGGTCGGAAAATCTCGACATCCGAAACTTTCTGGGCTGGTGTTCATCTTTGCGACACAACGCTTGTGTCGCATGTTGTGTCGCATAAACCATATTGTGTCGTATTTTGTGTCGTACGTTATGTCGCACCTTGTGTCGCAGACTCCATGCGACACAACCCTTATGTCGCTGTTGAATCAGCATCGCAAGCTTTTGCGACACAACCACTGTGTCGCAGAGCTCTTGTGTCGCATTCCTATGCGACACAACCATTGTGTCGCATACAAACCCTTGTGTCGCATACAAATCCTTGTGTCGCAAATTATGTCACAGAAAACTTGGAAATTTTGAAGGATTTTCACTATAGCAAAGTCAAAGTTACTGTAGCAAAGTCAAATTTTACTATAGCAATTCACTGTAGCAAAGTTACTGTAGCAAAAATCAACATTTTAGAATTTTGATACAAACCGTCACCAACGGGCCAAACGTGTTTTCCAACAAACAAACAATTACAGACATATGGACAAACATTGGATATACTAGTTGTGTACAACTAAACGAAACGTCTCGCGAGACACATACTTACATAACTTCATATGATTAGGCATTTGAAGGTTACGGGTTCGGAGAACCTACTTGCTATATTTACTACTTGCTAATTGCTACGGCTTATTACAAGACTCAGGTGAGTCTTACGGCCCCACTTTTACTGTTTTATCTTATTGGGGGAGAAACATGCTACTACTTTTCTTTGAACACAAGTACTAAAACTGTTTACTATACCAAACGGAATTGCATGAGTTGTTTACTATTTACAGAAGTCTCTCCATCATATATCGTTAGTTATGGACTTAAGCGCGAACACTAGTTAATGGATCCATTAGGGAAATGACCCTCCCCGCCCAGGGCAGTAGCGCTGCCACGTACTGATTTACACGTAGAAACGGGTGACTACTTATTCGTTACTGATGCTTGCTCATTTACGAGCATGTCACGGGAGCAAACTTATTACTTACGGGTTAAGCTTCGATTATGAGCCTCATGGCAACGGTATAACTTACTTATTTACATTTGCTGGATTGCAAATACTGGTTTTACGATTGCTGGATTGCAATTACTGATTTTACGCCTGCGGGCACTACTGATGAAACCTCGTGTTCAAAACTGATATTACTTACAAAGCAGTGAGATTCACCAACATTCGTGTTGACCCTTTTAGCATGTTTTCTTAGGTACCCGGATGGAGTAGGATTACTCCAGTACTTTAGCTAGAGTCGCATGATTTCAACACAACTGCATTAACGGAGATTCTTAGCATTATCTTTTGTATATTTCGATTATGTAATAGAATCTCCCGCTATACGCGTGGACTCTATGAAACTACATTTTTGTATACGAAAACATTTAGTTTTCAAACATTATATCTATGGGAATGTAACTAATTTACAAACGTTGCATATAGATGTCGTTTGCTTTATCTTTGTGCTGTGATATTTGATTAGTAACACCCCAAAACCTTGCTTCCGCCAAACAGTGAATTTGGGGGTGTTACAGATTGGTATCAGAGCCTAAGGTTATAGTGAACTAGGTTGCATTTAGTGGGCCTAGACTATGACCATTAGGCAGTATTTCCTTACTAGGCATGATTGGCTCAGGAATTACATCATACGACTTTAATTTAACATAGCCTGATCAACTATGTACAATTAAGGAAAGATGATGTGAGGTTTGAAATGGTTATGTCGAACAGTTATGCGTTAGTTGACTCTGACCACGAGAGAACCGGACCATTACTTGATACGTGCTAGACACTAGGCTGGATATTATATACTTATAGCCTCGTCTTACTTACACTCTGCCACAGGAATGGCAAACACACCACCTAATCCGTCACCCTCTCACTCACATGGGTCACGAAACCCACGAGTAGCCAGGAGGAACACAAGGTCATCTCGAACCAGCCCCTATTCTGTTCATAACTTTCAGAACTTGGGACATCTCCCGATGCCAGTGTTGGCTACCCAACTCCGTCGTCAGGAGCAAAGGCTCGAAAATCTCGAACGGGAACAACACCGAATGACCTGCCTACTTCGTCAAGCTCTTGACCGCATATCACAACTCCAGCGAGAACAAGAGGATACCAACCTCTCTGTAAGCATAATTCAGGATTCAATGACCGCTGAATTAGGTGCGGATGAACTCGTAAGAAACCGACTAGAGGAATGTGAACAGCGTTCACAGGAGATTGAGGATCACTCTCGAGCACTAGTACAACGACTGGCCTTGGTTGAAGACAACGCCAGGCAAACCAACAGACTAGCAGAAACCGTGGACTGCCTTGTCGCGCTGATGGAACAAATTAATCTGCATCAAGATTAGATCAGTCTGTAACTTGTAACCAGCTAACTACTTTATTAGGGCCTATGTAATTCAACCGGATGTAACAATTCCCGGAAATTTTGTACTACTATTACTTTGTAATCTTTTGGAAAACTCGTACCTTGTATCCAACTTGGTTATCTAAATGAAATGTGATTGTCACTTCGTACTGTTATCGTGTATCTCATCATTTGCACTTGTGACATATCATAATTTCATGCAAATATCTTATTCCTCTTTCCTTATTCTGTTCTTGTTCAGCATCATGCCTCCTCGTCGACAGATCACCCTCAGTGAAGCCGAAATTGCGGGTCTGATTGCCCGTAGTGTGGCCCAAGCCCTAGCTACCCGAACATAAACTCCTGGTAGCGAAGATACAGCTACTAATGGACCACAACCCAAACCATGTTCTTACAAAGACTTCCAGAACTGCAAACCTCTGAACTTTGCAGGTATTGAGGGAGCTATCGATCTAGTACGCTGGATCGAGAAAGTCGAATCTGTATTTCTTATCTGCAACTGTGCGGAGGGAGACAAGGTTAAGTTCTCCGTTAGTACTGTTACTGACACCGCACTCACCTGGTGGAACACCTATGCCCAGACTGTGGGTGTTGCTAATGCTTACAAACTCCCGTGGGAGGAGTTGAAGGAGATGATGAGGGGCGAGTACTGCCCCAGGGATGAATTGAAACAGCTGGAATTGGAATTCTGGAACCACAAGATGCAGGGTGATGACATCACCGGGTACACCAACCGTTTCCACCAACTGGCACTTCTGTGCCCAACCATGGTCGATCCTGAGTACAAGAGGATCGAGAAATACGTCGATGGACTTCCCGAGAGACTCCAAGACCTGGTGACTTCATCCAAACCGGGTACTATTCAGAGCGCCATTCGTATGGCTCATGAGCTAACGGCAAATTCTGTCCGCCGTGGCACAACTTCAACCCCATCTACAAACAACAAACGCAAATGGGAAGGAAACCCCAACTCATTCAACCAACTCACCAACAAGAAGCCTGAGTCTGTTAAGGCTTATTCATCGGGGACTTCAGAGAATAAAGGGTACAACGGGAACAGACCTTACTGTTCCAAATGCAACCGCCATCATGACGGTTCTTGCCCTTGCTCCAATTGCAAACGGTTCGGGCACCTAGCCAAAGATTGCCGAACCAACATTCCTACCCCCAACACTAATGCACCAAAAGCCTGCTTTGGGTGTAGAAATTCATGGCATTTCAAGAAAGATTGCCCAAAGCTGAAAAACAACAACAACCCTGCTCGCGGCAGATCATTTGTTATCAAGGCTGGGGAAGCCAGACAAGACCCGAATGTCGTGACGGGTACGTTCCTTCTCAACGACCTTACTGCTTCTGTGTTATTTGATACCGGTGCCGATAGAAGTTTCATTTCTGAGAAATTTAGCCCTTTACTTGATATAACTCCCACTGCCTTAGATGCTAAATACATTGTAGAACTAGCTAACGGCAAACTGATTGAAACTGATAGTATCATACGCAACTGTACACTTAACCTTACGAACGAAACGTTTCCCATTGATTTAATCCCTGTCGAGATCGGCAGCTTCGATATTATTGTCGGTATGGATTGGTTATCCGAGCACCGAGCTGAAATAGTCTGTTATGACAAACTCGTTCTCATACCTCTTGTCTCCGGTGGAACCTTAGTCCTACAAGGGGAGACCGCAAACGGAATCTGAATATTGTATCCTGCCTCAAAACTAGAAAATATCTACGAAAAGGGTATCAAGCCATCCTCGCACATGTAACGGAGAAGAAGTCGGAGGAGAAGCGACTTGAGGATGTTCCAATCGTGCGGGATTTCCCGGAAGTCTTTCCTGAAGACTTGCCCGGACTTCCACCACCTAGACAAATTGAATTTCAAATTGAACTTGTGCCAGGAGCTGCACCCGTGGCACGAGCCCCTTACCGTCTAGCACCATCCGAAATGCAGGAGTTGTCTAACCAACTACAGGAACTCCTGGACAGAGGATTTATTCGACCAAGTTCCTCGCCTTGGGGAGCTCCGGTCTTATTCGTGAAAAAGAAAGATGGATCTTTCCGCATGTGCATCGATTACCGAGAGCTGAATAAGCTAACCATAAAGAATCGGTACCCGCTTCCTAGAATCGATGACCTATTTGACCAGCTCCAGGGATCGAGTGTTTACTCAAAGATTGATCTACGGTCAGGTTATCATCAACTCCGAGTCCGCGACAATGATATCCCAAAGACAGCTTTCCGAACTCGTTACGAGCATCACGAATTCCAAGTGATGCCATTCGGTTTAACCAACGCACCGGCCGTATTCATGGATCTTATGAATCGGGTGTGCAAACCGTATCTTGACAAATTCGTCATTGTGTTTATCGATGACATCCTGATTTACTCTCGCAATGTGCAGGAACATGCTCAACATCTGAAAACCATTATAGGACTCCTTAGACACGAAGAGTTATATGCCAAATTCTCTAAGTGTGAGTTCTGGATTCGAACCGTTCAATTCCTCGGTCACGTGATTGACAGCCAAGGAATTCATGTTGATCCCGCCAAGATTGAAGCAATCAAGGGCTAGGAGTCACCGACCACTCCAACCGAAGTGAGACAATTCTTAGGTCTTGCTGGCTATTACCGCCGATTCATTGAAAACTTTTCAAGAATAGCTGTTCCCTTAACAACACTGACTCAGAAGGATAAGAAGTTCGATTGGACTGATAAACAAGAGTCAGCCTTCCAGCTATTGAAAAACAAACTTTGCAGTGCACCAATCTTGTCCTTACCCGAGGGCACCGACGATTTCGTAGTTTATTGCGACGCCTCACACCAAGGACTTGGTTGCGTTTTAATGCAGCGGGAAAAAGTCATTGCCTATGCCTCACGACAACTAAAAATTCACGAGAAAAACTATACGACCCACGACCTCGAGTTAGGTGCCGTGGTCTTCGCATTGAAAATCTGGAGACATTATCTCTACGGTACGAAAAGCACTATCTTTACCGATCACAAAAGTCTCCAACACATATTCGATCAAAAGGATCTAAACATGAGGCAACGTCGCTGGGTTGAGTTACTTAGTGACTACGACTGCGAGATCAAATACCATCCGGGCAAGGCTAACGTAGTTGCCGATGCCTTAAGCCGAAAAGAACGAGTGAAACCCCTTCGAGTCCGGGCACTTTCTATGACAATTCGTAACGAGCTTCCTGCTCAAATCCTTACCACTCAGCTTGAAGCACTCAGCGATGGAAACCTGAAAAATGAAGCCTTACGAGGCTTGGATAAACAATTCGAAATCAAATCTGATGGGACTCGATACTTCTCTAACCGGGTGTGGTTACCCAAATTCGGAAACTTGCGAGACTTGGTGATGGCTGAAGCTCATAAATCTCGATACTCTATACATCCTGGTTCTGACAAGATGTATCACGACGTCAAAGGGTTGTATTGGTGGCCTAACATGAAAGCTGACATCGCCCTGTACGTCAGTAAATGCTTAACCTGTTCCAAAGTCAAGGCCGAACACCAAAGACCCTCGGGATTGCTCCAACAGCCTGAAATTCCTGAATGGAAATGGGAGCAAATTACCATGGACTTCATTACCAAACTACCAAAAACTTCGAGTGGTTGCGATACCATTTGGGTGATCGTGGACCGTCTCACAAAATCTGCTCATTTTCTGGCCATCAAGGAAACCGACAAGACGGAGCGTCTGACTCGCATCTACGTCAAAGAAATCATCTCGCGACACGGTGTACCTATCTCGATCATCTCGGAGAGGGACAGCCGTTTTACTTCTAACTTTTGGAAATCACTACAGAAATCTCTTGGTACTCGTCTGGATATGAGTACTGCTTATCACCCGCAAACCGATGGCCAAAGTGAGCGAACTATTCAAACACTGGAGGATATGCTACGAGCCTGCGTAGTTGACTTCGGTACTTCTTGGGAAAATCATTTACCGTTGTGCGAGTTCTCGTACAACAACAGTTACCATACCAGCATTAAGGCTGCACCCTTCGAGGCACTCTACGGGCGTAAGTGCCGATCACCTATCTGTTGGACTGAGTTAGGAGATTCCCAACTCACGGGTCCAGAAATCATTCACGAAACTACTGAGAAAATCATTGGTATTCAAAACCGGCTGAAAGCCGCACGTGATCGTCAGAAAAGCTATGCTGACGTGAGGCGCAAACACCTTGAGTTCCAAGTAGGGGACAAGGTACTTCTCAAAGTGGCACCGTGGAAAGGTGTCATTCGATTCAGAAAGCGAGGCAAACTAAACCCTAGATACATCGGACCTTTCGAAATCCTTGAAAGATTTGGTCCAGTGGCATACCGCCTGCAACTTCCTGCTGAGCTTAACAGCGTTCACAACACCTTTCACATTTCTAACCTAAAGAAATGTCTGTCAGACGAGACACTAATAATACCGCTCGACGAAATCCAAATCGATGATAAACTTCATTTTGTCGAGGAACCTATGGAAATCATGGACCGTGAGGTCAAGCGATTGAAACAGAGTCGTATTCCCATCGTAAAAGTCAGGTGGAATTCTAGGCGTGGCCCTGAGTTCACCTGGGAACGGGAAGACCAAATGCGATAGAAATACCCACATCTCTTCCCAGACAAAGCACCGTCCGTGCACTCGAGCTAATTTCGGGATGAAATTTCTTTAACAAGGGGAGAATGTAACACCTGCCTAATTAGGATAATTAATTATGCCTAATTATTTGTAACTAGTTGTGATTAGTATGTAATAGGACTAATTACAGACTCTATTTGTATATATATAAGGTGATTTATATATATATGTGTGTACTTACGCGATTTGGATGAATCGTACGAATTAACTGGACGGAGTCCGATACATTTTACTTGGACGTTGGTGACAAAACTTACTTAAATAATGAGAACGTATTTTACTGTATAAATACACTTTAAACGGACATTATCATATTAGCTCGACAACATTACGAATATTTTAGCAAAAACGTATTAAACGGGAATTAATAATTTAAATATTTCGACAAATGTTTTTATTATTAATTTCAAGGTATTTTTAAATACTCCAGTTACATTTTAAAACATAAATATTTGGTTAAATACTAAAAACGAACGATTAAACGATTAGGACACGGAGTAAATACTGTAATTTGGGAAGTGTTTTCTCTCTTTCTCTTTTGGAACCAACCATCACCACCACCTACACCTCATTCTCTTCATTTCATTTTCATTTTTATAAAAACACACACAAACACAAATTCTCTCTAAA
The DNA here is from genome assembly GCA_949592205.1 of Helichrysum umbraculigerum. Classification (NCBI taxonomy): domain Eukaryota; kingdom Viridiplantae; phylum Streptophyta; class Magnoliopsida; order Asterales; family Asteraceae; genus Helichrysum; species Helichrysum umbraculigerum. Next base: position 121,812,283 of record CATIUR010000005.1, on the reverse strand, counting down.
AATCCCCACCAATTTTCGGATTCACAAATCAACCCCCGAAATTCATAATTTCGGAATCACCATCACGAGGGGAACAAGATTTACAAAGGCACCATACTCGTTTTCTTCCTCTTTCGGTCTCGATTTGCAAAAGTAAGAATTTCCTAAAAACTTAGATCTATTCATTTTGGTGTATTATTTGGATGAAATATTGTGTACACAACATAGATATAACCTAAACAATGAAGAAAACACGATTTTACAGCTTAAAAATACGTTAGATTTGCGTTTTGGTCGGAAAATCTCGACATCCGAAACTTTCTGGGCTGGTGTTCATCTTTGCGACACAACGCTTGTGTCGCATGTTGTGTCGCATAAACCATATTGTGTCGTATTTTGTGTCGTACGTTATGTCGCACCTTGTGTCGCAGACTCCATGCGACACAACCCTTATGTCGCTGTTGAATCAGCATCGCAAGCTTTTGCGACACAACCACTGTGTCGCAGAGCTCTTGTGTCGCATTCCTATGCGACATAACCATTGTGTCGCATACAAACCCTTGTGTCGCATACAAATCCTTGTGTCGCAAATTATGTCACAGAAAACTTGGAAATTTTGAAGGATTTTCACTATAGCAAAGTCAAAGTTACTGTAGCAAAGTCAAATTTTACTGTAGCAATTCACTGTAGCAAAGTTACTGTAGCAAAAATCAACATTTTAGAATTTTGATACAAACCGTCACCAACGGGCCAAACGTGTTTTCCAACAAACAAACAATTACAGACATACGGACAAACATTGGATATACTAGTTGTGTACAACTAAACGAAACGTCTCGCGAGACACATACTTACATAACTTCATATGATTAGGCATTTGAAGGTTACGGGTTCGGAGAACCTACTTGCTATATTTACTACTTGCTAATTGCTACGGCTTATTACAAGACTCAGGTGAGTCTTACGGCCCCACTTTTACTGTTTTATCTTATTGGAGGAGAAACATGCTACTACTTTTCTTTGAACACAAGTACTAAAACTGTTTACTATACCAAACGGAATTGCATGAGTTGTTTACTATTTACAGAAGTCTCTCCATCATATATCGTTAGTTATGGACTTAAGCGCGAACACTAGTTAATGGATCCATTAGGGAAATGACCCTCCCCGCCCGGGGCAGTAGCGCTGCCACGTACTGATTTACACGTAGAAACAGGTGACTACTTATTCGTTACTGATGCTTGCTCATTTACGAGCATGTCACGGGAGCAAACTTATTACTTACGGGTTAAGCTTCGATTATGAGCCTCATGGCAACGGTATAACTTACTAATTTACATTTGCTGGATTGCAAATACTGGTTTTACGATTGCTGGATTGCAATTACTGATTTTACGCCTGCGGGCACTACTGATGAAACCTCGTGTTCAAAACTGATATTACTTACAAACCTGTGAGATTCACCAACATTCGTGTTGACCCTTTTAGCATGTTTTCTCAGGTACCCGGATGGAGTAGGATTACTCCAGGACTTTAGCTAGAGTCGCATGATTTCAACACAACTGCATTAACGGAGATTATTAGCATTATCTTTTGTATATTTCGATTATGTAATAGAATCTCCCGCTATACGCGTGGACTCTAGGAAACTACATTTTTGTATACGAAAACATTTAGTTTTCAAACATTATATCTATGGGAATGTAACTAATTTACAAACGTTGCATATAGATGTCGTTTGCTTTATCTTTGTGCTGTGATATTTGATTAGTAACACCCCAAAACCTTGCTTCCGCCAAACAGTGAATTTGGGGGTGTTACAGTTATCCTCTGAACCGTTCCCCAATAATTATCATCCCAATGTAGGTGGTGGGAACCCTTACCAGAGCCAGGATGTTCCGGGGAGATACATGCCTTCTGCCGCCAACTATGAAAGAGCCTAACATGGATGCCAAGTGGCTAACTTACTCCAGTTTGAATGATTGGTGTTCGTTTTACTTGTAGGTGATAAGATGGTTTTTACCTAACATATTTTGCGACATCAGAGTTTGTATTGTCATGCATATTTGAGGATCTGGTATCAGGCTTATCATATATTGTATAGCTTAGTAACATCATGATTGTCCATATGTGCTGCATCTAGCCTTGAACTTATTGTTTCCGCAGTTGCATTTTGGTTGTGTATGTAACTTGTGTGTTGAATCTTAATAGTACTTAAGTTTTTATTCCAACTTTACCCCTCTACACTTGCACCAACCAACAAGTTTGGAAATCAGTTACACTGACCAACTCTTACCACGACTAAAAAAATCACTCTTTCACAATTAAAAAAATTCACAGATACACTCTTTCCACGATTTATTAAACTCTCCTATAAACTTTCCAAAAAAAACCCTTTGTACCACGACTAAAAAAATCACTTTTTCACAATTAAAAAAATTCACAGATACACTCTTTACACGATTTATTAAACTCTCCTATAAACTTTCCAAAAAAAAACCCTTTGTACCTACCCACTCAATATAAAAGATTCAACCTTTCCAAAATAGATTCATTTGACCAACCCTTTTTCCATAGTATGGAGCTGTCAACCTCAAACAAAATTAATACACACCATCAATTCAATAAATCATATTTAATCTTCATAAATGTATACTATCGTTTCCATTGAAACAAAGAACTCCAACATTATAAATACATTACAAAGAACTCCAAAATAACTATCAAACAAAGCACTCAACTCAATATGAATCAAAACAAACAATGTAATAACAATGCATCAGCAGCTCCAACGCATGTTCCAATCGATATGAACACCATGATCACTCCAACACTTGAGGTGACGGTTGAATCTGTGAATGTGGTGAATGATGACCTCATGAATGTGGTAAATGATGATCTGAATGTGGCAATTGATGAACTGAAAGTTACTCTAAGTAATCAAAATGTTCAGGTAAACACACACCAATTCAGTTTGATGTGAATGTTTCTCATATAGTATTTTTTTTTTTTTCTTAAATTGGCAGTAGTGCTAGATTTGTGCACACATCAGTTGAAACAAATAAAGTCATTCCTATATACTAAACATTAATACTATGATTTCAATTTAAAATTCAGATGGATACCAAAAAACGTAATATAGAGATTGTTGATCTTGAAAGCTCCGATGACGATATTCTGTCAATGTCTAATGTCAGGCGGACAACGAAAAAATGGAGTTCAGAGTTTTCAAAAAATAAGGTTTACAGGCTCATTGATGAGAGTGATGAAGACCAAAACTTAAGTTCCTTTCACAAATGCTTTTTGCTTTCTATTAATGTTTAAATAAATAGAGGAATGACTTTATTTATGTCTTTTATTTTAACTTGTCAATGTTACAGTTGATTTATTGTTCACCATGTTATAATAAAGTCTGGATGATTGGATGTTTAAATACTATGATCAATGTTTAAATTAAGTCTGGATGATTCATCTTTATAATAATTACGTATTATGTGATGATGTGATATATATATATATATATATATATATAGTGGAATGATGCAGAGGGAAGTGCATTTTTCGGGGGAAGGGGGAAGCGTTAGTATGTATCAGGAAGCATATTACCTTCACTCATACAAATCTCGAAAAAAGCAAACTGAAATTTAGTAAATGTTAATCAGAATCGATGCTATGAATGTTAAGCTTCTTGATAAATTCTTTCTTCAAGTTATAGCATCAATTTATGAATATTAGATCCAAATCCGTTAATATGCATCGCGGTGTATATTAGTTAATATGCATTGTGATGCATATTAACAATAAAAATATCTTTCAAATAATGTGAAGTTTTAATATGCATCGCGATGCATATTAGTTAATATGTATCACACTGCATATTAACAATTTATTAAAAAAATATATATTCATCAATTAATGTTATGACTTAAAAATGAAATTTATTCGTTAAAATATTCTTTATAGCATCGATTTTGATTACTATTTACCAATAAAAATAATTTTTTGGTGACGTTTTAATTGATAATTGTAATATGCTTCTTGATGCATACTAACGCTTCCCCTCTTCCCCCCAAAAAGGCACTTCCCTCTCTCTCTCTCTCTCTCTCTATATATATATATATATATATATATATATATATATATATATATATATATATATATATATATATATCTATTTTTTACATACCTATTTATTAACATACACATTTGGTACCATGTTATTTTGTAGAATGCTTTGTCTCACGATACTGTCGAACTCTTTTTGTCACTAAATCACCATCATGTGTGGTTTAACTTAAAGGTGGCTCGAGTTGAGTTGATTTGGAAGGACACCAAAAACAACAAACTATATTTGTTTTTGCTAGCAAGATGCAAACGTAAGTTTCAAACTTCACACTAATATATACTCCGTATTAAAATTCCTTAAACATAAAAAAAGCCTTAAGCATTTAACCTTAATTTCACAATACTTTTTAATAGAGAGAACGAATGGCAGCGGTGGTCTCAAGTAAATTGATACAAAGGTATGAAAACATGGAGTTATTGGGTAATACTTATAGAATTGGGCACTTTCAAGTTGAAATGCGACCCCCGTGGATTGACTACCCACGTTTTGAGGGTTACTCTTTCAACCGCAATGATTGGTAAATCATCATCAACAATAAGACAAATTTTGAACACATCAATGTTATCGAGTTTCCAATATACCCAAACGTATCTTGTTTTCGAACCCATGCAACTGATGATTCAAACAGAAGAATGTTAATTGGTAAATTAACCATTCCGTGCTATAGCTGTCTTTTGTTGACTTCTACATTTAACACATCTATTAAGTTTAAACAAATTTTAATTTAGATGTAGTTAAGAAAATTTGTCAAGGAAAGCTAAGACAGATCACAAATCAAGTTGGAGCATGTGAGATGTGTAACACTTCAAAAATATAAAGGTTTTATTTTAGTACGCGAGGGTATATTTATTTTAAAGTGGTGTTATTTAAATGAGATGAAATAATAATATACACGAATGGTTTCCTAGTTCCAGACAATAGGGTTTAAAAGGGATAAATTAATTAAACCGACTTGGATAGATATGTGCGTATGAATGAGTTTATCTCATTCATTTTCCAGAGAAGCAAGAAAACACAGGGACGATTTATGTATCAATTCCATGGCTTCAATCATCAAATTAAATCTTCAATTCAAGTTTCTAATACTTCATTCCTTCCTTCTTGATCATCATTAGTCATATGTAAGTAATTTCTTCCATGTTTTTAACCTAGTTTATGAGTTTCATGGGGTTTTGTATAAGTGAAACTTTTAATCCGAAATTAGGGTTAGAAATTTATTGAATTAGTGTTAGTTAGTGTTTTTATGATTGTTAGTAGTTATATAACATAATAAAGGTGATGAATTTATGATTTGTGTTCATGAGTGATTTTAGGGTTTATGTCAAATCTTTATGAAATCATGAAGTAAGTTTAAAAGTGATGTTAGTGGTGTTAATAAAGCTTGATTATGAAGATAAAACATGAATTTAAAGGTAGTAAATTTGATAAGTGATGAATTATTAAAAGAGTGTTTATAGTAATTAATGTAAATTATGATAAGATTATGTTAAAGAGATTAATAATGAAATTAATGGTGTTAATAGAGTATGATAATTGTGATGAAACATGTATTGAAGTAGTAGAGTTTTAAAAGTGATAAATTATAATAAGTGTTCATGATGAATTATGTAAATTATGATTAGTAGAATGATTAAGAGATGTTAAAACATGGTGTAAGAATCATGTAAGATAAATCAAAGTGGGGGAGAAACCAAATATGATTAAAAGAGAAGTTGATGATTATTAGTGTCTAATTGTATGTGTTATGTATTATGTATATTATGATTAGGTGCTAAAAGAGTGGAGGCTTATGATGATCAAAATGATGAAATCATCTATGAGATTTTGGTGAGTGATACGGGGGTTAAACAGGTGATGTGATTGTGTAGTACCGAATAGCTTGAGGGCTAGAGGTTTACACAATCAAGGAATAAGTTATTTGTTTATGCTTGTTTAATTATGTTTATTGCTTAATTTAGTTTGTTGTGTTAAATTACTTGTTATGTTTAATTGTTATGTGATTACTTGATACTTGGTAAGAAAAGTAGTGATTATCTCATTAGCTTGATGTTAGCCAAGTATTGAGATTGTCACTAGCTTAAAAGTAAAGGAAAAGAATTGATAGTTTATGATTCGATTGTGTTGGATCCGGATTGCTTCCGAGCAAGAGGCTACACAATCGGGTGGAAGATGACTTGTTGATATATGTGGATTTAATAGTGATTATGTGGTGAACAGTGTATGAATTGATTGTATGTGTTTCCGGATAGCTTCCGAGCTAGAGGATCATACAATCAAGTAGAAGTTACTTGTTATACGTTTTATTTCTTATGTGTGTATTTAAGGGTAAGTAAAAGTTGTTGTTGATAAGTGCTTTGATTGTTAGTTGTTGAAATATGTGGAATGAGAATGTACAAAGCTTCAGTGGTGATCAGAGAGTTAATTGCAGTTAACACGGTGTTCAGATCCCAGAGCCCAGTGATTTTGTGTTTATGTAATTGTGTTGATGTGTGTTAAGTGTTATATGGATTGCTTGTTTAATTGCCTGTGTACTCACTAAGCAATTGTGCTTACCCGTTTCAGTGTTTATGTTGTAGGTTAATGAGTTGGCAGAGACACGTGGATAAAGAATATGCTCATGGTAGTGACATGGATATGGAGCATGCTTGTGGTTAGAATATGCTTCTTTCTTTTGAATTGTTGTTTTGATGATCAATTGTGTAAATCGCCCAAACAAAGAGTTTTTGAATTAAATATGTTGGTCAATCTATAGTAGTTGACTTTGGAAGTCAAACTGAGTTATGGTGTCTAGTGTATGTGGTTGTCAAGTGTATGAAGTTATATGATTGGTTTGGTTTGGGTCAAAGTGTTGAATTGTAGAAATAGGTTGAAAGTGATTGGTTGGTCAAAGATGAAGTTGACAAATAGTCAACAAAGTCGAAAGAGTCATATATGAGTGGAAAAAGGGTGTCGTTTGTTTAAATTATGGTTGTTTTGGTTAAACGGGTCGAAAGTATCAAAATGGGTCAATGATGTGATTTGGTGTGAAAATGAAAGTGAATCAATGGTCAAATATGTTTTCTAAGTTTGTTTTCAAGTGTTAAGTGAGTGTGTCAAAGGGTTAAGTTAGAGACCATGTGGTTTAGAATATGGAGTGTTCACCAAAATGGGTTAAAATGGTAAAAAGAGGTTATATGTTCGTTTTCTCGTAAAACATGTATTTTCAAAAAGTGTCAAAAGGGAAAGTTTCATTTTGTCATAGTACACGTGCCTGTAAAATTTCAGAGTCTAAGTGTTTACGAGTAAAAAGTTATACACATTTGAAATTTGTATTTTGGTATTAGTTTGTGCAGCCCTGATTCCTAGGGAATGAGAGTCATTCCTGGGGAATCCGAATCCAAGTGTTAACAGCATGCCTGATTCCTGAGGAATGGGAGTCATTCCTGGGGAATCTCTTGTAAATTCAACATTTTATTTTTTGAGTCATTATTTGATTAAGGGAACGATAAAACAAGTCTATAATGTCATATTTTAGATGTGGGACCTAATAGAGTGTGTTTTCAGTGTTAGGTAAAAAAAATGGTTCTGTTTTCGGGGCGTTTCAAGATGTATCTATACGACCTAACGTAAGTGTATATGTTTATAATTACAATTTATCAAATTGTGATTAATATTACATATTCACCAAATTCTAATACTAAACAATTCCATCCTTTTGTATGCTAACAACAAACTATGCCGACTAGGGGTCAACACATTAAGTTGGTTTTGTATCATAGTTCCGACACACTTATCGGCATGCTCGCTAGAGGAATATTATAGAATTGGGTTTTGTACGTTTCTAGGGTTAAACTTACCCGACATGGAGAAAGTAAGCTATAACACATCTATATTCAATTCAATTATAATTTTTTGTTAGGCAAATCAACTAATGTATTATTATTATTATTATATATTTTACAGTTAAAGTTTTAGAATCTACCAGCTTAACCAAGATTGTGTTCAAGCCGAATATACTGGAAGCTAAACTGATTGAAGATATGCTTGCATAAAATTTTAGGTCTCATGATGGAGTTATAGTTTGAATTTTCTTGCTCTTAAACTTATTATGTCACTTCTTTTTATTAGTTTTTGTGCTTTTTTACATTAATATTATGCTAAACAACTGAGGTTGCTTTGTCTTTATTTTACTATCGACTATATGATTTTACATGGATAGTCAACGTCAGTTTTTTTTAATATAGCCATTGTGGATTAATTTAGTCTTTACTTGCTCAACTCAAGTCTTTTAATTGTCAAAATGCAATAACAAACGTAGATAGGGACTACTTTGCATAAAACTTATCTACGTACAAAACCTTCACACTTTATTTTTTTATGGATTTAAGCATCGTTAGCGTATCATTACAGTATAGTTTATAGGGATCAATTCTATTATATATACACATAACATCCACGTCTCTATAAACTTAGCACGCCAAACTTAATATCGTATCATGTTGCGTACCTTGAAAATATCGTTCAAATCTTAAATACAATTCAAATCTTAATATCGTATAATCATATAATGTTCAATTAATAATACATGTAACTTGAACTTGCCTGGTGTGTTTTTAGCCATAGAAATTAAGTGTTGATTTGGACCAAAACAATGATACTAGCGTGATGAAATTTGATATACTACGAACACAGATAAAGCTTTATAGAAGTTGTAAGACTAATTGTAATGAGGTGATGATTTTTTGTCAACTTTTGGAAGTTATTTTATTTACTTAAATGCTTTTCATTTATTTTTTGTACTTATTGATTTTAGATACACTAACTCAAGTAGTTATTTGTTGTAATATATATACCCGAACTTCCTTGCGGGCAAGTAGTTTTATCTTTGTAGAAATAAAATTTGCTTCAATGGGGAAAGATTAGGAATATGTTTTTTCAATAGAAAATTAAATTTACATGATTACTTCAACTACAATCATTTCCATCTCATATGGTGTCGATACTTTATTATCCTTCTCCTTACTTAAATGACGAAATTTAACCAACATTTTAATTGTAGTTTTCAGTTACAGATCGAGGTGAGACAACGGTAAATGGTGATGTCCATAAATCTTACGAAGAGACGGTGAAAGGTATAAGTTCCTATAAATATATATATTATCTTATATAGATAAATAATAGTAATAACAATTTTGTTATACAACGCATATATTTACGATGCATTTATCATAAATCCATTGTTTTAGAAAACGTAGACACTACGAAAGAGAATATTATGCAAGGAGAAAAGAGATTAATAAATTGAGAAAAGTTGTTAATGGTGATGTATCCCAAACACAAGTGGATTTGCAAAAAGGTATTTATGCTATAATTACTTTATACTTACTATTAAACATTTTATGATGTATTTATGCTATAAGTAGTTTATACTTAATATTAAACATATTATTAGTACTTACACCTAATCATAATACATGTTATCCTTCAAAAATACTTTTTAGAAAAACGTAAATCAGTCAATCAAGAATATTATGCATGACAAAGGGAGAAGAACAAATTGAGACAGTTAGTTAATAGTGAAGGAAATTGCCGGTGTTCACCCCTTATAGAAAATAAAAATGCAGCTGAATCGACTCAAATGAAAATAAAACACCTGAAATGGTGTTGTCAGATCTGAAATGGTGTTTTTATTTAAAACGCACTTGTGTTCAATTAATAATACATGTATTATGATTAGGCGTTATAAATAAATCACCTGAAATGGTGTTCACCCCTTTTAAGTACTATTGACAATAAATACGTACATCATATTAATGCATTGTATATATTATATATATTAAGAATATTTTATGTAAATAGTGTTTAGTGTTGCACAAATAGTTGCATCATTATATAGTATTTGTCATTGCACTAAAATAATACATTGTTAGTGTTTATTGCTAACTTCGAATTGAATTTTTTTAGACTTTTTCACCAACAATGTTAAATTTAACACTGTCAAAAACAATGTGTACCAGACCCTATTCTTTTATTATTTTTTGTTACAGTGAGAAATATCATCACTCTTCGAATGCCTTCCCACTTGACATGTTATTTTTGTTCTCACCGATAGAAATGCCTATCAACTTCCTTAGGGTCTTGAAATCATGATGCCTTGTGTCTAAATCATCGTCATCAGAGCACTCGTCGTTGATGACCTCACTAAAACCTACGCTTTCACAATTAGTAACACAATGCTAGGACCGGTTCTATTGATATTTCTAAAAAAAATAATTAATAAATGGAGAATGTTAACCATAGCCTTTAGGGCTATAGTTAATATTCCTATATTTATCATTTTGAACTACGTCGAATTAATAAAAAAATATGAGCTTTCTCTTTTAATACTGACTTTCCTTATTTAAATTTTATAAAAGTGTTTATTCATTGTAACTTTGAGTTATAAATATAGATCGTGTTTTGATATAGTTAGAAATCTTAACCATGACCCTAAGAGTTATGGTTAACATTTTCCTTAATAAATTATGATTCCAGGCTGAGTGCTAGCAAGACATCAAAAATTTCTTGCTTAGTTTATTTAGTCATTTTTAACAAGTACTTTGTTAATCATAGTTATGAGGACTATTTAAGGTTATCATCAATCAAAAATCATGCTGAAATATTTAATCAATTATTACCATCATTGTCGTATTAAATGTGAAATCAACGTCACTTGTCATGTTAATTGTTAAACATTCTAGATTGAATACTGTAATATGAAAATTTATATTTTTGATCAGAATATGAATATGAATATGAATACTATAATATGAAAACTTATTTAGTGATTAATATAAACTGTCATTTATGTTGTGTATGTACCGTAAATCTCGTGGAGGGGTCAAACCCTTTTGACCTTATTATTCAGCAAACCATAAAATTAGGTACACGTGTGTGCGACATAATGAGTTTGATTGTTTGAAGTACTCCTTTTTTGAGCCTATGTCATATTCCACAAAATCTTGTATACACCGTAACCAAACATCACAAAAATAACCCAAAATCTATAAAACATTAAACCCGCCATATACATAGAAAACGAGCTGGTGTAAGATAACAATGAACTATCCATTTCTTGCAAGAGGATTGCTAGTTTCACATATTTTATTTATACAAATAAACTTTTATAAGCTGATGTGTCCTCCTGAGTTGTCCATCCACATCATCTGTCTAATTTGACTTTTCAAAACATACTTCCTCCGTCCTAATTTTATTGTCCCCAGACAAAAAAACACGCAGTTTAATAAAATATAATCATCTCTCTTACTTTTTGGTAAGATGACAGTTTTACCCTCTACTTTTTACCTATTTTTTTGTCTTACATATATACACTAAAAGGGTAAAAAAGAACTTTATTTCATAATACTTATCTATTTATGGAAGTGGACAATTAATTTGGTACAGCTCAAAAAGGAATACTGAACAATAGATTATGGACGGAGGGGGTATTTATGTTTGTCTTCCTTATTTTTCTCTCCCCGCTTCTCCACCCCCTTCTCTTTCCCCAACTACATTGAACCCCTCCTCTCTCAAGAACACCATCTCTCACCGTAAACAGTCTCTAAAATTGATATTATATCAAATCAACATTAACAAATAAAAAGAAGTTTGAAATCAATATTATCTAATTTTTGGTATCGGTCGATTACGCCCAAATACTAATGTTTGGTTTTCTAGAAATGATGTTTGAATGAGTAAATAGAACAACAAGATTCCATGTTTTTACAAAAATAAGAAAAATATAAAACATCTGTTTAGTTTTCGTTTCCCTGTGAAGTCGGGATTTGTTCTCTTTTGATGGTTTTTTTCATGGGTGCTCTCCTTCTTGGAGACCCATTGTTCATTCTTTTAATCTCTTTTTTTAGTTCTAATAATAATAATAGAGTAAGGTTCAAATGAGTACACCAATTTTGAGTGAGAATAAGGGAACCAACAGATTTCTGCCATGTGTCACTTTATTATCTCTCCTCCACATTTTTAAAAATTAAATATCTCACAAACGGTAAGTCGAAAAATCATGAAAATTGCACCATAAAATTCAGCGTTTTCTCCTCTTCGATTTGCCGTCCCTCAAGGCATACTTTTGACAACTTTTTTTTTCCTCATTTTTTGGTGGGTTTCACAAATTAGTAACACATGTGTTAGTGATTAGTTGTACATTTAATTTGTGGTTAAGGTTAGGGTTTAGGGTTAGGTTTAGGGTTTATGGTTTAGGGTTTATAAGGGTTTAGGGTTTAGAAGGGGTTCAAGGTTTAGGGTTTAGAAAGATTTAAGGTTTAGCGTTTTGTAAAGCGTTTAGGGTTTAGGGTTTGGGGTTTAGGGGTTAGGGTTTAGGGTTTAGGGTTTGAGGTTTGGGGTTTCGGGGAGAAACCCCAAACCTCAAACCCTAAACCCTAACCCCTAAACCCCAAACCTTAAACCCTAAACGCAACACTTTAACACATGTGTTAGTAAATGTGAAACCCAACAAAAAAAATGAAAAAAAAAAACTTTTCGAAAGTATGTCTTGAGGGACGGCAAATCGAAGAGGAGAAAACGACGAATTTAATTGTGCAATTTTCATAATTTTTCGATTTGTCGTTTGTGAGATAATTGATGTTGGGGGTAAATGAGTTTTGTACATGTGGAACATTCTCTTTGTACACATGGCTTGATATCATTGGTTCCCTCATTCTCACACAAATTCCTATTCTCATTTGAACCATACCCAATAATAATAATAATAATAATAGTTCATATACAAATTAGATAGGCTACAAGCGGTGCCATCAACATCTGTTTTGAAAGCATCGTCGGTTCACAACCGACTAAGCTTGTTGGGACCAGTCTAACTAATTACCTATACGCTGCGTTATCCAAATATATGTTGACATGTGGATCTATTTATTTATTTTTGTTTGGCTTACAAATTATTTATCACCAGGCAGGCAGGCATCAGCAGAATAGAGAAGTTAAATAGACTAGGTTACCCGAATTCCACTAAGAGCACGAGGAGCGCTTGATGGAGTTTCAGTGTTTTATTCAGTGTTATTAAAAACACTGAAGTATAACACTGAAAGGAAAAAGTGAGGTAGTGGTTAATCTTGAGGTTCAGTGTTATTGTTCAGTGTTATGGGGATTTTTTTTTTTTTTTAACAACACATGATGTTTACTAAAAAAAAAAAAAATATATATTTTTTATTAAATAACATTGAGCTAGTCACCGTTTGTTCCACAACCTTGGCCAAAAACATTGAACAAAAACCTTGGGGGGGAGTGAAAAACACTGAGAGCTCAGTGTTTTTCTTTGAAAAACGGTGGGAATAAACCTCCACTCCCTGTGCTCTAACACTTGGGCCGAATTTGGAGGGGTTTTTTTTTTTATCCCTTTAAATGCAACATTTCATTAAACGGGGTTTTGACTTTTGAGGTATTTTTATCGGGCAGAGGGTGAGATACAACTTGAAAGGGGAAGGTGTAACACCCACCCTAGGGGTCTAGTGGTAACACGGTAATTTCCTAACTTTAAATTGTTTATTTAATGTGTTAGGATAAATTTTATATTATTAGGTTATTATGAAAATTATGTAAAGGGCCAAATAACTTATTGTGACCGGTAAATAATTGTTTGTTTTAAATCGATATAGTTGTAAGAATAATAATATAGTTGAACTCGCAAATGGTTTTTAGGTTCCAGGCAATAGGTTTAGAAATGGAATAAAATTAGATGGATATAGGGTCAGTTTATTTAGATGAGCCGACTCCTTTTTCTTAACTTTCCCTATTTGCCTATCTTCTCTTTTATGCACAATAAGGGTTCATACAAGAAAATCATAAACAAAAATTATAACAACAACATGGCTGTAATTCTTGAATCAAAATCAGACTCAACATCATCATCTTGTTCTTCCTTCTAATTTGTTAGTGTTCTTGTGCTTATTAGTTAGGAACTTGCTTTGTTGGAAAAAAAATTAGTTGATTCATGATATGTATGGAATTGAAAGTGGATATTTGATGATTCTATGTTGTTAGGGAGTAGTAGTTGTTGTTTTGCTTGAATAGAAACATGGGTTTGGCTATTGTGAGTTGTGAATTTGGAATTGAGAATCTGCAGGTAATACAGGTTGCAGAACCATTAAAGGTCGCGACGCGATTGGTATATAACCGCGACGCGATTTAACCTGTGAATGGTGACGCGATTTAACCATTTTAGCGACGCGATTATACTTATATTGCGACGCGATTAATTGGTTTAGAAACATAGTTTTCTGATTTTGTGCTTGATCATTTGATGCTATTGAGACCTCAAGTTTAAATAGAAGTAATTACCTGTTATGATTGATAACTTAGAACCAATATCTTATATGTATGATGATAAATTAGAAATAGATAATGAAGTCATTGATTTCATAAGTTAATTTAGTGAATATGATCACTTGTAAACTAGTATGATCAATATTGTAAATTGGTTATTGTTGTTAGATGATACCATATTTGGAGATAAATTGTATATTTATAAAGTGAGTTACTAACTCATAAGTTGTTGTATTCTCAGATCAGCAGAAGACTCGGTAATATAAGATTTCTGAGCTTTTTGGGCTGAGATTATCAGGTGCGTGGATCTGTAACTCTCAGTACGGTTTAGTTGTAACAGGTTTGGTTACAACGGGTAAACGTAGTACTAATGCTTGATAGACTGTATAGTCTGATATGATGATTATTTGATTTTGTGCAAATTGGCCATTGGGAATTATGTGCATTATTCGGAGGTCAACACTGGTTGGGCTTGGTTGCTATTCTTTGACCGGCGGGGGTTCCTTGTACACATCGTTTATAGGAATTTGTGTCGTGTGAAGATAGCAACAAGCTATCGATTAACCTCTGTATTTGTAACACCCCCAAATTTAATGATTTGCAGAAGCACGATTTGGGTGTTACTAATTAATATACAAAGTACCAAGATATATAGTAAACGACTCTATATGCGTCGTTTAAACAACATAGATTTATAACATAAATGTTTACATCAGTTAAAGTTTTACATAGCTCGTGTTCGAATAATTGAAAGATTTCAATACATAAACACTGTTACAAAATATGTTAATGCAATGAAATCTCAAATGTTTGCATGCTGACTCGAGCTATCAAAATCCTGAACGGGCAGTCCAAAACCTACTGCTGTGTACCTGCGATATATGCTAAAATGGGTCAGCTAAAGCTGGTGAGCTCACAGGTTTGAAATCAAGTAATATAGTATGAACTGCAAGATTTAATAATGATTTGCATCCAGCAAATGAGAAATATATATGTATACAATCATGAGCACATAGTTGAGCTTAACTCGAGGGCCGGGTCCCCTATAGAGAATTCCGGGCGAGGTGCCTCCACGAGTGCCTAATCAACACTCGTCTTCCCAAATATTAGTACGTTCGTTTACCCGGTTAGTGCTTGCTAACCCGAACGAGGAGGGTCAATCCTATATGGTACCATATACTAATATTCACGCTACAACGTATTAACAACTATGCTGACGGAGGACTTTAAATGATTAGTGAGTAAAACTCATGTAGTATATAAAAAGTTGCACTTGCGTCCACATGTTAAAAATAAGCAATGTATCACACCCCTGAGTAAAACAGTAAAAAGATGGGCTATGAGACTCACCTGAGTCTGAGAGCGTTTAAATACACGTAAGTTGATTAGCCGAGAATGAAGTCCAAAGACTTACCTGAGGGTGTCCACGACACGCGATGGTTATAAACATGATTGGGTATCTCAAAAGATCACCCTTGTAGTCGTTCGCTCAACTAAAATGTCCAAATTTCCACCATTTGGTTGATGTGTATAATTATTTGAAAATGTGTACGGCCCGTTGGTGACGGTCTGTAATAATAATCCATAAGTGTTATTATTATTCGTTTCGTTCTACGTTTAGGAAAAGTATATATTTTTGTATGTTAATCATCGTTGTAAAAAGTGTAGTTGTCGTTACGCGAGTGACGAATAGTTGAGTAGAAACTCAGTTCGCAGGCCAGGTCAGTTCGGCTCGTTCGGCTCGGTTCGGCTCGGTTTGGCTCGCGAGTTCGGTTCGATTCGCAACTCGGCTCGGTTCGCTGCTCGGCTCAATTCGCAGCTCGGTTCGATTCGCAGCCCGGTTCGATTCGCTGCTTGGTTCGATTCGCTGCTCGGCTCGGTTCGCTGCTCGGCTCGGTTCGCAGGAAGAACATACCTCAGCTCGCGAAACGGTCTGATCGACGGATTTCGAGCCAAAAACATGTTTTAGGGTTTCCGTTTGGTCCGATTCTTTTACCGAACCCTTTTATGGACATTACAAGTTGTTACAAACCACTAACAAGTGAAAACACTTAAAAACGAGAGATTTCGGGTTTTGTCGGAAACTTACAAAGTGTCGGATTAAAAATCCGAAAAGATAGCGTTGTAGATCGGGAAGTGGTGAACGTTTTTCTCCAAAGTAGTGATATGATCCGAGTGCGTTTGGTATGTTTATTTGTCGATTTTAATGGATTGTGGAGGTGGTGGTGATTAGAGAGGAAAGAAAGAGAGAGAAAGGAGAAAGAGAGAGAGTGAGTGGAAGAGAATGAGAAGAAAGAGAGGGGAGATTTGGAGGTTATCCTCCAACTTTTCAGTCTCCGTTCTCCGTGCGGTGTTCGTTTGCTCCGTCGTTTAAACGTTAAATAATTATTTTACATATTAAATGGTAAGTTTTAAAATACAATTTATTACGCGTTATTTTATTTAAATATTTTACTAATCGATTTATATTTGAGTTATAAAATGTAAGTTAGTTTGTTTGCGCGTTTTACATTTTTAAATCGTATAAGTTTTGTTTGTATGATCCGAATAAATATGAAATATTATCATAATAATATTTTTGATATAAAAGCGTTATTTAATAAAATTGGTCACCAACGTCCGTATTAAATTGAATCGAATACATTCGATTTAAATTGCGTACGATTTAATCAAATCGCATTTTCATATATATTCATCAATATATATATAATTCGATACATTAATTAGCCTAACACAGAACTAATTACATGTATTAACATATGATTAGGCACTAATTACTAGTCCTAATTTGGCGGGTGTTACATTCTCCCCCTGTTAGAAGAATTTCGTCCCGAAATTTAGTTCGAAGTCGTGTTTGATGTAGAATCAGTGAATAGTTGAGGATATTTGAGTCGCATTTGGTCTTCCCGTTCCCAGGTGAATTCCGGACCACGCCGCGAATTTCATCTGACCTTGACGATGGGAATACGACTTTGTTTCAGTTGTTTGACCTCACGGTCCATAATTTCAGCGGGTTCCTCAATGAAGTGAAGTTTATCGTCAACACGAATTTCATCTAGTGGGATAATAAGTGTCTCATCAGACAGACACTTCTTCAAATTTGAAATATGAAAAGTAGGGTGCACGCTGCTGAGTTCGGATGGCAGCTGCAATCGATAAGCTACGGGACCAATCCGTTCGAGGATCTCAAAAGGCCCGATGTACCTGGGATTTAACTTCCCGCGTTTGCCAAAACGGATGACGCCTTTCCAAGGCGATAGTTTTAAGAGTACTCGATCCCCAACTTGGAACTCGAGTGGTTTGCGTCTCACGTCAGCATAACTTTTCTGACGATCACGTGCGGCTTTGAGTCTGTTTTGGATTTCCAAAATTTTCTCAGTGGTGGCGTGTATGAGTTCAGGACCAGTGAGTTGACTGTCTCCCACTTCAGTCCAACAGATCGGTGATCGGCACTTACGACCGTACAGTGCCTCAAAAGGTGCAGCCTTAATGCTGGCGTGATAGCTGTTATTGTACGAGAATTCACAGAACGGTAGATGTCTTTCCCAGTTTGTACCGAAATCAACTACGCAAGCTCGTAGCATATCTTCCAGTGTTTGAATGGTTCATTCACTTTGGCCATCGGTTTGAGGATGGTACGCGGTGCTCATATCTAGACGAGTACCCAATGCTTTTTGAAGTGATTGCCAAAAGTGAGAGGTGAAACGGGCATCTCTATCGGAGATGATCGAGATTGGAACACCATGTTGAGAAACGATTTCCTTGATGTAGATTTGTGCGAGGCGTTCCATTTTATCATTTTCTTTGATTGCCAGAAAATGGGCAGATTTGGTGAGACGATCGACGATCACCCAAATGGTATCGCAACCACTCGACGACTTGGGTAGTTTGGTTATGAAATCCATGGCAATTTGTTCCCATTTCCATTCAGGGATATCGGGTTGTTGAAGTAAGCCAGAAGGCATTTGATGTTCGGTTTTGACTTTTGAGCAAGTAAGGCACTTGCTGACGTAAGTGGCGATTTCGGCTTTCATGTTCGGCCACCAATAAAATTCTTTGATGCCGTGGTACATTTTATCGGATCCTGGATGGATAGAATATTTGGACTTGTGAGCCTCATCCATCACCAAGTCTCGTAGTTTCCCAAAATTAGGCAACCAGATTCGGTTTGAGAAATACCTAATCCCGTTAGGTTTGGTTTCAAATTGTTTGTCAATACCCCGTAAGGTTTCGTTTTTGATGTTTTCAGGTTTCAGGGCTTCGATCTGAGCGGTATGAATCTGAACGGTAAGATCGTTGTGAATGGTCATACTGAGGGCTCGGACTCGATGTGGTTTTGGTCGTTCCTTTCGACTGAGGGCATCGGCTACAACATTAGCCTTCCCTGGATGGTACTTGATCTCGCAGTCGTAATCGGTAAGCAACTCGACCCATCGACGTTGCCTCATATTGAGATCCTTCTGATCGAATATATGTTGGAGACTTTTGTGATCGGTAAAGATTGTGCACTTAGTGCCGTAAAGATAATATCTCCAAATTTTGAGAGCAAAAACGACAGCTCCAAGTTCGAGATCATGAGTGGTGTAGTTCTTTTCGTGAATTTTCAGCTGTCGTGAGGCATAAGCAATGACTTTGTCTCGTTGCATCAGCACGCAACCGAGACCTTGGTGAGAAGCATCGCAGTATACCACGAAGTCATCGGTGCCTTCGGGTAAGGATAGAATCGGAGCACTGCAAAACTTTTGTTTCAGAAGTTGGAACGCTGACTCTTGTTTATCGGTCCAATCGAACCTCTTTTCCTTCTGAGTCAGTACCGTGAGTGGTTGAGCTATTTTAGAGAAGTTTTCGATAAATCGCCGATAGTACCCAGCAAGACCCAAGAATTGTCGTACTTCAGTTGCAGAGGTGGGTGCTTGCCAGTCTTTGATAGCCTCGATTTTTGATGGGTCAACGTGAATTCCCTGACTGTCGATCACGTGACCAAGGAATTGGACGGTTTGTATCCAGAACTCACACTTAGAGAACTTGGCGTAAAGCTCCTCGTTTCTAAGTAGTTCTAGAATTGTTTTGAGGTGTTGTGCGTGTTCTTGCTCGTTGCGCGAATAGATGAGAATGTCATCGATAAAAACAATGACAAACTTGTCGAGGTAAGGTTTGCACACCCGATTCATAAGGTCCATGAATACAGCCGGTGCGTTGGTTAGACCAAAGTGCATCACTTGGAATTCGTAGTGCCCGTAACGAGTTCTGAAAGCAGTTTTTGGAATATCGGTGTCGCGAACTCGTAACTGATGATAGCCTGATCGCAGGTCGATTTTTGAGTAGAAACTTGAACCCTGAAGTTGGTCGAATAAATCATCAATGCGAGGAAGTGGATAACCGTTCTTGACGGTCAATTTGTTCAACTCTCGATAGTCGATGCACATTCTGAATGAACCGTCCTTCTTTTTAACAAATAAGACCGGAGCTCCCCAAGGTGAAGAACTCGGTCTAATGAATCCTCTATCCAGAAGTTCCTGTAACTGGGTAGACAACTCCTGAAGTTCGGATGGGGCTAAACGGTACGGTGCGCGGGCCACCGGTGCGGCACCCGGCACGAGATTGATTGAGAACTCAACCTGTCTAGGTGGAGGTAGACCAGGTAGTTCTTCCGGAAAGACTTCGGGAAAGTCTCTAACAATTGGCACATCCTCAAGTCGCTTCTCCTCCGACTTCTTCTCTGTGATGTGTGCGAGTATTGCAGGGTAACCCTTTCTCAGGAATTTTTGGGTTTTTAAGCAAGAGATGATATTGAGTCTCGTCCCACTGGTCTCCCTCTGTATGATCAAGGTTCTACCGACGGCGAGTGGGATACGGACGATCTTATCGTAACAAACAATTTCGGCTCGGTGTTTGGACAGCCAGTCCATTCCAATGATGATGTCGAAGCTTCCAATTTCAACGGGTACAAGATCGATTGAAAAGGTTTCGTCAGCTAGGTTTAAAGTGCAATTAGGTATCACACTATTGGTTTCTATAAGTTTCCCATTTGCTAGCTCTACAGTGTACTTAACATCTAAGGCAATAGGAGTGATGTCAAGTAATGGGCAAAAGTCATCGGAGATAAAGCTTCTATCAGCACCAATATCAAGTAAAACAGAAGCAGTTAAGTTGTTGAGGAGGAACATACCCGAGACCACATTCGGGTCTTGGCGGGCGTCCCCAGATTTGATGACGAAGGCTCTACTTAGGGTGTTGTTGTTGTTGCGGTTGTTGTGGTTGTTGTTGTTATTCTTCAGCTTTGGACACGTGTCCCTGAAGTGCCCGGGGTTTCCACACTCAAAGCAGACTTTGGGTGTTCTGGTGTTGTTAGGGTGGTTGTTGGTAGGAGAGTGGCAATCTTTGGTGAGGTGGCCGTTCCTCTTGCAATTGTTGCAAAAGGGACCACAGGGACCTTCATGGTGACGGCTGCACTTGGAACAATAAGGTTTGCTCCCAGTGTAGCCCCGTTTGATGTCTGTGGTGGTGTTGTAGGCTTTGATGGTGTCGGGCTTCTTGTTTTGTTGGTTTGGGGGGTTGTTGTGGTAGTCGGACCACTTTCTTTTGTTGTTGTGGGAGGATGAAGTGGGTGGTTCAGAATCCTGGCTCATTGACATCAGGTCTTGGGCCAGTAGTATTGCACCGTCAATGGTGGTTTGGTTTGAAGAGGCAACATGCCCCCGAACAGGCTCAGGAAGACCAAGGATGTACTTCCTGATTTTATCAGGTTCTGTGCTTACCATGGCTGGGCGGAGGGCAGCGAGTTGTTGGAATCTGGTGGTATAACCATCGATGTCACCACCCTGAACCTTTAGGTTCCAGAACTCCTCGTCCAGCTTTTGGAGTTTGGCGATAGAGCAGTATTTGGGAGTGAGTTTTGCTTTCAAATCCTCCCAAGAGAGTTGGTAGGCAGTGTCAGAACCCACTGATTGGGTATATGAGTTCCACCAAGAGTGGGCATCATCTTCGAGAGAGCAGGTGGCGAAGTTTACTTTGTCGTTCTCCACGCATTTGCTGACACGGAAAACAGTTTCCATCTTTTCGAACCATCTGATCAGTCCGATGGCTCCTTCAGAACCCTTGAAGCTTGAGGGTTTGCAGCTCTGAAAGTCCTTGTAAGAACAAGGTTTAGTAGCGGGGGTTTCAGCAGCATCACTGTTCCTTGCGGAATTTTGTGGAGTATTCCGAGCCAAGGCTTCAGTCACAGCCTGGGTTATGAGTGATGTAAGCTGAGCATCGGTGTATGGTCTTGTCTTTGGCGGCATGATTCTTCAATAAAAGAAATGAAGATACATGAGATTTTGTAAGAAAATTGTATTTGTCTCAAATGTACATGTATAAAGGCGTTAATACATAACATCAATATGGAAAAGAAGAATGGCAATTTGTATAAGTAGAACCAGCAAGGAATATTTGATAGATAATACGAGTTCAAAAGTTACATCCTACAGAGACATTACAAAAGGGTGTCGGGAATTGTTACATCCGACCGAATTATAGAGTAGCGCTTAGATAGTTATTAGACTACAAGATAGATTACAAGACAATGACTACACTAGTCTTAACGTAGATTAATCTGCTCCATCATTTCGATGAGACGATCCACCGTATTTGCAAGTCTGCTGGCTTGTCAGGCATTGTCTTCAGCCAATGCTAGTCGCTGTACCAATCCACGGGTATATTCTTCCGTTTCCCGTGAGCGTTGTTCACACGGTTCTAGTCTGTGTTTCAAGAGAGCGGTTTCTACGCTTATCTCCACCACTTTGTTGAAAAGAATGTCTACGTTATTAACGGTGGTTTCGTGATCCTCGGAGACTTGTGCAATGCGTTCGAGGGATGTAAGTCTCCAGTTTTCGTTCGTTTCTTGCAACACGACATCCATGGTGCGAAGTCGCTGCTCGTGTTGGTTCACCCTAGCGGCTAAGGCTGGCAAGGTGAAGTGAGTGGGGTACGGGCCAGCTCGAGGCAACCTGGCGTTCCTCCTTGCTACCCTTGGGTTCTGCGACCCGGATTGAGAGCGCGATGAATTGGGTGGGATGTTTGCCATTTCTGAGACAAAGCGTTAGAGAAAGTGAGGCCTATGATCATATAGTTCCTATATAATATAGCCTATTGAGTGTCTAGCATAAACATGTTTAAGTCTCGGTCCTCTCGAGGTCAGAGTCTTCTAGTGTACCCTGTTCAGCCATAACTACTTTCAGATCTTACATCATCTTTGCTTAATTGTACATAGTTGATCAGGCTATGTTAAATTAAACTCGTATGACATAATCACTGAACCAGTTATACCTAATAAGGGATACTGCCTAATGGTCATAGTCTAGGCCCACTAATGCAACCTAGTTCACTATAACCTTAGGCTCTGATACCAATCTGTAACACCCCCAAATTTAATGATTTGCGGAAGCACGATTTGGGTGTTACTAATTAATATACAAAGCACCAAGATATATAGTAAACGACTCTATATGCGTCGTTTAAACAACATAGATTTATAACATAAATGTTTACATCAGTTAAAGTTTTACATAGCTCGTGTTCGAATAATTGAAAGATTTCAATACATAAACACTATTACAAAATATGTTAATGCAATGAAATCTCAAATGTTTGCATGCTGACTCGAGCTATCAAAATCCTGAACGGGCAGTCCAAAACCTACTGCTGTGTACCTGCGATATATGCTAAAATGGGTCAGCTAAAGCTGGTGAGCTCACAGGTTTGAAATCAAGTAATATAGTATGAACCGCAAGATTTAATAATGATTTGCATCCAGCAAATGAGAAATATATATGTATACAATCATGAGCACATAGTTGAGCTTAACTCGAGGGCCGGGTCCCCTATAGAGAATTCCGGGCGAGGTGCCTCCACGAGTGCCTAATCAACACTCGTCTTCCCAAATATTAGTACGTTCGTTTACCCGGTTAGTGCTTGCTAACCCGAACGAGGAGGGTCAATCCTATATGGTACCACATACTAATATTCACGCTACAACGTATTAACAACTATGCTGACGGAGGACTTTAAATGATTAGTTGTGAAAAACTCATGTAGTATATGAAATGTTTGTACTTGCGTTCACATGTTAAAAATGAGCAATATATCACACCCCTGAGTAAAATAGTAAAAAGAGGGGCTATGAGACTCACCTGAGTCTGAAAGCGTTTAAACAAACGTAAGTTGATTAGCCGAGTAATGAAGTCCAAAGACTTGTAACCTGAGGGTGTCCACGACACGCGATGGTTATAAACATGATTGGGTATCTCAAAAGATCACCCTTGTAGTCGTTCGCTCAACTAAAATGTCCAAATTTCCACCATTTGGTTGATGTGTATAATTATTTGAAAATGTGTACGGCTCGTTGGTGACGGTCTGTAATAATAATCCATAAGTGTTATTATTATTCGTTTCGTTCTACGTTTAGGAAAAGTATATATTTTTGTATGTTAATCATCGTTGTAAAAAGTGTAGTTGTCGTTACGCGAGTGACGAATCGTTGAGTAGAAACTCAGTTCGCAGGCCAGGTCAGTTCGGCTCGTTCGGCTCGGTTCGGCTCGCGAGTTCGGTTCGATTCACAACTCGTCTCGGTTCGCTGCTCGGCTCAATTCGCAGCTCGGTTCGATTCGCAGCCCGGTTCGATTCCTTGCTTGGTTCGATTCGCTGCTCGGCTCAGTTCGCTGCTCGGCTCAGTTCGCAGGAAGAACATACCTCAGCTCGCGAAACGGTCTGATCGACGGATTTCGAGCCAAAAACATGTTTTCGGGTTTCCGTTTGGTCCGATTCTTTTACCCAACCCTTTTATGGACATTACAAGTTGTTACAAACCACTAACAAGTGAAAACACTTAAAAACGAGAGATTTCGGGTTTTGTCGGAAACTTACAAAGTGTCGGATTAAAAATCCGAAAAGATAGCGTTGTAGATCGGGAAGTGGTGAACGTTTTTCTCCAAAGTAGTGATATGATCCGAGTGCGTTTGGTATGTTTATTTGTCGATTTTAATGGATTGTGGAGGTGGTGGTGATTAGAGAGGAAAGAAAGAGAGAGAAAGGAGAAAGAGAGAGACTGAGTGGAAGAGAATGAGAAGAAAGAGAGGGGAGAGTTGGAGGTTATCCTCCAACTTTTCAGTCTCCGTTCTCCGTGCGGTGTTCGTTTGCTCCGTCGTTTAAACGTTAAATAATTATTTTACATATTAAATGGTAAGTTTTAAAATACAATTTATTACGCGTTATTTTATTTAAATATTTTACTAATCGATTTATATTTGAGTTATAAAATGTAAGTTAGTTTGTTTGCGCGTTTTACATTTTTAAATCGTATAAGTTTTGTTTGTATGATCCGAATAAATATGAAATATTATCATAATAATATTTTTGATATAAAAGCGTTATTTAATAAAATTGGTCACCAACGTCCGTATTAGATTGAATCGAATACATTCGATTTAAATTGCGTACGATTTAATCAAATCGCATTTTCGTATATATTCATCAATATATATATAATTCGATACATTAATTAGCCTAACACAGAACTAATTACAAGTATTAACATATGATTAGGCACTAATTACTAGTCCTAATTTGGCGGGTGTTACAGTATTGGCCTGCAGTTGGTTTTAAGTGTTCTTGGAGGGCTTCCGCGACATGAGGGTACCTCAAGAACCACCGATCCTCTTGGTGTTATGTGTTTACGATTATTTGTTGTAAACAGAGTTGTTATGCTAAGTTAGACTGTTAGTTATACATTCTCTCACTTAGCCTTGTGCTAATCTCACCACCCTACTTCTTGCAGGTTATGGTTTTTGATATAACGGCTGGGCAAGAAGCTTTGTTAGAATGGAATGTTTGACCAGGCATATACTCTGATATTATTCTGATAACTTAATATCGTGTTTTGAATTATATGACACCCAGTGAACGTACTTTGGTTTTACATTAGTATAACCTCTACGTACAATGTTTTGGGATAATAAGACTTTGTATATGCACATATTTTATATGGTGAATAGATAATGTAATTTGACCGACGCTTCTGATGTATTACATGTTTAAAAAAATGGTTCTAAATTAAGGGGTGTTATAAGTTAGTATCAGAGCATAGTTTGGGTGAATTGGACATTGGTAAGGTGTTCAATCCCAATCTGAACTCGTGTTTAGTCAAACATTCCAGGGTGTGGGATTTAGTTGTTGTATGGGAATTGGTTAGTATGTTATGTACTAACAATTAACAAGTTGTGAGATGTTATTTTGAATACAGATATGGCAGAACATGAGCACCCGACCAATACCCTTAACGATTCCTCTAGATCTGATGCCCCTCTTCCAGAGACACAGAATGAGAGACATGGTCTTACTGGTACTTCATTCTCAGTTGGTGGGGATACAGATAGAGATGAGTATATTCTGGAGTTAGAGGATGAGTTACAGGAGCTCAGAGGTTTCAGACAGCAGGCTTTACAAGATAAAGAGGCCGGATTTTCTCAGTAGCCTCCACAGTCACAGCAGCCTACTGTTAGTACTGTTCCACCTCCTCTAGTGTCATCTTCTCAGATATCAACATCATTGCCATTTTATTCTCAGCAGCAGCCTTATGATACTTCTTATCAAACATCAGTTCCATATTCAGCTTCAGGGCCTTATGGATTTTCGCTAACTGTGTTTCCACCACCACAGTAGCAGAAGAAGGTTTGCTCTTTTAAAACCTTTATGTCTAGTAAACCTTCCAAATATCATGGGAGTTCTAACCCTTCAGTCACATTGGATTGGTTACGGGATGTTGAAAGAAAATTTGAGGTTTGTCAGTGTGAGGAAGAGGTTAAAGTTCCTTATGCAGTTCAGCTTCTTAAGTGTCAAGCTATGACTTGGTGGGATTCTATTACAGCGACTCTGACTCAGCAGCAGAAAGAGTCTATCAGATGGCAGGATTTCTATAATGAGATGTGTAAGCAATACTGTTCTGATTTTGATATGTCTCGTATCAGGTGGGAATTCATGGAACTACAGATGAATGACCAGATGTCTATTGATGAACTTATTACTCAGTTTTCAGAGAAGTTGAGATTTGTGCAGCAATAGGTTCCAGATGATAGAACCAAAGTGGAGCATTTTGTTGGAACTTTACCACCACTTTATCGTACGACGGTGAGACAGGCAGGTTCACTTTCTCAAGCCTTTACTTTAGCTCGTTCTGTGGATAGTGATATACGGGCTAGGACTAAACAAAATAAAGAAAGGGTTTTACAGTCGAAAGGTACTTCTTCTGGGAACCAAGGTACAAAGAAATGGCAGGGTAATCAGCAGAACGGGAAGCAAAATGTTAGTGGTGATACGGCTAACAAACCAAAGTGGTGTGTTAAATGTAAATCTAGACATATAGGACCATCTACTCCTCAGACCGCTAGATGTATTAAATGTGGATTATTTGTTCATGACATTAAGAATTGTACTTATCCTGAAAATGTTTGTTTGAATTGTCAAAAGGAGGGTCATTGAGCGGGGCAGTGTCCAGAGGCGATTAGACAAGGGTCGGGGTTGGACGGGGGGTCCTCATCTTCTGGCCAGAAATGTAAGAAATCGCCACAAGCAGCTGGCGGAGCTTTTCAGATGACAGTTGATGAAGCTGTCAGGACAGATGATTTCATTACTGGTACTTTTCTTATTAATTCTGAGCCAGCACATGTTCTCTTTGATTTTGGAGCTAATTGTTCCTTTATATCTGTTTACTTCTGTGATAAACTGAAATTGACCCCCACTGTGATTTCTAATCCTCTTGAGGTTGAGATAGCTGATGGTAAGATAGTTCCTGTTACCACATCGGTGACTGGAGCTAGTATATTGATAGAGGGTCATGTTTTCCCGGTTTCTTTTCTAGTTAATGCCAATTGATAAGCATCAAATAGATAGTATATTTTATAGTAATTTATCCCTATATTTATATACATTTTAGTGCATTTATATGATTTTAGATACTTATTTTGTTAATAATTGCAGAGATGTATTTTAATTGAAGATTGAAGAAAAAGGAACAAGAACGAATCCAAAACTGAAAGAAATTGAAGAAAATGAAGAAATGAAGAAAAAGGAGCTCAAACCTTGAAGAAATGAAGACCAAAATGTCAATATTGAAGAAATGGGCCAAGATGAAGATTAAAATCCGTTAAAGAAATGAAGAAGCCCAAAAGAAAGCCCAAGCCCGAAGTTGGAATATTCTGGAATTCAGTCCAACCGGCGGTTGGAAAGCCCAACCGGCGGTTGGAGTATTAGGGTTGTAAGGCGGTGGAGACACGTGGAGTTGGACCAGGATTAAAAGAGTCCAACCGGAGGTTGGGATATCCAACCGGCTGTTGGAAGGTCGGCCAGAAAAAGTATAAATAGAGGCTTAGGTTTAGGTTTTTCATATACGATTCAAGAATACTAAAACCGAAAGTTAGGGTTTTATGTCGACTTTAGGTGCGATTTTGGAGGCTAAGGAGCTAGGGTTTGAAGGTTTTTAACCCTAGGAAAAGCTAGTTCGTCAATTGGTTCGATTTCTTTATCCTTGTAACTTTAATAACCTTATTGAGTTATTTATGATATTGTTTATTTGATTTAATTGTGAATTAGGTTTTCATTATAACTGTTTGAATGAATGTTTGTTAAGTTTAGTATATTATTATATGTTTATGTTGGAACTATATTATTGAATGTTTATTATACAAGAATTGTCTTTATTATGATATATTAGTGATTATTCTTGACATAGTTAGACTGATTTATATTAAATGAGGATGACCATAAGTAATATTGTGATTCAAGCCTAACATTAGAAATTGTATTAATAAACTGCTGATAGATCTTATTAATTAGTAACACTTTGCGTAACCTTATGATTGTGTTGCTATGATGAAGATTAGCTTAACCTTAAGTGATCTTCTACATTAGTAATTCACCAGTAATAATAGCCAACAAAGCAAATAGACATAAGTACATATAATAAATTTGATAAATAATAATTTGAATAATTATAATCTTCTATCCATCTTAGTATTATTAAGTTGTTCCTAAAACTTTTCTATTAGAATCTGTATCAAAATATAAATATAAACATGTTCGTTCGGAACTAAAACGTCCCCCTTATCTTGTAGATTATTGTAAATTGGATCCTTTATTCATTTGTATTATATTTGTAAATATTTGTAATTAGAAATAAATAGATAATTAGTTATAAATAAGAATCACGTTTCTTGTGTTCCTTGTGTTCGAATTTGGACTTACTTATTAAGCTATATTACATGAACGGGTCAATCTTGTCTGAATTGTGTGATAGTATTATTTAGTATTTCCTTGATTTAAACTTGTGATTATAATTGCATATACTTTCCGCACATCACCAATCCCTGGTTTTGATGCGGTTCTTGGTATGGATTGGTTAAGTCACAATAAAGCAGATATTGTATGTAATCAGAAATTAATAAAAATCCCTATCTCTGATGAGTCGTATGTAATGGCTCGAGGGGAACGGGAGAGTCATCATTTTCCTTGGATTTCTTTGATGAAAGCTAGAAAATCTCTAGCTAAGGGTTGTAATTCTTCTTGGCCTATGTTATTGATGCAAAGATAGAAAAACCATCTGTTTCTGATGTCCGAGTGGTTTATGAATACTCGGAGGTTTTTCCTGATGAGTTACCTGGTTTACCCCCTGTTAGAGAGGTAGAGTATCATATTGACTTAATTCGAGGCGCTACTCCAGTAGCTAGAGCTCCATATAGGTTGGCTCTGTCAGAGATTCGTGAAATGATGAATCAGATTCAGGAGTTGTTGGATAAGGGGTTTATTAGACCTAGCTCTTCGCCGTGGGGTGCACCTGTGTTGTTTGTTAAAAAGAAAGACGGTACTCTTCGAATGTGTATTGATTACAGGGAGTTGAATAAGAGAACTATATAGAATAAGTATCCTTTACCCAGAATAGATGAATTATTTGATCAGCTGCAGGGATCTTCTTATTTTTATAAAATTAATTTGCAGTCAGGTTATCACCAGGTACGTGTTCGTAAGGAAGATATACCTAAAACAGCTTTTCGCACCAGGTATGGTCATTATGAGTTTCTGGTTATGCCATTTGGATTAACGAATGCTCCTGCGGTTTTTATGGATTTAATAAACCGGGTATGTCGACCTTTTCTGGATAAGTTTGTTATTGTTTTCATCGATGATATCTTGGTTTATTCTAAGTCTGAATCTGAGCATGAAATGCATTTAAGATTGGTTCTTGAAACTTTGAAAAGTGAACATCTTTATGCTAAATTCTCAAAATGCAAATTTTGGTTGCGGGAGGTTCAGTTTTTGGGACATGTTATTTGTAAAGATGCGGTTAAAGTAGATCCATCCAAAGTTGAGGCTGTAATGAATTGGGATGCTCCTAAAACTTCTTCTGAGATTAAAAGTTTTCTTGGGTTAGCGAGTTATTATCAGAAATTTATTAAAGACTTTTCCAAGATTGCTGGTCCTTTGACTAAATTGACTCGCAAAGATGTGAAATTTAAGTAGGATGATCAGCAGGAAACAGCTTTTCAGACTTAAAACAGCTTTTGTGTCAGGCTCCTATTTTAGCACTACCTGACGGATCTGATGATTTTGTAGTGTATTGTGATGCATCGTTTGCAGGAATGGGTTGTGTTTTGATGCAGAGGGATAAGGTTATTGCTTATGCATCTCGTCAGCTTAAGCCTCACGAGAGGAATTATCCTACCCATGACTTGGAGCTTGCAGCTGTTGTTTTTGCTTTAAAAATCTGGAGACACTATTTATATGGTACTAAGTGCGTTGTTTGTACTGATCATAAAAGTCTTCAGTATATGTTCACACAAAAGGAGCTTAATATGCGCCAACGCCGATGGTTAGAGCTAATAAAAGATTATGATTGTGATATTCGATACCATCCAGGGAAGGCTAATGTTGTTGCAGACGCTTTGAGCCGTAAGGTAACTTCTGATAGAATCTATTTTATGTGTTTGGAAGTTTCTTTTGATTTAGTAGACCAGTTGAAAGCTGCTCAACTTGAAGCATTGCTGGATCGTAACTTAATATAAGAAAAAATGTTGAAAAGAAACGAGCTGTTATTGGATGATTCGAGGGGTTTAAAGACTTTTCAGTCTCGTGTTTGGGTTCCATTAATTGGAGGTCTTCGTGATGTGATCTTAACTGAGGCTCACAAGTCTCGATTGTCTGTTCATCCAGGAAGTACTAAAATGTATAATGATCTGAAACCATTGTATTGGTGGCCTACCATGAAGACAGATGTGGCACGGTTTGTGGATTCTTGTCATATTTGTTCTCAGGTTAAAGCAGAGCATCAAAAGCCATATGGATCATTGAAACAGCTTGAGATTCCAGAGTGGAAATGGGAACATCTAACGATGGATTTTTTTACTAAACTTCCACGGACGCCACGGGGTAATGACATGGTTTGGGTGATTGTGGATAGATTGACTAAAAATGCTCATTTTCTTGCCACTAGTGAGACTGCATTTTTGAGCAGATTGGCCCAGTTGTATATTAATGTGATTGTTTCGAGGCATGGGATTCCGTTATCTATTTTCTTAGACAGAGATTCTAGATTTATATCTCGATTTTGGCAGAGTCTACAGCATGAGTTGGGTACTAGAAAAAATTTGAGTACGGCGTATCATCCCCAGACAGATGGTCAGACTGAGCGAACCAGTCAAACACTTGAAGATATGTTACGTGCCTGTGTATTAGAATATGGTGGGTCTTTGGATTCGCATTTACCGTTGATAGAATTTGCTTATAATAGTTCTTATCATTCGAGTATTGGCATTCCTCCGTATGAGATGCTATAAGGGCGACGTTGCAGAACACCTTCTTGTTGGTTAGAGGCAGGAGAGAAACAGTTTGCAGGTCCCGATATTGTTCAGGTTGCAGCTAATAAAGTGGCTATTGCTCGAGAGAAATTGAAAGCAGAACGAGATAGACAGAAACAATATGCAGATCTGCGTCGTCGACCTGTTTCTTTCGTTGAGGGAGAGTTAGTTTACTTAAAAGTTTCACGTGGAAAGGTGTAATTCGATTCGGGAAACGAGGAAAACTTGCTCCCAGGTACATTGGTCCATTCAGAATTCGTCAGGTAGTAAATGACCCGACAGTTGCATTAGATTCTTCGGCTGAACTCGCGGGTATTTATGATACTTTTAATGTATGTTATTTAAGAAAATGCAATGTGGAGGATCAGCCACAAGTTCTTCCAATACAAGAGTTGCGAGTTGATCAAAATCAGAAACTGGTGGAGGAACCCGTTGAGTTATTAGATCGAAAAGTGACCAAACTTCGTAAGAAACAGATTCCTATGGTTTTGGTAAAATGGAAACATAGTTTGGGTCCAAACCTTACGTGGGAGACGGAGACTAGTATTAGGTCGCGTTACCCTAGTTTATTTGAGCATGGCGAGATTTCGGGGACGAAATCTCCTTAAGGGGGAAGATTTGTAACACTCACCCTAGGGGTCTAGCGGTAACACGGTAATTTCCTAACTTTAAATTGTTTATTTAATGTGTTAGGATAAATTTTATATTATTATGTTATTACGAAAATTAGGTAAAGGGTCAAATAACTTATTGTGACCGGTAAATAATTGTTTGTTTTAAATTGATATAGTTGTAAGAATAATAATATAGTTGAACTCACAAATGTTTTTAGGTTATAGACAATAGGTTTATAAAGGGAATAAAATTAGATGGATATAGGGTCGGTTTATTTGGATGAGCCGACTCCTTTTTCTTAACTTTCCCTATTTGCCTATCTTCTCTTTTATGCACAATAAGGGTTCATACAAGAAAATCATAAACAAAAATTATAACAACAACATGGCTGTAATTCTTGAATCAAAATCAGCCTCAACATCATCATCTTGTTCTTCCTTCTAATTTGTAAGTGTTCTTGTGCTTATTAGTTAGGAACTTGCTTTGTTGGAAAAAAAATTAGTTGATTCATGATATGTATGGAATTGAAAGTGGATATTTGATGATTCTATGTTGTTAGGGAGTAGTAGTTGTTGTTTTGCTTGAATAGAAACATGGGTTTGGCTATTGTGAGTTGTGAATTTGGAATTGAGAATCTGCAGGTAATACAGGTTGCAGAACCATTAAAGGTCGCGACGCGACCTAATTAAAAACGTGACACGATTGGTATATAACCGCGACGCGATTTAACCTGTGAATGGTGACGCGATTTAACCATTTTAGCGACGCGATTATACTTATATTGCGACGCGATTAATTGGTTTAGAAACCCAGTTTTCTGATTTTGTGCTTGATCATTTGATGCTATTGAGACCTCAAGCTTAAATAGAAGTAATGACCTGTTATGATTGATAACTTAGTATAACGCCCCTCATTTAATACAACAATATAATATTAAGTTTGACGGAAGCGACTTCTATAATTACATATTCTATTAAAACCTGCTAGAAATTTTTCGCAACCCTTTATACAATATGTTTAACTACTAAACAATCATAATTAACATGTTTACAAACCCGGGGCATTATATACTATAAAACATAATTTATTACAAACTGGATCAGAGTTGCAAGTTTCAAACATTCCCAGCGTCAAAACATTCTTCCTGACTACCCACATATTATACATTACCTGCAGGAAGTAAATTGAGGGATTAGCACGAAGCTAAGTGAATGAATAATCAACTACAATTCAATTTAGCTAGCAATCTGTTTACAATCAATAATGCAACAAATATCGTCAAGAGGAACGGTGGTTCCTAGAGACCCTGTTCCGGGTGGCCCCATCAGAACACTTAAATCAACTGTAGGCCAAAACAGTGATTAACCGCTAACTAAATGCTAATCTCCATCAACACATGTACGCAACCCTGTGTTGACCAACATTAGCAATCAAGTCCAACCAACGATCTAGTTGACCTCTGGATTATACATTTCAATTCAATGTTCAACAAACAACCAATCAAATGGCATATCATTTCAAGGTTAACATATTATCAATAGTAATCCTATAATTACTGATTGAAATCAAACTGACACAACCAAATCAAACTGTGAGTTTCAAATCCACTCACCTGATTGTTTCGTTTCACTTACTCAGCTGTCTTATCTCGCTGAGCTCTTTGTTTATCTGAGAATTAAAATCAAATATAAGTTAGTAATCACATTCGTAAAACCATAGCTTATATTCGAATATCACATATATTAATACATTTCAAAACAGGTATTACCTCATCATTATATGCACCTTAGTTAAGTATATCAACTTAATTATCAATTTAAACATAATACATTAGGAAATATATGAAGTTTGTTAACCAAAATCAAAGTCTCTGCATAGGCATGGAATCCGCCGGATTCCCCTAGAATCCGCCGGATTCTAATAGATTTCAGATGCAACATTTGGACCAGGGTTCATAAAACGAATCCGGTTGGCCGAATCCGCCGGATTTAAACCACTTTGACCGGATTCTCCACCCTTTGACCGGCTTGAATCCGCCGGATTCATAAGGAATCCGCCGGATTCCTTGTGTTCGTCAGACCTGGGCAGTTTGTGCAGAACATAACCCAGAAAAGTGTAAACCAAACCAAATAACGATTTCAGCAGCAGTTTCATGTCATATATCATCACATAAGCATACAATAACATGTTTGATACACCTATTTAACATCAATTCATTCAATCACTCAAAGTATAGATTTACAAAATCAAAACTTACCACTTAGAACTAAAAACAAGTTGATGGTGATGATTTACTAGCTAGAATCAAGATCAATCAGCTCAAAATCACTTGTTTGCAAAGGTTTTAAAGGTTTTTGAAGTTTTAGGGTTTTAGAGTTTTGATTTCTAAAAATAGAAAGTGATAAACTTTCCTGAAAAGGAAAGTATTTAAGTCGGCTCACATTTTTACACCGACCCGCATTCACTTAAAACTAGTCCCATTTCAATCTATTGCTTGGAACCTAAAAAAACCATTTGCGAGAAACTTCTTTTATTGCACCGTCAACTATAGTAAATTAAAACAAACAATAATTTACTAAGCACAATAAGTTCTAAAGCTTATTTAATTAAGTTTCGCAATTTAACATATTTGTCGAATAATTTCTAAAATAATAACATATTCAATTTAAATTAGAAATTACCAGCTCAATTAAGAGGATGTTACAACTCTCCCCCCCTTAAGAAGATTTCGTCCCCGAAATCTCATCACGATCAAATAATCCAGGATATCTGGATCTCATACTATCCTCTGTTTCCCACGTTAGGTTTTCACCTAAACTATGTTTCCATTTCACTAACACCATGGGAATCTGTTTCTTCCTAAGTTTAGTCACTTTTCGGTCAAGAATTTCAACGGGTTCTTCAACTAACTTCTGACTTTGATCAACTTTCAAATCTTTCAAAGGAAGAATCTGAGACTGGTCTTCAACGTTACATTTCCTCAAATAACAAATGTTAAACATATCATGAATACCAGCAAGCTCTGGAGGAAGATCCAATGTAACAGATTGATCATTAACAATCTGACGAATTCTAAACGGTCCAATATATCGAGGAGCCAATTTGCCACGTTTCCCAAACCGAATTACCCCTTTCCAAGGCGAAACTTTCAGATAAACAAGTTCACCTTCAACAAAAGTAACAGGTCGACGTTTAGGATCAGCATATTGTTTCTGTCTATCACGTGCAGCTTTCAACTTTTCACGAGCCACTGTAACTTTATCAGCTGTCATTTGGACAATATCTGGACCTGCAAACTGTTTCTCACCTGCCTCTAGCCAACAAGTTGGAGTTCTACAACGGCGTCCATATAGCATTTCATATGGAGGCATGCCAATACTAGAATGATAAGAGTTATTATAAGCAAACTCAACCAATGGCAAATGAGAATCCCAAGAACCACCATACTCCAGAATACAAGCTCTCAACATATCCTCCAATGTCTGAATCGTACGTTCTGACTGACCATCTGTTTGAGGATGATAAGCTGTACTAAGATTCACTCTGGTGCCCAACTCATGCTGCAAACTTTGCCAAAAATGAGATACAAACCTTGGATCTCTATCAGATACAATCGATAACGGAATACCATGCCGAGTAACAATCTCATTCATATACAACTGTGCAAGCTTACTCAGAGATGCAGTTTCACTGGTAGCTAGAAAATGAGCACTCTTGGTCAATCGATCAACAATAACCCAAACCATGTCATTTCCACGGACAGTTCTAGGCAGTTTGGTAACAAAATCCATAGTCAAATGTTCCCACTTCCATTCAGGAATCTCAAGCTGTTTCAACGATCCATACGGTTTCTGGTGTTCAGCTTTAACTTGCGAACAAATATGACAAGAACTAACAAACCTTGCTACATCCATCTTCATTGTAGGCCACCAATACAAAGGTTTCAAGTCATTATACATTTTAGTGCTTCCTGGATGTACAGACAATCTGGACTTATGGGCTTCATTCAGAATAATATCCCGAAGACCACCAAATAAAGGTATCCAAACACGAGACTGAAAGGTTTTTAATCCTCTCGAATCATCCAATAACAATTCCTTTCGATTCAACATAATTTCAGATTTCAAATTATGATCTAATAAAGCCTCTAATTGTGCAGCTTTAATCTGACCCACCAAATCAGAAGAAACTTCTAAACGCATAAAATAAACTCGATCAGAAGTTACCTTGCGGCTTAAAGCATCAGCAACTACATTGGCTTTCCCTGGATGGTATTTAATCTCACAATCATAGTCTTTGATTAACTCTAACCATCGTCTCTGCCGCATGTTCAACTCTTGCTGTGAGAATATATACTGAAGACTCTTGTGATCTGTACAAATAACACATTTGGTACCATACAAGTAATGTCTCCATATCTTCAAAGCAAACACAACCGCTGCAAGTTCTAAATCATGGGTAGGATAATTTCTTTCATGAGGTTTGAGCTGACGAGAAGCATAAGCAATCACACGATCTCGCTGCATTAAAACACAACCCAAACCAGCAATCGATGCATCACAATAAACAACAAAATCATCGGACCCATCCGGCAATGCTAACACAGGAGCCTGACATAACAACTGTTTCAGAGTCTGAAAAGCAGCTTCCTGTTGTTCAGCCCATACAAACTTTTCCTCCTTACGGGTTAGTTTAGTCAATGAACTGGCAATTTTAGAAAAATCTTTAATAAACTTCCGGTAATAACCCGCCAAACCAAGAAAACTCTTTATTTCTGAAGCAGATTTTGGAGCTTTCCAATTCATTACAGCTTCAATCTTTGAAGGATCAACTTTAACACCATCATTACAAATAATATGACCCAAAAACTGTACTTCCCGAATCCAAAATTCACATTTAGAAAACTTTGCATACAAATGTTCTCTCTTTAAGGTTTCCAATACCAACCTCAAATGCATTCCATGCTCTAATTCGGATTTAGAATATACCAAAATGTCATCGATAAACACAATCACAAATTTATCAAGAAAAGGTCGACAAACACGGTTCATCAAATCCATAAAAACTGCGGGAGCATTCGTCAAACCAAAAGGCATAACCAGGAATTCAAAATGACCATACCTGGTTCTAAATGCAGTTTTAGGAATATCACAATCCCTAACACGAACTTGATGATAACCTGATCTCAAATCAATCTTTGAATAAAATGAAGATCCCTGCAACTGATCAAATAAATCATCTATCCGAGGAAGAGGATATTTATTCTTTACTGTCCTTTTATTCAATTCCCTATAATCAATGCACATTCTAAAAGACCCATCTTTCTTTTTCACAAACAGAACTGGTGCACCCCAGGGAGAAGAACTCGGTCTAATAAACCCTTTATCCAACAACTCCTGTATCTGATTCATCATTTCACGTATCTCAGATGGAGCTAATCTATAAGGGGCTTTGGCTATAGGTGAAGAGCCAGGAACAAGATCAATCTGATATTCAACTTCCCTAACCGGTGGTAGACCAGGTAATTCATCAGGGAACACTTCCGGATACTCAGAAACAACCGGTACATCAGAAAGAGATTTCTTTTCTAACTTAGCATCAATCACATAAGCTAGATACGATTCACAACCCTTGGACAAAGATTTCCTAGCTTTCATCATACTAATCAAAGGTATACAAACATTATCCCGTTCTCCGCGAGCCACGACATATGACTTTTCAGAGATTGGAATTCTAATCAGCTTATTGTGGCAATCTATGCTTGCTTTATACTGACTTAACCAATCCATGCCAATAATCACATCAAAACTAGCAATTGGCATCAACAGAAAGGAAATTGGAAAAGTCTGGCTATCTATCATAATACTAGCTCCAATTACCGAGGTGGTAACAGGAACCGATTTGCCACTAGCTATTTCTACCTCAACTGGGTTTGTTATCACAGTAGGCATCATTTTCAACTTATCACAGAAGTACACAGATACAAACGAACAATTTGCACCAGAATCAAACAAAACACGAGCTGGTACAGAATTTACAAGAAAAGTACCCGTGATTACGTCATCTGTATGGACAGCTTCATCAACTGTCATTTGAAAAGCCCTACTAACTGCAGATGGCGGAGTCTTCCGCTTCTGACCAGAAGAAGCTGATGAACCAACAACTGTCCCCGAACCCTGTCTCTTAGCCTCCAAACACTGATTTGCACGATGACCTTCCTTATGGCAATTCCAGCACACATAAGTAGGAAAAACACAATCTTTGGCTTCATGCCCAATCACACCACATTTCACACATCTAGTGGTTTGCACAGTACACGGCCCAAAATGTCTAGCTCTACACTTAATACACCAATTGGGACGATCAGAAGTACCACCACGACTTTCTTGTTTCTTACCCTGCTGATTTCCTTGCCACCGTTGCTTACCTTTACCCGTCGATTCACTCCTAGATTTCTGAGAAACTATTTCTTTACTTGTTACTTGTTGAGGTTTCAAATCACTGTCAACAGATCGAGCTAACATGAAAGCTTGAGGAAGAGAGCTCGCTAATCTCACTGAAGTTCGATAATGATTAGGTAAAGTACCCACAAACTGTTCTATTTGAGTTCTCTCATCAGGAACCCACTGCTGAACAAACCTAAGTTTCTCTGTGAACTGATTTATCAAATCATCCATTGACATGTTATCAGTTAATTGCAAATCCATAAACTCTTTTCTAATCCGAGCTATATCAAAGTTTGAACAATACTGCTTACAAACTTCATTACGAAAGTCAGACCATCGGATAGAAGCTTTCTGAAAAGAAGATAATACAGAAGTAATCGAATCCCACCAATTCATTGCTACTCCTTTTAAAAGTTGAGTTGCATAAGGAACTTTCAGTTCTTCCTCACATTGACAAACCTCAAATTTCTTTTCCACATCTCTTAACCAATCCAGAGTTACAGAAGGATTCGTACTACCCGAATACACAGACGGATTACTGCTCATAAAGGTTTTAAAGGAACACACCTTTTGCTTTGGCGGTGAAATCGTACCAAACACAGGATGAGAAGATTCAGCCTCTTTTTGTTGTTTATACATTCTAAGCGCTTGGTTTTCCTCTTCCAAATGAAGCAAATACTGATCCCTTTCTGCCTCCTCTCTAGCATAGAAAGAAGTACCAGCGTGTTCATTACGGTCATCATGAGTCTCAGCAGCGACTTCAGGCCTTGAGACATTATTAGGGTTAACAGGTAGTTGCTCGTTATCCGCCATATCTGTAAACACCACAACAGCTTACAAATCATTAGTCGTTAGCACCTATTCTACTAACAGTTTCACATTCAGTACATAATCCCATTCCCAAGAATGTTTGACACAACACAATCAAAGTTTAGGATTGAACATACAATCATATTCAATTGCCCCAAACTATTGCTCTGATACCAACTTATAACGCCCCTCATTTAATACAACAATATAATATTAAGTTTGACGGAAGCGACTTCTATAATTACATATTCTATTAAAACCTGCTAGAAATTTTTCGCAACCCTTTATACAATATGTTTAACTACTAAACAATCATAATTAACATGTTTACAAACCCGGGGCATTATATACTATAAAACATAATTTATTACAAACTGGATCAGAGTTGCAAGTTTCAAACATTCCCAGCGTCAAAACATTCTTCCTGACTACCCACATATTATACATTACCTGCAGGAAGTAAATTGAGGGATTAGCACGAAGCTAAGTGAATGAATAATCAACTACAATTCAATTTAGCTAGCAATCTGTTTACAATCAATAATGCAACAAATATCGTCAAGAGGAACGGTGGTTCCTAGAGACCCTGTTCCGGGTGGCCCCATCAGAACACTTAAATCAACTGTAGGCCAAAACAGTGATTAACCGCTAACTAAATGCTAATCTCCATCAACACATGTACGCAACCCTGTGTTGACCAACATTAGCAATCAAGTCCAACCAACGATCTAGTTGACCTCTGGATTATACATTTCAATTCAATGTTCAACAAACAACCAATCAAATGGCATATCATTTCAAGGTTAACATATTATCAATAGTAATCCTATAATTACTGATTGAAATCAAACTGACACAACCAAATCAAACTGTGAGTTTCAAATCCACTCACCTGATTGTTTCGTTTCACTTACTCAGCTGTCTTATCTCGCTGAGCTCTTTGTTTATCTGAGAATTAAAATCAAATATAAGTTAGTAATCACATTCGTAAAACCATAGCTTATATTCGAATATCACATATATTAATACATTTCAAAACAGGTATTACCTCATCATTATATGCACCTTAGTTAAGTATATCAACTTAATTATCAATTTAAACATAATACATTAGGAAATATATGAAGTTTGTTAACCAAAATCAAAGTCTCTGCATAGGCATGGAATCCGCCGGATTCCCCTAGAATCCGCCGGATTCTAATAGATTTCAGATGCAACATTTGGACCAGGGTTCATAAAACGAATCCGGTTGGCCGAATCCGCCGGATTTAAACCACTTTGACCGGATTCTCCACCCTTTGACCGGCTTGAATCCGCCGGATTCATAAGGAATCCGCCGGATTCCTTGTGTTCGTCAGACCTGGGCAGTTTGTGCAGAACATAACCCAGAAAAGTGTAAACCAAACCAAATAACGATTTCAGCAGCAGTTTCATGTCATATATCATCACATAAGCATACAATAACATGTTTGATACACCTATTTAACATCAATTCATTCAATCACTCAAAGTATAGATTTACAAAATCAAAACTTACCACTTAGAACTAAAAACAAGTTGATGGTGATGATTTACTAGCTAGAATCAAGATCAATCAGCTCAAAATCACTTGTTTGCAAAGGTTTTAAAGGTTTTTGAAGTTTTAGGGTTTTAGAGTTTTGATTTCTAAAAATAGAAAGTGATAAACTTTCCTGAAAAGGAAAGTATTTAAGTCGGCTCACATTTTTACACCGACCCGCATTCACTTAAAACTAGTCCCATTTCAATCTATTGCTTGGAACCTAAAAAAACCATTTGCGAGAAACTTCTTTTATTGCACCGTCAACTATAGTAAATTAAAACAAACAATAATTTACTAAGCACAATAAGTTCTAAAGCTTATTTAATTAAGTTTCGCAATTTAACATATTTGTCGAATAATTTCTAAAATAATAACATATTCAATTTAAATTAGAAATTACCAGCTCAATTAAGAGGATGTTACACTTAGAACCAATATCTTATATGTATGATGATAAATTAGAAATAGATAATGAAGTCATTGATTTCATAAGTTAATTTAGTGAATATGATCACTTGTAAACTAGTATGATCAATATTGTAAATTGGTTATTGTTGTTAGATGATACCATATTTGGAGATAAGTTGTATATTTATAAAGTGAGTTACTAACTCATAAATTGTTCTATTCTCAGATCAGCAGAAGACTCGGTAATATAAGATTTCTGAGCTTTTTGGGCTGAGATTATCAGGTGCGTGGATCTGTAACTCTCAGTACGATTTAGTTGTAACAGGTTTGGTTACAACGGGTAAACGTAGTACTAATGCTTGATAGACTGTTTAGTCTGATATGATGATTGTTTGATTTTGTGCAAATTGGTCATTGGGAATTATGTGCATTATTCGGAGGTCAACACTGGTTGGGCTTGGTTGCTATTATTTGGCCGGTGGGGGTTCCTTGTACAAATCGTTTATAGGAATCTGTGTCGTGTGAAGATAGCAACAAGCTATAACCTCTGTATTGGCCGGCAGTTGGTTTTAAGTGTTCTTGGAGGGCCACCGCGGCATGAGGGTACCACAATGTAACACCTGCCTAATTAGGATAATTAATTATGCCTAATTATTTGTAACTAGTTGTAATTAGTATGTAATAGGACTAATTACATACTCTATGTATATGTATAAGGTGATTTATATATATGTGTGTACTTACGCGATTTAGATAAATCGTACAGATTAACCGGACAGAGTCCGATACATTTTACTTGGACGTTGGTGACAGAAACTTACTTAAATAATGAGAACGTATTTTATTACATAAAATACATAGTTAAACGGACATTTTTCATATTATCGCGATGACATTTTGAATAATTCAACAAAAATATATTAAATATCTCGGCAAATATTTTAATATATATTCGCAAAGTAATTTCGTTAAAATACTCTAAACAATTTTAAGGTATATCCATTTGGATGGATATTAAAATAAGCGATTAAACGATTAGGACACGGAGCAAATACTGTAATTTGGGAAGCGTTTTCCCTCCCTTCCTTTTGGAATCAGCCACCAACACCCACCCTCTCATCTCTTTCTCTCATTTTCTCTTAAACAAACACACACACACCTCTCAAACACTCTCACCAAATTTTTACCAATTTTCGGAATTACAAAACCGACACACGAAAGTTACATTTTCGGAATCACCATCAAACAAGGAACAAGATTAACAAAGGCAACATCATCATTCTCGGCCTCCTCTAGCTCCGATTTGAATTTGTAAGAAAATTTCTAAAAACTTAGATTTACTAATTTTGGTGTAATATTTGGATGTTATAATGTTTACACAACTTAGTATTGTCCATATGTATGAATAGAACACGGTTTTACAGCCTAAAAATGTGTTAGATTTGGGTTTTGGATCGGAAAAATGCGTCAGTCGCAACTTTCTGGGCTGGTGTTCATCTTTGCGACACAACGCTTGTGTCGCAAGTTGTGTCGCATAAATCCATTTGTGTCGTATTTTGTGTCGTATTTTGTGTCGTAGCTTATGTCGTACCTTGTGTCGTACCCTTGTGTCGTAAACCTTATACGACACAACCCTTATGTCGCTGTTGAATCAGCATCGCAAGCTTTTGCGACACAACCACTGTGTCGCAGAGCTCTTGTGTCGCATCTCTATGCGACGCAACGCCTGTGTCGCATACAAATCCTTGTGTCGCAAATTATGTCGCAGAAAACAGAAAAACTTGGAAATTTTGAAGGATTTTCACTATAGAAAAGTCAAAGTTACTGTAGCAATTCACTGTAGCACATTTACTGTAGCAAAGTCAACATTTTAGAATTTTTATTACAAACCGTCACCAACGGGCCAAACATGTTTTCCAACAACAAACAATCACAAACATACGGACAAACATTGGATAAACTAGTTGTGTACAACTAAACGAAACGTCTTGCGGGACACATACTTACATAACCTCATATGTTTAGGCATTTGAAGGTTATGGGTTCGGAGATCCTACTTGCTTTACTTACTACTTGCTAATTGCTACCGATTACTACAAGACTCAGGTGAGTCTTACGGCCCCACTTTTACTGTTTTATCTTATTGTGGGAGAAACATGCTACTACTTTTCCTTGAACACAAGTACTAAAACTGTTTACTATACCAAACGGAATTGCATGAGTTGTTTACTATTTACAGAAGTCTCTCCATCATATATCGTTAGTTATGGACTTAAGCGCGAACACTAGTTAATGGATCCATTAGGGAAATGACCCTCCCCGCCCGGGGTAGTAGCGCTACCACGAACCGTTCTGTATAAACGGGCGACTATTATTCGTTACATATGCTTGCTCAATTACGAGCATGTCACGGGAGCAACTTATTACTTACGGGTTAAGCTTCGATTATGAGCCTCATGGCAACGGTATAACTTACTTACTTACATTTGCTGGATTGCAAATACTGGTTTTACATTTGCTGGATTGCAAATACTGATTTTACGCCTACGGGCACTACTGATGAAATCTTGTGTTTCCAAACTGATATTACTTACAAACCTGTGAGATTCACCAACATTCGTGTTGACCCTTTTAGCATGTATTCTCAGGTACACAGACGGAGTAGGATTACTCCAGGACATAGATAGAGTCGCATGATTTCAACACAACTGCATTAACGGAGATTCTTAGCATTATCTTTTGTATATTACGATTATGTAATAGAATCTCCCGCTATACGCGTGGACTCTAGGAAACTACATTTTTGTATACGAAAACATTAAGTTTTCAAACATTTATTTCTATGAAATCGTTTTACAACGTCTCATTTAGAGATCGTTTACTGTATATCTTGTGCTTTGTATATTGATTAGTAAC
This sequence comes from Helichrysum umbraculigerum, assembly GCA_949592205.1. Classification (NCBI taxonomy): domain Eukaryota; kingdom Viridiplantae; phylum Streptophyta; class Magnoliopsida; order Asterales; family Asteraceae; genus Helichrysum; species Helichrysum umbraculigerum. Next base: position 121,768,231 of record CATIUR010000005.1, on the reverse strand, counting down.
ACCCAAGTATGCTTCCGCAAATCATTAAATTTGGGGTGTTACACACAAGAACCACCGATCCTCTTGGTGTTATGTGTTTACGATTATTTGTTGTAAACAGAGTTGTTATGCTAAGTTAGACTGTTAGTTATGCATTTTCTCACTTAGCCTTGTGCTAATCCCACCACCCTACTTCTTGCAGGTTATGGTTTTTGATATAACGGCTGGGCAAGAAGCTTTGTAGGAATGGAATGTTTGACCAGGCATATACTCTGATATTATTTTGATAACTTAATATTGTGTTTTAAATTATATGACACCCAGTGAACGTACTTTAGTTTTACATTAGTATAACTTCTATGTATAATGTTTTTGGACAATAAGACTTTGTTTATGTACATATTTTATATGGTGAATAGATAATGTAATTTGACCGACGCTTCCGATGTATTACATGTTTAAAAAAAATGATTCTAAATTAAGAGGTGTTATTAAAGGGATTCATAAGAATTAGGCAAAGTGGTTGTTCCTGAACGTCGGAAGTGGAAAGACACTAAAGAATAGGGATATACTCCTTTATATTTGTAATCGCCGAAATCATACAACAAACCTTCTTGTTCCAGGCGTACTACCTAGATACGTGAAGGTTTAATTCTCCAGTCTCGATTTTATAAAGTGATACTTGTCAGAATAAAAAGAAAGGTACCACACTAAGATTCTAGAAAGGAAGCTTTTTGAGAGAAAGTAGGTAATGTATATGAATTATAATTCTTTGTGTTAATATCCATATTATAATTATATATGCTTATTATTATTATTATTATTATTATTATTATTATTATTATTATTATTATTATTATTATTATTATTATTATTATTATTATTATTATTTTGCTTGAATATTAACTAGCTTAAAGCCATGCGACAATGCGTACTACTAAATTGAAATTGTTATAGATTTAAAGTTTTATTTCTATATATATAGTGTGTTAAGTATAAACTGTTATAATTTGTATATGTATAACTTTAAGACCGACTAAATTGAATTGTAGATAGAAATAATCATATATAAAAAAATTAAATTTAAAAATGTATACGTCATACCTTCCAAATTTGTTTATTTAATTTTTGTGATCTTGAACAAGTGGTTGTTTTTTATCGGAGGGATGCTCAACTACACTTTTGATTTTTGTGATGCACAATTTTTAGAAAGCGGTTGAGATCTTTGTGGATCCATTGATAACAATATGAGAGAAAACGTAGAGAATGATGGATCATATATATATGGTTAGAAATAAAGAATTATAATTAAGAATAAATTTGAATGGAATACATTTCTATTTTAGATAGTATTGACTGCCTAAATTTATAAAAAAAAAAGCGTTAATATTGAGAATATGTCGTGAAAGTGTCTGGGTTTGTATTTTGTGTTATTTTATTCTATTAGATTTAATAGTATTATTGATTGAAATTTTTTTATAAATATATTTTAATAATATTCAATATTTAAGGGGAAGTGTTATTAATTTAATCAAATCTCACATTATATATTTTTATTATTATGTTTCCTTGTTGACAACCGCCTAGATACTTAAAAATGGGGAGTGATAAATACAACAAAAAATTTGTTGCATACATCAAACTCATGTTTTATGGTGTTTGTATTGTGAGCTTCATCGATTATACAGTTTGGTGTATAGATTAATTTATTTATTGTATCTATCAACTCCCTTTAAAAATAGTGTATTTGTTTATAAAAATAGTTTGGGGCATTTTTTTCCGAGAAAAGGCAAAAATATATACTAGCTAAATCAATCTCAATTACAAATATATCCACCCTACACCTATTGACTTCTTAATAACAACATCTGGACCACCCTACACCTTTGATCGATTTTTACGTATATAAAGTTTGTCCATTTTTAAGTCATTTCGACGGGCTGCTGAAAATTCAAGACGACCCTAATTTATGACAAAACTTGAACAATGAAAAAGAGTGTGACATCCGACGGTTTTGTGTAAGCGATGCACAACTAGTACGTGTTTTCGAATTTTTGCATTTTCTGAATAGGTAAAAATCGATCAAAGGGTCATTGGCCTGGCGGTATCGTGAGACCCTTTAACTTTGAAGTTGTGGGTTCGACTCCGGTAGTGGACATATATATATATATATATATATATATATATATATATATATATATATATATATATATATATATTCGTGAAAAGTTGTACATATTCGTGGTAGGTAGGTATGTGTGAGTAAATCGTAAACATGTTTGAAAGTGCAAAGTCAACAATATGGCCAAACGTTACCGAAAAATAGTTGTGGTCATATAAATGTCTCATTTATCGTGAATAGGGGCGGAGACATGGCGGGGGCAGCGTATGCAGCCGCCCCCACAAGATATTATAAATTACGTAAAAAATAATTTTTTTAAGGTATTAATGACATTTTAAACTTTTCGCCCCCACGAAACTATAGAAGAAATAAAATAATTTTTTTACCCCCTCCATCCGAATTTTCTGGCTCCGGCTCTGATCGTGGATGCTAAATGTGACACTCCTCCAAATTAGGTATATAATTATACTTAATACATGCATTTCTTACGCTAATTCCCTACATTTGTTTTAAACTAAACCGATGATGTGATGTCAGTCTAGCGAGCCCTAAACAATAATACAAAAAGAATTACATAATACGTAGTTATTTATAAATTACGTACGAACGTATCGGAGCGAAGCCGACAAATAAATGACAAAAGTTTCGTGATACAAAAATAATTAATAATATAATTATTAATTACGAGTATTTATATATCTATAACACATAGATATAAAGGTCTAATTTTACGTTTAACATAAAACGTATTATAACACGAACAGAAACAATTCTAAAACGCGCATACGACGTCGAATCATAAAAATGCAAATTTTCTCGTTCATTTGGAAGAAGTTAGAACATTACTTCAAAAATATGAAATCCTAAATCTACTGAAAATTGGCGCTCAATTAACTGCGCGCAGTAAAATGTACAAAAATGTACAACTATCAAAAATAATGAAAACCTCATTATTATGAAAACATATTACGAACCAGGAGAGCATCTACAAAATAAAAATATAAAATGTTAAATTTTATATTGCTATAATTATACCCGTACTCGAGATTGGTGGGACAAAAACCCCACCAACCTACAATAATGCAGAGACAGATTGGGTTTAAACCCATACTCCCTCCATATCTCTGTGATCATTCGGCAAACACAAACACACACACCAAAAATCATATCATCTTTTTCTTCTTCTTTGAACAAGATCAGTAGCAGCAAGAGGTAGTAGAACAACAAGATCAGGAGCTTCCATCATCACCATCATCATCATCATCAAACGTTCACCATTTTCATCATCATTTCTCATAGTAAGAAAAACCCTCATTCTTTGATTTTTATACTCAAATTTCGTTATATAACTTGTATGTAAATCATAATCTAAGTATATAACATCACAAACTTGAAGATTGATGATTGATTCTTGAAATGATTTTAAAACCCAAAACTTTAAAACCAAAATCGTTGTATGAAAACTTGTTAAAACGAAGTAATAACTTGTAAAAAAACGACATATAACACTTATATAAACATTTGGTATTGAGGTAAAAACGATTTGGAGCCAAGAAAATCGGGTTGTGTTTTGCCCTGTTCGAACAGACCCTGGATGTGACATGAATCCGGCGGATTCATGTAGAATCCGGCGGATTCCCATGCAAAACTCGCACACCCCGTAATCGGTTTAAACATCTGTGAACGAGTAAAAGACACGGTCGAATCCGGCGGATTCAACTAAATCCGGCGGATTCACTTAATATTGACCCGAAGATCCGGCAACACTTTTCTCATTAACGAGAATCCGGCGGATTCAAATAGAATCCGGCGGATTCACCTACTGGGCTGCAGATTGGGCTTTAGTCGCGAATTGGGCCGGACGTTTCTTGGGCTGAGACTTTGGGCTTGGACCAAGGTTTGGACAAATAAGATACATTATTGCTAATGGGCCAACAAATCGGGCCGAGCCTAACACACTACAAAACATACGACATTATAAAACGAGACAAACTATGATTGCGGACTTATGACAAATGAATGTGACGTACGATGGGACTAAAACGAGATTACAATTTGGAAACAAACAAACAAACGAAAGCGAGTTTTGGAAACCTAAACAACAAACGATTAATATATACGAGAATATATATTCAACTATATAAGTATATATGTATATATGCTTACACATTTTGGACGATTCGACAAACAAACATAACTTGGGAAAATATTATTTATTTTCAAACAACAATCATCAACGACATACACAAACTTAAGAAATTGATAATTTCTTCAAACAAACGAACTATTAACGTAAGTCTAATATAGTACTTATAGTTAATACATTATTGTGTATAGGTTGACTACGTTTGGGCTACGCTATCTTATCTCGCTAGCATTCACATCCGAGCACTCACAGTGAGTTCACAAACCCCTTTTCACTGTTTTAATGCTTTTAAAACTCGGGGTGGAAAACATAGAAATCGTATGTATAACTGCATGCGACAACTGCTTTAAATACTGTATGTATTTACTTGATTGTTTATGAAAGGGTATTTCATACGTGACTGTTTGTGAAAGGGTATTTCACACAACTACTTGAACTATGATTTATGAAATGTTTTCATACTATTTTGGGAATTTAGACAACAAATCTTGGTACAGATCTAGGCTGAACGATGTAGTGCATAAAAGACCTTATGGCTACAGACTATAACCATTAGCTAGGTGACTCTAGCCACTGAGTATACGGATAGTACTATCGCCGTGACGACCCTCCTACGGATTGGGGAGCGTATACTTAATTGTCCAGCATGGCAAACAACAACAGATTAGGGTTGTGGTTTGGTTATAGGGTTAGATCGGGTTACCTTACTTGACAGGTTTAGCTCACCTTTCAAGGGATCACCGTCTAAATATTTCCCACGCACTAAACTATTGATTAGGAAAGGATTTCCTACGTACACTGATTTGGAAATGTTAATCTTTATTTAGGTTAACTTGTGTTTCCTACTGATAACTGATTTGGGAAATGTTATTTGATTAATAACTTGTGTTTCCTATTACAACTACAACTGATTTGGGAAATGTTATTTGATTAATAACTTGTGTTTCCTATTACAACTACAACTGATTTGGGAAATGTTATTTGATTAATAACTTGTGTTTCCTATTACAACTACAACTGATTTGAGAAATGTTATTTGTTTATAACTTGTGTTTCTCACTTGACAAACAACACTTGTTTGGAAATGTTATTCTTAAATGATTAACTTGTGTTTCCTACATAACAAATAAACTTGTGAATTCACTCAACAATTTTGTTGACGTTTTACTCTATGTTTTTCAGGGAATTAGCAGCGTAAGTAAGATCTGCATGCATATCAGGACGGACTACCCTGGACTTGTTAGGATGCCACTACTTTTGGGACACCTGGATTTCCTCTGTATAACTGCAACTATTGCAGTCATACCTATGAAATCTACTTTTGATATTATGTATTTTATGAAATACTGATTTCAACCACTACTATTACTGTTACTACTTTCCAAGTGGTAACCTTTTGTAAAACTTTAACTAATGGCATCTTAATCTATTTCGTTCTGCGATAACCATATGCTCTGAGTATGTATGTATCTGTTGGTTGTGTTTTTACTGCTCGCAGCCCCGCCACGTCACTAAGCTTCCGCAAACCACTCTACGTAATTTGTAATTACCGTTTGGCGGGGTGTGACAGACTTGGTATCAGAGCCATTGGTTATAGCGAACTAGAAGTCTTTAGGTGACTGAAAACCTTAGAGACCTAGACTATAGCCTTGGCTAGAACATTTGTGCATTCATGCATACATACTTTGCATACAACTAACATACGACTGACACGCCGCACCCAATTTCTTTTGTCACAGTATGTCTAGTCAATCACTTTACCATGTCTATGCTTCGGATGAAGAGCCGACCGAGGCTACTCTTGAGGGTCCCGCGATCACAGTAGAGGATGAGTCATCAGTTCATGTGAGAGCCATGTCTGTTGACACTAGTGATGCTTACTTAGTACCACCTCCGACCGCACCTGAGGTCACTCCTACCTTTACACCACCTGTTGCGAGTACTTCTCGTGTGCCTGTACCTAGGATGACAGCTAGGATTTGTGTTCGGGATTTTCCCAGGGGACCACTCGCGCCGCGCGATAAGTCGCCAGTGACTGAGCCTGAGGTTCCAGTTGTCGAGCCGCCACAGAAGAGGCTTCGACCTTCTCATCTGGACTGGATGCCTCGAGTATTGAGTGAGTGGAGATCACTAGAGGGTATTCCCTCGACCTTTGAGTTTGGAGAGTCCTCCCACTCACCACCATCTGCATATCTCACTGGTGAGCCTCTGGAGCACACTGTGCCTACCCTTGTGGCTGTGGTTCACACCATGTTTAGGATATCATCTAGCAGGAGCAGAGATGTGATGGAGTTACTGAGCGATGCCTCCCGTACTGATATGGATATGGCTATGCTCCATCAGAGGATGGATTTTGTGGAGACTCACCGTCTGACAGACTGGCAGAGTCTAGCATCCACCCGTGCACGCGTTGCAGCTTTAGAGAGGCGTGCTAGGGTGTCAGAGATTGTAGCTAGTGTGTGTGTGATGACTACAGCAGTGATGGTTGCGGTTAGGATGTATTTCCCATGGTTCCGTTAGGACTATGTATGGCGGCTGTGCCTACATCATATTAGATTATTACTTTTGGGGAAATATATGTATGTATTCGTTATGGACTAGCTGTATGTTGGATGAAACTTTGTTAGTAAAATGGGTATATGTATAGGAAACCCATCATCTTTTGTATAACGCTAACCATCGATGGATATATTAGAAATCCCATCTCATTTTGTACTAAACTCATGTAACAGCGTTATGACCTTTGATATATAATGTATGTTTGGTTTACATTTCGTGTTTGTTATGCTTGTTATCAACCATATTATTTCCTTTTACAACTGTCGACTTGTGATTAAAACTATACTTTATCGACAACTTTGTGAGCAATCTTTGAAAACCCTGAAACATATTACAGCTTGATGATTGATTTTTCTTGAGAACCTCTGAAAATTTCAGTGTTAAACGACAATGAAAAGAAATATGTATTGGACATTATATAATGACGCCTGGCCAACGTGATTATATTATGCTAGTTACATGTGGGTGTTTCAAAGTTGTAAGGCACGTGTTGTAAAACTCTTTTCATTCATCATCTCCTGTCATTCATTTCAATCAAATGTGAATCTTTGATCTATTCACATTCAATATCTCAATATTAACACTCTGCATTTTATTCATCGCAGAGCTGAATCATGCCTCCCAAACGACGAGTCACTAGGAACAGTCAAAAGACGACTACGCCTCCACCACCACCACCACCTACTGAAACCACTGAACAAATGATCGCACGAAGAATAGCTGAAGGTATTGCTGAATATGAGGCAAGCCGTAGTCGCGAACCGGGAGTTAATAACAGTGGATCCACCCCTGTTAATACTGAGACAACCGTGAATGCTCGCAAAGGGTGTTCATACAAAACATTTCAGGCTTGTAAGCCGATTTCTTTTCGGGGCACCGAGGGTGCAATTGGTATGATTCATTGGATAGAGAAAACTGAATCAGTATTGGACATTAGTGACTGTGCACCTGACTGTATGGTGAAGTATGCTACTTGCACTTTGGCTGACAAAGCGCTCACTTGGTGGAACAGTCAGATCCAATCACTTGGTCGACCAGCTGCTTATTCAATGTCATGGGAAACATTTAAGAATTCGATGTTGGAGGAATTCTGCCCTCGCAGTGAGATGCAGAAAATAGAAACAGAGTTGTGGAACATCACCATGATTGGTGATGATATTGCTGGGTACACCACTAAGTTTCAGGAACTTGCACGTCTAGTGCCACATATGGTGACACCCGAGTATAAGCGTATTGAGCGCTACATATTTGGTCTAGTACCACAAATCCGCAGTCTGGTGACGTCATCTAAACCGGACACATTCAGGAGTGCTGTTACTCTAGCACAAAGTTTGACCGATGAGGCAGTCAGGATGGGAAATCTGACTAAGAAAGCTGTGTCGGGAAAAAGTGAACCGAACAGTAATGATGTTGGTAGTTCTGGTGGTGCAAAGCGAAAGTGGAACGGTAGTGGTGCTGATCGCCAGGGTCAGCAAAACAAGAAACATTCTGGAAATGCGAAAGCATATGTTGCCACCACTACTGAATCGAAACCATACCTGGGTAACAAACCCAAATGTGATAAGTGCAACCGACACCACGAAGGCGGGTGTGGGTATTGTGGAAACTGTAAGGCATGGGGGCATAGAACCCGAGAATGCAAAACTAACCCTCCCCCATGGGCAAACACTGAGCGTCAAAACCAGGGATGTTTTGAATGTGGTGAGCAAGGGCACTACCGCAACCGATGCCCTAAGCTCAACAACAACAATCAAAACCGCAATAACAACAACAACCGCGGTAACAACAATAACCGAGCCAACAACTTCAACAATCAACCGGCTCAAGGAAGGGCATTTGTGATTGGAGCACAAGAGGCACGCCAGGACCCTAACACTGTCACTGGTACGTTTCTTGTAAACAATCATTATGCCTCTGTGTTAATTGATTCGGGTGCTGATTTAAGTTTTGTGTCTACTGAGTTTAGACCACTATTAGAACTTGAATCCCGTAAGTTAGGCAACAAGTATACCATAGAATTAGCCGATGGTGAGTTGATCGAATCAGGAGAAATAGTACCGAGATGTACCTTGGAGTTAGAAGGCCATCTCTTCGAAATAGACTTACTACCGGTTAAGTTGGGAAGTTTTGACATTGTAGTCGGTATGGATTGGTTATCTAAGAACCGCGCTGAGATCATATGTTATGATAAACTGGTACGATTACCACTCTCAACAGGAGAAACACTTGTGGTTCAAGGTGAGAAACGAAAAAGTGCTACAAAAATGATTTCGTGCTTGAAGGCCAGTAAGTATCTCCGAAAGGGGTACCAAGCATTTTTGGCACACATTGTAGAAAAGAAAACTGAGGAGCGACGTATAGACGATGTGCCCATTGTACGCGACTATCCAGGAGTATTTCCTGACGAGTTGCCGGGATTGCCACCCCCACGACAAGTTGAGTTTCACATTGACCTGGTGCCAGGAGCCGCACCTATCGCACGAGCACCTTATCGTCTAGCTCCCTCGGAAATGCAAGAGCTGTCTACGCAACTGCAAGAACTTCTAGACTTGGGATTCGTCCGACCGAGCTTTTCCCCTTGGGGAGCTCCGGTTTTGTTTGTTAAGAAAAAGGATGGATCTATGCGGATGTGCATCGATTATCGGGAACTGAACAAGGTAACTATCAAGAACCGATACCCGTTACCACGCATTGACGATCTGTTTGATCAACTGCAAGGATCGAGTCATTATTCAAAAATTGACCTGCGATCTGGTTACCACCAACTCAAGGTACGAGAAGAGGATGTACCGAAAACTGCGTTTAGGACTCGTTACGGTCACTACGAGTTTTTAGTCATGCCTTTTGGGCTGACCAACGCACCAGCAGTATTCATGGATTTGATGAACAGAGTATGCAAACCCTATTTGGATAAATTCGTCATTGTGTTTATTGACGACATCTTGGTATACTCACGATCGAAAGAGGATCACGAGCAACATCTGAAGCTTGTTCTCGAACTACTACAAAAAGAGAAGCTTTACGCAAAGTTCTCTAAGTGCGAATTTTGGAATCGAGAGGTTCAATTCCTTGGTCATGTGATAAATGACAGGGGAATTCATGTAGACCCATCCAAAATTGAGGCAATCAACAACTGGGAAGCACCGAAAACCCCAACTGAAGTACGACAATTTCTTGGTCTAGCTGGCTATTACAGACGATTCATCGCAAACTTTTCAAAGATAGCTCAGCCACTTACCACATTAACTCAAAAAGACAAGAAATTTGAGTGGGATGAGAAACAAGAGAATGCATTCCAACTACTGAAACAGAAACTGAGCAGCGCACCCATACTATCACTACCCGAAGGAGTAGATAACTTTGTTGTTTACTGTGATGCTTCGCATCAGGGATTGGGTTGCGTACTGATGCAAAACGAAAAGGTCATTGCTTATGCATCACGACAACTAAAAGTGCATGAGAAAAACTATACGACTCATGATTTGGAATTAGGAGCCGTTGTTTTTGCACTGAAGATCTGGAGACACTACCTATACGGTACAAAGTGTACGATCTTCACTGTTCATAAGAGCCTGCAACATATATTCGACCAGAAAGAACTTAACATGAGACAACGACGTTGGGTCGAATTACTTAACGATTACGACTGTGAAATAAAGTATCACCCGGGTAAGGCTAACGTTGTAGCAGATGCCCTGAGTCGTAAGGAACGGATCAAACCTCGAAGAGTTCGAGCCTTGGGATTGACAATCCACTCGAATCTCATTACTCAAATTCGGGATGCACAAGAAACTGCTTTCACTTCCGAACGCCTTAAGGAGGAATCCTTAAAAGGGATGGAAAAACAACTCGAGAAAAAGGACAACGGAGTGTTGTACTTTATGAATCGAATTTGGGTACCATGCGTAGATGAGTTACGCAAGCTGATTTTGGACGAGGCACATAAGTCCAACTACTCGATACATCCCGGTGCAGACAAGATGTACCAGGACTTGAAAGGTTTTTACTGGTGGCCTGGAATGAAACGTGACATTGCCACCTACGTTAGCAAATGCTTAACTTGATCGAAGGTAAAGGTGGAATACCAAAAGCCGTCTGGGCTTTTGCAACAGCCTGAGTTGCCCAAATGGAAATGGGAGCAAATAACAATGGACTTCATTACGAAGTTACCTAGAACAACGTCTGGAGCAAATGCCATATGGGTGATTGTCGATCGATTGACGAAATCAGCCCACTTTCTAGCTATTAAGGAAACGGATGGAATGGAGAAACTAGCAAAAATCTATATTAAAGAGATTGTTTCTCGGCATGGTGTGCCACTATCCATCATCTCTGATAGAGATGCGCGATTCACTTCTCGCTTTTGGCAAACATTACAACAGGCATTGGGTACTCGACTTGATATGAGTACTGCCTACCACCCGCAGACTGACGGCCAAAGTGAGCGAACGATACAGACGCTCGAAGACTTGTTACGAGCATGTGTGATAGACTTTGGAGGTAACTGGGATACCCACCTACCTCTAGCTGAATTCTCTTACAACAATAGTTATCACACGAGTATACAAATGGCACCATTTGAGGCGTTATATGGACGCAAGTGCCGATCACCACTCTGTTGGGCAGAGTTGGACGACAGACAACTATCTGGACCCGAACTTGTCCAGGAAACCACTGACAAAATAATTCAAGTATTGAGCCGACTGAAAGCGGCACGAGATCGACAAAAGAGTTACGCTGATAACCGCCGTAAACCTCTTGAGTTTCAAGTAGGAGACAAGGTCCTACTCAAAGTATCTCCCTGGAAAGGAGTAGCACGATTTGGCAAACGAGGAAAGCTGAACCCACGATACATCGGACCATTTGAAATCCTTGCTAGGGTTGGTCCCGTCGCTTACAAGCTCAAACTACCGCAAGAGCTTAGTAGCATACACGATACTTTCCACGTTAGCAACCTCAAAAAGTGTCTTTCTGATGAAACACTTATCCTTCCTCCTGACGAAGTCTTCATTGACTCAAAACTTAACTTTGTGGAGGAACCGGTTGAAGTTATGGATTCTAAAACGCAGAAACTTCGACACAAATGAATCAAACTGGTTAAAGTTCGTTGGAACTCAAAACATGGCCCAGAATTTACCTGGGAACGAGAGGATGAAATGAGAAAGAAATACCCCAACCTATTTGAGAGCGTGACCGAGACTCACGGCTCGACTTAAATCTCGGGACGAGATTTCACTAACGGGGGGAGAATGCGACACTCCTCCAAATTAGGTATATAATTATACTTAATACATGCATTTCTTACGCTAATTCCCTACATTTGTTTTAAACTAAACCGATGATGTGATGTCAGTCTAGCGAGCCCTAAACAATAATACAAAAAGAATTACATAATACGTAGTTATTTATAAATTACGTACGAACGTATCGGAGCGAAGCCGACAAATAAATGACAAAAGTTTCGTGATACAAAAATAATTAATAATATAATTATTAATTACGAGTATTTATATATCTATAACACATAGATATAAAGGTCTAATTTTACGTTTAACATAAAACGTATTATAACACGAACAGAAACAATTCTAAAACGCGCATACGACGTCGAATCATAAAAATGCAAATTTTCTCGTTCATTTGGAAGAAGTTAGAACATTACTTCAAAAATATGAAATCCTAAATCTACTGAAAATTGGCGCTCAATTAACTGCGCGCAGTAAAATGTACAAAAATGTACAACTATCAAAAATAATGAAAACCTCATTATTATGAAAACATATTACGAACCAGGAGAGCATCTACAAAATAAAAATATAAAATGTTAAATTTTATATTGCTATAATTATACCCGTACTCGAGATTGGTGGGACAAAAACCCCACCAACCTACAATAATGCAGAGACAGATTGGGTTTAAACCCATACTCCCTCCATATCTCTGTGATCATTCGGCAAACACAAACACACACACCAAAAATCATATCATCTTTTTCTTCTTCTTTGAACAAGATCAGTAGCAGCAAGAGGTAGTAGAACAACAAGATCAGGAGCTTCCATCATCACCATCATCATCATCATCAAACGTTCACCATTTTCATCATCATTTCTCATAGTAAGAAAAACCCTCATTCTTTGATTTTTATACTCAAATTTCGTTATATAACTTGTATGTAAATCATAATCTAAGTATATAACATCACAAACTTGAAGATTGATGATTGATTCTTGAAATGATTTTAAAACCCAAAACTTTAAAACCAAAATCGTTGTATGAAAACTTGTTAAAACGAAGTAATAACTTGTAAAAAAACGACATATAACACTTATATAAACATTTGGTATTGAGGTAAAAACGATTTGGAGCCAAGAAAATCGGGTTGTGTTTTGCCCTGTTCGAACAGACCCTGGATGTGACATGAATCCGGCGGATTCATGTAGAATCCGGCGGATTCCCATGCAAAACTCGCACACCCCGTAATCGGTTTAAACATCTGTGAACGAGTAAAAGACACGGTCGAATCCGGCGGATTCAACTAAATCCGGCGGATTCACTTAATATTGACCCGAAGATCCGGCAACACTTTTCTCATTAACGAGAATCCGGCGGATTCAAATAGAATCCGGCGGATTCACCTACTGGGCTGCAGATTGGGCTTTAGTCGCGAATTGGGCCGGACGTTTCTTGGGCTGAGACTTTGGGCTTGGACCAAGGTTTGGACAAATAAGATACATTATTGCTAATGGGCCAACAAATCGGGCCGAGCCTAACACACTACAAAACATACGACATTATAAAACGAGACAAACTATGATTGCGGACTTATGACAAATGAATGTGACGTACGATGGGACTAAAACGAGATTACAATTTGGAAACAAACAAACAAACGAAAGCGAGTTTTGGAAACCTAAACAACAAACGATTAATATATACGAGAATATATATTCAACTATATAAGTATATATGTATATATGCTTACACATTTTGGACGATTCGACAAACAAACATAACTTGGGAAAATATTATTTATTTTCAAACAACAATCATCAACGACATACACAAACTTAAGAAATTGATAATTTCTTCAAACAAACGAACTATTAACGTAAGTCTAATATAGTACTTATAGTTAATACATTATTGTGTATAGGTTGACTACGTTTGGGCTACGCTATCTTATCTCGCTAGCATTCACATCCGAGCACTCACAGTGAGTTCACAAACCCCTTTTCACTGTTTTAATGCTTTTAAAACTCGGGGTGGAAAACATAGAAATCGTATGTATAACTGCATGCGACAACTGCTTTAAATACTGTATGTATTTACTTGATTGTTTATGAAAGGGTATTTCATACGTGACTGTTTGTGAAAGGGTATTTCACACAACTACTTGAACTATGATTTATGAAATGTTTTCATACTATTTTGGGAATTTAGACAACAAATCTTGGTACAGATCTAGGCTGAACGATGTAGTGCATAAAAGACCTTATGGCTACAGACTATAACCATTAGCTAGGTGACTCTAGCCACTGAGTATACGGATAGTACTATCGCCGTGACGACCCTCCTACGGATTGGGGAGCGTATACTTAATTGTCCAGCATGGCAAACAACAACAGATTAGGGTTGTGGTTTGGTTATAGGGTTAGATCGGGTTACCTTACTTGACAGGTTTAGCTCACCTTTCAAGGGATCACCGTCTAAATATTTCCCACGCACTAAACTATTGATTAGGAAAGGATTTCCTACGTACACTGATTTGGAAATGTTAATCTTTATTTAGGTTAACTTGTGTTTCCTACTGATAACTGATTTGGGAAATGTTATTTGATTAATAACTTGTGTTTCCTATTACAACTACAACTGATTTGGGAAATGTTATTTGATTAATAACTTGTGTTTCCTATTACAACTACAACTGATTTGGGAAATGTTATTTGATTAATAACTTGTGTTTCCTATTACAACTACAACTGATTTGAGAAATGTTATTTGTTTATAACTTGTGTTTCTCACTTGACAAACAACACTTGTTTGGAAATGTTATTCTTAAATGATTAACTTGTGTTTCCTACATAACAAATAAACTTGTGAATTCACTCAACAATTTTGTTGACGTTTTACTCTATGTTTTTCAGGGAATTAGCAGCGTAAGTAAGATCTGCATGCATATCAGGACGGACTACCCTGGACTTGTTAGGATGCCACTACTTTTGGGACACCTGGATTTCCTCTGTATAACTGCAACTATTGCAGTCATACCTATGAAATCTACTTTTGATATTATGTATTTTATGAAATACTGATTTCAACCACTACTATTACTGTTACTACTTTCCAAGTGGTAACCTTTTGTAAAACTTTAACTAATGGCATCTTAATCTATTTCGTTCTGCGATAACCATATGCTCTGAGTATGTATGTATCTGTTGGTTGTGTTTTTACTGCTCGCAGCCCCGCCACGTCACTAAGCTTCCGCAAACCACTCTACGTAATTTGTAATTACCGTTTGGCGGGGTGTGACACTAAAGTACAATGTTAATCACAAAAGTCGCTAGTCCCTTAAAGTGTAAACCCTTTTCGAAAGCTCGATGAGAAGTCATGATTTTTTTACGTTGTCGAATTTGAAGAGACATTTTGGGCAAAAACCGACTACATCTTATGCTTCAAAATATACTTTCAAAGTTTAAGAAAGACAATTATGTAGTAAAAATAAAATGCTATTTAGACATACTTGACCTAAAAGTCTGTCTAATACATTCATTGGTTAAAACAGTTTCTCTCTCTAAATCTTATTAGTCGAACTTAACACATGTTACTCTTACATTTTTAGGTCTTCATGAGGTCTATTGAATTAAGCCCATCAATCATTTTCCTGATAAAAAATCATTGGTCAACTTTAGCACAATGCATCATACAATAAATATGATTATACATTTTTCCAATGGAATAGCATTAACTAAATCTGCTACAGCAACTTTTGAATTGAAAGACAAAACTCACACACTTACAACAAATTATTGTGTAGTTAAAATAAAAAAAATAAAAAAATGTCTCACAAGATCTTCTAGCTTTAGGCATTGGTGGTAGTTTAATTACATTTGGATGTCTTTTTTGGATTTATGAGGAGGGTGTATCATTTCAAGGGATCTTCTTAATTCTCGTATCAATATACTATTTCATCAATCTTAAAATAAATGCTCACAAACTATTTAGAAAAAATTTTAGAAAAATTTATCGAAAGATAAATTCAATCAAACTTACATTGATTATATGGGCAAAAGTGACATTTACCAAACCTATCTTAATTCCAACAATAATATGTTGGGGGACATTTTTTTATGGGAAGGAGGGAGTATTTTGTTTGTCGAAAAAATAAAATTAAAAATTAAATAAAAAAATGTACCCAAGACTCCAAGAGTATATAAATCACTCTTCTTACGAAAATCAAGCCAGGGTGGGTTTAAAAGCCGAGCCATTGTGTCAATGCGTCATGACTCGTGCGTACGAGCCATAAAGCTAACATATGCCGGAGTGGACCTTCTTCAGCTTTTTGGCGTTAAAGTGAGGACCATTGATCATCATCATCATGACTTTGGGGAAACACAAAAATGATCCAATCACCACACCCCTTTTAACAAAATAATCCTTTGACCAACCATTTTAACAGACTAATCCTTTGACTGGCGCCGGGTCGACGCCCCTGGCGCCCCACCCTCAAAAGACGTGCCACGTGGAAAGATTTATTAATATTCAATATTGGGGCGCCGACGATAATGGTGGGGCGCCTGAGGCGCCGGTCCCACATGGTAGCGCCCTTGGCGATAATGATGCAAGCTTTTTCCACGTGGCACGTCTTTTGAGGGTGGGGCGCCAGGGGCGCCGACCCGACGCCAGTCAAAGGATTAGTTTGTTAAAATGGTTGGTCAAAGGTTTATTTTGTAAAAAAGGGTGTGGTGATTGGATCATTTTTGTGATTTTCCCATGACTTTGAGGTGTAATAAAATTCCTTATCTTTATTCATGTTCTTCGCTAGTAAACCACCCACTCAATAGTTAAATATTTGTTTAAAATAGAAAACAAGATTTTAATTTGTATACACAGGCGGAGCCATATACAAGGTATGGGTAGCTGTCGCTATGGGTCCGTTCAGAGTACGAAGTGTAAATTTTTTTTAAAAAAATAGTATTCTATACTAATGCTACGGGTTCAAAAAAATTTAGATACCGGTCCTATACATTGTAAGTTGATTCATATGCTATCAGTTTAGAAAAAATTATAGCAAAATTTATGTGATTTGATTAATATTTAATAACATAATATATGAATAAATACACTAGGTCCAATTATGTAACTTTCATTATACGATTTAAAAAGTAAGCCCAATACTAGTTAAAGAGTAAACCCAATTCAATACTCCATGTTTAAAAATGTCTGACTACTTAAATTCTTTGATTTAAATATATCTTTGATTTAGATAAGAGGTCAAGGTTATGACGGAGCAAGTAACATGCGTGGTGGTATGAAAGCTTTGATCTGGAAAGATAATCTACCGGCATATTATGTGCATTGCTTTGCTCACCAACTTCAATTAGTGGTTGTGGCAGTTGCAAAGAACCATGAAGGTGTTGAGAAGTTTTTCGATAAACTAAGCTTGGTAATTAACGTGGTTTGTGCTTCTTGCAAACGTAAGGATATCATAAGAGAAAGTTATAAAGAAAGAGTGAAAAGGAAATTGCAAAGGGTGTAATTGAAACTGGAAGTGGCAAAAATCAAGAACTTTCTCTTATACGAGCCGGAGATACAAGATGGGGGTCTCATCATAGAACAATCACAAGTTTGATGAATTTGTTTCCGGAAGTTCTTAAGGTGCTTAAATATGTTAAAGAGGAGGGGTCTGCTTTTTGTAACCGAACTCAAGCAAAAGGTCTCCTGATATATTTTAAAACACTTGATTTTGCGTTTTATTTGCACTTGTTGGAAGAAATTTTAGGTC
Source organism: Helichrysum umbraculigerum (assembly GCA_949592205.1). Classification (NCBI taxonomy): domain Eukaryota; kingdom Viridiplantae; phylum Streptophyta; class Magnoliopsida; order Asterales; family Asteraceae; genus Helichrysum; species Helichrysum umbraculigerum. The sequence goes on along the minus strand of CATIUR010000005.1, from coordinate 121,750,423 downwards.
TCGCAGATACCTTGTCACGACATCTTAAAAAAAAGATCAGAACATATTGGAAGCAGTTTCATTAGTAAATGGAACAAAGAGAGCATTGAAAACTAAAAGAGAAAACGGGTTTGATGCAATTATAAAGAAAGTCTCTTCTTTTAGTCAGAAGCATAATATTCAGATGGTGAAGATTTTAGATCATTTTGTTACTTCAAGAAATCGAAGGACTGCCATTACCAATGAGCATCATTTCAAAGTTGATATTTATAATACGGTTTTGGATATGCAAATTCAAGAGTTTGGTGACTGTGTCAGTGAGATAAGCACCGGATTGTTAGCAAATATGGCAGCATTAAGTCCTTGTGATTCATTTTCGATGTTTGATGTATCAAAATTAGTGAAGCTTAGTAAGATGTATCCACATGATTTTGATGATTTTGATGATTTGGAAATGAATTCTCTTCCTTGTCAGCTTACACTTTACTATCACACCATGCAACAAGATGTCAGATTTGCTAACTTGAATGAAATTGCTAATCTAGCTCATTTGATGGTGAAAACAAAAAGACATATTTATTTTCCTTTGGTGTGTCGGTTATTGAGGTATTACCTGTTGCAACCTCCACCGTTGAAAGATGTTTTTCACAAATGAAACTTGTAAAGTCGAGTTTACGAAATCGAATGAGTGATAATTACATGCATGCTGCTCTAATGTGTGCTATAGAAAAAGAAGCACTGGAAGATGTTCCGACTAAAGTGGTGATTGATAGCTTTCAAGTAATGAGACCGCGCAAACGACAACTTCCATAAGGTAACTTTACTTACTTTTGTTAAGTTGTTATCCAACTAGTGTGTTTTTACTCGGCTTTGTTGTATTTTGTATAATGATAGGATTAGTAACGGATTTGGATTACTAATGATCAACATCTAACAATCTTTTTGTGGGAATTTTGATCAGTAGAATCTTAATACATATGGGTAGATGAGAAGTAGCATATATGTGGTTTTCTCCTCAAAGGAGTTTTGTAATCAATGAATCATGAATACATTATTATCATTTGCGGAATGTACAAGTAGCATGTATATAACTTAACTTTTGCAGAATGTTTGGGTCACATATTTGTCGATCATTGTTTTTTGGGTATGAGTTTCTTTAAGGCTTTACCGAGAAAAAAAATTATGTTATAAAAGTAGCTGCTACGGGTCACTATCAATCCTGGATCCGCCACTGTTTGTATAGTTAGTGACAGTTTTTGAGTCTCTGATTGCAGTCACTGGCTGTATTCAATTAAAGCAAATGCACTCTATGAATATATTGCGATAAACATGTGTGTGTAAAGAAAATGATAGTTCGAAGTAGAAAAAAATTTACAATCACGAAAGGTTCCTAAGACCACTCCCAATGGTGACTAAAACTGACTGAAACCGATTGAGCTACGTTAGCGCCACATCAGTTTTTTCAAAAACTGACTGAAACTTACGGACCCCTGCCATCAGTGACCCGTCGCTTCTATTTTTGGCTCCCACATTTACCAATTTACCTTTAATATTATACACACAAAAAAAGCAAAACAAAAAAAAAAAAAAAAAAAAAAAAGACGAACGTCGGATATCCGACGTACGAAACCGACGAGGCGAACCGACGGAGCCGTGCCATCGGCATCGGCTCCGTCACTTTAAACTGACGAGAACTGACGCTTACCAATGGGAGTAGTCTTAGTCTTCTTCAATATTTTGATGTGTCACTCTGAATGGAAAGTACATATCTATCTATATAACTAAGTTATGAGACCTTAAATGATTTGGCAACTATTTACCTATGCCACATCACCAAAATCCTATGTGTCATCATTATATGAAAGAAGTTTGATGACGTGGATTCTCCTACACTCATATGATAAATAAGGTAATACTTTATAAGAAAATTAAAACTAAATTATACTAATTAAATTTATAGTGTCATTAGATAATTAAATTATAACCAATTCAATCCAAACTAATGTGTCATTAGATAATATTTGTAGTATCAGACTAGACCTTAAATGATTTGGCAACTATTTACCTATGCCACATCACCAAAATCCTATGTGTCATCATTATATGAAAGAAGTTTGATGACGTGGATTCTCCTACACTCATATGATAAATAAGGTAATACTTTATAAGAAAATTAAAACTAAATTATACTAATTAAATTTATAGTGTCATTAGATAATTAAATTATAACCAATTCAATCCAAACTAATGTGTCATTAGATAATATTTGTAGTATAATATTTTTATTAAAGTCGAAAATCATGGATTCATTTATCTATTTTTCCCCTCTAATTTTGTAAGAGGGGTAATTTTATAATTTCTTTATTATTTTTTTCGTGGTTAGGAAGATTGACCGCAATCTGAGCGGTACCACCCACCTATAGACGCCCGTCCATAATGTCTCATTTAAGTATTTATATATATCTCATCACTATAGATTGATTTTAATGCACATTAGTTGTTCAATAAAATGCCTAAATAGTTTTATCAATCGCTACAATTTATGTTTGTTAAATCTATGCATATATGTCTTGCTCAACAAATTATTGCAACCTTAACAACAAAAATGTTATTATTACCAAACAATTGTTTTAGCTATAGATATCACTTTATAATATACACATCTTTTTCAACCTTCCCAATGTACTCATATATTGTAGGAGAAAAAAATTTGTTCTTATTTCATTTTTAAAGAGTCAAAACTTATAAAATATCATTGATATCGGTAAAAAAATCTATTTGTTACACAATTTGAAAGTTTTAAGGGGTTAGCTGTCTTCCATCTCTTCATACTTAATTAATTATATTATTAAATTATTTTTTAAATGTTATAAAAATGATCATACAAAGGGAAGTGATTTGGAAACTACTTTTTCTAGCCGTATAGCACATATGTATTATAGTGTTGTATAATACAACACTTTAAAGCATACGTGATGGTGTACCAATAAAACGATAACAATGTACTAATCATCACTCATATATAAAGTGTATACAACATAAAATTGAATATCATTATTAAAACATTTCATTTACCGTTTTACATTATGAGATCTATTATGAAATTATATTTTCTAGCCGTGCATCGCACGGGTTTAACACTTACCAATGGGAGTAGTCTTAGTCTTCTTCAATATTTTGATGTGTCACTCTGAATGGAAAGTACATATATCCTTATACGTTACATGTTCTTTATGTCACAAGACAAAAGTAAGAACAACAAAATCAATTGTCCAAGCAGCTGTTGTCTCGAAAATGTTTCCCAGTTCTAACTTACACATAGTTTAAAAATTTTCTAATGAGTTTTGTATAGAGAGAAGTCGTGGATCAATGACACATTCGACATCTAGTTGCCGATCCAGCGTTATTGTAAAACTAGCCTATACCCCTCATCGTTATTCCATTCGGCAAGTGACAAAGTGTATCTTCAACGTCTCCAACCCTCTTGTAGGGATATCTAAACTAGACCCAGCTAGTAACAACAAAGTATTAGTCGCAAATTTGAATGCTCCCTACCTAGAAAATCATAAATAATACTCCATCCGTTCCAATTTTATTGTCCCCATACAAAAAACACGCAGTTTAAGAAAATATCACCATCTCTCTTACTTTTTGATAAGAAGACAGTTTTACCCTTTACTTTTACCTACCTTTTTGTCTTACATATATAAATTAGGGGCATAAATGAACTTTATCTCATTATTCTTATCTATTTATGGAAGTGGACAATAAAATTGGGACATCCCAAAAAGGAATACTGGACAATAGAATCGGGACGGAGGGAGTATATGTATACGGAAATTGAAACACCCCGAAATTTAGAACTTTTTTTTTTTTTTTTTTTTTTTTACTCATTTCGTAAAGTCCTACGTCTTAATATGACATTTTAGACTTGTTGTATCATTCCCTAGATCAAATAAGGATTTAAATAAGAAAATGTTGAATTTATAAGAGATTCCCCAGGAATGACTCCCATTCCCCAGGAATGAAGCATGCTGTTAGTAATTTGAGTCGAATTCCCCAGGAATGACTCCCATTCCCCAGGAATGAAGCCTGCTGTCCATTTTACCATCTTCCGAAATTCGATCGTGCATATCTTGAAAATGACAAGTCCAATGACCATGAAAATTTGCAGGCACGTGTATTATGACTATATGAACATTTCCCAATTAACACTTTTCCAAATTTCATGTTTAACGAGAAAACGGATCGTTGACCACTTTATGGTCATTTTTGACCACTTCCGTTGACATACCAAATTCCAAACCAACAAACTTCAGACTTTGACACTTCTACTACATTTTTAATACCACATTTGGGACCTAGTGCAATGTTTACATTCATCATATCATATTTACAACTCAACGTAGCTTTTGACCCGTTAGTGACCCATTTGGGCACTTTGAAGACCCGTTTGGGTCTTTGCCCAAATAACCACTATTCCAACACCCAAATCACATTTCTTTGACTATTCTAAGTCAACTCATGCCACTTTCACTATCAATACTTCAACTTAACTATTAACATCAAATTTCCATAAAACCATTATATTCATATTATATTCATCTATTATACAATAACATCATCTCCAAAACTATCAATGAGTATACCAACTCATTGACTAATTTGACTTCCACACTTCAACATGTTTGACTTTCAACATTAGGTGTCAAAACTAAGTTTTCTTAAACAAAAGGGGTGATTACATATCGAGAGCATGATTCAAAAGATTAGCTTGTTACCGATAACTTAACAAGCTCCACCACTAGCATCATTCGGGCCTTTTACCCGGATCCCTCTGGGTCCCACTTGGCTCACCTAAAACACATAAACATAATAGAGTAAGCATAAAGCTTAGTAAGAAATGGGCTATCAATGATAATCAATATCATTTCACAACATACGTATATTAAGGATCCATAACATCATATGCTAATTCCCGCAAGAATTAACATCTTCGGGCCTACACCCCGGTATATAATCATAACTCATCAAGTAAATGACATATCCATTACCGGTCCTTCCAAGTAAATGGAACAAGCATTACTTGAAGAAAGATAGCATCATCCATTAACTTACCTCGCGATAGCCCACGTATAAAATTACTTGTATCAACACTTTGATCACGTTTATCACCTAATCATGTAATCATGTAGCCAAGTATCAATACACATTCAACTTTCAACTCATTACTTGTATTAAGCTATACAAGTGTTAAGTTTCACACACTTTATTAACTAATTACACATAAATGGGTAGTTCATTATCATTCACAAATCAAAACCATCACTTACACTAAGATTACCATTTCTTAGTGTATATTCACATATATCTATATCATTACCATCATCAACTACCCTTTCATGTATAATTATCATCTCTAATTTCATCAAAACACCAATTAACAATATCACACAAGATTAAAAATCATTAGTTTACTCATAACCCCAAAATTATGAGTTCTTTTATAAAATTAACAATATTCAAACACCATACATAGTTTTATCATGTGTATGAATCATATATAACTCATTAAACCACTAATTCATGAATTTCATGAACTTAGGGTTTAACCTAATCACCTTAATTCATCAATTAAACAAGAATAGAGTGTTAATCATACCTCAAGAACACTAATTAGTAGCTAGCAACCTTAAGAAATCGAAACCCTAGTTTGAATTGCTTGATTTTCTTCCTTCTTGATTTCACTCAAAAGCTCAGTACGTGTTTTAGAAATATACAGTGTTTGGAATAAGCTGGAATAATACAGAACCTGGGTTTTTATACTGTGAATTTCATCTAAGCCCCTCAACTTATGGCACTTGTCACCTTATACCCCTCTACTAACTAATTCATTAAATGGCAAGTCCTATAAACATAAAATACGTTACACAGTTAGTCCTCCTAACTTAAACAGTTTAAATTATATATTTTAAGATTTAGAACTTACGAAAATTGGGGCGTTACAACTCTCCCCCACTTATTTAGGATTGTGTCCTCACAATCCATTCTTGGTATATAGCTGGATAATAACGAAGGATCTCCTCCTCGGGTTCCCATGTGAATTCTGAACCCTTGCGATGTTTCCATTGAACTTTGAACAATTTGATCTCTTTATTTCTCAGCTTCTTTATCTTTTCATCAAGAATCATCACTGGTTGTTCAACGTAATTCAACTGATCATTAATTTCAATTTCATCCAATGGCACGTAAGCGGCTTCATCAACCAAACACTTCCTTAAATAGGACACATGAAAAGTAGAATGTATTCCAGCTAGTTCATTAGGTAGCTCGAGGCGATAAGCTACCTTTCCAACTTTTTCAAGAATCTTAAAGGGACCAATGTATCGAGGGCTCAATTTTCCCCGCTTTCTGAACCGAATGATACCCTTCCATGGAGATACTTTCAACATAACAAAATCTCCAACTTGGAATTCGATTGGACGCCTTCGGTTGTCAGCATAAGATTTTTGTCGATCTTGGGCTATTTTCAACCGTTCTCTGACCTGATCAATCTTTTCAGTCGTCTTCTGGACAATATCAGTACTACCCAGTTCTCGTTGCCCAATCTCATCCCAACATATTGGAGTTCTACATTTTCTGCCATACAACATTTGATAAGGAGGCATGCCAATACTCGCGTGATAACTGTTATTATAAGAAAACTCAACCAACGGTAGGTGAGTATCCCAGCTACCACCGAAATCAATGGCACATGCCCTCAACATGTCTTCAAGCGTCTGGATGGTTCTTTCACTCTGCCCATCAGTCTGGGGATGATATGCAGTACTTAAATGAATACGAGTACCGATATCCTCTTGGAATTTGTTCCAGAATCTAGAAGTGAATCTACTATCTCGATCAGAGATAATAGAGATAGGCATACCATGTCGTGCCACAACTTCTTTAACATATAAATCAGCAAGTGCCTCTGAAGTATAAGTTTCCTTAATTGGCAAGAATAGAGCACTTTTTGTCAACCGATCAACAATCACCCAAATAGTGTCATGATGACGTTGAGTTTTAGGTAATTTAGTGATAAGGTCCATGGTAAGGTGCTCCCATTTCCAAACAGGTATGTCCAACGGTTGCATTTTACCAAATGGCTTTTGATGTTCTACTTTAACCTGCAAACACGTTAGACATTGTTCGACATATTTCACAATTTCACGCTTCATCCCAGGCCACCAATAATCAACTTTCAAATCATGGTACATTTTTGTTGCACCAGGATGAATGGAATATCTGGACTTGTGAGCTTCATCAAGTAACAGCTTTTTCAGCTCAGGTGAATTTGGAATCCATATTCTTCCATAACGTGTTTTTATCCCACGAGAATCATCAACAATGTTTGGAATTTGACCTTTAATACGTTCTGCTCTCCAAAGACCTTTTTGCCATGCCTTTTGTTGGACTTCCTTAATCTGGTCAAGTAAATCAGGAATGACAGTAATGCGAAGAGATTTAACAATTAAAGCATGATGCATCGCTTTTCGGCTGAGAGCATCAGCTACAACGTTAGCCTTTCCTGGATGATAAAGAATTTCACAGTCATAATCCTTCACCAAGTCAAGCCAACGTCGCTGTCTCATGTTAAGGTCACGCTGATCAAAGAAATATTTGAGGCTTTTGTGATCAGTGTAAATGATACACTTCACACCATATAAGTAATGCCTCCAGATTTTTAGAGCAAAGACAACCGCTGCCAGCTCCAAATCGTGAGTTGGATATCCTTTTTCATGTTCTTTCAGTTGTCGAGAAGCATAAGCAATCACTTTACCCCTCTGCATCAGAACACAACCAAGACCATTTCGAGAAGCATCGCAGTAAACTACCATGTCATCAGTACCATCAGGAAGTACTAAGACAGGAGCTTGACTAAGCTTTAATTTCAAAGTACGGAAAGCTTGTTCAGCTGCATCATTCCATTCATATTTAATATTTTTACGAGTAAGCTTAGTGAGAGGAGTAGCAATCTTGGAGAAATCCTGGATAAACCGTCTGTAATAGCCAGCTAAACCCAGAAAACTTCTAACTTCTGTTGCATTGGTTGGAGGTTCCCATTTCATCACCGCCTCAACCTTTGCAGGATCAACCATAATACCTTGGTTATTAACAACATGACCCAGAAATTGTACCTCACGAAGCCAAAATTCACACTTGGAGAACTTGGCATAGAGTTTCTCATTTCTCAAAGTTTGTAATACCTGCCTTAAATGAACATTGTGATCGTCAGCAGATTTGGAATATATGAGAATATCATCTATGAATACAATTACAAACTTATCAAGCATAGGTCGGCACACTCGATTCATGAGATCCATAAAAGCGGCAGGAGCATTTGTCAGACCAAAAGGCATAACCACGAATTCGTAATGGCCATACCTTGTCCTGAAAGCTGTTTTAGACACATCTTCTTCTCGAACTTTCAATTGGTGATAACCAGAACGTAAATCAATCTTCGAGAAGAAACTAGCACCCTGGAGTTGGTCAAACAAGTCATCAATCCTAGGCAAGGGATACCTATTCTTGATGGTAACCTTGTTCAATTCCCTATAATCGATGCACATTCTCATAGTGCCATCTTTCTTTTTAACAAATAGTATCGGTGCACCCCATGGTGAACTACTCGGACGAATAAAACCTTTATCAAGTAATTCTTGCAATTGTTTCATCAACTCTTGCATTTCAGAGGGGGCGAGTCTATAAGGTGTTTTAGCAATTGGTGTAGCTCCCGGTACTAATTCAATACGGAATTCGACTTGTCTATCGGGCGGAATGCCCGGTAGCTCGTCGGGAAAAACATCGGGGAACTCATTAACAATAGGAATTTCAGATAATTTGGGAGTTTGCTTTTGAGTATCAATCACATGTGCCAAAAAGGCCTGGCAACCATGTGATAAATGGCATTTAGCACGAGCAAAGGTACAAATTGGAATTGAAAGTTTTCTCTTTTCGCCATAAATATCTATCACTCCCCCACTTGATGAAGTAATACGAATAATCTTTTTCTCACACTGGATTATAGCATTATGTTTGCCTAACCAATCCATACCCACAACTACATCAAACTCACCCATTTGCATTGGAATTAAATTTATGAGAAAGGTTTCATTGTTAATCACTAATTGACACCCTCTATACACATTAGTCACAAAGATAATTCTATCATCAGCAACTTCCACATCTAGTGGAGCATCTAACTCAGTAAGAGGGATTGAGAAATATCGACAGAACTTTTCAGACACAAATGATCGTGAAGCTCCCGAATCAAACAGTATGTATGCAGGTTTAAGATTTACAAAGAAGGTACCTGTTAACACATCGGGGGCTCTTTGTGCTTCTTCTGCAGTAATTTGAAAGGAACGGTGTCTAGGCTTCGGTGGTTCCACCGTCTTCCTCTCAGTATTTTTGCGAGGAGCAGAAGAAGTAGGTTGAGATTTCAATTCAGGACAATCAGGTCGAATATGTCCTGGTTTCAGACAATGATGACAAACTTTGATTGGATTGGGACAATCTTTGCTAAAATGTCCCGGCCTTCCACAAGAAAAACAATTTAGAGTCCCGGCTTTACACTCCCCACGATGCCTTTTATGGCATATCTTGCATTCTGGGATTTCAGTTCGATCATCCTTTCTAAAACTTCCACCAGATCTAAACTTTTTGGATGGAGTAGAAGTGGATTCAGCTTTTCTTTTCGTGGAACTTTTCTCATCCTTCTTTAACTCCAGTTCTTGAAATCGAGCCTCGTCTACCATTTCAGAAAAAGTACTACATTTCTTCGGATTGACAAACTGTCGAATTTCTTTCTTCAGGATTGTATGAAAATGATCCATAAGTAATTTAGGATTTGCCATGTATTCTGGACAAAATTGGGCTCGATCCAGAAAATTTCCTACCAGCTCGTTTATCGACTCAGTCGTTTGTTCCATAGAAAGGAACTCACGACGAATTCTATTTAGATCAGCATCCTGCGAATAAGTTTCAACAAACATCTTTTTAAAATCTTCCCATGTCATCACTGTAATAGCTTCCTCTCCTAAAGTACGACATTGAACTTCCCACCAGAATTTAGCACGGGATTTAAGAAGATTAGAAGCATATCTCACTTTCAATCGGTTAGGGACTTCTGCCGTGGCAAATGCCCCTTCAACTTCAGATAACCACCTTTGACATTTAATTGGATCCATCTCACCTTGAAAATCTGGCGGGTTACAAACAGAAAAGTCTTTATAACTGAATTTACGATCTTCATCACGATTTTGAATCACCCTGCGAACAACAGGTGATGGTGGTCTTTCCTCATTTCTTTCACCACCAGGAGGTGGTCTTTCAAGATCAATTTCATTTTCATCATCTCGCCTTTGAAATTCATCAGCAACAGTTTCACGTATGGTTTCAGAAATACGGCCCAATAAGAGGGGAAGGGACGCCTCTTGAGCCTTTGCCACTTCAGCTGAGATTAAAGTTTTTAAATCGGTCAAAGATAACCTAGCATCATCTGCTGGAGGTCTTTGTCTATCATCATCACCTCCAGTTCTTACATTCTGGGCTTGGTCTCGTGGACGAGGCCCAAGTGTCAATTCTATTCCTTCTTGATCATTCATCTTATTACTGAAAGTAGACACAATATATTTAATACAAACATATTCATCAATAAAATGTCTACTTTGTAATTTAATTGCACCTAGTCACATAGCAGTCAACAATTATTACCAAGACTTTATCTTCTTAACACCTTGTGACTTCCTTGGCTCCATACAATTGCCATATGATAATTATTGTGGTGGCCAGTCACACGAATTATCATATCCCAGTTATATGTTTCCAAAGTTACCACAAGATATTTCGAGTCAAAAGTCTTAGAAATCAAATAACTAGATTAATCAAAACAGATAACAATTCAATATCATGCTCAACAATAATAATAATGGCTTAAGATCAAGTACCCACTAATGATGGATACCCGAATCCCTTAAACCAAGCTCTGATACCAACTTGAAACACCCCGAAATTTAGAACTTTTTTTTTTTTTTTTTTTTTACTCATTTCGTAAAGTCCTACGTCTTAATATGACATTTTAGACTTGTTGTATCATTCCCTAGATCAAATAAGGATTTAAATAAGAAAATGTTGAATTTATAAGAGATTCCCCAGGAATGACTCCCATTCCCCAGGAATGAAGCATGCTGTTAGTAATTTGAGTCGAATTCCCCAGGAATGACTCCCATTCCCCAGGAATGAAGCCTGCTGTCCATTTTACCATCTTCCGAAATTCGATCGTGCATATCTTGAAAATGACAAGTCCAATGACCATGAAAATTTGCAGGCACGTGTATTATGACTATATGAACATTTCCCAATTAACACTTTTCCAAATTTCATGTTTAACGAGAAAACGGATCGTTGACCACTTTATGGTCATTTTTGACCACTTCCGTTGACATACCAAATTCCAAACCAACAAACTTCAGACTTTGACACTTCTACTACATTTTTAATACCACATTTGGGACCTAGTGCAATGTTTACATTCGTCATATCATATTTACAACTCAACGTAGCTTTTGACCCGTTAGTGACCCATTTGGGCACTTTGAAGACCCGTTTGGGTCTTTGCCCAAATAACCACTATTCCAACACCCAAATCACATTTCTTTGACTATTCTAAGTCAACTCATGCCACTTTCACTATCAATACTTCAACTTAACTATTAACATCAAATTTCCATAAAACCATTATATTCATATTATATTCATCTATTATACAATAACATCATCTCCAAAACTATCAATGAGTATACCAACTCATTGACTAATTTGACTTCCACACTTCAACATGTTTGACTTTCAACATTAGGTGTCAAAACTAAGTTTTCTTAAACAAAAGGGGTGATTACATATCGAGAGCATGATTCAAAAGATTAGCTTGTTACCGATAACTTAACAAGCTCCACCACTAGCATCATTCGGGCCTTTTACCCGGATCCCTCTGGGTCCCACTTGGCTCACCTAAAACACATAAACATAATAGAGTAAGCATAAAGCTTAGTAAGAAATGGGCTATCAATGATAATCAATATCATTTCACAACATACGTATATTAAGGATCCATAACATCATATGCTAATTCCCGCAAGAATTAACATCTTCGGGCCTACACCCCGGTATATAATCATAACTCATCAAGTAAATGACATATCCATTACCGGTCCTTCCAAGTAAATGGAACAAGCATTACTTGAAGAAAGATAGCATCATCCATTAACTTACCTCGCGATAGCCCACGTATAAAATTACTTGTATCAACACTTTGATCACGTTTATCACCTAATCATGTAATCATGTAGCCAAGTATCAATACACATTCAACTTTCAACTCATTACTTGTATTAAGCTATACAAGTGTTAAGTTTCACACACTTTATTAACTAATTACACATAAATGGGTAGTTCATTATCATTCACAAATCAAAACCATCACTTACACTAAGATTACCATTTCTTAGTGTATATTCACATATATCTATATCATTACCATCATCAACTACCCTTTCATGTATAATTATCATCTCTAATTTCATCAAAACACCAATTAACAATATCACACAAGATTAAAAATCATTAGTTTACTCATAACCCCAAAATTATGAGTTCTTTTATAAAATTAACAATATTCAAACACCATACATAGTTTTATCATGTGTATGAATCATATATAACTCATTAAACCACTAATTCATGAATTTCATGAACTTAGGGTTTAACCTAATCACCTTAATTCATCAATTAAACAAGAATAGAGTGTTAATCATACCTCAAGAACACTAATTAGTAGCTAGCAACCTTAAGAAATCGAAACCCTAGTTTGAATTGCTTGATTTTCTTCCTTCTTGATTTCACTCAAAAGCTCAGTACGTGTTTTAGAAATATACAGTGTTTGGAATAAGCTGGAATAATACAGAACCTGGGTTTTTATACTGTGAATTTCATCTAAGCCCCTCAACTTATGGCACTTGTCACCTTATACCCCTCTACTAACTAATTCATTAAATGGCAAGTCCTATAAACATAAAATACGTTACACAGTTAGTCCTCCTAACTTAAACAGTTTAAATTATATATTTTAAGATTTAGAACTTACGAAAATTGGGGCGTTACAGAAATCAATGCAAAGAATCACTTGGCGTTTAAGATATTGTATCTATAACATCCTACTTTAGTTGTCCTTAAAAATACGTTTTTGGCAAAGAAAGTCGATACAAAAAAAAAAAAAAAAATTAACATTTTTCTTGACTAAAACTAACTGGTGATAATAAATCCACCAAAGATTTTGATAAATCCACAATAACTGTGCATCACCAATTTGTACAGTACAAGCTTTCGATGCACATGTATGATAGATCTATCAAAATCCTTAGTAGAAATATTACCACCTAAAACTAATACTTATCATAGTTGTTAAGTAAGAGCATCTCCAATGTGTGCACCAAATGTACCTTTTACACTATCTTAGTGCAAAAAAGATATAAAATGCTCTCCAATGTTAGCACTAAACCTTTACACTATTATAGTGCAACACTAAAACCATATTAAATTACACCAAATATAGTGCTACACTAAACCTTACACTAAACATTATTCACTATTTTATACTAATAAAAACCAATACAAATGCATTCTACACCATGAATTTGTCACTACCATCTTTATGTGATGTATTTTATATATTTTAAAAAGATATAGTGTAAATATTTAGTGTACACATTGGAATGAAAAATATTAGTGTATAAATATGCTTAAAAGATACTTAATTTGCACTATCTTAATGTAATTTTTTAGTATGTATATTGGAGATGCTCGAATAATGTTAAAACAACCGCACATAAAAAGGTTAATATTAAAGATTCCAGCACAACTCCATGTGCACTAATGTTTATCAAAACAATCCGCTTGAAGGGTCGTCATAAAAGATTACTTGTAGGATGAATAATCATCTATATCGGTGAAATATTTAGAAGGGAATAATAGGGTTACTTTCGAAATTCAAAAAGTTAATTTGTGATAAGTCATCTAACATATGAATCTATTAGAGCACACGGTGTGGCATTACGTGGCATCACCGTTCATCATTGAGAATGCTGTGAGACGGCGTTCTGGCACACCGTCTCAGCGTTCTCCCCGGCGTTCTCGCAAAGTTCTGAGGTCAGCGTCCCTAGCCAAACGTTGAGCTCACTCGATGTTCTGCCTTTTTTTATTGTTTTTTTCTTCCTTTTTCTTTCATTTCTTTTTACATGTTTTATTTTTGTTTGAAGTATGTTTTTAGTAAAGTATTGTTGAATATGTGTATGTTTTTAGTTGGAGTCTGGTTGCATTTTTTTTTTCTTTTTGTATATGGTTGTCGCCTGATCGGAGTTCAAACAGAGAGAACTAGACAAGTGGGGAAGAAATGGTTAGGTGTAGTGTTTGGACTTTGGGCAATTAATACACGTCTTGTTTTATATATAGTAGTATAGTACTATTGTATATGTTTGGTGTGATTTCGGGCAATAATTGTTGTATAATAATAATAATAATAATAATAATAATAATAATAAAATGTTGTTTATTTAATTAAATTATTTTTTATATATTAATTAATACAATTATCGTTATTAAAAAATCAAATAAAACAAATAATAAAAAACTCCAGAACACTGTGAATTCAGTTTCACCACACCACAAAATCCTCACTTTCAACATTCTTCAGAACACTTTCCAGAACACCATGTATCACACCCCGTGCTCTTATGAATATTAGTATATGTTTTCTTTCACAAATTTAGGACGCAATTTTATTTTTTTTTCATTTTTTTTTCATTTCTCTAGAAAATGATAAGTGTTTTACTTCTCTAGAAAAGCATGAAAAAATTAGAAAACATGTTTAGTTGTAAGAGATGAAGTTTTCCTTTTCCAAGGAGCAGTAGAGATGGAAAACTCAGAAAACCATCAAAAGTATTTTTCAACTTTGTAGTTATAAAAAGGAAACAAAAATTTTCCCTTTCATAGAAAAGTTTTTTAGAAAACTCGAATTTGAACACGTTTACTAATTTTCTTGTTTTCTTAGAGAATTTATATGGAAAAGTGTGGGGTTTTCTGTAACTAAACGCACCCTTAGTTATTTTATTTTTTGTCTTTTCTGTCGTGGATAGGAGCAATTGTATTTTTTCTAATGTTTAATAGTGTAAGTGGTAAACAATTTATAAGGCTAATTATATTATTTTGTATATGAGTTTTTATATTACAATACTTAAACGCACTCCAAATATGAGCCATCGAAATCTGAATTTATAAATTATATCATTATTTTAAAGTTAGGTCATTCATAAAAACCTAGTCGAATAGTTTAAATTTATCACATAATGACCGATATGCTTATCTACACTACTTATAAAGTATATGACTTTCTCTTTCTTAAATACTTAAAATTTTATATATGCACAACGTACAACTCACAAATATCATACACAACTTTAAATCTTAAATACCCATATGCAATTTCTAATTTAAGTATATCGTCAAACAAATTGCATTCTATTTTTGAAATCGTATAAACCAATATCCCAACAGTTAATCACTTCTCTTTTTCTTTTTTTTTTTAAAAAAGAAAAAAAGTTAACCACTTCTTTTATATTGATTTCAAATACATTCCCGCATCGCGCAGATTACCAGTTAGCATATCATTATATATAGATCAGTTGGGCATCTTCTCTTATAACTAAGATATGAGACTCTAAATTATTTGTCAAAAAATAAGCATGCCAAATCAGCCTTATCCACGTGTCAGCAAATTAGCCAACCTTTGCTAACCTTAATGTCTCCACGTGTAAATAAAAAGTCAAATAATTCTCAAATTTCAAGTGAATAACCGATTTATTTTATTACCTACTTAATTAATTTTGGTATTAAACCTATTCCAATTCCAATAATATGCCTCTCGAGTCTCAATCAATATCATCATCAATTTCAATATAACACCCATCATTTGTATTTATTTTTGTTCTCAAATCTTCTAGGAAAATAATCACTTGCAGTTTCAAAATTATTCACCTACCAATTCACCGATTTTCAAATTTGGAAATGATCTCAACCCGTTTTTCCCGTCACGATTTCAACTTCACGATGGGAAAACTGCTACACCTCATGACACACTCGAATTCAATTATAACTTCAAGAAATCGGTATGTATTTCTATTAACCAGTTTTGATCAATGTTTTTAAAACCGAAAACAGGATCGGACCGGATAGGCCTCAAAATCCGGTCCAACCGGTCGGACCGGTCCGATTGAACCGCCCCAAAATCGGCCACGTCACCCCATTTCTTTAAAAATTAAAAAAAAACAAAAACAAAAACCGAGTTAACCGGCCCGGTTCCTGGTCGAACCGTCCGGTTTTGACCGAACCGGGCGGTTCATTGACTGGTCAACTTATGGTCAAAACCGGTTTTCCCCGGCTCGGAAACCCCAAAAAATCCGGTCCAACCGGTCGGACCGGCCGGTCCGGTCCGGTTTTCAAAACATTGGTTTTGATGCCTTTTGTAATGTGTGTTTTGATATATTCTTATTTGTGATTGTGTTTGTTTTATGAATCATTTGATGTAAGTTTATAAAATATTATGCACTCCAACTGTTTGATATAATGACAATTTGAAATTCTTTTGCTTTACTTTGTACTCAATATTTGATAGGATGCCTAACTGAATATCTTGTATTTTCATGAACGTTTCATTCAGATACACCCACACATGTCCCATGAAAACCTGACTAAGAACTATGCATCCAGGATTATGATGTTCAAGTTACAAAATTTATGCCCCATTGTAAACAGATCTGATGTACATGCAGAATTATGGAGAATTTAATCACTGTGATTACTGCAATTAATGCCCGATCTAAACCCAAACAATTAGGGTGCAAGTCCTACACGCGTGGTTGCAACCTGCTTACAATCGATATGCCTTAAGAAAGTATTTTCCTACCAACTTTAATATTCACTTTGTGTAATTTTTTACACTATGTATTACTTGGGAAACATAAGTCAAGCTTCCACTTAAAGTACTGCATAGATACAAGCTCATTTTTACTACCTAATAACATCATCACTCCTGCTGTCTCTCTGGAACTATGTACGGTTTTAAGTTCGTCTCCTTTGATGATCTTCTCCTAGAAAAACGCAAGGCTGGTTAAACTGTTGGTTAGTTTATTGATTTTCTAGGTTACTTTCATACATCTAATCTCATTCCATCTTAATGTACAACAATACTAACTAACATTTTTCAATTCAAAATGTTTGTCAGATATAATTGGCGTTGTCGTTTTGGCCGGGGAGGTTAAACTTTGTAAGAAGAACGATTCAACAAGTAAAATAATTACAATTACCTTAATTGATTATCAGTAATTCCTCCAAATTTCTTGGGTTTCACTTTTAACGTACATAAGGCATGCTATAATTGTTTCCATTATTAAATCCTTGCATCGTTTGTTCACAGGCAATTAACCATCAATGTCACCATGTTTAGTGACTACGCTGGCCAACTTGATGGTTTACATGCTAAAGAAGATAATGCTCGGCACTCCATTTTGGTTGTACAAACTGACAAGATTAGCGACTACCATCGTATAAATTCCACTCTAAACTTTGCCAAACATTAGCAAGTGTTATATTCCACCAACTTAGTACTCCAATTTTCAGAAGAG
Organism: Helichrysum umbraculigerum; assembly: GCA_949592205.1. Lineage (NCBI taxonomy): Eukaryota > Viridiplantae > Streptophyta > Magnoliopsida > Asterales > Asteraceae > Helichrysum > Helichrysum umbraculigerum. The sequence goes on along the minus strand of CATIUR010000005.1, from coordinate 121,732,670 downwards.
CACTTTGACCGATCAAATCTTCTCAGCATTACCAACGGCTACCATGGTGCTATACTGCGTTTTTTAATGACAATATTGAGGAGATCATGCTAACGCTCACGCCTCTCAGGTTGTATCCCTTGTCTTTCATTCTGCCTTTTTTATTTTTATTTTTATTTTAATCCACTTTAGTTAATGTAATGTGAACTGTCTGATGCTTAGAAGAACTGCAGTAACAAAATTGGTACCCATACCCACCTAATCCACCTTGCCATTTCCATATGAGCTTCTGAAAGACACTAAACATATCAACTTGGATGAGATCAGCTATAATTCAAAGGTATAACTTAATAGATATTTATTTTTATTCGTGCATGACTCAAAATTTTTATATAAATTGGATGTTCATTTCCAAAACCACACTACCATGACTATTGTAAGACGAGTAATCATCTAAACAGGTTTCTTGCTATGCTATATATGTGACGTTTGCAACCATTGACATCGTGTATGAACTATGAAGATGAGGTCTGGTGGTTAAATTAGTGGTTACTTATGTCATTCATTAAGGAGGTTCTACAATATGTATGATGTTGTCATGCCAATTTTTCTGCCAAAACATCTTTGAACCGGTAATGTTTCATTTAATCGACCAACTATCATTATCATAATTATATCGTATAACAAATCGCTAAATAACTGCTTACTCATGTCAAATGGAAATGGATCTCCATCTCAACGAAACGTTTTATATAAGGTTTAATGTTTTTATATCCTATTACTTACACCATACAATGTTGATCAACATACTTTACTAAATATTTATCTGACAATATTTTCTATTTACCGCTTACAAATCATGACGTCGATCATATATGTAACAGGAAACAATACAAAAACCGTGGGTCGTACTACCGTATTGGAGAGAGCCCGTTATAGAAACATCTTGATTATGATGTTGTAAAGGATATTTGCATCTGTGCGTTCTGCATCTTCAAATTGTAGAAGTGAAGATCGTTAAGGTTTAAGATTGACACTTCAACCCCTTCCTAATAGTTTTGTTTAAACCACGGTGACTCTTGCTACAATCGAACACACCATATGATGGATAACGTTTGTTTTTTTACCAGTTTTATGTTATGACTGACCCATCAAGTTTGCTTTTAAAGGCTTTTGCAAGGTCAGACAAGGGCTTAACGCATTGGTTTGCTAATCGACATACAAGAAGATTGCATCATGGGTTCGAATCCCATTTCTTCTTGCCGTTTTCTATTGAACACTTTCCTGCTCAAGTAGTTACTATTCTTTCTTTTTTTTTTTGTCTCGATTGGGTTGGTGTTCAGAGTTATACGAATTGTATGTTTAATAGTGTCCTGACCTTAGCTAATTCATCCAGTCAATCTCATGGGCCTAGCAAAGCAATCTATTTATTGTCTTCAGATCATCCATGTAATTGGCTTTAAAGGGTTTCAAGGTCTTGACTGTATAAACTACCCATTTTTGTAATTGGCTTTAAAAGGTTTCATCGTCTTATCATATAAACTACCCATTTTGTATGAGACTGGTGTTTATGTCTTTGATAATAAAGTTAAGTACCCTTAGTTCAATTATTGAAAAACGTTCATGTGCCACAACTTAAATGTCTTCTCAATACTTGCTTTGTTTTTGTTACATTATTAAGTGCTTTTTTATTCATGTCAACATTTCAACAATATCAAACTTATATGGTACCATCTTAACTCAATTTAATATTATGTATTAATCTTTTTATATATATATTATAATCTAGCCGTGCATCGCACGGGTTTAACACTAGTTGTTCAAATGGTAGCGTTACCGCAAAGGCCACAATGATCATGTGTTACCGACAGGTCAAGAATTCGAAACCGTGCCTCAGCACGTGTGGGTGATTTATGGACATGTGATATGCCCGGATGCTCCTTGAGAGTGACGCGTATGCGTACCATTAAAATATGGTACGGAAGTCAGGGGTATCGTGGTGACCCTTCCAACCAAGAGGTTGAGGGTTCGAGTTCCGGAGATTAGACAATTTTATATATTCGTGGATTAATATAAATATTCGTGGAGTGCGTGGGTACTTGTCAAAATGTCCATTTTTACATGTTAAGTCATCTAAAAATAACAAATCTATACCGTGTAAACTACCTTCAACTTTGATTTATCCAATATTGTACCATAAGTAGAATCAAATCCAAACACTATAATCATACACCACTCTTTACTGGAGCAGATCATCTAATTAATTATCAAATATGCATAATCTATCGTTATAATACAATCTTACTTACTCTTAGAATATATATACTTAGATATAAAATCTTTACTAATATAAAATTTCTTCATAGGTGTAAGGAGAGCAAACAAAGAAAGGAGGAAAAAAAAAAAAAAACTAATGTATATAAGTACAACATACGTTACAATGTTAAATTGTGTTTGCCGTTCAAATAAAGCGTAAAATTGGTGGTGAGTATTGGAAATAAGCCAAGCTTGAAAAAGGAGTGTGAAACTGTGCAGCTGCAGCTGTGATTCCTGTGAATACCCTTCTTATCCCCACAACACTCAAATACGGAGTAGTATATATAGCATGTATATATAATGCCAAAAGTGGGAGCAAACCGCCATCAATGCTTCTTATCCCAAGTCCCAACCTAAATCTAAATGCACCACCCCCACAAACCAACCTGGCTCAATTTTAGTTAACCACCCATCAAAACTTCCCAAACAACCACCATAATTGCTGATTAACTACCTTCTCTGTGGGCACCCAATTGCTGATTAAACTTATTTATTTCCTTTTCCTTTTTATTTTTCTCCAAAAAAGAGGTACAGATTCTTGAACCTAGTTTTGGGTTTGTGTGATTTGATCACAAAGATTCATTAAATATACAAACTTTTTAATCAAATTGTTGCCTTGTTAATGATGAAACTTGGTATCAGTGCCAAAAATTGTCCCCCTCTATATTCTTTAATTAATGGGATAAATGAAGTTTTTTCTCTTCTTTTCACCTTTTTGACAACCAGATCTGCTTTTTTATTTCTTTAATAATTTTGTGTTGGTGTAGTCAAGTATCCTGTTGAAGTGATAAAAAGACCTCCTTTCATAAAGATATAATTTCAATGGGTATCTGTTTGAGTGCTAGAATCAAAGCTGAAAGCCCCTGTCACACAGGTATGTATGCTATTCAAGTTCTTGGTTAATGATGGTTATTTAGCAGTTTAATTGGTTAATGGGTATTGATTAAACCCAACTTAAACATAATTATTATTGCATGTTTTCTTCTGGGAACCCTGATTTGTGTTTTACTTTTAAATATTCAAACTTCATGTTGATTTTAGCTTGAATTGAATCAATTATGTATACCCACTAAGAAATTGGAAAAATGGAAACATACAGAACAGTTTATACAAATGGGTTTTGTTTTAGATGCAAATTAACACAAGTGTAGAGTCTTTTTCTGGGAATCTTGTTTTTTGTTTAAATTTTTAAGTTGGGTTTAGCTAAAATTGAATACCATTAAAAAATAAAAGAAGACACAGATTTAGTATTCACCGGGGATCTTACGTTTTGGTTATAATATTCGTGGTTCAAGCTTTAAGTTGTGTTTTGTTAGAATCAAATCCATATGACATACCCATTAGAGATAAACCGAAAAAGTTGCAAACTTTGTGAATGGGTTTTGTTATAATGCAATTTTAACATTATTTATTATTCGTCCTTTCTGTAAATCTTGGTTTTTGTCCGAATTTTCAAGATTAAAAATTCAAGTTGGGTTTAGGTGGAAATACGGGGTTTTTTAAAGCCACCCCCAGAATTACTGGGATACCCCTGGCCCACTTGACTCCCGTGTAGTCTTTTTCCAGTCCAGTTTTATTTAAGGTCGGTCCCAGTTTTAGTCCCAGTTCAGTTCTAGTTCAGTACAGATGTGATTAATTAGATGGGCCGGGGGTAAAAGATGGAAAAAAGTGGGCCAGGGGTATCTATAGCAAGACCCTTCAATCTATTGGATGTACCCATTAAAGTATTAGTAAAAAATACATAAACTTTATGGTTGGAATATTCTAATATGAAATTAAAAATTAATTGTCATATTTTGTTGAAATTTTTTAGGGGTTAGTTCAAGAAATGTAAGTACAGATGGAAATGAGACTGGCAATTCGAGTGGCAGTAAGGTCTCATCGGTCCCTCCCACTCCCCGGAGTGAAGGTGAAATCTTGCAATCATCAAATCTGAAGAGCTTTAATTATTCCGATCTCAGAATGGCCACCAGAAATTTTAGACCCGATAGCGTGTTGGGTGAAGGTGGTTTTGGGTCGGTTTTCAAAGGGTGGATGGATGAGCAATCGTTCGCAGCAGCAAAGCCTGGAACCGGAGTTGTTATTGCCGTCAAAAGACTTAATCAAGAAAGCTTTCAAGGTCATAGGGAGTGGCTGGTAAGCAACTTATTACTTAATTTGTGTTAAAAGACACTCTTTAAAAGATCTTAATCACTTCATAAGAAATTGTATTGGTTATATAGGCTGAAGTAAACTATTTAGGGCAATTTTCACACCCGAATCTTGTGAAATTGATTGGGTATTGTTTGGAAGATGAACATCGGCTCCTGGTTTACGAATTCATGCCACGGGGTAGCTTGGAGAATCACTTGTTCAGGAGTGAGTTTGTGTTTTTCTTTTTTGAAATAATTTTTGCGTAAGGACTTGGGTTAAAATATAGAAAATTCAAATGATTAATGGGTTTGATATGATTCTTGTGTCAATAGGAGGATCTTATTTTCAACCACTTTCATGGAGTCTTCGCTTAAAGGTTGCTCTTGGAGCTGCTAAAGGACTTGCTTTTCTTCATAGTGCGGAAACCAAAGTGATCTATCGCGATTTCAAGACTTCTAATGTTTTGCTTGATTCCGTATGTGGTGTATTTTGGAATTTACATAACTAAATCGTTTACATGATTTGCTTGTTATTGGTAGTCACGATAATGACTGATTGTTTGTTTCAAACAGGACTATAATGCAAAACTTTCTGATTTTGGCTTAGCCAAGGATGGGCCAACAGGTGATAAAAGCCATGTTTCGACTAGGGTCATGGGGACCTATGGCTATGCAGCCCCTGAATATTTATCCACGGGTATGCTAACTTCTTTTTTGTCACTTCTCCATATCTCTTTTTGCGATCTTTGAACACTACATTTGGCATTAAATAGTACTTTCTTTTATATATCTATTTCAATAATACATTCTACACGTAGATTTGAAATAACCGCTATAATATTAAATATGGAAACACCGAAACAGTAATTCACTACAACTGATGTATGTTTGGTCATTGTAGGTCATTTGACATCAAAAAGTGATGTGTATAGTTTTGGTGTGGTCCTTCTTGAAATGTTGTCAGGCCGAAGAGCAGTAGACAAAAACCGACCTTCTGGTGAACACAGTTTAGTAGAATGGGCCAAACCTTACCTTCCTCATAAACGGAAATTCTTCCGTGTGCTTGACAACCGCCTTGAAGGCCACTACGCCTTAGATACTGCCCACACAGCTGCTAACCTAGCCTTACGGTGTGTTTCAATGGATCCTAGGTTCAGGCCTACCATGGACGAAGTGGTCAAAGAACTAGAACTACTTCAAGATCCAAAGGGAATGACGCGATTACGGAGACATTCAGCCAATGAGGCCCAAGGGAGGAGACTGGTATCTCGAGATGGTGGTGCTGCAAGCAGTGGTAGTCGTTCCACTGCCTATCCGAGGCCTTCGGCTTCCGCTATTTATAGCAAGTGAGTTAAAGATTTATAGGGATGAACAATAATGTTGGTATATGTTTAAGATGGAATTGATTTTGGTCGAATGAATTGTATAGTTATATTTTGGGCTGAACTTATTTGAGAAGAAAGGAATTACTTGATCTAATTTTGGGGTTGAGTTTGTATGTAATCAAAAGTTTGTTCTCTTATATGTAAATTTTTATGGTTACAAAACGAAAATGAATCCCGAAGAGATATTACTCCATTCTCCCTGCATTAAAAATTCGATAAAGTTCAAATAAGAACACTTATTATGGTGAGAACGGACATTTTTACTTTAAACTTTAAGATTAAATTATGTTTTTAATGAAAAATATATATCAAAATTCTTAGAACTGTGTGTTCTTTACTATGAGAATTTTTTTTTAAAAAAAATATGATACACATCATAAATTTTTTTTGTGTATCACAGTATCACACATAAAAGGTCGTGATACACAATTTTAATTTGTGTATCATATATTTTCTTTTATTTTTTTTAATTAATCTAATATTAAAGAGGATAAAATTTTAATAATTTTAGCATAACTTTTTTTGCAAAACATGTACATCCATTGAATTTAAAAGTCAAAAAAGTCGTTCCTACGGTTCCTACGATAATAAGTGATCTTACAATAACCTTTCCCAGTAAATATGATGCACCTAATTAATAACTACAATACACCTTACTTTTATCGGATTTTGGCGATCAAAAGATATATTATTATGATGTATAAAATTTTTAACTATGATGCAAGTGACTTTTAAATATGAATGCAACTTGTTATGATACACATAACTTTTAACTATGATGCACCTCCTTGTTATCTTCTTATATGCCTAACTAACTTTTCTTTTTCTTTAGAACTACACCCCTAAAAAATGTTCATTTCCGAAAATAGAAAAAAAAAACTTCATCTTTTTACCTATTACATATTTTATTTTCAAAAATCTACAAACCCGTGAAAAGGAATTTCGACTCTTAAAATTTTCAAAGTATGTAATTTACAAAAAAAATGCATGTGATTTATCAAGGTGACACTTATTTTAAGACGAAAAATCTAATTTGAATATAAAACGATTCTTTATTCAGAAAATAAATCTAAAAGCTTTAATCTTCTTGTTAGACTCGTTGTTAAGGCATTTTAGTAAGGGTTCAATTTTATCAATTTTCTATTGTAACAAGATATTGTTACTTATAAGTTATAAGTTATAACATAGATACAAACATGTATGTTGATTGTTTGTTTATAACAGACACTTGTTTGTTTATAACAGACACTAAGGCAATCTCCAACCTTGTAGTTCAACCACATATTTTGCTCTAAGTTTGAAGTTTGGAGCAAAAATACTTCTCCAACCATACTCCATATTTGGAGAAATTTTAGGAGCAGGATGATGAATGCTCCATATTTGGAGTAACACTATTCGCTCCTTCAATTGTCTAATCACATATTTTATTGGTTACATGCATTAATAAATTAATTAGTTTAATATAGAATTGTATATTTGTATGGAGTATGATATTTGGAGTACATGGTTGGAGATAAAAAAATTTTTTGGAGATCAAAAATGCACTAAAGATGCTATTTTTTCTATACATATTTGAAGTTGGAGACTTAAAGATGGTTGGAGATGGCCTAGGCCCTGGTATAGAGCTTTTGGTGATAAGAAAAGAAAACAAGAAGATATAAAACGATAGGAAAAAAAAAGAAGAACAACATCTTTGCGTTCTCGGGTTCAAAAAAACAAAAGAACATAAATTTATATGTTTCGTGTACCTGAATTTGAGAGAAATATGAGTGACATTTTATAGCTTTAATAATCCCCCCTCCTTCCAAATCTTCTAAATATTGGAGAGATAGTTCGAAGAGAAAAGATGTCAAAATCCTCCATCAACTTCTCTTCTCTTATATTCTCCAAAAAAGAAAAAAAAAACTTGGGAACGATAATTTTTCTTCTTTCCCTGTTCCTTTTCTCTTATCTCGAAACAATAACTCGGGAGTGGGGCCTAAGTAAACTTTGGACAAATACGTTAATTGTAACCTAAGCTTGTTTTTATAATTTATTTAAACTAGTCGGAGACCCGCGCTATGCAGCGGTAAGAATAAAATAATGATGAATGGTACCTATAACGATAATGGTTGTATTAATTTACATTGTTACTTTAATTTGTAATTTTGCTTTTGTATCAATTTCGTTTAATACTTTATGTTATCTTAATAATTATGAATAATAACGATGAAAGGAAGACAAAAATTTTTATTATATGTTAAAACACTTTAAAATATATATTATAATATAAATAAAAATGTGATTAATCAACTTTAGTTAAATGATTGGATTTTTATTTGTATTTCATTTAGGTTAATATTAATTATTATAAATTTAAATATAAGTATGATATGAATGTGAAGGTGTAGTATATAAGTTAAAAGAATCAAATTGTTATAAATTGATTTGATTTTATAATTTACTATATTTATGTAATTACTAATTAGTGAGAGGGGTATAGAAGTAATTTTCGATCTTCCATTTTGTAAACATTAAGCTTTATAGCTAAATGTTTTATAAGGGTTTAATCGAGATTGAGGTTATTGATTTTCTAATGGAGGTAACGATACACAAGATCTTTCTCTAAAGTCATTGTCTTCAGACTTGTATTATCTAAAATATTTAAATATGAGTCAATAAAGAGTAAGGATCAGGAGAGCAAAGGTGAAATGGAGAGCAAGGAGAGCAACCAATCACCACTTGCCACATGTTCAACACAAGTTTCACTTTAACCCCTTGTCTATACTTATATTATATATATCTTCCCTCAACTTCTTCAATAACACTCCTCCACCCCACCACCACCAACCACCTACTCCCACCCTCTGCCACCACCTGCCGCCTGCTGCCGCCGCCGTCAACTGCCGTCGGCCGCCGCCGGATTCCGGCCAATTTTTTTTTTTTTTCCAACTTTTTTTTTTCCAAAATTTTTTTAACTAATTTTTCCTCCTTAAAAACACTGCATATTAATTTAAAACAAAAAAGAAACAGAAATTTATTGCATTTTGCGGTTATTTAACTACATTTTGTATATACATTAATAAATATTCATATACTACTGCATATAGTAGTTTATGTGTTGCATCGTGTATGTTTATGTATTTATTATTACTTATTTTCAAGATGTGATATCACAAACTGCATTTTGTATATATATTTATTGCATCATTCTTTTTGTATACATGTTAGTCTTTTTTACTACATTTTGTATTTTATGTAACATTGTATCTTATATATTTTATATACACAGTCACCAAAATGCAGTACAAATAGTATAATACAAACTGCAGTACAAACGAATAATATGTACTAAAAATATATATTTAAAATGCAGTAAAAGCAATTATATGTAGTATAATTTTATACAAAATGCAGTTAAAAACAAACAATATGTACTAGAAATTATATATACAAAATGCAGTAAAAAAAAACTATGTACATTATAATTTTATTCAAAATGCAGTAAAAATATAATACATGTAATACAAAATGCAGTACAAAAAGCAAACAATATTTACTAAAATTATATACACAAAATGCAGTAAAAAGAACAATATGCAGTATGTTATATATAAAATGCAATAAAATGATAATACATATAATACAAAATGCAGTACAAAATAAACCACATATATGTACTTAAATATATATACAAAATGCAGTGAACATAATAATATGCATTAATATTTTATACAAAACGTAGTAAAACATAATAATATGCATTATAATTTTATTCAAAATGCAGTAAAAAAAAGATGCTATGTACAATACAAAATGCAGTACAAGATAAACAACATGAGTTACAAAATGCAGTCAAATAAACAATATGCAGTATAATTAACATAAAATGCTAACAGTTCAATATGCAATTTGCAACTCAATTATATGTAACGGTTAAAACAATATGCAGTAAAAACTATAAATTATATATATACAAACTGCAGTAAAAACAAAAAATATGCAGTACATTTTTTAAAAATAAAAATGTAAAAAAGTTAAAAAAATAATAATAAAAAAAGGAAAAAAAAATTTTTGGCCGGAATCTGGCGGCGGCGGGCGGCGGCAGCAGGCGGTAGGTGGTGGCAGAAGGTGGAAGTGGGTGGTTGGTGGGGTGAGAGTGGTGGAGTGTTATTTAAGAAATTTAGGAATGAAATTAAAAATATATTAAAAGTGGAGGGACCAACATGAAAATTGGTATGTGACACATGTCACTTTTTGGATGGGTGGGGACCTTGCCCTCCTTTCTCTCCAAACAACCCCTGCCCTCATGATCCTATACCGTCAATAAATCAGAGATGTATACAAGTTAGCTCGAATTTGTGTGATCTATATATATATATATATATATATATATATATATATATATATATATATATATATATATATATATATATATATATTTAATGTTATCCAAAATAAAAATGGTCAATCAAGTAATTAAAAGAAAAGGACGTATGTGGATATTGTCTTTATGCATAAAAATATTTGCACGACAGTAGAATATATCATTTTATTATTTATTTTTTTACAAAATTAACAAGTTTTATGTAGAAAAACTGTTGTATTGTCGGACTTAATTATCAGAGTCTAAATTGAATAAATTAGATGAGAAGAGTTCAATTGAGACCATTTATTTTGTGTGAGAATGGGGGAACCAACCACAATATGCCATGTGTCACTTTTTTCTCTCTCATTCACGTTTTTAAAAATTAAATATCTCACAAACGACAAGTCGAAAAATCATGAAAATTGCACCATATTTTTCAGCGTTTTATCCTCTTCGATTTGCCGTCCATCAAGGCATACTTCCGACGAACTTTTTTTTTTTTCATTTTTTTGGTGGTTTTTACATATTAGTAACACATGTGTTAGTGATTGATTATACATTTGATTTAGGGTTTAGGGTTAGGGTTTAGAGTTAGGGTTTAGCAGGGTTTAGTGTTAGGGTTTAGCAGGGTTTAGTGTTAGGGTTTAGCAGGGTTTAGGGTTTAGGGTTTAGTATGATTTAGGGTTTAGAGTTTTATAAAGCGTTTAGGGTTTAGGGTTTGGGGTTTAGGGGTTAGGGTTTAGGGTTGAGAGTTTGGGGTTTCGGGACGAAACCCCAAACTCCCAAACCTAAACCCTAAACCCTAACCCCTAAACCCCAAACCCTAAACCCTAAACGCAACACTGTAACACACGTGTTAGTAATGTGAAACCCACTAAAAATAATGGAAAAAAAAAACTCGTCGAAAGTATGCCTTAATGGACGGCAAATCGAAGAGGATCAAACGCTGAATCTAATGGTGCAATTTTCATAATTTTTCAATTTGTCGTTTGTGAGATATTTAACTTAAGGGGTAAATGGGTTTTGTATTCTCTTTGTACACATGGCACCATATCATTGGTTCCTCTATTCTCACAAAAATTTTTTGTCTCATTTGAACCTTACCCTAAATTAGATATGTAGGATTAAAAAAAAAAAAGAAGTAATATAAATTTTGAGTAAAGTTTTTCATTTTGTCAAGTAATTCGATAAATTGATTGTGTAAAGACAATATAGTCAATAGCTCCTCTTTAATTCAACAATTAATACAAAATTTAATGGGTATGTAGGTACAAAATTTCAATGTTCTAACCGAAGTCCACTTTGAAATGTGCGTGTTCGGTAGACATTCCTAATGTCACATTTTTGAAACAATCAATTTATATTTATTTATATAAAGGTATAAAATAAAGGGTTTTGATCGACATTAATTAATGATTATGATTACGTAGATAAAATGCGATGTGGATAAAAAGGTCAAATAAAAGGGTTTTGTGGGTGCAGGTAGGTTGTGAATTGGGCCAATTCTCACTGGCACTTACCATGCAGATTGGTTTATGACTTTCTTATTCCCGCTTTTTGAATCTTTATTCAATGTCACACCTACTTTAAGGCCCATTCCTTATTTTATATGACTATACTTACATTTTTTAAGTGCTTGTTTATGTTGCGACATTTATTACTGTCTTTAAGAAAATATTTGGAATTTTATTGTGTTGATTAAACTTGTTATTCATTACTACCGTGTCTTATTTTTAGTATTTTCACCCGCGTATCAGCTGTATGAGGTCATACGTGACATTATTATAAGTTGACATATCACTAAGATACATACAATATCAATAATTTGAAATTTCATTACACACAATGTAACTCTTATTACTTTGTTTCATACTACGAATGTCCAAAGTAAAAAAATTTATATGTTTGTGTTTTTAAATCATAGTTTTATTAAGGATGAATTATATGTTATCCCTCAAATATGTACCCAAAATACAAGTTTTCGATGAATGATGTATGATGGTTGGATTGGTTAAAGCATGCTTGAGCATATATCATACTCCGTAATTTGCAAGTTTTGAGGGAGATATATGAAACCTTTTATTTTGATCTTTCCTATAAATCTAGCATAGTGTTTACTATTATTGTTTAAACATCTTAATTAATTGGACATTGCTCAAATTGTACCGCAACCACAAACGTACAAGCCTCGCACCAATGGAGCATTGCTCAAGTTGTACCGCCACCACACACGGCCAGGCCTCACATGTGTAACCGACAAGTCGGAAGTTCGAATCCGTGATGATTAGTGAACAGTGCGTTGATGCTCCTTGTGAGTGGATAGACGCGTACCATTGAAATACGTTATGGGGTCAAGGGTACTCTCCAAATTACCTATTTCTTTTTAAAACATCTAAGGTATCATACTCAACTTTTTTGTTTAATGTTCATAGCTACTATTGTTCAGAAGCTTACTTATCAAAACAGACCCGTCAAATGCAATTGTTTATGTAACATAAGTTATACGAATGGTTCACCCATTTTTCCGTACGGACAGGTTAGTTCTGATAATCGTCCACTTATCAACAGGCTAATAGCAATCGCTAAATTGTACACAATTTACAATTTAGAACTACTTCAACTTGCTCATCTTAGTTTCATTAATTATGCAATTCAGAACCTGTCTCAAATCAAAATAAACAAATCGGGTACACTACACAGACGCGAGGACCAATTTTTTCAACGACTCCCGTGTGTCCAATATTTCCAATCCAAACGCCCACAAGATCGGTTCCGCAAACTAACCAATTCTTTAAATTCAAATACGCGTCTCACGTAGTTACCCCCACCACAACCCCCTTCTTTCCCTATATCCATTTGTTCTGTACTGTCTTGGGGATCTTCTGCAACGGGTTGGGTTTCAGGTTCTTCTGGAGGTGGCAACAAATCATCAATGATGCTTCCCAGCATCTCAACCACCTCACTCATTTTGGGTCGTGATTTCGGGTTTTTTGTCAAGCATTTATTGGCAATAGATGCAAGTTTATGAGCTGATTTGAGGGAGTAGTCTCCTTCAAGACGCGGGTCAATTATTAAATGGAATTTTTTTGAATCTGAGATGTATGGTTTCACCCATTCCAAGAGTTTTTGTTCATTTTTAGGTAAGTTACGCTCTACTGCTCGCCTACCCGTGATAAGCTCATAGAGAACCACCCCAAAGCTCCAAACATCGCTTTTAGCTGTTAGTCTACCAGTCTGTACGTATTCTGGAGCAGCATAACCTACTGTCCCAACAACCTATTGGATAAAAAACAAAGAACGAAATCAAACAAAGAAAATGGAATAATTAAGGTTTTATGCCTCCTATGCAATCAGATGGATGAGCTTACGACTGTTGATACATGGCTTAGACCAGCAGCTGGACCCTGTCTTGCCAGTCCAAAGTCTGAGAGCTTCGGGTTAAAGTCTTCATCCAGAAGAATGTTTGAAGTTTTAAAATCTCGAAAGATTAACTGCATCAGTAGGAAAAAGAATATAAATCTGAGAATGCAAGGAGATTGACTTTAACCATATACAAATAAGAACAGTGTATCATCGATATGGATCAAGAAACTTATGACCAACAACATGTAATGAATCTATCATGCTATGAGCCTATGCATCTAATGTGGTATGGATTGTAGTCATTTACTAACTTTTAACCAAACAATAAATCATTTAAATATAATGGGGGGAGGGGGGGATTTCATTTGCACCTTGATTCGGTAATGATAGTGACACACTCTAATGAAATAAACAAATTTCACATACGCAAAAAAAATAGTAGTATTTGCAACTTAAGAGATTTGGGATTGTATCACGGATCAAGAACCATCATTGATGGACACAAATTGGAGAACACAGTATGAAATGTTATTACACAAAATCTAGGCAACATTGAAGAAATGATCTCGGGAAGATCATGAAATGTAAATGTATACATTCTTCATAAACAGAATTGCCTTGAGGTAAGAAACTGACAGTTTGAGTCTGGTGATTATAACTTCATTGTCTCATGTCCTTTCAAGTTTTGGAAGTTGCTCAGTTGTGCAAGAGTTTAGTCATGCCATGTACACCTCAAATACCAGTTGCATACGGATATCAGTTATGAGCTCAACGACAACATTCCTATAGGTGGGGAAACAGGTGGTCACATTTCGGGTTGCAATGTCAGATCAAAAAGAGTTTCACCTTATCCTTTTAATTTCCACTGAGGGTACTTTAGGTAACAAGTAACAACCCACTGGACTCCATGAGATGGTAGACCCATTTTGAATTTAGAAAATAGTTTTAAATGACCCACTGGAACCTTACTCTTAATCGGCCTGGGCCCAAAAGAGCCGACAATGAAAAAACATACCCAAAGTCACCCATTTCTAATAACTTGGTTAGTGTTGCTACTCTTAAATGAAATATTTTGTTCCTTTTCAGTAGAATTGTAATCCATCACAACAAGTATCTTGTAATATACAGGAGGAACATAAGGAGAGGTGGAATGACAATTAGTTAAAGTTTACTATCTGTTTAGGACAGAAAACCGATCACCTTACTTCTATTTCGATAGAAGTGGATAGTCTGGAAAATGAAACAACAACAACAAAAAAAAAAAAAAAAAAGAACCATGACACGGAATTGAAGTCATATATTTTATTGTCTAATGTAATAGTTAAGGATATTATTGATGTTTCACTACTAAGGGATACTTACTTCTGATACAATCGAAGGATGTTTGTGCAATTTTAGATATGTTACTTACATTGAATATATTTCAACTTTAATTATAATATAAAAAATTCCAAACATGTAGATTATAATACAACAAAAAAGGACTTTCAAATATTAAAAGACCTTCAAATATGTAACTGACAGAAAGTAAAAATAACTGATTGGTTAATTTAGTGATGAAGGTCCTGAAAATAATGGTCACTCATATTATAGATGGATCTCTCTTCAGTTTCTATTTCATGTGAAAGGCTGTCATAAGTATACATATATAGATATAGATATAGATACAGATACGGATTTCTCGAGATGTTAAGAAATCACGTGCATTTCAAAATCAAAGCAGAACCCAACTTTCCTGTCTTCCAAATGTAGATACTAATAAATAGCTACTTATAACGCCACAACGCAAGCAACTTTCGTAAATTTCAAGATTCAAATTTACACCTAGTCAACAATTTAAGAAGGTTCTTAAGAGCATCAAAATCTCCTAGAAACACATGTTCATTGTATGAATCTATACTTTGAACGCAATAATTGTAGATACAAAGTCCCACAAAGTCAAATTTGAATAATTATGCCAAACTTATTGGATGAGTAGTTTCCTATCTCCTTCTATTCCACACATTTATCCAAGGTTGCAAAAGTCGGAAGTCAGGGTCGAGTCGGTCAGGACCTCGGAAGGACTAGTCAGCCAAGTCGGGGACTAGTCGGGTTCTGACTTTGTTGACTTTTTATACATTTAAATTTAAAATTTCAAAATTATGAGTAAATCTAGGTGAGAATCTTATATATTTTAAAGATAAGGGACTAAAATGTAACTTCCTTTTAACTTTTTCTTGAAAAGTACACCTCTCTCTCCTTTTAACTTTTTCTTGAAAAGTACACCTCTCTGATCTAGATCTACCCAATGTTTTAAAAACCGGTTTTTTTATCGAATCGGAAACTCCACCGATTCCGGTTCAACCGGTTCAACCGGTCCGGTCCAACCATCCCCAAAACCGGCCACGTCACCATTATTTTAAAAAAAAAAAAAAAAAACCCGGTTGAACCGGCCGGTTTCCGGTCGAACCGCCGGTTCGTTGACCGGTCAACTTAAGGTCAAAACCGGTCCATTCTAACTCGGAAACTTCTCCGGATCCGGTCGAACCGGTCGAACCGGCCGGTTCGAACCGGTTTTTAAAACATTGGATCTACCTGTCTCATGTTCATGTTCATCTTCATCTTCTACATCTCATCTTCATCTTCATCATGTCTTACTCTATTTACCACTTTTTCCTCTATTTTCTCTCATATTTAGCAACAAAAAGCAATGGAGGAACACACCCAAGCCATTGACCGAACGATTCTGACCTGTTGACCACCATTGACCGGCGTTGACTAGCGTTGATTCGAATTTTTTGAGCGACTTGGCCCAGGTCAAGTCGTGAACCACCTCAACTCCGACTAATCAGCGACTAGTCGGCCGACTTGGCCGACTTTTGCAACACTGCATTTATCCATCTTAGAAGATATTATTCACGCCTAGTCACCGATTTCTATCCTATATTAATCAATCAATACTCATAATGCCATAACATCACAACCTACATTGACCATAAAGAATTTAAATTTAACCAAACATTTAACACAATTCCGCACCTGAAAGTCCATTTCTTCATGTAGGTAAGCCAGACCACGAGCCGCACCTTCAGCAATCCGTAAACGTGTCATCCATGAAAGAGGAGATTTCCCTCGAGCCAATAAATGATCTTCCAAGCTTTTATTACTCATAAGCTCATAAACTAGAAGCCTTTGAATCCCTCTTTCATCATCTTCAGCACAATATCCTACTAACTTCACCAAATTCGGATGATTCACTACTCCCAAAAAGTTCACTTCATTAATCCACTCCTTATGCCCCTGAAAACTAAAACATATAATATAAAATAAATATACATAAGATGAACCAACGTAATAAACCAACCCACCTTTATACATTGACGTATTTTAGATATATATAAACATTAAACTCAATAAGACAAATCATAATAACTGTAGATACACATATTGAAAAGCTGCACATTGGCTTCAAAACAAAAAATTAGTGACATTTGTATATAAAATCAGCCGATCACAAACAAGTTTACACTAAAACTGCACTGTAAGAAATACTACATATATTTTCCAGCGCTAGGCACTGACTAACTCTGTTAGGCAACTCCAAAACCTTAAGAAAATTGTCGTAAAATAACAAAATCCAACAGTAATTATGCTGATAAAAGCTCAAATCATTTGCATTTACTAACCTAAGATTGCACATTGTAAGTATTACTATAATTACTTACTAATTTATCTCAATTACTAATAAAGCTAGTAAATAAATCAATTAAAGTAAAATAAATAAATAAAAAGACCAATATAAAAAAACACGTGCCTGAAATCCATTGCGATTCAGTTGCTTTATAGCAACATCCAAACACCGATCACCATCACCACCGTCCTCATCACCGTCGCGGGTGCCATCTCCGGCGACATTAACAACTCCTTTATAAACACAACCGAAACCTCCTTCACCGATCATAAGTGAGCGATTAAAACCTTTAGTAGCAGATTTCAATTCAGCGAAATTAAAAACCCTAAGGTCATTTGCACGCCGCTGGGTTAACAATTCTAGAAACCCTAACGAGTCAGTGAACTCAGTGGATGTGTAATCGGAATCGTACTCGGAACGGCGAGTAGTATCAAGGGTGCTGGAAGCAATACTGAGAGAACGGGCCCATGAAACCCTAGCGGATGACCTTGAAACGACGGCGTCTTCAGTTTCGGGTTTTTTATCGCCGTTAGTGAAGTGGAAGCACTTCATTTCATGATAAGGGGTAGGTGGTTAAACGACGTCGTTAGTATCGGAGGTTTGGATTTAGAGAGAGAAGGATGGGGATGGACATGTGATGTATGTCTATGTCAGTTGAAGAGAACGAGGAAACAGGTTTTGTTTTGTTTTGATTTGATTTGCTACTTCTTGGTTGCACCAATGGGGGTACGGTTTTTTGAACAAATTTTTAAAACGGAACATGATTTGAAGTAACCATACATTTTAGGATATAGCTGGACTTGGTAGCGGGAGCTAAAGCTTATCGTTGGAGCTTACGTGTTTACAATTGTTTGGTAAAATTAGCCGGAGATTATTGATATAAATCGATATAAAAGGATAAAAAATATATGATAGATAATAATATAAGGGGTATATATGTAATTTCTACTTTAATAAGCTTGTAGCTTATTTTTATAAGCTACTTCCATTAGCTTTTTTTTCTAGAGCTTATTTTTTCAATAAGCTACCAAAATTATTTCTACCAAACATTGCTTGTATCTTAAGCTTTGTGAAAAAAAAAAAAAGCTTAAACTCTAATAAGCTCTCATAATGAGAGTTCTTAACGTCATCCCCAATGATAAAAAGCTTTGTAAAACTTTTCTTAATTACACGTCATCTTCAATAAATAAACCTTATGAAAAAAGCTTTTAATCCAATGTAAAGGCTTTTCTAAAGCTGTTTTAGCCAACTTGTACTAAAGCTCTTACACCAAATAAAAGTTAAAATGAATATTAAATTACCAAAAAAGTTTTTCACAATAACTTGAGAAATGTCAAGCTTTCCATCAAAAAAAGTTTTTCCTCCGATGAATAAAAGTTTTTCTAAAACTTTTTTGCATAAAAAAGCTTTGAAAAAAGCTTTCATTAAAGGTGCTATAAGTAGAATACTTACTCCCTCCAACCCCACCAAAATTCCAAACTATCTTACCATTTCAGCTAAACCCAACCTTGAATACTTATCTTCCTATGTCTAAGCTGTAACTAGAAGTCTGTCTTCTAATACCACCACAGACCAGCTAAGACTTGCAACAACTCAACCAACACTTTCAGGAAACAAAAGCAACTATTAAGGGTGCGTTTATGAAACGCCACAGGTATATATTTTAATTTCATACATTAAAATACTCCAAACATTGTCCCAAATCTTATTTGTGTACCTATTAGATCCATACATAACTCGAACTATCAAACTTAAATTCAAAATAAAAGTTCTCTAAAAACTGACACTACCCGCCGGGTAGTCCCAGTACCCGCCGGGTACTCCATGATCCAGCCGGGTACAACCTTAAGCATCCGGGTAAATGATGACAGAACAAGGACTTCATTTTAAACAAGTAGTACCAGCCGGGTACATACTTTACCCGTCGAGTAAAGAAGTGTAGCAGCCGGGTACTGAAGGCAGCAGCCGGGTAGTTCATGCTGTACCAGGCCTGCACAAACTAATACCAAAATACAAATTTCAAACGTGCATAACTTTTAACTCGTTAAGAGTTAGACCACCAAATTTTGCAGGCACCTCCAATATGCCAAAATGAAACTTTTCCTTTTTACACTTTTTCAAAATACGCGATTATCGAGAAAACGGACGTATAACCACTTTATGGCCATTTTGGTGGACAATTCATATTTCAAATGACTTGGTTTCTGACTTCAACCTTTTTCCCACATGTTTTATGATACATTTGACACGTGTGAGCGTATTCATCAACATCATACACCCACTCTAACCCGTTTTGACTTCTTTGACCCATATGGTGCCCATTTGGACACTTTCTTCAAATCTAATCCATTTTAACCATTCGACACATGATTCTAATTCATTTAAACAACATACCATAAATCTTGATTCATAATCATTCAATGAACCAAAATACCACTATTGACACTTTGATCATAATTCTACCAAAACTATGATCAATCTCCACATATTTCCACACCTAACCACATTATCACTCTACAATATTCCCTTTACCCAATTTGACACCCTCATATTCCACATTAACTTTGTCAAGTCAAAGACACACTTTTCAACCAATTGACACTTTATACTTTAATTCATCAACATTATTTCAAAGGTGTCTTTTTAGGCGATTTACACAAGTGATAATACATAACGACAAATCAAAAGAAAGAGAAGCTTGTTGATATCGCGTAAAAAGTCACGTTTTTACTACCGATATCTCTCTCATTCTGGAACGATTCTTGGCATATTAACTCAAATATAGCACAAACCAGTAACATTATGCCAAGAAGGTCAAAACGAGGTTGCACGATAAAAATCAAGTAAAACGGATGTGAAACGAAGATTCCACACACGTTTGAAGATTCAAGGCATAAAAACGAGATTTCAAGACCAAAGTGCCATTCACCAACATCCATTATTTCCAAGATGTTCGTTTTCAAAATTCGGATCCAACAGAAGAAGAATCAACTGAAACGGGTAAAAAATGAAGATTTCGCTCCTTCCGGAAGATCCAAATGATCCGTACGCAATATCTGGAGCTAGGGACCTCATCTCAGGGCCTATCCTATGTCAAAATCTTCGTTTTTGAATTACGAATCCAACAAAAAAAGAATCAACTCAAACGGACGTATAACGAAGAAAACACGCACGAATCAAGAAACGAAGCAACAAACAACGCAACGGGGCGAGGGTGGGCCCACCGCCGCCGAAAGCACCACCACCGCCACCGGCCACACCAAGGGCGGCGCCGGCCACCCTGGCCCCGTCCCGGTTTCCGTTTTTGGTAACTTTTGGTACCTGGTGCGGCCACTTTTCGTGTTGTACGGTACCCGGTTCGCCTACTTTTCGTATGATACATACCGCTTTTGGCAAGCTTTCTAACATGCACCTCAAGGACAACTTGTGCTAATGTAAGCCAAAGCTCACCTATAAATAGGAGGCTCTTGGTTCATTTGTAACACACCTTCACATATCACATATGCACTAGTTACTTTCTCACTTTCTCATTCTACTTTCTTTAAATTAGCATTAGGTTAGTTTAGCATTTTGTTTAGAGTAGAAAGAAAGCTAGGAACGTGTTGTAATCTTTGGTGTACGCTTGGAGTTACGCTCATTAATTCAAGTCTATTCCTTCTCGCATATTAATCTCGGTTATCTCTATCCTTATCTATTTTAATTAAACATGTTTGCTTTAATTATTTTTGCGATCGTTATTACCATGATTAGCGAGTAGATTACTATTGTATTTATTGTGATGTAGTTAGTATATATAATTGTGGGATAACTTTGAATACGTCGTGAGATAATATGACGGCCCCTATTCGACTGATTACTCGGTATAGTATTGGAAATGCTTTTGAGCATAGTACAAATATATGGAAGCCAGTAACGACCGAAGGTAGTTGTATTATTGATCGACGTCATAAAATTGGAAACTTTGTGAACGGACTTATCTTGTGATTTTAAACCTAAAACTTATATTCGTCTTTCGATTAACAAACGTGATTGTAACCTTGTAAAGAGGAGTCGCGAACCTCAATACTCGGTCAATAGTTATCTGTGTAAAAACTATGTTTTTAATTGTAACGTCATGCAAGCATTATAAAATGCAATGTGATTACGTGGACTTGCCATGAGTATTGTACACTTCCAATCACAATGTACTTATCATGTAAACATCGTGAAGCAATTAAACTCACAACGGAAACGTTGGTAAACAATTCAATACGTCGTGAGCTACCATAGTATTTTCCGAGATGGTCTGGGTTTAACTTTCTGTAAAAAGCCGTCAGCATTTTAATTAGTTGTTTTAGTTTAAATTAGATTAGATTAGGTAGGCTAAAGGCTAAATGACCATTTACGAAAACCTAGGGATTTGTTAATTGTATTGAGAAAGGCAAGTTTAAAATCCAACTTAAACCGATACCTTTTATTAAAACCATGAACCCTAAAGTACGGTACGCAAGAAACCTAAATGTTTTCCCTCGTTTATCAAGCTTAAGTTTCATTGGTAGAAATTGATTAAATAAGTCCGGACACAAGTTCTAAGTTAGTTGTTTAATGGATTCATAATCATCGTGGTATTAAGAACGGCTAGACATGTTATGGACTTGCTACTCTATTCCTTCGCCCACGAGCGAATGCGTTCAATAATATGGGCCACTGACTCCCTCACAGGAGAGTGTGGAGAGTTGAGCATTGTCTGTCTGGTCAGAATCATGATACCTTAGTTCCTCGTGACATATTAGTTGATAACTGACTAATAAGGAATCTATTGGTTATACCACAAGTTAATGAATCTCATAAGCAACCCAATTTAGTTAATCGTTTTCCCGTAAGAGTTATCATCCCATAATTATTAACTAACGAACTCACAACAAATACTACTTTGCATATCTGATATCCTATTACATTTTATCCGCTTTATTTAGTTTAATTAGTTAACTGAACCAAAACCCCCAACGCACTCTTTTAAAACATTTACTAGAAAAGAAAGATTGATTGGATCACCTCCGCTTTAATTCAGTTTCTCTTTAAGAACGACTCTAGGTCCAACTTACCGCCTACTAACCTTTTGGTTCAGTACTAGTAAGTCACACTTAGACCCCAGTAATTATAAATTATAAAACCACCCGTTGTTTTCAGAAGCAACAAGTTTTTGGCGCCGCTGCTGGGGAGACTAACTGTCCGATCCAGAGGCCCAACCAATCCCAATTCTAGTAAACCCTTAGGATAAAACCTTCTAAAAAAAAACAACACAAAAACATCTCCTTTATTGTCTATTTTCTTTTATTGTCTTTTCTTTTAGTTTATGACCTGTTCCCCTAGATCTGCACCACTATTTAACTTTCCCGATCCAGAACTTATAATACGCACTATTCGACGAGAAAAGAAGCAATCTGCACTTAAGCAAGCAATGGCTGAACGCATCACTCTCGCTGACAACAGTAAACCCTCTATCGAAGGAAGAGGAGGACCAATTCTCTACCCTGAAACCCCTGGTCAATCTTTCGAGCTTAAACATCACATCATCCAACTAATCCAAAACCACTGTCAATTCCACGGATTGCCCAGTGATGTCCCAAACTCTCACCTCGACAAGTTCATCTCTCTCTCAAATTCCTACAAGCAAAACGGAATTGGCCAAGACACAATCCGTTTATACCTTTTCCCTTATTCGCTCACCCATCATGCGCAAACATGGTTTGAAGGTTTAGAGACCGGCTCTATCCCTTCATGGACTGTGATGGCGACAAAGTTTCTAACCAAGTACTTTCCGCCCTCTAAACAAACCAAGCTTCGAAATGACATCATGAACTTTCGACAAGCTTTCGATGAGTCATTATATACCGCATGGGAACGATTCAAAGGAGCCTTGAAGAAATGCCCTAATCACCGACTCGATAAGTCTGCACAATTGTGCACTTTCTACAATGGTTTAGATCCTAACCACCGAACTACCCTCGATGCTGCTGCACAAGGAAGCTTCATGGCAAAGACCGACGAAGAAGGATGGAACCTTATCGAAAACATGACTATGCACCACCACGATTGGAATTCTGGAGATCACTCAACATCTTCCAAACCTATCGCTGCTGCAAACCCGATTCCAGTCGAAGCAATTAAGACACTGACAGAGAAAATGGACTCGCTCGTCAAACAGTTTGGAGAACTTAAGAAACAACAGCACCAAGTACACCAAGTGCAAGTCTGTCAACACTGCACCAACCCGCAACCATCTGGAGAATACCAAGTTGAATATGAAGAAGCAGATGGCACTGTCTACTATGCTCAGTTTCCAGCTCGACCACCCGGTTTCAACCAGAACAACAACCAACCTAGAGGACCTCCCTTTCCGCCGAGAAACAACCAACAACCATACCAACCCCGATACCCACCTAGATATCCACCCTACCAACAACAATCACAACTCCCTTATAATCAACCCCTTGCACTTCCTGCACCCACTTCCGACACAAACCAAACCACTGAACAAACCACCAAGACAAATGCCCCAGCTTCAAGTTCAGACGACGCCTTCACTCAATTCATGCAAGGTCAACACCTGCTCAACCAAAAGACGTCCGCTAGACAAGATCAAGCCGACCTCTTCATGAGAAATCAATTGGCTGTGCTAAAGAATTTGGAAGCTCAAATTGGACAATTGGCACAACGTCTTGAGAATAGACCCCGAGGAAGTTTGCCCAGCAACACGGTTCAAAATCCGCATATTGAGGAAGCAAAGCAACTTACAACACCAAAGGAAGCAGCCACTACTCCACCTGCTGCTGTTCCAGTAAAGGAAGAACCAAAGGTCAAGACACCAGCTGTGGAAACCACTCAAACCATGAACAAAGAGGTTAGAATCCCTTACCCCGCTAGACTTAAAATTCAACCTAAGAAACTATCATCCTTTAAGTTAGATGGAAAATTCCTTGATACCATGTCTAGAGTTCCTGGTCGTAATAAGTATATTAGAAAATTGCTATCCACCAAAGATAAATTGCCTGAAGTGAACAACATTCCTCTTAGTTCTGAAACCTCAGCCCTACTTAAAAATAGCCTTCCCGAAAAACTAGGAGATACTGGTAGATTCACACTCCCTTGTTCTATCTACAATTTCGGAAATATGAGCGCTTTAGCCGACTTAGGAGCCAGCATTAACCTTATGCCCTACTCCCTGTTTAAAAGGCTAGAACTTGAAAACTTGAAACCCACTAAGATGACCATCCAGCTAGCCGACCAATCTGTTAGATACCCCAAGGGAATAGCTGAGAATGTCCTTGTTCAAGTTGACAAATTTTTCTTTCCAACGGATTTCGTGGTAATGGATATCCACGAGGACATAAACATACCAATTATCCTCGGAAGACCATTCATGAATACGGCTAGAGCAGTGATTGATGTGTATAACCACACGATTGTTTTACGATCGCATGGCGAAAGCATCACTTACAAGATCAACCAACCGGAATGCACCTCAGAAGAGGAAGAATGTTGTGCTATATCCACAGGAAAAGTCTGTTCCGATGATGAATCAGAACCAGAGGAGGAACCACAATTCACCCGATCATTAGTTCTCATTTCTGACACTGAATACGACCCAGAAGAGGAAGAATACGAAAAAGCAGATGAAGAAATTGAATCTGACCCTGAAGAGGAAGAAGAAGATGAAGAGGAAGAAATGGAAGAAGATGAAGATCACACTGATTCGCCACAAATGGCCGAAGTTAAGAGGATACAAAACTGTGATGACTGCTCTTCATCAGAAGAATAAGTTGATTACAGAGTCATCCGCCAACAACTCAGATCCTCTCATCTTAAAAGAATGGGAAACATCCTGAATTCCTTTCTCGATCCATCAAAACCCTTTACCAGAACTCGACTCCGAGACATAGAAATCTTTGAAGAAGGACTCCGATCATCACCACACCCAGACCAGTATGCCAAACTACTACAAAGAATTTCGATAGTTCTCGACCCTTCAACAACGCGCCCTCAGACGAAGAACTCCACCAATTTCCCGATTCACGTGATAAGGACTCCGACTGCAACAGTGAATGTGATGACGACTACGTCAACATCACTCTCGATGAACGCTCTATTCCACAATCTCCTCTTGCTCCCCCTAATTCCCCTGCTGTCGCAACTGAGAGACTAGAAATTCCTCTGATAGATACTCATCAAGACATGATCGAGATGATTGACGAATACAACGATGTCCGAATCATCGTAGAAGCTATCAAAGAGTACACCAACGACTACAACACCGCACAGAGACACATGATAAGGGCAATCATACGAGACTACGATTCATACCTCGCCAATTATGGAGAACCAGAGCCTAGCACTCTTCGGAGAAACATTCGAGTATTCTCTGACCTGCTTCAAGAACAACTTACCAGAGAAGCTCGACAGTGAGAAAAACCCAACTACCCAATGGGAGAAATCGAATTCTACGGAAACCAAAGGCGAATATACCAAAAAGTATATTGTGCCTTAGCCGGGTCAGCTTTTCCATACTCATCAAGTCAAAAAGCTATTCTTGCATCAATGAGAACCAATTTGGAAAGAGCCACAGGAAACCCAAGAAGTTATGCCGACATCATAATGGTAGGAGATCTTAGAACTCTTCTAGATCTCATCGAAACTGGAGAGCACCTCACAGCATCAGAGAACTGCAGGATCGTCATTCAATCCACCATTGGGCACCACATTGAACTAATAATTGATGAGCTGAACGAGCCAGCCTATGAAGAGGAAACTCGTGAGGTACCGAGATTCATCCCGCACATGTCGCAAATCAATTTAGCCACTTATGTGACTACCCGACTGCGCGAAATGTACCAAGAAGAAGACGTAGAACTCGACGTCTACCGAAACGGATATCGCGAGATATTCAGCAAGTTAATTTGCATCTTCACCGACTCGGATTTTCCCTTCAACCGCGAGCAACATCAACTAATCAGACAAGTGTGCCAAGCAACCAGATCCTTCGGAGGAGACCCTTGGGCTAATGATTTTGAAGAAGTGAAAACCGAATTCATGGCTTTAATTGCCTCAATAGGAAGAAACCACCCACAGCGTGAAATAGTTCGAACTTACACCTGCACTCGAATTGACCCTAACGGACCAGTTACAAGGGCAGTTCGATACATCTGCTATGGAATGGCAATTCTCGATCGACTCGCCACTGATCACTTCAAAAGCTTCAGAATGCTATCTACCAACCCACCAACTCTCATTGCTGACATGATAGAGCAATTCCTGCAATACTATCCACCACGATACTCTCTACCAAGGAACCACAGTGATCACGCCACCACTACTGATGCATCAAGCATCATCTGAAGAAGAAAAGAACTAAGTCGAGCTCTCGACTTTAAAAGAGCGCTTCTCGGGAGGCAACCTGTGTTTGTTTTATTTCTGCTATTTTACTTTCCAAGAAGTGATGACATCTCCGACTATCTTTCACACTCGGATCTTGCAAAGAATGCTCCAGCCTGCAAGGAAGCATAAAACCCTGAAGAATCGCAAATCCGACGTGTTCACACTTACGAGACAGATCACAAGAAGACTTGACCAAGAGCGCACCAAAGAAGACAAAGACCGGCAGATGCAACCAAAAGAACACTGCAACTATCGGGGAGTACTTCTATGCCATCTCTTTCATTCGTTTTAAATATGCCATATCCATTATGCTTATCACTAAGTGTGGGATTCAAACCCAGCACACACACTGAAAGAATGAGTTTTAGATGTTTAAAACCCTAAGTGTGGGATTTTACCCCATTCAGAGCTTAGTATAACATCGAGGACGATGTTCCTTTAAGTGTGGGATAGCAGTAGTTGCACTACTGTTAAATGGACATTGGTATATTCTTGATTCTAAATCGTTGCTCTTTATTAGACCTTGCTTCTCCGTAAAAGTAAACAAAATTTTTCAAAACTAAGTTAAAAATATGTAGAAAATGAAAAAAAAAAAATTTTTAAAGAATGATTGAGAAAGAAAAATAAAATGTAAGTTCTTTTGAAAAACAAGTTTGACAATCCCATAAAGAGTATCGCATGACTAAGCACACAACGACCCAACTTTCGATTCGTGAGGCATCTTGAGCCATATGAAAAGCATTCACTTTTAATGCTTCATTTTTTTCGATTCTTGAGTGTGCCGATGTATGCGTTTAGAATCAGAACTTGCTCTTGTTATGCATTTCGAATCCGAACTTGTGAGTCAAAAAGGAGATCGAATCACATCATTCTTGAACCCATCCATACACCCCAAAATAAATACGTTACCCCTTTACCTACTCAAAAACATCCCTCAAAGTTCCAAAGATGAAAAAAGAGAAAAATCAAGGATATGACGTCAAAAGGATAGAAAAAGTTCCCAAGAAAATTCAAAGTAAAGAAAGTCAAATGGAGAAAGAAGACTCCGCCCCAAAATAGAAAGAAGGCGTCAACCCCCCCAAAAAAATTCAAAAATTCTCAGCTTTCTGCTTCACCAAAAAGAAAACCCAATAAAAACCCTCTCACACCACCAACATTCCACCACCAAAAACCCTACATCACTTCCCTTAGAATGATTGTGGCTAGATCGACTTCGCGGTCACCAAAAAGGTAACGATTTGATACTCGATCAAGCCTATGACGATAAACAATACATGACTGGCGTTCTGAGCGATTGATATAATAGAATAGGAAACCCTAAACACTTTGAGTGATTGGAGTGACCACCTTGAGAGGATCGCCTAGTCATGTATCAACGATCAATGATCAAAAGCATGCTCCTAAAGATTACAACCTTGCTTTCTAAAATATCAAATATCTTTATTTTTCCAAAACCCCCTTAGTAAAAAGTTCCCATCTTAAAATAATTTCATTATCTGCTTATCTTTAACCATGTTGAACGTTAGTTTGCTTGAGGACAAGCAAAGTTTTAAGTGTGGGATACTTGATATCGCGTAAAAAGTCACGTTTTTACTACCGATATCTCTCTCATTCTGGAACGATTCTTGGCATATTAACTCAAATATAGCACAAACCAGTAACATTATGCCAAGAAGGTCAAAACGAGGTTGCACGATAAAAATCAAGTAAAACGGATGTGAAACGAAGATTCCACACACGTTTGAAGATTCAAGGCATAAAAACGAGATTTCAAGACCAAAGTGCCATTCACCAACATCCATTATTTCCAAGATGTTCGTTTTCAAAATTCGGATCCAACAGAAGAAGAATCAACTGAAACGGGTAAAAAATGAAGATTTCGCTCCTTCCGGAAGATCCAAATGATCCGTACGCAATATCTGGAGCTAGGGACCTCATCTCAGGGCCTATCCTATGTCAAAATCTTCGTTTTTGAATTACGAATCCAACAAAAAAAGAATCAACTCAAACGGACGTATAACGAAGAAAACACGCACGAATCAAGAAACGAAGCAACAAACAACGCAACGGGGCGGGGGTGGGCCCACCGCCGCCGGAAGCACCACCACCGCCACCGGCCACACCAAGGGCGGCGCCGGCCACCCTGGCCCCGTCCCGGTTTCCGTTTTTGGTAACTTTTGGTACCTGGTGCGGCCACTTTTCGTGTTGTACGGTACCCGGTTCGCCTACTTTTCGTATGGTACATACCGCGTTTGGCAAGCTTTCTAACATGCACCTCAAGGACAACTTGTGCTAATGTAAGCCAAAGCTCACCTATAAATAGGAGGCTCTTGGTTCATTTGTAACACACCTTCACATATCACATATGCACTAGTTACTTTCTCACTTTCTCATTCTACTTTCTTTAAATTAGCATTAGGTTAGTTTAGCATTTTGTTTAGAGTAGAAAGAAAGCTAGGAACGTGTTGTAATCTTTGGTGTACGCTTGGAGTTACGCTCATTAATTCAAGTCTATTCCTTCTCGCATATTAATCTCGGTTATCTCTATCCTTATCTATTTTAATTAAACATGTTTGCTTTAATTATTTTTGCGATCGTTATTACCATGATTAGCGAGTAGATTACTATTGTATTTGTTGTGATGTAGTTAGTATATATAATTGTGGGATAACTTTGAATACGTCGTGAGATAATATGACGGCCCCTATTCGACTGATTACTCGGTATAGTATTGGAAATGCTTTTGAGCATAGTACAAATATATGGAAGCCAGTAACGACCGAAGGTAGTTGTATTATTGATCGACGTCATAAAATTGGAAACTTTGTGAACGGACTTATCTTGTGATTTTAAACCTAAAACTTATATTCGCCTTTCGATTAACAAACGTGATTGTAACCTTGTAAAGAGGAGTCGCGAACCTCAATACTCGGTCAATAGTTATCTGTGTAAAAACTATGTTTTTAATTGTAACGTCATGCAAGCATTATAAAATGCAATGTGATTACGTGGACTTGCCATGAGTATTGTACACTTCCAATCACAATGTACTTATCATGTAAACATCGTGAAGCAATTAAACTCACAACGGAAACGTTGGTAAACAATTCAATACGTAGTGAGCTACCATAGTATTTTCCGAGATGGTCTGGGTTTAACTTTCTGTAAAAAGCCGTCAGCATTTTAATTAGTTGTTTTAGTTTAAATTAGATTAGATTAGGTAGGCTAAAGGCTAAATGACCATTTACGAAAACCTAGGGATTTGTTAATTGTATTGAGAAAGGCAAGTTTAAAATCCAACTTAAACCGATACCTTTTATTAAAACCATGAACCCTAAAGTACGGTACGCAAGAAACCTAAATGTTTTCCATCGTTTATCACGCTTAAGTTTCATTGGTAGAAATTGATTAAATAAGTCCGGACACAAGTTCTAAGTTAGTTGTTTAATGGATTCATAATCATCGTGGTATTAAGAACAGCTAGACATGTTATGGACTTGCTACTCTATTCCTTCGCCCACGAGCGAATGCGTTCAATAATATGGGCCACTGACTCCCTCACAGGAGAGTGTGGAGAGTTGAGCATTGTCTGTCTGGTCAGAATCATGATACCTTAGTTCCTCGTGACATATTAGTTGATAACTGACTAATAAGGAATCTATTGGTTATACCACAAGTTAATGAATCTCATAAGCAACCCAATTTAGTTAATCGTTTTCCCGTAAGAGTTATCATCCCATAATTATTAACTAACGAACTCACAACAAATACTACTTTGCATATCTGATATCCTATTACATTTTATCCGCTTTATTTAGTTTAATTAGTTAACTGAACCAAAACCCCCAACGCACTCTTTTAAAACATTTACTAGAAAAGAAAGATTGATTGGATCACCTCCGCTTCAATTCAGTTTCTCTTTAAGAACGACTCTAGGTCCAACTTACCGCCTACTAACCTTTTGGTTCAGTACTAGTAAGTCACACTTAGACCCCAGCAATTATAAATTATAAAACCACCCGTTGTTTTCAGAAGCAACCCTTGTCTAACCACATTGCAAACTCCAATCCACGCTATTTTCTTGAAATCATATTTCATCTAATTGATTCAACCGAATCAAGCACCTACAATATGAAACCACTGAAACGAGTAAGCATAAAGCTTAGTGAGCTTATAAGCAATTAATTGAATAATTCACAAACACAATAATATAATCCGTTTATCAAAGATTCACTTATCTGATTCCACAAATGTGATACCCACCAAATTAGGGCTAGTTATCCGTTCCTAATCACTTAGTTTATACATGTAATTAGTGATAAGTTAGGCTAATTGTATGTATCATTATGTATATTATTATATATACACATACACGGTTTGATTAAATCGTGTCATTTTATATCGGCCGAATTCCGATTCATTAATATGGACGTTGGTGAACAAAATTATTAAATAATATGAAACTATTTAATAACATTATTATTTACTAAATATTATGTCGATAATATTAACAAGTATTTCGTATCATATAAGACAAATCGTACTCGACGAAACCACGCGAAACAAATCCGTCAAAACAAAGTTATAATTTTATAACTCAATTAAAGTATTTCGATAAAATACTTCGACTAAAAATATTTCGAATACATATAAAGAAATTTTAAAACTTTAAATAATACAAGACTACACGAACACGGTCATTTTATACTACGAATTGGAGACAAATCGTACCCATTTTAAAAATGAGCCGGCCCAACTTTTCCATGTTTTATGGATATGGTTCCTTTGGTTGTTGACTAAAACCAACACACACCCTTTAACCTCATTCCATTTTCTTCTTCAACTTTTTCATCTATCTCTCTCGGTCTCTATTTCCATCAACAACAACAACAACTCAACAATAACAACAACAATCGGCAAGCAATAGCAGACCACCAACATCATCATCATCGTGAATAATCATCATCTTCATCTACCGATCATCATCATCATCTCGGCACCACCATCATCACTCTCGGTCTCCATTTTCATCCGTAAGTAATTTCACTTTTCTTTGATTTTTCATGTTAAGAATGCTTAAAATATAATGTATTAGTGTTCTATCAACGAAGTTATGTCCGAAAAACTTGGCAAAAACTCGTTTACACTGAAACCTGCACGAACACAGGGGTGAATACCCATACCCGAACGGGTGGGTTCCCATACCCGAACGGGTGGGTTCCCATACCCGAACGGGTGGGTTTCCCCATACCCAAATGGGTATCACTTTTATACCCGAACGTGTATCACTCCGTCACCCGACCGCGTGTTAACTTTAAACGGGTACAATTTTTATTAAGTGTCGGAATTAAGATTTTGCCAACTAATTTTACTCCGAATTCAAATTTCAAATGCATTTTTACTAAAGCAATATAGTAGAAATAAAAATTTTCCGCGCTGACTTGGCAGCTCGACCCCAGCCAGGGGCTCTTCCCTGTGGACCCCGTCAGGGGTTGCCACCCCTTGGACCCCGCTACCAGGGGCGCTGCCCCTGGACCCCCGTCATTCAAAGGCTTCACCCTTATCCTAGTATCTCAAATAGCGGGTCCATAACTAGTTTTTCACACTAAATGTTAAACTTGCGTGACATCAATATTTATACGATACGACTCGGAAACATACTTTACAAGTGTAACGTAACAACCTTATAATAATAGTACTTTGAAATTATTATTATGTAAACTCACCAACGGGCCGTACAAATTTTCAAAACACAAACAACCAAACCAAATCATTTGGACATAATTAGTTGAGTGAACAACTAGTATAGATGATTAGTTGAGACATCTAATCATTATAACCTTGCGCGTTTAGGATGCCCGGCAGGTTACAGTCGTTTGGACGACATCATTACCTTGTGCTCCATCATTAATTGCTCGATAGCAATTCATCAGACTCATGTGAGTCTCATAACCCCTCATTTTACTGTTTTTAACCCAGGGGTGGGAATACATGCTTGTTTTGTTTTACATGTGAACACAAGTATCAAAATATCGTTATATACTGCATGAGATGTTTTTCTCTAATCAATTTAAGTAGCATAGTTTGGTAATACTTTTGTAGCGTGAATGTTAGTGTATGGTACCATATGGGATTGACAATCCCCGTCCGGGTTGGAAGCCCCAACTGGTCAAACGGACGCATCATCATTTGTTCATACGAGTGTAGATTAGGCACTCGCAGAGAGGCACCCTCGATCAGGCACTTGATTGTGATCCTGACACCTCAGTTAAGCTCAGACTATGTGCTCATGGCAGTGATATACACTCATTTATTTATTTGCTTGGTTGCAAATCATTATACTTAAATCTTGCGGTTCATAAATTATATCTTATCATATTACAAACCTGTGAGCTCACCAGCTTTAGCTGACCATTATAGCATGTATTCTCAGGTTCTCAGCAGCAGTAGGTCTGCTACATCAGGATACTTAGCTCGAGTCGCATACAGACATCAGGAGATTCCCTTTCATTTCTAAATTTTGTAAAATTTGATATGCCCTAGAATCTATATCATTTGGCTTACGAGCTTTTGAAATTAATATAACAATGTAATACTTTTGTATTATCGATGTAATTGTAAACGACGCTTGTAGAGTCGTTCATTATATATCTTATGTGCTATGATTACCCGATTAGTCGCACCCGATGTATGCTTCCGCTAATCATGAATTTGGGGGTGAGACAACAAATAACTACTAAACCGTTGTAGAGATTCTCTTTATTTCGTAAGGATCTGCGGTCCAAGAAATACAAGTAGTGCTAAGCACTTATTTCAAAATCACTGATTATTTTGTAATGATACAATCTCTACAATTTGCTCATTCCACCAAATCCAAGAAATCATCATATTACTCCACATAACCATCACTTAATCAACAACCAAACATCTTAGCACGAAACACAAAACATGACATCACTACAACACGTATAATCCATATCCTAATAACCACATATAGAAACAAGATACGAAACCATTAATAATCCAGTGGGTCATGCAAACCTCTTGCTCATAAGTAATCCGGTAATACACAACCATAATAATCCACAATTTAGAAACACAATAAGATACAAATGACTATCACTCGATTGTATGAACCTCTTGCTCGTAAGCAATCCGGAACATACAATCATTACCCATTTAATCCCCATAACACTCACCTTTACTTTTTAGCAAAAGCATGATTCCTCACAAGAACGTGAATAGCACCAATCTTGATCACCTATTAAATAGCATGTCAAGATAACAACACATTCAACAACTAATAATCATCATAATCAATACATTAACATTATCAATCCATCTCCCTTTTTGGATTGATCATACTACACATAACCTTTATTTTATAATTCTCTTTATTTCACTATTTCATTATTTGCATACTATTTCAATGATTACTTCTTATCATAATTCAAGCTTCATCATTAATTCATTAAATTCATTATTTCATTACTTATACCATAATCATATTCATGACTTGATCACTTGTATTCCATTTTGATCATTACCAATGATCACCATAATCCTTTTATCCCCTTCATCATAAACAATCTCATAATCATAATTCAATAACCCTTTTAAACACTAATTAAGGTGCATTAACACCAAATCATACACATATGATCAAAACCCACTTGATTACTAATCACATAATTCAATTAATCCATTATTTCATTGAATTAATATCATTCATCATCATATACACACTTGTACATTACCAATCCATCATAATACACCTTAATTTTACCCTAGAAACCATTAATCATTCAAACCCTTTGAAACCCCCATGAAATTCAAAGTTTTAATTCAAATTAAGGAAGAATCATGATTACCTTAGGTTAGAAACGATTAATCCTTGGTGAATTCGAGTTCTCTAGCTTCAATTTCATGTTTTGAATCAATTTTTGTTTAGGTTAGGGTTTGTACGTGTTTTTCTTTGTTTCGTGAAGTTCCTG
Source organism: Helichrysum umbraculigerum (assembly GCA_949592205.1). Lineage (NCBI taxonomy): Eukaryota > Viridiplantae > Streptophyta > Magnoliopsida > Asterales > Asteraceae > Helichrysum > Helichrysum umbraculigerum. Next base: position 121,698,069 of record CATIUR010000005.1, on the reverse strand, counting down.
GAGTTTTAGAAATGATAATACTGATATATGATACGTACATACACATATAATAGATATATATGTGTTTTAATTTTATTCCCCGTGATTACCATTATCTGGAACTTTAAAACTGACTTACAATTATTACTATTTTATTTCACCTAAAGTAAATATAATTTAAAACAATTACTATTACTTTATTCACAATATTACTTTTGGATTTTGGGATGTTACAGTTTAGTTACGAAAACCTCCATACTTTTCCAGAAAATTTTTCTAATTAAACAAGAAAATTAGAAAACGTGTTCAAATTCAAGTTTTCTAACAAACTTTTCTAAGAAAAGGAAAATTATTGTTTTTCTTTTTATAACTACAAAGTTAAAAACTAGTTTTGATGGTTTTCTAAGTTTTCCATCTCTACTCTTCCTTGGAAATGGAAAATCCATCCATTACAACTAAACACGTTTTATAGATTTTTCATGCATTTCTAGAGAAGTAAAACACTTCTGATTCTCTAGAGAAACGAAAAAAGAAAAATAGAGAAATTTTTTTGTAACTAAACGCGCCCTAATATTCTCCGAAAATTGCTACAATTTACTTGGGTAATCTTTCTTTCGGCATTACTCTTCAATATATTTCTAGCTGCTTTAGAAAGTTTGGATGGATTACGTGCATACCATGGAGAAAGCATGGAAGCTTTGCTTTTGTTAAATTTTCGTCCCATGAACAAGCTCGAGATGCAATTCGATGTATGCATGGAAAACCGCTATTCGGTAGATTTATTCATGCGTACAAGGCCAAGTCGGAACTCAGGTTTCGCAGTGAAGAACATCGAACTACGAACATACATCATATGACATATGCAGTCTCTTAACGTTTGTTCGAAGGCTTTCAAGTTACATCCCAACACCGAATCAGCATCGCGTCTCAACGTGTCGGCCCTTTTCATAGATAAGGATATTATGTCAACTGAGAGGCTTCTAGCTTGGCTTGATGGACATCGAATTTCGGTGGAGAAGATCTCACTTTGGGGTTCTAATGGTGCTATTGTACAATGTCGTGATTTCGATGGTTTAATCGAATTTTTGAAGGTTCTTCCACTAACTCTGATGGTTTTGTAAAGATTCAAGTAATGACAGACAGGAAATATATGTATTCAAGAATCCTTCGGCTCGAGATAAAAGGGATCCTGTTCGAATACGTGTCTAAGATTAATATCTCCAATGTCGCTAAAGCTTGGGGTGAGGTTTTATATGTCGATAAAGATTCGTTTGTTGCTGCCAATTCTCTTTGTTGCCTTGTAGAAACTGTTGGTTGGAAATCACGCTTACTTTCACAGGTTTCCTTTCGTATATTATGAACACGATCATTCAGGCATACATATAAATATGTGAGGATAAGGATATATATAAACAGACTTTATTGATAGTGATATTGATCTTTCGATGCTTACAAATCTATACATACTACACATATATATACATGATGAATCGGTATAAGCCTAGGGGTGTGTTGGTTCATCAAACAACACAATGTTTCCTTTAAAACCGATTCCTGATAGACATACCTTTTCTAACTAATAGACACAATGTTTCACTGACAATAACCGACAATAACTAACTTACTAATAACTGATTTATCTGATTTTTGTCATTAACTTCCAATATTCCCCCCTAATGACAAAATCAGCACTTCTCTTATTCCTTGACGTGTCTTTACAGGAGTGTAGGTTCTTCATCGCTTTGACAAATGAGATGTGCTTCTTGCTCCTTGTCTTTCTCCTTCCATTTGGTGCATTCGTATGCAAAGTGACCGAATTCACCACATTCATAACATCTCATCCTGTTCTTGTTTTGTTCTCCTTGACTTGTACCTTTTCCACATCCTCTTTCTTGTTTACTGAAGTTTCTTCCTCGACCCCTACCATGGCTTTGATTACTTGAACTCGTTTTGTTTGCTGTGGAATTTCAAAATTTGAATTTGAACCAGGCTTCAATGAAAACCTACGAATTGATGCAAGTGTAATTTAATCTAGGGCATTTTAGTAATTTGTTACTCAATTAAAGGTCTAAATGATGTCATGTTTTGATCTAATGGTGGCTTATAGTAGGATTATTGTGTAATTAAAGGGGAAGATTAGTTCACAGTTTTTCTTATAAATATGGATATAGATGGGTATTTGGGCTATCCACTAGAGCCGCTCCATATTCTAATAGAGCACGACCGAACCCCCACAAGGTGCCAACATCGCCGGGCAAATCATCACCTTTAAATTAAGATTAACCCACAACCAGTTGTAAACAAATCCATCTCAATTTGCTACTTTATTTTAAAAATTTAGCATTGTAAATAAAAATAAAAATTAATAAATGAAAGGGATATTATATAATGGAAAATCGTGGTGAAGCCCTCAAGTGTAGCTGACTACTTAACCATAGCCATTGCCATTTGACACATGTAGTTTGGTACATTGCTTGATGAACTCGAGGATGTGAGTGAGCCTGAAAATGTCTTGGCTTACGATTGCAATGAATCTATCTCTTGGGATTAGGCATCTTCGGCTTGTTGTGAGTGCACCACGACAAATATATCGAATATTCACACTTTTTTTTCCTGCATATTTAAAAATTACGTAAAATTATGTTAAATTATTCACATTTATTATTGTATAAAAAATTGTTACATAACTAAGTGTGAAGATATATAATAATATAAATAATCATCAGAATCTTCACATACTATATAAGTGTAATGAAAAAAAGTTTACACTATGAAGTGTAGAAAAATCTAATTTATCCATATTTATATGTGTGAATTTTAATTTGTAACAATCAATTTATCCACACTTCCTCTTGCGTGAGAATATCATGTGTTACAAATTATTTTCACACTTTTAAATGTTGACAAGTTGTAATTTCTTAACATTTAAAAGTGACATTTTTAACATACATATGTATAGGTGTGAAAAATCTTATATATTATCCAAAAAGTTTTACACATTTTATAAAAGTGTGGCAAAATGACAAATTTTTTTATCGTGGGCCTAGGCCCACACAAACATCTTTAATTTAAGTTCTAAATAATACTTAATCTGTCCGAACACTTTGACTTTTCACACAGTTTTAGGATTATACACTTCCTATATTTTTCACCAATCAAATAACATGTCTATCCATTAAAGTCTTTTCGATTGATTGAAACATTTGAAGTAGACACTTATTTGGGACAACCCAAAATAGTAATGTGCACACGTAGACACTTATTTGGGACAACTCAAAATAGTAATGTGCACACTTGTAATGGGTCAGATGGAATAAAGGATTAGTGATATCCTTTCTTACCAAATACTAATTGAGCCACCCTAAATATCAAGCATCAAAAAGTTTATGGCCCACCCTAATTTCAAGATTAGAAAAATTGGCCCATTCGATTTAATTTTATACTCTGGAGTATCTTACTGTATAAACCTTGATCTTTGATAAACTAAAATATCTTAATTATATTGATTTAAAATACAAGACCTTATTAAAGTGAACACATTAGAACAAAAACCCCACGAAAAAAAGCTCGTCCATAACTCCGATCATTTGACAATTGTTCATGTCATGTACTAACTAATTTCTCATTAGCATTTCATCCTAATTTCAATGTATTGATTTAGCATTAAATGTAACAATTTATTAGGTTGAAACGAAGTTATAATTGCTACACAAAACTTTTGTCAATTGTCTGATATTGATTATCGTGAAAAATAGACCGCATAATAAAATGCACATGAATTTATTTGTTCTTTATATTAAGAAAGAAATTGTCAACACATTTAACTTGGATTCTATTTAAGATGATTTTAACGATATGAGAGAGCGTCGTGTGAAGCTAAAACTATATAGTCCAGTCTTTTGTAAGTTTTTTTTTTTTGTTTTTTTGTTTGTTTGTTTGTTTGTTTTTTTTTTTTTTTTTTTTTACAATTTATCATATTTATTCGTGCATTATTAGTGTTATTTTTTTCCCCACCCAACCTAGGGGTGTACATACATGGTCCGGAACCGTCAGAACCAGTATACCAAATCGGGACCAGACCAGAACCGAACCGTACCGAAGCATAAAGGTCCGGTTCTCGGTTCTATCTTTTAGCCGTAATGGTTCGCGGTCTGATTCGATTCTAGAACCAGTAAAACCGGTTCGAACCGCCAGAACCGGTTATATAGGAAAAGATAAATATATACTTGATATATGTATCTTTTAATATCGATAAAAAATAAGTTATATTATTAGATTTATTAAATCTGTAATAGTAAGTATAAGTATATATGTTTTTTTAGAGTTTTATCTTTTATACTCTATGTCTTTATACAAAAAAATAAAATAAATTAACTTACAATTTATTTCTCTTCTTCGTCGTTCACACATAAGCAACAATTTTGTTACTTTTGTATACTTCTTCGATCATGATTTTTGATAGATTGTTAACGTCTGATCCATTTCATAATTCTCTTTGGGAACTTGATCCATGATATTCTTTTGTGTTCTACATACATGCATGTTTTGCTTGAAAAAAATATAGATGCATCCATCTTATGTTTGAATTACAGCAACATTTTAGTTTTGAATATTAGACAGTTTTAAGTTTTTTTCTGATTCACTAAGTCTTATACTCGTATTTATTATAATAAATACATGCTTTTATACATTTTCTTCTTTATAACATATATGCGCATATATTATTTGGTTTGCGGTTTTGGTTGAACCGAACTGCTACCAGACAGGACCAGAACCGAAATTTTTTTTTTTTGGGTAAAGGGTTTTACCCCGGTGAATTGTATTACTACTAAACGTTTAAGTACAAAAAAATGTGGATGAAATCTACATCAACCTCGAAATAAGCACTAGCTATGCTTAAGGAGTACCTCTATATGTATATGACATGCCATCTCTATATATATATATAAGAAAAACTGTGAGAGAATCTCCCCCCTTAATTTACAGCTAATCTTTCATTAGCCAGCCCTTAGATACACTAATGATGTCATTATCCCTAATTTCTGTGTTATAATTTACTAAACTGCCCTCATTCAAAATTAAACAACAGTATCTGTATACTAGGTTTTACATTGTACGAGCCTGAAAAATCAAAGCTACCATCATCGGCCTCAAATTAATCGATTCCCACTGCAACCAGACCATCTTCTACATCTTAATTTCAGATTGTATACAAAATATAGGGGGGTGTTTGGGGGAGCGTTAGTAGAGGGCTTTTTAGCTTTTGTGTTATCATAACGCAGAAAAGCTCTTTTTTAGTGTTTGGATGGAGGAACTTTTTAGTATTTTAAATGGTTAAAAAGCTAAAAGCTAAAAAGCCAGGAATTTGGGGTGGTAAGCTAACGCAGAAGCCAAACTCCTACCGCCCGGCCAAACACCCTCTAGGTGATTATCTGATTAAGGCACCATGTGTTTGGTTTAATTCTATTTTCGTTTACAGCTTACCCCTTCGCCACACATTTCATCCGTCGATTCGATTTCCCGGTGACGTCGTACCGAGATTGGTTGCACTAATGCTCGAATGGCTTTACATGATGATCTCCTTAACAACGGGTAATTCTAGGGTTTTTATTTAGATACACTTCACTGAATTAGATGATGAACTTACTTATTATAAACTGTTGTTCCGTCAATTTTGATTCATTATAGTGGATTTGTATATAACTGTTTGAATCAGGTATTATAATACGATACTGTGGAGTGGATCTCCACATCAGCGATTTGCGTTCATTGTTGACACAGGAAGTACTGTTACTTATGTGGAAAGTTCTACCTGTGAACAATGTGGCAAGCACCAGGTATTATAAAGTCATTTGCTTTATGTTAATCAAATTTAAAGTTAAAATCTAATTTGCTATGTTGTGCTCTGTTGGAATTGATGAGATAGTAGTAGTTCGCTGGGCTGTAAGGAACCATAACATTCTTTATAATAGTATGTGTGAATTGAATTTAGTTCGTCAAGGATAGAATTGATGTCAAGAGTGCAAACAGTGCACTATTTTCCTTACATCGCTCATTGTGTGCAAGTCGGTCTATTGCATTATGTTTCTTGAACACGTGTTGATCTGGACACAAATATAGCTCTGTTTACATATATTTTTAACAAAATGAAATGTTTTTACAACTCTTATGAATGCCACCGTATGGATATATTTTTCTGTGAAACTCAAACAACCTTGCAGCTCTTTATAAGTAAAACGGTTAAAACAGGTGTAAAGCTTTGTAAGTATTGGAAACGCTTTTTAGATGTTTGAAAGTGTCGCTGCGGAATATGGGTGTGGTTAAGGAACATAATGCAATCTTGAGTTCAATTTAGGTAGACTTGCAAATGTATACTGGAAAAATTTTGACAGTGTCTATACTGAAAACTGGTTTAAGTATCCGTAATTAGCGGAGATTCTTGTTCAAAATGTAAAGGTTAAATAACAGAAAAGCATTGGTGGACGGAAAGTGTGAATGGCCTGTCATTAAAAGTCTCTTGGTACACCATTTGTCAAAGCTTGTAGTTGTTGGACATATGACTTCACAGTTCACAGAGCGATTGTTCTGTGTGGCGTCCCCGGAATCTAAAGCCCCAATGTACCCGTTGTTGAAACTTGAAGCAGCTTAGAGCACCAATGTACCCGTTATTGAAACTTGAAGCAGCTCGGAACCTTGAAGATCTAATCACTATGTGTATCTTGACTGAGCTAATAACAAGGCCTCGATCTCAACTGAAAGATCTATGAACCATCTATTCGAAGTTTGAAAATTTCGACTAATTATCTTTTGAATGTATCCATTCAAGTTATGGTTTATATCTAACAAGTCACAAGAGGTTTTCTGAGAACTGTCAAAGAGAGGTATGGTATGCCACTCATGCTACATTGTATCTCTTAGCATTAGTTAACATCCAGTAATATAGTTTTAAGTGTTAGATTTTCAGATAGTATTTGCATATTGCATGCTTAGATTTTGTTCTTCCTTCCAGGTAAAGATGAAGGTTAGCAGATCACTTAAGTTGATGAGGGGTGCTTCAATTCGCACAAGGAAACTGGCAAGAGATATGCTGGTGTTTTGGAAGAGAGTGGATAAAGAGATGGTAATGTTCTGTACTCCATATTATTGGACATAACTGCCAACATGAAATCTCATAATTAGGTTGAAAGCTGTTCTTTATATGAAGTGCTTTGTACCTCTTTACAAGGAAGTCTATTAGGCAGCTATGAAGTGTAAAAGCCAAAGGTTCTGTCATTTGGTTATTATTTCTGCTTTAGTCCTACCTATTTGTTTCCCATGATTTCAGGTATTTTGTTTAAGAGTATCTATCTTTAGTTTATGCATATGCACTCTTTTTAAAAAAGACATGTATGTTTGTCATCATGTTCGTATGGGACGGCAAGGTAACGTGCATAGAGACTTGTTTCAGTCAAAGTTCTTCCATTGAGTAGCAAAGATCCAACAATAGTTCCTTACAATCTTCACAGCCTAACCTGGAAGGAATGGTTAATCATAGTTAGTGATTAGAAAGAAATATTTGTGTTAAATGGTATACATGTTTCTTGTGGTAATTTTATTCGGTGATTGATTACTTATATTTGATATTTTTTAGGCTAAGCTGAGGAAAAGAGAAGAAAAAGAAGCTGCGGAAGCTTTAAAGCACGAACAAGAGCTTCGAGAAGCTAAGCAGCAACAACAAAGATTGAACTTTTTACTCTCCCAAACAGAACTCTATGGACACTTCATGCATATAAAGTCAACGTCCCAGCCGCCTGAAGCTGTACTCGAAAAGGATAAATTGGATGACCAGGACGTAATCATGGATTCTTCAGAAGTGGCTGCACAAGAAGAAGATCCTGAAGAGGCTGAAATGAAAATGGAGGCCCTGAAAGCAGCCCAAGACGCAGTATCCAAACAGAAACAAATCACAAGTGCTTTTGATGACGAAATTTCAAGGTTGCGTCAAGCTTCTGGTGCCGAAGACTCTTAGCAACAAGCTTCAGTTGCTGGATCTAGCAACATAGATTTTTTGCACCCGTACGTCCTTTTTATCCTTTTTTTCTGAGGGTTTTCTGCTCCCCTCCTTGCTGTAGTTTATCCACTTATATGGCTACCTGTTAATTCTTTCAGTTCAACTATGCCGGTAGCATCCTCAGTACAGACACCAGAACTATTTAAAGGTTCTCTGAAAGAGTATCAGCTAAAAGGTCTCCAGTGGCTGGTGAATTGTTATGAGCAGGTATAAAATTGTTCCAAGAGAGATATGTTCTATCTTTACCTCTCTTTCTTACCATCATGTTACGCTGTTGCTGTTGTCTCATAGGGTCTGAACGGGATTCTTGCTGACGAGATGGGACTTGGGAAGGCTTTTCAAGCAATGGCATTCTTGGCTCATTTGGCAGAAGTAAGTAACCTGCATGAAACACTCTGATCTTTACCGTTTTGTTCTAATAGCATGCAATGATATGATTATGCTCTGCAGGAGAAAAATATATGGGGGCCATTTCTGGTTGTTGCACCGACGTCTGTCTTGAACAACTGGCTGATGAAATTGGTCGCTTCTGTCCTAACTTAAAAACGCTTCCTTATTGGGGTGGTATCCAAGAGCGGACAGTACTTAGGAAAAATATCAATCCAAAGCGTCTATATCGTAGGTATTTTCCTGCCACCATGGCTCTTGGTTTCTATATATGTTTTGTTCTAGATATGAGTTGCTCAAGAATGATTGCCTTGTACTATTAATCACCAAATGCTTAAACTTTTCTTAGATATTGTTTACGTATAGATTCAAGTGAATCGCTACCTGCAGCCTAATCATCCATCTTCTATGGTTGATTAGGGTGGTTGCTTTTCCTACATTTTATCTAAGCAAACTGAAAACTACCTATAGAAAATTAGTCCGTGCATTTGTGAAGATAAAATTATATTCATGGAAATTTAAATAATGAAACATTTTCCAAGTGTTAGGTTTTCACACGTTTTAGAGATTTGATAATTTATTTTTTGTTGTTTTAAACTGGAGTCTTTGGAGTAGGTTATGTCGATCAGACATGCTGATTTACCTAATTTACTTGACAGGGATGCTGGATTTCATATTCTCATCACTAGCTACCAGCTCCTAGTGTCTGATGAGAAGTATTTCAGGCGTGTGAAATGGTAGTATATGGTCTTGGATGAAGCTCAAGCAATTAAAAGTTCAACCAGGTAAGAAACCTCTGCTTGAAATTGTGTGTCCAGGTTGGAGGTTTCAAATTCATACACCATGAAGCCTAAACTACCTCTGTTTCAAATATAGATGAGCTACCAGTTTTGTAAGTGGTCAATTGGATGTGTGTAACACTTCTAATTTTTTAATGGTGGATCTCACTGCTTTAAGTAAAGGTGGTAGTTACTACCAGTTTACTTATAAAGGGTCAATCAGAGTTTTCATCTCTAATGGTCAAACGGATAATGTTAAATAAGCTCAAGAGGAAACATGTTGAAAGTTTCTTAAAGTGTCTTCTTAATGTTTATTAAACCTTCATTACCCAAACTCGCCCATTCATGTAGCCTCTAACATTTATCTAGAGAAATACATGCATCTGGATATTCTTACTCATTTGTGCTTCCTGGCTTTTATAAAAGATATACATGTCTGTGCATTTTATTCGATCGAGGGTGTGATTTTTTTCCCTGATACTGGTTTATCTGTACTGACAGTATAAGATGGAAGACATTGCTTAGTTTTAATTGTCAAAACCGTCTGCTTCTAACTGGAACACCTGTTCAAAATATGTCGCACCCCAAATTTAAGATGCGTAAGCGGTTTGGGTCGGGGCGCGACTAATCAAATATCAAAGCACACAAGATATAGCAAACGACTCTATATGCGTCGTTTTTACAAAATATATTGATATAATAAATGTTTACAACATTTGAAGCTATACATAGCTCGTGTTCTGAAAATGAGAGATTCCAATACATAAATACTTTTACAAAATATATTAATGCAAGGAAATCTCTAATGTCTGCGTGCTGACTCGAGCTATAGTGATCCTGAGGGCAGTCCAGTCCTACTGCTGAGTACCTGTGATACATGCTAAAATGGGTCAGCGAAACGCTGGTGAGCTCACAGGTTTGTATATCAAATATTATCGTATGAACCGTAAGATTTAAGTACTGATTTGCAACCAAGCAAATGATAAAGTATACATCCATGAGCACATAGTCTGAGCTTAACTCGAGGGGTCAGGATCCACATTCAAGGACCTAATCGAGATGCCTCCCACGAGTGCCTAATCTACACTCGTCTGAACAAATATTAGTACATCCGTTTACCCAGTTAGTGCATGCTAACCCGGACGAGGAGGGTCAATCCTATATGGTACCATATACTAATATTCACGCTACAACGTATTACCAAACTATGCTGATGGAGGGCTTTGAAATGATTAGTGAAAATAACTCATGTAGTATATGAAAAGTTTGTACTTGCGTTCATATTGTAAAATAAGACGAGCAGTATATCACACCCCTAAGAAAACAATAAAAGAGGGGCCATGAGACTCACATGAGTCTTGAGAGTTTAATTCAATAAACTTGAGTTGATTAGATGAGCGGTGGTGTCCGAAGACTTGTAACCTGAGGGTGTCCACGACACGCGATGGTTGTTAATGTGAGTAGGTATCTATAAAGACTACCCTTGTAGTTGTTCGTTCAACTAGAATATCCAAATTACTGCAATTTGGTTGATTAACTTGTCCAAGTTACCACAACTTGGTTGATTGATTATGTTTTCAAAACGTGTACGGCCCGTTGGTGATTGTTTGTAATAATAATCTTCAGCATTATTATTTTGATTTCCAAGTGTTATACTTAAAAAGTATTTACAAACTTTAAGTGACGGAGGTCCGGGGGCAGCGCCCCTGGTTAGCGAGGTTCCAAGGGTGGCAACCCCTGGCGGGGTCTAAGGGGCAGAGCCCCTGGCTGGGGTCAAGATGCCAGGTCAGCTCGAAAAATTTTTATTTCTACTATATTGCTTTAGTGAAAAACGCATCTGAAACTTGAATTTGAGTGAAATCAAGTGATAAAATTTTAGGTCTCGACACTTAGTAAAATCTGTGTTTTCTTGGTTCTGTTTCATGCGACACTTATAGCGACACTCAAGGGATTAGGCATCACTCAAGAAGTGTCGCATAAAATGGTAAATTCTGTGTCATGAGCGTCACTTAGGGAAGTGACGCATAAGGTAGCGACACTCAGACACTGTCGGGTATAAGTGTCGGATATTGGGTTGCGGCGTCACTAGGGTCAGTGTCGGATGAAATCAGAATTCGATTATAGGCGTCACTCAGGCAAGTGACGCTAGAAGTGTCGGTTTGTAATGACGGATATTGAATTTGCGACACTTAGGCAAGTGTCGGGAAAAAGGGGTTTTATGCGGCACTTAGGCAAGTGACGCAAAATTAGGGTTTTTAGCAACACTCAGTGCGTCACTTAAGTGACGCATTAAGTGACGCTACGCTGCACGGGTCCGTGCGACACTTACATCTGTTGGCCGGAATTTGAGACGAAAACGAGTTTTTCGGTGACCGTGTGGTCCAAATCTTTTACCCAACCCACATTTGGACATTTTAAGTGTAACACCTGCCTAATTAGGATAATTAATCATGCCTGATTACTTGTAACTAGTTGTAATTAGTATGTAATGGGACTAATTACAGACTCTATTTGTATATATAAGGTGATTGATATATATATATATGTCTACTTACGTGATTTGGATAAATCGTACAAATTAATCGGACGGAGCCCGATTCATTATACATGGACGTTGGTGAAACATTTTAATTTAAGCATGAAACATTATATATAAAAAAAAAAACACACTATGGTATTCGAAATAGTATTTTAATGATACTCTCAAATTGTCCTGTTTCGTACAAAATACATAAATTTATTTAAAGATTTGTCAAAATAATTCAATTAAATTATATAACAAAGATTCGTATTTTTAAATGAATAATCAACGCGAAAAATAAATAGTTAACGCTTAAACAACGGAGAAAACGAACACCGCACGGGACACAGACATAGACTGAAAAATGGGAGGTTTAACCTCCCACCTCCTTTCTCATTTTCTCATTTCTTTCTCTTTCTTCCTCTCTTCTTTCTCTCAAAACACAAAACACCACCATCCACACAAAATCACAAAATCGCACCACCATACGACCTCCAATCGCAAAGCTCATTTAGGAAAAACGTTCACCTCATCACGATCTACAACTTCATCTTTTCGGAATTTTATTTCGACACCGCGTAAGTTTCCGACAAAACCCGAAACTCTCCGTTTTTACTCATTTTTACTTGTTTGTTTATATATGCTTAAAATGTCCAAAAATGGGTTGGATAAAAGATTTTGACCAAACGGAAGCTTTTTGACCGATTTTCCGACCACCACTTTCCGATCAGACCGCAACGTCGCAGAGACGCTGGGCTATTTGCGACGTAGACCATTACGTCGCAATACCCCTCACAACGTCGCATATAGCGACGTCATCCCTAACCCTTAATTGGCCGACGTCACACATAGCGACATCGACCCTTATGTCGCAAGAATCACAACATCGCATATAGCGACGCCACCCACACGTCGCACTGAATCGTGAATGTCGCACATAGCAACGCCACGATCAACGTCGCAGTTAGGACCTGCGACGTCGCACCCAACGTCGCATAAAACAGAACTCTGAAAACTCAGAATTTTACTATGTGTCAGAACCAAGATTTTACCACCTAATTTTACTCCAAATTCAAATTTCGGATACGTTTTCACTAAAGGAAAGTAGTAGGAATAAAAATTTTCCAAGCTAACTTGGCAGCTCGACCCCAACCAGGGGCTCTGCCCTTGGACCCCGCTACCAGGGGCGCTGCCCCCGGACCCCCGTCACTTAAAGTTTGTAAATACATTTCACACCAAGTGTCGAACTTAAACAACTTCAAACCTTATTACGATACGACATTATAAACAAATTGAGACATATTTTTCAAGAGTAACACTTTGAAATCACTAATACAAACCGTCACCAAAGGGCCAACCATGTTTTTCTAGGAACAAATGATAACGAACCAACATTGGACATAACAAGTTATGTAGACAACTAGCCTAGATGGTCTTGCGGGACATCTACTTACTTAACTTTATATGTTTAGGCATTTAAAGGTTAAGGGTTCGGAGAACCTACACACTATCCACTGTTTGCTACTGCTTACTACTCGACTCAGGTGAGTCTTACAGCCCCACTTTTACTGTTTTACATACGGGGTGAGATACATTGCTTACTTTTCTTGAACACAAGTACGAACTATACATTTTACTATACGGGATTGCACGAGTTACTTACTTTTTCCGAAGTCTCTCCATCATATATCGTTAGTTATGGACTTAAGCGCGAACACTAGTTAATGGATCCATTAGGGAAATGACCCTCCCCGCCTGGTGTAGTAGCGCTACCACGAACCGTTATATATAAACGGGCGACTATTATTCGTTACTTATGCTTGCTCAGTTACGAGCATGTCACGGGAGCAACTTATTACTTACAGGTTAAGCTTCGATTATGAGCCTCATGGCAACGGTATAACTTACTTACTTTACATATGCTGGATTGCAAATACTTGATTTACGCCTGCGGGTACAACTGATGAAATCTTGTGTTCAAAAACTATTATTACATACACACGTGTGAGATTCACCAACATTCGTGTTGACCTTTTAGCATGTATTCTTAGGTACACTTACGGAGTAGGATTACTCCCGGACATAGCTAGAGTCGCATGATTTCAACACAACTTCATTAACGGAGATTCTTAGCATTATCTTTTGTATATTTTGATTATGTAATAGAATCTCCCGCTATACGTGCGGACTCTAGAGAGTTATATTTTGTATACGAAAACATTAAGTTTTCAAACATTTAAATCATAAGGAAATGAAACTGTTTTACAACGTCTCATTTAGATGTCGTTTGCTGTATATCTTGTGCTTTGTATATTGATTAGTAACACCCAAGTATGCTTCCGCAAATTATTAAATTTGGGGGTGTTACAAATTGGTATCAGAGCCTAAGGTTATAGTGAACTAGGTTGCATTTAGTGGGCCTTGACTATGACCGTTAGGCAGTATTTCCTTATTAGGCATGACTGGTTCAGGAATTTGCAGCATACGACTTTAATTTAACATAGCCTGATCAACTATGTACAATTAAGGAAAGATGATGTAAGGTCTGAAACGATTATGTTGAACGGGGATACGTTAGTTGACTCTGACCACAAGAGAACCAGACCATTACTTGATACGTGCTAGACACTAGGCTGGATATTATGTACTTACCTATATATTAGCCTCGTCTTACTTACACTCCGCCACAGGAATGGCAAACACACCACCCAATTCGTCATGTTCTCATCCACATGGATCACGAAACCCACGAGTAGCCAGGAGAAACACTAGGCCACCTCGAAGCAGCCCCTATTCTGTTCGTAACTCTCGGAACTCGGCACACCCCACGGTGCCAGTGTTGGCTACCCAACTCCGCCGTCAGGAGCAAAGGTTCGAGAATCTTGAACGGGAACAACACCGAATGACCTACCTGCTCCGCCAAGCTCTTGATCATATATCACAACTCCAGCGAGAACAAGAAGATACCAGCCTCTCTGTAAGCATAATTCAGGATTCAATGACCGCTGAATTATGTGCGGATGAACTCATAAGAGACCGACTAGAGGAATGTGAATAGCGTTCATAGGAGGCTGAGGAGTACGCTCGAGCACTGGTACAAGGACTGGCCTTGGTTGAAGACAACGCCAGGCAAGCCAACAGACTTGCAGAAACCGTGGACCGCCTTGTCGCGCTGATGGAGCGGATTAATCTGCATCAAGATTAGATCAGTCTGTAACTTGTAACCAGTTAACTACTTAATTAGGACTTATGTAATTCGACCGGATGTAATAATTCCCGGTACTTTTGTACTACTATTACTCTGTAATCTTTTTGGAAAACTCGTACCTTGTATCCAACTTGATTATCTAAATGGAATATGATTATCACTTCGTACTGTTATCGTGTATCTCATCATATACACTTGTGATATATCATAATTTCATGCAATTATCTTATTTCTTTTCCTTGTCCTTTTCTTGTTCAGCATCATGCCTCTTCGCCGACAAGTCACCCTCAGTGAAGTCGAAATTGCGGGTCTAATTGCCCGCAGTGTGGCCCAAGCTCTAGCTACCCGAACATCAACTCCTAGTAGCGAAGATACAGCTAACAATGCGCCACAACCCAAACCCTGCTCATATAAGGACTTCCAAAACTGCAAACCTTTGAGCTTCTATGGTACTGAAGGAGCGATCGGTCTGGTACGCTGGATCGAGAAAATCGAATCTGTATTTCTTATCTGCAACTATGCGGAGGGAGACAAGGTTAAGTTCTCCGCCAGTACTTTCTCTGACACCGCTCTCACCTGGTGGAACACCTATGCACAGACTGTGGGTATTGCTAATGCTTACAAACTCCCGTGGGAGGAGTTGAAGGAGATGTTGAGGGGCGAGTACTGTCCCAGGGATGAATTGAAACAGCTGGAATTGGAATTCTGGAACCACAAAATGTAGGGTGATGACATCACTGGTTACACCAACCGCTTTCACCAACTGGCACTTCTGTGCCCATCCATGGTCGATCCTGAGTACAAGAGGATCGAGAAATATGTCGATGGACTTCCCGACAGACTCCAAGACCTGGTGACATCATCCAAACCGGGTACTATTCAGAGCGCCATTCGTATGGCCCATGAACTGACGGCAAACTCTGTCCGCCGTGGCACAACATCAACCCCATCTGCAAACAACAAACGCAAATGGGAAGGAAACCCTAACTCATCCAACCAAACCACCAACAAAAAGCCTGAGTCTGTTAAGGCTTATTCCTCGGGGACTACGGAAAAGAAAGGGTACATCGGGAACAAACCCTACTGTCCCAAATGCAATCGTCATCATGACGGTTCCTGCCCTTGCACCAACTGCAAACGGTTCGGGCACCTAGCCAAGGATTTCCGAGCCATCATTCCTACCCCCAACACCAATGCACCAAAGACCTGCTTTGGGTGCGGAAATTCTGGGCATTTCAAGAGCAATTGCCCCAAGCTGAAGAACAATAACAACAACAACAATACCCGGAGCAGAGCCTTCGTGATCAGCTCAGGGGACGCCCGTCAAGACCCGAATGTGGTCTCAGGTATGTTCCTCCTCAACAACTTATCTGCTACTATTCTATTTGATACTGGTGCAGATAGGAGCTTTATTTCTGAGGAGTTTTGCCCACTACTTGATATCACCCCCGCGGCCTTAGATGTTAAGTACATCGTAGAACTTGCAAATGGTAAACTCATAGAAACCGTTAGTGTGATACCTAATTGCACTTTAAACCTAGCCGACGAAATCTTCTCAATCGATCTTATGCCTGTTGAACTAGGAAGTTTCGACGTCATCGTGGGTATGGACTGGTTGTCCAAGCATCGGGCCGAAATTGTTTGTCATGATAAGATCGTCCGCATCCCTCTCGCCGTCAGTAGAACCTTGATCATACAGGGGGAGACTAGTGGGTCGAGACTAAACATAATTTCCTGTTTGAAAACCCGAAAACTTCTAAGGAAGGGTTATCCAGCAATTATCGCACACATCATGGAGAAAAAGTCGGAGGAGAAGCTACTTGAAGATGTGCCAATCGTTAGAGACTTTCCCGAAGTCTTTCCAGAAGAACTACCTGGTTTACCTCTACCTAGACAGGTTGAGTTCTCGATTGATCTCGTGCCGGGTGCCGCACCGGTGGCCCGAGCACCGTACCGCCTAGCCCCATCCGAACTTCAGGAGTTGTCTACTCAGTTGCAGGAACTCATGGATAGAGGATTCATCAGATCGAGTTCTTCACCTTGGGGAGCTCCGTTCTTGTTTGTCCAAAAGAAAGACGGTTCATTTTGAATGTGTATTGACTACCGAGAGTTGAACAAACTAACCGTCAATAACCGATACCCACTCCCTCGAATCGATGATCTGTTCGATCAACTTCAAGGATCAAGCTGTTATTCAAAGATTGACCTTCGATCGGGTTATCATCAATTGCGTGTTCGCGATGCCGACATCCCAAAAACCGCATTCAGAACCCGTTACGGGCATTACGAATTCCAAGTGATGCCATTCGGTCTACCCAACTCACCGGCTGTATTCATGGACCTTATGAATCGGGTGTGCAAACCTTATCTCGACAAGTTTGTCATTGTCTTCATCGATGACATCCTCATATACTCACGAAACGAACAAGAACACGCACAACACCTCAGAACCATCCTACAACTGCTTAGACACGAGGAGATTTACGCCAAATTCTCTAAGTGTGAGTTCTGGATAAAAACCATTCAATTCCTCGGACACGTTATTGACAGCCAGGGAATCCATGTTGATCCCGCCAAGATTGAAGCAATCAAGGGCTGGGAGTCACCGACCACTCCAACTGAAGTGAGAAAATTCTTAGGTCTTGCTGGTTATTACCGCCGATTCATTGAAAACTTTTCAAGAATAGCTGTTCCCTTAACGACACTGACTTAGAAGGATAAGAAATTCGATTGGACCGACAAACAAGAGTCAGCCTTCCAGCTGTTGAAACTCAAACTCTGCAGTGCACCAATCTTGTCCTTACCTGAAGGCACCGATGACTTCGTAGTTTACTGCGACGCCTCACACCAAGGACTTGGTTGCGTGTTAATGCAACGGGACAAAGTTATCGCTTACGCCTCCCGACAGCTGAAAATACACGAAAAGAATTATACAACCCATGATCTTGAACTGGGAGCCGTAGGGTTTGCACTCAAAATCTGGAGACACTACTTGTACGGTACCAAGTGTACTGTTTTCACTGATCACAAAAGTCTCCAACACATATTCGATCAAAAGGATCTCAACTTGAGGCAACGTCGATGGGTCGAGTTGCTTACCGATTATGATTGTGAAATCAAGTACCATCCGGGCAAAGCAAATGTTGTTGCCGATGCTCTCAGCCGAAAGGAACGACCGAAACCACTTCGAGTCCGAGCCCTCAGTATGACTATTCATAACAATCTAAACATTAAGATCCTCGCCACTCAACTCGAAGCCTTGAAACCCGATAATATCAAAAACGAGGCCTTACGAGGCATGGACAAACAATTCGAAATTAAGCCAAACGGAGTTAGGTACTTCGCCAACCGAATCTGGTTGCCAAATTTCGAGAATCTGCGGGACTTGGTGATGAATGAAGCTCACAAGTCCAAATACTCTATCTACCCGGGATCCGACAAAATGTATCACGGCATCAAAGAGCTTTATTGGTGGCCGAACATGAAAGCTGAAATTGCCATGTACGTCAGCAAGTGTCTTACTTGTTCAAAAGTCAAAGTCGAATCCCAGAAACCTTCCTGCTTACTCCAACAACCCGACATTCCTGAATGGAAATGGGAACAGATTGCCATGGATTTCATAACCAAACTCCCTAAGTCGTCGAGTGGTTGCGATACCATTTGGGTGATCGTCGATCGTCTCACCAAATCAGCTCATTTCTTGGCAATCAGAGAAACCGATAAAATGGAACGCCTCACACAAATCTACATCAAAGAAATCGTTTGCCGACATGGTGTCCCTATCTCGATTATCTCTGACAGGGATGCTCGTTTCACATCTCGCTTCTGGCAATCATTCCAAAAATCACTGGGTACCTGTCTCGATATGAGTACCGCGTACCACCCTCAGACCGATGGCCAGAGCGAACGAACTATTCAGACACTGGAAGATATGCTACGAGCCTGCGTAGTTCATTTCGGTACAAATTGGGAAAGACATCTACCGTTGTGCGAATTCTCTTACAATAACAGCTATCACGCCAGCATCAAGGCTGCACCTTTTGAGGCACTGTACGGTCGTAAGTGCCGATCACCGATCTCTTGGACTGAAGTGGGAGATAGTCAGCTCACTGGTCCTGAACTCATACACGAAACCACCGAGAAAATTGTTGAAATCCAAAACCGACTCAAAGCCGAGCGTGATCGTCAGAAAAGTTATGCTGATGTGAGACGCAAACCACTTGAGTTCCAAGTTGGGGATCGAGTACTCTTGAAAGTATCGCCTTGGAAAGGCATAATCCGATTTGGAAAACGCGGGAAGTTAAATCCCAGGTACATTGGGCCTTTTGAGATCCTCGAACGGATTGGCCCCGTGGCATATCGATTGCAGCTGCCATCCGAGCTCAGCAGCGTGCACCCTACCTTTCACATTTCTAACTTAAAGAAATGTCTATCTGACGAGACACTTATTATACCACTTGACGAGATTCGCATCGATAACAAACTTCACTTCATTGAGGAAATCGCAGAAATCATGGACCGTGAGGTCAAACAGCTAAAACAGAGTCGTATTCCCATCGTAAAAGTCAGGTGGAATTCTAGACGTGGTCCTGAATTCACTTGGGAACGGGAAGACCAAATGCGACAGAAATACCCACATCTTTTCACAGACGACGCACCGACCGTGCACTTGAGCTAATTTCGGGACGAAATTTTTTTAACAAGGGGAGAATGTAACACCTGCCTAATTAGGATAACTAATCATGCCTGATTACTTGTAACTAGTTGTAATTAGTATGTAATGGGACTAATTACAGACTCTATTTGTATATATAAGGTGATTGATATATATATGTGTACTTACGTGATTTGGATAAATCGTACAAATTAATCGGATGGAGCCCGATTCATTATACATGGACGTTGGTGAAACATTTTAATTTAAGCATGAAATATTATATATATAAAAAAAAAACACACTATGGTATTCGAAATAGTATTTTAATGATACTCTCAAATTGTCCTGTTTCGTAAAACTAAAACTACGCGATTAAAAACAAAATATATAAATTTATTTAAAGATTTGACAAAATAATTCAATTAAATTATATAACAAAGATTCGTATTTTTAAATGAATAATCAACGCGAAAAATAAATAGTTAACGCTTAAACAACGGAGAAAACGAACACCGCACGGGACACGAACAGAGACTAAAAAATGGGAGGTTTAACCTCCCACCTCCTTTCTCATTTTCTCATTTTCTCATTTCTTTCTCTTTCTTCCTCTCTTCTTTCTCTCTAAACACAAAACACCACCATCAACACAAAATCACAAAATCGCACCACCATACGACCTCCAATCGCAAAGCTCATTTAGGAAAAACGTTCACCTCATCACGATCTACAACTTCATCTTTTCGGAGTTTTATTTCGACACCGCTTAAGTTTCCGACAAAACCCGAAACTCTCCGTTTTTACTCATTTTTACTTGTTTGTTGTTTATATATGCTTAAAATGTCCAAAAATGGGTTGGGTAAAAGATTTTGACCAAACGGAAGCTTTTTGACCGATTTTCCGACCACCACTTTCCGATCAGACCGCAACGTCGCAGAGACGCTGGGCTATTTGCGACGTAGACCATTACGTCGCAATACCCCTCACAACGTCGCATATAGCGACGTCATCCCTAACCCTTAATTGGCCGACGTCGCACATAGCGACATCGACCCTTATGTCGCAAGAATCACAACATCGCATATAGCGACGCCACCCACACGTCGCACTGAATCGTGAATGTCGCACATAGCAACGCCACGATCAACGTCGCAGTTAGGACCTGCGACGTCGCACCCAACGTCGCATAAAACAGAACTCTGAAAACTCAGATTTTTACTAAGTGTCAGAACCAAGATTTTACCACCTAATTTTACTCCAAATTTAAATTTCGGATACGTTTTCACTAAAGGAAAGTAGTAGGAATAAAAGTTTTCCAAGCTGACTTGGCAGCTCGACCCCAACCAGGGGCTCTGCCCTTAGACCCCGCTACCAGGGGCGCTGCCACCGGACCCCCGTCACTTAGAGTTTGTAAATACATTTCACACCAAGTGTCGAACTTAAACAACTTCAAACCTTATTACGATACGTCATTATAAACAAATTGAGACATATTTTTCAAGAGTAACACTTTGGAATCACTAATACAAACCGTCACCAACGGGCCAACCATGTTTTTCTAAGAACAAACGATAACGAACCAACATTGGACATAACGAGTTGTGTAGACAATTAGCCTAGATGGTCTTGCGGGACATCTACTTACTTAACTTTATATGTTTAGGCATTTAAAGGTTACGGGTTCGGAGAAACTACACACTACCCACTGTTTGCTACTGCTTACTACTCGACTCAGGTGAGTCTTACAGCCCCACTTTTACTGTTTTACATACGGGGTGAGATACATTGCTTACTTTTCTTGAACACAAGTATGAACTATACATTTTACTATACGGGATTTCATGAGTTACTTACTTTTACTGAAGTCTCTCCATCATATATCGTTAGTTATGGACTTAAGCGCGAACACTAGTTAATGGATCCATTAGGGAAATGACCCTCCCCGCTCGGGGTAGTAGCGCTACCACGAACCGTTATGTATAAACGGGCGACTATTATTTGTTACTTATGCTTGCTCAGTTACGAGCATGTCACGGGAGCAACTTATTACTTACGTGTTAAGCTTCGATTATGAGCCTCATGGTAACGGTATAACTTACTTACTTTACATTTGCTGGATTGCAAATACTTGATTTACGCCTGTAGGTACAACTGATGAAATCTTGTGTTCAAAAACTATTATTACATACACACGTGTGAGATTCACCAACATTCGTGTCGACCTTTTAGCATGTATTCTCAGGTACACTTACGGAGTAGGATTATTCCCGGACATAGCTAGAGTCGCTTGATTTCAACACAACTGCATTAACGGAGATTCTTAGCATTATCTTTTGTATATTTTGATTATGTAATAGAATCTCTCGCTATACGCGCAGACTCTAGAGAGTTATATTTTGTATACGAAAACATTAAGTTTTCAAACATTTAAATCATAAGGAAATGAAACTGTTTTACAACGTCTCATTTAGAGGTCGTTTGCTGTATATCTTGTGCTTTGTATATTGATTAGTAACACCCAAGTATGCTTCCGCAAATCATTAAATTTGGGGGTGTTACATTAAGTTTATATAAACAACAACTTAGTGAAAATACACAAAATCAAAGAGTTTCGCGATTTGTTGGGAATCTTACAAGTTAACGCTGGAGAAATCCGAAAAGGTAGAAACATAGATCGTGAAGCCGTGAGTCTTTTCTTCCAAACGAGCCTCGAGATTTAAGGTCGTTTTATGGTGTTATTTTGGGTTTGAAGGTGATGGTGGTGATGGAGCTTTTTGAGAGAAAAAGAAAGAGAGAAAGAGAGAAGAGGATGAGAAGTGAGGTGGGGAGTGGTGACCTCACCTCCTTTTGGCTGATTATTGCTGGGGTCCACGGATGTGGGCTTCACCAATTTTTGTTCCCTGCATTCGCGCTCCGTGCGGTGTTCGTTTTCCCGGTCATTTAAACGTAAAATAATTATTTTATACGTTTTAAAATACGAATAATTATTCAATATTTTCTGTTGCAATATTTTACCAAATACTTTATACTTGAGTTTTAAAAAATTTATAACTTAACTTTGTTTCGATTAGTTTGCACGTTTTAACATTTTAATCACGTAATCTTTGTTTGTGCGATGCGAATTGTGTACGAAATGTTATCAAAATAATATTTTGGATATAATTGCGTTATTAAATAATGTTATATTATTTAATAAAATCGTTCACCAATGACCGTATTAATTGACTCGAAATCCATTCGATTTGAAATGGGTACGATTCAAATAAATCGCATAATTGTATATATTCAACAATATGTATTTCGATACATAAATTAGCCTAACATGGAACTAATTACATGTATTACATTTGATTAGGCACTAATTACTAGTCCTAATTTGACGGGTGTCACATTCTCCCCCTGTTAGAAGAATTTCGTCCCGAAATTTAGTTTGAAGTCAAGATTGGAGTAGCGTCAGTGAATAACTGAGGATACTTGAGTCGCATCTAGTCTTCCCGTTCCCAGGTGAATTCCGAACCACGCCGCGAATTCCACCTGACCTTAACGATGGAATACGACTTTGTTTGAGTTGTTTGACCTCACGGTCCATGATTTCAGCGGGTTCCTCAACGAAGTGAAGTTTGTTATCGACGCGAATCTCAACGAGTGGAATGATAAGTGTCTCATCAGACAGGCATTTCTTCAAGTTATAAACGTGAAAAGTAGGATGCACGCTGCTGAGCTCGGATGGCAGCTGCAATCGATATGCCACTGGACCAATTCTCTCGAGGATCTCGAATGGTCCAATGTACCTAGGATTTAACTTCCCACGTTTGCCGAATCGGATTACGCCTTTCCAAGGCGATACTTTGAGTAGTACTCGATCCCCAACCTAGAACTCGAGTGGTTTGCGTCTCACGTCAGCATAACTTTTCTGACGATCACGTGCGGCTTTGAGTTTGTTTTGGATACCAACGATTTTCTCGGTGGTTTCATGAATGATTTTCTCGGCGGCTTTGAGTTGGCTATCTCCCACTTCGGTCCAACAGATGGGTGACCGGCACTTACGACCGTACAGTGCTTCGAAAGGTGCAGCTTTAATGCTGGTGTGATAGCTGTTGTTATACGAAAATTCGCACAACGGTAGATGTTTTTCCCAGTTTACACCGAAGTCAACTACGCAAGCTCGTAGCATGTCTTCCAATGTTTGAATCGTTCGTTCACTTTGGCCGTCGGTTTGAGGATGGTATGCGGTACTCATATCGAGACAGGTACCCAATGATTTCTGAAGTGATTGCCAAAAGTGAGATGTGAAGTGACTATCCCTGTCGGAGATAATCGAGATGGGAACGCAGTGTCGGGTTACGATTTCTTTCAGGTAGATTCGAGTGAGGCGTTCCATTTTGTCGATTTCCTTGATCGCAAGGAAATGTGCAGATTTCGTGAGACGATCTACGATCACCCAAATGGTATCGCAACCGCTCGATGACTTTGGTAGTTTGGTTATGAAATCCATTGCGATTTGTTCCCATTTCCATTGAGGAATCTCGGGTTGCTAGAGTAAACCAGAAGGTTTTTGATATTCGGCTTTGACTTTCGAGCAAGTAAGACACTTGCTGACGTATGTGCGATTTCGGCTTTCATGTTCGGCCACCAATAAAACTCCTTGATGCCGTGATACATTTTGTCTGATCCCGGATTGATTGAATATTTGGACTTGTGTGCTTCATCCATCACCATGTCTCCCAGGTTCTCATAACTAGGCAACCAGATTCGATTTGAGAAATATTTGACCCCATTGGGTTTGGTTTCGAACTGTTTATCCATGCCTCGCAAGGCTTCGTTTTTGACGTTATCAGGTTTCAAGGCTTCGAGTTGAGCAGCGAGGATCTGAATGTTCAGATCGTTGTGAATAGTCATACTGAGGGCTCGGACTCGAAGTGGTTTTGATCGTTCTTTTCGAATGAGGGCATCGGCAACAACATTTGCCTTCCCTGGATGGTATTTGATTTCGCAATCATAATCGATAAGCAACTCGACCCATCAACGTTGCCTCATGTTGAGATCCTTCTGATCGAATATGTGTTGGAGACTTTTGTGGTCGGTAAAGATTGTGCACTTAGTGCCGTAGAGATAATGTCTCCAGATTTTGAGAGCGAACACGACAGCTTTAAGTTCGAGGTCATGAGTGGTGTAGTTCTTTTCGTGAATTTTTAGCTGTCGTGAGGCGTAAGCAATGACTTTGTCTCGTTGCATCAGGACACAACCGAGACCTTGATGAGAAGCGTTGCAGTATACCACGAAGTCATCGGTGCCTTCGGGTAATGATAGATTAGGAGCACTGCAAAGCTTTTGTTTCAGAAGTTGAAATGCCGACTCTTGTTTATCAGTCCAATCGAACTTTTTGTCTTTTTGAGTCAGTACTGTGAGTGGTTGAGCTATTTTAGAGAAGTTCTCGATGAATTGTCGATAGTACCCGGCAAGTCCTAGAAACTGCCGTACTGACGGTGTGGTAGGTGCTTGCCAGCACTTGATAGCTTCGATTTTTGACGAATCGACATGAATTCCTTGACTATCGATAACATGACCAAAAATTGAACGGTTTGCATCCATAACTCACACTTAGAAAACTTAGCGTATAGCTCCTCATGTCTAAGTAGCTCTAGGATGGTTTGGAGATGTTGCGCGTGTTCTTGTTCGCTTCGCGAGTATATGAGTATGTCGTCGATGAAGACGATGACAAACTTGTCGAGATAAGGTTTGCACACCCGATTCATGAGGTCCATGAATACAGCCGGTGCGTTGGTTAGACCGAATGGCATCACCTGGAATTCGTAATGCCCATAACGGGTTCTGAAAGCAGTTTTCGGAATATAGGTGTCTCGAACACGCAGTTGGTGATAACCTGACCGGAGGTCGATCTTTGAATAAAAACTCGACCCTTGAAGTTGGTCAAACAGGTCATCGATACGAGGAAGCGGATATCGGTTCTTGACGGTCAACTTGTTCAACTCTTGGTAGTTAATACACATTCTGAATGAACCGTCTTTCTTTTTCACGAATAAGACCGGAGCTCCCCAAGGTGAAGAACTCGGTCTAATGAATCCTCTATCCAGGAGTTCCTATAATTGAGTGGACAACTCCTGAAGTTCGGATGGGGCTAAGCGGTATGGTGCTCGGGCCACGGGTGCAGCACCTGGTACGAGATCGATTGAGAACTCAACCTGTCTTGGCGGTGGTAGACCGGGTAGTTCCTCGGGAAAGACTTCTGGAAAGTCTCGAACAATAGGCACATCCTCAAGTCGCTTATCCTCTGACTTTTTCTTCATGATATGCGCGAGTATTGCTGGATAACCTTTTCTCAAGAATTTTTGAGTTTTCAAACAAGATATGATATTTAGTCTCGTCCCACCGGTCTCCCCCTGTATGACCAAAGTTCTACTGGCGGCGAGAGGAATGCGAACGACCTTGTCATA
The DNA here is from genome assembly GCA_949592205.1 of Helichrysum umbraculigerum. Lineage (NCBI taxonomy): Eukaryota > Viridiplantae > Streptophyta > Magnoliopsida > Asterales > Asteraceae > Helichrysum > Helichrysum umbraculigerum. The sequence continues at coordinate 121,672,036 of CATIUR010000005.1, read as the reverse complement.
ACAAATGATTTCAGCGCGGTGTTTGGACAACCAGTCCATACCAATAATGACGTCGAAACTTCCAATTTCAACAGGCATAAGATCGATCGAGAAAGATTCGCCGGCTAGGTTTAAAGTGCAATTAGGTATCACACTATTGGTTTCTATGAGCTTACCATTTGCTAGTTCTACAGTGTACTTATATCTAGAGCAATGGGAACGATGTCAAGCAGTGGGTAAAACTCATCAGAAATAAAGCTTCTATCAGCACCAGTATCAAATAGAACATAAGCAGATAGGTTTTTGAGGAGGAACATACCCGAGACCACATTCGGGTCTTGACGGGCGTCCCAAGAGTTGAGTACAAAGGCTCTACCTCTTGCGTTGTTGTTGTTGTTGTTGTTGTTGCCCTTGTTCTTCAGCTTTGGGCACTCGTTCCTGAAGTGCCCGGTGTTTCTACATTCGAAGCAGGCCCTGGATGGCCTGGCATTGTTGTTGCTGGAGGTATTGTTGTTGTTGGTGGGGGATCTACAGTCCTTGGTGAGGTGTCCGTACCTCTTGCAGTTTCTGCAGTAGGTATCGCAAGGACCTTCGTCGTGGCGGTTGCACTTGGAACAGTAGGGTTTGTTCCCATTGTAACCCCATTTGGTTTCAGTGGTTGAGTTGTAGGCTTTGATGGTGTCAGGTTTCTTGTTCTGGTGGTGGTCATGGTTGTCGGACCACTTTCTTTTGTTGTTGTGGGAGGATGGAGCAGGGGATTCTTTGCTGTCGTTCATAGCCATAAGCTCATGGGCCAACCGGATGGCGCCATGAAGAGTGGTTTGGTTTGAAGAGGCGACATTTCCTCGGACAGGTTCTGGAAGGCCGCGGATGTACTTTTTGATTTTCTCGGGTTCGGTACTTACCATGGTTGGACGAAGGGTAACAAGTTGTTGGAATCTGGTGGTGTATCCAACAATATCGGTTCCCTGCACTTTTAGGTGCCAGAACTCTTCATCCAGTTTCTGGAGTTGCTCGCTTGGGCAATACTCATCTGTGAGCATTTTCTTCAAGTCTTCCCATGGAAGTAGATAGGCGATATCAATACCCACAGACTGGGCGTAAGAATTCCACCAAGTGAGAGCACCTTCAGAGAAAGTGCAAGTGGAGTATTTGACCTTGTCCTCCTCCGCACACTTGCTGATGCGGAAAACATATTCCATTTTCTCAATCCATTTGATCAATCCGATGGCACCTTCCGTGCCCTTGAAATTCAGAGGTTTGCAGTTCAAGAAGTCCTTATAAGAACAGGGTTTTGCTGTAGGAGCGTTAACAGCTGTGTCTTCACTGCCCTGGTTCGACTGAGTAGCTAAGGCCTGAGCCACGCTTTGGGCGATGAGCTGGGCGATTTCGAGTTCACTATACGTGTGTCGTCTTGGAGGCATGATGCTGAATAACAAAGGAATGGAATAGGTAAGACATTTCACAAGTTATGATATATCACACATGTATATACTTAAAGGAGTAATATACACAATAGCACGAAGTGATAATCACATTTCATTAGATAATAGGTCGAGTTACAAGGCAAGAGTTTTCAAAAGATTACAGGATTACTGCGATCACAAAAGATACCGGAAATTCTACATCCGGACGAATTACATAGGTCCTACGAAAGCATAATAAAGTACAGATTCAGCCTAAGCTAATTCTGACGTAGATTGAGTTGTGACATTAGTGCGGTGAGATGGTTCACAGATTCAGCAAGTCTGTTAACCCCTCGAAGGGCGTCCTCGGTTTTCCTTAGACGTGTCTGATCGCGCCCAAACGGTCGGTTCAGGAATCACTTCCTGTCGTTGCGGACTTTCCGTCGGGGCACACGATCGAGTGGGTGGTTTTAAATTTATAATAGTCGGGGGGAGCCAAAACCTTCCGAACTACTTACTAATACTAGGAACGAATACCTGATATTAGTATGTGGTAAGGATGATCCAAGGTCGTTCCTCACGACGGTAGAATTGAAACAGAGCTAGTTCTGATAAATTAGTAATCAAGCTGAGGTTTGGATAGATTTAAAGGTGTTTGTTTTTTGGTATTTTCTAAATTAACTAAAATACTGGAAAGTAAATACTAAACTACGGGTAGGGTAAGCAGATAGATAGAGTTGTGACTGCTGAAGTTTTAATATTCAGGTTTTGGGATGATGATCATTATAAAAGGTGATTGGAGACTTGCCTTAAATATAATCAACAGAGGTTCGGTGTAAACACTAGCACCCTACGATTTAAAGCGGAAACCCTAAATCGTATGTCACTGAGTACTAGGCTATCATGATTCTGATCAGATCAGGCTGCTCAACCCCCAACACTGTCCGATGAGGACAAGTGACCCTTCTTGGGATTAACCGTGGGTGCATGAATAAGGTAACAGACCGATATTTAATTTCTGACCGTTCTTAACACCTAGTTCTAATTGATTTTATTAAGGTTTGTACTAATTGCTTGCTATTGTATGTTAAACTATCAGTTATGTTGGATAAGGGGGTTTAAGCATCTTACACTATAGCTGAATGTTCGCTTTCTTTTCCAAATCATTTAAACTTAGATGAGGAGCACAAATACTTCTGTCAAGGTGTAGACCCTCCTTTGCGATCAAACGTTCATCCCTAGGTTCATTTCACGGTGTATACTACATTTTTCAGCAGTTCCATAGCTATAATATATACCTAGACCATGTTCAGGAAGGGTGACTTCCAGGTATCCACGGTGTCATATGCCTACGACCGGTCCGTAGCTTCCACGCATTTGTACTCCACCAGAGGTGTTTCCAGCGCTATACTAAGTACTGGGCCGTTTTATGGCATGTCCACAGCTTCATACAGAAACACAGATAACTATGCTTACGTAGTATTAGGGTTAGCTAAGTCCTATCCTAAGGGCAATAGTCACGTGAAAGCTTGGAAAGGGTGTATATGGTGGTTTAGATCTACCGCTTGAAAAGTTTAACCCGATACATAACATAACAATTTCCAATCACATATTTAATTAAATATTAATTTAACATCATCCATACTCCTAAATATTTACATTTCAGCAATCACAATATTACACTACTTAATAAACATGGCAATAAATAAGGCACATACCATAATATCATGCATAGATAAATCAGACATAATAACAGTATGAGAGAATAGATATCACCGGATAATAGAGCAGCGTAACAAGAGAAAAGAACTTGCAATCCTTGAATAAAAGCTTGAACACCAATACTCCTTGATTACAAAAGCTATCCTCTACTCTAATCTACTAGCTACCCACTAATTTCTCCTCTAACTCCTAAGAGTAGTGCTAGAGAGAGAAACTAGTGAGAGAAACTAACTAAGAAATAAAATTACAAGAGAAGTGTGCGTGAAAGAGTAAGAATGAATTGTGTTGTGAGGGATGAGAAATGAGGAGGTTTAGCCCCCTATTTATAGGCTTTCAAATTATAAATTTACACTCAATACCCTCGCACCCGATTTTACACTGAAATACACCCTCGAGCTATGAAATTCGACACCATAAGGGGGGTATACCACCCTAAAAGGGGTGTATTCGACACCAAAAGGGGCGTATTCGGTAGCAAATAGGGCGTATTCGGTAGCAAACGGGGCGAATCCGGCACCATAGAGGGGGTATACCACCCCTAGAAGGGGTATACCACCCCAAAAGGGGGGTATACGGCCCCAATAAGGGGGTATAAAGCCCCTAAGGGGGGGTATACGGCCCCTATGGGGTGGTGTAGCCCTGGTCGTTGTCTTGTGCACTGGATCGTAAGTCTTGCGTGCTGGATCGTAATTCGTTTGGCCATAACTTCTTCGTTCTAGCTCCGTTTTTAGCGTTCTTTATATCCACGAGATCATAATTACCTGAAGATCATAATGAGATAATCTAAGTATAATTTCAAGGTATTATGCTAAAAAGTGCTCGTGGAACGTGACCGTATCGTTTATGCTTTGTTTTGTACGTTATTTAGCCATTTTAAGTGATTTTTTGAAGCAATGCCTTATTTTTAGCCTTAACAATAAATTATGACGAAAAAGTATTGATATTGAATAATTTTATCCATTTTGAGGCTAAAAAGGTGGGAATTATGTACGCAAAAACATTACTTTTTACGTCAAATCAAATATCCCACACTTAGATGTTGCTTGTCCTCAAGCAATACTTCAAATATCCTCACTTAAAAAGATTTTTAAAGTCCGATTTTTGCAAATTAAAATATTTCTCAGAACAACCATTCTTCATACAAGTAACCTGTTTTAGAAAATTGAGATAAATAAGATAATTGTTCCAGAAATAAGAAATGAATATCTTTGGGCATGCTTCTGATTCTCGTGATCTTTAGCATACACATGACTTAGGCAATCTCACCAGGTGGTCACTCAATTCACTCAAAAGTGTATCGGGTTTCCTATCATTCTAAACAAACGAAATCGCTCAAAAGCCAGTCATGCAGCATTCATCGTCATAGGCTTGATCGAGAATTAAATCTCCGCCACTTAGGTGAGGACGGTGCTAATTATCCCAATACATTCATTGGGTTGTAGTGTGAAGTGAGGGTTAAGGGTATGGATAGTGAGTATTTTTAGGTTTAAAGGGTTATGCTTATCTTAGAACTTTTAAACTTTAAGAAAAATTTTATTTAGATATGCTTTTTTTTATGAAAACGGAAACGGATAACGGTAAGGAGGAAAAGATAGCTATTTTTACTTCTATCTTTTTGAAAACACACAGAATATATATTTTTCAGAGATCGGAGTTTTCGAGAGATTTGAAGCACTTAGCTTTATTTCTATTTTTGGCTTAGAATTTCTTTGCCAAGGAATTTCTAAGGGATTTTTAATTTTTTTCTTTCTTACTTCCTTTTGAGATCCTTTCTTACTTTCATTTTTCAATCTTTTGACATTTCGTATTTTACTTGGTGTCAATTTTTCACACCTTTAGACTTTCTCGATCTTTTTGAGATTTTGATAATGGAGACGCACACGAGATTTTTTTAAGTAACACACGAAATTTATGATTTTTGAGTGAAAGCAAAACGAATACCTAAATAGCGTTTTTCGTTAATTTAAAAATTCCAAGATAAGGTTTTGGTGGGTGTGAAAGTGAGTGGGTTTTAAAAACTTGGTTTCCAAGAAACGAAAAGGTTAAGGCTCAACAGGGTTTACTAGGCGGATCATCGACACTAAAAGTGAGCATCGGCAGGGTTAGGTTTGAAGAGATATGAGAAAATGGGTTTATTTCCTAGGGAATGTCAAGGTCATCTAATTGCACCTATACCGCGTACGGTACTCACCAATATGGTCTCGAAATGCATACCAGAAGCAAGTTCTAACTCAGAAATGCATGCATCGGCACACACAACAAATGAATAGTGAAGCATTTAAAATGAATGCTTTATAGGCTCAAGATACCTCACTGCAATTAATATGGGTTGTATGTGCTTAGTCATGAGCTGCCCCTAAGATTATCATTTCTTAATTTGAGAAATTCCTACCTTATTTACACTATTTTCCAAAATAACTTACGCATATTTAAAATAGTTCCTCTTAAAAACATTAAAATTAAAGAAAATAGCAGAGCTAACTGAATGAGTAGCAATCTACTATTGAAGTTAAGCTCATGCTTTTCTTTGTTTAAAGCAAAAAATTTTGAAAAATTTGATCAATTTTTAAAGTGAGGAACATTTTCTGAGTTGCTATTTGGACATAAAATCTATCTAAGGTATTCTATACCGCTATCCCACACTTAGAGGAACATTGTCCCTAATGTTCTCTTTAGTGGAGATTATACTAGAAGTAAAATCCCACACTTAGAGTTTGAACATGTAAGAAAATATTTCTCAAGTGTTAATTTTGGGCTGGAATCCCACACTTAGTGATAAGTTTAGGATATGGTATAGATTACTTTGATTAATTAACAATACTAAGTAAACCAAAAAGATAAAAACAGAGAAAGGATGAAGAAACTCCCCAGATAGCTAAAGCTGAAGATCTGAATATGTGCCGAGAAGATGAAAGTCTTTGTTTTGCGGCAACTCCATGAGGATTATTCAGCTTTAGGGGGTTTTGTCTTTAATTAAGAACCTTGCCTCCCATTTCAACCATCATTTGTGAATCAATCTCTTAAGTGTGAACATGTTGGATATACCTTTTAACTCCATATTTTTGCAATGATAAGGAATCACTGTCTCAGAATGAAAAGATGTTTTCTATTACAAATCATTTTGTAGAACATATGTTTTTAAAAGAGTTCGAGCATAATGCATAAAAGTAGTATGCAAGTACCTCAAATGCTCGAAATATTTGAACTAATTTTTGAAAAGTGTTTCCTATTTTTCTGAGACACGTGATTTTGCAAAAATGAGTTGAAATATTTTGAAAATATTTTTGGGTATATCCAAGTGTGAAGGATATTCAGAGATTTTCTTCACTTATTCATTCACAGTCATCCACACATCTTATTGCACGGGTTGCCTCCCGAGAAGCGCTGCTGTTATAGTCGAGAGCTCGACTTGGATAGATTGTAGAAAATAAAGCAAAGTGTTGGTGTCCTTCGGATACTGGCAGAGTGAAAGCCTCTCCTTGATCAACTAGAAATTATGTGTCTGAAAGCGCCATCTCTTTCCCTACAAAGTAATGCTCCCAAGATTTCCAAATTTAATGAACTGTAGGCTCCCATTGTTGTCTTACCATTATACTCAAAGATTCTTCATCCATAGGCATCAATCCCTGTTTGTTAGGCATTTGTACAAGTAGAAAAAACAAACGTGATCTTACAAACAAGTGATTATCCTCCAAATCAAAGATTCACTGGTTTGCGAAAAAACTATCAAAGTGAGTACTTTGAAGATGAAACAAACCAGTGTATGACTTGGAGTCTAATCTCACACAAAAAGTGTTAGTTGCCTAAAACTTCACTGCAGCAGATATGGAAATACTGGTATTATAGGTAGCCAAGTATAGAGATATCCAAAGCACACATTTTTAAACGAGTTCAAACATAATATAGATATTGACATACAGATCATGATATCAGATTAAGCATTAGTATCTCATGTATGTTCACATAAATATATGTAAGTACCTCAAATGCTCGAAACATGCCAGTGGGTATGTAAGATGACTAAGGCTCCTAACTCCTAGTAAGTTTCCATGTGATTAAAAAGGGATAATAAGAACTTGAGATTTTAGATAATGGTGAAAATTGGATTTTGCAATAAAGTTCAAACCAGTGGGAGTAGGAAGTTTTAAGATTTGACAAAAATTTAACTTTTAATAAAGTAATTTTTGCAAACCATCCTATTTGTTCATAAAAATAAAGAAAACTTGGAACATTCATTTTAGGGTCTCATTTTCTACTTATTGGGGTTAGTTGACTACTTATCCTACTATTAAAGCTACGTTAAACACGGGTTGCCTCCCGAGTAGCGCTTGTTTTTGTTCGAGTCGCTAGCTTGACTCCAACACTATTTATCAGGCAATCCTAGCGGCTTCCTTGCATCCATCAGTAGACACAAGTGGTAATATTGGTACATACCTAAAAGTTTAAAGCAGATTAAGGCCAGGGTATATCCAATATAAGGAGATGGTTCGAAGTGAGGGAGTTGTTTTACCGGAGGTATAGCAGGTCTCTCAACTTCTAATACCTCCTTGGGTTGGATTGATAGAATGGGTTGGTCAAAGGAATCCTCATCTCTCAATGATGGATTGGACATTATATGGTGGAGAGATGGTTTGTAGGGAAACCATGACGCATAACCCACCTTGCTTCCTATGGTCTTTTGGTCAATGATAATGTTGTACTCTGGGCATGGAGGTGGGACAGTATCCGTTTTTGTCTCCATTCTTGTAGCAACATTCTCATCGACTACTTGGGTAAGTTCAACTAGATCAGGGGGTGATTCATTCGGAAAGATGAGTGGGACATTGTCAACCACAACTTGTTGCGGAATGTTGTCAACCACGTCGGTTTGAATTGGAATGAGATCACTTCTCAGAGTTGGTGTGCATTCCTTCGGTCCTTCTGAAGCTGAGTATTCTGTGTAAATCTCCATCTCCGGGCTCTCTAATTCTATCTCTTCGTCTACCTCATCATACTCGTCACTCCGGCCGAAAGTTTCAAGTTGCAATGACTCGGAAAGTTCTTCTAGAATGAACTCCTCACCGGTTTTGGATGTAGATAGGTTGAGAACAGGTGGGAGTGAGGATTTAGAAGATTGGGTAGGTAAAGGGTTTGTAGGAGTTTTGCAACTACGGTCATGAGAATGAAAGTCTGTGTCGAATGATGTAGATGTGGTGTGTGGGTGCCTATCATCTTCTTGTAGCCAATTGTCGGTTATAACTTGATTCCTAGCTTCATTACTACTCACTTGGACTCGTGTTTGTATTTTAGACAGCTTATTAGTACATCTTCTAAGCATGTCTTCTTGTTCTTTCATTAATTGTTCAAGTGGGTTGTAAGAAGGTAAAAGAGTAGCATTACTGCCAAGATAAGATGTGGGCATATCTCTCAAGTGATAACTCTCGTGCGTTTGTGGTTCATGTACAGGGTAAGATGAGTGTGGGTAGACGTCAAATGATTCAGGATAGTAATATTGATATTGATGTTGTTGGGGTCTATAGGCATCAGATTGTGAATCTAAGTATCCTATACCTAACATCGTATGTTTCTGACATTCTCCGTCTAAGTGGGCACCACCACACAGCCTACATCTATTTTGAAGTGAATGAACAAGACTATCAAGTTGATCTATTATACGTTGTTGAGTTTCCATTGCCCAAGTTTTTAGGAAAGACAGCATAAGAAGAAGGTTTTAGAATTAAAGTTGTAGTATAGTGGTAAGTATTCCCGCCTGTCACGCGGGTGACCCGGGTTCGATCCCTGGCAGCGGCGCCAAAAACCTGATCGCGCCTAAACGGTCGGTTCAGGAATCGCTTCCTGTCGTTGCGGACTTTCCGTCGGGGCACACGATCGAGTGGGTGGTTTTAAATTTATAATAGTCGGGGAGAGCCAAAACCTTCCGAACTACTTACTATTACTAGGTACGAATACCTGATATTAGTATGTGGTAAGGATGATCCAGGGTCGTTCCTCACGACGGTAGAATTGAAACAGAGCTAGTTCTGATAACTTAGTAATCAAGCTGAGGTTTGGATAGATTGAAAGGTGTTTGTTTTTTGGTATTTTCTAAATTAACTAAAATATTGGAAAGTAAATACTAAACTACGGGTAGGGTAAGCAGATAGATAGAGTTGTGACTGCTGAAGTTTTAATATTCAGGTTTTGGGATGATGATCATTATAAAAGGTGATTGGAGACTTGCCTTAAATATAATCAACAGAGGTTCGGTGTAAACACTAGCACCCTACGATTTAAAGTGGAAACCCTAAATCGTATGTCACTGAGTACTAGGCTATCATGATTCTGATCAGATCAGGCTGCTCAACCCCAAAAACTGTCCGATGAGGACAAGTGACCCTTCTTGGGATTAACCGTGGGTGCATGAATAAGGTAACAGACCAATATTTAATTTCTGACCGTTCTTAACACCTAGTTCTAATTGATTTTATTAAGGTTTGTACTAATTGCTTGCTATTGTATGTTAAACTATCAGTTATGTTGGATAAGGGGGTTTAAGCATCTTACACTACAGCTGAATGTTCGCTTTCTTTTCCAAATCCCTTAAACTTAGTTGAGGAGCACAAATACTTCTGTCAAGGTGTAGACCCTCCTTTGCGATCAAACGTTCATCCCTAGGTTCGTTTCACAGTGTATACTACATTTTTCAGCAGTTCCATAGCTTTAATATATACCTAGACCATGTTCAGGAAGGGTGACTTCCAGGTATCCACGGTGTCATATGCCTATGACCGGTCCGTAGCTTCCACGCATTTGTACTCCACCAGAGGTGTTTCCAGCGCTATACTAAGTACTGGGCCGTTTTATGGCATGTCCACAGCTTCATACAGAAACACAGATAACTATGCTTACGTAGTATTAGGGTTAGCTAAGTCCTATCCTAAGGGCAATAGTCACGTGAAAGCTTGGAAAGGGTGTATATGGTGGTTTAGATCTACCGCTTGAAAAGTTTAACCCGATACATAACATAACAATTTCCAATCACATATTTAATTAAAGATTAATTTAACATCATCCCTACTCCTAAATATTTACATTTCAGCAATCACAATATTACACTACTCAATAAACATGGCAATAAATAAGGCACATACCATAATATCATGCATAGATAAATCAGACATAATAACAGTATGAGAGAATAGATATCACCGGATAATAGAGTAGCGTAACAAGAGAAAAGAACTTGCAATCCTTGAATAAAAGCTTGAACACCAATACTCCCTGATTACAAAAGCTATCCTCTACTCTAATCTACTAGCTACCCACTAATTTCTCCTCTAACTCCTAAGAGTAGTGCTAGAGAGAGAAACTAGTGAGAGAAACTAACTAAGAAATAAAATTACAAGAGAAGTGTGCGTGAAAGAGTAAGAATGAATTGCGTTGTGAGGGATGAGAAATGAGGAGGTTTAGCCCTCTATTTATAGGCTTTCAAATTACAAATTTACACTCAACACCCTCGCACCCAATTTTACACTGAAATACACCCTCGAGCTATGAAATTCGACACCATAAGGGGGGTATACCACCCTAAAAGGGGTGTATTCGACACCAAAAGGGGCGTATTCGGTAGCAAATAGGGCGTATTCGGTAGCAAACGGGGCGAATCCGGCACCATCGAGGGGGTATACCACCCCTAGAAGGGGTATACCACCCCAAAAGGGGGGTATACAGCCCCAATAAGGGGGGTATACGGCCCCTAAGGGGGGGGTATACGGCCCCTATGGGGTGGTGTAGCCCTGGTCGTTGTCTTGTGAACTGGATCGTAAATCTTGCGTGCTGGATCGTAATTCGTTTGGCCATAACTTCTTCGTTCTAGCTCCGTTTTCAGCGTTCTTTATATCCACGAGATCGTAATTACCTGAAGATCATAATGAGATAATCTAAGTATAATTTCAAGGTATTGTGCTAAAAAGTGCTCGTGGAACGTGACCGTATCGTTTATGCTTTGTTTTGTACGTTATTTAGCCATTTTAAGTGATTTTTTGAAGCAATGCCTTATTTTTAGCCTTAACAATAAATTATGATGAAAAAGTATTGATATTGAATAATTTTATCCATTTTGAGGCTAAAAAGGTGGGAATTATGTACGCAAAAACGTGACTTTTTACGTCAAATCAGTGTCTCGCACTCTTGTAGTCTAGATTGTAACACAGAAATCTCGTTTCGGTTGCCGATAACTTGATTGTGAACGATCTCCATGGTTTGAGTGGTATCTTCTACTTGATCGTGAGTACGGTTAATGGTTTCAGATAGATCTTCCTGATTCAAGTAGATTTGTGCAATGCGGCCCTGGGCCGTTATCTTCCAGTTTTCTCGGGTTTCTTGAAGTTCAATTTCCATATCGTGCAACCTACGTTCATGACGGTGCACGCGAGCAGCTAACACTGGTACAGTGTGGTGTGTCGGTTCTTGAGTGTACGGAGAGATATCCATAGGTGAGTATTCTCCGACATCATCAAGGATTTCGATGTGTTCCTCAATCCTCCAGATGGCCATAGCCGCAGGTAACCAGCTCCATTGATGAGCGACTGCTCGATGGCAGGATTGGCATAAGGGCTTGCTTGGCGTGAGCCACCAGAGCGTCTAGCCACTAGGGAGTCCGAGTGGCTACGACGTGAGCGAGAGAGCGATGATGGGGTACGTGTAGTTTGCCTAGATGATGAGTCTACCAATTCTGTGGCAAGAATGTTGAATGAGTGAGGCCTATCATATACATATATACATATAGCATATAATAGCCTAATGTGTCTAGCGCAAACAAGTATAAGTCTCGGTTTCTCTCGTGGTCAGAGTCAACTAGTGTATTCCCGTTCAATATAACCATTTCAGACCTTACATCATCTTTCCTTAATTGTACATAGTTGATCAGGCTATGTTAAATTAAAGTCGTATGCTGTAATTCCTGAACTAGTCATGCCTGATAAGAAAATATTGCCTAATGGTCATAGTCTAGGCCCACTAAATGCAACCTAGTTCACTATAACCTTAGACTCTGATACCAATCTGTCGCACCCCCAAATTTAAGATGCGGTTCGGGTCGGGGCGCGACTAATCAAATATCAAAGCACACAAGATATAGCAAACGACTCTATATGCGTCGTTTTTACAAAATATATTGATATAATAAATGTTTACAACATTTGAAGCTATACATAGCTCGTGTTCTGAAAATGAGAGATTCCAATACATAAATACTTTTACAAAATATATTAATGCAAGGAAATCTCTAATGTCTGCGTGCTGACTCGAGCTATAGTGATCCTGAGGGCAGTCCAGTCCTACTGCTGAGTACCTGTGATACATGCTAAAATGGGTCAGCGAAACGCTGGTGAGCTCACAGGTTTGTATATCAAATATTATCGTATGAACCGCAATATTTAAGTACTGATTTGCAACCAAGCAAATGATAAAGTATACAGCCATGAGCACATAGTCTGAGGTTAACTCGAGGGGTCAGGATCCACATTCAAGGACCTGATCGAGGTGCTTCCCACGAGTGCCTAATCTACACTCGTCTGAACAAATATTAGTACATCCGTTTACCCAGTTAGTGCATGCTAACCCGGACGAGGAGGGTCAATCCTATATGGTACCATATACTAATATTCACGCTACAACGTATTACCAAACTATGCTGATGGAGGGCTTTGAAATGATTAGTGAAAATAACTCATGTAGTATATGAAAAGTTTGTACTTGCGTTCATATTGTAAAATAAGACGAGCAGTATATCACACCCCTGAGAAAACAGTAAAAGAGGGGCCATGAGACTCACCTGAGTCTTGAGAGTTTAAATCAATAAACTTGAGTTGATTAGATGAGCGGTGGTGTCCGAAGACTTGTAACCTGAGGGTGTCCACGACACGCGATGGTTATTAATGTGAGTAGGTATCTATAAAGACTACCCTTGTAGTTGTTCGTTCAACTAGAATGTCCAAATTACTGCAATTTGGTTGATTAACTTGTCCAAGTTACCACAACTTGGTTGATTGATTATGTTTTGAAAACGTGTACGGCCCGTTGGTGATTGTTTGTAATAATAATCTTCAGCATTATTATTTTGATTTCAAAGTGTTATACTTAAAAAGTATTTACAAACTTTAAGTGACGGGGGTCCGGGTGCAGCGCCCCTGGTTAGCGGGGTTCCAGGGGTGGCAACCCCTGGCGGGGTCTAAGGGGCAGAGCCCCTGGCTGGGGTCGAGATGCCAGGTCAGCTCGAAAATTTTTTATTTCTACTATATTGCTTTAGTGAAAAACGCATCTGAAACTTGAATTTGAGTGAAATCAAGTGATAAAATTTCAGGTCTCGACACTTAGTAAAATCTGTGTTTTCTTGGTTCTGTTTCATGCGACACTTATAGCGACACTTAAGGGATTAGGCGTCACTCAAGAAGTGTCGCATAAAATGGTAAATTCTGTGTCATGAGCGTCACTTAGGGAAGTGACGCATAAAGTAGCGACACTCAGACAGTGTCGGGTATAAGTGTCGGGTATTGGGTTGCGGCGTCACTAGGGTCAGTGTCGGATGAAATCAGAATTCGATTATAGGCGTCACTCAGGCAAGTGACGCTAGAAGTGTCGGTTTGTAATGACGGATATTGAATTTGCGACACTTAGGCAAGTGTCGGGAAAAAGGGGTTTTATGCGGCACTTAGGCAAGTGACGCAAAATTAGGGTTTTTAGCGACACTCAGTGCGTCACTTAAGTGACGCATTAAGTGACGCTACGCTGCACGGGTCCGTGCGACACTTACGTATGTTGGCCGGAATTTGAGACGAAAACGAGTTTTCCGGTGACCGTGTGGTCCAAATCTTTTACCCAACCCACATTTGGACATTTTAAGTTTATATAAACAACAACTTAGTGAAAATACACAAAATCAAAGAGTTTTGAGATTTGTCGGGAATCTTACAAGTTAATGCTGGGGAAATCCGAAAAGGTAGAAACGTAGATCGTGAAGCCGTGAGTCTTTTCTTCCAAACGAGCCTCGAGATTTAAGGTCGTTTTATGGTGTTATTTTGGGTTTGAAGGTGATGGTGGTGATGGAGCTTTTTGAGAGAAAAAGAAAGAGAGAAAGGGAGAAGGGGATGAGAAGTGAGGTGGGGAGTGGTGACCTCACCTCCTTTTGGCTGATTATTGGTGGGGTCCACGGATGTGGGCTTCACCAATTTTCGTTCCCTGCATTCGCGCTCCGTGCGGTGTTCGTTTTCCCGATCGTTTAAACGTAAAATAATTATTTTATACGTTTTAAAATACGAATAATTATTCAATATTTTCTAGTTGCAGTATTTTACCAAATACTTTATACTTGAGTTATAAAAATTTATAACTTAACTTTGTTTCGATTAGTTTGCGCGTTTTAACATTTTAATCGCGTAATCTTTGTTTGTGCGATGCGAATTGTGTACGAAATGTTATCAAAATAATATTTTGGATATAATTGCGTTATTAAATAATGTTATATTATTTAATAAAATCGTTCACCAACGACCGTATTAATTGAATCGAAATCCATTCGATTTGAAATGCGTACGATTTAAACAAATCGCATAATTGTATTTCAACAATATATATTTTGATACATAAATTAGCCTAACACGGAACTAATTACATGTATTACACTTGATTAGGCACTAATTACTAGTCCTAATTTGACGGGTGTCACAAAATAACATGGCTGAGTTGTGGGCTCTTCTTCATTTCATCATGCCAACTCTATTTGACAGCCATGAACAATTCAACGAGTGGTTCTCGAAAGGGTATGGTTTTGACACTTATTTCCTTAATTTTCCAACATTATAAGATTAGTCTTACTGATCATGCTTCACTGTGTATGGATCAGTATTGAGAATCATGCGGAACATGGAGGGACTCTAAACGATTGGTAAGTGATGATTACGTTCTTGCTAGTTTTTTACCATGTATATTATTTTTCATCTTCATGAGGTGTTCACCTTGCCCTTCTACTTACTTTTCCCTGCTTTCTTATTTTTTCACCAGCATGCGATATTGAAGCCTTTCATGTTGCGGCGTGTTAAAAAGGATGTGGTTACTGAGCTAACTAGAAAAACTGAAATTATAGTGCATTGCAAATTGAGTTCACGGCAACAGGCTTTTTACCAAGCTATAAAGAACAAAATTTCTCTTGCTGAGTTGTTTGACAGTAACCATGGACAACTTAATGAGAAAAAGTTCATGAACTTGATGAACATTGTCATCCAGTTGAGAAAGGCAATTTTCATTTTTCCTTTAATTGTTTTTTTTCTTTACGAAAACACGCCTTTTAGCATTTTAATTTTTACATTCCGAGGGTAGAGCTGGCAAGATGGCAGGTTGTGTAGCAGGTCAAAACGGGTTTGGGTTCAAAAGAGGTCTTTTAGTATGGGTCGAAACAAGACGGGTCCCCATAAAATCTTATTCTCAATTTTTCAGAAGGTCCAAATAGTTATTACGTGAATGTTAATTAGAAGACTAATATCATTATAATAAAAGTACTCATTTGAATTACACGACTTAGGAGGTTGTATGCATTAAAAATAAAAATCGGGCTAAAAATTTGACCTGTTCTACCCATTCTCCTTTTAACCGAATCTTGTTATTTGACCCATTTGAAACAATACACAACTTTTACCCATTCATAAGTAAATGCGTAATCATAAGTTGGTCGAAATTGCTGCCTCTACGCTTGAGTATCATTTCTATTTCCACTTAAGTCATCATGTTCTATTCTATACTTGTGGTGATAGGTTTGTAACCATCCAGAGTTATTTGAGAGAAATGAAGGAAGTTCATATTTCTATTTTGGAGACATCCCCAATCCGCTTATGCCACCCCCATTTGGGGAACTGGAAGATGTATATTACTCTGGGAGTAAGAATCCTATTACATACAAGGTAGTTACCTGATTTATTTTGTATGAATCTATCATTCTTCACTTTTGTTCCGTCAATAATGATGTTTTTGGAAAAAAACCTTAAGATTATAGGCCAATGTCACCCAAATCTTCAATACACAGTAAGCAAAGAAAAAATAATAACAATAATCAATCAACGAAATCCATCTCTGTATAGCTTGACATTCGTTAATCGATGATTTAAATTTGCAGGCAGCTACTGATAACATGCACAACCAAAAATAGTTTGTCGCTAGAGTCGGCTTAGGTTATCGTGACAGCATGATGATTATCAAACTTCTCAGCAATTCATGTTTTAGTGTTGTTATTGCTATAACCATCGTAACGAACTTCTTGGCTTTTTGCAGACTCTGCCAAACACTTTGATGAGTGCGTTGGTGGATGAAAATATGTCAGACATGAGATTCTCAACCTACCGAGGGGTATACACAGTGAACCTATGTCACGAGTCAACCGTCGGTGCAGTTTTGATGAAGGGACAGGGATGGCGTGATCTAATTGTAGAAACCTTTGGTAATCGTTTGATGTTTCTACATCTCATTAAACATGAAGGGAAACCTCTGCATGTAACCGGGTATGATAGTCATGGATTAGATATTAATGGTGAACCGCCTGAAAACGGCCAAAACAAGCGCTGTTTGTTACTAATTAGTGAGTTACCGAGACAACACCAAGTAAGTTCGTCAACATTTATAGTAATGCTTACTGAATAATCATTAAACAGGTGATCCTATAATGTTTCATGCCCACTAAAACTACTCTTTATTTAATACATCAATTATAATGCTATGAGGGGATACTTAACATCAAAGTCTCTACTTGCAGCCTGTTAGACACGAATTTGTGCGTCATTGCCTTGTGGACAATCAAGAGAATTAGACAAATTTACGAGTTGAAGCTATGGAATGGCTTGTGAATGTCTACTTCAGAATTGACCGAAACACGGGTGGACTGATCGGTGCATTTTTCATAGGATGGACCTGGGATTTTTTTTGCACATCCAATAATTTGGTTGGCGGTGAGTGCGTTATTCTGGAAAATTATGCTCCGGGCTGCATCAACTTTCATATTGTAGCTCCAGAAGACACAGCCCTATAGTTCTGAAATATGTACAAACACATTTTATCTTTTTCTATGTTGGTAAGCTATGTTATTAGCTTAATGGATGATTATTGTTTATTTGTGCGTTATTTTTTCACACGTTATCATTTTGGGTTCAACCCTAACGGCGACTATCATGTAGCCTATTCATAGCTATTTATTTTTATGCACTGGTGGTGAAAAGATTGAAGAGGTCGCACATTTTGCGTACTGTACACTAGGCAGAATTAGCACAAAAATCTTTGCTGACTTTATTGTACGTACATGCTTAACATCATCTACAGTATTTATAACTATTATTCACAAACTACCTACTATAGTGTAACCTAAAAGAGACCCGCAATTTTTGCGGGTTGTCAACTAGTATACCTAATTACAAAAATCCTATTATGGTGTGGTTCATGGTTCTTGATTTTCTATTTAGTAGTTCGTGGTCCGATGCGGTTCTAGTCCGGTTCGGTGTGGCTTTTGAACCACGTACACGGTACACCCCTAGCCCAACCTAAAATGTCTGCTACGCGACTGGCTCTAGAAGCGGAAGCAATCAACTCAAATTGAGAAAATATTATTGAAGTTCTTGAAAAGTACCAAATGATTAACTACAGTTATATACATGTAATAACGATTAGCAACTAACTAACTAACTACAATAAATTACAATATACCCCCTCCACTCTATGTTACACTTGATACCCTGTACTTTTGTTATTTACATTAATGACCCTAAATACTCTATTTCTTCCATATACCCCCCTCAAGTTGGAGGATCTGAAATTCCCAACTTGTTGCTAAGAAAAGAGTGTTGATTCTTGTAGAGAGCCTTGGTCATAATGTCTGCTAATTGAAGATGAGTGGGAATGTAAGCTGTTTGCAGAAATCCATCTTGAACCTTGTCTATAGTAAAATGGCAATCAATGTCTAGATGTTTAGTTCTATCATGATAGCATGGATTGGCTGCTATCTGTTGTGCAGCTTTGTTATCACAAAACAAAGTGATTGGAACCTGAACTGTAATGTGAAGATCCTTGAGCAAATAAGAAAGCCAAACAAGCTCACAAGTAGTAGAAGCCATACTTCTATATTCTGCTTCTGTTGAGGACCTTGAGACAGTGTTTTGTTTCTTGGTTTTCCATGATACAAGGGAATGACCCAAGAAAATACAATAGCCAGTCAAAGACCTCCTTGTCATTAAACAAGAGGCCCAATCGGCATCTGAAAAACCAGTAATCTTCAAGTTATGTTGAACTGGATAAAAAAGACCTCTTGAAACTATACCTTTCAAGTACTTAAGCAAGTGCATAGCAGCTTGAAGATGAGGTTCTTTTGGGCTAGAGACAAATTGACTAAGATGTTGCACAACATAACTAATATCTGGTCTAGTCATGGTCAAGTACAATAACCTGCCAACCAACCTTCTATATGTTTCTGGATTTGCAACAGGAGTCCCTTTATTCAAAGAAAGTTTCATATTTTGAGGAAGAGGAAAAGAAGCTGGTTTAACTCCAGTAAAGCCAGCATCTTGAAGCAAATCAAGAATGTACTTTCTTTGATTTAAGAAGGTACCATTGCTATTTCTACATACTTCTATTCCCAAGAAATACTTAGCCAAGCCTAAGTCTTTTATAGTGAACTTATTATCAAGAGCAGTTTTGGTGTCTTGAATAGTCTGAGCACAATTACCAGTAATCAAAACATCATCCACATAAACAAGAGCTGCTGTGAATGAACCATCTACTTCTTTGACAAAAAGGGAATAATCATGTTTAGACTGAATAAAGCCCAAGGAAATCAAAAATTTAGAAAACTCTTGATTCCATTGTCTAGAAGCCTGTTTTAAACCATACAAGGATTTTTTCAATTTACACACTTGACCAGGCTTCACTTGGGTGTATCCTTGTGGTGGTTTCATGTAGATATCTTCATCAATGTAACCATGTAAGAAAGCATTGTTGATATCTAATTGATGAAGAGGCCAATCCTTTGCAGTAGCTATGGCTATTAAGACTCTAACAGTGGCTAACTTTGCAACAGGAGAAAAAGTGTGTTTATAGTCTTGACCCTCCCTTTGATTAAAGCCTCTAATAACCAATCTAGCTTTCAGTCTTTCAATAGTACCATCAGGGTTATACTTGGTTTTGTAAACCCATTTAGAAGAAATGGCCTTTTTACCTTCAGGTAAATCAGTTAATTCCCATGTGTCATTTACCTCTAATGCCTTTAATTCCTTATCCATGGCTTCTACCCAAAGTCTATCTTGACTTGCTTGCAAGTAATTAGTAGGTTCAGAAGAACTACAAATGTTTGCTAAAAAGCCAATGTAATCCTTTGGAATCCCTTTAAAGTCAGACTTATTGAAAAGTGGATATTGAGAAGATACAGAAGCAACAATTGGTTTGGGTAAATTGACCACAAAATCTTTAAACCAAGCAGGTTGTCCTGATGATCTAGTAGATTTTCTCAAAGGTGGAGAAGGAATGATAGAAGGAGAAGCAGATGCAGGAATAGGATTAGGAGTAGAAACAGGAATAGAAGCAGAAACAGGGGAATCAGGAGTGTGTAATGGAGCAGGAGATGAATCCTGAGCAGGAGATAAACCAGAGGGAGGAGTAGGAGTAGAAAACAAGAAAGAATCATCATCATCATCATCATTAACAACAGGAGTGAAAGAATGAGAAGAAACAGGGGTAGTAGAAGATGAAGGTACATTTTGTTTAAATGGAAAAATATGCTCATGAAATATTAAATCTCTACTAAGAATCACTTCCTTGGTAATTAAATTGTACAATTTGTACCCTTTTTGCCCAGGAGGATAGCCAAAAAAGATGCATTTAGAAGCTTTTGGAGCAAATTTATCATGTGAAGGTTTAATAACAGCAGCATAACAAAGACATCCTATGACTCTGGGATTAGCATAATCTGGATTAATACCATGCGATGCCTCAAAAGGAGATTTCCAAGACAAATTTGCCATTGGCATTTTGTTAATGAGATAAGTAGCAGCTAAAATGCAATCCCCCCAAAAAGAATTAGGAAGATTAGCATGAATTTTTAAAGCTCTAGCTGTGTCTAAAAGATGCCTATGTTTTCTTT
The DNA here is from genome assembly GCA_949592205.1 of Helichrysum umbraculigerum. NCBI lineage: Eukaryota > Viridiplantae > Streptophyta > Magnoliopsida > Asterales > Asteraceae > Helichrysum > Helichrysum umbraculigerum. Next base: position 121,651,786 of record CATIUR010000005.1, on the reverse strand, counting down.
CAACTACTCCATTTTGTTGTGGAGTATATGTCATAGACCTTTGATGAATGATACCTTGAGAGTTAAAATATGTAAGACATTGTTTATTAACTATTTCAGTACCATTATCAGATCTAACATATTTGGGTTTAGTGTTAAAATGATTGATGATGTAGGAAACAAAGGTTATGAAGATAGAAACCACTTGATCTTTAGTATGAAGCAAGTAAGTCCAAGTAGTTCTAGTCTTATCATCAACAATGGTAAGGAAATAGTGAGCACCATTTAAAGCAGGGTACTTATAAGGACCCCATAAATCAACATGTAAAAGCTCAAAAGGATTAGAAGTAGAAATACAACTTCTAGGAAATGGCAATCTGTGATGTTTTGACATAATGCAAGTTTCACAAAAGAAATTGTCATTCTTAGAATGTATACAATGCTTAAGATGAGACATTTTTGATAAGGAAGTATGACCTAGCCTAGCATGGAACAAATCCATATCAATACTAGAACTAGTTGCTGCATTAGCAAACTTATTAACAGAAGCAGTAACATCATGAACTGATGAAGTACAAGTAGTAGAAACAGGTATGGAAGTATGTGATGAGTTGTAGGTGTAAAGACCTCCAGTCTCCTTTCCAACAGCAAGAGTTTGCCTAGTTGAAAGGTCCTGGAAAGCAAAAGAATGAGGGTAGAATAAAGCCACAAGCTGTTGAGTTTTAACCAATTTACTAACTGAAAGTAGGTTAAACTTGAATTCTGGTATGTAAAACACATTAAGAAGTGTGAGAGCAGGAGTGAGTTGTATTTGACCAATAATGGTGACTCTTTTATAAGAGCCATCTGGAAGTTTAACAATAATTGGTTTATCAAGCGTTTTGGTTGATTGAAAAAGATCAATGTAAGGTGACATATGATCAGTTGCCCCAGTATCTATTATCCATTCTCTTTTCAAATTAAGCCTATCATGACATAAAAGAGCATAGACATAGGAATAAAATGAGATACCTGCATGATTCTGAGAATCTTGCCAAGTCCCTTTTGTCTTGAACATTTTGATCATCTCTTGACAAACTGCAGCAACCATTCTTTGATCAACACCAGCTTGTTGCTCTCCTTGACACTCATTTTCATAATCCAGATCAAATGGTGTATCAGTATTAACATTGGCTGCCACTCTGACATTTTTCTTAGCCTTTTTCCCTTTATACCAATCTGGATACCCTATTCTTTCAAAACAATGCTCATACAAATGCCCTTCCTCATGGCAATAAGTGCATTTCCTTGAATCATCTTTAGTATCATTTCTAGCAGGCTTAACAGTTCTCTTATTAGTACTAGATCTGTTGCTAACATTAGCAAAGAAAGCAGTGGGATCAACATGAGTATTTGTGACCTGCTTTTGCTTTTCTACCTGCTGCACTATGTAGTAGGCTTTGTTAACAGATGGCAAAGGGTCCATAGACAATATTTGACTTCTCACAGATTCAAAATCATCATTAAGCTTCATCAAGAACTGCATCAACTTTGATCTACTATCAAGTTCCAGAAATTTCTCAGTGATTCCACAAGTACACTCCCTTACCTTTCCACAAGAACATATAGGAATGCCATTTAAATTCTGCAATTCATCCCAATAACGTTTCATTTTGGTGAAATAAGTAGCAACAGAGAGATTGCCTTGTGACACCTTACTCAGTTCTCTTTCAAGCTGATAAATCAGTGGACCATTACTTTGACCATATCTTTCTCCTATTTCTTTCCAAAGTTCAAAAGCAGATTGAGCATATATGAATGCTTCAGACAGTTCACTGATCATTGAATTCAAGATCCAACAAGTGACCATGTAATCACAACGTGTCCATCTTTGATATTTTTCATCATTTTCAGCAGGTTTAGAACTAGAACCATCAATAAAGCCAAGCTTAAGTTTAGCTCCTAATGCCATTTTTATACTACGACTCCAACCATGGAAATTACTTCCATTAAAAGGTGTATTAGTCAAGATCATCCCTGGATGATCTTAATTGGCTATATGTAGAGGATCATTGCTAAGATTATTATTCAAATTGTTCACATTCACTTCCGGATTCTGCGTACCTCCGTTCAACGCCATTGATACTCAAATATCAACAAATCAATCAATCAAACAAGATTCTACAAATTGATACAGCTAATCACAGTATCGATTAAGCAAAACTTCAAATCTGAAGTTTAATTTTCAACGAAATACACTTGATCGAATTAAAACCCTAGCTTTAGATCAATCGCAATCTGAAATAGATGAAGTAAGAATTGATATACCGTAGATGATTATATCAATCGAGATGATAAGCGCACAGATCTCACCAACCTTGATGCTCTGATACCATCTAGAAGCGGAAGCAATCAACTCAAATTGAGAAAATATTATTGAAGTTCTTGAAAAGTACCAAATGATTAACTACAGTTATATACATGTAATAACGATTAGCAACTAACTAACTAACTACAATAAATTACAATATACCCCCTCCACTCTATGTTACACTTGATACCCTGTACTTTTGTTATTTACATTAATGACCCTAAATACTCTATTTCTTCCATACTGGCCGCTAAAGACTGTTTACTAAAACCATCGGCAATTTTGAAATTCCACTACTCTTCAATGCATCTATTATCATGCAACACCAAAATAAATAAAATGGTTCAAAACAGTTATAATAAATAAAAAATGTAAGTTGCATTTTGCAAATGACAGTTAAGAGTAAATATCCAACATATTTGTTCAGCACTTTGTGCAGAATTAAGTAATAATTCGTGTTCTTCCATGTTACGGAGTATTATTTTTTATTGTATATTTAAATTGGGGATTGTGTCCTTTGAAGCAACCTTAAAAGTATTAGTATTATATATAGTCGTGTTATCAACGACTATAGACAACCTAGCTAAAGACTACGTGCTTACTTTTAGAATTTGATAATAGTAACCTTAAAAGTCTTCCCATTTACTTTCAAAAAAAAAAAAAAAAAAAAGTCTTACCATTTTAAAAATAGTAGTCAACAAATAGATAGATCAACTTTATAATCTCATAACTCATGCTTCAACTTCTGTCATCACTACTCTCTTCATTATGGTCGGAAATTTCAAGTTGCTACCGGTTCTTTTCTTAGCTTTATGTACACTCTCCGTTTCCGGCCAGCAACATTGTAAGCATTTCATAATATAGTCAAATTACTATCGTAAAGCTAGACGTGTTTGATTTTTTAATTAATTAGTTTCATATGTACGTCATGCTTGGGTTAATACACTAACAATTTCTATCACTAGAAATTTACAAGTTCCCTGATAGATTCTACTGTTCAATTTATATATCAATTTACAACAAATTATAGAAGGTAAATATGAAGTTTTATTAGAATACGGATTATTATTTAAGTTACATTTATAAAACTATATATGTGCCTTTTCAGAACTTATAGGGATGGAGGGTGTATTTACGTACATTCATGGCAACTTTTAATCTTTCAGTTCTTTATATATGATTTTAAAGGGGAGTTGATACATACAACAAACAAATTAATTCTTACATCAAACTGTACAATCCTTATAGCTCACAGTTAAACAGATTGAAGCATAAGTTTGGTGTATGAATCAAATGTTTTGTTGTATTTATCATTCCCCTTTTAAAGTGTTCTTCTTGAAATGAATCTAATTCTGATTTTAGTGATTGCAAGCATTGATTGTGGGGGTACAACGACCACCACTAATTTGAACACAGTAACTTGGACTCCGGATGATAATATGAACTCTATTGGCGTTGCTCGAAAAGTTGATCCAAGTTACTCGATATATGGAGAGCTCGTGATGAACACCCTTAGGGTTTTCACGAATCGAAAAAAGAATTGTTATTCTATAGGGGTTACACGACGCATAAAAATCCTAGTTAGGGCAAGTTTCAACTACGGAAACTACGACGGGTTATCAAATCCTCCAACTTTTGCTCTCCTGTTAGATGGGAACTTTTGGACCACAGTTAAAACTACATTACTTAAGGATTATACAAGGTACGAAACGATTTTCGATTTAAAAGGAGATAAAGTTAGTGTGTGCTTGGCTCAAACAATGCCCGGTCAATTCCCATTCATTTCAACTCTTGAAATACGTAGCCTCGACTCAGATGTCTATAGTGAAGTTGACGATAACCGAGCTATTTTCTTGGTTGATAGGTTGGCTTATGGTACAGGTTCTGGCGTAAGGTATGCTATCCGATTAAATCTAATATTTTTTAAGTGTAATGATTAGGAGTAAAATTTAGCTAAGCAGTCAGATGAATACTTCTACGTAATCTTTTTCGTATTCTTAATTAGTAAATTTATAAATTTATAAATTTAACAATGTGCAGGTACCCAGAAGATATCTATGACAGAATATGGTTTGCCTATTATAACGGTGATGGTACCAAGCAGGTCACTAATGATGCACTTTATATTGATCCGACTGCACCTAATAACCCCCCTAAAAGAATTTTTGAAAATGCAATCACAGTTCCAAGCATAACCGAGAGTATTATACAACAACAACAACAACAACAACAACAACAATACCCAATCCCGCCTAGGGCGGGGTATGGGGGAGGTAGGATGTAGACAGCCTTACCCCTACCCAAGGGCAGAGAGGCTGCTTTCAGAAAGACCTCCGGTAGAGTATTTATTTAGTTCTTTACAAGTTATGTACAAAAAGTGCAGAAAACTATAAAGTATAGTAAATGCAAAGTAAACAGAACAGCTAGCAGTAACTCCAATCAAGTTCCTCCACATAAGCATCCTCATCCGGCAGCAGAAACAGCAAAACTCCACCGCAACAGCCAAACAGCAACATAACACAAACACCTAAAAACACAGCAACCCACGACGGCAGCAGTAGAAATAATAATAGTAATAATAATAGTAATAATGATACTACTAGACTAGTAATAGTAATAGAAGTAATAATAAAAAATTATGAATAATAATGATATTCATAGTAATAATACTACCAGTAATAAATCTAGTCGTATACCCAAACAGTAATAATAATAATGATAGTAATAAAAATAACCTACAACAAATACTAGTAATAGTAATAGTAATAGTAATAGTAATAGCAATAGCAATAATAATAGTAATAGTAATAACAATGTTAATAATAAATAATACCAACTCATAATAATAATAATAATAATAATAATAATAATAATAATAATAATAATAATAATAATAATAAGTACCAATACTAATAAGGATAGTACTAACAATAGCAATAACAATAACAATAATAGTGATAAATAGTAATAATAATAACAATAATAATAATAACAATAATAGTAATAATAATACTAATAAGTATCGCTAGACTCTCTCCTCAACTACCATAATTTTACGTCTCCACTCAATTCGATCAGAGGTCATGTCCTCGGTAAGTGCCAACTCTTTGAGGTCTAGGTTCACTCTATCCTCCCACCTAAGTTTAGGTCTGCCTCTCTTTCTTAAGCCATCGATAGTGATGTCCTCTACTCTTCTAACAGGTGCTGATTGTGGTCTCCTCCTAATGTGTCCAAACCATCTTAGTCGTCCCTCTCTCAGTTTCTTCGTTATAGTCGCCACTTCTAACTTCTCCCTGAAAACACCGTTCGGGATCATGTCTAACATGGTCTTCCCACACGACCATCTTAACATCCTCATTTCTGCCACTTCCATCTTAGTCGCTTGGGCCTTCGTCATCGGCCAACATTCAGACCCGTATAGCATGGCTGGCCTAATTGCTACCCTATAGAATCTTCCTTTCAACTTCAATGGTATTTTCGGGTCACACAAGACACCGGTAGCTGACCTCCACTTCAACCATCCCACTCTTATACGGTGTGTCACATCTTCGTCTATTCTACCTGATTTATGAAGTACTGATCCTAAGTATCTAAAGGTCTCTTTTGGGTGAAAAATTGTATCCCCAATATGAATATCCTCTAAAACATCCCGTTCTCCCGCATTTCCTTCGAAATCGCAATGTACATATTCCGTTTTCTCTCTGCTGATCCGTAGGCCTTCATCCTCAAGTACCTTTCTCCACTGTTCTAGCCTGCTATTCAGGCCCCCTCTTGTTTCCGAGACAAGAACAATATCATCTGCAAAAATCATGCACCACGGTATGCTCTCTTGGATCTCCCGAGACATCTCGTCAAGAATCAAGGCAAACAAGAAAGGGCTAAGGGACGATCCTTGGTGTAGACCCACTTCCAATGGAAAGTACTCCGTGCATAACTGAGAGTATTATGTTTATCCATATTCCTGCTTTTTCTCCTCCTGTCTACATAAATATGTACTTCTCGGAAGTTAGCAGCCTGGAAAGTACTCCGTGCATAACCGAGAGTATTATGTTTATCCATATTCCTGCTTTTTCTCCTCCTGTCTACATAAATATGTACTTCTCGGAAGTTAGCAGCCTCGATTTCGAAACAAGATCCTTTAATATTTATGAAAATAGTAGTCCTGTGCAACTCGCAATTTCACCCCCTTATGAGCAAGTGGTCGAACGCTATATTTATAATTACGCATTCACATCCGACACTAATATTTATTTAACTGCTACCTCTGATTCTGATCTTCCCCCGATCATAAACGCCGTGGAGATGTTTACCATTAGCGATGTTTTAACTGATGGCACCGATAGCAACGATGGTACGTATGGCACAACTAATTCTGAATGTTCTGATTTTTCCTTTCTTAAATTATGATATTATGATAAATGAAACTAAAATATATATCTGAAAATAATCAAGTATAATTCATACAATGTATTACGCATGTTTTCAACTTCTTTTTTCACCAATAAAGAAAATTATACACATATTTAGGCTTACATATTTGACACACAAACATATTTTAAAACTTAGTGTAAAGTCTTCAAATTATCCACATAGTTTCTTTTCACTTTCTCCCACAAATAGTCCCTAATTTACAAAAAAATATTTGAATAGTCAATTTTTGAAAACTTTTGTTCACCGGTCATCCCGGTGAACAAAAGTTTCACAAAATAAATTATTTTAATACAGTGAAAGTTAAAATACTGGACTATTTAAATACGTTTTGAAAGTCAAGGAAGAACAGTGGGACAAAGCTAACAGCATGGAGTATTTAAATCAATTATTATAAGATGTATTTAGATTTAGATCGTGTTTTCATATTGTTGTTATATATTTAATACAGTGAAAGCTTTAGCTTTGTTACAAAGCACATTCGTCATGTTGCAAGAATGGAGTGGCGATCCGTGCCTTCCCGCACCATACTCGTGGGACTGGCTTAATTGCAGTAACGATGCTACACCTCGAGTAACTTCAGTGTAAGTTATCTCAACTTCGATCTCATGGTTTTGTATTATATGAAAACATGTGATATGACTATGATAACATAAATCAAGATTTTTAACTTTACAGGTATCTTAATAGCTTCGGTCTTTCGGGTTCACTTCCAGATATTAGCTCTATGGATGCTCTTGAGATTATGTGAGTCTAGCTAATAATGTAACTTTCTTAGTAATTAAGCTTATCCAAACGTTTAGATCTTTCCTGTTAGACTGATTTATCATCCGTCTAGTTACCAAAAGTGAACCTATTCAATTCTGAGACATGCTTGGCTAGGTATTCTGTTTAAACTCGATGCACGTAAATTGCAATTGTTCATATTACTGCTAATCAGCTTAGGATGTTTTTGGGATAATAATATATATATATTTACATATTGAAATTAATTCACTAACAATGGGAAAAACTGATAAATAAAACTTGTTTTATATAGAACGGAGGTGTTAGAAAATCTTCTTGTTGTCTTGATATAAAGATCCGTTTTATTTTTATATATGAACAATGTATGTCGAGTTAAAATAATATATTTATTGTTAGGTTAGTTGTAAAATTAATTAAATTTTATTATGACTTCAGTGCCACTATGTTGTAATAAAGTATGCAAGTTCAACTCGGTAATGGAACAAACCTTTTATATAAAGAAACCAAAACATATTTCTGTTTTAATACATATTTATTAGCTTGTGTTTTTAAGGGCGTAAGCTAGTCAAACACTACTAGAAAAAACAAATTTTGGGACGGAACATTCCGTCTCAAATCCGTCAGAAACGGTCATTTCCGACGGATTTCCGACGGATCCCGACTGTCTGAAAAAAGCTCGTCGTTAAATTTTTCCAGCGGATTTCCGGCGGACTTTTCCGACGGATTTCCGACAACACGTGTTTCCGACGGATTTTCCGACAGCACCTATTTCCAACAGATTTCAGACGGCAAATGTTTCCGACGGATTTCCGACAACACGTGTTTCCGACGGCACCTATTTCCGATAGATTTCCGACAGCACAGTCTGACTGATTTCCAACGGAATTTTCCGTCCCAAATCCGTCCCAAAATAAGATAAAAAAAATAAAAATAAAAATGTTTTGAGACTCGTTTTTCCAGTTTTTTGCATTTTAATTATTCGGAAACCAAATCAACAATGTCCAAAAGTGCCAAATTGCATTAGTATTTCTATAAATGAAATCAATACAAGTATACAACACTACTCGAACTAAAACTATATAACTATATAAGTATACCTAAGTTCCGTAATTTAAACAAGAACTATAACTAAGTATAGTATCTCATATTATGGGTTTTACATCCCATTTGATAAATCTTTTTTGTAACTCATTTTATTTTTATCAATGAAATAGATTTAGAAAAGAAAAAGTAAGATCAAAATGTAGATCTAGAGTTTTTAAGCAATAGTATTGGTGCGATTAAGTAAGATTCCCGAGGTGGTTTCACGGCGGATTTGACAGCAGGCCATTACCAAAGACTCAAACTTGACCATGTCCGGTGGAGGTGGTTTGTGACACCCCCAAATTTAATGATTTGCGGAAGCTTGATTTGGGTGTCACTAATCAATGTACAAAGCACATAAGATATAATGAACGACCACTATATGCGTCGTTTTAAACTTGTATAGATAAAGTAAATGTTTACATCAAAATATAGTTACATTAGCTCGGTTCCTGAAATTGAGAGATTACATAGCATAATTACTTTTACAAAATATAATAATGCAGTCCAATCTCTAGTTGTATGTATGCTGACTCGAGCTAATAATTCCTGCCTGTGCAGCCAAACTACTGCTGGGTACCTGTGATAAATACTAAAATGGGTCAGCGAAAACGCTGGTGAGCTCACAGGTTTGCATGTCAATATATAGTTGTCAGAACCGCAAGATTTATATTGAATTTAAAATGCAGTTAAGCAAAATAAAAGTTATACTGTCCATGAGCACATAGTCTGAGCTTAACTTGATTTGTCAGGCCCAATTAAGGAAACCTAACTTGAAATGCCTCCTACGAGTGCCTAATCAACACTCGTCTTCCCAAATGCTAATACATCCGTTTGACCGGTTAGTGCGTGCTAACCCGGATGAGGATTGTCAATCCCATATGATATCATATACTAACATTCACGCTATAAAATACTAGAGACTATGCTTATGGAGGACTTTAAATTGATTAGCTTGAAACTCATGTAGTATTTGAAGTTTGGCACTTGCGTTCTACTTGTAAAACAAAATCGAGTAGTAATATCACACCCCTAGTTGTAAAGCAGTGAAAATGGGGCTATGAAACTCACCTGAGTCTTGAAGTGTTTAATTTAATAAACTCGAAATAATTAGCGGTGAATTGATGTCCAAAGACTTGAAACCTGAATGTGTTCACGACACTTGATTGTTATTAATTGTACCGGTATCCCGAAAGACTACCTTTGTAGTTGTTATACAACTATATATATATATGTCCAAATTACTACGATTTGGTTGATTGAATTGGTACAAGTTACAACGACTTGTTTGATTTAATTGATACAAGTTACAACGACTTGTTTGAGTGAATTTATACAAGTTACAACGACTTGCTTGATTCTGAAGTATGTTTTGAAAACGTGTACGGCCCGTTGGTGATTTAGTTGAAATAATAAAAATTCTAAAATGTTGACTTTGCTACAGTACTGCTACAGTACTGCTACAGTAAATTTGACTTTTTTTTTTTTTTTTTTGAACAGTAACTTTGACTTCAAAATTCTGGTTTTTCTGTGTTTTGCGACACAACATGCGACACAAAGATTTGACATGCGACACAATGGTTGTGTCGCAGACGTCATGCGACACAAGGATACGACACAGGGACTGTGTCGCATCGAATACGAAATGCTAATTTAATAGCGACATAGTGGTTGTGTCGTATAGAAATACGACATAGTTTGCGACATAGAGTGCGACATAACGGGTTTTATGCGACATAGTATGCGACACAAGGCTTGTGTCGCATAGATGAACATCAGCCCAGAAACTTCGGCTGTTCGTGATTTTTCCGGCCAAAACTCAAATCAAACTCATTTTTAGACTATAAAACCTTGTTATCTTCCTAGTATTGGACATATATAAGTTGTGTAAACATCAAAACATCCAAAGATTACATCAAAATAAACAAATCTAAGTTTTTAGAATTTTTCTTACAAATGCAAATCGAAGACGATGGAGGCCGAAAATGATGGTAGAGCTTTTGTAATTCTTGTTCCCCTTGAAATGGTGATTCCGAAAATATGGTTTTTGTTGTCGGTTTTGCGAGATCCGAAAATTTGGTGATTTTGGGTTGAGAGGTTTTTGGGTGTAAGTGTGTGTTTTATGGAAAATGGAAATGAAAGAAAGAGAAAAGGAGAGGTGGGGTGTAGGTGAAAGCCTCACCTCGCAGTCTCCGTCCCGTGCTCCGCGTGGTGTTCGTTTTCTCCGTCATTTAACATTAAATATTTGTTTTATTCATTTAATTGTCCGTTTTAAATTACAAATCATTATAGAATGTTTTATTGTAATATTTCACCAATTGTCTATTTATGGTATTTAAAATGAATTTCGTTTTATTTGTTTGCGCGTTTGTATTTTTAATTGCGTATACATTAATTGTGTAATAAAACTTGGATACGAAATGTCACAATAAATGAGATTCTGAATAAAATTGAGTTATTAGATAATATTTGTATTTCTTAATAAAATTATTCACCAACGTCCGTATTTATTGTATCGAAATTCATTCGATTTGAAACTCGTACGATTTAAATAAACCGCATAATTGTGTAGATATATATTCAACAATATATATGATAATTGATACATTAATTAGCCTAACACATAACTAATTACATGTATTAAAACTTGATTAGGCACTAAATTCTAGTCCTAAATTGACGGTTGTCACATTCTCCCCCTGTTAGAAGAATTTCGTCCCGAAATTTATGTTGAAGTCGTGTTTGATGTTGAATCAGTGAAGAGTTGAGGATACTTGAGTCGCATTTGGTCTTCCCGTTCCCAAGTGAATTCCGGACCGCGCCGCGAATTCCACCTAACTTTGACGATAGGAATACGACTTTGTTTAAGTTGTTTGACCTCACGGTCCATGATTTCAGCGGGTTCCTCAACAAAGTGAAGTTTTTCGTCAACTCGAATTTCATCGAGTGGAATGATAAGTGTCTCATCAGACAGACACTTCTTCAGATTTGAAACATGAAATGTGGGATGCACGCTGCTGAGTTCGGATGGCAGCTGCAATCGATATGCCACTGGACCAATCCTTTCGAGGATCTCGAATGGTCCAATGTATCTGGGATTTAACTTCCCTCGTTTGCCAAATCGGATTACGCCTTTCCAAGGCGATACTTTGAGTAGAACTCGATCCCCAACCTGGAACTCGAGTGGCTTGCGTCTCACATCAGCATAACTTTTCTGACGATCACGCGCGGCTTTGAGTTTGTTTTGAATTTCTACGATTCTCTCGGTCGTCTCGTGAATGATTTCTGGACCCGTGAGTTGGCTGTCCCCAACTTCGGTCCAACAGATAGGTGACCGGCACTTACGACCGTACAGTGCCTCGAAGGGTGCAGCTTTGATGCTGGTATGATAACTGTTGTTGTATGAGAACTCGCACAATGGTAGATGTTTTTCCCAGTTTACACCGAAGTCTACTACGCAGGCCCGTAGCATGTCTTCAAGTGTTTGAATGGTTCGTTCACTTTGACCGTCGGTTTGAGGATGGTATGCGGTACTCATATCCAGTCGAGTACCCAGGGATTTTTGAAGTGATTGCCAAAATTGTGAAGTGAAACGACTATCCCTATCGGAGATAATTGAGATTGGAACACCGTGTTTGGTCACGATTTCCTTCAGATAAATGTTGGTGAGGCGTTCCATTTTGTCAGATTCCTTGATTGCCAGGAAGTGAGCAGATTTTGTGAGACGATCCACGATCACCCAAATGGAATCGCAACCGTTCGAGGATTTGGGTAGCTTGGTTATGAAGTCCATGGCAATTTGTTCCCATTTCCATTCAGGAAGACTGGGTTGTTGAAGTAAACCAGAAGGTTTTTGATATTCGATTTTGACTTTGGAGCAAGTAAGGCACTTGCTGACATAGGTGGCGATTTCAGATTTCATGTTCGGCCACCAGTAGAAGTCCTTGATACCGTGGTACATTTTATCGGACCCCGGGTGGATAGAATATTTAGACTTGTGAGCTTCATCCATCACCAAGTCTCGTAGGTTCCCATATTTAGGCAACCAGATTCGGTTTGAGAAATACCTAATCCCGTTAGGTCTGATTTCGAATTGTTTATCCATGCCCCGCAAGGCTTCATCTTTGACATTTTCGGGTTTTAAGGCTTCGAGTTGAGCAGTGAGAATTTGGATGTTTAAATTGTTGTGAATGGTCATACTGAGGGCTCGAACCCGAAGTGGTTTCACTCGCTCTTTTCGACTGAGGGCGTCAGCAACAACATTTGCTTTGCCTGGATGATATTTGAGCTCGCAGTCGTAATCGGTAAGCAACTCGACCCATCGACGTTGCCTCATGTTGAGATCCTTCTGATCGAATATGTGTTGAAGGCTTTTATGGTCGGTAAAGATTGTACATCTGGTACCATAAAGGTAATGTCTCCAGATTTTGAGGGCAAAAACGACAGCTCCTAGCTCGAGGTCGTGGGTGGTGTAATTCTTTTCATGAATCTTAAGCTGTCGAGAAGCATAAGCTATGACTTTGTCCCGTTGCATGAGCACACAACCGAGACCTTGATGAGAAGCATCGCAGTATACCACGAAGTCATCGGTGCCTTCAGGTAACGATAGGATAGGAGCACTGCAAAGCTTTTGTTTTAAGAGTTGGAATGCCGACTCTTGTTTATCAGTCCAGTCAAACTTTTTGTCTTTCTGGGTCAGCGTCGTGAGTGGTATGGCTATCTTGGAGAAATTTTCAATGAATCGTCGATAGTATCCGGCCAGTCCTAGAAACTGCCGTACTTCGGTCGGAGTGGTTGGCGATTGCCAGTCTTTGATAGCCTCGATTTTTGACGGGTCGACGTGAATCCCCCGACTGTCAATCACGTGACCAAGGAATTGAACGGTTTTGATCCAGAACTCACACTTAGAGAACTTGGCATAGAGCTCCTCGTGTTTAAGTAGTTCAAGGATGGTTCTGAGGTGTTGCGCATGCTCTACTTTGCTTCGTGAATATATGAGGATGTCATCGATGAATACAATGACAAACTTATCAAGGTAAGGTTTACACACCCGATTCATAAGGTCCATGAATACAGCCGGTGCATTGGTTAGGCCGAATGGCATCACTTGGAATTCGTAATGCCCGTAACGGGTTCTGAAAGCGGTTTTTGGAATATCGGCATCGCGAACACGCAATTGGTGATAACCGGATCGGAGATCAATCTTTGAATAACAACTCGACCCTTGAAGTTGGTCGAACAGGTCATCGATTCGAGGAAGTGGATACCGGTTCTTGACAGTTAACTTGTTCAACTCTCGATAGTCGATACACATTCGAAAAGAACCATCTTTCTTCTTAACAAATAGGACCGGAGCTCCCCAAGGTGAAGAACTCGGCCTGATAAATCCTCGTTCCAGGAGTTCCTGTAATTGGGTGGACAGCTCCTGAAGTTCGGATGGAGCTAAACGGTATGGTGCTCGGGCCACAGGCGCAGCACCTGGTACAAGATCGATTGAGAACTCAACCTGTCTTGGTGGTGGTAGACCAGGCAGTTCCTCAGGAAAGACTTCTGGAAAGTCTCGAACAATTGGAACATCCTCAAGTCGCTTCTCCTCCGACTTTTTCTCCATGATGTGCGCGAGGATTGATGGATAACCCTTTCTCAGAAATTTCCGGGTTTTAAGACAAGATATGATGTTAAGCCTCGTCCCTCCGGTCTCCCCCTGTATGACTAGGGTTCTACCGACAGTGAGAGGTATGCGAACAATTTTGTCATAGCAGATGATTTCGGCACGATGTTTGGATAACCAGTCCATGCCTACGATGACATCGAAACTTCCTATCTCAATAGGCATAAGATCTATGGAGAAGATTTCGTCGGCTAGATTTAAAGTGCAATTAGGCATCACACTATTGGTTTCTATCAATTTGCCATTTGCTAGCTCTACGGTGTACTTAACGTCTAAAGCAACAGGTGTAATGTCAAGTAGAGGGCAAAATTCATCGGAAATAAAACTTCTATCGGCACCAGTATCAAACAGTATGGAAGCAGTTAAATTGTTGAGGAGGAACATACCCGTGACCACGTTCGGGTCCTGACGGGCGTCCCCTGAGTTGATCACGAAGGCGCTACTTTTGGTGTTGTTGTTGTTGTTGCGGTGGTTGTTGTTGTTGCCCTTGTTCTTCAATTTTGGGCAAGAATCCCTAAAGTGTCCTGGGTTTCCACATTCGTAGCAGGACTTAGGTTGTCGGGTATTTTTGTCAGAGGGGCTGTTGTTGGATTTGGGGGCTCGGCAATCCTTAGTCGAATGCCCGTACCTCCTGCAGTTGTTGCAAGGAGTACCGCACTGACCAAAGTGGTGATAGTTACACTTGGGACAATAAGGTCTGTCCCCGGTGTAGCTGCGGTTGGATTCAGAGTTGGTGGTGTAGACTTGGATGGCGTTGTTTTTCTTGTTTGAGTTGTGGTGGTGTTCAGTGGATTTGCGTTTGTTGTTGTTGGAGGATGAGGTGTTGGAGGTCTCACGGCTGATAACTAGAGCCATGAGTTCGTGGGCCAATCGAATGGCACTTTCAGTAGTAGTTGGTTTGGATGAGGCGACGTTTCCCTGAATGTTCTCGGGAAGTCCACGAATGTATTTCTTAATGCCCTTACTTTCTGGTTCGACTAAACTCGGGCATAATAAAGCAAACTGCTGAAATTTAGTGGTATAATCAGCAACATCATTTCCCTGCACCTCCAGATGCCAGAATTCTTCTTCCAGCCTGTGCAATTCCTCTTCAGGACAGTATTTTTCTGTCAGTTTCTTCTTCAGTTCGGCCCAAGGAAGCCGATTTGCAACCTCAAGGCCTACAGAGTTTGCGTGGGTTTTCCACCACGTGAGTGCACCTTCCTGAAAGGTGTAAGCAGCGAATTTGACTTTGTTGTTCTCAGTGCAATCGCAGAGACTGAAAACAGATTCCATACGCTCAATCCAACGGATCAAGCCAATGGCACCTTCCGTGCCCTTGAAGTACAGTGGTTTACAACTAAGAAAGTCCTTATAGGAGCAAGGTTTGGGTGGTGGAGTATTGGTTGCTGTGTCCTCGCTACCTGGTGGTGTTCGGGTAGCCAAGGCTTCGGTCACACTGCGGGCAATTATTCCCGCGATCTCAGCCTCGCTAAGGGTAATTTGACGACGAGGAGGCATGATGCTGAGTAAGAAAGAACAAGGAAATGAAATAAGATACTAGTCCGAGTATGATGAACTAGTGGTGTGTTTGTCATTTAGAGACAAGGCGTTAGAGAAAAAGAGGCCTATATTCATATAATATAATATAGCCTAAAGTTGTAATGAGGTCTATTCATGTAAATATATGTATATCACATAATAACCTATTGAGTGTCTAGCACAGACGTGTTTTGAGTCCCGTTTCTCTCGAGGTCAGAGTCAACTAATGCATTCCTGTTCAACATAACTCTTTCAGATTTCACATCATCTTTCTCTAATTGTACATAGTTGATCAGGCTATGTTAAATTAAAGTCGCATGATGTAATCCCTGAACTAGTCATAACTAATAAGGAATACTGCCTAACGGTCATAGTCTAGGCCCACTAAATGCAACCTAGTTCACTATAACCTTAGGCTCTGATACCAATCTGTGACACCCCCAAATTTAATGATTTGCGGAAGCTTGATTTGGGTGTCACTAATCAATGTACAAAGCACATAAGATATAATGAACGACCACTATATGCGTCGTTTTAAACTTGTATAGATAAAGTAAATGTTTACATCAAAATATAGTTACATTAGCTCGGTTCCTGAAATTGAGAGATTACATAGCATAATTACTTTTACAAAATATAATAATGCAGTCCAATCTCTAGTTGTATGTATGCTGACTCGAGCTAATAATTCCTGCCTGTGCAGCCAAACTACTGCTGGGTACCTGTGATAAATACTAAAATGGGTCAGCGAAAACGCTGGTGAGCTCACAGGTTTGCATGTCAATATATAGTTGTCAGAACCGCAAGATTTATATTGAATTTAAAATGCAGTTAAGCAAAATAAAAGTTATACTGTCCATGAGCACATAGTCTGAGCTTAACTTGATTTGTCAGGCCCAATTAAGGAAACCTAACTTGAAATGCCTCCTACGAGTGCCTAATCAACACTCGTCTTCCCAAATGCTAATACATCCGTTTGACCGGTTAGTGCGTGCTAACCCGGATGAGGATTGTCAATCCCATATGATATCATATACTAACATTCACGCTATAAAATACTAGAGACTATGCTTATGGAGGACTTTAAATTGATTAGCTTGAAACTCATGTAGTATTTGAAGTTTGGCACTTGCGTTCTACTTGTAAAACAAAATCGAGTAGTAATATCACACCCCTAGTTGTAAAGCAGTGAAAATGGGGCTATGAAACTCACCTGAGTCTTGAAGTGTTTAATTTAATAAACTCGAAATAATTAGCGGTGAATTGATGTCCAAAGACTTGAAACCTGAATGTGTTCACGACACTTGATTGTTATTAATTGTACCGGTATCCCGAAAGACTACCTTTGTAGTTGTTATACAACTATATATATATATGTCCAAATTACTACGATTTGGTTGATTGAATTGATACAAGTTACAACGACTTGTTTGATTTAATTGATACAAGTTACAACGACTTGTTTGAGTGAATTTATACAAGTTACAACGACTTGCTTGATTCTGAAGTATGTTTTGAAAACGTGTACGGCCCGTTGGTGATTTAGTTGAAATAATAAAAATTCTAAAATGTTGACTTTGCTACAGTACTGCTACAGTACTGCTACAGTAAATTTGACTTTTTTTTTTTTTTTTTTTGAACAGTAACTTTGACTTCAAAATTCTGGTTTTTCTGTGTTTTGCGACACAACATGCGACACAAAGATTTGACATGCGACACAATGGTTGTGTCGCAGACGTCATGCGACACAAGGATACGACACAGGGACTGTGTCGCATCGAATACGAAATGCTAATTTAATAGCGACATAGTGGTTGTGTCGTATAGAAATACGACATAGTTTGCGACATAGAGTGCGACATAACGGGTTTTATGCGACATAGTATGCGACACAAGGCTTGTGTCGCATAGATGAACATCAGCCCAGAAACTTCGGCTGTTCGTGATTTTTCCGGCCAAAACTCAAATCAAACTCATTTTTAGACTATAAAACCTTGTTATCTTCCTAGTATTGGACATATATAAGTTGTGTAAACATCAAAACATCCAAAGATTACATCAAAATAAACAAATCTAAGTTTTTAGAATTTTTCTTACAAATGCAAATCGAAGACGATGGAGGCCGAAAATGATGGTAGAGCTTTTGTAATTCTTGTTCCCCTTGAAATGGTGATTCCGAAAATATGGTTTTTGTTGTCGGTTTTGCGAGATCCGAAAATTTGGTGATTTTTGGTTGAGAGGTTTTTGGGTGTAAGTGTGTGTTTTATGGAAAATGGAAATGAAAGAAAGAGAAAAGGAGAGGTGGGGTGTAGGTGAAAGCCTCACCTCGCAGTCTCCGTCCCGTGCTCCGCGTGGTGTTCGTTTTCTCCGTCATTTAACATTAAATATTTGTTTTATTCATTTAATTGTCCGTTTTAAATTACAAATCATTATAGAATGTTTTATTGTAATATTTCACCAATTGTCTATTTATGGTATTTAAAATGAATTTCGTTTTATTTGTTTGCGCGTTTGTATTTTTAATTGCGTATACATTAATTGTGTAATAAAACTTGGATACGAAATGTCACAATAAATGAGATTCTGAATAAAATTGAGTTATTAGATAATATTTGTATTTCTTAATAAAATTATTCACCAACGTCCGTATTTATTGTATCGAAATTCATTCGATTTGAAACTCGTACGATTTAAATAAACCGCATAATTGTGTAGATATATATTCAACAATATATATGATAATTGATACATTAATTAGCCTAACACATAACTAATTACATGTATTAAAACTTGATTAGGCACTAAATTCTAGTCCTAAATTGACGGTTGTCACATGGTTGTTAGGGGCGTCGAACGGTGCCGGTGATAATAGAGGTAGTTTCGTGGTTAACGGCAACGATACTGGCGGTTATCGTTTTGTGTTGGTTTCGATTACGGTGGGAGGTGCCTTGATTATGGATGAGTGGTGCTTGAGATCAAGATCTTAGAAAGAGAGTGAGAGAGATTGGGATTCTTGTGTTGTAGAGGGAGAAAGAGTCAAAGAGATATAGCAGGTGACTTGAGATATTTTTTTTTGTTTAAAGGCTACTTGAGATTTGAGATGTTAGGTAATAAAGTGAATGGGATGATTACTACCATTGGATTGTGTGGTCTTTAACTATACTTACCGTTGGATATCAATCCTTGTGAAATGGATGACACATTTTGATTGGCTAGTTCAATAAATACTACGGAGTATCTTTTATATAAATATAATAAATAATAAATATCTTTTATATAAATATGTTAAGTGGAATTTTAAGTGAAGGTATTTTCTAAACTAGATTTTTATTAGTGTCAACAATCAAAACGTCATGAGGATGAAATAGATACAATTTATGTATAATTGTATGGCTTCATTTAATTTATAAGTATATATGACATTATCATTTACTTGATATGTATATGTAGAAGTAAATTATCTCAAAAATTTCCATTTTGTAGTAGTGGTTAGTGTTTATGTCGCACAATTCGTCAATGAATGTATAAAAAATACTCATTTGATAGTTTAGTTTGATTACTTGTACTCCTATGGTGTTAAAATACAAAATATAGAAAAAGTTCGTCCCAAATCCGTCCCAAGAGCTTAAATTTTCCGACGGATTTGGGACGCACAAATTAGTTTATATTTTATTTTAATAACATTTAAATACGAATAAGAATACACACTCATATTTGTCGTTATATCAATAGATAAGGATATAAAAAAAAATAAAAAATGCATATATATACTCAACCACACATAAAAACGTACACACATTAATACTCGTTCTTAATACTGCATATACACATGCATGTATACACACACAACCAAGATAAGGACGTTAGTGTTTATGCCACACAACTCGTCAATGAATGTATATAAATACTTGTTTGATAGTTTAGTTTGATTACTTGTAGTACTATGGTGTGAAAATACAAAATATAGAAAAAGCCCATCCCAAAATCTTAAATTTTCTGACGGATTTCGAACGAACCAATAAGTTTATATTTTATTTCAATAACATTTTAATAAGAATAAGAAAACACACTTATATTTGTTATATATCAATAGATAAGGGTATATAAAAAAATTAAAAGTACATATATCCACTCAACCATAAGTACGAACGTATGAACATTAAGACTCGTTCTTAATACTACATATACACATACATGCATGCATACATACACAATAAAGATAAGGGCGTTAGTGTCTATGTCGCACAATTCGTCAATGAATATATAAAATACTCATTTCAAAGTATAGTTTGATTACTTGTACTCGTACGATGTTAAAATACAAAATATAGAAAAAGTCCGTCCCAAAAGCTTAAATTTTTCGACGGATTTGGGACGGAACGCTAAAAGAATTCAATTTAATTAGTTATGATATTTTTCGGTCGGAAATCCGTCGGAAATTTATTTATTTAGAGACGGATTTGGGACGGATTATTGGTCATCGTAAATCTGTCCCAAAATCGTCGTTAATCTCTCACGAGTATTTGTTCATTGGAAAATGGTCGGAAATCCGTCGGAAATTTGGGACGATAACTAGGCCGTTGAAAATTCGTCGGAAATTTGGAACGACTACTAGTCCGCCGGAAATCCTTCAAAAATTTGGGACAGACTTATGTATCGTCGGAAATCTGTTTCTAATTTCAGTTTTTCTAGTAGTGAAATAATTATATAAAAATGAAGGGTATTAATAAGTGCATAAGCTGGTTGTACTTTAATTAATATTTATGGGGGTTAACTTAAATTCAGGGGGGTCAGAGGAGTTTATTATGGTATGGGTACAAGTATTAATGCGTGTCTTAAATTCTTATTGACAAGCCCTTAGGGCTGTCATTATCATTTTCCAAAAACGAATTCATTTAGTTGTAATTATTACTATATTTGTTGGGTGAAAACTCACTCCTACATAACCATAAACAAACCAAAACATATACTCCATCCATCCCAAAATAAGTGTCATGTTTTGACTTTTTGAGTATTTATTTTACAAATTTGACTTTAAATATTTTTGTTTGTGTTATATAATATTTGATACAAAATATATAAATGGGTAGGGTTTTAAATGTATTTTCATTGGTATAATTTTTATAAAGTATTATATAACACAAACAAAAATATTTAAAGTCAAAGTTGAAAATGAAAGACTTCAAAAACTGATACATGACACTTATTTTGAAACGGAGAGAGTATATAAATTCATGGGTTACTCTCTTCACCATCAATTGATTTTTGAATGTAACTCTATCTGGTTTTATGTACCGAAATTTTGAACCTATCGGGCGAAAATAGGTTTTAACAAGTGGTATGCGAGTTGGGGAATCTGGATTTGAGGCTTTGAGGGGAAGATAATCTTGAAGTACACAATTAAAATGTCATATTAATTCTAATTGATTTTTTCTTTGTTTTTTTATTTACTTCAGTGATTTGCACAATAACAGCTTGAATGGCACGATTCCTAGTTTTCTTGTGTCCTTGCCTAGTCTCCAACAACTGTAAGTATGCTTGCTGCAATTGTTCAAGATATTTTCTAAGATTTATAAGCGTCATTAAACTTTAAGCATGTACACCTATTAATAAAATAACAAAACATTATTTTGTAGGAATTTGGCGGATAACAAGTTTAGTGGATCCATACCCACTTCACTATCAAAGAACAATAGATTGAAACTAACGTACGTAAGTTCGATTTGATATGTATATTAGTACTAAATATGAACTTTATTGCATGCAATTTCCGAAAAATATGTTTGTGCTTTATGTATATAATATTTTAATTCTTTTCAAATGATAATAGTGTTACTGGAAATCCTTCTTTGTGTACATCTGGCACATCTTGTTCAAGTTCTCCGGGAACCAGTAATCCATCTCAGGGTGGCACCACTCCAGCTGGGAAGAAGAAAAGCAACATGCTACCTCTGATACTCGCCATTGTAATTGCAGTAATCGTACTTATTATTGGGGTTGCCATCGCAGTTATTATCATATTATGTAAGAAATCAACAAATCGTGACAACGCAAGTACGCCAGTTAGTCCTCCAGGTTTGTTCTAATTACAATTTGTCACACTTTAACATCTTACTAAGATTGCATATTAAGCTCTATTTGACAATTATGACTGTGTTTGGGGTATTATAGTTAATATTCCAGACGGGAGAGCAAACATGACCTTTGGTGTAGAAGCAAATGTGAATCTGGACGTTCTACCAGCAGTCGGTGGAGAAACATTAAACATGCACGAGGTCAAAGGATATGCGGTGCATCATCAAGCTTTTGCATCACCTACAGCACCACAACATGGTACTCCTGTTCAAACTAGCAATTTCTACGGTCAAACAGGAGTACAATATTGCTAATCTGTTGTCGATATGATCTTGTCATATTTAAAATCTAATTTTTTTTAAACACAGCTAAAGCTACATCTATTCAGTTTGTTTGGGAGGTGGCTGAGTATATGCACGCATAACATACTTATGTTGCTGGATAAAGAGGTAGTGTGCATTTGAGCAATTCTTTCAGTGTATGAAGAAGTAAAATCGTTAATTCTTTTGAGGTCATGTCTTGCTGTATTTAATTCTCAGTAAGTCTGCTATGATATACCTAAATTTGGAAAACAGGAGTGTCACTACTACACATGGAAGGATTGAGTCCGGTCAAACATGCCTTTAGGGTCCGGTTGTTTAGCCGGACTCTATATGGGGAGGTATTTATTCGAGAGTCCGGTTATTTAGCCGGACTCTATTACTAGTTAAGGATCGGCTCTTTTCCAAAAAACCCGGACTCCGTTGTTTCTAAAGGGATCATTATTCCTAGTTCAACCGGACTCTATTTGTTTGTTGGAGACCATTATCTTTTACACTTAGCCGGACTCTATTTATTTGTTGGACCATTCAATTTTACACCTAACCGGACTCTTTTAAATAAACGTAACCGGACTCATTAAACTGAACTATATATATATTGGCTGTTCCAGTTTAATAAAATTAAATTAAACATGCATATAAATAATATTCTCCAAATACCACATTGGCAAAACAAAATATTTTCTATTATAAATCAAAAAACACCAACAATATACTCAAATCTGCTCACTACATAAAATAGTGTCATCCAAACATTTGTAACGATTCAACATGAAAGTAGCATATAAGCACCTTCTAATCCTAATTAAGTACACACTGATCAAATCCTACAACTACAACCTTAATTTCTTGACCTTGTAATACCCCTTGTAGCTTAGTACGTCCTTCTCTCTTACCTGCAATATTAAAGAGGCACACCATAATCACTACACATCTTATAAGGTTGTTTTGAACTTTTCACAATATACAACAATCTTATACTTAATTACCTAAACGTTGGTTATGAATTTTTCAATCCACACACCAGCAATAATGTCTAACTCATTTTCAGGAATGCAATCAGTTTTTACCCAAGGGATCTATGTGAAATCCAATAAACAACAACAATTATTCAAAAAATTAGAGGGTTAAGTTAGTGTAATACTCAAAATACAAAAACGGGTTTAAAGATTGTTACCGTCTTAGGGAAATTAGCTTGTTGAAAGGAGATAAAATCATGCATCCACCTCATCACATAAAATCCACACTCCCAAGCGCCTTTTTGTTGATTGCACTAAATTTAAATAGCATGTAGATAGAGACATTAATACCCAAATGCAATAGAGATAGCTATTATATATATATGAAATACATACATAACTCAAGTACAAGAATGTTGCGCCGTCAGAGTGCTGACTCAGCCGCGGTCGTTTTCCAAGGGGGGTTGGCACGGCGGTCCTGCAGGCAACGACGCAACAACGTGTGAACGTGTTAGGTTTTAAATTTATATGAGCTGGGGCTCAAACTATAAGTACTATCTACTTTTGGGGAGTAAGCAGTAATTATAACTCGAGTGTCGTTCTTAAAATCGGAGCGAATGGAACTTAAAGGGACTTACCATAAATGAGCTTTCTGATAGGATGGGTTTATAAAAGTAGGTAGGTTTTGGTTGGTTATCTAAGCTAATACTAAATAAAACAAGTAAATTAAAAAGAGAGTAGGCAACAGGTAGAGCGTGATTGCTGAAACTTCGATGATTAGGGTTTCTGGATGATATTCATTAGACAGATGATTGGAGACTACCTTGGGCAAATCATCAGACGGACAGTCGGTGTAAACACTAGGATCCTACGTTTTAGTCTAAAAGCCTTAAAGCATATGTCACTGAATCCTAGGTTATCCTGATGCTGATCAGAAACAGGTTGTTCAAACCCCTCTCACTTGCCTTGTAAGACTAAGCGACCTCTACGGATGATATACCCTGGGTGTAGGCATAAGGTAACAAACTGCAATTTTCTATCTGACCTTTCTTAACACCTAAATCTATCTGAGTTTATCTAGGTAAGTACTAATTGTATGCTGTATACGTTGAGCTGTCGGTTATGTTGAGTTAAGCGGTTTAAGCATCTTGTATTACAGCCGAATACTTGCTTTCTTTTCAAAACTCATTTATTACTGGTTTAAGCATAATTAACTCCGTCATGAATTAGACCCTCCTTTGCTATCAGGCGTTCATCCCTAGGAATACTCACGGTGTACAGTGCAATTGGCATATCCACAGTGTTCCGGACTCAAGGTATACTCACGGTGTACAGTGCATTTGGCATATCCACAGTGTTCCAGACTCAAGGCATACTAACGGTGTACTGTACGTTAAAGTAGTTCCACAGCTGTATGTTAACCTTGGTGTACTAACGGTGTACGGTGCAGCGAGCATTTCCACAGCTGTATTTGAACCTTGGTGTACTAACGGTGTACGGTGCAGCGAGCATTTCCACAGCTTTATTGTTCCTAGACCCATATTCTAAAAGGGTGACTTCTAGGTATTCCACGATGAAATAAACCTAAGACGGTTCCTTAGCTTCCACGTATTTGTACTCCACACGAGGTGTTTCCAACGCTATACGAAGTACTGTGCCGTTTTACGGAATATTCATAGCTTCATACTGTAATATGAGATAACTATATCTACGTAGTATTAGGGTTGATCAGATCCTATCCTAAGGCAATAGTCACGTGAAAGACTGGAAAGGGTGGACACTGAATTAAGTCTATATTCATGTAAAACTCAACCAGATACACAGCAAAACAATCACCAATCATAATAATGGGGACATTATTCCACAACGGATTGTTCCCACGACTTTCATAGCTTCCACGTTCCATACTACACACATTCGTGATGATTCCGGCGCTATACAAATGAAAGCCGTATAACGTTACTTCCGTTATTTCATAATGTTTATCCCACTGAATTAAATATCATCCATAATCCTAATATCTACATTTCAACAATCACAGTATTAAACTACGTAAATAGCATGGCAATATTCGCAACACAAACAAAGATATCATGCAAACAAAACATAATAACCGTAAGTAAAGGAATAAGTAATAACCAGTATTTAAGCAGCGTAACACTGAATAGTACAAGCTAGAATCTTGAAAACTTCAATACAATAAAATTCCCAAGCTACAGCTATCTTCCCCACTCGAACCGTGCCTACATCTCTCTAGTTCTCTAGAGAGAGAAACTAGAGAGAGAAGCTAACCTAATCTAATTCTCCTCTAACTCCTAAGAGTAGTGCTAGAGAGAGAATGTGTGTGAGAGAGAAAGTGAGAGAATTCTATGAAGAATGGTGTGTGAAATGAAGTGAATGAGCTCTCTATTTATAGGCAAGCCTTGGATCCAAGAGTACAAGTCCACAAGCACACGTACAAGCCAACGAAGCAAGAAGGAGGCCGTGTGAGAGCAAATGAGGCCGTACACGGACTAAACAGGGCCGTACACGGCCTGTTTAGGGCCGTACACGGTCACATCAAGGCCGTACACGGCTGGGTGGTGGCCGTGTGCTAGGCCGTGTGATTTTTCTGACTTTTCTCGCATCTTCAGAAGGCCGTATCTTCTTCGTTTCGCGTCCGATTGACTTGATTCTTTCGCCTACGGCTTCGTAATTCTGTTACGCTTCTAATGATGCCAATTTGGTAGAAATTGGATGTGTGGGGCCCGGGCGTGTCCAGAATACGTTTTGTAGCTTTCGGCTGCGCTGTAACTTGCATAACTTTCTCGTCCTTGATCCTTTCTGAGAAATCCTTATATCCACGTTCTCGTAATCTTCATAGCTACAAAATAAGACTATTATGAGGCTCTGGTATGAAGTTTATAGTAGATTTAGGGTTAGGCTCAGAATAGTGTCTATTTAGGTCAGTTTTCTGCCCTTTTTGCTTGATTTTCAAAAGACCGACAAGTTTATACCTTTCTAACAAAAGTTAATAAATAATGATGATTTTAAGATGTATTTGTTAGAAAAGAGCAAAATATGGGACAATTAATGCATGTAAAAACGTGACTTTTTGCGATACATCAAATATCCCACACTTAAGCTTTTGCTTGTCCTCAAGCAAACCTCATTTGGAAAATAGTTTTTGAAAAATTATTTTGGATGCTTAGAGTATCTTCCGCAGAAAGTCACTTTCTTCAAAGTAGATAAATCTTTTCGGAAAATAAGCATCAACAAAAATTAACTATACTTACACATAAAATTGATCAACCCTTTTTGGCATGCTTTGCAACTCTCGAGACGTAGATGTACATGACTGGGCGATTCTCACAAGTGGGTCACTCAATTCACTCAAAGTGTATCGGGTTACATATAATCTATAGAAACTAAATCGCTCATTGCCAGTCATGCAGTGCTTATCGTCATAGGCTTGGTCGAGAATCGAATCTCCACCACTCCTTTGAGAGCGGTGCTAATCATCCCAAGGCATTTTAGTGGGTTGTGTGAGTAAGGGTAAAGTGGGTAAGGATAGGGGTAGTTTGGTCAATGGTTTTAGGGTTTTGGAACTTCAGACTCGGAGTTTTCAAAGATCAAAGCAAGTTTCACTTGAGATAACTTCTCGAGTAGACTCATCTCCTAGAGGAATAATCTCTTCTCTTGATGTTTCTTTTGAGTTCTGATATATTTTTCTTCTTTAGAGAGTAGTCTTCTTCATCTAGGAGTTCTCCAAGGTCTACTTTTCTTCTCTTTTTCTTTTTCTTTGTTTTTTTCTTTTTCTTATTTTTATGACCTTGGAGATCCTTCGTATAGTGAGACATCTTTGACTTCTCTTTTGACAAGTACCAATTTTTCGTACTGTCTTTGGCGGATAATATCTTCGTGATGGGTACTAACTTTGCTTTTGTACCGTATCTTCACTTTGGATTTCTTTCTTTAAACTCTTGATAGGTACGGAGAGATGTTTGAAGATGAGACACCAATAGAAAGATATCTCAAGCAGTCCTTCACTTATGATCTATGATGTAACACCCGCCAAATTAGGACTAGTAATTAGTGCCTAATCATATGTTAATACATGTAATTAGTTCCTGGTTAGGCTAATTAATGTATCGAATTATATATATACTGTTGAATATATATACGAAAATGCGATTTGATTAAATCGTACGCAATTTAAATCGAATGTATTTCGATTCAATTTAATATGGACGTTGGTGACCAATTTTATTAAATAACGCTTTTATGTCAAAAATATTATTTTGATAATATTTTGTATTCAATTCGTATCGTACAAACCGAACTTACACAATTTAAAACAATAAAATGCGTAAACTAAATAAACAAACTAACTTACATCTTATAACACAAATATAAATTGATTTGTAAAATATTTAAACAATATATCGCGTAATAAATCGTATTTTAAAACTTATAATCAAAATGTAAATAATTATTTAACGTTTAAACGACGGAGCAAACGAACACCACGCGGAACGCGGGGCGAGAAACTGAAAAGTGGGGATAACCCCACCTCCCACTCCTTTTCTTTCTCATTCTTCTATCAATTCTCTCTCTCTTCTCTTATTTCCTCCAAAATCACCAAATCACCAAAAACTCACAAAACCGCAAAATAACGTCACGAAACGCAACCGAATCACCAATATTTTAGAGATTCACGACCACCTCGCAACGATCTACATTTCTACCTTTCCGGATTTTCATTTCGGCAAATTGTAAGTTTCCGACAAAATCCCGAAATCTCTTGATTCTTAGTATTTTTCATTTGTGGTTGTTTTTATAACTAATATATGTCCATTACAATGTATAGAACACGATTTCATAGCTTAAAAACGAGTTTCAAACGGATTTTTCGCCGGAAAAACGTTAACAGCCGGACTTTCTGGGCTGGTGTTCATCCATGCGACATAAGCATTGTGTCGCATGTTGTGTCGTATTTTGGCATTTGTGTCGTATAAAAGCCCCTGTGTCGCACCTTGTGTCGTACCCGATAATTAGTGTCGCAAGTCCTGCGACACAACCATTATGTCGCATACACCATACGACACAATCACTATGTCGCTGTTGAATCAGCATCTCGCATCTATGCGACACAACCATTGTGTCGCATAGACATTGTGTCGCATTCCTATGCGACACAACCCTTGTGTCGCATAACTACCCTTGTGTCGCATATTGTGTCGCAAAACACAGAAAACTCAGATTTTTACTAAGTGTCGAGACTCGAAATTTATCACTCGATTTTGCCCGAATTCAGATCCCAGATGCGTTTTTCGTCAAAGCAATATAGTAGAAATAAAAATTTTCCAAGCTGACCTGGCAGCTCGACCCCAGCCAGGGGCTCTGCCCCTTGGACCCCGCTACCAGGGGCGCTGCCCCCGGACCCCCGTACTTAGATTCCGTAACGGCTTCTAAAACACATTTTTCAAGTGAAACGCCACGAAATCAAAATAATAATAGTTGAGATTATTATTACAAATCCGTCACCAACGGGCCGTACATGTTTTCAAACACTTAACAAATCAACCAAATCGTAGTAATTTGGACATATATATAGTTGTGTAACAACTACAAGGGTGATCTTTTGAGATACCCAATCATGTTTATAACCATCGCGTGTCGTGGACACCCTCAGGTTACAAGTCTTTGGACTTCATACTCGGCTAATCAACTTACGTTTGTTTAAACGCTTTCAGACTCAGGTGAGTCTCATAGCCCCTCTTTTACTGTTTTACTCAGGGGTGTGATATACTGCTCAACTTTTAACATGTGAACGCAAGTACCAACTTTTCATATACTACATGAGTTTTTCGAAACTAATCATTTAAAGTCCTCCGTCAGCATAGTTGTTAATACGTTGTAGCGTGAATATTAGTATATGGTACCATATAGGATTGACCCACCTCGTCCGGGTTAGCAAGCACTAACCGGGTAAACGGACGTACTAATATTTGGGAAGACGAATGTGGATTAGGCATTCGTAGAGGCACCTCGCCCGGAATTCTCTATAGGGGACCCGGCCCTCGAGTTAAGCTCAACTATGTGCTCATGGCTGTATACACGATGATTATCATTTAATTGCTGGATGCAATTCATTATTAAATTGCTGGATGCAATTCATTATTTAATTGCTGGATGCAATTCATTATTTAAATCTTGCGGTTCATACGATATTACTTGATTTCAAACCTGTGAGCTCACCAGCTTTATAGCTGACCTTTTAGCATATATCGCAGGTACCCAGCAGTAGGATGTTTCTGCTTCAGGACTTAGCTCGAGTCAGCATACAGACGATTGAGATTTTCTTGCATTAGTATATTTTGTATAAGTACTTATGTACTGAAATCTCATTATATTTAACTCGAGCTATGTAAAGCTTTAAATGTTGTAAACATTTCAATTATCAATATATTTTGTTAAAACGACGCATATAGAGTCGTTTGCTATTTATCTTTGTGCTTTGTTATTGATTAGTAACACCCAAATCAAGCTTCCGCAAAACATTAAATTTGGGGGTGTTACAGATTGGTATCAGAGCCTAAGGTTATAGTGAACTAGGTTGCATTTAGTGGGCCTAGACTATGACCATTAGGCAGTATTCCTTATTAGGTATAACTGGTTCAGTGATTACATCATACGAGTTTAATTTAACATAGCATGATCAACTATGTACAATTAAGCAAAGATGATGTAAGATCTGAAAGTAGTTATGGCTGAATAGGGTACAATAGAAGACTCTGACCTCGAGAGAACCGAGACTTAAACATGTTTATGCTAGACACTCAATAGGCTATATTATATAGGAACTATATGAATATAGGCCTCAATCTTACTAACGCTTTGTCTCAGAAATGGCAAACATCCCATCAAATTCATCTCGTTCTCCATCCGGGTCGCAGAACCCAAGGGTAGCAAGGAGGAACAACAGGTTGCCTCGAGCTGGCCCGTATCCCACTCACATCGCCTTACCGGCTTTAACTGCTAGGGTAAATCAACACGAGCAGCGACTTCGCACCATGGATGTCGTGTTGCAGGAAACAAATGAAAACTGGCGACTTACGTCTCTTGAACGCATAGAACAGGTCTCCGACGACCTTGAAACCACAAACAACAACATGGATGTCCTTCGCAACCAAATTATAGAAATAAGGGTGGAAAATGCCCTTCTACAACAAAGGATGGAAGAATGTGAGCAACGCTCACGTGAAGCAGAAGAGTATGCGCGCGGAATAACACAACGACTTGCGCTAGCAGAAGACAACGCCCGACAAGCTAGCAGGCTTGCAAACACTGTGGACCGTCTTGTCACGATGATGGAACAAATTAATCTACGTCAAGACTAGTGTAGTCTTTGTCTTGTAATCTATCCTGTAATCTAGTAACTATCTACGCGCTACTCTATAATTCAGTCGGATGTAACAATTCCCGACATCTTTTGTAATACATCTGTAGGATGTAACCTTTGAACTCGTATTAGCTATCAAATATTTCTTGTCGTTCAACTCATATTAATTGCCATAATTCTTTTTCATATTGATGTTATGTATTACCACCTTTATACATGTACATCTGAAATAAATACAATTTTCTTACAAAATCTCATGTATCTTCATTTCTTTTATTGAAGAATCATGCCGCCAAAGACACGACCTTACACAGATGCTCAGATCACGTCACTCATAACCC
Source organism: Helichrysum umbraculigerum (assembly GCA_949592205.1). NCBI lineage: Eukaryota > Viridiplantae > Streptophyta > Magnoliopsida > Asterales > Asteraceae > Helichrysum > Helichrysum umbraculigerum. Next base: position 121,620,928 of record CATIUR010000005.1, on the reverse strand, counting down.
AGGCTGTTACTGAAGCCTTGGCTCGGAATACCCCACCCAACTCCACAAGAAACAGCGATACCGCTGGAACCTCTGCCGTCAAACCTTGTTCTTACAAGGACTTCCAAAGCTGCAAACCCTCGAGCTTCAAGGGTTCTGAAGGAGCCATCGGACTGATCAGATGGTTCGAGAAAATGGAAACTGTTTTCCGTGTTAGTAAATGCGCGGAGAACGACAAAGTAAACTTCGCCACCTGCTCTCTTGAAGATGATGCCCACTCTTGGTGGAATTCATATACCCAATCAGTGGGTGCTGACATTGCCTACCAACTCACTTGGGAGGAATTGAAGGTAAAACTCACTGCCAAATACTGCTCTATCGCCAAACTCCAAAAGCTAGATGAGGAGTTCTGGAACTTAAAGGTTCAGGGTGGTGATATCGATGGTTATACCACCAGGTTTCAACAACTAGCTGCCCTCCGCCCAGCTATGGTTAGCACTGAACCTGATAAAATCAGGAAGTACACCCTTGGTCTCCCTGATCCTGTTCGGGGACATGTCATCTCTTCAAAACCAACCACCATTGACGGTGCGATCCTATTGGCCCAAGACCTAATGTCCATGAGCCAAGATTCTGAACCACCCACTTCATCCTCCCATAACAACAAACGCAAGTGGTCTGACTACCACAACAACCCCTCCAACCAATAAAACAAGAAACCCGACACCATCAAAGCTTACAACACAACCACTGACATCATCCGGGGCTACACTGGGAGCAAACCTTATTATTCCAAGTGCAGTCGCCACCATGAAGGTTCCTGTGGTCCCTTTTGCAACAACTGCAAGAGGTACGGCCACCTCACAAAAGATTTCCGCTCTCCTACCAACAACAATTCCAACAACAACACCAGACCACCCAAAGTATGCTTTGAGTGTGGGAAACCTGGGCATTTCAGGGACTCGTGCCCAAAACTGAAGAACAACAACAACAACAACAACAACCGCAACAACAGCAACAACAACAGCACTCGCAGCAGAGCTTTTGTCATCAAATCTGGGGATGCCCGCCAAGACCCGAATGTGGTCTCGGGTATGTTCCTCCTCAACAACTTAACTGCTTCCGTTCTATTTGATACTGGTGCTGATAGAAGCTTTATCTCCGATGATTTTTGCCCATTACTTGACATCACTCCTGTTGCCTTAGATGTTAAGTACACTGTAGAGCTAGCAAATGGAAAACTTGTAGAAACCACCAGTGTGATACCTAATTGCACTTTAAACCTAGATGACGAAACCTTTTCGATCGACCTTATACCCATTGAAATTGGAAGTTTCGACGTCATTATCGGAATGGACTGGTTGTCCAAATATCGAGCTGAAATCGTTTGTCATGATAAAATCGTCCGTATCCCACTCGCCGTTGGTGGAACCTTGATCATACAGGGGGAGACCGGTGGGACGGGACTCAATATAATCTCCTGCTTAAAAACCCGAAAATTTCTGAGAAAGGGTTACCCCGCAATACTTGCATACATCACAGAGAAGAAGTCGGAGGAGAAGCGACTTGAGGATGTGCCAATTGTTAGAGACTTTCCCGAAGTCTTTCCGGAAGAATTACCTGGTCTACCTCCGCTTAGACAGGTTGAGTTCTCGATTGATCTCGTGCCGGGTGCCGCACCGATGGCCCGCGCACCATACCGTTTAGCCCCATCTGAACTTCAGGAGTTGTCCTCTCAGTTACAGGAACTTCTGGATCGAGGATTCATTAGACCGAGTTCTTCACCTTGGGGAGCTCCGGTCTTATTTGTCAAAAAGAAGGACGGTTCATTCCGAATGTGCATCGACTACCGAGAATTGAACAAATTGACCGTCAAAAACCGATACCCACTTCCTCGCATTGATGATCTGTTCGACCAACTTCAGGGTTCAAGTTTCTACTCAAAAATTGACCTGCGATCAGGTTATCATCAGTTACGGGTTCGCGACACCGATATTCCAAAGACTGCTTTCAGAACTCGTTACGGGCACTACGAATTCCAAGTGATGCCCTTCGGTCTAACCAATGCACCGGCTGTATTCATGGACCTCATGAATCGGGTATGCAAACCTTACCTCGATAAGTTTGTCATCGTCTTTATTGATGACATACTCATTTACTCGCGCAACGAGCAAGAACACGCGCAACATCTCAAAACCATCCTTGAACTACTTAGACACGAGGAGCTTTATGCCAATTTCTCTAAGTGTGAGTTCTGGATACAAACTGTTCAATTCCTTGGTCACGTGATCGACAGTCAGGGAATCCACGTTGACCCATCAAAAATCGAGGCTATCAAAGACTGGCAAGCACCCACCTCTGCAACTGAAGTACGACAATTCTTGGGTCTTGCTGGGTATTATAGACGATTTATCGAAAATTTCTCTAAAATAGCTCAACCACTTACGGTACTGACTCAGAAGGACAAAAGGTTCGATTGGACCGAAAAACAAGAGTCAGCGTTCCAACTTTTGAAACAAAAGCTTTGCAGTGCTCCAATTCTATCCTTACCCGAAGGCACCGATGACTTCGTGGTATACTGCGATGCTTCTCACCAAGGTCTTGGTTGCGTGCTTATGCAACGAGACAAGGTCATTGCTTATGCCTCATGACAGCTGAAAATTCATGAAAAGAACTACACCACTCACGATCTCGAACTTGGAGCTGTCATTTTTGCTCTAAAAATCTGGAGACATTATCTCTACGGCACTAAGTGCACCATCTTTACCGATCACAAAAGTCTCCAACATATCTTCGATCAGAAAGATCTCAATATGAGGCAACGTCGATGGGTCGAGTTGCTTACCGATTACGATTGCGAGATCAAGTACCATCCAGGGAAGGCTAACGTTGTAGCCGATGCCCTCAGTCGAAAGGAACGATCAAAACCACTTCGAGTCCGAGCCCTCAGTATGACCATTCATAACGATCTTACCATTCAAATTCATACCGCTCAGATCGAAGCCCTGAAATCTGAAAACATCAAAGATGAAGCCTTGCGGGGTATTGACAAACAATTCGAAATCAGACCTAACGGGATTAGGTATTTCTCAAACCGAATCTGGTTGCCTAGTTTTGAGAACTTAAGAGACTTGGTGATGGACGAGGCTCACAAGTCTAGGTATTCTATTCATCCGGGATCCGATAAGATGTACCACGATATCAAGGAATTTTATTGGTGGCCAAACATGAAAGCCGAAATCGCCACTTATGTCAGCAAGTGTCTTACTTGCTCGAAAGTCAAAACCGAACATCAGAAACCACCTGGTTTACTCCAACAACCTGAAATCCCTGAATGGAAATGGGAACAAATTTCCATGGATTTCATAACCAAACTACCCAAGTCGGCGAGCGGTTGCGATACCATTTGGGAGATCGTCGATCGTCTCACTAAATCTGCTCATTTCCTGGCAATCAAGGAAAACGATAAAATGGAACGCCTTGCACAAATCTACATCAAGGAAATCGTTTCTCATCACGGTGTTCCAATCTCGATCATCTCTGACAGAGATGCCCGTTTCACTTCTCGTTTTTGGCAATCACTTCAAAAAGCTTTGGGTACTCGTCTTGATATGAGTACCGCATACCATCCTCAAACCGACGGCCAAAGTGAACGAACCATTCAGACCCTGGAAGATATGCTACGCGCCTGCGTAGTTGATTTCGGTACAAACTGGGAAAAACATCTACCGTTGTGCGAATTCTCGTACAATAACAGTTATCACGCCAGCATTAAGGCTGCACCTTTTGAAGCACTGTACGGTCGTAAGTGCCGATCACCGATCTGTTGGACTGAAGTGGGAGATAGTCAACTCACTGGTCCTGAACTCATTCACGCCACCACTGAGAAAATAGTGGAAATCCAAAACCGACTCAAAGCCGCACGTGATCGTCAGAAAAGTTATGCTGACGTGAGACGCAAACCACTCGAGTTCCAAGTTGGGGATCGAGTTCTCTTAAAAGTATCGCCTTGGAAAGGCGTCATCCGTTTTGGCAAACGCGGGAAGTTGAATCCCAGATACATAGGGCCTTTTGAAATCCTCGAACGGATTGGCCCCATAGCTTATCGATTGAAGCTGCCATCCGAACTCAGCAGCGTGCACCCTACTTTTCATATTTCAAATTTGAAGAAGTGTCTGTCTGATGAGACACTTATTATTCCATTAGATGAAATTCGTGTTGACGATAAACTTCATTTCGTTGAGGAACCCGCTGAAATTATGGACCGTGAGGTCAAACAACTGAAACAAAGTCGTATTCCCATCGTCAAGGTCAGATGGAATTCGCGGCGTGGTCCGGAATTCACCTGGGAACGGGAAGACCAAATGCGACTCAAATATCCTCAACTATTCACTGATTCTACATCAAACACGACTTCGAGCTAAATTTCGGGACGAAATTCTTCTAACAGGGGGAGAATGTAACACCCGCCAAATTAGGACTAGTAATTAGTGCCTAATCATATGTTAATACATGTAATTAGTTCCTGGTTAGGCTAATTAATGTATCGAATTATATATATACTGTTGAATATATATACGAAAATGCGATTTGATTAAATCGTACGCAATTTAAATCGAATGTATTTCGATTCAATTTAATACGGACGTTGGTGACCAATTTTATTAAATAACGCTTTTATGTCAAAAATATTATTTTGATAATATTTTGTATTCAATTCGTATCGTACAAACCGAACTTACACAATTTAAAACAATAAAATGCGTAAACTAAATAAACAAACTAACTTACATCTTATAACACAAATATAAATTGATTTGTAAAATATTTAAACAATATATCGCGTAATAAATCGTATTTTAAAACTTATAATCAAAATGTAAATAATTATTTAACGTTTAAACGACGGAGCAAACGAACACCACGCGGAACGCGGGGCGAGAAACTGAAAAGTGGGGATAACCCCACCTCCCACTCCTTTTCTTTCTCATTCTTCTATCAATTCTCTCTCTCTTCTCTTATTTCCTCCAAAATCACCAAATCACCAAAAACTCACAAAACCGCAAAATAACGTCACGAAACGCAACCGAATCACCAATATTTTAGAGATTCACGACCACCTCGCAACGATCTACATTTCTACCTTTCCGGATTTTCATTTCGGCAAATTGTAAGTTTCCGACAAAATCCCGAAATCTCTTGATTCTTAGTATTTTTCATTTGTGGTTGTTTTTATAACTAATATATGTCCATTACAATGTATAGAACACGATTTCATAGCTTAAAAACGAGTTTCAAACGGATTTTTCGCAGGAAAAACGTTAACAGCCGGACTTTCTGGGCTGGTGTTCATCCATGCGACATAAGCATTGTGTCGCATGTTGTGTCGTATTTTGGCATTTGTGTCGTATAAAAGCCCCTGTGTCGCACCTTGTGTCGTACCCGATAATTAGTGTCGCAAGTCCTGCGACACAACCATTATGTCGCATACACCATACGACACAATCACTATGTCGCTGTTGAATCAGCATCTCGCATCTATGCGACACAACCATTGTGTCGCATAGACATTGTGTCGCATTCCTATGCGACACAACCCTTGTGTCGCATAACTACCCTTGTGTCGCATATTGTGTCGCAAAACACAGAAAACTCAGATTTTTACTAAGTGTCGAGACTCGAAATTTATCACTCGATTTTGCCCGAATTCAGATCCCAGATGCGTTTTTCGTCAAAGCAATATAGTAGAAATAAAAATTTTCCAAGCTGACCTGGCAGCTCGACCCCAGCCAGGGGCTCTGCCCCTTGGACCCCGCTACCAGGGGCGCTGCCCCCGGACCCCCGTACTTAGATTCCGTAACGGCTTCTAAAACACATTTTTCAAGTGAAACGCCACGAAATCAAAATAATAATAGTTGAGATTATTATTACAAATCCGTCACCAACGGGCCGTACATGTTTTCAAACACTTAACAAATCAACCAAATCGTAGTAATTTGGACATATATATAGTTGTGTAACAACTACAAGGGTGATCTTTTGAGATACCCAATCATGTTTATAACCATCGCGTGTCGTGGACACCCTCAGGTTACAAGTCTTTGGACTTCATACTCGGCTAATCAACTTACGTTTGTTTAAACGCTTTCAGACTCAGGTGAGTCTCATAGCCCCTCTTTTACTGTTTTACTCAGGGGTGTGATATACTGCTCAACTTTTAACATGTGAACGCAAGTACCAACTTTTCATATACTACATGAGTTTTTCGAAACTAATCATTTAAAGTCCTCCGTCAGCATAGTTGTTAATACGTTGTAGCGTGAATATTAGTATATGGTACCATATAGGATTGACCCACCTCGTCCGGGTTAGCAAGCACTAACCGGGTAAACGGACGTACTAATATTTGGGAAGACGAATGTGGATTAGGCATTATTGGAGGCACCTCGCCTGGAATTCTCTATAGGGGACCCGGCCCTCGAGTTAAGCTCAACTATGTGCTCATGGCTGTATACACGATGATTATCATTTAATTGCTGGATGCAATTCATTATTAAATTGCTGGATGCAATTCATTATTTAATTGTTGGATGCAATTCATTATTTAAATCTTGCGGTTCATACGATATTACTTGATTTCAAACCTGTGAGCTCACCAGCTTTATAGCTGACCTTTTAGCATATATCGCAGGTACCCAGCAGTAGGATGTTTCTGCTTCAGGACTTAGCTCGAGTCAGCATACAGACGATTGAGATTTTCTTGCATTAGTATATTTTGTATAAGTACTTATGTACTGAAATCTCATTATATTTAACTCGAGCTATGTAAAGCTTTAAATGTTGTAAACATTTCAATTATCAATATATTTTGTTAAAACGACGCATATAGAGTCGTTTGCTATTTATCTTTGTGCTTTGTTATTGATTAGTAACACCCAAATCAAGCTTCCGCAAAACATTAAATTTGGGGGTGTTACATATGAAGATTCACGAGCTGGAATGGTGTTTGGCAGGAAAGTGTTTGTGTTGTGGGGAAGTGTTTTAGGGTTTAGAGAAATGAAATGGCTAAGGCGCAAAGGGTTTTCTAATTGGATCATCAACAATCTTAGAAAGAAAGTTGGAAGGGTTGGCTTGAAAAGATATGAAAGAAATGGGTTAATCCTAATAAATGCCAAGATCTTCTAATTGCACCTATACCGCGTACGACACTCATTGGTATGGTCTCGAAACGCATTCAGGAGCAAGTTCTAATTCAAAGACACATGCATCGGCGCACACTCAGAAACGAAAGTGAAGCATTAAAAATGAATGCTTTTTAAAGGCTCAAGTACCTCACAATCAAAGGGTCATATGCACCAAGTCATGCGATGCCTAGAGGATTTCTCAATTTTCAGTTTAAGATACGTTCTTATCTTTGCCTTATCTTACTTTCCAAAGCAATTTATTTATTTTGACAGAAAGTTTATCTCTTTAAAAGAATATTCTAAGACTAAAATCTTTTGAAAATATTCAAAATCAACCGAATGGATGTCGAACATCGTCGAGGTTGGGTTTTCGAATGTTTTGGTGATTAAAAATCTCTACCTTTTGGGTTGGTTTTGCGAAAATTTTTGAAAAAATTTGAATTAAAACGGAGGTATTACTTTGGACAGGCAAATATAAACTTGCGGTATATATATACCGTGTATCCCACACTTAAAACAACATTGTCCTCAATGTTCATTGCTAAGACGTAGGATTTTCTTCGGGAAAAATCCCACACTTAGGTTTTGAAATAGTGGAACAATTTTAAGTGTTTTGAAAAATTTGGTGGGATGGAATCCCACACTTAGAATTTAGGCATATTTGGATATGTGGTAATGGTGAAAATCATGACAAAAAGAAAGGAACTTCCCTACAATAGAGGCGGGGAGATGGTTTTAAGAAAGAAGCGGCGGTCTGCAGGTGATTGAAATTCCTTAGTTGAATCCATGCAGAAAGCAGTTTCTTCGTGAATGATCGGCATCTCCTTTCCTCAATTCTCATTTGCACAAACACTATTCACTTATTCTAAATAAGAAGAAAAACAGAAATAAAAACATAATAAGTAAACTAAATAACTGATAACTAAATACTAAAAAATAAAGAAACTAAACAGAATGTGTCTGATAGTTCATGTTCCAAAAATATAACAAAGTAAAGTTCCACAACCACGCAATAAGTCAAAAGTATGGAATAGAGGAAATAGTAAGTATGTAGATATGGGTGCACAGATCTAGGGTGCTGGAGAACCCTGATCAGAATCCTGAATAGAAGGCTGAACCGGTGGAGGAACTGAGGAAGGTCCGGCAACTGACTGCTGACCACTGGAGACTCTCTGCTCCTCTGACCTCACCTGCCTATACTGCATCAATACATCTCTAAGGGAACAAGCAGGTAACTTCATCGGATCATCTAATGCCAACTGTCTGAAATCCTCAAAAGTCATCCCCTCTCGCTCCATCTTGGATCTGTAGATGTGCCTAAGTATCTCCTCTATAGGAAGCTGATCAGAAGGTATAGGGTCTAATGCCAACAATCCCTGAAACTCTGATAAGGTGAATGGATCAGTGCCCAAATGAACAACATCTGGTCGGTAGGAACCAACAGCCTCTCCTCCTGCGGACTGCTGAGAAGAACGGGCTCTACGGGCTGACACAGTAGGATGTGGGAATGCAGCATCGACCGATAAACAGTGCTCGACTGACTGTGTGGGTGGAATGGTAGTGGTAGGTGGTATGTATGGTGGTATGGTAGTAGGTGGTGGAATGGTAGTAGATGGTGGAATGGTAGTGGATGGTGGAATTGGTGGTAGTGGCACACACTCGTACAGGAGCGGCTCGGGAGCTGGAATACCTAAAGCCCTAGCTATAAGTGCCTGATGCGCGTTGTTGGCAGCCAACGCGTGCAGTATGAAGTACTGAGTCAAGGGAGTGACTGGATCTGTATGTCGTATCTGAGCTCGGGGACCTGATGTCCCAACTCCAACATCCCTGACTGGTGTCCTGGTACTCCTAGGCACAGCCGGTACTCTATCCACTCTATCAACAACCGGAGTCTCAACATCCTCCTCTCTGACCCTCTTCCTGGTCATGAAACATCTAGGGATAAGCTCATCAGTGTCCTTCCAGTAACACTGTCTCTCAGAACCCTCAGTGATCAAATGGATCTGCTTGCAGTAGTCCAAGTCACATGGTAATGAAGTGGAAGACACTTTATACTCGGCCTCATGACTCTTTTTCAAAAGTCGCATCCCTCTCAACAATCTGGTGATGAAAGCTCCCATAAAAACATGCTTCGTCAGGTCCAAGTTCTTCTCTTTTGCCATCCTCTCAGCAATAATGCAAGCCATATTGATATTCTGGCGGCTCATGATAGCATCAATAATATACAACTCATCCCCATTTATCGGCCCGGTCTCCTTCTTTCCCATAATAGATGTAACAATAAGCTTGTGTAGGAGACGTAGATGAGGTAGAATCAAAGCCGAGGACTTGGCACCACAAGTATAGTGAGTACCCGTCAGCTCACTCCAAATGATCCTATGGTTCCTCTTGGGAAGATGAGGAATCGTCTGATGACTATGTAAGAACCAATCTGAGCTAATCTGATCCGTTGAATACAATCCCAAATGTCTAGCTAAGCTCGAAATAGAAACACTCTGGCTCTTCCCTCGGTATCTAAATGCTATCTTCTTGTCATCTCCAATCCATAACTCTTGGGTTAAGCTCAAATGTCATCAGAAACTCAGTAACAATCTCGGGGTATATGGGCTCACGAATGCTAAAAAGCTGAATCCAAGAGTCGAACTTATGTCCCTGAACCTCATATCCTATCAAATTCCTCTACATGTCCTCAATTCCAAGTTTCCCCATGTCTTCCCAAACTATGTATCGATTACTTCCAAATGCCCTCTTCAGCCATTTCCGAATCAAAGTCTTTTCTTGTGTAGTCTTGGCCAAATAAGCAAGAGTAGGTGGAATCGGGTCCATCTGTTTAAGAAAAACAAGGAAACAAATCATATAACAATAATTGGACAATATAATATTTATTCCAAATTTTCAGAAAAAATTCGAAATGTAGGCTTTAGATTTTGCAATTATCCCATTATTATTTTTATGAATTCCCTAAAAACCGCAATCATCAATCCACAATTTATCCAAATAAACAAAACCGTAGCTTTCCTATTTTTCTAAGATTACTTAAAGATGAATATTTCTAAACATGCTAAGTAATCAAATAATCAAGCAAGCATCATGATCATAAATCATATAATTACCTTACTTTGATTAAAATAAGCAAGCAAAGCGATTTTATTTACCATCCATCATTTTGGTTAAGCATAAGACTTTAATTAGAGGGTAATTAATTCGAAATCTCACTAACTTTATTAATTAAAGTAGTGCTATTTCAAATATATTTAATTGCATTTTCATGAAGCAAATTACACAATGTTTAAATAAATACCATTTAAAAATAATGATTTTAGTTAAAGTAATGGTCTTTAAATAATTTTGCATAAAAAGCCTTACTTTAATTCATAAGCATGCAATTAAATTAATCCTCTAATTCTTAACAATCAATTACTTATGTAAACTAATCATTTTAAGCGCAATTAATCACCGAAAAGTCAATCATAAGCAAATAATCATTCAAGAAAGTCAAAATTGCTAAAACCCTAACAAAAAGTCAACTCTCAAAATCAAAACATCAAATCTAGCCATGGAAACCTCAAATTACTTCCGCAAACATGTTAATAATCAAGCATATAGCACTTTGCAAGCAAAAAGCATGAAACTTGATGATTAAAATCCAAGATCTAAGCATAAACCCTAACTTTATAAAAATATTCAAAATGATGGTTTTAGGTTAGAATCATACCTCAACCTTGATGTAAAGATGTTCTAGATGCAAAAGAAATGAAGATATGGAAGATTTGAAGCTTGATTTGAAGAAAAATGATGGAAAAATGGAGAAATGGAGATGGTGATGGTGGTGACGGTTTGGAGAAGAAAAGAGGAAGAAGAAGTTGCTTTTTACTTTTTTGTAAAAAGTGGTGGAAGCTTCCTTTGCTTTATGCATTTTTAAATTGCATTTTTAATATGCAATTTTAACTTAAATGCGAACGAAACGAAACGTATACTTGGGTTTTTAAAGTTAAAGTATTTTTTATGAAAATCAACCAAAATACGCACGAAACTTTCGTATTTAAATTCGTATATTAAAAACGTAACATTAATTCGCGTGCGAAAACATTTTCGTTTTTAAATACGTTTATTAAATCCTTTTGTGTTCTTTAAAATTCAAAAACAATCCAAATAAAATTTTCCAAAATTTTAAATTAAAACTTTGTCAAATTTCTGAAACGTTTGGACTGTTTACGAAAATTCGTTTAAAAACTTACGCGTTTAAACTTTAAAGAACGTTTTTCTTTGTTTTTATAAAAGTAAATTAAAAGAAAATCTAATTAAAATTATTTTTGTCCTAATTAACGAAATATTCAAATTTATTTACATCAGACCATCACCTTTTATATGTCAGTGCTTGTGACGGCACTTTCAGATAATCCTGAAACATGCGAGAAAGTGTGGCGAAGAACGAACGTACCTTGAAGCGCTTTAATGATACTAATAATTAGGTCAGCGGGATTTATATAATAACGCTCAAATTCTCGTAAGAATTCTCTTTCTTCTTGACCTAATGCTAGTAATGCATCAATGAATTGGTTAAATGCTCGTCTTACCTTCCTCGGATTTGAAATACCATCCCTGAATCCTGTGTCTATAAGACATAGATCAAAGAGCAATTCTCCGATAACATGCTGAAATTCCTTTTCTTCTTCTGAATCAGGGTTTCCAGTAGTAGAGTGAACTACTTGTAAAATCTCTCTGATGTAGATCTTTTGTTGCTCAGTAAAAGGGAATTTAGATGTTAGTAACAACTGAGTAAGCTTAACATGGATTTCCTTCCTCTTTTGGAAGAAAGCAGAATCCATGGCTTCCTCAGTAGAATCAGGGAAAATTGATCTTAGTTCATTAATCAGATAAGTGGCAGGATCAACAAAGAACAGTTTAACGCATGGAATCAAAGTATAAGTGATAGGGGCTCTTTCAATCCAAAATTCGAGCTCGTCAATCAGGGCAGCAACATAACGATTAATCTTAATCTGTGAAACAGATGGATACTCGGTGCTAGCTATTAGATCCATTAGTAGGTCTAACTCTGATTTCAGTGATAACTCGTCTTTTTGATCATAATTAGCACGTAGACATGTTATTATCCTATCAATCACTACAAAGGTCTTCCTCTGCTCAGTTGAAAAGGGAAAATCGGATATCTTAAGGTTTCTAAGAAAATCAGCACATATATCTATTCTCCTACTGGGCTTGTGAAAGTTTCCTAAGTGATACTTATTACTTGATTCTGGTGGGTTATTAGTTGATTCAGTGTTGGGTAAGGTTGGTGTTTCTAGTTCAGGATCCTCCGGACACTGGAGACGCTCATCCACTTCTACACTTTGGAAAAGAGCAGTGGGGTAGGCTCGCAATATATCTGGAAGATCATACCTGAAGTATTCATCTAAGCAATGAAGTCGCTCATTTAAATCCATCCAAGGCATTGGTGGATAGAAGAAAACTTCAATACCGAAAGGAACATCTTCTGGTAAGGTGGCAGGTCTAAGGTAATGTGGATACTTAGATAAGATTGATAAAATCTCAGGGTCAAGTGTGGGTTGACCATTTAATTCAATAGTGACAGAAGGTGGAATCTTCTGCTGAGATGTATCAAAACCTAGGTCTAAGGATGAATATTCGTCAATCTCAACTTCCTGGTTAACACATACCTCTTTGTGGGAAGACACAAAGAATTCCGCATCGTCCATGATCGTTATCTCATCCATGGGAGAAATAAGATTGGAAGGAGAATTAGGGTTTTCTAGGGTTTTCTAATTTTTTTGTATTTTCTAAATTAACTAAACTAACTATTAAAGCAATTAACTTCCTAAAGTAATGAAAATATTAAGGAAGGGTCTCCTAAAAGTCAACTATCTACGGTAATCTTAAAGTTCACTACGCTCAACCGATCCCCGGCAGCGGCGCTAAAAACCTGTTGCGCCGTCAGAGTGCTGACTCAGCCGCAGTCGTTTTCCAAGGGGGGTTGGCACGGCGGTCCTGCAGGCAACGACGCAACAACGTGTGAACGTGTTAGGTTTTAAATTTATATGAGCTGGGGCTCAAACTATAAGTACTACCTACGTTTGGGGAGTAAGCAGTAAGTATAACTCGAGTGTCGTTCTTAAAATCGGAGCGAATGGAACTTAAAGGGACTTACCGTAAATGAGCTTTCTGATAGGATGGGTTTATAAAAGTAGGTAGGTTTTGGTTGGTTATCTAAGCTAATACTAAATAAAACAAGTAAATTAAAAAGAGAGTAGGCAACAGGTAGAGCGTGATTGCTGAAACTTCGATGATTAGGGTTTCTGGATGATATTCATTAGACAGATGATTGGAGACTACCTTGGGCAAATCATCAGACGGACAGTTGGTGTAAACACTAGGATCCTACGTTTTAGTCTAAAAGCCTTAAAGCATATGTCACTGAATCCTAGGTTATCCTGATGCTGATCAGAAACAGGTTGTTCAAACCCCCCTCACTTGCCTTGTAAGACTAAGCGACCTCTACGGATGATATACCCTGGGTGTAGGCATAAGGTAACAAACTGCAATTTTCTATCTGACCTTTCTTAACACCTAAATCTATCTGAGTTTATCTAGGTAAGTACTAATTGTATGCTGTATACATTGAGCTGTCGGTTATGTTGAGTTAAGCGGTTTAAGCATCTTGTATTACAGCCGAATACTTGCTTTCTTTTCAAAACTCATTTATTACTGGTTTAAGCATAATTAACTCCGTCATGAATTAGACCCTCCTTTGCTATCAGGCGTTCATCCCTAGGAATACTCACGGTGTACAGTGCAATTGGCATATCCACAGTGTTCCGGACTCAAGGTATACTCATGGTGTACAGTGCATTTGGCATATCCACAGTGTTCCAGACTCAAGGCATACTAACGGTGTACTGTACGTTAAAGTAGTTCCACAGCTGTATGTTAACCTTGGTGTACTAATGGTGTACGGTGCAGCGAGCATTTCCACAGCTGTATTTGAACCTTGGTGTACTAACGGTGTACGGTGCAGCGAGCATTTCCACAGTTTTATTGTTCCTAGACCCATATTCTAAAAGGGTGACTTCTAGGTATTCCACGATGAAATAAACCTACGACAGTTCCTTAGCTTCCACGTGTTTGTACTCCACACGAGGTGTTTCCAACGCTATACGAAGTACTGTGCCGTTTTACGGAATATTCATAGCTTCATACTGTAATATGAGATAACTATATCTACGTAGTATTAGGGTTGATCAGATCCTATCCTAAGGCAATAGTCACTTGAAAGACTGGAAAGGGTGGACACTGAATTAAGTCTATATTCATGTAAAACTCAACCAGATACACAGCAAAACAATCACCAATCATAATACTGGGGACATTATTCCACAACGGATTGTGCCCACGACTTTCATAGCTTCCACGTTCCGTACTACACACATTCGTGATGATTCCAGCGCTATACAAATGAAAGCCGTATAACGTTACTTCCGTTATTTCATAATGTTTATCCCACTGAATTAAATATCATCCCTAATCCTAATATCTACATTTCAACAATCACAATATTAAACTACGTAAATAGCATGGCAATATTCGCAACACAAACAAAGATATCATGCAAACAAAACATAATAACCGTAAGTAAAGGAATAAGTAATAACCAGTATTTAAGCAGCGTAACACTGAGTAGTACAAGCTAGAATCTTGAAAACTTCAATACAATAAAATTCCCAAGCTACAGCTATCTTCCCCACTCGAACCGTGCCTACATCTCTCTAGTTCTCTAGAGAGAGAAACTAGAGAGGGAAGCTAACCTAATCTAATTCTCCTCTAACTCCTAAGAGTAGTGCTAGAGAGAGAATGTGTGTGAGAGAGAAAGTGAGAGAATTCTATGAAGAATGGTGTGTGAAATGAGGTGAATGAGCTCTCTATTTATAGGCAAGCCTTGGATCCAAGAGTACAAGTCCACAAGCACACGTACAAGCCAACGAAGCAAGAAGGAGGCCGTGTGAGAGCAAATGAGGCCGTACACGGCCTAAACAGGGCCGTACACGGCCTGTTTAGGGCCGTACACGGTCACATCAAGGCCGTACACGGCTGGGTGGTGGCCGTGTGCTAGGCCGTGTGATTTTTCTGACTTTTCTCGCATCTTCGGAAGGCCGTATCTTCTTCGTTTCGCGTCCGATTGACTTGATTATTTCGCCTACGGCTTCGTAATTCCGTTACGCTTCTAATGATGCCAATTTGGTAGAAATTGGATGTGTGGGGCCCGGGCGTGTCCAGAATACGTTTTGTAGCTTTCGGCTGCGCTGTAACTTGCATAACTTTCTCGTCCTTCACTACACCAAAAATGGGCTTTGGTCACACATGCTCGAAATCAAATTGTCACACACTATAATATTTATGTGACTAAAGATGCCAAAATAAAATTCACGTCATTATTTGGTCACATCTGAACTCCAATCGTGTGACCATTTTGAAATGTATTTGCCATACCTTCGAACATTTATGTGGCTAAAGGGAACTGCTGTTTTTTTTGCTGATTATTTAGTCACACATGAATTTGGAACGTGTGACAAATGAAGAGTAAGTTAGAAGCATTAGTCACGTTACACACATAAAATGTGACAAAACTGCGTCACACACTTGAACAGTGTGACCAAATGCCACTATATGGTCACATGAAGTAATTGGTTATGTGACTAAATCATGATGTCGAGTTAGTCACACATAATTTAAGTGTAGCCAAAAATAGGTACATATGGTCACTATATGGTCACACACTTGAACATTGTGACCAAATTCCACTATATGGTCACATGAAGTAATTGTTTATGTGACTAAATCATGAAGTCGAGTTTGTCACACATGATTTCAGTGTAGCCAAAAACAGGTACATATGGTCACTATATGGTCACACACTTGAACACAGTGACCAAATGCCACTATATGGTTACATGAAGTAATTGTTTATGTGACTAAATCATGAAGTCGAGTTTGTCACACATAATTTTAGTGCAGCCAAAAATAGGTACATATGGTCACATAAGTTAGTATGTGTGTCTAAAGTGCAGTGTGTGTTAGAGTGTGAAAAGCTAATCCGTATAGTCACATTAATTTGTAGCACGATCATGTGACTATATAGCTTTATAATATAGCCACACCATTTCGCAAATGTGTAGCTAAATGGTGTTTATGGCCACACGTTAGGTGATTATATGTGACGAATAAATTCACAACAGTCACGTTGTGAAATATTCATGTGGCTATTCTTTAGGGGGAAAATGGGTAACAACGATTATCATTAAGTATTATATTAGTCACATTGAGTGTTAGTTTGTGTGTCTAAATCATATACCACTTTATGGTCACGTGAAGTAATTATTTATGTGACTAAACCATGTAGTCAAGTTTGTCACACATGATTGCAGTGTAGCCAAAAGCAGGATCATATGGTCACATAACTTATTACGTGTAGCTAAAGTGTAGTGTGTGTTAGAATGTCAAAAGCTAATCCGTATAGTCACATTGATTTGTAGCACGTTCATGTGACTATATGGCTTTATAATAGCCACACCATTTCACAAATGTGTAGCTAAATGATGTTTATGGCCACATTTTAGGTGATTATATGTGACGAATAAATTCACAACAGTTATGTTGTGAAATATGCATGTGGCTATTCTTTAGGGGAAAATGGGCAAAAAACATTATCATTAAGTTTGATATTAGTCATATTATGTGCGTGTGTTATGGCCAAAAGCTAGCATTGATAGTTATATAATAAGTTTTTGGTTTCCAAGCAGAACTAACATTTAACTCACTTGGTTAACATGTTTCTTTGTACCTAAATTGGTTGGGATGCAAGTTTGAATCCCACTCTCAGCTTGTTTTTGCATATTAAACAAGCTATAGCAAAACCAAAGAACACATTTATGTAACAGCTTTATAACCCCTTTAACAAATTACTAAAACACCATTGATGTAACTTCGAATCCATAGCATACAAACAGTAATAATTATACAATGAGATCTTCATATCAAAATCCCATTATATCATACATCTAACATTTCACAACAACAACTTGAAAGTAAATCCTACCCTAACAATCTGCACTCAACACTTCAAAAAACCAATAGATAAGAAACAAATGAAATACATGTTACATGATCAACTAGAAACCAGACTCTGGGATGAGTGGGACTCTATCATTCTGACCCATGCAAAGATACATTAAGTTCAGTATTCTCATTTCTAGCCTCGTGCATGCAGATTATTGGTGTAGAGTTTACATATGGTTCAGCAACATCTTCTTTATTGGTTGGTTATGGGGACATTGGAGTGGAGACGGCTGCTACGGTTTCGAATCTACACTTTTTGGGTTTTTGCTGCTCCTGTTGATAACCAAGAAATAAAATGCCAACCACAACCTAATGATTCATGTAAAGAAAAGTTTGGATTATAGAACTTAAGGCTTGATTGGATGTGAACAGAAAGTAACTTTATCGTTTAATCTCTTGTGCTAATTCTGAATCTCAAAATTTATTACTGTAGAATTTTATAAATTATAAATAGAAGTTCGTTTTTCCACTGTCCCACAATGAGTGGGCCAATTTCAACATACTTGTTTGTTGATGATAAGGAACACAGACACTTTATATTTGATCAACGAAAATAGCAATAATTCCTCTACTGTCACTTTGGTGGCAATTCCGACCCATTAAAAGGAAAAACAAGATAGTGTGACAAGTTACTGATAATAGGTCACTTGAACAGGTTAAAATGAAAAGGGTTAGATGGGTTTAACCCGACATTTTGGTAGGTCAGACGTCCAACCCAACCCAACCCAACATGTACTTAAAAGGTTAAAAGTTATCTGTTTTGACTCATTCCCAATCCACAATTTGCTACCTCTAGGTTACTCCTGAAACCTCAACTCAAGCATGAAAGTTGCAACAATTTCATCAAACCATATGCCATATATTTGACTCAAGGCATATTGTTCTCATAATTAAAATTTAAAAATGCTTCTCATCGTTGATGCAATTGATTATACACATGTAGATTACTTATTAGCAAGAAAATGATACAGAGAATAATACCTGATCATGCATAATGAGCCGTTAGACCAACTTGATTCATCCATCTTGTCTCCTCTAATAAGAAGATATATAAACCTGGATCTATAAATCTCAACATTTAATCAGTAAGACTAAAAAAAATTAACATAAAAAATCCTAAAAGGATTAAACTTAAGTGAGAACTACTGGATAAACTATTAACCACTTTGAAAGTCTATAGTTATGGGCAACCACTGTAAAAGTACATCCAAGATATTGATTATCTATTAACCTTTAGTAATTAGTAGTCCAAGCAACTCATATGATAGAATACTTACAGATGGAACTAAGTTTATGCTTGTACTAAGCTACTTTCTCCTATTACGATAATATATGATAAATAAACCATATTGCACATAAAAGTGCTAGATGCCATGAAGTTAAGTTCCTTACAAGTAAGAATAACCTAATTAACAAAACTATATTAACATGCATCACTAATTGTTGTCATATATACAACCATAACATGTTCAAAATGGAGTCCCAATCAACAACAGCTCAAACTCTCATTAATGTACAGAGATAACAATTACATTAACCAATAATATTATGGAAATGGACTATCTAAAGCATCAGAAAAATCAAAGAAAATTTGTAATTATGTGTACATATTATTTTATAACTTGAGGACTGCAAATCAAATACATACCTATGTTCTACAAACGATTGTGTTGCACTATATCGCTGCTGATAGACCTCTGAATCAACAAAAACAAGAACGTCATATTGTCAAAACAATACAAACCTCTTAAACTCGATTTTGAATCAATATGTAATCGACTTTGATAGAGAACGATTCGAGATGGTTAATCTCCCAAGAAATATAGATTAGAAAGAACTTAAACTTAAAACTTTTGCATAATTTTTCTTCTTCTCATTCAAATGCAAATTACAACTTATATAACAAATGGGACATACGTGCATGCTTAGTAAAAACAGGAAACATGTAAGTAGTGGACTGTTGGAAAATGTGGTTGCACAGAACGCGCAGCGGAAGCATAAACACGTATAAATTTACGTATCAAAATTTCGTTCAAACCACAATTTCTACCAAGGATCAATCTACAAATTAAACTGTGAATATTTCATAGATAGGAATAGATATACCTTTCAAACTGTGGATTATCTGAACCTTTGAAAGGATGATTGTAACGACCAAAATAGCCCGTCTCTATAGAAAGTCTACACGAGCACTTCCACCTATATCCGGAGACTTGCTAGGTCTAAATCACCAATAACCAAAACTCTAAGTTTTGGTTTAAGATTATTATTTGGACTATATTTATTTTTACTCTCGTTGATACTCTAGCTCAAGGGATGTGCAAAAAATCACTTGTAATTATTTTTTTTTATGATTCAATTTATAACTCTTTCTTTTCGACGGATATCAAGAAAGACAAAACATAAGCATGTGCATAAAAAGAAAATAAGTGTCAAATTTCTCTTTCAATTTGTCGTACATATATCACATGCACACACCACAAAAGTCAGGTTAAAAAATTGACTCACTACTCTTTGTTTTCTTTTAAAAATCAAACTCAGCACACACTTTTGAATATTGATACCCGAGCATGATCCACAATAATATGTAGCGTGAATTATCAATAGTAATAATACAATCAACATATCACCACTGATAATAATGTATTCTGTATTATATTGATTAAATAAATATTGCCAAATTAATCTATCTCCATTTTGGTGATTATTAATATGTATATACAATATATACATATATCCGGATATCTAAGTGCTTATTGTGTATGACCCTATAGGCCTATACATCGTCAGCAGTAATACCGTATTGCTTGTGTTGGTGGGCATACTCCAACAAACTCCCACTTGCACACAAAGCGACGCATCAAGGTATTACAGACAAAGAGCGGCTTCTAGCAAAGCATCATTGCCCCCAAGTCAGTATAGGTTGATGTCATCCCCGACATATGTGTATCAAATCATAACCAAGTGGTTTTGATATGATCCTATATATTAGTGATCAATTATCCTTTTGTTCGCGATATCCATTGTGAACACGAGACATGGATTAGATGTCAATCTCCAGATCGTTCACGATTATGTTTCTCGATCAAGATTAGTGGTGACCTTAAATTGAGTCTATATATATTAATATGACTCTACTATGGCCATAGATTTATCGTCAGCACTTAATCATCGAGGGGCCCAGGGATATCTCTCTAAACAGAGGAACAAATCCTTTTGACTACATCGTCCTGTTACATTGGCAATACTTTATCTGAAAACTCTTTTTATAACAGCCAGTTACGAACTGCGTTTAAAAGCAATCTAGTTAAAGCAGGCCAATGCTCTGGGATCACATGTATCTCCAGTCAAAGGATAAAATGATATAATCATTCTGATTTAATTATGACAATATCCATGAATTAAACTCAGGTGTGGGTCTTCCAGTCACTTGTATCCATTATCACAAGTACAGGATAAATATTGCGTCCAATATATCCATCCATACAAAATAATGATGGATATTTGACCAATCACTTACCTCAGTCTTATTTCATACTTCCTTCCCATGAAGAATGACCGACTGTGGAAATTTAGAATGTTATAAAACACTCAGGGAAGTTGTTTAAACATGCTAAGATGGAACACAGTAATAAGAAATGAAATATAACCGCATCATGCGTATCATTAATTCCATTAATTAATAGTCGAAAATATTTCAACATTTATTACTGCTTAACGTTCCCAAAATTACATATCAATTTTCAAAACAGAAACTAAAACAGACTCAAGCCAAATCAGTCGCAAATCTAACACCCATAGACCTAGTATGAGAATCATGCTTGACCTGAGTTAGTGGCTTAGTCAAAGGATCAGCCAAGTTGCCATCCGAGGGTACTCTGGAAATCAAAATTTCACCACTCTCAATAACATCTCGAATGAAGTGGTATTTCCGTGGAATATGCCTTGTCCGTCGATGAGCACGCGGTTCCTTTGCTAAAGCCACTGCACCCTCATTGTCACAAAAGATTACAATGGGGTCACTTATGCTAGGAACAACTCCGAGGTCTTGTATGAATTTTCTCATCCAAATAGCCTCTTTTGCGGCCTCACTTGCTGCAATATATTCTGATTCGGTAGTTGAATCAGCCACGGTACTTTGTTTGGAGCTTCTCCAGCTAACAGCACCACCATTTAATAGGAACACAAACCCCGATTGAGATCGGCAGTCATCCCTATCGGTTTGGAAGCTAGCATCAGTGTAGCCTTTAACTTTGAGCTCTTCCTCACCACCGTACACTAAGAACATATCTTTAGTTCTCCGAAGATACTTTAGAATGTTCTTCACTGCAGTCCAATGGGCCTGTCCAGGATTGGACTGATATCTACTCGTCATGCTTAAAGCACACGATACATCAGGCCTAGTACATAGCATGGCATACATGATCGATCCTATTGCAGAAGCATAAGGGATCTTCCTCATTATGTTTAGTTCTTCAACAGAACTAGGACATTGATCTTTACTAAATGTCACTCCATGCAACATAGGCAGATTCCCTTTCTTGGAATCCTGCATCTTGAATCGCTTCAAGACTTTATCTATATATGTACTTTGACTTAACCCAATTAGCTTTCTTGATCGGTCTCGATATATCTTAATTCCTAAGATATATGCTGCTTCTCCCAAGTCTTTCATTGAGAAACAATTCCCTAAGAATGTTTTGACGTTTTGCAAACTAGGGATATCATTTCCAATAAGAAGTATATCATCGACATACAAGACTAAGAATACTACAGCGCTCCCACTAGCCCTGACATACACACATGGTTCATCTTTACTTTTAGAAAAACCAAATTCTTTGATTTTCTCATCAAAGGAAAGATTCCAGCTACGAGATGCCTGTTTCAATCCATAAATGGATTTCTTAAGCTTGCAGACTCTATTTGGATACTCCGGATGTACAAAACCCTCAGGTTGAGTCATATAGACTTCCTCTGTCAGTCTTCCATTAAGGAAGGCGGTTTTAACATCCATTTGCCATACTTCATAGTCATGAAAGGCGGCAATTGCCAAAAGTATCCTAATAGACTTCAACATGGCCACTGGGGAAAATGTTTCATCATAATCAACTCCTTGAGTTTGTGTGAAACCTTTAGCCACCAGTCGGGCTTTGAAGATGTCTACAGCTCCATCCATGTCGGTCTTTTTCTTAAAGACCCATTTGCACCCAACTGTTTTGCAGCCAGGTGTTGGATCAACCAAATCCCAGACTTGGTTATCCGACATGGATTGCATCTCTGTTTCCATTGCCTTTCTCCATTTAGAAGACTCAGGGCCCACTACAGCATCCTGATAGTTGGTGGGTTCATCATGTTCCACCAATAAATCATCATCCTCAGATATGTGTAACGCATATCTTTTTGGCACGTGACGAATTCTATCATACCTACGGGCAGGTAATGGATTAGTGTCAGGTTCTTCAGCTTCATTCAGCTGAGTCTCAACCATTTCTGGTTGTGTGCTAGTGCCAACAATAGATTCTTCATTGGCAGTCTCTTGAATTTCTTCAAGATCAACTTTCTTCCCGCTGTCATTTTTGGATATGAGTTCCCTTTCAAGGAACACTGCCCTTCGAGCAACAAATACCTTGTTCTCAAAAGGTTTGTAAAACAAATATCCCAAAGATCCAGCAAGATATCCAATGAAGTAACACCTTTCAGATCTAGGTTCTAATTTGTCGTCAGCCTCCTTTCTAACGTAGGCTTGACAACCCCAGACCTTGATAAAAGCAAGCGAAGGAACACTTCCATGCCATTTCTCATATGGTGTTTTATTTACTTTCTTTGTTGGTACGAGGTTAAGAACTTTAGCAGCCGTTTCTAGGGCATATCCCCAAAATGAAATGGGAATGTCCGTGCGACACATCATAGACCGAACCATATCAAGTAGTGTTCGGTTCCTCCTCTCGGCGACACCATTTAACTGTGGTGTCCTAGGTGGAGTTAATTGTGAGATTATCCCACAATCCCTTAGATGTTCGAGAAATTCAGAACTAAGATATCCGCCTCCTCTATCTGATCGAAGTATCTTAATTCTTTTACCCAATTGATTCTGTACTTCGTTTTGGTATGTCTTAAATGCCTCAAAAGTCTCAGACTTGTGTTTGAGTAAATAGACATAGCCATACCTACTATAATCATCTATAAAGGTAACGAAGTATTTGTAGACATTCTTTGTGGCATGCTTGAACGGACCACACACATCACTGTGTATTATGTCCAACAAGTATTTACCCCTCTCAAACGTGCCAGTGAAGGGTGATTTAGTCATTTTGCCCAATAAACAAGATTCGCATTCTCTATTTGTTTTAAGATCAAATGATTCCAATATCCCATCAGTTTGAAGTTTAGCAATGCGAGCCTTGTTTATATGACCAAGACGACTATGCCATAAAGAAGATTTATCTAAAGTCTGTTCAGAATCAATATTCATGATTGTTCTATTACTTGCTAAACATGTACTCGCTTCATAGATGCCATGTGCAGGATAAGCATTAAAATAGCAAACATTATTTTTAAAACAAGAAATTATTCCATTATTAAATGCATATCCATAACCAGCATCATACAGTGCATGAAAAGATAAAATGTTTCTTGCCACGGTAGGCGAATAACAAACATTAATTAAAGTAATAGAAATGCCAGATGGGAAAGTTAGCTCTACGCTTCCAATCCTTTCAACAAGGACCACTCTTTTGTCTCCCATGATGAGATCCAGCTCTCCACAACTAAGTTTTCTACTTCTTTTTAGTACCTGCACATTATTACATATGTGAGTAGCACAGCCAGTGTCCAATACCCATGCTGTAGAAATAGAAGTGTTATGGAGTTCAATCATGAATGTACCTGAGGGGCCAACACCTTTAGCCTTAAGCTTATTCAGCTCCTCTAGGTACTTTGGGCATTTACGCCGCCAATGTCCCTTCTCCCCGCAGTAGAAGCAGACCGCATCTTCGGGAACCTTTTCTTGAGGAATTTTTCCCTTCCCTTTTGAAGACGAAGCCGGGTTAGGATTAGGTGAAACACCCTTGCCTTTCCCTTTTCCCTTCTTTTGAGAAGCAGTTCTTTTCCTCTTTTTATTTCCCTCGTTGATGTATAGAACGGAGTTGGAGGTGGTTTTTGCCTTAGGTATGTTGGACTCGGCAATTTTGAGCATCCCATGGAGCTCCATTAGAGTCTTATCCATACTGTGCATATGATAGTTCACAATAAACTGATCATATGACTCGGGTAGGGATTGCAGGATTAAATCCACCGCCATTTCCCTTCCGATTGCAAAACCCAACTTCTCTAGTTGCTCCACGTGTGACTTCATTTGAAGTACATGGGCACTAACATCCGCTCCCTCCTTCATCTTACAACCGAGAAGGGATTTTAAACTACCGAAACGCTCTTGACGAGCCTGCTGCTGAAACATAGCTCGCAGCTGCGTCATCATATCATATGCCCCCAAGTTCTCCATTTGCTTTTGCAAATCCGGAGTCATTGTGGACAACATGAGGCAAGCAATATCGGTTGTTTCCTTAACGCGTTTTTCATGCGCGTCACGGATAGCCCTAGTCGCGTTGGCAGGAGGTGCCTCGGGAAGTTGTTCCTCAATGGTGTGTAACTTATTTTCATGACGGAGGATAATCCTCAATTGTCGTGACCAGTCCATGAAGTTTGCACCATTGAGTTTCTCCTTCTCAAGGAAAGTTCGCAGTGAAAAGTTTGTACCGGTTGTGTTTGCGTTATTTGACATCTATAATACAGAGTACAAGTTTTAGTTAGTTTTGATAAATTCCTTATTAAAATAATTACCCATAGTTTATAAAACTTTATTTTAACAAGGCTAAGAACCATATTTCACTCTATAACGTGACGGGTATGCCGCGGATCACGTCATGGAGCTATTTAGGCCGGACCATTTCCGATTGCGTACAACTCTTTGATCCTTGCGGGTTCCGATTAATCCATTATCATTTTCGGCATGTTTGAACCCTTTCACACCAATTCCTTCTTGATGCACCTAGATGACTCGGCTGAGCTCGACAATCACCTAAGTTTACCAAGTTAGAATTTGTAAATCGTCCATCAAGATACACGTGATATCCGGCCCAAGACTCTCGGGTATCGCGAACATCACATCACCCTCTCCACGTTCCTCAAAGATTGACTCGGCTGAGCTCGACAATCAACTAAGTATCACATGGTTCAGATGTGTGTCATCTTATGGATGGCGTGAGATTTACGTTTTGAAAAACGGGATTTTGTTTCCAGTTAAAACAGGATTGTTTTATTTTGATTAATAAAGCTTTAGTGACAAAAACAATTTCCATGTCGCTTAACCTTTTGTTAATCCAGCGTGCGCGAGTTTGTTAACCATTTTCAAAAACTCTAGTGTTTTTATTTATTTTAAAAATAATCTAGCATATGATTCCAAATCATACATGCAAAAAATAAATAAAACACATTCACACGCATATAATATGTTTGATGACAATGCCCAAAATCCTATGCGTTTTCCCGTGAGCCAAACGGGAAAACAAGGTCTCACTAGGGACTACCAAGGACCTCGTTGGATATGCTCCCACTGAATCTGTCATTCATCCTCCATTAGGATCTCTCGGACTTCAGCTTGCCAAGACATCACCTCCGTGACTCTCGATGGTTGTCTTTTCCTTTTAATTACAATTTACATTTAAAAAGGAAACGGCATGCAAGCCGCAATAAATAATTATTACAAATCTACTTAAATAATTATTACAGATCCAACAAATAGAAATTAATAATTATTACAAACCATTGTGACCCGAAGTCACCAAATGAATAAATAATTATTACAACCAAATATCACAACACACAGGTCTGGGGCATATTTGTCATCAAACTAAACAATCCAACAAATCAAAGATCACATAAACATGGTGTGCCACAAAACCATGTTATTAGTATTTTGGTTAGGATTGTATATTATCTAAACACTTAAGGCACATGTATTATAACGACAATCCTTGTATACATATACATATATATTATAATTTCCTTGACCATTTCCAAATAGAAACTTAAATATATACATATATATATATACACCCCATGAATATATGTATGTATACATTTCATGCCAAAATTATACTATACATATAAACCATGTGAACCAAAAAACTATTTTAACATTTTATATCTCCATATAATTATTCCAGTAATTGCCCAAACTCGAAATCATATATAAATTTTTATTTCTTTTCGTAGAGAGAATCTGATTATGCATTTTTAATTCAAGTGATCATTCCATTAAAAATGATATCATAACATTGATGCAAAATAGCAAACGTTGCATAGTCAACTTTGTACAAAGTTATTCCAATCACTTTCATGAAATAATTCAGTGGATGTATTATAATTAAAATAATGTCCACTAATTTAGATTCATATAATGATTTCGGGTTCTAAGCAATCATAGCACAATTTATTTGTAGAGTTGGCTCTGATACCACTGTTGGAAAATGTGGTTGCACAGAACGCGCAGCGGAAGCATAAACACGTATAAATTTACGTATCAAAATTTCGTTCAAACCACAATTTCTACCAAGGATCAATCTACAAATTAAACTGTGAATATTTCATAGATAGGAATAGATATACCTTTCAAACTGTGGATTATCTGAACCTTTGAAAGGATGATTGTAACGACCAAAATAGCCCGTCTCTATAGAAAGTCTACACGAGCACTTCCACCTATATCCGGAGACTTGCTAGGTCTAAATCACCAATAACCAAAACTCTAAGTTTTGGTTTAAGATTATTATTTGGACTATATTTATTTTTACTCTCGTTGATACTCTAGCTCAAGGGATGTGCAAAAAATCACTTGTAATTATTTTTTTTTATGATTCAATTTATAACTCTTTCTTTTCGACGGATATCAAGAAAGACAAAACATAAGCATGTGCATAAAAAGAAAATAAGTGTCAAATTTCTCTTTCAATTTGTCGTACATATATCACATGCACACACCACAAAAGTCAGGTTAAAAAATTGACTCACTACTCTTTGTTTTCTTTTAAAAATCAAACTCAGCACACACTTTTGAATATTGATACCCGAGCATGATCCACAATAATATGTAGCGTGAATTATCAATAGTAATAATACAATCAACATATCACCACTAATAATAATGTATTCAGTATTATATTGATTAAATAAATATTGCCAAATTAATCTATCTCCATTTTGGTGATTATTAATATGTATATACAATATATACATATATCCGGATATCTAAGTGCTTATTGTGTATGACCCTATAGGCCTATACATCGTCAGCAGTAATACCGTATTGCTTGTGTTGGTGGGCATACTCATGGACAACAGGAAACATGGAAGTAGTGGATGCATGATTAATAAATGGAGATAGTGGACTAGTCTTTCTTGACTTGGTCTCTTTTTTAACCGGATGGAATATGGATCACACGCATGGTCGGGTCGTGCAGTTTAGTATCCATGGGCTCGTATCAGACTTAAACTGAAATTTTGAATCAATCTGTAAAAAATTGAACACAATTCATGCATCCATACACATAGTAACGGCTTAAATTTGACCTCAAAATATATAAATAACGACTTTATTTCCTAGATCAATACATGATAACTTGAACTCGATTTGTAGATCAATAGGTAACTAGGTAATATATTGAATTCCAATCAGTAGTAACAATTAGGATTCGATTTTTGAATCAATAGGTAACTAACTAATACGATTTCCAGAACAAGTCGCAATTACTTGAATTCGAATTCTAAATTAGTAGGTAATGAACTGAATTCGATCGTCGAATCGGTACGGAATCATTAATTAATGAACTGAATTTCATTTCCGAATCGATACTTAACGACTTGCATTTGCTATTCGAATCAATATGTAATTCATTGTATTCGGTTTTTGAATCAATACACAACAATTCGAATTCAACTTCTAAATCAATTTTTGGAGAATCGAAAAAAATATGTACCTCTATTTTAGGTTGCAGTCGTCGGCGACGACCTGAAACAGAAACATTCGGAGGTATACCTCGCGGCGTGTTAATGTCCGACGGCGGCGATGATAGTCGATTATTTCACCTGCTTGATTGTCTGTGAATCGGTGGTGATATCATTGATAGGATCGTAAGTAATATTTTTAAATGAGCAATATCAAATGTAGAAGATGAGAGAGTATTTGTGGGCTACTGAAACTCAAAGCAAATAGAGGGTTGGCATTAGGTTTTTGATTATCGGGTGGGAAGCATAAAATTTAAGCGGGATTGAAAATCAATTTCAATTATTCAAAGTACATATGATGCACAAATATGTAATTTGTGTTAAGAACTTACCTAAAAGAAAATATTTTTTCTATAAACAAATGATAAAATAGTAAGCAGTAGGATTTAGGTCAGTTTATATAAATTCATTCCAAATATACAAGCATTTGAGACGGCTTATTAAAATTGTTCCAAATACAAAGGTATTTGGAATTACTTTCAAAAACTTAGGATAAAATTAATTCATCATATTGGAATATTGAATATTATCCTAAGTTTAATAATGGAATATATGATATATGACATTACCAATATCATATATACCACTATTAAATTTAGGATAAAATTAATTCATCATATTGAAATATAGGACATTATCCTAAGTTTAATAATTGAATATATGATATATGACATTACCAATATCACATATGCCACCATTAAACTTAGGATAAAATTAATTCATCATTTTGAAATATAGAACATCATCCTAAGTTTAATAATTGAATATATGATATATGACATTAAACTTAGGATAAAATTAATTCATCATTTTGAAATATAGGACATTATCCTAAGTTTAATAATGGAATATATGATATATGACATTACCAGTATCACATATGTCACTATTAAACTTACGGTAAAATTAATTCATCATTTTGGAATATAGGACATTATGCTAAGTTTAATAATTGAATATATGATATATGACATTACCAATATCACATATGCCAATATTAAACTTAGGATAAAATTAATTCATCATTTTGAAATATAGGACATTATCCTAAGTTTAATAATATCAAATATGGCACTATTAAACTCATTATACGTAAATTTGAAATATAGGACATTATCCCAAGTTTAATAATGGAACATATGATATATGACATTACCAATATCACATATGCCAATATTAAACTTAGGATAGAATTAAATCATCATATTGGAATATAGGACATTATCCTAAGTTTGCTAATGGAATATATGATATATGACATTACCAATATCACATATGCCACTATTAAACTTAGGATAAAATTAATTCATCATTTTGAAATATAGGACATTATCCTAAGTCTAATAATAGAATATATGATATATGACATTACCAATATCACATATGCCACTATTAAACTTAGGATAAAATTAATTCATCATTTTGAAATATAGGACATTATCCTAAGTTTAATAATGGAATATATGATATATGACATTACCAATATCAAATATTTCACTATTAAACTTAGGATAAAATTAATTCATCATTTTAATATATAGGAGATTATCCTAAGTTTAATAATGGAATATATGATATATGACATTACTAATATCACATATGCCACTATTAAACTTAGGATAAAACTAATTCATCATTTTGAAATATAGGACATTATATATGATATATGACATTATCAATATCACATATGCCACTATTAAACTTAGGATAAAATTAATTCATTAATTTAAAATATAGGATATTATCATAATCCTAAGTTTAATAATTGAATATATGATATATGATATTACCAATATCTCATATGTCACTATTAAAGTTAGGATAAAATTAATTATCATTTGGAAATATATGACATTATCATAAGTTTAATAATGAAATATATGATTTATGACATTACCAATATCATATATGCCACTATTAAACTCATTATACGTAAATTTGACTTATTAAATACTCACCTAGACAATCGTAAGAAAGCGATGAAATTTGACATACTAAATACTCACCTACACAATCATAGAATTAATCTTAAATTATTTCTCTTGAGCACACATCAATTTTTGTATATATTAGTAAAATAAACGTAATAGATTTAGGATCTTTTTGATCATTTATTTTTTTTTTGTTTAATTTCTTATAAAATTTCAAAATATGTCTCTATAATCTATCTATCTATGATAATATAATAATATAATATATATATACAATAAAATAATTTATTTAAAAGTTGCAAATGTTGTAAATTTGTAATGATATATCATTATCAATTAAATCTTTTTGGGTTAAAAAATTTGAACATTTTGATCTGGCCAAATTCATTCCTTTCCCCGCGCACTTCTTGACCACCCTTAAATTTCAAAATTTTTCAAAATTAAATTAGGGCTCAAAGTAAAACCATTTCAGTCGCCAACCATAACACTCCTTTTGTAAAAATCCAAAATCCAAACTTTTAACCATTTAATTCATACTCTCAAGTTCTTACGATTTTGTATTCTCACGCGCAGTTATGCCTCAATTTTCCTCTTTCAGTATTTTAGTTTTTTTTACCCAATTCATTCTATTTTGCTTTCTGTTTAACCCATCAATAAGATCGAACTTATCACAATCATGAGCTGAACAAGGATTTCATGTTCAGTGTTAATTTTATTGGTGATTTTTGCTACGCTAACATACGCAGATGAGAACCCTAGGGTT
The DNA here is from genome assembly GCA_949592205.1 of Helichrysum umbraculigerum. Taxonomy (NCBI): domain Eukaryota; kingdom Viridiplantae; phylum Streptophyta; class Magnoliopsida; order Asterales; family Asteraceae; genus Helichrysum; species Helichrysum umbraculigerum. Next base: position 121,589,882 of record CATIUR010000005.1, on the reverse strand, counting down.
TTCAGTTATATTTGTGCCCCCAAATCGATTAAAGATTCAATTGTTTAAGTTTCAGGCTCATGTTTGTCCCTTGAAGGCTTAATTAGTATTGCTGATTTTGGCGTTGTTGGTGTTATTGAGGTATTATTTGATTTGAATCTTTATCTATATATTATAGTATGAAATTTGGGGCTTTCATTGTATGAATGACGTAGTTCTTGTTATCTTTGATTTAAATTTGTCTTGTTGATCGATGTTTTTTATTTGCATTAGTAGTTGATAGAATTAATTAGTTACAAGAATTGAATTGACTTTTTCAAGTTGTGGTTGTTGAAAGAATAGCAGGTTCAAGCTGTGATTTACAGTTGTGATTTACAAGAACTGTCTTTTTCTTGAACTCAACAATGTGTCTCCATTGCCACGGCTCCCGGGCTCTTGGTTCGCTTATGTCTATCTACACTAGCGTTACAGACTTACAGGTAAATTTATTTGTCTACTTTATGCTGCACAACATTAGTACACTACTGGTTGTGTACATATTACTGACCATGTTGGTAAAGTTTTAAGGTGTTAGGGTCATTTCATAGAAACGAATTACTAGTTTAGTTGACCAACTTGGGAAATTGATATAGCAGTTTTAGTTGTTTGGATATTTACTTGATTTTGACAACTTGGGAAATTGACATATTTATTTAGCCTGGCATTGAATAATATCTAGTATTTTGAGTGGCTTAAGTATTTCATTGGTAGTGACCGTCATGGGTTGTCAACTACATCATATAGTTTCGCCAATGACAGAACTTAAAACATGAATGATGTTTGTTTATGGTTTTAATATATTTTAGGGTCAATATAACCAAATTTGGAGAAGTATCTGATGAAAAATGGGTTACTGAAATGTAACATTACAAACCGATTGTGTAACTTTTATCAACTGGTCAAGATTAGTTTTTATATATATTTGAGTACATATTAGAACTCCTCCCTACATATGCATATACAGAGTTAGGTTTAAATAAGAATTCAAATGAAAATAAAAAATAAAATGTATTTCGGATCAATCATATTCATGTGTGGATTTCAGATGCAATGCATCTAAACTCTAATTGCTAATTTCTAAAAATAATTGGTCCATAATACTTCTTATGATTATTACATATATTTTAGTTGTTAATTGAACATCCCCTAGTCCCTTTTCCATAGATATACATGTTTACAATATATTAGACTGCATTAGGATTGAAATGAAAAATTGTTTTGGTGCTGAATGAGTGAGAATTTGGTAGATAAGAAGTATTTGATATCTGGAATGCTTCAAATCGATCAGTTTTATTCTTCTTATTTTCAGGACACCTAAAATTTGGGGAAAAAAAGAGTGTTGGCATTGAGTTTGCTAAGCATTTTAAATCCCATTTTGGCCTGACAGTGAGTTTTCCATATATTATCTATGCTGTAAATTTGAATTTATCTATTATATCTTAATCTTAATGCTAGTATATGCATACTAGGGAATTATGTTAAGGTATTCATACCTTGTGAACTTGAATAATGTAGGTTAGTGTAGATGGGCTGCTTTGTTGTACGATTTCTATTGATTAGTATATCAAAATATATGATGTGCAAAACTATGACATGATGGCTATGTTGCAAGTTCCATACATACCTGGTGCGGTTCAATGGGTTTGCAAACAAGGATGGGTTAAAGCCAAGCTTGATTTCTATTCCATGAAGTGTAATGTTTATATTGATACCCAGATTCTTTTGTCAAACACAATAGATATACAGGCTACTAATGAAATAACTAATAGTTTTCTTACTTTCTAATATTTGCTTGGTCGCATATCGTACAGGTAAATAGGTTCAAAATTCCATCTGCAGTAGGTGGTTTTTATGCATGCCCAAGGATCAAGTGGTTTTTGATGAGGAGGTACACAATACACATTTTTATCTGCTTACATATATAAAATTCTTCATATTTAATTTAATGTTTGATACATATTCGCCTTTTGTCTTGTATAGGTAACAGCACCAACTTCTGGACAAAAGGTTGGTGATGAGAACAAAACTGCACCATAAGTATCAAAGAAAAAGCGCAAAGCAACGGTTTTTGTATCTAGTGATGCCATGCAAAAGCAAGCGAAGAGCAAATTCAAGAGTTAAAAGTCCTTAAAACTGTGATGTTTAATTAGTCTATTTTAATATTTAAGCAATTACTTTCGGATATTATTATGTAAACGATCCAATTATAGTTTGGGTACATGCAATTAATTATGTACATTCCAATTTTTATTTGTGGTGTTATATTATTCAAACTGTTACACAAATTATTGATTTGTTATATGTGACTAAAAGATGCAGTCACATAATATGGTTACACATTATGGCCACTGTTTGATTAATTATTTGTGTAACTAAGACTGCAAAACGCCACACAAACATACAATTTAAGTGGCTATTGGGTGAATAATGGTCACACTTATTATAACCTACGGCCACTTTTGGCTTAATTTTATGTGACCAAATCTTAAAATAAAACACTTGTTGTGTGACTAAATGATACAAATAGCCACACAAACATAAAAATAAAGTAGCCATCGGATGGACAATAGTCACACAAAATACAAGTTTACTTTACATTACAGAGTATATGGTCACACTTATTATCACTTATGGTCACTTTTGGCTTAATTTTATGTGACCAAATCCAAAATATAACACTCATTGTGTGACTAAATGTTACAAATAGCCACACAAACATAAAAATAAAGTGGCCATTAGATAGATAATAGTCACACAAAATACAAGTTTACTTGACATTACAGAGCATATGGTTACACTTATTATCACCTACGGCCACTTTTGGCTTAATTTTATGTGACCAAATCCCAGAATAAATCACTCGTTGTGTGACTAAATGATACAAAACGTCACACAAACATAACAATAAAGTGGCCATTGGGTGGACAATAGTCACACAAAAAACAAGTTTACTTGACATTACAGAGCATATGGTCACACTTATTATCACCTACGTCCACTTTTGACTTAATTTTATGTGACCAAATCCCAGAATAAATCACTCGGTGTGTGACTAAATGATACAAAACGTCACACAAACATTAAAGTAAAGTGGCCATTGGATGGACAACAATCACACAAAAAACAAGTTTACTTGACATTACTGAGCATATGGTCACACTTATTATCACCTATGGCCACTTTTGGCTTAATTTTATGTGACCAAATCCAAGAATAAATCACTCGTTGTGCGACTAAATGATACAAAACGTCACACACATATAAAAATAAAGTGGCCATTGGATGGACAATAGTCACACAAAATACAAGTTTACTTGACATTACAGAGCATATGGTCACACAAAATACAAGTTTACCTGACTTTAAAGAGCATACGGTCACACTTGTTAACACTTTTGGTCACTTTTGGCTTAAATTTATGTAACCAAATCCCAAAAATAAAACTCTCGTTGTGTGACTAAATGTTACAAATAGCCACACAAACATACAATTCAAGTGACCATTGGATGGTGTAACACCTGCATAATTAGGATAATTAATTATGCCTAATTGTTTGTAACTAGTGGTAATTAGTATGTAATAGGACTAATTACAGATTCTATTTGTATATATATATAAAAGGTGATTTATATATATATATGTGTGTACTTACGCGATTTGGATGAATCGCACGAATTAACAGGACGGAGTCCGACACAGTTTATTTGGACGTTGGTGACAGAAATTTACTTAAATAATGAGAACGTATTTTGTTATATAAAATACACAACCGAACGAGCATTATTTATATATTATCGCGACGACATTTTAACTAACGCAACAAAACGTAATAAACGCGACTTAATAATTAAAATATTGCGACAAATGTTTTACTATTAATTTCAAAGTATTTTTACTTAAATACTCCAGTTACGTTTTAAAAATATAAACGTTTGGTTAAATATGAAAAACTAGTGAATAAACGATTAGGACACGGAGTCAACACTGTGTTTTGGGGAGTATTTTCCCCCTCCTTCCTTTTGGATCAGCCACCAACCCAAACCCCCACTCCAATTTCCCTTTCCATTTTCATTCTAACTAAACACACACAAACCACAAACTCTCTCAACCTCAATTCACACCAAATTTTCGACATCAAATCTCGACCATGAAAATTACATATTCGGAATCACCATCACGAGTGGAGCAAGAATATCAATACCGTCTTCATCAATTCATCCTCCATTTAGCTCGATTTGCAAAAGTAAGAAATTCCTAAAATCTTAGATCTATTCAATTTGGTGTAATGTTTTGATGTTTTGATGTGTACACAACTTAGATATAACCTAATACATGAAGAATACACGATTTTATAGCTCAAAAATGGGTTAGATTTGCGTTTTTGGTCGAAAATTCTTGAAACCCGAAAGTTTCTGGGCTGGTGTTCATACATGCGACACAAGCCTTGTGTCGCATGCTGTGTCGCATAAACCCGTTTGTGTCGCACCTTGTGTCGTACCAATTCTTTAGTGTCGTAACCTTTGCGACACAATATTGTGTCGCACTCTATGTCGCATACTATGTCGTATTTAATACGACACAACCGTTCTGTCGCTATTGAATTAGCATCGCAAGCTTTTTGCGACACAACCACTGTGTCGCAGAGCTATTGTGTCGCATCCTTCATGCGACACAACCCTTGTGTCGCATACAAATCCTTGTGTCGCAGCTTATGTCGCAGGAAACAGAAAACTTGGAAATTTTAAAGGATTTTCACTATAGAAAAGTCAAAGTTACTGTAGCAAAAAGTCAAATTTTACTGTAGCAATTCACTGTAGCACATTTACTGTAGCAAAGTCAACATTTTAGAATTTTTGCTACAAACCGTCACCAACGGGCCAAACATGTTTTCCAACAAACAAACAATTACAAACATACGGACAAACACTGGATATACTAGTTGTGTACAACTAAACGAAACGTCTCGTGAGACGCATACTTACATAACTTCATATGATTAGGCATTTGAAGGTTACGGGTTCAGAGAACCTACTTGCTTTACTTACTACTTGCTAATTGCAACTGATTACTACAAGACTCAGGTGAGTCTTACGGCCCCACTTTTACTGTTTTATCTTATTGGGGGAGATACATGCTACTACTATTTTCCTTGAACACAAGTACTAAACTGTTTACTATACCAAACGAAATTGCATGAGTTTACTTACAAACAGAAGTCTCTCCATCATATATCGTTAGTTATGGATTTAAGCGCGAACACTAGTTAATGGATCCATTAGGGAAATGACCCTCCCCACCCGGGGCAGTAGCGCTGCCACGTACTGATTTACACGTAGAAACGGGTGACTAATTATTCGTTACTGATGCTTGCTCATTTACGAGCATGTCACGGGAGCAAACTTATTACTTACGGGTTAAGCTTCGATTATGAGCCTCATGGCAACGGTATAAACTTACTTAATTACATTTGCTGGATTGCAAATACTGGTTTTACGATTTCTGGATTGAAATTGCTGATTTTACGCCTACGGGCATTACTAATGAAATCTCGTGTTCAAAGCCGATATTATTTTCAAACCTGTGAGATTCACCAACCTTTTTGTTGACACTTTTTAGCATGTTTTCTCAGGTACCCGGATGGAGTAGGATTACTCCAGGATTTTTAGCTAGAGTCGCATGATTTCAACACAACTGCATTAACGGAGATTCTTAGCATTATCTTTTGTCTATTTTGATTATGTAATAGAATCTCCCGCTACACGCTTGGACTCTAGGGAAACTACATTTTTGTATACGAAAACACTAAGTTTTCAAACAATATATCTATGGAATGTAACTAATTTACAAACGTTGCATATAGATGTCGTTTACTTTATCTTTGTGCTGTGATATTTGATTAGTAACACCCCAAATTATGCTTCCGCAAAATAGTGAATTTCGGGGGTGTTACAGATTGGTATCAGAGCCTAAGGTTATAGTGAACTAGGTTGCATTTAGTGGGCCTAGACTATGACCGTTAGGCAGTATTCTCTTATTAGACATGACTGGTTCAGGAATTACAGCATACGACTTTAATTTAATATAGCCTGATCAACTATGTACAATTAAGGAAAGATGATGTAAGGTCTGAAATGAATATGTTGAACGGGGATACGTTAGTTGACTCTGACCACGAGAGAACCGAACCATTACTTGATACGTGCTAGACACTAGGCTGGATATGATATATGTATATATATATTAGCCTCGTCTTACTTACACTCTGCCACAGGAATGGCAAACATACCACCTAATCCGTCACACTCTCACTCACATGGGTCACGGAACCCACGAGTAGCCAGGAGGAACACAAGGTCACCACGAAACAGCCCTTATCCTGTACATAACTCTCAGAACTCGGCACATCTCACGTTGCCAGTATTGGCTACGCAATTCCGCCGTCAGGAACAAAGACTCGAAAATCTTGAACTGGAACAACACCGAATGACCTACCTGCTTCGTCAAGCTCTTGACCACATATCACAACTCCAGCGAGAACAAGAAGATACCGGCCTCTCTGTAAGCATAATCCAGGATTCAATGACCGCCGAATTAGGTGCGGATGAACTTGTAAGAAACCGACTAGAGGAATGTGAGCAACGTTCACAGGAGACTGAGGATCACTCTCGTGTACTAGCACAACGACTGGCCTTGGTTGAAGACAATGCCAGGCAAACCAACAGGCTGGCAGAAACCGTGGACCGCCTTTTCACGCTGATGGAACATATTAATCTACATTAAGACTAGTGTAGTCTTTGTCTCGTAATCTAATGACTATCTAGCGCTATTCTATAAACTAGTCGGATGTAACAATTCCCGACACCTTTTGTAATATCTTTGTAGGATGTAACCTTTGAACTCGCATTATCCATCAAATATTTCTTGTTATTTCAACTCACCTAAATTGTCATTTTCCATGTTGATGTTATGTATTACTGTTTTTATACATGTACATCTGTGACAATTACAAATTCCTACAAAATCTCATGTATCTTCATTTCTTTTATTGAAGAATCATGCCGCCAAAGACAAGACCATATACCGATGCCCAGATTACCTCCCTTATAACCCAGGCTGTTACTGAAGCCTTGGCTCGGAATACTCCACCAAATTCCACGAGGAACAGCGATGCCGCTGAAACCCCTACTGCTAAACCCTGTTCCTACAAAGACTTTCAGAACTGCAAACCTCTAAACTTTGCAGGTACTGAGGGAGCTATCGGTCTAGTACGCTGGATCGAGAAAGTCGAATCCGTATTTCTGATCTGCAACTGTGCGGAAGGAGACAAAGTTAAGTTCTCCGTTAGTACTTTTACTGACACCGCACTCACCTGGTGGAACACCTATGCCCAGACTGTGGGTGTTGCTAATGCTTACAAACTCCCGTGGGAGGAGTTGAAGGAGATGTTGAGGGGCGAGTACTGCCCCAGGGATGAATTGAAACAGCTGGAAATGGAATTCTGGAACCACAAGATGCAGGGTGATGACATCACCGGTTATACCAACCGTTTCCACCAACTGGCACTTCTGTGCCCAACCATGGTCGATCCTGAGTACAAGAGGATCGAGAAATTCGTTGATGGACTTCCCGAGAGACTACAGGACCTGGTGACTTCATCCAAACCGGGTACTATTCAGAGCGCCATCCGTATGGCCCATGAACTAACGGCAAATTCTGTCCGCCGTGGCACAACTTCAACCCCATTTGCAAACAACAAACGCAAGTGGGAAGGTAACCCCAACTCATCCAACAAAACCTCCAACAAAAAGCCTGAGTACGTTAAGGCTTATTCATCGGGGACTTCGGAAAAGAAAGGGTACAGCGGGAACAAGCCTTACTGTTCCAAATGCAGCCGCCATCATGACGGTTCTTGCCCTTGCTCCAACTGCAAACGGTTCGGGCATCTAGCCAAGGATTGCTGAACCAACATTTCTACCCCCAACACCAATGCACCAAAGGCCTGCTTTGGGTGCGGAAATTCAGGGCACTTCAAGAAAGATTGCCCAAAGCTGAAAAACAACAACAACCCTGCTCGCGGCAGATCTTTCGTTATCAAGGCTGGGGAAGCCAGACAAGACCCGAATGTCGTGACGGGTACGTTCCTTCTCAACGACCTTACTGCTTCTGTATTATTTGATACCGGTGCCGATAGAAGCTTCATCTCTGAGAAATTTAGCCCTTTACTTGATATAACTCCCACTGCCTTAGATGCTAAATACATTGTCGAATTAGCTAACGGCAAACTGATTGAGACTGATAGCATCATACACAACTGTACACTTAACCTCACGAATGAAACGTTTTCCATTGATTTAATCCCTGTCGAGATCGGCAGCTTCGATATTATTGTCGGTATGGATTGGTTATCCAAGCACCGAGCTGAAATCATCTGTCATGACAAACTCGTTCGCATACCTCTTGTCTCCGGTGGAACCTTAGTCCTACAAGGGGAGACCGGCAGATGAAATTTGAATATTGTCTCCTGTCTGAAAACTAGAAAATACCTACGAAAAGGGTATCAAGCCATCCTTGCACATGTCACGGAGAAGAAGTCGGAGGAGAAGCGACTTGAGGATGTTCCGATCGTGCGGGATTTCTCGGAAGTCTTTCCTGAAGACTTGCTCGGACTTCCGCCACCTAGACAAGTTGAATTTCAAATCGAACTTGTGCCTGGAGCTGCACCCGTGGCACGAGCCCCTTACCGTTTAGCACCATCCGAAATGCAGGAGTTGTCTAACCAACTACAGGAACTCCGGGACAGAGGATTCATTCGACCAAGTTCCTCGCCTTGTGGAGCTCCGGTCTTATTCGTGAAAAAGAAAGATGGATCTTTCCGCATGTGTATCGACTACCGAGAGCTGAATAAGCTAACCATAAAGAATCGGTACCCACTTCCTAGAATCGATGACCTGTTTGACCAACTCCAGGGATCGAGTGTTTACTCAAAGATTGATCTACGGTCGGGTATCATCAACTCCGAGTCCGTGACAATGATATCCCAAAGACAGCTTTCCGAACTCGTTATGGGCATTACGAATTCCAAGTGATGCCATTCGGGTTGACCAACGCACCGGCCGTATTCATGGACCTTATGAATCGGGTGTGCAAACCATATCTTGACAAATTCGTCATTGTGTTCATCGATGATATCTTGATTTACTCTCGCAACGAGCAGGAACATGCTCAACATCTGAAAACCATTCTAAGACTCCTGAAACACGAAGAGTTATATGCCAAATTCTCTAAGTGTGAGTTCTGGATTCGAACCGTTCAATTCCTCGGGCACGTGATTGACAGCCAAGGAATTCATGTTGATCCCGCCAAGATTGAAGCAATCAAGGGCTGGGAGTCACCGACCACTCCAACCGAAGTGAGACAATTCTTAGGTCTTGCTGGTTACTACCGCCGATTCATCGAAAACTTTTCAAGAATAGCTGTTCCCCTAACCACACTGACTCAGAAAGATAAGAAGTTCGATTGGACTGATAAACAAGAGTCAGCCTTCCAGCTATTGAAAAACAAACTTTGCAGTGCACCAATCTTGTCCTTACCCGAGGGCACCAACAATTTCGTAGTTTACTGCGACGCCTCACACCAAGGACTTGGTTGTGTGTTGATGCAACGGGAAAAAGTCATTGCCTATGCCTCACGACAACTAAAAATTCACGAGAAAAACTATACAACCCACGACCTCGAGTTAGGTGCTGTGGTCTTCGCATTGAAAATCTGGAGACATTATCTCTACGGTACGAAAAGCACTATCTTTACCGATCACAAAAGTCTCCAACACATATTCGATCAGAAAGATCTAAACATGAGACAACGTCGCTGGGTTGAGTTACTTAGTGACTATGACTGAGAGATCAAATACCATCCGGGCAAGGCTAACGTAGTTGCCGATGCCTTAAGCCGAAAGGAACGAGCGAAACCCCTTCGAGTCCGAGCACTTTCTATGACAATTCTTAACGAGCTCCCTGCTCAAATCCTTACCGCTCAACTTGAAGCACTCAACGATGAAAACTTGAAAAATGAAGCCTTGCGAGGCTTGGATAAACAATTCGAAATCAAACCCGATGGAACTCGATACTTCTCTAACCGGGTGTGGTTACCCAAATTTGGAAACTTGCGAGATTTGGTGATGGCTGAAGCTCACAAATCTCGATACTCTATACATTCTGGTTCTAATAAGATGTATCATGATGTCAAAGGGTTGTATTGGTGGCCTAACATGAAAGCTGACATTGCCTTGTACGTCAGTAAATGCCTAACCTGTTCCAAAGTCAAGGTCGAACACCAAAGACCCTCGGGGTTGCTCCAACAACCTGAAATTCCTCAATGGAAATGGGAACAGATTTCCATGGACTTCATCACCAAACTACCGAAAACTTCGAGTGGTTGCGATACCATTTGGGTGATCGTGGACCGTCTCACGAAATCTGCTCATTTTCTGGCCATCAAGGAAACCGACAAGATGGAGCGTCTGACTCGCATCTATGTCAAAGAAATCATCTCGCGACACGGTGTACCTATCTCGATCATCTCGGATAGGGACAGCCGTTTTACTTCTAACTTTTGGCAATCGCTACAAAAATCTGTTGGTACTCGTCTGGATATGAGTACTGCTTATCACCCGCAAACCGATGGCCAAAGCGAGCGAACTATTCAAACACTCGAGGATATGCTACGAGCCTGCGTAGTTGACTTCGGTACTTCTTGGGAAAATCACTTACCGTTGTGCGAGTTTTCGTACAACAACAGTTACCATACCAGCATAAAGGCTGCACCCTTCGAGGCACTTTACGGGCGTAAATGCCGATCACCTATCTGTTGGACTGAGTTAGGAGATTCCCAACTCACGGGTCCAGATATCATTCAAGAAACTACTGAGAAAATCGTTGGTATTCAAAACCGGTTGAAAGCCGCACGTGATCGTCAGAAAAGCTATGCTGACGTGAGACGCAAACACCTTGAGTTCCAGGTAGGGGACAAGGTACTTCTCAAAGTGGCACCGTGGAAGGGTGTCATTCGATTCGGAAAGCGAGGCAAACTAAATCCTAGATACATCGGACCATTCGAAATCCTGGAAAGGATTGGTCCAGTGGCATACCGCCTGCAACTTCCTGCTGAACTTAGCAGCGTACACAACACATTCCACATTTCTAACTTGAAGAAATGTCTGTCTGACGAGACACTGATTGTACCGCTCGACGAAATTCAAATCGATGATAAACTTCATTTTGTCGAGGAACCTATGGAAATCATGGACCGTGAGGTCAAACGATTGAAACATAGTCGTATTCCCATCGTAAAGGTCAGGTGGAATTCTAGGCGCGGCCCTGAGTTCACCTGGGAACGGGAAGACCAAATACGACAGAAATACCCACATCTTTTCCCAGATAACGCACCGTCCGTGCACTCAAGCTAATTTCGGGACGAAATTTCTTTAACAAGGGGAGAATGTAACACCTGCATAATTAGGATAATTAATTATGCCTAATTGTTTGTAACTAGTGGTAATTAGTATGTAATAGGACTAATTACAGATTCTATTTGTATATATATATATAAGGTGATTTATATATATATGTGTGTACTTACGCGATTTGGATGAATCGTACGAATTAACAGGACGGAGTCCGACACAGTTTATTTGGACGTTGGTGACAGAAATTTACTTAAATAATGAGAACGTATTTTGTTATATAAAATACACAACCGAACGAGCATTATTTATATATTATCGCGACGACATTTTAACTAACGCAACAAAACGTAATAAACGCGACTTAATAATTAAAATATTGCGACAAATGTTTTACTATTAATTTCAAAGTATTTTTACTTAAATACTCCAGTTACGTTTTAAAAATATAAACGTTTGGTTAAATATGAAAAACTAGTGAATAAACGATTAGGACACGGAGTCAACACTGTGTTTTGGGGAGTATTTTCCCCCTCCTTCCTTTTGGATCAGTCACCAACCCAAACCCCCACCCCAATTTCCCTTTCCATTTTCATTCTAACTAAACACACACAAACCACAAACTCTCTCAACCTCAATTCACACCAAATTTTCGACATCAAATCTCGACCACGAAAATTACATATTCGGAATCACCATCACGAGTGGAGCAAGAATATCAATACCGTCTTCATCAATTCATCCTCCATTTAGCTCGATTTGCAAAAGTAAGAAATTCCTAAAATCTTAGATCTATTCAATTTGGTGTAATGTTTTGATGTTTTGATGTGTACACAACTTAGATATAACCTAATACATGAAGAATACACGATTTTATAGCTCAAAAATGGGTTAGATTTGCGTTTTTGGTCGAAAATTCTTGAAACCCGAAAGTTTCTGGGCTGGTGTTCATACATGCGACACAAGCCTTGTGTCGCATGCTGTGTCGCATAAACCCGTTTGTGTCGCACCTTGTGTCGTACCAATCCTTTAGTGTCGTAACCTTTGCGACACAATATTGTGTCGCACTCTATGTCGCATACTATGTCGTATTTAATACGACACAACCGTTCTGTCGCTATTGAATTAGCATCGCAAGCTTTTTGCGACACAACCACTGTGTCGCAGAGCTATTGTGTCGCATCCTTCATGCGACACAACCCTTGTGTCGCATACAAATCCTTGTGTCGCAGCTTATGTCGCAGAAAACAGAAAACTTGGAAATTTTAAAGGATTTTCACTATAGAAAAGTCAAAGTTACTGTAGCAAAAAGTCAAATTTTACTGTAGCAATTCACTGTAGCACATTTACTGTAGCCAAGTCAACATTTTAGAATTTTTGCTACAAACCGTCACCAACGGGCCAAACATGTTTTCCAACAAACAAACAATTACAAACATACGGACAAACACTGGATATACTAGTTGTGTACAACTAAACGAAACGTCTCGTGAGACGCATACTTACATAACTTCATATGATTAGGCATTTGAAGGTTACGGGTTCAGAGAACCTACTTGCTTTACTTACTACTTGCTAATTGCAACTGATTACTACAAGACTCAGGTGAGTCTTACGGCCCCACTTTTACTGTTTTATCTTATTGGGGGAGATACATGCTACTACTATTTTCCTTGAACACAAGTACTAAACTGTTTACTATACCAAACGAAATTGCATGAGTTTACTTACAAACAGAAGTCTCTCCATCATATATCGTTAGTTATGGATTTAAGCGCGAACACTAGTTAATGGATCCATTAGGGAAATGACCCTCCCCACCCGGGGCAGTAGCGCTGCCACGTACTGATTTACACGTAGAAACGGGTGACTAATTATTCGTTACTGATGCTTGCTCATTTACGAGCATGTCACGGGAGCAAACTTATTACTTACGGGTTAAGCTTCGATTATGAGCCTCATGGCAACGGTATAAACTTACTTAATTACATTTGCTGGATTGCAAATACTGGTTTTACGATTTCTGGATTGAAATTGCTGATTTTACGCCTACGGGCATTACTAATGAAATCTCGTGTTCAAAGCCGATATTATTTTCAAACCTGTGAGATTCACCAACCTTTTGGTTGACACTTTTTAGCATGTTTTCTCAGGTACCCGGATGGAGTAGGATTACTTCAGGATTTTTAGCTAGAGTCGCATGATTTCAACACAACTGCATTAACAGAGATTCTTAGCATTATCTTTTGTCTATTTTGATTATGTAATAGAATCTCCCGCTACACGCGCGGACTCTAGGGAAACTACATTTTTGTATACGAAAACACTAAGTTTTCAAACAATATATCTATGGAATGTAACTAATTTACAAACGTTGCATATAGATGTCGTTTACTTTATCTTTGTGCTGTGATATTTGATTAGTAACACCCCAAATTATGCTTCCGCAAAACAGTGAATTTCGGGGGTGTTACAGATTGGTATCAGAGCCTAAGGTTATAGTGAACTAGGTTGCATTTAGTGGGCCTAGACTATGACCGTTAGGCAGTATTCTCTTATTAGACATGACTGGTTCTGGAATTACAGCATACGACTTTAATTTAACATAGCCTGATCAACTATGTACAATTAAGGAAAGATGATGTAAGGTCTGAAATGAATATGTTGAACGGGGATACGTTAGTTGACTCTGACCACGAGAGAACCGAACCATTACTTGATACGTGCTAGACACTAGGCTGGATATGATATATGTATATATATATTAGCCTCGTCTTACTTACACTCTGCCACAGGAATGGCAAACATACCACCTAATCCGTCACACTCTCACTCACATGGGTCACGGAACCCACGAGTAGCCAGGAGGAACACAAGGTCGCCTCGAAACAGCCCTTATCCTGTACATAACTCTCAGAACTCGGCACATCTCACATTGCCAGTATTGGCTACGCAATTCCGCCGTCAGGAACAAAGACTCGAAAATCTTGAACTGGAACAACACCGAATGACCTACCTGCTTCGTCAAGCTCTTGACCACATATCACAACTCCAGCGAGAACAAGAAGATACCGGCCTCTCTGTAAGCATAATCCAGGATTCAATGACCGCCGAATTAGGTGCGGATGAACTTGTAAGAAACCGACTAGAGGAATGTGAGCAACGTTCACAGGAGACTGAGGATCACTCTCGTGTACTAGCACAACGACTGGCCTTGGTTGAAGACAATGCCACGCAAACCAACAGGCTGGCAGAAACCGTGGACCGCCTTGTCACGCTGATGGAACATATTAATCTACATTAAGACTAGTGTAGTCTTTGTCTCGTAATCTAATGACTATCTAGCGCTATTCTATAAACTAGTCGGATGTAACAATTCCCGACACCTTTTGTAATATCTTTGTAGGATGTAACCTTTGAACTCGCATTATCCATCAAATATTTCTTGTTATTTCAACTCACCTAAATTGTCATTTTCCATGTTGATGTTATGTATTACTGTTTTTATACATGTACATCTGTGACAATTACAAATTCCTACAAAATCTCATGTATCTTCATTTCTTTTATTGAAGAATCATGCCGCCAAAGACAAGACCATATACCGATGCCCAGATTACCTCCCTTATAACCCAGGCTGTTACTGAAGCCTTGGCTCGGAATACTCCACCAAATTCCACGAGGAACAGCGATGCCGCTGAAACCCCTACTGCTAAACCCTGTTCCTACAAAGACTTTCAGAACTGCAAACCTCTAAACTTTGCAGGTACTGAGGGAGCTATCGGTCTAGTACGCTGGATCGAGAAAGTCGAATCCGTATTTCTGATCTGCAACTGTGCGGAAGGAGACAAAGTTAAGTTCTCCGTTAGTACTTTTACTGACACCGCACTCACCTGGTGGAACACCTATGCCCAGACTGTGGGTGTTGCTAATGCTTACAAACTCCCGTGGGAGGAGTTGAAGGAGATGTTGAGGGGCGAGTACTGCCCCAGGGATGAATTGAAACAGCTGGAAATGGAATTCTGGAACCACAAGATGCAGGGTGATGACATCACCGGTTATACCAACCGTTTCCACCAACTGGCACTTCTGTGCCCAACCATGGTCGATCCTGAGTACAAGAGGATCGAGAAATTCGTTGATGGACTTCCCGAGAGACTACAGGACCTGGTGACTTCATCCAAACCGGGTACTATTCAGAGCGCCATCCGTATGGCCCATGAACTAACGGCAAATTCTGTCCGCCGTGGCACAACTTCAACCCCATCTGCAAACAACAAACGCAAGTGGGAAGGTAACCCCAACTCATCCAACCAAACCTCCAACAAAAAGCCTGAGTACGTTAAGGCTTATTCATCGGGGACTTCGGAAAAGAAAGGGTACAGCGGGAACAAGCCTTACTGTTCCAAATGCAGCCGCCATCATGACGGTTCTTTCCCTTACTCCAACTGCAAATGGTTCGGGCATCTAGCCAAGGATTTCCGAACCAACATTTCTACCCCCAACACCAATGCACCAAAGGCCTGCTTTAGGTGCGGAAATTCAGGGCACTTCAAGAAAGATTGCCCAAAGCTGAAAAACAACAACAACCCTGCTCGCGGCAGATCTTTCGTTATCAAGGCTGGGGAAGCCAGACAAGACCCGAATGTCGTGACGGGTACGTTCCTTCTCAACGACCTTACTGCTTCTGTATTATTTGATACCGGTGCCGATAGAAGCTTCATCTCTGAGAAATTTAGCCCTTTACTTGATATAACTCCCACTGCCTTAGATGCTAAATACATTGTAGAATTAGCTAACGGCAAACTGATTGAGACTGATAGCATCATACACAACTGTACACTTAACCTCACGAACGAAACGTTTTCCATTGATTTAATCCCTGTCGAGATCGGCAGCTTCGATATTATTGTCGGTATGGATTGGTTATCCAAGCACCTAGCTGAAATCATCTGTCATGACAAACTCGTTCGCATACCTCTTGTCTCCGGTGGAACCTTAGTCCTACAAGGGGAGACCGGCAGACGAAATCTGAATATTGTCTCCTGTCTGAAAACTAGAAAATACCTACGAAAAGGGTATCAAGCCATCCTTGCACATGTAACGGAGAAGAAGTCGGAGGAGAAGCGACTTGAGGATGTTCCGATCGTGCGGGATTTCCCGGAAGTCTTTCCTGAAGACTTGCTCGGACTTCCGCCACCTAGACAAGTTGAATTTCAAATCGAACTTGTGCCTGGAGCTACACCCGTGGCACGAGCCCCTTACCGTTTAGCACCATCCGAAATGCAGGAGTTGTCTAACCAACTACAGGAACTCCTGGACAGAGGATTCATTCGACCAAGTTCCTCGCCTTGGGGAGCTCCGGTCTTATTCGTGAAAAAGAAAGATGGATCTTTCCGCATGTGTATCGACTACCGAGAGCTGAATAAGCTAACCATAAAGAATCGGTACCCACTTCCTAGAATCGATGACCTGTTTGACCAACTCCAGGGATCGAGTGTTTACTCAAAGATTGATCTACGGTCGGGTTATCATCAACTCCGAGTCCGTGACAATGATATCCCAAAGACAGCTTTCCGAACTCGTTATGGGCATTACGAATTCCAAGTGATGCCATTCGGGTTGACCAACGCACCGGCCGTATTCATGGACCTTATGAATCGGGTGTGCAAACCATATCTTGACAAATTCGTCATTGTGTTCATCGATGATATCTTGATTTACTCTCGCAACGAGCAGGAACATGCTCAACATCTGAAAACCATTCTAAGACTCCTGAAACATGGAGAGTTATATGCCAAATTCTCTAAGTGTGAGTTCTGGATTCGAACCGTTCAATTCCTCGGGCACGTGATTGACAGCCAAGGAATTCATGTTGATCCCGCCAAGATTGAAGCAATCAAGGGCTGGGAGTCACCGACCACTCCAACCGAAGTGAGATAATTCTTAGGTCTTGCTGGTTACTACCGCCGATTCATCGAAAACTTTTCAAGAATAGCTGTTCCCCTAACCACACTGACTCAGAAAGATAAGAAGTTCGATTGGACTGATAAACAAGAGTCAGCCTTCCAGCTATTGAAAAACAAACTTTGCAGTGCACCAATCTTGTCCTTACCCGAGGGCACCGACGATTTCGTAGTTTACTGCGACGCCTCACACCAAGGACTTGGTTGTGTGTTGATGCAACGGGAAAAAGTCATTGCCTATGCCTCACGACAACTAAAAATTCACGAGAAAAACTATACGACCCACGACCTCGAGTTAGGTGCTGTGGTCTTCGCATTGAAAATCTGGAGACATTATCTCTACGGTACGAAAAGCACTATCTTTACCGATCACAAAAGTCTCCAACACATATTCGATCAGAAAGATCTAAACATGAGACAACGTCGCTGGGTTGAGTTACTTAGTGACTATGACTGCGAGATCAAATACCATCCGGGCAAGGCTAACGTAGTTGCCGATGCCTTAAGCCGAAAGGAACGAGCGAAACCCCTTCGAGTCCGAGCACTTTCTATGACAATTCTTAACAAGCTCCCTGCTCAAATCCTTACCGCTCAACTTGAAGCACTCAACGATGAAAACTTGAAAAATGAAGCCTTGCGAGGCTTGGATAAACAATTCGAAATCAAACCCGATGGAACTCGATACTTCTCTAACCGGGTGTGGTTACCCAAATTCGGAAACTTGCGAGATTTGGTGATGGCTGAAGCTCACAAATCTCGATACTCTATACATCCTGGTTCTAATAAGATGTATCATGACGTCAAAGGGTTGTATTGGTGGCCTAACATGAAAGCTGACATTGCCTTGTACGTCAGTAAATGCCTAACCTGTTCCAAAGTCAAGGTCGAACACCAAAGACCCTCGGGGTTGCTCCAACAACCTGAAATTCCTCAATGGAAATGGGAACAGATTTCCATGGACTTCATCACCAAACTACCGAAAACTTCGAGTGGTTGCGATACCATTTGGGTGATCGTGGACCGTCTCACGAAATCTGCTCATTTTCTGGCCATCAAGGAAACCGACAAGATGGAGCGTCTGACTCGCATCTATGTCAAAGAAATCATCTCGCGACACGGTGTACCTATCTCGATCATCTCGGATAGGGACAGCCGTTTTACTTCTAACTTTTGGCAATCGCTACAAAAATCTGTTGGTACTCGTCTGGATATGAGTACTGCTTATCACCCGCAAACCGATGGCCAAAGCGAGCGAACTATTCAAACACTCGAGGATATGCTACGAGCCTGCGTAGTTGACTTCGGTACTTCTTGGGAAAATCACTTACCGTTGTGCGAGTTTTCGTACAACAACAGTTACCATACCAGCATAAAGGCTGCACCCTTCGAGGCACTTTACGGGCGTAAATGCCGATCACCTATCTGTTGGACTGAGTTAGGAGATTCCCAACTCACGGGTCCAGATATCATTCAAGAAACTACTGAGAAAATCGTTGGTATTCAAAACCGGTTGAAAGCCGCACGTGATCGTCAGAAAAGCTATGCTGACGTGAGACGCAAACACCTTGAGTTCCAGGTAGGGGACAAGGTACTTCTCAAAGTGGCACCGTGGAAGGGTGTCATTCGATTCGGAAAGCGAGGCAAACTAAATTCTAGATACATCGGACCATTCGAAATCCTGGAAAGGATTGGTCCAGTGGCATACCGCCTGCAACTTCCTGCTGAACTTAGCAGCGTACACAACACATTCCACATTTCTAACTTGAAGAAATGTCTGTCTGACGAGACACTGATTGTACCGCTCGACGAAATTCAAATCGATGATAAACTTCATTTTGTCGAGGAACCTATGGAAATCATGGACCGTGAGGTCAAACGATTGAAACATAGTCGTATTCCCATCGTAAAGGTCAGGTGGAATTCTAGGCGCGGCCCTGAGTTCACCTGGGAACAGGAAGACCAAATACGACAGAAATACCCACATCTTTTCCCAGATAACGCACCGTCCGTGCACTCAAGCTAATTTCGGGACGAAATTTCTTTAACAAGGGGAGAATGTAACACCTGCATAATTAGGATAATTAATTATGCCTAATTGTTTGTAACTAGTGGTAATTAGTATGTAATAGGACTAATTACAGATTCTATTTGTATATATATATATATAAGGTGATTTATATATATATGTGTGTACTTACGCGATTTGGATGAATCGTACGAATTAACAGGACGGAGTCCGACACAGTTTATTTGGACGTTGGTGACAGAAATTTACTTAAATAATGAGAACGTATTTTGTTATATAAAATACACAACCGAACGAGCATTATTTATATATTATCGCGACGACATTTTAACTAACGCAACAAAACGTAATAAACGCGACTTAATAATTAAAATATTGCGACAAATGTTTTACTATTAATTTCAAAGTATTTTTACTTAAATACTCCAGTTACGTTTTAAAAATATAAACGTTTGGTTAAATATGAAAAACTAGTGAATAAACGATTAGGACACGGAGTCAACACTGTGTTTTGGGGAGTATTTTCCCCCTCCTTCCTTTTGGATCAGCCACCAACCCAAACCCCCACCCCAATTTCCCTTTCCATTTTCATTCTAACTAAACACACACAAACCACAAACTCTCTCAACCTCAATTCACACCAAATTTTCGACATCAAATCTCGACCACGAAAATTACATATTCGGAATCACCATCACGAGTGGAGCAAGAATATCAATACCGTCTTCATCAATTCATCCTCCATTTAGCTCGATTTGCAAAAGTAAGAAATTCCTAAAATCTTAGATCTATTCAATTTGGTGTAATGTTTTGATGTTTTGATGTGTACACAACTTAGATATAACCTAATACATGAAGAATACACGATTTTATAGCTCAAAAATGGGTTAGATTTGCGTTTTTGGTCGAAAATTCTTGAAACCCGAAAGTTTCTGGGCTGGTGTTCATACATGCGACACAAGCCTTGTGTCGCATGCTGTGTCGCATAAACCCGTTTGTGTCGCACCTTGTGTCGTACCAATCCTTTAGTGTCGTAACCTTTGCGACACAATATTGTGTCGCACTCTATGTCGCATACTATGTCGTATTTAATACGACACAACCGTTCTGTCGCTATTGAATTAGCATCGCAAGCTTTTTGCGACACAACCACTGTGTCGCAGAGCTATTGTGTCGCATCCTTCATGCGACACAACCCTTGTGTCGCATACAAATCCTTGTGTCGCAGCTTATGTCGCAGAAAACAGAAAACTTGGAAATTTTAAAGGATTTTCACTATAGAAAAGTCAAAGTTACTGTAGCAAAAAGTCAAATTTTACTGTAGCAATTCACTGTAGCACATTTACTGTAGCAAAGTCAACATTTTAGAATTTTTGCTACAAACCGTCACCAACGGGCCAAACATGTTTTCCAACAAACAAACAATTACAAACATACGGACAAACACTGGATATACTAGTTGTGTACAACTAAACGAAACGTCTCGTGAGACGCATACTTACATAACTTCATATGATTAGGCATTTGAAGGTTACGGGTTCAGAGAACCTACTTGCTTTACTTACTACTTGCTAATTGCAACTGATTACTACAAGACTCAGGTGAGTCTTACGGCCCCACTTTTACTGTTTTATCTTATTGGGGGAGATACATGCTACTGATTTTCTTGAACACAAGTACTAAACTGTTTACTATACCAAACGAAATTGCATGAGTTTACTTACAAACAGAAGTCTCTCCATCATATATTGTTAGTTATGGACTTAAGCGCGAACACTAGTCAATGGATCCATTAGGGAAATGACCCTCCCCACCCGGGGCAGTAGCGCTGCCACGTACTGATTTACACGTAGAAACGGGTGACTAATTATTCGTTACTGATGCTTGCTCATTTACGAGCATGTCACGGGAGCAAACTTATTACTTACGGGTTAAGCTTCGATTATGAGCCTCATGGCAACGGTATAAACTTACTTAATTACATTTGCTGGATTGCAAATACTGGTTTTACGATTTCTGGATTGAAATTGCTGATTTTTCGCCTACGGGCATTACTAATGAAATCTCGTGTTCAAAGCCGATATTACTTACAAACCTGTGAGATTCACCAACCTTTTGGTTGACACTTTTTAGCATGTTTTCTCAGGTACCCGGATGGAGTAGGATTACTCCAGGATTTTTAGCTAGAGTCGCATGATTTCAACACAACTGCATTAACGGAGATTCTTAGCATTATCTTTTGTCTATTTTGATTATGTAATAGAATCTCCCGCTACACGCGCGGACTCTAGGGAAACTACATTTTTGTATACGAAAACACTAAGTTTTCAAACAATATATCTATGGAATGTAACTAATTTACAAACGTTGCATATAGATGTCGTTTACTTTATCTTTGTGCTGTGATATTTGATTAGTAACACCCCAAATTATACTTCCGCAAAACAGTGAATTTCGGGGGTGTTACAGATGGACAATAGTCACACAAAATACACTTTCACTTGATTTTAAAGAGCATATGGTCACACATTTTATGGTTTTGGTTACTCTTTTTAAATGGATACGGCCACTAACATCTTATGTGGCCGTATGGACCCCTTTGGTCACGTATGGACCCCTTTGGTCACGGGACCTTTAGTCACACACACGCTGAAAAAATAAGTGTGACCATATGGTTTTCGTCACACTTTTCTGGTGTGACCAAAGCCAAAATTTGTACTAGTGCTTGATCCGTTCTGAGCAATCCTTATATCCACGTTCTCGTAATCTTCATAGCTAAAAAATAAGACTATTATGAGGCTCTGGTATGAAGTTTACAGTAGATTTATGGTTAGGCTCAGAATAGTGCCTATTTAGGTCAGTTTTCTGCCCTTTTTGCTTGATTTTCAAAAGACCGACAAGTTTATACCTTTCTAACAAAAGTTAATGAATAATGATGATTTTAAGATGTATTTGTTAGAAAAGAGCAAAATATGGGACAATTAATGCATGTAAAAACGTGACTTTTTGCGATACATCAAAGAACCTACACAACGCCTTTAGCTCATATATTGTTATATAACCTAATAACCAGAATACCCACATGGAATAAAGGAAATTCATACACACAGAGAAGTAAACTAAATCAGCCTTTCATATATGGTCATGCTTCATTTTGATCTCAAGTGTCATAAACCCAGTGAAAAAAAGAAAATAGGCAATACGGGTCAAAGGTTGTCGAAATCGTAACTTTAATTAGAAATCATAAACTACTTGGAAACATGATTATATTTTGAAAAGCAAGTGTTTCAGGTTGACCAGTACCTAAACCACTATACTATACAATTATTGGTTAATTTCTTAGGAGGGTCAAGGCTCTCCCATATCCCTTATATGTTCAACTAATGCACAAGCTCAAATAGAAAACCAACTAACACAAATATTTGCATATATCGATAAATAGATACAGTTAGATGATTTACCGTAGGAAGATACCAACAAATATCTTCAAGAGCCCTAACAACAAAATAAACAATATCTTAGTCTCAACATTTTCAAAAACAAACCAAATATGAATTCATTAACTTCTTTTAACAAAAACTCTTACGATTTCACAACTTCTACGAAGGCGTAGTCACTTTCTTTCTTATCACCCCTAAGTGAATCTAAAATGAAGCCAGTGTTGTCATGAGGGCAGATTATCATCAACGTCCAGTGTTTCCTATAAAGTTAAAAACCTTCAATTATACACAATGTAACATACACTTAGGAGCCATGTGAGATGAAAGTCTCATGCACGGGAGTTATATAACTAATAAGTTAACAGTATATAGTATGTACCCTTGAATGTAAGGTGCAAGAAAAAACTTTTTATCTGAATTTCGCATAATTGCATCAAGGATGTAACGGTTGACCCTATTCGAATTTGCAAGACATTCGCTTGCCTGAATATCATACGGATTAAAGAAAGCGCATCTGTTTTGATCCAACTTTTGCAAAGTATTATATAGCTCCCTAAATAAAATTAGAATATACATTAAACTAATGATAACATGAATGCTAAATTATGGTTATCTGTAAACAGTAAATGTTAATGTACTTACATCGCAAAATAAGTAACAATCGCTAGATCAAGCTGATCATTCCTCACTAGACACATAGCATCCTCCGCTTCAATTGGGAGCGGATACGGCTGCGTTTCTGGATTTTGCCCAAATGCCTTGCCATTAAGAGAAACCACTATCGACTGTGTAGGATTCTCTCGGTTCATCCAACGCTTATAGAAAACACGCATATTCAAGGGCTTGTTCTTAATGGTATTACCGAAGCTTTTTAGTTTTTGTAAAACCTGCACATATATCGATAATAGTTATTTTAAAAATGATATCATAATAGTTTGAAGAGTAAATTAACCAATAATGTTTACCTCACTGGGAGTCGGCAAACGTGCTCGCACGGGTGAAGCTCGTACTGGTCTATCATTAGAAGTCCCTTTAGATGTTGACTGATTTCCAGTGGAAACCTATTAATAAGTTCTATTAACTGTACATGAACAAATATTGTTTGAATATTACACAAAGTGCAAGATTCTACGAACATACCTTCCCAAGCAAAATAAACCTACGTCGCCATTGGATAAAAGTATGTTTCACTTGACCAAGTTGGGTGATATCATTAGCTAACGGAACTGGAAGTTGAAAAGATTCATACCCTTTAATGACACCATCTACTTGGACCTTCATATAGTCTGGTATCATTGGCCTTCCATGTATTACCTGACCAGGCTCATATGGATACACCATCGCATAAGCAACAACAACTTGCACTGGACCGTAAGGTTTCAATAAACCACACAGAGTAGGCCTCTACAAAAGATATGCAAAATTTAACTACTTTGATGTGTATTTGTACTTAAATACTTATGAGTATGTGAATATGATAGATAATTTTACCACTATCGCATCCAAAGGATCTGATTTTGCTGGTGGCGGTGTTGGTGTGGATGTCGGTTTCAGAGTCGAAGTCGGCTTCAATGTCGACGTCGGTTTCAGTGTCGCTGTCGATGTCAGTTTCGATCTCGGTTTCGGTGTCGGTGTAGGTTTCTGTGTCGGTGTAGGTTTTTGTGTCGGTGTAGGTTTCTGTGTTGGTGTAGGTTTCGGTGTTGGTGTGGGTTTCGGTAATGGTGTGTGTTTTGGTGTCAAGTTTGATTTCGATATCGGTGCTACTGTTGGGGTCGGGGACGAAGACGGGGCTGGGCTATGGGTCGGGGTCGGTGTTTGGTCGGGGGATGGGGTATGGGTTGGGGTCAGGTTCAGGTTCTGGGTCTGATCCGGAGCTGGGGAATGGGTCGGGGTCGGGGGCGGGGTCTGGGTGGAGCCCGATGCCGTTGTCGTTTTCAGTGTCGATGTCTCATCTTGCCTTGAACTGAGAATTTTAACTTGCTGTTGCAAGATATTCATACTGTAACACCCCCAAATTTTACGGTTTGCGGAAGCACGATTTGGGTGTTACTAATCAATAACAAAGCACAAAGATATATAGTAAACGACTCTATATGCGTCGTTTTAACAAAATATATTAATATTGAAATGTTTACAACATTTATAGCTTTACATAGCTCGAGTTTAGATGAAAGGAGATTTCAGTGCATAAGTACTTGTATAAAATATACTAATGCAAGAAAATCTCAAACGTCTGAATGCTGACTCGAGCTAAAAGTCCTGAAGTAGAAGCAACCTACTGCTTGGTACCTGCGATACATGCTAAATGGGTCAGCTAAAGCTGGTGAGCTCACAGGTTTGAAATCAAGTAATAAAGTATGAACCGCAAGATTTAATAATGATTTGCATCCAGCAAATAAAAGTATAAGTAATCGTGTATACAGCCATGAGCACATAGTTGAGCTTAACTCGAGGGCCGGGTCCCCTATAGAGAATTCTGGGCGAGGTGCCTCCACGAATGCCTAATCAACATTCGTCTTCCCAAATATTAGTACGTCCGTTTACCCGGTTAGTGCTTGCTAACCCGAACGAGGAGGGTCAATCCTATATGGTACCATATACTAATATTCACGCTACAACGTATTAACAACTATGCTGACGGAGGACTTTAAATGATTAGTTGTGAAAAACTCATGTAGTATATGAAATGTTTGTACTTGCGTTCACATGTTAAAAATGAGCAATATATCACACCCCTGAGTAAAACAGTAAAAAGAGGGGTTATGAGACTCACCTGAGTCTGAAAGCGTTTAAATAAACGTAAGTTGATTAGCCGAGTGATGAAGTCCAAAGACTTGTAACCTGAGGGTGTCCACGACACGCGATGGTTATGAACAATGATTGGGTATCTCAAAAGATCACCCTTGTAGTTGTTACACAACTATATATATGTCCAAATTACTATGATTTGGTTGATTTGTTAAGTGTTTGAAAACGTGTACGGCCCGTTGGTGACAGGTTTATAGTGTTAATCTCAACATTATTATCTTGTTTTTCAAAGTATCATACTTGTATCATATATATATACCAGTGTATTTCCGAAGTCGTGTAGTTTAAAGTTTAAAGTTTTACTAGTCCAACACTTAGTGAAAAATCTGAGTTTTCTGTGTTTTGCGACACAACGTGCGACACAAAGCTTGTCATGCGACACAAGGGTTGTGTCATGCGACACAAGGATTATGTCGCATAAAAATATAGGACACAATATCTATACGACACAAAGGTTGTGTCGCATAGATTTCGAGATGCTGATTCAACAACGACATAAAGGTAGTGTCGCATGGTATTTGCGACATAAGGCACGACACAATATTGTGTCGCATAAGATACGACATAACAGGCAAAATACGACACAACATGCGACACAAGGCTTGTGTCGCATTGAAGAACATCAGCCCAGAAAGTTTCGACTGCCGAGATTTTTCCGGCCAAAACCCAATTTAAACTCGTTTTTAAGCTATAAAACCGCGTTCTACTCTTTGTAATGGACATATATAAGTTATATAAACACTAACAAGTGAAAATACAAAGAATCGAGAGTTTTCGGGATTTTGTCGGAAACTTACAAAGTGGCGAAATGGAAATCCGGAAAGATAGAAGTGTAGATCGTTGCGAGGTGGTCGTGAATCTCTAAAAATCTTGGTGATCCGAGTGCGTATAAGGGTGTTATTTTGCGATTTTAGTGAATGTGATGGTTTGGTGATTTTGGAGAAAAAGAAGAGAGGAGAGAGAGAAATGATGGAGAAATGAGAAAAAGAGGAAGGGAGGTGGAGGTTATCCTCCACTTTCAGTCTTCGCCCCGCGCTCCGCGTGGTGTTCGTTTTCTCCGTCATTTAACGTTTTAAATAAAATATTTCGCGCGTTAATTATCCATTTTAAAATACGAGTTTTGTTTAATAATTTAATTAAATTGTTTTACCAATTATCTAATAATTTAAAGATTTAAAATGTGATTTAAATAGTTTGCGTATTTTGTTGTTAATTTGGTAAGTTTCAATTGTACGAAGCGGGACAACTTTGGGAATAAAATTTAAACAGTAGTTTGGGCTCAGTAATGTTTTCAGATAACGTTTTATACTTAAATATGAATTGTGTCACCAACGTCCATATTTATGGAACCGAAATACCTTCGATTTAAATTGCGCACGATTTAATCAAATCACATTTTCGTATATATTCAACAATATATATTTCGATACATAAATTATCCTAACACAGAACTAATTACATGCATTAACATATGATTAGGCACTAATTACTAGTCCTAATTTGGCGGGTGTTACACATACCATTCTTCAACACTTCAATTTCTTTTTCCATCTCTTTTACACTCATTCGTTTCCTCTTCTTGTTAGGGTATCCATGAATTCCCTGCTTTAAACCAACAGTACTTCCAACCCCCCGAGTACGTCCTGAGTGCTCCTTACCTATTACACTAGATAACAAATCGTTTCCTGGCTCAGGTGCCCATGTTCCTTCTAACTGTCGTTGCTGGTACTGTAACTGTATATACATTAATTACCAAATGTTATTCATATAATAGCACTTTTACGTAATTACATACTAGGAATTTGTATGCTAACATTTTTACATGATTACATACAAGAAGTTTTACATAATAGAACTTTAATTGTTACATATAAGTTTTTTTTTTTTATTATTACTTATTTCTATCTGTTTACACAAATCCAAAATATGTCAACCTTTTGCGTTTGCCCACCAATTCTCAACCCAAAATAATCACATAAACACACAACCTTTTGCAACTCATAATAATCATAGTCTTACCAATTGTTGAAATTTTTCTTTCAACTCGACGGGTAAGTGCTTTTTCCCATATGCACCAGTTTCCAGCTGACCCAAAAACCAATTTCGTGCACGAGTGCTTTTCCCACAGTGCCTCAAAAGGTGCAGCCTTAATGCTGGCGTGATAGCTGTTATTGTACAAGAATTCGCACAACGGTAGATGTCTTTCCCAGTTTGTACCGAAATCAACTATGCAGGCGCGTAGCATATCTTCCAGCGTCTGAATGGTTCGTTCACTTTGGCCATCGGTTTGAGGATGGTATGCGGTACTCATATCAAGACGAGTACCCAATGCTTTTTGAAGTGATTGCCAAAAGTGAGAGGTGAAACGGGCATCTCTGTCGGAGATGATCGAGATTGGAACGCCGTGTTGAGAAACGATTTCTTTAATGTAGATTTGTGCAAGGCGCTCCATTTTATCGTTTTCCTTGATTGCCAGGAAATGAGCAGAGTTGGTGAGACGATCGACGATCAGCCAAATGGTATCGCAAACGCTCGATGAATTTGGTAGTTTGGTTATGAAATCCATGTCAATTTGTTCCCATTTCCATTCAGGGATTTCAGGTTGTTGGAGTAAACCAGGAGGTTTCTGATGTTCGGTTTTGACTTTCGAGCAAGTAAGACACTTGCTGACATAAGTGGCGATTTCGGCTTTCATGTTCGGCCACCAATAAAATTCCTTGATTCCGTGGTACATCTTATCGGATCCTGGATGGATAGAATATTTGGACTTGTGAGCTTCATCCATCACCAAGTCTCGTAGGTTCCCGAAATTAGGCAGCCAGATTCGGTTTGAGAAATACCTAATCCCGTTAGATTTTGTTTCAAATTGTTTGTCAATACCCCGTAAGGCTTCGTTTTTGATGTTCTCAGGTTTTAGGGCTTCGATCTGAGCGGTATGAATCTGAATGGTAAGATCGTTGTGAATGGTCATACTGAGGGCTCGGACTCGAAGTGGTTTTGGTCGTTCCTTTCGACTGAGGGCATCGGCTACAACATTAGCCTTCCCTGGATGGTACTTGATCTCGCAATCGTAATCGGTAAGCAACTCGACCCATCGACGTTGCCTCATGTTAAGATTTTTTTGGTCGAAGATGTGTTGGAGACTTTTGTGGTCGGTAAAGATCGTGCACTTAGTGCCGTAGAGATAATGTCTCCAGATTTTGAGAGCAAAAACGACAGCTCCAAGTTCGAGATCATGAGTGGTGTAGTTCTTTTCGTGAATTTTTAGCTGTCGTGAAGCATAGGCAATGACCTTGTCTCGTTGCATCAGCACACAACCGAGAGCTTGGTGGGAAGCATCGCAGTATACTACGAAGTCATCGGTGCCTTCGGGTAGTGATAGAATTGGAGCACTGCAGAGCTTTTGTTTCAGAAGTTGGAACGCTGACTCTTGTTTATCGGTCCAATCGAACCTTTTATCCTTCTGAGTCAGTACCGTGAGTGGTTGAGCTATTTTGGAGAAATTTTCGATAAATCGCCGATAGTACCCAGCAAGACCCAAGAATTGTCGTACTTCAGTTGCAGTGGTGGGTGCTTGCCAGTCTTTGATGGCCTCGATTTTTGATGGGTCAATGTGAATTCCCTGACTGTCGATCACGTGACCAAGGAATTGAACGGTTTTTATCCAGAACTCACACTTAGAGAATTTGGCATAAAGCTCCTCGTGTCTAAGTAGTTCAAGGATGGCTTTGAGGTGTTGCGCATGTTCTTGCTCGTTGCGCGAGTAAATGAGTATGTCATCGATAAAGACAATGACAAACTTGTCGAGGTAAGGTTTACACACCCGGTTCATGAGATCCATGAATACAGCCGGTGCGTTGGTTAGACCAAAGGGCATCACTTGGAATTCGTAGTGCCCGTAACGAGTTCTGAAAGCAGTTTTTGGAATATCGGTGTCGCGAACCCGTAACTGATGATATCCTGATCGTAGGTCGATTTTTGAGTAGAAGCTTGAACCCTGAAGTTGGTCGAATAGATCATCAATGCGAGGAAGTGGGTATCGGTTTTTGACGGTCAATTTGTTCAAATCTCGATAATCGATGCACATTCGGAATGAACCGTCCTTCTTCTTAACAAATAAGACCGGAGCTCCCCAAGGTGAAGAACTCGGTCTAATGAATCCTCTATCCAGGAGTTCTTGTAACTGGGTGGACAACTCCTGAAGTTCAGATGGGGCTAAACGGTACGGTGCGCGGGCCACCGGTGCGGCACCCGGCACAAGATCAATTGAGAACTCAACCTGCCTAGGTGGAGGTAGACCAGGTAGTTTTTCCGGAAAGAGTTCGGGAAAGTCTCTAACAATTGGCACATCCTCAAGTCGCTTCTCCTCCGACTTCTTCTCTGTGATGTGTGCGAGTATTGCAGGGTAACCCTTTCTCAGAAATTTTCGGGTTTTTAAGCAAGAGATGATATTGAGTCTCGTCCCACCGGTCTCCCCCTGTATGATCAAGGTTCTACCGACGGCGAGTGGGATACGGACGATCTTATCGTAACAAACAATTTCGGCTCGGTGTTTGGACAACCAGTCCATTCCAACGATGACGTCGAAACTTCCGATTTCAACGGGTACAAGATCGATTGAAAAGGTTTTGTCAGCTAGGTTTAAAGTATAATTAGGTATCACACCATTGGTTTCTATAAGTTTCCCATTTGCTAGTTCTACGGTGTACTTAACATCTAAGGCAACAGGAGTGATGTCAAGTAATGGGCAAAAGTCATCGGAGATAAAGCTTCTATCAGCACCAGTATCAAATAGAACAGAAGCAGTTAAGTTGTTGAGGAGGAATGTTGGGGCCCGATCAGGTCGGTGTCGTTAAACGATCGCTAACCGGGCGCGCAACAGTGGAGTTGTTTTATATTTGTAATTGCGGGGCCTAAGTTTTCCCTAATGATGCTAATCCTAAGGGTGAGCAAGTGGTAGGTATGACCTAGAGTCGTTCTTCAAACCGACTGAATTGAAACTAAGGCGAGGCAGATGAGGGCTTTCAAACTAGTGAATGGTTTATAAAATAGTGGGGGTTTTGGTTTTTATATTAACTAACTTATGCAAGTAAATTAATAAAAGCGAAATAAAAGTGAAACGTAAAGAAGATAAAATAAAGATAGTGTTTGCTGAGATCTCGTTAATTAAGTTATGGGATGATATTTGGAGAAACTGTTTTGAAAGATATTAGTTAATTATCATTCTAGAATACTTGCATGTAAACACTAGATTCCCTACTAATTAAAATCCCATTAGCATGTCACACCGGGAGCTAGGTTATGATAACATTACAAAGTATTTTGAATAATAAGCAAAATCTTAATTAGAGTTTAATAATACTTTCATATGAACGGGAACAAAATCTTAAGGTACTAGACATTACTGAATCATATAACGATCCCTTGTCATCCTAACAGATTCATGTATTAAAACAGTTCATTTATGACTTTAAACCAGCCCTTTGCTTAAGACTACCCAATAAATCCCCTAATTATCCACAGCGTTCCTCACTTTAAGTGGTTCCGCCGCTTCAAACCTTGGCCATGTCTTGTCCTACGATAATCCCCCATGTAGCCTTGCGGTTCCATGGTTTCATACCTTTGACAAATTATATTGACACAGATAATTGACTACCTTTTAATTGGACGTCGTAAAAAGGTGTTGTAATCACGTTTATTGGTGGAAAGGCGATAGATTAATTTGAAGTATAAAAGTCTATTTAGAAAGGTTAATTAAACTAGGTTTCTCATTTTATATATACTAGTCCGTAATATAACTACCTTGGGTCGTTACGCAGCTTCCACGTGTTTGTACTACACCTAGAGTGTTTCCAACGCTATACTGAGTAACAGTCGAATAGGGGCCATCATATTACTTCATAATATTGTATCGTTTCGTAATATGACTACCTTCGGTCGTTCCTCGACTTCCATACATTTGTACTCCACCTTGAAGTGTTTCCAGTACTATATCGAGTAACAGTCGAATAGGGGCCGTCATATTATTTGACGATAATTAAAACCGTTTATATTTTACTACTATGATAATCCTAAGGCAACAATCAAACAAGAACATGCAATAAGACGATCAAAGTAATATTACCGATCTTTAATATTTTATTATAAATCATCCCGTAATTAACTAACTACATCGCAACAAACACAATAAGTATACTACTCTCTAATCATGGCAATAACTAAATCTAGCATAATTAATATAAACGTAATTAATTAAGATAGATAAGGATAGAAATAACCGAGATTAAATGCGAGAGAATAGACTTGAATTAATTGACACAATTCCGAGCATACACCGAAGATTACAATGCGTTCCGCACTTTCCTTCTACTTCTAATAAAACTCCTAAACTAGTTTAAATACTAGTAAAAACCTAATCTAAATAAATAATGTAGAGTGAGAAAGTTGGAGCTTAATTCTAGAGTGAGAGAAAATAAGCTAGGAAGGTGTGTTTTGCAAATGGAACCCAAGCCCTCTATTTATAGGTGAGTTTAGGCTCACATTAGCATCAAGAGGTGCACATTAGAAAATTTCCAAAAATGGCGTGTACCACACGAAAAGTAGGCGCACCGAGTACCGTACAACGCGAAAAGGAGGCGCACCAGGTACGGGTTTTAACCAAAAAAGGAAAGCGAGACGGGGGGGTGGCCAGCCGGCGGCGGCACTGTAGCAGCCGGCGGCGGCACTGTAGCAGCCGGCGGCGGCCGGCGGCGGCCCGCCCTGTTTCGCTTCGTTGCTTGATTCGTGCGTATTTTCTTCGTTATGCGTCCGTTTGCGTCGATTCTTTTTTTGTTGGATTCGTAATTCAAAAATGAAGATTTTGATATAAAATAGGCCCTGATATGAGGTCTTTAGCTCCAGATATTGCGTGCGAATCATTTGGATCTTCCGGCGGGCGCGAAATCTTCATTTTTCACCCGTTTTGGTTGATTCTTCTTCTGTTGGATTCGTATTTTGAAAACGAACATCTTGAAAATAGTGGATGTTGGTGGAGGGCACTTTGGTCTTGAAATCTCGTTTTGATGCCTTGAATCTTCAAACGTGTGTGGAATCTTCGTTTTTCATCCGTTTTGCTTGATTTTCATCGTGCAACCTCGTTTTGACCATCTTGGCATAATGTTACTGATTTGAACCATATTTGAGTTCAAAATGCCAAGAATCGTTCTAGAATGAGAGAGATATCGGTAGTAAAAACGTGACTTTTTACACGATATCAAGGAACATACCCGAGACCACATTCGGGTCTTGGCGGGCGTCCCCGGAGTTGACGATGAAGGCTCTGCTTCGGGTGTTGTTGTTGTTGCTGTTGCGGTTGTTGTTGTTGTTGTTGTTATTCTTCAGCTTTGGGCACGTGTCCCTGAAGTGCCCGGGGTTCCCACACTCAAAGCAGTCTTTGGGTGTCCTGGTGTTGTTAGGGTTGTTGTTGATAGGAGAGTGGCAATCTTTGGTGAGGTGGCTGTACCTCTTGCAATTGTTGCAAAAGGGACCACAGGAACCTTCATGGTGACGGCTGCACTTGGAACAATAGGGTTTGCTCCCAGTGTAGCCCCGTTTGATGTCTGTGGTGGTGTTGTAGGCTTTGATGGTGTCGGGTTTCTTGTTTTGTTGGTTTGGGTGGTTGTTGTGGTAGTCGGACCACTTTCTTTTGTTGTTGTGGGAGGATGAAGTGAGTGGTTCTGAGCCTTCGCTCATAACCATGAGATCTTGGGCTAATAGGATTGCACCGTCAATGGTGGCTTGGTTTGAAGAGGCGACGTGCCCCCGAACAGGCTCAGGAAGACCAATGATGTACTTCCTGATTTTATCAGGTTCTGTGCTCACCATAGCTGGGCGGAGAGCAGCGAGTTGCTGGAACCTGGTGGTATAACCATCGATATCACCACCCTGAACCTTTAGGTTCCAGAACTCCTCGTCCAGCTTTTGGAGTTTGTCGATTGAACAGTATTTGGCAGTGAGTTTTGCTTTCAAGTCCTCCCAAGTTAGTTGGTAGGCAGTGTCAGCACCCACGGATTGGGAATATGAGTTCCACCAAGAGTGGGCATCATCTTCGAGAGAGCAGGTGGCGAAGTTTACTTTGTCGTTCTCCGCGCATTTACTGACACGGGAAACAGTTTCGATCTTTTCGAACCATCTGATCAGTCCGATGGCTCCTTCAGTACCCTTGAAGCTTGAGGGTTTGCAGCTCTGAAAGTCCTTGTATGAACAAGGTTTAGCAGCAGGGGTTTCAGCGGCATCGCTGTTTTTTGCGGAATTCTGTGGAGCATTCCGAGCCAAGGCTTCAGTCACAGCCTGGGTTATGAGCGATGTAAGCTGAGCATCGGTGTATGGTCTTGTCTTTGGCGGCATGATTCTTCAATAAAAGAAATGAAGATACATGAGATTTTATAAGAAAATTGTATTTGTTTCAGATGTACATGTATAAAGGCGGTAATACATAACATCAGTATGAAAAAGGAAAATGGCAATCAGTATAAGTAGAATCAACCAGGAATATTTGATAGATAATACGAGTTCAAAGGTTACATCCTACGGATGTATTACAAAAGGGATGTCGGGAATTGTTACATCCGACCGAATTATAGAGTAGCGCTTAGATAGTTAGTAAATTACAAGATTGATTACAAGACAAGAACTACACTAGTCTTATCTTAGATTAATCTGTTCCATCATTTCAATGAGATGATCCACAGTGTTGGCGAGTCTGCTGGCCTGTCGGGCATTGTCTTCGGCCAAGGCCAGTCATTGTACCAAACTGCCAATGTATTCATCTGATACCCGTGAGCGTTGCTCACACTCTTCAAGTCTGTGTTTCAAAAGGGCGGTTTCTACGCTTATCTCCACCACTTTGTTGAAAAGAACGTCTACATTATTAATGGTGTTTTCGTGATCCTCGGTGACTTGTTCGATGCGTTTGAGAGATGTAAGTCTCCAGTTCTCGTTGGTTTCTTGCAACACGACATCCATGGTGCGAAGTCGCTGCTCGTGTTGGTTCACCCTAGCAGCTAAGGACGGCAAGGTGATGTGAGTGGGGTACGGGCTAGCTCGAGGCAATCTGGCGTTCCTCCTTGCTACCTGATGAACACCAAAATGTGCTATTTTATAGTACTAATTACCCCCTAGTTTGATTAATTTCTTATGCATTTTATTTGAATTCGATACTCATTTCGTTCATATTTGCATTTAGGAATTATTTGGAGCTTGAATCGGAATAGAAGCTGAAAACGCGCGAGAATTGAAGAAAAGAAGTTAAAATGAGGAAAAATGAAGATTGAAGGTCGATGGTGAAAAAGCTGGGAAAAGTGATCCATACGGCGTATGGAATCCATACGGCGTATGGATGAAGTGAGCCGGGCCGCCAGAAGACGCGGGTCAGATCCATGGGCTTTTCAATCCATACGGCGTATGGAATTCCATACGGCGTATGGATTGATTCGGCAGAAACCCTAAAAACCTCATTTTGCCCTCATTTTACACACAACTCAACACTTTTCTTCCAGTCGATTTCTCTGCTCAAGAACCCTAATTCCAGTGACTTTTGAAGGCAAATGATCCAAAAGAATTGAAGGCTTTCATTCGCTCAATCATTGTTTCAGTTTTTCGGTTCGAATTCATTACTTATTTTCATTTGAATATGATTATGATGTTGATTTCAATTCTGATTTTCTGCTATAATATGAGTGGCTAAGTTCTTATTTCAATTGTTTAGATGATAATACTCAGATGATGATTTGATTGTTGAATTGCGGATTATTTCGGTTTTTATGAATGTTTATATGTTTACTTGAAGATCCATGGTTAATTATTGATTGTTGATTATAACCTAGCGTGATGATCTGTTGATTTATGATTGAGTTCTCTATTGATTGGTCATTATTGATGATTGTTGATTTTAATTGATAATTATCACTAAATAGATTGAGTTTGATAGGCTAGGGTTACTTATGATCAATGATTGGTAATGAACATGATAACTATTATTAGTTATAACTTTGTTGATTCAAGTTACGAAAGTAAATCATATAAACGGTGTAGTTTTAATCTATAACACAATTCGGTGGATAACGTTAAATTGAACTGTTAGCGGGTTGAAAACAACTTCATATCTTTCTTGATTGTGTTTAATCAATTAATCTTGTAAGGATAATTGGTATATTTGTCATGTCACAATAAGATCCAAATATCTGCAATTCAATAAAGTGATAATCAGAGTCTGAGGAAAATAGTCTAAACAATTGTATTTCTTTTACCATTTGAATTTAATCTTTTATTTGAATTAAGTTATTTTGTTATTTCTTTATTTCAATAATTTAGTTTTATTCAATAAATCATTTCTTTTATAAGTGTTACTCATTTGTTCGACCGGAACTAAAACGTCCCCACTTTTACTGCTTTAATTAATTGTAGCAACTTTCAATTTGTTTGTATTGACATCCGTTCCCTGTGTTCGACTCGGACTTACTGAGCTATACTATATATGATCAGGTATTCTTGCCTGTGTTGTGTATAGTAAGTTAGGTATTTTCCATTTTAAAATTGTTGGTACATGTTTATGTCTGTCAGTTGGTCTAGCTCGTGTTTTGTAATTAGATTGGAGTTTCCTGATTCCTGCGACGTTGTGCGTAACGTCGCAGGTGCGACGTCAGGTATTGGGCCTGCGACGTAGTCAACGTCGCATGGGCTTGGGCCTGCGACGTCGTGTGCGACGTCGCAGGTGCCAGATTTTGTATATAAACGTTTTACGTTTTCTGTTTTAGGGTTGACGAAACCCAAAACGCAATTAGTCGAATCCACCTGTAATCTGATCGGTTATAATCAATATACAAGCGTTTTGTTCTTATTCTATTGTGTTTGATTATTCATTGTGTTCGTGTTATAACTTAATCGTTGATTCCGCAAACGATTGAGTGACTCGATTCTGTTAGATCCTAGGTACGGGACAAACAACTGGTATCCGAGCAGAAACAACTCGTTTTTGGCGTTTAGGATCGAGTTCGGGATAAAGCGACGTGATTCTCATATTTTTTTGTGATTATTACGTTTGTTTTTTTGTGTTTTTACAGGTGTTCGATCGATATTACTGGGATTATTGAAGGTTTTCGTCGATCTTCATTCGTGGTTTTGGTTTTTGGGTTAAAAATTCGTTTTTAGGGTTTTTGGCCGCAGGTTTTCGCGTTTTGCGACGTTACCTGCGACGTCATCTGCTACGTCGCGTGCGACGTAAGTGATTTGGACTTTAATTAGTCTGTGCGACGTACTGTTGCGACGTCATCCGCGACGTCGCTATTTTGACTTTAATTAGTCTTCTGCGACGCTGTGTCGCGACGTCTTGTTGCGACGTAGTGTAATTGTGCGACGTCCTCTGCGACGTGGTATTCTACGTCGCTTACATCTGATTCTTAATTGAATCCTTTGCCTTTTGTGACGTCACTCTCGTCGTCGCATAATCTTTGTGCGACGTTATCAACTACGTCGCTAAGATCAGAAGATTGTTTTTTCGATTAAGTAATTACAATGGCAGCTGATAAAGAGGATATTAGAGGATTGAGAGAAATGATCAAACAAAGTAATGACATAGGTTCAAGTAATAAACCTCCACTATTTACTGCGGACATGGATTACGTGTATTGGAGAGACCGAGTTGAACAATACATTGATTTTCATTGTCCAGAATTATGGGGACCATTACGTGAGCGTTATGTACCTCCATTAGCTGAAGGGGAATACCGTGGTATTCGTCCTGCTAAGACCTATAAAGCTATGTCTCCCGAGGAGAAGAAAGATTTTGATACTGAAAGAAAGTCTTTTTCAATGATTAAAATGTGTTTAACCAAGGATGTTTTATGGCTTTTCAGAACTCATGAAACAGCCTTTGATTTATGGAAGGCAATTGAAACTCGTTGTGGAGGAAATGATAAGTATAAGGAAGCCAAACTCGAACTTATTAAGAAACAGTATGATATCTTTGACATCCTTCCTGATGAAGACTCAACTTCTTTATTCACTAGGTACTCACGGTTAGTAGGTGAGTTGTTTGAAGGGGGTTATACTTTTCCTGCAATTGAAGTCAATAAGAAGCTACTGGATGTGTTGCCGAGTTCTTGGGATGTTAAAGTCCAATTTTTAAAAGAAAATGAAGAA
The DNA here is from genome assembly GCA_949592205.1 of Helichrysum umbraculigerum. NCBI lineage: Eukaryota > Viridiplantae > Streptophyta > Magnoliopsida > Asterales > Asteraceae > Helichrysum > Helichrysum umbraculigerum. The sequence goes on along the minus strand of CATIUR010000005.1, from coordinate 121,551,986 downwards.
CTTGCAAACATGTCTTTGGATACTTTGATAGGGGATCTTCAAGCTCACGCGATGGAGATTAAGAAGAAAGAAACTAGGTCTGGTGCTGCTGTTCAGAATCCTAGTGTCTATGGTGTTCAGCTTAACTCTGGAAAGACTTATGGATCTGGAGTCGCCTTTGTAACAAATACAAATGCTTCATCGACCTCTTCTTCGTCTTACGATGGGATTCATTCTGTTTTCATGTCTGGACCTTCTTCAAATCAACAACAGGTTCAAGTCTCACCTGCTATTCAGGAGCAAGCTGCAATTTATACAGCTTTCTTAAGCTCATACAAGGATTTGGTTACTCAACCGAATCTTACTTTGGAATTGACTAAGGAAGACTATGCTCAGCTTGATGAAGATGATCTGGAGCAAATGGATCTAACTTGGAATGTGGCAATGATCACCCGCAGAATTCAAAAGTTCTTGCAGAGGACAGGGCGTAAAAGCTTGGAAGGTGATGGAAAGACTGGCTTTGGATTTAACAAGAGTAAGGTCCGATGTTACAATTGCCAAAACTTGGGTCACTTCACCAGGGAGTTCGAGAAACCCAAAATGCCAGCATCGGGATTCACAACACCTTCTACTCCTCAAAAGACCAAAGAAAAGGAAGTTACTAAGAAAGGGCCTGCTGATAATGCCCTGATTGTTTTCGAGCCCACAAGTCAGGATTGGACGGCTGTCTCCCAGCAATACCAACAGTGTCTGATGGCTCACATTGTGAATGAGGTACCTGATGAACCGTTAAATTGTATTTCATGCATTAAGTTAACTGAATCTCTAAAGGCATATCAGACAGACACCGCTGAGTTGAGGAAAAAGAATGAAAAACTAACCGAATCAAATAATTTTTTAAAAGCTAATGAGAAACTTTATGAAAAACATCTTGAGGCTCATCGGTTAGATACTCAGAAATATAAATCTAAGGTTTTTAGTCAAGAAGATGCCATTAAAAGCTATCTTGTTGAAATTGAGCTGCTAAAGAAAGAACTTACAGATTTAAAAAATGAGTATGAGAATTATAAGAGTAAAATCTTAGGTTCAAATTCCTCAACGGTTGTCTTTAATGAAATTCTTAGCAAGCATGGTACTAGTGGGAAAAAGAATGAGGGATTGGGATACCACTCAGTCCCTCCTCCTACTACTCACTGTCCCCTTCCTGTTAAGGAAGGCTTTGAAGAGATTCCAGTTGATTGGTCCAAGCTTTATGGTATAAAAGCTAAAGATGCTAAAGAGACTAAACACAACAAACCGGCAAAGGAGAAAACCAAGCGGCCAGAGTACCCCTTGCCAACGTTTGTTAAGTCTGTGCATGAATCTCCTGTTAGTGTTAAGGAGAGTGTTGAACTAAAGAATGAATCTCCTGTTAGTGTTGAGGAGATTGTTGAGATTGAGGACATTACGGATCAGGAGTATCCTGAGGTTAAGAAAGTTGTCGTTAAACCTGGAAAAGTGATTTCAAAGGTTGAACCTGAAATTAAGGTTCAACCAAATAAGGGAAAAGCCAAGGTTTTAAACTCGAAACAACAAACTTTACAGTCACCTGTAAAGATTTTGCAAAGAAAATTAGTAAATGAAAATGTTTCGTATGATAAACCTTCAACTTCAACCTCTCATCCAAAACAAACATTTTCTAAAACTTGTACTCAATGTTCATGTTCTAGAAGTGTTTCTCCACCTCCTGTGGTAATTCCTCAGCCTCAACCGTTTGTTGAGACTCGTTCTTGTTTCTACTGCAAGAAACAAGGACATTTAATTCGTGAATGTACAAAGCTGTCAAATCAGCGCTATGGGAGAGAGATGCCTAGGACATCTGTTTATAGAAAATCTTTTTCAAAATCTCCACCTAGGCGTTACTCAAACTCTCCCAAGCCTGTTTTGAAGCCTGTTTTGAAGCCTGTTTTGAAGCCAAGTAATGTTGAGCAAAAACCTTTGCCAATTCAAAAGCCCAACATTACTTCTAATACCAATTCCGAACCTTCTAAAGTTTGGAAACAAAAAGAGTCTGATGTTGACTCTTCAGTCGTCAACAATAACACATCAGATAAAAATTCTAATTTGTTTAAAGATAAAATCCTATCTGACGTGCTTATTGTTGATGACCACGGTCGACCTAAGTCTGTAAAGGCTTGGGTCACCGTTTCTCACTAATCTCCTTTCGTTTGTATGTTGCAGCAGTCAGAACGTATTAAAGATAGTGAATGGTATTTGGATAGCGGCTGCTCGCGACATATGACAGGCGATGTATCTCTTCTTGTGGATATTAAACCATACGCAGGAGGATATGTTGCCTTTGCTGGAGATACTGGAGGAACCATTTCTGGAAGAGGAACGCTAACTAACGGCAATGTTAGTTTTGAAAATGTGAACTACGTGGAACAGCTTACGCACAACTTGCTAAGTGTTTCACAGGTCTGTGATAAAGATTATACCACTGCGTTCACAAAGACAGAGTGTGTGATACTGAAGCCTGGGTATGTCATTCCAGAAGAATGGGTGTTACTGAGAGCACCAAGAAAGAATGACACATACATTCTGAACATGAGAACTGTTGAGACCTCGAACGAGTATATGTGTCTCTTGTCTAAGGCTTCTGAAAAGGATTCACTGCTTTGGCACAGACGAATGGGACACATTCATTTCCGAAAAATGAATTTCTTGACTAAAAATGACCTTGTGCTAGGAGTTCCAAAACAGTCATTTGCTCTAAAGGATGACTGTATCTCTTGCCAAAAAGGAAAGTTACGTAAGAAGTCCCATAAGTCTAAGCAGGTGAATTCCATAAATGCTCCATTGGAACTACTGCATATGGATCTTTTCGGTCCAGTCTCTACAAAGAGCATTGGTGGTCGGTCTTACTGCTTGGTAGTTACTGATGACTACTCAAGGTTTTCGTGGGTTTACTTTTTGACCACAAAGGGGGAAACTCCTGAGATTCTGGTGTATTTGTTGGACAAGTTGGCAAATCTGTGCAACTTGAAGGTGAAAAGGATACGAAGCGACAATGGAACTGAATTCAAGAACTCAACTCTCGAATTGTTTTGTGCTACAAGAGGTATTGAGCATCAATTTAGTGCTCCGAGAACTCCACAACAGAATGGAGTTGCAGAAAGGAAGAACAGGACAATCATCGAGACAGCTCGGACTATGTTAGCTGACTCCAAGTTACCAATCATCTTCTGGGCTGAGGCAGTTAATACTGCCTGTTATGTTCTCAACAGAGTACTCACGGTTAAGAAAAAGAACAAAACGTGTTATGAACTTTTCAATAACCGTAAGCCAAATCTGCAGTTCCTAGAACCATTTGGGTGTCCATGCCTGATCATGATTACAAAAGATAAGGTCTCTAAGTTTGGTGATAAAGCTGTTGAAGGGATTTTTCTTGGATATTCAGTCAACTCTCCGAACAAAAGAGTCTTTAACAAATCAACGAATCAGATTGAGGAACATTTTGAAGTGAAATGTTTAAGGTATACGGAACCTCCTCAAGGAACGGGTCCGGATTGGTTTTTCAACTATGGAAACCTCTTCAACTCTTTCAATATTCCGGAAGAGGATGATACGGAAGAATTGGTTTCTATACTTCATGAACTTGATCTTATTCAAGATACACCTGTTAATAATAAACCATCCGACCCATCTCCCAATGCAACACCCGCACCTCCACCAACTAATCCTACACCTCCACAAACTACACCTACACCTTCACAAACAACACCCACACAAACACAACCAACAACCAAATCACCACCAACTACACCATCTCCTACTCCACCATCTTCGGCTGCTCCTTTTAAAACAGTTTATAACTACACAAAGGAGCTTCCATATGATCCAAACATGCCTCCTTTAGAGGAACCTCAAGAAGAAGATGAAATGGAAGAAACAATGGCCTACTCTCACTTATTTTCTCCTGAAGATGAAGAAGAAGAAGAAGAGTTAGCCATTCCTGCGTCTGCTGCTACTCCTGAAACTGAGGGAGATTTGAACAATCTAGGTGTGGATGTTGTGCCAACTGCCATACCAGAAACTCGTATACATAAGGATCACCCCATTGATAATATCATTGGTGATCCTCATGCATCTGTTCAAACACGACAACAAGCAAAGCAGACTTCAGCTCAGCAGCTTTTGGGACTTATTGCTCATATCGATTCATGTCATTTGTCTCAAATTGAACCTAAAAAGGTTGAACAAGCCTTAAAGGATCCATCTTGGGTCGAGGCTATGCAGGAGGAACTACAGCAAATAAACAAGATGAATGTTTGGGAAATTGTTCCTCTACCCAAGGGTGCTCACTTGACGGGTACTCGTTGGGTTTACCGTAACAAAGTGGATGATCGTGGGGCGGTTATTCGAAATAAAGCCCGTCTGGTAGTTTAAGGATATAGTCAACTAGAAGGTGTTGATACATGTTTGTGTGTCTGTCAGTTGGTCTATTGAGTTGTAAGTGTCGTTAGTTAGTTTTATTAGAAAAGTTATTTTCTGTATTTGCGACACTTAAGTTTAGCATTAGGCGACACTTGCCTTAGTGACGCATAGCGACACTTAGGTAAGTGACGCATGAGGGCGGCGACATGCGACACTTCCCAAGTGACGCATGTCTGCCGATTTTGTTTTAGTATAAATTGAAACCTACGGGTTTTCGGCTAGGGTTGACGAAACCCTAGCATCATTTGTCGACTAAGCACTTCTGTAAACAGTTCCAATACGAATTACAAGCTAATATACTCGTTTACTTTGATTAATCATTGTTTTCGGTTTGAGTTTATTACTTGTTTGTGTAATTGATTGATTCCGCCAATCTATTACTATCGATCAACACTCAGATCCACATCCAGGGGGCACTTTCAACTGGTATCAGAGCCTCGGAGTTGATTTGATCGACGTGTGTACGTGTATTGAAGTGTTTTCGGTTCGATTTTGTGAAGATCAAAGACATTCTAGCAAGATTAGGATCGATTTGGTGCTATTACTGTGTTTTGAGTAAAGATTTACAGGTTTCGTACGATTGGGACTCAAGAATTTTCGTTAGGTTTACGAAAATTCGATTTTTAGGGTTTTTGGGTGTTCACAGCCGTTTCTGCGTCACTCAGAGCGTCACTTCGACACTTTGTGCGGCACTTCGAGCGACACTTCTGTAAGGAACAATTAGGGTTTTTACGACACTCAAGTGCGTCACTTAGTAACGTCACTTGAGTATTATACGTCACTTACGTTAGTGACACCTACTGTTCATTCCGACACTCTTTTGCGTCATTTGATACGACACTTGTGTGTCATCCGTCACTTACAGCTAGTGACGCATTATTACTGTGAGTCACTGAAAGCGTCACTTACCTTAGTGACGCCTGTTATTGCTAAGCGACACTCAAGTCCGTCACTTGAGTACGTCACTTACGCGTTTATAAGACACTAATCTCTAGTGTCGTTCTGTTTGTTTACCCGTCACTCGATAGCGTCACTTATCAAGTGCCGCTAGTCTTTGCGACACTAAGGTGCGTCACTTACCAAGTGACGCCTTTGTTACTAATCAGCTTCCAAGTTTTTTTTTAAGTTGATTTTACAGGTACGCTTCAATGTCTGATAAGGAAGATATTAGAGGAATCAGAGAGATGCTCAGACAGAGCAATGATATTGGCTCCAGTAATAAACCTCCGTTCTTTGGACCAGATTTAGATTATGTGTATTGGAGAGATAGATATGAACAGTATATAGATTTCCACTGTCCTGAACTGTGGGGACCTTTAAAAGAACGATATGTTGCTCCAGTGGCTGAAGGAAATTATCGTGGTGTTCCTCCAGCTAAAACATATAATGCTATGTCACCTCAAGAGAAAAAGGAGTATGAAACAGAAAGAAAGGCTCATTCTTCTATCTGTATGTGTTTGCCAAAGGATGTTATGAGACTCTTTAAATCTCATGACACAACTTATGATCTGTGGAAGGCAATTGAGACAAGATGCGGAGGAAATGAAAAATACAAGGAGGCTAAGCTAGAATTAATCAAAAAGCAGTATGATTTATTTGACATGATTCCAAATGAGCTGACTTCCAGTCTATTCACTCGATACTCACATCTGGTTAGTGAGTTAAATGAAGGAGGATACAATCTCCCTGCACTTGAGGTAAACAAGAAGTTGCTGGACGTGTTGCCAAGTGCTTGGGATGTGAAAGTCCAATTTTTAAAAGAAAATCCGGAATTACAGAGGATGACTTTGGATCAATTGATAGGAATTCTACAAGCTCATGCGATGGAATTGAAGAAGAAAGAATGTAAGTCAGGTGGATCTGTACAGAATGCCCCAACTGGTGGTGTTGGACTAGTAAATTCTGGCAAGAGTTACGGTGGAGTAGCATTTATAACGGATACCAATTCATCTTCTGCTTCTTCTGGAGTTCATCATACAGCTTATCTTTCTGGTACATCTCAAGGAAATCAACAACAACAGACTCCAGTTTCACCAGCAATACAAGAGCAAGCTGCAATTTATACAGCTTTTCTGAGCTCTTACAAAGATTTGGTTACTCAACCAAATACAACTTTGGAACTGATCAAGGAGGATTACGGACAATTGGATGAAGATGATCTAGAACAGATGGACTTGAACTGGAACATTGCTATGATAACAAGAAGGGTTCAAAAATTCCTGCAACGAACTGGACGCAAGAGTTTAGAAGGCAATGGGAAGTCAGGATTTGGTTTTGATAAAAGCAAGGTCCGTTGTTATAACTGCCAGAATTTGGGTCATTTCGCTAGGGAATGCGAGAAACCCAAGATGCCACCGTCAGGCCTTACTAAACCTGATCCTCCAAAAACGAAAGAAGAGGGCAAGACGTTAGTTGTGGACAATGCTTTGGTGGTTTTTGAGCCAACTACTCATGACTGGAATGCGGAGGCTACAAAGTTTCAACAGTGTCTCATGGCTCATATTACACCTGAGGTACAAAATGAATCACCTGAACCTTTAAACTGTATCTCATGCATTAATCTAACTGAATCTCTAGAGGCTTTTCAAAAGGATAACCAAGAGTTGCGAGATAAAGTTGCAAAACTTAATGAGTCAAATAAGTTTTTGAAAGAAAATGAAAAACTCTATGAAAAACATATTGAAGCTCATAAGTTAGATACTCAAACTTATAAAGCTAAAGTTTTTAGTCAACAGGATGCAATTAAAAGTTATCTTACTGAAATTGAACTGTTAAACAAAGAGCTTTCAGAATTAAAAAGTGAGTATGGTAATTATCAAGATAAAGTCTTAGGGTCAACTTCTGCGACAATGATCTTTAATGAAATTATTAGCAATCATAAGCAGGATAGGAAAAGTAAGGGAGGAAAAGGGATAGGTTTTGTTGAAATAGCACCTCCTACTACTTATACTCCTTTACCTGTTAAGGAAGGCCTTGATGAAATTCCAGTAGATTATGCTAAGTTGTTGGGTATCAAGGGTAAAGTGGCTAAATCTAACAAACAGGAGAAGGAGAAAACCACGAGGCCAGAGTATCCCACTCCTAAGTTTGTTAAGCCACTGAATAAATCTCCTGTTAGTGCTGAGGAGATTGTTGAGCAAAAGGATGTATCTCCAGTTTGTTTTGAGGAGATCGTTGAGATTGAGGATATTACGGATCAGGAGTATCCTGAAGTTAAGAGAGTTGAAGTTAAACCTGAAAAGGTAATTTCAAAAGTTGAACCTGAAATTAAGGTTCAAACAAATAAGGGTAAAGCCAAGGTTTTAAACTCAAAACAACAAACTTTACAGTTACCTGTAAAGATTTTGCAACGAAAATTAGTAAATGAAAAAGTTTTGTCTGATAAACCTTCAACTTCGACCTCTCAACCAAAGCAAACATTTTCTAAGACATGTACTCAATGTTCATGTTCTAGAAATGTTTCTCCACATCCTGTGGTAATGCCTCAGCCTCAACCGTTAGTTGAGACTCGTTCTTGTTTCTACTGCAAGAAACAAGGACATTTGATCCGTGACTGTCCCAAGCTGTCAAATCAGCGCTATGGGAGAGAAATGCCTAGGACATCAGTTTATAGAAATTCTTTTTCAAAATCTCCACCTAGGCGTTACTCAAAGTCTCCCAAGCCTGTTCTGAAGCTAAGTAATGTTGAGCAAAAACCTTTGCCAATTCAAAAGCCCAACATTATTTCTGATATCAATTCCGAACCTTCAAAAGTTTGGAAACGAAAAGAGTCTGATGTTGACTCTTCAGTCGTCAACAATAACACTTCAGATAAAAATTCTAATTTGTTTAAAGATAAAGTCCTATCTGATGTGCTTATTGTTGATGACCATGGAAGACCTAAGTCTGTAAAGGCTTGGGTCTCCGTTTCTCACTAATCTCTTTCTTTGATGTGTTGCAGCAGTCGGAACGTGTGAAGGATAGTTTATGGTATATGGATAGTGGCTGCTCGCGACACATGACTGGCGATGTGTCTCTTCTGACGGATATTAAACCATACTCGGGAGGATACGTTGCTTTCGCGGGAGATTCAGGAGGAACGATTTCGGGAAAGGGAACGCTAACAAATGGAAAAGTTAGCTTTGAAAATGTGAATTATGTGGCTGAGCTGACTCACAACTTGCTGAGCGTTTCACAAGTTTGTGACAAGGACTACACCACTTTATTCACAAAGACGGAATGTGTAATATTGAAGCCGGGGTATGTCATTCCTGAGGATTGGGTATTGATGCGGGCACCTAGAAAGAATGACACCTATGTGATGAATATGCGAACTGTGGAGACTACAAGTGACTATACTTGTCTTCTTTCAAAGGCTTCAGAAAAGGAATCACTCCTTTGGCACAGACGGATGGGACATATTCATTTCCGTAAAATGAATTTTCTGATTAATAATGATTTAGTGAGGGGAGTTCCAAAACAGTCATTTGCTTTACAAGATGACTGCGTTTCTTGTCACAAAGGAAAACTCCACAAGAAGTCCCACAAGTCTAAGGTTGTGAATTCTATTGCAGCTCCGTTGGAACTACTGCATATGGATCTGTTCGGTCCAGTTTCCACAAAGAGCATTGGTGGTCGGTCTTACTGCTTGGTAGTTACTGATGACTACTCAAGGTTTTCGTGGGTATATTTCTTGACTACAAAGGGGGAGACTCCTGATATTTTGGTGTATTTGTTGGATAAGTTGGCAAATCTATGCAACTTAAAGGTGAAAAGGATTCGAAGCGACAATGGAACTGAATTCAAGAACTCAACTCTCGAATTGTTTTGTGCTACAAGAGGAATTGAGCATCAATTCAGTGCTCCAAGGACTCCACAACAGAATGGAGTTGCAGAAAGAAAGAACAGGACAATTATAGAGACAGCTCGGACTATGCTAGCTGACTCCAAATTACCAATCATCTTCTGGGCTGAGGCAGTTAATACTGCCTGTTATGTTCTCAACAGAGTGCTCACGGTTAAGAAAAAGAACAAGACGTGTTATGAACTTTTCAATAACCGTAAGCCAAACCTTCAGTTCTTAGAACCATTTGGGTGTCCATGCATGATCATGATTACAAAAGATAAGGTCTCTAAGTTTGGTGACAAAGCTGTTGAAGGGATTTTTCTTGGATATTCAGTCAATTCTCCGAACAAAAGAGTCTTTAACAAATCAACGAATCAGATTGAGGAACAGTTTGAAGTAAAATGTTTAAGGTATACGGAACCTCCTCAAGGAACAGGTCCGGATTGGTTCTTCAACTATGGAAATCTCTTTGACTCTTTCAAAATTCCTGATGATGAAACGGAAGAGTTAGTTTCCATGCTACATGGACTTGATTTTTCTCAAGATACACCAGTTAGTAAACCAGCCGACCCATCTCCTAATGCAACACCCGAACCACCACCAACTGATACTACACCAATACCAACACCCACACCACCATCAACAACACCTATTCCAACATCTACTTCTCGAGTTACACCTTCGAAAGATGCTCCTTCTACCTCTAAAACAGTGTATAACTACACTAAGGAGCTTCCGTATGATCCAAATATGCCATCATTAGAGGAAGGAGGAGAGGATGAGGTAAGTGATGAGGGAGAGGAAGCAGAAAATATGAATTATTCTCATTTATTTTCTCAAAGAGATGAAGATGATGATGCTTCTCCGAATATTTCTGCAAATGAGGGAGATCTGAGCAATCTGGAACAGAATCTTGTGCCAGATCAAATTCCAGTGACTCGGATACATAAGGATCACCCCATTGATAATATCATTGGTGATCCTCATGCAAAGGTTCAAACAAGACATCAAGCGAAACAGACTGATACTGAACAACTTTCGGGTCTGGTGGCTAATGTTAATTCATGTTATCTTTCGCAGAATGAACCTAAGAAAGTTGAAGAGGCCTTAAAAGATCCATCCTGGATCGAGGCCATGCAAGAGGAACTACAACAATTTGAAAAGTTGCAAGTCTGGGAAGTAGTTTCATTACCCAAGGGTGCCCATTTGACTGGCACTCGTTGGGTTTTTCGAAATAAGATGGATGATAGGGGCGTTGTAATTCGTAATAAAGCACGTCTAGTAGTTCAAGGCTTCAGCCAAATTGAGGGGTTGGACTATGATGATGTATTTGCCCCTGTTGCTCGATTGGAATCCATACGCATTTTTCTGGCATACGCGTCCTTCAAGGGATTTCGCGTCAATCAACTTGATGTGAAAAGTGCGTTTCTGTATGGAAAGGTTGACAACGATGTGTATGTTAAGCAGCCTCCTGGTTTTGAAGACCCTGTGCATCCTGAATACGTCTGTAAATTGAACAAGGCGTTGTATGGTCTTCACCAAGCACCAAGACTTTGGTACGAGAGGCTAACTACACATCTGATTAAGCATGGTTTTGTGAGAGGGAACATCGATAGCACGCTATTTATTCTTCGTGAACAGTCAGAGGATAGGGAAGATTTGCTACTTGTGCAGGTTTACGTGGACGATATTATCTTCGGGTCTACCAATGAGGCAATGTGTAAGAACTTTGAGAAAATCATGAAGTCTGAGTTTGAGATGAGCGCAATGGGAGAACTCACTTTCTTTTTAGGTGTACAAGTTGAGCAGCTTGCAAAAGGTATTTATATACATCAGTCAAAATATGTCAATGACATGTTGACTAGGTATGACCTGCTCACTTGTAAAACCTATGGGACTCCCATCGAGCTTAATCACAATCTCAAGCTTGCTGAGGAAGATGAAGATTGCAAGGAGAGGGACTATCGTTCAATGATAGGTTCTCTTATGTATTTGACTGCCTCAAGACCGGATATTGTATTTGCCGTGTCGATTTGCTCACGTTATCAGGCTAAACCAAAGGTGTCACATATGAAGGCAGTAAAGCGAATTTTTGGTTATCTCAGAGCTAGACCTACCCTTGGTCTTTGGTATTCAAATGAGAAGACTTTCGCTCTCACAGCCTATTCAGATTCGGATCATGGAGGTTGCAGTATCGATAAGAAGTCTACAACGGGTGGATGTCAGTTTCTGGGATCGCGTTTGGTCTCGTGGCAGTGCAAGAAGCAAACTACAGTCTCTCTTTCTACAGCAGAGGCTGAGTATGTTGCTGCCGCTAGTTGCTGTGCTCAAGTTCTCTGGATTCAGCACCAATTACGCGATTACGGGTTACTTCTTACTATGACTCCCATTCACATAGATAACACTGCTGCTATTTCTATCACACGCAATCCCGTACAGCACTCTAAGACAAAACATATTGAACTTAGGTTCCACTTCATACGGGATTGCTATGAAAAACACTTGATAGACCTGGTCCACATAGACACCCTTAAACAAAATGCTGACCTATTCACCAAAGCCTTTTCACGTGCTCGATTTGATGAACTGGTCAACATGATCGGTTTAAGATTCTTTGGGTCTAAAAAGTAATGTGTGACTTGGATAGTTAACGTTATTTGCTTTTATGTGTGTTTATTTAAAAAAAAAAAAAAAAAAAAAAAAAAAAAAAAGGCTTTGCAACAGCCACTCTTTATACTCTTTAGTATCAAAGAAAACGCAAGGTTGCTACATTTTTTAAAATAGACGTTGAAGTTGTGTCTGTAAACAACTTGGGATATGATAGTACATCGGGTGACATGCACAAAATGGAATTTTAAGTTTTATCTTGGATGTGTCAGTAGATTTATCTGACACACTTAAAACAGTTTTTATCTAAATTATCTTCATCACACGATGTATTGGTAGGCATGGTACACACCGGTCTCTGAGGCATTAAGAAGTAATTTACATACATGTCTATGATCATGTGGTAAACACCTTGTGATGTACGACTTTAAGTCTTAATTCCTTAGCATAGCTTGACATACTTCTATTTTTGGATCGTATATCTGAGATCTTTTGGGGGAGTATGCTGATTGTTTCCTCTGTTGTACGAAAGTGCAGACCTGGTCTCAATTCAGCTTACTCTCAAAACTAAGCAAACGTGAGTCAATGCACTTGCAAAGTCTTAAATTTAAGATACTTCACAAGGTCGCCACAATTTTGGTTTGACTGCGTTTAGTTTTGCTTATACCTGAATCAAGTTATGTTGCTCTGTTGTACGCAAGTACAGACCTGTCACCGCTGGCTTGATTCTTAAAATTGATTCTCTTATATTCCTTCTAAATTTGGAAACTATGTTCATGTCTAAGTTATTGGGGTATATCTATGGTGGGGACCATGGTGCAATATTCATTCTAACAATAAAAGGTTAACTCACAGACACGGATGTAACATGTTTAGGTGGACAAACAATACCAATAATTGTTTTGAAATAATTTTTATACAAGGTGTTTTAAATGTGCCAAGTAAATTTAAAATGGACAAATATACTGATGATCGAAATAACTCTTACCATTCCTAATAATTGCATGTTATTCCGATATGATCCCTAACCAGACTTAATCAACTCCGTCACCAAAAAGAATGTATTTAGTTTGGTTTTATAATTGTAATTTTGTGTCTCTAAATTTTATTTATTTTTTAACCAAGTCACATTTACTGTCAAATTGAGTACTGCGCAAAAGATCGATAAAATTTTAAATTTTTTTAAAAACTGTCGATATGCGTCACTTCCTAAGTGACGCTCATAGTGACGCATAAGAGTGACGCTTTAAGAGTCGTTCTAAGTGACGCTGATTAGAGTTTTGGTATAAATAGTTCGTATCCGGCACTTATTTCTACCACCAATACTATTCACTACGCGTCACTTCCACTACCCTTGCGTCACTTCTCTCGTCGCTGCGTCACTTCGACTGTTCGTGCTTTCCGATCGATCTACGGCTTTTCGTGTATTTTTCGTGCAATCGGTCTCCGTTAACTTGTTCATCTCACTTATACGCATCATTAGGTACCATTTTTATCTATTATAATTGCGTATTCATGATTTAATCGTGAATTGAAGTTTCGGGTTTTTAGGGTTTATGAAATCATGATTATTGGGGATCGTTTTGTTATTGTTTTGTGTTAATAAACGGTGTGTTTTACTCGTCTTTACTTGCCGCACCGTTTGGTTAACTCGTTTTCAAAAAACCCCAAAATTGTTTCGTCGTGATTTCTGGGCTTGAACAGTGACACGATGATCTTCATCGTTGCGTCACTTCAAGCGTCACTTCCTTAAGTGACGCTTAATGGTAATTTCACAGGATAAATGTAACTTCCACAAGTGACGCCTTTAAACGTCACTTTGCTGAGTGACGCCTTTATGCGTCACTCCCACATAATACTTACCGAGTGACGCGTTGATCCGTCACTTCCTTAACTGACGCTGTTAGTGCCGCTTTAACTGACCGTCACTTTCTAAATGACGCATACCCGTCACTTGTTAAGTACCACTTGAATGATACATGTTGCGGCAACGTCACTTACACCAGTGACGCTTTCAATGCGTCACTTACCTTAAGTGACGCATCCTTCTGATTTCTGATTTTCATACGGCACTCCTTAAGTGTCGTCTGTCTTACGTGCGTCACTTCTTCAGTGACGCTATAAAATCAGATTTTTCGATTATGTTTTTGAGCTTATTCTGTAACAATTTTTCGTGTTCTTGTCTGGTTTATAGTTACAGATGGAGCATCTTCATGATTATTATCGTCGCACAAACACCAGGCACAACATTGTTGCATTTTTGGAATCTACGCATAAGAACTCATTGCCTTTTCGGCCGATGATCGAGTTTCTTAGACGTTCGAGGATTCATTACGCTATTACAGCTTCAGTACCAGTGTATATGAATCAAATCGAGGAGTTTTATGACCACGCATTTATCAGAACAGAGAACGACACTCCGAGGATTGTGACCACTATGTTTGGTCGTGAGATTCAGATTACACAGGATTCAGTTCGCCGTGTTTTGCAGTTTGATGATGCAAACGATATGCCGACCGTTTTTGAGACTACTTTTATCTACGGGGGTCTTCAGAGATTGGGTTATCCGGCTGATCAGCTTACTGATTTTCGTAAACAGTATCTCTGTCGGGTTTGGAGATACTTAGCTCACATTGTAATTGTGTGTTTATCTCCGCGAAAAGGAGGATACGATGCTGCAAGTCACATGACTTTATCTCTGATGCTGGCGTTAGTTTATAACAAGCCGTATAACTTCAGCGGTTATATTTTCGGGAATATGGTTGATAATGTTCGAGCTGGAAAAGAAAAATGGCTGTTATATCCTCGTTTTGTTCAGCTGTTGTTAAATGATTTGAATCTGGGAATAGCTCCGGATCTAAGATCGTTACTATTTCCAACGCCCATGATGTTACGTGTTTTCAATGACTGTAAGCTGCCACCAAAAGATTCTCAGATCTTACCTGATCGTGAGTTATTTGGGCACATAGTAAACGAAAACTATGTTGCGCCGCCCGGGGATGGTTATGAGGATGTTGTTGCTCCTCCGGTCAATGAGGCAGATTTAGTTGATGCTGCTGTAGCTCAAGATTTGGAGGATATTGAGCAAGTTGAAGAGGTTCCAGCTGAGGAATCTGATGGTGGTGTTACACCACCTGATTCTCCGGGTGATGTACCACCTCAGGATGCATTGGATGGAATACAGTTGGCTGATCCTCGACGCTTTAAGCGTATTTTGAGAAGGATTTCTGCGGGGCGTGTTCATGTACCGCCTAATCTTGGAAAGCGACCAGCTGGGTCTTCTCCGTCTTATGCTAATTTACCATTGAGAAGACGCCAGCGAACAGGAATTACCATTCAGGAACCTGGTCACCAAGATCAACAACAACAACAACAACCGTCGACTGCGATGCTTCAGCAGTTACTTGATCAGATAACTCAGATGAACAAGCGTTTTGATGATCAGGCTGCCGTGATTGAAGCTCAAGCTGCTCAAATAAAAGATTTGGAGATAAAAGCAGCTCATGTGCAGGAATTGCAGCTAGAATTGAAAGATGTGCAGTCTAGGTTGTTAGAATTGGAAGCGGTTACTGTTGTTTCGGGGGAGGAAGGTCAGAGAACCTTAGAAACAAATGTAACCCCTCCCCCAGAATCCGAAAATGTAAATCCAGATTCTATTAATGAAAACATTGCTTTGGATTATTTCGTTGATGTTCCAGGACAACCGAGACCCATTTCGGTTGATTATTCGAATGTTAATCTCACATACATTCAGAGTTTGATAAATCCGGATGATGAAGAAGATAAATCAGTTGATCCGGATGATATAGAGATGGATGCTGAGGTTCCAGGGTCAGACGAAGAATATTTGGTTAATCCTCATCAGGAACCAGCACCTGAGCGAGAATCGGAACCAGTTCAGAAACAACCGGCTCAACCGTATGATTTTGATGCACCGATCATTGAGTCCGATGATTCTGATGATGACCAAGAGCCTCAAACAGATACTACTCAGGAACAACCAACTGCTGAATCTGTTCCTGAACAAGCGCAACCGTCTACATCTTCAGAGCGCCCGATGTTTCGAAAGCTCAAGCCTGAATTGAAGATTTGCAAAACATATCAGGTTCGAGGTGATTTGACTGGATTAATCAGAAGTTGGAAGTTTGATGAAGTCAACTTTCTGATTCTTATTAAGCGAAGAGATGGAGTACAGTATTTTCGGCCGAGATTTAACTGTATTAGCACGCTGCCGAAGGAAGAATTGAATCGTCTTGCTCAACTGAACATTGTTAACCACACTGATGATTTTCGTGGTAACATGTTTCAGAAGATTCTTAGAAAAGATATCTACAGCAAGAAGTATTTGTGGGTTAGACCAGAGCTGGGAGTTCGTTATTCATACAAGAAAAAGTTGGATTCAAGAACTCAGCAACCGATCGTGAAATATCATTATCCTCCAGCTGCTAGTCAGAAAACTGTGCCTTTGCAGTCATTACCACTTGATTTTCTGAAAAGATTACGATATTGGTGGTTTGACTCTGTTACTCAAGAAGCAGTCATTGAATATCTTTCGGTTGAAGATCCAGTGATTGAGAAGGGTAATTGGAGTTTATCTGCAAAGTATGGAAGAACGCTTCGCGTTTTTGATCCGATCAGCCTTATCAATTTGACGAAGAAAGATTTGAAAGCTCTTCACAAAAGTAAGATGGAGTATCATCGTTATGATCAAGAAGAAGCTTCAAAGTTCGAGAAGGTGGTCGAGATTTGTGTTCGAGTGGGTATTCATGCTGGTGGAGTGTTTCCACCAGGTTGGGTTTAAACTGAAGATGTTTTTGAAGACCAAGCTGAAGACACGGGGGAGTTTGTTGATACATGTTTGTGTGTCTGTCAGTTGGTCTATTGAGTTGTAAGTGTCGTTAGTTAGTTTTATTAGAAAAGTTATTTTCTGTATTTGCGACACTTAAGTTTAGCATTAGGCGACACTTGCCTTAGTGACGCATAGCGACACTTAGGTAAGTGACGCATGAGGGCGGCGACATGCGACACTTCCCAAGTGACGCATGTCTGCCGATTTTGTTTTAGTATAAATTGAAACCTACGGGTTTTCGGCTAGGGTTGACGAAACCCTAGCATCATTTGTCGACTAAGCACTTCTGTAAACAGTTCCAATACGAATTACAAGCTAATATACTCGTTTACTTTGATTAATCATTGTTTTCGGTTTGAGTTTATTACTTGTTTGTGTAATTGATTGATTCCGCCAATCTATTACTATCGATCAACACTCAGATCCACATCCAGGGGGCACTTTCAGAAGGTATTGACTATGATGAAGTTTTCGCTCCTGTCGCTCGTTTGGAATCAATTCGGATTTTTCTAGCCTATGCTTCTTTTAAAGGATTCCGCGTGTATCAACTTGACGTAAAGTGTGCTTTTCTATATGGAGATGTTGACGCAGTGATTTATGTGTGTCAGCCTCCTGGTTTTGAAGACCCAAAGCATCCTAATCATGTTTGCAAGTAGAAGAAAGCTTTGTATGGTCTCCATCAATCTCCTCGACTTTGGTATGAGCGACTTGCCAAGTACTTGCTGAAGAATGGTTTTGACAGAGGACAGATTGATAGCACGCTTTTCATCAAACGGGAAGGAGCGGATTTGTTACTTGTGCAGGTCTATGTGGATGACATAATTTTTTGATCAACTAATGATCAGTTGTGCAAGGATTTTGAAAGACTGATGAAATATGAGTTTGAAATGAGTGCTATGGGGGAACTCACGTTCTTTCTGGGACTACAGGTTGAGCAATCTGACAATGGAATTTATATCCACCAGTCAAAATATGTCACTGACATGTTAAAGCGGTATGAATTGCTCAACTGTAAACACTACGGCACTCCAATTGAAGCAAGACACAATCTTGGACCTAATGAGGACGATGAAGATTGCAAGGAGAAAGACTATCGCTCAATGATAGGCTCTCTCATGTACCTGACTGCCTCAAGACCAGATATAGTGTTTGCCGTTTCACTCTGCTCTTGATTTCAAGCAAATCCGAAGGTGTCTCATATGAAGGCAGTAAAACGCATTTTTGGATATCTCGCTTTTAGGCCATCTCTGGGTCTATGGTATTCAAAAGAGAAAAACTTCGAGTTAACTGCCTATTCGGATTCGGATCTTGGTGGCTGCAAGATAGATATGAAGTCAACTACTGGAGGATGTCAGTTCCTTGGATCGCGCTTAGTTTCTTGGCAGTGCAAAAAGCAGACTGCGGTTGCTATTTCCACAGCTGAAGCCGAGTATGTTGCTGCTGCAAGTTGCTGTTCTCAAGTTCTCTGGATTCAGCATCAGCTGCGTGATTACGGGTTCAATCTCTCTATGACTCCTATTTACATTGATAATACAGCTGCTATATCTATAACACACAATCCCGTACAGCACTCTAAGACCAAACATATTGAACTTAGGTTTCACTTCATACGGGATTGCTTTGAGAAACACCTTATAGATGTCGTACATATAGAGACCCTTAAGCAGTGTGCGAACCTTTTCACAAAAGCCTTTTTGCGATCACGTTTTATTGAACTGGTCAATCTGATAGGTTTAAGGTTCTTTCAGTCAAAGAAATGATTTGTGACTTGGATTTTTAAGTTTTTAAATTCAATTTAAAAAAAAAAAAAAAAAAAAAATGGCAACAGCCACTCTTTATACTCTTTAGTATTAAAGAAAACGCGAGGTTGCAACATTTTTAAAATAGACGTTGAAGTTGTGTCTGTAAACAACTTGGGATATGATAGTACATCGGGTGACATGCACAAAATGAAATTTTAAGGTTTATGTTTGATGTGTCAGTAGGTTTATCTGACACACTTAAAACAGTTTCTATCTAAATTATCTTCATCACACGATGTATTGGTAGGCATGATACACACCGGTTTGTGAGTAAGTAAGAAGTAATATTAAAACTTGTCTATTATTTTGTGAAAATTGTTATATGATGTATGACATAAGTCTTAATTGATAAATGGAAGTACTGTCATACACTGTCATAATTAGTATGTAAATGTAAAATTGGCATATAGTAATAATATGGTTATTCGCCTAACTAATGGTGACTATTGTTGTACTCTCGTACAGACCTGAATCCATTAGTTATGCAAATAGTCTCAAACTTGTTATGTTCATACTAAGGGACCCTCTGTTGTACTAAGTACAGATCTGGGGCCACTAGTATCTTCATAGTCGGTTTGATGTATGCCTAAATTTGAAGGGCAAGTGTATGTTACAAGAGAGCCGAGAAAACTTGGTCTTGTAATCTCTACCTTGCGTAAATATGCAGTGTTTTGTGTCTTACTAAAGTTTATCAGTATATCATATAATAGGTTTCACAAAATTAATATTCATACTAACAATAACAGTTAGCTCACAAATACGGGTGTAACATGTTTAGGTGGACAAACAATACCAATAATCGTCTTGAAATAATTTTTATAAAAGGTGTTTTAAATGTGCCACGTAAATTTAAAGTGGACAAATATACTGATGATCGAAATAACACTTACTATTCCTAATAAATGCATGTTATTCCGATATGATCCCTAATCAGACAAAACAACTCCGTCACCAAAAATAGAGTGTTAGTAATTTTATTTTGTCATATTTTTACTTTTTGTGATATTACAGAAAATACCAAAAAGAATTTTTAGTTTACTTATTTCATTTTATGCTTTATTTTTATTCTAAGTTATTTTTCCCAAGTCACGAGTCATTTAGATATTATTTGCTAAAATAACGAGTAAACGGTTCTTAAAAATTTCAAAATCGACTCAAATCACATACTGACTGCTCTATGCGACGTACCACTCGCCGTCGCATGCGACGTCCCAGCCTACGTCGCACATAGGGTTAGACTATATATAGTCTCAACCGCGACGTAACGCGTCACACTATTCAATATTCACCTGCGACGTAGCCTGCGACGTACCATTGGCGATTTGCGACGTAGCACTTCTTCGAGCATTTTCGTGATTTGTAGCCGTTTTCACTCCGATTCACTCTCGTAGTTTTCTTCTACTCGTTATTCCGCACACTTAGGTACCAATCTAACCTATTTTCACCGTGTAATTATGCGATAATTGCTATGTATATATTACGGTTTAAAGGGTTACGGGTTTTGGGATAAATATGATGGTGTATTGTAAGATCTACGTGTTATAAATTATATTTTTGTGATCACCATTGTTAGCCGCACCTTTTAGTGCGTTTGATTTTGAAAACCCCTAAATTTGATGGTTAGGGTTTCTGGGTTGGGGATGAATGTTCGTCGGTGCGACGTACGCTGCGACGTCGTGGCCTACGTCGCTCTGCTTATTTAATATTAATAGTCTACGTCGCCCTTCCCTACGTCGCCTTTACTGCGACGTCCTACGCGACGTCCCGCACTACGTCGCTACTTTTATTACTGTGATTAAATTCACAATAAATAGCAAAATGCGACGTCCTCTTTAACGTCGCTCGAATTTTGTGCGACGTCACGGGCTACGTCGCTTTTGTTATTATTCTGATTTTCTGCGACGTCCATTACTACGTCGCTATCTGAAATGCGACGTCATAAGCTACGTCGCTACTTACAGGAAAATGACAATTTTTGTTACAAATCAAATGTTGCGTTTTTCTGACTTTTAAATTCTGTCCAGCAATGGCGAGTGATTTCTTTCAGTTCCTAGCTGAACGACAAAGATAGTGCTTACTGCTTCAGCCCAAAAGAGTGTCACCACTCGCCCGTCCGCGGCTAGAAGGATCTTCTTCCGGTCGTGGATTCTTTTGCGCTTTCTGGTGGTCCAGCACCTTAAAGCTTTTATCTGGTCACTTAGATATGACCATTTTTGTCTCAGTTGGCTAATGATCCGGTGGAATTCTCTCTTTGTCCTGAATCTTGGTTTTCTGGTCTGGAGGAATCCCTTTACAGTTATGTGGAATTCTCTCTTTGTCCTGAATCTTGGTTTTATGGTCTGGAGGAATTCCTTTATTATCCTGGATCTCGGCCTTCTGGTCTGGTGGGATACCATCCCTGTCTTGGATTTTAGCCTGACCTTGTCTTGGATTTTGGCTGTATTTGTTTAACCAGGATCTTCGGTCTAGGTTTTGGTTTAGGGTTTAGGGTTTAGGATTTGATATGTGTGTTTGTAACTTTGTACTTATTTAACATATCAATGAAACCTTTTATTTGTGATAAGTTTGGAATACTTTGTTTGTTCTAACGCTTTTCGAGAATATCTTGTATGTTTCTGTTTTTGCAGATATGGCTCTTGTTTTCGAAGCGCGTCACAATACTGCTGCTTACCTTGATGATACTTCTGATAAAGCTGCACCGTATCGTCAGATGATTGCGTTTTTGAGGCGTTCAAGGGTATTCCACGCCATTTCGGATAACACTGTGGCTTTTGGAAATCTGATCAACCCTTTCTGGAGAAACGCAAATGTTGTTACTGATAACAACGTTCGAAGACTGGTTTCTACAGTTCTTGATACGGAAATCACTATTACAGAACAGAGTATTCGGGAACTTTTACAGCTGAACGATCAACCGAATATGCCAGTCGGTTTTGATCATGTTTTCGTTTCGGGAGCTATGCAAAGGATCGGATATCCCGGGATTCCCACTGATCAGTATAGGAAAGCGAACCTCACACGTGTTTGGAGATATCTGATGCATGTGATTATCGTTTGTTTGGGAAATAGGAAAGGTGGAACGGATGGTATGAGCCGAAGTTTGGCTTCTGCTATGTTAGCATTAGTGTACAACAAGCCGTTCAACTTCTCGGGTTTTATATTCAAGGCTATGGTCGACAATGCAAATGCCGGGGATCAGAAATGGATCTTGTATCCGAGGTTTATTCAGCTGCACATCAATCGCCATCATCCAGACCTTCAGGCACAGGGTGATATTGATCAACAATTAAAGATTTCACCGATGATGAGTCGGATCTTTACCATTTGTGCAGGGTATGAGAAAGGGGTTCAGGCGGCAAGGGATGTTCCCTTATTCGGTGCTATTATTGATGAGAATTACGCGCCGCCTCCGGAACCTCAATATATGGACATTCCGGCACCACAGCAACCGCAGCAACCACTTGTGAACATTCCTGTTCAAGCTGCGGGGGAGCATGTAGAGGCTATCTTGGAGAACATCGAGCAGTTTGGCCATGTTGAATCGGATCATTCAGCATCTCATGACACGGTTGAAGGTTCTGATTCTGAAGCTGCAGTAAATGTAGGTCCTCAGGATGGGGGTCCGACGCCTGAGCACTCGAACGGTACTGTTCCGCATCCCTCTGAGATGGAACATATCCGGATTACCGATTCATTCAGATATTTGAGAATTCAGCGTCGGATCAGGGCAGGACGCAAGTATGTACCTCCAAGGGATACTGGGAAACGTACTAGAGGTGACGATGATCCTGCTGATGAGACTTATCGACCGAGTCGTCGTGTTCGTCGCTCTTCGTCAACACGAGCTCCAGTCAACCCGTCGCCTCAAGATGCTTTTGATATTCAACCGACACCAGCATTCATGCAAAAGATTATGGATGATATGCAGAAGATGAAGCAAAAGCTGGAGGCTCAAGACGAAAAGATTGCTGAACAAGCTGCGCTGATCTAGGTTCAATCTAAGGAGCTTGAGGAAACGAAGATTAGGGTTAATGTTTTGGAAGGCAGGTTACTTGCCTCGGGGGAGTCTGGGTCTGGGATACCCACTTTAGAGTCAAGTGAACCTGCGTCTGTAAATCCCAACCCTGTACTTGAAACTGTTAATGAAAATATTTCTGTTTTGGATTACTTTTGTGTTGATGATATTCCAGGGCAACCGAGACCGCTGGCTGTTGACTATTCATTTGCTGACTTATCGTTTATTCAAAGAATGGCCAGTGGAGTTGGCTCTGAGGAAGAAACGGATAATGATTTTGAGATGAATGAGGATGTTTCGATTGAAGAGGAACAGTTGAATTCAGATGAAACGTATGATGATTCACAATCTGGGGAAGCTTACGATGGTGCACCGATTATAGAATCTGATTCAAGTGACGATGAGAGACCTGCTAAAGCTCAACATGAAGAATCTAGTTCTGCTGCAACTCCAGCTCCAGAGACACAGGCACCGGACTCAGCAGTTCCTGAAACTGAATCTTCTGATATTCCTAAGAAGAAATTAACTGCTGAAGAAAAGAGAGAAAGAAATAAGAAATGGTGGCCTAAGGGACGAAATCCAGTTCCTATTCCAGTTAAATGTCAAGTGTACCGGGTTAGTCGAAATTATACCGGAGTTATTAAAAGCTGGAAGTGTCAGAGGAATCTTTTTATGATTAAGAGAGAAGATGGAGTTCAGTACTTTAGAATGCGTTTTGATAGATTGAGCACGTTGCCAAAAGGAGAGATTAATCAATTAGCTCAGCTTAAATTGATTAATCCGTTCGAGAATGATTATGCCGAGTTCATTCAGAGAAATTTACGTCGGGAAGTGTTATCGAAGACATATTCTAAATTGAAACCGACGTTGGGCACTCGGTATACATGGAAAAGGAAGATTGATCCAGTCACTATGAAGCCTATGGTTAAAGTTCATTATCCGCTTGCTAACTGTTTGACTGAGATACCTCTGGAACCTGTTCCTTATTATTTTCTGAGAAGACTTGTATAATGGGAACTTGATTCACAGACTGGTGAAGCGGTTATTACTTTTGTACCAGATTCAGAACCGTGGCCAGAAGTTGGAGGTATATGGAATTTGAAGCAAGCAACGTTTAGACTGTATGATCCGATGAGTTTGATTAATTTTCATGAAAAAATTTAAGAAAACTCTATGATGATCGGATTCGTGTTGGTCAGAAGAATGAATTCAATAGACGTTTAGCCGAGCAGTTTTACAATGTTGTTACTGTTTGTGTGGCTAATGGAATTCATGCTGACGGCCAATTTCCTGCGGGCTGGGTTTAAAGAAGATTTTTGAAGACCAAGCTGAAGACACGGGGGAGTTTGTTGGTACATGTTTATGTCTGTCAGTTGGTCTAGCTCGTGTTTTGTAATTAGATTGGAGTTTCCTGATTCCTGCGACGTTGTGCGTAACGTCGCAGGTGCGACGTCAGGTATTGGGCCTGCGACGTAGTCAACGTCGCATGGGCTTGGGCCTGCGACGTCGTGTGCGACGTCGCAGGTGCCAGATTTTGTATATAAACGTTTTACGTTTTCTGTTTTAGGGTTGACGAAACCCAAAACGCAATTAGTCGAATCCACCTGTAATCTGATCGGTTATAATCAATATACAAGCGTTTTGTTCTTATTCTATTGTGTTTGATTATTCATTGTGTTCGTGTTATAACTTAATCGTTGATTCCGCAAACGATTGAGTGACTCGATTCTGTTAGATCCTAGGTACGGGACACTGGAGTAGTAAGGCCAGCGATTGCACAAGATGTAGAGTTTGAAATCAAGGGACAGTTTCTCAAGGAGCTTAGGGAGAACCCTTTCCGAGGAGAAGAAAGAGAGGATGCTAATGATCATGTGGAGAAGATCATTGAGATAGCCGATATGTTCAACGTTCCTAACATCACACGCGATCAAGTTATGCTCAGGGTATTCCCAATCACACTCAAGGGAGCTGCAAAGAGATGGATTCAAAACGAGCCAGCTGGATCCATAACCACATGGGAAGACCTTCGCACGAAGTTTCTGAAGATGTATTGTCCTCCTTCCAAAACTTCAAAGATGATTGATGAAATCAGAAATTTCAAGCAGGAAATGGATGAGTCACTACACCAAGCGTGGGAGAGATATAAGGACCTAATGCATAAGTGCCCGCAGCACGACTTGAACGATCAGCAAGTCGTGAGTATTTTCTATAAAGGAGTGGATCGTGCCACGAGACAGCAACTGGATTCCCAAGGGCCTATTCCCAAGAAAGTCCCTCGTGATGCGTTGACTGCCATTCGCGACCAAGCGAAACACTCTCAGTTATGGGATGATGGCACTTCTAGACGGAAGAGGTCTGTGAATGATGAAGATGGATTTGCAGCCATCACCACTAAGCTAGATAACATGGGCAGAGATATCAAGAAGGTTACTGAGACTGTCCATGCTATTCAAGTGGGATGCGACAACTGTGGAGGAAGCCATTTAGTAAAGGATTTCCCCGAGACGCGAACGGGAGAACAGACTGAAGAAGTCAAGTATGGAGAAGCTCAAGAACCATATCGTCAGGGCGGTGGAAACTTTTTCAGAAGGCCATATCAAGATGGAGGGCGACCGTTTCGCCAAACTCAACCTGGATTTTTCACCAAGGAGCAGCCAGGTGCCTCATCTTCAGACAAGCAAGCTAATTTAGAAGAAATGATGGGTAAGTTTCTCACGTCCAATGAGAAATTCATTACGAGTTCTGGACAAAGAATGGATGCCACCGACGCTGCATTGAGAAACCAAGGAGCTGCGATTAAGCAAATTGAAGGGAATGTTTCCAACATAGCCAAAGTTCTTCAAGAAAGATTCCCTGGGACCCTACCTGGATACACTGAGACCAATCCACAGGATCAGGCGAAAGCAGTGATCACCCGGAGTGGAAGGGGTTTTGAAGACCCCATCCCAAAGAAGAAACCTGTTTCTCAACCCCTACCGCAGAAAGAGAAGGAAGTAGAAGTTGTGGAAAGTCCCAAGGTGGACACTGAGGCTGAACAAATTGCAAGAGATAAGCAATATGCTAAGGAGCATGCACCGCCACCACCTTATCCTGCAGCTTTGAGAAGAGGGAAAGATGATGCTCAATACCACCAGTTCTTAGAGAATCTGAAGCAACTGCACATTAACATCCCATTTGTGGAAGCCATTGCTCAAATGCCAAAGTATGCAAAGTATCTGAAGGAACTTTTAACTAATAAGAGCAAGTTGGCAGAGGCGACCACGATGACGATGAACGAGAGATGTTCAGCAGTTATGCAAAATAAACTTCCACCGAAAATGAAAGACCCTGGGAGTATTACCCTTCCTTGTCTGATTGGAAGTTTAGACCTTACTCATGCATTGGCTGACTTGGGGGCAAGCATATCAATAATGCCTTATACTATGTATGCCAGACTTAAGTTGGGGAAACCGAAACCAATTAGAATGTGCATTGAGTTAGCAGATCGTTCAGTTCAATATCCTAGGGGTATGGTAGAGAATGTGCTAGTTAAGGTGGATAGGTTTGTTTTTCCGTGTGATTTCATCATTCTGGGCATGGTTGAAGATAAAAAAGTACCTATCATTTTGGGAAGACCTTTTCTACCCACTGCAAGGGCATTGATTGATGTTCATGATAGAAAAATCACTCTGAGGTTAGGAGAAGATGAAGTAGTGTTCGATGTTAACAAATCAATGCGATATCCTGCTGCAGTTGATGATACTTGCTACTTTGTAAGTGCCAGAGAAATGACTGATGATGAGGAATTCCTTCAAAGTCTCATGGAAGATGAAGATCTAGATCCCATGATTCTGGAAGGATGGACGGGAAGCATAGAAGCAATTAGAGATATTGAAGAATTCGATAAAATGCTTGAGGAGTTAGAGTTCGAGAGTGATGAGGAAGTAGAAGGTGATCAGCTGACTGAGAATGAAGAATCGGTTGAGACTAATGGTATTTTAGTCAAGAAAGAGACTCACATCACTATGCATGGGATTCCCTGCTCACGAGAAGAGGTGTTGGCATGTAAATCTTCTTTTGAAGAACCACCAAGGTTGGAATTGAAAGATTTACCGACCCATTTGGAGTATGCATACCTACAAGGAGAGTCGGATTTGCCAGTGATCATTTCATCCAAGCTATCAGCAAACGAAAAAGAAAGTCTGCTAAAAGTTCTGAAAGAACATAAGCATGCTATAGCATGGACAATCGGTGATATCAAGGGAATTAGCCCATCATATTGTACGCACAAGATCCTTATGGAGTCTGATTTCAAACCAGTTGTGCAACCCTTAAGACGATTAAATCCTAAGGTTACGGATGTTGTGAGGAAGGAAATCATTAAATTGCTTGACTCTGGATTGATATACCCGATTTCTGATAGTCCATGGGTCAGCCCCATTCATGTTGTGCCAAAAAAGGGAGGTATGACAGTGGTTGCTAATGAGAACAATGAATTAATTCCCACAAGAACTGTTACTGGATGGAGGGTCTGTATAGATTATAGAAAGCTGAATGATGCTACATGCAAGGATCACTTTCCTTTGCCATTCATTGATAAGATGCTGGAACGTCTAGCTGGAAAAGAATATTATTGCTTTCTGGACGGATTCTCCGGGTACTTCCAAATCCCAATCGATGCAAATGATCAAGATAAGACTACTTTCACCTGCCCATTCGGAACTTTCGCTTATCGGAGAATGCCTTTCGGTCTGTGTAACGCACCCGCCACATTTCAACGGTGCATGATGGCAATATTCCATGATATGGTAGAAGACAACATGGAAATATTCATGGATGACTTTTCTGTGTTTGGAGATTCTTTTTATAAGTGTCTGATGAATTTAAAGAGGATGTTGCAAAGGTGTGAGAGTTCAAATCTCGTTTTAAATTGGGAAAAGAGTCATTTTATGGTACGAGAAGGAGTTGTGTTGGGGCATAAAATTTCAAGAGCTGGTATTGAAGTTGATCAAGCGAAGATTGAGGCGATAGCAAAGCTACCTCATCCAACAAATGTTAAAGGAATACGAAGTTTCTTAGGACATGCTGGGTTCTATAGAAGATTCATCAAGGATTTTTCAAAGATAGCACGTCATATGAACAAGTTGTTGGAAAAGGAAGCTAAGTTTGAGTTTTCAAAAGAGTGACAAGATGCGTTCAAGATTTTAAAGGAGAAATTGGTATCTGCACCAATTATGATAAGTCCGAATTGGGATCTTCCTTTTGAATTGATGTGTGACGCCAGTGATTACGCTGTGGGAGCAGTTTTAGGTCAGAGGGTTGATAAGAAGTTTCAACCTATTTATTACGCAAGCAAGACTTTGACGAGTGCACAGGAGAATTACACTATGACTGAGAAGGAATTGCTTGCTGTTGTTTTTGCGTTTGATAAGTTTCGCTCTTACCTAGTCCTGTCAAAAACGGTTGTTTTTACCGATCACTCTGCATTAAGATACTTGTTTGGGAAGCAAGATGCAAAACCAAGGTTGTTGCGATGGATTCTGTTATTGCAGGAGTTTGACATTGAGATTCGTGATAAGAAGGGAGCGGAAAATCTGGCTGCAAATCATCTGTCAAGACTGGAAAATCCAGAATTGGATAAGTTGGATGAAACGGAAATTCGAGATAAGTTTCCTGATGAAAGCTTGTTGAAAGCAATTCTGAATGAATTTCCATGGTTCACGGATATTGCAAACTTTCTAGTTACAAAGACTCTGCCACCCGGATTGGATTTCAACCAAAGAAAGAGGTTTTTCTCATCTTTACGGTATTACTTTTGGGAAGATCCATATCTGTTCAGACAGTGTGCTGACGGAATTGTCCGACGATGTGTAGCTGGAGAGGAATGTGATATTATCTTAGAGCACTGTCATGATGGTCCGGCTGGAGGACATCATGGTCCCAATTATACTGCAAGAAAAGTGTTCGAGGCAGGTTTTTATTGGCCAACAGTTTATAAGGATGCATTCAAGTATGTGAAGGAATGCGATGCCTGCCAACGTACGGGGAGAATCTCAAAGAAGGATGAAATGTTGCAAAATCCAATTATGGTAAGCGAGATTTTTGATGTATGGGGTATAGACTTTATGGGCCCGTTTCCACCTAGCAATGGAAACAAATACATCATTGTGGCTGTGGACTATGTTTCTAAGTGGGCCGAAGCAAAGGCATTACCCACAAATGATGCGCGCGTTGTGGTAAATTTTCTTAAGCAGTTATTTTCGCGCTTTGGAGCACCAAAAGCTTTGATTAGTGATCGAGGGACACATTTCACAAATCTGCAATTGGAAAAAGTGCTGCGAAAGTACGGAGTTAGACATAAGTTTTCAACTGCTTATCATCCACAGACGAGTGGTCAAGTGGAAGTGACTAATAGAGGGTTGAAGCGTATTTTAGAACGTTCAGTTGAAGGAAATCCTAAGAATTGGTCATACAAGTTGGATGATGCATTATGGGCAGCACGAACATCATTTAAGTCGTCAGTTGGAACAACGCCTTATCGCCTTGTTTATGGAAAAGCTTGTCATTTACCTTTTGAGTTAGAGCATAAAGCATATTGGGCTTTACAGAAGTGCAATCTTGATGAGAAGTTAGCTGGAAAGGAAAGGATGGAACAGTTAAACGAGTTGGATGAATTAAGAATAAATGCTTATGACAATTCGAGATTGTTTAAGGAGCGAACTAAGAAATGGCATGATGCTCGTCTTAAGTCGAACCACACATTCGAGAAAGGTGATAAAGTTCTGTTGTATAGTTCTAGATTACATTTGTTTCCAGGAAAGTTAAAGACACGCTGGACTGGCCCTTTTGTTGTTGACAAGGTTTATCCGTTTGGAGCTGTTGATTTGCAAGGATATTCTGGAAAAACTTTCAAAGTCAATGGAAGTAGAGTGAAGAAGTACTATGGTGATATAAGAGACTCCAAGCGTGATTTGGAGATGGATTTGAATTAAGTGGTGAAGCAAGATGTCGAGCTTACCGACGTAATAAACAAAAGCGCTTTCAGGAGACAACCCATTATTTTGTTAATTTGTTTTATGTTTTAGTGTTTTTGTTTGCAGGTTTGAACTTTGTGGGTGTGTTCTCTGGAAACCCTCACGAGACTACAACTCGTCCACTCGGGATACCGAGGGGTTTAAAGGCTTATTGCATGTGCTAAATGCAATCGTGTTGCCTACGGAAGTGTGCTGTTGTATTTTGTTTCTGAACGAAGTCTTTCAAGCAAATTGCCTTCAAATCAGGGGAGTTTTCTGTTTCACTTCTTTTCTATTCCCTTTGTTTTTATTTACTTTTGCAATGAGGACATTGCATGTTTCTAAGTGGGGGATGGGGGAAAAGAAGTCTAATTGTCCTTAATTTATGAATGGTAGCTATATATTGAGGTTAAGAGGCATTCTACGTGTTAGTCATTTTTCAGCCCAAATTTTTGTTTTAAAATTGTCTTCTTTGTAAAGTTTAGCAATCTTGTAACACGGTTTGGGAATGCAAAGAATGAAATAAATCTAATTCTTAAATATTGGATAGTTCATCTTATGATGTATCGATAGGCAATCTATATGAAGGTTATTGAGCTAGTAAGAAATGTAATGAATTAAGTAGGGATTTATCCTATGAGGATCTTTTAGCAAGGTATGGCTTTAGTCTTAATTCTTGTATGATAGCGTGTTATAATCCATAATTTTGGGATCCTAATAATTATCACTTAGGAATATACTGGGTGTTGTCTCCTCTGTTGTACGAAAGTACAGACCTGGTTTCCGTCAGTATATTTAATATCAAAATAGATAAAAATAAATGAGTACAAAAGACTCATAAATTGAAAAAACCAAAGCCAAGTTATGTCGCTCTGTTGTACTAAGGTACAGACCTGTCACAAATGTCTTGGTTTGAAAAATGATTGATTTATTTAGATGTTCATTATTTGGAGAATTGTGACACGTTATCTATATGAGAGTATTTTGCTATTGAAAATCAAGGGTAAGGTCTGCTAGAATAATAATAAGTTAAGCTCAATCTCTGAAATTTAGATTGTTTAAGTGGACAACAATATCTGTAATCTGAGTGAATTATCTTTTATGAGTAATAATAATATGTTAGAATGGCTTCCCATGTAGAGTTTCTTGATTGCTGAGTTTTAAGGTAGAATCGATTTTAAGATAAAAATTTGGTTTGTCGAATGCTGTGTAGTTTGTAAGTCCTTTTATCCATTGTTTGCCGTTCATATTTAAAGTTTTGAATTCTTGAATTACTAGTCTACTTGAGGACAAGTAGGATTCAAGTGGGGGATGTTTGATGAACGCCAAAATGTGCTATTTTATAGTACTAATTACCCCCTAGTTTGATTAATTTCTTATGCATTTTATTTGAATTCGATACTCATTTTGTTCATATTTGCATTTAGGAATTATTTGGAGCTTGAATCGGAATAGAAGCTGAAAACGCGCGAGAATTGAAGAAAAGAAGTTAAAATGAGGAAAAATGAAGATTGAAGGTCGATGGTGAAAAAGCTGGGAAAAGTGATCCATACGGCGTATGGAATCCATACGGCGTATGGATGAAGTGAGCCGGGCCGCCAGAAGACGCGGGTCAGATCCATGGGCTTTTCAATCCATACGGCGTATGGAATTCCATACGGCGTATGGATTGATTCGGCAGAAACCCTAAAAACCTCATTTTGCCCTCATTTTACACACAACTCAACACTTTTCTTCCAGTCGATTTCTCTGCTCAAGAACCCTAATTCCAGTGACTTTTGAAGGCAAATGATCCAAAAGAATTGAAGGCTTTCATTCGCTCAATCATTGTTTCGGTTTTTTGGTTCGAATTCATTACTTATTTTCATTTGAATATGATTATGATGTTGATTTCAATTCTGATTTTCTGCTATAATATGAGTGGCTAAGTTCTTATTTCAATTGTTTAGATGATAATACTCAGATGATGATTTGATTGCTGAATTGCGGATTATTTCGGTTTTTATGAATGTTTATATGTTTACTTGAAGATCCATGGTTAATTATTGATTGTTGATTATAACCTAGCGTGATGATCTGTTGATTTATGATTGAGTTCTCTATTGATTGGTCATTATTGATGATTGTTGATTTTACTTGATAATTATCACTAAATAGATTGAGTTTGATAGGCTAGGGTTACTTATGATCAATGATTGGTAATGAACATGATAACTATTATTAGTTATAACTTTGTTGATTCAAGTTACGAAAGTAAATCATATAAATGGTGTAGTTTTAATCTATAACACAATTCGGTGGATAACGTTAAATTGAACTGTTAGCGGGTTGAAAACAACTTCATATCTTTCTTGATTGTGTTTAATCAATTAATCTTGTAAGGATAATTGGTATATTTGTCATGTCACAATAAGATCCAAATATCTGCAATTCAATAAAGTGATAATCAGAGTCTGAGGAAAATAGTCTAAACAATTGTATTTCTTTTACCATTTGAATTTAATCTTTTATTTTAATTAAGTTATTTTGTTATTTCTTTATTTCAATAATTTAGTTTTATTCAATAAATCATTTCTTTTATAAGTGTTACTCATTTGTTCGACCGGAACTAAAACGTCCCCACTTTTACTGCTTTAATTAATTGTAGCAACTTTCAATTTGTTTGTATTGACATCCGTTCCCTGTGTTCGACTCGGACTTACTGAGCTATACTATATATGATCAGGTATTCTTACCTGTGTTGTGTATAGTAAGTTAGGTATTTTCAATTTTAAAATAAAACCACGTTTACACGACATCACTACCCTTGGGTTCTGCGACCCGGATTGAGAGCGCGATGAATTGGGCAGTGTGTTTGCCATTTCTGAGACAAAGAGTTACTGAGAGTGAGGCCTATATTCATATAGTTCCTATATAATATAGCTTATTGAGTGTCTAACACAAACATGTTTAAGTCTCGGTCCTCTCGAGGTCAGAGTCTTCTAGTGTACCCTGTTCAGCCATAACTACCTTCAGCTCTTACATCATCTTTGCTTAATTGTACATAGTTGATCAGACTATGTTAAATTAAACTCGTATGATGTAATCACTGAACCAGTTATACCTAATAAGGAATACTGCCTAATGGTCATAGTCTAGGCGCACTAAATGCAACCTAGTTCACTATTAACCTTAGGCTCTGATACCAATCTGTAACACCCCCAAATTTTACGGTTTGTGGAAGCACGATTTTCGTGTTACTAATCAATAACAAAGCACAAAGATATATAGTAAACGACTCTATATGCGTCGTTTTAACAAAATATATTAATATTGAAATGTTTACAACATTTATAGCTTTACATAGCTCGAGTTTAGATGAAAGGAGATTTCAGTACATAAGTACTTGTACAAAATATACTAATGCAAGAAAATCTCAAACATCTGAATGCTGACTCGAGCTAAAAGTCCTGAAGTAGAAGCAACCTACTGCTTGGTACCTGCGATACATGCTAAATGGGTCAGCTAAAGCTGGTGAGCTCACAGGTTTGAAATCAAGTAATAAAGTATGAACCGCAAGATTTAATAATGATTTGCATCCAGCAAATAAAAGTATAAGTAATCGTGTATACAGCCATGAGCACATAGTTGAGCTTAACTCGAGGGCCGGGTCCCCTATAGAGAATTCCGGGCGAGGTGCCTCCACGAATGCCTAATCAACATTCGTCTTCCCAAATATTAGTACGTCCGTTTACCCGGTTAGTGCTTGCTAACCCGAACGAGGAGGGTCAATCCTATATGGTACCATATACTAATATTCACGCTACAACGTATTAACAACTATGCTGACGGAGGACTTTAAATGATTAGTTGTGAAAAACTCATGTAGTATATGAAATGTTTGTACTTGCGTTCACATGTTAAAAATGAGCAATATATCACACCCCTGAGTAAAACAGTAAAAAGAGGGGCTATGAGACTCACCTGAGTCTGAAAGCGTTTAAATAAACGTAAGTTGATTAGCCGAGTGATGAAGTCCAAAGACTTGTAACCTGAGGATGTCTAAGACACGCGATGGTTATGAACATGATTGGGTATCTCAAAAGATCACCCTTGTAGTTGTTACACAACTATATATATGTCCAAATTACTACGATTTGGTTGATTTGTTAAGTGTTTGAAAACGTGTACGGCCCGTTGGTGACAGGTTTATAGTGTTAATCTCAACATTATTATCTTGTTTTTCAAAGTATCATACTTGTATCATATATATATACCAGTGTATTTCCGAAGTCGTGTAGTTTAAAGTTTAAAGTTTTACTAGTCCAACACTTAGTGAAAAATCTGAGTTTTCTGTGTTTTGCGACACAACGTGCGACACAAAGCTTGTCATGCGACACAAGGGTTGTGTCGTGCGACACAAGGATTATGTCGCATAAAAATATGCGACACAATATCTATACGACACAAAGGTTGTGTCGCATAGATTTCGAGATGCTGATTCAACAGCGACATAAAGGTAGTGTCGCATGGTATTTGCGACATAAGGCACGACACAATATTGTGTCGCATAAGATACGACATAACAGGCAAAATACGACACAACATGCGACACAAGGCTTGTGTTGCATTGAAGAACATCAGCCCAGAAAGTTTCGACTGCCGAGATTTTTCCAGCCAAAACCCAATTTAAACTCGTTTTTAAGCTATAAAACTGCGTTCTACTCTTTGTAATTGACATATATAAGTTATATAAACACTAACAAGTGAAAATACAAAGAATCGAGAGTTTTCGAGATTTTGTCGGAAACTTACAAAGTGGCGAAATGGAAATCCGGAAAGATAGAAGTGTAGATCGTTACGAGGTGGTCGCGAATCTCTAAAAATCTTGGTGATCCGAGTGCGTATAAGGGTGTTATTTTGCGATTTTAGTGAATGTGGTGGTTTGGTGATTTTGGAGAAAAAGAAGAGAGGAGAGAGAGAAATGATGGAGAAATGAGAAAAAGAGGAAGGGAGGTGGAGGTTATCCTCCACTTTCAGTCTTCGCCCCGCGCTCCGCGTGGTGTTCGTTTTCTCCGTCATTTAACGTTTTAAATAAAATATTTCGCGCGTTAATTATCCATTTTAAAATACGAGTTTTGTTTAATAATTTAATTAAATTGTTTTACCAATTATCTAATAATTTAAAGATTTAAAATGTGATTTAAATAATTTGCGTATTTTGTTGTTAATTTGGTAAGTTTCAATTGTACGAAGCGGGACAACTTCGGGAATAAAATTTAAACGGTAGTTTGGGCCCAATAATGTTTTCAGATAACGTTTTATACTTAAATATGAATTGTGTCACCAACGTCCATATTTATGGAACCGAAATACCTTCGATTTAAATTGCGCACGATTTAATCAAATCGCATTTTCGTATATATTCAACAATATATATTTCGATACATAAATTAGCCTAACACAGAACTAATTACATGCATTAACATATGATTAGGCACTAATTACTAGTCCTAATTTGGCGGGTGTTACACATACCATTCTTCAACACTTCAATTTCTTTTTCCATCTCTTTTACACTCATTCGTTTCCTCTTCTTGTTAGGGTATCCATGCATTCCCTGCTTTAAACCAACAGTACTTCCAACCCCCCGAGTACGTCCTGAGTGCTCCTTACCTATTACACTAGATAACAAATCGTTTCCTGGCTCAGGTGCCCATGTTCCTTCTAACTGTCGTTGCTGGTACTGTAACTGTATATACATTAATTACCAAATGTTATTCATATAATAGCACTTTTACGTAATTACATACTAGGAATTTGTAGGCTAACATTTTTACATGATTACATACAAGAAGTTTTACATAATAGAACTTTAATTGTTACATATAAGTTTTTTTTATTATTATTACTTATTTCTATCTGTTTACACAAATCCAAAATGTGTCAACCTTTTGCGTTTGCCCACCAATTGTCAACCCAAAATAATCACATAAACACACAACCTTTTGCAACTCATAATAATCATAGTCTTACCAATTGTTGAAATTTTTCTTTCAACTCGACGGGTAAGTGCTTTTTCACATCTGCACCAGTTTCCAGCTGACCCAAAAACCAACTTCGTGCACGAGGGTCAAGGAGCTTGTGAATTTCTGTTGCTGTTTTTGACAATGCTTCTTTATCCCATTTACCCGTCCAACCACGATACCCTTTTGGTCCATGACGGGGTGGATTCTTCTTCAACATTGCCTTCTCCCTCATTGCTTCACGCACAACCTTTTCACATACAAATAATCAACAAATTAGAGCACTGAAACAAAAAAATATATATTAATATTGTTTAATAATATAGCATAAAGTTAACGAAGTTACCCTTCTTTCTTCAGTGTTTTCTTTTGCAACAAAATTCTGCCATACATCTTCTTCAGTAAATGTGTATATATCACAGGGACTTAGTCCTTCATCCATATATTTCTTGCGAAGGTTTATTTTAAATTTCTTCCAAGCATCATTGCATTGCATCAATACTTGTTTTTTGCAATCTTCCCTTTCAATATTCCAAAAATTCTGAAGTATATGTTATGTTAAGCCATACAAACATTCAAATAAGTAAGAAAACTAGCAGTCTTATATTTTATTTATACCTTGATTACCAACCAAAGCTGATCTTTATCATCTTGTGGTACGTGTTTCCAAGTATCATGCTCGATAGAAATCCTAGATCTTGTTAATGAGCCACATTTAAGGGCAAATGTAACTTGTTTTTCTCCAATAGCTTGTTTATTATGATCGAACTCTATTTCTGTTGCCTTCAATTTTGACAATGTGGTAATGCCTCTCTTTTTCCTTTGCCGTGGTTGATCTGCTTCCTCTTCCTCTTCATCAACATCATCTAACTCGATTTCTGTTGCATTCAATTTTGCCAATTTGGTAATGCCTCTCTTTTTCCTTTGCCGTGGTTGATCTGCTTCCCCCTCCTCTTCATCAACATCATCTAACTCGATTTCTGTTGCCTTCAATTTTGCCAATTTGGTAATGCCTCTCTTTTTCCTTTGCCATGGTTGATCTTCTTCCTCCTCTTCTTCATCAACATCATCATAGAATTCATCTTCATATTCAGAACCCTGATCATCACTGAATTCATCTTCATATTTAGAACCCTAAACATGAAAACGATCAATATAAGTTGGTTATACATGTTTACTTGTACATATAGCAACAACCATAATAATAAACTATAAGATCAACCCCTAATTACAGCGCAAAAGGGAATTATAATCTGGCACCTTGGTTTTTAAACAAATGGTCCCCTGTTTGAGTCTTTATTTGTACTAAAAGAAGTTTAGTTTGATATATAGTACTACCTAACATATAACTCAGTCTAAATTCTTTATATGCAAGTAGAAAGCCTTAAAGTTTGCCCCTACTCAATTTTATGTCTGGTACGTACCGCCCCTATTTATAATTATATCATTACAGCAGCAAAAAATTAGACCAATGTTTATAATTACCAACCTCATTAATTGAGCAAGCTGTTTGTGAATGAAGACTAGCTAGATCTGGCAATTTGTAAGCGATTTGAGTATGAATAATTAAGACCATAGATCCTGCTAAGTCAGATCTCACGAATTGATCAAACTTATATTTGTGAATGAAGACTAGCTGGATCTGGGCACGATGCTTAGTAGACCTGGTCCTGGTGTCCTAGTAAAACTATGATTCCGGTCCTAATCGGGGTTATGTCTAGTGTCTCTGTTATAACCATACTCTGTGCTGCACTTGTAGGTTTAATGTGTTACCGCTGGTCATAGTTGGGATACAAGCCCGATAATGGCCATTTAGGCCCCATTTGTGTCTGTTACGCCTAAGACTGTTTGTGCATCTTTAGAGAAAGGTGAGTTGACCCACGACATTCTTTGACATATATTCTTCATATTTCATACAAAAATTAATTTATAAGGATAAATAACACAACAAAAATTGAATCAAATATTACAGTATAAACTCCAAAAATTGAAACTATCTAATCCCAAGGACTTAGTGAGCATTACATAACCGTATAACAGGCCCTCAACAAAATTAGACCAAACCTCCAGCAGTGATTATATCAATTAGAAAATAAACAATTAACTTCAATCTTGTATTTCATTCCATAAACCATATCATAAACAATTAAAAAATCAGCACTCATCTTAATACAAAAGAATAAAGCATAAGTAAGCATCCGTTTGATCTTTTTGCTTATACCTCGAGGTACCACAAATAACACACTCATGTAGGTCTTTGTACTCATTTCTATACAATATGCAATCATTTGGGCATGCAGGTATTCTTTTAACTTCCAATCCCATTGGACACACCATCTTTTTTGTTTGGTATAATGAAATTGGTAACTCGTTACCTTCGGGTAGCATTTCATGTAACAACTCTAGAAGACTTGTGAAACTCATATCACTCCAACCATTATTTGCTTTTAAGTTTAACAATCTTAGCTGTCACACCCCAAAAATCCATAATTGTGTTTATTTAATGTTTAGCGGAAGCAAGTTATAATTGGCGGAAGCATTATGTGTAAACAGTTTAACAACGGGGTGATGACTTTACAATTGTGCATTCATCGTATCAGAGCATATGATCATACAGAACATAATATATAAAGGATGCCAATTAATAGTTATTACAAAAGTAGTACGACTGTGTAAGTCGTGCAGTAGTAATAAAGTTTAAAACATTTAAGTTTTACAATACATATGTTAAAATAAGATTTCATGAGTATAACTGCAATGTCTACAGTAATACAGAGGAAATCCTCAAAAGCTGTCCCAAAATATATGGCATCCTAAGTAGTCCAGGGTTGACCATCCTGAATGCATGCGATCCTTACTTACATAGCTAATTTCCTGTAAAACATAGAAAGAAAGTCGTCAACAAATATGTTGAGTGAATTCACAGGTTTTGTATAAATACGTGGTATGTTAAACCATTTGTGTTTAAGTTATTGAAATGTTATTCAATAAATAAATGTTTGCAGGTTTTTGCAAAATATAAGATTGTAGGGTTGTTACCCAAAATGTAAGTCTGATTGTTTACCAGAATATAAGTATAATCAGTAAGTATACTGAAATAAAACAGTTGTAGGATATGTTCATCCTAAATAATAAGTGGGAATGATTAGACTATAATCCCCTGAAAGGTGAGCTAAACCTCGCAGGTTAAAGTAACGCGACCTAACCCTATAACCAAACCACAACCAAAACTTATGTTGTTTGCCTGAAGGACAATTAAGTATACGCTCCATCCACAGGAGGGTCGTCACGGCAATAGTACTATTCGTATACTCAGTGGCTAGAGTCACCTAGCTAATGGTTATAGTCTGCATGACATAAGGTCTTTCATGCACACAACTCAAGTCTGGTCCGTACTAGGATTTGTTGTCTAATTCCCAAAACAGTTGTGAAATAATATTTCATAACAAACAGTTGTATAAAGCAATTTAAAGCATTTATATAATTTGCTGCATATGTTTGCATGCAGTTTCTATGTTTACACCCCTATGTTTAAAACAGAAAACATTTGTAAAGTAGGGGCTGTGAACTCACGGTGGTTTGCTCGGTATGAAAGCTAGCAGCCAAACAGATAACAGCCCAAGGTATGTTAACCTATACAATAAATATATTAACATAAGTACGTTTGATTTGTTTTAATCACTTATGTTAACAGTTTGTTCGTTTGAAGAAATGGTTGATTTCTTATTAATGTAAGTTGTTGTAATTGTTGGAAATATTGTTATTATTTCTTTCGTTGTATACTTGGTTAAGTATATAAACCAATATGTAATTGTCTATTTAACGGTAGGTCATTTTGTTTCATTCGTATATATATATATTTGTGAATATATATTCTTAAGTGTCGTACGTACATATGTTAAATCAATACATTGTTTACGTATATCAAAATATATATAAGTTTTCATTTGTTTTAAAAAAAAAACATATACGTTTGTGTCTATATATATATTGTGTGTCTTCGGATATATGTATATATATATTGTAATACGTTGTTTCGTATTTAAAACGTGTCGAGTTTTATTTGTTTATATAAAACTTGATTATATATTTATTCCGTTTAATAAATATCATATGTTTTTAATATTGTTACGGTTGTTTAATAAGTGTTAAAAAATTTAAATGTCCCGATTGTGTAATCGTATCCAAATCGTATAATTTACAAAGTTCGTATATATATATTTATGTCATATATCGTTTGTTCGTACGAAATAAATAAGTCCAAAGTCCGTGTCTCGGATATATCACATTAATGTTTTGTTCATTGTTTACAATGTCTCGTAAATGTCTATTAACAATTGTAACCGTTAACGGAATCGTTTGCATTTAATATTAAAAGTCAAAGTGCTGACCAGAAATGGGAATCCGCCGGATTCTATATGAATCCGCCGGATTCATGTTAAAGATCGGAATACGCCGTATTAAAGTGAATCCGCCGGATTCAAGTCAAAAGTCGGAATACGCCGGATTCGAGTGAATCCGCCGTATTCATCGTAGTTTTCATGTGGTTTCGTTTTAGGTTGGGAATACGCCGTATTTAAATGAATACGCCGTATTCTTTTGTGTTCACAAAGTTGGTCGTGTGAAGATTTGGGAATACGCCGGATTCGGTTGAATCCGCCGTATTCAATCGTGTCTTTTACTCGTTCATCGTTTTAGCCGAAGGTTTGTGTGCGGGTCGGACACGGGAATCCGCCGGATTCCCTTGAATCCGTCGGATTCGTTTGATTTTCGGTTATGAATACGGCGTATTCAAAGGAATCCGCCGTATTCGTTATGTTCACAGAGTCTGTTCGTAGCAGAGCAAAACATATACACGAGTTTAATTAGCTTATTTCCTTTACACTATGTTACCAAACGTTTATATCAACAAGTTATATCATTTTTACGAGTTACTACACTATTCTAACAAGTTTTTATGTGTTGATTTTTGTATTTGAAGTTTTGGGTTATAAAACCATTTTCATGATCAATCCATTAATCTTCAAGTTTTGTGTGTTATACAC
This sequence comes from Helichrysum umbraculigerum, assembly GCA_949592205.1. Classification (NCBI taxonomy): domain Eukaryota; kingdom Viridiplantae; phylum Streptophyta; class Magnoliopsida; order Asterales; family Asteraceae; genus Helichrysum; species Helichrysum umbraculigerum. The sequence continues at coordinate 121,511,391 of CATIUR010000005.1, read as the reverse complement.
TTAGATTATGGTATGAATATAAGTTATATAACGAAATATAAGTAAAGAAATCAAAGAAGTGAAAGTTCCTTACAAAAAGATGAAGGTGGTGATGATGATCAGACGATGATGATGATGATGATATATTATTGTTATAGTTTTTAATATTTGTTTTCTGCTTCCTGCTACTTGATGTTGTCTCTGTGTTTTCCCTTTTTGAAGAAGAAGAAAGAAAATGAAATGAAGATTGATGAAAATGAAATGATCAGAAAGTTAGAATGGGAGGGAGTAAATAAATCAAACGGGTATGGTTTGAAGATCAGAGTTTGTCTCTGAATTATTGGAGGTTGGTGCCAATTTTGGTACCACAATTTCGAGTACGGGTATAATTTTAGCAATATAAAAATTAACAAATTACAATTTTATTTTGTAGGTGTTCTCCTGGTTCGTTATTTATAATCAGAATAATGATGTTATCATTATTTTAAATAGATGTACAATTTTGTACATTTTACTGCGCGTAACTATTTGAGCGCAAAATTTCAGTTAATTTAGGATTTCATATTTCGAAGTAATGTTCTAACTTCTTCCAAACGAATGAGAAAATTGGGATTTTTATGATTCGACCTTTTATGTACGTTTTAGAATTGTTTCTGTTCGTGTTATAATACGTTTTATGTTAAACGTATATTTAGACCATTTGATCTATATGTTATAGATATATAAATACTCGTAATTAATAATTTCATTATTAATTATTTTTATATCACGAAACTTTTGTTATTTATTTTTGTCGAGTTCGTTCTGATATATTTGTACGTAACTTTTAATACTTACTTATTACGTATTACTTTTTGTTTAAAAGTACTGGGCTTGCTAGGCTTACATCACATCAAATAGTTTTGTTAAAACTTAATCAGGAAATTAGCGTAAGAATGCACATGCTTAAATGTTAATTAATACCTAATTTGGAGAGTTGTCACATTCTCCCCCCGTTAGGGAAATCTCGTCCCGAGATTTAATTCGTATCGTGAGTCGTGGTCACGGGTTCAAATAGGTGGGGATACTTCTTGCGCATCTCGTCCTCACGTTCCCAGGTGAACTCTGGACCTCTTTTCGAGTTCCATCGAATTTTGACAAGTTTGATCCGACTGTTTCGGAGCTTCTGCGTTTTAGCGTCCATTAGTTCAAGCGGTTCCTCCACGAAGTTGAGTTTTGCGTCGACGTAGATTTCGTCAGGAGGTATGATTAACGCTTCGTTGGATAGACACTTCTTAAGATTACTCACGTGAAACGTGTCGTGAATATTACTAAGTTCTAGCGGCAGTTTAAGCTTATAAGCTACAGGACCAATCCTTGCTAGGATCTCAAAAGGTCCGATGTAACGTGGGTTCAGTTTGCCGCGTTTTCCAAATCGCACAACTCCTTTCCAAGGAGATACCTTGAGTAGGACTCTGTCACCTACTTGAAACTCTAAAGGTTTTCGTCTATTGTCTGCATAACTCTTTTGTCGGTCTCGTGCCGTTTTTAATCGATTAAGCACTTGAGATATTTTGTCCGTTGTCTCTTGGACTATCTCAGGACCTGATAACTGTCTGTCATCCATATCTGCCCAACAGAGTGGGGATCGACACTTGCGTCCGTACAACGCCTCGAAAGGTGCCATTTGTATGCTCGTATGATAATTATTGTTGTACGAGAATTCGGCTAAAGGGAGATGAACATCCCAGTTCCCTCCAAAATCAATCACGCATGCTCGTAGCAAGTCCTCAAGCGTTTGTATCGTTCGCTCGCTTTGACCATCGGTTTGTGGATGGTAGGCGGTACTCATGTCGAGTCTAGTGCCTAAAGCTTGTTGCAGTGTTTGCCAGAAGCGAGAGGTGAAACGTGCATCTCTATCAGAGATGATGGATAATGGCACTCCATGTCTAGAAACAACTTCCTTTATGTAGATTCTAGCCAGCTTTTCCATCTTATCTGTCTCTTTGATGGCTAGAAAGTGAGATGATTTTGTCAGTCGGTCAACAATCACCCATATGGAGTCCATTCCAGATGATGTTTTCGGTAGTTTCATGATGAAATCCATCGTGATGTGTTCCCATTTCCATTTGGGCAACTCTGGTTGTTGTAAAAGTCCAGACGGCTTTTGATACTCAGTCTTAACTTTTGCACAAGTCAGACATCTACCAACATAAGTGGCAATGTCTCTTTTCATGCCAGGCCACCAGTAAAATCCTTTCAGATCGTGGTACATCTTATCTGCACCAGGATGTATCGAGTAATTAGACTTATGAGCTTCGTCCAATACTAGGCTACGTAGCTCATCAACACAAGGAATCCAAATTCGATTCATGAAGTACAATACTCCATTTTCCTTAGACTCCAGTTGCTTCTCCATCCCTTTGAGAGACTCGTCCTTCATACGTTCTGGAGTAAAGGCTGCTTGTTGAGCATCACGAATTTGGGAAATCAGATCCAAGTGGATTGTCAGTCCTAACGCTCGAACTCTTCGAGGTTTCACTCTTTCCTTACGACTCAAGGCATCCGCTACTACATTAGCTTTGCCTGGATGGTACTTGATTTCACAGTCGTAATCATTTAGTAGTTCAACCCAACGTCTCTGTCTCATGTTGAGTTCTTTCTGATCAAATATATGTTGGAGACTTTTGTGATCGGTAAAGATCGTACACTTTGTACCGTATAGATAGTGTCTCCAAATCTTAAGTGCAAAAACGACTGCTCCCAGCTCTAAGTCATGCGTCGTATAGTTCTTCTCGTGAATCTTCAATTGACGAGACGCATATGCAATGACCTTGTCGTTTTGCATCAACACGCAACCTAATCCTTGATGTGAAGCATCATAGTAGACAACAAAGTTTTCTACTCCTTCTGGTAAGGATAGGATAGGTGCGGTGCTCAATTTCTCTTTCAGCATTTGAAAAGCATTCTCTTGCTTCTCGCCCCAATCAAACTTCTTGTCTTTTTGCGTTAGGGCGGTAAGTGGCTGAGCTATCTTCGAGAAATTCCCAATGAACCTTCGGTAGTAACCGGCTAACCCAAGAAATTGTCGTATCTCAGTTGGGGTCTTTGGGGCTTCCCAATTCTTAATCGCCTCAATTTTGGATGGGTCCACGTGAATTCCTTTGTTATTGATCACGTGACCCAGGAAATGAACCTCACGCATCCAAAACTCGCATTTAGAGAACTTTGCATAAAGCTTCTCTTTCTCCAGTAATTCAAGAATCAGCCTCAGATGTCGTTCATGGTCTTCCTTCGTTCTTGAGTATATCAAGATATCGTCAATGAACACTATGACGAACTTATCCAAGTAAGGTTTACATACTCTATTCATTAGATCCATGAACACTGCTGGCGCATTCGTTAGCCCAAACGGCATAACCAGGAACTCGTAATGACCATATCGAGTCCTAAACGCAGTCTTAGGGATATCTTCATCCCGTACCTTCAGTTGATGGTAACCCGATCTCAAGTCGATCTTTGAGTAATAACTTGACCCTTGCAGCTGGTCAAACAAGTCATCGATGCGTGGTAACGGGTATCGGTTCTTAATCGTCACTTTGTTCAGTTCTCGATAATCGATACACATCCTCATTGATCCATCCTTCTTTTTGACGAACAACACCGGAGCTTCCCACGGTGAAAAGCTCGGTCGGATGAATCCTAAATCCAACAGTTCTTGTAACTGTGCAGACAGTTCCTGCATTTCTGATGGAGCTAAACGGTAAGGCGCACGAGCAATCGGTGCAGCTCCCGGCACTAGGTCGATATGAAATTCAACCTGCCGAGGAGGTGGTATCCCTGGTAGCTCGTCAGGAAATACTCCTGGGTATTCGCGTACTACGGCCACGTCGTCTATGCGTCGCTCCTCTGGTTTCTTATTCACAACATGTACCAAAAATGCTTGGTACCCTTTTCGTAGATACTTATTTGCCTTCATGCATGTAATCGTTTTCACCACACGATTACTCTTTTCTCCTTGAACCATCAATATTTCTCCTGACAGTAAGGGTAACCGTACAATCTTCTCATGACAGATGATCTCTGCGCGGTTCAGTGACAACCAATCCATACCAACCACTATATCGAAGCTCCCTAGTTCTACCGGTAGTAAGTCTATTTTGAAAGAATGACCTTCTAAAGTTAAGGAACATCCTGGTACTATTTCTCCTGATTCAATCAACTTACCATCGGCTAGCTCTACTGTGTATTTGTTATCTAGCTTAAGGGATTCGATCTCTAATAGTGGTCTAAACTCAGTGGACACAAAACTTAAATCAGCACCGGAATCGAATAACACAGAAGCAAAGTGGTTGTTTACAAGAAACGTACCAGTGACTGTGTTAGGATCCTGACGTGCCTCTGGTGCTCCTAACATGAACACGCGTCCACGAGCTGGCTGATTGTTGTTGTTGTTAGCATTGTTGTTGTTGGTTCGGTTGTTGTTGTTACCACGGTTGTTTCCATTGTTGTTGCGGTTACGAGCGTTGTTAGCGTTACGGTTTTGGTTATTGAGTCGAGGGCATCGGTTTCGATAATGCCTCATGTCGCCACATTCAAAACATCCTTGGTTTTGGCGAACAGTGTTTCCCTTAGGGGTAGGGTTTACCTTACAGTTTTGGGTTTTGTGACCCCATCCCTTACAGCTATCGCAAAACCAGCACTCACCCTCGTGGTGTTTGCTACACTTATCACACTTAGGTTTGTTACCCAAGTATGGCTTTGGTTCCACAATGGTGGCAGCGTAAGACTTTGGATTTCCAGATCCTTTCTTGTTGGATTGACCCTGACGGTCATTCCACTTACGCTTCTTACCTCCAGAACTACCAGCTTCAGCACTGCTCTGCTCAACCTTAACCGACACAGTCTTCTTGGTCAGTGTCCCCATTCTAACTGCTTCATCAGTCAGACTCTGCGCTAAGGTAACAGTGCTCCTGAAAGTGTCAGGTTTGGAGGACGTAACTAAACTCCTGATCTGTGGTGCCAGTCCATACACATAGCGTTCAATACGTTTATACTCAGGCGTTACCATATGTGGCACAAGACGAGCTAGTTCTTGGAACCTAGTTGTGTAACCAGTGATATCAGCACCAATCATAGCAATGTTCCACAGCTCAGTCTCAATTTTCTGCATCTCACTGCGAGGGCAGAATTCTTCCATCATCATACTCTTTAATGTTTCCCATGTCATGGAATAAGCAGCTGGTCGTCCCATCGACTGAACTTGACTGTTCCACCAAGTCAAAGCTTTATCAGCTAGTGTGCAGGCAACATACTTCACTGCAGTGTCTGGTAGACAATCACTGATGTCCAACACAGAATCCATCTTTTCTATCCAGTGTATAATACCAATAGCACCTTCAGTGCCACAGAAAGGTGGTGGTTTACATGCCTGAAATGTCTTATATGAACACCCTTTGCGGTTATTCACAACAGTCTCAGCAATAACAGGGGTCGATCCACTGTTATTAATCCCAGTCTCACGGTTTCGGCTTGCCTCATACTCGGCAATACCTTCAGCTATACGTCTAGCTATTAACTGCTCAGTAGTTTCCTCGGTGTTAGGTGGTGGAATGGTTTCAGATGTAGGAGGTACAGTTGTTTTCTGACTGTTCCTAGTAATTCGTCGTTTTGGCGGCATAGTTCAGTTCTGCGATGAATAAAATGCAGAAGTCAATGCCAAAATAATGAATGTGATGAACAAGATTTCACATTGTCTATCAAATGAATAGTATGGAGAATTTGAGAGAATAATGTTTCACATTGTATATCGCACGACTTTGAAACACCCATATGTACTTTGTACAATATAATCACGTTGGCCAGGCGTCATTATATAATGCCAAATACATATTTCTTTTCATCATCGTTTAAGTGCAATCAATGTTTTCTGGAATTCAAGATAAGATAAATAATTCATAGTATGGTAGGTTTTCAAAGTTTGCAAGAAATGGCTTCAACAATTATTACGTGATAACTTTTCTATCACCTGTATATAGAGATGAATATAATTCGTACGAAATTTCGAATCGAACCTAAGTTATATTATACATTAACTAGAACGTTCTTACATCGTTTCATTGCAAAACTTGATGATATCTTCTATATCCATCAAGAGTGATTTCCAATACAACACGAGTTGTTACAGTACTAATTAAACTAAACTTAGCTATACTTAGATCCTAACAAAACAATTATATTCCTACGACAAGCTATCTTTAGCTATGTTCTCTGTCGTAGTGCAGTTCTTTTCCTTTCACTCCTGGTCCAGGTTAGGAGAGGAGTAATGCGTTTCTAGCATAGTCTTATATCGCAGAGTCGTATGACAGATCACCTCATTCTCAGTTGAGCACTTGCTCAGACGTTTAATCCAATTCTTGACTCTCTTCTTGCGATCACTAGCTACTTTCTTCCAGAAGCGAATTCTATCCCTAACTCGGACAGACATAGGCCTCTTTAGGATTCTCAACTCAGTTTCATAGTTCTTGCATTTAGATGCAAGTTCCCAGTTTTGACCATCTAGCTCTTCAACTTGGTCTCTAACTCTCTCATATTCCTCTATGTCAATCAATCCAAAGTGGTGGTTTTCAATTTCTTCTTCCACCAGTTCCACTATCGGAATTGTTTCGATATCGACATATACATATTGTATCTGCTCGTCGATGGTTATGTCATCATCTGATGAGTACTCACTTATGACAGGTTCTGTCATTTTTCCAGTTTCAAGAGATCTATAGGTTACAAAGACATATTTCAGTATCCACAATTATGTAGTATCTATTGTCAATATATAATCCAATCACAACGCACAGTAACATAAACAATAATAATAAACCAAATACATATGTCATATCATATAACTGATCATAGTTAGTTCACAAGTTTTTATACAAAACATGATGGATCTATCCTAGATATCCATCGATCCAAAGACTAATCAAAGCATGACGGGTCTGTCTACACACCGTCGATCCAAATGATATACAAAACATGACAGGTCTGTCTATACCCGTCGAACCAAAGTTCCAAGTCTAATACATAGTATATATACAATCCTAAGTAGGCACATCCCGCCATACATAGGTCTAACGGAAGTACGGTAGAAATGATCCCACGGCTGTCCTCAACACAGCCATCACCACACAAGCACCAACCACAAATCCTGCAAACCTAACACGTCTCTCAAGTGTCCTCACACGAGCACGTGCGGACTCAGCTATCTCCTGGGCAGTAAACACATGGTTCAACAAAAAGTGATGATGCTCATGCATACCAGCCATGTCCCCATACAGACGGGAGATCTCATCCTGTACCTGTCCAAGGTGAGAACCCCTGCTAGAAGTAATACAGAACAATGTACGCATAACAGCAACTAATGTAGGGAGAGTCTGCTCTATCGGCTCTCCAGTGGTAAACAGTGGTGCCGGGGGTCGTGAGGACTCTCCTGTCTCAAAGGTGGAGGGAAAACCCTCTAATGACCTCCAGTGCCTCAACATAGGAGTCATCCACTCTAGATGAGCAAACCTGGGTGCCCTCTGTGGAGACTCAACAGACTCGTCCGCTGGTGCTAACGGACCAATAGGAAGATCTCGGACACACATCCTCGGTGTCCTCCTATATACAGGCCTGCGAGAAGTCTCACCGGCCTGATGGTGAATACCTGTAGTGATAGGGGTAACCTCATGTGCTGTCGGTGGTGGCGCGATGTAAGCGTCACTAGTGTCGTCTGACATGTCTCTCAAATGAACAGATGACTCATCCCCTACAGTGATCGCGGGACCCTCAAAAGGAGCCTCAGTCGGCTCTTCGTCCGAAGCATAAACATGGTAAACTGATTGACTAGACATACTGTGACAAAGGAAATTGTGTGTGACGTGTCAGTCGTTTGTTAGATGTATGCAAACGTATGTATGTATGAATGCATGAATGTTCTAGCCAAGGCTATAGTCTAGGTCTCTAAGGTTTTCAGTCACCTAAAGACTTCTAGTTCGCTATAACCAATGGCTCTGATACCAAGTCTGTCACACCCCAAAAATCCATAATTGTGTTTATTTAATGTTTAGCGGAAGCAAGTTATAATTGGCAGAAGCATTATGTGTAAACAGTTTAACAACGGGGTGATGACTTTACAATTGTGCATTCATCGTATCAGAGCATATGATCATACAGAACATAATATATAAAGGATGCCAATTAATAGTTATTACAAAAGTAGTACGACTGTGTAAGTCGTGCAGTAGTAATAAAGTTTAAAACATTTAAGTTTTACAATACATATGTTAAAATAAGATTTCATGAGTATAACTGCAATGTCTACAGTAATACAGAGGAAATCCTCAAAAGCTGTCCCAAAATATATGGCATCCTAAGTAGTCCAGGGTTGACCATCCTGAATGCATGCGATCCTTACTTACATAGCTAATTTCCTGTAAAACATAGAAAGAAAGTCGTCAACAAATATGTTGAGTGAATTCACAGGTTTTGTATAAATACGTGGTATGTTAAACCATTTGTGTTTAAGTTATTGAAATGTTATTCAATAAATAAATGTTTGCAGGTTTTTGCAAAATATAAGATTGTAGGGTTGTTACCCAAAATGTAAGTCTGATTGTTTACCAGAATATAAGTATAATCAGTAAGTATACTGAAATAAAACAGTTGTAGGATATGTTCATCCTAAATAATAAGTGGGAATGATTAGACTATAATCCCCTGAAAGGTGAGCTAAACCTCGCAGGTTAAAGTAACGCGACCTAACCCTATAACCAAACCACAACCAAAACTTATGTTGTTTGCCTGAAGGACAATTAAGTATACGCTCCATCCACAGGAGGGTCGTCACGGCAATAGTACTATTCGTATACTCAGTGGCTAGAGTCACCTAGCTAATGGTTATAGTCTGCATGACATAAGGTCTTTCATGCACACAACTCAAGTCTGGTCCGTACTAGGATTTGTTGTCTAATTCCCAAAACAGTTGTGAAATAATATTTCATAACAAACAGTTGTATAAAGCAATTTAAAGCATTTATATAATTTGCTGCATATGTTTGCATGCAGTTTCTATGTTTACACCCCTATGTTTAAAACAGAAAACATTTGTAAAGTAGGGGCTGTGAACTCACGGTGGTTTGCTCGGTATGAAAGCTAGCAGCCAAACAGATAACAGCCCAAGGTATGTTAACCTATACAATAAATATATTAACATAAGTACGTTTGATTTGTTTTAATCACTTATGTTAACAGTTTGTTCGTTTGAAGAAATGGTTGATTTCTTATTAATGTAAGTTGTTGTAATTGTTGGAAATATTGTTATTATTTCTTTCGTCGTATACTTGGTTAAGTATATAAACCAATATGTAATTGTCTATTTAACGGTAGGTCGTTTTGTTTCATTCGTATATATATATATATTTGTGAATATATATTCTTAAGTGTCGTACGTACATATGTTAAATCAATACATTGTTTACGTATATCAAAATATATATAAGTTTTCATTTGTTTTAAAAAAAAAACATATACGTTTGTGTCTATATATATATTGTGTGTCTTCGGATATATGTATATATATATTGTAATACGTTGTTTCGTATTTAAAACGTGTCGAGTTTTATTTGTTTATATAAAACTTGATTATATATTTATTCCGTTTAATAAATATCATATGTTTTTAATATTGTTACGGTTGTTTAATAAGTGTTAAAAAATTTAAATGTCCCGATTGTGTAATCGTATCCAAATCGTATAATTTACAAAGTTCGTATATATATATATATTTATGTCATATATCGTTTGTTCGTACGAAATAAATAAGTCCAAAGTCCGTGTCTCGGATATATCACATTAATGTTTTGTTCATTGTTTACAATGTCTCGTAAATGTCTATTAACAATTGTAACCGTTAACGGAATCGTTTGCATTTAATATTAAAAGTCAAAGTGCTGACCAGAAATGGGAATCCGCCGGATTCTATATGAATCCGCCGGATTCATGTTAAAGATCGGAATACGCCGTATTAAAGTGAATCCGCCGGATTCAAGTCAAAAGTCGGAATATGCCGGATTCGAGTGAATCCGCCGTATTCATCGTAGTTTTCATGTGGTTTCGTTTTAGGTTGGGAATACGCCGTATTTAAATGAATACGCCGTATTCTTTTGTGTTCACAAAGTTGGTCGTGTGAAGATTTGGGAATACGCCGGATTCGGTTGAATCCGCCGTATTCAATCGTGTCTTTTACTCGTTCATCGTTTTAGCCGAAGGTTTGTGTGCGGGTCGGACAAGGGAATCCGCCGGATTCCCTTGAATCCGCCGGATTCGTTTGATTTTCGGTTATGAATACGGCGTATTCAAAGGAATCCGCCGTATTCGTTATGTTCACAGAGTCTGTTCGTAGCAGAGCAAAACATATACACGAGTTTAATTAGCTTATTTCCTTTACACTATGTTACCAAACGTTTATATCAACAAGTTATATCATTTTTACGAGTTACTACACTATTCTAACAAGTTTTTATGTGTTGATTTTTGTATTTGAAGTTTTGGGTTATAAAACCATTTTCATGATCAATCCATTAATCTTCAAGTTTTGTGTGTTATACACTTAGATTATGGTATGAATATAAGTTATATAACGAAATATAAGTAAAGAAATCAAAGAAGTGAAAGTTCCTTACAAAAAGATGAAGGTGGTGATAATGATCAGACGATGATGATGATGATGATATATTATTGTTATAGTTTTTAATATTTGTTTTCTGCTTCCTGCTACTTGATGTTGTCTCTGTGTTTTCCCTTTGTGAAGAAGAAGAAAGAAAATGAAATGAAGATTGATGAAAATGAAATGATCAGAAAGTTAGAATGGGAGGGAGTAAATAAATCAAACGGGTATGGTTTGAAGATCAGAGTTTGTCTCTGAATTATTGGAGGTTGGTGCCAATTTTGGTACCACAATTTCGAGTACGGGTATAATTTTAGCAATATAAAAATTAACAAATTACAATTTTATTTTGTAGGTGTTCTCCTGGTTCGTTATTTATAATCAGAATAATGATGTTATCATTATTTTAAATAGATGTACAATTTTGTACATTTTACTGCGCGTAACTATTTGAGCGCAAAATTTCAGTTAATTTAGGATTTCATATTTCGAAGTAATGTTCTAACTTCTTCCAAACGAATGAGAAAATTGGGATTTTTATGATTCGACCTTTTATGTACGTTTTAGAATTGTTTCTGTTCGTGTTATAATACGTTTTATGTTAAACGTATATTTAGACCATTTGATCTATATGTTATAGATATATAAATACTCGTAATTAATAATTTCATTATTAATTATTTTTATATCATGAAACTTTTGTTATTTATTTTTGTCGAGTTCGTTCTGATATATTTGTACGTAACTTTTAATACTTACTTATTACGTATTACTTTTTGTTTAAAAGTACTGGGCTTGCTAGGCTTACATCACATCAAATAGTGTTGTTAAAACTTAATCAGGAAATTAGCGTAAGAATGCACCTGCTTAAATGTTAATTAATACCTAATTTGGAGAGTTGTCACATTAGCACTGCAGAAAGTTTTGAAAATTTCGTACAACCAACGTATAGTGGCTTTTCTGAGTCGGAAAACATTTCTTGAAATTTCTCGAACTCATATTCATCGTCATCAGCATTACCCTCCAAATCATTAAACATGTTGTAAGTCCCTAGTTCTTAGGATCGATAACTTCGTTATCTGTAGTATTAAGGTGCGGAATCCCTCAATACGATGTTATCTTACTAATAACGAGTAAGTTCGTAATTGCGTATATAAAGCTTAACTTTAAACGAATAATACGTCAAAGTCTAGCCGTAGGTTTAGTTTTTCTCTAGGTTCACTGAATTCGCAGATTGCAAAAGTATCAAAAGTGTTGAAGTGTTAACGATTTTCCAAGAGAAAATCGTTTTAATAGTCTGTCTTGGCTCGGCTCGCATGGGCCGGCGAGTCCAGCCCAACTCGCAGCCCAAGTCCATTAACTCGGCTCGCCAGACACTTCCTGCGGATCCAGTTCTCATCTCGCCTCGTTAGGCTCGTGACCTGAGAACTCAACTCGCAGCAAACGTATTTATTTCGTATTTAATTATTCGTCTAACTTAACACAGTAATATGTTTAACGAATATTACTAACAAAACATATATTTATTTACAAATCTAAACCAATATACAAACATAATAATAATTACACCAGTCCTATTTCAAGCTAGATCTGTTGTCACAATCTATGTCTCAACAGACTCCCCCTTGACAATAGCTCTAGCGTCTTTATCTTCACGCTTGTCTTTGGTCTTTATTTGTAAATCTTGCTACCTGCGTAAATCTTCATCTTGATACAAGTTTTAACCATCAACTGATAATCTCTTGCTAAATCAGCCCATTCAATAGTCGTCAAAATTCTGTTCTCGTTTAACTTTAACAGATCCTTTCTCGACATATTCATCAGGTGTCGATGATCATAAACTCTGAAGATTTCTCTTTCACCACCTTCAACCTCATCATCAGCTTCAACCATAACAGCTTCTCCAGTTCCTGAATCCACGTGCCAACTCTTCATATTTCCCAGAATATCCTGTGGCATTGTCTTCAGTGGAATCTGCTGTATGCATCTAACAGCTGGATATATCTTTTTCCTTCTTCTTCTTCCAGTTCTTTGACTTTTCTTTTGTAGTTTCACAGTCTTTCCTTTTCTTGGCTTAATCTGAACAAACTTATTTGTACCAACTTCAGTTCTAATAATTCGTTCAACACGTTTAGTATAATCATCATTACTTGGATTATTTATCTCCAACCTAGCCAAGTCACGTATCTCATAATGTGGTAAGGAACTAAATACTGCAAGCTTTCGCTCAAAATATTGAACTCCATCAATCCTTTTAATAGCAAAAAGCTTCAGTTCAGAGTCAAAGTACCATCCAACAATCCCTTTACGAAGAACACGTTTTCCCGTAATATCAACTTCTGAAACTCCAACCTTCTTTTTCTGTTTTGGAAGTTTCCTAAGAAAAACAGCAGGATTCTTGGTAGGAATCAAAGTTTCATCATTTTCAGAATCGGTTGAGTCATCGATTTCTTCATCTACATCGACAACCATTGGACCTTGTTCATTTTCAATAATAACTTCTGTCCTAGATGGGCTCACATGGTGTTCATCTATATTTACATCTGGATCTACACCAATGTCTTGCACAATCTCAGGTACAGCAGTCCAATCAGTAGGTGGTAGAAATTCTCCATCCTCAAGATCAAAATCAAAGTCTTCATCTATCTCATCAAAAATATCATCTTTAGAATCAGATAGATCAAGCATTTCCAATCCTAAGAGAAAACCACAAATACAAATCAATATTAATAATTAAAACTCTCTTATCGATTTCCCTGAATCAACCTAAGAATTTCTTTATTAATTCTTTTGTATATTTTAACCTAAAATATAAACGCAATTTACATATAACTTATAAAATCTTTTATTGATTACCCTGAATCAATCCAAAATCTCTTAAGTCTTATAACTTACTTAACAAATAATAATTAATTTTAAATTCTAATGCATTGTGAATAATCACCAAACATTTAAATTTACTATTAATTACCTTATATAATTTCCAAGTGTTAATTGATCTAATTCATTATCAATTTAACCTTTAAATTATATATTATTTGTCTAGTTAAAACTAATACATTTTTAACTTGTCAGTATGCAAACTCTCAAGTCTAAAATGCATATGTTATTATAAAATTTTGACCGCCGATATTAATCGGAACACGCCGCTCGACTACTCAATGAGTCGGAAGACTTTCGATCACTATTTTATCTTAACATATATAAAATCAAATAACTTAATAATATCTAATACATTTAACTTGTAATTACAATCTCAAGCCGAATATATTACCAAAATATTAAGTTACAATTATTCTGTACAAATTAATACCAATAATTACTACACTATGCTAATACTAAGCTATCTTACCAGCTTCTGTATCAACCTGTGCAGTCTTATCAGCACTTGTACCAGCTCCAACATTACCTGCATCACCACCAGACTCCCCCTGAATTGTAGCTTGCTCACCAGTCTTTGAAGGACCAGTCTGCTCACCACTCGGTGCATTGGGATCATCGTCTTTGTCAGAATCTCTCTTCCTCTTCAGCTCATTTTCTTTGCAAGACTCCAGATATACCAATATCTCCCCCTGAGTAGACTGTCCTGAATGAGTTCTCAAGACCAAACTCTCCAAGGAAGATAACTTCAGTCTCTGCACATTGAAGTCCGCAAGCAAAGTCTCATGAGTCTTCATCAGTAGATTGTAAGATTCACTCTGTTTGAGCATCTGCTGACCAAGAAGAAGATTATTCGACACCAGCTCTGGAATCTGAGAAGTAAGCTTCTCTAAATCCTTTACCCTCGACTCTAAGGATGTAATCCTTTCAGCATCGGTCGTCGGAGTAACAGGTATCGTTCTAGGTCCAGGCGGTGTAAGAGACTCAATATGCCAGTCTCTTGTCAGCGGTGTATGAGGTTGAGACAAAGCTTGCGTAAGCAAGTTCGCCACAAATCTAGCTCCTTTATTTGTCGGAAATTTTGCCGCACGAACTAGATCAGCAACCTCATGCTGTAAAGTTAAACACAATTAAAATCAGTTATTGTTACAGATTACTCTGTCTCAAACTCTAATTAATTGCATAACACTCATAGTTATAGAACTTATATCTCATACCTTAAGTGGTACAGATATCTGTTCAGAAACCACCGGTGTATCCTTCTCCACCTGTGGTGTATCTTGAGCCACTGTATACATAATTAACTGTCTTAGTTCAACTCCTAATAAACAACAAGTTAAGATTATTTAACTTTTATAATAAATACTAACATTCTCTAATAGTTAGCGTTCTCGGACGCTTCATCAAAGGAGTTTCAACCTCCTCAGAACCTTCCTCCAAAATACTCTTACCCTTCCTCTTTTTTTCAGAAGTAGATGGAGGAGGAGAAGGTGTATTCTCAGAATCCTCATCTGAAGCCGTCTCACCATCATGACCTCCAGATGATCTAACAGGATCCTAAATTTTGAATATATTAAACATTTATGATTAGCGTAAGTTCTATCATACAAGTTCTATATATTTAAGATTAATCAGATATAATACCTCAGTCAGTACTATAACTGATCTATCTAGCTGTATCTACTCCCCCTCGAGTATTACAACCTCTGGGTTCACAGCCTCAGCTTCAGCTTCCTGTTTGTTTAATAATATTTATATTTTAAAATCAGAAATAATATCCAATTAACTAAATATCTAATATCAGTATAGTTATATAATAATATTATACTTCATGATTAATAAAAAATAATCTATCAACTAAGTATCTATAACATTATATACTAATTAAAATATTACCTCAGGTGGTGCAAAATAACTATCAATATCCCGTAGCAAGGGATCAGTAGCATCATCATGCTCAACCAGCACCTCCTGTATCACCTGGGCAGCAACATCTGGGTTCACCTGTTCCCCAGCATGTCCTGGTTGTTCCAAGACGTCCTCCAAAAGCTCTTGTGGACCTTTAGCAGGACCCACATCAGCAATAGGCTCTAGAACAGCAGCAGGAGCAACAACATCTAGCCAACCATGATTTGGTGGCGTCACATAGTTTGGGTCAATAATATACCCAAAGAGTGGTCTTACCTCAGGTTTTACCACTCCCTCTTTCCTAACCATCTGCATAAACATGGCGTTATACCCTCGATGATCAATCGTTTTAACCACTAGATGTGGTTCAGGTATAGCCAAATCCGGTAGACGCGCACGGATAATCAACATACAAAATCTCGGGTAAACCAAAAACCGTGATCTAACAGAACCCGATATCTGTTTTGCAATCTCACCAAAAAGATAATCACAAAAACTGTATGGTTTATTATAAACCAGTGACAGTGCAGCCGATAAAATAGCAGGGCTTAACTCATCAAAGCCACCCTTCTTCGGTGCAAAAACTATATTCATCACGTGCCATAGAAACCTCCACTGACCGATAACCAGATGTTTCTGGAACTGACGTCCGCGTCTATCACCCGTATAACCCATACGGCCTATAGCTCCCTCGATAAAATCCATAGGATACTCGGTATCCCTATTCTCTTCTTCTACTATCCCTAGCTGCAATACCTCACGTAGATATCCAGCAGTAAATACAACCGGTTGTCCATTAACTGTTGTCCTGATCTCTGGTGGGTTGACAGATTCGTCATATGCAATATCCGTCCAGAAATCGTTCAGAATCGCTTGAGAAATAGGTGGATTGGCCGTAATGGCGTATCGAATACGTGACCGTGCAAGAAATCTAAGAATATCAGCAACCCTATCAGCCCGCTTGGCTTCAAGGTTCAGATCCACCAAAATATTGTGTCCCTTGTCAAATGCTCTCGCCATATCTGTAAAATAAACACAAACAACAGATATAATTTTAATGCACGATTAAAAGACTTTAAACTATAACGTATTATGAATCATGATTCATCAAACATCTTAGTTTAAAATTGAAATTATATATAACTTGTTACAAAATAGTCTCAAGTCGTATATAAAAAAAAATTTAACTTATAACTAATAAGTCTTAAGTCTAATTTAAATCCATTATATAAATCAATATATATAATATACCGCTAATATAAAATTAGGACACGTTACACGATTACATTTTGAATCGATAGACTTTCGATATATATATATATATACATTATCATAGGAATCCAAAAATATACTAGTTATTACTTAAAAAGTCGTAACTCTTATAAAAACCTTTTTTTTTAAAAAAAATTCAAGTTCTGGATTCGCATAAGACACCTAAGCGAATCGAGTTCAACTCGTTTTGCTTATCAACTCGCTTCGCTTATCAACTCGCGATTGAAGTGAATTCGCTAATCATGTCGATCCGCAGATCAATTCATTGGTCGATCCGCTAATCAACTCGATCCGCTAGTCAACTCGCTGCGAGTTGAGTCGAAGTGTCAACTCGTTCGATAAATAGCCGTCGCGAGTTTATTTTCAAAATCAATTAATCCGTTGATTTTAACGTGATCTAACGATTGTTTTACGTTCATTGATGTTCGTTTAACATAAACCATAATGATCCATGTCCAATAACATCTTAAATCTATGTGAATCGTTTAAACTTCAAACCGAAACCCTAAGTTTTTAGACTCGTCGATTTCGAGTTAATTACACGGTGAAATCCGTTGTATTATACCTCAAAATGTTCGCAAAGAAGTCTTGAATATAATCTACGGATTCAAAAACTCGTTTCCTTACTCGCAAAATCAAAATCAAACGAAATATAAATTTCGCCTCTTTTCGCCGGTAAGCCGATTCGCAAGATGAAGTGAACTCGCGAATGATGTGGATTCAGTGAGTTAGCTTGACTCGTTTGACCCCCTTTATACCTTGTATCCGATTCGCGAGATTTCAAGTGGATCCGCAAGTTGACTAAGTCGACTCGCAGGAATAAATAAAAACGCGCATTAAATACTTAGTATAAATTAAAAACCCATCATTTTTACAAGTCTAAAATAAAATTATTTTTCACTTGTATTTGTTACGTTTGTTCAACAATATATGAGACAGTTCAGTATAATTTAATTCCAAAGGGTAACACTTATTAAAATAAAATAAAATACTTAAACAAAAGCTAAAAGTAAATTAAAAACATATAGACAAACAGTGGTATCAAGTACCATTTTATTAATCACTTCTAAATAAAACAAATATACAAAATAAATAAGATTTTATCTGCTTAGGGATCATATTAGTAAGAATAAGCAATTAATTATATATTTAAAAGTCTAAGCAGATTGGTAGTATACATACCTCATGAAATTCAAGTAAATTACTATAAAATTACAACTAAATTTATCATTTATACATTTATATTTATAAAACTATATCTTAGGTACCTTTATCCACAAAGCATAATTAATAAATACATTACTCACATAAAGTGAATATTTTAATTATAGACAGTTCAAGACGATTACCGGTATTATGATCCCCATAAACAAATTATACTCAATTTTCTAAGCAAGCACTTTATTGTTAGTATGAATATTATCAAGTGTTTCCTATTATATGACATACTGAAGAATTCAAGTAAAACTCATAACACCGCATCATTAAATTTCAAGGTAGCGGTTACTAAATGATGTATCTTTTCGAAACATATAACATACACTTGAGTTTTTAAGGTTAGACAAATATCAGACATACTTTGAAGATGCTATGTTATCTAAGTCTGTACGTAGTACAACAGAAGATCCCTTCTAGCATAATTCAAAATATATTTGAGAATATTAATTTAATTAAAGGTTTCAGTTCTGTACTTAGTACAACAAAGTTACCAGTAATTAAGTTAATACTCATATTGCTACTATTTGTCAATTCAAATTAAAATGCATGATAACAGTGTATGGCAATACCATCATTCAACAATTAAGAGTTAATGTCATACATCATAGAATAGTAAGACAAGATAACAAACAAGTAGTTAATTAACTTCTTAAGGCTTAGAAAATGTCCTATAATTTGCCTACCAGTACATCATATGATGAAGCCATCTAAAGTTTTCACTAAAAATAGACAAATTATAACTTGTGGATATAGATGTATAATTAAATAAATATAAACACATACCTGATAGAACCGCTGTAGTTCTAAAGTAACTTTATTTGAACCTACTACCATATCATACTTAGGACTTAAGCTTATTATTGTGAAGCTTATTCTCCTAATGTACTATCATATCCCTTAGTTTTTGCAAATAAAAACTTAAATGAAGGTGATTCCCCTTAGGTAACAAGCAAATGAATGCCATACGCCCCTTTTTTTTTTTTTTTAACACACAGAAATACTAACTATTACAAAAATACCCTTGGAAGACTAATCACTCTGGATTTCTCATTCCATTATGTTGAACCAACGTCTCAAATCTTGCTCTGTCGAACGCCTTTGTGTATAAGTCTGCTAAGTTATCCAATGATGGAACCTTAACTAACTTTATCAACTTCTTTTCAGCACAATCTCTAATAAAATGATGTCGAATATCAATATGCTTAGTTTTACTGTGCTTCACCGGATTATTGGTGATCGACATAGTAGATTCGTTATCAATCATCATAGGAGTATTGGTTATATTTAACCCGTAATCCCGCAGTTGCTGTTGAATCCATAGAACTTGAGAACAACAGCTGCCAGCTGCAACATACTCAGCTTCACATGTAGAAATGGCTACCGAGGTTTGCTTCTTGCACTGCCAGGATACTAATCTACCTCCTAGGAATTGACATCGTCCGGTCGTAGATTTCCTATTCTGATTGCATCCTCCGTAATCCGAATCAGTATAAGCTACGAGATCTAAGTCTCCATCAATCGGATACCAAAGACCCAGCTTAGGTTTCCCTTTGAGGTAACGAAAGATTCGTTTAACAGCTTGCATATGTGACTCTTTCGGATTAGCCTGATATCTTGCGCATAAACAAACAGCAAACATTATGTCAGGCCTAGAGGCTGTTAGATACATTAGTGATCCGATCATGGCTCTATAAAGAGTTGGATCCACATCGCTATCACTCGATGTATCTGGACCTAATCCATGATTGACTGGAAATGGAGTATTGTAGACCTTACTTTCATCCATCTTGAAGCGTTCTAATAGCTCATATGTATATTTAGATTGATGAATAAAGAATCCATCCTTCTTTTGATCAACTTGTAATCCTAAGAAGAAATTCAACTCTCCCATTGCAGACATTTCAAACCTTTTTCTCATAACTTGTTCGAATTCCTGACACATCTTTTCATCAGACGAACCAAAGATAATGTCATCAACATAAACTTGCACGAGAAGAAAGTCTTTCTTTTTCCACTTCACAAACAGTGTACTATCAATCGATCCTCTTGTAAATCCATTCTCAAGTAGATATGTTGATAGTGTTCCATACCATGCCCTAGGTGCTTGATGTAATCCATATAGAGCCTTATTCAAAAGATATACTCTATCTGGATACTCAGGATTAGCAAACCCTGGCGGTTGTGAAACATACACCAATTCTTCCACTTTGCCATACAAAAAGGCACTCTTAACATCCAACTGATACACTTTTATACCAAAATATGATGCGAATGCTAAGAATACTCTAATTGCTTCTAGCCTAGCAACTGGTGCAAACACTTCATTGTAGTCAATACCTTCTTGTTGACTAAAACCTTGAACCACCAGACGAGCTTTATTGTGAGTAACGATTCCCTTATCATCTCTCTTGCACTTAAATACCCATCTAGTTCCAATTGGATATTCTCCCTTTGGTAGGTCAACCAACTCCCATACTTGTAATTTAGAGAACTGAGATAGTTCTTCTTGCATTGCTTCTACCCACGAGCTTTCTTTTAAAGCCATTTGAACATTTTTAGGCTCGATTTATGAGATAAAGCATGAATATAGACATTGATTAGGAATCCCTGTCTCTTTCATTGCAGTATACAAGCTTTGGTATTCTAAATTCTCAAACGTACTAGCTCTGGATTGATGCCTAGTTTGAACCGGAGTATTAATATCACCGATGATGTTTTCAATGGGATGATTCTTACTCGTTCTAGTTGAAGCAACAGGCTCAACCGGAATCTCATCTTCTAAGTTAGTACCAATCTCTTCCAATGAAGGTACATCTTCCGTACGAGCAGAAGATATCCTTAAGTGTTTCAAAGGAGTAAGTGTATCATCAAACTTTGTAGGAAGATCATCAAGATCTTCTGTTTCTTGAGACTTATCCTCTGAAGGTTGTTGTGACTCACTTGTAGAAGCTTTATCTGAGTCAACATTAGTCTTAATTCCAGACTGTTGAACACTTGATGTTGAAGCGGGACCAATATTCCCATCTTCAAACAATAAATGTTCCGGTATCTCTGAATTACTGACATAGTCACTAATAGGAACTTTAAATGATGCAAAAAGATCAGAATAGTCAAATTGCCAATCTAAGCCCTTATGAACATCAGGTGAGTAGCTCGTAACCTCAATATTATAAACTACCTCCAAACGTCCTGTGACTTTATTAAAGACTCTTTTGTTTGGCGAATTGGGCATATAACCTAGGAAAAAACCTTCGTCAGCCTTCTCACCAAATTTTGCTTGATGCCCAGTCTTTAATATGGTGCATGAAACTCCAAAGGGTTCAAACCCCTTTAAGTTAGGTTTCTTATTGTTCAAAAGCTCATAACAAGTCTTGTTATGTCTCTTAACCGTAAGAACTCTATTAAGAACATAACATGCTGTATTCACTGCTTCTGCCCAAAAGATGACCGGAAGCTTTGAATCAGCAAGCATTGTTCTTGCAGCTTCAATCAACGTCCTATTTTTCCTTTTAGCAACACCATTCTGTTGAGGTTCATAAGGTGCACTGAATTGATGTAATATCCCTTTGCTTAAGAAATAGATATCCAACGTTGAATTCTTGAACTCTGTTCCATTGTCACTACGAATACGCTTCACTCTCTTTTTATAGACATTCTCTACTAGATCAAAGAACTCAATTAGAATTCCAGGAGTTTCATCCTTTGATCCCAAAAAAAATACCCATGAGAATCTAGAATAATCATCTGTGACAACCAAACAGTACCATTTGCCACCTATACTTCTCTTGCTTATAGGGCCAAAGAGATCCATATGTAGCAATTCAAATGGCGAGGAGATAGAGTTTTCAGTCTTAGGTCTGTGTGGTTTCTTGTGCTGCTTTCCTTTCATGCAAGGAACACACTTATCCTCAGACTCGAAACGTTTTTGTGGTACACCTAGAACCAAATCATTTTTGGTTATATAATTCATCTTTCTCCAGTTCAGGTGTGCCATTCTCCTATGCCATAATAATGCGTCTGTTTCCGAAGCCTTGGATAAAAAGCATGTAGACACCATTGAAGAGTTAGGAACACCCATGTTGATAGCATAGATGTCCTTCTTCCTTGGCGCCCTCATCAATATCCTCTCATCAGGAATTTTGAAACATGGCTTCAGGACTAAGGCCTCCTTTTCATTAAAATAAACTGGATGACCTTTATCACAGACTTGGGAAACACTCACTAGGTTGTGAGTTAGTTCTTCAACATAGTTCACATCCTCAAGAGTCAAAGTTCCATTTGAAACTTTTCCTTTTCCCGAAATTACTCCTCCTTTATCTCCTGCAAAATTTACTTTTTGCTTGAGACTCTCCTTGAAGTCCTTCAGTAGACTTCTCTCTCCGGTCATGTGCCTCTAGCATCCACTGTCTACATACCACCAGCTGTCCTTGTTCACAGCATGCTCCCTTTTCTTGTCAGTTTGTACTTCAGCCATGCGTGCTACAAAGTCATCTGGACTCATATTAGCAGTTGAATCCATATAGAGCACGTCATCATCACTTGCTTTCTCATGAATCTCCGGCACCTTTATTTCAACATCACTGGGCATATAGCTATTGGACTCAGTAGCTATCTCTTGATCTTCAATCTCAGCCATGAGTGCTTCCTCAGACTGAGCTTGCCAATCATACGATCCATCCAACTGTTTCACAACTAAGGCTTTGGAAGCTAAGGTACTTCCCGAACCTTGTTTGCTATTGCCAGTTTCAACCTTAGGTCTTTGACACTCACGAGCAAAGTGTCCATAACCTTGACAGTTGAAACACTTGATCTTGGTTTTATCAAACCCTGATCGATTTCCTACCACTTTTCTACCAGTTTTCTTCAAGAAATTTTTAACTCTCCTTGATAACATTGCAAGTTGATCCTGGAGATCTATTTCCTCAAGATAATCAGGGTCTATCTGATCATAGTCTTCATCAAACATAATCGGATCATTGATTTTACCCTGAATGTAGTTTTCATAAGACGCAACAAAGGATGCAAGGACAGATAACTGTTGCTCTGCAGATTTCACACTCATTGGCATCTTTTGAGGTCCTTGAGTTGACTTCTCAGCAGGTGTACCTTTAGATTCATTACCTGATGAGGTAAGAAGGCACACGTCATCTGTTAACATTTCACCATTTTCATCAGTATTACCCACTAAAAGCGCAGTGGTCGAACTAGATGAAGACGTTGAGAGATTAGTTTTCCCATGATATAGCCCAGGATTCTGAACCTGATCAGAATCAGTTTCTCTCGATTTCTTTGTGAAATCATAACCTTTTTGTAACACCCCCAAATTTAACAGTTTGCGGAAACGATGTTTTGGGTGTTACTAATCAATAATCACAAGCACAAAGGATACAGTGAACGACTCTAAATGAGACGTTCGAAAAGTTATAACATTAATACATAAGTAGTTTCAAAATACAAGCTCGAGTTAAAGTAAATTCTTAGAGAGTCTAATACATAACAGGTAGTACAAAAGTAATGTAAGAAAATCTCCAAGCTTGTAATGCATGCGACTCGAGCTAAGTAAGCTTATCCTGCTGGGCATCCCTACTGATGCTGTGTACCTGAGAAGCATTACTAAAACGGTCAACCAAAAAGGTTGGTGAATCTCACAGGTTTGTAAGTAAGTAAACAGTTTGAACACACAAGTAGTATTTGTAAATCATAGCTAGCCAGTAAGTAATGATCACAGGTTATGCTCATCAATTACTTAAGTTTCAATAAGTGGGTGGTTGCAAGTCATGCAAACCGTTTGATACAATCGCCATGAGCCCCCATAGTTGATGCTTAACGTACAGTAAATATCGGTACCCCCTCATGAATGTAATCCAAAACATTCATACGGAACGAGTAAGAAACGCCCGTTTCTACAGGAACGGTTCGTGGTAGTGCTTGCTACCCCGGGCGGGGATTGTCAGTCCCATATGGATCCATATACTAAAACTCGCGCTTATCACATAACTAACAACTATGGTTCAGGAGGATTTCATTGGATTAGTCGTAAACCCATGCAATTGGCGTATCGTTAATCTCGTACAGTAAGTAAATCATGGTAGCAAGTAAGTTTTGTGTGTTCATGTAAAACAGTAATGCATCTCACCCCTGAGTATAAAACAGTAAAGTAGGGGCTGTAAGACTCACCTGAGTCTGGCAGACAATGCAGTAAGTAAGCAAGTAGTAATCCCGAACTAGCAACCCTTAGCGTCCTAATACGCATAAGGTTTGGTAAGTAAATGGAATACTTGTAAAGTATCCATGCTAGTTGTTCCCAAACTAGTTAATGTCCATTAGTTTGTTTGTACGTTTGTAAATCGTTTGTTATCGGTGTATAATAATAATTCCATCCATTATTATTATGTATTCGTAGTAGTTATACTTTTGTAAAGCGTACGTGTATAACTGTTTGTTTCGTATCACATTGTATATCGTTTGCGTAAGTTCCAATGGGCTTAGTCCCCAAAGGGTACGAGTGAAATCTCGTAAGTATTCGTATGTAAGTTCGTATCAGTTAACGTGTAATCCAGCACGTAACTAGTGGGTGAACTTGTAAGTTTGTATCGGTTGTAATCCGTGTAGTGTACAAGAGTAAGTTCGTTGGAGTGTAATCTCCTAAGTATTTCGAGTGTAAACTCGTGTGCGGGTGTGAGTGAAATCTCACGTTCAGTTTAGTATAATCTTGTACGTATTCAAGTATCGTAATATACTTCCAAAAGTATAGTATTTTCATGTATAGTTCGTATCGTATTCGTTTTAGTAATTGAAAAGTGGTTCCAACACTTAGAAAAATATTTAGTTTTCTGTTCTGGGCATTATGCGACACTATAATGCGACACTGGGGTAGTGTCGCAGACAATATGCGACACAAGGGAAGTGTCGTATGACTTGGTTCTGGTTTGGAGTTTATGCGACACAAGGGCTGTGTCGCAGACATGGGTACGACACTATATACGACATAGTCGTAGTGTCGCAATCAAGCGAAAATATGCGACACAAGAGAAGTGTCGTGGAAACAAGGTGCGACATAAGAGTTGTGTCGCAGTCAAGCGACGGGTACGACACAACCATGCGACACTATGGTAGTGTCGCATAAAGATGTGTCCAGATGCGACACAAAGGGGCTGTTTTGGTGTTTGCTCGGTTTTGAGGTCAAACGTTCGAGTCTTGACCCGAGGCTTTTACCTAAGTCATATTATGGCTAATAATCACTTTATCAACTGAGTTTTCGGTTCTAGAGGTCCTCGAGGTGTCGGTTTTTAGTTAATCTTTTCCAAAGTTTTGACACAAAATATATATGTTTGTAAATTGATTTTTATAGCAAAACGAGGGCGTTTCTGGGCTAAACCTTCTTCACGAAAGTTGTAGCCGACGAAAAGACGAAGATTTTATGTTTAGAAAGTTTTCGCTAGTTTCAAACGTATGATTTTATAAAAATTCGAGAAGTGGACTGATCTCAGTTTAGTGGTTTCCTGTTTCAGATTCTTGGCTCGGTTCCAACCCTCGATTTAACCCATTTGTAGTCCATTTCAAGCCTAACGAAAAATCACACATATTCTCATATATCTAAAGTTCATTTCTGCATTTTATGGTATTTTATTATGTCCGTTTACTATTTTAAACAAAAATAAAAGTGAAGTGTGGTCAGATTTGGTTCCAAACAGAACTAAGTCCAAAGTTCTAGTATTAGCCGAAGATGGGTGTATTTCTGGGCAAAACGCCCTTCATGAAAGTCGTAGGCGACGAAGAGACGAAGATTTCTTATTTAGAAAGTTTTCGTTGATTTTGAACACACGATTTTATAAAAAATCCGGAAGTGGACTGTTTTCAGTGGTGGTTCTCGGTTTAAGTTTTCGAGTTCCAAAAACGAGTTTTAGCTTATGATTTGGACATTATAAAACTAGGGGAACAACATATATGTAAAATAATGATAATCGGAAAAGTTTACGAGTCGCCGGAAAACTTACAAAGTGATCGAATCGAGAAACCGAAAAGATGGGTTTGTAGCTCTCGTGATGGTGATCGACTTTCTCCAAACGAGCCTAGCGTTTTAAGGTGTTTTAGTGATGGTTTTTAGGGGTGTTTGGGGCTGTCGAGTAGAGAGAGAGAGTGCAGATTTTAGAGAGAGAGATGAGAGAGTTTGAGAGAGAGTTGGAGATGATGGAGTATGGTGTTGAGTTTGAGTGTGGAAGGAGAAAGCATGGGGGGTGATGTCCCCATGCTTGGGCCGGTTTTTGGGTGGGGCCACAAGGTGTGGTCTCACCAATTTTTCGTTCCCCCGCGTTTGCGCTCCGTGAGGTGTTCGTTTCCCCGGTCGTTTAAACGTTAAAATCATTTTATGCGCGATTAAATATACGTTTTAAAATACGAAATATTACACGATAATTTAATGGTAGTATTTTACCAAAATACTAGTTTCTAAGTTATAAAATATAACTTTGATTTGTTTAGTCGGTTGGTCGAGTTTTCGGAGAGTTCGGTGACGTTTTGGTTAAAACATACGTTTTCGTTATATTATAATCATAATATAAAGTAATAATCATAGTAATTAAATAATGTCACATTATTTAATAGTTGTTTTATCAGTGTACGCAAGTTTGTACAGTTGTTGTTTTATACGATATTTGTACTAATCGTATACGCGTATATATATACATATATTCCATCCATATACATATATATAAGCAAGTAATGTATATAATCCTATTTCATATTATATAAAAGTAATAAACACGTAATTAGGAAAATTTTAAATTGGTCCTAATTTTGGGGTTGTTACATTCTCCCCTTGTTAATTAAATTTCGTCCCGAAATTTGTTCGAAGTAGTAATCGGTATCGATCGGGAGAGTTGGTAAAGAGTATCGACCATTTGTCCACGGAACATGGTCAGTTGGGAAATCAAGTGAAAGTGTTCGAGTTCCCGGTCTCAACCAGTGTGAGATATTTGGGAAGGAAGTTTGTTCTGTGTATCTAAAGTGTAATACAAGTTGCGCTGTCGGGATTCAAGTAGTCGGTCGTTTCTTAATCCTACTGGGTACTTAGGATCTAGGAATGTATACATGGAATATGAGACAATTAGACGAAAGTAATTTAGGCGAGGGTTTTCGAGAAAATGAGCGTACCCGGATTGAGCAGGTCAGTAAGTCTCGGGTTTTCATCCTCCCTAGCGTTGAGTATGTAGGCTCTACTTTTCACATTGTTGGTTCCCAGTTTCAGTTTTGGGCAATCCTTCCTGAAGTGCCCGGTACCGTTGCACTCATAGCAGGTCTTGGGTGCAGGAGTATCGGTACCAGTGGGGTTAGTTTGACAGTCTTTGGCTAGATGCCCGAATTTCTTGCAGTTGGTGCAGGGACAGGAGCCATGATGATGCATACTGCATTTGGAACAGTAAGGCTTCTTTCCCTTGTAAGCCTTCGAGTCGTTGGTATCGACTGTTGTAGGCTTTTTGTCAGAGGTAGGGTTGGATGAGTGGGGAATCACTTCCCATTTACGTTTGTTATTCGCAGGTGGGGTTGAAGTCGAGCCACGGCGAACAGAATTGGCCGTTAACTCATGAGCCATACGAATGGCACTCTGAATGGTTCCTGGTTTGGACGAAGTGACTAAATCTTGTAGTCGCTCGGGGAGTCCATCAACGTACTTTTCGATCCTTTTGTATTCAGGATCAACCATGGATGGGCACAGAAGTGCCAGCTGGTGAAAGCGGTTGGTGTAACCGGTGATATCGTCGCCTTGCATCTTGTGATTCCAGAATTCTAATTCCAACTGTTTCAGCTCGTCTCTTGGGCAGTACTCGCCCCTCAGCATATTCTTCAGTTCATCCCACGGTAATTTGTAAGCATCAGCAACGCTCACAGTTTGTGCGTAGGTGTTCCACCAGGTTAGGGCGATTTCAGAAAAGGTGCTGGCGGCGAATTTGACTTTATCCTCTTCCTTGCAGTTGCAGATGAGGAACACGGATTCGATTTTCTCGGTCCAACGAATCAGACCAATCGCTCCTTCAGCTCCTTGAAAAGTCAAGGGTTTGCAGTTATGGAAATCTTTGTAGGTGCAGGTTTTGGGTTGTGGTCCGTTGTTAGCGGTATCTTCACTACCGGGTGCTGAAGTCCGGGTAGCTAGTGCTTGAGCCACGCTACGGGCAATTAGGCCCGCGACTTCGGCTTCGGTAAGCATAATTTGTCGTCGAGGAGGCATGTTCCTTGAAACAATAAATAAAGAACATGTGAAGGTTTGAACAAGAATTATGATTGTGATGATTTAGTAAGTTCAAAAGAATTTCGTCAAAGGTTGAAATTTGTTCAAGGCTGTGAATTATAAATAAGTTATATAGTTTTGAAATTTTGAGAATTTTATAAAACATTTTGTAAGAAATTGAGTAATAATTTTGATAGTAAGAATTGGTTGAAAAGTTTTGAAGTCTGAAGGAGACTTGAGTTGAAAATGATTTTATTAGGATACATCTAACAGTACGGTGGGTACGTTGTAAAATGTTATAAACGTTGAATTGGGTAGAGTTAGTGAATAAAACAGAATCCCGATCTTCATATCAAAGGATATTCGATTAGCTATGGTTGTCAGTTATAACGGTGTAGAAGTCGTCAGACGTATGAATTCGTAAAAGTTGAATAAGAATAGAATGACGAGAATCGAGATGTCGTTTGGTTAATGTAAGTTGAGAATAAATTTCGCAGCAGTTGAGAGAGAGCATCGTGTCGGGAAAGAGGCCTATGTATATATATATATATAACACATAACCGCCTAGTTCGTGTCTAGCACAGTCAAGTAGAAGTCCCGGTTCTCTCGAGGTCAGAGTCAGCTATTGCATTCCTGTTCAACATAACCCCTTTCAGAACTTACATCATCTTCATTTAATTGTACATAGTTGATCAGGCTATGTTAAATTAAACTTGTATGCTGTAATTCCTGAACCAGTTATACCTAATGAGGAATACTGCCTAACGGTCATAGTCTAGGCCCACTAAATGCAACCTAGTTCACTATAACCTTAGGCTCTGATACCAATCTGTAACACCCCCAAATTTAACAGTTTGCGGAAACGATGTTTTGGGTGTTACTAATCAATAATCACAAGCACAAAGGATACAGTGAACGACTCTAAATGAGACGTTCGAAAAGTTATAACATTAATACATAAGTAGTTTCAAAATACAAGCTCGAGTTAAAGTAAATTCTTAGAGAGTCTAATACATAACAGCTAGTACAAAAGTAATGTAAGAAAATCTCCAAGCTTGTAATGCATGCGACTCGAGCTAAGTAAGCTTATCCTGCTGGGCATCCCTACTGATGCTGTGTACCTGAGAAGCATTACTAAAACGGTCAACCAAAAAGGTTGGTGAATCTCACAGGTTTGTAAGTAAGTAAACAGTTTGAACACACAAGTAGTATTTGTAAATCATAGCTAGCCAGTAAGTAATGATCACAGGTTATGCTCATCAATTACTTAAGTTTCAATAAGTGGGTGGTTGCAAGTCATGCAAACCGTTTGATACAATCGCCATGAGCCCCCATAGTTGATGCTTAACGTACAGTAAATATCGGTACCCCCCTCATGAATGTAATCCAAAACATTCATACGGAACGAGTAAGAAACGCCCGTTTCTACAGGAACGGTTCGTGGTAGTGCTTGCTACCCCGGGCGGGGATTGTCAGTCCCATATGGATCCATATACTAAAACTCGCGCTTATCACATAACTAACAACTATGGTTCAGGAGGATTTCATTGGATTAGTCGTAAACCCATGCAATTGGCGTATCGTTAATCTCGTACAGTAAGTAAATCATGGTAGCAAGTAAGTTTTGTGTGTTCATGTAAAACAGTAATGCATCTCACCCCTGAGTATAAAACAGTAAAGTAGGGGCTGTAAGACTCACCTGAGTCTGGCAGACAATGCAGTAAGTAAGCAAGTAGTAATCCCGAACTAGCAACCCTTAGCGTCCTAATACGCATAAGGTTTGGTAAGTAAATGGAATACTTGTAAAGTATCCATGCTAGTTGTTCCCAAACTAGTTAATGTCCATTAGTTTGTTTGTACGTTTGTAAATCGTTTGTTATCGGTGTATAATAATAATTCCATCCATTATTATTATGTATTCGTAGTAGTTATACTTTTGTAAAGCGTACGTGTATAACTGTTTGTTTCGTATCACATTGTATATCGTTTGCGTAAGTTCCAATGGGCTTAGTCCCCAAAGGGTACGAGTGAAATCTCGTAAGTATTCGTATGTAAGTTCGTATCAGTTAACGTGTAATCCAGCACGTAACTAGTGGGTGAACTTGTAAGTTTGTATCGGTTGTAATCCGTGTAGTGTACAAGAGTAAGTTCGTTGGAGTGTAATCTCCTAAGTATTTCGAGTGTAAACTCGTGTGCGGGTGTGAGTGAAATCTCACGTTCAGTTTAGTATAATCTTGTACGTATTCAAGTATCGTAATATACTTCCAAAAGTATAGTATTTTCATGTATAGTTCGTATCGTATTCGTTTTAGTAATTGAAAAGTGGTTCCAACACTTAGAAAAATATTTAGTTTTCTGTTCTGGGCATTATGCGACACTATAATGCGACACTGGGGTAGTGTCGCAGACAATATGCGACACAAGGGAAGTGTCGTATGACTTGGTTCTGGTTTGGAGTTTATGCGACACAAGGGCTGTGTCGCAGACATGGGTACGACACTATATACGACATAGTCGTAGTGTCGCAATCAAGCGAAAATATGCGACACAAGAGAAGTGTCGTGGAAACAAGGTGCGACATAAGAGTTGTGTCGCAGTCAAGCGACGGGTACGACACAACCATGCGACACTATGGTAGTGTCGCATAAAGATGTGTCCAGATGCGACACAAAGGGGCTGTTTTGGTGTTTGCTCGGTTTTGAGGTCAAACGTTCGAGTCTTGACCCGAGGCTTTTACCTAAGTCATATTATGGCTAATAATCACTTTATCAACTGAGTTTTCGGTTCTAGAGGTCCTCGAGGTGTCGGTTTTTAGTTAATCTTTTCCAAAGTTTTGACACAAAATATATATGTTTGTAAATTGATTTTTATAGCAAAACGAGGGCGTTTCTGGGCTAAACCTTCTTCACGAAAGTTGTAGCCGACGAAAAGACGAAGATTTTATGTTTAGAAAGTTTTCGCTAGTTTCAAACGTATGATTTTATAAAAATTCGAGAAGTGGACTGATCTCAGTTTAGTGGTTTCCTGTTTCAGATTCTTGGCTCGGTTCCAACCCTCGATTTAACCCATTTGTAGTCCATTTCAAGCCTAACGAAAAATCACACATATTCTCATATATCTAAAGTTCATTTCTGCATTTTATGGTATTTTATTATGTCCGTTTACTATTTTAAACAAAAATAAAAGTGAAGTGTGGTCAGATTTGGTTCCAAACAGAACTAAGTCCAAAGTTCTAGTATTAGCCGAAGATGGGTGTATTTCTGGGCAAAACGCCCTTCATGAAAGTCGTAGGCGACGAAGAGACGAAGATTTCTTATTTAGAAAGTTTTCGTTGATTTTGAACACACGATTTTATAAAAAATACGGAAGTGGACTGTTTTCAGTGGTGGTTCTCGGTTTAAGTTTTCGAGTTCCAAAAACGAGTTTTAGCTTATGATTTGGACATTATAAAACTAGGGGAACAACATATATGTAAAATAATGATAATCGGAAAAGTTTACGAGTCGCCGGAAAACTTACAAAGTGATCGAATCGAGAAACCGAAAAGATGGGTTTGTAGCTCTCGTGATGGTGATCGACTTTCTCCAAACGAGCCTAGCGTTTTAAGGTGTTTTAGTGATGGTTTTTAGGGGTGTTTGGGGCTGTCGAGTAGAGAGAGAGAGTGCAGATTTTAGAGAGAGAGATGAGAGAGTTTGAGAGAGAGTTGGAGATGATGGAGTATGGTGTTGAGTTTGAGTGTGGAAGGAGAAAGCATGGGGGGTGATGTCCCCATGCTTGGGCCGGTTTTTGGGTGGGGCCACAAGGTGTGGTCTCACCAATTTTTCGTTCCCCCGCGTTTGCGCTCCGTGAGGTGTTCGTTTCCCCGGTCGTTTAAACGTTAAAATCATTTTATGCGCGATTAAATATACGTTTTAAAATACGAAATATTACACGATAATTTAATGGTAGTATTTTACCAAAATACTAGTTTCTAAGTTATAAAATATAACTTTGATTTGTTTAGTCGGTTGGTCGAGTTTTCGGAGAGTTCGGTGACGTTTTGGTTAAAACATACGTTTTCGTTATATTATAATCATAATATAAAGTAATAATCATAGTAATTAAATAATGTCACATTATTTAATAGTTGTTTTATCAGTGTACGCAAGTTTGTACAGTTGTTGTTTTATACGATATTTGTACTAATCGTATACGCGTATATATATACATATATTCCATCCATATACATATATATAAGCAAGTAATGTATATAATCCTATTTCATATTATATAAAAGTAATAAACACGTAATTAGGAAAATTTTAAATTGGTCCTAATTTTGGGGTTGTTACACTTTTAGCTTGTCAATGACCTGCTCTAAGGTCATGGTTGCATACCTTTCATCGTTGTCTTTGAGCATTACACCATACATTTCCCACTTAGACGGCAAACCCTCAATAAATTTGTCGGTTCTTTCAGTCTCAGTAGTAACAATCTCATGGTTGTCAAGCTCACTTAACAAGTGGTAGAATCTAGTGATGTAAGCATCAAGATCTTCTCCTTTTAAAGCTTTTATAATAGTAAACTGCTTCTTAAGAAGATTCTTCCTGCCTGCCTTCACTTGAGGACTTCCCTCACATCTTTTCTCTAACGCTTCCCAGAGCGTTCTAGCAGTTTGAAAAGACTTGAGTTGATGGTTTATTTCCTTTGGTAAACTCATCTTAATTGCAGAATGGGATTTATTCTCCAATTCATAGTCCTTCTTTTGTTGATCGCTCATTCGGTTATAAGCAAGAGTAACAGTTGCATTATTAACCGTTTGAGTAGGTGCAGTGTATCCATTCTTGATACACATCCAGATCGACAAATCATGGAATCTACAGTAAGATTCAAATCTGTCCTTCCAGTTATAGTAATCTTCGATCTTCAACAATTTAGGTGGAACGTTTGATTTTCCCACCTTATGTTCCATCTCGATCATTCTACTAAGATCAGACATCTTAAAAAATGTAAAATTAAACTGTTTAGCGAATTCAGAAAACTCAACTCGCAGGACTCAGCTCAACTCGCAATCTCAGCTCGACTCGCAGAATATGTCTATTCGCAAGCCTTAGTTCGGATTGCTAAAGATGTCGATTCGCAAGTGATTTGGATTCGCGAGAAATCTCAGTTCGACTCGCAAGTCTCAGTTTGACTCGCTAGTTCAACTCGGTTCGCAGGCTACGCTGAAACCCTAATCTCGACTCGCGAAACGGCTGGAAAACCCGAAAAACAAAAATTCAAAGTATTTTTACGATTCAAACAGTAAATTTCGACCGTAAACTAACCCTTAAACGTCCAGAGAATGATTTTGATCGTTAGTATGTATTAATGCACGTATAAACGATCCGAATCACAACGCAATCACCTCTAAAACTTTTGAACACACTCGTATTTAGCCCGAAAGCTCTGATACCAGATGTAAGTCCCTAGTTCTTAGGATCGATAACTTCGTTATCTGTAGTATTAAGGTGCGGAATCCCTCAATACGATGTTATCTTACTAATAACGAGTAAGTTCGTAATTGCGTATATAAAGCTTAACTTTAAACGAATAATACGTCAAAGTCTAGCCGTAGGTTTAGTTTTTCTCTGGGTTCACTGAATTCGCAGATTGAAAAAGTATCAAAAGTGTTGAAGTGTTAACGATTTTCCAAGAGAAAATCGTTTAAATAGTCTGTCTTGGCTCGGCTCGCATGGGCCGGCGAGTCCAGCCCAACTCGCAGCCCAAGTCCATTAACTCGGCTCGCCAGACACTTCCTGCGGATCCAGTTCTCATCTCGCCTCGTTAGGCTCGCGACCTGAGAACTCAACTCGCAGCAAACGTATTTATTTCGTATTTAATTATTCGTCTAACTTAACACAATAATATGTTTAACGAATATTACTAACAAAACATATATTTATTTACAAATCTAAACCAATATACAAACATAATAATAATTACATCAGTCCTATTTCAAGCTAGATCTGTTGTCACAATCTATGTCTCAACACATGTCATTAAAATTATCACAATACTCTGTATCGTAAGTATCTTCTTTTTCATCACCGTCATCATCACTATTATCATCGCCATCATAATCATTATTACCATCGTTGTTACCATCATTGTTATCGGCGTTGTTATCGGCGTCGTGATCATCGTTACCTTTAGAAATGGACCTTGTCGTATCAACTAATAATTCACCGTGCCACGACCAACAAGTATAATTATTCATAAACCCGTCTACTAATAGATGACTCCGATTTATAGTATGATCATTATAATTAACGTTATTTTGACACCTTTTACAAGGACAAGAAATCTTTTATTTCCTTATATTCACCCGATCATTCTCAGCAACTTTCATAAAATTAGACAGTTCTGCAATATATTCTGGAGTACTCCGTGGGATCTCGTACATCCATCTACCACGATCCATCTAAAAATATACACAAACAAAATATTTTAATCAGATGTATGCATGCATGATAGGAGATGACTATGTACCCATATTGTTTCATGTCTCCACCTAACTAACTTTTTGAATACTTTGTCTCATATGTGAATAGATTTTTAAAAATTGAGTATCTAAGAAAAAATCGACATTACTTCCCCTTAACCCCCCAAGTATGCATATAGAACACAAACTCGTAGGAGTAAGAAGAAATACTGTCAATATTTAAACATTCAATTTCTTAATACACATTCACATCCTAAATGAGACAGTTTTCAACAAAAGCAGTACCAATACGGGGACAATCCGAAATTAATCTCTATTAGATTAATTTTGGACGGGTATAAAGCTATGGCGATTTAGACCATATACTAAACAAATATAATGATAAAATCATTAGTATTTATAAATGGCTTGAAGATGCAGTAAATATACCTTTCTTATCAGATTAATCAAGCTAGCAGATAAATAATGTAACTTTTCCTTGTCAAAAAAACGATCAACCTGCATGTATATATTGAAAAGCAAACCAATTAGAAACATTGTTGACTTTAATTTATTCACCTATATATAAAAATATGTAGACAAATATATATAAAAATATACCTTATTAGTTAGAATACTATTCAATCAATGGTCGTAATCCTTGAAGACATAAATGTTTTATGGAGGATTTGAAGGAATTGATTAGTAAATGGAAATTGAGGAAGAGAGTGGGTGCAGACGTGAGATAGCTAGATACAGTGAAATAAATTATGGAGGAGATAAGGTGTAGATGAAATAAATAATAAGATAATTACGCTACGCATATTTGAAAATATCTCAGGTTGTTACGTACATCTATCTATATCTATATCTATATTATATTAATAATTATATTATAATTATAATTATAATAATTATAGGGTAAGTATATATATAACACGCAATTAATTTGTTGGAGATAAAAAGAGTCCATTTACATTAAACAACTGGACTATATTATAAGAAAAGACTTCGGTTAATTATAAAACACTGGACTTACAAAAAGGAGTCCTTTTATGGTAAATCACCGAACTCTAAAATCATAAAAGGGTCCACTTAAATTATAAGTAACCGGACTCATAAAAGAGACCACAAATATTTATATATTAACCGGACTCTATTATTTTTAGAGTCCGGTTTATTATAAGGCATGTAACACCGGACTCTATCACAGGTCCCTATTCTTATTTGTGTAGTAGTGTGAATGTGGATGGTGGTGTACGTACTGGCGTTGTTTTGCGATCATAATATCGACACGTACATTGATAAGAAGTTGAGACCATTAATCTCATGATATATGGTTATAAGCATTTAGTAAAAGCTGATTATATGAACAAAATGAACAATCTTAAGGCCAAAGACATCTTTAAATGACGGATATGTTAGAGTATACAATATACATATATATATATATATATATATATATATATATATATATATATATATATATATATATATATATATATATATATATATAGGGTCCGGATCAAATAGAACAAACCTTAAGATAGAATAAGTAGAATAAAATATTATTATTAATATTATTCAAAATATTAAATTTAGTTAAAGGGTGTTTTAGACATTTTCATTAAACCTTTAATACCCTAATAAAACTCCTAGTTTTGCTAGCCGTTTTTGCTCACCTCTCCCCATTCCCTCAAAGAAGCTTCACCTTATCACCTATATCTCTATCTATTTTTCGAGAACTGCCGGCCATAACACCACAAAAGGTAATTTCGATCGGGGAGGCCTGCAACAATCGGAACAAAAGGGTAACCATCAAAATCCGAGCGCCTTTGAAGAATGTCGCCTTAAAAAAAGATCGGCAAACCAACCATCATCTTATTCTTCTTTTTCATGATTTTGTGTGATTTGTACTTTGAATCCAAATTTGTTAGGATTTTCTTGTGTTTATAATTAGTTTGTCTATCGTTGTATTCGGTTTATAGATTGAATAAGATAATTTTTTATGCTTTTTGAATATGTGAATCAAATTTTTGGACGTGTGAATCAAGTTGTATATTTGTGAATCAAGTTTTTAGATTTGTTAAGCAAGATGTAGTTTTGTGAATCAATCTTAGAATGTGAATCATTAGCTTGCATATTCGTGAAGCAAGTTTGCATAAGAATTGTGAATCAATTATTTATCGTATTTTTGTGTAAAACCTGTTTGTAATTTTTAATGTGCATCAACTCACCAACTTCGTGCATCGATTCCTTCTTATTATTTTTAGCTACCGGTGAACTAAAAATGGTTTAAATTATGAACAAATTCAAATTTTGATCCAAAGGAGAAATAGAAACTGAAAAATGATGTTTAATGCATGTTACAAATGTCCTTTTTACCCTTCATTACAATTTAATGTGTTTTGACCAATTAAAAAATCTAATCTGATCAATGTTTCATCCAATGGCTCATATTTTATTCTATTTATTCTACTTTAAGTTTTATTCTACAATAACCAAACCCTATATATATATATATATATATATATATATATATATATATATATATATATATATATATATATATATATACATTTACAAATTGTCACACAATTACGGAAGTAAATAAACACTTATTAGTAATTAGTTAAGAAAGAGTTATGTACCTTTTATCAAAGCTCCAATAAACTATAATTATATAGTTAAGGGTTTAAAGCAAAACCCCTATACGATCGCACACACGACAACACTCAAATATGTATGCTAGTACTCTGTTCACAACGCTCACAACCTTTGTGCTTTCTTCCTTGGTCGAACCACACAAGAAACCGAATACCCTTAGGGGTTTGAATTCGGCTAACAGAGAGAGAGAGAGGAGATAAAATTGAATGAATTTGTTAGGGTTCTTTGCCTCTCTATTTATAGGGTTGAGATTACTTAGGGAACAAGTTTGTTAGGGTTTTAAAATCCTAAACCATATGGGCCGGCCTCCTTAGGGGTTGTTCTGAAATGTTCCAGAATTTTCCAAGTTCCCAATTTACATGTAAGTCTCTCTCTTTTAATCGCTTTAATTTATAAACGTACAATTAACATTTTAACAAACGTTTATTAATTATTCGTGAACGTATTAATTAATATATCTTATATTTATATTAATTAATTATATTGAGCATAACTGTCAATACGTGTGACCCCGTAGGCTTAAACATTTTCCGGACATGCGTTTATTTTACGTGGTCATATCCCAACAGCTCCCACTTGAGCATGTCATAATAAAGGCAACAACATTGATAAGCGTTTAGCAACACGCCAATGCTCCCGGAAATGTTTAAGTATAGTTTCTTAAAGTATAATAAAAATGATTTCAGTGTTTACTATCCCTTTGTTTCATATACCTTTGTTAATTATGGATATGGATCAAAGTCATTTCATAATTTAACGATTCTATTTCTCATTCCTATAATCAATTAAGATTACCAAATCAATCGAGACACATCTGGATTTTATTTGGGTATGGCCATATACACATCTTAATTAATTCTAATGAGGGGCCCAATGGTATCATTCTTCAATAGCTAGTTGAAGGAACACAATTTATCTTGACTACACGTGTTAGTCATGTACTTCACTACACTTCTGAAAATAACCATTAATTACCACCTTATTCAGGACAGCTAGAACTATATCAAGAAGACGCAATCCATACATACAAGACCTACTTGCATCTCAAGTCTAAGGATAAGTAAAGCAACCATTTACAAGTTTCACTTAATGATTCCGATCCATAAAGTGATAACTTGTTAGTTGGGGTAGTCCGATATGCATCTTATGAATATCATGTGAGTTTGGAGGGACCATCCATACCAATCACTCAGATTTATCTTAGTTTAACTATATTCCCACATAGTTAATCGATAATGGACATTTTAGAATAATTTAAGAATTATTCAAGGATTTAAACATGCAAATATAGGATACAATTAATTATCAAATGAAAATAAACGTACCAAGTACTTTAAATCATTTATTAAATAATAATTGTCTCAAATCATTTTACCAAATACTAAAACACGGAGTTACATGAAATAACTAGCAAAACGAAGTCCTATGCCCTCGGCACGTTGATTAAGCTTTCCCTTAGGTAAAGCCTTCGTAAACGGATAAGCTAGATTATCATCTGTGTGAACTTTGAGTAACTTAATTTCACCTATTTCGATTTGCTCTCGAACATAGTGATATCTCCTAGGATAATGTCTGGCCCCTTTCTGAACTCCAGGTTCGTTGGCTATGATAATTGCTCATGAGTTATCGCAATATATCTCCATGGGTTTTTTATTTGTGGGTACCACGTCAAGCCCAGAAATAAATTTCCTAATCTAGAAAGCTTCCATTGCAGCTTCCGAAGATGCTATGTACTCTGATTCAGTTGCAGACATGGTAGTTGTGGATTGCTTCTTGCTCTTCCAATCCACTGCGCCTCCATTCAAGACAAAGACGTATCCTGTCTGAGATTTTATATCATCTCTATCGGTCTGAAATCTAGCATCACAGTAACCAGTCACTTTGAGCTCAGCTTCAGGATTTCCACCATAAACCAGAAACATATCTTTAGTAGCCCTTAGGTACTTAAGAATATTCTTCACAGCAGTCCAGTGACTTTCACCCGGATTCTGTTGAAAATGGCTGGCTATGTTCTGTGCGAACGCCACATTAGGTCTAGTGCATCTAACCGCATACATAATAGATCCCACAGCCGAAGCATAAGTGTAACACCCTCAAATTTTGGGTTGCGGAAGCGGTCGGGTCGGGTGTTACCAATCAAATATCACAAGCACAAAGGTAAATAATGAACGACTCTAAATGAGATGTTTGAAAATAGTTATACATTTCCAAAATAAAAGTGTATACAAGTTGCGAGTTCGTAAAATAATTTCCAATACATAGTTTGTACTACGAAAGTTATGCAGAGAAATCCAGATGTTTGAAAACATGCGACTCGAGCTAGTCATATCTTGTAGCAATCCTAATCCTGTTGGGCACCTGAGAACACATGCTAAAAGGAGTCAGCTATAAAGCTAGTGAGTTCATAGGATTGTTAGTTGAAAACATAAAGTATAAACCTTGTATGGTTTTGAAAATGGTTCAAAATCTACAATTTTGATATGTATTGTATTAAGGTTGTAACACCAATGTGCATACATCTAACGAAGTATCTCATACCTAAGTAATGGTGGTGTGTACCTGCAACACCCCCAAATTAAATGATTTGCGGAAGCATACATTGGGTGTTACTAATCAATATACAAAGCACA
Source organism: Helichrysum umbraculigerum (assembly GCA_949592205.1). Classification (NCBI taxonomy): domain Eukaryota; kingdom Viridiplantae; phylum Streptophyta; class Magnoliopsida; order Asterales; family Asteraceae; genus Helichrysum; species Helichrysum umbraculigerum. The sequence continues at coordinate 121,471,492 of CATIUR010000005.1, read as the reverse complement.
AGATTAATAGTAAACGACCTCTAAATGAGACGTTTGTAAAATAGTTACATTTCATAATTAATAATCGTTTGAAAACCGTAGGTTTTCGTATACAAAATGTAATTCCCTAGAGTCCACGCGTATAGCGGGAGATTCTATTACATCACCATAGTTACAAAAGATAATGCCAAAGAATCTCCGTTAAATGCAGTTTGTAAATCATGCGACTCTAGCTAGTAATCCTGGAGTAATCCTACTCCGTAAGTGTACCTGAGATACAAAGCTAAAAAGTGTCAACCAAAAAGGTTGGTGAATCTCACAGGTTTAGTAATAAGTAGGTGTTATGAACCACAAGTATGTACCCGTATTGCTATCAAGCAAAGTAAGTAAATCAGTTAATCAGTACAGTGCCATGAGCTCATAAGTTGAAGCTTAACCGTGTAGTGTGAATATATCACGTACCCCCATGAGTGCTATCCGCACACTCATATGTAACAAATACTAATATGTCTGTTTCTACGTGTAAATCAGTACGTGGTGGCGCTACCACCCCAGACAGGGATTGTCAGTCCCAAATGGATCCATCTACTAGTACTCGCGCTTAAGACCATAACTAACAACTTACGATTAGGAGGCTTTCAGTGGATAAAAGTAACTCATGCGTTTGTTTGTAATCAGTAATGTTTTCAGTTCAGTACATTGTGTTCATGCGTAAAACAGTTGCTAAGTATCTCACCCCAAGTATAAAACAGTAAAAGTGGGGCTGTAAGACTCACCTGAGTCTGGTATTAAGCTGTAGCAAATAGCAAGTAGTAAATATAGCAAGTAGGTTCTCCGAACCCGTAACCTTCAAATGCCTATTCATATGAAGTTATGTAAGTATGTGTCTCACGAGACGTTTCGTTTAGTTGTACACAACTAGTATAGCCGATGTTTGTCTGTATGTTTGTAATTGTTCGTTTGTTGGAAAACATGTTTGGGCCCGTTGGTGACTTAGTTGAAACGTAATCTCGACATTTATATACTTGTTTGAATTGTTATGCTTGAAAAACATGTTTCAATGTACCTTAGCTGTTATATCGTATAGTCGTTTGAAGTCCGAAATGTATAACACTTAACTTGGAATTTATTTGTGAATCTGCTGTGTTTTGCGACACAAAATGCGACACTAAAGTTGTTATGCGACACAAGGATTGTGTCGCATGAAGGATGCGACACAAGGGCCCTGCGACACAGTGGTTGTGTCACAAAAAGCTTGCGATGCTAATTCAATAGCGACATAAGGGTTGTGTCGTATAAAATACGACATAGTATGCGACATAGAGTGCGACACAATATAGTGTCGCATAGATTACGACACAAAAGGATCAGTACGACACAAGGTGCGACATAAACGGGTTTATGCGACATAGCATGCGACACAAGGCTTGTGTCGCATGTATGAACACCAGCCCAGAAACTTTCGGGTTTCAAGAATTTTCGACCAAAAACGCAAATCTAACCCATTTTTGAGCTATAAAAACGTGTATTCTTCATGTATAAGGGTATATCTAAGTTGTGTACACATCAAAACATCAAAACATTACACCAAATTGAATAGATCTAAGATTTTAGAAATTTCTTACTTTTGCAAATCGAGCTAAATGGAGGATGAATTGGTGAAAACGGTCTTGATATTCTTGCTCCACTCGTGACGGTGATTCCGAATATGTAAATTTCGTGTGTCGGTTTGTATTCCAAAAATTTGGTGTGGATTTGGTTGAGAGTGTTTGGAGGATGTGTGTGTGTTTGAAATGGTGAAAATGAAAGAATGGGGGAGGGGTTGGTTGGGGTTGGCTGATCCAAAGGGGGAGGGAGGGGAAAACGCTCCCTAAAACTCAGTGTTGACTCCGTGTCCTAATCGTTTAATCACTAGTTTTTAATATTTAGCCAAACGTTTATATTTTTAAAATGTAACTAAAGTATTTAAATAAAAATACTTTGAAATTAATAGTTAAAACATTTGTCGCAATATTTAAATTATTAAGTCTCGTTTATTACGTTTCGTTGCGTTAGTTAAAATGCAGTCGCGATAATATATAAATAATGCTCGTTTGGTTGCGTAATTTTATATAATAAAATACGTTCTCGTTATTTAAGTAAATTTCTGTCACCAACGCCCAAGTAAACAGTGTCGGACTCCGTCCGGTTAATTCGCACGATTTATCCAAATCGCGTAAGTACACACACATATATATACAAATCACCTTATATATATACAAATAGAGTCTGCAATTAGTCCTGTTACATACTAATTACATCTAGTTACAATTAATTAGGCATAATTAATTATCCTAATTTAGCAGGTGTTACATTCTCCCCTTGTTAAAGAAATTTCGTCCCGAAATTAGCTTGAGTGCACGGACGGTGCGTTATCTGGGAAGAGATGTGGATATTTCTGTCGTATTTGGTCTTCCCGTTCCCAGGTGAACTCAGGGCCGCGCCTAGAATTCCACCTGACCTTTACGATGGGAATACGACTCTGTTTCAATTGCTTGACCTCGTGGTCCATTATTTCCATAGGTTCCTCGACAAAATGAAGTTTATCATCGATTTGAATTTCGTCGAGCGGTATAATCAGCGTCTCGTCAGACAGACATTTCTTCAAGTTAGAAATGTGGAATGTGTTGTGTACGCTGCTAAGTTCAGCAGGAAGTTGCAGGCGGTATGCCACTGGACCAATCTTTTCAAGGATTTCGAATGGTCCGATGTATCTAGGATTTAGTTTGCCTCGTTTTCCGAATCGAATGACACCTTTCCACGGTGCCACTTTGAGAAGTACCTTGTCCCCTACTTGGAACTCAAGGTGTTTGCGTCTCACATCAGCATAGCTTTTCTGACGATCACGCGCGGCTTTTAGTCTGTTTTGTATGCCGACGATCTTTTCAGTTGTTTCATGTATGATTTCTGGACCGGTGAGTTGTGTATCCCCCACCTCAGTCCAACAGATAGGTGACCGGCACTTACGACCGTACAGTGCCTCGAAGGGTGCAGCCTTTATGCTGGTGTGATAACTGTTGTTGTACGAGAACTCGCACAACGGTAAGTGAATTTCCCAGTTTTTACCGAAGTCAACTACGCAGGCTCGTAGCATGTCTTCCAGTGTTTGTATGGTTCGTTCGCTCTGGCCATCGGTTTGAGGATGGTAAGCCGTACTCATATCCAGACGAGTACCAAGAGATTTTTGCAGTGACTGCCAGAAGCGAGAAGTAAATCGAGCATCTCGGTCGGAGATGATTGAGATAGGCACGCCGTGTCTTGACACGATTTCTTTCAGGTAGATCCGTGTCAAACGTTCCATCTTATCAGTTTCCTTGATGGCTAGGAAATGAGCAGATTTAGTGAGTCGGTCAACGATCACCCAAATGGTATCGCAACCGTTAGAAGTTTTCGGGAGTTTAGTAATGAAATCCATGGTGATCTGCTCCCATTTCCATTGTGGTATTTCGGGTTGTTGTAGCAAACCGGAGGGTTTCTGGTGTTCAGCTTTAACTTTGGAACAAGTAAGACACTTGCCAACATAGGTTGCAATGTCCGATTTCATGTTGGGCCACCAGTACATTTCCTTGATGCCGTGGTACATTTTGTCGGCACCGGGGTGTATAGAGTATTTTGACTTGTGAGCTTCATTCATCACCAAGTCTCGAAGGTTCCCAAAACTTGGTAACCAGATTCGATTCGAGAAGTATTTGGCCCCGTTAGGTTTGGTTTCAAATTGTTTGTCCATGCCTCGCAAGGCCTCGTTTATCAAGTTTTCTGGTTTGAGTGCTTCGAGTTGAGCGGTGAGAGTTTGATTGATAAGGTCGTTGTGAATGGTCATACTGAGAGCTCGAACTCGAAGTGGTTTCACTCGTTCCTTTCGGCTTAAAGCATCGGCGACAACATTCGCCTTGCCTGGATGATAGCGAATTTCGCAATCGTAATCAGTAAGCAACTCGACCCATCGACGTTGCCTCATGTTGAGATCCTTTTGATCGAATATATGTTGGAGACTTTTATGGTCAGTAAAGATTGTACACTTGGTACCGTATAAGTAGTGTCTCCAGATTTTCAGAGCGAATACAACAGCCCCCAACTCTAGGTCATGAGTTGTGTAATTCTTTTCGTGGACCTTGAGTTGTCGAGAGGCGTAAGCGATGACTTTGTCTCGTTGCATCAGCACGCAACCAAGACCTTGGTGTGAAGCATCACAGTATACCACGAAGTCATCGTTGCCTTCGGGTAAAGATAAGATAGGTGCACTGCAGAGTTTCTATTTTAGAAGCTGAAAAGCTGACTCCTGTTTGTCAGTCCAATCGAACTTCTTTTCTTTTTGAGTTAGTGCAGTGAGAGGTAGGGTTATTTTCGAAAAATTCTCAATGAACCGCCTGTAGTATCCGGCGAGTCCTAAGAATTGGCGTACCTCGGTTGGTGTTGTAGGTGCTTGCCAACACTTGATAGCCTCGATTTTTGAAGGATCGACATGAATCCCTTGATTGTCAATGACGTGTCCAAGGAATTGAACGGTTTGCATCCAGAACTCACACTTAGAGAATTTGGCGTATAACTCTTCGTGTTTGAGCAGCTCTAGGATAGTTTTCAGGTGTTGCGCGTGTTCTTGTTCGTTGCGCGAGTAAATCAGAATGTCATCAATGAAAACGATAACAAACTTGTCGAGGTAAGGTTTGCACACTCGATTCATAAGATCCATGAATACTGCCGGTGCGTTGGTTAAGCCGAATGGCATCACTTGGAATTCATAATGCCCGTAGCGAGTTCGGAAAGCTGTTTTAGGAATATCTTCATCACGAACTCGGAGTTGGTGATAACCCGACCGTAGATCGATTTTTGAATAAAAACTCGACCCCTGAAGTTGGTCAAACAGGTCATCGATGCGAGGAAGTGGGTAACGGTTCTTGACAGTTAATTTGTTGAGTTCACGGTAGTCGATGCACATACGGAAAGAACCGTCTTTCTTTTTCACAAACAGGACCGGAGCTCCCCAAGGTGAGGAACTTGGTCGAATAAATCCCTTGTCCAGGAGTTCTTGTAACTGAGTAGACAACTCCTGAAGTTCGGATGGGGCTAGTCGGTAAGGGGCTCGTGCCACGGGTGCTGCGCCGGGCACAAGATCAATAGAGAATTCGACTTGTCTAGTTGGCGGTAGGCCAGGCAAGTCTTCAGGAAAGACTTCTGGGAAGTCTTGAACAATAGGCACATCTTCAAGTCGTTTCTCCACTGACTTTTTCTCAATAACGTGTGCGAGGATTGCCTGGTACCCTTTTCTCAAGTATTTTCGGGTTTTCATGCAAGAAATGATATTTATTCTCGACCCACCGGTCTCCCCTTGTATGCTCAAAGTTCCACCGGTGACGAGAGGAATGCGTACAATTTTCTCAAAACAAACGATTTCGGCTCGATGCTTGGACAACCAATCCATACCGACGATGATGTCAAAGCTGCCGATTTCGACAGGTATCAAGTCAATGGAAAAGAGCTCGTTAGCTAGGTTCAAAGTGCAATCAGGTATCACACTGTCGGCCTCAATGAGTTTTCCGTTTGCCAATTCTACAGTGTACTTAGAATCTAAGGCAATAGGTGTGGTGTCTAGTAGTGGATAAAACTCATCAGAAATAAAGCTCTTATTAGCACCAGTATCAAATAATACAGATGCAGTCAAGTTGTTGAGAAGAAACGTACCCGTGACCACATTCGGGTCTTGACGGGCTTCCCCAGATTTCAGCACAAAAGCTCTTCCTCGAGCATTGTTGTTGTTCTTGTTGTTGTTGTTGTTCAGTTTCGGGCAGTCTTTCTTGAAATGCCCCGTACCGTTGCACCCATAACAAGTCTTTGGTGCAGAGGTGTTGGTGTCAGTGGTGTTTGATCTACAGTCCTTAGCCAAGTGTCCAAACCTCTTACACTTGCTACAGGGACACGAACCAAAGTGGTGTCGTTGGCACTTTGAGCAATAGGGCTTGGTTCCCTTGTACGCTCCCTTGTCATCAGAATTGGAGGTGTAGGCTTTAATGGTTTCAGGTTTCTTGGTTTGGTGGTTGTTGTGGTTGTCGGACCATTTTCGTTTATTGCTGTTGGAGGATGGAGTGGGTGGTTCTGGGTCCTCGTTCATAGCTAGAAGTTCATGGGCCAACCGGATGGCACCATGAAGAGTGGTTTGGTTAGATGAGGCAACATTCCCCCGGACGGGTTCCGGGAGGCCGCGGATGTATTTCTTAATCTTGTCGGGCCCAGTACCTGCCATAGCTGGGCGAAGGACGGTGAGTTGTTGGAATCTGGTGGTGTATCCAATGATATCAGTTCCTTGCACTTTTAAGTTCCAGAACTCTTCGTCCAGCTTGTGAAGTTGTTCGGACGGGCAATACTCATCCGTGAGCATTTTCTTTAGATCCTCCTAAGGGAGTAGATAAGCGGTGTCAATCCCCACGGACTGGGTATAGGAATTCCACCACGAGAGGGCACCATCTTCGAGGGTGCAGGTGGAGAATTTGACCTTGTCGTCTTCCGCACACTTGCTGATGCGGAAAACAGATTCCATCTTTTCAAACCATCTGATAAGTCCGATGGCTCCTTCGGTTCCCTTGAAGCTCAAGGGTTTGCAGTTTTGAAAATCCTTGTATGAACAAGGTTTAGCAGCAGAGGTTTCAGCGGCATCGCTGCTTCTTGTGGAGTTAGGTGGAGTATTCCGAGCCAAGGCTTCAGTAACAGCCTGGGTTATGAGAGACGTGATCTGAGCATCAGTGTAAGGTCTTGACTTTGGCGGCATGATTCTTCAATAAAAGAAATGAAGATACATGAGATTTTGTAAGAAAATTGCATTTATTCCAGATGTACATGTATAAAGTTGGTAATACATAACATCAATATGAAAAGGATTATGGCAATTAATATGAGTCGAAACAGCAAGGAATATTTAATAGATGATACGAGTTCAAGGGTTACATCCTACGGATGTGTTACAAAAGATGTCGGGAATTGTTACATCCGACTGGAACATAGAGTAGTGCTTAGATAGTTACTAGATTACAGGATAGTTTACAAAACAAAGACTCAGCTAGTCTCAACGTAGGTTAATCTGCTCCATCATTTCAATGAGACGATCCACAGTATTGGCAAGTCTGCTGGCTTGTCGAGCATTGTCTTCAGCTAATGCTAGTCGTTGTACCAATCCACGGGTATATTCTTCCGTTTCCCGTGAGCGTTGTTCACACTCATCAAGTCTGTGTTTCAAAAGAGTGGTTTCCACGCTTATCTCCACCACCTTGTTGAAAAGAACGTCCACATTATTAACGGTGGTTTCGTGATCCTCAGAGACTTGTTCGATGCGTTCAAGTGATGTAAGTCTCCAGTTTTCGTTGGTTTCTTGCAACACGACATCCATGGTGCGAAGTCGTTGCTCGTGTTGGTTCACCCTAGCAGCTAAGGCCGGCAAGGTGAAGTGAGTAGAGTACGGGCCAGCTCGAGGCAACCTGTTGTTCCTCCTTGCTACCCTTGGGTTCTGCGACCCGGATTGAGAACGAGGTGAATTGGATGGGGTATTTGCCATTTCTGAGACAAAGCGTTAGTAAGATTAAGGCCTATATTCATATAGTTCCTATATAATATAGCCTATTGAGTGTCTAGCATAAACATGTTTATGTCTCGGTTCTCTCGAGGTCAGAGTCTTCTATTGTACCCTGTTCAGTCATAACCCCTTTCAGATCTTACATCGTCTTTGCTTAATTGTACATAGTTGATCAGGCTATGTTAAATTAAACTCGTATGATGTAATCACTGAACCGGTTATACCTAATAAGGGATACTGCCTAATGGTCATAGTCTAGGCTCACTAAATGCAACCTAGTTCATTACAACCTTAGGCTCTGATACCAATCTGTAACACCCCCAAATTAAATGATTTGCGGAAGCATACATTGGGTGTTACTAATCAATATACAAAGCACAAGATTAATAGTAAACGACCTCTAAATGAGACGTTTGTAAAATAGTTACATTTCATAATTAATAATCGTTTGAAAACCGTAGGTTTTCGTATACAAAATGTAATTCCCTAGAGTCCACGCGTATAGCGGGAGATTCTATTACATCACCATAGTTACAAAAGATAATGCCAAAGAATCTCCGTTAAATGCAGTTTGTAAATCATGCGACTCTAGCTAGTAATCCTGGAGTAATCCTACTCCGTAAGTGTACCTGAGATACAAAGCTAAAAAGTGTCAACCAAAAAGGTTGGTGAATCTCACAGGTTTAGTAATAAGTAGGTGTTATGAACCACAAGTATGTACCCGTATTGCTATCAAGCAAAGTAAGTAAATCAGTTAATCAGTACAGTGCCATGAGCTCATAAGTTGAAGCTTAACCGTGTAGTGTGAATATATCACGTACCCCCGTGAGTGCTATCCGCACACTCATATGTAACAAATACTAATATGTCTGTTTCTACGTGTAAATCAGTACGTGGTGGCGCTACCACCCCAGACAGGGATTGTCAGTCCCAAATGGATCCATCTACTAGTACTCGCGCTTAAGACCATAACTAACAACTTACGATTAGGAGGCTTTCAGTGGATAAAAGTAACTCATGCGTTTGTTTGTAATCAGTAATGTTTTCAGTTCAGTACATTGTGTTCATGCGTAAAACAGTTGCTAAGTATCTCACCCCAAGTATAAAACAGTAAAAGTGGGGCTGTAAGACTCACCTGAGTCTGGTATTAAGCTGTAGCAAATAGCAAGTAGTAAATATAGCAAGTAGGTTCTCCGAACCCGTAACCTTCAAATGCCTATTCATATGAAGTTATGTAAGTATGTGTCTCACGAGACGTTTCGTTTAGTTGTACACAACTAGTATATCCGATGTTTGTCTGTATGTTTGTAATTGTTCGTTTGTTGGAAAACATGTTTGGGCCCGTTGGTGACTTAGTTGAAACGTAATCTCGACATTTATATACTTGTTTGAATTGTTATGCTTGAAAAACATGTTTCAATGTACCTTAGCTGTTATATCGTATAGTCGTTTGAAGTCCGAAATGTATAACACTTAACTTGGAATTTATTTGTGAATCTGCTGTGTTTTGCGACACAAAATGCGACACTAAAGTTGTTATGTGACACAAGGATTGTGTCGCATGAAGGATGCGACACAAGGGCCCTGCGACACAGTGGTTGTGTCGCAAAAAGCTTGCGATGCTAATTCAATAGCAACATAAGGGTTGTGTCGTATAAAATACGACATAGTATGCGACATAGAGTGCGACACAATATAGTGTCGCATAGATTACGACACAAAAGGATCAATACGACACAAGGTGCGACATAAACGGGTTTATGCGACATAGCATGCGACACAAGGCTTGTGTCGCATGTATGAACACCAGCCCAGAAACTTTCGGGTTTCAAGAATTTTCGACCAAAAACGCAAATCTAACCCATTTTTGAGCTATAAAATCGTGTATTCTTCATGTATAAGGGTATATCTAAGTTGTGTACACATCAAAACATCAAAACATTACACCAAATTGAATAGATCTAAGATTTTAGAAATTTCTTACTTTTGCAAATCGAGCTAAATGGAGGATGAATTGGTGAAAACGGTCTTGATATTCTTGCTCCACTCGTGACGGTGATTCCGAATATGTAAATTTCGTGTGTCGGTTTGTATTCCGAAAATTTGGTGTGGATTTGGTTGAGAGTGTTTGGAGGATGTGTGTGTGTTTGAAATGGTGAAAATGAAAGAATGGGGGAGGGGTTGGTTGGGGTTGGCTGATCCAAAGGGGGAGGGAGGGGAAAACGCTCCCTAAAACTCAGTGTTGACTCCGTGTCCTTATCGTTTAATCACTAGTTTTTAATATTTAGCCAAACGTTTATATTTTTAAAATGTAACTAAAGTATTTAAATAAAAATACTTTGAAATTAATAGTTAAAACATTTGTCGCAATATTTAAATTATTAAGTCTCGTTTATTACGTTTCGTTGCGTTAGTTAAAATGCAGTCGCGATAATATATAAATAATGCTCGTTTGGTTGCGTAATTTTATATAATAAAATACGTTCTCGTTATATAAGTAAATTTCTGTCACCAACGCCCAAGTAAACAGTGTCGGACTCCGTCCGGTTAATTCGCACGATTTATCCAAATCGCGTAAGTACACACACATATATATACAAATCACCTTATATATATACAAATAGAGTCTGCAATTAGTCCTGTTACATACTAATTACATCTAGTTACAATTAATTAGGCATAATTAATTATCCTAATTTAGCAGGTGTTACAGTACCTAAGTTCATAAAGAAAGAGGCATTCCATGCCTAGATACCTATCAGGTATAAGTAAGTCTACAAACGTGAGGCAATACATGCCTACGTACAATTCGAGTGTGTATATGACCACGTCATATGATAACAAGTAATAACTAGTATGCCACCTGTTATAGTGTGTTGCCTCCATCGACATATAGGTGTAGTCCCGCAGAACTATAATTGAGTATTTAGCAAAATACTGAGTCAACGATCTTGAGTGTAAGCTCGCCGATCCGTTGCTAGGTTTACGATCTCGAGTGTAAGCTCGCCGATCAGTAAATGAGTTCACGATCTCGAGTGTAAGCTCGACGATCCGTTAATGAGCGCGAGTATCAACTCGTATGTTTATGATTTGTATCGCTTTACCACGATATCGTTTTGAATCACTGAATCATTTACCGTGATCTCGTTTTGTGCCCACTTTACCGTGGCATCGTTTTGTGCCCACTTTACCGTGGCATCGTACAGCGTTGCTCGCAAGCAATGTTTGTAATTGAGCCGGCAGTACTACGATATGCCCGACTTGAGTAATTGAGAGCCGACAGTACTACGACATGTCCGACTGGTGTAAATGAGAGTCGGCAGTACTACGACATGCCCGACTAAAGTAGATGAGAGCCAGTAGCACTACGACATGCCTGACTAAGTAATCGTGTTTGTATAAGTGTATGCATTTTTATATACTTAAGTAAGTTGTAGGTAGCACCAAGTGCTCGAGATGGAATACGAGTATGTATATATATATATATATATATATATATATATATATATATATATATATATATATATATATATATATATATGTATGTATCAAATCAGCAAACACATCTAATAGGGTATCATGCAACACATGAAAATGATTTATTGTATCCATATATGTATATACAATACTTAGATATTAGTTGTAACACAATGAGCCTAGGTATGAATAATCATCACCTAGTGGTTTTGTATTAGTATAAGGAACTATACAAACGTACGATATTAACGTATACTCCTAGCCTCAACCTAGCAAGTATATTGAGGTCTGTGGTTAATGTTTACTTATGTACAATCCAATATAGAAGTCTTGGAATGTATAGGCAGTCTTAGTTCCTAAAAGGAAAACTAATCCTGTAAGAGTCTAGATGTTGTCCAGTGTAGGTAGAACTAACCAGTTATAATGTATTTAGTAGTATTGTCCCGTGACAATATGGTCAATGCATAATGATAACTTAGTCAAGTTATGTGATGGTGATTATTTTTCAAACAATCTAACCATGTACAACGGCAACCTATCTAGGTTAAGTAGTGATATTGTCCTACAACAATATATTGGGTGTAATTCCTAAGTATTACACATTTGGTATTACATAACAGTAATATAGATGAGTGTGAATTATAAAAGTTTATCATTATAATTCGAAAACAGTAATTGTGCATGCGTCTCACCCCGAAAATAGTAAAACAGTTGAAAGAGTGGGGCTATGAACTCACCTGTGAGTTGTCAGCGATCCTACGATACATATGTTGTCCGAATGATAACCTCCTAGTGTCCTAAACACGCGAGGCTATATAAGTAAGAGACAAATCAGTTTGTCTAAGCGAGTTGGGTAAATATTCATTTGTCGTTCGGGTTTGGAAACCGTGTACGGGGGTCCGGGGGAAGCGCCCCTGGTAGCGGGGTCCAAGGGGCAGAGCCCCTGGTTGGGGTCGAGCTGCCAAGTCAGCTTGGAAAATTTTTATTTCTACTACATTGCTTTAATAAAAACGTATCTAAAATTTAATTTCGCAAGTTTTAGCTCGCAAGAAAAAGTCAGTTCGCAAGGTAAATTCGCAGAGTCAGCTCGCAAGACGATGTCGACTCGCAATTCTTGTCTCGCAGCTCAACTCGGTTCGTGGGTCGAGCCGGTTCGCAGCTCGATTCGCAGACAAGCCGGTCCGGAAGTCAACTCGCGACTCAGTTCAACTCGCAAGTCTGTTCGGTTCACAGATTTCGGATAAGGTTTCGCGAGTTGAGTTCGGATAGGGTTTCGCGAGTTGAGTTCGTCTCAACTCGCACGACGAACTGCTGCGATTTTTGAGGTGGGTTTCGAGTTTTAAAACCTTTTTATCCAATTTCTTGGATATATTCTTGTTGTGTGGACTCAATAGCATGTTACAAACATAAATCAAGTATTTTGGGGGTGTGAAATCGGGTGTTCTTACCAAATGTCGATTCCGAGCCAAAACGAGACGAGATATTAAAAATCTTATTGTAGAAGATTATGGTGAAGCTGCTGTTGTTGTTCTTGATTGTGATGACGACGAGGTGGTGATGATTCCGATGGTAGCGGGGGATCCGTGAGGTAGAGAGGGAGAGAGAGTTAGATGTGGGTTTGGTGAAAATGAAAATGAAATGAGGAAGAGGGGGGTTTGGAGGCCGGCTTATATCAAAGGAGGGGAAATGAAACACCCCCGAAATTCACTGTTTTGCGGAAGCATAATTTGGGGTGTTACTAATCAAATATCACAGCACAAAGATAAAGTAAACGACATCTATATGCAACGTTTGTAAATTAGTTACATTCCATAGATATATTGTTTGAAAACTTAGTGTTTTCGTATACAAAAATGTAGTTTCCCTAGAGTCTGCGCGTGTAGCGGGAGATTCTATTACATAATCAAAATATACAAAAGATAATGCTAAGAATCTCCGTTAATGCAGTTGTGTTGAAATCATTCGACTCTAGCTAAAAATCCTGGAGTAATCCTACTCCATCCGAGTACCTGAGAAAACATGCTAAAAAGTGTCAACCAAAAGGTTGGTGAATCTCACAGGTTTGTAAGTAATATCAGCTTTGAACACGAGATTTCATCAGTAATGCCCGCAGGCGTAAAATCAGCAATTTCAATCTAGAAATCGTAAACCAGTATTTGCAATCCCGCAAATGTAAGTAAGTAAGTTTATACCGTTGCCATGAGGCTCATAATCGAAGCTTAACCCGTAAGTAATAAGTTTGCTCCCGTGACATGCTCGTAAATGAGCAAGCATCAGTAACGAATATTTAGTCACCCGTTTCTACGTGTAAATCGGTACGTGGCAGCGCTACTGCCCCGGGCGGGGACGGTCATTTCCCTAATGGATCCATTAACTAGTGTTCGCGCTTAAGTCCATAACTAACGATATATGATGGAGAGACTTCTGTAAATAGTAAACAACTCATGCAATTCCGTTTGGTATAGTAAGCAGTTTAGTACTTGTGTTCAAGAAAAATCAGTAGCATGTATCTCCCCCAATAAGATAAAACAGTAAAAGTGAGGCCGTAAGACTCACCTGAGTCTTGTAGTAATCAGTTGCAATTAGCAAGTAGTAAGTAAAGCAAGTAGGTTCTCTGAACCCGTAACCTTCAAATGCCTAATCATATGAAGTTATGTAAGTATGCGTCTCACGAGACGTTTCGTTTAGTTGTACACAACTAGTATATCCAGTGTTTGTCCGTATGTTTGTAATTGTTTGTTTGTTGGAAAACATGTTTGGCCCGCTGGTGACGGTTTGTAGCAAAAATTCTAAAATGTTGACTTTGCTACAGTAAATGTGCTACAATGAATTGCTACAGTAAATTTTGACTTTTTGCTACAGTAACTTTGACTTTTCTATAGTGAAAATCCTTTAAAATTTCCAAGTTTTCTGTTTTCTGCGACATAAGCTGCGACACAAGGATTTGTATGCGACACAAGGGTTGTGTCGCATGAAGGATGCGACACAATAGCTCTGCGACACAGTGGTTGTGTCGCAAAAAGCTTGCGATGCTAATTCAATAGCGACAGAACGGTTGTGTCGTATTAAATACGACATAGTATGCGACATAGAGTGCGACACAATATTGTGTCGCAAAGGTTACGACACTAAAGGATTGGTACGACACAAGGTGCGACACAAACGGGTTTATGCGACACAGCATGCGACACAAGGCTTGTGTCGCATGTATGAACACCAGCCCAGAAACTTTCGGGTTTCAAGAATTTTCGACCAAAAACGCAAATCTAACCCATTTTTGAGCTATAAAATCGTGTATTCTTCATGTATTAGGTTATATCTAAGTTGTGTACATATCAAAACATCAAAACATTACACCAAATTGAATAGATCTAAGATTTTTGAAATTTCTTACTTTTGCAAATCGAGCTAAATGGAGGATGAGATGATGAAAACGATCTTGATATTCTTGTTCCACTCGTGATGGTGATTCCGAATATGTAATTTTCGTGGGTCGGTTTGTATTCCGAAATTTTGGTGTGGATTTGGTTGAGAGTGTTTGGAAGATGTGTGTGTGTTTGAAATGGTGAAAATGAAAGAATGGGAGGAGGGGTTGGTTGGGGTTGGCTGATCCAAAGGTGGAGGGAGGGGAAAACGCTCCATAAAACTCAGTGTTTACATCGTGTCCTAATCGTTTAATCCTTTGTTTTTAGTATTTTAACCAAACCGTTATATTTTAAAATGTAACTGGAATATTTAAATAAAATACTTTGAAATTAATAATAAAACATTTGTCGAAGTATTTAAATTATTAATTCGCGTTTAATACGTTTTGTTGCATTATTTAAAATGTCGTCGCGATAATATATAAATAGTGTTCGTTCAATTGCGTATTTAATATAACAAAATACGTTCTCATTATTTAAGTAAATTTCTGTCACCAACGTCCAAATAAACTGTGTCGGATTCTGTCAGGTTAATTCGTACGATTCATCCAAATCGCGTAAGTACACACATATATATATAAATCACCTTATATATATACAAATAGAGCCTGTAATTAGTCCTATTACATACTAATTACAACTAGTTATAAATAATTAGGCATAACTAAGTATCCTAATTATGCGGGTGTTACATTCTCCCCTTGTTAAAGAAATTTCGTCCCGAAATTAGCTTGAGTGTACGGACGGTGCGTTGTCTGGGAAGAGATGTGGGTATTTCTGTCGCATTTGGTCTTCCCGTTCCCAGGTGAACTCAGGGCCACGCCTAGAATTCCACCTGACCTTTACGATGGGAATACGACTCTGTTTCAATCGCTTGACCTCGCGGTCCATGATTTCCATAGGCTCCTCGACAAAATGAAGTTTATCATCGATTTGAATTTCGTCGAGTGGTATAATCAGTGTCTCGTCAGACAGACATTTCTTCAAGTTAGAAATGTGGAATGTGTTGTGTACGCTGCTAAGTTCAGCAGGAAGTTGCAGGCGGTATGCCACTGGACCAATCCTTTCCAGGATTTCGAATGGTCCGATGTATCTAGGATTTAGTTTGCCTCGCTTTCCGAATCGAATGACACCCTTCCACGGTGCCACTTTGAGAAGTACCTTGTCCCCTACCTGGAACTCAAGGTGTTTGCGTCTCACGTCAGCATAGCTTTTCTGACGATCACGTGCGGCTTTCAACCGGTTTTGAATACCAACGATTTTCTCAGTAGTTTCTTGAATGATATCTGGACCCGTGAGTTGGGAATCTCCTAACTCAGTCCAACAGATAGGTGATCGGCATTTACGCCCGTAAAGTGCCTCGAAGGGTGCAGCCTTTATGCTGGTATGGTAACTGTTGTTGTACGAAAACTCGCACAACGGTAAGTGATTTTCCCAAGAAGTACCGAAGTCAACTACGCAGGCTCGTAGCATATCCTCCAGTGTTTGAATAGTTCGCTCGCTTTGGCCATCGGTTTACGGGTGATAAGCAGTACTCATATCCAGACGAGTACCAAGAGATTTTTGTAGCGATTGCCAAAAGTTAGAAGTAAAACGGCTGTCCCTATCCGAGATGATCGAGATAGGTACACCGTGTCGCGAGATGATTTCTTTGACATAGATGCGAGTCAGACGCTCCATCTTGTCGGTTTCCTTGATGGCCAGAAAATGAGCAGATTTCGTGAGACGGTCCACGATCACCCAAATGGTATCGCAACCACTCGAAGTTTTAGGTAGTTTGGTGATGAAGTCCATGGAAATCTGTTCCCATTTCCATTGAGGAATTTCAGGTTGTTGGAGCAACCCCGAGGGTCTTTGGTGTTCGGTCTTGACTTTGGAACAGGTTAGGCATTTACTGACGTACAAGGCAATGTCAGCTTTCATGTTAGGCCACCAATACAACCCTTTGACGTCATGATACATCTTATCAGAACCAGGATGTATAGAGTATCGAGATTTGTGAGCTTCAGCCATCACCAAATCTCGCAAGTTTCTGAATTTGGGTAACCACACCCGGTTAGAGAAGTATCGAGTTCCATCGGGTTTGATTTCGAATTGTTTATCCAAGCCTCGCAAGGCTTCATTTTTCAAGTTTTCATCGTTGAGTGCTTCAAGTTGAGCGGTAAGGATTTGAGCAGGAAGCTCGTTATGAATTGTCATAGAAAGTGCTCGGACTCGAAGGGGTTTCACTCGTTCTTTTCGGCTTAAGGCATCGGCAACTACGTTAGCCTTGCCCGGATGGTATTTGATCTCGCAGTCGTAGTCACTAAGTAACTCAACCCAGCGACGTTGCCTCATGTTTAGATCCTTCTGATCGAATATGTGTTGGAGACTTTTGTGATCAGTGAAGATAGTGCTTTTCGTACCGTAGAGATAATGTCTCCAGATTTTCAATGCGAAGACCACAGCACCTAACTCGAGGTCGTGGGTCGTATAGTTTTTCTCGTGGATTTTTAGTTGTCGTGAGGCATAGGCAATGACTTTTTCCCGTTGCATCAACACACAACCAAGTCCTTGGTGTGAGGCGTCGCAGTAAACTACGAAATCGTCGGTGCCCTCGGGTAAGGACAAGATCGGTGCACTGCAAAGTTTGTTTTTCAATAGTTGGAAAGCTGACTCTTGTTTATCAGTCCAATCGAACTTCTTATTTTTCTGAGTCAGTATGGTTAGGGGAACAGCTATTCTTGAAAAGTTTTCGATTAATCGGCGGTAATAACCAGCAAGACCTAAGAATTGTCTCACTTCGGTTGGAGTGGTCGGTGACTCCCAGCCCTTGATTGCTTCAATCTTGGCGGGATCAACATGAATTCCTTGGCTGTCAATCACATGCCCGAGGAATTGAACGGTTCGAATCCAGAACTCACACTTAGAGAATTTGGCATATAACTCTTCGTGTTTAAGAAGTCCTAGAATGGTTTTCAGATGTTGAGCATGTTCCTGCTCGTTGCGAGAGTAAATCAGGATATCATCGATGAACACAATGACGAATTTGTCAAGATATGGTTTGCACACCCGATTCATAGGGTCCATGAATACGGCCGGTGCGTTGGTCAACCCGAATGGCATCACTTGGAATTCGTAATGCCCATAACGAGTTCGGAAAGCTGTCTTTGGGATATCATTGTCACGGACTCGAAGTTGATGATAACCCGACCGTAGATCAATCTTTGAGTAAACACTCGATGCCTGGAGTTGGTCAAACAGGTCATCGATTCTAGGAAGTGGGTACCGATTCTTTATGGTTAGCTTATTCAGCTCTCGGTAGTCGATACACATGCGGAAAGATCCATCTTTCTTTTTCACGAATAAGACCGGAGCTCCCCAAGGTGAGGAACTTGGTCGAATGAATCCTCTGTCCAGGAGTTCCTGTAGTTGGTTAGACAACTCCTGCATTTCGGATGGTGTTAAACGGTAAGGGGCTCGTGCCACGGGTGCAGCTCCGGGCACAAGTTCGATTTGAAATTCAACTTGTCTAGGTGGCGGAAGTCCGGGCAAGTCTTCAGGAAAGACTTCCGGGAAATCCCGCACGATCGGAACATCCTCAAGTCGCTTCTCCTCCGACTTCTTCTCCGTTACATGTGCAAGGATAGCTTGATACCCTTTTCGTAGGTATTTTCTAGTTTTCAGACAGGAGACAATATTCAGATTTCGTCTGCCGGTCTCCCCTTGTAGGACTAAGGTTCCACCGGAGACAAGAGGTATGCGAACGAGTTTGTCATGACAGATGATTTCAGCTCGGTGCTTGGATAACCAATCCATACCGACAATAATATCGAAGCTGCCGATCTCGACAGGGATTAAATCAATGGAAAACGTTTCATTCGTGAGGTTAAGTGCACAGTTGTGTATGATGCTATCAGTCTCAATCAGTTTGCCGTTAGCTAATTCTACAATGTATTTAGCATCTAAGGCAGTGGGAGTTATATCAAGTAAAGGGCTAAATTTCTCAGAAATGAAGCTTCTATCGGCACCGGTATCAAATAATACAGAAGCAGTAAGGTCGTTGAGAAGGAATGTACCTGTCACGACATTCGGGTCTTGTCTGGCTTCCCCAGCCTTGATAACGAATGCTCTACCACGAGCAGGGTTGTTGTTGTTTTTCAGCTTTGGGCAATCTTTCTTGAAGTGCCCTGAATTTCCACACCCAAAGCAGGCCTTTGGTGCATTGGTGTTGGGGGTAGAAATGTTGGTTCGGCAATCCTTGGCTAGATGCCCGAAAACGTTTGCAGTTGGAGCAAGGGCAAGAACCGTCATGATGGCGGTTGCATTTGGAACAGTAAGGCTTGTTCCCGTTGTACCCTTTCTTTTCCGAAGTCCTCGATGAATAAGCCTTAATGTACTCAGGCTTTTTGGTGGAGGTTTGGTTGGATGAGTTGGGGTTACCTTCCCACTTGCGTTTGTTGTTTACAGATGGGGTTGAAGTTGTGCCACGGCGAACAGAATTTGCCGTTAGTTCATGGGCCATACGGATGGCGCTCTGAATAGTACCCGGTTTGGATGAAGTCACCAGGTCCTGTAGTCTCTCGGGAAGTCCATCAACGAATTTCTCGATCCTCTTGTACTCAGGATCGACCATGGTTGGGCACAGGAGTGCCAGGTGATGGAAACGGTTGGTGTATCCGGTGATATCATCACCCTGCATCTTGTGGTTCCAGAATTCCATTTCCAGCTGTTTCAATTCATCCCTGGGGCAGTACTCGCCCCTCAACATCTCCTTCAACTCCTCCCACGGGAGTTTGTAAGCATTAGCAACACCCACAGTCTGGGTATAGGTGTTCCACCAGGTGAGTGCGGTGTCAGTAAAAGTACTAACGGAGAACTTAACTTTGTCTCCTTCCGCACAGTTGCAGATCAGAAATACGGATTCGACTTTCTCGATCCAGCGTACTAGACCGATAGCTCCCTCAGTACCTGCAAAGTTTAGAGGTTTGCAGTTCTGGAAGTCCTTGTAAGAACAAGGTTTAGCAGCAGAGGTTTCAGCGGCATCGCTGTTCCTCGTGGAATTTGGTGGAGTATTCCGAGCCAAGGCTTCAGTAACAGCCTGGGTTATAAGGGAGGTAATCTGGGCATCGGTGTATGGTCTTGTCTTTGGCGGCATGATTCTTCAATAAAAGAAATGAAGATACATGAGATTTTGTAGGAACTTGTAATTGTCACAGATGTACATGTATAAAAGCAGTAATACATAACATCAACATGGAAAAATGACAATTATTATGAGTTGAAATATCAAGGAATATTTGATGGATAATGCGAGTTCAAAGGTTACATCCTACAGAGATATTACAAAAGGTGTCGGGAATCGTTACATCCGACTAGTTTATAGAATAGCGCTAGATAGTCATTAGATTACGAGACAAAGACTACACTAGTCTTAATGTAGATTAATCTGTTCCATCAGCGCGACAAGGCGGTCCACGGTTTCTGCCAGCCTGTTGGTTTGCCTGGCATTGTCTTCAACTAAGGCCAGTCGCTGTGCTAGTACACGAGAGTGATCCTCAGTCTCCTGTGAACGTTGTTCACATTCCTCTAGTCGGTTTCTTACAAGTTCATCCGCACCTAATTCGGCGGTCATTGAGTCCTGAATTATGCTTACAGAGAGGTTGGTATCCTCTTGTTCTCGATGGAGTTGGGATATGTGATCAAGTGCCTGGCGAAGCAGGTAGGTCATTCGGAGTTGTTCCCGTTCGAGATGTTCGAGCCTTTGCTCCTGACGGTGAAGTTGGGTAGCCAACACTGGCATCGTGAGGTGTGCCGAGTTCTGAGAGTTATGAACAGGATAGGGGCTGGTTCGAGGTGACCTTGTGTTCCTCCTGGCTACTCGTGGGTTCCGTGACCCATGTGTGCTAGAGTGTGACGGATTAGGTGGTGTGTTTGCCATTCCTGTGGCAGAGTGTAAGTAAGACGAGGCTAATATATATAAGTATATAATATCCAGCCTAGTGTCTAGCACGTATCAAGTAATGGTCCGGTTCTCTCGTGGTCAGAGTCAACTAACGCATTCCTGTTCAACATAACCATTTCAGACCTCGCATCATTTTTCCTTAATTGTACATAGTTGATCAGGCTATGTTAAATTAAAGTCATATGATGTAATTCCTGAACCAATCATGCCTAGTAAGGAAATACTGCCTAACGGTCATAGTCTAGGCCCACTAAATGCAACCTAGTTCACTATAACCTTAGGCTCTGATAACAATCTGTAACACCCCCGAAATTCACTGTTTTGCGGAAGCATAATTTGGGGTGTTACTAATCAAATATCACAGCACAAAGATAAAGTAAACGACATCTATATGCAACGTTTGTAAATTAGTTACATTCCATAGATATATTGTTTGAAAACTTAGTGTTTTCGTATACAAAAATGTAGTTTCCCTAGAGTCCGCGCGTGTAGCGGGAGATTCTATTACATAATCAAAATATACAAAAGATAATGCTAAGAATCTCCGTTAATGCAGTTGTGTTGAAATCATTCGACTCTAGCTAAAAATCCTGGAGTAATCCTACTCCATCCGAGTACCTGAGAAAACATGCTAAAAAGTGTCAACCAAAAGGTTGGTGAATCTCACAGGTTTGTAAGTAATATCAGCTTTGAACACGAGATTTCATCAGTAATGCCCGCAGGCGTAAAATCAGCAATTTCAATCTAGAAATCGTAAACCAGTATTTGCAATCCCGCAAATGTAAGTAAGTAAGTTTATACCGTTGCCATGAGGCTCATAATCGAAGCTTAACCCGTAAGTAATAAGTTTGCTCCCATGACATGCTCGTAAATGAGCAAGCATCAGTAACGAATATTTAGTCACCCGTTTCTACGTGTAAATCGGTACGTGGCAGCGCTACTGCCCCGGGCGGGGACGGTCATTTCCCTAATGGATCCATTAACTAGTGTTCGCGCTTAAGTCCATAACTAACGATATATGATGGAGAGACTTCTGTAAATAGTAAACAACTCATGCAATTCCGTTTGGTATAGTAAGCAGTTTAGTACTTGTGTTCAAGAAAAATCAGTAGCATGTATCTCCCCCAATAAGATAAAACAGTAAAAGTGAGGCCGTAAGACTCACCTGAGTCTTGTAGTAACCAGTTGCAATTAGCAAGTAGTAAGTAAAGCAAGTAGGTTCTCTGAACCCGTAACCTTCAAATGCCTAATCATATGAAGTTATGTAAGTATGCGTCTCACGAGACGTTTCGTTTAGTTGTACACAACTAGTATATCCAGTGTTTGTCCGTATGTTTGTAATTGTTTGTTTGTTGGAAAACATGTTTGGCCCGTTGGTGACGGTTTGTAGCAAAAATTCTAAAATGTTGACTTTGCTACAGTAAATGTGCTACAATGAATTGCTACAGTAAATTTTGACTTTTTGCTACAGTAACTTTGACTTTTCTATAGTGAAAATCCTTTAAAATTTCCAAGTTTTCTGTTTTCTGCGACATAAGCTGCGACACAAGGATTTGTATGCGACACAAGGGTTGTGTCGCATGAAGGATGCGACACAATAGCTCTGCGACACAGTGGTTGTGTCGCAAAAAGCTTGCGATGCTAATTCAATAGCGACAGAACGGTTGTGTCGTATTAAATACGACATAGTATGCGACATAGAGTGCGACACAATATTGTGTCGCAAAGGTTACGACACTAAAGGATTGGTACGACACAAGGTACGACACAAACGGGTTTATGCGTGTAACACCTGCTAAATTAGGATAATTAATTATGCCTAATTACTTGTAACTAGTTGTAATTAGTATGTAATAGGACTAATTGCAGACTCTATTTGTATATATATATATAAGGTGAATTATATATATATGTGTGTACTTACGCGATTTGGATTAATCGTACGAATTAACCGGACGGAGTCCGACACAGTTACTTGGACGTTGGTGACAGAAACTTACCTAAATAATGAGAACGTATTTTATTATATAAAATACACAGCGAACAAACATTATTTATAATATCGCGATGACATTTTAAATAATTTAGCGAATACGTATTAAACGCGAGTTAAGAATTTTAATACTTCGACAAATGTTTTTATAATTAATTTCAAGGTATTTCATTAAAACATTCCCGTCACCTTTTAAAAATATAACTGCTTGATATAACGTTTAAAAGACGGGGAAAACGAACACCGCACGGAGCGCGGAGGCGCGGACTGAAAATGGGAGGCTTAACCTCCCACCTTATTTTCTTTTCTCTTCATTTCTCATTTCCTTTCTCTTTCTTCCATCCTTTTCTCTCAACTAACAAAACCACCACCACCTTACAAAATTACAAAATAACATCACGAAACGACGCCGAATCATACCACTCCTTTGGAATAAAAGAACCACAGCATCACGATCTACCTTTCCATCTTTTCGGATTTTCTATCCGACATTTTGTAAGTTTCCGACAAAACCCGAAACTCTCCGTTTTTGCTCATTTTTACGTTTTTATGGTTTATATATGCTTAAAATGTCCAAAAATGGGTTGGGTAAAAGATTTGGACCTAACGGAAGTTTTTCGACCGATTTTCCGGCCACCAATTTCCGATCAGACCGCTACGTCGCAGAGACGCTGGGCTATCTGCGACGTAGCTCAAAACGTCGCATTAAGTGGCCGACGTCGCACTTAGCGACGTCGCGACCTACGTCGCACAAAAATCTCAACGTCGCATTAGCGACGCCACTCCCTACGTCGCATTGATTTGCGAAGGTCGCATTATGCGACGTACATGCCAACGTCGCACCCTACGTCGCATGCTACGTCGCATGCTACGTCGCACAAACCAGAACCTTGAAAAGTCAGATTTTACTAAGTGTCGAACTTACACAACTTCAAATACTTATGTCATACGACTTAACAAACGTCATAGAACATACTTTCTATTACAATTACACTAAATTGCGTTATAAATGATAACACTTTGAATCATTATTACAAACCGTCACCAACGGGCCATATTTGTTTTCAAACTACAAACGGATTACTAAACAAACACTTGGACATCATGAGTTGTGTAAACAACTAGCCTAGATGGTCTTGCGAGACATCTACTTACTTAACTTTATATGTTTAGGCATTTGAAGGTTACGGGTTCGGAGAACCTACGGTTGATATTATTTACTCGTTTATTGATATAAACGTACTTGCAAAGACTCAGGTGAGTCTTACGGCCCCACTTTTACTGTTTTATCTTATTGGGGGAGATACATGCTACTACTTTTTCTTGAACACAAGTACTAAACTGTTTACTATACCAAACGGAATTGCATGAGTTGTTACTATTTACAGAAGTCTCTCCATCATATATCGTTAGTTATGGACTTAAGCGCGAACACTAGTTAATGGATCCATTAGGGAAATGACCCTCCCCACCCGGGGCAGTAGCGCTGCCACGTACTGATTTACACGTATAAACGGGTGACTACTTATTCGTTACTGATGCTTGCTCACTTACGAGCATGTCACGGGAGCAAACATGTTATTTACGGGTTAAGCTTCGATTATGAGCCTCATGGCAACGGTATAAACTTATTTATTTACATTTGCTGGATTGCAAATACTGATTTTACGATTGCTGGATTGCAATGGCTGATTTTACGCCTACGGGCACTACTAATGAAATCTCGTGTTCAAAGCCGATATTATTTACAAACCTGTGAGATTCACCAACCTTTTTGGTTGACACTTTTTAGCATGTTTTCTCAGGTACCCGGATGGAGTAGGATTACTCCAGGATTTTAGCTAGAGTCGCATGATTTCAACACAACTGCATTAACGGAGATTCTTAGCATTATCTTTTGTATATTTTGATTATGTAATAGAATCTCCCGCTATACGCGTGGACTCTAGGGGAAACTACATTTTGTATACGAAAACACTAAGTTTTCAAACATTATATCTATGGAATGTAACTAATTTACAAAACGTCTCATTTAGAGGTCGTTTGCTGTATATCTTGTGCTTTGTATATTGATTAGTAACACCCAAGTATGCTTCCGCAAAACAGTGAATTTCTGGGGTGTTACAGATTGGTATCAGAGCCTAAGGTTATAGTGAACTAGGTTGCATTTAGTGGGCCTAGACTATGACCATTAGGCAGTATTTCCTTATTAGGCATAATTGGTTCAGGAATCACATCATACGACTTTAATTTAACATAGCCTGATCAACTATGTACAATTAAGGAAAGATGATGTGAGGTCTGAAATGGTTATGTTAAACGGGGATGCGTTAGTTGACTCTGACCACGAGGGAACCGAGACTCTTACTTGTTATGTGCTAGACATACGCTAGGCTATTATATATTGAATATATATGAATAGGCCTCGCACGTAAACACACTCGCTATAGAGATAGCCGACGTTTCTCTGGTGACACTTACGAATTTCTCTCAGCGGTTTGCACCGACCATGACAGACTTGATTACCGTCACACCACCTTGTGGCGCACTCTAATGATTTTATGAAAATCACATCTAACACCCGGAAGCAACGTACTTCCAAGGACTAAAATCCTCTCTCTGTCATTTCTATAGAACTCAAAGACGCGAATTCCCAAATGGACGACTACATGTCTGATAGTGACCAAGTCCACGAGGAACAAATCCAGTACACGTATCTCGATGAGGACATCGTACCAGAAGAAGAAATCATGCTGGAGGGAAACGAAAACCAGAATTTCGAAATGACTGGCATCGACATAGAAGAATATGAAAGAGTGCGAGATCAGGCCGTGGGACTAGACGGCCGAAATTGGGCACTTAAGCGTAAGTGCATAGACTATGAACAAAGATTGAGAATCTCAAACCGATCTGTCCCTACACGAATCAAAGATAAGATCCGTTACTGGAAGAAAGTGGCCACCAACCTAACCCGTAGGACCAAAACATGGATCAAACGTTTGGGCAGGAAGTCAACGGAGGAGACTAGGTACCGCTCCACGACTCAAAGATACAGGGACATGCTTGAGGCACGCTACCACCCACACGACCTGAACCTGGAGTCGGAAGACGAATCCGAAGGCCAGGAACCCTAACTAAGAATGAACCAACCGACTAGCAGAAACTGTGGACCGCCGTGTCACGCTAATGGAACAAATTAATCTACATTAAGATTAGTGTAGTTTTCGTCTTGTAATCTATCTCGTAATCTAGGGACTATCTAGCACTACTCTATAAACTAGTCGGATGTAACCATTCCCGGCACCTTTGTAATATCTCTGTAGGATGTAACTTTTGAACTCACTTTATCTATCAGATATCCTTTGTTATCTCAACTCACATTAATTGTCATTTTCCATGTTGATGTTATGTATTACTGCTTTTATACATGTACATCTGTGACAATTACCAGCTCATACAAAATCTCATGTATCTTCATTTCTTTTATTGAAGAATCATGCCGCCAAAGACACGACTATACACCGATGCCCAGATTACCTCCCTTATAACCCAGGCTGTTACTGAAGCCTTGGCTCGGAATACTCCACCAAATTCCTCGAGGAACAGCGATGCCGCTGAAACCACTACTGCTAAACCCTGTTCATACAAAGACTTTCAGAACTGCAAACCTCTAAACTTTGCAGGTACCGAGGGAGCTATCGGTCTAGTACGCTGGATCGAGAAAGTTGAGTCTGTATTTCTTATCTGCAACTGTGCGGAGGGAGATAAGGTTAAGTTCTCCGTTAGTACTTTTACTGACACCGCACTCACCTGGTGGAACACTTATGCCCAGACTGTGAGTGTTGCTACTGCTTACCAACTCCCGTGGGAGGAGTTGAAGAAGATGTTGAGGGGTGAGTATTGCCCCAGGGATGAATTGAAACAACTAGAAGTGGAATTCTGGAACCACAAGATGCAGGGTGATGACATCACCGGATACACCAACCGTTTCCACCAACTGGCACTTCTGTGCCCAACCATGGTCGATCCTGAGTACAAGAGGATCGAGAAATTTGTTGATGGTCTTCCTGAGAGACTCCAAGACCTGGTAACTTCTTCCAAACCGGGTACTATTCAGAGCGCCATCCGTATGGCCCATGAACTAACGGCAAATTCTGTCCGCCGTGGTACAACTTCAACCCCATCTGCAAACAACAAACGCAAGTGGGAAGGTAACCCCAACTCATCCAACCAAACCTTCAACAAAAAGCCTGAGTACATTAAGGCTTATACATCTGGAACTTCGGAAAAGAAAGGGTACAGCGGGAACAAGCCCTACTGTTCCAAATGCAGCCGCCATCATGACGGTTCTTGCCCTTGCTCCAACTGCAAACGGTTCGGGCATCTAGCCAAGGATTGCCGAATCAACATTTCTACCCCCAACACTAATGCACCAAAGGCCTGCTTTGGGTGCGGAAATACAGGGCATTTCAAGAAAGATTGCCCAAAGCTGAAAAACAACAACAACCCTGCTCGCGGCAGATCATTCGTTATCAAGGCTGGGGAAGCCAGACAAGACCCGAACGTCGTGACGGGTACGTTCCTTCTCAACGACCTTACTGCTTCTGTGTTATTTGATACCGGTGCCGATAGAAGCTTCATATCTGAGAAATTTAGCCCTTTACTTGATATTACTCCCACTGCCTTAGATGCTAAATACATTGTAGAATTAGCTAACGGCAAACTAATTGAGACTGATAGCATCATACACAACTGTACACTTAACCTCACGAACGAAACGTTTTCCATTGATTTAATCCCTGTCGAGATCGGCAGCTTCGATATTATTGTCGGTATGGATTGGTTATCCAGGCACCGAGCTGAAATCATCTGCCATGACAAACTCGTTCGCATACCTCTTGTCTCCGGTGGAACCTTAGTCCTACAAGGGGAGACCGGTAGACGGAATCTGAATATTGTATCCTGTCTGAAAACGAGAAAATATCTACGAAAAGGGTATCAAGCCATCCTCGCACATGTAACGGAGAAGAAGTCGGAGGAGAAGCGACTTGAGGATGTTCCGATCGTGCGGGATTTCCCGGAAGTCTTTCCTGAAGACTTGCCCGGACTTCCGCCACCTAGACAAGTTGAATTCCAAATCGAACTTGTGCCCGGAGCTGCACCCGTGGCACGAGCCCCTTACCGTTTAGCACCATCCGAAATGCAGGAGTTGTCTAACCAACTACAGGAACTCCTGGACAGAGGATTCATTCGACCAAGTTCCTCACCTTGGGGAGCTCCGGTCTTATTCGTGAAAAAGAAAGATGGGTCTTTCCGCATGTGTATCGACTACCGAGAGCTGAATAAGCTAACCATAAAGAATCGGTACCCACTTCCTAGAATCGATGACCTGTTCGACCAACTCCAGGGATCGAGTGTTTACTCAAAGATTGATCTACGGTCGGGTTATCATCAACTCCGAGTCCGTGACAATGATATCCCAAAGACAGCTTTCCGAACTCGTTATGGGCATTACGAATTCCAAGTGATGCCATTCGGGTTGACCAACGCACCGGCCGTATTCATGGACCTTATGAATCGGGTGTGCAAACCATATCTTGACAAATTCGTCATTGTGTTCATCGACGATATACTGATTTACTCGTGCAACGAACAGGAACATGCTCAACATCTGAAAACCATTCTTGGACTTCTGAAACACGAAGAGTTATATGCCAAATTCTCTAAGTGTGAGTTCTGGATTCGAACCGTTCAATTCCTCGGGCACGTGATTGACAGCCAAGGAATTCATGTTGATCCCGCCAAGATTGAAGCAATCAAGGGCTGGGAGTCACCGACCACTCCAACCGAAGTGAGACAATTCTTAGGTCTTGCTGGTTATTACCGCCGATTCATCGAAAACTTTTCAAGAATAGCTGTTCCACTAACCACACTGACTCAGAAAGATAAGAAGTTCGATTGGACTGATAAACAAGAGTCAGCCTTCCAGCTATTGAAAAACAAACTTTGCAGTGCACCAATCCTGTCCTTACCCGAGGGCACCGACGATTTCGTAGTTTACTGCGACGCCTCACACCAGGGACTTGGTTGTGTGTTGATGCAACGGGAAAAAGTCATTGCCTATGCCTCACGACAACTGAAAATCCACGAGAAAAACTATACGACCCACGACCTCGAGTTAGGTGCTGTGGTCTTCGCATTGAAAATCTGGAGACATTATCTCTACGGTACGAAAAGCACTATCTTTACCGATCACAAAAGTCTCCAACACATATTCGATCAGAAAGATCTAAACATGAGACAACGTCGCTGGGTTGAGTTACTTAGTGACTACGACTGCGAGATCAAATACCATCCGGGCAAGGCTAACGTAGTTGCCGATGCCTTAAGCCGAAAAGAACGAGTGAAACCCCTTCGAGTCCGAGCACTTTCTATGACAATTCATAACGAGCTTCCTGCTCAAATCCTTACCGCTCAACTTGAAGCACTCAACGATGAAAACTTGAAAAATGAAGCCTTGTGAGGCTTGGATAAACAATTCGAAATCAAACCCGATGGAACTCGATACTTCTCTAACCGGGTGTGGTTACCCAAATTCGGAAACTTGCGAGATTTGGTGATGGCTGAAGCTCACAAATCTCGATACTCTATACATCCCGGATCTGACAAGATGTATCATGACGTCAAAGGGTTGTATTGATGGCCTAACATGAAAGCTGACATCGCCTTGTACGTCAGTAAATGCCTAACCTGTTCCAAAGTAAAGACCGAACACCAAAGACCCTCTGGGTTGCTTCAACAACCTGAAATTCCTCAATGGAAATGGGAACAGATTTCCATGGACTTCATTACCAAACTACCGAAAACTTCGAGTGGTTGCGATACCATTTGGGTGATCGTGGACCGTCTCACGAAATCTGCTCATTTTCTGGCCATCAAGGAAACCGACAAGATGGAGCGTCTGACTCGCATCTATGTCAAAGAAATCATCTCGCGACACGGTGTACCTATCTCGATCATCTCGGATAGGGACAGCCGTTTTACTTCTAACTTTTGGCAATCGCTACAGAAATCTCTTGGTACTCGTCTGGATATGAGTACTGCTTATCACCCGCAAACCGATGGCCAAAGCGAGCGAACTATTCAAACACTGGAGGATATGCTACGAGCCTGCGTAGTCGACTTCGGTACTTCTTGGGAAAATCACTTACCGTTGTGTGAGTTTTCGTACAACAACAGTTACCATACCAGCATAAAGGCTGCACCCTTCGAGGCACTTTACGGACGTAAGTGCCGATCACCTGTCTGTTGGACTGAGTTAGGAGAATCCCAACTCACGGGTCCAGAAATCATTCAAGAAACTACTGAGAAAATCGTTGGTATTCAAAACCGGCTGAAAGCCGCACGTGATCGTCAGAAAAGCTATGCTGACGTGAGACGCAAACACCTTGAGTTCCAGGTAGGAGACAAGGTACTTCTCAAAGTGGCACCGTGGAAAGGTATTATTCGATTCGGGAAACGAGGCAAACTAAATCCTAGATACATCGGACCATTCGAAATCCTTGAAAGGATTGGTCCAGTGGCATATCGCCTGCAACTTCCTGCTGAACTTAGCAGCGTACACAACACATTCCACATTTCTAACTTGAAGAAATGTCTGTATGACGAGACGCTGATTATACCGCTCGACGAAATTCAAATCGATGATAAACTTCATTTTGTCGAGAAACCTATGGAAATCATGGACCGAGAGGTCAAGCAATTGAAACAGAGTCGTATTCCCATAGTAAAAGTCAGGTGGAATTCTAGGCGCGGCCCTGAGTTCACCTGGGAACGGGAAGACCAAATGCGACAGAAATACCCACATCTCTTCCCAGACAACGCACCATCTGTGCACACGAACTAATTTCGGGACGAAATTTCTTTAACAAGGGGAGAATGTAACACCTGCTAAATTAGGATAATTAATTATGCCTAATTACTTGTAACTAGTTGTAATTAGTATGTAATAGGACTAATTGCAGACTCTATTTGTATATATATATATAAGGTGAATTATATATATATGTGTGTACTTACGCGATTTGGATTAATCGTACGAATTAACCGGACGGAGTCCGACACAGTTACTTGGACGTTGGTGACAGAAACTTACCTAAATAATGAGAACGTATTTTATTATATAAAATACACAGCGAACAAACATTATTTATAATATCGCGATGACATTTTAAATAATTTAGCGAATACGTATTAAACGCGAGTTAAGAATTTTAATACTTCGACAAATGTTTTTATAATTAATTTCAAGGTATTTCATTAAAACATTCCCGTCACCTTTTAAAAATATAACTGCTTGATATAACGTTTAAAAGACGGGGGAAACGAACACCGCACGGAGCGCGGAGGCGCGGACTGAAAATGGGAGGCTTAACCTCCCACCTTCTTTTCTTTTCTCTTCATTTCTCATTTCCTTTCTCTTTCTTCCATCCTTTTCTCTCAACTAACAAAACCACCACCACCTTACAAAATCACAAAATAACATCACGAAACGACGCCGAATCATACCACTCCTTTGGAATAAAAGAACCACAGCATCACGATCTACCTTTCCATCTTTTCGGATTTTCTATCCGACATTTTGTAAGTTTCCGACAAAACCCGAAACTCTCCGTTTTTGCTCATTTTTACGTTTTTATGGTTTATATATGCTTAAAATGTCCAAAAATGGGTTGGGTAAAAGATTTGGACCTAACGGAAGTTTTTCGACCGATTTTCCGGCCACCAATTTCCGATCAGACCGCTACGTCGCAGAGACGCTGGGCTATCTGCGACGTAGCTCAAAACGTCGCATTAAGTGGCCGACGTCGCACTTAGCGACGTCGCGACCTACGTCGCACAAAAATCTCAACGTCGCATTAGCGACGCCACTCCCTACGTCGCATTGATTTGCGAAGGTCGCATTATGCGACGTACATGCCAACGTCGCACCCTACGTCGCATGCTACGTCGCATGCTACGTCGCACAAACCAGAACCTTGAAAAGTTAGATTTTACTAAGTGTCGAACTTACACAACTTCAAATACTTATGTCATACGACTTAACAAACGTCATAGAACATACTTTCTATTACAATTACACTAAATTGCGTTATAAATGATAACACTTTGAATCATTATTACAAACCGTCACCAACGGGCCATATTTGTTTTCAAACTACAAACGGATTACTAAACAAACACTTGGACATAATGAGTTGTGTAAACAACTAGCCTAGATGGTCTTGCGAGACATCTACTTACTTAACTTTATATGTTTAGGCATTTGAAGGTTACGGGTTCGGAGAACCTACGGTTGATATTATTTACTCGTTTATTGATATAAACGTACTTGCAAAGACTCAGGTGAGTCTTACGGCCCCACTTTTACTGTTTTATCTTATTGGGGGAGATACATGCTACTACTTTTTCTTGAACACAAGTACTAAACTGTTTACTATACCAAACGGAATTGCATGAGTTGTTACTATTTACAGAAGTCTCTCCATCATATATCGTTAGTTATGGACTTAAGCGCGAACACTAGTTAATGGATCCATTAGGGAAATGACCCTCCCCACCCGGGGCAGTAGCGCTGCCACGTACTGATTTACACGTATAAACGGGTGACTACTTATTCGTTACTGATGCTTGCTCACTTACGAGCATGTCACGGGAGCAAACATGTTATTTACGGGTTAAGCTTCGATTATGAGCCTCATGGCAACGGTATAAACTTATTTATTTACATTTGCTGGATTGCAAATACTGATTTTACGATTGCTGGATTGCAATGGCTGATTTTACGCCTACGGGCACTACTAATGAAATCTCGTGTTCAAAGCCGATATTATTTACAAACCTGTGAGATTCACCAACCTTTTTGGTTGACACTTTTTAGCATGTTTTCTCAGGTACCCGGATGGAGTAGGATTACTCCAGGATTTTAGCTAGAGTCGCATGATTTCAACACAACTGCATTAACGGAGATTCTTAGCATTATCTTTTGTATATTTTGATTATGTAATAGAATCTCCCGCTATACGCGTGGACTCTAGGGGAAACTACATTTTGTATACGAAAACACTAAGTTTTCAAACATTATATCTATGGAATGTAACTAATTTACAAAACGTCTCATTTAGAGGTCGTTTGCTGTATATCTTGTGCTTTGTATATTGATTAGTAACACCCAAGTATGCTTCCGCAAAACAGTGAATTTCTGGGGTGTTACAATGCGACACAGCATGCGACACAAGGCTTGTGTCGCATGTATGAACACCAGCCCAGAAACATTCGGGTTTCAAGAATTTTCGACCAAAAACGCAAATCTAACCCATTTTTTAGCTATAAAATCGTGTATTCTTCATGTATTAGGTTATATCTAAGTTGTGTACATATCAAAACATAAAAACATTACACCAAATTGAATAGATCTAAGATTTTTGAAATTTCTTACTTTTGCAAATCGAGCTAAATGGAGGATGAGATGATGAAAACGATCTTGATATTCTTGTTCCACTCGTGATGGTGATTCCGAATATGTAATTTTCGTGGGTCGGTTTGTATTCCGAAATTTTGGTGTGGATTTGGTTGAGAGTGTTTGGAAGATGTGTGTGTGTTTGAAATGGTGAAAATGAAAGAATGGGAGGAGGGGTTGGTTGGGGTTGGCTGATCCAAAGGGGGAGGGAGGGGAAAACGCTCCCTAAAACTCAGTGTTTACATCGTGTCCTAATCGTTTAATCCTTTGTTTTTAGTATTTTAACCAAACCGTTATATTTTAAAATGTAACTGGAATATTTAAATAAAATACTTTGAAATTAATAATAAAACATTTGTCGAAGTATTTAAATTATTAATTCGCGTTTAATACGTTTTGTTGCATTATTTAAAATGTCGTCGCGATAATATATAAATAGTGTTCGTTCAATTGCGTATTTAATATAACAAAATACGTTCTCATTATTTAAGTAAATTTCTGTCACCAACGTCCAAATAAACTGTGTCGGACTCTATCCGGTTAATTCGTACGATTCATCCAAATCGCGTAAGTACACACATATATATATAAATCACCTTATATATATACAAATAGAGCCTGTAATTAGTCCTATTACATACTAATTACAACTAGTTATAAATAATTAGGCATAACTAAGTATCCTAATTATGCGGGTGTTACAGGAAAGGTTGGTGGCTTTTGTCCCCAATTTGTGGCATTAAAGCCCGTGTTTATTTACCCGATCGTATAAAAATGTATTATTTTCGATTCTAAGAATTTATTAATATTCTCTCGAAATGTTTTCGAGTCGAAACATTTTATAAAAAATGAAATGTTTGTGTTAAAATTTTATAACTTGTTTTCGCGCGGTTTCAGTTTAGTAAAACACATTTTAAATGAAACGAAATGTGTCTAAATGTTTTTCGAGTAAATAAATATCATTTACGTTATATATATCTACATATATAATTTTGAATATTTTGGTTTCAGATGCGTACAAAGTACGAATGTTTAAAGTTTAAATTGGGCGCGAAAATTGACCTTTTTGACCGGGTGTTACAATAAGGAACCATTTGCATACACTTCACCTCAGCAGGTGTGGAAGCACACTATTTGCTATTTAAGTCAAGTCTTTCTTGCATCGGAACATTTCCACGCTTAAAATTCTCCATCTTAAATCTCTTCAAGATCTTATCGATATAAGCACTTTGACTTAGTCCAATTAACCGCTTTGTTCTATCTCTATAGATCTTGATTCCAAGAATAAATGCCGCTTCTCCCAAGTCTTTCATAGCGAAACACTTTCCAAGGTAGGATTTTACATCTTGTAACATTGGAATATGATTTCCTATGATCAATATGTCATCAACATATAAGACAAGGAAAGTAACATTACTACCACTAGCCTTTTGATATACACATGGCTCATCAGGGTTTTGAGTAAAACCAAACTTTTGATTTCCTCATCAAACCTCTTGTTCCAGCTTTTTGATGTTTGCTTTAGTCCATAAATGGACTGTAACACCCCCAAATTTAATGATTTGCGGAAGCATACCTTTGGTGTTACTAATCAATATACAAAGCACAAGATATACAGCAAACGACCTCTAAATGAGACGTTTTATAAAATAATTACATTTCATAATTTAATTGTTTGAAAACATATAGTTTTCTTTACAAAAATATGTAAGCCTAGAGTCCGCGTATGTGGCGGGAGATTCTATTACATAACCATAGTTACAAAAGATAATGCCAAAGAATCTCCGTTAAATGCAGTTTGGAAATCATGCGACTCTAGCTAGTAATCCTGGAGTGATCCTACTCCGTAAGTGTACCTGAGAATACATGCTAAAAAGGGTCAACCAAAAGGTTGGTGAATCTCACAGGTTTATCAGTAAATAATCAGTTTGAACACAAGATTTCATCAGTAGTGCCAGTAGGCGTATATCAAGTATTTGCAAATCCAGCAAAAGTAAAGTAATTAAGTTATACCGTTGCCATGAGGCTCATAATCGAAGCTTAACCCATAAATAATCAGTTGCTCCCGTGACATGCTCGTAATTGAGCAAGCATAAGTAACCAAATAATAGTCACCCGTTTCTACGTGTAAATCAGTACGTGGTAGCGCTACTACCCCGGGCAGGGAGGGTCATTTCCCTAATGGATCCATTAACTACTGTTCGCGCTTAAGTCCATAACTAACGATATATGATGGAGAGACTTCAGTAAGTAGTGAATAACTCATGCAATCCCGTTTGGTATAGAAATCAGTTTAGTACTTGTGTTCAGGAAAAATAAGTAGCATGTATCTCCCCCAATAAGATAAAACAGTAAAAGTGGGGCCGTAAGACTCACCTGAGTCTAGTAGTAAGCAGTTGAAAACTGTAAGAAGCGTGTAGGTTCTCCGAACCCGTAACCTTTAAATGCCTAAACATGTAAGGTTAAGTAAGTAGGTGTCTCGCAAGACCATCTAGGCTAGTTGTCCATATAACCCGTTGTCCAAATGTTGGTTCGTTATCGTTTGTAATAAAGTGTTCGGCCCGTTGGTGATTCGTTATGATTAAAGTTTTATCACTTATAACGCGATTTAGAGTGATTGCACTTGAAAAGTATGTTCTATTATGTTCGATGATTCGTATTGTATAAGTATTTGAAATTGTACATGTTTGACACTTGGTGAGAAATGTGCTTACAGAATCTAAGTACGGGGGTCCGGGGGCAGCGCCCCTGGTTAGCGGGGTCCAAGGGGCGGCAGCCCCTGGCGGGGTCCAAGGGGCAGAGCCCCTGGCTGGGGTCGAGCTGCCAGGTCAGCTTGGAAAATTTTTATTTCTACTATATTGCTTTGACGAAAAACGCATCTGGAACCGAATTTGGGTAAAATCAGGTTTTAAAAATTTTAGGTCTCGACACTTAGTAAAAATGTGAGTTTTCAAGGTTCTGGTTTGTGCGACGTCGCATGCGACGTTGCAAGCGACGTAAGGTGCGACGTGGCCATGTACGTCGCATGATGCGACCTTCGCAAATCAATGCGACGTAGGGGGTGGCGTCGCTAATGCGACGTTGGTTCGGTTTGCGACGTTAAAGTCTACGTCGCCATGTAGGACATCCGCAAATTAATGCGACGTAAGGGGCTGCGTCGCTAGTGCGACGTTGAGATTTTTGTGCGACGTAGGTCGCGACGTCGCAGAGGCCCCTGGCCAGGTGCGACGTTGCGGTCTGATGGCCAGAAATTTAGTCGAAAACGAGTTTCCCGGTTTCCGTTGGGTCCAAATCTTTTACCCAACCCTTATATAAACATAATAAGCCTATAGAAACCATAATTTAGTAAAAATGATCAAAAACGAGAGATGTCGGGATTTGTCGGAAACTTACAAAGTGCCGAAATGAAAATCCGGAAAGATGGAGTTGTAGATCGTGAAGTGGTGGTGCTTTTCTTCCAAATGACCGAGTAAAACCGAGTGCGTTTTGAGGTAGTATTTTGTGAATTTAATGAGGTGTGGTGGTGTTTAATTTGAGAGAGAAAAGAAAGAAAGGGAAAGAAGAGAGAGAGAGGGAGTTAGTGGAATGAGAAGGAAGAGGGGAAAGTTGGGGGTTTTGATGAAAGCCCCCATTTTTCAGTACCCGCGCTGTGCTCCGTGCGGTGTTCGTTTTCTCCGTCTTTTACCTTAAACTATTTATTTCTACCCGTGAATTATCCTTTTAAAATACAAAGGTTATTAAATAATTTACTTAAATTATTTCTTTAAATCTTTAATTGTTTGAAGTATAATTTAGTTTAAATACGTTTGAATACTTTTGTTTTTAAATCGTGTAAACTTTAACCAAGTGATACGAGATAATTTCTGATTATTGAAAAATAGCATTTTGGGTCATAATTGCGTTATTTTAGTTTATAAACATTTGTTTACCAACGTCCGTATTAATCAAATAGAATTTCATTCTATTTAAATTGCGTACGATTTAAGTCAAATCGCAAAGTTGTATATATTTACCAATATATAATCCGATACATAAATTAGCCTAACACAGAACTAATTACATGTATTAACAAAGAATTAGGTACTAATTCTAGTCCTAATTCGCCGGTTGTTACATGGACCTTTGAAGCTTGCACACTTTGCTGGGATGTTTTGGATCAATAAAACCTTCAGGTTGAACCATATATACATCCTCGTCTAGGTATCCATTCAAGTAGGCAGTCTTGACATCCATTTGTCAAATCTCATAGTCTTAGTACGCTGCTATGTCTAAGATAATCCTAATAGCCCTAATGTAAGATATAGGAGAGAAGGTTTCATCATTGTCAACTCCGTAGACTTGAGTATAACCCTTCGCTACAATATGAACTTTATAGGTGTGTACATTTTCATCCATGCCGGTCTTCTTCTTGAAGAGCCATTTATACCCAACGGTTTTAGCATTGGGTGGAAGATCAACCAAGCACCAGACTTGATTATCTTTCATAGATTTCTTTTCCACATTCGCAGCTTCAAGCCATTTTTCAGATTCTGGATCTGATAATGCAGCTTTGAAATTAGGAGGCTCATTAAGATCCCTTAACATGTACTCCTCAGTTTCTACATTTAGACACAACTGTTCGGGAGCACGTATTGTACTTGAAGACCTACGAATTGGAACAACATCAACTTGAGGTTCAACACTCTGAATACCCCCCCCCCCCCCCCCCCCCCCCGAAGTTGATGTTTGCTAGTGTTTATAGAAGGTGATGCATCTTCCTCTTGATTCTCATCAAGTTCTACTACCCTCCCACTGTTTTCTTGAGCTATCAGATTCTTCTCAAAGAACTCAGCATATCTAGCAACTTTAACAGTGTTTTTAGAAGAAATGTAGAAGTAGTAACCCATTGTTTCCTTTGGGTATCCTACAAAGATGCACTTAATAGATCTTTGCTCGAGTTTGTCAGGAGTATACCGCTTCACAAGCACTTCATATCCCCAGACCTTTAAGACAAATTAGGGACTTTCCCATGTCACAATTCATGTGGTGTCTTATCTGATGGGTTTTCTATTCCCTAACTAGATTAACATACGCAGCGGATAATAAAAATTAATCTAGAGCAACTAAAACAAAATAAATAGATAAATGAGAAAATACTAACTTTAAGAAAATCGGATTTCTCATGCGCAGACCACCTTGCAGAACCTTCTTGACTTGGAGGCGAGTACCCAAACCAGAGTACCTCTAATAGCTCACACCCACGAACCAAGAGAAATTCGAAATCCTAGGGTCCCGACTCTAAGTCGTGTAAACTCTTACAAGGATTAGGAATTCAGAAAGAAGAGAGAATCGAAAACTATCCGATTGGGATGATTTGAAAGCTTAGGCTATGCCCCTATTTAAATAGGGAAAAACCCCTTGGGGTTTGGTTGCTTAGCCGATGTGGGAATTCTGCAAATGCCCTCCAACTGTCGGTTGGAGCTTCCAGCCAGTGGTTGGACTTACTTCTCGCCCAAGAATCCACACGTTCCACCGCCTAACCACAATCTCGACTCCAGCCGTCGGCTGGACCTTCCAACCGGCGGTTGGATCCGCTTTCCAGAATATTCCTTTTAGTTAAACTAAACAATATTTAATTTCTAATTAATTTATCTCTTTGATAAATTACTAAACTAATCTTGATATTAATTCCAATTAATATTATCTGTCTTTAATTTCTCTTATTGTTCATTGAGGGCGACCTAAAAAGGACTCCACTTTTAACGATAGTCTTACCAATTTAGTTACCTTGGACACTATTCCAACATTATCATCCTTCTTGGTTGGAACCATATTTAGAATACGTATAGCAGACTCTAGAGCATAATTCCAAAATTATAGTGGGAGAGTTGTAAGGTTCATCATCGATCTTACCATGTCTAACAAGGTTCGATTCCTCCTCTCCGATACTCCATTATGTTGTGGTGTGTATGGAGGAGTAAGATGTTGGACAATTCCACATGCTTTCAGATAATCCTTAAACTCTTGGCTTAAGTATTCACCACCTCGATCCGAACGAAGGATCTTGATGGTTTTACCGAGTTGATTCTCTACTTCATTCTTAAACACTTTAAACATAACCATAATGACTGAAATCATCAATGAAAGTGATAAAGTAGCTTGCACCTTGTCTTGACACGTGTCTAAATGGACCACAAACATCCGTATGTATGATTCCAAGTAGATCTTTAGCCCTTTCCGTTTGATGCGAAAAAGGTTTCCTTGTCATCTTGCCAGAAACACAAGATACGTATTTTTCAAAGGATTCATCATCATATAATTTTAAGAGCCCTTCACGTTGAAGCCTTTCAATGAGTTTCTTGCTAATGTGAGCAAGACGACAATGCCAAAGATAGGTAGAGTCCAAGTTAGGCTTGGCTCTTTTATTGCTAACAGAATACATAGAATTAACTTTTGAAACACAATCATGCATATCAATTTCAAAAATACCATCACAATGAATAACATTAAAATAATGAACATTATCTTTAGAAACTGAAATACCATAATCATTAAAAACATTGATAAATCCATTATCTTTCAAAAGTGATACTGAAACAACACATTTAGTAATAGTAGGTGCAAAATGATAATTGTCTAATACAATGACTAAGTCTGAAGACAAAACTAAGTCAAAACTTCCGACGGCTTCTACAGTTGCACGTACACCATTGCCCACGTACAAGTAAAGTGCCCCATGTTTCAGTTTCTTCTTTCCCCTAAATCCATGTAGGGTATTACAAATGTGAGTACCACAACCAGTGTCATATACCCAGGAATTTGAATTTGAGAAAGAATATAATTCTATTGTGAAGATACCTGAAGTTCCGGTATGGCTGGCTTGCTTATTCTTCTTCATCAACTCAGCAAGATAGACAGGACAATTCCTCCTCCAGTGACCCACTCCTTGCAGTGGTGACACTCCTCATTGTTAGCCGGATTCTCTTTCTTTGCTGGAGGGGTTTGGTTAGGTTTGGGGGCGTAAGCACCTTGCTTACCCTTACCATTCCTCTTAGCCTTTCCCTTAGTTAGCGGTTTCTTGTCTGTGACAACCGATACTTAAGGATAGTTAATTTCCTTAAGCTAGAAACGTACTACGCATATTTAGTTTCATATTAGGCTAAATACTTGAAACACTTCGTATATATATATATATATATATATATATATATATATATATATATATATATATATATATATATATATATATATATATATATACACGTACGTAATCAATTGTAATTACGCAAAACTATCGGAAGGATTTCTGACAAACCTAGACGTTGGTGACGCATTTTCATAAATAACATAAACCTATTTCATTACAAAATAGTCGTTATTTACTATATATTATTAATGTGTAATAATATACAAAAAGTATTACGTCTTATATAAAACGTAACGTACGCGAGAAAACACGCGAATTGAACCCGACACCCGAGCGAGACCCAATGATGAACGTCAAAATGTACTACATTATAGTACTAATTACCCCTGTGTTTAATAGGTTTCTAATGCATTTTGTATGAATAAGATACTTATTTCGTTCATATTTGCATTTAGGAGATTTATTGGAGCTTGGATAAAAAAGGAACGGAAAACGAGCTTATTTGGAAGAAAAGTTACTAAAAGAATAAAACATTGGACAAGAGAAGATTGGATCGAGGAAAAGAAGCTAAGAGAGTGAAGATAGGCAATATTGGATTGGAATAAGTGTAAATGAAGCTCGAATCGGAAAAAGAATGAAAGATGAGTTGAAGATGGAGGAAGAATGTAAAAGCTGAGTTTTCAGACAGCTGTTAGTATTTTGGCCATAACTTTCTCATACAAACTCCGATTGAGGTGATTCAACTTGGAGAATTTAGCTAACACAGAGGGCTACAACTTTCGTTTTTTCCATTTTTTCTGAAAATGCATCCATACGGAGTATGGATGTCCATACGCCGTATGGATTGAAAAACTGGGCTGAAACCTCTTATCGCGGGCTGGACTGATGGGCTTTTACATCCATACGCCGTATGGAATTCCATACGCTGTATGGATGACTTTTTCAGCTATTTTAGTCCAATTTTAGGGTTTTCACTTCATAACTTCACACAAACCAAAACAATTCGACCAGAGACGATTAGAGGGGGTTTTTCCCTCATTTTGGGAGCTTTTCGAAGGATTAGAAGCTTAGAGAATCAAAGGTTTTCACTCGTTCAATCATTTCTTCGGTTTCTCGGTTCGAAAACATTTCTTTATTTCATTTGATTATGATTTCGGTTATGATTATGAATCTGAGTTTTTGTAATATTATGATTGGCTAATTCTTTAATGTATTTGCTTGGATAATGATACTTAGATTACGGATTGATTATTGATTTGCGGATTTAATTGGATTTATTGAAAGTTTATGTGTTTATTTGACGATCCTTGATTATTGAATGATTATTAGTAATTACCTAACGTGGTTTTATGGTTAATTGA
The DNA here is from genome assembly GCA_949592205.1 of Helichrysum umbraculigerum. NCBI lineage: Eukaryota > Viridiplantae > Streptophyta > Magnoliopsida > Asterales > Asteraceae > Helichrysum > Helichrysum umbraculigerum. The sequence goes on along the minus strand of CATIUR010000005.1, from coordinate 121,430,071 downwards.
GATTGATTTCCTTTTAATTATAAGATTATTGATAATTGTTGATTTCAATTGACGATTGTTGTTGAATATATTGAGTTTGACAGGTTAGGGCTAATAATTGGTAATGGTCATTGATGAACAAGATAACTAGTATTAGTTATAGACTTTGTTGATTCAAGTCAATAGAATAAATCACATAAACGGTGTTGGTTTAATTTAGAATATAATTTGGTGGGCAACGTTAAATTGAACTGTTAGCGTGTTGAAAACAACCTTGTGTCTTTCTTGATTGTGTTTATATCAATTTATCTTGTAAGGAAGATTGGTAATATTTGTTAATTCACCAATAAATCCATATGTTAGCGAATTAGTAAAATGATTTCCGGACTCTAAGGAAAGTAATCCAAGCAAATGCATTTCTTCTATCATCTGAATTAAGTCTTTATTTGATTAATTATTTATTAATTATTTTCTTTCAATTTACTTAATAAACTCTTTTATAATTGTTTACCAATTGTTCGATCGGAACTAAAACGCACCCTATCTTTACTGCTTTATTTACTTGTATCAATTTCCAATTTATTTAATTTGACATCCGTTCCCTGTGTTCGACTCGGACTTACCAAGTCTATACTAAAATTCGATCGGGTATTCTTGCCTGGTTGTGTGAGAAGTTTATATAAGGTATTTCCATTTTATAAATTAATAAACTAGACGCTTTCACACGCATCAAGTTTTTGGCGCCGCTGCCGGGAACGGTTTGATTCAATTGGGTATATTGGAATTTGTTTTCTGTAAATTATCAGTTTTAATTTAATCTTTATTTACTTGTTTATTTGTATTATCTGTGTATAGGATTAGCTTTTAATTTGTGTTATATTAAGAGTCTTGTTCTACCCTTCGTATTTGGAGGACGATTTCGGAGAATATTTACGAGCTCTCTTTAAACCACCCATCGATCAATCGGAACCAGATTTAGAAATGGCAGACGACATCGCCAACATGACTCTTGAGGAATATTCGAGCAGAAGGCGTAGCGACCTTGGCCCAGGAGTAGTGAGGCCTGCGATTGCAGAAAATGTTGAGTTCGAGATAAAGGGACAATTTCTAAAGGAGCTTAGGGAAAACCCGTTTCGAGGAGAGGAGAATGAAGATGATAACGAGCACGTGGAAATAATAGTGGAGATCGCCGATATGTTCAGCATCCCTAACGTTACATGCGATCAAGTCATGCTCCGAGTGTTCCCAAGAACACTCAAGGGAGCCGCGAAAAGATGGATTACTAATGAACCAGCTGGATCCATCACCACGTGGGAAGATCTCCGCACGAAGTTTCTCAGAATGTACTGCCCGCCATCCAAAACGTCGAAAATGATCAACGAGATTCGAAACTTCAAGCAAGACATTGATGAGTCGCTACACCAAGAGTGGGAAAGGTACCAGGACTTGATGCATAAATGTCCACAGCATTACCTAAACGACTAGCAAATTATAATGGTATTCTACAGGGGAGTGGATCGTGCTACAAGACAACAATTAGATGCTCAAGGACATATCCCGAAGAAGATTCCTAGGGACGCCTTAGCAGCTATTTGCGACCAAGCAAAGCATTCTCGGTTATGGGATGATGGTTCCTCTAGGAGAAAGAGGTCAATTAGCAATGACGATGGACTAGCCATCATAACTGCTAAGCTAAACAGCATGGGAAGAGACATAAAAAAGGTGACTGAGACTGTCCATGCAATCCAAGTAGGGTGTGACAACTGTGGAGGAATGCATTTAGTCAAGGATTGTCCCGAAATGAATTCTGTAGAAGTGAGAGAGGAAGTTAAATGTGTGGAAACTCACGGAGCTTACTGCCAAGGTAGTGGAGAATTTTTCCTAAGACCATACCAGGAAGGAGGTCGCCAGTTCCGCCAGACTCAGCCAGGTCTTTTCACTAAGGAACAACCCTCAGCAACCTCCCCCGAGAAGAAATCCAATTTGGAAGAAATGATGGGGAAGTTTTTGACTGCTAACGAGAAGTTTATTGCTAAGTCTGGACAGCGGATGGACGCCATTGAAGCATTAGTTCAGAATCAAGGAGCGGCGATCAAGCAAATTGAGGGAACCATTTCCAACATAGCTAAGGTTCTCCAACAGAGAGTCCCGGGAACTTTACCAGGATGCACCGAAACTAACCCACGAGATCACATAAAGGTTGTGACTACCAGAAGTGGAAAGGTTCATGAAAACCCTAAGTTTCAAAAGAATCATGTGTCGAAGCTTTTTCCTGAAAAGGATAAGGAAGCTGAGGTTGCCAAAAAGTTAAGGGTAGACACAAAAGATGATCAAATTGATAGGGATAAACAATATGCGAATGATCATGCGCCACTTCCACCTTACCCAGCAGCTTTGAGGAGAGGAAAAGATGAAGCTCATTATCACCAATTTCTAGAGAATCTGAAGCAATTTCATATCAACATTCCGTTTGTGGAAGCCATTGCCCAAATGCCTAAGTATGTGAAATACTTGAAGGAGCTCTTGACTAATAAGAGCAAGTTGGCAGAAGCAACTACAGTAATGATGAATGAGCGATGCTCAGCCGTGATGCAAAACAAGTTGCCACCAAAAATGAAGGATCCGGGGAGTATCACTATTCCCTTTTTAATTGGTAAGTTAGACATCGCGAATGCACTAGCGGATCTCGGGGCTAGCATATCTATTATGCCTTATACTATGTACGCTAGACTTGGGCTAGGAAAACCTAAGTCCATCCGAATGTGCATCGAGTTGGCTGATCACTCTGTTCAATACCCCAAAGGGATGGTTGAGAACGTTTTAGTCAAGGTTGATAAGTTTGTGTTTCCCTGTGACTTTGTGATTCTCGACATGGTAGAGGATCCTAAGTTGCCGATTATTCTAGGTAGACCCTTCCTTGCCACTTCCAGAGCATTGATCGATGTTTTTGATAGGAAAATAACCATGAGATTGGGGGATGAGAAGGTTGTATTTAATGTGAATGAATCTATGCAATATCCAGAATCCGTGGATGAGACTTGTTACTTTGCTAGCATGAGAGAATTATCTGAGGATGACGAGAGTTTGCAAAGTTTGAAGGATGACGTAGATTTAGACCCAATGATTCTTGAAGGATGGAAGGGAAGCCTCGCGACAATCCGTGACATCGACAAGTTCAATAAATTGCCTGTGGAGATCGAGACAACGTGCGAGAAAGATTTAGAAAATGAAGGCATTAAGTTAAGGGAGAGTGAAGAGTCGATTTTGACAAATGGAATTTCGATTAAAACGGAGACGCGAATTACTAGGCATAGTATCCCATATTCAAGAAAGAAGGTTTGGATCAGTGATATTGAATCGCATCTTACGAATGCACAATTGGAGAAAGTGTTAGGGATGAATGCTTATGTTAACGCTCGACTATATATGGAGCGCACCAAGAAATGGCATGATTCACGCTTTAAATCAAATTGTTTATTTGAAAAAGGTGATAAGGTTCTCCTATATAGTTCTCATCTGCATTTGTTCCCTGGTAAGTTAAAGACACGCTGGACAGGACCTTTTATAATTGAAAATGTTTATTCTTTTGGTGTTGTTGATCTGCAAGGTCATTCTGGAAAAACTTACAAGGTTAATGGAAGACGTTTGAAGAGATACGATGGTGATGCAAGGGACTCCAAGCGTGATTTGGAGATGGATTTGAATTAAGTTGTGAAGTAAGATGTCGAGTTTACCGACGTGATAAACAAAAGCGCTGTCGGGAGACAACCCGTTATTTTGTTATTTTGTTTTGTTGTTTTTGTTTGCAGGTTTGAACTTTGTGGGTGTGTTCCCTGGAAACCCTCACGAGACTACAACTCGTCCACTCAGGATACTGAGGGGTTTAAAGGCTTGTTGCATACGCTAAATGCAACCGTGATGCCTACGGAAGTGTGCTGTTGTATTTTATTTCAGAACCAGTTCATTCATGAATTTTTCTTCTTAATCGGGGGAGTTTTTCTGTTTCACTTCTTTTCTATTCCCTATATTATTGTTTTCTTTTGAAATTGGGACATTGCATACTTTTAAGTGGGGGATGGGGGAAAAGAAGTAAGTCTATTTGTCCTTAAGATATGAATGGTAAATATTGGCAAATTTTAAAGCTAAAGGGCATTCTACGTGTTAGTCATTTTTCAGCCCAAATTTTTCTTTTAAAATTGTTTTCTGCGTTAAAGTTTAGCGAATCTTGTAACATATTTTGGGAATGCAAAGAATGAAATGAATTTAATTTTTAAATATTAGATAGTTCATCTTGTGATGTATCGATAGGCAATCTATATGAAGGTTGTTGAGCTATTAAGAAATTTAATGCATTAAGTAGGGATTTATCCTATGAGGATCTTTTAGCAAGGTATGACCTTAGTCTTAATTCTTGTATGATAGCGTGTTATAATCCATAATTTTGGGATCCTAATTATCATCATTTGGGAATATACTGGGTGTTGTCTCCTCTGTTGTACCAAAGTACAGACCTGGTTTCCGTCAGTATATTTGATATCAAAATAGATAAAAATAAATGAGTACAAAGGACTCATAAATTGAAAAACCAAAGCCAAGTTATGTTGCTCTGTTGTACTGAGGTACAGACCTGTCACCAATGTCTTGGTTTGAAAAATGATTGATTTATTTGGATGTTCATTATTTGGAGAATTGTGACAAGTTATTTGTATGAGAGTATTTTGCTATTGTGAATCAAGGGTAAGGCCTGCTAGAACAATAATAAGTTGAGCTCAATTTCTGAAATTTAGATTGTTTAAGTGGACAACAATATTGGTAATCTGAGTGAATTATCGTTTATGCCTAATAATAATGTATTAGAAGTTGTTTCCCTTAGAGAGTTTCTTGATTGTGAAGCTTTAAGGTAGAATCTATTTTAAGGTAAGAATTTGGTTTGTAGAATGCTGTGTAGTATGTAAGTCCTTTTGCACTTTTGTTTGCCGTTCATATTTAAAGTGTTTAAGTTTTTGAATCGATAGTCTACTTGAGGACAAGTAGGATTCAAGTGGGGGATGTTTGATGAACGCCAAAATGTACTACATTATATACTAATTACCCCTGTGTTTAATAGGTTTCTAATGCATTTTGTATGAATAAGATACTTATTTCGTTCATATTTGCATTTAGGAGATTTATTGGAGCTTGGATCAAAAAGGAACGGAAAACGAGCTTATTTGGAAGAAAAGTTACTAAAAGAATAAAACATTGGACAAGAGAAGATTGGATCGAGGAAAAGAAGCTAAGAGAGTGAAGATAGGAAATATTGGATTGGAATAAGTGTAAATGAAGCTCGAATCGGAAAAAGAATGAAAGATGAGCTGAAGATGGAGGAAGAATGCAAAAGCTGAGTTTTCAGACAGCTGTTAGTATTTTGGCCATAACTTTCTCATACGAACTCCGATTGAGGTGATTCAACTTGGAGAATTTAGCTAACACAGAGGGCTACAACTTTCGTTTTTTCCATTTTTTCTGAAAATGCATCCATACGGAGTATGGATGTCCATACGCCGTATGGATTGAAAAACTGGGCTGAAACCTCTTATCGCGGGCTGGACTGATGGGCTTTTACATCCATACGCCGTATGGAATTCCATACGCCGTATGGATGACTTTTTCAGCTATTTTAGTCCGATTTTAGGGTTTTCACTTCATAACTTCACACAAACCAAAACCATTTGACCAGAGACGATTAGAGGGGGTTTTTCCCTCATTTTGGGAGCTTTTCGAAGGATTAGAAGCTTAGAGAATCAAAGGTTTTCACTTGTTCAATCATTTCTTCGGTTTCTCGGTTCGAAAACATTTCTTTCTTTCATTTGATTATGATTTCGGTTATGATTATGAATCTGAGTTTCTGTAATATTATGATTGGCTAATTCTTTAATGTATTTGCTTGGATAATGATACTTAGATTACGGATTGATTATTGATTTGCGGATTTAATTGGATTTATTGAAAGTTTATGTGTTTATTTGACGATCCTTGGTTATTGAATGATTATTAGTAATTACCTAACATGGTTTTATGGTTAATTGAGATTGATTTCCTTTTAATTATAAGATTATTGATAATTGTTGATTTCAATTGACGATTGTTGCTTAATATATTGAGTTTTACAGGATAGGGCTAATAATTGGTAATGGTCATTTATGAACAAGATAACTAGTATTAGTTATAGACTTTGTTGATTCAAGTCAATAGAATAAATCACATAAACGGTGTTGGTTTAGTTTAGAATATAATTTGGTGGGCAATGTTATATTGAACTGTTAGCGTGTTGAAAACAACCTTGTGTCTTTCTTGATTGTGTTTATATCAATTTATCTTGTAAGGAAGATTGGTAATATTTGTTAATTCACCAATAAATCCATATGTTAGCGAATTAGTAAAATGATTTCCGGACTCTAAGGAAAGTAATCCAAGCAAATGCATTTCTTCTATCATCTGAATTAAGTCTTTATTTGATTAATTATTTATTAATTATTTTCTTTCAATCTTTACTTAATAAACTCTTTTATAATTGTTTACCAATTGTTCGATCGGAACTAAAACGCACCCTATCTTTACTGCTTTATATACTTGTATCAATTTCCAATTTATTTAATTTGACATCCGTTCCCTGTGTTCGATTCGGACTTACCAAGTCTATACTAACATTCGATCGGGTATTCTTGCCTGGTTATGTGAGAAGTATATATAAGGTATTTCCATTTTATAAATTAATAAACTAGACGCTTTCACACGCATCACCCAACGAATATTTTGGTAATTTAAAATGAAGTATTTTAATTACTTCGACCAAAAATAACGCGAACTTGTCATTTGCAAAATGAAAGAACTAAACGTCCGACGAGTAAAAATATAAAGCGCGATTAACGTTTAACCGACCGTGGGACATAATGTAACACCCTGATTTTTCCAAAATATGAGTTTTCAAAAACTTTTTAATAGACAATCATAGTTAACGCGGAAGTCCCATTTTATATACAAAAGCTACCAAAAAAGTTGGTTAAGTATTGTTAACGGTGTTACACAACTCGTATCATAACAATAGCATAAGAAAACCCAGGAAACATAACAAATCTTTTACTTAAATAGTTCGTATGTGAGCTAAGACATAGTTCCTGATATCTTTAAGCAAGCTACCCATCTCACTCGTATCTGCAATCGTATAGCTTTCTAACCTGCACGGAGTACACGATCGGGCAAGTAGAAAAGCAAGTGTTAGCTTTTTAAGCTAAGTAAGCATAACAGGTTTAACTGAAACCAATCCAATTAAAATAATCATATAATCCTGTATCGTATATAACAATTATATTAATCCATGACAATACAAAATCGGGTAATCAATAATTATACAATCAAATAAATCCGGTAAAGACTATAACACCCCTTAAATTTCAGAATCATTTTTTTTTAGACAATTCGGAAGGGTCAGTCCAAAACATATATTATCAAATTTCATAACATAATATGCACATACACAAAGTAATGTCATTACAAAACTTAGTACGTATAAGTTATGCCACTGTAAACCAAAACATATCAACCTGGTGTTATATAATTCAAACATGCTTTTAAATTATTAAATAGATCAGAGTACATCCAGTCAAACATTCCATTCCAGTCAACTTCTTGCCTAAACCACTATCTCAAACACAATAACCTGCAAGAAGTATTAGAGTGGTGGGATTAGCTCAAAGCTAAGTGAGTGAATATACAACTAACAACTCAATTTTGCATAACAAACTTTTTTACATAAAATAATCGTAAACAACTAGCGTCAAAGAGGATCGATGGTCCTCGAGGCGCCCTAATGCCATGGTGGCCCCCAAGCAACACTTAAAACTCACTGCACGCCAATACAGTGGTTAACAGATGGCTTAATGCTATTCCCCACACGACTAGGGTTCCTATTAACGATATGTACAAGGAACCTTCCATCGGCCAACAATAGCAATTAAGCCCAACACACGTTGACCTCTGAATAAATCACTTAATCCATAACCATCATGGCATCATTTCAGACTAAATAGTCTATAAATAGTAAAACTACTTTTACCCGTTGTAATCAAACCTGTTACAACTAAATCAAACTGAAAGTCACAGATCTACTCACCTGACTATCTCAGTTGCCAACTCAGAGTTCTAATGTTACTGAGTCTTCAGTTGATCTGAGAATACAACATAATACATATTAGTATTCCAAATCATAAAATGTATAACTAAATATAGTACATGACATCAAACTAATAAACACTATATATATATATATATATATATATATATATATATATATATATATATATATATATGAATCATATCACTTTATTTACATATCTAACAATTTAAGCATAAATGTCATTATTTATACCAATATATAGAAATAAATCTTATAATATACCATTACTACTAATGCATCAACTTATTATTTCAAACCAAATATTAAGATTTATTAATGCATACGCGATCCTGGAATATATAGGCTGGATCGCGTAACTCTGTTAAAACCTCACGGTTACCAATTTGCACTAGCTTACGCGATCCATGAAACATAGGTGGGATCGCGTAACACAGTGAAAACTCTTCTGTAACAATTTTGTACTTACTTACGGATCCAGATAACAAGCTGGGATCGCGTATTCAAGGCTAATTCCGACTGTGACCAAATATAACTATGGTACGCGATCTGGTTTGAGGGTTGGATCGCGTATTCAAGGTTTAAATGACCTGCAACTTATCTGCACGAACCCTAACTCGATTTTTTTCACTATCAAACATCATTAACTCAGTTTTACAAGTTACTGACACCTCAAATAACATCAAGCAACATCATATATCATCATATAACATCTAGTAACAACTTCAAGCTTCAATTACACATACATATGACTAACCCACATGATTCAATCAAACCAATTCATGTAAAATAAACAAGAACACTTACAATTTGAAGATGATGAACAAAATGATGATGATGAACTCTAATTCAGAATCACAGTCCTAGTTTACTTTATGGTTTCCAATTTTGGGTGTTATGATTTTGGGTGAGTTCTCATGAAGGAAGAAAACTAAGATTTCGGAAATGTTTGAGAGTTTAGGTCGGTCTCTCTCAAAACAGACCCCAATATTTGATATAATTGTATTCCCCTCTTTGACCTATTATCTGGAACCCAAAATCATTTACGAGACCGATTACTTTATTTTACCGATATCTATAACAGTTTAAAACAAGAAATAATTCGCTATCCACAATAAGTCATTTGACCTATTACCTAATTTCACAATTAAACATAATAATATAAAATTATTACCAACGCATTAAATAATAATTTAAAATTAAGGAAATTATCGTATTACCCCTAGGCCCTTAAGGTGGATGTTATAAATCTTCCCTCCTTAAGAAGATTTCGTCCCCAAAATCTCGCTAAGCACAAATAAACTAGGGTAACGTAACCTCATACTAGACTTAGTCTCCCAGGTAAGATTTGAACCTAAACTGTGTTTCCATTTAATCAAAACCATAGAAATCTCCTTCTTGCGTAGTTTGGTCATTTTTCTATCCAAAAGTTCAACGGGTTCTTCCACCAACTTTTGATTTTGATCGACTTTCAAATCCTGCAATGGAAGGATTTGTGACTGATCTTCCACATTACACTTTCTTATATAACAAATGTTAAAAGTATCATGAATGCCAGATAATTCAGAAGGAAGATCCAAAACAACAGTTTGATCATTAACCACTTGACGGATTTTGAACGGACCAATGAATCTAGGAGCAAGTTTTCCACGCTTACCAAATCGAATCACCCCTTTACATGGAGAAACTTTCAAATATACCAACTCACCCTCGACAAAAGAAACGGGTCGCCTACGCGGATCTGCATACTGTTTCTGTCTATCTCGGGCCGCTTTCAATTTCTCCCGAGCAACTGCCACTTTGTCAGCTGTAATCTGGACAATATCTGGACCTGCAAACTATTTCTCACCAGCCTCTAACCAACAAGTCGGCGTTCTACAACGTCGCCCATATAACATTTCATAAGGAGGCATACCAATACTAGAGTGATAAGAGTTATTATAAGCAAACTCAATCAACGGTAAGTGAGAATCCTATGATCCACCGTATTCCAACACACAAGCACGTAACATATCTTCAAGTGTTTGGATAGTCCGCTCCGTCTGACCATCCTTCTGAGGATGATAAGTTGTACTAAGGTTCACTCGAGTACCTAATTCATGTTGTAAACTTTGCCAAAATCGAGATATAAACCGAGAATCCCTGTCAGAGTCGATAGATAAAGGAATTCCATGCCTCGAGATAATTTTATTAATGTACAACTGAGCCAATCGAGTCAAAGATGCTGTCTCACTGGTGGCTAAAAAGTGAGCACTCTTAGTCAATCTATCAACAATTACCCAAATCATATCACTTCCTCGTGGTGTTCGTGGAAGTTTAGTAACAAAATCCATGGTCAAATGTTCCCATTTCCACTAGGGAATCTCGAGTTGTTTCAGTGAACCATAGGGCTTTTGGTGTTCTGCTTTGACCTGAGAGCATATATGACAAGATTCAACAACCCGTGCCACGTCAGTTTTCATAGTCGGCCACCAATATAATGGTTTCAGATCATTATACATCTTTGTACTTCCTGGGTGAATAGGTAACCGAGATTTGTGAGCCTCAGAAAAAATCACATCACGAAGACCACCAATCAAAGGAACCCAAACTCGAGACTGAAAAGTCTTCAAACCTCGAGAATCATCAATCAATAGATCCTTTCTTTTTAACATAATTTCTGTCTTTAAATTCTGATCCAGTAATGCTTCCAGTTGTGCAGCTTTCAACTGTTCTATCAAATCAGAAGAAACCTCTAAACGTATAAAACAAATTCTATCAGAAGTTCCTTTTCGGCTTAAAGCGTCTGCTACAATATTAGCTTTCCCAGAATGGTATTGAATTTCACAATCATAATATTTAATTAATTCCAACCATCGGCGCTGACGCATGTTAAGCTCTTTTTGAGTAAACATATACTGAAGACTTTTATGATCAGTACAAATAATGCATTTAGTACCACACAAGTAACGTCTCCAGATTTTTAAAGCAAACACAGCTGCAAGTTCCAAATCGTGAGTAGGATAATTCCTCTCGTGAGTCTTAAGCTTACGAGAAGCATATGCAATAACTCGATTCCGTTGCATTAAAACACAACCCAAACCCGCATAAGAAGCATCACAATATACCACAAAATCATTAGAACCATCAGGTAATGCTAACACCTGGAGCCTGACACAATAACTGTTTCAGAGTTTGAAAAGCTGATTCCTATTGTTCACTCCACTGAAACTTTACATCTTTTCGAGTCAATTTAGTTAACGGGCCAGCAATCTTAGAAAAATCTTTAATGAACTTCCGATAATAACAGCTAGCCCAAGAAAATTCTTAATCTCAGAAGAAGTCTTAGGTGCATTCCAATTCATAACAGCCTCAACTTTAGATGGATCAACTTTTACCCCATCTTTGCAAATAACATGACCCAGAAACTGAACTTCCCGAAGCCAAAATTCGCATTTAGAAAATTTAGCATAAAGGTGTTCTCTTTTCAGAGGTTTCAAGAACCAGTCTCAAATGCATTTCATGTTCAGCTTCAGATTTAGAGTAAACCAATATATCATCGATAAAGACAATAACAAACTTGTCAAGAAAAGGACGACATACCCGGTTCATTAAGTCCATGAAAACCGCGGGAGCATTTGTCAAACCAAACGGCATAACCAAAAATTCATAGTGACCATACCTGGTACGAAAAGCTGTTTTAAGAATATCTTCCTCCCGAACACACACCTAGTGTTAACCTGACCTTAAATCAATTTTAGAAAAATACGAGGATCCCTACAACTGATCAATAATTCATCAATTCTAGGCAGAGGATATTTATTCTTAACCGTTCTTTTATTCAGTTCCCGGTAATCAATACACATATGAAGGGTACCATCTTTCTTTTTAACAAACAGAACAGGTGCACCCCACGGAGAAGAACTGGCTCTAATGAAACCCTTATTCAAAATTTCCCGAATTTGGTTCATCATCTTATGAATTTCAGAAGGAGCTAATCTATAAGGAGCTTTAGCTACTGGAGTTGACCCCGGAATCAAATCAATATGATATTCTACTTCCCTAACCGGTGGTAAACCAGGTAATTCATCAGGGAAAACCTCCGAGTATTCAGAAACCACCAGGATATCAGAAACAGATTTCTTTTCTAACTTAGCATCAACAACATCGGCCAGGTAAGACTCACAACCATTAGCTAGAGATTTTCTAGCTTTCATCAGAGAAATCAAAGGAATATTACCATTCTCCCGTTCCCCTCGAGCCACTACATATGACTCATCAGAGATAGGGATTTTTATCAACTTCTTATAGCATTCTATATTTGCTTTATTCCGACTTAACCAATCCATGCCTAAAACCGCATCCAAACCGGGAATAGGCATTAACAGGAAAGAAACTGGAAAAACATGACTTTCTATCAAAATACTAGCCCAGTCACCGAGGTGGTAACATGAACCATTTTACCATTAGCTACTTCAACTTCAAGAGGATTAGAAATTATCGAGGTAGTCAAATTCAGTTTATCACAAAAACATATAGAGATAAAGGAACAATTAGCTCCTGAATTGAAAAGCACACGCGCTGGTACAGAATTAATAAGAAAAGTACTAGTAATGACACCATCAATTCTGACAGCTTCATCCACTGTCATTTGAAAAGCTCGACCAGCGGCCGGTGGTGGATTCTTCCGCTTTTGGCCAGAAGATGAAGACCCTCCAACCATGCCCGATCCTTGTTTCCTCGCCTCTGGACACTGACCTACTCTATGACCTTCCTTTTTGCAATTCCAACAAACATAGCTAGGGAAAGTACAATCCTTGATTTCATGTCCAAATCCACCACATTTAATGCATCGAGCAGTTTGTGGCGTACATGGACCCGTATGTCTGGCTTTACATTTATTACACCAATTTGAATTTTCCCCGGTACCACCACTAGCATTCTTTCCCTTATTTTGCTGCTGACTTTGCCATCTATGCTTACCTTTCCCAGAAGTATCACTTTTGGATCTTTTCAAAGCTTTCTCTTTATTTTGTAAAGTTCGAGCTCAAATGTCACTATCTACTGCACGTGCTAGATTAAAAGTATTGGGAAGAGAACCAGCTAATCTCACAGTAGTTCGATAGTGTGGAGGTAAAGTTTCAACAAAATGATCAACCTTAGTTTTATCATCCGGAACCCACTATTGAACAAATCTTAACTTCTCAGAAAACTGGGTAATAAATTCATCAATCGACATTTGATCTGTCATGTGCAATTCCATAAACTCCCTTTTAATTCTGGACATATCAAATTCTGAGCAAAACTGTTTACACATCTCATTGTGAAAATCTAACCATCGAATGGATTCTTTTTGCTGAGGAGTCAAAGTTGCAGTGATGTAATCCCACCAAGTTATAGCCTGTCCTTTCAAAAGTTGAACAGCATACGGGACTTTCACTTCCTCCTCACACCTACAAACCTCAAATTTTCTTTACACGTCTCGCAACCAATCCAAAGTAACAGAGGGATTACTACTACCAGAATATTCCGATGGTTTACTTGCCATAAAGGTTTTAATAGAACAACCTTTTGCTGCTGCTGAGGTAATGGTGGAAACACTAGCAACTGAAAACTATATGGTCTAGAAGATGAAAAAGGAACTGAAGTTTGATGAGTTGTACTGTAAGGTTGTTACTGGTAGAAGAATGGCAAAGATATTGGAATTTGGGAAGATGATACCACTGGAGGTGGGATACTACTCGCAACTGGATGGGACTGAGAAAACTGATGTCTAGATCCAGCATCTAAAGTTCTTTGTCTAAATCCTCGAAGCTCCTGCAGCTCATCCTCTAACTGCATAACATATTCATCCCTATCAATTTCCTCACCCGCTGTAAAAGAGGTACCAAATTGCCTGTGTCTCTCATTATGGATCTCCGAAGGAGGAACATCAGTTCTAGAGGCATTGTTAAGAGTGTTGGTCGGGTGTTCATTATCTGCCATATCTGTATTTAAAAAAACATCTCACAACTCGTTAATCGTTAGTACCTAACATACTAACCAGTTCCCAATAGTAACTAATTCCCACAACCTGGAATGTTTGACTTGACACGAATCTAGGTTTGGGATTGAACACTGTTGGCGCCCGAACAGGTCGGTGTCGTTAACGATGACTATCCGGGCACCAGCAGTGGGTTTTTAAATTTATAAGGCTAGGGCCTAGGGTTACTATTATTGCTAATCTAAGACTAGCACGGATAAGTATGACCTAGGATCGTTCTTCAAAGCGTGATGAATTGAAACTAGAAGAATTTAGAGACTTTTATGAATTTAGCTAGGGCGAAAGAGAGTTGGTTTGGATTTTGGGTTTTCTATTCTAAGATTAAACTAAATTAAATCAGAAATGGAGATGGAGGTTACTTCGGGCGTTCAGCAATTAAAAGCGATTGTCTACTATGAAGTGGTTCAGGTGATATTAAAGCGTGAAGAGTTCTAATGAGGATAAGTCATAAGTTAATGTGAGTTATTGCTACAATCCTACTATCGGGCTAACGCGGAGGTGTCCACAATCAGGCAAATAGAATGTCACGTGGGTTGCAGAATATATTAAAACATACACCGAAAGTTCTCTCAAATGCATGTCCATATTATCTGACAGTTAATCTCGAATCCTATTCCCCAATCTCGGTCATCATAGACGTCCGAATCATGGCACAGTTTGTTGAATAAACAATCTTGTAAACGGGTTTTACCCTCGTCGGAATAGGTTGGAAGAACTGGTCTAAGCGGTCAAATAAGATGTCATCACTTATTCGTATGAATTATCAACATTACTCAAGTATGTAACAAGACAGGGTGGTTTATATTACAAATAGAAACTTAAGTAATACGTTTGTTAATTGATCCATAACACAACTACCTTCGGTCGTTCTCGACTTCCATACGTTTGTACTTTGCCATAATCATTTCCAGTACTATATCGAAGAACAGTTGAATAGGGGCCGTCATGTTATTTCACAATAATTAAGGCTAGGTGTATTTTACTAGTATGATAATCCTAAGGCAACAATCAAACAAGAACATGCAATAAGACAATCAAGACAATAGTTAAACCTAAGCATACAAATGTATTAATTAAATCGAGGATATCCCGAAAGTTGTCTCAAAAATACCGTCTGTCTGAATTAAATCTTAATCTACCTCTATTCCCATATTCCGTGTCTCTTGGATCCTAATTTGGTCTTGAGAACACCGGCCATGCCGAGCTCAATGATTCAATCAAACATAGTGTAACTAAGTGACCTATACCCTATGAGTTAGCTACGTTCATTTTTGGATAAGGTTTTAGTCACAACATGAGTTGGGTAGATAAACGATAAAGATTCGATTCCTACATCTATTCATAATACACAACACCGGCAATCTCATAGCATACAATATGATCACATATTTAAATCTCTCCTAAACGACTATCATAGCAAACAATTGAGTTATTTAACTAATCATGGCAATTCTAGCATACATATTTAAATTTATTAAAGAAAGAACGAACATAATTAAATATGGAAGATAGATTAAAACCTGATAAAGAAATACAATAACTCGTAGCTACAAATGCATCCCGGAGCACCTCCGTACAAATCTTCCTTGCCTAGTTTATTAGCTAGTCTAACTAACCTAGGAAGTATTACAATAATGAAAGTAAAGAATGGATGGTGAGAAAGTGTGAAATATGCTAGAATGTGTGCATATATTGGTGTGTCTTTCAAATGAACCTAGGCAACCTATTTATAGGTGAGCTTTGGCTCACATTAGCACCATGAGGTGCATGTTAGAAAGCTTTCCAAAATTGGTGTGTACAACACGAAAAGTAGGCGCACCGGGTACCGTACAACACGAAAAGTAGGCGCACCAGGTACCAAAAGTTACCAAAAACGGAAACCGGGGCAGGGCATTGGTGGCCGGCGGCGATGGGGGTCCAGCTGGCGGCGGCTGGTTGGTGGCCGGTGGGCCCACCCCCGCCTCGTTGCTTTGTTTGTTGCTTCGTTTCTTGATTCGTGCGTGTTTTCTTTGTTATACGTCCGTTTGAGTTGATTCTTTTTTTGTTGGATTTGTAATTCAAAAACAAAGATTTTGACATAAGATAGGCCCTGAAATGAGGTACCTAGCTCCAGATATTGCATGCGGATCATTTGGATCCTCCGGCGAGCTCGAAATCTTCATTTTTCACCCGTTTTGGTTGATTCTTCTTCTGTTGGATTCGAATTTTAAAAACGAATATCTTGGAAATATTGGATGTTGATGGAGGGCACTTTAGTCTTGAAATCTCGTTTTGATGCCTTGAATCTTCAAACGTGTGTGGAATCTTCGTTTTACATCCGTTTTGCTTGGTTTTTATCGTGCAACCTCGTTTTGACCATCTTGGCATAATGTTACTGATTTGTGCTGTTTTTGAGTTAATATGCCGAGAATCGTTCCAGAATGAGAGAGATATCGGTAGTTAAAACGTGACTTTTTACGCGATATCAAGTATCCCACACTTAGAATTTTGCTTGTCCTCAAGCAAGTCTTCATTAAATCTGGAAAAATCTGGAGGGGTGTCTTCGTATTTCGGAGAACTTTGGTTCCTGCAGGGTTGGTAAAAAGATTTCGGACGAAGTTTCATCCCTCGATGTTCCCCCAAACTTTTGGTTCTAGCAAGCTTTCTTTTCAATCTTCATAAATGTAAGATATACATGACTGGGGCCCTCACAGGTGGTCACTCAATTCACTCAAGTGTATTGGGTTTCCTAACTTCTAAATCACTCAGGGCCAGTCATGTAGCTCTTCCGTTGTCATAAGCTTTGATCGAGAATCAAATCTATAATACCTGAATGAGGACGGTGCTAATTATCCCTAGACATTCGAAAGAGGGTGAAGACGGTGTATGGGATAAGGGTTTTGGTAGGTGGTTTAAATTGAAGTTTTTAATATAGCCTAAGAGTTGTCTGTGATGACTTGTCTTTGACGTTTTAAGATAGTACCTCTTTATGAATTTTTCTCTTTGAGAGCCTCCTTTTCGTAATTCTTTCTTGTTTTGAATAACATTTCCCTCGGCTTTAAATGATCCTTGGGTCTTTTAGCCTTTTGATTTCTTCGGCAGCTTTGTTCGTGCTTTCTTTGGAGTCCTTGTAGAACTTCGTCTTTTGCAGTGTTTTGCTGACAGAACAGAAACTTAGGCTATGACCAAGAGATGTAAAGAAAGGGTTGGTTTTTGAGTATTTGAAACGAAAAGGCTAAGGCTCAACAGGTTTTCTAAATGATCCTCAATGCCGAAAATGGGCATTGGCAGGGTTAGTCTTGAAAACGGGGGTTTTACGAGAGGGTTCTATCCTAGTGAATGTCGAGTTCCTTTAATTGCACCTTCGTCACGTATGACTCTCACTTTTATAGTTTCGAATTGCATTCATCAAGCAAGTTCTGAATCAAGAAGGCATACATCGGCACACTCACAAAATAATAAGTGAAGCATTAAGGTGAATGCTTTTGCATGGCTCAAAATTCCTCACTTAATTTTGGTGGTTTTGTGCCTAGTCATGCGATTGCTTGTTTGAAACTCAGTTTGGAAATTTATCAAAGAGTTTTACCTGTCGTAGTCGATTTGCCAAACCATTCGGATTTTTGTTGACCGAAAATACCCTTTTTGGGCTTTCCATGAAAAATTTTGAAAATTTTTGCTGAAGTTTGATCAAACGTTTATGTTGCAATACAGTAGTGAATGCTACTGCTATCCCACACTTAAAAGAACATTGTCCCTAATGTTCTCTAAGTTAGGTTAATCCCACACTTAGAGTTTTAATACGGATCAATATTTTCAAAGTTATTCTCTATTTGTGAGTATTAATCCCACACTTAGAGTTTTTCTTAAAATTCTTGTGTGGTTCAAGCAAAGTAAGGTTAGAAGAGATACTTCCTTGCGCTACGTGTGATGCCAATGGATTTAAAGGACCAGGTTCAAGTGTATGTAAATTTGCTGGAGATGGACCAGGCTCATTAAGAATGAACTTGTCCCTCAAATTCTATTTTCAATTCTGCATAGTACACATCCTTCATAAGACACAAATGTTAATACGAGTTAATACTAAACATAAATAATAATAACTAAAAATAGCTAATCCGTGTCAGCATAGAGCGCCTCCCAGTCGGTGAAGTCATCATCCATAAAGATCGTGTTTTTCACGATCGATGTAGGAGATGCTGACTCCTCGATGGTATAGACACGAGATGCAGCACCATCCTCTGGATCCTGGATCCATGCGTCCAGTGCATCAGTCTCCTCCTCTAGTGGGACCATAAAAGTGGGGTGGTCCTGCGCAGTCAAGCTCCAAGATGGAAATAAATCGCATGGTGGAATGTGCGGAGCGGGATCAGGTCCCATCTGAAAGGGGCACACAGGTGTAGAGGTAAAGCCTAAAGCAGTGTGGATCTCAGAGATGGCAGTGTGCTGGACCTCAAGGGCTCTCAGTATAGACCAAGTGACAGCAGGGTCCGCAGTAGTAACCCCATGCTCAAAGATGGGTACTCAGGAGGTCCCTGCGGTCTGTCCCGCTGGTTGGTGAGATGAAGGTAACCTGGCCTAGATGGGACGTAACAGGAATGACTCCTGAACGTACACCTCCACCAAGTCTGCCGAGATCTCATCCAAACTAGAAGGTGGTGACTGGGATCCTCTGACAGTCCTCATGCTACTACCCGATGATGAACTCCGGGAGTGGTGCATGGTATGCGAGCGTCTCTGTCTGGGGGCTCGTGCTCTGTCTGAATGCGAACTCATCCTGCAAAATATGAAAGGTTAATGGTCTAAGATCATTAGTCCTTTATGAGGTACTGCATAGAAAATTGGATTTGCTTAAACACAACAGAAAGATAAAATTAATGCTGAAAACATAAGATAGGCTTGGGGTGCCTCCCAAGAGCGCTTTGTTTATCGAGTCTCGTAGCTTGACTTTTTGATAACCACTAATATATTAAGACGATTCGTAGTTGTAGACTTCCTCAGTCGAGGGAAAGTCTTCTACGTAGTGTTTTAATCGGTGACCGTTTACTTTGAAATTTCCGTTTGGAGCCTCGAGTTCTATGGCACCATACGGAAATACTTTAAAGATTGTAAAAGGGCCGCTCCATCGCGTTTTGAACTTACCATAAAACTTTTTAAATCGGGAGTTAAAGAGTAGAACTTTATCACCTGGATTGAAGCGTGTGGGAAGGAGCTTGGAATCGTGGAGCAGTTTGGTTCTTTCCTTAAATTTGTAAGAACTTTCATAAGCTTGATCCCTTAACTCTGCTAGTTCATTCAGTTTCATTCTCCGGTGTGTTCCCGTTATCGTAGGATCTAAACTACAGTTCTTCAATGCCCAGTAAGCTTTGTATTCGAGTTCAATCGGGAGATGACATGCTTTACCATACACGAGCCTATAGGGAGTTGTTCCTAAGGGTGTTTTGTAGGCTGTCCGGAATGCCCATAAAGCATCATCTAGCCTATCTACCCATCTTTCCTTGTGTTGACCTGCTGTTCATTCCAA
This sequence comes from Helichrysum umbraculigerum, assembly GCA_949592205.1. Lineage (NCBI taxonomy): Eukaryota > Viridiplantae > Streptophyta > Magnoliopsida > Asterales > Asteraceae > Helichrysum > Helichrysum umbraculigerum. Next base: position 121,410,397 of record CATIUR010000005.1, on the reverse strand, counting down.
GATCCTTTTTAGTGCTCGGTTTGTAATTTCTGCTTGCCCATTCGTCTGCGGGTGGTAGGCCGTAGAGGTCTTGTGAGTAACACCATACTGTTGCAATAATTTCATAAACTAAGTATTGCAAAAGTGCGTGCCTCGATCACTGATGATCGCTCGAGGTGTTCCAAACCGACAGAACAGCTGTTTTAAGAATTTGGTCACTACTCTTGAGTCATTTGTTGGAAAGGCTTGAGCTTCTGCCCATCTTGACACGTAATCGACAGCTACTAGAATGTATTCTTTTCCGTAAGATTTCGGAAATGGCCCCATGAAGTCTAATCCCCATACATCAAATATTTCACACGCTTAGATATTCGTTAGCGGCATTTCGCTACGGGTTGTGATATTTCCAAACCTTTGGCAAATATCGCAACGTTTCACCAAGTCTTGTGAGTCTCTGAAAATAGTTGGCCAGTAGAATCCTGAATCGTATACTTTCTTTGCTGTCAAGTTGGCTGCGTGGTGTCCTCCGGTGGGTCCATGATGGCTTTGATGAAGGATGTGTTCGGCTTCCCTTCCATCGACACATCTTCTTATAATCTGGTCGGGACAGACCTTAAACAGATATGGATCATCCCAAAAGTAGTGCTTGACATCGCGGAAGAACCTCTGTCTTCGTGATGACGGCATTCCTTTTCTTGTGATTCCTCCAACTACGAAATTGGCTATGTCTGCAAACCAAGGATCGTCTGTGAATTGTGATCCTTGCAATTGCCCTCCTAAACTCATTAACTGCTCTTCTGGAAATCGATCTTTGATGTCCCATTCTGCAAGTTGTTCCATTGATGGGTTTTCAAGTCGACTCAGATGATCTGCGGCGACATTCTCTGCTCCCTTTTTATCTTTTATTTCAATGTCAAATTCTTGTAGGAGTATAATCCATCGTAACAGTCTTGGTTTTGCGTCTTGCTTCTTGAAGAGGTATTTCAGAGCTGAGTGATCCGTGTACACTATGGTTTTTGACAATATCAGGTAGGATCGAAATTTATCAAAGGCGAATACTACAGCCAGCAGCTCCTTCTCGGTGGTTGTATAATTTTCTTGAGCATTTGTGAGAGTTTTGCTAGCATAGTAGATTGGTCGAAAGTGATTATCCTTCCGTTGCCCGAGAACTGCCCCTACAGCGAAATCGCTTGCATCGCACATGATTTCAAATGGAAGGCTCCAGTCCAGAGCGACCATGATCGGTGCATTAGTTAGCTCTTTCTTTAGGTAGTCAAAGGCTTTCATACAACTTTTGTCAAATGCGAATTTGATGTCTTTTCCTAAAAGGTGGGTGATAGGTCGAGAGATCTTGGAGAAGTCCTTGATAAAACGATGGTAGAACCCAGCGTGGCCTAGGAAACTTCGAATGGCTTTAACGTTGGTGGGTGGTGGAAGTTTCGCAATGGTTTCAACTTTGGCTTTGTCTACTTCGATTCCTGACTTTGATATTCTATGTCCTAAGACTATTCCTTCCTTCACCATAAAGTGACATTTTTCCCAATTCAAAACGAGATTCGATTCTTCACACTTGGCGAGCATCCTATCGAGGTTGGACAAACAAGATGCAAAAGAGTCTCCAAAGACAGAGAAGTCGTCCATGAAGACTTCCATGCATTGTTCGATCATGTCATGGAAAATTGCAACCATGCATCTCTGAAATGTTGCAGGTGCATTGCATAATCCAAATGGCATTCGTCGATAAGCGAATGTTCCATACGGGCATGTAAACGTTGTCTTCTCCTGGTCTTTTGGATCGAGCAGAATTTGGAAATAACCGGAGAATCCATCAAGGAAACAGTAGAATTCGTTTCCCGACAGCCTCTCGAGCATTTGGTCAATAAACGAAAGTGGAAAGTGATCCTTGCGAGTTGCTTCGTTTAACTTCCGGTAGTCAATACAAACCCTCCAACCGGTGATGGTCCGAGTTGGTATGAGCTCATTTTCTTCGTTTGTAATGACCGTCATTCCTCCTTTCTTTGGGATGACTTGAACAGGGCTAACCCAAGGTGAGTCAGATATTGGGTATATTAGTCCAGCATCCAAGAGTTTGATAACCTCTTGTTTCACTACGTCTTGAATTTTAGGGTTTACTCGTCTCTGCCTTTGAACGGATGGTTTGAAATCGTTCTCCATCAGGATCTTATGCGTGCAATAGTTAGGACTAATTCCTTGTATGTCAGAAATTTTCCATGCGATTGCTTTCTTGTGTGATCTCAGCACATCAACTAGCTGAGCTTTCTCTTTTGGTTTCAACTCCTTCGAAATTATCACCGGGAGTTGGGAGGTTCCTTGGAGGTAAGCGTATTCAAGGTGAGGTGGTAATTCCTTTAATTCCAAGTTTGGTGGTTCCTCAATAGACGGCTTCATTCTGGCTATTTCGTCTCTATTCAGCTTCTCATATTCAGCTTGGAAGGGTGCCTCATCTATCTCAGGTTCGGATGTAGAGATGGATGCTATTTCAACCCATTCGGTTTGGTTTGAGAATTCGTTCGTTTTTAGCTCGTATTTGTTGACCGATGATGAGGACACTTCGTCATTTTGGGTGAGAATAATTTCTCCGTCGTCGGTGAATTGGAATTCTTGAAATTGAGCGGTTGAGGATTGGGTTATGGTTAATTCAGGGTTTGGAAATGATAGAGGTTCGGGTTGGTTGATTAATTGAGATTCAAATGGTGGTGGCTCAATACTCATCCCTTTGAAGGAATCCAGGATTTCTTTAATTGAAGGAGCTGGATTCGGGGCATCGAGTGTGGATGTATCTCTTTTTAGCCAAGGTATCGGTGTACCGCATCCCAATGGGACGGCTATTGTTTTGCCAATGGTGCAAGATAGCTTTTTTTCAAACAAGGGAAATAGAAGTTCTTCAGAATTTGCTGGCGAAGTGAGTGCGGACTACAGCCCAGGATCCTCGTTATATAATCTTCGAACGGTGACTACCGTGGTAGGTATCGGGTTCTGGCTGGATAGTGCCAACACTTCGTGGAGATGTTCATCAAAAATGTCCTGCATAGTATTGCACAAACCAAGGTCCTCTTCCAGAGGTTGCTTCATTAATCCATTGACATTAAAGGTGACCTCCTCTTTCCCGACTCTTAGTTTTAAAGATTTTTACGTCGATTACGGCCTTGGCAGTATTTAAGAAGGGTCTGCCAAGGATGAGTGGGATGTGGGTGTCTTCCTCTATATCCATGATGATGAAGTCTACTGGAAAGACGAACTTATCGACCTTGACCATGACATCTTCAGCAATTCCTCGAGGGAGTTTAACTGATCTGTCTGCTAATTGAATGGTCATACGAGTAGGCAGTAGGTTATCTAATCCTAATTTCTTATAGAGGGAATAAGGCATAAGATTAACACTAGCACCTAGGTCAGCTAGAGCATTACTAATTTGGATATCTTGGAGAAAACAAGGTATTGTAAAACGTCCAGTGTCTCCTAATTTGGGTGGAAGACCATGTTGTACAATTAAAGAGCATTCAGCATCTAAGGGTAAACTAACTATTTGCCTAAGTTTTTCTTTGTTTGAAAGAAGTTCTTTAAAGAATTTGGCACATGTGGGCATTTCTACTAAAGCATCTAATAGTCTAACATTCAAGTGCAAGCTTTTAAACATTTCCAGATATTTACCGAATTGGGCTTCTTGCTTTTCCTTTTTAAGTCTACCGGGATAAGGTATTCTCGTGCGAGGTACATTATCCGGAGTTTTGGTTGGTGATGGGTCAGGTGTTGTGACAGGGATGTCAATGGACACATGTTCACTCGGTGTAGGTGTAGGCGAAGAAGTGTTTTCGGGGGTGTTATCTGGTGGTGGTGGATCAACTTTGGTCATTTTTCCTCCCCTAGTGACAATTAACACATCATTGGGTTGAATGGTAGTCGCCGACGTACTTTCCTCAATAAAATTCAAGTTTTCCAATATAGACTCCATGTTAGAAATTATTTTGTCGGAAATTTTTATCATGGCGTCAATGTTGTCTTGAAATCCGGCTATCCTATTGTTTATAACATTTTGTTCTAGTATAAAATCAGATAAAAGTTGTTTTGAGGAATGTAAGTGGGTTATTGGTGAAGGAATGGCCAGAAGTTGGTTTGATGTTCCACTTGGTGTAAGGTTGGTTAAATTAAAATAAGGGGTTGACATGGTTGGTTAATAAATAAAACTAATCTAAACTAGTCCTAAGGGCAAAAAATGTAACTTTTGATTGATGTTAATCTTTCAAAACGATCGCTAAATACTCAAGTTACTAAATTTCCTAAAATCGGTCGCCGACGCTCCCCGGCAGCGGCGCCAAAAACTTGTTGGCGCCCGAACAGGTCGGTGTCGTTAACGATGACTATCCGGGCACCAGCAGTGGGTTTTTAAATTTATAAGGCTGGGGCCTAGGGTTACTATTATTGCTAATCTAAGGGCTAGCACGGATAAGTATGACCTAGGATCGTTCTTCAAAGCGCGACGAATTGAAACTAGGAGAATTTAGAGACTTTTATGAATTTAGCTAGGGCGAAAGAGAGTTGGTTTGGATTTTGGGTTTTCTATTCTAAGATTAAACTAAATTAAATCAGAAATGGAGATGGAGGTTACTTCGGGCGTTCAGCAATTAAAAGCGATTGTCTACTATGAAGTTGTTCATGTGATATTAAAGCGTGAAGAGTTCTAATGAGAATAAGTCATAAGTTAATGTGAGTTATTGCTACAATCCTACTATCGGGCTAACGCAGAGGTGTCCACAATCAGGCAAATAGAATGTCACGTGGGTTGCAGAATATATTAAAACTGTGACAACCGTCAATTTAGGACTAGAATTTAGTGCCTAATCAAGTTTTAATACATGTAATTAGTTCTGTGTTAGGCTAATTAATGTATCAACTATTATATATATTGTTGAATATATATCTACAATTATGCGATTTGTTTAAATCGTACGAGTTTCAAATCGAATGAATTTCGATACAATAAATACGGACGTTGGTGAACAATTGATCTAAGTAATACAAGGATTTTTAATAAAGTTTTTGTACTTAAAAATATTATGTCAATAATATTTTGTATCCAAGTTTTATCACACAATTTAAAATGTAAAACGCGCAAACAAATTAACTTACCTTTTTATAATTCAAATATAATGTGATTAGTAAAATATCTAAATAAAATATGGCGTAATAAATTGTATTTTAAAATGTACCAATTAATATAATAATTATTTAACGTTTAAACGACGGAGCAAACGAACACCGCACGGAGCGGAAACACGGGGCGAAAATGGGGGCTTAACCTCCCATCCCCACCCACTTTTCTTTCATTCTCATTTCTATCTCTCTCTCTCCTTCATCTTTTTCTCTCAACTTTCATCACCACCAAATTCTCACAAAATCACAAAATAAACACATTAAACGACTTCAAAACACTATACTCCTTTGGAAATAAACGACCACCTCGCGACGATCTACAATCCTACCTTTCCGGAATTTCATTTCGGCGATTTGTAAGTTTCCGACACAACTCCGAAAACTCTCGTTTTTAAGTTTTATAACTTGCTAGTTGTTTGTATAACCTTGTAATGTCCTAAAATGGGTTGGGTAAAAATATTAGGCCGATCGATGGCCGGAAAACGCGTTTTTGGAGTTGAAACTCCGATCAGACCCCGTACGTCGCATTTGGTCTGGAGCAGATGCGACGTAGCGACCTACGTCGCATTATATCCCCAACGTCGCATACAGCGACGCAGCCTACTACGTCGCATTGACTTGCGAACGTCGCACATAGCGACGCAGACCTTAACGTCGCAAAAACAAACCTACGTCGCATAAGCGACGTAGCACCCTACGTCGCTATTGACTTAGCACTGTTGACCTTAGCGACGTAACCCTTTACGTCGCAAAACTCTTACGTCGCAGCCTACGTCGCAGGCTACGTCGCTAAAAACAGAACCTTCAAAACTCGAAATTTTCAAAGTCAAAGTTACGGTAGCAATTCACTGTAGCAACTATATAATAACCTTTTGAACTATTGTTACAACCGTCACCAACGGGCCGTACGCATTTTCAAAACATACTTCAACACTCAAACAAGTCGTAGTAACTTGTAACAATACAATCAACCAAATCGGGGAAATTTGGACATTAAGTTAGACAAACAATTTCAATGGTAGTCTTTCGAGATACCAATACAATTAATAACAATTCAAGTGTCGTGGACACATTCAGGTTTCAAGTCTTTGGACACCAACACACTGCTAATTACTTCAAGTTTATTAAGTTAAACACATCAGGAATCAGGTGAGTTTCATAGCCCCATTTTCACTGCTTTACAACTAGGGGTGTGATATTACTACTCGATTTTGTTTTACAAGTAGAACGCAAGTGCCAAACTTCAAATACTACATGAGTTTCAAGCTAATCAATTTAAAGTCCTCCATAAGCATAGTCTCTAGTATTTTATAGCGTGAATGTTAGTATATGATATCATATGGGATTGACAATCCTCATCCGGGTTAGCACGCACTAATCGGTCAAACGGATGTATTAGCATTTGGGAAGACGAGTGTTGATTAGGCACTCGTAGGAGGCAAATCAGTTAGGTTTCCTTAATTGGGCCTGACAAATCAGTTAAGCTCAGACTATGTGCTCATGGACAGTATAACTTTTATTTTGCTTAATTGCATTTTAAATTCATTATAAATCTTGCGGTTCTGACAATTATACATTGACTTACAAACCTGTGAGCTCACCAGCGTTTTCGCTGACCCATTTTAGTATATATCACAGGTACCCAGCAGTAGGTTGACTGCACAAGCAGGGATTTCTAGCTCGAGTCAGCATACATACAATTAGAGATTGGACTGCATTATTATATTTTGTAAAAGTAATTATGCCATGTAATCTCTAAATTTCAGGAACCGAGCTAGTGCTATATTATTTTTGATGTAAACGTTCAATTTATTAATACAAGTTTAAAACGACGCATATAGTGGTCGTTCATTATTATCTTTGTGCTTTGTATATTGATTAGTGGCACCCAAATCAAGCTTCCGCAAATCATTAAATTTGGGGGTGTCACAGATTGGTATCAGAGCCTAAGGTTATAGTGAACTAGGTTGCATTTAGTGGACCTAGACTATGACTGTTAGGCAGTATTCCCTATTAGGTATAACCAGTTCAGAGATTACAGCATACGAATTTAATTTAACATAGCCTGATCAACTATGTACAATTAAATAAAGATGATGTAAGATCTGAAGGAAGTTATGGCTGAACAGGATACATTAGTTGACTCTGACCTCGAGAGAAACGGGACTCAAAATACGTCTGTGCTAGACACTCAATAGGTTATTATGTGACATATATACATATTTACATAAGTAGACCTCATTACAACTTTAGGCTATATTATATGAATATAGGCCTCTTTCTCTCTAACGCTTTGTCTCGAAATGACAACCACACCACTAGTTCATCATACTCGGACTAGTATCTTATTTCATTTCCTTGTTCTTTCTTACTCAGCATCATGCCTCCACGTCGTCAAATTACCCTTAGCGAAGCTGAGATCGCGGGAATCATTGCCCGCAGTGTGACTGAAGCCTTGGCTACCCGAACACCACCCACTAGTGAGGACACCGCAACCAATACTCCACCACCCAAACCCTGCTCCTATAAGGATTTCCTTAGCTGTAAACCACTATACTTCAAGGGCACGGAAGGTGCCATTGGCTTGATCCGTTGGATTGAGCGCATGGAATCTGTTTTCAGTCTCTGCGACTGCACTGAGAACAACAAGGTCAAATTCGCTGTTTACACCTTTCAGGAAGGTGCATCCACGTGGTGGAAAACCCACGCAAACTCTGTAGGCCTTGAGGTTGCAAACCGACTTCCTTGGGCCGAACTGAAGAAGAAACTGACAGAGAAATACTGTCCTGAAGAGGAATTGCACAGGCTGGAAGAAGAATTCTGGCATCTGGAGGTGCAGGGAAATGATGTCGCTGATTATACCACCAAGTTTCAGCAGTTTGCCTTATTATGCCCGGGTTTGGTCGAACCAGAAAGTAAGGGCATCAAGAAATACATTCGTGGACTCCCCGAGAACATCCAGGGAAACGTCGCCTCATCCAAACCAACCACTACTGAGAGTGCCATTCGATTGGCCCACGAACTCATGGCCCTAGTTGTCAGCCGTGAGACCTCCAACACCTCATCCTCCAACAAACGCAAATCCACTGAACACCACCACAACTCAAACAAGAAAAATAACGCCATCCAAGTCTACACCTCCAACTCTGAAACCACCCACAGCTACACCGGGGGCAGACCTTATTGTCCCAAGTGTAACTACCATCATTTTGGTCAGTGCGGTACTCCTTGCAACAACTGCAGGAGGCAAGGGCATTTGACTAAGGATTGCCGATCCCCCAAATCCAACAACAACCCCTCTGACAGAAATACCCGACAACCTAGGTCCTGCTATGAATGTGGAAACCCAGGACACTTCAGGGATTCTTGCCCAAAGTTGAAGAATAAGGGCAACAACAACAACAACTCCCGCAACAACAACAACGCCAAAAGTACTGCTTTCGTGATCAACTCAGGGGACGCCCGTCTGGACCCGAATGTGGTCACGGGTATGTTCCTCCTCAACAATTTAACTGCTTCCATTCTGTTTGATACTGGTGCCGATAGGAGTTTTATTTCCGATGAATTTTGCCCTCTACTTGACATTACACCTGTTGCTTTAGACGTTAAGTACACCGTAGAGCTAGCAAATGGCAAGCTGATAGAAACCGATAGTGTGATACCTAATTGCACTTTAAATCTAGCCGACGAAACCTTCCCCATAGATCTTATGCCTATTGAGATAGGAAGTTTCGATGTCATCGTAGGCATGGACTGGTTGTCCAAACATCGAGCCGAAATCATCTGCTACGACAAAATTGTTCGCATACCTCTCACTGTCGGTAGAACCCTAGTCATACAGGGGGAGACCGGAGGGACGAGGCTCAACCTCATATCTTGTTTAAAAACCCGAAAATTTCTGAGAAAGGGTTATCCTGCAATCCTCGCGCACGTCATGGAGAAAAAGTCGGAGGAGAAGCGACCTGAGGATGTTCCAATTGTTCGAGACTTTCCAGAAGTCTTTCCTGAAGAACTACCTGGTCTACCACCACCAAGACAGGTTGAGTTCTCAATCGATCTTGTACCAGGTGCTGCGCCTGTGGCCCGAGCACCATACCGTTTAGCTCCATCCGAACTTCAGGAGTTGTCCACCCAGTTACAGGAACTCCTGGAACGAGGGTTTATCAGGCCGAGTTCTTCACCTTGGGGAGCTCCGGTCCTATTCGTTAAGAAGAAAGATGGTTCCTTTCGAATGTGTATCGACTATCGAGAGTTGAACAAGTTAACTGTCAAGAACCGGTATCCACTTCCTCGAATCGATGATTTGTTCGACCAACTTCAAGGGTCGAGTTGTTATTCAAAGATTGATCTCCGATCCGGTTATCACCAATTGCGTGTCCGCGATGCCGATATTCCAAAAACCGCTTTCAGAACCCGTTACGGGCATTACGAATTCCAAGTGATGCCATTCGGCCTAACCAATGCACCGGCTGTATTCATGGACCTTATGAATCGGGTGTGTAAACCTTACCTTGATAAGTTTGTCATTGTCTTCATTGATGACATCCTCATATACTCACGAAGCAAAGAAGAGCATGCGCAACACCTCAAAACCATCCTTGAACTACTTAAACACGAGGAGCTCTATGCCAAGTTCTCTAAGTGTGAGTTCTGGATTAAAACCGTTCAATTCCTTGGTCACGTGATTGACAGTCAGGGGATTCACGTTGACCCATCAAAAATCGAAGCAATCAAAGATTGGCAATCGCCAACCACTCCGACGGAGGTACGACAGTTTTTAGGACTGGCTGGATACTATCGACGATTCATTGAAAATTTCTCCAAGATAGCCATACCACTCACGACTCTGACCCAGAAAGACAAAAAGTTTGACTGGACTGAGAAACAAGAGTCGGCATTCCAACTCTTAAAACAAAAGCTTTGCAGTGCTCCTATTCTATCATTACCCGAAGGCACCGATGACTTCGTGGTATACTGCGATGCTTCTCATCAAGGTCTCGGTTGTGTACTCATGCAACGAGACAAAGTCATAGCTTATGCTTCCCGACAGCTCAAGATTCATGAAAAGAATTACACCACCCACGACCTCGAGCTAGGAGCTGTCGTTTTTGCCCTCAAGATCTGGAGACATTACCTTTATGGTACCAGATGTACAATCTTTACCGACCACAAAAGCCTTCAACACATATTCGATCAGAAGGATCTCAACATGAGGCAACGTCGATGGGTAGAGTTGCTTACTGATTACGACTGCGAACTCAAATATCATCCAGGCAAAGCAAATGTTGTTGCTGATGCCCTCAGTCGAAAAGAGCGAGTGAAACCACTTCGGGTTCGAGCCCTCGGTATGACCATTCACAACAATTTAAACATTCAAATCCTCACTGCTCAACTCGAAGCCTTAAAACCCGAAAATGTCAAAGATGAAGCCTTGCGGGGCATGGATAAACAATTCGAAATCAAATCTAACGGGATTAGGTATTTCTCGAACCGAATCTGGTTGCCTAAATTTGGGAACCTACGAGACTTGGTGATGGATGAAGCTCACAAGTCAAAATATTCTATCCATCCGGGAGCCGATAAAATGTACCACGGTATCAAGGACTTCTACTGGTGGCCGAACATGAAAGCCGAAATCGCCACCTATGTCAGCAAGTGCCTTACTTGCTCCAAAGTCAAAATCGAATACCAAAAACCTTCTGGTTTACTTCAACAACCCAGTCTTCCTGAATGGAAATGGGAACAAATTTCCATGGACTTCATAACCAAACTACCCAGATCCTCGAACGGTTGCGATTCTATTTGGGTGATCGTGGATCGTCTCACCAAATCTGCTCACTTCCTGGCAATCAAGGAATCCGACAAAATGGAACGCCTCACCAACATTTATCTAAAGGAAATCGTGACCAAACACGGTGTTCCAATTTCAATTATCTCCGATAGAGATAGTCGTTTCACTTCACAATTTTGGCAATCACTTCAAAAATCTCTGGGTACTCGACTTGATATGAGTACCGCATACCATCCTCAAACAGACGGCCAAAGTGAACGAACCATTCAAACACTTGAAGACATGCTACGGTCCTGCGTAGTAGACTTCGGTGTAAATTGGGAAAAACACCTACCATTGTGCGAGTTCTCGTACAACAACAGTTACCATACCAGCATCAAAGCTGCACCTTTCGAGGCACTGTACGGTCGTAAGTGCCGGTCACCTATCTGTTGGACCGAAGTTGGGGATAGCCAACTCACAGGTCCAGAAATCATTCACGAGACGACCGAGAGAATCGTTGAAATTCAGAACAAGCTCAAAGCCGCGCGTGATCGTCAGAAAAGTTATGCTGACGTGAGACGCAAGCCACTCGAGTTCCAGGTTGGGGATCGAGTTCTACTCAAAGTATCGCCTTGGAAAGGCGTAATCCGATTTGGCAAACGAGGGAAGTTAAATCCCAGATACATTGGACCATTCGAGATCCTCGAAAGGATTGGTCCAGTGGCTTATCGATTGCAGCTGCCATCTGAACTCAGCAGCGTGCATCCCACATTTCATGTTTCAAATCTGAAGAAGTGTCTGTCTGATGAGACACTTATCATTCCACTCGATGAAATTCGAGTTGACGAGAAACTTCACTTTGTTGAGGAACCCGCTGAAATCATGGACCGTGAGGTCAAACAACTTAAACAAAGTCGTATTCCCATTGTCAAGGTTAGGTGGAATTCGCGGCGCGGTCCGGAATTCACCTGGGAACGAGAAGACCAAATGCGACTCAAGTATCCTCAACTCTTCATTGATTCAACGTCAAACACAACTTCAACTTAAATTTCGGGACGAAATTCTTCTAACAGGGGGAGAATGTGACAACCGTCAATTTAGGACTAGAATTTAGTGCCTAATCAAGTTTTAATACATGTAATTAGTTCTGTGTTAGGCTAATTAATGTATCAACTATTATATATATTGTTGAATATATATCTACAATTATGCGATTTGTTTAAATCGTACGAGTTTCAAATCGAATGAATTTCGATACAATAAATACGGACGTTGGTGAACAATTGATCTAAGTAATACAAGGATTTTTAATAAAGTTTTTGTACTTAAAAATATTATGTCAATAATATTTTGTATCCAAGTTTTATCACACAATTTAAAATGTAAAACGCGCAAACAAATTAACTTACCTTTTTATAATTCAAATATAATGTGATTAGTAAAATATCTAAATAAAATATGGCGTAATAAATTGTATTTTAAAATGTACCAATTAATATAATAATTATTTAACGTTTAAACGACGGAGCAAACGAACACCGCACGGAGCGGAAACACGGGGCGAAAATGGGGGCTTAACCTCCCATCCCCACCCACTTTTCTTTCATTCTCATTTCTATCTCTCTCTCTCCTTCATCTTTTTCTCTCAACTTTCATCACCACCAAATTCTCACAAAATCACAAAATAAACACATTAAACGACTTCAAAACACTATACTCCTTTGGAAATAAACGACCACCTCGCGACGATCTACAATCCTACCTTTCCGGAATTTCATTTCGGCGATTTGTAAGTTTCCGACACAACTCCGAAAACTCTCGTTTTTAAGTTTTATAACTTGCTAGTTGTTTGTATAACCTTGTAATGTCCTAAAATGGGTTGGGTAAAAATATTAGGCCGATCGATGGCCGGAAAACGCGTTTTTGGAGTTGAAACTCCGATCAGACCCCGTACGTCGCATTTGGTCTGGAGCAGATGCGACGTAGCGACCTACGTCGCATTATATCCCCAACGTCGCATACAGCGACGCAGCCTACTACGTCGCATTGACTTGCGAACGTCGCACATAGCGACGCAGACCTTAACGTCGCAAAAACAAACCTACGTCGCATAAGCGACGTAGCACCCTACGTCGCTATTGACTTAGCACTGTTGACCTTAGCGACGTAACCCTTTACGTCGCAAAACTCTTACGTCGCAGCCTACGTCGCAGGCTACGTCGCTAAAAACAGAACCTTCAAAACTCGAAATTTTCAAAGTCAAAGTTACGGTAGCAATTCACTGTAGCAACTATATAATAACCTTTTGAACTATTGTTACAACCGTCACCAACGGGCCGTACGCATTTTCAAAACATACTTCAACACTCAAACAAGTCGTAGTAACTTGTAACAATACAATCAACCAAATCGGGGAAATTTGGACATTAAGTTAGACAAACAATTTCAATGGTAGTCTTTCGAGATACCAATACAATTAATAACAATTCAAGTGTCGTGGACACATTCAGGTTTCAAGTCTTTGGACACCAACACACTGCTAATTACTTCAAGTTTATTAAGTTAAACACATCAGGAATCAGGTGAGTTTCATAGCCCCATTTTCACTGCTTTACAACTAGGGGTGTGATATTACTACTCGATTTTGTTTTACAAGTAGAACGCAAGTGCCAAACTTCAAATACTACATGAGTTTCAAGCTAATCAATTTAAAGTCCTCCATAAGCATAGTCTCTAGTATTTTATAGCGTGAATGTTAGTATATGATATCATATGGGATTGACAATCCTCATCCGGGTTAGCACGCACTAATCGGTCAAACGGATGTATTAGCATTTGGGAAGACGAGTGTTGATTAGGCACTCGTAGGAGGCAAATCAGTTAGGTTTCCTTAATTGGGCCTGACAAATCAGTTAAGCTCAGACTATGTGCTCATGGACAGTATAACTTTTATTTTGCTTAATTGCATTTTAAATTCATTATAAATCTTGCGGTTCTGACAATTATACATTGACTTACAAACCTGTGAGCTCACCAGCGTTTTCGCTGACCCATTTTAGTATATATCACAGGTACCCAGCAGTAGGTTGACTGCACAAGCAGGGATTTCTAGCTCGAGTCAGCATACATACAATTAGAGATTGGACTGCATTATTATATTTTGTAAAAGTAATTATGCCATGTAATCTCTAAATTTCAGGAACCGAGCTAGTGCTATATTATTTTTGATGTAAACGTTCAATTTATTAATACAAGTTTAAAACGACGCATATAGTGGTCGTTCATTATTATCTTTGTGCTTTGTATATTGATTAGTGGCACCCAAATCAAGCTTCCGCAAATCATTAAATTTGGGGGTGTCACAAAAACATACACCGAAAGTTCTCTCAAATGCATGTCCATATTATCTGACAGTTAATCTCGAATCCTATTACCCAATCTCGGTCATCATAGACGTCCGAATCATGGCACAGTTTGTTGAATAAACAATCTTGTAATCGGGTTTTACCCTCGTCGGAATAGGTTGGAAGAACTGGTCTAAGCGGTCAAATAAGATGTCATCACTTATTCGTATGAATTATCAACATTACTCAAGTATGTAACAAGACAGGGGTGATTTATATTACAAATAGAAACTTAAGTAATACGTTTGTTAATTGATCCATAACACAACTACCTTCGGTCGTTCTCGACTTCCATACGTTTGTACTTTGCCATAAGCATTTCTAGTACTATATCGAAGAACAGTTGAATAGGGGCCGTCATGTTATTTCACAATAATTAAGGCTAGGTGTATTTTACTAGTATGATAATCTTAAGGCAACAATCAAACAAGAACATGCAATAAGACAATCAAGACAATAGTTAAACCTAAGCATACAAATGTATTAATTAAATCGAGGATATCCCGAAAGTTGTCTCAAAAATACCGTCTGTCTGAATTAAATCTTAATCTACCTCTATTCCCATATTCCGTGTCTCTTGGATCCTAATTTGGTCTAGAGAACACCGGCCATGTCGAGCTCAATGATTCAATCAAACATAGTGTAACTAAGTGACCTATACCCTATGAGTTAGCTACGTTCATTTTTGGATAAGGTTTTAGTCACAACATGAGTTGGGTAGATAAACGATAAAGATTCGATTCCTACATCTATTCATAATACACAACACCCGCAATCTCATAGCATACAATATGATCACATATTTAAATCTCTCCTAAACGACTATCATAGCAAACAATTGAGTTATTTAACTAATCATGGCAATTCTAGCATACATATTTAAATTTATTAAAGAAAGAACGAACATAATTAAATATGGAAAATAGATTAAAACCTGATAAAGAAATATAATAACTCGTAGCTACAAATGCATCCCGGAGCACCTCCGTACAAATCTTCCTTGCCTAGTTAATTAGCTAGTCTAACTAACCTAGGAAGTATTATAATGTGTGCATATATTGGTGTGTCTTTCAAATGAACCTAGGCAACCTATTTATAGGTGAGCTTTGGCTCACATTAGCACCATGAGGTGCATGTTAGAAAGCTTTCCAAAATTGATGGGTACAACACGAAAAGTAGGCGCACCGGGTACCGTACAACACGAAAAGTAGGCGCACCAGGTACCAAAAGTTACCAAAAATGGAAACCGAGGCAGGGCATTGTTGGCCGGCGGCGGTGGGGGTCCAGCCGGCGGTGGCTGGCTGGTGGCCGGCGGCGGTGGGCCCACCCCCGCCCCGTTGCGTTGTTTGTTGCTTCGTTTCTTGATTCGTGCGTGTTTTCTTCGTTATACGTCCGTTTGAGTTGATTCTTTTTTTTGTTGGATTCGTAATTCAAAAACGAAGATTTTGACATAAGATAGGCCCTGAAATGTGGTCCTAGCTCCAGATATTGCGTGCGGATCATTTGGATCCTCCGGCGGGCGCGAAATCTTCATTTTTCACCCGTTTTGGTTGATTCTTCTTCTGTTGGATTCGAATTTTAAAAACGGACATCTTGGAAATATTGAATGTTGATGGAGGGCACTTTAGTCTTGAAATCTCGTTTTGATGCCTTGAATCTTCAAACGTGTATGGAATCTTCGTTTTACATCCGTTTTGCTTGGTTTTTATCGTGCAACCTCGTTTTGACCATCTTGGCATAATGTTACTGATTTGTGCTGTTTTTGAGTTAATATGCCGAGAATCATTCCAGAATGAGAGAGATATCGGTAGTAAAAACGTGACTTTTTACGCGATATCTAACACCTTTCCAATGTCTAAGTCGCCCAAACCTATGCTCTGATACCAATTTATAACACCCCTTAAATTTCAGAATCATTATTTTTAGACAATTCGGAAGCGTCAGTCCAAAACATATATTATCAAATTTCATAACATAATATGCACATACACAAAATAATGTCATTACAAAACTTAGTACGTATAAGTTATGCCATTGTAAACCAAAACATATCAACCTGGTGTTATATAATTCAAACATGCTTTTAAATTATTAAATAGATCAGAGTACATCCGGTCAAACATTCCATTCCAGTCAACTTCTTGCCCAAACTACTATCTCAAACACAATAACCTGCAAGAAGTATTAGAGTGGTGGGATTAGCTCAAAGCTAAGTGAGTGAATATACAACTAACAACTCAATTTAGCATAACAAACTTGTTTACATCAAATAATCGTAAATAACTAGCGTCAAAAAGGATCGGTGGTCCTCGAGGCGCCCTAATGCCATGGTGGCCCCCAAGCAACACTTAAAACTCACTGCACGCCAATACAGTGGTTAACAGATGGCTTAATGCTATTCCCCACACGACTAGGGTTCCTATTAACGATATGTACAAGGAACCTTCCGTCGGCCAACAATAGCAATTAAGCCCAACAGATGTTGACCTCTGAATAAATCACATAATCCATAACCATCATGGCATCATTTCAGACTAAATAGTCTATAAATAGTAAAACTACTTTTACCCGTTGTAATCAAACCTGTTACAACTAAATCAAACTGAAAGTCACTGATCTACTCACCTGACTATCTCAGTTGCCAACTCAGAGTTCTAATGTTACTGAGTCTTCGGTTGATCTGAGAATACAACAGAATAAATATTAGTATTCCAAATCATAAAATGTATAACTAAATATAGTACATGACATCATACTAATAAACACTATATATATATATATATATATATATATGAATCATATCACTTTAGTTACATATCTAACAATTTAAGCATAAATGTCATTATTTATACCAATATATAGAAATAAATCTTATAATATACCATTACTACTAATGCATCAACTTATTATTTCAAACCAAATATTAAGATTTATTAATGCATACGCGATCCTGGAATATATAGGCTGGATCGCGTAACTCTGTTAAAACCTCACGGTTACCAATTTGCACTAGCTTACGCGATCCATGAAACATAGGTGGGATCGCGTAACACAGTGAAAACTCTTCTGTAACAATTTTGTACTTACTTACGGATCCGGATAACAAGCTGGGATCGCGTATTCAAGGCTAATTCCGACTGTGGCCAAATATAACTATGGTACGCGATCTGGTTTGAGGGTTGGATCGCGTATTCAAGGTTTAAATGACCTGCAACTTATCTGCATGAACCCTAACTCGATTTTTTTCACTATCAAACATCATTAACTCAGTTTTACAAGTTTCTGACACCTCAAATAACATCAAGCAACATCATATATCATCATATAACATCTAGTAACAACTTCAAGCTTCAATTACACATACATATGACTAACCCACATGATTCAATCAAACCAATTCATGTAAAATAAACAAGAACACTTACAATTTGAAGATGATGAACAAAATGATGATGATGAACTCTAATTCAGAATCACAGTCCTAGTTTACTTTATGGTTTCCAATTTTGGGTGTTATGATTTTGGGTGAGTTCTCAGGAAGGAAGAAAACTAAGATTTGGGAAATGTTTGAGAGTTTAGGTCGGTCTCTCTCAAAACAGACCCCAATATTTGATATAATTGTATTCCCCTCTTTGACCTATTATCTGGAACCCAAAATCATTTACGAGACCGATTACTTTATTTTACCGATATCTATAACAGTTTAAAACAAGAAATAATTCGCTATCCACAATAAGTCATTTGACCTATTACCTAATTTCACAATTAAACATAATAATATAAAATTATTACCAACGCATTAAATAATAATTTAAAATTAAGGAAATTACCGTATTACCCCTAGGCCCTTAAGGTGGATGTTACATAGACAAGCCAAGATATCATATAACCATAATATCTTAAAGCTATGCCTATCGTATTCATGTTCATAATCGTTATCGTATTCGTATTCGTATCATTTCGTTATCGTTACAACCGACCTGGTGAGAAGCAAATAAATGCCAGTCAGTCACCGTTGTCGTTAGGGAATGGCACGTCACTACCGATTCGTCCATTCCCGAGCAGTACTACCAGAGTGTGGTGAACCACATGCTACTCAATCGGGTGGTGCTCCAGAATAGCCTTCACTATCCTGGGCCATGATCATATAATAATGACCCCTCACGGGAAATCATCATGAAACCCTTTCGGGAGTCACCGAGATATCTCTAATCGTAATCGTATGTTTAAGTTTCATTAACTTGTTTGTATAATCGTTATTTCATATATAGGGCCCTTAAATCGTGTCGTGAAACCTAGGTGTCATGAAAATAGGTCTAGTGTACTAGTATCAAGCAACAATTACAAACAAGAAATCATAAGGAATCACAACATGTACATATACACTAGCCCGTGATTTTCCATCCCCCATGCAATAATTATTTCCCATGTTTACACCCGCATGTCATGGTAATATAATAATCGTATAATAAAAGCATAACAAGTATAGTTAAACAAATACTAGTTAAAATTTATGAAATCGTAACATTTTGATCGTGCACCCGGTCTTCGTAAACGTTGTCTTACCTCAGTTGCAAGCAAAGATTTACGGTGTCGTTCAAGCAAAGCCTCCTACAAACATGTTAAATTCTAATAAATATCTTGTACAAAGATATCAATCATTTTTTAACACTATTCTAATTGATTGGTCGAGTTTTCCATTACTATTAATATTCACGACTCGTTAACCATGTAGATCCTTCAACGAGGGTTCAAATAACATCTTATTTTATAATTTCCATAAGAATTTAATCAATGACCACGTAAATGCCAAACTGTTTATTATATACGAAACTTTTGATGAAATCATATTTTGCTAAAATCATATTTAATTTAATTAATTATACCATAGAAACTCCAAAATCTCTACCAGATCAGTTACATTTACCATCGTTTACACAAACTTAGTCCAACATGTTAGCCAAGTTGGCAACCTGCTAAATGTTAAAAGTATAGACTATAAACACTACTATAACTCAAAGATGTCTTTCAACGTATTCACGAGGCTTTCAAATAATTAGGAACCAACTTAAATTACACAGCATTTAGCTATGAAGTCTTTTAGCACTAATCATTAAAAATAATATATTTTCTGTTAAATGACATCATTTGTCCATGGTTACCACAAATTGAACCCAATTATCTTATGTGTCCTAACCACGTCAAGAATATACTTCGACGGAGTTTTGTGTGTGTATTATTATGGTGCCAGTTATTTAAACTCAACCCTTAATTGTCTTCTTCACATAAACATCCCCCCGTTAACGCACAACTTAGATATTAAAATTCGTGTTTACGCTTTAAACGAGTTCTTATCACATATTCATCTTGTAACAAACTATATGAATAATTGATGTATAAAAACGAGTTTTGACATCGATAAAAGACTCGATCCATAGTTTATTAACGTCTAAAGAAAACTCAACCAATCTGATTGTACCTTATTTCTATATCATATATTTCATTCAGAAACAATAACTAAACGAAAGTTAAACAAGAGTTACCTTGAATCATGACCGAGTTCGAAAATACTTTGCGGTTTATTATTTGATGAAGCTAAACCTCACATGATTCTTTACTATGCTTTGAATTTGGAGTTTTTCGCTGGAGTTCGTGAATGTAGCAGAGAGACGATTATCGGTAATGCGACATATATTAACGGAGTTTGTTAGCGAAAGTTTATCAATGATTATCGTCTCGGATGGAAACTAAATCTCCTACAAATGTGATCACACACGTCTTCCTATATAAATTTACATTACTTATCCTTTTACTTCTTTTATTTGCCAATATCAACCATTCAGGATTTAATTAGTAATTCATTTTCTATTCATTAATTATTATCGATAATTATTATCTACGCTATATATTATAATATAATATAATATAATATAATATAATATAAGCTATATATTATAAGAGAGTATGAATTAGGTAGTCATTTTATTTTTAGTAACTTATAAACTAATCTTCACCATTAATAAATTAAAACTTTTAATTTAAACCATTGATCTTACCTTAATAAAATGACTACCTAAATAGTGGAGAGATAATGATCAAATGTCTATACTACCCTTTTATTCTTATTTCAACAATCAATTAAATTTAATTTTCAATTATTTAAGGTAAATACAAACCAAGGTTTAATCTTATTCACATAATTATTGTCAAACAATTAATCATTTATAAATTCGAATTTGAATATTTTCTTTAACTTTTTTATTAGTAATTCTGCTCTCTCTCTCTCTAAACTCAACAAAAAAACTGGTCTCGCATTTTTCTGAGTTCAAATACTATTTTAAAATGAATTTATAAAAGTACATGTATAGACTGTGTTTTTAAGTCAGAAATTTAGTCAACTTTGGGAAGGCATATCTCGAGATCTAAAAACTCAAATCAGTTGAAACCTCTTGGAAAAGTTCAAAAAATTAGTTAGCTTTCAAAGCTGTACTCGCACATTTTCTGAAGTTTCGTGAACTTAAGTTATGAATTAAACATCGAATCTATATCGAGAAATTCAGCTGCTGGACATAGTTATGAAGTTTAATATTTTAAACGGCTTACACTCAACTAAAAATCATGGAAAAATTATTTTTTAATATTTAAGACATAGGGGAATATCGTGAATGTTTCTCGGATTTTATCTCGCATGTCTACTTTGTCAAAAAGAGCCACAAACACGGTCAGAAACCTGATAAACCGACCATAGGGACTGATTTCGTAACATATTAAAAACGGCACTTTCGGACCACCCATAAAACATAACTTTTATTTTTGTAAGTCCTAAAAACATATTTAAGAGACATGTAAAAGTTTCGGGTCAAACCAAGCACGTTTGACGACGTTCACGAAAACGAAAAACATGATCAGTCCTTGTGTCGCAGAAGGCCCAAGGCCACTGCGACACAAGCCTCTATGTCGCAACACCTGATTCTCGCAAACGACTGCGATATAAGCTTTATGTCGCAAACCCAACGTTACTCGCAACACTGCGACACAAACCCTGGTGTTGCACATAATCAAATCACTCATACTACGACACAACACTGATGTCGCCTACTCATTTGAAATCCCGACTTGCGACACAAATCTTTAACTTATTTAATCGCGTGCTCTGCGACACCACGTCTATTGTTAATCCATATGGATCGATATAAACATATATGAGATCTATAACGAGTCTAGGAATACGGAATCTTCCCGGACAAGTTTATTGAGATTTAACAAGCGTGAATAAATACATGCGATGAACAATAAACAAAACGAAAATACTCATTCATATACAAATCGAACCGATTACAATACCAAATGAGTATACGTCTCAGTTAATCCTAGGTTAAAAATAACCTTTGATTAATACCCAAGACTAGCCTAAGATATGCCTATTTCATATCTGTTGCTTTACGATTGTTACAATTGTTGTTGCCGATACAATTCATTACCGACACAAAACCAATGAACCTATCCTTTGACCGACACTCTCAGATGTTCGCCGACATCACCAATCCCACATCACTATGTTCAGCCGACATTATTCATACATATACATGTCTTCATTAAATGGGCTTTGGACCCATTTACTTTACTGACCCAACTCCTTCTTTTCATGAGCAATATTTGCTGACCCAACTCCTTCTTTTCATGAGCATATAACATATTATTAGGCTAGGCCCATATGGCCCATAACTAATAAAATAGTTTGTTGGCCCAAATCTAATATTTGTCCATGTTGGCCAAGGCCCATGTTGTGACACCTGATAAATTAGGACTAGTTATTAGTTCCTAATCATCTGTTAATACATGTAATTAGTTCTAGTTTTGGCTAATTGTATGTAATATTTTGTATATTGTTATATATACACACGTATACGATTAACTTTAATCGTACATTATCATTATCGGATGGATTCCGACTCAGTAATACGGGCGTTGGTGAACACTCTTTATTAAATAATATGGAATTATTTAATAAACATATTGATTTCTAAATATTATTTCGATAATATTTCCTAAGTATTTCGTATCGTATAAAACTAATTATACGCGACAAAAACGCGTGAAACGCGCCCGACGAACGAACGAAAATCACAATATATTTTTGATTATCAAAGTATATTATTTGGTAAGAAATGTTCATTTAAGAATATCGTATGTTAAAACGATGACAAAAACGTTAATTAAAACGTCACGCAAGTAATAAACGTAAACCGTAACACAAACGTGCAAACCGATACCGACACATTTCCAAAACATTTTTCATAAATGTTTTCAAATATTTGGAATAATACTAACCTCAAAATAATGTCGAAACTCAAAAGTTATTTAAAACACGTACGTATAACGTATAGAATATAAACGAACGTTTAAACGACCGGGAAACGAACACCGCACGGAGCGTAAATTTAGGGAACGAAAATTTGACAACACCTACACCCCATGGGGGCCCCACCAGCCAAAAATCAGCCCCCCAAACATGCTCCCCATTTTGTGGATCTTGTTCCACTTCATTGACTAACAACACCAAATACACCTCTTATGTTTTCCATTTCATTTTCAATTCCTTTCCATCACTCTCTCCCTAGATTTCACACTCTCTTCCTCTCCCTCTTAAACATCACGATTTCATCATCATTTCCCATCATCTAGCATCAAACCCTTGAAGAAAAACAAGAAGGAAAGGAAGAAAAGGAAGCACGAAGCAAAACCGAACTCACTCTCACGTTTCACCTCTAGATCGTCGTTTTCTTTTGTAAGGATCACTTCTATCTCACTAGATTTACTTGTTTTATATATATCTATATGTCTAGTTGATCACTTGACAAGAAAATGTCCAAACAAAAGCTTGAAAAACGTTTTACACAAATATATATATATATATATATATATATATATATATATATATATATATATATATATATATATATATATATATATATATATCACAGTTTTCTGTCTCTGAAAACCGTCTCACCAAATCGACTATAACTTGAGTTCTAGGATGAACCAACACATGAATCATATACCGAAATCTTCATATGAATGTCTTCTACAAAATCTTCTTCTTTGACCATTTCCAGAAATGCTCGGATTTTAGTGTAGAAACCGATTTATGGACTGAGGTCGTTTATCGACCAAATCTAACCACTTTCCATTTCCATTTTTGTTTAAAATAGTAAAGGACCTTCTAAAATCGCCATAAAATGCAGATTTACACTAGACACCTAGGAGAACATGTGTAATTTTTGGTTAGGCTTGGTTCGGACTAAAGGTTAGAGAAAACGAGAGATTTGTCGGAACAAAATCTGGAGAATATAAACATAGGGATTGTTTTGGTAAATTTATAAAACCGACACTTCGGGATAACCCCGACACGAACCGATAATTTTAATGAACTCGTTTTACCATTTTAAGACTTGTGTAAAAGTTTCGGGTCAAACCGAGGTCGTTTGACCACGTATCCGCAAAGACTTGGGCTGATCAGACTTAAGTGACGCGTCAAGTCCCAGTATTATGCGACACTTCACGAAGTGACTCCAACTTGCACAAAATCATTTCATACGACACTTACCCTAGTGACGCCATACCTAAGTGACGCTCCTTTTCCCGACACTACCTTAAGTGACGCCAAATTACTCGAAATCAATGTACAGTGACACTGGACCTTAGTGACGCAACTAGTGACGCCTTATATGCGAGACTTAACCAAGTGACGCCAATAACTCACAGATTACAATTTTTGCGACACTTACCTGAGTGTCGCCAATAAGTGACGCTTCGAGTGTCGCCAATAAGTGACGCTTTGAGTGTCGCCTAAATCAGAAACTTCAAAACTAGTTTTCACACTAAGTGTCAAACACATGTTACTCCAATACTTATATACGATACAACTCACAAATCATATACTTTAATAGTATACAATGGATCAACACATAATAATAATGCTACAAGATTATTATTACGAAACCGTCACCAACGGGCCGTACACGTTTTTAAAACACAAACTATAACACCCGCCAAATTAGGACTAGTAATTAGTGCCTAATCATACGTTAATACATGTAATTAGTTCTGTGTTAGGCTAATTAATGTATCGAATTATATATATTGTTGAATATATACGAAAATGCGATTTGGTTAAATCGTACGCAACTTAAATCGAATGTATTTCGATTCAATTTAATACGGACGTTGGTGACCAATTTTATTAAATAACGCTTTTATGTCAAAAATATTATTATGATAATATTTCGTATTCAATTCATATCGTACAAACAAAACTTACACAATTTAAAATATTAAAACGCGCAAACTAAATAAACAAACTTACATTTTTAACTCAAAGATAAATTGATTTGTAAAATATTTAAATAAAATATCGCGTAATAAATTCGTATCTTTTATTGAAGAATCATGCCGCCAAAGTCAAGACCATACACCGATGCTCAGCTTACATCGCTTATAACCCAGGCTGTTACTGAAGCCTTGGCTCGGAATACCCCACAAAACTCCACCAGAAACAGCGATGCCGCTGAAACCACTACTGCTAAACCTTGTTCTTACAAGGACTTTCAAAGCTGCAAACCCTCAAGCTTCAAGGGTTCTGAAGGAGCCATCGGACTGATCAGATGGTTCGAAAAGATGGAAACTGTTTTCCGTGTCAGCAAATGCGCGGAGAACGACAAAGTAAACTTCGCCACCTGCTCTCTCGAAGATGATGCCCACTCTTGGTGGAACTCATATACCCAATCAGTGGGTGCTGACATTGCCTACCAACTCTCTTGGGAGGACTTGAAAGCAAAACTCACTGCCAAATACTGCTCAATCGCCAAACTTCAAAAGCTAGACGAGGAGTTCTGGAACCTAAAGGTTCAGGGTGGTGATATCGATGGTTATACCACCAGATTCCAACAACTCGCCGCCCTCCGCCCAGCTATGGTAAGCACAGAACCTGATAAAATCAGGAAGTACATCCTTGGCCTTCCTGAGCCTGTTCGGGGGCATGTTGCCTCTTCCAACCAAACCACCATTGACGGTGCAATCCTATTGGCCCAAGATCTGATGTCCATGAGCCAAGATTCTGAACCACCCACTTCATCCTCCCAAAACAACAAGCGAAAGTGGTCTGACTACCACAACAACCACTCCAACCAACAAAAAAAGAAACCTGACACCATCAAAGCCTACAACACCACCACTGACATCACACGGGGCTACACTAGGAACAAACCCTATTGTTCCAAGTGCAGCCGTGTAACAACCCCAAAATTAGGACCAATTTAAAATTTTCCTAATTACGTGTTTATTACTTGTATATAATATGAAATAGGATTATATACGTTAATTACTTATTATATATATATGGATGGAATATATATATATACGCGTATACGATTCATACATATCGTATAAAACAACAATCGTACAAACTTGCGAACATTGTAAAACGATTATTAAATAATGCGAAATTATTTAATTACTTTGATGACTACATTATATTATGTTTATAATATAACCAAAACGTACGTTTTAAATAAAACGTCACCGAACTCTCCGAAAACTCGACCAACCGACAAAACGAACAAAGTTATGATTTATAACTTGAAAACTAGTATTTTGGTAAAATACTACAATTTAATTATCGAGTATTATTTCGTATTTTTAAACGTATATTTAATCGCGTATAAAACTATTTTTACGTTTAAACGACCGGGGAAACGAACACCGTACGGAGCGCAAACGCGAGGGAACGAAAAGTTGGTGAGACCACATCATGTGGCCCCACCCAAAACCGGCCAAGGTGATGGGGCATTAAGCCCTCACCTCTTTCTCCACTTACACACACAAAACACACCCTACTCAATCATTCTCTCTTCTCTCTCTCTATCGGCATTCTCTCTCTCTCTAAAACCGATTACAAAACACTCTAAAAACACCATTAAAACACCTCGAAGCTCTATACCCGTTTGGAGAAAGGCGATCACGAGAACGAGGGCTACAATCCTATCTTTTCGGAATTTTGTTTCGACTACTTTGTAAGTTTTCCGGCGACCCGAAACTTTTCCGATTACATTTATTTTGCTAGATTATTGTTCTCCTAGCTAAATGATGTCCAAATATGTAACTTAATCTCGTTTTTGAACATTTTTACGAAAATGTCGGTTTTGGTCATTTTAAATAAAACGACACCTCGAACATTAAAAACGACATCCAACAATTTTTATGAACTCATTATCACATAATATAACTTGTGTAAAAGTTTCATCTTGAACGGAACTCGTTAGACACGTTTTCGACACGAATCAAAATCTGACCAGAGGTAAGTGTCGCATGGCTCACGCCAGTTATGCGACACTTCGCTTTAGTGACGCATAGGTCACGAACCGTCCATACGCGACACTTCATTAGTGCCGCTAAAACACTATACCGTCACTTCACTAGTGACGCAGTCATAACGCTTTCGGCAGAAACATCAAGACACTTCATTAGTGTCGCTATCATATAACTATCGGTAGTAACTTACGGCACTTCCTTTAGTGACGCCATCATATAACCTTCGGCAGAAACAAGCGACACTTCCTTAGTGTCGCTATCATCGGTAGAAACTTATAACTTTCAGTAGAAACGAATGACGTCCGGTCACTACCGATGACGTCACTGACCCTCATACCGTCACTTCACCAGTGACGCATACATGTATATACCGACACTTGTCGAGTGTCGCCCCATAAACTGATTTACTCACCTATACCGTCACTTCATTAGTGACGCACTGTTTATACACGACACTTTATACCGTCACTATCCTAGTGACACACTGATAAGAAACCATACCTTATAACGTCACTTACTTAGTGACGCACCATCTTAATACCGACACTACTTAAGTGTCGCATACATCATTAAACAGATAACATATTACGACACTACCTGAGTGTCGCATGATATCCAGAAGTGACGCATACAAGTGACGCTAAAACAGGCTGATGACATTTACATTTTTCACAAGTATAGAATATACTTAAAACGTAAACGTTCTTTACTCGGCGTTACTTATACACGAAAATACTATACTTTTGAAAGTATACAACGATATTTGAATATGTACAAGACTATACTAAACTAAACGTGAGATTTCACTCACACACGCGTACGAGTTTTCACTCGGAAATACTTAGGAGATTACACTCCAGCGAATTTACACTTGTACACTACACGGGACTACATCCGATACGAACTTACAAATTCACTTACTAGTTACGTGCTGGATTACACGTTAACTGATACGAACATACATACGAATACTTACGAGGTTTCACTCGTACCCTTTGGGGACTAAGCCCATTGGAACGTACACAAACGATACATGTTGTAATACAAACAAACGATCATACGAGTATACTTTACAACTGTACCACTACTATGAATACATAATAATAATGGATGGAATTATTATTATACACCGATAACAAACGAACCGTACAACTTTTATACAAACTACGATTTACAAACGATTACAAACTTACAAACAAACTAATGGACATTAACTAGTTTGGGAACAACTAGCATGGATACTTTACAAGTATTCCATTTACTTACTAAACCTTATGCGTATTAGGACGCTAAGGGTTGCTAGTTCGGGAATACTACTTGCTTACTTATTGCATCGTCTGCCAGACTCAGGTGAGTCTCACAGCCCCTACTTTACTGTTTTATACTCAGGGGTGAGATGCATTACTGTTTTACATGAACACACAAAACTTACTTGCTGCCATGATTTACTTACTGTATGAGATTACGAATACGCCAACTGCATGAGTTTACGACTAATCCAATGAAATCCTCCTGAACCATAGTTGTTAGTTATGTGATAAGCGCGAGTTTTAGTATATGGATCCATATGGGACTGACAATCCCCGCCCGGGGTAGCAAGCACTACCACGAACCGTTCCTGTAGAAACGGGCATTTCTTACTCGTTCCGTATGAATGTTTTGGATTACATTCATGAGGGGGTACCTATATTTACTGTACGTTAAGCTTCAACTATGTTGGCTCATGGAAATTGTATCAAACGGTTTGCATGTACTGCGACCACCACTTATTAAAACTTAAGTAATCGATGAGCATAACCTGTGATCGTTACTTACTGGCTGGCTATGATTTACAAATACTACTTGTGTGTTCAAACTGTTTACTTACTTATAAACCTGTGAGATTCACCAACCTTTTTGGTTGACCATTTTAGTAATGCTTCTCAGGTACACAGCATCAGTAGGGATGCCCAGCAGGATAAGCTTTCTTAGCTCGAGTCGCATGCATTTACAAGCTTGGAGATTTTTATACATTACTTTTGTACTAGTTGTTATGTATTAGAATCTCTAGGAATTTACTTGAACTCGAGCTTGTATTTTGAAACTACTTATGTATTAATGTAATAACTTTTCGAACGTCTCATTTAGAGTCGTTCACTGTATCCTTTGTGCTTGTGATTATTGATTAGTAACACCCAAAACATCATTTCCGCAAACTGTTAAATTTGGGGGTGTTACAGATTGGTATCAGAGCCTAAGGTTATAGTGAACTAGGTTGCATTTAGTGGGCCTAGACTATGACCGTTAGGCAGTATTCCTCATTAGGTATAACTGGTTCAGGAATTACAACATACAAGTTTAATTTAACATAGCCTGATCAACTATGTACAATTAAATGAAGATGATGTGAGTTCTGAAAGGGGTTATGTTGAACCGGAATGCACTAGCTGACTCTGACCTCGAGAGAACCGGGACTTCTACTTGATTGTGCTAGACACGAACTAGGCGGTTATGTGATATATATATATATATATATATATATATATATATATATATATATATATATATATATATATATATATACATAGGCCTCTTTCCCCGATACGATACTCTCTCTCGACTACTACGAAATTAATATTCCTTAACAAATCTTATCAAACAAACGACAACTCGATTTTATCATTCCGTCCTTATTTAACTTTTATGAATTCACGACTACCGGCTTACGTCCGAAGACTTCCACACCGTTATAACCGACAACCATAGTTACTCGAACATCCTTCGATATGAAGATCGAGACCTTGTTTTCATTTGCTATTCCTATCTAATTCTACGTTTGTAACATCCTACAAAGTACTTTACTGTACCGTTAGGTGTAACCTAATAAAACCATTTTCAACTCAATTTTTGTCAGACTTCAAAATTTATACAACCGACTTTTACTATCAAAATTTTATAACAAATGTATTTTTATCAAACTTGTTACAAAATTTCTCACAAAAATGTTTTATAAAATTTTCAAAAACTTCAAAACCGTATAAACTTATTTATAGTACCCAACTTTAAACAACCTTCAAACTTTGGCATATTTCCTCTAAACTTACTAAAATCATCACAATCATAATTCTTGTTCAAACCTTCACATGTTCTTTATTTATTGTTTCAAGGAACATGCCTCCTCGACGACAAATCACTCTTACTGAAGCCGAAGTAGCGGGTATAATTGCCCGTAGTGTGGCTCAAGCTCTAGCTACCCGGACTTCAGCCCCTGGTAGCGAAGATACCGCTAATACTGGACCACAACCCAAAACCTGCACCTACAAGGACTTCCAAAACTGCAAACCCTTGAACTTTGCAGGTACTGAAGGAGCGATTGGTCTGATTCGTTGGACCGAGAAAATCGAGTCAGTATTCCTCATCTGCAACTGCAAGGAAGAGGATAAAGTTAAGTTCGCCACCAGTACCTTTTCTGACACCGCTCTTACATGGTGGAACACATATGCACAGACAGTGAGCGTTGCCGATGCTTACAAACTACAGTGGGATGAACTGAAGATTATGCTGAGGGGCGAGTACTGCCCAAGAGATGAGCTGAAGCAATTGGAAGTAGAATTCTGGAATCACAAGATGCAGGGTGATGACATCACCGGTTATACCAACCGTTTTCACCAGCTGGCACTTTTGTGCCCAACCATGGTTGATCCTGAGTACAAAAGGATCGAAAAATACGTCGACGGGCTTCCTGAGCGACTTCAAGATCTGGTGACTTCATCTAAACCAGGAACCATTCAGAGCGCCATTCGCATGGCTCATGAACTAACGGCCAATTCTGTCCGCCGTGGCTCGACTTCAACCCCGTCTGCGAATAACAAACGTAAATGGGAAGTAAGTCCCCACTCATCCAACCCAACTTCTGACAAAAAGCTTGCAATTGTCAACGTCAATGACTCAAAGGCTTACAAGGGGAGCAAGCCTTACTGCTCCAAATGTAGCCGCCATCATAACGGCTCCTGTCCCTGCACTAAGTGCAAGAAATTCGGGCACCTGGCCCAAGACTGCCGAACCAACCCCACTGGTACTGATACTTCTGCACCCAAAACCTGCTATGAGTGCAACGGTACCGGGCACTTCAGGAAGGATTGCCCTAAGCTGAAACCCCGAACCAACAATACAAGGAGTAGAGCTTATGTAATCAATGCTAGGGAGGATGACCCAAATCCGAGACTCTGTGGTTTACTCAACCCGGGTACGCTTATTCTTTGACTACCCGAATCTGTTTTCTCATAAATCTCTCGCTTAATGATTTATGTATAACTGTATTTTATTCTGTGTGTTTTCTTTGATCCTGAGTACACAATAGGATTAGGAAACGACCGACTACTTAAATCCCGACAACACAATTTGCCTTACACTTTAGATATAGTATCCCAAACTCCCTTCCCAATTATCTCACACTGGTTGAGACCGGGAACTCGTATGCTATTCGTTACTTTAAACAGATAAATTAATATAACTTCACTTACTTGAGGCAAATTCTTAAATAGAACACTTATTTCGTAGGAAATGACAACTCACTCCGTCAACAACCCTACACTGCAAAATGAACTGCTCAGTGAGGAACCGAAGATGTTTCCTTACCTCCTCGAACTCGAGTGTGATACCGAACCTTTCATTGAATCAGCGACAGCACCTGCCTCTCCTGTTGCTCTAACTGCTGCAAAAGCATCAGTTGATGAAACCTTGACTACTGAATCAGTCAACCACCTCAACCAAACTATTAAATCGCTGCGAAAACAACTGACTGAAGCACGGGAAGACATTGATGACCTACGACGAATTTCTTTCCAAAATGACATACGTATGCGCGAGTACGAGCTACGTTTGACAGCTTTAGAAAACCCTACTCCACCATCAACTTTACAAAGTACTCCTACTGAAGAGGATACCGACACTGACTGTGCACCACCTCCAGCAAAAAGGGTGAAAGTTTACTTGGGAAATAAACCTTACTGTGCTCGATGCACTCGACATCACGACAAACCGTGTACCATACCCACCGGTCAATGCAAATCCTACCCTAAAAGTACGAACCCTCCTAAGGTGAAACCCTGCTTCAACTGTGGGAGTGCTGGCCATCTCAAGGCCCAATGCCCACTACCTCCAGGCAACAAAAATTAGGGTACGTTACCACCTGACAATTACTTTATTTCAAACACTGTAGGACCTACCCTACTACTGTAGGCTACTATGACGCATTGTAGCCACCTGATGAATAACTAGCTGCCGATTACCACTTCGAACAAATTTCGGGACGAAATTTTATTAACAAGGGGAGAATGTAACAACCCCAAAATTAGGACCAATTTAAAATTTTCCTAATTACGTGTTTATTACTTGTATATAATATGAAATAGGATTATATACGTTAATTACTTATTATATATATATGGATGGAATATATATATATACGCGTATACGATTCATACATATCGTATAAAACAACAATCGTACAAACTTGCGAACATTGTAAAACGATTATTAAATAATGCGAAATTATTTAATTACTTTGATGACTACATTATATTATGTTTATAATATAACCAAAACGTACGTTTTAAATAAAACGTCACCGAACTCTCCGAAAACTCGACCAACCGACAAAACGAACAAAGTTATGATTTATAACTTGAAAACTAGTATTTTGGTAAAATACTACAATTTAATTATCGAGTATTATTTCGTATTTTTAAACGTATATTTAATCGCGTATAAAACTATTTTTACGTTTAAACGACCGGGGAAACGAACACCGCACGGAGCGCAAACGCGAGGGAACGAAAAGTTGGTGAGACCACATCATGTGGCCCCACCCAAAACCGGCCAAGGTGAGGGGGCATTAAGCCCTCACCTCTTTCTCCACTTACACACACAAAACACACCCTACTCAATCATTCTCTCTTCTCTCTCTCTATCGGCATTCTCTCTCTTTCTAAAACCGATTACAAAACACTCTAAAAACACCATTAAAACACCTCGAAGCTCTATACCTGTTTGGAGAAAGGCGATCACGAGAACGAGGGCTACAATCCTATCTTTTCGGAATTTCGTTTCGACTACTTTGTAAGTTTTCCGGCGACCCGAAACTTTTCCGATTACATTTATTTTGCTAGATTATTGTTCCCCTAGCTAAATGATGTCCAAATATGTAAGTTAAACAAGTTTTTGAACATTTTTACGAAAATGTCGGTTTTGGTCATTTTAAATAAAACGACACCTCGAACATTAAAAATGACATCCAACAATTTTTATGAACTCATTATCACATAATATAACTTGTGTAAAAGTTTCATCTTGAACGGAACTTGTTAGACACGTTTTCGACACGAATCAAAATCTGACCAGAGGTAAGTGTCGCATGGCTCACGCCAGTTATGCGACACTTCGCTTTAGTGACGCATAGGTCACGAACCGTCCATACTCGACACTTCATTAGTGCCGCTAAAACACTATACCGTCACTTCACTAGTGACGCAGTCATAACGCTTTCGGCAGAAACATCAAGACACTTCATTAGTGTCGCTATCATATAACTATCGGTAGTAACTTACGGCACTTCCTTTAGTGACGCCATCATATAACCTTCGGCAGAAACAAGCGACACTTCCTTAGTGTCGCTATCATCGGTAGAAACTTATAACTTTCAGTAGAAACGAATGACGTCCGGTCACTACCGATGATGTCACTGACCCTCATACCGTCACTTCACCAGTGACGCATACATGTATATACCGACACTTGTCGAGTGTCGCCCCATAAACTGATTTACTCACCTATACCGTCACTTCATTAGTGACGCACTGTTTATACACGACACTTTATACCGTCACTATCCTAGTGACACACTGATAAGAAACCATACCTTATAACGTCACTTACTTAGTGACGCACCATCTTAATACCGACACTACTTAAGTGTCGCATACATCATTAAACAGATAACATATTACGACACTACCTGAGTGTCGCATGATATCCAGAAGTGACGCATACAAGTGACGCTAAAACAGGCTGATGACATTTACATTTTTCACAAGTATAGAATATACTTAAAACGTAAACGTTCTTTACTCGGCGTTACTTATACATGAAAATACTATACTTTTGAAAGTATACAACAATATTTGAATATGTACAAGACTATACTAAACTAAACGTGAGATTTCACTCACACACGCGTACGAGTTTTCACTCGGAAATACTTAGGAGATTACACTCCAGCGAATTTACACTTGTACACTACACGGGACTACATCCGATACGAACTTACAAATTCACTTACTAGTTACGTGCTGGATTACACGTTAACTGATACGAACATACATACGAATACTTACGAGGTTTCACTCGTACCCTTTGGGGACTAAGCCCATTGGAACGTACACAAACGATACATGTTGTAATACAAACAAACGATCATACGAGTATACTTTACAACTGTACCACTACTATGAATACATAATAATAATGGATGGAATTATTATTATACACCGATAACAAACGAACCGTACAACTTTTATACAAACTACGATTTACAAACGATTACAAACTTACAAACAAACTAATGGACATTAACTAGTTTGGGAACAACTAGCACGGATACTTTACAAGTATTCCATTTACTTACTAAACCTTATGCGTATTAGGACGCTAAGGGTTGCTAGTTCGGGAATACTACTTGCTTACTTATTGCATCGTCTGCCAGACTCAGGTGAGTCTCACAGCCCCTACTTTACTGTTTTATACTCAGGGGTGAGATGCATTACTGTTTTACATGAACACACAAAACTTACTTGCTGCCATGATTTACTTACTGTATGAGATTACGAATACGCCAACTGCATGAGTTTACGACTAATCCAATGAAATCCTCCTGAACCATAGTTGTTAGTTATGTGATAAGCGCGAGTTTTAGTATATGGATCCATATGGGACTGACAATCCCCGCCCGGGGTAGCAAGCACTACCACGAACCGTTCCTGTAGAAACGGGCGTTTCTTACTCGTTCCGTATGAATGTTTTGGATTACATTCATGAGGGGGTACCTATATTTACTGTACGTTAAGCTTCAACTATGGTGGCTCATGGAAATTGTATCAAACGGTTTGCATGTACTGCGACCACCACTTATTAAAACTTAAGTAATCGATGAGCATAACCTGTGATCGTTACTTACTGGCTGGCTATGATTTACAAATACTACTTGTGTGTTCAAACTGTTTACTTACTTATAAACATGTGAGATTCACCAACCTTTTTGGTTGACCGTTTTAGTAATGCTTCTCAGGTACACAGCATCAGTAGGGATGCCCAGCAGGATAAGCTTTCTTAGCTCGAGTCGCATGCATTTACAAGCTTGGAGATTTTTATACATTACTTTTGTACTAGTTGTTATGTATTAGAATATCTAGGAATTTACTTGAACTCGAGCTTGTATTTTGAAACTACTTATGTATTAATGTAATAACTTTTCGAACGTCTCATTTAGAGTCGTTCACTGTATCCTTTGTGCTTGTGATTATTGATTAGTAACACCCAAAACATCGTTTCCGCAAACTGTTAAATTTGGGGGTGTTACAAGCCGTCACCATGAAGGCTTATGTGGTCCCTTTTGCAACAATTGCAAGAGGTACGGCCATCTCACCAAAGACTGCAATTCTCCTGCCAACAACAATTCCAACAACAACACCAGACCACCCAAAGTCTGCTTTGAGTGTGGGAAACCCGGGCACTTCAGGGACACGTGCCCCAAGCTAAAGAATAACAACAACAACAACCGCAACAGCAACAACAACAACAAAACCCGAAGCAGAGCCTTCGTCATCAAATCTGGGGACGCCCGCCAAGACCCGAATGTGGTCTCGGGTATGTTCCTCCTCAACAACTTAAATGCTTCTGTTCTATTTGATACTGGTGCTGATAGAAGCTTTATCTCTGATGACTTTTGCCCACTACTTGACATCACTCCTGTTGCCTTAGATGTTAAGTACACTGTAGAGCTAGCAAATGGCGAACTTATAGAAACCGATAGTGTGATACCTAATTGCACTTTAAACCTAGCTGACGAAACCTTTTCAATCGATCTTGTACTCGTTGAAATCGGAAGTTTCGACGTCATCATTGGAATGGACTGGTTGTCCAAACACCGAGCTGAAATCGTTTGTTACGATAAGATCGTCCGCATTCCACTCGCTGCCGGTGGAACCTTGATCATACAGGGGGAGACCAGTGGGACGGGACTCAATATCATCTCTTGCTTAAAAACCCGAAAATTTCTGAGAAAGGGTTACCCTGCAATACTCGCACACATCACAGAGAAGAAGTCGGAGGAGAAGCGACTTGAGGATGTGCCGATTGTTAGAGACTTTCCCGAAGTCTTTCCGGAAGAACTACCTGGTTTACCTCCACCTAGACAGGTTGAGTTCTCAATTGATCTCGTGCCGGGTGCCGCACCGGTGGCCCACTCACCGTACCGTTTAGCCCCATCCGAACTTCAGGAGTTGTCCTCTCAGTTACAGGAACTTCTGGATAGAGGATTCATTAGGCCGAGTTCTTCACCTTGGGGAGCTCCGGTCTTATTCGTTAAAAAGAAGGACGGTTCATTTCGAATGTGCATCGACTACCGAGAGTTGAACAAATTGACCGTCAAGAACCGTTATCCACTTCCTCGCATTGATGATTTATTCGACCAACTTCAGGGTTCAAGTTTCTACTCAAAAATCGACCTGCGATCAGGCTATCATCAGTTACGAGTTCGCGACACCGATATTCCGAAAACTGCTTTCAGAACTCGTTACGGGCACTACGAATTCCAAGTGATGCCCTTTGGCCTAACTAACGCACCGGCTGTATTCATGGACCTTATGAATCGGGTGTGCAAACCTTACCTCGATAAGTTTGTCATTGTCTTTATCGATGACATACTCATTTACTCGCGCAACGAGCAAGAACATGCGCAACACCTCAAAACCATCCTTGAACTGCTTAGACACGAGGAGCTTTATGCCAAATTCTCTAAGTGTGAGTTCTGGATCCAAACTGTTCAATTCCTTGGTCACGTGATCGACAGTCAGGGAATTCATGTTGATCCATCAAAAATCGAGGCTATCAAAGACTGGCAAGCACCCACCTCTGCAACTGAAGTGCGACAATTCTTGGGTCTTGCTGGGTACTATCAGCGATTTATCGAAAACTTCTCTAAAATAGCTCAACCACTCACGGTACTGATTCAGAAGGACAAAAGGTTCGATTGGACCGATAAACAAGAGTCAGCATTCCAACTTCTGAAACAAAAGCTTTGCAGTGCTCCAATTCTGTCCTTACCCGAAGGCACCGATGACTTCGTGGTATACTGCGATGCTTCTCACCAAGGTCTCGGTTGCGTGCTGATGCAACGAGACAAAGTCATTGCCTATGCTTCGCGACAGCTGAAAATTCACGAAAAGAACTACACCACTCATGATCTCGAACTTGGAGCTATCGTTTTTGCTCTCAAAATCTGGAGACATTATCTCTACGGCACTAAGTGCACAATCTTTACCGATCATAAAAGTCTCCAACATATATTCGATCAGAAGGATCTCAATATGAGGCAACGTCGATGGGTCGAGTTGCTTACCGATTACGACTGCGAGATCAAGTACCATCCAGGGAAGGCTAATGTTGTAGCCGATGCCCTCAGTCGAAAGGAGCGACCAAAACCACTTCGAGTCCGAGCCCTCAGTATGACCATTCACAACGATCTTACCGTTCAGATTCATACCGCTCAGATCGAAGCCCTAAAACCTGAAAACATCAAAAATGAAGCCCTACGGGGTATTGACAAACAATTTGAAACCAAAACTAACGGGATTAAGTATTTCTCAAACCGAATCTGGTTGCCAAATTTCGGGAACCTACGAGACTTGGTGATGGATGAAGCTCACAAGTCCAAATATTCTATCCATCCAGGATCCGATAAAATGTACCATGGAATCAAGGAATTTTATTGGTGGCCAAACATGAAAGCCGAAATCGCCACTTATGTCAGCAAGTGTCTTACTTGCTCGAAAGTCAAAACCGAACATCAGAAACCTCCTGGTTTACTTCAACAACCTGAAATCCCTGAATGGAAATGGGAACAAATTGCCATGGATTTCATAACCAAACTACCCAAGTCGGCGAGCGGTTGCGATACCATTTGGGTGATCGTCGATCGTCTCACCAAATCTGCTCATTTCCTGGCAATCAAAGAAAACGATAAAATGGAACGCCTTGCACAAATCTACATCAAAGAAATCGTTTCTCATCACGGCATTCCAATCTCAATCATCTCTGACAGAGATGCCCGCTTTACCTCTCACTTTTGGCAATCACTTCAAAAAGCATTGGGTACTCGTCTCGATATGAGCACCGCGTACCATCCTCAAACCGATGGCCAAAGTGAACGAACCATTCAGACACTGGAAGATATGCTACGCGCCTGCGTAGTTGATTTCGGTACAAACTGGGAAAGACATCTACCGTTGTGCGAATTCTCGTACAATAACAGCTATCACGCCAGCATCAAAGCTGCACCTTTTGAAGCACTGTACGGTCGAAAGTGCCGATCACCGATCTGTTGGACTGAAGTGGGAGATAGTCAACTCACTGGTCCTGAACTCATACACGCCACCACTGAGAAAATTGTGGAAATCCAAAATAGACTCAAAGCCGCACGTGATCGTCAGAATAGTTATGCTGATGTGAGACGCAAACCACTCGAGTTCCAAGTTGGGGATCGAGTACTCTTAAAAGTATCACCTTGTAAAGGCGTCATCCATTTTGGCAAACGCGGGAAGTTAAATCCCAGGTACATCGGGCCTTTTGAGATCCTCGAACGGATTGGCCCCGTAGCTTATCGATTGCAGCTGCCATCTGAACTCAGCAGCGTACACCCTACTTTTCATATTTCAAATCTGAAGAAGTGTCTGTCTGATGAGACACTTATCATTCCACTCGATGAAATTCGTGTTGACGACAAACTTCACTTCGTTGAGGAACCCGCTGAAATTATGGACCGTGAGGTCAAACAACTGAAACAAAGTCGTATTCCCATCGTCAAGGTCAGATGGAATTCGCGGCGTGGTCCGAAATTCACCTGGGAACGGGAAGACCAAATGCGACTCAATTATCCCCAGCTATTCTCTGATTCTACATCAAACGCGACCTCGAGCTAAATTTCGGGATGAAATTCTTCTAACAGGGGGAGAATGTAACACCCGCCAAATTAGGACTAGTAATTAGTGCCTAATCATACGTTAATACATGTAATCAGTTCTGTGTTAGGCTAATTAATGTATCGAATTATATATATTGTTGAATATATACGAAAATGCGATTTGGTTAAATCGTACGCAACTTAAATCGAATGTATTTCGATTCAATTTAATACGGACGTTGGTGACCAATTTTATTAAATAACGCTTTTATGTCAAAAATATTATTATGATAATATTTCGTATTCAATTCATATCGTACAAACAAAACTTACACAATTTAAAATATTAAAACTCGCAAACTAAATAAACAAACTTACATTTTTAACTCAAAGATAAATTGATTTGTAAAATATTTAAATAAAATATCGCGTAATAAATTCGTATCTTAAAACTTAACATTTAATATGTAAAATAATTATTTTAACGTTTAAACCACGGAATAAACGAACACCGCACGGACCGCGTTTACGGAGACCGAAAAGTTGGAGGATAAACCTCCAACTCCCACTCTCTTTTCTCACTTTCCCATTTCTCTCTCTCTCTTTCCCCTCCTTTTCTCTCAACTCACCATCACCAACACCACCACCATTATTATCACCATCGAAAATCACTAAATAACACCCCGAAACTCACTCGAATCACCTCGGCACTTTGGAAAACAACGACCACCGCATCACGATCTATCATCCAATCTTTTCGGATTTTTCATCCGACACTTTGTAAGTTTCCGACAAATCCCGACACCTCTCGTTTTAAGTGTTTTTACTTGTTTGCGGTTTGTATCGACTTATAATGTCCAAAAATGGGTTGGGTAAAAGATTTGGACCGAACGGAAGCCTTTCGACCGATTTTCCGGCCACCAGAATCTGAACAGACTCCGACGTCGCATCTGGGTTGGCCCAATTGCGACGTCAGTTGCAACGTCGCAATACCAGTCCCCACGTCGCATATAGCGACATCGTCATTAACGTCGCATTAAGTTGCCGACGTCGCGTATAGCGACGCAGGCCCTTACGTCGCTGAAATTAACAACGTCGCATATAGCGACGCCACGCACAACGTCGCATTAAATTGCGAAAGTCGCACATAGCGACGCCATGATCAACGTCGCAGTCAGGACCTGCGACGTCGCACCCAACGTCGCACCCAACGTCGCAAAAACCAGAAAACACAGATTTTTACTAAGTGTCGAGACCTAAAATTTTTAAAACCTGATTTTACCCAAATTCGGTTCCAGATGCGTTTTTCGTCAAAGCAATATAGTAGAAATAAAAATTTTCCAAGCTGACCTGGCAGCTCGACCCCAGCCAGGGGCTCTGCCCCTTGGACCCCGCCAGGGGCTGCCGCCCCTTGGACCCCGCTACCAGGGGCGCTGCCCCCGGACCCCCGTACTTAGATTCCGTAACGGCTTCTAAAACACAATCAAAACACATTTTTCAAGTAAAACGACACGAAGTCAAAATAATAATAGTTGAGATTATTATTACAAATCCGTCACCAACGGGCCGTACATGTTTTCAAACATTCGAATCAATCAACCAAATAGTGGAGATTTGGACATTATAGTTGAATGAACAACTACAAGGGTGATCTTTTGAGTTACCCAATCATGATTATAACCATCGCGTGTCGTGGACACCCCCAGGTTACAAGTCTTTGGACTTCATACTCGGCTAATCAACTTACGTTTGTTTAAACGCTTTCAGACTCAGGTGAGTCTCAAAGCCCCTTTTTTTACTGTTTTACTCAGGGGTGTGATATATTGCTCAACTTTTAACATGTGAACGCAAGTACAAACATTTCATATACTACATGAGTTTTTCGAAACTAATCATTTAAAGTCCTCCGTCAGCATAGTTGTTAATACGTTGTAGCGTGAATATTAGTATATGGTACCATATAGGATTGACCCACCTCGTCCGGGTTAGCAAGCACTAACCGGGTAAACGGACGTACTAATATTTGGGAAGACGAATGTTGATTAGGCATTCGTGGAGGCACCTCACCCGGAATTCTCTATAGGGGACCCGGCCCTCGAGTTAAGCTCAACTATGTGCTCATGGCCGTATACACGATGACTATCATTTAATTGCTGGATGCAATTCATTATTTAATTGCTGGATGCAATTCATTATTTAAATCTTGCGGTTCATACTACATTAACTGATTTCAAACCTGTGAGCTCACCAGCTTTCTAGCTGACCTTTTAGCATATATCGCAGGTACCAAGCAGTAGGATGTTTCTGCTTCAGGACTTTAGCTCGAGTCAGCATACAGACGATTGAGATTTTCTTGCATTAGTATATTTTTGTACAAGTACTTATGTACTGAAATCTCATTTTATTTAAACTCGAGCTATGTAAAGCTTTAAATGATGTAAACATTTCTATTATCAATATATTTTGTTAAAACGACGCATATAGAGTCGTTTACTATATATCTTTGTGCTTTGTTATTGATTAGTAACACCCAAATCAAGCTTCCGCAAATCATCAAATTTGGGGGTGTTACACAAACAAACAAATCAAACCATACCATTTGGACATTACTAGTTGGATGAACAACTAGCATGGATGGTCTCTTGAGACGTCTACATATACTTATAACCTTGCGCGTTTTGAACGCCCAGCAGGTTACAGTCTTCGGACACCTCATTGTACTACATCACATTTGCTTCACTGCAAATCATCAGACTCAGGTGAGTCTCATAGCCCATCATTTTACTGTTTTCAAACCCAAGGGTGGGAATACATACTTTACTTTGTTTTACATGTGAACACGAGTACAAAACTTGCTATATTCTGCATGAGCTGTTTACTAATCAATTTAAAGACCTCCATCGATCATAGTTTGGTTAATACTTTATGTAGCGTGAATGTTAGTGTATGGTACCATATATGATTGACAATCCTCGTCCGGGTTGGAAGCCCCAACTGGTTAAACGGACGCATTAGCATTTTCTCATACGAGTGTAGATTAGGCACTCGCAGGGAGGCACCCTCGATCAGGCACTTGATTGTGATCCTGACACCTCAGTTAAGCTCGGACTATGACCTCATGGCAGACATATACATTATTTGATTTATTTCAAACACTTATTAAATCTTGTGGTTCACACTTTATCTCATCATTATATAAACCTGTGAGCTCACTAGCGTTAGCTGACCTTTTAGCTTGTGTTCTCAGGTACCCAACAGCAGTAGGCCTGTTCAATCAGGATGCCCATAGCTCAAGTCAGCATGCACATAAGGAGATTACATGGCATTACTACATTTTGTAACATAGTTATGCCACATAATCTCTAAACATTTGTAACTATTGGGCTTTTGTAAACATTATACATTGTAAAACATATTATTATCAATGTATCAGTAAAACGACGCATGTAGAGTCATTCATTATATGCCTTGTGTGTTTTGATTATTGATTAGTTGCGCCCCGACCCAATTCGCTTCCGCAACCTGAATTTGGGGGTGCGACAGATTGGTATCAGAGCCTAAGGTTATAGTGAACTAGGTTGCATTTATTGGGCCTAGACTATGACCGTTAGGCAGTATTCCCTTATTAGGTATGACTAATTCAGGAATTACATCATACAACTTTAATTTAACATAGCCTGATCAACTATGTACAATTAAGGAAAGATGATGTGAGGTCTGAAACGATTATGTTGAACAGGAATACATTAGTTGACTCTGACCACGAGAGAAACCGGACCTATACATGTTTGTGCTAGACACACTAAGCTATATTATATGATATGATATATATAGGCCTCACAATTCTCACTAAACGCTCTTGCCACAGAAATGGCAGACATTCCTCATCTAGCACCAGCTAACATAAACGACGAGACTCAACTCTACCGACTACTGAGGAGGTAACCGCGTTACCTGTCTCACCGACACGAACTTCTCCTGAACCTCTCTACTATATCACTGGAGAGGCACGAGTCACACGAAATCACAGGAGGGGTACCGGATCTGTCCGTGCTAACCCTTATCTCAATCACACTAGTGATACCTCAACCAGAACACGCCATCCAACTTACCCTCGTAGGTGGGATTGGCTACCCACAACTCTAAACACCTAGCGGTCTGAGGAAGACATGCAAATTTCTGCTGACCCCATGGACATCTCCCCGTATACGCAAGAACCTACCCACCATACTATTCCAGTGTTAGCTGCTCGAATACACCGTCATGAGGCAAGACTGGAAAGCTTGGAACGGGAACAATACATAGTACAGATGTACTGGTTACGCCAATCACACGACCGCATTGCAGAACTCTTCCAGGAACAAGAAAGTATGACACAGAACGTGAACATGATTCATCAACAGGTGATTGATGAAAGGAGCACAGTTGATCTCCTGCAAGCAAGACTAGAAAAATGTGAGCAACGCTCTCGAAAAGCTGAAGAGTACGCCCGTGAATTAGTACAACGGCTAGTTTTGGCAGAAGATAATGCCAGACAAGCCAGCAGACTTGCAACCACCGTGGACCACCTTATCACTCTCTTGTCACAAGTGAACCTACGCCAAAATTAGAATAGTATCTATCTTGTAATCTATCTAGCTATCTATGTAAGAATTCTGTAATTCTACCGGATGTAAAAATTCCCGGTATCTTTTGTAAACTATAAATTCTGTAACCTTTTGAACTTATACCCTGTACGGTATCTCACCTTATTATCTAATGAAATATGATTATCACTTCGTGCTGTTGTATATTACCTTCTTATATATACATATGTGATATATCATAATCTTTGTACAAGACATCTCACTTACCTCTTTTCTTTGTTGATTCAAGCATTATGCCTCCGAGACGTACGTTTAATCAAGCTGATGTTGACCGACTTGTTGCCCAAGGGGTAGCTGATGCTCTAGCTGCCCGACAGCAACAATCTGAGAGCAATGAAACACTGAACAACACCCCTCCACGAAAGCCCTGCTCATACAAGGACTTTCTGAACTGTAAACCACTGAACTTCAAAGGCTCCGAGGGTGCTATTGGTTTATTGCGCTGGATGGAGAAAATGGAATCGGTCTTCCGGATCTGTAACTGTCAGGAAGACTGCAAGGTCAAGTACTCCACCTGCACCTTCATGGATGGTGCTCTGACTTGGTGGAATACTTATGCTCAGACTGTGGTCATTGACACTGCTTTCTTGACACCGTGGGAAGATTTGAAACGGATGTTGAAGGACGAATACTGTCCTAGAGACGAAATCCAGCAACTGGAGAACGAATTCTGGCACCTCACCACCCAAGGTAACGACATTGCCGGATACACCACCAGGTTCAACCAACTGGCACTGCTGTGCCTATCCCTTGTTGATCCGGAATACAAATGGATCGAATGCTACATTTGGGGACTTCCCCCCACGTATTCAGGGTATGATCACTGCTTCTAACCCCACGACCATTGTCGCGCTCCTATCGGTCGGTTGGATTTGACTCTGGTCGTTGTTCCAACAGCAATAGAGGCGGCGGATAGTGAGTTTTAAATTTATATGAGCTGGGGCTCAAACTATAAGTACTACCTACCTTGGGAGCAAGCAATAAGTATAACTCGAGGTCGTTCTTTTATCGGAGCGAATTGAAATGAAGCGAGTCACCAAAGATTATGGTCGCAATTAGGATGGGGTAGGTAGATAGATTTTG
Organism: Helichrysum umbraculigerum; assembly: GCA_949592205.1. Classification (NCBI taxonomy): domain Eukaryota; kingdom Viridiplantae; phylum Streptophyta; class Magnoliopsida; order Asterales; family Asteraceae; genus Helichrysum; species Helichrysum umbraculigerum. Next base: position 121,365,757 of record CATIUR010000005.1, on the reverse strand, counting down.
GATTGGTTTGGTTTTCTATTTTATCCTAAGTACAGTAAATTAAATGCAGGAGATAAAAGATAGGGAATAAGCAGACAGGTAGAGATGTGATTGCTGAAACTTGGATAATTAGGGTTTCGGGATGATGTTAATTATAAAACTGATTGGAGATTTACCAGATAAAAAGCAGACATACTTTCGGTGTAAACACTAGGACCTACGTTCAGGTGAAACCCTAGAAACATATGTCACTGGAATCCTAGGCTATCATGATTCTGATCAGATCAGGCTGTTTTCAAACCCCCCTGAACTTTTGCTTAAATAAGACAAAGTCACCCTTGATTTATCTAGGGAGCAGGCATAAGGCAACAGACCGCAATTGTATTTACTGACCTTTCTTAACACCTAATCGTCTATTTACTTTTATCATGGCAAATACTGATTGTATCCTATGTGTGACAACTCTCCAAATTAGGTATTAATTAACTTTTAAGCATGTGCATTCTTACGCTAATTTCCTGGTTAAGTTTTAACAAAACTTTTTGTTGTGATGTAAGCCTAGCAAGCCCAGTACTTTTAAAACAAAAAGTAATATGTAATACGTAAGTATTAAAAGTTGTGTACAAATATATCGGAACGAACCCGACAAAAATAAATAACAAAAGTTTCGTGACAGAAAAATAATTAATAACTCAATTATTAATTACGAGTAATTATATATCTATAACAAATAGATGAAATGGTCTAAACATACGTTTAACATAAAACGTATCATAAACGAACAGAAACAATTCTAAAACGTACATAAAAGGTCCAAATCTGAAAAGTGTTAATTTTCTAACACGTTGTAAAGTAATTAGAACATTACCTCAAAATATGAAATCCTAAATTAACTGAAATTTTGCGCTCAATTAGTTGCGCGCAGTAAAATGTACAAAATTGTACATTTATTTAAAATAATGATAACATCATTATACTGATTATAAATAACGAACCAGGAGAACACCTACAAAATAAAAATATAAAATGTTTATTTTTATATTGCTATAATTATACCCGTACTCGAAACTGATGTACCAAAAATGGTCACCTAACTCAAATAATTGAGGAGACCGTATCAGTTTAAACCATACTCGTGCGATCATATTGTTTCCCTCTCATTTCCTTCTCCTGATCATTCACAATCACCATCAATAATTCATCCATCTATCTTTTTCCTCACTAAGTAAAACACAAGATCAGAACCAGGAAGCAGTAGCAGGAGTAGAACAACAAGTCAGAGACTTGATCATCTCCACCATCATCGTCCATCATTTTCATCTCCTTCCTCTTTGTAAGGAAACTCCAAATTCTTAAATTCTTTACTTTGATTTCGTTTTCTAACTTGTATACATATCATAATCTAAGTATATAACAACAATATGATGATGATATGTAATTATTCATGAAAATGGTTTTATAAAACCCAAAACCTTAAAACCAAAATCGTTATATGAAAACTTGTTAAAATAACGTAATAACTTATAAAAACGACATATCTCGTTATTATAAACATTTGGTATGGATGTATAAAAGTTTGAGACCAAACAACTATGTATATATATGTTAACAGACGAACAGAGGCTTGAAACGAGTTAAGATCCGGCGGATCTCCCTAGGATCCGGCGGATCCTCATCTGAAAACCAGATGAATCCGGCGGATTCAAGGGAATCCGGCGGATTCCCATTTTTCGACCCGCACACGACATGATCGCTTAAACACGTGAACGAGTAAAAGACATACCCGATCCGGCGGATCCTCGGGTGATCCGGCGGATCCTAAAGAACACACGCACACGACTTGCGAACGACTACGATACACGAGTAAATGACACGATAGATCCGGCGGATCATTGGGTGATCCGGCGGATCCTCCCATTTATAACCCGATCCGGCGGCTCAGTGTTTTGATCCGGCGGATCCACTTAAACTCAAACGAATTCGGCGGATTCATGTGAATCCGGCGGATTCCCCTTAATTGAACTGGATCCGGCGGATTCAAATAGAATCCGGCGGATTCTCGGATCTGGTCAACACTTGACTTTTATTTTTAAATACAAACGATTCCGATAACGAATATAATAATTAAGGGACATTATCGAGACATAACAAACCATTAACATTAATGTGATATATCTGAGACACGGACTTTGGACTTATTTAAACTCGTACGAACGAACGATATATATATAAACGTATATATGAATATGGATTTAGTAAACTATACGAAATTGGATACGATTACACTTTCGGAATATTTAAGACTTATTAAACAAACGTAACGATATTTAAAAAAAAATGATATTTCTTAAACGGAATAAATATGTTAACAAGTTTTATAACAAATAAAACTCGACACGTTTTACATACGAAACAACGTATTACAATATATATATATATATATATATATATATATATATATATATATATATATATATATATTCGAGAACACACAATATATATAGACACAAACGTATATGTTTTCTTAAACAAATGAAAACTTATATATATGTTAATATACGCAAACAATGTATTTATTAAACATATATACATACGACACTTAAGAATATATATTCACAAATATATATATACGAATGAAACAAAACGACCTTCCGTTAAATAGACAATTACATATTGGTTTATATACTTAACCAAGTATACGACGAAAGAAATAATAACAATATTTCTACACAATGTCACCAACAAATACAACGACTTACATTAATAAGAAATCAACCATTTCTTCAAACAAACAAACTGTTAACATAAGTGATTAAAACAAATCAAACGTACTTATGTTAATATATTTATTGTATATAGGTTAACATACCTTGGGCAATTATCTGTTTGGCTGCTAGCTTTCATACCGAGCAAAACTACAGTGAGTTCACAGCCCCTACTTTGCAAATGTTTTATGCTTTTAAACATAGGGGTGTAAACATAGAAACTGCATGCAAAACACATGCAGCAAATTATATAAATGCTTTATTGCTTTATACAACTGTTTTATATGAAATATTATTTCACAACTGTTTTGGGAATTAGACAACAAATCCTAGTACGGACCAGACTTGAGATGTGTGCATGAAAGACCTTATGTCATGCAGACTATAACCATTAGCTAGGTGACTCTAGCCACTGAGTATACGAATAGTACTATTGCCGTGACGACCCTCCTGTGGATGGAGCGTATACTTAACTGTCCTTCAGGCAAGAAACATAAGTTTTGGTTGTGGTTTGGTTATAGGGTTAGGTCGCGTTACTTTAACCTGCGAGGTTTAGCTCACCTTTCAAGGGATTATAGTCTAAGTATTCCCACTTATTATTTAGGATGAACTTATCCTACAACAGTTTTATACCAGTATACCTACTGGTCATATTTATATGATGGTAAACTACCAGATATACATTTTGGGTCACAACCCACATAAAACTATATTTTAGGGTAACTATCCCTACAATCTTATAAATTGCAAAACCTGCAAACATTTATTTATTGAGTAACAATTCAATATTCTAAACATAAATGGTTTAACATACTACCTATTTATACTAAACCTGTGAATTCACTCAACATATTTGTTGACGACTTTCTTTCTATGTTTTACAGGAAATTAGCAACGTAAGTAAGAATCGCATGCATTCAGGATGGACAACCCTGGACTACTTAGGATGCCATATATTTTGGGACGGCTTTTGAGGATTTCCTATGTATTACTGCAGACATTGCAGTTATACTCATGAAATCTTATATTAACATATGTATTGTAAACTTAAATGTTTTAAACTTTATTACTACAGTACGACTTACATAGTCGTACTACTTTTGTAATAACTATTTTAAATTGGCATCCTTTATATATTATGTTCTGTATGATCATATGCTCTGATACGATGAATGCACAAATGTAACGTCATCACCCCCACTGTTAAACTGTTTACACATGATGCTTCCGCTAATCATAACTTGCTTCCGCTAAACATTATATAAACGCAATTATCGATTTTGGGGGTGTGACAGACTTGGTATCAGAGCCATTGGTTATAGCGAACTAGAAGTCTTTAGGTGACTGAAAACCTTAGAGACCTAGACTATAGCCTTGGCTAGAACATTCATGCATTCATACATACATACGTTTGCATACATCTAACATACGATTGACACGTCACCCACAATTTCCCTTGTCACAGTATGTCTAGTCAATCACTTTACCATGTTTATGCTTCGGATGAGGAGCCGACTGAGGCTACTTTTGAGGGTCCCGCGATCACTGTAGGGGATGAGTCATCTGTTCATTTGAGAGACATGTCAGATGACACTAGTGACGCTTACATCGCGCCACCACCGACAGCACATGAGGTTACCCCTATTACTACAGGTATTCACTATCAGGCCGCTGAGACTTCTCGCAGGCCTGTGTATAGGAGGACACCGAGGATGTGTGTCCGAGATCTTCCTATTGGTCCGTTAGCACCAGCGGACGAGTCTGTTGAGTCTCCACAGAGGGCACCCAGGTTTGCTCATCTAGAGTGGATGACTCCTATGTTGAGGCACTGGAGGTCATTAGAGGGTTTTCCCTCCACATTTGAGACAGGAGAGTCCTCACGACCCCCAGCACCACTGCCTACCACTGGAGAGCCGATAGAGCAGACTCTCCCTACATTAGTTGCTGTTATGCGTACATTGTTCTGTATTACTTCTAGCAGGGGTTCTCACCTTGGACAGGTACAGGATGAGGTCTCCCGTCTGTATGGGGACATGGCTGGTATGCATGAGCATCACCACTTTCTGTTGAACCATGTGTTTACTGCCCAGGAGATAGCTGAGTCCGCACGTGCTCGTGTGAGGACACTTGAGAGACGTGTTAGGATTGCAGGGATTGGGGTTGGTGCTTGTGTGGTAATGGCTGTGTTGAGGACAGCCGTGGGAGCATTTCTACCGTATTTCCGTTAGACCTATGTAGAGCGGGTTGTGCCTACTTAGGATTATATATACTATGTATTAGACTTGGAACTTTGGTTCGACGGGTATAGACAGACCTGTCATGTTTTGTATATCATTTGGATCGACGGTGTGTAGACAGACCCGTCATGCTTTGATTAGTCTTTGGACCGATGGATATCTAGGAAAGATCCATCCTGTTTTGTATAAAAACTTGTGAACTAACTATGATCAGTTATATGATATGGCTTATGTGTTTGGTTTATTATTATTGGTTTATGTTACTGTGTATTGTGATTTGGATTATGGATTGATAATAGAGACTACATAACTATGGATACTGAAATATGTCTTTGTAACCTATAGATCTATTGAAACTGGAAAAAAATGGCAGAACCTGTCATAAGTGAATACTCATCAGATGAGGACATAACCATCGACGAGCAGCACTAGAACAAAATTGCGATTTCGTTACACCAAAAAAGTGTGACGATATGCATATAGTCACACTTGGTTTTTTAACGTAGGTGTGACGAAAGGTCAAGCGACCATAGGGTACATACGGTGACATTAGCAAGTTAGTGGCCGTATCCATTTAAAATCAGTAACCAAAACCATAAAATGTGTGACTGATTGGGTACAAGTTTACTTTGGTTTAATCAGTTTTAGCAACCGTAAACACTTTATAGTCACACGAGCGGTTTTTAAGAGTAGCTATTGTTCGTCCTTTGGCTACATGAATATATAATAGATGTGGCATTTGCGATTATTTAGTCACATAACGAATGTTTTTTAAGGAATTAGTCACATACAATTAAGCAAAAAGTGGCCAAAATTGTTAATGAGTGTGACCATATGATTGGTAAAATCAAGTAAGTGTGTATTTTGTGTGACTATTATCCGTCCTTTGGCTACATGAATATGTAATATATGTGGCCTTTGCAATGATTTAGTCACACAACGATTGTTTTTCATGGTGATTTAGTCACATACAATTAATCATAAAGTGGCCAAAAGTTTTAATAAGTGTGACTATATGCTTTTTAAAGACAAGTAAATGTGTTTATTGTGTGACTATTGTTCATCCAATGGCCACATGAAATTTATGTTTGTGTAGCGTTTTGTAATATTTAGTCACACAACGCATGTTTTTTTTTAGAATTAGTCACATATAATTAAGCAAAAAGAGGCCAAAAGTGTTTATTAGTCACATATTTTGTGTGACAATTATTCATTCAATGGCCACATAAATGTGTATATTATGTGACTATTGTTCATCAAATGGCCATGTGAATTTTTTGTTTGTGTGACGTTTTGTAATATTTAATCACACAACGAATTAAGCAAACAGTGACCAAAAGTGTTAATAGTGTGATCGTATTAAGTGAGTGAATCTTTTAGCCACATTTAAGAAATAAATAATTTGTGTCACAATATGAATTATATATATATATATATATATATATATATATATATATATATATATATATATATATATATATATAATATATAACATAACAAAAAAAATACACACAACAAATTCAAACACAACAAAATTAGAATGTATATAACTGAACCAAATATAAAATTGAATGTCGTACATAAAAAAACATGCTAAAATAACCATGATCTGTAAATTTAAAAATAAAAAATTTAAAGACTTTTGACTCTTCAAGTTGGGCCTCGCTTGCTTTTGCACGGTATCATGAAAGATAAATTTGCGCTTATTTTGGAATTTAGATGCAGTTTTGTTCTCACCAACCTTTGGTATGGAAGTTGGTGGTGTTACCTGTACAAAACAAAAGCCAAATGTATCAAACATTAAATTAAATATGAAGAATAATTTTATAAAACACATGTATTTACCTTTTCAACACTTAACGGGGATCCGTCCTCTTGGTCAGTACTGCTATGTTTAGGATTCATGTCCATTGGAGACAACTGCAATATAAATTAAGAAATACATTTGTTAGCAATATAAAATGAAAATGTTGGCAAAATTACAATTAGTACCGACAAAGTTACAACCCATTTAGACCCGAGTCCATTTAGACCTGAGTCCTTTTAGACCCAAACTCATCTAGACCTAGCTGCCCGAACCCGCAAGAACAGAAAATTGATATGTTGACGTTTATATCGTGACCGTATATGGCTACCCTTAAAAATCTATAATCTTGCAAGTTGCAACGATAGAATATACTACGTAATATAATATAATACATATCTAAGTATCAAGAGACTCACTGGCAAACCAAAATTTTAACAACTCCATTCCCAGCTGCGATTTTAATAATCAGCTGCATTGAGAATACAGTTCTTAGTTTAGCAAACCAAGCTTAATATTAGACTCATAAATCATATTACATACGTTACATATATATAATGGAGTTTACCTGTGCAGCCTCTTTGTTAAAATATCGACCATCGGCTCTTAATACTAGCAACGCATTCTGATAGTCCTCAGGTGGCAACAAATTAAACAATGCCTAATTACAAACATATATATTAATACATATCTAAGTATCAAGAGACTCACTGGCAAACCAAAATTTTAACAACTCCATTCCCAGCTGCGATTTTAATTATCAGCTGCATTGAGAATACAGTTCTTAGTTTAGCAAATCAAGCTTAATATTAGACTCATAAATCATATTACGTACTTTACATATATATAATGGAGTTTACCTGTGCAGCCTCTTTGTTAAAATATCGACCATCGGCTCCTAATACTAGCAACGCATTCTGATAGTCCTCAGGTGGCAACAAATTAAACAATGCCTAATTACAAACATATATTAATACACTTATTTTAATTACTAAACTTACAATCACTTGTATCAACAGTGAAGAAGCATGTCACATTTCCATTCCCTGACCCGAGTCCAGAAAGAATACCACCAACCAACAAAACCAACAATGGAATCCACGCAAAATGTTCTTTTGATAAACAAAAACCATTGCCCCCAATTTTCAATTTGTTTACATTTCACATCATTCACAGTTCTCTTCTAGTTGTATATTTTAACTGGCTTTTCAAATGTAAGACGGTCCTGCAGAGTTCAAGCAACATAAAAGGTGCATTAGAAGGACTCGTGGCCTGACAGCATAAAGCCCATCCAAACGAAATTCGATAAAGAAAACAAGGCACCTAAAGAATCAATACGTTCAACAAAAAACAAATTAATGGCTAATTATAGCAGAAAAAAATTTACCTGATTTGCTGTAAAGGGCCTTTTAGGGGCGGTGTCCGAGTGGAAAGATCTGCAAGAGCAATTCAGAAAGAAAAAAAAAACGCCGTAATTAATAATTAACTTAAGCTACAGAGCTTTGAGGCAACACCAAGATAAAGTAAAACATCGGAAGCAAATGAGTATTTACTATCCAAAGTATACGTTATCCTTTATTACTTTAAGAACCTCTCCAACAGTGCTTTGCTTAGGCAACCTAATATTATGAATTGTAGGCTGCAACATAAAGCAACAGAGTTTAAAACCCAATCGATATTCGGAAAGCATATTAACAAATCAGAAACATACCTCTTCCTTGGTAGCATGGTGAAAAGCAACCTTCAGAGTTTTTAGAAATTATAATTCTGGCAGAGGGATATCTAACACTTTGTAATACAAAATATCAGAAACCTACACACAAAGAGAAAAAAGAGGGAACCAGCTACAAGACTAGCCATTTTCGGACGTTTTAACAATACCAAACACTAGGTGGAAAGTATATGACCAACGTAGGAGGTATTTAAAGAAACTAGGAAGTACATGAACCTGATTGCAATGAACCAGCATGTCAAGCAGATGTTCTGCAACCCGATACTTTATCGGATGAGGTTTGGGTTGCTGAGAATAGCAGTTATGAGGAGTAAGTCTGATTTTTGACGGATCATCCAGATTAAGTTTCACAGCAACTTTCTCCACCACATCATCATATGTATGCAACTTTGACCTGTATATTAATTAAAAAAATATTAGTCTACGATAACAACACGTTCATAAAAGAATGATCTAGTACAAGGTTCATAACTACAGAGCATTATCTGGAACCTAAATTCAAAATCTCTACTACAACAATCAAGAGCATAAAAATGTGAATTAAGTTCATTGATATTACAGTTTTGTACAACAAATGATGGCTGAATTTCAAGCTGTACAGATTATGGTACCTGTGATAGGACTTGCCTTCTTCTGAAGTACATGAACCTGTTGTTGTTGTTGTGTATGCTACCAGTTTTGACAAATCTGGGATCCAAAATGACAATTCAGAAGAACCAGTAGCGAACATAAGACTGCCTAGAGCCCATTTTATGACAGGTGGCTCGTTTACAGTACTCAACCAGTTAGCCATCCGGAAAGACCGGAAAGATAGAGTGTCATGACCAAAATTCCTAAGACAATTGCATAGCATAAGTATTATGATACTAGATGAAACAATATAGGTGCCAGAAAAATAGGACAGTCGCATTTACTATTGATATAGGAGGTAACACGGTCAGCTCGGGCAGGTTGGGTCACAGATTCACATGTCAAAATAGGTTCTGACTGAAACAAGTCTTTTTAGCATGGCCGAAACGGCTAGTTGGGTTGGCCAACCAAACTTTAGTCTGTTTTTTAGATTGTATTATAAGGGAACTGATGTTTAGAATATGGATACAGAATTGATCATATTACAATAATATTCTAAAACTTTAGATAAAATAAAAGTCATAGATTGTATGCATTATAATAAACGTACGGACTTCAAAATTCAAACCACTCGAGTACTCAACCCATTTAACTAGTACCCATATCAGCCCTAATCGATCATTCAATCCATTCATTGGATACTAAGGCATGAAGTTAAAAAAAAAAAACGTTTTCTCTAAAAACTTAGGCACTAAAAAGCATGAAAATACACAATGCTAACAAGTGTGAGGAATGATTTTAGCCATTATACCTAGTTTTAGATTTGTACATAACTATGTATGTAGGTATACAAGTACTTATAGTCTACGTCATAACCAAAAAACTATAGACCGTGGTTTGTTTGGATTGACATATATAGACTTTTATAGTACCAAGTGGGCATTATTTTCAAATAAGAAACGATTTCCATTAACAAACTAATTAAGAAAACCCAAATCAAAATGAAACTGAGTATTAATTACATTACCGTGGGTAAAACATCGATATCCAAGTCATTCAAGCAATTAGTAATATCCCTCCACGACTTACAAACGGACGCACAATAAACAACAACCGTTCTCGCCGGCCATGAGGTCTCGCTCTCCTCAACCCTACGAATAATATCCAAAAGCAGTTCAGGCGGTAGATTTGCCCACTAACCTTGATCAATCAATTCTAATGGAGCTACATCAGGAGCAATATGTGATCTAGTACGACTTCGCCAATGTCTCCCTTCAATCCCTCTTCTTGATATACTCCCAATTCCATCTCTCATCTCCCTTAACTCGCGTACAATACCTTTGAATGACATCTTGATGTTTATCATACCAATCTCAAAATTAGATGAGGGTTACGAATAACGAGTAGATCCGTGTGATGATTGATTTTCCGATCACGGCATCGGTGCCGTAGTCAACCTTGTAAACCGGCGTAATCTCCGGCAAAGAAATTGATTGAAGAGACTGTTTTTTCCCAAAATCTTCACGCCCTAAAGATATGCACCTCGGGATGCTCCTTACGAGTGTTGTTTATTCCCCCCATTCTAAAATTAAAAAGATAGATTGCATATATATAAATGAAATGTAATTTTATACCTACTTTTTAAGTATAAAATTTTATTTAATTTAAATTCACCTATGTATAAATAATAAGCAAAGAATTTATGAGAACACTTTAAAAATAAGAACAGTTAAGAAGTAAGGACGTTTCAAATGCACAGTTACTCTTGATAAAATAGTTAGATTAACATTCATACATCTCAAATATGCAAATCAAAATAAATGTACACTTATAAAAATGCACAAAAATTAAAAAAACGATTAATGCACGATTATCTCTATAATTATGCATCAATTATTTTTCCGAATTTTGTGCATTTATGAAAGTTCGCATCATTTTTTTAACAGATTTTTGAGATGTATGAGTGTGAATCTAATGAATTTGTTTCATATATCATATATTTCATTATTAAACTTGGGATAATGTCATATATTCCAAAATGATGAATTAATTTTATCCTAAGTTTAATAGTGGCATATGTGACATTGGTAATGTCATATATCATATATTCCATTATTAAACTTAGGATAATGTCATATATATCAAAATGATGAATTAATTTTATCGTAAGTTTAATAGTGGCATATGTGATATTGTTAATGTCATATATCATATATTTCATTATTAAACTTAGGATAATGTCATATATGCCCAAATGATGAATTAATTTTATCGTAAGTTTAATAGTGGCATATGTGACATTGGAAATGTCATATATCATATATTCCATTATTAAACTTAGGATAATGTCATATATATCAAAATGATGAATTAATTTTATCGTAAGTTTAATAGTGACATATGTGATATTGGTAATGTCATATATCATATATTCAATTATAATACTTAGGATAATGTCATATATTTCAAAATGATGAATTAATTTTATCCTAAGTTTAATAGTGACATATTTGATATTGGTAATGTCATATATCATATATACCGTTACTAAACTTAGGATAATGTCATATATTCTAAAATTATGAATTAAATTTATCCTAAGTTTAATAGTGACATATGTGATATTGGTAATGCCATATTTATAAGAAAATACTACGTGTAAACATTTCAAAAAGTGATCCTTTGTTAAAGGTTTTTTTTTTTTTTTTTGTAAAGATAAAAAAATTAACGTGGTGTAACATTAATAAGATATTGTGCTATATTTTTCACAAAGTGTTACATCTTAAATGTAAAGATAATTTATACTAGTACTTATCTTAAAGTGTTGAATATACTAGAAAATATTTAAATTATAACTTGTTAGAATTGGTGTACGTGTGCTAAAATAAAATGTTATTTGTATACATATAAAAAATATAAATGTCCACATTAGACCCTCCCAACAAGTTTCATCATATCATATTACTTATGTTATATTTTCTTTAATAAATTCGTGAATTCATTAAACGTACGTAACTTAAAATTTGCTTCTAAATTTTTATTTAGAGATTTTCGTTTTTAAGTTATATTCTACCCCATATATAAAAACGGAACTATTTTTGTTTGTAAGGTTTTACCTAGATTTTTGATTCATCAAAATATTTTATATTTTTTGAAAGTATTAAAATTTATTCCCTCTTTTATTTTTTTCAATCTCCCGCCTATAATTTTCCCCAAATTCAAGAACTCTACAACTTCTCCCTCCAAATGCTCTTGTCAACTAGGATACTTCTCTCCCTTATCTCCCTTTCTTATTTTTATGTAATGCCCACAACACCTCACGATTTTCATTTGGTCCGATTATAGACCTAAGGTTTTGTGGAAGATATGATTATTTGGGTATTATTTCGCCCCAAGAATGAAAGGTAAGTTAATTTGATTTATTTGTAGATAAATATTGAGCTTATTTTTTCTTCATATCCGAATAAACCAGTTTGTACTGATTTATATAATTTCCACCTTTAAATATATAGTGTATGAATTTTATTTATATATTTATTAATATAACAAAACAGAGCCATGTAAGATCCTTCGGTTTCTAGGGATGAGTTTTGAGAGGCAAAGACTAGTTCTTTGAATATATACTACTATTATTATCTGTGTGTACAATGCTGCAATTTCTTTTTTAAAGTTAGAGTCTTTTTTGTTGGTCAAAGAAAAGCATCATAGGTAAGTATAGGTGGCAAAATGAACGGGTTGGGTCGGGTCGAGTCACAGGTCTAGATGGGTTTGGGTCTATAAATGGGTCCGGGTCTAGATGGGTCATATAGGAAGATGGGTCTAAATGGGTCCGGGTCAAATGGGTCTCGGATCGGGTCGACCCATCGGTTTCCACCAAACTTTTTTTTTTATATGAGAGAAAAAATGAAAAAAATGAAATGAGATAAAAAAAAAAAAAAATTACCCACAAGACCCGTGTAAATCCATTGATTAATTGTTATACAATTGGAGGTTATATTAAATACCCATTTAGACCCATCCAAAATGGGAGGTGACCTAACAAACCAACCCCTCATAAATATTAACCAAGTTGACCCATAAATAACCAATGGGTCTAAAATTGCACCTCTATATGACATACAATTAACATTAATTCTAAATTATAATGACGAGAACTAAATTTCGTGCCTATTATTAGGTATCCTTGTCATGTGTTCATAATCATTTTATTATTTATAACCATTATATTTGTTCAAGGCCTTACCTTTTTACATATCCTATTAAGAAATTACATATGTTATGATTGTTAATGTCATATAACCATTTGATCATACCATTTCTACTTGCATACATTAAACTTTTTGGTCAAAATGACTTTAATATGCAAAAACATGTTGAGAGTGGGATTCGAACTTGGATCCCAACCCATCCATCTACAAAGAAACGCGTTAAGCAATTGAGCTAAATGTTAGGTCTTTTTACAAAGCCAATACTTTTTATATAACTATACACGTTAGCTTTTGGCAAGCTAACACACGCTAAACTTTAGACGCACATAATAAGTTATGTGACCATTTGTACCGGATTTTGGCTACACCGAAATCATATGTGACAAACTCGACTACATGATTTAGTCACATAAACAATTACTTCACGTGACATATAAAGTCTCCTGATTTAGACACACAAACTCACGCCCAATGTGACTAATATCAAACTTAATGATAATCATTTTTGCCCATTTTTGCTATAAATAATAGCCACATGAATATTTCACAACGTGACTGCTGTGAATATATTGGTCACATATAATTACCTAAAATGTGGCCATAAACATCATTTAGATACACATTTGTGATATAGTGTGGCTATTATAAAGCCATATAGTCACATGATCGTACTAGAAATTAATGTGACTATACAAATTAGCTTTTGACATTCTAACACACACTAAACTTTAGACACACATAATAAATTATGTGACCATATGTACCGGATTTTGGCTACACTAAAATCATGTGTGACAAACTCGACTATATGGTTTAGTCACATAAACAATTACTTCATGTGACCATATAGTGGCATCTGATTTAGACACACATACTAACACTCATGACTAATATCAAGTTTAATGATAATCGTTTTTGCCCATTTTTGCTCTAAATAATAGTCACATGAATATTTCACAACGTGACTATTGTGAATATATTGGTCACATATAATCACTAAAATGTGGCCATAAAAATTATTTAGATACACATTTGTGATACGGTGTGGCTATTATAAAGCCATATAGTCACATGATTGTGCTAGAAATTAATGTGACTATACACATTAGCTTTTGGCATTCTAATACACACTAAACTTTAGACACACATAATAAGTTATGTAACCATATGTACCGGATTTTGGCTACACTGAAATCATGTGTGACAAACTCGACTATATGATTTAGTCACATAAACAATTACTTCATGTAACCATATAGTGGCATTTGGTCACAGTGTTTAAGTGTGTGACATAGATTTGTCACGTTTTATGTGTATAACGTGACTAATGCTTCGAACTTACTCTTCATTTGTCACGCGTTCCAAATTCATATGTGACTAAATAATCAGCCGAAAAATAGCACTGCCCTTTAGCCACATAAATGTTCGAAGGTGTGGCAATATATTTCAGAATGGTCACACGATTGGAGTTCAGATGTGGCTAACTAATAACGTCAATTTTATTTTTGTACCTTTAGTCACATAAATATTCGAATGTGTGACCGTTTCATTTCGACTATGTGTGACCAAATCGCAAATTTGTACTAGTGCAGATACAATATGTATATGTCGATACCGAAACAATTCCGGTAGTGGAACTTGTGGAAGAAGAAATTGAAAACCATCAAGTCGGCATGGTCGACATAGAGGAGTACGAAAGAGTACGAGACCAGGCTGAAAGATTGGATGGTCAAAATTGGGAGCTTGTGTTCAAATGTAGGAACCGAGAGCTAGAATTGAGAATCTTAAAGAGGCCTATGATTGTCCGAGTTAAGGATAAAATACGCTTCTGGAAGAAAGTGGCTAGTAATCGCCAGAAAAGAGTTAGGTCTTGGATCAAACGTTTGTGCAAATGCTCAACTGAGAATGATCTGGGCTATTATCCGACTCTGCGATACAAAACTATGCTGGAGACACGCTACTTCTCTCCCAATCTGAATCAGGAGTAAAGTAAAAGATGTACACTGCGACAGAGAACATAGCTAAAGATAGCTTAATAATGAACTGATGAAGAACTGTCGTAAGAATATAACTATTTTTGTCAAGATCTAGGTATAGTTAAGTTTAGTCTAATTAGTACTGTAGCAACTCGTGTTGTATTGGAAACCACTCTTGATGGATATAGAAGATATCATCAAGTTTTGTATGAAACGATGTAAGGATGTTTTAGTTAATGTATAATATAACTTAGGTTCGATTCGAAATTTCGTGCGAATTATATTCATTTCTATATATACATATGATAGAAAATTTACCACGTGATAATTGTTTAAAACCATTTCTTGCAAACTTTGAAAACCTACTACACCTTGAGTTATTGATTTTATCTTGAATTCTTTAAAACATTGATTGCGCTTGAACGATGATGAAAAGAAATATGTATTTGGTATTATATAATGACGCCTGGCCAACGTGATTATATTGTATAAAGTACATATGGGTGTTTCAAAGTCGTGCGACATTCAATGTGAAACCTTATTCTTTCAAATTCTCCATACTATTCATTTGATAGACAATGTGAAATCTTGTTCATCACATTCATTATCTTGGCATTGACTTCTGCGTTTTATTCATCGCATAACTGAATCATGCCGCCAAAACGACGAATTACTAGGAACAGTCAGAAGACAACTGTACCCCCTACACCTGAAACCATTCCACCACCTAACACTAAGGAAACTACTGAGCAGATGATTGCTAGACGCATTGCTGAAGGTATTGCCGAGTATGAGGCAAGTCGAAACCGTGAGAATGGGATTAATAACAGTGGATCGACCCCTGTTAACACTGAGACTGTTGTGAATAACCGCCGAGGGTGTTCATATAAGACATTTCAGGCTTGTAAACCACCTCCTTTCTGTTGCACTGAAGGTGCTATTGGTATTATACACTGGATAGAAAAGATGGATTTTGTGTTGGACATCAGTGATTGTCTACCAGACACTGCGGTGAAATATGTCGCCTGCACTCTAGCTGATAAAGCTTTGACTTGGTGGAACAGTCAAGTCCAGTCGATGGGACGACCAGCTGCTTATTCCATGACATGGGAAACATTGAAGCATATGATGATGGAAGAATTCTGCCCCCGCAGTGAGATGCAGAAAATTGAGACTGAGCTGTGGAACATTGCTATGATTGGTGCTGATATCACTAGTTATACAACCAGGTTCCAAGAACTAGCTCGTCTTGTGCCACATATGGTAACACATGAGTATAAGCGTATTGAACGCTATGTGTATGGACTGGCACCACAGATCTGGAGTTTAGTTACGTCCTCCAAACCTGACACCTTCAGGAGCGATGTTACCCTAGCGCAGAGTTTGACTGATGAAGCAGTTAGAATGGGGACGTTGACAGAGAAAACTGTGCCGGCCAAGGTTGAGCCGAGCAGTGCTGAAGCTGGTAGTTCTGGAGGTAAGAAGCGTAAATGGAATGACCGTCAGGGTCAATCCAACAAGAAAGGATCTGGAAATCCTAAGTCTTACGCTGCCACCATTGTGGAACCAAAGCCATACTTCGGTAACAAACCTAAGTGTGATAAGTGCAGCAAACACCATGAGGGTGAATGTTGGTTTTGCGACAGTTGTAAGGGATGGGGTCACAAAACCCAGAACTGTAAGGTTAACCCTACCCCTAAGGGAAACACTGCTCGCCAAAACCAGGGTTGTTTCGAATGTGGCGACACGAGGCATTATCGAAACCGATGCCCTCGACTCAATAACCAAAACCGTAACTCCAACAACGCTCGTAACCGCAACAACAATGGGAACAACCGTGGAAACAACAACAACCGAGCAGCCAACAACAATGCTAATAACAACGACAATAATCAGCCAGCTCGTGGACGAGTGTTCATGTTAGGAGCACCAGAGGCACGGCAGGATCCTAACACAGTCACTGGTACGTTTCTAGTAAACAACCACTTTGCTTCTGTGTTATTTGATTCAGTTGCTGATTTACGCTTTGTGTCCACTGAGTTTAGACCACTATTAGAGATCGAATCCCTTAAGCTAGATAACAAATATATTGTAGAGCTAGCCGATGGTAAGTTGATTGAATCAGGAGAAATAGTACCAGGATACACCTTAACGTTAGAAGGTCATTCTTTCAAGATAGACTTACTACCGGTAGAACTAGGGAGCTTCGATATAGTGGTTGGCATGGATTGGTTGTCACTAAACCGCGCGGAAATCATCTGCCATGAGAAGATTGTACGGTTACCTTTACCGTCAGGAGAAATGTTGATGATTCAAGGAGAAAAGAGTAGTCGTGCGGTGAAAACGATTACATGCATGAAGGCAAATAAGTATCTACGAAAAGGGTACCAAGCATTTTTGGTACATGTTGTTGATAAGAAACCCGAGGAGCGACACATAGAAGACGTGGCCGTAGTACGTGACTACCCATGAGTATTTCCTGACGAGCTACCAGGGTTACCACCTCCACGGCAGGTTGAATTTCATATCGACCTGGTGCCGGGAGCTGCACCGATTGCTCGTGCGCCTTACCGTCTAGCTCCATCAGAAATGAAGGAACTTTCTGCACAGTTACAAGAACTGTTGGATTTAGGATTCATCCGACCGAACTTTTCACCGTGGGGAGCTCCGGTTTTGTTCGTCAAAAAGAAGGATGGATCAATGCGGATGTGTATCGATTATCGAGAACTGAACAAAGTGACGATTAAGAACCGATACCCATTGCCACGCATCGATGATTTGTTTGACCAGCTGCAAGGGTCAAGTTATTACTCAAAGATCGACTTGAGATCGGGTTACCATCAACTGAAGGTACGGGATGAGGATATCCCTAAGACTGCGTTTAGGACTCGATACGGTCATTACGAGTTCCTGGTTATGCCGTTTGGGCTAACGAATGCGCCAGCAGTGTTCATGGATCTAATGAATAGAGTATGTAAACCTTACTTGGATAAGTTCGTCATCGTGTTCATTGACGATATCTTGATATACTCGCGAACGAAGGAAGACCATGAGCAACATCTGAGGCTGATTCTTGAACTACTGGAGAAAGAGAAGCTTTATGCAAAGTTCTCTAAATGCGAGTTTTGGATGCGTGAGGTTCATTTCCTTGGTCACGTGATCAATAACAAAGGAATTCACGTGGACCCATCCAAAATTGAGGCGATTAAGAATTGGGAAGCCCCAAAAACCCCAACTGAGATACGACAATTCCTTGGGCTAGCCGGTTACTACCGAAGATTCATTGAGAATTTCTCGAAAATAGCTCAACCGATTACCGCCCTAACGCAAAAAGACAAGAAGTTTGATTGGGGCGAGAAGCAAGAGAATGCTTTTCAACTGCTGAAAGAGAAATTGAGCACCGCACCTATCCTATCCTTACCAGAAGGAGTAGAAAACTTTGTTGTCTACTGTGATGCCTCACATCAAGGATTAGGTTGCGTGTTAATGCAAAACGACAAAGTCATTGCTTACGCGTCTCGTCAATTGAAGATTCACGAGAAGAACTATACAACGCATGACTTAGAGCTAGGAGCAGTCGTTTTTGCACTAAAGATTTGGAGACACTACCTATACGGTACGAAGTGTACGATCTTCACCGATCACAAAAGTCTCCAACACATATTTGATCAGAAAGAACTCAACATGAGACAGAGACGTTGGGTTGAACTGCTGAATGATTACGACTGTGAAATCAAGTACCATCCAGGCAAAGCTAATGTAGTAGCGGATGCCTTGAGTCGTAAGGAACGGGTAAAACCTCGAAGAGTTCGAGCGTTAGGACTGACAATCCACTTGGATCTGATTACCCAAATTCGTGATGCTCAACAAGCGGCCTTTACTCCAGAACGTATGAAGGACGAATCCCTCAAAGGGATGGAGAAGCAACTGGAGTCTAAGGAAAATGGAGTATTGTACTTCATGAATCGAATTTGGATTCCTTGTGTTGATGAGCTACGTAGCCTAATATTGGACGAAGCTCATAAGTCCAATTACTCGATACATCCTGGTGCAGATAAGATGTATCACGATCTGAAAGGATTTTACTGGTGGCCTGGCATGAAAAGAGACATTGCCACCTATGTTAGTAGATGTCTGACTTGTGCAAAAGTTAAGACTGAGTACCAAAAGCCGTCTGGACTTTTACAACAACCAGAGTTGCCCAAATGGAAATGGGAACACATCACGATGGATTTCATCACAAAGCTACCGAAAACATCATCTGGGATGGACTCCATATGGGTGATTGTCGACAGACTGACAAAATCATCTCACTTTTTAGCCATCAAAGAGACAGATAAGATGGAAAAGCTGGCTAGAATCTACATAAAAGAAGTTGTTTCTAGACATGGAGTTCCATTATCTATTATCTCTGATAGAGATGCACGTTTCACCTCTCATTTCTGGCAAACACTGCAACAAGCATTGGGCACTAGACTTGACATGAGTACCGCCTACCATCCACAAACCGATGGTCAAAGCGAGCGAACGATACAAACGCTTGAGGACTTGCTAAGAGCCTGCGTGATTGATTTCGGAGGAAACTGGGATGTTCATCTCCCTTTAGCTGAGTTCTCGTACAACAATAGTTATCATACGAGTATACAAATGGCACCTTTCGAGGCGTTGTACGGACGCAAGTGCCGATCCCCACTCTGTTGGGCAGAAATGGATGACAGACAGTTATCAGGTCCTGAGATAGTCCAAGAGACAACGGACAAGATATCTCAAGTGCTTAATAGATTGAAAACAGCACAAGAGCAACAAAAGAGTTATGCAGACAATAGACGGAAACCTTTGGAGTTTCAAGTAGGTGACAGAGTCCTACTCAAGGTATCTCCTTGGAAAGGAGTTGTGCGATTTGGAAAACGCGGTAAACTGAACCCACGTTACATTGGACCTTTTGAGATCCTAGCAAGGATTGGTCCTGTAGCTTATAAGCTTAAACTTCCGCAAGAACTTAGTAATATTCACGACACATTTCACGTGAGTAATCTTCAGAAGTGTCTATCTGATGAAGCGTTAATCATCCCTCCCGACGAAATCTATATCGACGCAAAACTCAACTTCGTGGAGGAACCGCTTGAAGTAATGGACACGAAAATGCAGAAACTCCGAAACAGTCGGATCAAACTTGTCAAAATTAGATGGAACTCGAAAAGAGGCCCAGAGTTCACCTGGGAACGTGAAGATGAAATGCGCAAGAAGTATCCCCACCTATTTGAACCCGTGACCTCGACTCACGACACAAATTAAATCTCGGGACGAGATTTCCCTAACGGGGGGAGAATGTGACAACTCTCCAAATTAGGTATTAATTAACTTTTAAGCATGTGCATTCTTACGCTAATTTCCTGGTTAAGTTTTAACAAAACTTTTTGTTGTGATGTAAGCCTAGCAAGCCCAGTACTTTTAAAACAAAAAGTAATATGTAATACGTAAGTATTAAAACTTGTGTACAAATATATCGGCACGAACCCGACAAAAATAAATAACAAAAGTTTCGTGACAGAAAAATAATTAATAACTCAATTATTAATTACGAGTAATTATATATCTATAACAAATAGATGAAATGGTCTAAACATACGTTTAACATAAAACGTATCATAAACGAACAGAAACAATTCTAAAACGTACATAAAAGGTCCAAATCTGAAAAGTGTTAATTTTCTAACACGTTGTAAAGTAATTAGAACATTACCTCAAAATATGAAATCCTAAATTAACTGAAATTTTGCGCTCAATTAGTTGCGCGCAGTAAAATATACAAAATTGTACATTTATTTAAAATAATGATAACATCATTATACTGATTATAAATAACGAACCAGGAGAACACCTACAAAATAAAAATATAAAATGTTTATTTTTATATTGCTATAATTATACCCGTACTCGAAACTGATGTACCAAAAATGGTCACCTAACTCAAATAATTGAGGAGACCGTATCAGTTTAAACCATACTCGTGCGATCATATTGTTTCCCTCTCATTTCCTTCTCCTGATCATTCACAATCACCATCAATAATTCATCCATCTATCTTTTTCCTCACTAAGTAAAACACAAGATCAGAACCAGGAAGCAGTAGCAGGAGTAGAACAACAAGTCAGAGACTTGATCATCTCCACCATCATCGTCCATCATTTTCATCTCCTTCCTCTTTGTAAGGAAACTCCAAATTCTTAAATTCTTTACTTTGATTTCGTTTTCTAACTTGTATACATATCATAATCTAAGTATATAACAACAATATGATGATGATATGTGATTATTCATGAAAATGGTTTTATAAAACCCAAAACCTTAAAACCAAAATCGTTATATGAAAACTTGTTAAAATAACGTAATAACTTATAAAAACGACATATCTCGTTATTATAAACATTTGGTATGGATGTATAAAAGTTTGAGACCAAACAACTATGTATATATATGTTAACAGACGAACAGAGGCTTGAAACGAGTTAAGATCCGGCGGATCTCCCTAGGATCCGGCGGATCCTCATCTGAAAACCAGATGAATCCGGCGGATTCAAGGGAATCCGGCGGATTCCCATTTTTCGACCCGCACGCGACATGATCGCTTAAACACGTGAACGAGTAAAAGACATACCCGATCCGGCGGATCCTCGGGTGATCCGGCGGATCCTAAAGAACACACGCACACGACTTGCGAACGACTACGATACACGAGTAAATGACACGATAGATCCGACGGATCATTGGGTGATCCGGCGGATCCTCCCATTTATGACCCGATCCGGCGGCTCAGTGTTTTGATCCGGCGGATCCACTTAAACTCAAACGAATCCGGCGGATTCATGTGAATCCGGCGGATTCCCCTTAATTGAACTGGATCCGGCGGATTCAAATAGAATCCGGCGGATTCTCGGATCTGGTCAACACTTGACTTTTATTTTTAAATACAAACGATTCCGATAACGAATATAATAATTAAGGGACATTATCGAGACATAACAAACCATTAACATTAATGTGATATATCTGAGACACGGACTTTGGACTTATTTAAACTCGTACGAACGAACGATATATATATAAACGTATATATGAATATGGATTTAGTAAACTATACGAAATTGGATACGATTACACTTTCGGAATATTTAAGACTTATTAAACAAACGTAACGATATTTAAAAACAAATGATATTTCTTAAACGGAATAAATATGTTAACAAGTTTTATAACAAATAAAACTCGACACGTTTTACATACGAAACAACGTATTACAATATATATATATATATTCGAGAACACACAATATATATAGACACAAACGTATATGTTTTCTTAAACAAATGAAAACTTATATGTATGTTAATATACGCAAACAATGTATTTATTAAACATATATACATACGACACTTAAGAATATATATTCACAAATATATATATACGAATGAAACAAAACGACCTTCCGTTAAATAGACAATTACATATTGGTTTATATACTTAACCAAGTATACGACGAAAGAAATAATAACAATATTTCTACACAATGTCACCAACAAATACAACGACTTACATTAATAAGAAATCAACCATTTCTTCAAACAAACAAACTGTTAACATAAGTGATTAAAACAAATCAAACGTACTTATGTTAATATATTTATTGTATATAGGTTAACATACCTTGGGCAATTATCTGTTTGGCTGCTAGCTTTCATACCGAGCAAAACTACAGTGAGTTCACAGCCCCTACTTTGCAAATGTTTTATGCTTTTAAACATAGGGGTGTAAACATAGAAACTGCATGCAAAACACATGCAGCAAATTATATAAATGCTTTATTGCTTTATACAACTGTTTTATATGAAATATTATTTCACAACTGTTTTGGGAATTAGACAACAAATTCTAGTACGGACCAGACTTGAGATGTGTGCATGAAAGACCTTATGTCATGCAGACTATAACCATTAGCTAGGTGACTCTAGCCACTGAGTATACGAATAGTACTATTTCCGTGACGACCCTCCTGTGGATGGAGCGTATACTTAACTGTCCTTCAGGCAAGAAACATAAGTTTTGGTTGTGGTTTGGTTATAGGGTTAGGTCGCGTTACTTTAACCTGCGAGGTTTAGCTCACCTTTCAGGGGATTATAGTCTAAGTATTCCCACTTATTATTTAGGATGAACTTATCCTACAACTGTTTTATACCAGTATACCTACTGGTCATATTTATATGATGGTAAACTACCAGATATACATTTTGGGTCACAACCCACATAAAACTATATTTTAGGGTAACTATCCCTACAATCTTATAAATTGCAAAACCTGCAAACATTTATTTATTGAAAAACAATTCAATATTCTAAACATAAATGGTTTAACATACTACCTATTTATACTAAACCTGTGAATTCACTCAACATATTTGTTGACGACTTTCTTTCTATGTTTTACAGGAAATTAGCAACGTAAGTAAGAATCGCATGCATTTAGGATGGACAACCCTGGACTACTTAGGATGCCATATATTTTGGGACAGCTTTTGAGGATTTCCTCTGTATTACTGCAGACATTGCAGTTATACTCATGAAATCTTATATTAACATATGTATTGTAAACTTAAATGTTTTAAACTTTATTACTACAGTACGACTTACATAGTCGTACTACTTTTGTAATAACTATTTTAAATTGGCATCCTTTATATATTATGTTCTGTATGATCATATGCTCTGATACGATGAATGCACAAATGTAACGTCATCACCCCCGCTGTTAAACTGTTTACACATGATGCTTCCGCTAATCATAACTTGCTTCCGCTAAACATTATATAAACGCAATTATCGATTTTTGGGGTGTGACACTATGTATGTTAAACTATTGGTCTGATTAGGGTTTTGCATGTCTAGGTATTATAATTGACACTACCCTGTATTGTATCTGTTGAAGCACATACTTAACCATCGTAAATATAGACCCTCCTTTACATTCAGGCATTCATCCCTAGGAATAGTCACGGTGTACAGGGCGATTAGGCATTTCCACAGTGTTCCAAATCTTAGGTGTACTAACGGTGTACTAGGCATTGAAGCATTTCCACAGTGTTCCAGATCTTAGGTGTACTAACGGTGTACAGGGCAACGAGCATTTCCACAGCTTTGATTCCTAGACCACAGTTCTAGAAGGGTCACTTCTAGGTAATCCACGATGAAACAATCCATGGCATTTCCTTAGCTTCCACGTATTTGTACTCCACGCGAGGTGTTTCCAACGCTATACGAAGTACCGTGCCTTTTCAAGGAAAGTTCATAGTTTCATACTGTAACTGGAGATAACTGTATATTCATAGTATTAGGGTTGATCAGATCCTATCCTAGGGCAACAGTCACGTGAAAGTCTGGAAAGGGTGATGAGAGACTAGATCTATATTCAGGATAAGCTTAACCAGATACACAGCATAACAATTTCCAATCGTATAGATGAAATATTAATTTAACATCATCCCTACTCCTAATATCTACATTTCAGCAATCACAATATTAAACTACTCTATAAACATGGCAATAAGTAAAGCACAAACTGAAATAACATAAAGCACAAACATTATAACAGTAAGCAAAGTTTAGATATCACCGGGAATACAGCAGTGTAATACTGAGGATTACAAATAGTCTGAACTTGAAAAACTCGTTACAACAAGATTACCAAGCTAAACCTTCCTCTAGACTCGAACCGTAAGCTCAACCCTAACCTTTCTCCTCTAACTCCTAAGAGTAGTGCTAGAGAGAGAAAGTAGAGAGAGAAATGAGAAAAGTGTGAGAATGTGAAAGTGTGTTGAGGTGTGTAGAATGAGGAGAGGTGACCCTCTATTTATAGGCAAAGCTTCAAATCTTCCCTACAACTCGCGAAACAGCACGTACAAGCAAACGAAGCACGATATGGGGTAGCAGGGGCCGTATACGGCCTTGGAGGGGCCGTATACGGTGTACACTAGGCCGTATAAGGTGCTAGTGGGGCCGTATATGGTTCCCTAGGCCGTATACAGTGTGCGTCTGATTTCGTTCGTTGCTTAAAACGCGCGTATCTCCTTCGTTATGTGTCCGTTTGACCCGATTCTTTCGCCTGTGTCTTCGTAATTCCGTTACGCTTCTAATGATGCCAATTTCACTGAAATCGGATGTGTATAGCTTAAGTATAGCCGAAATGACTTTATAGGGTCTGATACCGCTCAGTCTTCTCCGTCCTTTATCCGATTTGCATGATTCTTGATTTTCCCGTCTCGATTTTACCTGTTTTATCATATGATGAAGTTAGAATGTGATCTATATAAGGTAAATGAGGCTGGAGGATTTTGTGCACGTTTATTCGCCATAATTTGCTTGTTATTTGGATGTTTTAGGTGCTTTTTGCAGCAACGCCTATATTTAGACCATTTTAGTAAATTTTAGTAAATAATGATCATTTTGGAATGTTTTTACTAAAGATACTTCCAAAAAGTGTGGAATATTGCCCTTAAAAACATGACTATTTGAGTCACATCAAGTTATCCCACACTTAGGCGTTGCTTGTCCTCATGCAATACTCAGTTAGAAAAACATATAAAATTTGGTTTTTAAGGGGTGAGTCAAAAAAATTTCAAAAGATACCACTTTTAATATGACTAAGACTGTTTAAGAATAAGGGGAAGGATAAGATGATCCTTTCAGAAGCAAGAAGCAATTATCATTAAGCATACTACCAGTTCTCGTGATCTTGGAGTACACATGACTAGGCGATCTCACTAAAGGTGGTCACTGAATTCACTCGTGGTGTATCGGGTTTCCTATCAATCTAGAACAAATGAAATCGCTCAAATAAGCCAGTCATGCAGCACTCATCGTCATAAGCTTGGTCGAGAATCGGATCTCCACCACTTAGGTGAGGACGGTGCTAACTATCCCAAGACATTCAATGGGTGGTAGTATTTGGTGAGGTTTAAGGGTATGGGTAGTGGTATATGTTTGGTTGTAGGGTTTTGACTCATCTTAAAACTTCAAAGATAGCGAAAAACTTTATTTTAGAACGGAACGGAGGATTTTGTAGCTGCTCGTCTTCTATCGAATTTTCCTTGAGAAGGTGATACTTGAAGCACTCAGCTTTATTTGATGGAACTGTTTCTTTTTCTTTTCTTGATTTTCTATTTTTTTTATTTTTCTTTTCTTCTTCAGAACTTCTTTGCCAGAGAATTTCTAAGGATGTTTTAAGTTGATTCCTTTAGAAATCCTTTTCGGAATTATGATCTTTGATCTTGAACTTCAATTTCTTTCATCGTGCCAATTTTTCGCGCTTTTGACTTTTAGAGTATACAGAAGAGGAATACTTTGGAGCATAATTGAAGAGGATGTTCCAAAAGATGTTTTTCACGACCTTAGAAATTCTAAGATAAGCTTTTGGAATTTTTGGGTGAGTAGGGGTTGAGTACGAGGGTTTTTACGAAATGAAAGGTTTAGGCTCAACAATGTTTACTAGGCAGATCATCGATACTGAAAATAAGTATCGGAAGGGTTTTGGGCTTGAAGAGATATGTAAGAATTGGGTTTAAATCCTAAGGAATGTCAAGGTCATCTAGCTGCACCTATACCGCGTACGGTACACACCAATGTGGTCTTGAAACGTATGTCTGGAGCAAGTTCTAATTCTGAGATGCAAGCATCGGCACACACAAGAAATGAAAGTGAAGCATTAAGGATGAATGCTTTTAGGCTCAAGATACCTCACTACAAAATAGGGTTGTATGTGTCTAGCCATGCTCCTTTTAGATTATTGTTTCTTGCTCGAGAAATTTCTACCTTATTTTCCCTATATTCCAAAATACCTTACTCATATTTTGAAAATGATTATTTTCGAAAGTATTTAACTTAAAAACTTAGAGGTAGTTTCACAATCTAACTCATAATTTTAAATTTTTGAAAATTTTTATTTGAAAAAGTTCGTTTTTTTTTTTTTTTTTTTTTTTTTTTTTTGGGAAACATTTTCCGAGTAATGCTATTTTGGACATAAAAATCGCCTAAAATTATCCAAGGTATTCAATACCTAGCTATCCCACACTTAGAGGAACATTGTCCCTAATGTTCTCTTGAGTTGAGTTTTTACTGGAGGTAAAATCCCAAACTTAGAGTTTGAACATGTAAGAAAATGTTTCTTAAGTGTTAAATTTGGGTTTGAATCCCACACTTAGTGATAAGCTCATGATAGGGTATAGATTATAACAAGCTAACAAGACAGAATATATGTGATCATGAAATGGATAGAGGGTTAAGAAACTCCCCAGATAACGTTTGAACGTTTTGAAGCTTATGAAATGTTGCAGGAAAGAGAGAGTCGAAGCGAGCCTTCTTCTACATTCTTCTTTAAGTTCAGTAAGCTTCAATTGGGTTATCCGGTGTCATGTATCCAATGTTATCAGAAATCAACTTCAATTCTTTTAAGTAGGGATTCTTAAGGTGTAGAATCCCATACTTTAGGTTTTGAAGAAGCTGTAGTGATTTCGATAAGTATTTGTTGTGTGGGGAATGATCCCACACTTAGTTCTTTGAAGTGCATGGATACAAGGAAGTTTTGAGAAGAACGAGACCCCTCCATGAGATGTTGAAAGTTCCACATTGTGCAGAGATGGAAAGCTGGTTCGGGTTGCCTTTACGGATTTTCTTCTTGAAAGTGCTTCATCTCGCCCATTTCCACGTGCATTCATCACAACATTTCTACTTATTTAACAGAAAGAAAATAAAACATAATAAGTAATAGCCAAAATGTAAATAAGGATAGAGTGATCAACCAACTAGTGGCTGATGCAAATATGTTCCAAAAGTAAGGTCCAAATAGTAGCCAAACAAGCACAAGATAATAATAATAATAATATATGAAACCAAAGTTAAGTGATGCAAATGGGACAGGTCTATGAGGCTGGGGATCCCTGATCAGGTATGTCACCATGCTGAGTAGGGGCTGGTGCTGTGGATGGTCCTACGACTGACTGCTGGCCACTCGACACTCTTTGTCCTTCTTCAGCAGTGATAAGGTTGAACTGAATCAAAATATCTCTGAGTGTAGCTGCCGGCAGCTTCATCGGATCTGTAATACCCCACTGTAGCAGAACATCTGATGTGATATTGGCATCCTCAAGTAGTTTCATATAGGCCTGACGAAGCATGGTCTCGGTGGGCACATCTGAGGAAGAGATCGGTCCAAGGTTTAGTAACATCCTGGAAGTGTCAAAAGATAGAGCATCCGTGCCCAAGTAGACTATGTCAGCACGGTAAGATCCACTGGCGACTGGCTGGGCAGGATGAGAAATCACAGGTGCTGAAATCACTGGCTGAACTACCGGTATCTCGGTCTCAACTGACTGGACCTGCTCTGGTACTGGTGTGGTCCGAATAGCGGGTGATGGTGTATGGGTGGTATGTGATGGGATGGATGTATGTGGTGGTGTTATGGCTGGTGGTGGTGGACCGCATCGGTACATGTAAGGCTCCGGGTCAGGAATACCAAGTCTCCTGGAAATCAACAGCTATTGGGAACGGCTAACCTGAAGAGCATGCAAAAGATAATACTGTGTCAGCGAGGTCACTGGATCTGTGTAGTGAACAGTAGCCTGAGCTAGTGGCTCGGCTGTCTCAGCTCCTCCATGCGGGACACTAGCATGAGTAGTAGGTGCTCGGGCTCTATCAGATGGGCCATCCTCAGTATCTGCAACAGGTGAGGATCCTCTAACACGCTTCCTAGGGAGATGACATCCTGGAATGATCTGTTTGGTGTTCTTCCATAGGCACTGCTTCTGCTTATCTACCTCAACAAGATGGATCAACTTGCAGTATTCCAAGTTGAATGGCAAAGAACGAGAACAAACAGTAAACTCCTCAGTGTGGGCCTCGGTCAACAATCCCATACCATACAGCAATCTAGTAATAATCGACCCCATGAACATGTGCTTATCCAAGTCTGTCTCATCCCAAAGTCTCTCAGCGATCAAGAAAGCAACATTCAGATTCTTTCCTCCTATGATTGCTTCCATGAACTTCAACTCTTCGGCACTCACAGCTCCACCTTCCTTCTTCCCAAATATAGAACATGCTAGCAACTTGTGAAGGATGTGATGAACCGGCTTGATGAAAGTGGATGACTTAACACAGCTCCTAAAGTTTGATCCTGCTAAATCCATCCAAATATCCTTGTGGTTCCTGTTTGGTAGGCTGGAGATGTCTTGAACACTGTTTTTGAACCATGCAGAGTTGACCTGAGACTCTGTATATAAACCAAGATACACTCCCAAGTCGGCAACTGAGATATGATGAATCTGTTCCTGAAACCTGAATGAAATCTTTCTTTTGTCGGATACGCTCATTTTTGGATTCAACCGGTAAGTCATCATGAACTCTGTCACTACTTCTCGGTATGCATACTCGTCTATATCGAAAAGACGGAGAAGGGCATTGATCACTTGACCCTCGGTCTCATACATCAACAAACTTTTCAACTCATCCCTAATTCCAAGCTTAATCATATCTTTCCATATCACATAACGATTATTGCCGAACGGTCGCTGCAACCACTGGCGAATGAGTGACCTATTCTTTGAAGATTTGGCCAAGTAGCTGAGTGAAGGCGGGCAAGTATCCATCTGAGACAAAAGAAAAGAAAAGATTAAACCATAATAGTGGTATATTAATGGATATGCTAAAGTGTTTCCAGATTTTTAGAAAAAATTGGAAATGTAGGCTTTAGAAATGGGCATATCCGGAAATTTTTAAAATTGCTAAACCTAACCGCAACCAATCACAAATCAACAATTTCTTATCAGCTTATGTCTAAACAAGGAAAAGTGGCACGAAGCTCCAAATTTCTAGCATAATCAAAGTAAGTATATAAGTACCTAAGTCAATTATCCCAAGCACTAAAAACTTAAACACTTTATGCTTATGGTTAATCAATTCAAATTAGCTTAATATGTTGGAACATAGATTGTGACAACAGATCTAGCTTGAAATAGGACTGGTGTAATTATTATTATGTTTGTATATTGGTTTAGATTTGTAAATAAATATTTGTTTTGTTAGTAATATTCGTTAAACATATTATGGTGTTAAGTTGGACGAATGTTAAATACGAAATAAATACATTATGTGCGAGTCGAGTTCTCAGGTCGCGAACTTTGCGAGCCGAGATGAGAACTGAATTCGTGGAAGTCAGTAGCGAGTCGAGCTTGGTAATGGGCTTGGGCTGCAAGGCGAGTTGGGCTGAACTCGCTGGCCCATGCGAGCCGAGTCGAGACAAAATATAAAAGGTTGTTTCAATCGTGAAAAACCTTAACAATCTTTAACATCTTTAACACTTTTAACATACTATTCTGATCTGCGATTCCAAAAAAACCAGAGAAAACATAACCTACGGCTAGACTTTGACGATTCATCGTTTAAAGTTAAGCTTTATTAAAACGCAATACGAACATATTCGTTGTTAGTAAGATAACACCGTATTGAGGGATTCCGCACCTTAATACTACAGATAACGAAGTTATCGATCCTAAAACTAGGGGACTTACATCTGGTATCAGAGCTTTCGGGCTAAATACGAGTGTGTTCATAAGTTTTAGTGATATTGCGTTTTTGATTCGGGTCGTTTTTACGTGCATACTTGCAATACTAACGATCAAAATCATTCTCTGGAAGTTTTAGGGTTAGTTTACAGTCGAAATTCTCTGTTTCGTTCGTAAAAATACCTTAAATTTTCGTTTTTCGGGTTTAACAGCCGTTTCGCGAGTCGAGATTAGGGTTCCAGCGTCGCCTGCGAACCGAGTTGAACTAGCGAGTCGAACTGAGGCTTGCGAGTAGAACCGAGATCCCTCGCGAATCGACATCACTTGCGAATCGACATCTTTTAGCAATCCGAACTGAGGCTTGCGAATCGACGAATTCTGCGAGTCGAGCTGAGATTGCGAGTTGAGCTGAGTCTTGCGAGTTGAGTTTTCTGAATTCGCTGAAACAGTTTAATTTTACATTTTTAAGATGTCTGACTTAAGTAGAATGATCGAAATGGACCACGAGGTGGGAAAGTCAAACGTTCCACCTAAGTTGTTAAGAATCGAGGATTACTACAATTGGAAGGACATATTCGAATCTTACTGTAGATTCCATGACCTGTCTATCTGGATGTGTATCAAGAGTGGATACACCCCACCTACTCAAACTGTTCAAAATGCTACTGTAGTTCTTACCTATGCGAACATGAGTGATCAAGAGAAGGAAGCTTACAGAAATGAGAATAAATCACATTCATGCATAAAGATGTGTCTTCCTAAAGAGATTGCTCATCAACTCAAGTCTTTTCATACTGCTAGAACGCTCTGGGAAGCTCTAGAGAAAAGAGGTGAGGGAAGTCCACAGGTGAGAGCTGGCAAGAGGAGTCTTCTTAAAAAGCAGTTTACTATGTTTAAAGCTTTAAAAGGAGAAGATCTTGATGCATATGTCACACGATTCTACCATCTGCTAAGTGAATTAGAATACCATGAAATTGTTGAAGAAGAAGTATCCAAAACCGACAAGTTTCTTGAGGGTTTGCCTTCTAAATGGGAAATGTATGGCGTTATGATTAAAGATAACGAAACTAGGTATTCTACTATGAACTTAGAGCAAGTCATTGACAAGCTGAAAGGTTATGATTTCTCCAAGAAGTCAAGAGATAGTGATTCTGATCAGGTTCAGAACCCTGGGTTGTATCATGGAAAGTCAAGTCTTTCGACTGCGTCATCTAGTTCGACCACTGCACTGTTAGTTGGTGATACTAATGAAAATGGAGAACTGATTTCTGAAGATCTGTGCTTTATTTCTTCCTCTGGTGATGAGACAAAGGGAAAGAATTCTGAGAAGTCACCTCAAGAGCATCAGAAGATGCCGATGAGTGTGAAATCTGCTGAACAGCAATTGTCTGTTCTTGCTTCCTTTGTGGCATCATATGAAAACTATATAGAGGGAATGATCAATGATCCTATTCTGTTTGATGAGGATTATGAGCAGATAGATTCTGATTATCTTGAGGAATTGGAGCTTCAAGATCAACTTGCGTTGATTTCTAGAAAGGTGAAGAATTTCCTCAAGAGAACTGGTAGAAAGGTGTTGGGCAATAGATCAGGGTTTGATAAAACCAAGGTCAGATGCTTTAACTGTCAGGGTATTGGTCATTTTGCTAGAGAATGCCAAAGACCTAAAGTAGAAGCACAAGGAAAACAAGGTTCGGGAAGTACTCTTGCTTCCAAAGCCTTAGTGGTGAAGCAGTTGGATGGCTCTTATGATTGGCAAGCTCAATCTGAGGAAGCCTTGATGGCCGAGATCGAAGAAACAACTGCTGGATCAGTTTCCTACATGCCAACTGATTTGGAACAGAGAGTAGAGGTGCCTGAGTCTGAAGTGAAGGCAAGTGATGATGACGTGCTATATATGGATTCAGCTCCAGATATGAGTCCTGATGAATTAGTGGCACGTATGGCTGAATTACAAACTGACAAGAAGAAGGTATGTTTAGATATTCTTAATCTTGCTGATGTTTGTTACTTAGTTACTGATTTACAATCTCAGAATAGTGTCTTAACTGTGTCAAATAGCAATTTGTCATCACAATTAAATATGGATAAGGAATCCTATAAGACTGTTAGATCTGAACTTGATCAAGCTATTATGGATATTCGTAGATTAAGTGATGATAAAAAGGTCTTAAAAGATAAAATTAAGTCTGATGCGTCGGATAGAACAAAACTTAGAGATACCATAAGTGAAAAATATGTTGTCATAGATGGTCTCTATATGAATATTAAAGACTTAAATGAGACGATTGCTAGTAAGGATCAGGAAATAGTGAACCTTAACTTAAGGTTAATTGAGCAAAACCGTAAACTTGAGAACTATAGGACATCTCAAATGGATAAAATGTTAGATGCTCAACGTAGTGTAAAGGACAAGACTGGGTTAGGTTACAATGATGTATCCCCGCCTTTTAATGCCAATTACACTCCTATTCCTGAAGATTCTGAGATGACTGAAGTTAGTCCTGAGATTTCAGTAGCTGATAAACCTGAACAGTCAGAGGCACAGAAAGATGTTATTAAGAACATATCATTAGATAATAGCAAGGCTTCTCAGTTCACCAAAATACAATTTGTATCGGGTGGAGTGATTAACGATGCTAAGACTGATGATAAAGTTAATAAGGAACAGCTTAAACCTTTAGTGCCTAAGACTCCGGATGAGAAAGCAAAAGTGAGTAAATCGCGCAAGCAGATATCATGTTTCAAGTGTCATCAAAAGGGACACGTGGCTTCGTGTTGTCCTAACAAAAAGCCTGAAACACCACATAAGCTTGTGATGGATGAAAAGACACAGACCGACTCTAGTATGACTGTAGATGGGTTAGATGCCAAACCTAAGTTAGGTAATAAACCTGTTAACATTCTTAAAAGAGATGGTAAGCATAGTGTCTCCCCTCCTAAACCTAAACGGCCATATACTCAAAGTAATAATTCTGTCCATAAGTCTAGGGATGTGACACCGTCGAGGTTTAGAACTACAAGTAGAGGCCATAGTCATTATGAGAGTGGTACTACTTCACGATCACATGAGTTTAATTATAATTATTATAATAGAGCTCATAATTATGTGCCTAAGAGGTTCTCCTCAAATTCACCTCTTAAGGCTGATCGTCCACAAACTCAAGCTACTTCGAAAGTGACCAAAGCTCCTGATGGGAAGGATGGTTATTTTAAAGAGCTTAAGTTTGTTGATGATAAGGGACAAACCAAGACCGTAATGGCTTGGGTCCCTCTTGATAACTGATCGTATCTTGTGTTATGTGCAGGAGCATGCTGTGAATAAGGACAGCTGGTGGTATGTAGACAGTGGATGCTCAAGGCACATGACCGGAGAAAGAAGTCTACTGAAGGACTTCAAGGATAGTCTCAAGCAAAAAGTAAACTTTGCAGGAGATAAAGGAGGAGTAATTTCGGGAAAAGGAAAAGTTTCAAATGGAACTTTGACTCTTGAGGATGTGAACTATGTTGAAGAACTTACTCATAACCTAGTGAGTGTTTCCCAAGTCTGTGATAAAGGTCATCCAGTTTATTTCAATGAAAAAGAGGCCTTAGTCCTGAAGCCAGGTTTTAAAATTCCTGATGAATGGATATTGATGAGGGCGCCAAGGAAGAAGGACATCTATGCTATCAACATGGGTGTTCCTAACTCTTCAATGGTGTCTAAATGTTTATTATCCAAGGCTTCGGAAACAAACGCATTGTTATGGCATAGGAGAATGGCACACCTGAACTGGAGAAAGATGAATTATATAACCAAAAATGGTTTGGTTCTAGGTGTACCACAAAAACGTTTCGAGTCTGAGGATAAGTGTGTTCCTTGCATGAAAGGAAAGCAGCACAAGAAACCACACAGACCTAAGACTGAAAACTCTATCTCCTCGCCATTTGAATTGCTACATATGGACCTCTTCGGCCCTATAAGCAAAAGAAGTCTAGGTGGCAAATGGTATTGTTTGGTTGTCACAGATGATTATTCTAGATTTTCTTGGGTATTCTTTTTGGGATCAAAGGATGAGAGTCCTGGAATTCTAATTGAGTTCTTTGATCTAGTAGAGAATGTCTATAAAAAGAGAGTGAAGCGTATTCGTAGTGACAATGGAACAGAGTTCAAGAATTCAACGTTAAATATCTATTGCTTAAGCAAAGGGATATTACATCAATTCAGTGCACCTTATGAACCTCAACAGAATGGTGTTGCTGAAAGGAAAAATAGGACGTTGATTGAAGCTGCAAGAACAATGCTTGCTGATTCAAAGCTTCCGGTCATCTTTTGGGCAGAAGCAGTGAATACAGCATGTTATGTTCTTAATAGAGTTCTTACGGTTAAGAGACATAACAAGACTTGTTATGAGCTTTTGAACAATAAGAAACCTAACTTAAAAGGGTTTGAACCCTTTGGAGTTTCATGCACTATATTAAAGACTGGACATCAAGCTAAATTTGGTGAGAAGGCTGACGAAGGATTTTTCCTAGGTTACATGCCCAATTCGCCAAACAAGAGAGTCTTTAATAAAGTCACAGGACGTTTGGAGGTAGTTTATAATATTGAGGTTACGAGCTACTCACCTGATGTTCATAAGGGCTTAGATTGGCAATTTGATTATTCTGATCTTTTTGCATCATTTAAAGTTCCTATTAGTGACTATGTCAGTGATTCAGAGATAGCTGAACATTTATTGTTTGAAGATGAGAATATTGGTCCCGCTTCAACATCAAGTGTTAAGCAGTCTGGAATTAAGACTAATGTTGACTCAGATAAAGCTTCCACAAGTGAGTCACAACAACCTTCAGAGGATAAGTCTCAAGAAACAGTAGATCCTGATGATCTTTCTACAAAGTTTGATGAGATACTTACTCCTTTGAAACATTTAAGAATATCTTCAGCACGTACGGAAGATGTACCTGAATTGGAAGAGATTGGTACTAATTTAGAAGATGATATACCGGTTGAACCAGTTACTACAACTAGAACGAGTAAGAATCATCCCGTTGAAAACATCATCGGTGATATTAATACTCCGGTTCAAACCAGGCATCAATCCAGAACTAGTACGTCTGAGAATTCTAAATACCAAAGCTTGTATACTGCAATGAAAGAGACAGGGATTCCTAATCAATGTCTATATTCATGCTTTATCTCACAAGTCGAGCCTAAAAATGTTCAAATGGCTTTAAAAGAAAGTTCGTGGGTAGAAGCAATGCAAGAAGAACTATCTCAGTTCTCTAAATTACAAGTATGGGAGTTGGTTGACCTACCGAAGGGAGAATATCCAATTGGTACTAGATGGGTATTTAAGTGCAAGAGAGATGATAAGGGAATCGTTACTCGCAATAAAGCTCGTCTAGTGGTTCAAGGTTTTAATCAACAAGAAGGTATTGACTACAATGAAGTGTTTGCACCAGTTGCTAGGCTAGAAGCAATTAGAGTGTTCTTAGCATTCGCATCTTATTTTGGTATAAAAGTTTATCAGTTGGATGTTAAGAGTGCCTTTTTGTATGGCAAAGTGGAAGAATTGGTGTATGTTTCACAACCGCCAGGGTTTGCTGATCCTGAGTATCCAGATAGAGTATATCGATTGAATAAGGCTCTATATGGATTACATCAAGCACCTATGTAACAACCCCAAATTTAGGGCCAATTTAAAAATTTCCCTAATTACGTGTTTACTACTTGTATTTAATATGAAATAGGATTAAATACGTTACTTACTTAATATATATATATGGATGGAATATATATATATACGCGGATACGATTCGTTCAAATCGTATAAAACAACAATTGTACAAACATACGGACGTTGGCAAAACAATTATTAAATAATGTGAAATTATTTTATTACTTCAACTACTACTTATATTATGTTCATAATATAACGAAAACGTACGTTTAAATTAAAACGTCACCGAACTCTCCGAAAACTCGACCAACCGACAAAACAAAACAAAGTTATGTTTTATAACTTGAAAACTAGTATTTTGATAAAATACTTCAACGTAATTATCGAGTAATATTTCGTATTTTAAAACGTATATGTAATCGCGTATAAAATGATTTTAACGTTTAAACGACCGGGGAAACGAACACCGCACGGAGCACAACCGCGAGGGAACGAAAAATTGGTGAGACCACACCTTGTGGCCCCACCCAAAACCGGCCAAGACATGGGGACATCACCCCCCACCATGCCATTTTGCTTCCATCACAAACCAAACACACCCTTTTACACTCAATCTCTCAATCTTCTCTCTAAACTCTCATCTCTCTCTCTCTCAATCGGTTCTCTCTCTCTCTCAAGAAAACACCCACAAAACAAGCTTAAATCTCAAAACGTAAAGGAGCAACGACGATCACCACAACAAGGGCTACAACTCCATCTTTTCGTTTTCTCGATTCGACAATTTTGTAAGTTTTCCGGCGACCCGAAACTTGTCCGATTACTTTTATTTTGCTAGATTATTGTTTCCCTAGCTAAATGATGTCCGAATATGTAATTAAAACTCGTTTTTGAACACGTTAACGGAAATGTCGGTTTTGGTCATTTTAAAGAAAACGACACCACCAACACTAAAAACGAATACCAATAGTTACTATGGACTCATTACAACATATTAAAACTAATATAAAAGTTCTAGACCCAACGGAAACCGGAAAATACGTTTTCGGAAACTAAATTTCCGAACAGACCTCTTGTGTCGCATCGGACCAAAGCTTCATGCGACACAACACTGTGTCGCATGTTATGTCGCACGTTATGTCGCAATGTATGCGACACAACGCTTATGTCGCACTATATGTCGTATCATCTACGACACAAAGTTTACATATCGCTTGATTGCGACACAACGACTATGTCGTATCGTTGTGTCGTACCCTTGTATGCGACACAACCATTGTGTCGCATAAACACCAAACCGAAATCAGTCTATACGACACAGACCTTATGTCGCATACGGTCTGCGACACAAGACTTGTGTCGCAGATAGCCCAGATCAGAAAACAAAATATATTCTAAGTGTTGGAATTACTTTTCAACTACTAAATCAAATACGATGCTACTTGTACATGAAAATACTATACTTTTGAGAGTATACAACAACACTTGAATACGTACAAGACTATACTAAACTAACGTGAGATTTCACTCACACACGCACACGAGATTACACTCGAAATACTTAGGAGATTACACTCCAACAAACTTACACTTGTACATTACACGGGATTACATCCGATACGAACTTACAAGTTCACTCACTAGTTACGTGCTGGATTACACGTTAACTGATACGAACATACACTCGAATACTTACGAGGTTTCACTCGTACCCTTTGGGGTTTAAGCCCATTGGAACTTACGCAAACGATACATGTAGTAATACAAACAAACGATCATACGAGTATACTTTACAACTGTACCACTACTATGAATACATAATAATAATGGATGGAATTATTATTATACACCGATAACAAACGGACCGTACAACTTTTCTACAAACTACTATTTACAAACAAATACAAACGTACAAACAAACTAACGGACATTAACTAGTTTGGGAACAACTAGCATGGATACTTTACAAGTATTCCATTTACTTACTAAACCTTATGCGTATTAGGACGCTAAGGGTTGCTAGTTCGGGATACTACTTGCTTACTTACTGCGTTGTCTGCCAGACTCAGGTGAGTCTTACAGCCCCTACTTTACTGTTTTTACTCAGGGGTGAGATGCATTACTGTTTTACATGAACACACAAAACTTACTTGCTGCCATGAATTACTTACTGTATGAGATTACGGATACGCCAATTGCATGAGTTTACGACTAATCCAATGAAATCCTCCTTAATCATAGTTGTTAGTTATGTGATAAGCGCGAGTTTTAGTATATGGATCCATATGGGACTGACAATCCCCGCACGGGGTAGCACGCACTACCACGAACCGTTCCTGTAAAAACGGGCGTTTCTTACTCGTTCCGTATGAATGTTTTGGATTACATTCATGAGGGGGTACCTATATTTACTGTACGTTAAGCTTCAACTATGGTGGCTCATGGCAATTGTATCAAACGGTTTGCATAATCTGCAACCACCCACTTATTAAAACTTAAGTTAACGATGAGCATAACCTGTGATCGTTACATACTGGCTGGCTATGATTTACAAATACTACTTGTGTGTTCAACTGTTTACTTACTTACAAACCTGTGAGATTCACCAACCTTTTGGTTGACCGTTTTAGTAATGCTTCTCAGGTACACAGCATCAGTAGGGATGCCCAGCAGGATAAGCTTTCTTAGCTCGAGTCGCATGCATTTACAAGCTTGGAGATTTTATTACATTACTTTTGTACTTACTGTTATGTATTAGAATCTCTAGGAATTTACTTGAACTCGAGCTTGTATTTTGAAACTACTTATGTATTAATGTAATAACTTTTCGAACGTCTCATTTAGAGTCGTTCACTGTACCCTATGTGCTTGTGATTATTGATTAGTAACACCCAAAACATCGCTTCCGCAAACTGTTAAATTTGGGGGTGTTACAGATTGGTATCAGAGCCTAAGGTTATAGTGAACTAGGTTGCATTTAGTGGGCCTAGACTATGACCGTTAGGCAGTATTCCTCATTAGGTATAACTGGTTCAGGAATTACAGCATACAAGTTTAATTTAACATAGCCTGATCAACTATGTACAATTAAATGAAGATGATGTGAGTTCTGAAAGGGGTTATGTTGAACCGGAATGCATTAGCTGACTCTGACCAAGAGAGAACCGGGACTTTTACTTGATTGTGCTAGACACGAACTAGGCGGTTATGTGATATATATATATATATATATATATATATATACATAGGCCTCTTTCCCCGATACGATACTCTCTCTCGACTACTAAGGAATTAATATTCTTTAAAATTTCATCGAACAAACGACAACTCGATTCTCGTCATTCTGTCCTTATTTAACTTTTATGAATTCACAAATACCGACATACTTCCGAAGGCCTCGACTACATACTACTCTCTAGGCTATTATATATTGAAGGTATAGGAATAGGCCTTATCCGATGATACTTTGTTTACCACCCACCCCGTTATAACTGACAACCATAGCTACTCCAACATCTTTCGATATGAAGATCGGGACTATGTTTTCATTCGCTACTCCTACCTAATTCTACGTTTATAACATTCTACAACGTACACCACTGTACCGTTAGGTGTATCCTAGGAAAAACATTTCCAACAAATTTCAACATGCTTTTACCCTGGAACTTTTCATAACTTCTGTTTTTGAACAGTTTTTGTTGAACAAAAATTCCAAAACTTTATCGCTGACCATAATTTCAACCGAATCATTTTCAACTCAAGTTTCCATCAGACTTCAAATTTTGCAACCGACTTCCATCGTCAAAATTTTATAACAAAAGTATTTCTATCAAACATGTTACAAAATTTCTTACAAAATGTTTTATAAAATTCTCAGAATTTCCAAAACCGTATAAACTTACTTATAGTACACAACTTTAAACAAATTTCAAACTTTGGCGTAGTTTCTCTGAATTTACTAAATCATCACCATCATAGTTTTTGTTCAAACCCTCACATGTTCTTTATTTGTTGTTTCAAGGAACATGCCTCCTCGACGACAAGTCACGCTTAGTGAAGCCGAACTCGCGGGTCTGATTGCCCGTAGTGTAGCCCAAGCCTTAGCTGTCCGAGCAGCCACTCCTGGTAGCGAGGATACGGCCAACAATACACCACCACCTAAAACCTGCACCTACAAGGACTTCCAAAACTGCAAACCCTTGAGCTTTGCAGGTACTGAAGGAGCGATCGGTCTGATTCGTCGGACCGAGAAAATCGAATCAGTATTCCTCATCTGCAACTGCAAGGAAGAGGATAAAGTCAAGTTCGCCACCAGTACCTTTTCTGACACCGCCCTTACCTGGTGGAACACCTATGCACAGACTGTGAGCATTGCCGATGCTTACAAACTACAGTGGGATGAACTGAAGAATATGCTGAGGGGCGAGTACTGCCCAAGAGATTAGCTGAAACAATTGGAAGTGGAATTTTGGAATCACAAGATGCAGGGTGATGACATCACCGGTTACACCAATCGCTTTCACCAGCTGGCACTTTTGTGCCCATCCATGGTTGATCCCGAGTACAAAAGGATCGAAAAGTACGTTGATGGACTTCCTGAGCGACTTCAAGACTTAGTTACTTCATCCAAACCGGGAACTATTCAGAGCGCCATTCGTATGGCTCATGAGTTAACGGCCAATTATGTCCGCCGTGGCTCGACTTCAACCCCGTCTGCGAATAACAAACGTAAATGGGAAGTAAGTCCCCACTCATCCAACCCGATTCCTGACAAGAAGCTTGCAATTGTCAATGCCAATGACTCAAAGGCTTACAAGGGGAGCAAGCCTTACTGCTCCAAATGTGGTCGCCATCATAATGGCTCCTGTCCCTGCACCAAATGCAAGAAATTCGGGCACCTGGCCCAAGACTGCCGAACCAACCCCACTAGTACTGATACTCCTGCACCCAAAACCTGCTATGAGTGCAACGGAACCGGGCACTTTAGAAAGGATTGCCCAAAACTGAAACTCCGAACCAATCACACAAGGAGTAGAGCTTATGTAATTAACGCTAGGGAGGATGACCCGAACCCGAGACTTTGTGATTTGCTCAACCTGGGTACGCTCATTCTTTGATTTCCCGAAACTGTTTTTCCCATAAATCTCTCGCTTAATAATTATGTGTAACTGTCTATTATTCTGTGTGTTTCCTTTGATCCTCAGTACCCAATAGGATTAGGAAACGACCGACTATACGAATTCCGAATATATAACTTGTATTACACTTAGACTACCAATAACAAACTCTTTTCTCAAATATCTCACACTGGTTGAGACCGGGAACTCGTATATTATTCGTACTTTAAACAAGTCATCCAATAGAACTTCATTTACTAGTAACAATTCTTAAATAGAATAATTATTTCGTAGGAAATGACAACTCACTCCGTCAACAACCCTACCTTGGATGATGAACTGCTCAGTGAGGAACCAATAATGTTTCCTTACCTCCTCGAACTCGAGTGTGATACCGAACCTTCTGTTGAATCAGCAACAGCACCTGCCTCTCCTGTTGCTCTAACTGCTGCAAAAGCACCAGTTGATGTAACCTTGACTGCTGAATCAGTCAGCCACCTTAACCAAACTATTGAATCGCTACGAAAACAACTAACTGAAGCACAGGAAGACATTGATGACCTACGACGAATTGCCTTCCAAAATGACCTGCGTATGCGTGAGTACGAGCTACGTTTGATAGCTTTAGAAAACCCTACTTCACCATCAACTTCCCATAGTACTCCTACTGAAGAGAATACCGACTCTGACTGTACGTCACCTCCAGCAAAAAGGGTGAAGATTACTCCCTCTAAATCCACCGGAAATTACTTGGGAAAGAAACCTTTCTGTTCTCAATGCACTCTGCATCATGAAGGACCGTGTACCATACCCATCGGTCGATGCAAGTCCTACCCTAAGAGTACTAACTCCCCTAAGACGAAGCTGTGCTTCAACTGCGGGAGCGCTGGCCATCTCAAGGCCCAATGTCCACTACCTTCAGACAACAAAACTAAGGGTACGTTACCACCTGACGATTTCTTAACTTCAAACACTGTAGGACCTACCCTACTACTGTAGGCTACTAGTACACATTGTAGCTACCTGACTAGTATCGAACTACCGACTACTACTTCGAACAAATTTCGGGACGAAATTTTATTAACAAGGGGAGAATGTAACAACCCCAAATTTATGGTCAATTTAAAAATTTCCCTAATTACGTGTTTACTACTTGTATTTAATATGAAATAGGATTAAATACGTTACTTACTTAATATATATATATGGATGGAATATATATATATACGCGGATACGATTCGTTCAAATCGTATAAAACAACAATTGTACAAACATACGGACGTTGGCAAAACAATTATTAAATAATGTGAAATTATTTAATTACTTCAACTACTACTTATATTATGTTCATAATATAACGAAAACGTACGTTTAAATTAAAACGTCACCGAACTCTCCGAAAACTCGACCAACCGACAAAACAAAACAAAGTTATGTTTTATAACTTGAAAACTAGTATTTTGATAAAATACTTCAACGTAATTATCGAGTAATATTTCGTATTTTAAAACGTATATGTAATCGCGTATAAAATGATTTTAACGTTTAAACGACCGGGGAAACGAACACCGCACGG
This sequence comes from Helichrysum umbraculigerum, assembly GCA_949592205.1. Classification (NCBI taxonomy): domain Eukaryota; kingdom Viridiplantae; phylum Streptophyta; class Magnoliopsida; order Asterales; family Asteraceae; genus Helichrysum; species Helichrysum umbraculigerum. The sequence goes on along the minus strand of CATIUR010000005.1, from coordinate 121,322,527 downwards.
AGCACAACCGCGAGGGAACGAAAAATTGGTGAGACCACACCTTGTGGCCCCACCCAAAACCGGCCAAGACATGGGGACATCACCCCCCATGCCATTTTGCTTCCATCACAAACCAAACACACCCTTTTACACTCAATCTCTCAATCTTCTCTCTAAACTCTCATCTCTCTCTCTCTCTCAATCGGTTCTCTCTCTCTCTCAAGAAAACACCCACAAAACAAGCTTAAATCTCAAAACGTAAAGGAGCAACGACGATCACCACAACAAGGGCTACAACTCCATCTTTTCGTTTTCTCGATTCGACAATTTTGTAAGTTTTCCGGCGACCCGAAACTTTTCCGATTACTTTTATTTTGCTAGATTATTGTTTCCCTAGCTAAATGATGTCCGAATATGTAATTAAAACTCGTTTTTGAACACGTTAACGGAAATGTCGGTTTTGGTCATTTTAAAGAAAACGACACCACCAACACTAAAAACGAATACCAATAGTTACTATGGACTCATTACAACATATTAAAACTAATATAAAAGTTCTAGACCCAACGGAAACCGGAAAATACGTTTTCGGAAACTAAATTTCCGAACAGACCTCTTGTGTCGCATCGGACCAAAGCTTCATGCGACACAACACTGTGTCGCATGTTATGTCGCACGTTATGTCGCAATGTATGCGACACAACGCTTATGTCGCACTATATGTCGTATCATCTACGACACAAAGTTTACATATCGCTTGATTGCGACACAACGACTATGTCGTATCGTTGTGTCGTACCCTTGTATGCGACACAACCATTGTGTCGCATAAACACCAAACCGAAATCAGTCTATACGACACAGACCTTATGTCGCATACGGTCTGCGACACAAGACTTGTGTCGCAGATAGCCCAGATCAGAAAACAAAATATATTCTAAGTGTTGGAATTACTTTTCAACTACTAAATCAAATACGATGCTACTTGTACATGAAAATACTATACTTTTGAGAGTATACAACAACACTTGAATACGTACAAGACTATACTAAACTAACGTGAGATTTCACTCACACACGCACACGAGATTACACTCGAAATACTTAGGAGATTACACTCCAACAAACTTACACTTGTACATTACACGGGATTACATCCGATACGAACTTACAAGTTCACTCACTAGTTACGTGCTGGATTACACGTTAACTGATACGAACATACACTCGAATACTTACGAGGTTTCACTCGTACCCTTTGGGGTTTAAGCCCATTGGAACTTACGCAAACGATACATGTAGTAATACAAACAAACGATCATACGAGTATACTTTACAACTGTACCACTACTATGAATACACAATAATAATGGATGGAATTATTATTATACACCGATAACAAACGGACCGTACAACTTTTCTACAAACTACGATTTACAAACAAATACAAACGTACAAACAAACTAACGGACATTAACTAGTTTGGGAACAACTAGCATGGATACTTTACAAGTATTCCATTTACTTACTAAACCTTATGCGTATTAGGACGCTAAGGGTTGCTAGTTCGGGATACTACTTGCTTACTTACTGCGTTGTCTGCCAGACTCAGGTGAGTCTTACAGCCCCTACTTTACTGTTTTTACTCAGGGGTGAGATGCATTACTGTTTTACATGAACACACAAAACTTACTTGCTGCCATGAATTACTTACTGTATGAGATTACGGATATGCCAATTGCATGAGTTTACGACTAATCCAATGACATCCTCCTTAATCATAGTTGTTAGTTATGTGATAAGCGCGAGTTTTAGTATATGGATCCATATGGGACTGACAATCCCCGCCCGGGGTAGCACGCACTACCACGAACCGTTCCTGTAAAAACGGGCGTTTCTTACTCGTTCCGTATGAATGTTTTGGATTACATTCATGAGGGGGTACCTATATTTACTGTACGTTAAGCTTCAACTATGGTGGCTCATGGCAATTGTATCAAACGGTTTGCATAATCTGCAACCACCCACTTATTAAAACTTAAGTTAACGATGAGCATAACCTGTGATCGTTACATACTGGCTGGCTATGATTTACAAATACTACTTGTGTGTTCAACTGTTTACTTACTTACAAACCTGTGAGATTCACCAACCTTTTGGTTGACCGTTTTAGTAATGCTTCTCAGGTACACAGCATCAGTAGGGATGCCCAGCAGGATAAGCTTTCTTAGCTCGAGTCGCATGCATTTACAAGCTTGGAGATTTTATTACATTACTTTTGTACTTACTGTTATGTATTAGAATCTCTAGGAATTTACTTGAACTCGAGCTTGTATTTTGAAACTACTTATGTATTAATGTAATAACTTTTCGAACGTCTCATTTAGAGTCGTTCACTGTACCCTATGTGCTTGTGATTATTGATTAGTAACACCCAAAACATCGCTTCCGCAAACTGTTAAATTTGGGGGTGTTACAACCTAGGGCATGGTATGGAACACTATCAACGTATCTACTTGAGAATGGATTTACAAGAGGATCGATTGATAGTACACTGTTTGTGAAATGGAAAAAGAAAGATTTTCTTCTCGTGCAAGTTTATGTTGATGACATTATCTTTGGATCATCTGATGAAAAGATGTGTCAAGAATTTGAGAAAGTCATGAGAAAAAGGTTTGAAATGTCTGCAATGGGAGAGTTGAACTTCTTCTTAGGATTACAAGTTGATCAAAAGAAAGATGGATTCTTTATTCATCAATCTAAATATACATATGAGCTATTAGAACGCTTTAAGATGGATGAAAGTAAGGTCTACAATACTCCAATTCCAGTCAATCATGGACTAGGTCCAGATACATCAAGTGATAGCGATGTGGATCCAACTCTTTATAGAGCCATGATCGGATCACTAATGTATCTTACAGCCTCTAGGCCTGACATAATGTTTGCTGTTTGTTTATGCGCAAGATATCAGGCTAATCCGAAAGAGTCACACATGCAAGCTGTTAAACGAATCTTTCGTTACCTCAAAGGGAAACCTAAGCTGGGTCTTTGGTATCCGATTGATGGAGACTTAGATCTCGTAGCTTATACTGATTCGGATTATGGAGGATGCAATCAAAATAGGAAATCTACGACCGGAGGATGTCAATTCCTAGGAGGTAGATTAGTATCCTGGCAGTGCAAGAAGCAAACCTCGGTAGCCATTTCTACATGTGAAGCTGAGTATGTTGCAGCTGGCAGCTGTTGCTCGCAAGTACTTTGGATTCAACAGCAACTGCGGGATTACGGGTTAAATATAACCAATACTCCTATGATGATTGATAACGAATCTACTATGTCGATCACTAATAATCCGGTGAAGCACAGTAAAACTAAGCATATTGATATCGACATCATTTTATTAGAGATTGTGCAGAGAAGAAATTGATAAAGTTAGTTAAGGTTCCATCATTGGATAACTTAGCAGACTTATACACAAAGGCGTTCGACAGAGCAAGATTTGAGACGTTGGTTCAACTAAACGGAATGAGAAATCCAGAGTGATTAGTCTTCCAAGGGTATTTTTGTAATAGTTAGTATTCATGTGTTCATTAAAAAAAAAAAAAAAAAAAAAAAAAAAAAAAAGGCGTATGGCATTCATTTGCTTGTTACCTAAGGGGAATCGCCTTCATTTAAGTTTTTATTTGCAAAAACTAAGGGAAATGATAGTACATTAGGAGAATAAGCTTCCCAATAATAAGCTTAAGTCCTAAGTATGATATGGTAGTAGGTTCAAATAAAGTTGCTTTAGAACTACAGCAGTTCTATCAGGTATGTGTTTATATTTATTTGATTATACACCTATATCCACAAGTTATAATTTGACTATTTTTATTAAATCTTTAGATGGCTTCATCATATGATGTACTGGTAGGCAAATTATATGAGATTTTCTAAGCCTTAAGAAGTTAATTAACTACTTGTTTATTATTTTGTGTTACTATTCTATGATGTATGACATTAAGTCTTAATTGTTGAATGATGGTATTGCCTTACACTGTTATCATACATATTAATTTGAATTGACAAATAGTAGCAATATGGGTATTAACTTAATTACTGGTAACTCTGTTGTACTAAGTACAGAACTGAAACCTTTAATTAAATTAATATTCTCAAATATATTTTGAATTATGCTAGAAGGGATCTTCTGTTGTACTACGTACAGACTTAGATAACATAGCATATTCAAAGTATGTTTGATATTTGTCTAACCTTAAAAATTCATGTGTATGTTATATGTTTCGAAAAGATACATCATTTAGTAACCACTACCTTGAAAATTTAATGATGCAGTGTTGTGTGTTTTACTTGAATTCTTCAGTATATCATATAATAGGAAGCACTTGATAATACTCATTCTAATAATAAAGAGTTTGCTTAGAAAATTGAGTCTAATTTGTTTATGTGGATCATAATACCGGTAATCGTCTTGAATTATCTATAATTAAAATATTCACTTTATGTGAGTAATGCATTTATTAATTATGCTATGTGGATAAAGGTACCTAAGATATAGTTTTATAAATATAAATGCATAAATGATAAATTTAGTTGTAATTTTATAGTAATTTATTTAAATTTCATGAGGTATGTATACTACCAATCTACTTAGACTTTTTAATAAATACTTAATTGCTTATTCTTTCTAATATGATCCCTAAGCAGATAAATTCTTATTCATTTTGTTTATGTACTTTGTTTTGCTCAAGTGATTAATAAAATGGTACTTGATATCAATGTTTATATAATTGTGTTTTTATCTTATTTTAGTTTATGTTTAATTTAAGTTTTTGTGTTTATTAGGTTTTACCCTTCGGAATTAAATTATACTGAATAGTTTTGAGTTGAACAAACGTGACAAATACAAGTGAAAAATAATTTTATTTTAGACTTGTAAAATATCGGGTTTTCATTTATACTTAGCATTAAATTCGCGTTTTTAATTGTTTCTGCGAGTTGACATCAACTTGCGGATCCACTTGAAATCTCGCGAATCGGGTAAAGGATATAAAACGGAAGGTCAAACGAGTCAACAGATCACCGAATTCACATTACTCGCGAATTCACTTACTCTGTGCGGATCCACTTACAGGCGAAACGAGGCGAAAAAGTTATTTTCGTTTGATTTCGATTTTACGAGTACGGGAACGAGTTTTTGAATCCGTAGATTATATTCAAGACGTCTTTGCGAACATTTTGAGGTATAAACCAACGGATTTCACCGTTTAAATTACTCGAAATCGAAGGTTTTAAAAAACTTAGGGTTTCGGTTTATAATTTGAACGATTCACAACGATTAATGGATTGTTAGAACACGAATCCTTAGGATTAATGTTAAACGAACCGTAATAGACGTGAATGTATCGTTTGATCGTGTTAAAACTAACAAAATCATCGATTTTAAGTTTAAACTTGCGACGGCTGTTCATCGAACGAGTTGAAACTTCGATTCAACTCACAGCGAGTTGACTAGCGAATCCATGAGATTAGCGAGTTCACTTCAATAGCTGTTTGATAAGTTTAGCGAGTTGATAAGCGAAGCGAGTTGATAAGCAAAACGAGTTGACCTCAACTCGTTAGGCCAGTTTATGCGAGGCCAGTACTTAGAAAATTTTTATTTTTTTTAAAGAAGTGATATAAATGTTAAGACTTTTTAAGTAATAACTTTTATATAATTAATTTAAATTAGACTTAAGACTTTTTGTTATAAGTTAAATTCTTATATACCACTTGAGACTATTTTTGTAACAAGTTATATATAATTTCAAATTTAAACTAAGATGTTTGATGAATCTCTATTCATAATACGTAATAGTTTAAATATTTTTAATTTGCTTTGAATTGTTGTTGTCATTTGTGTTTTTACAGATATGGCTCGACAATTTGACAAAGGTCACAACATCCTTGTTGATCTAGATGTACGTGCAAAGGGAGCTAGCAAAGTAGCTCAGGTGCTTTCATTTTTGGCACGTTCACGTATACGGTATGCTGTTACAGCAAATCCTCCTATTTCTCAGGCGATTCTGACTGATTTCTGGACGGGTATAGAGCATGACGAATCGGTCAATCCACCAGAGATTAGAGCAACGGTTGGTGGCCAACTTGTTGTGTTTAGTACTGGAAATCTCCGTGAGATTTTGCAGTTTGGTACAGAGGAACAAGAGAATGGGGATGTTGAGTATCCAATGGATTTCATAGAGGGAGCTATCGGACGTATGGGTTATACGGGAGATAGACGCGGACGTCAATTCCAGAAGCCTCTTGTTATTGGTCAGTGGAGGTTTCTATGGCACGTGATGAATACCGTTTTTGCACCAAAGAAGGGTGGTTTTGATGAGTTAAGTCCTGCTATTCTATCGGCTGCACTGTCCCTGGTTTACAATAAACCATACAGTTTCTGTGATTACATTTTTGGAGAGATTGTAAGACAGATATCGGGTTCTGTTCGATCACGATTTATGGTTTACCCGCGTTTTTGTATGCTGATTATTAGAGCTCGTCTACCAGAGCTTGCTATTCCTGAGCCACACTTGCGTGTAGATACTATTGGGCTCAGAGGGTATAATGCTATGTTTATGCAGACTGTGAGGAAAGAAGGGCTTGTGAAGCCTGAGGAGCGAGATCTTTTTGGGTATATTGTCGACCCGAACTACGTTGCACCGCCAAATCATGGGTGGTTAGACGTAGCTCCTGCTGAGGCTGATGTTGTACCTGAACCTGTAGCTGAGGAAGCTCAACCTGAAGATCCACAAGGGCTCCTTGAGGATGTTCTTATTCAGGCTGGTCAGGTGGATCAGCAAGTGAATCCAGAGGTTGCTGCACAGGTTGTGCAAGAGGTTTTGGAGCAGAATGATGATGCGATAAATCCTTTGCTTCAAGACATTGAGAGTTATTTAGCACCACCTGAGGTAATCTTTTATTTATGTAATAATATAGATGCTTAATTGATAGATTGTTTTATTAATCATAGATGCATAATATTATTATATAATGATTCTGATATTAGATATTTAGTAAATTGGATATTATTTCTGATTTTAAAATATAAATATCATTACACAAACAGGATGCTGAAGCTGAGGCTGCAAATCCCGAAGTTATATTACTTGAGGATGAGCAGATACAGCTTGATAGATCAGTTGAAGTACCGACTGAGGTATTATATCTGATTAATCTTAAATATATAGAACTTGTATGATAGAGCTTACGCTAATCATAAATGTTTAATATATTTATACTTTAGGATCTTGTTAGATCATCTAGAGGTCGTGATGGTGAGACGGCTTCAGATGAAGATTCTGACAATACACCTTCTTCTCCTCCATCTGCTTCTGAAAGGAAGAGAAAAGGTAAGAGTATTTTGGAGGAAGGTACTGAGGAAGTTGAGATTCCTTTGATGAAGCGTCCGAGAACGCTTACTATTCGAGAAGGTTAGTATTGATAATTAAAGTTAAATAATCTTAACTTGTTGTTTATCAGGAGTTGAACTGAGACAGTTAATTCTGTATACAGTTGCTCAGGATACACCGCAGGTGGAGATGGATGCACCGGTGGTTACTGAATCGATGTCTTTACCGCTTCAGGTAAGAGATATAAGTTCTATAACTATGAGTGTTATGCAATTAATTAGAGTTTGAGACAGAGTAATCTGTAACAATAACTGATTATAATTGTGTTTAACTTTACAGCATGAGGTTGCTGATCTAGTTCGTGGAGATAATTTTCCGACGAACAAATCAGCTAGATTTGCGACAAGTTTGCTTACGCAAGCTTTGTCTCAACCTCATACACCGCTTACCAGAGACTGGCATATTGAGTCTCTCACACCGCCTGGACCAAGAACGATACCTGTTACTCCAACGACTGATGCTGAAAGGATTACATCCTTAGAGTCGAGGGTAAAGGATTTAGAGAAGCTTACTTCTCAGATTCCAGAGCTGGTGTCGAGCAATCTTCTTCTTTCACAGCAGATTCTCAAGCAGAGTGAATCATACAATCTGTTGATGAAGACTCATGATACTTTGCTTGCGGACTTCAACGTACAGAGACTGAAGTTATCTTCTTTAGAGAGTCTGGTCTTGAGATCGCATTCAGGACAGTCTGTTCAGGGGGAGATATTGGTATATCTGGAGTCTTGCAGAGAAAATGAGTTGAAGAGGAAGAGAGATTCAGACAAGGACGATGATCCCAATGCACCGAGTGGTGAGCAGACTGGTCCTTCAAAGACTGGTGAGCAAGCTACTATTCAGGGGGAGTCTGGTGGTAATGCTGGTGCGAGTGGTTCTGGTACTGGTACAGGTCAGACTGAAGATGAAGCTGGTGAGACATTAGCTTGACTTTAGTATAGACTGTAGTTAGTATTTGTGAACAATTGTAAAACTTAATATTATTGTGTAAATATATTTGGCTTAAAGTTATTATTATTTTAAGTAAAATATGTTTTATGTAATTTAAGTTTATATAATTATGTTAAGATAAAATAGTGATCGAAAGTCTTCTGACTCATTGAGTAGTCGAGCGGCGTGTTCCGATTAATTTCGGCGGTCAAAATTTTATGATAACATATGCATTTTAGATTTGATTATGGACTTAAGACCATAAGGTATATAAGTAATTAACAAGTTAAAAATGTATTAGTATTAACTAGACAAATGATATATAATTTAAAGGTTAAATTGATAATGAATGAGATCAATTAACACTTGGAAATTATATAAGGTAATTAATAGTAAATTTAAATGTTTGGTGATTATTCACAATGCATTAGAATTTAAAATTAATTAATATTTGTTAAGTAGACTTAAGAAATTTTGGATTGATTCAGGGTAATCATTAAAAGATTTTATAAGTTATATGTAAATTGCGTTTATATTTTAGGTTAAAATATACAAAAGAATTAATAAAGAAATTCTTAGGTTGATTCAGGGAAATTGATAAGAGAACTTTAATTATTGATATTTATTTGTATTTATGGTTTTCTCTTAGGATTGGAGATGCTTGATCTATCTGAATCGGAAGATGATATTTTTGATGAGATAGATGAAGACATTGATTTTGATCTTGAGGATGGAGAATTTCTACCACCTACAGATTGGACTGCTGTACCTGAGAATGTGCAAGACATGGGTGTAGATCTAGATGCAAACATTGATGAACACCATGTGAGCCCATCTAGGACAGAAGTTGTTATTGAAAATGAACAAGGTCCAACAATTGTCGATATAGATGAAGATATTGATGATTCAACCTCTGATGAAGAAGAAGAAGTTCTTGTTCAAACCAAGAATCCTGCTGTTGTACTTAGGAAACTTCCAAAGAAGAAGAAGAAGATTGGAATTTCTGAAGTTGATGTTACGAAAAAGCGTGTACCACGTAAAGGGATTATTGGTTGGTACTTTGACTCAGAACTAAAGCTTTTTGCGATCAAAAGGTTTGACGGAGTTCAATATTTTGAAAGAAAGCTTGCAGTTTTTAGTTATCTACCACGTTATGAAATACGTGATTTGGCTAGATTAGAGATTAACAACCCAATTCGTGATGATTATGCTGATCGTGTTGAAAGAATCATTAGACATGAGGTTGGTACGAATAAGTTTGTTCAGATTAAGCCAAGAAAGGGAAAGACTGTGAAATTACAAGAGAGAAGTCAAAGAACAGGAAGAAGAAGAAGGAAGAAAGTTTACCCAGCTGTTAGATGCATACAGCAGATTCCACTGAAGACAATGCCACAGGATATTTTGGGAAATATGAAGAGTTGGCACGTGGATTCAGGAACTGGAGAAGCTGTTATGGTTAAAGCTGATAATGAGGTTGAAGGTGGTGAAAGAGAAATCTTTAGAGTTTATGATCATCGACACCTGATGAATATGTCGAGAAAAGATCTGTTAAAGTTGAATGAGAACAGAATTTTGACGACTATTGAATGGGCTGATTTAGCAAGAGATTATCAGTTGATGGTTAAAACTTGTATCAAGATGAAGATTTACACAGGCAGTAAGATTTACAAATGAAGACCAAAGACAAGCGTGAAGATAAAGACGCTAGAGCTATTGTCAAGGGGGAGTCTGTTGGAACATAGATTGTGACAACAGATCTAGCTTGAAATAGGACTGGTGTAATTATTATTATGTTTGTATATTGGTTTAGATTTGTAAATAAATATTTGTTTTGTTAGTAATATTCGTTAAACATATTATGGTGTTAAGTTGGACGAATGTTAAATACGAAATAAATACATTATGTGCGAGTCGAGTTCTCAGGTCGCGAACTTTGCGAGCCGAGATGAGAACTGAATTCGTGGAAGTCAGTAGCGAGTCGAGCTTGGTAATGGGCTTGGGCTGCAAGGCGAGTTGGGCTGAACTCGCTGGCCCATGCGAGCCGAGTCGAGACAAAATATAAAAGGTTGTTTCAATCGTGAAAAACCTTAACAATCTTTAACATCTTTAACACTTTTAACATACTATTCTGATCTGCGATTCCAAAAAAACCAGAGAAAACATAACCTACGGCTAGACTTTGACGATTCATCGTTTAAAGTTAAGCTTTATTAAAACGCAATACGAACATATTCGTTGTTAGTAAGATAACACCGTATTGAGGAATTCCGCACCTTAATACTACAGATAACGAAGTTATCGATCCTAAAACTAGGGGACTTACATAATACTTTGAATAAATCCAAGGTCATATAATTACCTCAAGTGAATCAATTAATCATAAAATGACATATTAACAATTTAATATGCAATCCAACTTTCCGCAATTTCCAAAAGCTTATTTACATGGTTCCGAGCAAAGAATGGAAGTAAACTCATTTGACAAAATGGTAATTTTTAGAAGAATGGCGTTCTTTGTTGGTTTTATTTCAAAGTGTCGTACACTTTATTAATTAAAGTGCCGAACCTTGGAAATGATTAAATGAACCGAAGCTTATTTTGACAATCTTGTAAGCTTTTAAGTTTTAGAAAAGTCATAAACATGGTTTAAAAATAAAAGTTTTAAGTGAAAATGATGTTTATGATGATTTTATTAAAAATTAGCTTACTTTAATTACCAAAAACTAGCTTAGCCATTTTCTAAGTGCAAATGATTAATCAAAACATGTTAACCTATCATAATTAAGCATAATTTAATCAACAAAAGTCAACATAAGCAATTAATCAACCAAAAAGTCAAACTAGCCATAGTTCATCCAAAAAGTCAACACTTTAATCTTCAAACTTGCAATTAAGCCAACAAATCACTAGATTATGTTTGTAATCATGTTAAGCATAAAGATAAGCATGGAATAACACTAAAGGTTGCAACTTTTAACCATGAAATCTATGAAAATGAGTTACAAGCCCTAATTTTTAAAGTTTCATGAAAATCACAAAATTAGGTCAAGGATTACCTTAAACTTGATGTAGTGATGTTGTGGATGCAAGAAAGATCATAAAATGATGAATTTTGAGCTTGGAATCATGCAAAATGGTTGAGAAATGAAGATTTGGGGGTGTGGTGATGGTGGCCGACGGTTATGGAGAGGAAAGGGGGAAGAAGATGAAGTTTTTTGTGTTTTTGTCTTATGTGTGTGGCCAAAAGTCCCTTTTATACCCTTTCAAACGCGCGCGATTTAAAATTCGCGAAAGATACGAAGCACACAAGTAAAATTTCAAAGTTTAAAAATTTTTAATAAAATAATTTTAAAAAGTATGTTCGTAATTTTCTGAATCTTTACGTGCAGTCTGAAAAGATATTGCGAGTCGTACGCGAAATCGTATACGTTTTTATTTAAAACAAGATAATTTTTTTGTGTTCTTTAAAATCCAAGACAAATTCAAAACTAATTTTTCAAAAATTTAAAATAAACTTTTTCGAACTTTCTGAAAATGTCTGAAATTCGTTACTATGTTGCGCGAATTTGAATTTTAAAAGAACGTTTTCTTGTATTTTAAAGCTTTTAAACCTAATAATTAACTACCAATATTACTTAGCCTAAATACTTAAAGTAAAACTAAATTAACTAAAGTTTGGGTTGCCTCCCAAAAAGCGCTTGGTTAAAGTCGGTAGCTCGACTTTCGGACAAATTTATTGAGTATTGCCCAAGAGCAATTGTTTAAGTGAATTTGGTGCTCTTGGTTGAGGGAAAGTGTAGAGAGGATTAAAGTCACAAGTGAGAATCTTAATGACAGAATCAACTAGGTCTGCGGGATGTAATGAGAATCGTTCGTGCTCAGTGAGAAACATACGTTCCTTTTTGCCTAAATCTAGAAGATTGTCAATAAACTTGTTAAATTCCTTTCTAACTTTCTTAGGGTTTGAAATTCCGTTTCGTGATCAATCATCTATATTGTTCAAGTCATGAAGAAGCATTCCCAGGGTTTGTTGAAATTCCCATTCTTCTCTTGAATCGGGATCGCCGGTGGTAGTGTGAACTGACTCCGTGATTTCTTCGATTAAAGATGTTTGTGAAACAGTGAAAGGAAATTTTGACTGAGTAAATAACAAAGTGAGTGAGACGTTAATATTGTGACACTCCGCAAAATTTGACTACAATTAGATACAATGAACTCGTGAACTTTACGCTAATTCCCTGACAAAAACTTTAAACAAAAGTTTTGACGTGAAATAAGCCTAGCAAGCCCAAAATAATAATACGATAAGTATTACAAAATTTATAAGTTATATAATTGCATATTATATACGTTAAGGGCTAACGAAAAAGTGTCCAAAAAACATCTTAGAAAACGTCCCCAAATCATTTTGAAATATTATTTAACTGAAGTAATATAAGGGAAAAATTTTAAAACTGAATAATATTGCGTTTTAAATACTTTTTGATCACGCAGAACTTTTATGGTGGACAAATTGTACAACTGTCAGAAATAATGAGAATATCAATATTCTAATTTTGCATTGCGAACCAGGAGAGCATCTACCAGATAAAAATATAAAATATTATATTTTATGTTGCTATAATTATACCCGTACTCGAAATTTCGGGTCAAAAATTAGCCACCAACCTTCAATAATGGAGGGACCATCCCTGTTTAAACCCATACTCGATCATTTCTTTCCTTCATTTTCGTCTTCTGCTTCTTTCTTTCTTTCTCTCAAAGTAAACACACACAAACCAGCAGGAGCAAAGAAGCAACAGCAGTGAAGTAATAACAATAACATAAAGACTTAACAATAAACATATCATCATCATCATCATCATGAGCTCGTAACATCATCATTTTATCACATTGTAAGGAGATTTGTTTTCCTTAATGCTATACTCTTATGTATCTTGTTTATATATCAATATCTATACATATAACTCATTAAAATGATGATTTAACAAATTTTTCTTAAAAATGGTTTTGAGAAACCAAAGTTTGAAATCACAATTTCATCGATTAAAAACTTGTTTGCGTAATAAGGGTGAATCGTAACTGCAAACCCGTAACAAACTACTATGCGTACACTGAATTACTATGCGTAGCAAACCACTATACGTAACAAACTAATATGCGAACCAAGCTCTGACTCTGGATCACATTTTATAGCCTGTAAATTGGATCGCTTATGGCCATTTAGTATGCAGAATTTTACTTAGTTAATAAGACATATATATATAAACTTACAAGATTAGAACAAGTAAAGGCATTTAGCCCAGTGTTTGTGATGTGTTGTTGGTAATGAGAGGTCACAGGTTCGAAACCTGTGACCCTCTTTTGTTTCCATTTTAATTTTACTAGCTCTTATCAACACATATATATAATATTTGGTGAGCTATAAACACATAGTAGGCAGTAGACTACTGGTAAACATGTTCGATGTGTAGTGAAAGGTCACAAGGTCGAACCTTGTGACCATGTTTTTAATATATATGATTTTTTTTAATTACTATTCTATCACACGTAAATAAATAATACGGGTATACATGTATATACATTTAGATAAATAAAATTCATACATTTGTACATATATCCGACACGAGTGAAAATATACGTTAAGTGTATATACGACGATTATATATATAACTAACTTGAAACGATTTATATATATATATATATGTATGTGTGTGTGTGTGTGTGTGTGTGTGTGTGTGTGTGTGTGTGTGTGTGTGTGTGTGTGTATTTTGGAATGTACATACGCATAACAGGAAATACAACTCGAGAAATACTAATGGGTTCAATCCAAGAAACACTAATGATTTTCATCACCAACGAATGTTATATATTTTTGGTTTAAATGATCCAACAAAACAAACACATCATTTGCATGATTTGACAAGTCGTCAAATACTCATATTAATATATATCTTACGTTTAGGACGTTAGGAGGTTTCGGATTGGATATTACCTGCTGTTAGGAACGCTAGCACCCACAGGTGAGTTCACAGCCCCCTTTTTACTGTTTTAATTTCTTTTAAAACTTGGGGTGAAAAACATAACAACTGTTTTGCTATATAACATGCAACAGCTGTTTATAATTGCTTTTGTGTTTATGTGCTACTGATTACATGAAATATTTGCGAACTATTTGTGTATACTTACATGCTGTTGTATAAACTTTACCTTTGGATACTTACTTTCCTATAGGTACTCTTGATTAGGATACTTACCTTCCTACAGACTGTTATGAGCTACTTTATTTGACTCTCATGTCAATAACTTACAAATGAACATGGTTTAACAAACCACTTTATAAACATAAACCCTGTGAATTCACTCAACCATGTGTTGACATTTTACTATGTTTTTCAGGTAATTCACAGCACAAGTAAGAACGCATACTTACGGAGTTAGGCGACCCATGACAAATTAGAATGCCACATTTTGGGAGAAACAAGGACCTATTTTGTATAACTAATATTATTCTCTACGACTTGACAAGTCGTAGTACTTTTGTAAACCGACTATTTTCATAGATGGCATCTTAATTTAATTGATCTGCAATAATCATACTCTCTGATCTGCATGATGTTCAACGTTAACGTCAGCACCCCCTGTACACATTAATGCTTCCGCAAATCACGCTTTGACCGCGTTGACCGAATTTGGGGGTGTCACATATTGGTATCAGAGCCATTGGTTATAGCGAACTAGGAGTCTTTACGTGACCTGAAGGCCTTAGAAACCTAGACTATAGCCTTGGCCAAAACATGCATGCACATATTTGCATACGCCTAACTCACTATACAACGACTATTATCGCAATGTGTTTAGATGAATAATTGCGTGTTCCTACGCGTGACTTCTCAAATATGGTTGGAATAACAATGGCAACTCGATACATGAGAGACCGTCAACCAACAAACATCATACACTTAATCTATACAGATGTTATCGTCTGAGGTATAATTAATCTGACTTGTAGTCCCTGAAACAAACTACACTTTAGGCACTCAAGCCTACTTGAGCATTAGAAGAATGTTTGGAGGCACATATATCATATTAAAAGCCTGAGACTCTTCTCATACATATAGCTCCCACTTTTACGAGCAAACATATATAAAACTAATGGTTCCTACCTTAGTTATTTTACTTCACATACCAATCAGGAAACTCCCTGACTCACGAAATAACGTTTAAAAAGATTACAAAGCAATACCCCTGATTTGGATGGAGACATGCTCCACATACGAGCGCCTAGAACTTGTTGAAGGCCACACGAACTTGGAAAACGAAATTGCCCATGCTATCTATGCCCGAACACAGGTGCTAGAAGAGCAGGCTTGAGTGGCAGAGAGTGCAGCTGGGTCAGCATGATGATGACTATATCATGACAACTGTAGGAACGTATTTATCTTATCTTCATTAAACCTAAGTACGGTGAGCCGTACCTCTGCTGTACTGTATTAAAACCTCTATTTGATGGATACATATAAAACCCATCACATTTTATATGAACACTATCATACGAACGTCATATTTGACAACTACTTGGTCATGGCTGACCACTACGCAAACAAACTCTCACTTTCTAAAGGATTGAACAAATCCTCACTAAACATTTAACGATTAGGATTGACAACCTATCAGTCGAAGGGATGGCGGGAACAAATGGAAGTCGCGATACACATTGGAGTAACGAGTCTTAAGTACTACAAGAACAGACATAATAAGGTGTCGTATCCACTAATCGAGATGGAGTCTCAAACAACCACTAGGGTAACCAGACCCAGTTATTTGAAACAAACTCTTCCCCACAAATGACAAACTTATTTTGACAATTTTTATAAAATTTGTCTACAAAAATGCTTTACTATATTTTTGGATAACATTCCAATGAAAACTATATTTTGGATAGCGTTCCAATGGAAACGATAACTGTGAATAACATTCCTACAAACACTTTGAATAGGATACTGGAGAACATACCAGTACGCAATTATGAACCGGAGAACGACCGGTATCATTTTGAATTAATCGGAGAACGTACCGGTAATGTTTTGAGATACTGGAAAACGTACCAGTAAGGCTTTAAACCGGAGAACGACCGGTAGATAAACTGGAGAACGACCAGTACTATGAATTGCTGGAGAACAACCAGCAGTATTACAAACCGTAGAATGACCGGTAGACTTTGGGAAATGTTAACTCTTAATTGAATTAACCTATGTTTCCTACGATAACTATTTTGGGGAATGTTATTTTATTTAAATAGCCTGTGTTTCTTGCTATCACTTGTTTGGGAAATGTTAACTCTTGATTGAATTAACCAGTGTTTCCTACGACAACTACTTTGGAAATGTTAATCTCTAATTAGGTTAACATGTGTTTTCTACGATAACTATTTTGGGAAATGTTATTTTTATTAAATAACCTGTGTTTCCTATAAACCATTACTTTAGGAAATGTTTCTCTTAAGTGATAAACTTGTGTTTCCTACAAAGCAAACAACTAAACTACATTAGGGACAGACATCCCACTTAAATTGTAATTTGGGTAGACATCCCAACTAAACTACATTTTGGATAACAACCCAACAAAACCTTACTTTGGACGACAATTCAACAAGACGAAATTGATTGAACCCTAACACCGTCACCAAGATGTTATGGACAACGATGAATCAACTTTTAGAAGTTGACTCACGTGAGCTAGATAACAAACACGCTATAGAACTAGCCGATGGTAAGTTGATCGAATCAGGAGAAATAGTACCGGGATGTATCCTAACGTTTAAGGATCGTCTCTTCGAAATAGACTTACCACAGGTAGAGTTGAGAAGTTTCGACATTATAGTCGGTATGGACTAGTTGTCAAGGAATTAAAATAAGGTTGTATATTGGATACGTCGGTACGATTACCACTATTCATTATCTCTGACAGAGATAAGCGCTTTACATTTTGCATCTGACAGTTGGCACTGTTGGAGGCGTTATATGGACGCCAGTGCCGATCACCACTCTATTGGATAGAGTTGGGTGACAGACAACTATCTGGTACGTAGATTGTCTAGGAAACTATGGACAATATATTTCAAGTACTTAACCAACTGAAAACAGCATGAGACTGACAAAAGAATTTCGCCGATAACCGTTGTAAACCTCTTGAATTTCAAGAAAGTGACAAAGCTTTACACAAAGTATCGCCCTGGAAAAGGGTCGCACAACTGGGGTAAACTTAAACCACGAAATATTTAGGACCTTTCAAAAATCCTTGTAAGGATTGGTTCTAGACTCACAAACTAAACCTATCTCAGGAGCTTAACAACATTTATGACACTTTTCAAATTACTAATTTGGAAAAGTGCTTCTCTGACGAAGTACTTAACACAACAATAACAACTATGGGGATAACTAAGAGACCCACTACGAGAATAATTACAATAACGAATATGGGAACAGCTATGATAACAACCATGAGTTCCACTACGATTCCATCGACGGTTTAGAAGTGACATACTTCGATTTAGTATATGTACAAACTTTGAAAGACCTTACAAACTTAAGGGACATAGACAACTTTGAACGCCACGATGGCAACCTCATGTTTACTCAAACATATAACTAATCAATTTTGGTTGACAGTAACCCCATGTTACTCATTCCTCGATATTGCTTCTACTGACTTGACACCAAGAGTGTCATAGTAATGACCTATCTAACTCAACCGCTTAGTCATGATATAACTATGATTTGAACAACGCAATAGTCAGAACATGACCACTACCATATAACTACTATTATGGACTACGACATGAGTCCTGAACGAGAAACAATGTCGTTGTAGGTTACCAATATCAATGATAACTATACACTAGTGAACTAACAAGCAGACTTTAATTCCCCAGATATGAAAGGGCATCACATAGAAAACCTTTTCTCTATTTTCTTTAAAATGCCAGCAGGGCACTAGCTTAACAAGGGGAGGAAGACAAACACCACTGAAAGTCACGTTACTTGACACCTATACCAGTAGGTGATACACAGACTACTACGATTAACACACTAGGATATTATATATACGTGTATATATATATAGACCCCACTCCCAACTACGCTTGTGAGCTGCGAAACGGTCAGGAAATGACTACCTTTAAACTAGTTCTAGACAGTCTAGGACTAATATCAAATAAAGGACATAGTGACAACTGAGTCCTGATGCAAGGTATATATGTGCAAATAACACATACCATAACTTAAATTTCGAGGATGAAATTTCTTTAACAAGGGGAGAATGTGACACTTCGCAAAATTTGACTACAATTAGATACAATGAACTCGTAAACTTTACGCTAATTCCCTGACAAAAACTTTAAACAAAAGTTTTGATGTGAAATAAGTCTAGCAAGCCCAAAATAATAATACGATAAGTATTACAAAATTTATAAGTTATATAATTGCATATTATATACGTTAAGGGCTAACGAAAAAGTGTCCGAAAAACATCTCAGAAAATGTCCCCAAATCATTTCGAAATATTATTTAACTGAAATAATATATGGGAAAAATTTTAAAACTGAATAATATTGCGTTTTAAATACTTTTTGATCACGCAGAACTTTTATAGTGGACAAATTGTACAACTGTCAGAAATAATGAGAATATCAATATTCTAATTTTACATTGCGAACCAGGAGAGCATCTACCAGATAAAAATATAAAATATTATATTTTATGTTGCTATAATTATACCCGTACTCGAAATTTCGGGTCAAAAATTAGCCACCAACCTCCAATAATGGAGGGACCGTCCCTGTTTAAACCCATACTCGATCATTTCTTTCCTTCATTTTCGTCTTCTGCTTCTTTCTTTCTTTCTCTCAAAGTAAACACACACAAACCAGCAGGAGCAAAGAAGCAACAGCAGTGAAGTAATAACAATAACATAAAGACTTAACAATAAACATATCATCATCATCATCATGAGCTCATAACATCATCATTTTATCACATTGTAAGGAGATTTCTTTTCCTTAATGCTATACTCAAATTTTGTTATGTATCTTGTTTATATACCAATATCTATACATATAACTCATTAAAATGATGATTTAACAAATTGTTCTTGAAAATGGTTTTGAGAAACCAAAGTTTGAAATCACAATTTCATCGATTAAAAACTTGTTTGCGTAATAAGGGTGAATCGTAACTGCAAACCCGTAACAAACTACTATGCGTACACTGAATTACTATGCGTAGCAAACCACTATACGTAAAAAACTAATAAGCGAACCAAGCTCTGACTCTGGATCACGTTTTATAGCCTGTAAATTGGATCGCTTATGGCCATTTAGTATGCAGAATTTTACTTATTTAATAAGACATATATATATATATATATATATATATATATATATATATATATATATATATATATATATATATATATATATATATATATATATATATATAAACTTACAAGATTAGAACAAGTAAAGGCATTTAGCCCAGTGTTTGTGATGTGTTGTTGGTAATGAGATGTTACAGGTTCGAAACCTGTGACCCTCTTTTGTTTCCATTTTAATTTTACTAGCTCTTATCAACACATATATATAATATTTGGTGAGCTATAAACACATAGTAGGCAGTAGACTACTGGTAAACATGTTCGATGTGTAGTGAAAGGTCACAAGGTCGAACCTTGTGACCATGTTTTTAATATATATGATTTTTTTTAATTACTATTCTATTACACGTAAATAAATAATACGGGTATAAATGTATATACATTCAGATAAATAAAATTCATACATTTGTACATATATCCGACACGAGTGAAAATATACGTTAAGTGTATATACGACG